>CM060373.1:69313140-71967307 GCA_030545235.1 Helianthus tuberosus | reverse complement strand
AAGTCTTCCTTATTTCACCGAACTGTGTCTCAACTATATCATGGACACAACCAACTATACGGTCGAGCGAGCTCCTATCTTCAACGTATCTCTTTAAGTTGGCATGTTGGCTCTCAACTCTGTTTGTGGTACGATTACCAAAGTTGCGCCTCTTATCAGTCCACGCAAAGACGAACATCTCCTTATAGTCTTTTAGCCAGTTATCGTACACGTATTTGAAGACTCCTAAAACGTAAAAATAATTTAATAAAATTTGCATATGTGAGTCGTATGTTATTATAAAAACTTACTAGAACGTTTGCACTCCACAAGTCGTTTTCGCATGTTGCGCAAGTGGTACTCGTAGATGAGTATGGATGGAGACTCAATCAATGTCCCCCAGAATGACAAAAATTTCTTCCAGTCTTCGTCTGTGAAGGCACCCTTGCAGTTCTTCATAACATTCTGTTGTATGTGCCACCTGCAAAGAAGCCTGGAGGCGTTTGGAAATACTTTAGCACACGCGCCCATAAGGGCTAGGTCTCTATCGGTTAAAATCACACGTGGCTCCATGCATTCATCCAACATTGACTTGACCCTCTGAAGCACCCACACAAAGTTATCACCCCGTTCTTTACTAACAACGGCATGCGCGATAATAAACGATTTGTTGGTAGGCGTCATACCAACAATCTGGATAAAGGGCATATTGTATATGTTTGTCTTGTACGTCGCATCGATCAGCATGACGTGGGGGAATGCACGCCACATGTCTCTCGAGTACCGATGAAGAAAGAAGATATCTGTTACGATCTCTGTTCCGGGTTCCTCCCGTGTCTCGTAAATAAAGTCGTTGTTTATCAGCTTGTTTTCTAGTGACTGCATGGGAGTCAATCCTTGTCTTTGTTCGGCTCTAATCTTCGCCACAATGTTTTGAACGTCTTTCAGAACATGAAACCTGTCGGGGTCCTGCTTCCTTATCGTTTGAAATATTTTGCGCGACTCCATGTTTTGAGCTGTCAGCTGCTCGATCAGTTTCATTTCGCTTGGAGTAAACCTTCGCACAAACGCGTGGGCCGACAGGTCCTCACAAAGTTCGTGGTTATGTTCAATTTTTCCGTCTTTAATCTCCCAGGTTTCATACGGGTGGTTTCGCACAGCCAGCAGGTAAAACGGGCAACCGGTTTTTTTGCTTCCGGCTTTTCTAAGTGTTGCTGTAGTCTGGTGCTCACCAGCACGATCACATTCAAGCCATACCCTCCGGATTATTCCACCGGTTTTCTTTGATCGACGGGTGACAATAACGAAACCATCCGCGTTTGCTATTTCTTGAATCCGATTCTTTAGTTCATCTAAAGAGTTGAAAACCTGTAATATCGACAATAATAATAAATAATTTTAATAAATAAATAATAATAATAATAATAATAATATTAATAATAATACTAATAATAATACTAATAACAATAATTAAATAAATAAATAATACAAAAATAGTAATTAATACCTGCTTTTTTAAGTACGGACTGTCCTGGATGGGAGGTGTCTCACCACCATATCTACCATATCCACCATAACCACCGTCTCCTCCGTATCCACTGTATCCACCATCTCCTCTGTAACCACCGTCTCCTCCGTATCCACCGTCTCCTCCGTATCCACCGTCTCCTCCGTATCCACCGTCTCCTCCGTATCCACCGTCTCCTCCGTATCCACCGTCTCCTCCGTATCCACCGTCTCCTCCGTATTCACACCCGTATCTATAATCCGGATACCCTTGTTGCGTCAGATAACTTGGTTGACAAGCATGGTATGAGTCATCTACAGGGGGTGTTTCATCAACAGGGGGATGATTGTTCAAATCTAGAAACGGTTTGTTTTGTTCTCCTTGTATACTAGACACAACCTCCTCTTGCTCATTAGAATCGGGAACGCAAGACTCCTCCAAAATAAAGAACCGTATCATCATTAGAAAATAATAAACTAAAACAAAAACTAATTAAAACATTTAAGTACCTGTACTGTTACCGGATCGCTTTCGGGCACCCAGTTCTCGCTATAATACTGCCCGAAGACATAGTTGCCGTCCCAGTATGATGACATTTCAACACTTCGGGATGATAATAACACAAATTAAATGTCGTCCCAGAATGAAAGAAGAAGAAGAAGAAGCAGAATGAAAGAAGAACAAGCAAATGTTTTAAGTATTTGGTTCGATGCTATGGACAAACCATACACTGTATGTTGCACTTTTTCATAAGCCATCGACGCCTCGTATAGCTCTAGACCCCTCGTATATCTTTTTGTCACCTGTAGAAGACGCCTCGTATAGGTCTATACGAGGCGTCTTATTGCCTCGTATCCATCCCTCGTACAGACCTATACTCCCCGTCTGATGTGACTGATTTGACATTGTGCTTTGTTGCAGAGATGGTCGGAAAAGTAACCCTATACGCCTCGTATAGGTCTATACGAGGCGTCCTGAAGGGTGTCAAAATAGGCATAAAGGTGTGTAAATATGTAGACCCCTATTATAATATTGAGTGAAGCTTATGTAATTAAGAAAAAGGGGATGGCTGCATGTGATCTAGATAATTATATCCTAGGTAAACAATTAGAGCATAGCTGCACATGGGTGAATGTTTGTGTGAGTATAATGAATGTAAAAAATGAGTGGGCCGAAGACTTTATCTTCAGTGGGCCGCTATATGTATGTAATGTGACCAACACAAATTTGTAAATGATTTTGATCAGTACAATGTGATTAGTGATATATAGTTTCGAATATGCAAATGAATAATGTCAGAATTATAGTTAATGTGATTTGAATTATTAGACATGGGGGATATTCTATAAAGGCATGATGTCATAGTTTTGACTATCATACTTTGCATGTGATGTCTATATATATTTATATGTTGTTAGTGGGTTTTTTTTAGAAATGTATAAGTACTATATTGCTCCGAATTATTATTATGTAAATGCATTCGTGCTAACATCCAGCTGTGTGTTACCATATGTACTGTATGCCAAACTTGTTGGTTTGTAATCAATAAGCATCCGTTACTTAGGATACTAAACACCCTACTCGTGTACTCACTTATATCACATTCTACCATAGGTTGCATGTAACGGGCCTAACAGTTAATTAACGCTAGAAGTACATAATCAAACCGAGCAAATCTAAGGTGAGTTCATTTTTCTTGTGCATGCATCCCGGTGGTTGGGACATTCATTGGGCATCCCTGAGAGGGATGGGTTTGGGTAAATCAATCGGGTATTCCTGAGAGGAATACGTCTTGTGGTAAATCTGGAATGTTGTATAATATACTCGTCCTATCACCTTTAAAGTCCCTCCTTGTTGTATGGTTACCTGAGAGGTAACAAGGTATTAGTTGGTAGCGCTACTTAGGTTTGGCACCCTCACCCCGTACCGGAGAGGACGGGTGTGAACTAAAGACCTTGTCATGACCAATGCTTTGATAGGAGCATTGGAGAAAGGGCAATGTAAATCAGGAGCCGTCTTGTATCCGAGGTATTATCAACATCGTAATCAACGAACGGAACTAAACACTTGGTAACTAACGTTTTCGTAAAACTATGAACTCACCAGCGTTGTCTGATACACTTGTGTGCATGCTCGCAGGTTATAGGTATGTGTGGATGTGGAACTTGCTATCTGGGATGCTGGAGTGGTCATGGGTCGAGATACATGGAATCGCGAGAAAAGTCTAATGGTTTTCGTATATATGGTTTATGGAACACTTAACAAATGATTTATGCTTCCGCTGTACATAATGAATTACATTTAATGTTATTAAATGAAAGCTTTTATTTCAAATATTGTTATGAGTTCAATGTGATTGGTGGCTAGATCCTGGTACGTCACACGCCCCGCGGGGGTTTCCACATGTGATATTTTCGGGGTGTGACAGTTTGGTATTAGAGCCACTGGTTATAGTGAACTTGGTTTTAAAACGTTTTGTAAAACCAGACTATAACCGAACAAGTTCTGAATACGACCATGACACTTAGCTCCAGACTGCAAGGTTCGTCTCTCGTTTACTCATTGCACTGCATAACTAGTGAACACTTACATTTGAAATTGCATGGGATTGCGCGTTTAGCACAATAGTATGAATTCATGAATTACTTGCATGTGTTATATGACTGATAGTGTGGTGTTTCCCCTAGACATTCATGATTCATGTTTTGTGATGTCCTTTACCTTGCTACTCGAATCTGAGGAACCATTTGACACGAGTTAGGAGGAACTGAGACGAGCATGCAAATCATGTTATTATTGTAGGTGCACACATAATAATAATGGGGTTCCATACCGTTATTTGATCGATGTGAAACACAACAATCTATAGGAGTCATATTTGTGATTGTCTCCTACTCAAACATGATCTTTTCATTCTCTCTCGATGCTATCGAGCATTACCTGAACACCCATCTGAACGCCTAGCGAACTGTGTAGAATGTTAGGTGCTTGTACGAACGTCCCTGGGTTGGATGTTGCAACATCAATGAATGGTCTATACCTCTCACACTCCTCTTTTTTGCTGGAATTCAATGTACTGACGTCTTAGACCCCGAAGTGCGATCACTCCTGCAACACTCTAGCAGCATACAGTGTATTACTCAATCGACATGCAAGATCGAAGGACAAGAAGATGAGCGTAGTACCTTGCCGACCTCAGTATTGGGACGACCTTGATTACCGGCAACGAACACCAGTAAAGTGACTCCAATCGAATCTATAACCCTAGTCAGCGACTGATGGAAGTCAACCTTTACGAATCAATGAGGACATAAGCGATGACAATTGACTATAGAGTGGAATGTCAAACTTCCCGCACAGTGAGTAGTGCCTTAGCACATACCATGGAATGTGAAAAGATGGACCCTGCCGGTGAAAGATCGTAGAGCTCCGCTTCAAACAACAACATTAGAGGCAACAGTCACGGCAACATCAAGGTACTTGTAATGGTAGCCAACCGTATGGAAAGGAAGATGCCTACGACATGGAGTGGTCGTTGTTAAATCAAAACGACAACAACCAAGGGAACGACGGCAGTACTGGAAATCCTCGCAACGAGTACAACAACACAGGAAATGATGCTCATGGAGGGGCATTTAGGATTGGCGTGGGCGACGCCAGGATTATAACAACATGGTGGCCTATACGTTCTTGGTAACGAATCACTTCGTCTCTATTATATTTAACCCTGATGCTTCTTGAAACCGAACCTGTTGTGGAATCGGCTGATGACAAGACAAATGGAACCTCATATGTTTGTTGGGATGCAAACTCGACCTCGTGGGACAAGTGTTTGACATCGACCTTCCTTCTACTATCCTTGATAGTTTCGATGCAGTAGTTAGCGTGGATTAGTTACTCAGATATCGCGCAGATATAACCTGTGAGAAAAAAATTTTGCGTCGCTATATGCTCTAAAGTGTCAAAGTGGTGTAAGGGTTAGCATCATTTCAGCAATGAAGGTCCAGAAGTTTCTACGGAGGGATTACCCCGCTATATTAGCAACCATTATTGATGTTAAGGTTAGGGAAAAGAGGATCGAGAATTCATCAATTGTTTGTGATTTCTTCCGAAGAGCTACTCGAAGAACTTTCCGGGTTACTTCCACAACTGTTAGACATAATCTTAGTTTGATCTCACGCCAGAGGCAACCCTGATTACTCCAACTCCTTACCGTCTTGCACCAGGAGGGTTGCAAGAATTGTCTAATCAACTACAGGAACTGTTGGACAGGAGTTTATCGGACCTAGTTTCTCGCTTTGGGGAGCCCCAGTTATATCCGTGAAGATAAGACTTTTCGTATATGTACTGATTATTGAGAACTTAACAAGGTGACAGTTAAGAACCGTTTGTCTCGACCTTGTATTGACAACCTACCGACCAGTTGGGAGGGACGAGCTCCCATTCGAGGATTGACTAACGAACAAACTGTTGGACCCTGTATTGACAACTGTTGGACCAACAGCTTTATGGACCACATGAATTGACCGCGTTTATCGATGACATTTTGAATCATTTCCAGGAGGAAGGAACCTCATGGACGGCATTTGTACCTTATTTTAGAGCTCCTGAGGGAGGAGCCACTCCGCGCGAAGCCTTGTTAAATGTAACTTATGGATTTGAGAGGTACATTTTTGGTCATATAATCAACGAAGTGGGAATACACGTGGATCTCACTAAGGCCCATTTTGGTTAGAAACTGATCGACACCAAAGATTTCTGCGGGGATACAACAATTCCTTGGTTTTGCTAGATACTATCACAGATTCATCAAGGGATTTTCTAAGAATCGCGCAGCTCTAATCTCTTTAACACAGCAAGGTGCTGTGTACTCATGGGAGACAAAACAGGAGGACATCTTTTCATCTTCTGAAACCCAACTCTACAACGCACTGAGTATTGTCTTTACCCAAGGGTACGGGTGATCTAGTGGTTTACCATGATGGTCCGAGTCAGAGTCTCAGCTACACACCGATGCAACACGAGAGGGTGATGGCTTATGTGGTGGATTAACAAGAAGAATTGCACGACTCACAACCTGGAGGTGGAAACCATGGCCTTGGATTTATGTTGGAAGCATTACTTGGACGGTACCAAATGCACTAGTTAGACCGATCGCTAGGGCCTCCCATGTACCATTGTTTCGAAAGAGCTAAAACATGTAATGACATCGCTGGATGGAACTTTTGAATGATTACGACTGTGAAACCTGAACGTGCACGAGTTTTGCAGCTCACCATCGACTCTAGTCTACCCGATCAGATTCGCCCTGTTAAAACCGAAGCACTGAAGGAAGAGAATTTTCAAGTTGAGTCCATGAAGGGCATGGAGGAGCAACTTTTGGCAAGTCGGACGACATCCGCTACCTCAAGGAACGAGTGTGGATCTCATTATACGACAACTTTAGGGAACTGGTGTTGAGCAAAGACCAGACGTGAAGGTCCATAAAGCAAAGTTTGTGAATGATGTTTGACTGATAGGAAAGTCAAGGTGGAGTATCAGCAACTAGAACACCCATATGGAAATGAGAATATACTGCCATGGATTTTGTCACTAGTATACTTACAACTCGAAACGGAAACAGTATCACATGGATGATCGATGATCTCCTCATATAGCCAGCACACCTTCTTGCAATCAAGGGAACTGACGAGTCTTCTCAGCTTGAGAATATTCCTCTGGGAGAGATGGCTTTTAGGCACGAGGTGCCAACTCCTGTTACCGTTGATTTTGAGCTATACCTGATTTATGACAGGCAATACACAACACCCTTGGCTCACATCTAGATATGAGCATTACTTCTCACTGTAGTACAACCGGACAGAGTAACAAACCATCCTGACACACGAAGACATGCTGCGAGCATGTGCGTGATTGACTTTAGTAAACATTTGGGAAGGACATTTATCTTTGGGTGAGCTCTACTGCAGCCGTTACCGTATTAGTAAGCATACAGCTTTGTTTGAGGCATTGCATGGATGATAACGCTAATCTCCTCGTGGACTGAGGTGGATGACAACCTAATCACGGGTCCAGGACTTGCACTTAAAACTCTTGGGAAGATTAATTAGATTGGAAATCGTGTGGCGACAACGTGTGATCGCCAGGAAACCTAATAACTTAGGAAACACCGGGAGTTCGCTGCAGGAAAACGTGTTATATTGGAAGTCTTACCCTGCGAGGGTGCGGTACGCCTTGGGAAGCGTGGCAAGCTTAACTTACGTTATGTTGGGCCATTCAAAATTCTGGAACGTATTGGCAAAATGGCATACAAGCTCGAGTCACCTGTTGAGTTGGGTAACGTTCATGATGTTTTTCATGTTTCACAACTGAAGAAGTGTTTGTCCGATGAAACACTTGTTGTACCCCTCCAAGAACCGACAATCGACGACAACTTGCAGTTTGTCGAAGAACCCATCTAAATCGTGAAGCGAGAAGTTAAGGTTCGTAAGCATAGTCGCATGGCAATTGTGAGAGTTCGTTAGAACTCAGGACGTGGACCGGAGTTCACACGGGAACGTAAGGATCTGATAAAGCTCCAATATCCTCAATTGTTCAGGTGGTTGAACCAACTTTTGCTGTCATTGGCGAATTTCAGGACGGAATTCCTTTCAAGTTGGGGATGATGTGGCACCCGTAGAAAATCCACAGTCATCCTGATCTATCATTTCGCTACTCTGAGTTGCTCATAGAATTTCGGGACGAAATTCCTTTCAAGTTGGGGATGATGTGATAACCCGAATCTTTAAGGTTAGCGCTACTTAAACTCCATAACCTTTGGCTCATATCTTTACGTCTTATTTGCCTATACATTACGACCATGTGAGACTTGTTTGGCTACACTCGTGCACCATTGGATGTTTATATATGTGTTGGTTAATTATTATAGAACCATTGGATGTTTATATATGTGTTGGTTAATTATTATAGAACCATTGAAAGTTGTTACTAACTAAGGGGTCGCACACTTTCTCGAGTCACACACACACACTTCTTGGTCAATGAACCCCTCTTCATCTCGGCCCACACGATTAGATCAGGCCCGAAGCCCAATCTATGTGTTACGCGTATACATGAAGGGCGGGTAGGGTGTTACGTGGTTTTTGGAAGAAGTAACAAACCCTAATACTCTTGTCTTCTCTCTCAGATCGACAGAAGCTTGTTTTGATCGAAGTTTTTCCCTGCGGATCCCCTCACATCTCTTGTGATAGAAATAGGTTAGTATGCTTATACTTGGTTTTAGCTTACATGCATGAGTGTGTGGTCTGTGTGTTTATGTGCATCGGTGTAGGGTTTAAGGCATATCATCGATAAATTATTGTTGGCTGTGGTATCATAATAACAAAGGTGACACCAAATCAATCATATGATGACAACAATTGTTTTTATTTCAGAGGGTAACTAGTATGTCGAAATCAAGGACTTATGGTCTGTTTATGGGTACGAAGTATTAAACTCGAATATTGAATGTTAAAAACTAATGGGAATATTAATGAATATGATGGAAAGACCGAGATTGATGAATCGGATTAGATGGTTGTAACAGGGTAGCAGCGAACAAGAATCATAATTAGGTGATGTTAACTAAATATTGAATGATAATGAGAGTATGGATAACTGGGGGTACATGAGGTTAGGGTCAAATCGTGGTGTTCTTGTAGATCGAACTACGTGTTGTTTTCAACCGATTGAAATAAGGCTTTGATTAATCTATTATATGATTATTGATGAATGTGTTGTTTGCAAACAAATAATAAATTGAGAATGGATAATATGGGTTGTCACGTGTGAGTGTGATGATGATATTTGAATCATCAAGTTATGATCACATGGGTAACATTAATTAGGAGCAGCATAGCAGGTGCCACTTTTGACTAAGAGTTTTAAGAATTACTATAATATTGAGTGAAGCTTATGTAATTAAGAAAAAGGGGATGGCTGCATGTGATCTAGATAATTATATCCTAGGTAAACAATTGGAGCATGGTTGCACATGGGTGAATGTTTGTGTGAGTATAATGAATGTAAAAAAATGAGTGGGCCGAAGACTTTATCTTCAGTGGGCCGCTATATGTATGTAATGTGACCAACACAAATTTCTCATTGATTTTGATCAGAACAAAGTGATTAGTGATATATAATTTCGAATATGCAAATGAATAATGTCAGAATTATAGTTAATGTGATTTGAATTATTAGACATGGGGGATATTCTATAAAGGCATGATGTCATAGTTTTGACTATCATACTTTGCATGTGATGTCTATATATATTTATATGTTAGTGGGTTTGTTTTAGAAATGAATAAGTACTATATTGCTCCGAATTATTATTATGTAAATGCATTCGTGCTAACATCCAGCTGTGTGTTACCATATGTACTGTATGCCAAACTTGTTAGTTTGTAATCAATAAGCATCCGTTACTTAGGATACTAAACACCCTACTCGTGTACTCACTGATATGACATTCTACCATAGGTCGCATGTAACGGACCTAACAATTAATTAACGCGAGAAGTACATAATCAAACCGAGCAAAGCTAAGGTGAGTTCATTTCTCTTGAGCATGCGTCCCGGTGGTTGGGACAGTCATTGGGCATCCCTGAGAGGGATGGGTTTGGGTAAATCAATCGGGTATTCCTGAGAGGAATACGTCTTGTGGTAAATCTGGAATGTTGGATAATATACTTATCCTGTCACCTTTAAAGTCCCTCATTGCTGTATGGTTACCTGAGAGGTAACAAGGTATTAGTTGGTAGCGCTACTTAGGTTTGGCACCCTCACCCCGTACCGGAGAGGACGGGTGTGAACTAATGACCTAATCATGACCAGTGCTTTGATAGGAGCATTGGAGAAAGGGCAATGTAAATCAGGAGCCGTCTTATATCCGAGGTATTATCAACATCGTAATCAATGAACGGAACTAAACACTTGGTAACTAACGTTTTCGTAAAACTATGAACTCGCCAGCGTTGTCTGATACACTTGTGTGCATGCTCGCAGGTTATAGGTATGTGTGGATGTGGAACTTGCTATCTGGGATGCTGGAGTGGCCATGGGTCGAGATACATGGAATCGCGAGAAAAGTCTAATGGTTTTCGTATATATGGTTTATGGAACACTTAACAAATGATTTATGCTTCCGCTGTACACGGTGAATTAGATTTAATGTTATTAAATGAAAGCTTTTATTTCAAATCTTGTTGTGAGTTCAATGTGATTGGTGGCTAGATCCTGGTACGTCACACGCCCCGCGGGGGTTTCCGCATGTGGTATTTTGGGGGTGTGACAAACTTAAACTCGAAACAAAAGGCGATCGGCTACTCTATTTCAAGGATCGTTTGTGGGTTCCGAAACAAGATGATCTCCGCACTTTAGTGATGGACGAATCTCACAAGTCTCGATATTCTATCCATCCTGGTGCTGATAAAATGTACAAGGATCTTCGTACTAAGTATTGGTGGCCTAGTATGAAAAAGGATGTTGCCTTATATGTATCGAAATGCCTAACTTGTCTTAAAGTTAAGGCTGAACATCAACGACCTTCTGGTTTGCTTGTACAACCAGAGATACCGGTTTAGAAGTGGGAGAACATTGCTATGGATCTCATCACTAAGTTACCGCGTACATCTAAAGGTCACGATGCTATATGGGTTGTTATCGATTGATTAACGAAGTCAGCTCATTTTATTCCGATTCGCAAGGATCTATCTGCTGATAAACTTGCAAAGATTTATGTTGATGAGATTGTGTCTTGACATGGTGTTCCTTTGGATATCATATCTGATCGTGATGCTCGATTTTCATCTCATTTCTGGAAGACCATGCAATCTGCTATGGGAACCCAACTAAATCTAAGCACTGCTTATCATCCCCAAATAGATGGACAATCTGAGAGGACGATTCAAACTTTGGAGGATATGCTTAGAGCATGCGTGATAGACTTTGGTGGTAATTGGGATTCTCATCTTCCGTTGATCGAGTTCTCTTACAAAAATAGTTATCATGCTAGTATTAATATGGCACCATTCGAAGCTCTCTACGGTCAAAAATGTCGTTCACATGTCTGTTGGAATGAGATCGGTGAAGCTCAGCTTACTGGACCTGAGCTCATTTTGGAAACAATAGATAAAATCAAGAAAATTCGCGATAATCTTGTGACAGCTAGAAGCCGCCAAAAGAGTTATGCGGATGGGCGACACAATCCCCTAGAATTTCATGTCGGAGACCATGTCCTACTCAAGGTATCACCTTGGAAGGGAGTGGTGAGATTTGCAAGGAAAGGAAATCTTGCACCTCGATATGTTGGACCATTTAAGATTGTGGAAAGAGTCAGAAAAGTTGCCTATCGATTAGAGCTACCTCCAGAGCATGGTAATTGTAGGATCGTTTGCACGACCAAACGAGTCGTTCAGAAGAGTTCTCAGACTAAATCAGAGGCTGAATTCATTGATTTAGTCTTCGTTCAGCTTGTTATACACTTTAACAGTCTCTTGTATTGATTAAATGACGTTACAATGGCTGGAGACAATTTGGCAGCACCTCGGCTCCAAAATCACAAGGTTACAAATGAAATGATCAGACCTAGTATTTATAGCCAAGCTATTTCGCACGAAACAGGCATTTGCTATTTCGCACGAAACAGACATTTGCTATTTCGCACGAAACAGTCATTTGCTATTTCGCACGAAACATTCATTTGCTATTTCGTGTGAAATGACTTTTTCAGCCAATTTCCCATTTTCCTCGTACTACGTGTCCTAGATCTATCATTTATATTACAAGACTCGATACAAGACGAAGTCAACAGACATATGCACTAACAGTCTCCCCCTTGGATGTTGACGGAGTCTTCAGTACGAGATGTCAGTACGTCAAAACTTCAGTCTTGATCAGTCTTCTCGCTTTCTCCAAAATATTTGACTCTGAAGCATCCTTCAAACTCTCTCTTTCTCTTCAATCACAATTATCAGCTATTCTCCAGAATCTGAGTCTAGCTCTTTCACTCTTCAATCTCCCCTTTGCTAACAGACTCCCCCTTAAGTTGTTCCGGGATCGTAATCTGATATAACACTTTCACAGGTTTTGTATCGGAAACCTGGCTTTAACTCTGCACAGACTTCGACACGGGATCTGCACAAACTCTAACCAACATTAAGATTTAACTTTATGCTTACCACTTGTATTTAAAATGATTAAATTGGTTTCAAATTAATGAGCCATTTAGTCATTTCAAAAACAATTCACATTTCCAACAAACTTTCCCAAACTTCTGTTCTTCCTGTTTAGCACTTAGAATTTTGAATATCAGCTCTCCAACATCAGTTGTCGAAAATCTTTTTGATTTTTCAAAAATTTTATGCTAAAACACACTAAACTCTTTTTGGATTTAAGGAAATAAACTATATACAAACATCTTTTTGTGAGTTTGTGTAAGAGGATCATATCAGTTTATCGAGACACATCAGCTGCACCATTGATCTAAACTTTATCACTTAAAGCTTTTAAACAATTCACCCTAGATCATCGATATTGTGGTCCGCTTAAACTCCTCTAGGATGTTCGTAATGCTTACCGATACGTTTAAGGTATATTAGAAAGCACTAAAATCCTATGGGCCCCACAATCTAAGCATATCCCCTCATCATGTAATGCACTGACCCGAATAACGCTTTTAAACTTTCATCAACTGTGATTTGTGCAAAAATAACTCAGAACACTTAAACATTAACGATCAGGTCGATACTCCCGTATACACAGAGATCGTCCAATGTTTAAGTAAAATAAGGAAAAAATAAAACAAGTTGAAAGTGTTTAGGCTTTAACCACCAGTTCGATACTCACGTATACACAGAGGTGATCCAAAGCTTAAACGAAATACCAAAGAAACTAAAGCAGAACGATTACGCATTAACATCCAGGTCGATACTCACGTATACGCAGAGGATGTCCGATGCTTAATCAAAATAAAAAAATCAAACAAGTTTAAATCTTTGCAAAATGAAAACACAGAATCACAGTGACTTTTCAGCAAAGTTGTGAAAGCTCACAAACTTAACCGGTTTTATGTACTAAGACAATCAGCAATTACCGAGCAGGCACACAGTTAAGAAGGACAAAACTAAGTACTATGCGTTCGACCGTGTTTCCCACCAGACTTAAGCATTTTGCGTTATGTTTGTATCGTTTTTGCAAAACTACTAGTCTTAGCTGAGCCTATCGACACATCCCTAGTGAGACTGTTTAAAACTTTATAAAACTTTACATTTCTCTAGCGTGCACTGATAGTCCACTGATGTACTATCATTTCCTCTTTTTCACAACAAAACTCATTTTGAATTTTTCAATGTTTTTGGCCTTTTTAGATTTTATCATGTTTTTGTATTTTTCAAAATTCCAAAATTTCTAAATTTTAAAATTTCTAAATTTTCTTACTCCCACTAAAATCAAAATATGTTTCATTTTTTATTTTCTGGGAAAATTTGAAAACAATAGACTATACAATTAAAATGACAAACTGATGAGAATTGCCTCAATTCGCCATCCACTTCGCTTAAACAATCAGAACTCCCCCTGACAACAAACTATTTTCCCATTATTATTTCAAAACACTTAAGTTTTTTTTAATCAAAATGGTTTTTCCGGAAAAGTAGTTTATCTGTCATTTCACAAACATGGGGTTTCATCACATTGTTTTCCAACCACTTGTAAGTTTATCACAAAAACAATTTCCAATAATCATACCACTTGTAAGATAGTTAAAACAAGTACCACTTAATGTCCTTGATTAACCACTTGTAATTAGAAATATCACAGATGTGAATTTCTCAAGAAAGATACCGATTCCTACTCCCCAATTACTAACCTGGGAGTTCTGGCAAGTCAGGATTTTAAGCAAAGAATGCAGGCACCCAAGCCTGACCAGCCTTGGATGTGACCTTTTCAATTTCACTCGGGGTTTGAACATATCTTTTTGATTCATAAAATTCTTTAACCCCTTTTACCTTACCCTCAATCATCTTTCCAAAAATATATTTCACTTTTCCATTAAAAACCTTTTCGACATCAAATTCTTTCTTTTCAGAATAGAATTTATTCAAAATTTTCATTTTGCCAACTTTTTGTTTAAAATTTTCAGTCCGCAATGGTGGAAAGTTGACATCATCCATTGGCGGAACTGAATTTTCTCCTTTTTGATCAACTTGTGGCTCCTCTGATTTTGACGAATCAGATTCATTGCCTGAACATGACTCTTCTGACTTTGATGATTCAGATTCATCGCCAGAACGTGGCTCTTTTGCTTCCGAAGAAACAAATTCATCGCCGACCTTTATTGGAACCCAATCCACACTTGATTTAGGTTTTCCAAATTCATCAATATTTGTCATAAAATATTTTTTCACAATTTCTTTTATATTCAAAAACCTTTATAAAATTTTTTTCTGAAAATTTAACTTTCTTTGATTTTTGAACTGCTTGATTAACCACTTTTTCTTTCTTTATTCCTTCTTTTGTCCTCAGATTTGTATCTGATGAATTTGTTTTGCTTGACTGACCATTTTTTGTTGAGCAAATCGATTCATTAGAACTATTATCTGAATCACCAGTTGTACCCGAGGACAAAATCCTTTCAAGATACTCCCTTGCTTTCTTCCTCAGTCTGTCTTTCTGCCCTTGTGACAATTTCACTTTCTGTTCTTTGGGCTTTTCTTCGATTTTGACTGTTTTCTTTACCATTCTCTGAGATTCAGCCCTCGATCTTCTCTTTGATCTCATTGGGCAATCTCTGGCAATATGACCTTTGATTTGACATTCATAGCATCTTCTTGTCTCAAAACTGACTCTGGCAGTTAACAGCAATGTGTCCTTTGAAACCACATTTATAACACACTCTGTTATCGTACCATTCACCACTTTCATACCAAACATTTAAATCATAACATTGTTTGGCCTTGTGGTAGTCATGACTTTTGAGCACTGTGGTCAAACCTGCACCACTTATTACCAACTTTTTGTGAGTTTTGATTTTTAACTTTTTGTGGTTTTTTATAACGATTGGATGATTGAACTGATGATCTTTTATTATTGTTTTAAAAATTTTGGTTTTGTTTTTGTTCTACATTCTTCTTAAAAGGTTTTTGCGTTGAGCTTTCACCTCTTTCAGTAGATTGTAAAACAGTTTCTTGAAATTTTTCTTTTAATTTCAAAAATATTTTCTTTTTATCATTTTCATCATCAGATTGATCATCACAATCTTCAATTATGACCCTGTCATAATTTGTGACATTGTCACTTATTGGAATTTTATTGATCGGTTTTGGACATATATGATCTAGTAATGCAGACGAAGTCACAAAACCTTTCAATGTCTTTTCTAACTCAGCAATTTTATTTCTAGCACTCTCAACTTCTTTTTCAAGTTGAGAGATTTTTTCACGATGAGAATTTATTGCTTTTTCATTTTCAATTTTATTCTTTTCAAGAACAGATTTTTCATTTTCTAAAACTTTTATTTGACATTGAAATTCTGTTTCTTTTTCTTTTAAATTTTTGTTTTCTAATTTTATCCAAAAATCTTCATTTTCTAAAGATTTTATTTTATTTTCAAAATCTTTTTCAATTTTTAACTTTTCATTTTCCAAAAATGTTATTTTATCTTGAAAATCTTTTTCTTTTTCTTTCAAATTTTTGTTTTCCAATGTCAAACTCTCCACATTTTTCAAGAGTTTGACATTGTATGCTTCAGATTTATCACAGTTTAAGCACTTCTCGGACATCTTTTCAGCTTCAGCTTTCTTCTCAACCTTGATAGCTGAAATTTCTTCAACCTGCTTCTCTACTACTTGAACATTTTCTTCAAATTTGATTCTTCTCTCCTGAATCAGACTTCAATTTTCTAATCTTTTGGAGTTCAATTTCTTAAGTTTCAATTTTCTGGATGAACGTGCTCAAATTGAATCCAAAATATTCCAAATTTTGCTTCCAAATCAACAGATATGTGCCCCACTCATCACGCGGTAAAGCATTTGCCAACTTGTCAACCCATTCATCATCTCTTTTGGTAATGCTTAAACGTTTCATCTCTACATACAACTGACAATACCTTTCGATCAACTCTTTAGTTGATTCTCCCCTAATAGCTGTAAAACTATCAAACTTCTGTTTGATACTTGCTGGAGTCTGAACAAGCATATCATTTCCGAAAGACGAGTTATAGAACTCAGAATCCATGTTTCAGTATTGAAAGATTCACGAAGACAGATTTTCAAACGATACGAAAATTCACTCAATCTAAGATTAATTCAATCACTTTATCAAACCACTAAATCAGATGAATATCCGATTGAGTGACAAAAATCAGGTGACAACGGATCGAGTGGGGATTCGCTCAGGCGAGTATCCGATGCTTGACAAATCACCTGAAACACAGACAAATAGAACTGATTAGGATCGGGCAGCAACTCGTTTGGATTGCCGCTCGATTTGTTGCACTTTAAACTTGAACAAAACACGATCCCTTGAAACAAAATTGTGACCCTATCAGGTAGGGTTTTCACTTTTCTTTTCAACAAATGAACTTTGATTTTTATTGGGCCGCTCCTCTTTTCACATGCAATATATGATCCGAGATTATAATGAGCCGACAAGTTTGATATCAAATGTGATTGGGCCAAGAAACCCACTAAACTGACAAAATCGGTTCACAAATCAATTTTGATTGGGCCGTGATTAAGTGTGAATCTCATTAAGTATAATTGGGCCGTTATTATGCTTATCAACTCTTTACTTCAGTGGCCGACAACCCCTTTTAACACATTTATTGTAATTTGACTTCAAGATTAAAGCACATGGGCCGAGACACACATGATATTATGACATCTCATGAGCTCATGCACACTAACTAAATTTTATTGGGCCGCAAACATTGACTGACAATTGAATTAATATGATCACATGAGCTGATAAATTCTCAATTAAACTTTTGAAATGATAATCACATTCACATGCAAAAGCCGATAATTGGTTTTATCACAAGCAATTTATTGGACCGTTAATATTGTATAGTGGACTGCAATTACATTCAACTTTACATGCACTGCACTGAGTTAATGGCCGACAATACTAATCAATGATCAGATGACACTTTCACACGGAATGATCTTTGTTCCAAACGAAAAGAACCATATTTCACGCGAAACACATTCACACGAAATACATTCACACGAAACACATTCACACGAAACACATTCACACGAAATGGAATACATTTCGTACGAAATAATGCATTTTCACGCGAAATGAAACAACTTTCATACGAAATGAATCACTTTCTGTTGGATCTGAGTTTCTTTTTTATTGTATTTTCGTTTGAAATTAAGATGAAAATGAAAGAGTTGTGCAGCGGAATTAAGATGAAAAACAAACTTTGCATACAATCAAACGAGAGTAATACTTTAATCAAACATCTTTACACAATGAATCGAAAGATTGAATTTGTTTCAACAACGATTACAATGATTGATGAATGAATGCAAACTCCCCCTCAGCCAGAGCTCAGTAGTTTGTTCGTGCAAAGAAGACAATGTTGTAAAAGAGCTAATAGAACAGTACAAAGTACTGAACTATTTATAGGCACTTGCAAACCACTGAGCATCTTTAGCTGACGTCACCATGAAAGTGACATCTAACCTCCTAACAAATTCTAACCTCTGATCAATACAAACACTGATGTACTAACTACTGCTATTACAATTTACATAAAAGACACTTAAACAGCTTTTGCATCCTTCCACTGCTGTGAACCCAGCAGTGCTTGTCCGGATCAGCAGTACTTGACTCAAGGCAGTAGATAGATTCAGCAGAGCTTTGGTCTTCCATCAGTCTTTGACATTGGTCAGTAGATGCAAGGCAGCAGTTATAGGTCAGCACTTAGTAAGATCAGCAGATAGGAGGTCAGCAGATATGAAACCACTTTCAAGGGGAGAGATTTGCATGAACCAACTGTAAACGTCTGCTTATTCTGGATCCACTGCTCTGATCCAGTTTTGGCTTTAATTATCTGTTCCTCTGATAGGGTTCAATCCCAACAATCTCCCCCTGGAACAGATAATGCCAAAACTCTTCATTATTTGTGGAATTCTTTATTGCCTCATCAACAGCTCCCTTATCTGACCTTTAAATTGTAATTCAAAGTCTAGGGCATCTGTATCTTCATCATCCCTGCTAAGTGGAAGATCAAGGAGATCCTGCAAATCTTCAAGACTCAGGCCAAGAGCTTGTTCCCTTGATATTTTCTCCACTCCTCCACCAGACCTGAGCAGTACTTGCAGTTTGATCCAAACCAAGAGTTTCCATGATCATTTTCTTTATACCCTCTTTTCCAAGGTCTTCACCTTCCATTAACTCTTTGATGGTTTCAGCAATCAGCTGTTTCTGTGGCCTTCTTTTGTAGATGGCAGCACCAGCTGGAGCTGTGGATCTCCTGATTTGCAGCTTTGATGGTCTTTTTGAAACCGCTGCTTCAGGATAGTCAGGCTTTTGAGGAACTGTGGGATCTTTCTTTCTTAATTGTTCCAACTTTTTGTAAGTAGCCCTGACCACATCTTGTTTCCATCTAGCAACTTGTCTTTTGTTTCCATAATCAGCTGCTACCAGTTCCTCTTTCATTCTCCTCAGCTCTTCCTGTTTGTCAGGTACATTCTTTCTAAACTTTGCCCAGTTAGGAGGAGTGTGAGTGACTTTCCTTTTTATCATGTCTTAAATTCTTGCTGCTTCATTTTCAAGTTCAGGAATAGTCCACTCTTTGTACATGTATCTCTCTCCTTTGTACTTCTTGTGAGCCATAATGCTTTCAATGTAGTCTTTCTTCAGAGTTTCAGCTGCTCTTTCAGAAATTTGTTGACTAAAATTTTTTGCAAATTGCTCTAGGGATCTGACTTGTGTGAGCAAATATTGACTTCTCTGTGCAATTTCTTTATCAGATTTCCCTTGTGTGTTTTTCTTTGAGATATCCTCTGCTTGCTTGGCCTTGATTTCCAAATATTCATCAACATTTTTAGGCCAGGGATATCCTTTTATTGATGGCAAACTCCTTTTGGAGGGGTCATCCTCAAAGTAAAAAGATTTTATTTCTTCTCTAACAGCTGCTAATTCAAGAGGAAATTGAACACCTGCAGGAGGTAAGGGCTTGTACATTTTAACTGAAGAGAGAGGAACAGGTTTTTGGAATTGTGACAAGTGCTAAAGATTTTGAAGATGTTTGTGGTGGTGAATTGTCATCATCTTTGAGAACTAGTCTTCTCCTTTTTGTAGGAGGGACTGATGATGTTTTGGATGGAACAGTGGTGGTAGATGTAGTGGCAGTGGATTGTGATTGACTAACAGCTGTTGAAACAACTGGTGTTTCAACCACTGTTGTCATTACAACAGATGTTATAACATCTACTGTCTTCTGCTGTATATCAGCAGGTGTTGTTTTTGGTGGTGTTGATGGTAAAGCAGTGGATGTTGTGTGTGTTGAAGTGGTGTGTGTTGATGGAACAACTGTTTGGCAAGCAGTAGTTTTTGTAACTCCTGTTGCATCAGCTGTTTTGTATGGTGGTTTTTTAGCAGACTTTGAATGTCTGGTTGGAATGGATTTGGGTTGCCTCACTTTTCTAGTAGGCTTCTTCTTTTCCTCAACAGGATCTTCATGATCCTTTGACCCAGAAGTACCCTGATCTGGATGATCCATTCTGTCCACCCTGGCTTTCCTTTTGGCCTCTCTATCCCCTTTTACACATGCAACTGCTTCTGCTAGTGCATTTGTTGTCACATCAATTTTCTTGCTTCCATCTGGCAAAGGGATCTTTTTGGTCATGTTTGAATTTTCTGGTTCAAGATAGAGACCATCCTCTATGCCCTTCTTTTTCCACTCCTTAATTTTCTCCCCCTTTTTGGCATTATCTTCTGGGAGTTGATAAATGTAGCGTACTTTTGGAGGAGCAGTGCCAGTGGTGTGCAAGATCTGAGTTTTGAGAGCCTTTAAATCATCCTGAGTGTTCTTGAACCTTGACTCCATTACATTTCTCAGCTGTTGTACATGTTTTTCATGTTGCTGATCTGCTAATTGTGCTTGTTGTTGGAGAAAAGATTGAAATAGATTCCAGAGCTCATTTGTAGCAGATGCCCTTTGTGGAGCAGGTGCTTGAGGTGGAACAGCAGTTGATTGTTCCTTCTGAACTTGTAACACCTGTTGTAGCATATCTTTGAGTTCTGCAACAGAGTTATCAAGCTTTGCAATACGAGCCGTCAATTTCTGGTACTTTAAACCATCACCCAAGTTAATGGGATCATCTGATTTCCCACTAGTAGTGGTTTTATCAGTGGTAGAAGTAGGGAGTATACTCCAAACATTAACCACTGATGCCCCTTTTTCTTGGTACTGGGGTCTTCTTCCTTCAACACTTGACAACCTTTTGATGTTGCCAGTAGGATAAATAAATCCACTGGTGGTTGGCAGAGGTGCTATAAAAGGAATTGCCTCCAAGGAAGTCTTATTAATGTAACCACTGTCCAACTGTAAACCTGTAGGTTCAACAGTTGTAGTGGCTGCTTCACTTGGATTTCCACCAAGAGTTACTTGTAACTCATGGGGTGTAATCTCCTCAGGTTGTGTTGGTGGGTTAGCAAAGATTGATACATCAGACCCAGTCAGTTGTTGAGGTATATTCTCATTAGTAGGTGATTGAGAAGGACTGGTTAATGCCTGGTTCAAATCAATTGCATCCAACAGTGGTTTTATTGGTGAGGGAATTGTGGATGTGATGATTGGTGTAGTAATAGGATGTGTCCCGGGCATTGGACTGTGGATGATAGAAACGAGTGTTTCCAGAGCATCATGATGTGGAGACCCTATTTGTACAACCTATTCTTTTTGTGAAGAAACAGCAGGAGTTTCGGTTATGGGTTGAGATATTTGTACCAACTGCTGTGAGGAAGTAGCAGCAGTGGTGTCTTGTGACTTTTGTGTTGTCACTGGCAGGAGCTCTGGTATCTCATCCTCCAGAGATGCCTTTTTGATGGTTTTGGGGGGTTTTTGTGTTTTTCTTTTTGTTGGCTTTTTGGTGATTTTAGGTGTGGGTTTCAAAACAGTTGTGCTGCTGCTTTGATCACCTTGAGCAGTGGGCTCAGCAGCAGATACCTGAGGAGCAGTTGTAACTGCTAAAATCTGCTCAGGCACCTCTGCTTGTGTTTTGCAAGGTGCTAACATTCTTGAAAAAGTTTCAGTTGTTAAACTGTTTATTTGAGTAGAATCACCTTGGTTTATTACAGCTAAATCATCCTTACTGAATTTCTTTGCAAAATAATAACTTAAAAACCTTGGAAACAGTAAGAATGATTTTGTTTCAACATTGTTAACCAAATCTTTAAAAATTTCCCGAAAATAGTTAAAATTTTCTCCTTGAAGAATTGCATATCCCAGATTTTGACTCTTTAAAGGGATTTCATTGAAAGAAGTGGTTTTGTTTGAAACACATAGTAGGAGGGTATGAAATAAAAATCTGGTTGCAGACGGAAAATAACCTTTTTATAAGGTAATTTTCTTCATCATTGTGGCTTCATACCCTCTCTCAATGAAGTCAGTTTGTAACTCGGTTTTAGTGAAAGAAATTTTACCTTCCTGATCACCGAGTTGAAAGACCTCTGAAATGGATTGTGGCGTGATTTGGACAACTTTACCCTTTATAGAAGAGTTTATGGTGGTTGCAGTGTCTCCTTGTTTTTCAAGGGTTGCATTTTTTCAAAACTCCCTTTGGGTCGCCAAATAAATTGGTGCATCGGCAGTGAACAAAGTTTTGTACTTTGATTTTTCCATGAGATCAATAATGGAATCGAAAACTTTGGTGGTTCCTGGTTTTGTAAGAAGACCCAGGAGATTGTGAGATGGTTTATGTGGAATTTCAGTGGAGATTGCCTTTTGAGAGGCAGTTTTCGATGATGATTTGGATGAGGGTTTTGAAGATGACTTCGATTTTGTCATTTTGAAGATGAATGATCGAAGAAATTTGTGGAAGATGAAATGAAAAACTGCTTTGAGAAGAGAATTTTTAAGAATTCAATTCGACAGTAAAACCCTGTTTTGGTGGTGAATGAGGGATTTTATAAGGAAGAAAATGAATGCTGAGGTGGCAGCCGTTACAAAAGGTCTGACCAATATGTACTGCCCACGTGACAACCCCTGTTGAAAGTGAAGGACAGTACTTATGTGATAGGGACAGATGAAGGCAGTGGTATGAAAGCAGTGGATGATTTTCACTATCAGTGGATAGCATATCAGTGGATAAGACACTGCTTTTGAACAACAGAGTTTATCAAAGTAATGAGAGAGCAGGGGTTGACTTTCAGCAGTGGACAGACTTTTGAAGTAGAGCAGACTTTTGAATAATCAGTGGTTAATGGCAGACTTTTAAGGATTTAATGAAAAATTTCATTTTTAGCTATTTTTAAGGATGGAGTTTTGATTTTCTGAAAACATTTTGTTGCTTTTATTCATAGAAAAACAAGATGTTGCTTGTTATTCCATGTTCAGCATCCCAATTCTAGAGACCAAGCTTTCAAAAGTGGCTGTATCAAGTGCTTTTGTGAGCACATCAGCCAGCTGGTGTTTAGTTGGGACATGATGCAGAGAAATCAAACCTTTTTCATAGCAATCCCTCACAAAGTGATGTCTGATGTCGATGTGTTTGGTGGTTGAATGGGAAACTGGATTTTTGATGATATTTTCTGCTGCCTGACTGTCCAGCATGAGTGGTGTCTTCAAGGCAGTGATACCGAAATCCAGTAACTGATTTTGAAGCCACAGGAGTTGGGCTGTACAGCTTGCAGCAGCAATGTATTCAGCTTCAGCAGTGGATGTTGAAACAGCTGCTTGCTTTTTGCTTTGCCATGAGACTAAGCAATCAGCTAGAAACTGGCACCCTCCTGATGTGGACTTCCTTGTGGTGTGACATCCAGCAAAGTCACTGTCTGAGAAACCTGAAAGCTTGATGTTCCCATTAGCTGGATACCAGATACCAAGTGTGGGAGCACCTTTTATGTATCTGAAGATCCTTTTTACAGCAATGAGATTTGATTTTCTGAGAGCTGATTGACTTCTTGCACAGACACATGTTGCAAACATGATGTCTGGTCTAGATGTAGTTTGGTACAATAAAGACCCAATCATGCTTCTATAAAGTGTTTGGTCAATCAGCTCATCCTTTTCATCAGACATGACCAGCTTATTTGTTGCCATGGGTGTGCTGCATGGGTTACAGTCATTCATATCAAATTTGGTTAAAAGTTCTTTAGCATATTTGCTTTGATGAATGAAAGTTCCATTTTGCAATTGCTGTACTTGGAGACCAAGAAAGCATTGCAGCTCACCCATAGCACTCATTTCAAACTCAGCTGTCATGAGTTCTCTAAACTCTTCACACATTGAGTTACATGTGCTTCCAAAAATAATGTCATCCACATAAATCTGGACAATCATTAAATCCTTCCCTCTCCATTTTAAAAACAGTGTTTTATCAATGGTACCTCTTTTGAAACCATTTGAGAGTAGGAAGTTGGAAAGAGTTTCATACCAGGCCCTTGGTGCTTGTTTCAAGCCATACAAGGCTTTGTTTAGCCTGTAGACATGATCTGGATAAAATGGATCCTCAAAACCTGGAGGTTGACAAACATATACCTCTTCTTGAATTGTACCATAGAGGAAAGCACTTTTGATATCCATTTGAAACACCTTCATATTGTGGTTGACAGCAAAGGCCAGGAACAGTCTAATGGCTTCCAATCTTGCAACAGGGATGTTTCATCATAATCAATCCCCTCTTCTTGTCTATAACCTTGAACCACAAGCCTGGCTTTATTCTTGACAACAATACCCCTTTCATCAGTTTTGTTCTTGAAGACCCACTTTGTGCCAATGGGACTAACCTCTTCTGGCAGTGGTACAAGCTCCCATACTTGTTATCTCTTAAACTGTTGGAGCTCTTCTTGCATGGCTTCTACCCAGCTGTTGTCTTTCAGTGCCTCTTGGTACTTGACTGGCTGATGGAGTGATAGAAAACCAGCAAAAAGACAAATGTTTTGGGTTTGGCTTCTTGTGAGCACTCCCTCATTTATGTTGCCAATGATTTGATCAGGTGGATGGGATCTCAAGAAGATTAAATCTCCTTGGTATGGTATGATGGCATTGGTTGGTGAAGGCTGCAAATGTGTATCATCTGAGCTAACCACTGCTGGGGACTTTGATAATCCAGCAGTGGCTTCAAAAGGTGGTGGAATAGGAGGTAATGAAGTGGACAACTGCTGACTTTTATCCACTGTTTGAGGACTTTTGTCAGCAGTGTTTGAGGATGTGGAAGCAGTGGTTGATGGGCTACTTTGGTCAACAACTGTTGAGGTAGCAGTGGTTGAGCTTTGACAACTGTTTTGAACAGTTGGTGCTTTTCCCTTTGTGGCAGACCTTTGAGGGATGATGATTTCATACCCATAGTCTGGTGTTGTATCCTCTGATGGACCTGCAATGTTAGTCTTGACAGCAGTATTTTCAAAAGTGAATTTTTCAAGATCAAACAGATCTGCAGGGTTTGCTGGGATTTTCATTGATGAGAGTTCATTGAACTTAACATTCAAAGTCTCCTCCACTGCCTTGGTCCGTGTATTGAACACTTTGTAGGCCTTGGCAGTGGTTGAGTATCACAGATGATAACCACAATCAATTTTGGCTGCAAATTTTGAAATGGAATCTTTTAAGTTCAAAATAAAGCATGGGCAGCCAAACACTTTGAAATATGAGATCAGTGGTTTAATTTTATACAGAATTTCATAGGCAGTCTTTTTGTGCCTGGGGTTTATTAAAACTCTGTTCTGAACAAAGCGAGCAGTGTTTACTGCCTCTGCCCAGAAAGTTAATGGCAAACCTGAATCTGCAAGCATGGTTCTGGCAGCCTCAATCAAAGTTCTGTTCTTCCTTTCCACTACCCCATTCTGCTCTGGTGTTCTTGGGATGCTGTACTGCCTTACAATCCCTTTCTTCACACAGAAGGCATCCAACTCCCTATTTTTGAATTCTGTGCCATTGTCACTCCTGAAGCTTTTCACTGGAAGGTCAAATTGCTTTTTAACCTGTATTACAAAGTCTTGCAAAATGCCTGCAGTTTCATCTTTTGAGTGCAAAAAGAAAGTCCATGTGAACCTAGAAAAGTCATCAACAATAACCAAGCAATATCTTTTCTTTTTGAGGCTCATGACTTGAACTGGGCCAAACAAATCCATGTGTAGCATTTGCAAACACTGGGTTGTTTTGGACTCTTCAATGGACTTGTAAGAACTTTTATGCTGTTTTCCTTTTAAACAGGAAATGCAATGTTCAGGACATGAAAACAATTTTTGTGGCAGGCCTCTCACCAAACCATTTTTTGAAATTTCTGTGATTGTCTTAAGATTTGTGTGCCCCAGCCTTCAGTGCCAAAGTTTTGTCTCTTTGTTAGAGGCAGCTGAGAACAGACAGGCATCAGCTCTGGGACACTCTTTTGACATGTGAACAACATAAACATTGCCACTTCTTTGAGCAACAAGTTTAGTTTGACCAGTTTTGATTATTGCTTCAATCTTTTTGACCATTTCTGGTCCAACAATCCTACAACAATCTTTTGTGAAGAATGACCAAAATCCCTTGTCACTCATTTGGGACACACTCAGAAGGTTGAATTTTAGATTGTCTATTAGATTGACATTTTCAAATTTTACTTTTCCAGACTGCACTGTACCAGACCCCAGAACTTTTCCTTTACTATTATTCCCAAAGGATATATCACCCCCTCCATGGATTTTAAAGTCTTTGAGGAGGGCTTTACATCCTGTCATGTGCCTGGAGCCTCCACTATCTACATACCAAAGACTATCAAAGCATGTAGAAGCTCCCTGCACATGAAGTAAATGGATTAGTTCATTAAGGTCTCCAAAGCCAACAAGGCTTTGGATGGGGTCTCAACAGTGTCTGGGATGGATGCAGAATGATGGACAGTGGTTAGGTCAGGAGTTTGAACTGTTTTAGGACAGTGTTTCTCTAACCACTGTTGTGGGTCCTGACCAATCATCTGCTGATAACCAAAAGGATGCTTGTTCACTTTGGGTTTAGAGGACCTTTTGTAGGCCTCATAAACGTGAGGAATCCTTTGGTAAGACTGTTTTTCTCTGCCTTTTCTGAACTGATTGGCAGGGGGTGCATCAGTAACCTGAACATCTCTTTTGACAGATGTTTGGTTCAGCTGTTTTGTAACAGCTGTTTGAACTGGCACAAACAGTGGTTGTTTCTTGGTAAATTTGACAGATGTTGATGATGATGATGATGGACTCAAGGATGTTTTAGCAATGTACTCATTCTTTTTCACATCAAAGTTTTTGAGATACACACATGCTTGAGTTTTGTGGTTTGTTTTACCATAGACAATGCAACCTTCAGCTGAAACAATGACACTTGTTCTGTTTAAATCATAAGCTTTTAAGTGGAAACAATCTTTTGTTAGATGATTCCTTTTCTCACAGAATTCACAAAACAAGTTATCAATTTTTTCTTTCTTCTTTCTCTTTTCAGACTCCTTTGCAGCAGAGGTTTTAACCACTGCTGGGATGTCCTTGATAGGTATGACTTTAGCTTTTGGAGCCTTGACACCATCAGTTGATGTAAAGTCCATTGGCTTGAAATTTTCAAGAATGTCACACTCATCAGACCATTTTGGTTTAAACTGGAATTCTTCAAGCTCCTCAAAAGTAGAGGATTCCATTGGTCTGTCAAGTGTGATTTTGTTACCAAGTTTGTCAGTGATTTTCACTTCTTGGCCATTCTTGTTTGTGGGGATGAACTCAGTGGTTACATCAGTGGTTTGAACATATTTTTCAATAGCAGTGTTTTCATCATCATGTTTTCTATAGCCAACCCCAAATTTCACATTGCTTTTTCTCTGTTTTTCAAGCATAACCTCATATCCTTTGCAGGATTCCACCCATCTTTCACAAGTAATCTGGGCGGACTCCAACTCCTTTTTGCAAACTTGGTATTTTTCTACCATAGTTTGAAGTTGGGTTTTGGTTATACTTTGCTCTTCTTTTAGACAGCTGTTCTCTTTTTCTTTTTCAGTCAATTTGTTTTTAAGTTCTTTTAAAGACCTTTCAAATTTGACCTCATCAGACAAGATTTTATCCCGAAGGTTTTCATTCACCTCTTTAATGTTAGCAAAAGCAATTATGCAATTGTCAGAACATAGTTTTTCAAGAACTTGAGGAGATACCTTGGCAGCTGCCATCATTGCACAATCACATTGATGATCTTCTTCATCTTCAGCTTTCACCTTCTTTTCACCAGCCTTTTCTTCCTTCTCTTCTTCTTTGTCCTCTTCGGACCATGGATCTGTCATTGGTTCAATCAGGGAACCTAAACTTTCTCCCAACAGTAGTTCACCAGCCACAGCAGTAACCACTGCTTCAGTCACCTCTTCCACTGTTTCAAAGCTCTGCTGTTCCTCCTCAGTTTCAACCCCCTCCTGTATTGACTCTAATGCCATCAAACAAAACTCATCATGAGAAGAATCATTAGAAGCATAGAGTGCAAAATTTTCATCATTAAGGTCTTCAGGCATACTGCTCCAGTCAACAAACCCTTGAGTGAAAAAACTTTGTTGATCTGGTTGTGCTGCTGCTGGAGCAGTGGTTTGAGGTGCAACAGGTTGCACTTGTACCTGTGGAGCAGGGGTTTGAACATATTGGATTTGTGGAACAGTAGTTTGGACATAATGTACTGGCACAGGGGCAGCAGCATAGTGAGCAGTGTTCACTTGAGCTGCTGGGGCATATTGGGCATAGTGCACAGTGTTTTGGTTTTGAGGTCTAGGATTTGAGCTAGGATGAGTAATTATGGGACCAGTAGTTTGACTCCTACATTCCCTAGCGAAATGTCCCAACCTATTACACTTGTAGCACTTGATTTTCGATTTATCCAACCCAACCCTTAGATTCCCATGCAAACCTGGGAATTTTCGCCCTGTTCTCTTGTAGAACTTGCTAGTTCTAACACTCAGCAAAGCCAGTTGGTGCAGGATGTCCATTTCCTCTAAATCAGTGGGATCAAAATGTTGCAAATCATTTAGTTCAAAACTTAAATTGTCTGACATCTGGTTTTCATTTGCAGTGAATGCATAATTAGCAGAGTGAGGATCAGGGTTGTTAAAATTTGTACCAGCAGTTATATCAATGAAGTGATCATAACCCTGATCCTTACCACTGCTCCCAGATTCTTCTTGACCCAGAAGAGCAGTATTACCGAAAGTGTAATCATCGGTAACTTTCCTGACTCTTGTAACCTCCTTTTCTGGTTCAACTCCCTTTCGTAGGTCAGGAGTCGACCGTGGAGTTGGGTCAAGGTCAGATCCTTGAATTCAGGTGAGTTTCGGGTCACAAAAGCTATGGTGTCCCATTTTTCTGGCAGTGACCTGAGGAACCTGCTATTTTGAGTTGAGTTTGTAAAAGTGGTGTTAACAAGCCTCAGTTCACTGATGAGACAACTGAAACGCTCAAATTGTTGCGTTAGTGATTCGCCTTTAACGTAGCAAAATGTTTCATACTGTTGGTTCAGGATTTCCCTATTGTTTTCTATGACTTCTTCAGTTCCCCCAAACTGTTCCTTAAGTGCGTCCCATAACTCTTTGGCACTGTTACAATGTAACAGTCCAGCATATATCTCATTGGGCAGTGCTGATGCTACGATGCTAAACGCTTTAGCATCTAGTTCGATCTTTTGAAAATCGGTTTCGGTATAATTTTCAACTGGTTTTGGAACGAACTTTTTAGCATCTTCAGCACTTGGCACTGAAGGAACATGGGGACCATAAATGACAGACTTCCAACAACCTGTGCTTTGTTGAGCGAGGATGTGACCCATCCTCCTCTACCAGATGTTGTACTCATTTCTTTTTAGCATAGGTGGTTTAAAAAGCGAGCCGATGTTGTTTTTATCATCCTGAGATTGTGACGTCATACTTGTTGTTTTACAGACACTGAGAAATCAACTTTAATGGTGATTAATCCTTGCTCTGTTTTTCAACGGACGAACAAACGATCAGTATCAACTGTTATGAGCTGAACTTTTTACGTCAAAATGATTGTTAAATCAAATTTGACTGTCCAAGCTCTGATACCAATTGTTGGATCTGAGTTTCTTTTTGATTGTATTTTCGTTTGAAATTAAGATGAAAATGAAAGAGTTGTGCAGTGGAATTAAGATGAAAAACAAACTTTGCATACAATCAAACGAGAGTAATACTTTAATCAAACATCTTTACACAATGAATCGAAAGATTGAATTTGTTTCAACAACGATTACAATAATTGATGAATGAATGCAAACTCCCCCTCAGCCAGAGCTCAGTAGTTTGTTCGTGCAAAGAAGACAATGTTGTAAAAGAGCTAATAGAACAGTACAAAGTACTGAACTATTTATAGGCACTTGCAAACCACTGAGCATCTTTAGCTGACGTCACCATGAAAGTGACATCTAACCTCCTAACAAACTCTAACCTCTGATCAATACAAACACTGATATACTAACTACTGCTATTACAATTTACATAAAAGACACTTAAACAGCTGTTGCATCCTTCCACTGTTGTGAACCCAGCAGTGCTTGTCCGGATCAGCAGTACTTGACTCAAGGCAGTAGATAGATTCAGCAGAGCTTTGGTCTTCCATCAGTCTTTGACATTGGTCAGTAGATGCAAGGCAGCAGTTATAGGTCAGCACTTAGTAAGATCAGCAGATAGGAGGTCAGCAGATATGAAACCACTTTCAAGGGGAGAGATTTGCATGAACCAACTGTAAACGTCTGCTTATTCTGGATCCACTGCTCTGATCCAGTTTTGGCTTTAATTATCTGTTCCTCTGATAGGGTTCAATCCCAACACTTTCATATGAAATAGGGCATCTTCATACGAAATAGACCTGATTTCGTGTGAAATGATCCTAAAACGTGTGATTTCGTGCGAAATGGATCTGATTTCGTACGAAATGAAGTTATTTTGGTGCGAAATGAGTACACTTTCAAGCGAAATAGCTCATTTTGTGCAAAATGAAGCTGACGTCACGCGGTATCGGACACGAAATCTCAAATTTCTCTCAAACGGCTAGGAATTAGGATCTGAAACTTTGTAGGGTTATAGATCAGGTGTTTTCGCACAACATATCAAAAAATCAGCTAATTTGGACCGTAAAAACCGGTTTAAATTTGCAAAATTCAGTTGAAAACGTGAAAGAATGAGTAGAAGTCAGAATTTTCCAGTGAAAACAAGCTAAATGGTAAGAACTCTTCCTCCTGAGCTTTGATACCACTTGTAGGATCGTTTTGCAACCTATATGAGTCGTTCAGAGTCAATACTAAGCTGTTTGAAAGGCGGAAACAGTCAAACAACTGAGAATTAGTGATAGAAAGGGGTAGAAACAGAGAATTATACTTAAAACAGGTTTCTCATTGATATTAAACTTGATTACACGGTGAAAATTGGGCAGCACTTCGTTGCACACACACTGATTTCGTACCAAATGAGAAACCAACACCCCTATTTATAGGGGAACTAATTTCGCACGAAATAGCTACATGCTATTTCGTACGAAATAGCCAACTTTGATTTCGTACGAAATAGCCAAATGCTATTTCGTGCGAAATGACATCTAACATACATAAAGTTACATTTTTGACATATTTCGTCCTATTACAAGCTACCGACATGACCTAGACTGTAGACATAGGCTATAGACATTATGCACCAACAAACTCCCCCTTGGATATTGCTGGAGTCTTCAGTCAGGTCTTCAGCACTTGTTTCACAGCGACTTGAACTTCTCTTCCCTTGGCTTAGGCTTTCTCAGCAGCATCTTCCTAAGCTTTTCATTCTCTTCAACCTTTCGCTTTTCTTCAGCAGCCATTCTTTGAACAACAGTATGCCTTAGCATGTTGTCTTTATCTTCTCGAGCTTTTCTTTCCTTCTCAGCCTTCAACGCTTCCTCTTTTTCAATCTTTCGCCATTTAGATGACCATTTACTCTCAGCATTGATTCCTTTCTGGAAACAAATAGCTACAACCTTCTGAAATTGCATCGCCTGCTCTTTGTCTTCAGCTTTGTGGCAGATCTTGTTTATAAACAAACATTCAATGTCTTTTGCTGAGCAGTTTACCAACCATAAAGGATCATACACAAAGATGTGTCTAATTTCATTTTCAGCCCTGTAGGTGATCACAGCTTCAGTTATCAAACAGCTGTATACCCAACACACAAATCCTTTATGAAAATCTTGTTCCATTTTTGGTACTAGAATATTCTTCATCACTTTAGGCTTCTTTACATGCAAAATTATCTCTTCTACACCAGTCACTGGATCTACCCTCTTCACTTTCTTCGGGTAGTGAGGCTTCCAGTGTTTGAATCCTCTGAAGGCTTCAAATTTCATCAGACCCCAGATAGGTACATCATGCTTTCTGACAGGATAATCCAAAGTTCTAACTTTCGAAAGTTCTTCAACATCCCACCAGGGTAGAGACATGATATCCTGAATGTACGCGAAGTATTGAACACCATACTCTTGACGGATAGCATACGCGTTAACTTGTGGAAGAAAGCCCCAACTGATAATATCCCCCAGTGACACATCCCTGTCTCTCTTATAGAACTTCAATAGCCTTTTAAACTTTCTTTCTGTGACTTTTCTGAACCATTTCTTCCTCTCTTCGCGACTTTCATCTTTTATCGTTCTATCGAAATTCTTATCTTTCAAACATTCTTCCACTTTCCTTCTCAATTCATCGATGTTTTCTTGACTAAAAAATTCAACCAGCGTTGGAAAGTTGGAAGTGTCTACATTCACACTTTCTTCATTGCTGCAGTCGTCAACCTCAACCCTATCATAATTGTCTGCCTCATCAACATACTTGTACTGATAGTCAGGCTGTTGGTTCATATCAAATGCATTGAATTCATCTTCAAAGTCAAACTTGAAGTTAGGATCATCAATACGCGTCATCTCGATAATATCATCCATGGTGTAAGTATGCCTAATTTCTCCTTCCTCTACATCAGGCTCTAGACGCAAAATCAATCTTTTACTTTCAACATTTTGATCATCAACGTTCTCCCCCTCTCCATCAGCATTCTCTGGCTCCTCATTTGCATCGTCATGAAGATAATCGTCAACATTCTCTTCATTCGAAGCTTCAGTAACTTTAATACCAGAACCACTTTGATCATCATCATTACCGTCGTCATCATCATGACTACTAGCAGAGAATACGTCATCTGCATCATCTTCTTCAACTTCATCATCATCATCCTCTTCGATATCTACCTCATCATTAATAACATCATCAATTAATACATCCTCTTCAAATATAGCAGAAATTGTAGAGATAGGACGAGGATTCTGAATATGTGACTCAGAAACAATAGATGGAACAATTGCCCTCTCAGAAACTTCTGTTTGAACACCTTTGCCTTTATCCTTCATTTCTTCATCAATCGAAGCTTGACGAAGAGCTCTAACTTCTTCAATTTTAATTTCTTCAAACTTTTGCTCCACAGACATACCAATCACACTTTCTAACACTTTGTTCAACATATACATCTCGTGTTCTTTTCGAGCATTGTTTGCCTCCAACTCTTTGTTTTTTAGCTCAAAATATTTATTCTGCTCATCTCTGCGAGCTTTCTCTTCCTCTAACTCAGCAACTCTAACTTTGAGAATATCAATCTCTGTCTGATCAGCTTCAACTTTATAATGAAGAATTTTCAGCTTCAACTGACTTGACACGCTTTTCTAGTTTCTTCTCACGATCCACTAACTTCTTGTTCTCAACCAACACTTCCTCTACCTTCTTTTCCAACTTTTTTACTTGCTCATCATTCACAAAACTGAAATCTCCAATATCTTCAAGAGGAATATTTGGAATGTTTGGAAAATTTTTGAAACAAGAAGATCCAGGAGTTGATTGTACTTGTGGTTGTGAAGATGGTGGTGTTTGGAAAATGTGTTGTGAGGTAATTTGAATTTGTTGTGGTGGTGATTGTGGTGGTTGTTGTGGTGGTGATTGATGTGGAGGTGAAAGATGTGATGGTGATAGATGTGGTAGTGATTGATGTTGTTCAGTTTGTGATGGAGGTGTGTAGGTTGTTTTGGTGGTGTAGGAGGTTTTGATTTTGGTGTACGTTTAGGCAACTTGACAATCAACTTTCTCTTTGCTGCTTTTGGAGAAATCACACGTTTTCTTGCACTAACCTTCTTCTTGCCACCAGACGATGGAGGTGTCTGAGATTCTATAACATGCTCAGGAGATGGATTGTACAATTCATCATCTTTATCTTCTCTCCTCTTTCTCTTCAGCTGTTTCTCTTTCTCTATTTCAGCTTTAATTCTTTTCGCACGTTCAGTTTCATCAATTTCTTCTTCAGATGAACTTGATGAACTTTTATCTACATCATCACCTTCATCACCAACTGTCTTTTCTTTTCGCACGTTCAGTTTCAGCTCTTTCAGCATTAACTTCAGTTTCTGCTTCATCTTCTTCCTCTGATTCATCTACTAACATTGTCTCAACACTCTTATTTTGACGCTTTTGTTTAGGTTGTGAAGATGAACCTTCCTCAGCTTGAACTTTCGGAGTTGTCTTTCTACTCCGTTTATTTTTCTCTTCCTTCAGAAACCACTCATTTCTTGTTTCTTTGAAATTTTCAAGTATTTTCAACTCCTCTGCATAACTTACTTCTTTCATTTCTTTGTCATTCCTCCACTTTTGATGATCAACCGGATCTGGATCTTGATAATTTTTGTCTTTGATGAATCCAAAGAATTCAACTTTTGTCTTTGGCTCCGGATGATTTGGATGATATCTAGCCAGTACTTTCAGCATTTCATTATTCATTTGGTCTAAAACCAACAAATCATTGTTTTCAACTTTCTCTAAATCAGGATAAGCATGATCCAGTATCATTTGTACAAATCGTGGATAGATCCAAGTCTTACTTTTTGAAGTAATATTCTCTACCATGTAGTGAAACACAATCTTTGAAAAGTTATACTTCTTGTTTAACACAAGTGTAGTCACCATGTTCATCTGATAATCCCGCATCACATCATAACCTCCTTTTCGATGACTGAGAGCATGCAACACTGAATGTATAAGAAACTTGTAAGGCTTGGAAAAACATGATTTCAAGTAATTAGCCTTGTTCAATGGTCCACTGTAACCAATCCTTAGCATACAACCCTTCACCATTCTCTCCGGAAATTTTGTCGGTGAATTTTCATCGTCCGGAAAGTTTAACACTTCACGAACAAGTGCCTCTGAAATGATAATTGGTTTTTCTTCACCATTCAGTTCAACAATTGAGTTGATCACTTTGCTTTCTTCGTCATAAGTGGCATTCTTCCAAAAACGCTCAATGTGTGACTCAAAAACAAGATGTTGATTTGTCAAAGCTTTATGAATAGGTAATCTTTCCATAAACTCCAGAATACTTTTGAATTCTGCCTTCTTTGGAATCTTCTTATCTGTAACACCCCAAAAACGGGTTTGGTAATCAAACCACGTTAATATTAATGACGGGTAAAATTCCGTTAGTGGTGAAAATTTACCCGGTAAATATTAGGATTTAAGTAAATAAACCTAATATTAATTAAAAGGAGAATAAATGCTTTGAGAAAAGTAAGTTTATAAGAAGACCGAGTTAACGGGACTTAAAATAAAACGGGTTATAACTCTCGGAGCCCACTAAGTAACTAGGAATATCAACCTAGTTAATTATGTGCTTTGAAAACAATAAATAAAACTTGGTTTATAATCCTTTTGGTAACTTTAAAAACTTGAGGGACTAAATGGGTTAAATGAGAAAATAGTTTTAATTTAATAAAAATCAAAACACCAAAACACACACTCATGTGTGTGTTCTGGTCGTGATTTACACAGGAGCCAAGAAAGGGTTCTTCTTTTGAACCCTAAATCACCAAAAATCAACAAAATTCATGGGGCAAATCAAGTCTAAATGGAAAACCAAGCTGAAATTAGTGATCACCAAGCCTAGGGGATCACAAGGTATGTCAAAATTCGTTGTTTGATTCCATTCAAAATTCCGGATGAACAATTATAATCCGAAATTAGCTTGCATGATCGAAGTTTGGATGAAATTAGGAATGATTTTATGTCTAGGAGTAAACCCTAGTCATTTACTTGTTGAATTGATGTTCATAATTGTGAATTCATGATCACCCGATTATGTGCTAAATGGGTTTTGTAGAAACATGATGAACCCTAGAATCATAATGGTTAAATTGTGTTAATAGAACTCCCTGAAGTTAGATTTGAAGTTTGATGTTAGTACTTGTTAATTATGCTAGAATTTAAGGATTTAGAACACTTAAATGGGCTGGAGAAATTTGATGTTTCGTGTTGCACACAAGGCGCTTGATGAAATGCTTGAACAAGAAAATATAACAAAGCTGATTGGGATTAAAAATTATTGGGCTGCAGTTTTTAAAAAAATCATATAAAATCACTGGAACGACATGTGAGGTCGAGCCTTATATGCTCAGAAAGCTATTGAAACATACTACGTTTTATATTTGATCATGTTTGTTAGATTCTGATGTTAAACAGGTCAAAACAGTGTCTGAAGTCGGCTGAACTGCTTTGACAGCAAGCTGATTGGAAGCATTTTGACATCGGAGCTGATTTTGCAAAATTCTTAATTAATTCTAGGTTGCTCGGATTGAGCTGATTCTTTTTTGGGATGGAAAGATATTTTAGTATTCTTCGTTTCATCTTTGATCACGAAGGGCTAAATAAGATCGCAAAGTGGTCAAAAGAGTCGATTCAGCAGCTACATTGTAAAGTTGCTGCACATTTTATTGATAAACTTAATCCAAGGAAAGTTGTATTTTCTTCATACTTTGCCTTGTTTATAAAACAATGGTTTCATGAATATTAAGCATGTTATTTTGCTTATTGCAAGTATTTAAAATACCTACAAATAAACTTGTCAACGAAGTTGTTAAAATGAGAAAAAGAATGATTAAAGCATATAATACATATGGGTAGTTTGACTATTAAGAAAGTAAAACTGACCTATGATTTAGTTAAGTAAATTATATGCAAGAAACCCCATAGGAAATGGTAGCCGTAATATTAAATGACTAAACTAACCATTTTATGGGTAATATGATAGTTTGACTCTTGACGAGCTAGGTGAAGCTTGGAGGAGATGATCAAACGGGATAAAGGCACGAGTAAGACTTGCTTGGATGAAAGGTAAGTAAAGCTTACACCTTTTTTTTTTAGCATACGTATTTATTCCATAGGTGATAAATACAACAATAGATCATGTTCGAATTATGGGTTCCGACACGAAACGAAATGGGTTGGAACGAATAAAAACGTTTAAAATCATGATTAATGGTGAAAGAGGTAAAATGGTAATTTAGTCATAAATCGACTAAGAATTTATGAGTTTTCTTAAAGTTACCTCATAGCTTAACTAATAATGGAAAAAGGGGCAAAATGGTAATTTAGTCATGTGATGACTAATTATAATCGAGATTAAAAGGATACCCACGGCGTAAGCCGAACTGGGTCAAATATGTAAAATAAAAAAAGGGTAAATTTTTGTGGTAAAATCCGTAATGGGTCTGATGCGTGACTGAGTAATTAGAAACCATGATTTGTAATAAATATAATTGTTTGGTCGTATAGACCAAATGGGTCAAATGATGGTGATAACATCATATGACCATATCGACTAATGTTGGTTGTTAAGTCATATGTTTACAGGAACGAATAGCAATTTGGATAATTGCGTCATCATAAAATATTGAATTAATAATAGCAAGGTATAAACGGGTCTATACGTTGACTCGAGCCAGGTACGCTTATATATAGATTTATAGTTAAAAGTGTTTAACTTCCCTTAACGGGTCAAAAGGAGTAGATAGGTAAAACGGGTTAAGAATTCATAAGAAACCCGTAATTTGAACCTTGCACATTAGTAAATTGATATAACATGATATGCATGATATTTTGAAAAGGTAATAAACAAGTTTGTTTGATAAATCACGAACGGGTCAAAAGTGTCATAATTGAATTTCAAGCCGAGAGCTTGAAAGTTAAAATTTTGTGAATTTAGATGTCGGGTTTTCACTCCGTAAGATGAAGAATTAAATTACGAACGCGTAGGGAAAAAAAGAATCGCGAAAAACGGACTTGTAGAATGAAAGTTATGCACCTTAGAAGTTGAAAAATTGAAAGAAAATGGTGCTGGGCAAAAGTGCAGGATTTTAACCTGCACCCGCTGGAAAACGGTCTCCCCCGCGGCACGCGAAGGATTGAAAGGAATCTGTCAGGTGGCGCGACAGATTAAAAATTTGAAATTTTATTTCTTTGTTATTTGTATGATACCGGAACTTGTTTTTACATGTTATAAAGTTGTCAAAACTAACAATTGATGTGGTTTTGACCTTAGATGATGTTCGTCTCAATTCGGATGCCGATCAAGCAAGAATTCAAGAACCGAACACAAAGTTTTGAAGCTTCCATGCTAACCTAATCTTGTTTGAGACAATGTTTATTTGTAAACACTAAACTCAATGTTGTATTTTAAACTAGTTAGTTTGTAAACTAGAATACCATAACCACGTAAACTTAGTTTTTATAACTAAGTTTTGAAATGATGCATTTTGAAATTAAAAGAAAAAAAAATGCGTGTTTTTAGTTTAAAATCTTAAAACAATGACACGGGTGTTACAAGTTGGTAATCAGAGCTCATGGTTAAAGAGTAAAGTGTGTTCGGTTCGAGGCTTGATCGCAAATCCAGTAAGTACAAGTATGTTAACGGTTTAGTATGATTAAAGTGTTGTGAACAACACATAGGGTTATCGTGTAATACACGTTACCCCAATGAAAATGATTAGTATAGCTAACGAAATCATGTGCGTTGACACGTGCAGTAAAAAGCTTTGTATTACAATACGGGCATTTATTAATGTTGAAGGATACTCGCATCTAAAGAAGATAAGAGTTGAACGAATTGTGGATATGACGGTGGAACGGTTCGAGGTATGACAAGCAGAGCATACGCATCAAGGACCTAAATCGCGCGACGATCACGAACAAAGTTAACGGCAAGAAGAGCCCGTTAGGGCAAGCATTTACAGGTGCACATTTTAAATTTATTGAGTGAATAGTAATATGCAACAAATATGTAGAAACTGACCGTTGCATATGTAAAAAAATAAAAAAAATTGGAAAAACCTGAATAGAATACCTATCCAGGATGTTATTTCCACGAAAACTAAATAGAGGCGTCACTTACATGGGGTGTAATGTGAAAATTATAAAGGTCATGTATATCAGGTGTTGATCGCTTACTCTGGCCAAGTAAGTAGTGAATACGTGGTACCATGAACTTTTATGATGGACATACTGACATCCAATGTTGTAAGGATGGGGTGAGTGGGACAAAATTAAAAAGTACCCAAATGAATCAAATTAATAAAATGTTTTATAGTAAACGTAAATGCAAGTCGGACGACGGAAGCGTATTACGTAAGAATGACGAGCCCAAGAGAAGGGACAAAGATTAAAGTAAATGAAAATACAAACCAACTAATGAGAATGCTAAGGCATAGAGATAAAAGTTTGACTGTTACGAGTGATGAAATTCGCACGGACAAGTCAAATGAATTAAATAAAGAATAAATGACTTGAATGAATAAAAGCGATTGATTTCGCTAAGATGACCGAATAAGTCAAAACGAAATTTTAATGCATACCGGAAGGGTTGCAAAAATAGTGACTCCAGTAAAGATACCCGATGGATGGGTAGGGTTGTGAGTGAACGCGTAAACCAAGAGACGGGAATGCGAATTGAAAGTCAGAAGACTCGGAATGAGAGTTATGACTAAAAGATGACAAGATTTTTGCAAACATAAATTTTGATAATGACGTTCAACTATTTCAAAATTGGACGGGTCGAATAAAGAACGAAGTTTGACACTTATAAGTGATGAAAGTTCACCCAAAATGAGTCAAACGAGTTAATTAAGGAATAACGATTGAAATAGTAAGGAAAACGCAAACTAGCGAAACAAAAAAAAATGTTAAAAACATTAAGACAAAGAACCCGGGTAACGGTTCGTAAAGAAGTATAGGTAAGAACCGGGTAACGGTAAGTGTAGGCAAACCGAAGTGTAAATGACGTTAGAAGTCGTAAAGTTGGAAATATAATTCGAAAGAAAACAAATGTAGCCTTAGACTACGGTCAAGGTCAAATGAAATCCAAAAAAAAAAAAGGCAAAAGTAAATAATTCTAAACATAAAAGGGTGGAAATCTAAGGAAAAAGCCTGCGAGGCTAAGTGAAAGAACCTACGGGTCAGTAATCTAAGGCGAGAAGACTGGTTGTAACTCCCCGCGTAAAATAATAATGGAAGTTAAAATTTGTATAAAAGCGATGAGTTTCGCTAAGTTAACCGAATGGTTAAAACTAAGAGATCATGAAAAGTCTGGTTGACAAAAATGAATGATTTCACTAAAAACATCTAAACGGGTAGGAATGATAAAAGAATTCACAATCATTTAAATTGTGTTATTTCACAAATAGGGCGAAGACAGTACCGAAATGACAACGGAAAGGAATAAATCCTTGGACGTAAATTCCTAGATATGAGAGATTGACATGAGTTAAAGAGAAAATGTTAAACTAAAATTCGGTTTTAGTAAAGAATAACGTTTTAACAAATATAAATATTATGAGAGAAATTGGATAGCACTAAAAGAATGGGTGCATGAAGACACATTCGAAAAGAAGATTTTTGATAATGAAAAGATTATCTAAACTTAAACATGACGTGATACGATCACGGCTAAGAAAAGTAATATGGAATATAACCATGTAATAGTGTGAACTAAGAAATGGGGACGATAAAGGTTTGTAACCCTCGAGAAGGCAATGTGGATGTACCCGAGCGAAGGGTATAAGGTAACCGGTGACTAACAAGTCTAACCGTCAAAATAAATAATCAATAAAGATAAAGGATTTAAGCTGAAAGTAACGGCCCGCGAGGCCTTACACATGAATGACGTGAACGTCAATCCAAATGATAACTTTTGAGAGAAAGAATGAATATCATAAAAACAAAACTAAGTTTGTCTAGTAAAAAATTAATGAACTACGTAAATAAGGTTTCGGGGACGAAACCTCTTTAAGGGGGGTAGACTTGTAACACCCCAAAAACGGGTTTGGTAATCAAACCACGTAAATATTAATGACGGGTAAAATACCGTTAGTGGTGAAAATTTACCCGGTAAATATTAGGATTTAAATAAATAAACCTAATATTAATTAAAAGGAGAATACATGCTTTGAGAAAAGTAAGTTTATAAGAAGCCCGAGTTACTAGGACTTAAAATAAAACGAGTTATAACTCTCGGAACCCACTAAGTAACTAGGAATATCAACCTAGTTAATTATGAGCTTTGAAAACAATAAATAAAACTTGGTTTATAATCCTTTTGGTAACTTTAAAAACTTGATGGAGTAAATGGGTTAAAGGAGAAAATAGTTTTAATTTAATAGAAATCAAAACACCAAAACACACACTCATGTGTGTGTTCTGGTCGTGATTTACACAGGAGCCAAGAAAGGGTTCTTCTTTTGAACCCTAAATCACCAAAAATCAACCAAATTCATGAGGCAAATCAAGTCTAAATGGAAAAACAAGCTGAAATTAGTGATCACCAAGCCTAGGGGATCACAAGGTATGTCAAAATTCGTTGTTTGATTCCATTCAAAATTCTGGATGAACAATTATAATCCGAAATTAGCTTGCATGATCGAAGTTTGGATGAAATTAGGAATGATTTTATGTCTAGGAGTAAACCCTAGTCATTTACTTGTGGAATTGATGTTCAAAATTGTGAATTCATGATCACCCGATTATGTGCTAAATGGGTTTTGTAGAAACATGATGAACCCTAGAATTATAATGGTTAAATTGTGTTAATAGAACTCCCTGAAGTTAGATTTGAAGTTTGATGTTAGTACTTGTTAATTATGCTAGAATTTAAGGATTTAGAACACTTAAATGGGCTGGAGAAATTTGATGTTTCGTGTTGCACACAAGGTGCTTGATGAAATGCTTGAACAAGAAAATATAACAAAGCTGATTGGGATTAAAAATTATTGGGCTGCAGTTTTTATAAAATCATATAAAATCACTGGAACGACCTGTGAGGTTGAGCCTTATATGCACAGAAAGCTATTGAAACATACTACGTTTTATGTTTGAACATGTTTGTTAGATTCTGATGTTAAATGGGTCAAAACAATGTCCGAAGTCGGCTGAACTGTTTTGACAGCAAGCTGATTGGAAGCATTTTAACATCGGAGCTGATTTTGCAAAAATCATAATTAATTCTTGGATGCTCGGATTGAGCTGATTCTTTTTGGGATGGAAAGATATTTTAGTATTCTTCATTTCATCTTTGATCACGAAGGGCTAAATAAGACCGCAAAGTGGTCAAAAGAGTCGATTCAGCTGCTACATTGTAAAGTTGCTGCACATTTTATTGATAAACTTAATCCAAGGAAAGTTGTATTTTGTTCATACTTTGCCTTGTTATAAAACAATGGTTTCATGAATATTAAGCATGTTATTTTGCTTATTGCAAGTATTTAAAATACCTACAAATAAGCTTGTCAACGAAGTTGTGAAAATGAGAAAAAGAATGATTAAAACATATAATACATATGGGTAGTTTGACTATTAAGAAAGTAAAACTGACCTATGATTTAGTTAAGTAAATTATATGCAAGAAACCCCATAGGAAATGGTAGCCATAATATGAAATGACTAAACTAACCATTTTATGGGTAATATGATAGTTTGACTCTTGACGAGCTAGGTGAAGCTTGGTGGAGATGATCAAATGGGATAAAGGCACGAGCAAGACTTGCTTGGATGAAAGGTAGGTAAAGCTTACACCTATTTTTTTAGCATACGTATTTATTCTATAGGTAATAAATACAACAATAGATCATGTTCGAATTATGGGTTCCGACACGAAACGAAATGGGTAGGAACTAGGAACGAATAAAAACGTTTAAAATCATGATTAATGGTGAAAGAGGTAAAATGTTAATTTAGTCATAAATCGACTAAGAATTTATGAGTTTTCTTAAAGTTACCTCATAGCTTAACTAATAATGGAAAAATAGGCAAAATGGTAATTTAGTCATGTGATGACTAATTATAATCGAGATTAAAAGGATACCCACGGCGTAAGCCGAACTAGGTCAAATATGTAAAACAAAAAAAGGGGAAATTTTTGTGGTAAAATCCGTAATGGGTCAGATGCGTGATTGAGTAATTAGAAACCATGATTTGTAATAAATATAATTGTTTGGTCGTATAGACCAAATGGGTCAAATGATGGTGATAACATCATATGACCATATCGACTAATGTTGGTTGTTAAGTCATATGTTTACAAGAACGAATAGCAATTTGGATAATTGCGTCATCATAGAATATTGAATTAATAATAGCAAGGTATAAACGGGTCTATACGTTGACTCGAGCCAGGTACGCTTATATATAGATTTATAGTTAAAAGTGTTTAACTTCCCTTAACGGGTCAAAAGGAGTAGATAGGTAAAATGGGTTAAGAATTCATAAGAAACCAGTAATTTGAACCTTGCACATTAGTAAATTGATATAACGTAACAAGTTCGTTTGATAAATCACGAACGGGTCAAAAGTGTCCTAATTGAATTTCAAGCCGAGAGCTTGAAAGTTAAAATTTTGTGAATTTAGATGTCGGGTTTTCACTCCGTAAGATGAAGAATTAAATTACGAACGCGTAGGAAAAAAAAGAATCGCGAAAAACGGACTTGTAGAATGAAAGTTATGCACCTTAGAAGTTGAAAAATTGAAAGAAAATGGTGCAGGGCAAAAGTGCAGGATTTTAACCTGCACCCGCTGGAAAACGGTCTCCCCCGCGGCACACGAAGGATTGAAAGGAATCTGTCGCGTGGCGCGACAGATCAAAAATTTGAAATTTTATTTCTTTGTTATTTGTATGATACCGGAACTTGTTTTTACATGTTATAAAGTTGTCAAAACTAACAATTGATGTGGTTTTGACCTTAGGTGATGTTCGTCTCATTTCGGATACCGATCAAGCAAGAATTCAAGAACCGAACACAAAGTTTTGAAGCTTCCGCGCTAACCTAATCTTGTTTAAGACAATGTTTATTTGTAAACACTAAACTCAATGTTGTTTGTTTAAACTAGTTAGTTTCTAAACTAGAATACCATAACCATGCAAACTTAGTTTTTATAACTAAGTTTTGAAATGATGCATTTTGAAATTAAAAGAAAAAAAAATGTGTGTTTTTAGTTTAAAATCTTAAAACAATGAGACGGGTGTTACATTATCATATACACAACAGATGTTGTTCAGTGGATCAAACTGAACATTTGATGCCTGAAAGAACAACATAAACAGAAAGTTAAACATTTTGAAAATTTACAACACAAACCTTTCATTCAAACGAAATCATCTTAAACGAAATATCATTTCAAGCGAAATGACCTTTGATGCGAAATCATATTTTCAAACGAAATGAATAGTTTGAAGCGAAAAAACATTACAAACGAAAACAACAGTTCAAACGAAATAATTGATTCATGCGGAATAACATTTCAAACGGAATAGCCTGATTTCATACGAAATCAACTTCAAATGAAATAGGCTATTTTGTACGAAATACCTCGTCGTTTCGTTTGAAGATGGCAAAAATTACAGTTGAACAAAACATGAACAAATGATGAAATTGATTTTCTGGGTTAGCTCTATGATGAATTCCGAGCATGTGGGTGTCTTTATTATTCAATTTTAACCACAAACAAATTCTAGATCTAAGTCTGAACTTTCAGATCTACCGACTTCATAAGAAAGCAGACTTTTTTTTGTTCAAATTGATACCCTAAATCAGATCTATATCACATTCCGAGTTTGCAGATATGATTATTGTTCATTTTAGGTCAAAATCAATCCCTAGATCTACGATCGAAGTCCTGTTCATCACCGTTCAACGAAAACACACATATCTGGGATAAATCAACATGATTTCTCACCTTTCCCATGATCTAAGTTGTACCAACCAACTTAAATATGGATTACGAACAACAATCAGACAAAATCTTGGCTAGAAACGATGAATTCTGGTGTTTCGTGTGAAATCGCCTGACAGGGTGATTTGAAGCCGAATGACAATAATGATCTGTTCAAGCGAAACCACACCCTATTTATAGACTTGCCTATTTCGTGCGAAATAGGCACTGAGGCGCTTTCAAACGAAATCAACTTTGAAACGAAACAGCTATTTCGTGCGAAATAGTCATTTCGTGTGAAATTACGTCATTTCGTACGTAAGTGGTCCTTCATTTCGTGTGAAATTGACCTTCATATCGTGTGAAAGGTTTATTTCGTTTGAAGGTGCTTATTTCGTTTGAAAATTCGTAATATCGCGTGAAAGTAAAGTTCATTTCGCACGGAATATACAAAAGTTACATCATTTCGTTTGAAGTTTGATTTGTTAAAGGTCCAATTGTATTCTATTAAAAATAAAGTTGAATGCAGTACATGTGAATGTTTCGGTTTTTGAAAGACAATTGATATCAATGTGCATGTGACATAATATTAGTGTCGGCCCAATTTGGATAAGCATTTAAAAATCGTCAATGGCTTTTTGACTAAAAATGTAATATTTTTCAGCATCAACACTCGGACCAGCAACAAAAACATCACTCATCTTTTCTTTTGGCTTGACAATCTTCTTAGCCATTTTCTTTTCAAAACCAATACCTTTGTTTTTGAAATTGTTTCCATTTCTCTTGTTATTACCACCATTGCCCACCCACTCTTTCTTTCCCGGGTTGGTTGGTTGTTTCACAAAAGACCTCTTTGGTTTTGAAACAAACTCATTGTTGTTAACTTCTGAAATATCAATCTCAACAAGTTTAAACACCTTTTCAACATTTTCCATTTTGGCATTTTGAATTGGATACTCAAAATCAGAATAAAGTTTATCAGTTCCGGTCATTGTGTAAACCACAATGATCGAATCATCATTCTTAACTGTATCTGATTTTGGTATGAACTTGTCTAAGAAGTTACCATCTTCTTCAGAATCAGAAATGGAGTTTTCAAAATGAGTTTTCACAGTATCAAACTCCGAGTTATCACTTTCTTCATCTAACACTTGGTCAACAACGGTTTTGATCACCTGTGACCATGGTTGCAAAAGTCGCTAGGCGCTCCCTAGTCGGTCGACCGGGCAGTTGAGAGTACACGGCATAGGCGGAGAGTACTCGGGGAGTACTCGGACATGTTAAAGTATAAAGAAATTAGTTTTTGGAAATTATATATATATGTCAAATAACATAAATTTACTAATATCTAGAACAAAATACATGAAATGATATTAATTCTTTAATATGATAGGCATATAAATTATGTTTTATTATTTTTAAGTCAAACTCGGCCCGAGTTGACCTACTAGATACAATTTTGGCCAAGGTTGACCGCGTTTGACTTATTTTGAGTAATTAGGCGGAGTCAAAGAAAGTCGCCTCGGCAGCCTACCTTGTAGCGACTACTCGGGGAGTATTCGGCCTCGAAAACCTTGTTTTACAACCATGCCTGTGACTCGTTGTCAGTGTCGGACGGAGAAAATGTAACATCAATATTCTCAGGCAAATCATTCTCAATGGTTCTCAACTTAAGATTCAAGGCAGCTTCCACCCCATCTGGATATTTTTGTGTATAATGATTCCACATTGGGGGTGGAACACTTTTGAAGACAGGTTTCACATCAGGTTGTTGCGGAACAATTTGATCAATCACATATGATGAAGCAACATAACTCAACAGTTTCTTATCAACTCTCTCAGTTTCAATTCTCATTAACTCAAGTTCTTTTTTCAAAGAAGCAATTGTGTCCAGATGGATATTAATCTCCATCTGTTTATCCATGACAATAGATTTTAGCAAGTTTGTGGCTTTATCATTTTCAAAACTTTCTTTTTTAATCATTTTGATTGATCGTGCCAAAGTGTCATATGCTTCTTTTATCTCACTGAGATCATATTTTACTTCATCAGTAAAATTCTTCAATTCTTGAAATTGTTTGTCTTTTTCAAGACAATCCATGCAGGGTTTTGAACAGTTTTTGCATGGAATTTCATGATTTGAATCAACCTTTTCAGAAACCTTTTCTTCGGTATCAATTTTAACATCCGTTTTACCAAACCCATCAGACTCTGACTCAGACTCTTCTCCTGATTTGATCTCCCCAATTTCTGATTTCTCGTAAGACTCCTTTTGAACTGACTCCGTTTCGACAGACACACTTTCAATCAACTCTGTTTTGATAGACTCTGTTTCAACAGATTCTGTTTCTACCTCTTTTAGTTTGCCCATCAACGCTTTGTCAGCAATCTCTTTTAGAGTCTCTTTATTCATTTCTTTTGAAACATCTATTATCTCTTCAACTGGAGCTGGTTCAACATCATATCTTGGACAAAGACTAGTAGTTGGCTCACTGAAGAAACCTGCAAAAGATTCAAACATATTAGGAGGCATTATTGATTTGAAAGAACTATCAATAATCTCCTGTTCAGATTGATAGTAGTAAACTTCTGCAGCTACTTCTTCCAGCTCTGCCAAACTTTCTTCAGACATGACTTCACTGACTTCTTCTGTTTTGTTAGGATCTGAGGCTCTCATGATTGTGTTTGTTTGTGTAAATATAATAATCAATAGAAATGAACAGAGTTTAAGTGCAGCGGAAATGAACAACAAACTTTGTAAACACAATCAAGGAAAAAATAGTTTTGATAAACACATGATTTGCATTAGTCGAAAGATTACAAAGTCAATCAAACGATTACAAAGCATGCTTACCAACTAAGCTCCCCCTCAGCCTGATACTACAGTGGTTGGTTGCACAAGATGAAAGGATTGAATTGAGGAGAAGAACTCACTCAAAATGAATCAAATGTAACAGTACCGGGTACTGTTCCATTTATAGACAAACCAAACCACTGAGGCATCTCAGCTGACGTCACCATGAAAGCGACGTCTAACAGCCTAACAACCTGTATATACTGTTCTCATACAAACACTGTTAAACCTAACTACTGACAATACATAAAACAGATGATATACTAAACTACTGATCTCTCTAATCATCAGTGCTTTCCTCAAGGTTGATCAGTCCTTGATTGGGCAGTGCTTTGTCATCAGCAGTTTGTACCAGCAGTGCTTAGTTCTCAGCAGTCTTCTAGGCTTCATCAATAGTTATGCAGAACAACAACAGTTGTATTTGGGCAATGGATATAAGATCATCAGCTGTTATAATCACTGTCAAGGGAGAAGACTTAGCGTAAACAGCTGCTTATTGTGAATCCACTGTCATGATCCGGTTTTGGCTTTCATTATCTGTTCCTCTGGTAGGGTTCAATCCCAACAATCTCCCCCTGGAACAGATAATGCCAAAACCCTTCATTATTCTGGATCTTTATTCCTCATCAGTAGTTCTTTGACTTGTTCTTTAAATTTTAGCTCAAAATCCTGAGAACTTGTATCATCTTCATCCCGGTACAGTGTAAGTTCAAGGAGATCCTGCAAATATTCAACACTAAGGCCTAGTGCTTCTTTCCTTGATATGTACTTCACTTCGCCATTGGATCTGACTAGAGTCAATACGTGGGTCTTTTGATCAGACATCCACTTTAGTACTTTTAAACCCAATGGGTTTCTTGGGAGAGATTTATTCAAAGATGAGTTGGGAGATGTTGGCCTTGTGAAAACTTGCAGACTTTCAGACATTCGTTTGAAGGCCATTTCAATAACATTGTTTGCTGCAGCTATGTCTTCTGCAGTATCCTTTTCTTTCTGCTCCTGTCTCTTTTGTTGATCTGGCTCAATGTCTGAAACTTCTGAAGTATTTGGTGATGCAGGCTTAGTTAACACCTTTTTAAAAAGGTTTTGAAGTTTTTCTGAGCTCTCTTCTTTTAGACCCATTTTCGTGATGGTTTCTGTGAAGTACTCAACTTCCTTTTCCTTTACCTCTTTACTAGTCAGCTGTTCTCCTTCTTCTCGGTTTGACACAAGAATAGGATTTCCTGTTGACCTGAACAGTGTTTTGAGGTTTTCAATCTGTTGTTCAAGCTTCATCATTTGTTCCTGCTTATTTGAAGTGCCTGAAACAGTTATCTTCCTTTTCTTCAGCCTTTCATAGGCTTGATCAATATGCTGATTTGACCATTTTGATATGGCATTGGCAGTGTCCACTTTTGCATCCACCAACTCCTGTTTCTTTCTTTTGTACTCAGCTTTTAGGTCAGTGATGAATTTTTTGTATTTGCTCCAATTTGGAGCATTTTTCTGCTTTCTAGGATCGTTCTTGATTCTATCAATCCTATCAGCTTCATGCTTTAAAGCCACTATTGGCCATTCTTCAAATTGGTTTTCTTCAGCAGGATAAAATTTTTCTTGCATGATGTATGCAAGAAGTTTTCTTCTCATCTCTTTTCGTTGATCTGCCTTTTCTTTGCTCAGCTCTTGTGCAAAATCTTTTATTTGTTTAACTTTTGTGAGCAGAAGTTCCAATCTTTCAGCAATGGCTTCATCACCTTGACCTTCACATTCAACCTTGGCTCTTATCTTAGCCTGTCTTGCTTTGAGCTCAAGATATTCATCCATGTCTTCTGGAACCATGAAGCCAACGAGTGAAGGAAATCTTCTGTTTGAAGGATCATCATCAGTGTAGAATTGCTTCATCTCATTTTTTATAGCTTCTAGTTCCAACGGATATTTTGCAGCAGTGGGATCATATTTGTCCTCATCTGGCTGAGTAAGTTTTCTTTTTCTGGTGTAGAGCTTTACTGGTTGTGATGTGAGACTGGTGAAAGCAGTGGTGGATAGCTGACTTAACAGCTGTTGAAACAACTGGTGTCTCAACATATGTTGTCATTACAACTACTGATGTGTCAGTAGTTGTCTTCTGCTTTTGAGCAGTGATTGAAGGTGGTGAGGTAGTTTTTTATGGTGGTGATGATGGTGGTGAGTCATCAGATATGAAAATCCTTCTCCTTTTTATTGTAGGAGAGGCTGATGATGTCTTGGGTGGCTCAGTGGTTTGAGATGAAATGCCAGTGGTTTGTGTTTGTGATTGACTAACAGCTGTTGAAACAACTGGTGTTCCAACTTCTGTTGTCATTACAACAGATGTTTTAACATCTGTTGCCTTCTGTTTTATGACAGGAGGTAATGGTGGTAGGGCAGTGGTTTTGGTGGTGTGTGGTGAAGTTGTGTGTTGATGAGATGACAGCTGTTTGGCTACTGCTAGCAGTTTTTGTAACTACTGATGTATCAGCTGTTTGGATGGAAGTTTGGGATTTTGTGGTTTGAGGTGGTTTGGATGGCTGTTTTTCTTGTTCTGGTTCAATATACAGCCCATCTTCTATTCCTTTCTTCCTCAACTTGATTTTCTCCCCCTTTTTGGCATTATCTGCAAGGGGTTTATCCATGAAGAGGATAGTAGAGGGAACTTTTCCACCATGGGCAGTCTTTTGTATGCTGGCCTTTATAGCCTTGATATCTGCTTGAGTATCCTTGAACGTTGATTCCACCATGTTTGTCAGCATTTGTACATGTATAGCATGCTGCTGATCAGCCATTTGTTTCTGTTTTTCAAGCATGGGTTGGAAGAGATTCCAGAGCTCATTTGCAGCAAATGCTTGTGGTGGAGCAGGTGCTTGAGGTGGAACAGCAGTGGATTGTGCTTTTTGAGCTTTCAAAATCTCTTGCACCATATCCTTTATTTCAGCAACTGAGGTTTCCAGTTTTTCAACTCTGTCCGTCAATTCCTTATATTTTGAATCATCACCTATGTTAGTAGGATCATCTGAATCCCCACCAGCAGTGGTTGTATCAATTTGTGACTTAGGAACTGAGTCCCAAAAATCACCCATTGATGCCCCTTGTTCTTGGTACTGGGGACTTCTTTCTTCAGCACTTGATAAACCTTTGATGGTACCAGTGGTTAAAACAAACTCACTAGTGGTTATTGAAGGTGCTATTGAAGAAATTGCCTTGAAGGGAGTCTTACTAATGAAACAACTGTCCAACTGAAGACCTGTTGATCCACCAGTTGTAGTTGCTGCTCCACTTGAACTACCATCGAGAGTTACATGTAACTCAGGGGGTGTAACCTCCTCAATTGTTGTTAGGATAGCAGAGGTATAAGCATCAGACCCAGTCACTTGTTGGAGTGTACTCTCTTTGATGGGTGATTGAGAGGATCTGGTTTGTGTCTGAGCTATAACAACTGCATGCAACAAAGGTAGCATGGATTGTGGTAATATTATTGGTGAGGGTATGGGAGTTGAAAGAGACATGTCCTTGGGATCAGGACTGAGGAAGATGGATCCGATTGGGTCCAGAGCTTCATATTGTGGAGTCCCTGTGATTACAACCTGATCCTTTTGTGAGGATGCAGGAGGAGTTTTAGGCAATGGTGGAGATCTTTCTACCAACTGCTGTGAGGAAGTAGCAGCAGTGGTTTGTGGTGACATTTGTGTTGTCATAGGCAGTTGCTCTGGGATCTCATCTTCCAGAGTTGCCTTTTTCTTGGGTTTGGTGGGTTTTGGTAAGATTTTCTTTTGGTCTTTTTGGTGATGTCAGGTGTGGGTTTCAAAGCAGTGGTTGTGCTGCTCTGATCACCTAGAGCAGTGGGCTCAACAGTGGATGCCTGAGGAGCAGTGGTAGCTGCTAAATTCTGCCCAGGCACCTCTGTTTTTATTTTTATAGGTGCCATCATTCTGGAAAATGTTTCTTTTGTTAAGCCTTTTATTTGAAAATAGACACCTTGTTTGAGCAAATTTTCATTTTCTTTTTCAATTTTTTGTTTAAAGTAATAGCTCAGAAATCTTGGAAAAAGAAGAAATGCTTTGCTATCAACATTTTTTACCAAATCATTAAAGATCTCCTGGGAATAGTTGTAATTTTCATTATTTAAAATAGCATAACCCAGACATTGAATCTTCAATGGTATTTCGTTAAACGCTGTTGATTTATTTGAAACACAACTCAAAAGTGTGTGAAATAAAAACCTAGGTGCAGAAGTAAAATAAACTTTTTGTAAGGTATCTACCTTTGATTGTTCTGCATACCCTCTTTTTAAGAAATCCTTTTTCAACTCGGTTTTATCAAAAGAAGGTTTACCTTTCTGATCGTCGAGTTTAAAGACTTCAGAGATTGATTGTGGAGTGATTTGAATCACTTTACCCTGTATCGAGGAGTTAATGGCTATGACTTTATCATCTTGTTTTTCAAGCGTCGCCTTTTTCCAAAACTCTCTCTGGGTTTGTAGATAAATGGGAGCGTCTGCTGTCAACAAAGTTTTGTACTTTGATGCAGATAATGTATCAATGATGGAGTCGAAGGTGTGGTTATCGGTAGGTTTTGTGAGCAAACCCAGATAATTATGAGGAGATTTGTATGGTATCTCGATGGATTCTTCGGCCGTTTGAGCGACCTCTTTGGAAGATGATGTTGATTTTGGTTTAGATTTTGATTTTGATTTTGTCATGTTTGCGGAGAAGAACGAAGACTGATTTTGGGAAGAAGGGTTGGAAACTGCTTTGAGAAGAGAATTTTGGAATTCAATTCGACAGTGTAAAACCCTGTTTGGGGTTTTGATCAGGGTTTTATTAAGGGAAAAAAAGTGATCGCTGATGTGGCAGCGGTTATTATGATCTGAAGGCTAAAAACTGACCACGTGTTAAACACTGATGAAATGGATGAAGAGTGGAGGACAGTTGTTTTAAGAGCCACTGAAGAAACAAGCATCAGTGGTTACAACGGTAATAAAGTGGATGATTTTTACTATCAGTGGATAGCATATCAGTGGTTAAGACACTGATTTTGAACATCAGTGCTTGTCAAGAAAATGAAAGATCAGTGGCTAACTTTCAGCAGTGGACAGTATTTAGTAAACAGACGTTTGAGCGAAACAGTGGTTAGGGGTAAGATGATGATAATGATTTGAAAGACAATTATGTCAGCAACTGTTTTGAGAATTTTCATTCAAGGTTTTTGCCACATGTCAATTACACATATTTGAAGCTTTTTCAAATTTCTGACAGTGGTTTAGTACCCCAGATGGTGAGACCTTTTTGGTGAGGCAACTCATTTTCGTTTAATATCTAAATTAAAACATGAGTGCCCCAGTAATTTGAGCACTGTTTAGCAATCAACCTTTGATTAGTGTTTAAAACAAACCTGAGTATGACATGACCTTGATATATGTACCATTTCCTTTTGACCCATTTATGAGGACAATAATGCCAACAAAAATAAGGTACTATATCCTGACAGAAAACACAAACTATTGCCAACAAAAACAGGCAAAAGTTCAAAATATATTATTCTTAAAAAAAAACGAATAATATATCATGGTTATTAGAGAAAATCCTTTGTATAAAAATGGATAAAGGATTTTCTGAGAATAGCATCAAAAAGGATCTGGTATATTTTCAATAAAATACGTAATCACATCATTCTCAAGTTTATGAAAATGGTCAGTGGTTTGACAACAGTCGTATGAAATTGTAAATACATTTTGACCACTGTTTAGTACCATTTTCTTGTTGATTGATTGACAACAGAATTGAGGACACATGTACACATGAGTTTTTGAGAACCATGTGATGATTTTGATGATTTATCTATTCCTCTTGAAGTTCATTCATCAGAGTTTCCATTTTTCCCTGAACCTTTTCCTGAACAGATGAATGCACACAGTTGCTTAATGATCATTATTACCCTAGGCTTTGACTCTTAAGTGTTTTATGTTTATACTCTTTTCTTTTGACTTCAAAAGCATTGAGATAAACACACTTCTGAGTTTTTGCAAATTTTCTTCTTCCCTTTTTACCCTTCCCATTTATAAGTAATGAATTACTTACTAGGAGGTCTTTGTTGAGAAAAAAAACCTTGATCCAATATCATTTTGAAGTAATGTTTTGAGAGAATTGGTCATATTTGCACAAGTTTTCAACCAATCTCACATTACATATGATACGGATTATGTTGACCCCTGATTTTCTGAATGTATTTTAACATAGTTGATTTTGTCCTTTTGAGGATCTCAACCTGTTTTCAATACATGAGATCTGAATGACTAAAGTTTTAATTTCCCTCTTTTTACGTTAGGAAAAACACTAATGTTTTATGAACATAGGCTTTTGTTAAACTGAGGTTCATACTTTAGCATCTAATATAGTGACATCACACGTTTCATATCAACAGTTGAAATCAATTTTGAAAATATAAAACAATCCCATAATTTATCAGATATGTTTACAGATCTGAAAACTATGAGTGACATGTGCATGATATCACTTGTTGTGTGAGATTTGTGTGTCATATGACATCTTGATTGATTTACAGAGTTTTTGAATAACCATTTTGATCATGGTTTACTCGTTACTCTGTTTTTCAACTGAATACAACCAACCTTAGTATCAATGATTTTTGAGCTGAACTGTTATGTCAAATTGATTGTTAGATCGAATTTGACTGTCCAGGCTCTGATACCAATTGTTAGGATCTGAGGCTCTCATGATTGTGTTTGTTTGTGTAAATATAATAATCAATAGAAATGAACAGAGTTTAAGTGCAGCGGAAATGAACAACAAACTTTGTAAACACAATCAAGGAAGAAAATAGTTTTGATAAACACATGATTTGCATTAGTCGAAAGATTACAAAGTCAATCAAACGATTACAAAGCATGCTTACCAACTAAGCTCCCCCTCAGCCTGATACTACAGTGGTTGGTTGCACAAGATGAAAGGATTGAATTGAGGAGAAGAACTTACTCAAAATGAATCAAATGTAACAGTACAGGGTACTGTTCCATTTATAGACAAACCAAACCACTGAGGCATCTCAGCTGACGTCACCATGAAAGCGACGTCTAACAGCCTAACAACCCGTATCTACTGTTCTCATACAAACACTGCTAAACCTAACTACTGACAATACATAAAACATATGATATACTAAACTACTGCTCTCTCTAATCATCAGTGCTTTCCTCAAGGTTGATCAGTCCTTGATTGGGTACTGCTTTGTCATCAGCAGTTTGTACCAGCAGTGCTTAGTTCTCAGCAGTCTTCTAGGCTTCATCAGTAGTTATGCAGAACAGCAGCAGTTGTATTTGGGCAGTGGATATAAGATCATCAGCTGTTATAATCACTGTCAAGGGAGAAGACTTAGTGTAAACAGCTTCTTATTGTGAATCCACTGTCATGATCCGGTTTTGGCTTTCATTATCTGTTCCTCTGGTAGGGTTCAATCCCAACATGTTTCAACAACGCATTCCTGTTCTTCCACAATCTCTGCCATCATGGCCATACCTTCACTACCAGGGATATACATATCACAACTAAAACCTTCAGCAACCTTCTCATCATCCTGATTGACTAAAATAGCTTTCTCAGGCTTGTTTTCGATCTGAGGTCTTTGGTTGAATGGTTGTTGACTTGTCTTGTGATAGATTGCTTGTTTGTAATAGTCGTTTATGAACGGGTTTTGATGGTTGTTGACTTCTCGGTTTGGACATTCACGTTTGAAATGTCCCTTCTCTTTGCATTTGAAACATGTGACTTTTGTTTTATCAAATCCAAGCTTTTGATCCGATCCTAAAAGACTGTTCCGACCAGTAATTTACATAAATCTTTGAGCTCTCCTCACCAAGCTTGCCATTCCCCACTTGATATCTATCAATTCCAGCTCTTCTGGATCAATCTGATCATAATCTTCCTTTGTCATATCAGGGTTTCCAATTCTACCTGCAACCAAACTTTCATAAGATTCAAGCACCGAAGCAAGTAGTTCTATGTGCTGTTTTGCTGAGGATTCAGTAAAGTCTTGGGCATTCTTTATGTTCACCACTATGTTGCACATAATTCCTGGACCTTGACTTTGACTGTTTGATCCTGACGAACTTTGGGCATATGATTGATCTGATGAGTTTTGAACCTTAGGATTGGGTTCAAAACTTGCAAATGGTGAATTATTGCTGCTTGATGTGCCAGGTGAAGTAGAATCAGCACTGAAAGCTATCTGGATTTTAGGACTTAGATTCGATGATGCTGTTGGACTTCCTGTGTAGTATAATGATACATCTTGTTGTACATTTGACAATTTCATTTTTCTAATCTTCATCAGCTCAAGTTCATGAGATTCAATCTTCTCAATGAATGTGCTAAGGTTGAATCCAACATACTCCAAGTTGTTTTTCAACACTAACAGATAAGTACCCCATTCATCGTATGGTAATGCATCCGCTAGCTTATCAACCCACTCCTCATCAGTTTTCTCAATGCTCAACATCTTCATCTCAACCACTAGGTGACAATATCTTTCAATCAACTGTTTTGTTGTCTCACCTTTTATACCCATAAAGATATCAAACTCCTTCTTTAGCAAAGCAGTTTTTCTTTTTTATCATAGACACACTTCCAAGAAACTTAACCTTCAATGCATTCCAAACGGACTATGAGTCTCCTTGATGTTGCAACAGTACTAAGATATCCTCTTTGATTGCCTGCTGCAGAATGCTCATCATTTTCTTTTCTGCTTTGAAACTCTCCTGTTCCACTGGAGTTAAACTTCCAACAGATTTCTCAATACCTGCTGCAGTAACTGGAGGTACATACTTGGATTCGATTTTCATCCAACATTCGAAATGATTTGCTTGCACCCAAGTATTAAACCTATCAGACCATCCAGAATACTCATCAATATTCATCAACTTTGGCGGTTTCTACATCGTACCCAGTTCATTCTACATGTTCACATTTTGCACGATACTAGCTGGAGATTGTATAGCTGTCATCCCCCCACCGGCAAACAAGTTGTAAAACTCTTGGTTATCCATTTTACGAAAATAGTTTCGAAAAAATTTTCAAGTTTTTTAAAAACAGTCACTTTCAAGCGAAATAGCTTATACATACGGAATAGACTTTCGAAAAAAATCACACAAACGAAATGGACTTCAAGCGAAACCAAGTTTTATACGAAATCAAATTTCAAATGAAAACAACTTTCAAACGGAATGACACTTTCAAGCGAAATGAAGTGTCGTTTCGTATGAAATCAGCAAAAACTTTCTATTCCGTGCGAAATACTCAAACGAAAACACTTTTCAAACGAAAGGGTCTATTTCGTGCGAAACAAGCAGATGTTTTCAAGCGAAATAGCAATCTTTCACATGAAATACCTCATTTCGTACAAAACAAACTCGAATTTTCAAACGAAATAGTGTTCGTTCACACGAAATCAAGTTTTTGATCCATTTTTGTCAGTTTTAGTCCAAATTTAGGTCTGATTCTTTCAAGGATTTGTTAAAACTGTGTTTTACACGTTATATCAAGAGATCAGTCCATTTTGTCCGTGAATTTATCCAGAAATCCAAGAATGAGTAGAAAAACAGAATTCTAAGCACTGATTCAAAGGAATTGACTCATCCTGAGCTCTGATACCACATGTAGGATCGTTTGCACGACCAAACGAGTCGTTTAGAAGAGTTCTCAGAATAAATCAGAGGCGGAATTCATTGATTTAGTCTTCGTTCAGCTTGTTATACACTTTAACAGTCTCTTGTATTGATTAAATGATGTTACAATGGCTGGAGACAATTTGGCAGCACCTCGGCTCCAAAATCACAAGGTTACAAATGAAATGATCAGACCTAGTATTTATAGCCAAGCTATTTTGCACGAAACAGACATTTGCTATTTCGCACGAAACAGACATTTGCTATTTCGCACGAAACAGATATTTGCTATTTCGCACGAAACAGTCATTTGCTATTTTGCACGAAATGGCTATTTCGTGTGAAATGACTTTTTCAGCCAATTTCCCATTTTCCTCATACTACGTGTCCTAGATCTATCATTTCTATTACAAGACTCGATACAAGACGAAGTCTACAGACATATGCACTAACAGTAATATTCATCCGACTTTTCACGTGTCCAATTTGCGAAAGTGTTTAGCTGATGCTGATCTTCACATTCCACTTGACGAGATTCAAGTTGATGAAACGACGCATTTTGTCGAGAAACCCTTGGAGATAATGGACCGTGCAGCCAAACAGTTGAAGAACAAATGGATTCGATTGGTCAAGGTTCGCTGGGAATCCAAATGTGGCCCAGAGTTTACTTGGGAATGTGAGGACCAAATGAAGGCGAAATATCCGCAATTGTTCTCACAATTTTCCTCTAGTTAAAATTTCGGGATGAAATTTCCTAAACTAGGGGAGACTTTAACAACTGTGCTCTGTAATCGATGTATAATGTAAAACAATGTTAATTATTAATAAAACAATGTGTTTTGGTGTTATTATATGTGTTTTGGTGTTATTTTGTGTGTATTTATGTTTGATGATTTTACGATTTGATTCGAGTCCTATTTCAAGCTTTAAATCGCTTTCCGGAAGGTTATACGCAAACTGGTGCGTAAACGCAGTCAGTTTAACATAACAAACACTCCGGAATAGTGAAATAGGCTTAACATACCTTAAATAACCTTCACATAACTTAGAAATAAGTTTTGGATTTTTTGGTGTGTTGAAATCAAGTTTGTTCGATCGCAGGGACTATTTGTGTCAAACTACGAAACTACACCGATTTGTATAGTAATGAACATTCTGGAACTTGATCATAAGTTAAACATACCCTAAATATCCTTTACATAGCTTAGAAATAGGCTTTGAGGTGTTCGGTATGCTAAAATAAACTTATTTAATCAATAGGGACTAAAAGCGTCAAAAAGTGCAAAAGTTTGCATTTTTGCGCATATCTTACGTTCTGAATATATCCGGACATCCAACATTTTTTGTAATCATTAAAATATCTTATTTTAGTGATTGGTGTGCAAAAATTCCATTTGTCGCTTAATTTGGATCGTTTTTGTGTCCGTTACGATTTCCGTCGTAATTTCACGAATAACGCAACCGTACGACCAAACGAACCGACATCCGAGATGTTTTTGAGCATATTTTAAGATCCCTATATTTTAACTTCATTTTAGAGCCTTGAAATGGGGTTAACGAGGCTTAAACGTCTCAAAAATGCATCACAAACCAAGTTTTGGGCATCAGAGACTAAAATTGTAAATCTGTGAAACTTGCTAGGCCTGGGGCGTAAGCCTAGGCTTATTCTTACGTGGCCCGCATCAGCAGCCCAGATCAGAAACATTGAATCTAGCTTTCCAGCCTTTTTTTTATGGTTTTAATCATAGATTTGCAATACCATTTGATGGTATTTCATGTCCCCGTTGTTTTTAAAACCTTGTGCCCAAGTGTATGGCCAAGATCGAAGCACGAATTGCGAGGAACGATCCTAACGGTTGTGGGATTTCTATAAATACCCAACACTTTCACTCCTTTCAACTCACAATTTGATTCAATTGCTCTAAGTTGGGGTTTAACACTTCATACCTGAGCAAATTGGATCAAGATCTTCCTAGCTTGGACCCTTTGTAAGTATTCTTTCATGCTTTTATGCGTTTTTAAGCACGAAAGTCAAACTGTGTTTGACTTTATGCTTTAACCAGTTTTGGTCAACACGAAGTTCGTTTGAACTTCGCAACGTGAGCGTAATCACGATGGTTATAGTCCCTAGTGACTATACCTACTGATTACCACGTTGATTAGGCATAGTGACGAGTCATAGTTTCGGTCAAAATGCGTATTTATGCGTATTTTGTAACCAAACTATTCTTGGGTATCAAAACCGTTTGTTTTGATATCAAACTTGTTTTCTAACTTCATTAAACATGTTCTAACATGTTTAGCTCGTCACTCTTAGTTTAGTGCTTGTATTGAGTCGTAAGTCAAGCGGTCTAAACAACCACTTAGACTTTTAAACTCAACCCGTTTGGTCGATCATTAGGATCTGATCAAGCATGTTTAGTGACCATAGTTGTATAGGGAATAACCTTCCGAGGTTATACCTTATGGTCACTTAGTTTAAGTAGTTGTATGATAGGTAGTTTATATGCCTTAGGTAAAATAACCAAAATGCCCTTTTCATGCATAATTGGATTTTAAGCATATGTAACTTAAACTTTTGTCACTTAACTGATTATGCAACATGTTCAGGCATATAATACCTGTCATAGGACTAGTTAGACGTCTCAAACGCACATTTGCGCGAACGACGCGTTAAAGTAGCGTAAGCTACCTTGTTGAGTTCTTTTGATTGAGGATACTCTGCACTTCATGTGAGTACATAGTTCCCCTATTTTACTGTTTTCAATTGTTTTGGGGTGATTCATATGTGTTAAATGATTTCGAGGTTTAAACGATGGTTTCAAAAGCGATTAAAATGTTTTATATTAAACTAGAACGATTTCGATAATGTGAACAAACTTGATGGTTGTAATTACATAACAAATTACATTAATTAACATTGATCAAGCTGACCAGTATTAGGTTATGGTACCATAGGATCTGACGAATCCCGTTATCAGACTGCACCCATGGTTATGTGTGGGGGTTATGTGGGTAACAACTGAATCTGTGATTGTTAACTTACCCTTTGGTGGTTTGTTAATTCGAGTTGAACGATGGGAAATTTGCGAAGGTTTGGATGTTATTAGCGAGACGACCAAAAGTAGTTTTCACAATTAAAACAAGAACGATTTTGGGGCGATTTAAACGATTGGAACGATTTTAACGAGTTAAACGATTTGAACAAACGATTGGTTTTGGGTTGTGATTAGATAATGGGATGGGTGTAACATGATAAAAGCATGGTAGATACACCGCTGGTACTTCTTATATATAAGTGTTTTTATCATATTACATTCCGTGGCATTATTTAGTTCACTTGGGCAAACGATTTTGAAACGATGTCACAAAACGATGTTTTCGAAAGGATATAAACCATACGAGTTTTATTAACGAGTTTTTACGAGATGTTTTACAATTTGGTTTACTTAAACAAATGTTTTGGGTTTAAGAACCATAGCTACGAGACTTTATAAGTTATAACCATCTTGATTTAAGATGGTTAATTATATTGCAATACTATACACTTTTCAAAACAAAGTTTTTAATAAGGTATTGCAACATGTAAACGAGCCATGAATCCGATACTCTCATAAAACCTATGTGCTCGCCCGCATTTCCTTTCTAACTTTGTTTTTACATATGTTTCAGGTGTTGTTGCATGATGTTGATTGCTAGGACGCATGTTCACATAGGATCTGGACGAGGCCTTAGTGACATAATAACAATGATAGTCGATGTGTAACTTGTTTGTTTGGTTTTAAGACAATGTAAATTACTTAATGAATCAATAAAATAAAACTTTTGAATCCATGGTTGTGAAATAATAATTCTGTTGCAACACTCCCCGACGTTTCTGCCACGGTTTTGTTGTTTTAACACGGTCGGGGTGTGACAACTACAATCTAAACCACCGACTTTGACTTCACCCCGAAGTCGTCACCCCACAACACCCCACCACCTTCCCGTCCAACTAGTCCACCACCAGTTCACCAAATGGCCGAAAACCAAACTGTCCACCAACGCTCCACCGCGGGGTTTACCACAAACTCACCCATCACCATCCTTGAAATCACCAATGACAAGTCCTGGCAAATTCCCTCATACATCATGACCGCCATTAACAACTCTTGTCAGTTTCACGGTCGTGATGATGAGGATGCGCTTGCACATATCAACCATCTCACCCGTCTTTGCAGCACCTTCGGTATCGAAGGTGTTAATCTTGATGCCCGCTATCTCCAAGTCTTCCCATTTTCGCTTGCTGGCCGTGCAGCCACATGGCTCGATTCGCAGCCAGCAGGTACTTATACCACTTGGGCTGGACTTCGAGATGCCTTCCTTGCTAAGTATTTCCCACCTGCGAAGGCATCTCGCCTTCGAGATCAGATCCATTCATTCAGAATGGAGCCTGACGAACCATATCACTTAGCTTGGGAGAGGTTTCAAACTTTACTCTCGTGTTGTTCCCAACATGGGCTTTCGGATTGGGCTTTAGTAGAAAATTTTTACAATGGTCTCACCCCTGAGTGTAAGGCCCGATTCAACACATCTGCAGGAGGCCATCTTATGGGAAAGAAAACTGTGGTCGACTACAATGATCTCTTTGAGAGCTTCGCTCATGCTGATATAGATCATAGTGCTACCAGCAGGAATTCCAATCCTGTGACTACTTCCTCATCTTCTCGAGGAGTAAACCAAGTCGTATCGGACTCAAAGGTAGCATCTCAACTTGACTATATCACCAAAGAGTTGCTAGAAATTAAGAAAAAGGTCGATAGGTGCGAAGTTTGTAGAGGTGGTCATGACACTATAGATTGCCCAACACTTACCCTAGAACAGGTAGGGGTCCAACTAACCCGTTCAACAATAGTAACTCCAATTGGCGTGCTAATAATTATCGCTCGTCAGGTGATCCCCCTGGTTTTCCATCAGGCTAATATCAAAGCAGGGGGCCAGGTTTCTATTCTAGTGGGGGTTCGGGTCAAACAAGTCAGTTTGCTAGCTCAGGTTCAGGGGGGCAGTTCAGAGGTGAGGGGTCAAACCAAGAGGTTCTACCTAGGAATGAGGGGTCAAATGGTAGTTTATCTAGGATAGTGGACCTTCTTACCCAGCTAGTGGTTAAAGACCAGGCTACCCAACGTACCTTAGAAGAACACGCTACATTCCTGAAGAATAACCATTCAAATTTCTTAGACCTTCAAAGGCAAGTTGGGGATATTGCACGCCAGTTGCAAGAACGACCTCCTAGTCAATTTCCGGGAAATACAAAGCCCAACCCATCTGGCACTTTGAAGGCAATTTCGACTCGTAGTGGTAGGACCTTAGGAGAGGTAGTGAGACCCGAGAGTGTTGAGGTAGAAGATGAGGACCCTGTAGATGAAGAGATTGAAATGGAGGCTCCCGGTAAAGTGCAACCTAGGTTAATCCCAGCAAGTACCACACACACCGGGGGGCCTTAAATTGAGAAGAGTATAGAGAAACGGCCCATACAAGTTGTTCCATCACCCACTGTTGATCTTTCCCGTGCTCCATTCCCTTCCCGTCTCAAAAATCAAACTTATTCTAAAGAGTACGGGAAATTTTTAGAGATCTTTAAGCAACTTAGATGTAACAACTGTGCTTGTAATCACTATGAACAGTTCGATTATCAATAAAACAATGTTATTTGATCCCAATGTTTGTTTGATTGTGTTTTACATTTTTCATGTTTTGACTTTTGTTCAATTCCAAACTCTACATCACTTTCTGGAGAGTTATACGCAAACTAGTGCGTAAACGTACTCAGTTTAATGCGAGAAATACTCCGGAACATCAACATATACTCAACATACCTTAAATAACCTTTACATAACTTAGAAATAAGTTTTGAAGGCTTTGGTATGGCAAAAACAAGTTAATTCGCTTACATGGACTAAATATGACAAACTGCGAAAGTATGTCAATTTGAACTGTAACGAACATTCCGGAACTTAACCATAAGTTAAACACACCTTAAATATTCTTTACATAGCTTAGAAATAGGCTTTGAGGGGTTCGGTGTGCTAAAATAAACTTTTGGGTCATTCAGGGACTAAAAGTGTCAAAAAGTGCACAAGTTTGCATTTTCGAGCATAACTTACGTTCTGAATACATCCGGACATCCAAAATTTTATGAAAGCATGACTACATTATATTTTATTGTTCTCCTTAAGAAAAATCCATTCGTCGCGTCATTTGGATCGTTTTTCGCGCTTATGCGCATTCCGTCGTAATTAAGCGAACATCGCGTTCGTACGGCCAAACGAACCAACCTCCGGCATATTTTTGAGTATGTTTTGAGTTCCCTATACTTTAACTTCATTTTAGAGTCTTAAAATGAGGTTAACGGGGTTCAAACGCATCGAAAAAGGCCTTAAACACGTGCACGGACCATTTCTACCAATTTGGAAACATTTCTGAAACAGAGGGGCAGTGGCGTAGCGCGAGCCCTAAAGGCCTATGCAGTCACGCTACGCGAGTGCCTTAACTGGACAGAAACATCAGTTTTGCATTTCGGGACCAGATTCGATGTATAAACAGCTGTTTAATTCACAACCACACATTCTAACATGCTTAGTCAGCTGATAAGGATGGATTTTAGGCACCATAACTTTCCAACACTTGTACGGATACGATTAAGGCACGATATTCGACAAGCGATCTTAACGGTTCGGGTATTCCTATAAATACCCATCCACCCCCATTGCTAAAATCACTAGAATCTTGATCTTAGGAACTCTAAGTTGAAACCATTGTTTCATACCTGAGATTCTTGGATCGAGATTAGCATTCGGGGACCCTTCGTAAGTATTCTTTCATTCTTTTATTGCTTTTCGAGTCTTTCGAGTCTGAAAGTCAAACTTTGTTTGACTTTCTACATTGACCAGTTATGGTCAATGCGAAGTTCGTTTGAACTTCGCAACGTGAGTGTAATCACGTTGGTTATAGTCCCTTGGGACTATGCCCACTGATTACCACGTTGTCTAGGGTCGTAGGGTAGGCGATCTAATAAATCGCCTATACCTTCGAACCCGACCCAGTTTGGTCGATCATTAGGATCCGACCAAATACATTAGGTGACCATAGTAGGTAGGGAATAAACCTTCCGAGGTTATACCCTATGGTCACATCGTTTGAATAGTTGTATGATAGGTAGTTTATATGCCTTAGGTAAATTACTAGAATACCCTTTTCATGTATAATTGGTAATTAAGCATATGTAACCTAAACCTTTGTCACATAACTGATTATGTAACATGTTTAGGCATATAACACTTGTCATAGGGCTAGTTAGGCGGTCCAAACGCATTTCACGTGCACGACGCGTTAAAGTAGCATAAGCTACCTAAACGGGTCGTAATGGGTCGTAAACAGTTATGTTAGGTTTCAATTAGTATGTAGGCTTTGTTGAACCATATTACACGAGTCTCCATACTCGTTTGGTTTACAAACCCTCATGCTACCCAATCTTCCGATTTAGGTCCGGTTTATTAACATAGTTACCTATATTAGGTGCCGTTTGATTCCGAGATCTATAGCATTACTTGGTGGTTATCTTTATACAACTGAGCAATCTCAAGTGAGTACATAGACCCCTCTTTTACTGTTTTCCAAACTGTTTTGGGGTGGAACACATGTGCCTACTTGTTACTTTCATGCTTTCCTGTTTTCACATCATATACATGCTATGTTCGTTAGTACATTATAGTACATGATTTCATTACATCTTATGCTAGGTGTGCCCATTGTGTGCATTACTTAGTACATTGTTTTACATTACATTTCATGCTAGGTGTGCCCATTGTGTGCATTACTTAGTACATTGTTTTACATTACTTTTCATGCTAGGTGTGCCCATTGTGTGCATTACTTAGTACATTGTTTTACATTACTTTTCATGCTAGGTGTGCCCATTGTGTGCATTACTTAGTACATTGTTTTACATTACATTTCATGCTAGGTGTTCCCATTGTGTGCATTACTTAGTACATCGTTTTACATGACATTTCACGCTATGTATGTTCATTTGATTACATACTTAGTGCATCGTTTTCACATGCTTACATTTTGTTATGACATTTGGTTTGTTTAACAATGGATCAATACATTCATTAACATTGATCATGCCATTCGTTAGTAGGTAGTGGTACCATAGGAATTGACAACTCCCGTTCCGGACATCCCAGGGAAAGGGGATGAAAGGAATGACCGAATTCGATATACATAACTCAGATAAACCTTTAATCTGTTTAAGGGTTTATCGCCACAGTCTCAAGGCTTGGATGTATGCATTATAACAATACCGCATAAATGTTTGTATCAGTATAGCATGCATTTGTTACACAAGACATAACTTTGATTTAAACTATGTTTTACTTCAATACCTTGTTTTTGTGCATTTTACATATGGTTTAGTTGATATATATATTTCACTACCATACATGACATTTTGGTTACACATTACATGATCTACATTGAACATAAACATTTTGACATTGATATACACATTTGGTGGTTTACATTGGACATAGACATTTTGATATGGTTTACACAATAACACTTGACAATTGATTTGTACATGAACAAGTTACATTGGTGGTTGTTTGGGTAAGTGATTTGAGTAACGATACGTGTGTAATATGATACAAACATGGTGGATACGCCGCTGGTACTTCCTATATATAAGTGTTTGTATAGTATTACATAGCGTAACGTTATTTAAATCATTTCAGTTTGATACATATAACATTTTATACAAATAACATACTTTTCATAAGACATTGTTTTACAAAACAATTTATCTTATACAATTCATTTTACATGGTTATTCATTTAACCTTACATTTACTTATACATATCAACTGATCTTATCGTTTTTCAAATGATTTACAAGACAAAGCAAATTACAAGGTTCATGACTAAACATTTTCTCAAATACAAGTCATGAATCCTATTTTCACAAACCTATGTATCTCACAGGCATTTTTATGCTGACGTACCTATTTTCACATGTGTTTTCAGGTGCTTTTCCGTAGGATGATGATCATGACACTAGGGCGGACCTGTGCCTTAGAGACTTAAAATGAAGCTAGACTATGTTTAATTATGTTATAAACTCTTTTGTTTACTGTTCAAGACAATGTAACACCCTTGTTTAATAAATAAAATACAACTTTGTATGCCATGGTTATGAAACAATTAATTCTGTTACGACACGCCCCGATGTTTCCGCCGCGGTTTGTTGTTTTACGCGGTCGGGGTGTGACAGAAGAGTTGGTATCAGAGCCAATGGTTATAGGGAATTAGGTTATTAGTAATGCTTTGACCTAGACTATAACTTTTCTAGGACCCTAACACAAGTTATCTTGTGTTTAGATCTTAAAACATGTACATCACCTATCCTTAGGTGATTATCAAAACAAGAACCAAAATTTTCCGAAACGATTTTTGAAAAACAATCATCTGTTTTTGAATGATTTATTACAAGGTTTTGAACCCTCAATTGTAAGGTTTTGAACCCTCTGTTATATGGTTTTGAACCCTTTTCAGTTTGGTTTTTGGCCTTGTGCCTTCTAATTTTCAAAAATCCCGTCAAATGTTTTGGGTTTTAAATAATGTGAACACGTGCAAACTGGAAGGGTGAATGCCTGTATTCTGGGTTTTCTGTCTAGGCAAGCACTTCGTATACATCTCAACCAGACGCGAGACCAGTTGTGCTTACCTGGGAATTCCTGGGATGAGTGTTCACTTATAGGCGAGCATGTCTTCATTATACATTATTTTTGACCCATTTACTTTGATTAGTCACTGTGTGTTGTTTGTTTGCTCTGTGATACGGACGAACGACCACCATCTTTGCTTTTGTTGATTTTGTTTCATCTCATTCTTTTCATCCAATCATCTCACTCGTTTCCTTTCATGTTTTCCTCTTTTAGAATGCCTCCTCGACGCGACAATCTGATTGCGACTGCCGAACTGGCAGAAATTATTGCGGAGCAGATGGCTGCCCAATTTCCAAATCTCTTTGCTCAATGGAACCAGGCCAACAACAACAACAATGTTCCATGCAAATACAAGGATTTTAACCAGGCTAAACCACTCAAGTTTAGTGGTTATGAAGGAGCAACTGGGCTTCTTCAGTGGTTCGAAAGCATTGAGAATACTTTTCGCCACGTGCAGTGCCCGGATAATCGCAAGGTCGAGTTTTCTTCAAGTGTGTTTCAGAAGAGGGCTCTTACATGGTGGAATGGGGTGATGAGATACCGAGGTGCAGAAGTTGCTCTCGCACAGACATGGGCTGAACTTAGAGCCCTTATGATGAGGGAATTCTGTCCTCGCCATGAACAGCGAGCGTTGGAGAAAGAGTTTGATGTTTTGAAGCAAGATAGTGGTGAGCACAGGGCTTATACTGATAGGTTTGAGGAGTTGAGTTTGCTTTGCCCGACTATGGTTACCCCACTCGACAAGGCTATCGAGAGATACATCGACGGCCTACCTGACTCGGTACAAGACATTCTTACTAGTAGTGAACCTGCCACACTCCGTCAGGCGATCGAGTTATCAGCGACATTGACTGAGTCGCAGATTAGAAAGGGGAAGCTACACCGGAAGAGTGACAAGGGCAAGAAACAGTTGGCTGACAAGGGGGATAGCAAGAAGGGTCAAAACAAGAATGGAAAGGACTCTGGTTCTTCGAAGAGGTCAAGGAAGCGTAAGGCTTCCCAAAATTTTGCTATCACTGCCCAAGCTAATCAGGCAGCTCTCAACCAACCCGCACAGCCGCCAGCAAAGAAACCCTATACAGGGAATGCACCTTTGTGCAATAGATGCAACAGTCACCATCAGCCGCAACATCAGTGCCATTTCTGTACTAGCTGTGGGAAGTCAGGTCATCTTGCCGATGTTTGTCGGTTTGCTCAGAATCGCGCAGTTCAAAACCCGGCTCAACAAGTTGCACAGCCTCCTGCTCAGCAACAGGGTCAAGCTGCACGACTACAATACCCACCGGGTGCTTGTTACAATTGTGGGGATCTGACCCACTACAGAAACCGGTGCCCAAGGCTAGCCAACCAGAACCAGAACCAGAACCAGAACCAGAATCAGGCTCCGGCTCGAGGCCGAGTCTTTAACATGAATGCCCAAGAGGCACAGGCTGACGATTCTGGTGCCGATAAGAGTTTCGTGTCTTTGTCTTTTGAGCAAATGCTTCGCGTGTCTAGAACGAAACTAGGCAAATCTTTGACAGTAGAGGTTGCTAGTGGTGAACCCATTATACTTGATTCTGTTCTTCACAACTGCCAGTTGAATCTTAACGACCATATTTTTCCTATTGACCTCGCGCCTATGCAACTTGGAAGCTTCGACGTTATTGTGGGAATGGATTGGTTATCCAAGCATCACGCAGAGATAGTTTGTTCTAAGAAGATTCTTCGTGTGCCACTTTCGACAGGCGAGATCCTGCAGGTTCAAGGTGAGAAGCCTACCGGTGGTCTCAAACTCATGTCTTGTTTTAAAGCTCGGAAGTATCTGCAGAAGAACTATGTGGCTTTCTTAGCACATGTTACAGAAGATAAAGGCAAGGGTAAGTCTATTTCAGATATTCCTGTCATTCGGGATTATTCTGAAGTGTTCCCTGAAGATTTACCTGGTCTACCTCCAGCACGCCAAGTCGAGTTCCGCATTGATCTCGTACCTGGTGCAAATCCCATTGCCAGAGCTCCATATCGTCTTGCACCATCTAAGATGCAAGAGTTGTCTAAACAGCTTCAGGAGCTCTCTGACAAAGGTTTTATACGTCCTAGTTTTTCACCTTGGGGTGCTCCCGTTCTTTTTGTCAAGAAGAAGGATGGATCCTTTAGGATGTGTATCGATTACCGTGAGCTTAACAAGCTTACCATCAAGAATCGATATCCTCTACCTCGCATAGACGACCTCTTTGATCAGTTACAAGGTGCTTCTTATTTTTCGAAGATTGATCTACGTTCCGGATATCATCAACTTCGTGTGCAAGAAGAAGACATTCCGAAGACAGCGTTCCGTACTCGTTATGGGCATTATGAGTTCACAGTCATGCCATTCGGTGTGACTAATGCTCCTGCTGTTTTCATGGACTTAATGAATAGGGTCTGCAAACCTTATTTGGATCAGTTCGTCATTGTTTTTATTGACGACATCTTGATTTACTCTAAGACGCGAGCTGATCACGAGCAACATCTTCGTCTTACCCTAGAACTCCTAAAGAAAGAGCAACTTTTCGCCAAATTCTCCAAATGCGAATTTTGGCTTAAAGAAGTTCAATTTTTGGGGCATGTTATCAACGAACGGGGTATTCATGTAGATCCCTCCAAAATCAGTGCGATTAAGGATTGGGATACACCTTCTACTCCTACTGAAGTTCGTTCTTTTCTTGGTATAGCGGGTTATTACCGCCGCTTCATAGAAAACTTCTCGAAGATTGCAGTTCCTCTAACTGCTCTAACTCAGAAGAAAATGCCCTTTTATTGGGGAAACAAACAAGAGGAAGCTTTTCAACACTTGAAGCAGAAGCTTTGCGATGCGCCTGTTCTATCATTGCCTGAGGGTGATGATGATTTTGTTGTGTATTGTGATGCATCGAAATTGGGTCTTGGCTGTGTTCTTATGCAAAGGAACAAAGTCATAGCTTATGCATCGAGGCAGTTGAAGATACATGAGAAGAACTACACCACTCATGATCTTGAGTTGGGTGCAGTTGTCTTTGCTCTCAAGATCTGGAGACACTATTTGTACGGTACAAAATGTGTGGTTTTCACGGACCACAAAAGTCTTCAGCATATCTTCAACCAGAAAGAACTCAACATGAGGCAACGACGTTGGGTTGAACTTCTAAACGACTATGATTGCGAAATTCGCTACCATCCTGGTAAAGCGAATGTCGTAGCAGATGCATTGAGTCGTAAGGAACGTACTAAGCTTCATTGTGTACATGTTCAATCTGTTATTCAAGCTCGATCCGATATTCAATCACGCATTTCTCAAGCTCAACAATCTTGTGTTTCACAAGGATTGATGGATAAGGAATTTCCTTATCACATAACACCTGCTCTGGAACTGAAGGACAATGGATCGTATTACTTCATGGACCGTTTGTGGGTCCCAAGCCTAGATGATCTTCGTACCTTGCTTATGGATGAAGCCCATAAGTCTCGTTATTCTATTCATCCGGGCTCAGATAAGATGTATAAGGATCTTCGTATTCAGTATTGGTGGCCTGGTATGAAGAAAGACATTGCCTTATACGTATCCAAATGCCTTACTTGTCTTAAGGTTAAGGCTGAACATCAGCGTCCTTCTGGTTTATTGGAGCAACCAGAGATCCTAGTTTGGAAATGGGAAAACATTACTATGGATCTTGTTACCAAACTCCCGCGCACAAAGAAAGGTCATGATGCCATCTGGGTAGTCGTTGATCGTCTTACAAAGTCAGCACATTTCTTGCCAATCCGTGAGGATTTTCCTGCTGACAGACTTGCTCAAATCTATGTGGATGAAATTGTAGCTCGACATGGTGTTCCGTTGAACATCATTTCTGACAGAGATGCTCGTTTCACTTCTCATTTTTGGAGAACCATGCAATCTGCCATGGGGACCCAACTTAATCTGAGCACAGCTTATCATCCGCAAACGGATGGTCAATCTGAGAGAACAATCCAGACTCTGGAGGATATGCTAAGAGCTTGTGTGATCGATTTTGGTGGTAGCTGGGATTCACATCTTAAATTGATTGAATTCTCCTACAACAACAGTTATCACACTAGCATCAAAATGGATCCTTTCGAGGCTCTCTATGGTCGAAAATGTCGTTCACCAGTCTGCTGGAATGAGATTGGCGAGGCTCAACTTACTGGACCTGCCCTCATTTTAGAGACAACTGACAAGGTCAAGAAAGTTCATGATAACCTTCAGGCAGCTAGAAGCCGTCAGAAGATTTACGCGGACCCAAAACGCAGAGCCTTGGAATTTCAAGTCGGTGATCGAGTATTACTTAAGGTCTCACCTTGGAAAGGTGTGATCAGATTTGGAAAGAAAGGAAAACTTGCACCTAGATACGTTGGACCATTCAAGATCGTCGAAAGAATCGGAAAGGTAGCCTACAGACTTGAGTTACCTCCTGAACTTGGAAATGTTCATCCAACTTTTCACGTGTCCAATCTCAAGAAGTGTTCAGCTGATGAGAACTTCTCCATACCGCTTGACGAAATTCGTGTTGGCAAAACACTGAAATTTGTTGAGAAACCAGTGGAAATCATGGAACGTGAAGTCAAGTGGCTTAAACGCAAGCGCATTCCTTTGGTCAAAGTTCGCTGGGAAGCTAAACGTGGACCTGAGTTTACTTGGGAACGCGAAGATCAAATGAAGGCGAAATATCCACATCTTTTTCCACGAGTTTCCTCTAAATAAATTTCGGGACGAAATTTCCACAAGTAGGGGAGACTGTAACAACTGTGCTTGTAATCACTATGAACAGTTCTATTATCAATAAAACAATGTTATTTGATCCCAATGTTTGTTTGATTGTGTTTTACATTTTTCATGTTTTGACTTTTGTTCAATTCCAAACTCTACATCACTTTCTGGAGAGTTATACCCAAACTAGTGCGTAAACGTACTCAGTTTAATGCGAGAAATACTCCGGAACATCAACATATACTCAACATACCTTAAATAACCTTTACATAACTTAGAAATAAGTTTTGAAGGCTTTGGTATGGCAAAAACAAGTTAATTCGCTTACAGGGACTAAATATGACAAACTGCGAAAGTATGTCAATTTGAACTGTAACGAACATTCCGGAACTTAACCATCAGTTAAACACACCTTAAATATTCTTTACATAGCTTAGAAATAGGCTTTGAGGGGTTCGGTGTGCTAAAATAAACTTTTGGGTCATTCAGGGACTAAAAGTGTCAAAAAGTGCACAAGTTTGCATTTTCGAGCATAACTTACGTTCTGAATACATCCGGATATCCAAAATTTTATGAAAGCATGACTACATTATATTTTATTGTTCGCCTTAAGAAAAATCCATTCGTCGCGTCATTTGGATCGTTTTTCGCGCTTATGCGCATTCCGTCGTAATTAAGCGAACATCGCGTTCGTACGGCCAAACGAACCAACCTCCGGCATATTTTTGAGCATGTTTTGAGTTCCCTATACTTTAACTTCATTTTAGAGCCTTAAAATGAGGTTAACGGGGTTCAAATGCATCGAAAAAGGCCTTAAACACGTGCAGGGACCATTTCTGCCAATTTGGAAACATTTCTGAAACAGAGGGGCAGTGGCGTAACGCGAGCCCTAAAGGCCTATGCAGTCGCGCTACGCGAGTGCCTTAACTGGACAGAAACATCAGTTTTGCATTTCGGGACCAGATTCGATGTATAAACAGCTGTTTAATTCACAACCACACATTCTAACATGCTTAGTCAGCTGATAAGGATGGATTTTAGGCACCATAACTTTCCAACACTTGTACGGATACGATTAAGGCACGATATTCGACAAGCGATCTTAACGGTTCGGGTATTCCTATAAATACCCATCCACCCCCATTGCTAAAATCACTAGAATCTTGATCTTAGGAACTCTAAGTTGAAACCATTGTTTCATACCTGAGATTCTTGGATCGAGATTAGCATTCGGGGACCCTTCGTAAGTATTCTTTCGTTCTTTTATTGCTTTTCGAGTCTTTCGAGTCTGAAAGTCAAACTTTGTTTGACTTTCTACATTGACCAGTTATGGTCAATGCGAAGTTCGTTTGAACTTCGCAACGTGAGTGTAATCACGTTGGTTATAGTCCCTTGGGACTATGCCCACTGATTACCACGTTGTCTAGGGTCGTAGGGTAGGCGATCTAATAAATCGCCTATACCTTCGAACCCGACCCAGTTTGGTCGATCATTAGGATCCGACCAAATACATTAGGTGACCATAGTAGGTAGGGAATAAACCTTCCGAGGTTATACCCTATGGTCACATCGTTTGAATAGTTGTATGATAGGTAGTTTATATGCCTTAGGTAAATTACCAGAATACCCTTTTCATGTATAATTGGTAATTAAGCATATGTAACCTAAACCTTTGTCACATAACTGATTATGTAACATGTTTAGGCATATAACACTTGTCATAGGGCTAGTTAGGCGGTCCAAACGCATTTCACGCGCATGACGCGTTAAAGTAGCATAAGCTACCTAAACGGGTCGTAATGGGTCGTAAACAGTTATGTTAGGTTTCAATTAGTATGTAGGCTTTGTTGAACCATATTACACGAGTCTCCATACTCGTTTGGTTTACAAACCCTCATGCTACCCAATCTTCCGATTTAGGTCCGGTTTATTAACATAGTTACCTATATTAGGTGCCGTTTGATTCCGAGATCTATAGCATTACTTGGTGGTTATCTTTATACAACTGAGCAATCTCAAGTGAGTACATAGACCCCTCTTTTACTGTTTTCCAAACTGTTTTGGGGTGGAACACATGTGCCTACTTGTTACTTTCATGCTTTCCTGTTTTCACATCATATACATGCTATGTTCGTTAGTACATTATAGTACATGATTTCATTACATCTTATGCTAGGTGTGCCCATTGTGTGCATTACTTAGTACATTGTTTTACATTACATTTCATGCTAGGTGTGCCCATTGTGTGCATTACTTAGTACATTGTTTTACATTACTTTTCATGCTAGGTGTGCCCATTGTGTGCATTACTTAGTACATTGTTTTACATTACTTTTCATGCTAGGTGTGCCCATTGTGTGCATTACTTAGTACATTGTTTTACATTACATTTCATGCTAGGTGTGCCCATTGTGTGCATTACTTAGTACATCGTTTTACATGACATTTCACGCTATGTATGTTCATTTGATTACATACTTAGTGCATCGTTTTCACATGCTTACATTTTGTTATGACATTTGGTTTGTTTAACAATGGAACAATACATTCATTAACATTGATCATGCCATTCGTTAGTAGGTAGTGGTACCATAGGAATTGACAACTCCCGTTCCGGACATCCCAGGGAAAGGGGATGAAAGGAATGACCGAATTCGATATACATAACTCAGATAAACCTTTAATCTGTTTAAGGGTTTATCGCCACAGTCTCAAGGCTTGGATGTATGCATTATAACAATACCGCATAAATGTTTGTATCAGTATAGCATGCATTTGTTACACAAGACATAACTTTGATTTAAACTATGTTTTACTTCAATACCTTGTTTTTGTGCATTTTACATATGGTTTAGTTGATATATATATTTCACTACCATACATGACATTTTGGTTACACATTACATGATCTACATTGAACATAAACATTTTGACATTGATATACACATTTGGTGGTTTACATTGGACATAGACATTTTGATATGGTTTACACAATAACACTTGACAATTGATTTGTACATGAACAAGTTACATTGGTGGTTGTTTGGGTAAGTGATTTGAGTAACGATACGTGTGTAATATGATACAAACATGGTGGATACGCCGCTGGTACTTCCTATATATAAGTGTTTGTATAGTATTACATAGCGTAACGTTATTTAAATCATTTCAGTTTGATACATATAACATTTTATACAAATAACATACTTTTCATAAGACATTGTTTTACAAAACAATTTATCTTATACAATTCATTTTACATGGTTATTCATTTAACCTTACATTTACTTATACATATCAACTGATCTTATCGTTTTTCAAATGATTTACAAGACAAAGCAAATTACAGGGTTCATGACTAAACATTTTCTCAAATACAAGTCATGAATCCTATTTTCACAAACCTATGTATCTCACAGGCATTTTTATGCTGGCGTACCTATTTTCACATGTGTTTTCAGGTGCTTTTCCGTAGGATGATGATCATGACACTAGGGCGGACCTGTGCCTTAGAGACTTAAAATGAAGCTAGACTATGTTTAATTATGTTATAAACTCTTTTGTTTACTGTTCAAGACAATGTAACACCCTTGTTTAATAAATAAAATACAACTTTGTATGCCATGGTTATGAAACAATTAATTCTGTTACGACACGCCCCGATGTTTCCGCCGCGGTTTGTTGTTTTACGCGGTCGGGGTGTGACATTAGAATCAACCTTCCTTTCATAGAAGCCCTCCAATCGATGCCTAAATATGCAAATTCTTAAAGGACCTTCTAAAACGTAAGGATAGGTTAGGAGAGGTGTCTGACATTCCCCTTAGTGGAGGGTGCTCCGCCATAGTTTTGAACAAGGTCCCGTAAAAATTGACGGATCCGGGCCTTTTTACCATCCCGTGCTTGTTTGGGAGTGATACCAAGTGTAGGGCCCTAGCCGATTTAGGAGCGAGTATAAAGCTCATGCTATATTCCATGTATGAGAGGTTAGGTCTAGGAGAGTTATCCCCTACACGTATGTCTTTGTCTCTAGCCGATAGATCAGTAAAGTATCCACGTGGTATAATCGAAAACCTTCTTGTTAAAGTGGATAAATTCGTTTTTCCCGTAGACTTTGTCGTTCTTGATATGGAAGCCGATGAGAAGGTTCCTATCATTCTAGGACACCCATTCTTGTGTACCGCCAAGGCTATCATCGATGTCTTCGACGGAAAAATCACACTCCAAGTCGGTGAGGAGAGAGTCACTTTCGAGATAGCACGCTCCATGGAACACCCTAGTGGTTCCGATGATCTTAGTAGTCCTTGTCATTCGGTCTATTTCATAGATTCTTTCTTATCATGTGTTGACCATTGCTTTGACTATATTAGTGGAGCCGATTTAGTTGAGGGTAAGTTAGATGAGGTAGTTGAGAAAGTAGAGGAAGTTGTGAGTGAGAGTGAGGAAGGTGAAGGGATCGAATGGGTCCCTAAAGTGCTAGAGTTGAGTGAAGTAAAAAATGAGATTGAGAGTACACCTATAGAGAAATCCGCCCCATTAGAACTTAAGGTTCTCCCATCCCACTTAGAGTATGCTTTCTTAGGTGAGGGGTGTCCGATTTTCCCGTTATTTCGTCTAAGTTAGAGGAGGGGGAGAAGGGTAGGTTGTTAGAGGTGTTAAGAGAGAATAGGGAAGCCATTTCATGGCGACTTTCGGATATCAAAGGCATAAGCCCCGCCTATTGTACCCACCGGATACTCATGGAAGATGATTATAAGCCGGTGGTGCAACCTCAATGGCGCTTAAATCCGAATATGCAAGAGGTTGTTAAGAAGGAAGTGCTCAAGTTGTTAGATGCCGGGGTGATATACCCTATTTCTGATTCACCATGGGTTAGCCCGACCCAAGTCGTCCAAAGAAAGGCGGGATGACGGTGATCATGAACGAAAAGAACGAATTAATCCCTTCTCGTACCGTTACTGGTTGGCGTGTGTGCATAGGCTACCGAAAGTTAAATGACGCCACCCGGAAAGACCATTTACCCTTGCCATTCATTGACCAAATGTTGGAGCGTCTAGCGGGTCAACAATTCTATTGTTTTCTTGATGGATTTTCGGGATATTTTCAGATCCCAATCGCCCCGGAGGATCAAGATAAAACGACGTTCACATGCCCTTACGACACTTATGCGTATCGCCGCATGCCTTTCGGGTTATGCAACGCTCCGGCTACTTTCCAAAGATGCATGGTTGCTATATTCTAAGACATGCTTGAGACTTCGATGGAGGTTTTCATGGATGACTTCTCGGTTTATGGTACCACTTTCGATCAATGTCTTCTCAATCTTGATAGGATGCTTAAAAGATGTATAGAGACAAACCTTATGTTGAATTGGGAGAAATGTCACTTTATGGTAACGGAGGGGATAGTTTTAGGTCACAAAGTATCTAGAGAGGGGATAGAGGTGGATAGGGCCAAGATAGATACCATAAGTAGATTGCCTCCACCTACTAGTGTTAAGTCCGTTCGTAGCTTCCTAGGTCATGCGGGCTTTTATAGACGTTTCATTACGGATTTTTCTAAGATTACGCGCCCCATGACCTGACTTTTAGAGAAAGATGTACCTTTCGTCTTTGACGAAGAGTGTGACAACTGTCAAAAATCCAGGTATCCGTACAATTAGTTAATCATGATTAGTGCTTAATGACTGTGCTAGATTTGGAATTAACTGTTTTCTGATTAATGCATTATATTTACCTGTGCATCACTTATTGCATAACGTCATTTCATTATTGCATGCAAACATATTGGCATAGAGAATGCATCAAGTACAGTTAGCACAGTGAGCGGATAAATCAGGAAGATGCTGACAGAACTCAGCACATAGACAGACAGTGTTTTTGAGACCCAGTATAGGCCAAAATCTAAGTACTACACTAGTATAGTGTGTAGGAAAGTAAGGATGCCAAACTGCCTTTCTAAGTGATAGTTTAAGTGCCGGAAAGTGTCTAAAACTCACCCAAAGTGCTGAATTCGGCAAAATTCAGCATAAATCAGCATTTAAACAATCTAATTTCATGCAGAAATATGCTTAAATGATCCTGAATGCTTTCCTAAGTGTCGGGAATTAAAAGTGTCACAAAAGGTACATAAAGAACACTAAACTATATAATTTAGCACTTTAACGAACCAGTATCTAACCGAACAACCAAACACTACCCGAAACATCAAATTTATACTAGAAGCACTGTTTTAACATTACTAAGCTAGTTACGGTTCCCGAACATCATAACACCTCCTAAAAATATATAATAACCAAATCATGTAACTAACACTTGATTTGTAACTAGATTGTAACTAACAAGTTAGCACCTAAGCTAGACCCCCCACCTATCTTACGGCCCATACATGGCCCTACCAAGTGGATTTTATTTCAAATGTTTAATAGATCTTGTTCCCCCTAAAATGGCATATTACACTAGAGTTAACTTGGTTAAATGGTTATAAGAAGAACATGAGAGATCAAGAACTCATAATCTTTCACACACTAACACACACTTAGCTCTCTCCTCCCTCTTGATCTTGTTCTCGGCCGACCCCTCACCCACACATATCCATCATTATCCAATCTTCTTCAACCATTCCAAGCATATACAAGGAAGCTAGAGATCATACAAGGAAGCTTGGTGGCTTTGGATCTTAAGGACCTCTCTTATTTTCTTTTATCCTCTTCATTTCTACACTTGAATCATCCCTAGCCTTATTCTAGTGGTAAGAACCTTGATCTATCTATTTCACATCTATTTTGAGTGGGTTAATGATGAATCGTGATAAAAAACATCAAGAACACTAAAGAATCATATGAAGTAAACATGAACATAAGCTTATTTAGTGAAGATATCTTGATGAATATAAGTTGTTATGCTTGTTGATCTTTGATTGTTTGTAGAAATGATGTTGATCATCATAAGATCTTGCTAGATCATTGTCACAACCCCCGATCCCTGATCCACGGGAACGGGCGGACGTGATCACAGAGTTTGGTGGTATCAGTTTTTATTTAGTCTTGCAGCGGAATTTACATCAGGACCGTAGTTAGGAAATGTTTATCAGAGTAAAACCACCTTCTTTTATATTAATAATAACCTGGGCAAAACCCAAGTTTCTTATTACAATATATTATAGGGACAAACCCTATTTTATTGAATTTAAAACATCGTTTATTAGGTAACTTTTATAGCCACATTTTCCCAAGCCTTCAGTGCTCTCCAGCTGGCTTTTTACTAATTGGCTTTCACATTGGGTTACCTGAAACATGTTTTAAAAATATTTGTCAGCGGGAAATACTGGTGAGTGAATCCCAGTGAACAGTATTGAGAGCGATCACATTGTTTATGTCTACACAATTACTCCATTTGGTACTATCAATCCTGACTTGTGGGTCATATTACCCATTGGCTAACTCATTGTCCAATGGTAACGTATTGTCATCTCGACTTACTACTCGCAAGTAGTACAAATTTTGTATACAAAACCCCAACATACCGGTAGTAACTAAAGAACTACAAAGACTCAATCACTGCTAATTTTCATGGTAAAACATTTAAGGTTTGGTAAAACATTACCAAAAAGTTTAACAAAAAGAGGATAAACTCACATTGCTGTCTTAGGCTTTTCGTAAGGGTTTCCTGGGTATAATCTATAATTTCCACAAATGTACATTGGTTAGTACCATAACCCTTTGAAATTATTAATGATACCTTCCCCGAGACGGCATTCCAACAACTACGTCGGGCAGAACCACGACAGTTGTTACGGAACCCTAAATCAATCGGGCAGCGTAACTATTATGAAACTGGGGTTATAATACTTACAAAGGAGCAGAACCTCGCTAATTAGGGGTATAATACCCAAAATATTATGTCTATGCTTTCAGATTTCGAGATTGAGAATAAGAAATGAGCGACGGAAACTGAAAACTGATGCCTGCTATTTATACTTGTGAAATTGGGTTTCCACGCGGCCCGCGTCAGATACAAGGAACATGTACGCGGCCCGCGTCAACATGAGTCAACGCAGTAGCTTAGTCCGGTCATCACTAGGCTTGACACGATTACGACACGTGTCGGCTTCTGGTGCGATCGCGTGTTATGAGTCCACGCGGCCCGCGTTACTATACACTTAAGTTGAAGCGGCCCGCATGAACTAAAGAAGTCAGCGGAGTCCACATCTGGTCTTAATACGGCCTGCGTAAGCTTGAGGTGAGGTCTTTCGCGGCCCGCCTCAGCTTACACTTTCAGAATTTTATTTATTTTATATAATTATAACATAACTAGGGCTTGGTTTTGACATACGGGACATAATATAAGACATATGCGGATATAATAGGATATACAAGATATAATGAGGGTGTTGGTTTTACCGAGGGTTGTTACATTCTCCCCACCTTAATTTCGAGCTCGTCCTCGAGATCTACTGAAATAAATGCGGATGTTTCCTTTTCATTTCTGACTCGAGCTCCCACGTGTATTCAGGTCCTCTTTTGGAGTCCCACTTCACTTTGACTAGAACTAGTCTTTTGTGCTTGAGATTCTTGATTTTCCTATCTTCAATTTGTAGAGGTCTTTCTACAAACTTAAGTTGTTCATTTACCTATATATCCTTAAGAGGCACTATCAGTGATTCATCAGCTAAACACTTTTTAAGATTTGATACATGAAACACATCATGTATTCCTGCCATTTCCTCTGGCAGTTGTAGCTGATAGGCTACTGGTCCTATTCTTCTAATAATCTTAAAAGGTCCAACATACCTGGGACTTAACTTCCCTCGTTTGATGAATCTTACCACTCCTTTCCAAGGAGAGACTTTCAATAATACTTTATCTCCTACCTGAAATTCCAATGGCTTGCATCGGTTATCAGCATAACTCTTTTGTCGATCACGTGCTGCTTTCAGTCGTTCCTTGACTTGAATAATCTTGTCGGTTGTTTCTTGTACAATCTCAGGTCCAGATAGTTGTTGTTCCCCAATTTCTGCCCAACAGACTGGGGTTCGACATTTTCGTCCATAAAGTGCTTCGAATGGTGTAGCATTGATACTTGTGTGATAACTATTATTATAAGAAAATTCTATTAAAGGTAAGTGATCGTCCCAATTACCTCCAAAATCGATTACACAAGCTCTAAGCATATCTTCCATTGTCTGGATTGTTCTTTCACTTTGTCCATCTGTTTGTGGATGATAAGCCGTACTTAGCTTTAACTTGGTTCCCATTGCCTTTTGGAAACTTGACCAAAAACGAGAGGTAAATCTACTATCTCTATCAGAAACAATTGATAAAGGAATGCCATGTAAAGAGACAATTTCATTTACGTATAACTTAGCTAATTTTTCCATACTAATTGTTTCCTTCATTGGTAGAAAATGAGCTGACTTAGTTAGTCTATCTACAATCACCCATATTGTATCATTTCCTTTTCTAGTTTTGGGTAATTTAGTAACAAAATCCATTGTTATTAATTCCCATTTCCAGACTGACATTTCTAATTGCGGTAACAAACCTGAGGGTTTCGGATGTTCAGCTTTAACTTGGGAACAAGTCAAACATTTAGAAACATAGATTGCTATGTCTTTTTTCATTCCTATCCACCAGAAATTTTTCCTTAAATCCTGGTACATTTTATCACTTCCTGGATGCATCGTATACTTAGATTTATGGGCTTCTTCTAATATACGATGACGTAGATTTCCTAATTTAGGTATCCACATTCTCTTTTCATGGAATCTCCATATTCCATCTATTCCTTGTTTTAATTCTTTTAACATACCTTTTAATTTTTCAGAATCATCCTTGATTACTGATTCTTGTGCTTCTCTTATTTGATCATTTAAATCTACTTGCAGATTTAATTTAAGAGAACGTACCCTTTTTGGTTTTTCATGAAACTTTCGGCTTCAAGCATCTGCCACTACATTTGCTTTTCCTTCATGATACTGGATATCACAGTCATAATCACTTAGAAATTCCATCCAGCGTCTTTGTCTCATATTCAATTCCTTTTGTTTGAATATATACCTTAAACTCTTATGATCAGTAAATATGGTAAACTTACTACCATAAAGGTAATGTCTCCAAATCTTAAGAGCAAAAATTATAGCTCCTAATTCTAAATCATGGGTTGAATAATTCTCTTCATGATTCTTAAGTTGTCTAGATGCATAAGCTATAACCTTCTGTCGATGCATCAACACACATCCATAACCTAATTTAGAAGCATCACAATAGACTACAATGTCTTCAGTTCCTTCTGGTAATGCTAATATAGGTGTATGGGTCAATCTTTGCTTAAGAATTCTAAAGGCTTCTTCTTGTTTTACTCCCCATTCAAACTTAACATATTTACAGGTTAGCTTAGTTAAAGGAATGGCTATTCTAGAAAAATCTTTAATAAATCTTCTATAATAACCGGCCAATCCTAAGAAACTTCTAACCTCAGTTGGTGATTCAGGAGTTTTCCATTTGGTAATTGCTTCAATCTTTGTTGGATCTACATGAATTCCTTCATGATTAACTAGGTGTCCAAGGAATTGTACCTGTTCTAACCAAAATTCACACTTAGAAAATTTAGCATAAAGCTTTTCCTTTCTTAACAAACTTAAAAGTGCGTGCAAATGTCTTGCATGATCCTCTTTATTCTTAGAGTAAATTAGAATATCATTTATGAATACAATTATGAATTTATCCAAATATGGCTTACATATTCGGTTCATCATGTCCATAAATGCAGCTGGAGCATTGGTTAAACCAAATGGCATGACAGTAAATTCATAATGGCCATACCTCGTTCTAAATGCGGTTTTAGGAATGTCCTCTTCCTGTACCTTTAATTGATGATATCCTGACCTTAAATCGATCTTAGAGAAAAATCGAGCTCCTTGTAGTTGATCAAACAAATCATCGATTCTCGGTAATGGGTACCGATTCTTAATCGTGACCTTGTTTAATTCACGATAATCAATGCACATACGCATTGATCCGTCCTTCTTTTTAACAAACAGTATTGGCGCTCCCCATGGCGACGAACTTGGCTGTATAAATCCTTTCTCCAATAATTCGCCTAATTGTTTCTTTAATTCTTGCATTTCAACGGGTGCCAAACGGTAAGGTGCTTTGGCAATTGGTGATGTTCCTGGTAGCAAATGAATTCTGAATTCAACTTCTCTATCTGGAGGTAATCCTGGTAATTCTTCTGGAAAGACATCTGAAAACTGAGATACTACTGGAATATCTTTTAGTTCTTTTCCTTTAGTGTTAGTGATTATAGAAATCAAATACACTATAGAACCTTTTCTCATATAACTTGCAGTTTTCATCACAGATATGAATTTTGTAGTTCTAGATGATTTATCTCCTTTAATTGTGATCATTTTACCTTTTTGTGAATTTACTTGAATTAACTTTTGATCACATAAAATATTGGCTTTATTGGCTATTAACCAATCCATTCCTAAAACAACATCAAATCCTACCAGATTCATGGGATATAGATTTGCACTAAATTTCTGATTTAAAATTTCTATGCTTGCTCCCTGCAAGATTTCAGAAATTCTAATAGTTTCTCCATTAGCTGTCTCTACTATGCATTCTAGTGGTAGTTTAGTTAATGACTGATTTAGAAATTTGCAAAACGATGTATTAATAAAACTTTGGTTTGCACCAGAGTCAAATAATACTTTAGCAAAAACATCATTAACTAAAAACGTACCAGCTATGACATCTGGGATCATCTTGGCTTCTTCTGCAGTCAGAACAAATGCTCTAGCATTTTTGGTATTCTTGTTGTTTGCAGCTGGAGCCAATTTCGGACAATTTGGCCTGATATGACCTTTTTTCTCCACAGTTGTAGCATAATCCATTACTGGTTTTCTTCCTACAACTTTCTTCTTTGTGTCCTGGCATCTTGCAATAATTACAGAGAGTGGAGCATTTTCCCGAATGCTTTTTCTTGCAGACCTTGCAGTATGTTGCAGAGGTAGAACCCATATTCCTACGATTGAAATTTCCAGAACGGAATTCCTGTGTAAGCCTTTGGGTTAAGTTCCTCTTCTGATCTTCTTCTCTAGTACGAACTAACTCATCAGTCAAGGTATTGGCTAGTTCTACAGCTTCTTCTATGGTTTGAGGTCTAGCTGCCTTGACTACGTGTCTTATCTCTCCAATTAATCCCCAAATATAACGGGAGATTAATACTGGTTCTGGTGAAGCAAGAGTTGGCACTATCCTAGCATATTCGAAAAATAGCTTTGTGTACCCCTTGCTATCCACACTAGTCATCCTAAGGTTTAGGAATTTGTTTGCTAACTGTTCTTTCTCATTGGGTGGGCAGAACTTCCTTTCTACCTTGTTCTTAAATTCGTCCCATTCCATATTATAGGTTTGATCACTTCCTCTTGTCTGGAGGATAGTGTTCCACCATTCTAGTGCTGCATTCTTAAACAGATTAGAAGCAAACAATATCTTATCTTCTTCAGCACACTTACTTATCCTTAAGACTGCCTCAGTCTTTTCTATCCAGCGTAAGGTTGCAATGGCCCCTTCATTGCCCGAGAATTCCATTGGTTTACAAGACCAGAATTCTTTATAAGAACAACCGTTAGGCACAGTTCTTCTTCTTTTAGGAATAGGCATTTGAAATACAGGTCCATTGTTCACACTGTTTTCTGGTTCAAGTGGTCGCTTACTGCTATGCCTACTTTTATTATCAGCATCCTTAACAGTTTGAAGTATAAATGGCATTGCATCTATAATTCCCTGTGCTACTATGTGTTGGATAGCACTATTATCCATCTGGTTCCCATTGTTATTGATACTCGGATTATCATTAACCACGTTAATGTTACTCTGGTTATCGTTATTCAGATTTCCTTGATTTCCTTCGTCGGCCATCTGAATTTTAAACATTTATCCCATATTAATATCACAAGATAGTAAGTAATATAGTTAATCACATGACACGCAATTTAACCAAAATCGTCGATCATTGCGACCATACTCTTTTTCATATACTATGCGTCTATTACACACTAGTACAGAAATAAAGATTACAATATCAACAGAAATAAAATATTAATATGCATCCGTACACACATATTTTTATTTTATTTTATTATATTATTATTACTACCACTTCTTCCATTCTAACATTCATGGATATGGATTTATCCAAAAATCCATATTGCGCTCATCGTATTTCCATACGAGACGCTCTCCCACCTGACGCATCCTCTCACTGCTCTCCAAAATTTCCTCCCCGAAAGTCCTAAGTTCTTGAACGTTTTCTGCACTCATTGGGGGTGCAGGTTCTCGGACTGGGTTTGGAATCTGGGGTGCATTTTCCTGATATGGGGGTGACAGTTCATGAAATTGGTAAGGATCCTCTAATATCTCCCTAATATAATCATCTTGATAATAGGGGTCTAAAGGGTCCATACCTGGGTAAGCTTCTATGTTCTGTATGGGTGGATAATCCTGGATAGGGTAACGTTGCACAAAGTCCCTATTATCGTCCCACCAGGGGTCGTAATTCGGGTCTAGTGGGTTTGGTGCAGGCACTCTAGGGATTTCTTCTGGGTTAAAATCGTGCATCTCTACTTGGTTTTCTTGATTTTCTATTTCCATGGGCTGTTCTGGGTTTTGTGGTTGTGGGGCTACTAATTGTTCCAGACCTGGGTCAGCAGCAGTTGTAGCTAAGATATGGAAATTTGCTAGGCTTCTATTTAGCATATCTTGATTATGAGCATCTGTCTCTCTCTTAATAGCTGCTAAAGCCCTTTGTTGTTGCAATTTTCGCATTCTCTTCCTACGAGCAAAAGCTTCTTTACTGAACCATCCTTGTTTCTTAGTAGGAAATGGTTCTTCAGATTGAGCCCTAAAAGCAAATATTCCGTTTTCCTGATCAGCAACATACCCTGAGAGGGCAGGCTGTGATGATGTACCTTCACTCCTAGGTGAATCAGCTAACTGACGATTCACGTCTGATGGTCCTTGATCACTCATACTGAAAACTAACAGATAGTCAAATAACACATAACACATAATTACAGTTATGCATATATTTCCTTATTTTATTTCCTAACATTAATTCAAAATTTAAGTGTCAGCAGAACACTTCTTTGGCTCAGACCAGTGGCTAGGCTCTAATACCACCTTCTGTCACAACCCCCGATCCTGATCCCCGGGAACGGGCGGACGTGATCACAGAGTTTGGTGGTATCAGTTTTTATTTAGTCTTGCATCGGAATTTACATCAGGACCGTAGTTAGGAAATGTTTATCAGAGTAAAACCACCTTCTTTTATATTAATAATAACCTGGGCAAAACCCAAGTTTCTTATTACAATATATTATAGGGACAAACCCTATTTTATTGAATTTAAAACATCGTTTATTAGGTAACTTTTATAGCCACATTTTCCCAAGCCTTCAGTGCTCTCCAGCTGGCTTTTTACTAATTGGCTTTCACATTGAGTTACCTGAAACATGTTTTAAAAATATTTGTCAGCGGGAAATACTGGTGAGTGAATCCCAGTTTAATCAAGTTTAAAGTCACAGTGAACAGTATTGAGAGCGATCACATTGTTTATGTCTACACAATTACTCCATTTGGAACTATCAATCCTGACTTGTGGGTCATATTACCCATTGGCTAACTCATTGTCCAATGGTAACGTATTGTCATCCCGACTTACTACTCTCAAGTAGTACAAATTTTGTATACAAAACCCCAACATACCGGCAGTAACTGAAGAACTACAAAGACTCAATCACTGCTAATTTTCATGGTAAAACATTTAAGGTTTGGTAAAACATTACCAAAAAGTTTAACAAAAAGAGGATAAACTCACATTGCTGTCTTAGGCTTTTCGTAAGGGTTTCCTGTGTATAATCTATAATTTCCACAAATGTACATTGGTTAGTACCATAACCCTTTGAAATTATTAATGATACCCTCCCCGAGACGGCATTCCAACAACTACGTCGGGCATAACCACGACAGTTGTTACGGAACCCTAAATCAATCGGGCAGCGTAACTATTATGAAACTGGGGTTATATAATACTTACAAAGGAGCAGAACCTCGCTAATTAGGGGTATAATACCCAAAATATTATGTCTATGCTTTCAGATTTCGAGATTGAGAATAAGAAATGAGCGACGGAAACTGAAAACTGATGCCTGCTATTTATACTTGTGAAATTGGGTTTCCACGCGGCCCGCGTCAGATACAAGGAACATGTACGCGGCCCGCGTCAACATGAGTCAACGCAGTAGCTTAGTCCGGTCATCACTAGGCTTGACACGATTACGACACGTGTCGGCTTCTGGTGCGATCGCGTGTTATGAGTCCGCACGGCCCGCGTTACTATACGCTTAAGTTGAAGCGGCCCGCATGAACTAAAGAAGTCAGCGGAGTCCACATCTGGTCTTAATACGGCCCGCGTAAGCTTGAGGTGAGGTCTTTCGCGGCCCGCCTCAGCTTACACTTTCAGAATTTTATTTATTTTATATAATTATAACATAACTAGGGCTTGGTTTTCACATACGGGACATAATATAAGACATATGCGGATATAATAGGATATACAAGATATAATGAGGGTGTTGGTTTTACCGAGGGTTGTTACAATCATGATTAAAAACATAATCTAGCAAGATGTAAGAATGGAAATTGTTGTAGGATGATAGATCATCCACATGAAGATCATGAACTTGAAAGAACACTTTGTTTTCTTGAAAAGTAATGAACAAAGTAAGTTGTTAAACATGTAGATCTAGAGATTTGAGAATGATTTCTAAAGAAACCAAGTTTAAAATATAAGTTTCATTAAATTTTGGTTCTTACATAAACAAATCTTGTTTTAATGGTTAAACAATTGTAGAAACACTTGTGTCACAAGAAGATTGCATAAAGAAATATTTTTAGAAAATATGTTTTGAAGTTGTAAACATCTAACTCCTTTAAAAATGAATTTTTAAAGAAGTAAACACATTTTAAAGGGTAACAAGACTAACTAAGAATACTAGTAAGTTACTACAAATTTTTACAAATATTCAAGTTCATGAAGTAGTAGAAAATGCATGATTTTGGCAAGATTGGTAAGTAAGGGTTGTTTGTTGATGATTGTAAATTGATTGTGATGATTTTTACAAAAGAAAATGATATGCTTGAAAGCATGGAAACCTCCATTTTTAGGGGAAACTATGGCAAAATTTTCTAAAAATATAAACACTTAGAAAAATATTTTTAAACAAACATTACAAGTGTATTTTAAACCCTAAATTGTTACATAAACTTTGCCATAATTTTTGGTTACAAAAATACAAATATTGGAGGTTAGTTTTATAAATAAAAGTGACTAAATATGTATTTAGGAAATATATATTTAGAAGACACCATGTGTGTGATTATTTGTATATTTTGTGTATTAGTTATATTATTTTAGGACTTGAAATATTATAACTCACAAAATACCAAGAAATTACTATCCAAAATATTACCAAAATTCCGAAGAATAAATATACAAGCGTACACAAAGATATTGGAGAACCAAACTATGAAATGAGACTTACAAAATATTCCGGAAGATCCATTCACAAAAGAGTATTTTGGTAAATAATGTTTTGGACACCAAAGAAGTAAAAATATGATTTTTATAATTACTACAAGAATACATCATATTTTTGACAAGTAGGAAACATATAATTTTTCTTGAAATTTTTGGAAGATATATTATTTTTAAGAAATATATATTTTCTTACACAAACATGAGAAACAATATATTTTTGGGAAAAATGAGTTTATATATATATATTTTCCAAGTGGACTTGAAAATATATTATTTTTGGATTTTATAAGAGAATACGGAATTAAGTTTAAAGAATACTTAATAAATACAATAAAAATACGTATTCTCGTACGTATAAACACACACAGGAATACAACCCCAAAACATGGCAAAAATATACATGTATAAGATACCTCCATCCTTGGGAAGGAAAACACAAACATAAATATTTGGGAAGTATTATTACAATAATATTGTTTAACAATTATTCCAAAAATTATAGATATAATTTAAGTTAAAACATTAATTATTGTAACAAATAATTATTTAACTTGGAATAATGTCTAAGACACAAAAGAAACGTAACTCAAGAACATTAATACTAAGTCAAGGCACGGCCCGTTCGTCTAATAGACATTAGTACGTTGTAGGTAGTCGTGTTCACCAAAGGAGCTAGAGTTACGATTGCTAAAGACGCAAGACTGTGAGTTCATGTCCCCCTTTTTTTAATTGTTTTCGTTTTAGAACTTCGGGGGTGAAGTACATGTTATAAATGATTATGATTTCAAAGGTTTCACAAATGAGATGAACTGCTAGATCATGTGAAAGGGTAGGTGTTAGCTTGAGACCATTAATCCTTTAGAAGGACCGAGGGGCATGAGTGATAGATCTATTTGGGTGTTGCGAGCCCCACCCATGAGTCCGCGAGTTGGCTCATGTGGTGACTATGTCGTTCCAGCCGGGAGGCCCGGTGCGAAATACGAAAAGGATTGAGCCTTCCTACACTGGTTCACACCTGTTAATGTATTAGCTACACATTAATTGATTTGTTCATTTTCACAAATATATTTTCAACGTTTTCAATGGTTTATTCACAATCACACACATGAACTCGCTCAACTTTTGTTGATGTTTTCAAAATACATGTATTTTAGGGAATTAGTAGTGGATCTGGCGGGCGTTGGATGTTTCAAGCTGCGTTAAGAATAAAAGATGTCATCCATGGTCTTAGGGTTGGACAGTGTGTCTTATTCCTGGACGAGACACGTCTTCCAAATCCTAGTTTTATTTAATGTCATTGGTTGAGTCGTTGTGAACTTTTAAACAAGTTGCATGGGTTGTACTCGTATTTGAATTTTTATATTTTAAGACAATGTTGTCATGTTTTTAAACTAAATTTATGGATGAACATCTATGGTTTTAATCATATAGTGTTGTTATGATTGAATGCAATTATATTAAGAAAGTCACACCATAATCACGCTTCCGTAAAAGTCAGGGTGTGACAGCTTGGTATCAGAGCTTCGATTGTAGCGAACTAGGATTCCTTCTCGAGTCTAGACTACAATAATTAGGGCTCTAACGAAAATATTTCTACAACACGTTTTCATTACATATACGAAACGCCCAGATCCAGGAAACAAATATTTTTACAAACAAAAGGCACGAAACACATTTTCAAAGTTTATGGTTATGGTTCAGTCTGGGAGACTAGGTGGTTCAGTCTGGGAGACTGGGTGGTTCAGTCTGGGAGACTGGTTGGTAGTCTGAGAGACTGCTTTGTTTAGTCTAAGGGACTAGTTGGTTTAGTCTGGGAGACTAGGTGGTCTAGTATGGGAGACTAGGAAAGATAGGAAGGATACATGATAACATGGTTGCACTGATTTGACTGCATGCTAAATGATAGATGTTAATATATGCGCAAATGTTGTGATTGTTTTGTTACAGACACTATGTCTGTTGGTGCAGTAATGTCTATCGCCTCCGTCAATACGAGTCATAGCTGAAACAATTTAATTCAAGCTTTATATTGTAATAAGTAGAGAAAAAGGCAAGGTGGCAATATTGTAATTAATGAGAAATCTCATTAAAGCCTTGGCCTATAAATAGGAGGCTTATGTCTTAGATTAAAGACTTTTGCCATTTGAAGAGTTGGAGAGCTTGAGGTCTAGAGAGAGAGTCTAGAGAGAGAAAGATCATTGTATGTGATTCAAGGTGCTGTACGATTTTAGATTTCTATAGAATCACAGTTATATTACGTCTCGTGTGTTCGGTCACGTTCGTGTACGAATTCCACACGTCACACGTTCGTTCGCAATCGTTACGGAGTCAAAACCAGTCCTAACAAGTGGTATCAGAGTAGGAGCTCGATTGCACGGATCTATCACATGATTTCGCATGGAAATTTATCAGAATCAGATCATAATTCGTATCAGATTTGCTTAATTTCTTCACTTTTACATTTTCTTCACGTTTTCATCTATAAATCTCAAAATTAAACAGGTTTTTATGGTTCAAAATTGGTGATTTTTGGATATGATGTGCGAAAATACCTGATCTATAATCCTACAAAGTTTCAAATCTTAATTCAAAGCCATTTAGGAGAAATCTAAGATTTTTGGTCCGAAATCATGTCAGATCGTTCGTAAAGCTGTCAGTTCGTTTGAGATACTCACTCAGTTCATGTCACGGCCCTTGGCCCCGGTTTGACCTGGTCCAGAGTCGCGAGACAGGAAATCCGATGGTATCTAATTTAGTGACAGCGGAAGTCTTTTTAAACAGGATCGATTATTATTAAAACTGCTCGTTTATATATAATATAGGGATAAATCCCATAATTTACAATAAAGTGATTTCACTGGGAAATCTTTATTTCTTAAAACATGTTTCTTTATTTATTTACATTGAGCCACTTTTCTAAGCATGTAGTGCTCCACGGCACTTTTCCTGTGCTCATAACAGATTACCTGAAACATGTTTGAAAAAGGTTTTGTCAGCAGGGAAATACTGAGTGAATCATTCTATTTTGCATAATGATGCATAGTTATTAATTACAGCATAAGAGCGATTACAATATCTTCTATCTTATTTTTATCTGGCGTCTTGTCACAATGGTGACATGTCACAATGGTGACGATGGTCATACCACTATTAGATCAATGAACCTAAATAGTGATGATTATCCTTGTAGGTCAATGAACCTAACAGTGATTATCCCGAGTAGGTCAATGAACCTAACTGGGAGAAATTAGTAATGTGCACAATACCCCACTAACCAGTAATTCAAGATATCCATGACTTAGTCCCTGTAATTATAACCTTGAAAATAATTTGAGGTATTGTAAAATAGTTGATAAAAAGAGAATGACTCACATTGTAGATTTAACGAGCAGAGTATAAGCCTACTGATTAGCCTTCATTATCCTAATTTAAATAATAATGCACACACACAAACAGGTTAGTAACTAATACAGCAGTTACAACAATTCACGAGATTAAACCCTCATAACGATTTACAAGTGCAATACTTAACAATTCAGCGAATTCACAACGAATGACAGAGTATAGTCCGAGTTCGAACAGCACTCAAACATTCAAGTCGAAATCACGATGAATAACAAAGTATAAACTCAATTTGAGCGGCACTTAAACAATCGTTGGATAGTTATAATCGATCGGACGTTGAATCGTAATAGCGATCGAGTTATTACCCTGATTGCGGCATCAATTAGTGATCTGTGTGTGTTAATTGTGATAAACAGAGCATATCTCAGTGCCTAGAACGAATTTCTTCGTCGAATATACGCAGAATTTCAAGTGCCAACCTCTGCTATTTATACACGATTTTTGCCCTCCCTTACGGACCGTAACAAATAACCCTTACGGTCCGTAAGGGTTACCTATTTTTTTATAGAGTAGCCACGTGTGGGACTAGGCTAGCTGAGTCAGTAGTTTCGTAAATTTTAAATTTGACAGCATTCTATGTAGATAATCGTTAACTAGGAAATACCCCCCTGAGTTTTAGGGGCCCTGATCCTGATTCTGATTGTTCTGAAAATTTTAGGGTTTGCGCAGAATCACTTGGGTGTCTCAATTAGGGTTTCCTATTGGTCAAATTAATTTAATAAATATGACTTTTGATGAGAGTTGTTACATTCTCCCCACCTTACTAAAAAATCTCGTCCTCGAGATTTACTGGAATAATTGAGGATACTTTCGCTTCATTTCGGATTCCAGTTCCCAAGTGTGCTCGGGTCCTCGTTTCGAATCCCACTTAACTTTAACTAGCACTAGTCGTTTGTGCTTGAGAAACTTCACTTTTCTGTCTTCTATCTGAAGAGGTTTCTCAACAAATTTTAATTTTTTTCGTTTACCTCTATATCTTGGAGAGGTATTACTAAAGATTCGTCTAATAGACATTTCTTGAGGTTGGATACATGAAATACATCATGTACTCCAGCTAATTCTTCTAGTAGTTGTAACCGATAAGCAACTAGTCCTATATGTTGGATCATAGGAAATGGTCCTACGTATCTTAGACTTAGCTTTTCTTTCTTACCGAATTGAACTACTCCTTTCCATGGAGATACTTTCAATAACTTTTTGTCTCCAACTCGAACTCCAACGGTTTTTTATCTATTATCTGTATAACTCTTCTGGCGATCTATAGCTGTCTTCAGCCTCTCTTTCGTGATACTGAATATCACAGTCGTAATCACTTAAGATTTTCATCCATCTCCTTTGTCTCATGTTTAATTCTTTTTGCCCAAATATATGTCTTAAATTCTTATGATCCGTGTAGACAGTATACAGATAATGTCTTAAATTTTAAGGGCAAAATTTATGGCTCCTAATTCTAAATCATGAGTGGTATAGTTTCTTCGTTCTTTTTCAACTATCTTGAAGCATACGCAATTACCGTCTTGCGTTGCATACGCACACATTCAACTCCTAATTTTGAAGCATCACCATATACTTTAAAATCTTCTGTTCCTTCTGGTAAGGCTAGGATTTTGTTAATTTATGCTTTAAGATCCTAAAGGCTTCTTCTTGTTTAGATCTCTAATCAAACTTAATTGTTTTACAGGTTAACTTAGTTAATGGTATAGCTACTTTAGAAAAATCCTTAATAAACCATCTATAGTATCCGGCTAAACCTACAAAATTCCTAATTTCCATTGCTGATTGCGGAATCTTCCATTTGATAATTGCTGCTATCCTAGCAGGATCTACGTGAATACCTTCATGATTCATCATATGACCTAGAAATTGCACTTCTGGCAGTCAAAATTCACACTTCGAGAATTTGGCGTAAAGCTTTTCTTTTCTTAACAAAGTTAAGAGTGCATGCAAATGCTGACAATGTTCGTCTTGACTTTTTGAATAAATAAGTATATCATCTATGAAGACAATTACAAATTTATCCAAATACGGTTTACAGATCCTATTCATCATGTCCATGAATGCTGCAGGTGCATTTGTTAATCCGAAGGGCATGACTGTAAACTCATAATGACCATACCTAGTTCTGAAAGCAGTTTTAGGTATGTCTTCCTCTTGTACTTTCTATTGATGATATCCGGAACGTAAGTCGATCTTAGAAAAATATCTATCTCCCTGGATTTGATCGAATAGATCATCAATTCTAAGTAATGGGTATCGATTCTTCATTGTAACTTTATTCAATTCCCTATAATCAATACACATTCTCATCGAACCATCTTTTCTTAATAAACAACACTAGTGTCCCCCACACGGGGATAAATTAGGTTGTATGAAACCTTTACTTAATAATTCATCTAATTGCTTTTTCAGTTTTTATATTTCTGTAGGTGCTAACTGATAAGGTTCTTTGGCTTATCAGTAAAATTCCTGGAATTAGATGAATCCTAAATTTTATCTCCTTATCTGGTGGTAATCCGGGTAAATCTTCTGGAAATACATCTGGGTATTCTGAAACTACAGAAATTTGCTTAAATTCTTTATCTTTAGTATTAATGATTACTGAAATCATATATACTATTCCTTGTTTTTGTTCATAATTAGAAACTTTCATTACTGATATGAACTTCATAGGCTTACGTGGTTTATCTCCTATAATCACAATTACTTCTCTGGTGGGTGTTTGAATTTCTTTGGAATTCTTATCATAGATAATTCGAGCATAATTGTTTTACTAATCAATCCATTCTTAGCACAACCTTGATTTCAACTAATTTCATAGATAATAGGGTTGCAGAAAATTTATGACTTAAAAAGTTCTATTTCTACGTTTTGCAGAACCTTATTTATTTTAACTGAATTCCCATCTGCCGTTTCTATTGTAGAAATTTGCCTAATGCTGATTAAAGATAAGTTAAGAGTTTGGCAAAATGAAGTATTGATAAAACTTTGGTTTGTACCAGAGTCAAATAATACTTCTGTGTAAACATTACGAACTAAGAACATACCGGCTATCACCTCTGGAATCATCTCGGCTTCTTGAGTAGTCAGCTGGAAGGCTCTCGCATTCCTTTTTGCTCCTTCTGCCGGTTTGGCTTTACTGTCAGATGGTTTGTTTAGTTTTGGACAATCTGGCCTAAGATGTCCAGCTTCTCCACAGTTGTAGCAAACTGAAAATTTCTTCCTCCTGCAGTCTTCTTCTTGATGCCCCGGAATTTTGCAAAAATTGCAATATCCTTTGCATCTTCCAAAATGCTTCCTTTTGCAAAAATTGCAAAATGGGCTAGTAGAAGATTGCCCATTCCCTCCTTTCTTGAAATTGTTATGGTTACCCGAACGGAATTCTTGGGTAATCCTTTGGGCTACTTCCTTCCTTCTATTTTCTTCTCTTGTCCGGACTAGCTCATCAGTCAGAGTATTGGCTAAATCCACTGCATCATCAATTGGGCAAGGTTTCGCAGCCTTGACGATATTACGGATTTCGCCAATCAATCCCCAAATATAACGAGAAATAAGTACCGGCTCTGGCGAAGCCAGGGTTGGTACCACTCGAGCATATTCGAAGAATGTCGAAGTATACCCTCGACAATCTACATCTACCATCCGATGGGTTAGAAACTTATTTGTCATTTGTTCCTTTTCATACTCGGGACAGAATTTTCTTTCTACAAAGCTCTTAAATTCTTCCCAGTTCATAGCATATGCCATCCTTCTTCCTTTTGCTTGTAACACCGTATTCCACCATTCTAGCGCTACTTCTTTGAAAAGATTTGACGCATACATGACCTGATCATCCTGAGCACATTTACTTATGGCAATTACTGCCTCGGTTTTCTCTAACCAATGCAGTGCCGCAGTCGCTCCTTCATTGCCTGCAAACTCAGTGGGTTTACAAGCAAGAAATTATTTGTAAGTGCAACCAGGCGTTGCAGTTTTCCTTTTCTTAGGGAGCGGAGCTTGCCGTGGTTCATTATCATGATTAACATGATTACCGCCTCCATTTACGCTATTACTGAAGTTATCTTCAGAAATACGTTTACTAGGAACGATTTGTTGCGGTTCGATTGGATTTTTAACAGCAGCAACGATTGCTGGAATAGCATTGGCTATCTCTTGAGCAACTATTTCTGGAATAGCGTTGGCTATCCCTTGAGCAACGATATTTTCTATATCCTGCCTAATCATAAATTGATTCCCCGGTTGTTGCTCAGATTGATTAACCTCATTAACTGGTTCATTATTAGCATTTTCCATCTGATATCTAATTTATAGATAAATAATTAGTATAAAGGAAATAATCCTATGTCACAATTTAATTGCACATACTTACATAAACGAATATACAAACAAAACTGAAATTTTCTAAAAATTTCATTTGTTTTATATATCATGCTTCTATATACATCCGTTTTATTATTTATTTTACATACTGATTTTTATTATTACTATTACACAACCACAGTTTCATAATCCCCTATCCTTTGTCAGATGATATTCTAATAACGGCGTTCCTTCTCATCGTATTTCCAGGAGATCTGTCCCAAAATCACTTGGATCCTATTCCCAGTATCCATTAGTTCTTCGCCAAAGTGGCGGAGTTCAACCATATTCTCGTTACTCATTGGTGAATTTGGTAAAGGTTCTGAATTGAACTTAGGAAAAAGCTTATAGGGATGGTTTTGTAACAGTATTTCATTATTCCTCCATTCGTCTATTTGCGAGTGGATTGAAGGGTTTGGAATAGCTGGTTCTAAGTTTATTGGTAGTGGTGTTTCAAGAGAATGAATAAAATCATTTTCATTAATAGGCTCAATAGTATCATCGTTTGCCATTATAAAATCTAGTTTTTCTTGAGATGGTAACCCCTCAATTTGCCTAGAGCTTTCCCCAATTTCCATTTTCTTAGGCTTGGGTTTCTCGAGAGGTAAAGAGTTGAATTCTATAGGCTCTTCTAATTCTGGTATATACCTATTGAAATCTCTGGAAACTTCTATTCTTACTGGATAGAGATTTAAATTCTGAAGGGCGTCATACAAGTCACTCATGCTTGTTATGCAAAATACACAATTACTAAGTTAAAATTTATATCAAATTTCATGGAAAACCTTTAAATATTATTTCGTATTGGGTAACTATGAAACAATCGAATATGAAAACATACTAGGTTTTATTTATGAATTTATTTATTTACTGAATACGGTTTATAGACTGTAGATAATAAAGATGCTAAAACTTTGAGTCATATTAAATTAAAGATTTGTATTTATTGCTACAGTGGCTAGCATATAGAGATCTGTCCATAATGTACACAGTTAGTCAGATAATAAAACACATAATCATAAAATGGCAATTAAATTTCCTAAGTATCTCTCAATTACTTTAATAGGCTAAAATCAATAGTAAGCTTAAATCAGTGGCTTGATACCACCTTTTCCTGTCACGGCCCTTGGCCCCGGTTTGACCTGGTCCAGAGTCGCGAGACAGGAAATCCGATGGTATCTAATTTAGTGACAGCGGAAGTCTTTTTAAACAGGATCGATTATTATTAAAACTGCTCGTTTATATATAATATAGGGATAAATCCCATAATTTACAATAAAGTGATTTCACTGGGAAATCTTTATTTCTTAAAACATGTTTCTTTATTTATTTACATTGAGCCACTTTTCTAAGCATGTAGTGCTCCACGGCACTTTTCCTGTGCTCATAACAGATTACCTGAAACATGTTTGAAAAAGGTTTTGTCAGCAGGGAAATACTGAGTGAATCATTCTATTTTGCATAATGATGCATAGTTATTAATTACAGCATAATAGCGATTACAATGGCTTCTATCTTATTTTTATCTGGCGTCTTGTCACAATGGTGACATGTCACAATGGTGACGATGGTCATACCACTATAAGATCAATGAACCTAAATAGTGATGATTATCCCTGTAGGTCAATGAACCTAACAGTGATTATCCCGAGTAGGTCAATGAACCTAACTGGGAGAAATTAGTAATGTGCACAATACCCCACTAACCAGTAATTCAAGATATCCATGACTTAGTCCCTGTAATTATAACCTTGAAAATAATTTGAGGTATTGTAAAATAGTTGATAAAAAGAGAATGACTCACATTGTAGATTTAACGAGCAGAGTATAAGCCTACTGATTAGCCTTCATTATCCTAATTTAAATAATAATGCACACACACAAACAGGTTAGTAACTAATACAGCAGTTACGACAATTCACGATATTAAACCCTCACAACGATTTACAAGTGCAATACTTAACAATTCAGCAGATTCACAACGAATGAGAGAGTATAGTCCGAGTTCGAACAGCACTCAAACATTCAAGTCGAAATCACGATGAATAACAAAGTATAAACTCAATTTGAGCGGCACTTAAACAATCGTTGGATAGTTATAATCGATCGGACGTTGAATCGTAATAGCGATCGAGTTATTACCCTGATTGCGGCATCAATTAGTGATCTGTGTGTGTTAATTGTGATAAACAGAGCATATCTCAGTGCCTAGAATGAATTTCTTCGTCGAATATACGCAGAATTTCAAGTGCCAACCTCTGCTATTTATACACGATTTTTGCCCTCCCTTACGGACCGTAACAAATAACCCTTACGGTCCGTAAGGGTTACCTATTTTTTTATAGAGTAGCCACGTGTGGGACTAGGCTAGCTGAGTCAGTAGTTTCGTAAATTTTAAATGTGACAGCATTCTATGTAGATAATCGTTAACTAGGAAATACCCCCCCTGAGTTTTAGGGGCCCTGATCCTGATTCTGATTGTTCTGAAAATTTTAGGGTTTGTGCAGAATCACTTGGGTGTCTCAATTAGGGTTTCCTATTGGTCAAATTAATTTAATAAATATGACTTTTGATGAGAGTTGTTATAGTTCACACGAGTTGGTCATTTGGAGGTTCACTTCATACGGATTGAGTTCTAAATCATCCAGTTCGCACGTATTGACTCCACTTCGCATGAAATAGGTTGCAGTCCATTTGAAAAGTGTTACCAGTTCGCATGAAGTGAGTAAAAAGGTCCAGATCGTTTGAATTGGACTCCAGGTCGTGTAAAACAAAATCCAGGTCATGTGAAACAAAGTCCAATTCGCACCTAGGTCCTATTCGCTTGAAAGTTATGACCCAGATCGTACGAATTGATTAACAGGTCATCAGTTCGTTTAAAAATTCCCAGTTCGCTTGAAGGTTCAACTACCAGTTCGCACGTATTGGTTGATAATATTCCAATTCGTTTGAATTAGCTTCCAGGTCGCATTTAATAGGATATTGAATAGGATTGTCGGCCACCACCTTGATTGAATACACAAAGTTAATTCAAGATTGCTTGTGTCCGACCCACAAATTTGTCGGTCCATGTGACTTCATTATTTTGCACGGCCCAAGGATTACATGTGAAGAACTGTCTATTGATAGTTATTGGCCCAATCATATTACAACATTTAATTCATTTCAAATTCACGATCACGTGATTCAAAATGAGAGGCCCAATAGATTTTAAGTAGTGTCAGTCCACTTTATACCTATCCACCTTATATTTTCTTGGCCCAATCAAGTTTACATAATGTCAGTGGATTATTAATTGTGCATGTGAATTTGTATTGATAGTCACAATCCAAGTCAAAGGTTTTTATTTGATTCAAAGGTTTAAAGGGAAACAAATCGAGTGGCAATCCGAACGAATTACCACCCGATCCTAATCATTTCGTTTATTTGATTCAGGTGATTAAAAGGTGCTGAGATTTGAAGAGTTAACATCGTGGCTGAAGAGTTCTACAACACGTTTTACAAAGCATTTACGTCCGAATCTTCCGAAACTTCAACCGTTACACCAAAAACCATAACAAAAGCAATCAATGATAATATTAAACATGATATCTTCTACGGAACCCATTCAAAACCACCAACGCTTGAAAGTATTGAAGACTATACTTGGTGGAAGGAGCGGTTCATCAATTGGGCAAAAGCTTACGCTCATGAAAGTTGGTTTTGTTTGGAGTTTGGTTATGAAAGACCAGTCAATGACAAAAACGAAGAAATCCCTCTAAAGAGCTTAAATGCGGAGGACAAGAGAAAATTCTCATCTGAACAGAGAATGATTGCTTTAATCCAATCATCGATTAGAAATGACATGTTTGCTTTACTTCAACATGACGGGTCATCAAGATCTGTTTGGGAAGCTTTACGGGTTAAAGCTGAGGGGGTAAACAAATCAAGAAAAATAAAATTGCTTTATTAAAGAAAGAATTTGATTTGTTTGATAGCTTGAAAGGTGAATCAGTTAGACAAATGATAAAGAGGTTTTGTCATTTGAAAATTGAACTTGATAGGTTTGGTATTGTTAAAACACGAGAGGAAATAATTGATAAAATCATAGAAGCGTTACCACGAGCTGATCAGTGGCAAACGTTTGTTTGTATTCTAAAAAATGATGGGCTATAAGATACAATTTCTCTTGATGTTTTGATAGAAAAAATGGAAGTCATAAACTGGAGCTACAAAAGCAAAGCAAGATGAGCAGTTCTTCACATCATCAGAATGTTGGTCTTTATTACAAAGGTAACATACCCTCGGAGAAAGCTAGTGATTCACCAAAGACAACATTTAGTGGTGAGAAGACAAAGGAACCACAGAAAAGCTCGTCAAGCTACAATCCAGGATATCACTCATCTTCTGCAAAAACTAATCCTGAATAATCAGAGGAAATACTGTGCAACATTGCTCTTAAGCTAATGAATTCTCCAGCTATGAGCATCAACTCTGCTAAGCAGCAAATGAGCTTCCTTGCATCTGTTCTGGAATCATATGAAGGTCTAGTTGCAGGCAAAATTGGAAACTCTGAATTGACCAAAGAAGACTACGACCAGATAGACCCAGCAGAAATGGAACTCATTGACATTCGTTGGTGTCTAGCTAGTTGCATCCGAAGAGCACAGAGGTATATGGAGATTACTAGGAAACAGTCAATTGGTGGTCCGTCAACTAAGATGGGATTTGATAAATCCAAAGTGACCTGTTTCAAATGCAAGAAAAAAGGTCATTTCAAGAGAGAATGCAATAATTCTACAGTTGATGGAAATGAACATCCTTACAATGATGATTATTACCGAAAGGCGATTTACCACCGTAGCAAAGAAGAGCCGAAAATGATCAAAAATAATCCCAAAGAGAAGTCAAGAGCATGTACAGTGATCCATGACGACGAAGGGTTTGACTGGAGTGAAATTCTTCCAGTAGATGATATTGTTGATGAAAGGTTCAAAGCAAAAGCTAAATGGGAAGCATTGAACAAACATAATGTTTTTGTTGCTGAAATCAAGGAGAAAACCAGAGAAGAGATTCTGAATGAGAAAACACCCAGAGAAAGAAGTATAGTTGGATACAAAATGGATAAAATGCAAGAAGAGTATGAAGATGCTGTCAGCAGTAAAAGATGGGGCAAGAAGCGAGAATGTTATGTCAACAGAGATGGTGAACCTGTTGTCCACAGGAGGGACATAGTTCTTGATGATGTTCTTCTAGTAATTCCTCGATCCGGCGAATACTATTCAAATGTTGAAAAAGATAAAACATATGTGAAAAGGCTGGATAAAATCATAAGAGATGCCATGACATCAAGTTTGAGGAAGAGGGATGAAGCAAGAATGAAGAAAAATGTTGAGTGTATGGTAGAAGAGTTGAAGAAGGTGGCTGAAGTAGTAAAAGAAAAGGATGAGAAGATTGAAGAAAAAGTTGTTGTGAATAAAGAAGTTGTGCAACAAGCTACTACTGAAAAACAGCAGGTTGAAGAAGGGATGAAGAGGAAAGAAGAAGAAGAAGTGAAGAAAGAGAGTTTGGAGGTTGCTGGTGATGTTGGTGATGAAACTGATGATGGTGATGAAGCTGAATGTAAAGAAGGAAAAGAGAATGATGCTGATCAGATAGAAGTTGCAGCAAACACCGAGGTGCCAATCACTGAGGTAAATTCTGATTCTGAAATCTTAAACAAAATTGTTGAAAAGTCCAAGAAATGCATGGAACCATGCAGTTCTTGTACTAAAAAAGATGAAAAATTCAGAACAAGAGATCTTGAATTCAATAAAATCAAAGAAGTTTTCAAAAATAAATGCAAAGAAATGTTAGAAAACGAACATTTTTTGAAAGATAATGACGAAAAGCTCACACAAAAATGCAAAAATTTAGAAAAAGAAAATAAGATTTTAAAAGAAAAAGTTTCGAAAATGACAGAAGAGTGTTTACAAAAGGAAAATGAATTTCGGGAAATGAAAAAGGAATATGATTCAATAAAATTGGCTTATCACATTACGAAAAAGTCATATGAAGATGTTAAGAGTCAAATGAAACTTGTTCAATCAAGATTGAAATACTGTTCTGAAACAACTGATACGCTTAAGCGACAGTATGAAATAAAGCAACAAGTTGTAAACTCTTACATTGAGGATGTTGCTAAGCTAAAGCGTCAGATTGCTGATTTAGAACAGGATAACAACAAGTTAAAAAGTTATCATGCGTCATCATATGTGCTTGAAAGAATTTTCAACATAAAACCGGGTGATGATGATTCTGAGAAAAACAAAAAGGGCATTGGCTCAGAGTTTCATCAAGTTCCTCCACCAGAAAAGTTTGCATTTTATGATGATGAAAAGGTCGAAAAGGCTTTCAACATGGTAGATCAATTGCCAGATAACATTGACGTAACTTATTCCAAATTTGATGATTCTAGTGATTCAGAGGTGGTAGGTAAGGTCGTTGAAAGTGTGTTGAAAGAAGAGTTGGTTGATATAGATAAATCTGAATCACAAGATGAAAATGAAGGTAGTTTTCATGAAGAATATCTGAAAAACTCAAAATCCAAGAAAAATTTGAATGATGATTCAAAAGGATTGGTTTATACCATGATTGGATCAGACAAATTATTCTTAGATATTGTATTCCCGATTCAGAATGTGATTTCAGACAAAATTGACAAAGTTTTCAAGATGGTTGAGATTGAAAAATCTGAAATTCCAAAGTTTGCTGGAAAAGGTCATAAAACTTTTAATAACAAACCTGGTTTATAGAAGAAAAACATGAAGGCTGGGTTGGGTTATAAGAAGAAACAAAGTTGGAAAAGAAATGAAATGCCAAATTATCAGACAAAGATGAATTTTGTTCAAGGAACAAGTTCAGAAGAAGAGAAAGAACTCCAATTTAGACGACATTCTAATGAAGAGTTCTATGCTCAGAAAAAGCAACAACAGGTCAAAGATGTGTCCAAGAGAACATGTTTCAAATGTGATCAAACAGGACATCTTGCTCACAAGTGTCCAAATCTGAAACCTGTTGATGTTGAGACGAAAAAGAAGTCTGATGATGTTCAAAAACAGAAATCTGAGGATGTGAGACAACGGTCAACCAGATTTGATTCAAAACAAACTTGGAGGTACAATACAAACAAGTTTGCTTCGAATCAAACTTGGAAACCAAACCCAAACAGGATTGATTCTAGACAGACCTGGAATTCTCACACACCCAGATTTAGAACAACACAAAGTTGGAGAACAAATGTCGATGCAACAAAACCAAATGAATTTTGGTAACCAACTGTTGTTTAAAATCAAAATGTTCAAAAAGATTCACATTTTTACAAAAGAGGTACTCCAAAAGGTCAAACATGGTCTGTTAAGAAACAAATGACTTCGGCAAATGATGAAAAAGTTGAAGTCAAAATTGACAAAGTCTTTGTACAGAATGACAAAGATTTTCCGAAGTTAAATGATGCATATTGTGTTGAAATGCCTAAGGTCAAACAGACCTGGGCAAAATTGTTCAAGTAATTGAGTAAATTGAATGTGCAGGTGCTTCCGAAGAAAACAGAATGTCATCAAGAAGAGTGTCGGAGCAGCCTGGCACAAGGAGAAGAGAAGGCTGCTGGTCCCTACGATGGTTAAACAGGGAGTTTGGTTTCTGTGTATAAATAAACAATATTTCAAAAACCCTAAAAATTGAAAATTTAAAAACCAATAATATGTTTTTATTTTGTCAAAAATTTGAAAAATAAAAAATATGTTTGTTTTTAATTTTTGTCAAAAATTCAATAATTTCAAAAATATGTTAAGTGAATATGCCGAAACCCTCACGGCTGAACAAACATGATTAATTTCACAAGATTGAAAAACGGTTTTCAGACTGTAAAATATCAATGTGTTGTAAATCATGGGGGTACGTTATTTTTTCTGCAAAACAGAGCATGAGATGCAGAAAATGGATGGCGAGACAAAGCTATCAGTATCGGTTTGTCAAATTTTCTTTAAATGTTTTGAATTTTAGGGGGAGTAAAATTTGTCAGAAAATCCAAAAACATTAAAATTTTGAAAAAGCCAAAAGCATGATAAAATTCAAAAATGAGTTTTGTGTAAAAAGAGGAAATGATAGTACATCCGTAGACAATCACAGTACGCTAAAGAAATGGAAATTCAAATGTGATAAACGGTCTCACTGATGATATGCCAATAGGTTTTTACACGCTTAGTAGATTGTTTTCAAGATATAAACCTAAATATCAATACTTACTTATCTCGTGGGGAAGATCTCTCGGATATATGGGTAACCCCCGAAATCTTGTTTGAAGGGCTTTCTATTTCTGACATACTAGGTCTTTGTACGTGATGATACCTGGGGTATTATACCAGGACTTCTGATTTTGCGGGAGCAATAGCCTAGTCCTCGTATAATACTCTGCACTGCTTTATTCTTAAAGCTCACCCTTAGCATAAAAAATGATGAAACATTGAAAAATGCTAATCATGTGCTGTTGAAAAGAAGATCCCCAAGGGGGACCCACCTAAAGTTGAGCCATCATCTCTCTGATTTTGCGGAAGCAATAGCCTGAGCTCTCATGGCCTCGCATTCACCCTTTACAGATATCATTAGTGTACATTCACCTGTAAGACTGAATATAGAAGTCTGGATACGGGAGTATATTCTGAGGTGGGACACGCGAATAAGTTAAGTTCATTAAAACACTAATCTCGTATCTCGAAACAATTGAACTTTGTGTGAAAATTTAAGTGGATCAGAATACTGACAATCTAAGTGAATCGTTTAGAACTTAAAGTGTTTTAAAGCTCAACGGTACTAGTGATTTGTCATAAACTGATATGATCCTCTGACACGAACTGAAACAAAAATATTGTTTGTAAATATTTCTTTACTGCTTTATGTTTCAGAAAAATACAAAAAGATTTTGATTTCACTTTATTTTCGACAACCGATGTTAGAGAGCTGAGTTTCAAAATCTAAGTATGCTGATCGTGTTTCTGAAAATAAACAAGTTCATTAATTTGAAACTTGAGTTTTTAAATCAAAAATCAAAAATAGTTTGTGATATCTCCAAGGTCATTAATTTGGACTTGGATGATTTATTGTGAGGGATTTGGATGCTTAAATTGTTATAATCTATTGAAAAGAGCCAGTTTCAGATCATGTTCGCTAAAATTGCCAAATCTACGAAGATTGTTGATAGGGGGAGTGAATCAAGTATTTATGGATATATTCATATTATTATATCTTAGAGCCGGGATCTTGATTAAAAGTTTGTAAGAGCCAGGTTACAATTCCTGGAAAATCGAAATTGCTTTCATTGTCAAAATATTTTAGATTATGCTGAGAGAGCCAGGGTTTTCAATCCTGGATGATCAAAATGTTTTACTTATAAATGTTTGAGGATTGCAGATGTTGTTCCAGACTACGATCCCGATAGCCGAGTCTAAGGGGGAGTCTAAAGACGAGCTCAACGCAAGGGGAAGCGTGCTTTCAAGTAGCGAGGTAACTATCCTGAAAGAGCTTGTAACTAGAAAGCCAGGTGTCGATCCCAAAAGCACGGAAGCATGACGAAAGGGGGAGCCTGATGAAGAAAAGAGTCTACAGAAAGGGGGAGCTGAAGCTGAAGACAGATCCACGGGGATTCTGTTAAAGCAAGAGGGAGTCTACATTGATGAAAACGTGTTAAAGCTTCAAGAAGACTCAAAGAGAGAGAGTAAGACAAGTTGCTACGGATTGACTGCGGCAATATCTAAGGGGGAGTCTATTGGTTCAGTAATGTCTATCGCCTCCGTCAATACGAGTCGTAGCAGAAACAGTTTAATTCAAGCTTTATATTGTAATAAGTAGAGAAAAAGGCAAGGTGGCAATATTGTAATTAATGAGAAATCTCATTAAAGCCTTGGCCTATAAATAGGAGGCTTATGTCTTAGATTAAAGACTTTTGCCATTTGAAGAGTTGGAGAGCTTGAGATATAGAGAGAGAGAGTCTAGAAAGAGAAAGCTCATTGTATGTGATTCAAGGTGCTGTACGATTTTAGATTTCTATAGAATCACAGTTATATTACGTCTCGTGTGTTCGATCACGTTCGTGTATGGATTCCGCACGTCACACATTCGTTCGCAATCGTTACGGAGTCAAAACCGGTCCTAACAATGTATTAATCTGAGAGTGGACTGTCTGACACTGTTGACCCCATGGCTATTGTCTCTGACGATGAGATTATCCCTGAGCCAGATATCTTTACCTCCGATAACGAGAGTAACCTGGAGATGATGTCCGATGAAGATGACGATTTTCAGCCATTTACGCTGCCCGACTTTGGCGATGATGTACCGCATGCTGATGATATCCCCGACGAGGATCCCTTTCTTATTCCTATTCCTGTCCAGGGCCATCTCATCCTCGGATATCCCGACGGTGAGCATGTTGTGGCTCCGATCCTCGCCCCTTTGCCTCTTGCGGTCTTTCCTTTCAAGGATTTTCCTTTTGATGACTTTATTGATGATGATGTCGATCTTTTTGATGGTCCCCCTGATGATGCCCAGTGAGATGGAGTTGTAACTGAGGATGACATTGCTGCCCCACTTGTTGACATCCCTGCTATTGAGATTTCTTCTGATTCTAGCTTACACTCTGTCTCATACTCTTTTGTGTCTGTGACTTCCTCTGCCTTACAGGCAGTTGGTCTGCGACGTTACGCCACCGATACTGATGACGATACAGCTATGTCAGCTGCACCGATTCCTCCACATGACGTTGAGCCTGGAATTGAGCTAGACTTTGTTCCCGACGATCAGCCTGTTGATGCACCCGCTGATCCTGTGCCGATGCTCGCTCCTGATTCTTTGCCTGATTTTGATCCTATCCCTTTTGGCACCCTTGACATTGCACCACTCATACCAGATCCGATTCCTGCACCCGCTGACCCTGTTTCTTTTGCCAGTCAGGAAGACCCCCGATACGCTTTCACTAGCAATGGGTGGATAGATGATGATGATGATGTACCTCTCTCGATCCATGACTTTGCCAGTCAGGTAGACCCCCGATACGCTTTCACTAGCAATGGGTGGATAGATGATAATGATGATGTACCTCTCTCGATCCATGATTTTGCAAGTCAGGTAGACCCCCGATACACTGACCCCCTATTATTGAGCCCGTTACTCCCCCACATGCACATGAAACTCCTGCCGTTGCTTCTTTTCATCCGGTTGAGTCAGATGTACACCACACTGACTTACCTATCACTTACCTGCAGGACATACCAGCACCCCGTCCATGGGAAGGCCCGTCTAGCCAGCAGCCTGCCTATGACCCTCGTGTCTCAGCAGCTTTTCCTCACATACCTCAGTACACACCTACTGCTCATTTTACTTCTTCACCACTGGATGAGCCATTTAGATGGTTCCGACCCTATACCATGCCGATTTCTGATCCCTACCATCCCTCACACTTTACTGGCTACACACGGAATGAGTTACTTCTGTCATTACAGCTTCAGTATGAGATCATGAGTCATAGAATTTTGGAGCTTGAGATGATTCCACGTCTCCTACCTTGTTCATATCCGTCACCATTTGCGACTCCACCTGCTCCTCTTTTGCCTTATCCAGATTTCGATGTTCGATTTCTCACCATGGAGCAGTAGATCAGTTATCTGTTGCCACGCGTTTATGATCTTGAGGAGGAGCTCACGCATGTGCGCAACTTGCTTTTTATTCCTCCACCTCCTCCTCCACCCCCATCAGCATAGCCGGTTTTTGGTCTTATGTAGGTAGCTTGCTTTTGATGAGAGCACCGCTATTGAGCCTAGCTTACGAAGCCTTTTGGAGACCACTTTTGATTGTGTGACTTATGGTAGACTGGTAGATATTTTGGGCAAGGGTAGTGTGACCCTATGTTCCCTTTTGATATGATACATTTGTAGAACATGTAACTGTATTTGTGGTCGATGATTAATGAAAGCTCAATCGCAATGTTCTCATTATATATGTTGTTAAAATGCATGTTGTGCTGTGATTGAGATGTTATATGCTTGCTTACTTGATGGATGTTACTACATATGCCTACTATATACTTATTATACTATTTAAGACCTGACCAATACCATCTTCTTCATAGAAGATGCCTCCTCGTAGAAACAATCAGTTGCCCACAAAAGAGGCAGAACTGCAAGAACGGATTTCTCAAGCAATCGCGCAACATGAGGCCTTGTGCTCTGAGCACAGTGGAGGTACCTCAGGAAATAACCCACCTCACAGTAATGTTTAAGTCATTAAGGATACATTACGTTACGTTTGGATTTTCCATGTGTGTTTGCTAACGTTCTCTGTGAATGATGTTGCTTATACAGGTTGTACTTACAACCAGTTCCTTGACTGTAAGCCTCTGAACTTTGACGGCAATGGAGGTGCTGTAGCTTTCGTTAGATGGGCTGAGAAAACCGATTCTGTGCTGCGGATGAGCAAGTGTGCGCCTGAGCACCAGGTCACCTACATTTCTCGACTCTTCCCAGACAGAGCTCTATCATGGTGGAACCTTCAGGTTCAGACTCTGGGAGAGGAAGTTGCATATGGTATGACTTGGGAAGAGATGAAGGAACTGATGCGCAAGAAGTACTGCTATAGAGCTGAGATTCAGAAGCTGGAAACTGAGTTCTGAAATCTTAAGATGGATGGTCCGAAGATTGCTGAGTACGTGCAGAGATTCCATGACTTATCTCGCGTTGTCCCCTACATGGTTGAACCAGAGTTCAAGCGAATCGAGCGTTTCATTTGGGGATTGGCACCCCAAATCATGAGCATGGTGACGACATCGAAGCCTGCAACAATCACTGAGGCCATTGATTTGAGTGTGGCATTAACTGAAGAAGCGATTAGGCTGAACAAGTTCTCGACCTCTGATGGAAAGAAGAAGGAGACTCACATCGAGTCATCAGGAGAGAACAAGAGGAAGTTCTCCAACTTCAAGAAAGGAACCCAAGGAAGCAACAGTGATACCAACAACAAAAGCGATGCTAACCCACCAACCGAGGTCAGCACTGGTGTTGCAAGTTCTGAGAACAAGGGGAAAGGTTACATGGGCACCCTGCCCAAGTGTGATATTTGTTAACACCATCACACGAGGCGATGTAGGTATGGGAAATGTGAGAATTGTGGCAAAGTAGGACATGCCAAGGAGGCATGCTGGTATGGTACTGGACGAAGGAATGGAGGATCAGCTGGGAATGGTAATGGAAACTGTGCTGGAGACGGGAATGGGAATCAGACTGGGAACCGTAATCAAGGAGGAAATGGCGGTAATGCGAATCATGGTGGTTCTGGAAATCAAGCTGGAGACGGAAACCGTGAAGCAACCAATAACCAGGGAGGAAATGGAAACGAAAATGGTAGAGGCCAAGGTTGTTTTGGATGTGGAGACATCGGGCATTTCAAGCGAGATTGCCCAAAGAACAACCAAGCTCAAGGCAGAGTCTTCAACATTGGAGCTAGGAAACTCGTCAAGATCCGAACGTAGTCACTGGTACGTTCCCTATCAACCAACATTTTGCATCTGTATTATTTGATACCGGTGCCGATTATTGCTTCGTATCCATAGAATTTAAGAATATACTTGGGTTAGTTGCCAGTAAGCTAGATATTCTGTACTCGATAGAACTAGCCAATGGAAAGCTAGTAGAAGCAAATGAAGTCATTAGAGGTTGTGTGATAGAACTCGAAGAGCGTGATTTTACGCTTGACCTTTTGCCAGTCGAGTTGGGAAGCTTTAACGTAGTGGTTGGAATGGATTGGTTATCAAGTAACCGAGCTGAGATCATATGTCATGAGAAGATAATCCGTATTCCGTTGGTGAATGACGAGATAATTGTAGTGCACGGAGAGAAGCACGATACTCCTCTAAGGATTATCAGCTGTTTGAAGGCCCGAAAATCCATGCAGAAGGGATGTGTTGCCTTCTTGGCACACGTTATTGATAAGGAAGCTGAAGAACCGAAGTTGGAAGATATCCCTATGGTAAGGGAGTATCCTGAAGTCTTCCCCGAAGACTTTCCAGGATTACCGCCACAATGACAAGTCGAATTCCATATTAACTTGGTTCCAGGTGCCACGCCTATAGCCAAGGCACCTTATCGACTTGCACCTTCGGAAATGCAAGAGTTGTCGACGCAGCTTCAAGAGCTTTTGGACAAGGGATTCATTAGACCAAGCTTCTCGCCTTGGGGAGCTCCAATTTTGTTTGTTAAGAATAAGGACAGTAGTTTCCATATGTGCATCGACTACCGAGAGCTAAACAAGTTAACCATCAAGAATCGGTACCCTTTGCCGAGGATTGATGATCTCTTCGATCAACTGCAAGGTTCGAGTTACTACTCCAAGATTGATCTTCGATTAGGTTATCACCAACTGCGGATTCAGGAAGAGAGTATTCTAAAGACTGTCTTTAGAACTCGCTATGGACATTATGAGTTTCTGGTGATGCCGTTTGGTTTGACAAACGCGCTAGCAGTGTTTATGGATTTGATGAACCGAGTTTGCAAGCCGTATCTCGATAAATTCGTGATTGTATTTATCGATGATATTCTGATCTATTCGCAAACAAAGGAAGAGCACGAGCAACACCTTAGAGTCATTCTAGAGCTACTCAAGAAGGATAAACTATATGCAAAGTTCTCGAAGTGCGAGTTCTGGTTGCGTGAGGTACAATTCCTTGGACATGTAGTAAATGAAGATGGGATTCATGTGGACCCCACCAAGATCGAGGCGATAAAGAATTGGGAAACTCCCAAGACGCCAACCGAGATCCGACAGGTCTTGGGTTTGGCAGGATATTATTGCAGATTCATTTAGGATAAGAAGTACGAATGGGGAGATAAGTAGGAAAAAGCTTTTCAGCTGCTAAAGAATAAGCTTTGCGATGCACCTATTTTATCCCTACCCAAAGGCACTGATGACTTCATGGTATACTGTGACGCCTCGCGTCAGGGATTGGGCTGCATGCTGATGCAGCGACAGAAGATTATCGCTTATGCTTCGCGCTAGTTGAAAGTTCATGAGAAGAATTATACCACGCATGATTTGGAGCTAGGCGCAGTGGTGTTTGCTTTGAAGATTTGGAGGCATTACTTGCATGGAACCCGATGCACAATCTTCCCCGATCATAAGAGCCTTCAGCACATATTCAACCAGAAGGAGCTTAACATGCGACAACGACATTGGGTAGAGCTGTTAAACGATTATGATTGTGAAATCAAATATCACCCAGGAAAGGCGAATGTGGTAGCAGACGCCTTAAGTCGAAAAGTGAGGATTAAGCCTATTAGGGTTAGGGCTTTGGAGATGATCATTCAAACAGATCTCTAGTTGCGTATCCGTGATGCTCAGAGAGAAGCTCTTAAGAAAGAGAATATTAAGGATGAATACCTCCGTGGGATGTAGAAGAATTTGATACCCAATGAGGAAGGAACTCTATGTTTCATGAAGCCAATTTGGGCTCCCCTCTTTGGTGGTCTTAGAGATGTGATGTTGCTACTTACGTCAGAAAGTGCTTAACCTGTGCCAAAGTAAAGGCCGAATATCAGAAGCCTTCAGGACTTCTGCAGCAACCTGAGATACCTATGTGGAAGTGGGAGCAGATCTCAATGGATTTTATAACCAAGTTGCGAAAGACACCCAGAGGTCATGATACAATTTGGGTAATCGTAGACCGTCTGACAAAATCTGCACACTTTTTACCGATCAGGGAGAAGGATAACACAAGTAAACTAGCTGAGCTATACCTAAGGGAGATAGTCGCACGTCATGGAGTGCCTATCTCGATTATATCTGATAGAGATGGAAGATTTGTGTCAAGGATTTGGCAATCTTTCCAAGAAGCGTTTGGTTCACAGCTGAATTTGAGCACCGCATTTCACCCACAGACAGATGGCCAGAGTGAGAGAATGATTCAGACACTTGAAGATATGTTACGAGCTTGTGTAATGGACTTGGGTGGCAGTTGGGACACTCACCTGCCTTTGGTAGAGTTCTCCTATAATAACAGCTACCATACAAGCATTCAAGCTGCACCGTTTGAAGCTCTCTACGGATGAAAGTGTCGATCGCCGTTATGCTGGGAAGATGCAGGCGATAGACAGCTGGTTGGTCCTGAATTGGTTCAAGAGACGACAGATAAGATAATGCAGATCCGAGAGCGCATCAAGGCGGCTCGTGATCGACAAAAGAGCAATGAGGACCAAAGAAGGAAACCTTTGGAATTTGAAGTGGGAGATATGGTCCTATTGAAAGTTTCACCTTGGAAAGTTGTAGCACGCTTTGGGAAGCGTGGTAAGTTAAACCCGCGATGTATTGGACCGTTCAAAATCCTGGAAAGGATTGGTACAGTAGCATATAGGTTGGATCGACCTGCAGAACTTAATGGCGTTCATGATACATTCCATGTATCTAATCTGAAGAAAAGTCCAACACAAGAAACGGTGGTTATTCCTACTGACGAAGTTCACATTGACGACACACTCCACTTCACCGAGGAACCTGTTGAGGTTACTGATTGGAAGGTTAACAAGACTCGAAGGAGTAGTGTTAAACTAGTTAAGGTTAGATGGAATGCGCGTCACGGCCAAGAGTTTACTTGGGAGCGTGAGGATCGCATGAAAGCTAAGTACCCACACCTATTCCCTAACACCCCTGCAGCTAGTAGTAGAGCTTAAAATTTTAGGACGAAATTTTCTTAACAGGGGGAGAATATGACAACTATCAAAAATCCAGGTATCCGTACAATTAGTTAATCATGATTAGTGCTTAATGACTGTGCTGAATTTGGAATTAACTGTTTTCCAATTACTGCATTATATTTACCTGTGCATCACTTATTGCATAACGTCATTTCATTATTGCATGCAAACATATTGGCATATAGAATGCATCAAGTACAGTTAGCACAGTGAGCGGATAAATCAGGAAGATGCTGACAGAACTCAGCACATAGATAGACAGTGTTTTTGAGACCCAATATAGGCCAGAAACTAAGTACTACACTAGTATAGTGTGTAGGAAAGTAAGGATGCCAAACTGTCTTTCTAAGTGATAGTCTAAGTGCCGGAAAGTTCCTAAAACTCACCCAAAGTGCTGAATTCAGCAAAATTCAGCATAAATCAGCATTTAAACAATCTAATTTCATGTAGAAATATGCTTAAATGATCCTGAATGCTTTCCTAAGTGTCGGGAATTAAAAGTGTCACAAAAAGGTACATAAAGAACACTAAACTATATAATTTAGCACTTTAACGACCAGTATCTAACCGAACAACCGGACACTACCTGAAACATCAAATTTATACTAGAAGCACTGTTTTAACATTACTAAGCTAGTTATGGTCCCCGAACATCATAACACCTCCTAAAAATATCTAATAACCAAATCATGTAACTAACACTTGATTTGTAACTAGATTGTAACTAACAAGTTAGCACCTAAGCTAGACCCCCCACCTATCTTACAGCCCATACATGGCCCCACCAAGTGGATTTTATTTCAAATGTTTAATAGATCTTGTTCCCCTAAAATGGCATATTACACAAGAGTTAACTTGGTTAAATGGTTATAAGAAGAACATGAGAGATCAAGAACTCATAATCTTTCACACACTAACACACACTTAGCTCTCTCATCCCTCTTGATCTTGTTCTCGGCTGACCCCTCACCCACACATATCCATCATCATCCAATCTTCTTCAACCATTCCAAGCATATACAAGGAAGCTAGAGATCATACAAGGAAGCTTGGTGGCTTTGGATCTTGAAGGACCTCTCTTATTTTCTTTTATCCTCTTCATTTCTACACTTGAATCATCCCTAGCCTTGTGCTAGTGGTAAGAACCTTGATCTATCTATTTCACATCTATTTTGAGTGGTTAATAATGAATCATGAAAAAAAACATCAAGAACACTAAAGAATCATATGAAGTAAACATGAACATAAGCTTATTTAGTGAAGATAACTTGATGAATATAAGTTGTTATGCTTGTTGATCTTTGATTGTTTGTAGAAATGATGTTGATCATCATAAGATCTTGCTAGATCATGATTAAAAACACAATCTAGCAAGATGTAAGAATGGAAATTGTTGTAGGATGATAGATCATCCACATGAAGATCATGAACTTGAAAGAACACTTTGTTTTCTTGAAAAGTAATGAACAAAGTAAGTTGTTAAACATGTAGATCTAGAGATTTGAGAATGATTTCTAAAGAAACCAAGTTTAAAATATAAGTTTCATTAAATTTTGGTTCTTACATAAACAAATCTTGTTTTAATGGTTAAACAATTGTAGAAACACTTGTGTCACAAGAAGATTGCATAAAGAAATATTTTTAGAAAATATGTTTTGAAGTTGTAAACATCTAACTCCTTTAAAAATGAATTTTTAAAGAAGTAAACACATTTTAAAGGGTAACAAGACTAACTAAGAATACTAGTAAGTTACTACAAATTTTTACAAATATTCAAGTTCATGAAGTAGTAGAAAATGCATGATTTTGGCAAGATTGGTAAGTAAGGGTTGTTTGTTGATGATTGTAAATTGATTGTGGTGATTTTTACAAAAGAAAATGATATGCTTGAAAGCATGGAAACCTCCATTTTTAGGGGAAACTATGGCAAAAGTTTTCTAAAAATATAAACACTTAGAAAAATATTTTTAAACAAATATTTACAAGTGTATTTTAAACCCTAAATTGTTACGTAAACTTTGCCATAATTTTTGGTTACAAAAATACAAATATTGAAGGTTGGTTTTTATAAATAAAAGTGACTAAATATGTATTTAGGAAATATATATTTAGAAGACACCATGTGTGTGATTATTTGTATATTTTGTGTATTAGTTATATTATTTTAGGACTTGAAATATTATAACTCACAAAATACCAAGAAATTACTATCCAAAATATTACCAAAATTCCAAAGAATAAATATACAAGCTTACACAAAAATATTGGAGAACCAAACTACGAAATGAGACTTACAAAATATTCCGGAAGATCCATTCACAAAAGAGTATTTTGGTAAATAATGTTTTGGACACCAAAGAAGTAAAAATATGATTTTTATAATTACTATAAGAATACATCATATTTTTGACAAGTAGGAAACATATAATTTTTCTTGAAATTTTTGGAAGATATATTATTTTTAAGAAATATATATTTTCTTACACAAACATGAGGAACAATATATTTTTGGGAAAAATGAGTTTATATATATATATATATATATATATATATATATATATATATATATATGGAGAGGGGCTCATGCGAGAACCACCCTTATTGTGAGAACCTTGAGAACCAATGTGAACACAACCTAAAATAGCTAAAAAAACCTAACCCCCCCCCCCCCCCCCCAAAAAAAAAAAAAAAAAAACCTAAACCCCCCCAAGCTAAATGCTAAAAAAAACCTAACCTCACCCCCCCCCCCCAAAAAAAAACCTAAACCCCCCTCCCCCACCCCCCAAAAACCTAAACCCCCCCCCCCCCCAAGCTAAAATGCTAAAAACTAAACCCCCAAAAAACCTAAAAAAATTCTAAAATTTTTTTTTTTTAATTTTTTAATAGTTTTTATGTTAAAATCGCTACTTTTAGAAGCAAAAAAAAAAAGAGTTAAATGCCATTTTAGTCCCTATGGTTTTAGTCATTTTTCCAATTTAGTCCAAATGTTTCATTTTTAACCTGTGGATCCAAAAAGGTTTCACCGTTGCCATTTTAGTCCACTGGGTTAACTTTCATCCATTTTTTCTGTTAACCAGAAGGGCAATTCGGTCATTTTATATGTAATTCTGATAACTAGAAAGGCAATTCGGCCATACAAAATGACCGAATCGCCCTTCTCGTTAACAGAAATAATGGATGAAGTTAACCCAGTGGACTAAAATGGCAACAGTGAAACCTTTTTGGACCCACAGGTTAAAAATGAAACCTTTGGACTAAACTGGCAAAATGACCCAAACCACAGGGAGTAAAATGGCATTTAACTCAAAAAAAAATTTAAAAAAAAAAAAACAAAAATTGTTTTTTTTAAAAAAAAAAAAAAAAATTTTTTTTGCTTCGAAAAGTAGCGATTTTTTTATAAAAAATATTAAAAAATTCAAAAAAAAATTTTTTGTGTGATTTTTAGCTATTTTTAGGCATTTTTGGTGTGTTCACATTGGTTCTCGCGGTTCTCACAATAAGAGGCGGTTCTCGGATGATCTTCTCCCTATATATATATATAGGGTAAGGTTCATGCGAGAACCACCCTTATTGCGAGAACCGCGAGAACCAATGTGAACACAAAATAAAATCTAAAAAAAATCAAAAAAGCACTCAATAATTTTTTTTTATTTTTTTTAATATTTTTTAATAAAAAATCTCTATATTTCGTTCCCATAATAAAAAAAAAAAAAAAACTTTTTTTTTCGATTAAGAGTTATCCATGCACATGTGCATATGTATCATTACTTCAACAAATTCGGTAATACGTTATCAGGAATAGACAATTGCACTTTAATTTACAATACCATTAGTAATACATTACTTTTTACATTACCAATATTCAAAATGCACATGTGCATAATTAGGTATAACCATGATATAACGTGTTTTGGTACAAAAAGTTTGTGATTTTGAATGGAAAAGTAGACCCATATACATGTTTTTTGGTTAGTTATATCTAGTGGTTGATGGTTTGGTTATAGTTGTCAATTTTTTATGTAATATGTTGATTGGATGGTATAAATGGTGTTTACATACATGTAATAAAGTGAAAATATTGTTAATGGTATTGTATTATGGATGGTAGGAGGTAATGGTATTGTATTATGGATGGTAGGAGGTAATGGTAGTGTATTATGGATGGTATGATAGATGAAAGGGAAAGTGTATTCAAAGTGGTGTACCAAAACACCTTATTTCATGTTGATACATATGAATGCATATGTGCATTTCTAATATTGGTAATGTAAAAAGTAGTGTATTACATATGGTAGTGTAAATGAAAGTGCAATTGTCTAATATATGTAATGAATTACGGAATTTGTCAAAGAAATGACAAAAATGCACATGTGCATGCTTGTGTATTATGGATGGAATGATAGATGAAAGAGAAAGTAGTGTACCAAAACACCTTATTTCCTGTTGATACATATAGATGCACATGTGCATTTCTAACATTGGTAATGTAAAAAATAGTGTATTACACGTAGTAGTGTAAATGAAAGTGCAATTGACTATTATTTGTAATGAATTACGGAATTTGACAAAGAAACGACACATATGCACATGTGCATGGATAACTGTTACTCAAAAAAAAAAAAAAATTTTTGAAATTTTTTTTTATTTTTTTTATTAACAAAATATAGCGATTTTTTCAAAAAAAATCAAAAAAAAAATTTTTGGGTGTTTTTTAGATTTTTTTAGGAATTACTGTTTGTGTTCACACTGGTTCTCGCGGTTCTCGCAATAAGGGGTGGTTCCTAACGGATCTTTGTCCTATATATATATATATATATATATATATATATATATATATTCCAATTGGACTTGAAAATATATTATTTTTGGATTTTATAAGAGAATATGGATTAAGTATAAAGAATACTTAATAAATACAATAAAAATATGTATTATCGTATGTATAAACACACATCGGAATACAACCCCAAAACATGGAAAAAATATACATGTATAAGATACCCCCATCCTTGGGAAGGAAAACACAAACATAAATGTGACATCTGTGCCTCCACGGCCATAAAAAAAAATACCAAATCAATGAAACATTGTAGAGCCTTGAAAATGGCTTAACAGAGGTTAAAAACGTCGAAAACAAGTTTAAACACGTGCAGGGACCATTTCTGCCAAACTTTAAAACTTCCTGCCATTGCCCTGGCGTCACGCGACGGCCATATGGCCTTGTGGTCGCGCCTCGCCACCATCACATCTGGACAGAAACCTTATTTTCAGCATCAGATTGATAATTCAGGGTAGGGGTGTTCGGGATTCGTTTCGAATTCGAAAAATTCGAAATTCGTTTAAATTCGATTCGATTATCAAGAATTCGTTTCGATTATAAGAATTCGAATTCCAATTCGATTCAATTCGAGTCAAGTAAATCGAATACGAATCGAATACGAATTTATAATTTCAAATTCGATTCGATTCGAAATTCGAATAAAAACTATACATTTTTATTTATTATTTTTATATATAATAAATATATAACTTTTTTTAAGCTATACTATAAATTATTTTCAAAATTGTTTTCAAGTATTAAAATTACCCATTATCAAACCCATTACATGACCCATAAGTAAAACCTAATTAACAAATCTATCAATAGATTTCTAAACATAAAATATTAACTTGTAATGTGGAGTGATTATTCCCGACTTCTCATTTTGAATTTTAGACTTGTGTTACTTTATTTGAAACTTTTTAATGTGATATCGTGCTTTATGGCTGCTTTAAAATTTATGTTTCATTTTGATAGTTTTTTTACATGTTTTAAAGAATCTGAATTAAATCGAATTTATTCGAATTCGAAATTTTAATCGAATACGAATCGAATACGAATTGGGTTTTCTTATTCGAATACGAATTCGAATCGAATTCGATAGATTTTAATCGAATTCGAATCGAATACGAATTCAAGGAAAAATAAAAATTATTCGAACAATTCGATTCGAATAATTCGAAAATTCGATATTCGATTCGATGAACACCCCTAATTCAGGGGCCATTCTTGCAATTTCTTTGTGTGGTAGCCAAGTTAGCACCTCCCCAAGCAAATTAGCTGGCCTCTAACACTTGTATGGCTGTGATCTAATGCTTGTTGGCCACACAAATATATGGATTGATCCTATGAACCTCCAACAAGTATAAATAGCCAAGCATTTCCATTGTTTCAACTCACCCTTCATCTAAATTCTCTAAGTTGAGGTTTCTAACTTCATACCTGAGAATTATAAGATCAAGTTCTCCCTAGCAAGGACCCTTTGTAAGCTTCCTTCGTTCCTTTATCACTTTCCTAGCGTAAAAGTCAAACAGTGTTTGAATTTCTGCTTTGAACACTCTTTGGTCAACACGAAGTTCGTTTGAACTTCGCAACGTGAGCGCAATCACGATGGTTATAGTCCCTTGTAACTATACCTACTTATTACCACGTTGACTAGGCATAGTGACGAGTCGTAGTTTCTGTCAAAATACGCATTTATGCGTATTTTGCAACCAAACTACTCTTGGGTATCAAAACACTTTGTTTTGATATCAAAACATGTTTTCTAACTTACTTAAACATGTTCCAACATGTTTAGCTCGTCACTTTTAGTTTAGTGCTTGTCTAGAGTCGTAAGTCAAGCGATCTAAACCACCGCTTAGACTTACGAACTCGACCAGTTTGGTCGATCATTAAGATCCGACCAAGCATGTTTAGTGACCATAGTTGTATAGGGAATAACCTTATGAGGTTATACCTTATGGTCACATAGCTTTTAAGTAGTTGTATGATATGTAGTTTATATGCCTTAGGAAAATGACCAAAATGCCCTTTTCATGCATAATTGGATTTTAAACATATCTAACCTAAACTTTTGTCACTTAACTGACTATGCAACATATTTAAACATGTTTAGGCATATAATACTTGTCATAGGACTAGTTAGACGTCTCGAACGCGCGTTTGCGTGAACGACACGTTAAAGTAGCGTAAGCTACCTTAATGGGTCGTAACGGGTCGAAAGCACTTAGGTTAGGTTTCGATTTAGTATTTAGGCTTTGTTAAAGCATTTCATATGAGTTCCATTACTCATTTGGTTTACAAGACCTCATTCTATCCGATCTTCCGATTTAGGTCCGGTTTATATACATAGTTACTTATATTAGCTGCCGATTGATTTCCGTGATCCCTCTAGCTTTGCTTGGTTGTTATTCAAGACTTCTAAGCATTCTCATGTGAGTACATAGTTCCCCTATTTTACTGTTTTTGATTGTTTTGGGGTGATTCATATGTGTTAAATGATTTCGATGTTTTTAACGATGGTTTCGAAAATGGTTAAAATGGTTTATACAAAATTAATAACGATTTCGATAATGTGAACAAACTTGTTGGTTGTAATTACATAACGAATAACATTCATTAATTTTGGCCGAACCGACCAGTATTAGGTTATGGTACCATAGGATCTGACAAATCCCGTTATCAGACTTCACCCATGGATATGTGTGGGTTAGGTGGGTAGCGACAGAATCTGTGATTGTTAACTTACCCTTTGGTGGTTTGTTAATGCGAGTTTCGAGATAGTCGAGTCATGAAGGTTTGGATGTTATTAGCGAGATAACCAAAAGTAGTTTTCACAATTTAAAATGAGAATGATTTAAACGACTGAAATGATTTTGACGAGATAAACGAATTGGATAAACGATTGGTTTTTGGGTAGTGATTAGATAATGGGACGGGTGTGATGTGATAAAAGCATGGTAGATACGCCGCTGGTACATCTTATATATAAGTGTTTTTATCATATTACATTCCGTGGAATTATTTAGTTCACTTGGTTAAACGATTTTAAAACGATGTCACATAATGATATTTTCGAAAGGATATAAACCATACGAGTTTTATTAACGAGTTTTTACGAGATGTTTTACAATTTGATTTAATTAAATAAATGTTTTGGGTTAAGAATCATGGCTACGAGATTTTATAAATTATAACCAACTTGATTTGAGTTGGTTATTTATGTCGCAATACTATATTTTTCAAAACAAGGTTTTTAATTAAGTATTGCAACATGTAAACTAGCCATGAATCCAACACTCTCATAAAACCTATGTGCTCGCCAGCATTTCTTTGCTGAATTTGTTTTTACATATGTTTTAGGTGTTGTTGAATGATGTTGATTGCTAGGATGCATGCTCACTTAGGACTGGACGAGGCCTTAGTGACTTAATAACAAAGATAGACTATGTTTAACTTGTTTGTTTAATTTTCAAGACATTGTAATTGGTTAACTTTAAATAAAACAAAACTTCAAATTTCCGTGTGTTATGAATCAATGATTCTATTACAACACTCCTCGACGCTTCCGCCGTAATTTGTTGTTTTACGCGGTCGGGGTGTGACAGAAAAGTTGGTATCAGAGCTCATGGTTATAGGGAATTAGGTTATTAGTAATGCTTTGACCTAGTCTATAACCTTCCTAGGACCCTAACACAAGATTCTTGTGTTTAGATCTTAAAACAATACCGTCACCTATCCTTAGGTGACAACCACAACAAGAACATAAATTTCAAATCCGCTTTGGAAACCAATCATCTGTTCTAGCATAATTTATTATAAGGTTTTGAACCCTCTTAGTTTTCAAGGTCTTGTCAAAGTTTGGTTCTTATAATGTGAACACGTGCAAACTGGAAGGGTGAATGCATGTACCCTGAGTTTTCTGTCTAAGGCTAGAGTGTTCGTACAAATCCGCAATATCGGACCAGTCACTCTTACCTGGGAACTCTTGGGGTGAGTGTTCACTTATAGGCGAGCATGTCTTCAGTGATGCATTAATATGACCCGTTTACTTTGACTAGTTACCGTCTCATTTGTTTGCCTTAGGTAACAAACAAATGATCACAATTTTTATGCGTTGTCATTCTGTTTTGATTACCCGATAGCATTTCATTCTTTTCTTCCTATGTCTTCCATTTCCTCTAGAATGTCACTTCATTGCAACGACGCTCAGATGTCCGAACAGGCTACTAAAGTTGCCCAGCGAATAGGCGAAGTAATCCTGAAGACTGCTGAATTAGCTGTTGCCATGTCCCGTCTCCAGGATGAAGCCACCCGAGAAGAATCAAAGGAAGCAGAAGCCAAGCCTATGAAAAGGTCAAAGAAGTGTAAAACCTCAAAGAATCCTACAGCCGTTGCACCAAATCAAGCAGGACCTGGTCAGGCGGCAACACCACCAGCCAAGAAGCCGTACTTGGGAACTGCTCCTTGTTGCAATCAATGCAACCTTCATCACCCGAATCAGATACCCTGTCTCAAATGTACCCATTGCGGACGATGGGGATATTTGGTTAACATGTGCCGCTTTGTCATCCAAAACAAAGCTGTAGCAGGTCCTACTGCTGCCCGAGCACCATACGAAGGAACATCCCCTTTGTGCAATCAGTGTAACCTCCATCACCATGCCAGTGTCAAATGCCGAAGATGCTTCAAGTGTGGACTTGTTGGTCATATGGCAAGAGTCTGTCGTTCAGTCACTGTGCTTAACCAAGCTATTCATAACCCTGTTCAATTTCAAGCAGATTCAGCACAAGCTCGTTTTCTCCTGGTACTTGCTACTTCTATGACGAGACGAGTCATTTCAGGGACGATTACCCAAAGTTTGTCAATGCAAATCTGACCCACGGATAAGCATTTGGCTGATTAGAAGATGCGGCTACTTTGAATAATTTGAAGCTTATGCTTTTGTCTCTTTTGTTGAACTCTGGAACAATCGGTTTTGTTTATAAATAAGATCGTTGTTCGCAATTCTGATGTACAAGTGTAGTTACATGTGTGTATGGCATACCCCTACGATACCTACACCAAAGAACTATGTTCTTTACAAACTACTCTTGTAGTTCTCCCATTCATGTGATCGCTCATGAATTCCTCAAAAAATTCTAAGTACTCGTTTCATTCTAAGAAACGAAGTACATAATATAAGTGACATTTTGAGTAATCACTTTAAATCCTTGGTTAGATAACTAAGGGTATTTTTCGATCTTATACCCAACCTCCAAACTCAGCTTCATATGTCACCTTGGCATATCTAGCACCTCAACTTCATGAGAATTCTACCTCGTGCATCGACTTAAGCACGTCTAGTGCAAGGTTTCGAAGTGTCTCTTGCTATTCGAATTCCAAAATCCATATAGGATCATATTATCTTCACAATTAGATCCTTGTGGATGATTATCACTCAAATCGGAGCCATTGATTGGATTCTTTGTACGCTTTAATACATACATTACGATTCAATAAGGAAAAAGCCGAATTCCTATTAAGATCTTCCTATCATCGTAGTTAGATTTTGATATGTTTAAAGTGCCAAATGAAATCCACGGATTGGATTTCCTGGTGTGCTTTAAATACCCGTGTCCAAAGATAACAAATTAAAGGTCAAGTTAAACAATTATGTGATTACGTGTTTCTTTTATGTTTTTTGTGTAATCCGAATTTTTCGTTATCCAAATCCTCGTAGAATCTCCCATATCTTCATATGAGGGATTCATAGTAGGATATCCAAAGGTACTGCCTTAAATCCTTAATGGGCTTCTACGTAATAGTTAAGACCCTTGGATTATAAGTACCATTCCATAATTCAAAGAAGACCCTTTGGGTGGTCTAGTAAAAAGATTGTTTCAAATCTGGTTAGGAATGACATGTGATGATATAGCTGAAAAGACTCCTTGGTGGTCTGTTTTAAAAGATTATTTATTGATTTGATCTAAAGGACTCTATGGTGGTCTAGTCACACTCATCATAGGTTTGTTTATTGGGTTTTCCCCTACACATTATAAAATGCACTGTGTGGACTATGCAAGGAATTGCGTAATTATGGATGCATACATAATTATGAAATTCAGTGCACGAAAACCACAGTAAGATTTATCATGTGTAAGAACCGATAGTGGCAACAATAACAGAACGTGAACAATGTAATGGAGGTACGGTGGATGCACCAATGGCATTTCATATACTTGTATATAAGTGTCCCTCTTACATTGCAAGCATAATGTTATTAAATTTACTAGAAGTTTAGAACCCTAACCAGTGCTGTTTTATCTTTCCGACATCATATCTTGAGCTCTCACAAGTTTCCTCTAAATAAATTTCGGGACGAAATTTCCTAAAGTAGGGGAGACTGTGACATCTGTGCCTCCACGGCCATCAAACAAATACCAAATCAATGAAATATTGTATTTCATAATTAGGATTTATATAAATATGTGTATCGTTTGAACATATCAATTCTTGCTCGATTTCAAGCTCTAAATCGCTTTCTAGAAAGTTATACGCGAACTGATGCGTAAACGTAATCAGTTTAACGCAAAAAACACTCCGGAATAGTGACATAGGATTAACATAACTTAAATAACCTTTACATAACTTAGAAATAAGTTTTGGAAGGTTTGGTGTGTTGAAATCAAGTTTATTCTCTTACAGGGACTAATTTCGACAAACTGCGAAAGTATGCCGATTCGTACTGTAACGAACAGTCTGGAACTTGATCATAAGCTAAACATACCATATATACCCTAAAAGTAGCTTAGAAATAAGCTTTGAGAGGTTCGGTGTGCGAAAATATGCTTATTTGATCTTACAGGGACTAAAAGTGTCAAAAACGGCGTAAGTTTGCATTTACGAGCATATCTTACGTTCTGACCACATCTGGACATCCAAAGTTTTTGTAGACACTAAAATATTTTTATTTTAGTGATCGGAATGCAAAAATACCATTCGTCGCTTAATTTGGTTCGTTTTCGCGTCCGTTCGAGTTTCGTCGTAAATAACAGAACAACGTGACCGTACGACCAAACGAACCGATATCCGTGATATTTCCGAGCATATTTCAGGTCCCCTACACTTTGACAACCTAGTAGAGCCTTGAAAATGGCTTAACGGAGGTTAAAAACGTCGAAAACAAGTTTAAATACGTGCAGGGACCATTTCTGCCAAACTTTAAAACTTCCTGCCATTGCCCTGGCGTCGCGCGACGGCCATATGGCCTTGTGGTCACGCCACGCCACCATCACATCTGGACATAAACCTTATTTTCAGCATCAGATTGATAATTCAGGGGCCATTCTTGAAATTTCTTTGTGTGGTAGCCAAGTTAGCACCTCCCCAAGCAAATTAGCTAGCCTCTAACACTTGTATGGTTGTGATCTAATGCTTGTTGGCCACACAAACACATGGATTGATACTATGAACCTCCAACAAGTATAAATAGACAAGCATTTCCATTGTTTCAACTCACCCTTGATCTAAATTCTCTAAGTTGAGGTTTCTAACTTCATACCTGAGAATTATAAGATCAAGTTCTCCCTAGCAAGGACCCTTTGTAAGCTTCCTTCGTTATTTTATCGCTTTCCTAGCGTAAAAGTCAAACAGTGTTTGACTTTCTGCTTTGACCAGTCTTTGGTCAACACGAAGTTCATTTGAACTTCGCAACGTGAGCGTAATCAACTCACCCTTGATACTATGAACCTCCAACAAGTATAAATAGCCAAGCATTTCCATTGTTTCAACTCACCCATGATCTAAATTCTCTAAGTTGAGGTTTCTAACTTCATACCTGAGAATTATAAGATCAAGTTCTCCCTAGCAAGGACCCTTTGTAAGCTTCCTTCGTTCTTTTATCGCTTTCCTAGCGTAAAAGTCAAACAGTGTTTGACTTTCTGCTTTGACCAGTCTTTGGTCAACACGAAGTTCGTTTGAACTTCACAACGTGAGCGTAATCACGATGGTTATAGTCCCTTGTGAATATACCTACAGATTACCACGTTGACTAGGCATAGTGACGAGTCGTAGTTTCGGTCAAAATACACATTTATGCGTATTTTGCAACCAAACTACTCTTGGGTATCAAAACACACTTTGTTTTGATATCAAAAACTGTTTTCTAACTTAGTTAAACATGTTCCAACATGTTTAGCTCGTCACTTTTAGTTTAGTGCTCGTCTAGCGTCGTAAGTCAAGCGGTCTAAACCACCGCTTAGACTTACGAACTCGACCCGTTTGGTCTATCATTAGGATCCGACCAAGCATGTTTAGTGACCATAGTTGTATAGGGAATAACCTTCTGAGGTTATACCTCATGCATAATTGGATTTTAAACATATGTAACCTAAACTTTTGTCACATAACTGATTATGCAACATATTTAAACATGTTTAGGCATATAATACTTGTCATAGGACTAGCTAGACGTCTCGAACGCGCGTTTGCGCGAACGACACGTTAAAGTAGCGTAAGCTACCTTAATGGGTCGTAACGGGTCGAAAGCACTTAGGTTAGGTTTCGATTTAGTATGTAGGCTTTGTTAAACCATGTCATATGAGTTCCATTACTCATTTGGTTTACAAGACCTCATTATATCTGATCTTCCGATTTAGGTCCGGTTTATTTACATAGTTACTTATATTAGGTGCCGATTGATTTTCGTGATCCCTCTAGCTTTGCTTGGTTGTTATTCAAGACTTCTAAGCATTCTCATGTGAGTACATAGTTCCCCTATTTTACTGTTTTTGATTGTTTTGGGGTGATTCATATGTGTTAAATGATTTCGATGTTTTTAACGATGGTTTCAAAAATGATTAAAATGGTTTTACAAAATTAATAACGATTTCGATAATGTGAACAAACTTGTTGGTTGTAATTACATAATGAATAACATTCATTAATTTTGGCCGAACCGACCAGTATTAGGTTATGGTACCATAGGATCTGACAAATCCCGTTATCAAACTGCACCCATGGTTATGTGTGGGTTAGGTGGGTAGCGACCGAATCTGTGATTGTTAACTTACCCTTTAGTGGTTTGTTAATGCGAGTTTCGAGATAGTCGAGTCACGAAGGTTTGGATGTTATTAGCGAGACGACCAAAAGTAGTTTTCACAATTTAAAACGAGAATGATTTAAACGACTGAAACGATTTTGACGAGATAAAAGAATTGGATAAACGATTGGTTTTTGGGTAGTGATTAGATAATGGGACGGGTGTGATGTGATAAAAGCATGGTAGATACGCCGCTGGTACATCTTATATATAAGTGTTTTTATCATATTACATTCCGTGGCATTATTTAGTTCACTTGGTTAAAAGATTTTAAAACGATGTCACATAATGATATTTTCGAAAGGATATAAACCATACGAGTTTTATTAACGAGTTTTTACGAGATGTTTTACAATTTGATTTATCTAAATAAATGTTTTGGGTTAAGAATCATGGCTACGAGATTTTATAAATTATAACCAACTTGATTTGAGTTGGTTAATTATGTGGCAATACCATATTTTTCAAAACAAGGTTTTTAATTAAGTATTGCAACATGTAAACTAGCCATGAATCCGGCACTCTCATAAAACCTATGTGCCCGCCAGCATTTCTTTGCTGACTTTGTTTTTACATATGTTTCAGGTGTTGTTGAATGATGTTGATTGCTAGGATGCATGCTCACTTAGGACTGGACGAGGCCTTAGTGACTTAATAACAAAGATAGACTATGTTTAACTTGTTTGTTTAATTTTCAAGACAATGTAATTGGTTAATCTTTAAATAAAACAAAACTTCAAATTTCCGTGTGTTATGAATCAATGATTCTGTTACAACACTCCCCGACATTTCCGCCGCGATTTGTTGTTTTACGCGGTCGGGGTGTGACAATAAATATTTGGGAAGTATTATTACAATAATATTGTTTAACAATTATTCCAAAAATTATAGATATAATTAAGTTAAAACATTAATTATTGTAACAAATAATTATGTAACTTGGAATAATGTCGAAGACACAAAAGAAACGTAACTCAAGAACATTAATACTAAGTCAAGGCACGGCCTGTTCGTCTAATAGACATTAGTACGTTGTAGGTAGTCGTGTTCACCAAAGGAGCTAGAGTTACGATTGCTGAAGACGCAAGACTGTGAGTTCATGTCCCCCTTTTCTTTTAGCTGCTTTCGTTTTAGAACTTCGGGGGTGAAGTACATGTTATAAATGATTATGATTTCAAAGGTTTCACAAATGAGATGAATTGCTAGATCATATGAAAGGGTAGGCGTTAGCTTGAGACCATTAATCCTTTAGAAGGACCGAGGGGCATGAGTGATAGATCTATTTGGGTGTTGCGAGCCCCACCCATGAGTCCGCGAGTTGGCTCATGTGGTGACTAAGTCGTTCCAGCCGGGAGGCCTGGTGCGAAATATGCAAAGGATTGAGCATTCCTACACCGGTTCACACCTGTTAATGTATTTGCTACACATTAATTGATCTGTTCATTTTCACAAATATATTTTCAACATTTTAAAAGGTTTATTCACAATCACACACATGAACTCGCTCAAATTTTGTTGATGTTTTCAAAATACATGTATTTCATGGAATTAGTAGTGGATCTGGCGGGCGTTGGATGTTTCAAGCTGCGTTAAGAATAAAAGATGTCATCCATGGTCTTAGGGTTGGAAAGTGTGTCTTATTCCTGGACGAGACACGTCCTCCAAGTCCTAGTTTTATTTAATGTCATTGGTCGAGTCGTTGTGAACTTTTAAACAAGTTGCATGGGTTGTACTCGTATTTGAATTTTTATGTTTTAAGACAATGATGTCATGTTTTTAAACTAAATTTATGGATGAACATCTATGGTTTTAATCATATAGTGTTGTTATGATTGAATGCAATGGTATTAAGAAAGTCACACCATAATCACGCTTCCGCAAAAGTCAGGGTGTGACAAAGAGTGTATCAAGGCTTTTGATTTTTTGAAGGAGAAACTCATTAGTGCCCCTATCCTTGTTTCGCACGATTGGAGCTTGCATTTCGAACTCATGTGCGATGTTGGTGCATACGTCTGTCGACTTCGTCTTGTATCGAGTCTTGTATTAAAATGTTAGATCAGGGCACATTGTACGAGAATTCTAGGGTTTGTATGTGATTAAGCTAATTTCGCTTGAAATGGCTCTTGCCATTTTCAAGCGAAATCAACATCAGCTATTTCGCATGAAATGGCACTTGCCACTTTCAAGTGAAATCACCACATCTATAAATACCCTTGGAGCGAAATCAATTGTAACTTTTGTAATTCCGGTACCGAAGTCCTGCCGACGTGTCCACTGATCTGGACACTTGTTATATCAATTAAACAAGACAATTAAGTGTGTATCAAGCTTTTTTCCAAGTCAATTCATCTGTTTCCGCCTCTTGAATTGATTAGAACTCTTCTGAACGACTCGTTTGGGTCTCAAAACGATCCTACAAGTGCTATCAGAGCTCAGGAGGAAGAGTTCTTGCCAAAACAGCCTTAAAATCTGTCTTCTACATCTTCTTTTATAAAATTCACAAGATTTCACGGTCAAAATGGATTGAATTTCATACATGTCATGCGAAATAGTGTTTTAATGAATCCTTGAAAGAATTGGACTTAAATCTGATCTAAAAGTGGTAAAATTAGTAATTTCGCTTGAAACACAGATCGAAAATGATGACGTCAGCATAATTTCGTACGGAATTACAACTTGATTTCAAACGAAATTACATAATTTCGCTTGAAATTCTTAATTTCGCTTCTAAGTTTAATTTCGTTTGAGCCGTTTCACACGAAATTATCTAATTCCACACAAAATTAGTTTTAATTCCGCTACAAAGTGTGATTTCATTTGAAATTACCTTATTTCATACGAAATTACCTTATTTCGTATCAAATTGTAATTTCGTGTGAGTATTTTCGCGTGGAATAGATATTTCGCTTGAAAGACCTTATTCCGCACCAATTCTGATTTCACTTGAGTTTGATAATTTCGCTCCAAGTGATTTCGTTTGAATTCATATTTCGTGTGAATCTTGTTGATTTTGAACCGTGTTGATTTTGTGATACAGGTTACTGAATTATGGAAGAGGAATTCTACAATGCGTTTGCTACACCAGTTGCACCAGTTACAGCTACTGAAACATTGTACAATGAGAATGAGACAGGAACTTTTCATAAACCGCTAAAGCTTATATACATTGAAGATTTTAAAGGATGGCAAAATCAATTTGAGATCTGGGTGCAAGCTTATAATTTTGATGCATGGTGTTCATTAGAGAAAGACTACCAGAAACCGAAAAATGAACGTGGACTTGAGAAAGCTTTTTGTGACTTTTCAGAGAATGATAAATTGAAATATACAAGTGAAAAAATGATGATTAGTATTCTTCAACAAGCGATTAAAGAAGATATCTTTGTTTTACTCCAACATGAGGGTACTGCAAGATCAATTTGGATTGCATTGATTCAAAAGTTTAAAGGAAGTGTAGATATGATCAAAAACAAAAGGGCATTACTGAAGAAATCATTTGATATGTTTGTAGCTTTAGAAGGTGAAACAACAAAAAAGACCATTGATAGATATTGTCATTTGGTTTTGGAAATGGGAAGATTGGACATAAAGAAAGACGACGAAGAATGGGTATATAAGCTAGCTGATGCTTTACCACAACAGAAATGGGGAACTTATTTGTTGATCATAAAACACATGAGAAAATCTGAAAAATTGAATCTGGCACAGTTTATTCAGAAGATTGAAGAGCATGAGTTAGATATCCAGAAAACTACTATCATGTCTAATCCGAATGCTCAACAAGATGTGAGTTTATACTACAGAGAAAACAAATTTGAAGTTACTCCAAGCCCAAAGATACAAACTGATTTCAGTGCTGATAGTTCTTCTGGAACAAAGGGAAGTACTGTGACTCAAAGTGGTGGATCTTCATCTTCATATTAAAGCTTTGATCCAAATTTTACCACACCAAGTCCTCAACAAAAGAATTCTACAAATCTGCAATGCAATGTTACCTTGAACATTCATAATGGACAAAATCTGTCTCCGGAAATTGCTAAGCAACACATGGCATCACTCGTTGCTATGTTAGAATCATATGAAAGTTTGATTGTTGGCAGAATTGGAAATCCGATGCTTACCAAAGAGGATTATGACCAAATTGATGCGGAGGAACTTGAGTTGATGGACATCAAGTGGTGTCTAGCCAGTGCAGTTAGAAGAGCAGAAAAATTTACACAAGTCACCGGAAGAGATGATTTTCGAGAAATGAGTGCATCTCCAATAGGGTTTGACAAATCAAAGGTCACTTGTTTTCGTTGTAAAAAAAATGTCATTTTAAGCGTGAGTGCAAAAACAAAGAATCAAATGGAAGACAAGATCAGTCTGGAAAAAACAATTATTATCAAAAATCAATTTTTCATCAGATTGCTCAACAACCACAAACAGCACATGCACGTACCATTGAAGAGAAAAGAACTTGTTACGGTATAATTGACCAAGATGATGAAAAGGTTGCAGAGGGATTTAGCTGGGATAAATACATTCCACAGGGTTCAGGACTTGTTGCTAGAATCTTAAAAGAACACGAAGTTAAAAGAACAAAGATCTTTAAATCATCAGAAAGTGATGATGATACAGATGACGAGGAAGAGTACATTAATAATGCAAGAAAAAGTTTAGACTGATTTAGTTTTAATCTATTTTTTGCAGATAAAATTGAAGTGTTGAAAGAAAAAAGAGCTGCTCGTCTGTAGAAAGAATTAGAGATAAAAAGAATTGCTGAAGAAAAAGAAAAACTGGAAGCCGAGAAAGATGATGTTGCAGAAATGTCAACAAAGAAAGTTGAAGATGAAGAGTGTGAGATAAAAATAGAAGTTGATGAAGAAAAGGTAGTAGAAAAATTTGTTGAAGTGGAGAAAGTGGTAGAGAAAATTGTTGAGATTGAAAAAATAGTCGAAATTGAGAAAGTCGTCGAGGTAGAAAAAATTTTGAAGTTGAGAAGATTGTCGAGATTGAAAAGATAGTTGAGGTCATAAAACCTTGTCTGAAATGTTTGGAGTCATGCAAAGATTGTGATGAGAAGGATAAGAAGATAGTTGAATTAGAAAAGATGAAAGAAAATTTGTTGTCTGATGTGAAGTGTGTGAAAGAATCATACGATGTGTTGAACAGAACAGTTGATGGTCTGAACAAGACAAACAAAGAAGTTGATGCTGCTATGGCAATGATGAGTTCTACGTTAATGACAAAACAGATGGTCATCAATGAGTATATTGAAGACTGTGCAAAGCTAAAGCAGGATTTGGAACTTGAAAAGATTGAGAGTGAAAGAATCAAACGTTTGTTGTTGAGTTATACAATGTGTGATTATTTGATTGATCGAGTTTATCCTACTGTTGCAGGTCTTGAAGCTTTTCAAGATAAGGAGAATGAAGAGGATACTGGTAAGAAACAAAGTGTCAAGTATAACAAGTGTCCGCCCCCGATTTGGAATAGTTATTCTCCCAGCACTACAACAAAAATGGCTTTTTAGGACCTTTTCTGTGGGACGCTTGTAAAAGAGAGTCCTAAAAAACTATTTAATAGGACTAATGAACTTTTAGGGTCCTTTTATAATATACTCTACTAAACCGGTGTCCTAAAAAACTATTTAATAGGATGGATGATTTTTTGGGGTCTTATTATCATATAATTTAATAGGACACTTAAAATGTAGATCCTAATAAATTATTTTATAAGACATTTAATTGTTAGTGTCCCATTATGTGGTACTGTATTAGGACACTTGATCATCTGGGTCCTATTATAACATAACTTAATAGGACACGCTGTAGTTAAGTCATAAATGTTTAGTGTTATAGGACCCTTTCTAGTCGAAGTCATATTAGAACTTAACTTAATAGGACAATTGACACTTGGGTCTTATAACTTTAAACTTTATAGGACGCTTAATCATTGTGGTGTTAATATAATACACCGTAATAGGATACTTGATATTTGAGTCATAAAACATTAGTTTTATAGGACAATTATTCGCTAGAGTTTTATTATAATATAACTTAAAAGACACTTGACACTTGGGTCTTATAAATTTAACCTTTATAGGACGCTTAATCATTGTGGTGTTATTATAATACACTGTAACAGGACACCTGACATTTGAGTCATAAAACATCAGTTTTATAGGACGCTTATTTGCTAGAGTTCTATTATAACATAACTTAATAGGACACTTGACACTAGGGTCTTATAACTTTAACCTTTATAGGACGCTTTATCATTATGGTGTTATTATAATACACCGTAATAGGACACTTGATATTTGAGTCGTAAAACATAAGTTTTATAGGACGTTTATTCGCTAGATTTTTATAATAACACTAGGTTATTGACCCGCTTAATCATGGCCGGTGAGTGGTGGTGGTGGTGGTGAGTGGTTGTGGTGGCCGGTGAGTGGTGGTGCTAGTGATGGCCGGTGAGTGGTGGCCGGTGAGTGGCGGTGGTGGTGGTGGTGGTGAGTAGTGGTGGTCGGTGAGTGGTGGTTGGGAGTAGTGGTGGTGGGCGGTGGTGGTGGTGGTGGTGGTGGTGAGTAGTGGTGCTAGTGATGGCCGGTGAGTGGTGGCCGGTGAGTGGCGGTGGTGGTGGTGGTGGTGGTGAGTAGTGGTGGTCGGTGAGTGGTGGTTGGGAGTAGTGGTGGTGGGCGGCGGCGGTGGTGGTGGTGGTGAGTAGTGGTGGTGGTGATTAGTGGTGGTGGTGCTGGTGAGAGGTGGTGGTGCTGGTGGTGCTAGTGAGAGGTGGTGGTGAGAGGTGGTGGTGGCCGGTGAGTGGTGGTGGTAGTGGTGGTGGCTGGTGAGTGGTGGTGGTGGTGAGTAGTGGTGGTGGCCGGTGAGTGGGGGCCAGTGGTGGTGGTGAATAGTGGTAGTGGCAGGTGGTGGTAGTGGTGTTGGCCTGTAACATCCGTAAAAATGGGCTCCCAAAAACAACACGTTTTAAAATGCGGATCCTAACTTTGAACCTCGAGAATCTTTCGCGAATTAAAATACCGTTGAAAGATTTTACTTGTTATTTAATTATCAATATCATGGAACTTAATGCTTATACGTGGATGGTTTATTTGTAGGTAGTCCATGAGGATTGAGGACGCCTGATGACTCAAGATTTTATGCTTCTTATTTCTTTAATTGCTTTTAATTTCTTTGTTAAATGTTAAGACTTTATGTTTGATAATGTTATAACTTATTTATAGTTAGTGTTTTTGTTATGAACATGCTTATTTGAAATATAATGAAGTTTTATTTCTTTCATTTGTTGATGGTTATACAATAACTATTAGGATGTTATATGTTGATGGCCTGTTTATAAAATTGGTTTTATAATCTTATTTGGGAATTTAGGACCATTTTCTTGATATTAAAGTAGCTATAATGTTACATCATAATGGTCCTATAAGTTAATTTTTAAGGACGCTTGTTTGTGTATCAAAAGATTAAAAGTAGGTAATCACATATTAGAACATTGTAAAAGTGTCCTAATATGTTCTTTTTAGGACGCTATTTAAGTTGTCTATAGACATATTATGCGACCATAAAGTTGGTTTCATAATCTTATTTGGTATATTAGGACCCTTTTCTTGGTATTAAATTAGCTATAATGTTACATCATAAGGGTCCTATCAATTAATTTCTAAGGACGCTTGTAAGTGTATTAAAAGATTAAAAGTATGTAATCACAAGTTAAAACATCGTAAAAGTGTCCTAATATGTTTTTTATTAGGACACTATTTTGGTTGTTCAAAGACATGTTACGCGACCATAAAATTGGTTTCATAATCTTATTTGAGATGTTAGGACGCTTTTTTAGTTCCGGGACTTATTACGACCCCTTTACATAAAACGTTTTTAACGTTGGTCCTATTAAATGAAAGGTCCTATAAAATAGCATTTTAGGACGCTTTTGCGCGTACTAAAATCCCAGTTTTCTTGTAGTGCAGAAAGCCAAATGAGGAACGTTTAAATAAGGCTCTCAACATCAAGTTAAAGTCTGAAACCATTGATGAGTTACCAGATAATATTGATGTCACATTCACAGCGTCTGACACTGATCATGAGTCTGAGTTATTAAAGAAAGTGGTCGATCAGGTGTTGGATATGGATGAAGAGTCAAAGTCAGAGTCTAAATCTGAGAGTTCGAGTTCATCAGAAAAGAGTCCGAGTTCACCGGTTAAACGGGTTTATAATAAAGAATTTATGTTATCAAAATCTAATTTGAATGACGAACCAATCAAAGTGGCATATACTTTGAATGATTCAGACAAATTATATTCTGATGAGGAATTTCCAATAAGAAGTGTCAAATCCGAAATGATCAAACAGGTTTTCAAATTTATAGAAATTAATATTTCTGAAATAAAAGATTTAAATCTTGCTGAAAAACCTAAAAAGTACACTTCAAGAGTTCAACAGAGATTAAACAAGAAAAAAGGTTACAATTCTGGTTCTGGTTTTCAAAAGAGACCAAACCATAATGGTAATTTCAAAAAGAATGGTTTAGGTTTTAATTCTTCAGAAAATTATAAAAATGAAAAAAAAATTTAAACCAAAAACAAAATTTGTTGCAGGTGGAAGTTCGGAAGAAGAACAGAAGAAACCAATCTGGAAACAGTCAAATCAAGAGTTTCTTGCTGAGAAGAAAAAGAATATGATGATGAGAACGGAATAAAGAGTTGAGAGAAGAACGTGTTTCAAATGTCACAAGATTGGACACATTGCTTGGAACTGCCAACAGTCCAACAATACACAACAGGGAGTTTCTTTTAACTCAAAATTGAAAGAAGAATGTGTTAATGAAAAGAAACAACCAACTTAGAAATCTAATGTGTTTGAAAATTCGACTTTCGAAACTGGTGAAGTTTCAAAATGTTTTTACAAAAGAAAAGTTGATTTGAACAAATAGATATGGGTTGTAAAATCTAAAAGTAGTTCTGATAATGAATCTGATTCCATAAAATCAGAGGAGTCATTTGTTGAGTAAAAGAATGCGAATTCCGTTCCTGAGTTGAACGATGAAAACTTTCCACCATTGTGTGCAGAAAATCTGAAATCAAAAGGTAGGTTTGAGATTTCAGATCAATTCTTTGTTGGTAAGAAAGAATTTGATGCTGAAAAGACCTTCAATGGGAAAGTCAAACATATTTTTGGGAAGATGGTAGATGGGAAGGTGAAAAGTGCAAAAGATTTTTACAGATCAAAAGGAGGTTGGGATGAAGTTGAAACAAAATCACCCAAGGCTGGTCAGACTTGGGTGAATGCATTTTCAAACTAAAAATCTGACTTGCCGGAGCTCCCAAGTGGGTAATCGTGGAGCAGGAATCGGTATCTTTCTTGAGAAATTCACTTCTGTGATATTTCGACATACAGGTTTGATATACAAGTGGTAATCTTGGAAATTGTTATATTTTGATTTACAAGTGGTATTGGTTGAGAAGTGAACCTACATGTGGTAGAAGAAGGTTTTCACTTACAAGTGGTTGATCAAGGTCATTAAGTTGAACTTGATTTAACTCTCATACAAAATGTTTGGAAAACAAAGTGATGATAACCCCGATCTTACAAGTGATAAAATTAACAAAACTTATTTTCCAGAAAACCCATTTGTGATTAAAACAAACTTAAGTGTTTTGAAATTTTAATGGGAAAATAGTTTGTTGTCAGGGGGAGTTCTGATTGTTTATGCCAGGTGGATGGCGAATTGAAGCTTGAAAATCAGTTGTCACTTTACATTATACAGTTTGTTTTCAAATTTCTTTTAAATGATTTTGAATTTTAGGGGGAGTAAGAATTTTCAGAAAATCCAAAAACATTAGAAAATTTGAAAAAGTCAAAAACATGATAAAACAAAAACGAGTTTTGTTGTGAAAAAGAGGAAATGATAGTACATCAGTAGACAGTTGCGGTATGCTAAAGAATTGTAACATTTAAATAGCTTTAAACGGTCTCACTGATGATATGCCGATAGGTTTTTACACATTTAGTAAACTTTTTCGGGATATAAACTTAAATTCAAATTTGCTTGTTTTGTGGGGAACACTACTTGGATATATAGGTAACCCCTGAAATCTTGTTTGAAAGGTCCCTCTTTCTGAGATACTAGGTCTTTATGCTCAGTGATATCTGGGGTATTATCCCGGGACTTCTGATTTTGCGGAAGCAATGGCCTACTCCCTGTATAAAAAATGATGAAACATTGCAAAATGCTAATCATGTGCTGTTGAAGAAAATATCCTCTAAAGGGGACACACCAAAAGTCGAAGCCATCATCTCTCTGATTTTGCGGAAGCAATAGCCTGGGCTCTCACGGCCCTCGCAATTAACCCCTTACAGATATCATCTGTGGTATACTCACCTGTAAGACTGAATATTGGGATCTGGATACGGGAGTATATTCAAGAGGTGGGACACATGAATAAGTTTAAGTTCTTAATACACCTAATTCGTATCCTGAATCAGTTGAAATTTGTGTGAGAATTTAAGTGGATCAGTATATCGACAATCTAAGTGAATTGTTTAATTCTTAATGTGTAACTAAGCTCAACGGTACTTGTGACTTGTCAAAAAATGATATGATCCTCTTACACAAACTCACAAAATATTGTATGTTAAATTTCTTTACTGCATTTTATTCTTATCAAAAATCCAAAAAGATTTTCGACAACTGATATTGGAAAGCTGATTTTCAAAATTCCGAGTGCTAAACATGACGAACAGGTTTGGGAGAAGTGTTGTGAGAAAAATGGTTTGCATACAGATGGTCTTCAGAGTGTGTTCACTGAGTAAATCAATTGTGAATTTGTTTCTGCAAGTGATAAGCAGAAAAGTATAAATTTGTCAATTTTTAAATTTGTGAAATTTATTGTGTGATAGAAATGTGTGCAGGATAATCGTGTTTATATCTGAGCAGAGTGTGAGCCAGATCACGATCTTGGAACATAAAAGCTATACTGCAATCCCAGCACAACTCAAGGGGGAGTATGCTAGTAGAGGAGAGTCTGTAGATGCTAGAGTCAGTTCTGTATCCTGAAAGATTAATCAAGAGATCTGATTAAGAGAATTAGAGTGAAGAAAAAGCCAGGTTGAGATTCTGGTGATGAAGAGACTGAGGATGCTTATAATGTTAGATATTTTGGAAGAAGCCCAAAGACTGATAAAGACTGAAGATTGTGAAGACTCGACACTTAAGACTCGTCAACATTCGAGGGGGAGTCTGTTGGTGCATACGTCTGTCGACTTCGTCTTGTATCGAGTCTTGTATTAAAAATGTTAGATCAAGGCACATTGTACGAGAATTCTAGGGTTTGTATGTGATTAAGCTAATTTCGCTTGAAATGGCTCTTGCCACTTTCAAGCGAAATCAACATCAGCTATTTCGCATGAAATGGCACTTGCCACTTTCAAGCGAAATCACCACATCTATAAATACCCTTGGAGCGAAATCATTTGTAACTTTTGTAATTCCGGTACCGAAGTGCTGCCGATGTGTCCACTGATCTGGAAACTTGTTATATCAATTAAACAAGATAATTAAGTGTGTATCAAGCTGTTTTCCAAGTTAATTCATCTGTTTCCGCCTCTTGAATTGATTAGAACTCTTCTGAACGACTCGTTTGGGTCTCAAAATGATCCTACATGCGATGCAAGTGATTATACCATAGGTGCGGTTTTAGGTCAAAGAGTCGATAAACATTTTCATCCAATCTACTACGCGAGCAAAACTTTGAATGATGCTCAAGAGAACTATACAACCACGGAAAAAGAGCTCTTAGCCGTAGTGTTTGCGTTTGATAAGTTTCGCTCATATCTCGTACTTTCCAAAACCACCGTGTTCACCGACCACGCCGATTTGAGCTTTCTTTTCCAAAAGAAAGACGCGAAGCCACGCCTCATTAGATGGATTCTTTTGCTCTCCGAGTTCGATATCGAAATTAAGGATAAAAGGGAGCGGAAAATGTAGCCGCCGACCATTTGTAACGCTTAGAGGATCCTAAGAGAGAGGAGGTTCGTGAGGATTCAATAGGAGACACTTTTCCTTATGAAACCATAAACTTTGTTAGTGCCGAGGTAGGGGGTTTGCCATGGTTTTCGGATTTTGGCAAATTATTTAGCAACCGGAGATATTGTGAGGGGTATGTCATACCAAAAAAAGAAAAAGCTTCTTAGGGATGCTAGGAAGTACATTTGGGATGACCCGTACCTTTTTAGGATAGGTGGTGATCGAGTGCTTAGGAGATGTGTTTCAAAAGAGGATGGGATGGACATCCTTAGACATGTGCATGAGGGTTTAATAGGAGGCCATCACGAGCTAAATGTGACGGCACAAAAGGTTTTTGATAGTGGCTTCTATTGGCCAACGGTAGTTAGAGATGCCATAGAGTTTGTTAGAACATGTGACCGTTGCCAACGTACCGACAACATCTCATCCAAGGATGAAATGCCCCAAAATCCCATCCAAGTTCTTGAAGTCTTTGACGTTTGGGGCATTGATTTCATGGGACCTTTCCCCTCATCGAGTGGGAATAGGTACATCCTCGTGGCCATTGACTATGTCTCAAAGTGGGTGGAAGCTCAACCTTTGCCCACTAATGATGCCCGAGTGGTGGTGAGATTTCTTAAGAAGTTATTCACACGTTTCGGAGTTCCCAAAGCTATCATAAGTGACCGTGGTACGCGTTTTTGCAATTCCGCCATGGAAAAGGCACTTGCTCTCTATGGTGTCACTCACCGTCTTTCCACCGCATACCACCCGAAAACTAGTGGTCAAGTAGAAAATACAAACCGAGGGGTGAAGAGAATCTTAGAAAAAAACGGTAGGAAAAAGTAGAAAGGATTGGTCGGAAAAGCTCGACGACGCATTATGGGCATTCCGCACCGCCTACAAAACACCGCTAGGAACCACGCCCTGCATGATTGTGTATAGCAAAGCATGCCATCTTTCGGTGGAGTTAGAACATAGAGCTTTGTGGGCATTGAAAACCATTAACCTCGACCTTACCGAAGCCGCAACAAAGAGGTTCTTCCAAATCCATGAATTAGAGGCTCTAAGGGATGCCGCCTATGAACGATCTTGGAGTATCAAGGAAAAGACTAAGGCGTTGCATCATAGGAGGTTGCGAGGGTTGAAGGAGTTTAAGGTAGGTGCTAGAATGCTCTTATTCAATTCAAGATTGAAATTGATAGCGGAGAAATTGAAATCGAGATGGACCGGACCGTATGTGGTAAAGGAGGTATTTCCATACGGTACCGTCGAGTTGTATGACGAAGTCGATAAAGGTGTGTGGAAGGTAAATGGTTATCAATTAAAGCACTACTTGGGAGGTCCCATTGATACTACCGAGGAGGAAGAAATTCCTCTAGAGGACCCACCCACCTTCACCGAACAATGAGTGAGAAGAGCTTCGTTTGTAGAGTATGTACTGTTTGTAAATTTCTTTATTTTTCGTATTTCTCTTATTTTTTCGTGTTTGTGTCTTGTGTGTTTAAGAGATTTTGCAGGAAACCTACCTATGAAGAGCTGAATTTGAAAACAAAACGGCATCCCAGGTAAGTCCCAACACTTAGAAAATATTTGGGATGGTTTGGGGAAGGTTTGGAAAAAGTTAGAAATTTTTCTAAGTCCTAAAACTTGAAATTTTTCGAATCTTTCTGTGAAAAAAATGCCTTGGCATCGCGCCACCATGAAACACAATACCCATGGCGCAGCACCACCCCCAGGGTCAACAAAAACACATTTGAACCCCAAGAAACTGAACCCCCTATCTGAACCAGGTCGTGGCGCTACGCCACAGCTAATGCCTTATGAGGTGGCGCCCCGCGACGGTATTAAATTCGAAATAAAAGATCTTCCCTCACTTGTTTCCCCAAATCAATTTAAACCCTTGTCACTTTCCTTTCCACCGCCCCCATCGACGCAAAACCATTACACCACCATATCTCCCTCCATTCACCACCGATTTCCACCCTCTTTACACCCACGTAACCGGCTTTCAACAGAGAACAACCCCCACCATACAAAAACTTCATCCATCAGCTGAATCACTACGTTTGGGGACCCGCCATTAACGAAAAAAATTCGAGTTTTTCTTTCCAAAATCAACACCTCGGGTACACTTTTTGTGCATTATTCTCTATTTGTTGTGATTAGAGTCTATGTTTGAGTCTTTATGTCGGCAGTCGAGTCATTCCGTGGGTCCGTTTTTGAGTCAGTTGTGTCATGTTTTTTGTGTGAGTTGTTCGGGTCTTATGTGTCATGTAAGTTTTCGAGTCAGTCCATGAGTCATTTGTTTGGGTAACGAGTCAGTTTAGGTCGTAGCAGTAGGTGGTTTGTGTTGCGTCCATTTAGTTGCTTGGTTAGTATGGTTGTGAGTCTAAAGGTCTTGCACTAGTTATTTGTTTAGGATGCGGGTAGGATACGGTTTGGGTTTTTCAGCCGAGCATATGGTTGCGGATGGTTTGGGTTGGGACTTGAGTTAATTTTTACTACATCCTAGTTTCGGGTTAGTTTGCTTTATGGCTTGATATGAGTATAGATGTTTGTCGGGTTAAAGTTGGAAATTGATATTGCTGAATTTGGTGTTGGTTTGGAATACATTGACCCTTAAAGTTCCGATCTTGCGCGTTAAAACTAAATTTTTGCAATGGCAAAAAACCTCCTTTAACAAGGCGAAAATTTTCGATGCTAAATTTGTTTTAAAAGCTACTACATGGCTGATTTTTAAGCGAGGATTGGACTTCAATGTCATTGTTAGGCACTTGTTTTAATTGCGGACAATTAAAGTGCCGAGGGGGGTAGTGTACATTGATTCTAGTTTAGTGTCTTTGTGTCGTCTTAATGTCGTTTTAGCCTAATTTGAGTCGTAGTTAGTTGTTAATGGGTTTACTTGCACGTACAAGTGATTTAAGCTCGACCGTACTCAATCTCCATTCGGGCGAGTTTAGCTATCACTTAGCATTTGTAAAAAAGTAACCCGTTTGTTTCAGAATTAGCCGCAAATGGAATGCTATACGGCTATTCTTTCTTTTTCGAAAAATTTAAAAAAAAATATAAAAATTTCAAAAAAATTAAAAAACTGAAAAATACCAAAAATAGTTTGTTATTACTAATTGTCTGCCTGTTTTGTTTTGATTGTATCTGTTTTGCAGGCATGGCGAGTAGTTCGCGTAGAGGTAGAGCGCGAAAGACATGAGCGACTCAGTCGGCACCGCAACAGGACCCGCCTCAGCAGGACCCGGTCCCACAGGAGACACCGATCATTCAGATAGCTGCCGATGATCCGAAACTGAGAAAGATTGAATATCAAAGTTCTTATAATTTTATCCCAAATATGAAAATGCTTTGAGCCAATCACCCGATACTAAAATTTGAGCCGAGTACAGCAGAATGGAATAAATATGATAAACTGAAGAAGACTGAACTACTTCAGCACAGGGTTATAGATTGGTTGTGGTTGAGTGAGATAGGCTCGAAGCAGGAGGTGAGGGACCTTTTGGGTCAAAGGTTGATTGATGCGTTGGAGTGTATACAGCCTCAGTATGAGGAGCTGGTGCTAGAGTTTCATAGCACCTGGATGCACAAGGAGGGAAAGTTTGAGCATGACTCAGCTGTGTCGTTCAGTTTAGGTAGGCAGGTGTATGAGATGAATATGGCGAGGTTTGCCATAGTGTCGGGGTTGTATACTGAGGAGGAAGTTGAGCGGCCGGAGTTTGTTACTAGTTTAAGGGGTGCTTACTCTTAGCCTAGGGATTATGGGGTTGGTGCGACTGAGCTGCGAAAATTATGGAGTACGATTTCTGACCACCCGTTCACGACTACGAACCTGATCACTTCGGTTCGTAACCCGATTTATAGGTATGTCTTGAAGATTTTGTCTACTACACTGGTGGGTCGGAAGTCGGGGTAGAATAAGGCAAATTGGATAGAGCTATTTATTCTCATGTGTAGGGTACAGAACAGGGAAATGAATCTGGCTACGGTCTTAGCAGATTCTTTTAGGAGGAGTCGTCGAGGTGGTCCTCGTGCTGGTTTGGATATGGACCCCTATATTACTAGGATTGCATGAAATCTGGGGGGGTTTACCAAGTACGTCCCCGAATTTCTACACGAGGGGTCCAAGACGGTGACGTTCGGTATGAGAGAGTTGCAGTAGGCGGGGATAGTGTCATGGATGGATCCCTACGGCTGGGAGCCGATCAGGCAGGGTCCACAGGTGCAGCCGCTAGAGGGACATCCAACTGAGGATGTGATGCTTCAGGTTGATCCTACACACAGAGGCCACCACAGCGACACGAGTTGCCAGCACACTAGTACCCTCGCAGACAGCCACCACCTACACCTCTTACCTTGGAGTCATTCTCTGTGTATGTGGAGCAGAGAGGTTCGACAGACTGGAGCACCTTATTTTGACAAGTCAGGATAGGCAGGAGAGTGCCCTCCGATATATTATGAGTAGGCACAACATGGGGATTCCAGACTTCTTCCAGCCGAGGCAGCAGGGTAGCTCGGCTGGTACTGCTGAGAGGTTTGATCTGATTCCCCCGATTCGTATATTCGGAGAGGGCAGTTCAGGTGCAGGTGGTCGAGAGGAGAGCAGTCACGAGTCTGCTAGCGAGCATGACGAGGACTAGTGTGGGGATAGCATGAGGATGCAGGAGCAGCAACTGACTACTATATCTTTTGTTTGATTAATTTTCTTTTGTGCTGTTTTTGATCCTCATTAGTTGGTTTGTACTTATACTGATATACTGTGAACAGGTTGGTTATGGAGGTTGGGTTGGTTGATGTTGAAAGTGATGATCTGATGATGATATATATTTTATTATGTTTTGGTAGTTTGTGTTGATGATTGATAGGTTGATTTTTAGCCGCTTTCGTTCGCGTGTTCGAGGTTAGGAGTTGTTTGCTGAGCGCGTTTCGAATTAGAGGGTGTTATGGAAACGAATGGAACTTTGACAGTCTCACATATTCAGCTAAGTCGTTTCCCTTTTTGTTGTTGTATTTTATTTATTTATTTCGTTATTTAGTTCGTTTTTTATTTAGTTAGTTCGTTAGTAGTTTAGTGGTTGCTTTTCTTAGGTAGTTTGGAGTCGTATTTCCGTTCTTGCATTAGGGACAATGCAATCTTTTAGTGTGGGGATGGGATACATGTAAATAATCGAGTCTTAAGTTGAAAAAAAATTGAAAAATTAGAAAAATGTCCTTTGAAATGAGAAGTTTGCATAATAAAATGGAAAATGATAGAAAAGGTGAATTTTTGCTTGGGTTCGAATAATAATAATATGAGATTAAAATAAATCGAGCTTGCGTCTAGTTAGGGATGTGTGGATAGGCCCGGGTTTGGTTTTAAGTCCCTTTGAGCTAATACACCTTAATTGTCGGTCTGCTTGTGGGTTTTCGCCTGGGAGATATGGGAAATCAAAACTGCCGATAATAGTATAAGGGTCACCGTTATAAGTTAAAACTGTTAGAGTTTGTGATCATGCGAAATATAAAAAAAATTAAAAAAATAAAAAGTGAGCTAGAAACTAAATGAAAGTAGCGCATTCTTATGTAGTCTGGGTTGGGGATAGTGACTTTACAACCGGATTACCGCTCGGATGTGTGAAATCGACCTTGCAAATAAAAGAAAAAAAAGTACCGAAGCTTAAGTAATCCGAGTTGGGGATAGCGACTCTATAGCCGGATTGCCTCTTGGTTAGGGAAAGCAATGTCTACGCTCATTAAAGGAAAAAAAATTAAGAAAGAAAAGCTAAAAAAAATGGAAAAAGAAAAAAATTTGATTGTAAACTCTCTTGGTTTTGATATAAGACGGTTGGGAATTGGTTCAGTGATTGTTCCTTTAGTCCTATAAGCTTGAGATGGGAGTAGGTAGACTGTAGATTCTAGTGTGAGACCCTTGGTAGACTGACCGCACTTAAATTAAATTCACATGATAAGGGTTTCGGATCGGACTTGGGTTTAAAAGGACAAGTATATTCGCAATCGTGACTAACGCAAGCCTTGGTTTTAATAAGATATAAATAGTTTTTGATCCAAGTGATTATTCCTGATTCCGTTGCATAATTCTTTTTCCCAGACGAAAAAATAGTAAGTGTGGGGATATTTGATGTATTGCAAAATTCATCCTTTATTCGTGTATAGTTTGTACAATTTTCCGTTGTTTTTAGTTTAGTTTACGTTAGAATGTGCGAGCTATTGATCAAATTGCGTTTTCCAGGTCTTGGTACATAGTGTTGCTGAAAATGGAGTGAAAACGAGCTACAATGCTGAAACACCAAGTCCCGAAACAAGCTTAAAAGAGTTAGAATAATTTTGGAGAGTTTTGGGATGCTAGAGCTGGGAATTGGACGCAACCTTCGGTAAAAAAAGTGCCATGGCATCGCGCCACGGCTAAACTAGAATCTCGTAGCGTAGTGCCAGCAAATAAACAAGGAATTCTGGATTTTTACATGATGGCGTCGCGCCACCAGGAATGTCCTCACCCGTCGCGCGACGCGACGAGGATGTCTGACGGCCAAAATTCGTTACGAATTAGGGTTTCGTATATAAACTGAAGATAATCATTCATTAACGAGAAGTTACGAACAAAAGAAACCCTAGGCGATTTTCAGAGCAGATTTCATGGTTTTCGGAGTATTTTGGCTTGCGGGAATCATCTGGTTGAAGCTCGAAGCATAGGAAAGAAAATTGTGCGGGTCTTATCTCTCGGTTTTCATTATTTTCTTGTTTCGATACTTTAATGATGAATTCTTATTTTGAACTTATTATGTTGATTTTAGACATCATGTTTTCAGGCTAAAACCTTCGTTACTACCTAGGTTAGATTATAGTTTAATAAAGTTTGGATTTTTAATGGTTTTCTATTGTTTGGTTATGGATTGATCTTTGAAAGTAAATAATTCTAGAACCTTTAATTTGGTGCATGTGCATATTTAATTTTGATTGTTGATTATTTGCTGTTTCACATAAATTTTGGTGGATGTCTTTCACATAATGAATTTGTGTTGATTATTCGTATCTTTGCGGGTTCGGGTGATCTTTGGGTAAATCGGCCGATAGCCTTAGAAACAGTAATTAAAATTCAATTAGAATTATGTATTCTGCTTAACTTGTCGCTGAGAGGCTCGAGTTAGTTAGTAGGTCTCGTTGCAATATATAGCTAAGATAGGTTTTGAGAGAAGTCCGTCCTAGTTCCCTAATTGCACCTGTGTCTATTAAACCAAGTTAGAATCTAGGATTGCCTTAGACTGTCGCGCTGAGAGGTAGTTAGTCGTATTAGGGCACTTTTAGAGTCGTTAGAGGACTGAGAGGAAGTCTAACAATCGGTGTTCATAACAACCTTGTAGGGTTTCCTAAGTTTCTTCCTGAGAAGGGTCGGGAAGTCTTAGCATGAGACACCTTAGGGTTTAGTACTTTACGATCCCGATTCCATACCACAATAGTACCGTTAGAAATCCATTCCTAGTTAAACTGGATTCAAGCCTAGGTAGTCGTTAATCTCATTTTAATTAAACCTTAGTTCTCGTTCGTGTCATAGTCTAGTTTTATTTCAATTCCAATTTTAGGATTTTAGTAAATCCCCCACCCCTTTAAAACACAAAAATAGTTAAGTCGTGTCAGTGTTAGTCTAAATAAAGTCGTTAATGTAATTAATTAGAGTCCTTGTGGGTTCGACATCCGGACTTGCTTTTCTTTGCTAGAGTCGACCGGTTCACTTACCGGTGAGTAGTTTAGTCAAGTTAGAGAGTCTAGATTATTATTACTTGAGTCTAAATTTTGGTTTATTTTAGTTTATTCATTTGAACTACTTATTGCACATCATACACGTATATCCATGCACTGTTCACAAGGTTAATGAAAATCAAGAATATGCTCCGATTATATCATAACACATGAACTACTAAAACTTTCCGATCATTACATTACCTGGAGGATTTCCGATCTATGCCCCACCAAAACCATGCCCATGAGCACCACGTCCACGTCCCTGGGCATTATTCTTGTTAGGATCGCGCTGTTCCATGGCAGTATTAACGTGTTGGGCTATAAGTTGTGCCAACTCTTCTAGGGTGGTAGGTAGCTCAGAACCCTGTCTCGCTTTTGGAGGTATTTCGTCGTTTCTATTATTACAGCAATAATAATAACATAAGACGATATCCAAAAATAATTCATCATTAAATGCTAGTGGACCAAACATTACACATGTATAATATCCACATGAAAATGAGAATAATTTTTTAAACCAAAAGTAATTCATCTGCTATTCATCATAGAAATTATAAAAGTTGTTTTTAGTACACAACTAACCACATTTTGGCATGTCTACGTCAACACCCATAACAAGTTCATGTAAAAATTTCTACTAAATATCCAAAAATCTAGCATGCAAGCCATAAATAGAGTGTATCAAAAGAGACATACAAAACAACCAACAAAAACATCAAACAACTAACGCTTCAAAACCAAAAAATCCAACATCCTCCTAACCAGCTCCTCCAAATCCACTATCCTCAAGTGCAATCTGATCCATTGCACTATCGTCTACATCCTTCAACTCATCGTACCAGTCCATCTGTCCTTCAAGATCCTTCATCTTATCCCTAGCTGAGTCCAGGTCTCCGCGCAGAGTGGCAAACTCTCAATCGCAATGACAACGTCGATCAACCCATACTCCTTTATGCTTCTTGGAAGCAGATGTTGTATCAACGTGCGACGTCAATGCGATCTCTCCAACAGGCCTAGTCCTCTTCCTACATCGACAATAAACCAAAAGAGGTGTAGTAGGAGCGCGTGACTCGATTAATGATAAGGATGACTCATTAGTAACAGGTGGAGGGATCTCAGTGATAGGCTCGATCACAGCAGCAGATGGGACGACTGTTGGCTCTAATGGTTGAGCCTGACGATAGTGGTGTCCACCATTGGTGCGATACTGAGAGATCCTCTGATCATAGGGACACATCTAATCACATCATCGATAACTGGTACAGTGCCTGACGATTGTCCCATCCTGTGAATCGAGGGAGGAACATCATCATCGTCGTCTATCCACCCGTTTCTTGTGAAAGCATATCGGGGGTCTACCTGCCTGGCAAAAACAGCAGGATCAACATGAAATGACGAAGCGAATTCAGCTATACCAACCATCTGTGGTTTAGTGAGGGGTATCTCTGGTAGAATGGATCTGGGTGAAGTCTCGAATTCTGGCTCATTACCGGAGTCATGAATCTCGATGACCTCGTGCTTGTGTGACATCTGTGACATATATAACCGTACAAAGTAAGTGTGTGTTCAAATGAAAAATAACACATAAGGCCCAAATAAACAGACAATCACGTACGCACATAAACACGCAATGGTTTTCATACATGATAAAAATTTCCATGTTTATTTAAAAAATTTTGGTTTCGCGAATTTTGGACTTTAATAAAAAAAATTCTTTGGTTGAAGTCTAGAGTTTTCCCAGAAAACATCTAGTTCGCTAACAACCGTTGGCTCTGATACCAACTTCTGTCACACCCCAAAAACGTCGCAGCAGAATATAAAACGTAGTGGTGACGGAAGTTGGTGCCCATTAATATCTTGCTGAACGACGCATCGAGTTGTTGGACTTTTTAAATTAACTAAAACGTAGATTTTAAAACGTAAAGTCTTAAAGTACGTCACAACCACACCATAGTTAAGTTATCTTGATCCTTATGGATCTTATTACATTTGTCCTAAACAGTTTTAAAAGTTTTTCCAACTTATTATCAAACCAAACATGCATCAACAACCACAAGATACCCTATAATTCCCAAAGCCAAACTCAAGTACCTGAAGAACACGTTAAAATTAAGTGTCAACACAAAGGAGGGTGGCTTCACATATTCAAATTTAAATAATTTGATCCAAGGAAAAACTTTCTAATTATGTGTTTATCATAAAAACATCCATATAATTCTAAGAAAGTTAATTCATTTCCTTGTAAAATAACTCAAGGGTCAGCCGTCGCAAGCATTTCCGTAGAACCTTCCGACCATAGAAATCTTCCCGATTTTACATATTAAATTGATAGAATCAAATGTTCAGACTCGTAAGTTAGCAAGACAATACGAACTATATATTAACAATGAAGGTATAATCAATGCTAAACTATGCACAAAATATCAGTTCGTCGTTTGACTTGACACGGAGCGACCGGTCAGGACGGGGTTGTCAACCCAATACTTAAATTGTCACGCCCCGATATTTCCACATATTACCGGTGGGACCGGTGGGGAGTATCGTGACGTAGTTGATATCATCATAGACAATTAACACAATATTATAGCACAGCGGAAGGCTAGGTAGATAATTACTATTACAATCCAATTTTCAGAAAATACTGATGTGATTATTACATACAAGCTTGTAATATTAAATCCACACACGAATCGGTACAGAATGTAAAAATGAAGTTTAGCAGACTTTAAGGCATCTTTAAGAATTTGCAAGATCTTCTATTTCGACACCGAGAAACTCCCAGCCTATTACGAGTAGTACCTGTCACTTAGTCTTTTGAAAATACGTCAGTTTACACTTGTAAATACAAATAACCGACTCATTTGAAAAGAGTTTATGAAAATTGATTTAGGCGCAGAAGGCACAACACCCTAATATAACTTGGGACAATCTTTATTAAAATCTTGTATATAGATTTACATGTTTGTCATACATTTAGGGCTCGGTATAGAAGCCGAGACATGATTAATCGACACACCGCTTATAAAACGCACAAAGGAGTTATCCCCAACTTGTGGGTAATTTGCATATTAGCATCTGTCAGGTGTATGCCTACACCCCGTGCTTAAGTCGTGGCCATTTTCAAATGAAATGAGCTGAAGATATCCAGGACACGGTCGTATTAACCCCCAATGTTTATGTTATCAAACAAAACAGACTAAAACGGGTTATCCAATTTATTAATCACAATCCAATTAAATGATTCCATACCCGACCAAGCGGTATTATATTATACCGTATCCCAAGCCCGTATAAGGGAAAATAAGTTAAAAGTATTTACCTGAGCTAGTACTTGATTCAGAGCAAAATAACTCAGTCGTATTCAATCTAACTAAATGCATGTAGCTTTTACCGGGTGGTTCTAGTCTGGAATGACGGTAATATATAACCAATTCAGAATGCTAACGTGTCACACCCCCAAAATCCACCATGCGGAGTACCACCGCTTGGAGGCGTGACATGACCAGGATCGAGCCACCAATCATATCGAACAACGTATTTTAGTAAATAAAATCAATCACAATACAATTGGTGACCAAAAGGAAGTTAACCAAGTTCAATTTAAACAGCGGAAGCATAAGATGTTATACCAAAACATAAGTTTGTAGTTTCATAAGTTTAAAGACCCCAACAATAGTTTCATAAGTTCATAACGTTTATTTAGTAAGTACGGGACATATTAGTTCGCATCCCACAACGACCACCTCCATGTGCAAGCTCCACAGCATCTAACGACCTGCAAGGCATGTAACAACTAGTCAACAACAAAGTTGAGTGAGTTCACGTTTGGTTGTTTAGTTAATGAGTTCGTATCAGGAATCGGAAGTTCGTTTCATAACCAAGTATTACCCATCATCCTTGATTCCCAAACCTTTACGATATTTAGTGGGGGCTTCCCATTATGTATGTTACTAGACTAGGCGTATCCATAAGTGTCCTTCCCAATCCGAGGACGGTGTTATGTATGAGTGTACGTAGGTTTTACGTACGTGCCCTTCTCATCCGAGGACAATAGTGAGTGTGAGTGTACGTAAGTTTTACGTACGTGCCCTTCTCATCCGAGGACAGTAGTAAGTGTGAGTGTACGTAGGTTTTACGCACGTGCCCTTCTCAATCCGAGGACAGTAGTTGGTAGTCTAGTAGTGTTGGTAATATAAATAGAGTGATAGTACGAGTAGTTATTCAATCCCATTCCCAACCACCGGGAATCCCATGCCTTAGTAAGGGTGTGAACTCACCTCGGTTTGCTCGGTTAGACTCTCAGATATAGCTAACAGTCAAGGTCGGTCAATCACGTCCTAGTATGATTTACCAGTTAGTCATTTAGTGGCTTTCAAATAGAACACAAAGTTCCTACACGTATCTATCACACAACATGCAACACTGTAACGGTTTATGCCCATCTAAGTTTCCCGTCCATTCCCCACTCAAAATCAAACATACGATAATGCACATAACATATATAACATGTTAAATCATTCACAGATAGCATACTCGACATTTAGACACGCAAGTCACAACTTATGTCAATTCAGCATTAATACTCAAAACCGGCTGTTTTTCGGACATTTAAATAAAATAGTTAGATTATTCCAAAAATTCCCAAATTTTTATGGAATGTCATAAACATTCCATATTTTATTGTGTAAAAATATCGGGGTCCGGTTCATTACCCACATTTTATAAAAAAATCATATTCGGGACTGAACTCAGATTTATGTATTTCTGACCACAGTCCGCGAAACAATTTATTAAAAATTCATCGAGTGTCCGATTTACGAAATTCCAGTGGGGTAATTACAAATACATAGGTTGTTATTTACGGTACAAATTTCATGGTCCGATTCATCACAAAACTCAGGTTATGACTGAAAGTACGACACCCATTTATTGCTGTCAAAATTCAGTTTAAGTTGCTGTTACAAATTAACACTTTAAAAATAGTAAACGGAGTCCAAAAATTACGATTCCGGTGCCATTAGAACCGTATTTCATAATAACATATTTTATACTCAAAATATCGATTTTTTGTTGAGGTTAAGACCTGTTTACAGCCAACTGAAGTTGGCTGTAAAGTATGGACAGATTGCTGTTTTTAGTGTTTAACCTTCTAAATCGTGTTCGATCGATTCCGTTAACAAGTTTAGTGACCACAATAACATCACATACTAATATTATTCAGCACAACATCAGAAAATCAGCCAATCATCATAATCACACAAGATCTACATGTTTTATACTAACATTCATCCTTTAACCACCTTGTTCATCACTTTAGTAGACTTTTAGTTGGTGATCTTATATGTTAGTGATTTTTAACCGACGAAACTCTTATTAACCACTCTAGACAAGATCAAGAAGGTGTTTTAGAACACTTACTACTAGCTCAAGGCTAGGGAAGTTCAAGAGTGCAAATGAGGTGGATAAAAGCAATCGGGAGAGGTCCTTCAAGATCCGTTGCTTGCAACCTTCCTAATTAAGCTCGAGACACCTTATAACAAGCTTGGAAACATTGTTGGATGAATGAAAATGAGAGGAGGTAGAGATGGTGGTGTGGCCGTGAGCTTTGAATGAGGGAAGAAGATGGTGGTGTTGATGAAGTGTTGGTGATTTATGATAGATTGTGATCTAGTGTGTTATTCATATATCCCCCATCATGTGCTTTAACCAAAGGACCTTGTGTCTAAGATGTACATGGCATATCTTACAACCAAATCCTCAAGATCTTTTAACAAGGCCATGTGGCCGATTTTATTAGGGTGTAGGAGGGGTCTATGTGTAATTTTTAGTTATAGAATTATCCAAATCCAAGATTGTGATCTTTGAGAGATCTTGTAAGATCATATGGAATCCAATAAAGATATGTAGGATCTTGGCAAGATTGTATAAGATTATAGAAATCTTATGGGGTGGGGTCCTTGTGACCGTAAATTGGTATGGGGGGGGGGGGTAAAGTGCAAGTTCCAATCCCTAATTACAATTATAAGTTGAGTTTCAAGTAAAAGGGTTTAGGGATTTAGTGTGTTATTATGCTATAAGGGGTGTTATGGTATTCGGGGACCATAACTAGCTCAGTAAAAGTGGAACAATGTGTTTAACAATATTTTTGTGTTTCAGATAATGTCTGGTTGTTTGGTTCGATACTGTTCCGTTAAAGAGTTTAATTATTCCGTAAAGTGTCCTATTTATATATTTGTAACGTTTTTGCTTTCTAACACTTAGGAAAATATAACGGACTATTTAGTGACCTATCTGTACATTATTAGCATGTTAGCAAATACGTGTAAGCATAACACAGATATCAGAAAGCAGTTAAGTAATTCCACACAGTCGTCAAATACTTTAATTATCATTAATAATTTGTATGGAATACATGTAAATTCGAGGGTTGTCACATTCTCCCCCTGTTAAGAGAATTTCGTCCCGAAATTTAGCGCGTGGTTACTGAGGAAGCTAGTTAAGTTGCGTTGTTTTCCAGATTTTCCTGGGGTGTCACATCATCCCCCCGTTGATTTGGAATTTCGTCCCGAAATTCTGCAGTAGCTTCAGCCTCAGTAGTGGTTGCGTTTTTCTTAAACAGTTGGGGATACTTGAGTTTCATCTGGTCTTCTCGTTCCCAGGTATACTCTGGGCCACGACGAGCATTCCAACGAACTCGGACCAGAGGTATCCTGGTATGCTTGAGGATCTTAACATCTCGATCAGTAATCTCTACAGGTTCCTCGACGAATCGGAGCTGGTCGTCGATAGTGAGTTCCTTCAGAGGAACTATGAAGGTCTCATCTGACAGACACTTCTTCAGATTTGACACGTGGAATACGTTGTGAACTCCGCTGAGTTTTTCGGGTAGATTCAACCTGTAGGCTACCGTACCAATTTTCTCAATGACTTCGAATGGTCCGATATACCGCGGATTGAGTTTGCCTCGTTTGCCAAAGCGGACTACACCTTTCCAAGGTGAGACTTTGAGTAGCACTCGATCCCCAACCTGGAGCTCGAGTGGTTTTCTTCCCTTATCAACATAGCTTTTCTGACGGTCACGAGCTGCCGCCATTCGCTGTCGTATCTGAGCAATTTTCTCGGTGGTATCTACCACATGTTCTGGGCCAGTGATTTGGCTGTCACCAACTTCTGCCCAACAGAGAGGTGATCGGCATTTGCGTCCGTATAATGCCTCAAATGGAGCGGCTTGGATGCTGGTGTGGTAGCTGTTGTTATATGAAAACTCCACTAACGGGAGGTGCTTTTCCCAGCCATTGCCGAAGTCGATTACGCATGCCCTAAGCATGTCTTCCAAGGTTTGGATGGTGCGTTCAGATTGCCCATCCGTCTGCGGGTGATAAGCGGTGCTCATATCTAAACGTGAGCCAAAGGACTTGTGCATTGCTTGCCACAGTTCTGAAGTAAAACGTGCGTCACGATCAGATATAATAGAGATTGGCACTCCGTGCCTTGATACCACTTCCTTTAGGTAAATGTCTACAAGAGTAGAGAACTTGTCCGTTTCCTTGATAGCCAGAAAATGTGCAGACTTGGTTAGTCGATCTACGATCACCCAAATGGTATCGATTCCGGGTTGAGATCTGGGCAGGCCGGTAACGAAATCCATGGAGATTTGCTCCCATTTCCATTTCGGGATCTCTGGTTGTTGAAGTAGGCCTGATGGTTTCTGATATTCAGACTTGACTCTCGCACAAGTCAAGCATTTGCTGACGTAGGTTGCTACGTGGGCTTTCATGCCAGGCCACCAATACGTAGTCTTGAGGTCGTGGTACATTTTATCCGAACCAGGATGTACCGAATAACGAGACTTGTGCGCTTCGTCCATCACAAGCTCGCGTAAGTTTCCATAAAATGGAACCCAGATGCGTCCGTTTACATAGTAAGCACCGTCTTCCTTTTGTTCTAGCCGCTGCCTCGATCCTCGTAGGGATTCAGCCCTGATGTTCTCTACCTTCAATGCTTCGACCTGAGCATCACGAATCTGAGAGGGAAGGTTAGATTGGATGGTAAGTTGTAGAGCACGTACACGCCTAGGTATAGTATCCTTTTGACTGAGGGCGTCGGCCACAACATTGGCTTTGCCCGGATGATACTTGATAGCGCATTCGTAATCATTCAAGAGTTCGACCCATCGGCGTTGTCGCATGTTTAACTCGTTTTGCTTGAAGATATGCTCGAGACTCCTGTGATCGGTGTAAATGGTGCACTTGGTACCGTACAGGTAATGTCTCCATATCTTAAGCGCGAATACAACTGCTCCCAGCTCCAGATCGTGAGTAGTGTAGTTTCTTTCGTGAACTTTAAGTTGGCGCGATGCGTAGGCAATGACCTTGTCACGTTGCATCAATACGCAACCAAGTCCTTGGATGGAAGCGTCGCAATAAACTACAAAGTCATCTGTGCCTTCAGGCAATGAGAGGATAGGCGCGCTACAAAGTCTATCCTTTAGGTGTTGAAAAGCGGATTCTTGTGTATCACCCCAATGGTAGATGACACCCTTCTGAGTCAGTGAAGTGAGAGGTTGCACAATCTTGGAGAAGTCTTCGATAAACCTTCTGTAATATCCTGCCAAACCCAAGAATTGGCGGATTTCTTTTGGTGTGCGGGGTGCAGGCCAGTTCTTGATTGAGTCAACCTTGGATGGATCAACATGAATCCCATCCTTGTTTACTACATGGCCTAGAAAGTGGACTTCGCGAAGCCAGAAGTCACATTTCGAAAACTTGGCATACAACTGTTCTTTTCGAAGAAGTTCCAACATAAGACGTAGATGCTGCTCGTGTTCCTCCTGACTCTTCGAATAGATCAGGATATCGTCGATGAACACAATAACAAACTTATCCAGGTAAGGCTTGCACACTCGGTTCATGAGATCCATGAAGACCGCTGGTGCATTCGTCAGCCCGAATGGCATAACCAGAAACTCGTAATGGCCGTAACGAGTTCTGAATGCTGTTTTGGAGACGTCCTCATCTCGGACCCTCAGCTGATGGTATCCCGATCTCAGGTCAATCTTGGAGTAATAGCTCGACCCTTGCAGCTGATCGAATAAGTCGTCAATACGTGGAAGAGGATAACGATTCTTCACAGTCACCTTGTTGAGCTCGCGATAGTCAATACACATTCTGAAAGTACCATCCTTCTTCTTTACGAACAAGACTGGAGCTCCCCAGGGTGAAGAGCTCGGACGTATAAAACCCTTTTCCAAGAGTTCTTGTAGCTGTGTGGACAGTTCTTCGAGTTCTGATGGAGCTAGACGATATGGTGCTCGAGCTACTGGCGCTGCTCCAGGAGCTAGCTCGATTTGAAACTCAACTTGGCGATGAGGCGGAAGACCAGGTAATTCCTCAGGAAATACCTCGGGAAAATCGCGCACAATAGGGATGTCTTCAATTCTCTTCTCTTCCGTGGATGTGTCAGTAACGAGTGCTAGAATGGCAGTGTGGCCCTTTCGCAAACACTTCTGGGCCTTAAGGAAAGAGATGATGCCTTCGACAGCACCACTCTTGTCGCCACGAATCATGAGAGGTTCTTCGCCAGAACGAGGAATGCGGACGATTTTCTCCTTGCAAACAATCTCCGCTTGATGATGAGATAGCCAATCCATCCCAATAACGACGTCGAAACTACCCAGTGTGATAGGAATAAGATCGATAGAGAAAGTCTGACTAGCTAAGACGAGGTTACAACCTTTAACTATGTGTGTGGCTTCAAGACTTTTACCATTTGCTAGTTCTATCGCGTGTTTGGTGTTCAGGAGTGTTGGAGTGCGCTTAAGCATTTGGCTAACTTTTAAGGACACATAACTAGTATCGGCACCCGAATCGAATAAAACGGTAACAAAGAAGTCATCCAAAAGAAACTTACCCATCACAACGTTGGGATCGTTCCTTGCTTCTCCCTGACCAATCACGAACGCACGACCCCTGGCACCGTTGCCATCATTGTTTCCTCCATTGTTGCCCCCATTATTGTTCCCGTTTCCTTGGTTGTGATTCTGATTCTGATTTAACTGCGGGCAGTGTCTCTTGAAGTTATCTTCAGCACCACACTGAAAGCATCCCTTGTTGCCCTGTTGCTGTTGCTGATTCTGCGGTGCTTGCTGTTGCTGCTGACGATTCTGATTCGTAGGACGTGGGCTCCTGCAATCCTTGGCTTCATGACCCATCTTGAGACACCTCTGTCAGCGTCCCTTGTTGCACTGACCACTGTGGTGTCTGTTGAATTTGTTGCACTTTGGGTGGTTTCCTCGATATCCACCCTGCCCTTGACTACCAGAAGAGTGCTGACCAGGGCTCCTATGGTCCTCAGTCCTTCGTTGCTGAGACTGAGACTGAACAGAGGTAGAGCCTTTGCCAGAATTCCCATCCCATTTTCGTTTGTTGTCGGTATGTGCATCAGAAGTAGCAGCACCAATACGCTTGGGTAGTCTGTTTTGTTCCACCGCCTGGTCGGTGAGACGATGAGCCAATTTGACGACTTGCTGGATGGTTCCCAAGTTGGCTGAAGTCACATGACTTTGAACCTCTGGTGCAAGGCCCTTGAGGTAGAGCTCAATTCGTTTGAAGGGAGGGTTCACCATGGTTGGACACAAGATGGCCAGCTCGTTTGACCTCTTAGTATACGCCTCGATCTCAGATCCTGTCATCTTCAGATTGTAAAATTCCACTTCTAGCTTGTGGATGTCATCCCGACTACAGTACTCCTCTTTGATCAGCTCTTTGAAACCATTCCAGGATGTGGCATTAGCAACTGCCAGTCCTAGTAGTTGAACTTGTGCCTTCCACCAGGTTAACGCAGCTCCTTCAAGTGTACCGGTAGCATATTTCACCCTACGGTCTTCGGGGCATTCGCACATCTCGGAAACAGTCTCTAGCTTTTCAAACCAGTGAAGAAGGCCTACTGCTCCTTCGGTGCCACTGAAAGTGGTAGGTCGGCAGTCCATGAACATCTTGAACGTGCACACCGGAGGTTGAGCATGTTGACCTGTAGTGCGAGCATAATAGGCATGGTTAAGCACGAGGGTTGGTTTATCAAGGTAGGATCTAAACGTCCTAAGGTGAGTTGGTATGGCAGGTCATACCACCTGCAGGGTTAGCTGCGAGTGCCTCCGCAACTCGTTCGTTGATCAAAGACGTCAACTGGGCTTGAGTGAGGTTGATACGTCCTTTGCATCCGCTCATGATCTTCATAATGAAGCAACGTAAGTGAGGAAAGTGTCGCGAAAGTGTGTAAGTGTGTGGGACGACATTAGAGAGTAAGCACACAAGGTTCAAATAGCATTTTTCACATTATCTAATGCACAGTGAGAACTATCTAACCGACAATATAACATAAATCATACCACTTATGGTGTCGAGTCTTGCACGTGGAGCGAAGCGTCGTTGTGGATCGTTGAGCACTGTACAGGTTATAGTCTGGTTTTATCAAAAACTTTTCCCTTTTAAAACCAAGTTCACTATAACCAATGGCTCCGATACCAATCTGTCACACCCCCAAAATCCACCATGCGGAGTACCACCGCTTGGAGGCGTGACATGACCAGGATCGAGCCACCAATCATATCGAACAACGTATTTTAGTAAATAAAATCAATCACAATACAATTGGTGACCAAAAGGAAGTTAACCAAGTTCAATTTAAACAGCGGAAGCATAAGACGTTATACCAAAACATAAGCTTGTAGTTTCATAAGTTTAAAGACCCCAACAATAGTTTCATAAGTTCATAACGTTTATTTAGTAAGTACGGGACATATTAGTTCGCATCCCACAACGACCACCTCCATGTGCAAGCTCCACAGCATCTAACGACCTGCAAGGCATGTAACAACTAGTCAACAACAAAGTTGAGTGAGTTCACGTTTGGTTGTTTAGTTAATGAGTTCGTATCAGGAATCGGAAGTTCGTTTCATAACCAAGTATTACCCATCATCCTTGATTCCCAAACCTTTATGATATTTAGTGGGGGCTTCCCATTATGTATGTTACTAGACTAGGCGTATCCATAAGTGTCCTTCCCAATCCGAGGACGGTGTTAAGTATGAGTGTACGTAGGTTTTACGTACGTGCCCTTCTCATCCGAGGACAGTAGTGAGTGTGAGTGTACGTAAGTTTTACGTACGTGCCCTTCTCATCCGAGGACAGTAGTAAGTGTGAGTGTACGTAGGTTTTACGTACGTGCCCTTCTCAATCCGAGGACAGTAGTTGGTAGTCTAGTAGTGTTGGTAATATAAATAGAGTGATAGTACGAGTAGTTATTCAATCCCATTCCCAACCACCGGGAATCCCATGCCTTAGTAAGGGTGTGAACTCACCTCGGTTTGCTCGGTTAGACTCTCAGATATAGCTAACAGTCAAGGTCGGTCAATCACGTCCTAGTATGATTTACCAGTTAGTCATTTAGTGGCTTTCAAATAGAACACAAAGTTCCTACACGTATCTATCACACAACATGCAACACTGTAACGGTTTATGCCCATCTAAGTTTCCCGTCCATTCCCCACTCAAAATCAAACATACGATAATGCACATAACATATATAACATGTTAAATCATTCACAGATAGCATACTCGACATTTAGACACGCAAGTCACAACTTATGTCAATTCAGCATTAATACTCAAAACCGGCTGTTTTTCGGACATTTAAATAAAATAGTTAGATTATTCCAAAAATTCCCAAATTTTTATGGAATGTCATAAACATTCCATGTTTTATTGTGTAAAAATATCGGGGTCCGGTTCATTACCCACATTTTATAAAAAAATCATATTCGGGACTGAACTCAGATTTATGTATTTCTGACCACAGTCCACGAAACAATTTATTAAAAATTCATCGAGTGTCCGATTTACGAAATTCCAGTGGGGTAATTACAAATACATAGGTTGTTATTTACGGTACAAATTTCATGGTCCGATTCATCACAAAACTCAGGTTATGACTGAAAGTACGACACCCATTTATTGCTGTCAAAATTCAGCTTAAGTTGCTGTTACAAATTAACACTTTAAAAATAGTAAACGGAGTCCAAAAATTACGATTCCAGTGCCATTAGAACCGTATTTCATAATAACATATTTTATACTCAAAATATCGATTTTTCGTTGAGGTTAAGACCTGTTTACAGCCAACTGAAGTTGGCTGTAAAGTATGGACAGATTGTTGTTTTTAGTGTTTAACCTTCTAAATCGTGTTCGATCGATTCCGTTAACAAGTTTAGTGACCACAATAACATCACATACTAATATTATTCAGCACAACATCAGAAAATCAGCCAATCATCATAATCACACAAGATCTACATGTTTTATACTAACATTCATCCTTTAACCACCTTGTTCATCACTTTAGTAGACTTTTAGTTGGTGATCTTATATGTTAGTGATTTTTAACCGACGAAACTCTTATTAACCACTCTAGACAAGATCAAGAAGGTGTTTTAGAACACTTACTACTAGCTCAAGGCTAGGGAAGTTCAAGAGTGCAAATGAGGTGGATAAAAGCAATCGGGAGAGGTCCTTCAAGATCCGTTGCTTGCAACCTTCCTAATTAAGCTCGAGACACCTTAGAACAAGCTTGGAAACATTGTTGGATGAATGAAAATGAGAGGAGGTAGAGATGGTGGTGTGGCCGTGAGCTTTGAATGAGGGAAGAAGATGGTGGTGTTGATGAAGTGTTGGTGATTTATGATAGATTGTGATCTAGTGTGTTATTCATATATCCCCCATCATGTGCTTTAACCAAAGGACCTTGTGTCTAAGATGTACATGGCATATCTTACAACCAAATCCTCAAGATCTTTTAACAAGGCCATGTGGCCGATTTTATTAGGGTGTAGGAGGGGTCTATGTGTAATTTTTAGTTATAGAATTATCCAAATCCAAGATTGTGATCTTTGAGAGATCTTGTAGGATCATATGGAATCCAAGAAAGATATGTAGGATCTTGGCAAGATTGTATAAGATTATAGAAATCTTATGGGGTGGGGTCCTTGTGACCGTAAATTGGTATGGGGGGGGGTAAAGTGCAAGTTCCAATCCCTAATTACAATTATAAGTTGAGTTTCAAGTAAAAGGGTTTAGGGATTTAGTGTGTTATTATGCTATAAGGGGTGTTATGGTATTCGGGGACCATAACTAGCTCAGTAAAAGTGGAACAATGTGTTTAACAATATTTTTGTGTTTCGGATAATGCCCGGTTGTTTGGTTCGCTACTGTTCCGTTAAAGCGTTTAATTATTCCGTAAAGTGTCCTATTTATATATTTGTAACGTTTTTGCTTTCTAACACTTAGGAAAATATAACGGACTATTTAATGACCTATCTGTACATTATTAGCATGTTAGCAAATACGTGTAAGCATAACACAGATATCAGAAAGCAGTTAAGTAATTCCACACAGTCGTCAAATACTTTCATTATCATTAATAATTTGTACGGAATACATGTAAATTCGAGGGTTGTCACATAACGGTCTTATTTAAGTCGTAGACTTAGACCGGCTAGCTTAAAGTATTAATAACGGTACAATACGCTAGATTAAGCGGAGACCAGAATGGAATGTGATTTAGACCCGACAAGTTTGGATACTTGTATAATATGGGTAAACTAAACACATTCTGGATTTTGAAGTTTAAATGATAAGGTTAAACCCATTTCGGCTAATTCATGTAAACTAGTTACATAAACCGAACCGAACGAATAAATGCATAACGGGTAACCGAATGAACTATATACAAGTCCCATATGTTATTATGCTTAAAATATGTTAAGACATCATTAGGATGTTAACATATATGCCCAAAAAGTATTTAAGACCGAATTAAGTCCCGTAAGGGCATTTTGGTCATTTTGAGATTTATAAAAGAGGTTTAAAAGTAATTTGATGTTCTGGTCTAAAGCATTCTATAAATATATTTATTTTATGATGTTAAAATAGTAGGATATCATTGATATGTGTGGTTTACCATTTATGGCCAAACTATGCCCCGAAAAGGTATTTTGGTCATTTCACATATGCTTTTAAGGAAATAATTGGAAATCTGAGTTCATGAGTTATACCTACAGTAAAAATATTAAAATTTATTTATAAATTTAGTAGGTAACAAGTCTTATGTGCTAAATATGGTTTTAAACCATACTATGCACCTATTTAGCGTAAAAATCGATAATTTGCGATATTTGAAATGTTTATGTGATTCTGAGATTTTGATCAGGCTTGAATGTTTAAAATATTTTATTTTTTTCATATCAAATTAGTAGAAAAAGGTTTAGCATGTTAATCATATGTAAATCACATTTTATTAGCCAAAAGGGCATTATCGTCAATTAAGGAATTTATAGAAGAACTGTAAGTTATGGTCAGTATCTAATCTGACCCAACATTCCAAAAATTCCTAAAAATGATATCATAACAGTATGTAATGGGTTTTGTGTCAAAAGCTATGTTTAAACATGAATTATGCATAAAAGCATAATTTAATATTTATAAAAGCTAAATTTGCGATATCTTGCATAACATCATTTTGAGACCAGAAAATATTGCCAAAACAATTCAGACATGTTTATATACCAGTAACAAAGTTATTTGTATGACCATATATTCAAGAATCTCAATTTTTGACTATAAGGGCATAATGGTCAACTAAAAGCATAATACGGAAACTTGCATATAATTCAGAATATAAAGTGACCAGGTAATATAACCTTAGAGGGTTATACTACAACATTATATGGTCCTAATGGAAGCTTAAAACATAAAAGATTTAAGCTTAATCGGGTCAGAACTGAAAGTCAAAGCAAAAGTCAAGCTTTTGCGACTTTCGGTTGCGAACCGACCCTAAACTCAGAATTGTCGGGTTGAACATGCTTAAACATGTTCTAATAATATTTACCAAGTTATTTAAGTGACAAAACATGATTCATAACTTCTACATTATCAGTTTTAATTATTTTATGAAAATCTGACTAGTTTGACTTTTTAACTAGTTACATTGACCCGACAATTAACTAAGTAAACGTGATAATTAGGAGATGCCCTTTTGAGGAATTAACACCTACCTAATTACGATCACGTAGCCATATTCGCCTCGAACATTGGCTGGACCATTTAGGTCTAAACCGAAAGTCAAAGCGTTATAACGACAACTTTGACTTTTGGTCTTTAAACACATAAAAACCAAACTAGAGTGGCTAAGGACACTTACAAAGGGTCCTAGCTTGAACTTTAAACTCAGGAGGGCTTCCTTTTTGATCAGGAATCCCAAGAAATTGCTTAACAAAGCATAAGCATGTGAGATGAGAAAGATTTGTGAATGAGCAAGGAAGTGAGGCAACTCAATGCCTCTGTTTATAGTGCATGGGACACACACTAGATCATTACAGGTGTTTAGGGATGTGTTAAGATCTTCATAAGAGTCCATGGTGGTTTTAAAATCCATCAAAAGCTCATGGAATTTGAGTTAAGTTTGTTTGAGGATCAAGGAAGAAGGTAACCTGCAGCTGGCCAAGAGTTTCTGTCAAAACCATAGCGTCGTGTCGCGCCACGGCATAAAGGGGGTGTGGTTGCGCCCCGTGAGCCCTCAAATCAGGTTTCAAAGTTGGCAACTTTGGTCCCTGGTCTCCCAAAACCTTTTTATACTTTCATTTTGACATGTTTAACCCCTCTAAAGCACTTTAAGGTAAATATTTGGCATAAATGATCCTTGAGATGGATTATAATCATTCTCGGGAGTGTAATAGAGTATCATTAAGCTTCGGGCTTCGTGTAAAGGTCACTCAGAGGTTAATTTAAACATGTTGACGCTTTTAACCCTTCTTCTTGATTTCTTGCACAATCATCACATAACGATACCGAACCCTTGTGAATTTGTTATCACGTATTCCCGAGAGTATAATCGAACATTATGAAGCCCCGGGTTCATTAAAAGGTCACTCAGTGGTAAGAATTAACATGTTGACACATTTAACCCTTTGTCTTGTAAACTTTCGTTTACTTTCACAAACGGCTTCTTACGTCCGAATATTTACTTGTTTAAGAATATATTCATCGTGTGTCGTCAATCAGAGGCACAAGTTTAGCATGTTGACACTATTAGTCCCTCTATATTCATAGTTTTCGTTTTTGACAAAATTAGTCCCTCATAGTCAACATTTGACTTCATTAGGGTTTATTACACGTGTCAACACATTGTTGGACACGGTTTTACGAGGTGTTACATCCTCACCCCCTTAAAAGAAATCTTGACCTCGAGAGTTGCTAAAAAAGATAGGAGTACTTCTGTCACATAGTGAACACGATCTCCCATGTATAGTCAGGGTTTCTACGGCATCCCGTTTAACCTTAATAATGGGTATATGTTTTCATCGGAGCTTCTTGATCCTTATCGGTTCTTGAACGATACCGGTTTCTTAACAAACCGAACGTTATTATTATCTGCACATTTTCATGTGACAATGCTAGCAACTCATTGGCTAGATATTTCTTAAATTATAAATGTGGAATGCATCGTGGATTTCACCAAGCTCCTCGAATAGGTTTTAGCTTATAGGCTAGTAATCCGACGTATCCGATTCTTTCGAATGGTCTGATATATCTATGGCTCGATTCGCCCTTTTTACTGAAACGTATCACACCCTTCCATGTTGGTATTTTTAATAGAGTTTTGTTCTCCACTTGGAATTTTAAGAGATTTGCGCCTCTTGTTCGCATTGCTCTTCTGCCGATTACTGGCAGCTTTCAGACGATTACGGATTCGTATTATCTTATCTGTCGTCTTTAAGATAATCTCAGATTCTGATAATTGGGTTTTCTCAACTCCTGCCCAATAAACAGGCGTTTGTCACTCTCTCTTATACAAGGTCTCCAAAGGAGCAGCCTTGATGCTTATATAATAATTATGAGTTATAGGAGAACTTAATTTGGGTGAGATGATCATTCTAATTATTATCTAAATCAATCTTACGGAATTAACTACCCTTATGGTTAGTCGAACATATCGACAATCCTGGGCAGTTGATAATGATTTCTCAATTGTTTCCTAGTTATGTTTGCGGTAATCAATGCACGAGTGTATTGCACCGTGCTTTCTTTTATCAATAATAATCGGAGCTCCTAAGACGATGAGCGAGGCTGTACAAGCCTTTCTCCATAAACTTCTCTCAGTTCTTCCATTTTCGTTGGTGCTAACCGATATAGAGCTTCTGTAACAGATACGGCTCCTAATAGGATATCAATCCTAACTTCACTTTGCTGTTTGGTAGTCTTTGAATGGTCATTAAGAGGCTACCTCTTAATGGAACTATTAAGAATTTTACCAATAAGAAGGTAGAAGAATGTGACATGTGATGATTTACCATTCAGAGGTTACCTCTTAACCATTCAGACTTGAGGTTACCTCTTATTCATTCAGAGGTTTTAAACCATTTAGAGGTAGCATTTGAATGGTCATTAAGAGGCTACCAAATAGCCCCTTTGCCTTTCAGGAGGTAAACAGGGTTGTTCGTCACTTGTGCCATGAAAATGACACATCTGTTTTACGAGTGCATGGATGCCTTGAGTAGAGACGCCTACTTAGGCATTTCTATAATGGATATCCTCTTTGAATACCTCTAACTGACTTTAGTACTATATGACCATTGGAATATCTTAGTGGTTCCATGCATTAAACCTCCATACTGACCAGGCATGCACGCAATCTATGGGACACACTGGGATACGCCAATCCTCATATGGCGCTTTTATCAATCATAGTTGGCACTCGCAGTTGATAAAAATCAATGAGAAAAATAACTAAAATAACATATATTGTCATACTATACTCGGAGAGAGAGTACTCTTAGATTTTACAGAAGGATCATTGAAAAGAAATAGAAGAAATGGTTTCTATAGTTTCATTGGTAGGTTCTACCTTATACTTAGTATCTAGAGTTCTTATGAGTATATTCAAAAGTTTGCTAAGCTTATGGTCTATGATGGACTTATTATTCCCTTTATTAAAACAAGACACTTAGCAGAAATTATTGTTGATAAATGATAAGGAATGTACCAGATGATATTATTGATATGTACTGCCTCCGGCATTCATCAGGTAGTTCAGACATTTCTTTTCTTAGCCTCTCCAGGCTTAGCTGCACCTTCTTTGGCAGCTTTAGGGCAATTAGTACAGATGTGGCCCTTCTCGCCACAACTGAAACAGACCGCATTCTTTATGTCCCTACATTCGTGGGACTGATAACCAGTTATTTTACAAACGCCACACTGCTTTGGCCTTTATTCTATTCGACACTGTCCCCAGTGCCTTTTATAGAAGGTCTTGCATACATGTTTCTTATTGGACTTTTGTTGGTTCTTATTGAGCCCGAACTTGCTCTTTTTCTTAGATTTCTGGGAGTTATCTTCCTTCTTTTTCCTTTTTCCGTCGGTCTCAGTTTTGGTTGACTTATTTCTCAACCTATCCAATGTGAGTGGCTGAGATATATCCATAGTGGATCTATAAGAAGCAGGCTTTAAAGCTTTATCATGCTCCTTTATCTCTGGTGGTAAATCACCACTACATTGTGCATTATGCTTAGATCCTGGGTTAACTGAATAGGGTACTATCCTAGATAGTGAATTAAAGTCGGTGACATACTGTCGACAGTTTGGATTTTTCATTTTGAGAGTCAGAAGATCTGATTCCACCTTTTCCATTTCATGTCGTAGACAGTAAGTTTTTCTGATAAGGTCCATAAATTGAGACCATTCCATATTGTATAGGGGTATTTTCCCCGTGGACTTTATTAATGTTTTCCACCACATAAGGGCATCGCCCTTGAATTACTGTGATACATACTTCACAGTGTCTTCCTTAGCACAACCGCTGATTTCTACAACGGTTTCTATTTTGTCCAACCATCTCATGCAATCAATGGCTCCTTTTTCGCCATTGAAGTCTCTTGGTTTGCAAGAGACGAAGTACTCGTAAGTACATCCCTTGGAGGAACGAAGCTCCTCACTATACTTTATCTTCTTTGGTTCATTCTTCACATTCAAAGCGTGAACAAAGTTCTCTTAATGAGTAGAAGAATGTGGTTTTGAATGGGATTTGGAGCGAGTAGCACTCGACTCTTTTAACTTTTTCATGTCCTTTTTCATGGCACTTCCAACAGCTGCGTCAATCACAGCTTGGGATTGACTCCATTAACAATGCGGTTCACATTTGTAGCATCATTAGCATTTGTCGCATCATTAGTATCGCAACTCTTGTTTGCCTCATCCGAGTTTGCCATACTCGAGGCTTAGTACTAAACATCAATTTGAACAATAGTTAGTCATCATCCTAACGACCTAACATACATTAGCCATGGTAGCATTAAACCATATAGGCTATTAAGTTTCGAACATTCTTAATGAATGTTATCTGATAGAATATCAATTATATTTAGCTTAAGTCACAAAAGGACCATTAATGGCATTTAAGGTTTGGACCGAGTCCATTACTTTTAGACAAGGGATCACAATGTCACAACTATCCTTGTCAAACTGACAATTATCAGTAGCTCGAAGACTTGCCTCGAAGGACTTTTTAAGATGTGGCACATAGGCCCGTCACGAGGGTCATAAAATGATATGGCATAAATCCTAGTCATGAAGGACATAAATAATCATATGGCACGAAGGCCTTGTCGCAAAGGACATTTAGATGTGGCACAAAATGGCCTCGTCACAAGGACGTTATAAGATATGGCAACAAAAGCCTGTCATGGAGGACATTATAGAAAACTGTCACACCCCTTTCTGCGGCGGAAGCACGAGGTGTGATCATGAAAGGTTCTCATTGCATACGAAGAGTAAACATACTACATGCTCAAAAATAACTTCAAATATTACATTACCAAAAACATATGTCAAGTGTTTACAACACTAGATAACATATTGTCTTAAAAGTCTCGACTTTATTTAAAGATAAACAAAGCGACATCCACGAGCATGAGTAAGACCACGCGCACATCCATCCTAGTTACCTGAAATACATGTGAGTTTTGGAAAAACGTCAACATAAAGTTGGTGTGAATTCATGCGGTTTTTGTATTTCACGTTTGTATACTTTGTATGAAAACATAGTTTGTGAATAAATCAAGTTTTCATATATTAATTTTCTTGAGTACCCCACGTACTTCAAGTCATATACCAATTTTCTTGAGTACCCCACGTACTTCAAGTTATACATCAATTTTCTTGAGTACCCCACGTACTCAAGTATTCATCAATTTTTAGTATGGTATGAATTTCATGTAATTAAAATATTCCTGTAAATATCAGGATTGTTAATGGGTTGCAAAGCCATTAACATGTGACACGGCATAGGAAGTCACCAAACCTAAGGCATTTAATTGGTATATTCTGAGACACAAAAGCACTACTCGATTCTCGCCCTCACCGAGAGTGTGGCTGCCAGGCACCCATTAGATCTAACCTTTTGTTCCGCGGTCTGAATGTATACGTTGATTAATGGTGCTTCTGTACCCTATTCGTGACACTATTTCTCATAACGCATCCTACTTGGTTCTCGTCCTCACCAAGCGCGTTTCTTGTTATCATTTCTCGTAGCGCCTCATACTTGGTTCTCGTTCTCACCAAGTGCGCTTCTCATATTCTTATATTTCGTCACACTTGGTTCTCGTTCTCACCAAGTGTACTTCTTGTATTTATATTTCATCACACTTGATTCTCGTTCTCATCAAGTGTGCTTCTTATATTTATATCATACCAATTATAAATATTGTACATTTGTACATGTATTTCACCCCCGAAGTTATAAAAACTGAAAACAGTTAAAGAGAAAAGGGGGAGCATGAACTCACAACTTTGCGTTCCTTGCGTCGTAAACTTCACCGGATTTGCTTAATTAACGTCGTAACCTATATGCGTTTTCTTAACGTTAGTCACTAGACTTGCGTCGCACAAGTACAGTCACTCTCTTTTGTGTATATTTTCTTGTGTTAAAAATATTCTTATATTTTTAACTACGTATCTTACTTATATTATTTTCTCTAAAATAAATATAAGTCTTTTGTGTTTTGCACTTTGCACCCGAATTATGTATCTTGTATGTTGTATGTGTATTTTTATGTTTATACTCTTCATGAGTATTTAGTGTATTTTTAAGTCTTAATACACTAGCACGTATAACACATACTATATACACTTAGCACAAAAGCTGGTGATAACATAATATATATTTTTCTCTCAAAATATATATACATAATATCCATTTTTATTTTTGAAGAAATCACCATTTCTTATCATCAAAAATTAGGGAAACCTTGGTAATACTTTTAAATACATTTCTAGGGAATAAGTTTCTCAAAAACTTATATTTTTTTCTAAGTGTCAAAATTTATAAAAATTTTGACAGAGTTTCCCCTAAAATTGGAGGTTTCCCATGTTTTCAAAACATGTGTTTATTTTCTTTTAAATCGTCAACAATCATCAACAACAATTATCAACAATAATCATCAACAACAATCACTAATTTCTCTATTTCATGAACTTGAATATTTACAAAATGTGTAGTAACTTACTAGCACATTTAGTAAGTCTTGTTATCTTTAAAAATAAGTTTAATTTCTTAAAAACTTTATTTTTAAAGAATATGAAGTTTCACAACTTCTAGTCGGTTTTTACGAAAATTATTTCTTTGTTAAAACTTTTGTTACACCAGTGTCCACACACTTGTTTGTTCATGAAAACACCTCTACTTCATGAAAGATCCGGTTTTAAAACATGGTTTTGTCTTTCAGTTGGTCTTTCGAAAATACCACTTATAGATCCGTAGATCTACTAATTTTGAACAATATTTCATAAGAAAAATCGTTTTTACACAAGTTCATGATTAGTGGGTGGTAGGGTTTCATCATTTAACCCTTTTTTTTTTTACACTTGAACATACCCTATGTCATGTTTCGTGAACATGACCAATCCGGATTAGATGATGATCCGAGCTACCACAACATAGATCGGCCCTAAAAAGATACACAAAACAAGTCTTACAAAATTTACACAACTCTTTAGCTTTTATCCAACAAGTTTAACATTTTACAAGACTTTTAGTTATTTTCTTGTGTGTTCTTGCTTTTTAACCAATAAACTTCTTATTAACCACTTTAATCATGAACAAGGAAGTGTTTTAGAGCACTTACTACTAGCACAAGGCTAGGGAAGTTCAAGTGTATAAATGAGGTGGATAAAAGCAATTGGTGAAGGTCCTTCAAGATCCGCTTGCACCAAGCTTCGTTAGTGACCTTCTTACACCTTGTGTACACTTGGAAATGGATTGGATGGAATGGAAAAAATGGTGGTGGTGATGCTATGTATGGGCCGAGAACATGGGGAGCCAAGGAAGGAAGATGATGAAGTTTTTGTTGGGTGGACAATGTCATCTCTTAGTGGTCTTTATAAACAAGTTTCCATCCATCTTTTATCTATTGGTTTTAATGTCTCTAAAGATGTTAACATATCAAATATTTAAATCAAATAAAATCACAAGGTGGGGATCATGTCCCCTAACCGGTCATGGGGGGGGGGGGTACATAGTTTGGTTTCAACTTTAGTTACATTGTTTAGTTAGCTAAATAAATGAAATATTTAGTGTGTTAAGTATGTTATATAATGTGAAGTGTGTTAGGGTGTTCGGGGACCCTAACTAGCTTAGAAAAATAAAAACAATGCTTCTAGCATTATTTTGGTGTTCCGGGTAATATCCGGTTGTTCGGTTAAACACCGGTTCGTTAAAGTGCTAAATTACACTTTTTAGTGTCTTTTAAGTACCCTTGTGTAATACTTTCGATTCCCGACACTTGGGGAAGTATTCTGGATAATAAAACGTAATTTTTGCATAATATTCGTGTGCTAAAAGCTGAATTATTGCTGAATTATATAAAATTCTGCACTTAAAGTGCGTTTCGGGTGCTTTTTAGTGCTTATTTTTGCTTTCGCAATGTCTATAAATTAAACCCTTATATGTACTCTTGGGTTTTAATGTACTTTTGTCGTCGTACCTACACCTAGGCCTCAACTCTAATGTCTGACTGCTTTCTGCAGTTCAGTCGACACAGTGTGTCTTACCGGTGAGTTTACTATTATTTCTGACGCAACGCTCTCGTTTATGCATAAAGCAATATTTTGTAGTATACAACGTGCATGAATTCACTTGTTTAATCATGTGTTCAGACATTGCTGACAATTAAGCACATAATTGCAGTCATTAAATAATGATTAAAGTGTACGGAAATTACCGGTTTGGTGCCAGTTGTCACAAAAACGGCACAAAAGGCCTGTCAAAAAGGATGTTAACATTTAGCATGTTAACTTGTTACGAACGAAAAATTATAGCACATTGGCATTTCACGAAGGACGTGAAAGATATGGCACAAGGCCTTTCCATGAGGGACACTTAAGATATATATAAGCCGTGATCTCATCTGATCAAAGGGCTTTAAGGTTTGAACATAATTCATCACCTTTGGATAAGGGGTTGTTGACAACAACTATCGTCACAATAGATGATATAATATGGCCCATAGTCAATTCGATTGACATCATAAAGGATGTTAAATTAATGGTTATCGCACTGATGATATCAGTCATGATCGCACTTGATTATATAGACTGCGAGACTTGGGCATAGCTCACCTCCTTGGGCAAGGAATCATAAAAGATAACAATTTAACTTTTCACAATTGGACAATATAATATAGCCTGTAGGCAAAACATCATTAAGGATGTTAAATATAATCATCATATTGATGATTTTAGTCATGATCGCATTGATCATATAGACCATTAGGCTTGAGCATAGCTCACTACCTTGGACAGGGGATCACAAAGATCACAATGTCAATGTCTCAAATGGACAATATACTGTAGCCCATAAGCAAAACATCACTAAAGGATGTTAAATAACATGATCATCGTATTAGATGATATTAGTCATGATCGCATTGATCATATAGACTATGAGGCTTGGACATAGTCCAACATTTTTTAGACAGGGGTTATAGACCACAATTGTCGTTGCCTTATTGGACAACAGGTATAACCCGTAGGCACTTCATCACTAATGGATGTTTATGGTATGATCATCATATTGATGATACTCGCCATGATCTAATTTGATCATATAGGCTTTTAAGCTTAGACGTAGTCCAAACACCTTGACGGCTGGTGTGATTTCTTAAGTCACACTGCCAGGAGTGTTAACATTTTCTGAATGGTAACATGGAATAATTTGTCTTAATGGTTACACAATATTACCATGATCGCATTGATCATATAGGTTTGGAGGCTTGAACATAGTTCACCACCTCTGGATAGAATGGGTATCTCCCTTAACTATCATAGTAGAAGGAATAATTATCCTTAACTACCAAAAGTTTTGGCCAATTAATGTGGACTTGCCACTTGGCAGGGGTAAATCATTTAGAAGATCTTTTGAAATTATTTAGCTGATTGATAAAGTTCGAATAAAATTGGAAGTATCGTTTGATAAAGGACGAAGTGAATACCCATATAAAATTTTGAAAACTTTCCATAAATCATTAGGAATTTACAATTGTGCCATAATTAAGACTTTTAGTAATTCATGTCCACATAGGGACTTTAAAGCAACTCTAGTCCACGCAGGGACTAAAAGGAAAATATAAGTCCGTATAGGGATTATAAGATATGTCCGCATTGGGATTATTATGATATATCATGTCCATGAAGGGACGTTATTAAACAATTGTCCTCACATGGACTTAAAGTTGAAAGATACGTCCTCATTGGAACTTATTAAAGAAACAATATGTCCTTGAAGGGAATATAATGAAATATCATGTCCACAAGGGATTTTAATAGAATAATATGTCCATAAAAGGGACTTTGATGAATCAGCATGTCCACGAAGGGACTATGATGAAATAATATTTCTTCGAAAGGATAATAATGAATTATTATGTCCGCCAGGGGACTTTAATGAAATACTATATCTACAAAAGGATTTCAATATAATAATATGCCCATGAAAGGACCATAATGGAGTATAATGTCCATGAAAGGACTATTTTGAAGTATGATGTCCATGGAAGGACTATATTGAAATACCAAGTCTACGAAGGAACTATTTTAAAATAGTGTATCCACAAAGGGATTTTTAATGAAATCACATGTCCATGAAAGGACTATATTGAAATAGCATGCCCACCGAGGGACTTTATTAAAATATAATATCTACGAAGGAACTATATTCAAATATAATGTCCATTAAGGGACTAAATACAAATGCCGATATAGGGTCATAAGTCGAAAGGTATGTCCACACAGGGACTATATAGAAGTGATAGGTCCTTATAGGGACTTAAAAGACAATGAATATTATGGAAGAAGGATTCTCTAACGCCTTCCTTGCTTCATTTCAATTGTTTCTCTTCTTTGTTTACCGTACACGGTAGGGACACTGAAGACTTTAGTGAATAAAGTAAGTATTCCAATCAGGAACCGTTATAGAAGTAGAATTCAAGGATTCCACAGTTAAAGAATGATATGGATCCCAGATTGGGTTTTGACTGATATAATCCAAGTCTGGGATTCCAAAACTTGAAGGTAAGAAATAGGAATCATTAGGATCCACTTGTTTAATTTTCAATACAGGAGCCTCAGGGACCTCTTGGTATGGACTCCAAAGTCTGATTACAAATTTCAATGGGTTTGGTTTTAGGAATAAGTCCATGAAGGTCTTCCTACAAACCGATCGCACGCCCATTCTAGCCGTGATATGAAGCTTGGCATTCCTTGGCTTCGGATGAGGAGAATCTCCATCAACGGCTTCTTTGCTTGGCGACATATTCAAAATACATAAAATCAAAAACAATGTTTACTTAATAGGGATGAGAGCATTCCTATGTTATGTCTAGACTCAGGAGGTTTAAGGAATATGCTACTGTGTCATTGAGATTAAACACAAAAGACTAGTGTTTAATTCACTCAATGTTGGTCTGATACCAACCTGTCATGCCCCGATATTTCCACATATTACCGGTGGGCCTGGTGGGGAGTATCGTGACGTAGTTGATATCATCATAGACAATTAACACAATACTATAGCTCAGCGGAAGGCTTGGTAGATAATTACTATTACAATCCAATTGTTAGAAAATACTGAAGTGATTATTACATACAAGCTTGTAATATTAAATCCACAGACGGATAGTTACAGAATGTAAAAATGAAGTTTAGCAGACTTTAAGGTATCTTTAAGGATTTTCAAGATCTTCTATTTCGACACCGAGCAACTCCCAGCCTATTACGAGTAGTACCTGTCACTTAGTCTTTTGAAAATACGTCAGTTTACACTTGTAAATACAAATAACCGACTCATTTGAAAAGAGTTTATGAAAATTGATTTAGGCGCACAAGGCATAAAATCTTTATATAACTTGGGACAATCTTTATTAAAATCTTGTATATAGATTTACATGTTTGTCATACATTTAGGGCTATGTATAGAAGCCGAGACATGATTAATCGACACACCACTTATAAAACCCACAGAGGAGTTATCCCCAACTTGTGGGTAATTTGCATATTAGCATCTGTCAGGTGTATGCCTACACCCCGTGCTTAAGTCGTGGCCATTTTCAAATGAAATAAGCCGAGGATATCCAGGACACGGTCGTATTAACCCCCAATGTTTATGTTATCAAACAAAACAGATTAAAACGGGTTATGCAATTTATTAATCACAATCCGATTAAATGATTCCATACCCGACCAAGCGGTATTATATTATACCGTATCCCAAGCCCGTATAAGGGAAAATAAGTTAAAAGTATTTACCTGAGCTAATACTTGATTCACAGCAAAATAACTCAGTCGTATTCAATCTAACTAAATGTAGGTAGCTTTTACCGGATGGCTCTAGTCTGGAATGATGGTAATATATAACCAATTCAGAATGCTAACGGTCTTATTTAAGTCATAGACTTAGACCGGCTAACTTAAAGTATTAATAACGGTACAATACGCTAGATTAAGCGGAGACCGGAATGGAATGTGATTTAGACCCAACAAGTTTAGATACTTGTATAATATGGGTAAACTAAACACATTCTGTGTCACACCCCGACCACGTAAAACAACAAAATGTGGCGGAAACGTCGGGGAGTGTTGTAACAGAATCATTGTTTCACAACCATGGATCAAATAATTTCGTTTTATTAAACTATTGAACTCATCGTTTATAACAAATCAAAATAAATACAATTATTATCTTTCAAGTTTTAAAGTCGCTAAGGCACGAGTCCGTCCTATGTATAGCATGTATCAACAATCATCACAACGCAGTACCTGAAACATGTGTAAAAATACGTACGTCAGCATAAAAATGCCTGTGAGATACATAGGTTTTGTTTATGCATGATTCATGAATTATAAGTTTAAAAGAATGTTTTAACAAAAAGTAGTGACTAACCAAAAAAAAATGTTTCTTTTATAAAATCATGTGAAAATTTATGAGAAATTTGATGATATAAAAGAATGATGCATAAATACATAATCAAGTAAAATGAGTTTATAAAATAATATTTTTTGAATAAAATGTTTGTAGTATATATGAAAATATACTTTGGTTTTAAGAAAGTCAATTAGGTAATATATCAAAATATATTTCGGTTCCAAAATCGTTAAACAGATAGTATATTAAATATACTTTGGTTGTCAAAATAATAGTTTTCGATAGTATATCAAAAGTATACTTTGGATTTATGTATAACATATTAAACTATGTTTTGGTTGAATAAATAACATATTTAAAATATGTTTTGGTAGTTAACAAAATATATGTTGTTTTGTACAATATCACACATGAGAGCATATCAAACTCTACTTTTGGGAGTATAACTTAATATACAAAAATAATGTGATTTAAGAATTCATTCAGACCTAGTGCATCAAAATACACCTTTGAGACTATAGGGATACCACAAAGGCAATCCCTATTTGGATGGAGAAACAAATTGGTTTCAGACATTCCATGACAACAGGAATGGGGTGTCAAATCCTATAGTGCTATATCATACTACCAATCGGTCTGCTGAACAATAAATAAGTACAATTTCAACAAATAAATTTTATCTGTGAAAAATCAGTGTTTAGATCATAAATAATCATTCGGTTTGTCAAAAGATAAGTACTAATATGTATAATCAATTATACTTTGAAATCATAAACATAACAGATAGGCACACATGCTTCACCCCAAAACATTGAAAATAGTAAAAAAAAAGGGACTATGTACTCACTTGGGGGTGCTTAGAAGTCTTGAACAACAACCAAGCAAAGCTAGAGGGAGTACGGAATCAAACGGCACCTAATGTAGGTAACTATGTTAATAATCGGATCCTAAATCGGGAGATAGGATAGAATGATGTTCTATAAATCAAATGAGTAATTGAACTCATATGGTATGATTTAATAGAGCTAACATTATGATTTGAAAGTCTACCTAAGTGCTCTTGACCCGTTTCGACCCATTATGGTAGCATAAGCTACTATAACGCGTCCGTTGCGCAAAACTATGTTCGGATGGTTATCTATGAGTTATGTCAAGTCTTACATGCCCAATTATACCCTAACATGTTACTAATTCAGATTAGATGTTAAAAATATGTTCACAGATGCACATTATGGATTTATGCTACAAAAGGGCATTTTGGTCATTTCCTATGGGCATGTAAACCAATTAACGAATAGCTAACCAATACTATGTGATCATAAGGTATAACCTCAGAGGTTATTCCCTATGCAATATGATCACTAATCAAGCTTGGTCGGATCCTAATGATCGACTAAACGGGTCGGGTTCGAAAGTCTAAGCGGTTGTTTAGACCGCTTACCTTACGACCCTAAACAAGCACTAAACTAATAGTGACGAGTTAAACATGTCAAAACATGTTTAACCTACTGATTTGGTATCAAAACAAAGTGTTTTGATACCTAAAAGTAGTTCCGTTGCAAAATGCGTACTAAAACGCATTTTGACCGAAACTTTGACTCGTCACTACACCTAGTTAACGTGGTAATCAGTAGGTATAATCACTAAGGATTATAACCATGGTGATTACAATCACGTTGCAAAGTTCAATTGAACTTTGACTTGACCAATTGACTTGTCAAACTGAAAGTCAAACACTGTTTGACTTTTTAAACTAGTAAGAAATAAAAGATTGAAGGAATGCTCACTAAAGGTCCTTGCTATCTTTTCTACAAAGAATAAGCTCCCAAATCAGATGAGAGAGCTCCCAAAGCAGATGTAGAGGAGAATGAGAAGAAATGAGCAAGGAATGAGGAATATTTGAGGTGGTTATTTATACTTGTAGATGATGAACAAGATCATTACAAGTGTTTATTTGGCCTCAAAGCAATAAAATTTGACCATACAAGTGTTAGGAACAGCTGGTATTACTTGGAGAGTCGTTTACTTGGAGCCCAAAACAAGAGAATTGCATACAAGGGCCTGAATTATCAAACAGCAGCTGAAAATCAAGTTTCTGTTGCTGGGCATGCTTTACGGACCGTAAGGTCCAGAGCATACGGTCCGTAAGGACCTGCAGACCAGCAAGTTTCACATTTTGACAGTTTTGGCCCCTGCATGTGTTCGAGTCCATTTTAGGCACTTTTGACACTCATTAAGCCATTTTCAAGGCTCTACAAGGTAAATAAAGTTTAGAGGACTCAAAATATTCTTGGAACACTCTTGGATGTCGGTTCGTTTGGTCGTACGATCGCGTTGTTCGGTTAATTACAATGAAACTCAAACGGACGCGAAAACGAACCAAATTAAGCGACAAGTGGTATTTTTGCATGTCGATCACTAAAATAAAAATATTTTAGTGTGTACAAAAATTTTGGATGTCCAGGTGTGGTCAGAACGTAAGATATGCACGAAAATGCAAACTTACGCCGTTTTTGACACTTTTAGTCCCTGTAAGATCAAATAAGCATATTTTCACACACCGAACCACTCAAAGCTTATTTCTAAGCTATTATTAGGTTATTTATGGTATGTTTAGCTAATGATCATGTTTCAGACTGTACGTTGCCTTATGAAACAGCAGACTTTTGCAAGTTGACGCAAATAGTCCCTATGAGTGAATAAACTTGTTTTCGCAACACCAAACCTTCCAAAACTTATTTCTAAGTTATGTAAAGTTTATTTAAGGTGTGTTAAGCCTATTTCACTATTCCGGAGTGTCTGTTGCATTAAACTGGTTATATTTACGCATTAGATCGCGTATAACCTTACAGAAAGCTATTTAATGCTCGAAATCGAACACGAATTGATTTGTGCAAACGATACACATATTTACACAAATCCCAAGTATGAAATATAATATTTCATTAGTTTGGTATTTGTTTGGTGGTTGAAGTGACACAGGTGTCACAGTCTCCCCTACTTTAGGAAATTTCGTCCCGAAATTTAATTTTAGAGGAAACCTGTGAAGACAACTGTGATTGTTTCGCCTTTGAATGAATCCCTCAAACCCTAAGTAAAACTCTAGGTCATGTCTGGATTCTTAGCGAAATTGTCAACTATCAAAGTGAAGTCCTTGAAGTAACAAAACATGGAGTTTCGAACTATGGACAGAAGAACGTTTCTTATGAAGACTATCATAAGAAACTTGTGTGTGCTCCAAATCAGAATCGAAGAATGTAAGATAAAATGACATTGGTCAAAGTCCAGGACTTCTAGTAACTTAAATAACGCTACGTTCGCAATGTAATAAAGAACACTTATATATAGGAAGTACCAGCGGTGTATCCACCATGCTCCTTTCTACATTGTTCCCGTTTCGTTATTCTCATCACTATAGGTCTTAACACATGACAAAATTTGCTGTGGTTTCTGTGCACTGAATTCCATAATTATGTATAAATCCATAATTACGTAATTCCTTACACAGTCCGCACAATTCATTTCATGAAGCGGCTTGACTAGACCACCAAAGGATCTTTTTAAGTAGATCAACGAACAATCATTTTAATTAGATCAACACATGATCTTCTTAACTAGACCGTCGTACGATCTTTTTAAATTGATCACCTAAGGGACCTTTTCAACTATATCATCACATGATATTCCTAACCAGAATTTTGAATCAATCTGTTTAACCAGACCACTTAAGGGGTCCAATTATAGAATAGTACTTTATAATCCAAGGGACTTAACCACGACGTAGAAGTCCATTAAGGATTTAAGATAGTACCTTTTGATATCCTACTATGAATCCCTCATATTGAAATATGGAAGATTCTATGAGGATTTAGATAAATTACATAAAAACACAAAACATAGAGGAGAACACATAAGCACATAATCACATAGTTAATTAACTTGATCTTCATTTTGTTAATTTTCATGTTAATTAAGCATACGAGTATTCAAAGCACACTAGGAATCCAATCCATGAATTCCGTTTGGTACTTTAAATATTTTCAAGAATCTAACTGTGAAGATAGGAAGACCTTAATGGAGATTTGTCTTTGTTTCTTAAAAAGAAACAAGTATTTAAGATTTTCAGGGAGATCACAAGTGATCATAAAATGACAGAATCATACGAGTAGTTTGTCAACATCGATGGATTAGATCAAACATTCACACAATCGTATCAGTTTTGTAAAATAAAATTGAAACATCAAATTTTATTTATATAACAACTGAATTGTTCCCAACGTCAAAAGATAACAAACAAGGAAATTCAAAAGACTAATTGTTCACTGTTGCATCGTTGTTCACGTTTGCCTCATTGATGTTAAACACTCATCCATGCGCTGGAGGTATGTTAACAAGTCTTGGGCAATTGTTTCTGTAGTGAGTAAGGTCACCACAGTTATAACATGACCCCGGTGGGAACCGTGCTTGAACAGCAGCAGGGTTTACAACAGCTTGATTTGCATAACGGCAAACATTGACCAAATGTCCCAATCTTCCACAGTGGGTACATTTGTGACACTGCTCCTGCTCCAGATGATGATGGTTGCATTTGTTGCACAAAGGTGCGGTACCAACATAATTTTTCCTCTTACGAGGTTGTGCTGGTTGGTTTGGTGCAACCTGATCATTCTGAGCAGTTATGGCGCAGTTTTGAGAAGCCTTACGCTTTTTCTTCTTGGATACTTCGGCCTGTTTTTCCTTTGGTTCAACTTGAGCAGCCTTATCAGATGGTCTTGGGTCGCTTTTTCGAAAAAGCTTACCCTTCCTGATATGGGATTCAGTCAGGGTGGCAGACAATTCAATGGCCTGTCTGACAGTAGTAGGGTTGCTGCCAGTAACGATATCCTGAACTAAATCAGGAAGACCATCAAGGTACTTCTCAATCGCTTTATCCATAGGCGTGACCATGGCAGGACATAACAGGCTCAATTCCCCATAACGGTCAGTATAGGCTCGATGTTCACCGTTGTCTTGTTTAATATCGTCAAATTCCCGTTCCAAAGCCCTGAGCTCATGACGAGGACAAAATTCCTTCATCATTAGAGCCCGAAGCTCTTCCCAGGTTTGTGCCATTGCCACATCGGCACCTCTATCACGCATCACACCGTTCCACCATGTAAGAGCACGCTTCTCGAACGCACTGGATGTAAACTCAACCTTACGCTCATTCGGGCATTGCACGTGCCTGAATGTGCTCTCCAAACTTTCGAACCATTGCAGGAGCGCAGTTGCTCCTTGAGATCTAGAAAACTTCAAAGGTTTGGCAGAGTTGAAGGTCTTGAAATTACACTGGGTGTTATTGTTGTTATATAACTTATGAATCTGAGTTACTACGCCTGGAAGCACTGTAGCCATTTGTTGAGCAACAAGGGCTACGAGTTCCTCAGCTGTAAAAGTTTGAGCATCACGTCGAGGAGGCATTGTCTAAAGGGAACATGGGAAACGAGTGAGGTCGATGATTGGAAAACAAAATAGGTATTTGAAAACATCGACAAAACATAAGGAAGGCGATCATTCGTTCGTTACCTCGAACAAACAAACGACACGCAGTGACTAATCAAAGTAAATGGATCATTATAATGTATCACCGAAGACATGCTCGCCTATAAGTGAACACTCACCCCAAGAGTTCCCAGGTAAGAGTGACTGGTCCGATACTGCCGATTTGTACGAACACTCTAGCCTTAGATAGAAAACTCAGGGTATAGGCATTCACCCTTCCAGTTTGCATGTGTTCACATTATTTTAGACCCAAACTTTGACGAGATTTTGAAAATTTTGAAGGTTCAAAACCTTACAATAAATGGGGCGTGGAAGTTACCATATTCATTTCTCCCTGAATTTCTCTACCAATTAGAATGTCATATCTTGACTTGACCGGCATCACCATGAAATTGACATTCGTAGTTCTTGAATGCTTCCTGTCAGATAGCGTGACGGGGAAGCTGATCTGGCCCAATGGAAAGACTGTCTCCTTGTAAAATCTAGATAGAAGATAATCAACAGGTTCGAGGCACGCTTTGTAATATGGGTCGAATTGGTTGAAACATTGTTCATAGATAATGTCAGCTGTGCTCACTGGATCGACGAAGATGTATTCAGTTTCATAGTGGCCTATGATGACGGTAATGACAACAGGGCGCGTGGCGTGTGGTCCCCCGCACACTACCGAAAAGATGACTTGTTGTTCCTGCCATGCTGGTTCAAATGGGCGCTTGCCTTTGTTTCTCGCGCTGTGCTTCAGTCCATTGACCATGTGGGTTTCTAGGCGCCTAACCTTCTTCTGATTTCCATCATCGTTCCTTTGAATCTGGCGCGTTTCCTTGCGCACGTTCTTAACAATATGGCTTAACTTGCCGCTCTTCAACGCCTTCCGATCTCTTGACTTAGACTGATACAGTCATCTGTAAAATGACCCGTATCTTCGTGAAAATCGCAGTAAAGATTGGGGTCTTGCCTTTTCTTGTTCGTCATATGCTTTGGTGCCTTAAAATCGTGGTTCTCCGTCATGAGCACATATTTAGGTGTTTTAATGACCGGTCTAGTGTTTCTCTCGGTTTTCATTCTTGACGGCTTTGCGATAGCCGATTCTGTCAATTGTATCTCGCGCATCTTCTTTGAAGCGAGGCCGCTCCTCATAACCGCTGGATTAGCCTGTCTTCCATCCAGGATTTCTGTTTTTGTTGCGCTTGCCATAGTCGCACGAGTTGCCTCTTGAAAAACAATCTTCAGAATAAGAGTTATTGCCCCATGCCAATGATTCTTCAGTCTGCGCAACGATCTTTGCTGCCGCCATGAGTTTGTTCCATTCTTTTGGCATACCGTCCTTGCTTGTGAAAGTCCTGATCAGATTATCACAACGGATGGCCTTTTTTAAGTGGGCATGGATCAAGTCTTCATTAACACCTCTGATTTCAACACACTCTTTATTGAGGCTCGTGATGAAGTCTTCTAATCCCTCATTGTCTCTACGCCAGATATCTGTTACTTCAGACGTATCGCACTGATAGCGCCGTTGCTTGCTAAAATGGGTTACAAATTGAACACTGAAGTCGATCCATAACTCAATTCTTCCAGATGGGAGGCTATCGAACCACGCGCGAGCAGCCCCTGTGAAAGTTTGGACAAAAAGATGGCACCACATCGGCATGGTCCATTGTCCGATAACGCCAACACTTGTGAATACCCGTACATGATCATCTGGGTCGGTAAGACCATTGAACTTTCCCACGGTTTGTGGAAGCTTTGCTTTTTCAAGTCGAGCTAGAGCGATGCTCCAGATAAACTTTGAGTTTTCAGCTGGTCTGTAGACAAGACTAAAATCATGCTCTGCTGCTTCGTTGTAGACAGCGCACGACCTTGGTCTGTAAGACTCGTGATTCCTTTGCAAGTGGTTGAAAACTGACGAGCCTTTGTCTTCTTGCCAAGTATAGTCATCTGCATCTGTGTCGTCCCACTCATTGTTCTTATTGCACGGCCACAGCCGGCTGTGAACTGGACGCTTGTGCTGGGCGTTAGACAGATGGTCATAGTAAGTGCCTGTCTCCCCGTATGTGTCGTGCGTGTCATGCACGCTCAGTCTTCTTTGGGGAGGAGGTCTGCTGAATTGCCCTTGTATGTTTTGCTGAGGGGGTGTCTGGCGCGCCCCTTGTGTTGGACCCGGAGGTGTGACCAACGATGGTTCCGCTTGCAAAATTGCTTGCTGAGCACTTAACGACTGGTAAGAAGCATTTATAGTAGCAATCTGCTTGGCATACCAAGAGGCTAAGGTTTCGCCCTCTGGTAACCCTAATAGCGCCGAAATGTTAGGATTTCGAGCTGGGTTTGATGGACCAACAACATTACTCGCTGGGGTACCCGTTTGAGTGATGCGAGTGATACTCGCATGGGGTCCCCTGGTGTTTGTTCCTTCGCCCTTGGCTAACTCGTCAGTAGGATGAAGTTGGATGTGTGAGTTGTCCTCCCCCATTCCTACTTGAGAGTGTGTGCCGAAACCGAAGTCCTGAATTCCCTGACTAGCCATGATCGAGAGAATAGAAAAAGCTCAGAAAAAGAAGATGAAGTGATTGTAAAAATCGGTGGGCGCCAATGAAGAAAAACGTAACTAATTTTAGGTTTATTAGTTGGGTTTATGTTTCAAACATGAGGGTTAATCTTCTTAATATTTCTTGAGCTTGAGTGTAATGCTTCCTGCAAAACAATAACACCTCGTTAAGCTCGTTAAGACGGGAATATGGGGGTTTCCCTCTTAACCACTCTCCAGCGTGAGAATAAGTAACTGTTTTGAGGAAATAAGTGTGTGTTAAGAGTGAGAGAATAGAGAACGGAATGAATCAATCTGTTGCATGAAGGTCCCTATCTACTGCCGGAGGGGTTTAGAAGGAGGTGGGCTGATGGGCCTTGGGCCTGAAGGTGACAACAAGGAATATATGTTTTGCCCCTCTGGTGAAGACCGTTAGGGTTTTCTAGAAGTTCCACGGTGCTGGCGCACCTTGATTGGAGCCACATGTCCGGGCTGTCGTCCTTGTTGTCTCCCTGAAATCAGCAGGTGAGTGGAGATTATGGGGCAGTTGTCACCGCCCCATGATTGGTGCCACGTAGGTGTCCTTTTGTACTATTTGTCTCCTGCACGATTGCTAATCGTGGAGCATGATATAATACAGCCTGTTGGACGCTGATTAGCTGTTCCTCTGCCACTCGTACCTTTTATGCTTCCTGGAATGATCATGCGCTTCTGCCCTCGCGCAGCCCTTGGCTTATGCTCAACCAGCCGGCGAAAGGTCTATGGGCAGAGGGCTTTCATTCAAGATGCTAAGTGAGGAATCTGGCCTTAAATCTTGCTTGGTCTTCACGCGCGGTCTAGGCTTTGTCTAAGTAGCCCACGTGGGGTCTGCAAGTTGGCCAGATTGAAGTGTAAGGAGTATGGTCCTGCGTGCAGACTGATTGGTCTGCGCAGTTTTTTGGGACCATACCTCTTCACCCTCCCCTAGCCGCCACCTCTCATAATACACACATACATATCATATATATATATATATATATATATATATATATATATAGATCAAAAACAGGTATTTTACTGGATACCGGGTGTTTTATCTAGCGTTTTAATCTCGTTTTATGACGTTTTAAATTATTTTTAACTCTCTATAAAAATAAACTCGCCAACTTATTAATGAAATAATTATCGGTTGCCTCGACTGGCTGTGTTGACAGTATTTTGTCAGATACGCGCTGTATCGCGCGGTACGCGATTAAACTCGAAAAATAGAGTTTCTTAGCGTTTTAATTTATTTTTCCTTCCAAACATGATTAAAATTACCATTCTAATCATAATGAATTATTTTTAGGATTTTAACATTGATCGGGCGGTCACCGACGTTCGTTTCGCATTTTGTTCGTTACGCGATAAGCGTTTATCTTATTGTTGCCAACATAATTTTTATCAAGGTTTGGATTTACCAACACATCAAATATCACACATAAACATTTATATAAGTCAACTACAGCATTTTATTCATTCACGAAACGTGTTACATTTGTACGGTACAACCTAAATAGCCTGGTGTCACAGTCTCCCCCTATTTAGGAAATTTTGTCCCCGACATTCTACTCTACAGGTTTTGTTTTCGCACTAGGTGGGATGAGATGTGGATATTTTCGTTGCATTTGGTGCTGTCGTTCCCAGGTAAACTTAGGTCCACGTTTAGAATCCCAGTGAACCTTGACCAACTTAATCCTACTCCTCCTAAGTTTCTGAATTTTCCAATCTAGAACCTCTACCGGTTCTTCGATAAGCTGAGGTTTATCATCCACACGAACCTCTCCAGGGGGTATAATCAGTGTCTCAACTGACAGATACTTTTTCAAATTGCAGATATGAAACACGTCATGAACTCCACTCAACTCATGTGGCAGCTTGAGCCTATACGCGACTGATCCAACTCGAGATGTGATTCTAAAATGACCTATATAATGCAAGTTCAGCTTTCCTCCTTTTCCAAAACTTACAACGCCTTTCCAAGGCGACACCTTCAACATAACTCGATCCCCAACCTGAAACTCCAACAGTTTCCTTCGGTTATCTGCATATCTGTTCTGTCAATCTGCGGCAGCTTTCAACCTTCCCTTGATCTGGACAACCTTGTCGGTGGTTTCCTGGATAATCCCGGGTCCGTTCAATTGCTTCTCTCCGACTTCAGCCCAACAAAGTGGTGATCGACATTTTCTTCCATACAAGGCTTCTAACGGAGCGGCCTTGATACTAGCGTGTTAACTATTGTTGTAAGAAAACTCAGCCAAAGGAAAATGAGTATCCCAACTTCCACCGAAATCTATCCCACACGCTCTTAACATATCCTCTAACGTTTGAATGGTTCACTCGCTCTGACCATCCGTTTGAGGATGATACGTATACTCATGTCCAAAGGAGAACCCAGCGATTCTTGAAGAGATCGCCAAAATCGGGAGTCAAACCGTCCGTCTCTATCTGAGATAACTGACAGTGGTATTCCATGATGGGCTACAATCTCGTTAAGGTACAACAGTGATATCTTCTCCGTATTGTTTGTTTCCTTAAGTGCTAAGAAATGAGTAGACTTTGTCAATCGATCCACGATTACCCATATCGTATCATGTCCACGTGACGTACGGGGTAACTTGGTGATAAAGTCCATCATAAGATGTTCCTATTTCCACTTAGGAATCTCTGGTTGCTGTAGGAACCCAGACGGCTTCTGATGTTCAGCCTTAACCCTTAAGCATGTCAGACATTTACTCACGTAAACCGCAATATCTGTCTTCATATTCGGCCACCAATAAAACTCCTTGATATCCTGATACATCTTGGTAGAACCTGGGTGAATAGAATATCTGGATTTATGAGCCTCGTTCATAACCAGTTCACGTAGGTTACCTCTAAGCGGAACCCAAATTCGTTTCATGAAGTACATCACTTCATTCGCTTTTGGTATCAGTTCACACTATAAAACTCTCAAACCTTCTCTTCTCAGGTTCTCATCCTTTAAAGCTTCCTATTGTGCATTACAAATTCGATCACTCAAACTCGTCTGTATGGTCAAACCCAAAGCACGCACACATAGAGGCTTCTCCCGCTCCTTCCTACTGAGCGCATCAGCAACAACATTAGCTCTACCAAGGTGATAACGGATATCACACTCGTAGTTGTTGAGTGACTCTACCAACGCCGTTGTCGCATGTTGAGCTCCTTCTGATCAAAGATATGCTGGAGGCTCTTATGGTCCATGTATATCGTACACTTCGTGACATACAAATAATGTCTCCAGATCTTTAAGGCAAACACAACAGCTCCCAACTCCAAATCATGTGTTGTGTAATTCTTCTTGTGCACTTTCAATTGTCTGGATGCATAGGCTATCACTTTATCCTTCTGCATAAGCATGCATCCTAAGCCCAAACATGACGCATCACAATACACAATGAAATCGTCATTTCCCTCAGGTAGGGAAAGAATAGGTGCACTACACAACCTCTCCTTCAACAACCGAAAAGCTTCCTCCTGCTTATTCGTCCAATCAAACTTCTTCTCCTTCTGGGTCAATAGCGTCAAAGGCTACGCTAATCTAGAGAAATTCTCTATGAATCTCCGATAATACCCAGCAAGTCCTAAGAATTGTCGCACCTCTAACGGAGTCTTTGGCACTTCCCAATACTTAATCGCTTCTATCTTCGACGGATCCACGTGTATACCTTTCTCGTTTATTACGTGTCCGAGAAAATGAACTTCTCGAATCCAGAATTTACATTTAGAGAACTTGGCATACAACTTCTCTTCCTTCAGCAGCTTCAAAATCAACTCCAGATATTGTTCATGATCTTCTTTGGTCCGTGAATAGATAAGTATATCATTGATGAAGACTATCATGAATTTATCCAAATAGGGTTTACATACACTGTTCACAAAATCCATAAACACAGTTGGCGCATTAGTTAAGCCAATGGTGTATACCTGCGTTCAAAATATCATCAGTTGAAGGGTGCTGATGAAGATGCTCTGAAGACTGCTTTTCGAACACGATATGACCATTACGAGTCGATCTTCGAACATAAATGGTTCAAAGTTTTTCGAAACAAAACTCAAGTCAGCCCCAGTATCAAAGAGTACGAACGCAGAATGGTTATTGATCAAGAACATACCGGTAACAACAGCAGGATCGTCACGTGCCTTTCCAGCATTTAGCTTGAACGCTCTGCCCCTTGCATTCTGACCGTTTACTTTCAGACAATCTCTCTTGAAATGTCCCTGTTCACCACACTCGAAGCATCCCTCTAGCTTCACTCCCTCCGAGGTACTCTTAGCATAGCACTCGCGGGTAATATGCCCAGTTTGACCACACCTGGCGCACTTTCTCTGCTCATCCCCATTAGTCTTCTTCTCAGAACTACTCCTACCATCCCTTACTCTATCCTTTCTAGAACCACTAGAGATTGCTAAGTAAGCCTTCCCTGAGCTGCGTTTCCTATCACGCTTCTCATCGATATCCTTCTTTGAGCTCTCAAACTTGCGCTTCCATGAATCCACAGATCTAGGCTCATATCGCTCCGACCGCTCAGATTTCACGTTTGCATTGGCCTTGCCTGACGACTTCCCGGTTTCCTTCTTCTTGTTAAGGCTACCTTTGCGAGCAGCGTCGTCAGCTAATGATTTCGCCAGAGTAGTAGCTTCTAGATAGGTAGTGGGTTTCGCTGATGTGACCATGCTACGAATTCCTGGCGATAGCCCCCAAATGTACCTCTCTATCTTAACATACTCAGGAGTAACCATCCGTGGAACAAACCTTGCCAAATCATTGAACCGAGATGTGTAAGCTCTGACATTCAGGCCTTCCATGGTTAAACTCCAGAAGTCAGTCTCAATCTTCTGTATCTCACTACGCGGGCAATATTCCTTTAGGAGCGTCTCTTTTAGTTCATTCCAGGTTAGACCATAGGCAGCGTCTTAACCCATTATTTGAACTTGTGCGTTCCACCAGGATAAAGCTTCATCAAGAAAGGAACAAGAAGCATACCTAACCCGTTGATCAGCATCACAACCACTGATTGCCATGACGGACTCCATCTTCTCAATCCATCTGGTGATATCAAGGGGTCCTTCGGCACCGATAAATGATCGTGGGTTGCAGCCCTAGAATGTTTTATACGTACATCTGTGCACTGTTCACAAGGTTAATGAAAATCAGGATTACGCTCTGATTATATCATAACATATGAACTACTAAAACTATGCAATCATTATATTACCTTGAGGGTTTTCGATCTGTGCTCCACCAAAACCATGCCCATGAGTACCACGTCTACGTCCCTGGCCATTATTCTGGTTAGCATCGTGCTGTTCCATGGCAGTACTAACGTGTTGGGCTATGAATTGTGCCAACTCCTCTGGGGTGGTTAGTAGTCCAAGACCCTGCCTCGCTTTTGGTGGCATTTCGTCGTTTCTATTATTACAACAATAATAACATCATAAGACGATATCCAAAAATAATTCAATCATTAAATGTTAGTGGACCAAAAATTGCGCATATATAATATCCACATCATAATGAGAACAATTTTTAAACCAAAAGTAACCCATTTGATATTTATATTAGAAATTACAATACTTATTTTTAGTACATGACTAATCAAAATTTGGCGTATCAACATTAACACCAATAACAAGTTCATATGAAATTTCCTACTAAATATCCATAAAATCTGGCATGCAAGCCATAAAGGGTTTATCAAAGAGACATAAAACACAAACAACAAAAATAGCAAACAACTAACGCTTCAGACCCAGGAAATCTAACATCCTCCTAACAAGCTCCTCCAGCTCCACTATTCTCCAGTGCATCTGATCCATCGCACTATCGTCTAGATCCTTCAGCTCGTCGTACCAGTCCATCTGTCCCTCTAGATCCTTCATCTGATCCCTAGTTGAGTCTAGGTCTCCGCGCAGAGTGGCGAGTTGTCGGTCGGAATGACAACATCGATCAACCCATACTCCTTTCTGCTTCTTGGAAGCAAATGTTGTCTCAGCGCGTGACGTTGATGCGATCTCTCCAACAGGTCTAGTCCTCTTCCTACGTCTATAGTAAACCAAGAGAGGTGTAGTAGGAGCACGTGACTCGATCAATGGTAAGGATGACTCGGTAATAACAGGTGGAGGGATCTCAGTAATAGGCTCAGCAACAACAACAGGTGGGACGACTGATGGCTCTAATGGTTGAGCTGTGACGATAGTGGCGTCCCCCACTAGTGCGATACTGAAACAACCCCCGATCATAGGGACACCTCTATCCACGTCATCAATAAATGGTACAGTGCCTAACGATTGTCCCGTCTCATTAATCGAGGGAGGAACATCATCATCGTCGTCTATCCATCCGTTGCTTGTGAAAGCATAACAGGGGTCTACCTGGCTGGCGAAAGCAGCAGGATCAACATGGAATGACGAAGCAAATTCGGCCATACCAAACATTTGTGGAGTCATGAGAGGTATCTCTGGTAGAATGGATCTGGGTGAAGTCTTTATTTCTTGCTCGCTACCTGAGTCATGAATCTCGATGACCTCATACTCGTGCGACATCTATGACATATATATAACTATACAAGGTAAGTGTGTGTTCAAATGAAAAATAACACATAAGGCCCAAATAAACAGATAATCACGTATGCACATAAACACACAATGGTTTTCACACACGATAAAAATTCCATGTTTATTTAAAAAATTTGGCTTCGCGAATATTGGACTTTAATTTCAAAATTCTTTGGTTGAAGCCTAGAGTTTTCCCAGAAAACATCTAGTTTGCTAACAACCGTTGGTTCTGATACCAACTTCTGTCACACCCCAAAAGCATCACAACGGAATATATGTCACACCCCGACCACGTAAAACATCAAATCGTGGTGGAAACGTCGGGGAGTGTTGCAACAGAATTATTGTTTCACAACCATGGCATTTAAAAGTTATGTTTTATTCATCAAACAACGAGTTACATTGTCTTAAAATAACTGAAACAAAGAGTACACCACATAATTAAACTAGTTCTATCTTCATTTTAAGTCTCTAAGGCACAGGTCCGCCCTAGTATGTCACGAACATCCTAAGCAACAGCTACTGAAAACACATGTGAAAATAGGTACGTCAGCATAAAAATGCTTGTGAGATACATAGGTTTTATGAAAATATGATTCATGACTTAAGTTTAGAGAAATGTTTAATAAAATTCAGTCATGAACCTTGTTAATTGTTTTGTTTTACAAATCATTTGGAAAACGTTAGCAAGATCAGATGATATGTATATATATATAAAAGAATATTGTATGGTTAAAAGAATAACCAAGTAAAAAGAGTTTGTATAAACCAAGTTATTTGTAAAACAATGTTTAAGTGATAAGGTGTTGTAAATGTAATATGTCTAAACTGAAGTGGTTTAAATGACGCTACGATATGTAATATCATACAAGCACTTATATATAGGAAGTACCAGCGGCGTATCCACCATGCTTGTAACATATTACACACGCCTCGTTAATTAAGTCACTCAAACCAACCAACATTGTAAAATATCCATGTTTAATCCAATAGTCAAATGTCATAGTATAACCCAAGTTGAATATAAACCATGTAATGTGCAAACAAAAGTTATCTATGGTAAGTAAAATGAGGCTACTTAAACCACAAGTAAAAATGTACAAAACAAAGTATTTTGAATAAATAAAAAAATATGTTTTGTAAAATAACTAAATAAATACATGCTTTACTGATACAAACATTTATGCGGTAAGTTAACGCATACATTCAAGCCTTGAGACAGCAGGATAACCTTAGAGTAAAGATTATCAAAGTAAAATGTTTTCGGATTCAGTCATTCCTTACACCCAAACAAACCTAGGATGTCAGGAACGGGATTTGTCAAGTCCTATGGTACCATTACTTACTACCGAGCGGCGTAGCTAATGTTAATGAATGTAATTTAGACCCGTTGAACAAACCAAATGTCATATCAAATTGTAAACATGTGATGAAAGTAATGTACTAAATATGCTAAGTTAACATACAAAGCAGAAAAGTCATGTAAATCAATGTGCTAAATATGCTAAGTTAACATACATAGCAAAAGCAGAAAAGTCATGTAAATCAATGTGCTAAGTATGCTAAGTAAACATACATAGCAAAAGAAAATGAAATTATGTACTAATAGTGTACTAATGAACATAACAAGTATATGATATGAAAACATGGAAAGCATGAAAATAATAAGTAGGCACATATGTTTCACCCCAAAACCTTTGGAAAACAGTAAAATAGGGGTCTATGTACTCACTTGAGATTGCTCAGAAGTCCTAAGATAACCACCAAGCAAAGCTAGAAGATCACGGATTCAAAAGGCACCTAATATAGGTAACTACATTAATAAACGGACCTATTCGGAGGATCGGGTAGCATGAGGGTTCGTAAACCAAATGAGTGTAGGAACTCAAGTAATATGGTTTAACAAAGCCTACATACTAAAACGAAATTATCCTAAGTGCTTTTGACCCGTTACGACCCGTTTAGGTAGCTTATGCTACTTTAACGCGTCGTTCGTGTAAAACGCGTTTGGACCGCCTAACTAGTCCTATGACAAGTAAAATATGCCTCAACATGTCTAATATTGTTGCTAAATCAGTTTAGATGTCAAAATTTGGGTTACATATGCTTAAAATGAATTTTGGCGTAAAAAGGGCATTTTGGTAATTTACCTAAGGCATATATACTACCTATCATACAACTACTTAAACGACGTGACCATAAGGTATAACCTCGGAAGGTTATTCCCTATACAACTATGGTCACCTAAAGTGTTTGGTCGGATCCTAATGATCGACCAAATGGGTCGGGTTCGAAAGCACAAGCGATTGATTAGATCGCTTACCCTTACGACCCTAGACAAGCACAAATCTAAAAGTGACGAGCTAAACATGCTAGAACATGTTTAGTTAAGTTAGAAAACAGGTTTTGATATCAAAACAAACAGTTTTGATACCCTAGAGTAGTTTGGTTACAAAATACGCGAGAATACGCATTTTGGCCGAAACTACGACTCGTCACTGAGCCTAGAAAATGTGGTAATCAGTAGGTATAGTCACTAGGGACTATAACCATCGTGATTACGCTCACGTTATGAAGTTCAAACGAACTTCACGTTGACCATAAACTGGTCAAAGCAGAAAGTCAAACGCAGTTTGACTTTCATGCTTGAAATACATGAACAAGCACGAAAGAAGACTTACAAAGGGTCCAAGAGGGAAGAATGATCAAGTATGCTCAGGTAGGTGGCCTCCACAAAGGTGGTTGCCTCCACTTAGAGCAGATTTGATCAAGGTGTGAAGAAATGAGTGAATGGAGCTAGCTATTTATAGGAAATTCACAACCATTAGGATCATTTCTTGGAGAAGAGGGAATGATCTTGGCCCTACACTTCATACCCACTGATTTGTGAACCCATGGGCATCCAAAACAAGCACATAGAATCAAAGAAACCATGTGTAAAGGTGTGTAACAGCTAGATCAAGCTGGAAAACACTTCTGCTGGTCTGGGACCTGCTTACAGACCGCAAGGAGTAGGGCATACGGTCCGTAAGGACCCTGCAGGTCAGCAAACTTTGTAAAATGGCAGAAAAGGCCCCTGAGTCTCCGAACTTGATTTTTGATGCGTTTTGACACGTTTAAGCCCCGTTAACCTCACTTAAAGGCTCAAATATGAAGTTAAAGTATAGGGAACTTAAAATGTGCTCAAAAATATCTTGGATGTCGGCTCGTTTGGTCGTACGGTTGCGTTGTTCGGCAAATTACGACGGAAGTCGTAACGGACGCAAAAACGGTCCAAATTGCGCGACAAATGGAGTTTTATCATGCCAAACACTAAAATAAAATATTTTAATGCTTACATAAATTTTTAGATGTTCGGATGTATTCAGAACGTAAGTTATGCGCAAAAATGCAAACTTATGCACTTTTTGACCCTTTTAGTCCCTGAATGAGCATAAAGTTTATTTTAGCACACCGAACTCCTTAAAGCCTATTTCTAAGCTATGTAAAGGATATTTAGGGTGTGTTTAACTTATGGTCATGTTCCGGAATGTCCGTTACAGTTCAAATAAGCATACTTTCGCGGTTTGTTGAATTTAGTCCCTGTAAGCGAATAGACTTGATTTTGCCATACCAAAGCCTTCAAAACTTATTTCTAAGTTATGTAAAGGTTACTTAAGGTATGTGAAGCATATGTTGATGTTCCAGAGTATTTTTCGTGTTAAACTGATTACGTTTACGCACCAGTTTACGTGTAATTCTCCAGAAAGCGATATAGAGTTTGAAATTGAATAAAAGTCAAAACATGAAAAACATCAAACATAAACAAACAAATATTGGGATCAAATAACTTTATTTCATTGATAACTGAACTGTTTACAATGATTACAAGCACAAATGTCACAATATAAAACATAGTGGTGATGGAAGTTTGTGCCCATTAATATCTTGCTGAATGATGCATCGAAATGTTGGGCATTTTAACTTAATTAAAACATAGATTTTTAAAACATAACTCTTAAAGTACGTCACAACCACTTTACAGTTTAGTTGTTTTGATCCTTATGGATCTTATTACATAGGTCCCAAACTGTTTTAAAAGTTTGTCCAACACATTATTAAACCAAACATGCATCAACAACCACATGATACGCCATTATTCCCGAAGCCGAACTCAAGTACCTGAAGTACACGTTAAAATAAAGTGTCAACACAAAGGAGGGTGAGTTCACATATTCAAATTTAAATAATTTGATCCAAGGAAAAACTTTCTAATTATGTGTTTATTATTAAAACATCCATATAATTTTTAAGAAAGTTATTTTATTTCCTTGTAAATATTCAAGGGTCAACTATCGAAAGCATTTTCGTAGAACCTTCCGACCATAAACATCTCCCCATGTTTACATATTAAATTGATTGAATCAAATGTCAGACTCGTAAGTTAGCAAGACATTACGAACTATATATTAAAATGAAGGTATAATCAATGCTAGACTATAAACAGAATATAATGTCACACCCTGGCTTTGCGGAAGCGTGGTTATTTTTGGTGTGACTTCTTAATACCATAGCTTAATCATAACAAAGCTATATGTAATAAAATCATGCAAGATCATCCGTTTGATTAAGTTTTAAAACCAGAGTAACATACCATTGTCTTATAGACTTACAACATCATAACATAAAACATTGTCTTGAATAACATAAACACCGACATGAAATAAATGCAGTTTAAGATTTGTGACTTGTCCAGGAAAGAGTCACATTTCCTAAACTGGGATGACCTTGGAACCCTTATGCAGCGGGAAAACATAACATACCGCGCCAGATCTTTAATTTCCTGAAATACATGTAAGTTGAAAAATCAACAATAATGTTGAGCGAGTTCATGTGTAAGTGAGTATGTAAAACACTTGTCAGTATAAAAATTCCTTGGTATGTAGCAGTGTAAGGAAAAGAGATCACCAATGGTTTGCAAGGCCATTAGTATGTGTGAAGTGCAAGTAGGAAGACTCAAACCTAGCAAATTTAGCGTTGGGTACAAAGTCACTCAAGGTCCGTTCTGCTGGGCCTCTCAGAGGTCCGTTCTGTTGGGCCTAGAGTTGGGCTCGCTACACCCAGATAGATCTACCGCTTACGTCCCTCGGTCCTTCAATGAGGATTAATGGTCTCCAGTTTCTGCCTACCCACTCACATGATCTAAGTAGTAAACCTCCTTACGCTAACCATACCGTGTATAAAGTACTTGTAAACAAAGTAACATGTATTTCACACCCGCAGTTAAGAAAACTGAAAACAATTAGAGAAAAGGGGGACATGAACTCACTGTCGGTGCGTCTCTACCAAGTACTCCAAATCAGGCAGCTGTGCGACGACCTACAAGTGCTAATTCTATTAGACGGACGGCCGTGCCTTAGCTTTATAGTTTAAGTCTTTGGGAAATAGTTAGACAACTATTTCGTGTTTACGTTCTGTATATACTTGGTAGTTAATCTCCTTCCCAAGGATGGGGGATTCAATACATGTGCGTTCAAATTAAGTCATTAAGTCTCACTTAATATATATATATATTTCCAATTCCAAAATATAAGTATTTTTCTCAAAAAAATATTATATTTTCATTTCACATAATTTTTCTCCAATAATACGTTGTTAAAATACGCGTTCATAAATATTTCCGTAAGTTACGTTTTAACAATCGAGTGGTAATATAATTACCGGTGTAACTTATATATTTATGGTGAAAGTGTTCGTATTATTTTGGATTCGTTAACGTTCGTAAATATTATTTTTACTCTAAAAATAATATTTATGTATTTTCAAAATAATCATAAACAGTGTGTGAAAATATATATTTATCACGTTAAATTTTGTGAAAATCCCACCTCCGAATATTTAGTAAATAAAGTCATTGCGAAATTTATGTTTCGAAAACATGTCAAAAATAATTCTAACACTTGTAGTGTAAATAGTTCTAAGTGTTAGGTTTTTAGAAAAATTTCGCCAGAGTTTCCTCTGTAACTGGAGGTGGCCACGCTTTCAAGCGTATCATTTTCTTTAACAAATCAACTCAACAATTTTCTTTATTTGATCAGAACAACTTTCATCGCAACAACAAATCAACATATGTGTAAATTTCCAAAAATTACATGAACTTGCAGTTTTCCCAAAACTGTGGTGTAAATCCCCTTAAATTTAGTAGATCTTTATATAAGGTAATTTGATCTTGTAAAAACCTCGTTTTTTTTAGAGAAAATCCATTTTTACAACTTCCCGTCATCTTTTACAAAAACTGTTATTTTGTCGGATCATTTCACAAGTGTTTACACACTTGTGGTTTATAAAATCATGCTTGTTAGTGTAAAATTCATCTTTTAAAATACATGATTTCTTTGATACGTGGTTCTTTGAAAATACCACTTGCAGATACCTAGATCTGCTAGTTTTAAACACAATTTTACAAGTAAAACTCTTTTACACAAGTTCATGATTCGCGTGTGGTAGAGTTTCACCTTTTAACCCTTGTATCATTCAAAACATGCTTATGTTAAGATCCATGACCTTACCACACCGGGTTAAACGATGATCCGAGCTACCACATCATAGATCGGGCCTAAATAATCATATATTTTAATTACTACAAGTTTTACACAACTTATGTGCTTTTAACCAACAATACTTGCAAGTTTAGTAAACTTTAATGCTTCAAAATGCAAGATTCTGAGTTTTAATCATCATACATCTTATTAACCACCTTAGATTAGTTCAAGTACGATTTTTAAGCATTATACCTCTAGCTCGAGGCTAGGGAAGAATCTACGCGCAAATGAGGTGGATAAAAGCTAAGTAGGGAGGTCCTTCGCGTTCCGCTTGCACCAAGCTTCCTAATACGAGACCCTTGATGCTTGAATAGCCTTGGATTTGCTTGAATCAAATTCGAAAATGGAGGGGTGCACAAGGGGATGTTCGGCCGTAGCTAGGTAGAGAGGGAGAGAAAGTTCTTGGTGAGTTTGTGTGATGAAGATTATGTTGTGTAACCCTTTGATCTTATAGGCAAAATTAGGGTGTATTAACCATTGGTCACTATGTCTAATAGATATTAGGCAATGGGATTAGAATAATCAAACAAGTACAAAGTATGTCCCCCCATAGTTGGGGACGGTTAGCAAGGGGGGGGGGGGTTTCTAGTCCAAAACCAACTAAATGATAAGTATATAGTTAGACAATTAGGTTAAGTTAAGTGTTTAACTTGGTTAGTAGTGTGTTATGCATTAATGCGGGTGTTAGGGTATTCAGGGACCCTAACTGGCTCAGAAAAAGATAAATAGTGTAAATGACAATATTTTTGTGTTCCGGGTAAAGTCCGGTTGTTTGGTTGGATAGTAATCCGTTAAAGCGTTAATCAAAGCTTTAAAGTGTCGTTATTACTCTCTTTAGTGACACGACTCAATTCTGACACTTTGGAAAGTGTCTAGCAATATTTTTCTTATGTTTTTTTTTGGCACTTTATTAGTTAGCTAAAAGCTGAATTATTATGTAAAGTGCTGAATTTTGTACATAGAGTACGTTTTAGGCACATCCAATCATTGTAACTTATTCCTAGAGACGCAGTTCTACAACCCTTGTATCCCTACACTCACCATTAGTGTAGCAATTATCTCAGGCTCTTACAGGCCTTAGAGGCATTGTCTGCCTGATGCTGGCTTTATCAGCATGTTCAATAGGTTATCCGCTATTGTGCTACTGTGCTTTTTGTGCATCATGTTTGTCACTAAGGTTCAGTATGTAAATAATGTAGTGACGATAAGTAAAGTATGATGCAAGTAAGTACATGTATCAGATATTAAGTAGCAGTTCACCAGCTAGTTCAAACAAGCACAGTAATTAAGCAGTAATTAATCATTAATTAGGTCGTACGGATACCTGGTTTGGTGAGGGTTGTCACATTCTCCCCCCGTTAAATAAATTTCGTCCCGAAATTTAAGTTCTGCTTGTAGATGCAGGGTTCTTAGGAAAAAGGTGGGGGTATTTCTCTTTCATCCGGTCCTCACGCTCCCAGGTGAACTTAGGACCATGTCTGGCATTCCAGCGAACTTTGACGAGTTTGACACTGCTCCGGCGGGTCTTGTTCACTTTCCAATCCGTGACCTCAACAGGTTCTTCAACGAAGTGGAGCGTGTCGTCAACATGAATCTCGTCGGTGGGAATGGCAATGGTAACTTGAGTTGGACTTTTCTTTAGGTTGGATACATGAAATGTATCGTGAACACCATTCAGTTCAGCAGGTAGGTCCAACTTGTATGCTACTAGTCCTATTCTTTCCAAAACTCGGAAAGGACCAATGTAGCGCGGATTTAACTTCCCACGCTTTCCAAAGCGTGCCACCCCCTTCCAGGGTGAAACTTTCAATAACACTATTTCTCCAACTTGGAATTCCACATGTTTCCGGTTTGGATCCGCATAGGCCTTTTGTCTGTGGCGAGCTGCTTCGATGCGTTTAAGAATCTGCGCAATCTTGTCAGTCGTCTCTTGGACGATTTCGGGACCAGCAAGCTGCCTATCACCTGCGTCAGCCCAACATAAGGGTGATCGGCACTTGCGTCCGTAAAGGGCTTCAAATGGCGCGACACCAATACTGGTGTGGTAGCTGTTGTTGTACGAAAATTCGACCAATGGCAAATGCTTGTCCCAGCTACCGCCCAAATCCATAACACACGCTCTCAGCATGTCTTCCAAAGTCTGTATCGTTCGCTCGCTTTGACCGTCAGTTTGCGGGTGAAACGCAGTGCTCAGATTCAATTGCGATCCAAACGCTTCTTGGAAGGATTGCCATATCCTTGACACAAACCTTCCGTCTCTATCAGAGATGATCGAGAGAGGTACTCCATGGCGCGCGACGATCTCTCTCATGTATATTTCGGCCAATTTGCTCGTATTGTCCTTTTCTCTGATAGGTAAGAAGTGTGCTGACTTCGTTAATCGATCCACTATCACCTAGATAGTGTCATGGCCACTTGGCGTTCTTGGCAATTTCGTAATAAAATCCATGGAGATTTGTTCCCATTTCCACTTGGGAATCTCAGGTTGTTGCAGAAGTCCTGAAGGCTTCTGGTATTCGGCTTTAACCTTAGCGCATGTTAAACATTTGCTCACATAAACAGCAACATCGCCTTTCATCCTAGGCCACCAATAATAATCTTTGAGATCTTGATACATCTTATCCGCTCCCGGATGGATAGAGTACCGCGACTTGTGAGCTTCATCAAAAATAACTTCCCTTAAACCACCAAACAGAGGGACCCAAACTCTTTTCTCGAAGCATAACGTTCCTTCCTCGTTTGGTACCAGTAGCTTCTCCATCCCACGGAGATATTCTTCTTCAAGGTTTCCTTCCTTGAGAGCTTCTTTCTGCGTGGCACGAATGCGCAAGGAAAGATCGGTTCGTATAATCATTTCTAAAGCTCTAACCCTTATGGGCTTGATTCTCTCTTTTCGACTTAGGGCATCGGTGACCACATTCGCCTTCCCTGGATGATACTTTATCTCGCAGTCGTAGTCGTTCAACAATTCAACCCATCGTCTTTGCCTCATATTCAGCTCCTTCTGGTTGAATATGTGCTGTAGGCTCTTATGATCTGTAAAAATTGTACATTTCGTACCATAGAGGTAGTGTCTCCAGATCTTTAATGCAAAAACCACTGCGCCGAGCTCCAAATCGTGTGTGGTATAGTTCTTTTCATGCACTTTCAACTGACGCGATGCGTAAGCAATAACCTTCTGGCGTTGCATCAACACGCAACCCAATCCTTGACGCGATGCGTCGCAGTATACCACAAAATCATCAGTACCCTCTGGTAGAGCTAAGATTGGCGCGTTACAAAGCTTACTCTTCAATATCTGAAACGCTTCATCCTGTTTGATTCCCCAATCAAACTTCTTATCCTTCTGCGTGAGGAGCGTCAATGGTTGAGCGATCTTTGAAAAATTCTCAATGAATCTTCGATAATAGCCAGCCAAGCCCAAGAATTGCCGAATCTCGGTTGGCGTCTTTGGCGTTTCCCAATCTTTGATCGCCTCGATCTTGGTTGGATCCACGTGGATTCCATCTCCATTTACCACGTGCCCAAGGAATTGCACCTCTCGTAGCCAAAACTCACACTTAGAGAATTTGGCATACAGCTGTTCTTTCTTCAGCAGCTCTAGAATGGCTCTAAGATGCTGTTCGTGCTCAGCCTTTGTCTTTGAATAAATTAAGATGTCGTCGATAAACACAATCACGAACTTGTCCAAGTACGGCTTGCAAACTCTGTTCATCAAATCCATAAAGACTGCAGGTGCGTTTGTTAACCCAAACGACATAACAAGGAACTCGTAGTGTCCATAACGAGTTCTAAAGGCTGTCTTCGGGATACTCTCCTCTTGTATCCTTAACTGATGGTATCCAGATCGAAGATCGATCTTTGAATAAAAGATTGAGCCTTGAAGTTGATCAAACAGATCATCGATTCTTGGCAGAGGGTATCGATTCTTGATCGTTAGCTTATTCAACTCCCGGTAGTCAATGCACATACGAAAACTACCGTCCTTCTTCTTGACAAACAAGACCGGAGCTCCCCAAGGCGAGAAGCTTGGTCGGATAAATCCCTTGTCTAACAACTCTTGAAGTTGTGTCGACAGTTCCTGCATCTCAGATGGAGCAAGTCTATAAGGTGCCTTAGCCACAGGTGCGGCACCTGGAACTAAATCGATGTGAAACTCTACTTGCCTCTGAGGTGGCAGTCCCGGCAAGTCTTCTGGGAAGACTTCTGGATATTCCCTCACGACAGGGATGTCTTCGATTCTTGGCTCAGCAGCCTTCTTATCCACAACGTGTGCCAGAAAAGCAACACATCCTTTCTGCAAACACTTCCTTGATTTCAGACAGCTGATAATTCTTAACGGCGTATCACGCTTCTCTCCGTGAACCACAATTGTTTCGCCTTCTTCGGTTGGGATACGAACAACCTTTTCGTGACAAACTATCTCAGCCTTGTTGCCTGATAACCAATCCATTCCTACCACCACGTCGAAGCTTCCCAACTAGACTGGTAGTAGATCCAAAGTGAACTCACGTTCTCCTAATTCGATCACACAGCCTCTGATAACTTCATTGGCTTCTACTAACTTCCCATTAGCTAATTCGATTGAGTACGGAACATCTAACTTATTAGCAGCTAGACCAAGCATACTCTTAAATTCTAACGACATGAAGCTATAATCGGCACCAGTATCAAATAAAACGGATGCATAGCGTTGGTTCACAGGGAACGTACCAGTAACGACATTGGGGTCCTGGCGCGCTTCCCTTTCTTCGATTTGGAACACTCTTCCACGGGCTTGGTTTAACTCTGGGCAGTTCTTCTTAAAATGCCCGATATCACCGCAGTTAAAGCACCCAAGTCTTTGCCCGTTTCCACCAGCTTGATCATTCCTCTGATTACGATTCACGGCACCCGCTTGGTTAGCATTGTTGCCTCGATTCTCGTTTCCTCCATAGTTTCCTTGTGGGCGATTTCCATTCCCGCCCCGGTTGTTATTTCTGTTTCCGAATCCTCCCTGGCCTCCCTGACCAGCAGTGGCCCAACAAGTGTCCTTCAAGTGGCCACGTTTCCCACATGCTTCGCATACTTTTGGCCCGCACCGGCCAGAATGGTGGAGTTGGCAGTTGTTGCACTTGGGTTGGGTGCCCATATATCCCTTTCCCTTCTTTCCACCACCAGCTGTACCCTGAGCTGGCGCATTCGATCCTCCTTTCTTAACCGCCACACTGGTGCCCTGCTTGAAGTTTGAGAACTTCCGTTTGTTACCTCCTGATGACTCGACGTGAGTCTCTGCCTTCTTTGTCTTGATCTCATCAAACTTGTTCAGGCGAATAGCCTCCTCAGTGAGAGCTACGCTCAAATCGATCGCCTCAGTAATGGTCGCAGGCTTGGATGAGGTTACCATGCTTATGATTTGAGGAGCTAATCCCCAAATGAAACGTTCAATCCGCTTGAACTCCGGAGTGACCATGTAGGGTACCACATGCGATAAGTCATGGAACCTTTGAACGTATTCGGCGATCTTCGGACCGTCCATTTTCAAGTGCCAGAACTCGGTTTCCAATCTTTGGATTTCCGCGCGAGAGCTGTACTTTTTGCGCATAAGTTCCTTCAGTTCGGTCCAGGTTAGCGTGTAGGCAGCAGCTTCACCAAGTGTCTGTACTTGCAGATTCCACCAAGAGAGGGCTCCATCCAAGAATAGCCCTGAGATATAGGTGACTTGCTGATCCAGTGCGCATTTGCTCATGCGAAGAACAGATTCAGTTTTCTCAGCCCAACGAACAAAGGCGACAGTACCTCCTGTGCCATCAAAGTTTACGGGTTTGCAGTCTAAGAACTGCTTGTAGGTGCACCCTGCACATACGTTATAACATATGAACGGCATTAGCATCATTGCTAAAGATATCCAATTAGGTCATGGTAGGTCTAAATGACTTGGTATTACCATGAGGTGGATTATTGTTGCCATTGTTGTTCGTGCTGCTTCCGCTGGGTCCTCCTTGTGAAGCGGCGTATTGTGCAATGGCAGCAGTGATAATTTGTTGGAGTTCTACCTCATTGGTAGGCATGCGTGTCTCACGTCTCGGCGGCATCTTCTAAAAGATGGTTTATGTCGGTCAGGCCATAGTAAAGCGTACGTATATAGTAATAGTAAAAGCACATAACATCTCATGTTATCAATACATCACAAATACCAATCACACAACATCCCATGTCATAAAAATATAAACAACCAAATCAAGCATCAAGTATGATGAGAATACTGCGATTGCCATATATCGAGACCACATAGTAAGTGTACAAGTACATCACAGTGTCATACAACATCAGTCGACTAAGGGCTACATCACCCTAGTCTAAAAACTATATCAAATCAGTGTCAGTACATCAAATACATGTCAACAAAAGTCAGAATCAAAATGTAGTCTCCAAAAATGCTGTGCAGTCAAAAGCATTCGCCGTCTTCTCACCAACGTCTACCCAAACATCACTGATGAGCTCTATACAGATGGTGGTGGAGGAGGGGGAAAGTGGGTGTAAAACAAACGACGTAACTGGAGCCAGTCCTCCTCCATGGCTCGCTGGGTACGAATGATAGAAGCCACCTGCTGCTCTAGTGTAAAGAGACCGGCAGCATAATCTGGAGGTAAGGGTCGAAATGGCTGCAGAGGAGAGTGTGTCCGACCATGACACTGGCATGGTGGCAGCTTAGCTCTCTCAAGCTCCTGGATGCGCTGCGTGTGTGACTCGTGCTGGGCGACAAAAGACATCAAAACGTCCTCAATAGTATACCCCCTGTGGAAAGAATGGTAGGGGTCAGTCGGTGGCATAGCAGAGTCTGGTGCCCAAAGGAACGGCTCACTGGTGGGATCAAAAGGTGCCACATGAAATGGAGCGACAAAGGGTGGGACAGATGACATCTGGGGCATGAAGGGGATAGACATCGGTACATGCCCAATAGGATGGGCTGAAGAACCCTCTTCAGGCCTCGCTGGAGGTACAAACTGAGGAACCTGAAAAGAAAAATCAACATGTCGTGTATCAGGGATCTGAGGGGGAAAAGGTGGAACATCCTCATCAGCAGGTATCCAACCGTGCTGTGCATGCTCATTTGGTGGATCCATGTGTGCCGCGAACAGTGCATGCTCGGGCTCTAGTGGGATGGGATCAGGTGGGGGAGCAACAAAAGGGTGAACAGGTGCAATGTGCTCAACAAGATGGTCAACAGGTATATCAACAACAGGTAGAGGAACAACAGGATCAACAACGACATGATCGCCCTCTAACAAAGGAACATCTACGGGGAGATCATCAACAGGTGGGTCTGCTATAATAGGCCCAATAGGGATGCCAGCATGTACGGGGTCATGCTCAAGTATGGGGTCTAGAGCGGCTGCCTGCTCAGGGGCGACGACAGGCTCGGGATCATCAAAAGCCATCTCGAAGTCAAACTCGGGGTCGATAGGATCTACTGGGTCAGCTGGATCCGCCATGGGCTGGTCCATAGGTATAAACTCGATATCATGATCCAGGTAGAATCCCGGGGGAAAGATAGGATCAGAATCCTCTATGTCATCATGGTCAAACGCAAAGCTGGGAATAGGTGCAACAGAGGATGCCTGGTCAGGATCAGAATCATGCGCAAAGTGTTGTGCGCTCAATGTGTGAGAAGGTGCGGATGCCACAGACTCGAAGGAGTCTGGGACAGGAGAATGTGCAGGCGAATCCTCAGCGGGAACGTCAGCGATCATCAGAAGATCGCCCGCAGGAAGAAGGGCCTCGCCCTGGATCTCATCCTCAAACGGGTCAATATCGCCGTCAGCCTCGGCGTCAAGAAGAAAATCATATGCTGGATAAACGGCTAAGGGTATAGGGGATGGAATCTCTACTAGGGGTAGGTACTCAGCGGGAGGGCCATCTGCAGGCTCATCAGCACCATCGAGTAGTGCGAAAGGCTGGAAATCATCCTCGTCAGTACTGGTATAGTCAGATGTGTGTACCTCGTGCTCGGAGGATGTGAGGTCATCAGATACGATAGGTATGGGTCCAGTGGTGTCCGAATCGCCAGTACCGGCTAAGTCCATGAGTCTGTAACATAAACACAAATATGCTCAAATAATCAGTCATACAATCAGATAATCACATAAGTCACCAAGTAAAGTATCACATAATTCTCCTAGTCCCACTAGCCTCCCAGTCTCCTAGACTGCTCTATCAACTTCCTCGACCTCTCAGATCGAGCCTCGGTCTCCAATACCGAGCCTCAGCCTCCAAACTGAGCCTACTCTTCCTAGTCCAACTAGCCAACTACCTCGATCTCTCAGACCGAGCCTCAGCCCTTCTAGACTGAGCCTATAAATAATAAAATGTGCTCAACATTTGTTTGTAAAAAGCTTTGGATCTGGACTTAAGTGGTATGCAGAAAAATGTTTTCGTGAGAGCCCTAGTGATCATAGTCTAGACTCGAGAAGGAATCCTAGTTCGCTATGATCAGAGCTCTGATACCAAGCTGTCACACCCTGGCTTTGCGGAAGCGTGGTTATTTTTGGTGTGACTTCTTAATACCATAGCTTAATCATAACAAAGCTATATGTAATAAAATCATGCAAGATCATCTGTTTGATTAAGTTTTAAAACCAGAGTAACATACCATTGTCTTATAGACTTACAACATCATAACATAAAACATTGTCTTGAATAACATAAACACCGACATGAAATAAACGCAGTTTAAGATTTGTGACTTGTCCAGGAAAGAGTCACATTTCCTAAACTGGGATGACCTTGGAACCCTTAGGCATCGGGAAAACATAACATACCGCGCCAGATCTTTAATTTCCTGAAATACATGTAAGTTGAAAAATCAACAATAATGTTGAGCGAGTTCATGTGTAAGTGAGTATGTAAAACACTTGTAAGTATAAAAATTCCTTGGTATGTAGCAGTGTAAGGAAAAGAGATCACCAATGGTTTGCAAGGCCATTAGTATGTGTGAAGTGCAAGTAGGAAGACTCAAACCTAGCAAATTTAGCGTTGGGTACAAAGTCACTCAAGGTCCGTTCTGCTGGGCCTCTCAGAGGTCCGTTCTGTTGGGCCTAGAGTTGGGCTCGCTACACCCAGATAGATCTACCGCTTACGTCCCTCGGTCCTTCAATGAGGATTAATGGTCTCCAGTTTCTGCCTACCCACTCACATGATCTAAGTAGTAAACCTCCTTACGCTAACCATACCGTGTATAAAGTACTTGTAAACAAAGTAACATGTATTTCACCCCCGCAGTTAAGAAAACTGAAAACAATTAGAGAAAAGGGGGACATGAACTCATTGTCGGTGCGTCTCTACCAAGTACTCCAAATCAGGCAGCTGTGCGACGACCTACAAGTGCTAATTCTATTAGACGGACGGCCGTGCCTTAGCTTTATAGTTTAAGTCTTTGGGAAATAGTTAGACAACTATTTCGTGTTTACGTTCTGTATATACTTGGTAGTTAATCTCCTTCCCAAGGATGGGGGATTCAATACATGTGCGTTCAAATTAAGTCATTAAGTCTCACTTAATATATATATATATATTTCCGATTCCAAAATATAAGTATTTTCCTCAAAAAAATATTATATTTTCATTTCACATAATTTTTCTCCAATAATACGTTGTTAAAATACGCGTTCCTAAATATTTCCGTAAGTGCGTAAGTTACGTTTTAACAATCGAGTGGTAATATAATTACCGGTGTAACTTATATATTTATGGTGAAAGCGTTCGTATTATTTTGGATTCGTTAACGTTCGTAAATATTATTTTTACTCTAAAAATAATATTTATGTATTTTCAAAATAATCATAAACAGTGTGTGAAAATATATATTTATCACGTTAAATTTTGTGAAAATCCCACCTCCGAATATTTAGTAAATAAAGTCATGGCGAAATTTATGTTTCGAAAACATGTCAAAAATAATTCTAACACTTGTAGTGTAAATAGTTCTAAGTGTTAGGTTTTTAGAAAAATTTCGCCAGAGTTTCCTCTGTAACTGGAGGTGGCCACGCTTTCAAGCGTATCATTTTCTTTAACAAATCAACTCAACAATTTTCTTTATTTGATCAGAACAACTTTCATCGCAACAACAAATCAACATATGTGTAAATTTCCAAAAATTACATGAACTTGCAGTTTTCCCAAAACTGTGGTGTAAATCCCCTTAAATTTAGTAGATCTTTATATAAGGTAATTTGATCTTGTAAAAACCTCATTTTTTTTTTTTAGAGAAAATCCATTTTTACAACTTCCCGTCATCTTTTACAAAAACTGTTATTTTGTCGGATCATTTCACAAGTGTTTACACACTTGTGGTTTATAAAATCATGCTTGTTAGTGTAAAATTCATCTTTTAAAATACATGATTTCTTTGATACGTGGTTCTTTGAAAATACCACTTGCAGATACGTAGATCTGCTAGTTTTAAACACAATTTTACAAGTAAAACTCTTTTACACAAGTTCATGATTCGCGTGTGGTAGAGTTTCACCTTTTAACCCTTGTATCATTCAAAACATGCTTATGTTAAGATCCATGACCTTACCAAACCAGGTTAAACGATGATCCGAGCTACCACATCATAGATCGGGCCTAAATAATCATATATTTTAATTACTACAAGTTTTACACAACTTATGTGCTTTTAACCAACAATACTTGCAAGTTTAGTAAACTTTAATGCTTCAAAATGCAAGATTCCGAGTTTTAATCATCATACATCTTATTAACCACCTTAGATTAGTTCAAGTACGAGTTTTAAGCATTATACCTCTAGCTCGAGGCTAGGGAAGAATCTACGCGCAAATGAGGTGGATAAAAGCTAAGTAGAGAGGTCCTTCGCGTTCCGCTTGCACCAAGCTAAGTAGAGGCTTGTCACATATAAATTCGGCGTTTGACTTGACACGGGGCGACCGGTCACGACGGGGTTGTCAACCCGATAGATCTACCAACAATTTCTCACGTGCAATACTTAAATGATTAAACGACATTACTTGCGCATGGCCCATATCGGGGCCATCTACAATGCCTGCCTCATGAACAATATATATATCCTACTAATAATGATAAATTTAATGTATGATGTTGTACGAATTCCCCGAAGTCCCCACCAAAACGTAAGCCTATGAACGATACTTAATCTCTTGAGATCAAGCAAATTCGTCCCAACTATAGATTTAAGCAATTTTAAATCTACACGGTAGTTTTCTCTAAAACACCGTTATAATCCCCGTTTCTCCCCGAAACATATTTATTCACAAAAAACCGTCTCTCCCTGAAACATATATATATTTAACAAAACCGCATATTTTCTATGAAAATATATATTTTAGATAACAAAAGGTATGTTTTATTAAAAAACATTATTAAACCCTTTTTAAGGCGTGTTCTTCCCCCAAAACATATACAAAACAGTAAAAAGAGGGGGTTTAGTGACACTCACCTTTGGGTGCGTATTATAAATAGCGCAATCCCAAAAATTGATTTCTACATGTCCTAATATATGTAGCAACGATTTATCAATCAATTTATATCAAAAAATTCCTAAGTTTCTCCGATCTTAGAATTTTCACATAACTTTGAGATTTTCTCAAAAAGTCATTATTTTTTATTATGTTGGCACGTTAATATATATATGAGTTCATATATATATATATATATATATGTGTGTGTGTGTGTGTCTATTTAAGATTTTGCGACTTGAACGATTTTATTGGTGACCATTATCATGTAAATCCGTTAACCCTCTTGTTTAAACGTAATATATCTACAATTTGCGCGTCGTAATATATATACATAAACGTACACATAAACTTAATATCATAACACGCGAAATCTCATTAACTTATTTATTTATCATTTATAAAGCACATATACATGGAATAACTTATCAAGTTAACATATGGATCAATTTTCATGCTCAACAAACAAGTTACACATTTAACGCGATTTTTACCGATTCTACCACTTTAAGCGCACAAGTGTACATGCATAGTCTAAATTTCTGCTATCATGTCAACACTAACATATTATCATATTCTCATATCATGTCAACACTCATAAATAACCCATGCTAGTGCACATTGTAAAACGCGTATTTTAGTGATTCGGTAAACTTAATATAAGTTAAAGTACTTATATTTATATTAAAAATATCAGTTTACTTACTGATCTAAAATAGTTTTATAAAAATCCTTCGAAAAGCCGATTTTTAACCGTTTTACCGCATAGTTTTGCGTTAAACGTTACCATAACCATCCCAACTCGTAGCGAATTGATATTTTAACATAATACATGTTATTTACTGATTAAAATGATTGTTATAATCAGATTAGTGCAGTTTTCATGTAAATCACATAAATCATGCGATTTCACGTATTTTACAACACTTTAAGCACCAAGTACAACATGCAAAGCTATTAAACTTTATGACAAAGTTTTATACTATTTTAACACTTCAAATATTAATAGTTTTAGTGTTTATATTCTGATTAAAATTTATTTTTATCAAATCATATTCAAATCATCATTTCATGAACATATATCAACATGCATGCTTGAGTACAAGCATCTAATACACCCATATCATATCACAATCATTTTACGTGACTAAATGCATCCAAGAACATATTTATTTCATGTTCATATAAACCAAAACATGTCTATCATATTAACACCTAATCATGTTTACATAAATGCAAATATTCTTCAATTAATGAACTTGTGACAGAAAAACCTACATGCATGATACATATATTTATATATACACGGCATCTATACATACATACATAAACTTCCAAAGTTTCACTTTTTCATAGGTTCATCTCAAATCATAAAACCATTTTAGAACATTCCTTTGATCGTACATGCACATCACTTTTCAACATCTTATAAAAAAGATCAAATAAAAAATCAAAACTCACATTCTAATATACACACACACATATGTACGACCCAAGCATACACGCACACATACATCCATTTTTATTTTATACAAAAACCCATTTGTTATTGTTTTCAAGTTTGTGTTTAATCCAAGAACTAGAGAAACTTCCATCATCATCAAAATCATCAAGAATCAAGAACAAGGTTTTTGAAGTGAGTTTTATACCTTCAAGATTTTGATGGATTTTTAGTAAAGATTGATGATATGGAGCTTGATTGTTGCTTGAAACACCTTGAAATCACCTTTAAACCTTCAAATGAACTTGAAAACACCTTGGAATGGCTTCAAATCTTCAAGAAGTAGTTTGAAATTTGAAAACGGATGGTGATAGAGGGGTGTTCGGCCGAGCTTTGTGAGAGAGAGAGAGTGTGATTGAATTTTGAAATGGTTTGTGATATTTCTTGGATTTGATGGATTTTGGAAGATTACATAAAAGGCACAATCATTACTTTAGATTATTCGAAGACCTCTAAGTGGAAGAGAGAGAAGAGGGAACCCCTCCCCTAGCCGCCACCTCTCACAATACACACACACATATCGTATTCATATATATATATATATATATATATATATATATATATATATATATATATAGATCAAAAACTGGTATTTTACTGGATACTGGATGTTTTATCTGGCGTTTTAATCCCGTTTTATGACGTTTTAAAATATTTTTAACGCTCTATAAAAATAAACTCGCCAAATTATTACTGAAATAATTATCGGTTGCTTCGACTGGTTGTGTTGACAGTATTTTGTCAGATACGCGCAGTATTTCGCGGTACACGCTTAAACTCGAAAAATAGATTTTCTTAGAGTTTTAATTTATTTTTCCTTCCGAACATGATTAAAATTACCATTCTAATCATAAAGAATTATTTTTAGGATTTTGACATTGATTGGGCAGTCACCGACGTTCGTTTCGCATTTTGTTCGTTATGCGATAAGCGTTTATCTTATTGTTTCCAACATAATTTTTATCAAGGTTTGGATTTACCAACACATCAAATATCACACATAAACATTTATATGAGTCAAATACAGCCTTTTATTCTATTAGGCCGTGTTCGCAAGATCTGTTCGAGTAGAACGTGGCTGGATCGATCAGAATCAAGGTGCGGAATCCCTTGATAATGTCACAGAATCAACAACGACAAGTTCAACGTTTAACGCGTCTGATTTCTATTGATTGATGGTGAAAATACAGTGCCTCCAGTAGAAAGTCATACAAGCAGAGGTTCCTTACAATGATCAGCCAAAGGTCTATAAATTCTAGCACTAACCTGCTATTTATAGGCAACCAAGGAGGTTATAAGTGTCACCCGATCGGATGGCCATCCGATCGGATGACATACGTCGTCCGACAGATTTCACTTTTACATTAACGCACCGTTCCCTGAATTGTCTAGACACAAACATACATACATGTTCATACATATACAAAAATACATACACAGCACAAAATATACAAGACTCGATGCAGACGGAAGCTACAGACATATGTACTAACAGACTCCCCCTTGGATGTAGCTGTAGTTCCTTCCTGCATAGTCTTCACTCTGTCTTCCTGCTGCGTCTTCGCTCCTTCGCTCTTTGCCGTCTCTTTTCTTCTCTCTCCTCAAGCATCTTTCGCCTAAGAGGCCTTCCAAGTTCATTCCAGTATTTTCTGTATTCAGGATCACCATCGCGCTTTCTATCCCACCGAGGGATCTTATTTTCTTCCTTCTCGATCGGTGACTGCTCTGTTGGAGGAGGTCTCATCAGCTTATACCTTCCAAGTCTCGCAACTTTATCAGTTATCTCTTTGAATTTCTGACTACGCTTGTACTTCTTCAAGAATTCATCAATCTCCAAGTCTCTCCACTTTGACTTCCAATATCTGCCAGAGTTAAAGTCTTTTGCGTAGCACAAATCCACTAACTTCTCATATTGAAGAGCTTGGACTTTGTCTGGCTTTTCATACACGATCTTGTTGTAAAATAAGCAGTCTATATCCTTTTTGGAGCAGTTAACAAGCCACATAGGATCTGATGTGTGGGGTGTTATATAGTTTTTAATGTATTTTAAGCCCTTTTTAACATTTTAGACAAGTATTAAATTTATAAAACACGATATTTTACTAACACTAAACACACATATGGGCAAGTGCACCCATCGTGAGCACAGTATAGTGTTGGTAAGATACCGAGGTCGTCCAAGGACACAAGAGCATTTAGTACCAGTTTATCCTCAACGTCTAATCAAATCAAAAGTTTAGAAAAAGGTTTTAAACAAGAAAATAAAAACTAACTAAAAATGCTGAAAATAAAAATAAAAATAAAACAGATAGACAAGATGAATCACTTGGATCCGACTCGCCTTTAGTGTAACCTTTGATGTTTTCCGCACTTTTGCACTTTTTAAGAGATTATCTTAGTTATAGTAGTAGGCCCCTCTTTTGAAGGTGACGTTACCCTCAACCCAGTAGTTTGAGTCAGCAAGGATACAATCCTAAAGGGTTGGATTATTGGAAGATAATTAATTAAGTTATTAATACGTAATGTGGTGGGCCCCTGTTTTGAAGGTGACGTTACCCTCGGCTAAGTGGTTTGAGTCAGCAGGGATACAATTCCAAGTAGCCGGGTTAATGTATTAATAGTAGTTTACATATAAGGGGATCAAGCTATTCGCACCCCCTCCATCCAATACCAGTGGGTATTGAAGGAGGTCCTAGTAAGCTTGACCCAGGTCCTTGCAGGATCTATACACTGAACAAGGCAAGAACCTTACCAAACCATTCCCTTAACCCCCGACCAGGTAGCCAACATATCTCCATTTTTGTTGGTGCATGCGTCTGTCGACTTCGTCTTGTATCGAGTCTTGTACTAGAATTGTTATATCAGGGCACGTTGTACGAGAAATAGGGATTTAGGGTGTTTGAGCTAATTTCGCTTGAAAGTGACATGTATCATTTCAAGCGAAATCAACTTAGTTAATTCCGTTTGAAATGGCATCTGTCACTTTCAAACGGAATCACCTCCTCTATATATAGGCCCTCAAACGAAATCATTTGTAACATTCTGATTTCCGGTACCTAAGTGCTGCCGATGTGTCTACTGATCTGAAAACTTGTTATTTCTATAATACAAGACAATTGAGTGTGAAACAAGCTGTTTTCCAAGTCTATTTCATTGTTTCCGCCTTTGAAATAGATAAGAACTCTTCTGATTGACTCGTTTGGGTCACAAAACGATCCTACAAGTGGTATCAGAGCTCAGGAGGAAGAGTTCTTGCCAAAACAGCCATAATTTCTGATTTCTACACCTTCTTTTTCAAAATTCACAAGATTTTATGGTCAAAATGGTTTGAATTTCACACATGTCATGCGAAACAGTGTTTTAATGAATCCTTGAGAGTATTGGACCTTAATTCGGCTTAAAATTGGTAAAAACTGTAATTCCGTTTGAAAACCGGATCAAAAAAGATGACGTCAGCAGCATTTCAAACGAGATTAGCACTTGATTCCGCTTGAAATTACCTGATTTCGTTTCTGGGTGTAATTCCGTTTGAGAAGGTTCAAACGAAATTAGTGATTTCACTTCAAGTAGTGATTTCGCTTCAAGTAGTGATTCCGCTTGAACTGATTTTACATGAGATAGCTATTCCGTTTGTGAAGTGATTTCGTTTGAAAGATTAATTCCGTTTGAAACTGTATTTTTGAGACTTGTGTTTGTGAAACAATTTTCCGAAACATGGAAGAGGAATTTTACAATGCTTTTGCTACACCAATTGCTCCGGTTACAGCTACTGAAACCCTTTACAGTGAAAATGAGACGGGAACTCATCAAAAACCGCCAAAGCTTATGTACATTGAAGATTTTAAGGGATGGCAGAATCGATTTGAGAACTGGGTGCAAGCTTACAAGTTTGATGCATGGTGTGCATTGGAGAAAGATTACGAAAAACCGAAAAATGATCGTGGACTTGAAAAAGGGTTGTGTGACTCTTCGGAGATTAACAAACTGAAATATACAAGTGAGAAAATAATGATCAGTATTCTTCAACAAGCAATTAAAGAATATATCTTTGTTTTGCTCCAACATGATGGAACAGCTAGGTCAATTTGGAATGCATTGATTCAGAAGTTCAAAGGAAGCGCATATATGATAAAAAACAAAAAGGCGTTATTGAAGAAATCATTTGATATGTTTGTAGCTTTCGATCATGAAACAACTAAGATGACCATTGATAGATATTATCACCTGGTATTGGAAATGGGAAGATTGGACATTAAGAAAGATGATGATGAATGGGTTGATAAACTTGCTGATGCATTACCACAACAAAAATGGGGAACTTATCTGTTGATTGTGAAACACATGAGAAAATCAGAAAATATGAATCTGGCATAGTTTATTCAAAAGATTGAAGAGCATGAGTTGGATATCCAGAAAACATCAATTCTGAAGAATCCAAATGCTCAACAAGATGTCAGTTTGTATTACAGAGGAAACAAATTTGAAACCACTCTAAGCCCAAAGATACAAACTGGTTTCAGTGCTGATACTTCGTCTGGAACAAAGGGTAGTAATTTGACACAGAGTGGTGGATCTTCGTCTTCGTATTCAAGCTTTGATCCAAATCATACAACATCAAGTCCTTAAAGACAGAACTCAACAAATCTGCAGTGCAATGTCACTTTGAACATTCAAAATGGTCAAAATTTGTCTCCAGAAATAGCCAAGCAACACATGGCATCACTCGTTGCTATGTTGGAATCTTATGAACGTTTAATTGCTGGCAAGATTGGAAATCCGATGCTTACAAAAGAAGATTATGTTGTTATCGAAAAATAATTTGAATGATGAACATATCAAAGTAGCATATACTTTGAGTGATTTGGACAAATTATATTCCGATGAGGAATTTCCAATAAGAAGTGTCAAATCTGAAATGATCAAACAGGTTTACAAATTGACAGAAATTAATATTTCTGAAATAAAAGATTTAAATCTTCATGAAAAACCTAAAAAATACACTTCAAGAGTTCAACAGAGATTGAACAAGAAAAGGGGTTACAGTTCTGGTTCAGGTTATCGAAAGAAACCAAACCATAACGGTAATTACAAAAAGAAAGGTCTTGGTTTTAATTCTACGGAAAATTATAAAAATGAGAAAAATTATAAACTAAAAACAAAATTTGTTGCAGGAGGAAGTTCTGAAGAAGAATAGAAGAAACCATTCTGGAAACAGTCAAATCAAGAGTTTCTTGCTGAGAAGAAAAAGAATATAATGATGAGAACTGAGCAAAGAGTTGAGAGAAGAAAATGTTTCAAATGTCACAAGATTGGACACATTGCTTGGAATTGCCAACAGACCAATAACAAAAAAACAGGGAGTTTCTTTTAACTCTGAAATGGTCAAGAAACATGTTAATGAAAAGAAACAACCAACTGAGAAATCTAATGTGTTTGAAAATTCAACTTTCGAAACTGGTGATGTTTCAAAACATTTTTACAAAAGAAAAGTTGATTTGAATAAACAGAGACGGGTTGTAAAATCTGAGAGTAGTTCTGACAATGAATCTGATTCCATAAAATCAGAGGAGTCATCGGTTGAGAAAAAGAATGAGATTTCCGTTCCAGAGTTGAACGATGAAAACTCTCCACCATTGTCAAAGGATAGTTTGAAATCAAAAGGTAGGTTTGAGATTTCAGATCAATTCTTCTCTGGTAAAGGAGAATTTGATGCTGAAAAGGCTTTCAATGGAAAAGTCAAACATATATTTGGTAAAATGGTTGATGGGAAAGTTAAGGGTGCAAAAGAATTTTACAAATCTAAATGTTGGTGGGATAGATGTGTACCAAAATCACCCAAGGCTGGTCAGGCTTGGGGGACAGCATCTTTTAACTAAAAACCTGACTTACCGGAGCTTCCAAGTTGGTAATCGTGGAGCAGGAATCGGCATCTTTCTTGAGAAATTCACGAAAGTGATTTCGTCTTACAAAGTGGTAAATCAGGGACATTAAGTTGTACTTGATTTTCTACAAGTGGTGTTTGTTGATTGAACTTAAAATTGTTATATTTTTTTAAATGTTTGATGAAAGAACAAGGTGATGAAGTCATCCCCTAACCTACAAGTGGTTTTATAAAATCAACAAAACTTATATTCCTAAAAAACCATTTGATTAAAACAAACTTAAGTGTTTTGAAATCACAATGGGAAAATAGGTTGTTGTAAGGGGGAGTTCTGATTGTTTATGTCAAGTGGATGGCGAATTGAAGTGATTTGATATCAGTTGTCACTTTACTTGTACAGTTTGTTTTTCAAATTTCCTTTAATGTTTTTTGAATTTTAGGGGGAGTAAGAATTTCAGAAAATCCAAAAACATTAGAAAATTTGAAAAAGTCAAAAACAAGATAAAATCAAAAATGATTTTTGCTGAGAAAAGTGGAAATGATAGTACATCAGTGGACAATCACAGCATGCTAAAGAATTGGAAAGTCAAAATGTGATAAACGGTCTCACTGATGATATGCCAGAAGGTTTTTACACATTTAGTAGATTGTGACGAGATATAAATATAAATTTCAAACTTGCTTATATCGTGGGGAACATCTCTCGGATATATGGGTAACCCCCGAAATCTTGTTTGAAAGGTCCCTCTTTCTGAGATACTAGGTCTTTATACTCAGTGATATCTGGGGTATTATCCCGGGACTTCTGATTTTGCGGAAGCAATGGCCTAGTCCCCGGAGAATACTTTTCTGCTTGCTTGAAATATAGCACCACCCTCAGCATAAAAAATGATGAAACATTGAAAAATGCTAATCATGTGCTGTTGAAACAAAAGATCCTCTAAAGGGGACACACCAAAAGTCGAAGTCGTCATCTCTCTGCTGAACGGAAGTTCTGACCTGAGCTCTCACGGCCCTCGCATTTTAACCCCTACAGATATCATCTAGGTATACTCACCTGTAAGACTGAATATTGGGATCTGGATACGGGAGTATATTCTGAGGTGGGACACGTGAATAAGTTTAAGTCTCTAAAACATTAATCTCGTATCTCGAAACAGTTGAACTTTGTGTGAGAATTTAAATGGATCAGTATACTGACAATCTAAGTGAATCGTTTAGAACTTAACATGTTTAAAGCTTAACGGTGTTGGTATTTTGTCTCAAAAACTGATATGATCCTCTTACACAAACTCACAAAAATAATGTCTGTAAATATTTTTTTTCTGCATTCCATTTATATTAAAATTCAAAAAGATTTTCGGAGTGTTTTAGTGTAAATTTTGAAAAATATAAAAAGATTTTAGACAACAGATGTTGAAAAGCTGATTTTCAAAATTCCGAGTGCTGAACATGACAAACAGGTTTGGGAGTGTGTGATTTGAAAAGATTTTCTTACAAGTGGTTCATCAGAGATTAATATGTTAAATCATTTTGTACGAGATGTGTTAATTTTGTGTCTACAAGTGGTTAGCAGAGTTTAAATTTGTCAAATTTTATATTTGTGAAATTTATTGTTGGGTAGAGTTTGTGCAGGTAGGCCAGGTTGCGATTCTGGAACTGCTGATGCTGATGAACTTAAGGAATCAAGAGATCTAATCAAGAGAATTAGAAGACTCAAGAGCCAGATTGTGATTCTGGAATTGAAGATTAGATCAACATCCGAGGGGGAGATAAGTTGATAAAAGAAAATCGAGGATAAAGATTGAGGATGCTTTCACTGTCAGATATTTCGGAAGAGCCCAAAGACTGATAAAGACTGAAGACGTTTGAAGACTCGACACTGAAGACTCTTCAACATCCGAGGGGGAGTCTGTTGGTGCATACGTCTGTCGACTTCGTCTTGTATCGAGTCTTGTACTATAATTGTTAGATCAGGGCACGTTGTACGAGAAATAGGGTTTTAGGGTGTTTGAGCTAATTTCGCTTGAAAATGACATGTATCATTTCAAGCGAAATCAACTTAGTTAATTCCGTTTGAAATGGCATCTGTCACTTTCAAACGGAATCACCTCCTCTATATATAGGCCCTCAAACGAAATCATTTGTAACATTCTGATTTCCGGTACCTAAGTGCTGCCGATGTGTCTACTGATCTGAAAACTTGTTATTTCTATAATACAAGACAATTAAGTGTGAAACAAGCTGTTTTCCAAGTCTATTTCATTGTTTCGACCTTTGAAATAGATAAGAACTCTTCTGATTGACTCGTTTGGGTCACAAAACGAACCTACACTTTTATTTTATATAGATAGTAAAATAACGCCAAGACACCACAGACAAATGATAAGGAAGTTTAACCTTCAACATAAGAAACTAGTTATTAAAGTCATTAATACAAAACCAAATAAAAAGTGCGAAAAGATTAAAAAACAAAAGTATTACACTAAATGCTTTTCTTCACCAAGTGATGTAAGAGACTTAGGCAAACATGGCTTTTAGTTATCAAGAACTATTACTATCAATCTTGGGTCCTGAGACTACTACACACACTCTATGATGGGCGATGGATAATGGTGGTGGATGTGGGTGTTGTAATGGTGGTGGAGTGTGGGTGAAGTGGGAGAGAGGTGGTTTGTCAAGGGGATGCCTTTGAAATGAACTAAGCACCCTTATTTATAGCCTGCACAGAAGTCCGGACACGGCCTCGTGTCCATTGGGCACGGCCCCGTGTCCATCCACTTTCTCTTTCTTCATTTAATGCAGTTTGTCTGTATTAGTTAACCATGCCCCTGTGTCCGCTGGGCACGGCCCCGTGTGCAGAAGCGTATCTGTACTATCAAGATTTGCTTGGATTCTTCGAATCTTAGCGTTGACCACGGCCGTGTGGAGCTGGGCACGCCCCCGTGTTAGGAAATAGAAGCTTCTACAACTTTGTCTTTTCTGCAGACACTTGGGCACGCCCCCGTGTCCGCTGGGCACAGGGCGTGTTCAGCCTTTTGATGTTCTATTTTTGCTTGGGAAGATGCTGTCGAAGGGTCGGGCATGCCATGTTTATCCCTTTTCTTGTATTTATGTTAGATTTAGCTGCATTTTTGCTTCTTTTGTTCATTTACGCTCATTTAACCCTGAAAATACAAAAGGAAGACAAAAGCACACTTTTTCCAACATTAGTACTAAAAAGGGTTTGTTTTATGCCTCATTTGATGTAATTTATATGTTGCATTTTACACACATCAGGATCCAACACGCTGATCCTCCTTGATTCTCTAGATTTCTTGTCAAACAGAGATATCACCGCTTCCGCTGTGCTTTGGTTGTACATCCAACCTTGAAAGTCTTCATAGAAGTCTTGCTCCATAGCACGTAGCGGCATATTTTTCAAACATCTCGGCGGCTTGATTATCATAGTAATGTCTTTCTCTCAAGTGACTGGATCAATCTTTATATATTTTTCAGGAAATTGTGGCTTCCAATCTGGAAATCTGTTTTCTGCTTGCAGCTTGATGTAATCCCACAAGTGTTGATCATGCTGCTTTACATCCAAACCATAATAGAATTGCTTTATATTCTTTGTTTGCACCAATTCTTCAACATCCCACCACGGGAGGGTTTCAATCTCTGACATAAATTCAAAGTACTGAACCCCTTTTTCCCGTCTGATTGCATAAACTTGTAGATCTTCCAGATAACCCCATGATAAGATATCTCCCCATGATATATCAGCATCATGCGTGAAGTATTGTAGAGGTCTTATGAACTTTCTTTCCTTCGGCATCACCTTGAACCATTTCTTTCTTTCTTCAACTAAATTTTCTTGCGGAATAGTTCTTGGAATACCTTCAGTGGTGATCTTTTCCAAAACTTTCCTTCTTACCTCATCTTCATTTTGTTCTTTGAACATTTCGGCAAGTGTGGGAAAAGTTTCTTCAACTCCAGAATAATGAAATACCGTATCGTCTTCAGAACTATCCGAACCATCTTCAACGATTACATCATTGTAATTATCAGCTTCATGAGCATACTTAAACTCATATTCCTTTTCAGGTGATGAAGGAATCTCATCTTCAATATCAAACTTGAACTTTCCGTCATCTAATTCCAATTCTTCTAACATTTCATCCCTTGACCTACGCACCTCTATCTCCCCCTCAACTGGAGAATTCAAGTAAATAACAGTTGGTAGTGTGAGGAATACCTGGTCAGAATGTTTCTTTCCTGAAGACGAAGACTCCTGTTGTTGATCCTCCTCTTGTTCGTTGATTTCGTCATTCAGAAAATCTTCTATCTTCAGTTGAACAGAGAGGTTCACGATCAAAAGCCATGTTGATCCTTGATCTTCATCATCGTCTTTATCATTTAGAGGATCATAGTTATCAATCTCATTCATCCAAAAATCCATCTCTTCATCCTCTTCTTCTTCTTGTTCTTCTTTCTCTTCGTTTTCTACTACCTTCTCCTCTTCCATCCATCTTAAATACATCACCTTAGGCTCTTTCGTCTTCCGTTTTCTTTGTTCTACTTGTACAAGATGAATAATATCATCAAAGTCGTAGGATAGAGGAGTAGCTTCACCAACAAGTACGAAGCTTTGAGCTTGATCAACTTCAACATCTACCATCTCAACATCAGGTTGACTTGAAGATACACCAGCTTCAGGTTGACTTGAAGACCCAAGTGTTTCTTCCGTATCAATAACCAATCCTTTCCTTCACTGAGTTGCTTCCTGAGCCAACTCCGTTTCCCTAGCAACCCTTCTCTCTTCAACTCTTTGAATCTCCAGATTATTATAGATAGATTGAACGTTGATACCCAGATGACTTTCCATCACTGCATACAACATGTTGAGCTGCTTATCTTTTAGTGCTTTATCAGCTCTGAGTGCTTCCATCTCAAGCTTCATCGCTTTAAATTCATTTGCAGACGCTTCATGAAGTTCACTTATCAATTCATTTAGCATTTTGTTTATATCATTCAATTTCTTGTTCTTCATATGCAGATCAGAAATCTCTGTTGATAGTAACTCGAACAGCTTTGCATTATCATCAACATATTCTTCCATTTTCTTTATCTTCTTCGCATGTTTGATCATGACAGTCTTTATCTCTTCATTCACTTTAGAAAGCTCCTCAAGTTGTTTCATTAACTCGTCACGTTCAGCTTCAGCTTTCTCTTTCTCTTTCTCCAGAAGACTGATTTTCTTCTTCAGATCTTTGACAGACTCATCATGAAACATATCAAATTCATAATCAAGAAGAATGTCATCTTTGAATTCACCTTGAATGTTGGGAAAAACCTTCAAATAGATCAGGAAGAACCGTTTTCATTGGCTTTGAGGATTCAGCATCTTGTGGAATAGATTGATCTTCTGGTGGTGGTGGTGGAGTAGAAACCCTTACTTCAACATAGTCATCATCACCAACATTCTTTTCAACAGACTGAACCTTCTCAACCTCCGGAACTTCAACACTTTGATCTTTCACTGCTTCAGGACCCTTTAAAGTTGTCACGTGCTTTTCACTTTTGCCGCTTTGACCTTCAGGCATAGAAGCACCTCCTTTCTTTGCTCTAACGTTCCTCGGAGTAACGCATGTTTGTATTGCTTTGCGCTTTATACGAAGTTTCTTTTTCTCTACAGCTGTTGGCATATAAGTAGAATCCTCGTCATCAGATCCTTTCTTCTTCTTTTTCTGAGGTTTCTTCTTCAAAGTAACCTTTCCAACTCCTAGCTTTGACGTATCAATTTCTGGCTCTGTTTCCGTCGATTCATCGGCAGCATCACTAGAATCAGTATGTGGAACACCTTCAGGTTCTTTAGCTTTGATACTTTCTACTTCAATGTTCTTAGAGGATTCAGCATTCTTTGCAGCTTTCTTAGCTTCGGCTTCCTCATTTTTCTGTAGAAAATCATCATATGACATGTTAAGAATATCAGCTCCTTGCTTTATAAACTCTGTTGGATCAACAACTGGATCATCAACCAACTTTGGTTGTGCTTCTATTGAAGGCCCTGCAAAACAAGAATTAACCATTCATTAGACACATATAACAATTAATGATCTAGTTTCTCTTATGACTTCCCCTTTTAGTTATACCCTTAACAACAATCTTAGGTGTTGACACTTTAGGTGCAGATACAGCTGGGGATGTCTTTGGTGTTCTCTTCCTTTTCATGTCCTTCACAAACCAGTATCGAAGCTTTTTCTCATTCATCTCCCTCAATTTATCAGTTTCATCTTCTGAATTGCTGTTTTCATGTCTCCATACATCGTTTTCAGGAGCAACATATCCTGGATTATCAATCCTGCAAATCATTCTCCTTGCCCTTGGTTCAGGTTCATCTTTCTTTGGATTTTTATATGAAGCTAATATGCTTATAGTATCAGCTGTTATGTTTCATAGACCTAATATATCAGCAGGATCTTTTGGTAGGTCTTTAACTTGATCATCTAACTTCATTTGGATAAACCTGGGGTACATAATGTACTTACCATTCCCTTTATTTTCTATCATATGGTCAAATATCACTTGAGATACATTGTATGGCATGTTCAGCACCAAACAAGTGATAATGTTCATGATATAATCTGATGTTTCATCATAAGCTCTCTTCCTATGTGACAAAGCATGCACTACACAATGAATTATGAACTTATATTGAGGACTAAACATAGTCTTAAGATATTTCCCGTTTAAATATCCTGTAAAACCCATTCTACACCACAAACCTTTGCATAATCGTTCAGGAATAATGATAGGATCATTATCAGAATCTCCTAACTCCAAAAATCGTCTTAAATCTCCCACATTAAACTTAACTTCAACATCTATATCTTGATTATTCTCGTCTTTCTTCTGTACAGCAGAATATATCATCTTTTCCTTTTCATCATATCTTGCTGAATTCCAAAACATTCTGACATGTGATTCGTACACTGTCTTTCTGTCAGTTAATGCCTTATTAATTTTACTCTCCCTAAAAAAATTTGCTACGACTTTAAAAGGAGTTGCTTCTGTATAATGTTCATCCAACAAGCAGTAAATGTTGTGAGATTTGTCCCAGTCTGACGCCCTTGTCTGCAGAAATGATTATCATTAGCATTTGCACAAAGTTCGAGACAAGAAGTGAAAAGAGTCAAAAATTTGAAAACTTCAAAAATTTTCTAACTCTGGAACTCTCACCCTATACAGTACTGAGGATCGGATGGTCGTCCGATCGGATTGCCATCCGATCAGGTGAACCATCAACATTAAAGTACAGAAACAAGTGTCATGTGCATTTGGATCGGATGGCCATCCGATCGGATTGTCACTCGATCCATGTGACAAGCACAAAAGGCATCTTTGACAAGTCAACTCTCTAGAGGGAGTGGAATGAATCGAATGGCCATCCGATCGGATTGTCATCTGATCGGATTGTCACTCGATCCATGACAAGTTTGAACAGATGAAGATCAGTTTTGTCATTATGTGATGTGGATCGAATGGTCATCTGATCGGATTTCCCACCCGATCGGATTGCCACTCGACCATTGATAAGACAGCACATTGAATATATCAAAACATAATGATGTGGATCGGATGGCTATCCGATCGGATTGCCACCCGATCGGATTGCCACTCGATCATTGACAAGAAAGCACAATGATGAAAAGTTATGACATGATATGATGAGGATCGGATGGCCATCCGATCGGATTGCCACTCGATCAAATTGACAATCACATAATCAATCAATGAATAAATGTGTGTTTTGGATCAGATGGCCATCCGATCGAGATGCCATCTTTTTCAAAACAACTTGTTTATCAGTTAAAGGCACAGGTTTCAAGGAAAAACACTTAGAAAATTCAAACTCTTTAATACATTAGATCGGATGGCCATCCGATCGGATTGCCACACGATGAATGAACACTGAAGAATAGTTTGAACATTCTATGAACATAAAAAAATTTTCTATGTTAAACACAAAATTGAACACAGATCCATGTAGAGATTTCTCCGATGATCAAAACCCTATGTTCAATTTTCTCTAACTGGGCCTGATTTGGGTTTAATTTGACAAAGTAAGGTCCGAAAGCCGACACCTTCTAACTATCAATTCATCAAATTTATCAAGTTTTTGCACAAATTGAGACGGTAAATTTATAGATCTAAGGCCCGTGAACAAAACCCTATGCTTGGATTCTATGAAAACATCCTAACAAAGCCTAGATTTAAGAAACTTGGTCCGAACGGTCGCCGAACATCAAAAACATCAAAAACATCTAATTTAACAATCAAAGATCAGTGAACTTACCTTTAGTGAAGATTGTGCAAACCAATAATCCTATGAAGTATGGAAAGCAAGAGTGAAGAATCAAGATCAGAGAAAGTGAGAGTGTTTGAGAGAGTGTAGGATGGTCACTCGATCAAGTAAAAGTTTAACTGACCACCATTGACTTCTATTTATAGGGGTGACTAAGTGTCGGATGGCCATCCGATCGGATTGCCATCCGATCGGATTGTCATCCGATCCAAACACCACTCATTTGACTTTGATGTTTTGAACTTTTGACTTTTTGCTGTTTAATCAGATTTTGTCAGTTTTAGAAATCCACTTAAGTATCTAGGTCCAAGTTAATGACCCTAGGCACTTAATTTGTCTACCAAGTCCAAGTTAATGACCTTGGTTGACCCGAAACGAAACGAAACGAAACAAACTGACATTTTGTTCAAACTTTTCAAACACATTTTTAGGAAAAAAATTTACAAGTGTCAAATTAATGAACTTGTTTTGACTTTGAATTTCTCAAGATTTACCAAGATTAGCTCCCAACCTAGTTGTCCAATTCAGAAACTTCCTGCTTCGCTTCACTTCTCAGAATCTGAAGATCCGCTTTCGACCTTGGTTTTGTCGCAAAACTAAAGAAGAAATGTAAAATCTTTTTGGGATTTTAAGAAAGTTTAAACTAGAAAACTATGAAATCTTTTTGGGATTTAAATGCTAAACTAAAAATAAAATGCAGTAAACATAAAGTAGTATATGAAACTATTTACAGACATATTTTTGGTGAGTGTGTTTGGGGATCATATTAGCTGCCGGCAAGTTATAAGTACCGTTGAGCTTGATTACACGTTAAGTATTAAACAATTCGCTTAGATTGCCGATATACTGATCCTTTTAAATTTTCACACAAATTTCAACTAATCAGGATACGATTTAGTGTTTTAAGATCTTAACTTATACGCGTGTCCCACCTTAGAATATACTCTCGTATCTAGACTCCTATTTTCAGTCTTACAGGTGAACGTACAATAATGATATCTGTAACGGGTAATGCGAGGCCATGAGAGCTCAGGTTAGAACTTCTGTTCAGACAAAGAGATGATGGCTCGACTTTCGGTGTGTCTCGTTTGGGGATCTTTTCTTCAACAGCACATGATTAGCATTTTTCAATGTTTCATCATTTTTTATGCTGAGGGTAGGCTTTAAGATTAAAGCAGTGCAGAGTATTATACGAGGACTAGGCTATTGCTTTCGCAAAATCAGAAGTCCCGGTATAATACCCCAGATATCATCAAGCACATAGACCTAGTATGTCAGAAATAAAAAGCCCTTCAAACAAGAGTTCAGGGGTTACCTATATATCCTGGAGATGTTCCCCATGAATTAAGCAAGTTGTGTTTTTAAGTTTATATCCCGAAAAAATCTACTAAGTGTGCAAAAACCTATCGGCATATCATCAGCGATACTGCTTAATGCTTTTAAAACATTGCATATCTTTAGCATACCGTAACTGTCTAGCTGATGTACTATCTGTCACACCCCTTTCTGCGGCGGAAGCACGAGGTGTGATCATGAAAGGTTCTCATTGCATACGAAGAGTAAACATACTACATGCTCAAGAAAATAACTTCAAATACCATAATTTGAAAACATACGTTAGCGTTTACATTGCTAAGTCGCATAAAGCATTGTCTTAAAAGTTTACAACTTTATTTATAGATAAACATAAGCGACATCCACGAGCATGGGTAAGACCGCGCGCACATCCACTTCTAATTACCTGAAATACATGTGAGTTTTGGAAAAACGTCAACATAAAGTTGGTGTGAATTCATGCAGTTTTAGTTTTTCACGTTTGTATACTTTGTATGAAAACATAGTTTACGTCATGTAAAAATCAAGTTTTCATATATAACTCAAGTTTCATGTGTACACCACGTACACATGTATAATTCAATTTCTTCTTGAGTACCCCACGTACTCAAGTATAATTCTCTTTTTCTTGAGTACCCCACGTACTTCAAGTATAATTCAATCTTTTCTTGAGTACCCCACGTACTCAAGTATTCATCAATTTTTAGTATGGTATGAATTTCATGTAATTAGAATATTCCTGTGAATATCAGGATTGTTAATGGGTTGCAAGGCCATTAACATGTGGCACGACATAGGAAGTCACCAAACCTAAGGCATTTAATTGGTATATTCTGAGACACAAAAGCACTACTCGATTCTCGCCCCGACCGAGTGTGTGGCTGCCAGGCACCCGTTAGATCTAACCTTTTGTTCTGCGGTCTAAGTATGTACACGATTAATGGTGCTTCTGTACCCTATTCGTGACACTATTTCTCATAACGCATCCTACTTGGTTCTCGTTCTCACCAAGCGCGTTTCTTGTTATCATTTCTCATAGCGCCTCATACTTGGTTCTCGTTCTCACCAAGTGCGCTTCTCATATTCTTATATTTCGTCACACTTGGTTCTCGTTCTCACCAAGTGTACTTCTTGTATTTATATCATACCAATTATAAATTTTGTACATTTGTACATGTATTTCACCCCCGAAGTTATAAAAACTGAAAACAGTTAAAGAGAAAAGGGGGAGCATGAACTCACAACTTTGCATTCCTAGCGTCGTAAACTCCACCGGATTTGCTTAATTAACGTCGTAACCTATACGCGTTTTCTTAACGTTAGTCACTAGACTTGCGTCGCACAAGTACAGTCACTCTCTTTTGTATATATTCTTGTGTTAAAAATATTCTATATTTTTAACTACGTATCTTACTTATATTATTTTCTCAAAAAAATAAATATAAGTCTTTTGTGTTTTGCACTTTGCACCCGAATTATGTATCTTGTATGTTGTATGTGTATTTTTATATTTCTACTCCTCACGAGTATTTAGTGTATTTTTAAGTCTTAATACACTAGCACGTATAACACATACTATATACACTTAGCACAAAAGCTGGTGATAATATAATATATATTTTTCTCTCAAAAATATATACATAATATCCATTTTTATTCTTGAAGAAATCATCATTTCTTATCACCAAAAATTAGGGAAACCTTGGTAATACTTTTAAATACATTTTTAGGGAATAAGTTTCTCAAAAACTTATATTTTTCTAAGTGTCAAAATTTATAAAAATTTTGACAGAGTTTCCCCTAAAATGGACGTTTCCCATGTTTTCAAAACATGTGTTTATTTTCTTTTGAATTGTCAACAATCATCAACAACAATTATCAACAATATCCGTCAACAATAATCACTAATTTCATGAACTTGAATATTTACAAAAATGTGTAGTAACTTACTAGCACATTTAGTAAGTCTTGTTATCTTTAAAAATAAGTTTAATTTCTTAAAAACTTTATTTTTAAAGAGTATGAAGTTTTACAACTTCTAGTCGGTTTTTACGAAAACTATTTCTTCGTTAAAACTTTTGTTACACAAGTATCCACACTCTTGTTTGTTCACAAAAACCACTTTTGTTTGTGTAAGATCCGGTTTAGAACATGTGATTTCTTTTGATGCTTGGTCTTTTGAAAATACCACTTGTAGATACATAGATCTACTAGTTTTAAACACTTTTGTACAAGTTAAAACATTTTTACACAAGTTCATGGTTTATGTGTGGTAGGGTTTCACCTTTTAACCCTTGTTACTTCTAAAATAGCTTTATGTTAAGATCCATGATCTTACCAAACCGGGTTAAACGATGATCCGAGCTACCACATCATAGATCGGGTCTAGATAACCATATATTTCAAATACTACAACTTTTACACAACTTATGTGCTATTAACCACCATTTTTCATGCTTTTAGTAGACTTTTGTGCATCTTTTCGCATTTTAACGAGATTTAACCAACACAAATCCTTTTAACCACTTTAGATAAGTTCAAATATGAGTTTTAAGTGTTATACCTCTAGCTCGAGGCTAGGGAAGATTCTTGACGAAAAACGGGTGGATAAAAGCTAGAGAAGATGGTCCTTCGCGTTCCGTTTGCTCCAAGCCTCCTTATACGGGATCCTTGACGTTTGTATGAGCTTGGAATGTGATGAAGGAAATCGAAATTATGGTGGATGTATAGGGGAGTGTTCGGCCGAAGCCTTAGAGAGGGAGAGAGGAAGTGGTTTGTGATGTTGGTGAAAGGTTTATGATCTTGTGCAAATCCTTGTTCTTATAGACAATTCCATTGCTAATTATCCAAAGGGTCTTGTGTCTTCTTGATACTAGACAAAGTGATTAAAATAATCATACAATTCAAAAGTTTGTCCCCCTTATGGTGACCGATCTTGTTAGGGGGGGGGGGGGTATTCGGTTTGTTTCCAACTAAGTAATTAGTGGTAAGTTATGTTAAGTTAGGAATTTGCTTAGCGTATGATGTGTGTTGTATGTTATAACGGGTGTTAGGGTATTCAGGGACCCTAACTGGCTCAGAAAAAGATAAATAATGAAAATAACAATATTTTCATGTTCCGGGTATAGTCCGGTCGTTCGGTTAGATACCGATTCGTTAAAGTGCTAAATTACACTTTTTAGTGTCGTTTAAGTACCTTTCTTGTACTCTTTCAATTCCCAACACTTATGGAAATATTCTGGATAATAAAACGACATTTCTGCATAATATTTATATGTCTAAATGCTGATTTATTGCTGAATTATATAAATTTTGCACTTAAAGTGCGTTTCGGGTGCTTTTTAGTGCTTATTTTTGCTTTCGTATTGCATATATATTAAACCCTTGTATGTACTCTTGGGTTTTAATGCATTCTTGCTATCGGACCTACGCCTAGGCCTCTATTTTATTGTCTGACTGCTTTCTGCAGTTCTGTTGACACAGTGTGTCTTACCGGTGAGTTTACTATTGACGCAACGCTCTCGTTTATGCATATAGCAATATTTTGTAGTATACAACGTGCATGAATTCACTTGTTTAGCATGAAATCAGTCATTGCTGACCATTAAGCACATAATTGCAGTCATTAAGCAATAATTATAGTGTACGGAAATTACCGGTTTGTGCCAGTTGTCACAGTCTCCCCCCGTTAAAAGAATTTCGTCCCGAAATTCAGGCTGAACTCACTCTCGCTGGAGTCTTCTTGAATAGGTGGGGATACTTTTTCTTGAACTGGTCTTCACGTTCCCATGTATACTCGGGTCCGTGCTTAGAGCTCCAACGTACTTTGACAAGTTTCACACTGCTCCTCCTGGTCTTGTTGACTTTCCGGTCAGTAACCTCGACGGGTTGCTCTGTAAATCGGAGGGCTTCATCAATATGCACTTCATCCATCGGGATGGTCACGTTTTCTTGTGTTGGACTCTTCTTCAGGTTGGATACATGAAACGTATCATGTACTCCGTTAAGTTCTTCCGGTAACTACAACTTGTATGCCACGGTACCAATTCTCTTCAGTATTCTGAATGGTCCGATGTATTGTGGATTCAGCTTTCCACGCTTTCCAAACCTGACTACGCCCTTCCATGGTGAGACTTTTAACAACACTTTGTCTCCCACCTTGAAATCTACCGACTTTCTATTCGGATCAGCGTAGCTCTTTTGTCGCTCTCGAGCCGCCTTAATGCGCTCTCGGATCTGTGCAATCTTGTCGGTGGTCTCTTGTACAAGTTCAGGACCAACCATACACTTATCTCCAGCGTCTGCCCAACATAAGGGCAATCGGCATTTGCGGACATACAGAGCTTCGAACGGTGCGGCTTTTATGCTTGTATGATAACTGTTATTGTAGGAAAACTCAACTAGAGGTAGATGAGTATCCCAGCTGCCGCCTAGGTCCATGACACATGCGCGAAGCATATCTTCTAACGTTTGTATTGTCCGTTCGCTCTGGCCGTCTGTTTGCGGATGGAATGCCGTGCTCAGATCTAACTGAGATCCAAAGGCTTCCTGAAATGATTGCCAGATTCTTGAGACAAAGCGTCCATCTCTGTCTGAAATGATTGAGATTGGCACTCCATGACGTGCCACAATTTCTCTTAAGCATATCTCTGCCAGCTTTCCAGTGCTATCCTTCTCTCGGATTGGTAGGAAATGCGCAGACTTCGTCAATCGATCAACTATTACCCATATCATATCGTGCCCTCTCGGGGTCCTGGGTAATTTCGTTATGAAGTCCATCGAGATTTGTTCCCACTTCCACACGGGAATCTCTGGTTGTTGTAGTAGGCCGGACGGTTTCTGATATTCCGCCTTAACCTTAGCACAGGTTAGGCATTTTCCAACATAGACAGCAACGTCGCTTTTGAGTCTCGGCCACCAATAATATTCCTTCAAGTCTTGATACATCTTGTCCGACCCTGGGTGGATCGAGTATCTTGACTTGTGCGCTTCATCAAGGATGACTTCTCGTAGGCCACCATAGAGCGGAACCCAAATGCGCTTTTTAAAGTATAAGGCTCCCTCTTCATTTGGCGCCATGTATTTTAATGCACCCCGGAGGTATTCAGCTTTACGGTTCTCTTCTTTAAGAGCTTCTTGTTGTGCATCTCGAATGCGTGCTGTGAGGTTCGTTCGAATCGTCATTTCCAGTGCTCGAACCCTTAGGGTCTTAACCCTTTCTTTTCGGCTCAACGCGTCCGCTACAATGTTCGCCTTTCCAGGATGGTACTTAATCTCACAGTCATAATCATTCAGCAGCTCGACCCAACGTCGCTGGCGCATATTCAATTCATTCTGATCAAATATGTGTTGCAAGCTTTTGTGATCTGTGAAGATTGTACATCGAGTACCATATAGATAATGTCGCCAAATCTTCAAGGCGAATACCACTGCACCCAGCTCCAGGTCGTGAGTGGTATAATTTCTCTCGTGAACCTTCAGTTGTCTTGAAGCATAAGCGATGACTTTTTGGCATTGCATGAGTACGCAACCCAAGCCTTGTCGTGAGGTGTCGCAGTATACCACGAAGTCTTCAGTGCCTTCGGGTAATGATAGTATCGGTGCATCGCAGAGCTTGTTCTTAAGTAGCTGAAAGGCTTCTTCTTGTTTATGACCCCAGTCGTACTTCTTGTCTTTCTGAGTAAGGGTCGTTAGCGGTTGAGCTATCTTCGAGAAGTTCTCAATGAATCGCCGATAGTAGCCCGCTAAGCCCAAAAATTGACGGACTTCAGTCGGGGTCTTGGGAGCTTCCCAATTCTTTATTGCTTCAATCTTGGACGGGTCTACATGAATGCCCTTCTCATTCACCACGTGACCAAGAAATTGTACTTCGCGAATCCAGAATTCGCATTTCGAGAACTTTGCATAAAGTTTCTCTTTCTTCAGTAGCTCCAAGATGGTTCTGAGATGTTGCTCATGTTCTTCTTTCGTTCGCGAGTAAATCAGGATATCATCGATAAATACAATCACGAATTTATCGAGATATGGTTTGCATACGCGGTTCATTAGGTCCATAAAGACCGCTGGCGCGTTCGTCAATCCAAATGGCATCACAAGAAATTCGTAGTGCCCATAGCGCGTTCTGAATGCAGTCTTTGGCACACTTTCATCTTGGATTCTCAGCTGATGGTATCCATATCGAAGGTCGATCATGGAATAGTAGCTTGATCCTTGCAGTTGATCAAACAAGTCATCAATCCTCGGTAGCGGATACCGATTCTTGATTGTGAGCTTGTTCAGTTCCCTGTAATCGATACACATCCGCAGTGTTCCATCCTTCTTCTTCTCGAATAATACTGGAGCTCCCCAGGGTGAGAAGCTTGGCCTTATAAATCCCTTATCCAACAACTCCTGGAGTTGTGTAGATAATTCTTGCATCTCGGATGGCGCAAGTCGATAGGGCGCCTTGGCTACAGGAGCAGCTCCTGGAACCAAGTCTATACGGAATTCGACTTGTCGTTGCGGAGGTAGTCCTGGTAGATCTTCAGGGAACACATCAGGAAATTCCTTCACCACAGGAATGTCTTCGAGTTTCGGCTCCTCAGCCATCTTGTCTCTAACGTGTGCTAGGAAAGCAACACATCCTTTCCTTAAGCACTTCTGTGCCTTCATACAACTGATGATTCGAAGAGGCGCGTCTCGTTTTTCTCCATGCACGATGAGAGTTTCACCATTCGCTAAAGGGATGCGAATGATTTTCTCATGGCAAATAACTTCAGCTTTGTTCTTGGACAACCAGTCCATCCCGACTACTACATCGAAGCTACCCAATTGAATAGGTAGGAGGTCGATGCTAAATCTTCGTTCACCAAGTTCTAGTGTGCAGCCTCTAACAACTTCGCTCGATTCAACAAGTTTACCATTGGCTAGTTCTATGGAATAAGGAATTTCTAATCTACTAGATTCTATTCCGAGTATGCGTTTAAATTCCACAGACATGAAGCTATAATCGGCGCCAGTGTCGAATAATATGGATGCAAAGTGATTGTTAATGAGAAACGTACCGGTGACCACGTTAGGGTCCTCGCGTGCGTCTCTTGCTCCAATCACAAATGCTCGAGCCGGAGCGTTGTTTCTCTCTGGGCAGTTCTTCATGAAATGGTCATTGCTTCCACACTTGAAGCATCCTTGCCCTTTCCCGTTACCATTCTTGTTACCAGCACCGTTCCCATTTCGGTTCTTCCCTTTTCCCCAACAGTCTTCTGTTTGATGACCCAATTTACCACATTTGTCGCACCTTGGAATGCGACAAGCTCCATCATGATGATACTTACATTTTTGGAATCTAGGCATGGAGCCTTGGTATGCTTTGGTTGCATGGGTTTTTGTCTCCTGAGGCGGATTAGTGTTGCGCTTCTTGTTGAAACCCTTGTTGTTGCGAGTAGCTTGGTTCAAACTTGTATGCTTTCTCTTTTTGTCACCGGACGACTCAGCATGCGTCTCGGTCTTTTCTGTTGGGTTTAGTGATAACTTCTTCATACGAACACAATCTTCAGTCAGGCTGACAGCCAGAGTTACAGCCTCGGTGATTGTTTGTGGTTTGGCCGACGTCACCATGCCACGAAACTCTGAGGCCAATCCCCAAATGTAGCGTTCCACACGCTTAAATTCAGGAGTCACCATGTAGGGAAGCACTCTCGACAGGTCGTGGAACCTTCGAGTGTAACCATTGATGTCAGCACCTTCCATAGTCAAGTGCCAGAACTCTGTTTCCAGCCTTTGGAGTTCCACACGAGAGCAGTACTTCTCTCTCATCCCTTCCTTCAGTTCCTCCCAAGTGAGGCCATAAGCGGCGTCATCACCCAAAGTTTGGGCTTGCAGGTTCCACCAAGTCAGAGCTTCATCGACGAATAACCCAGTAGCAAAAGTGACTTGTTGATCCGCGGTACACTTGCTCATGCGGAAAGTAGCTTCAGTCTTCTCCGTCCAGCGCACAAATGCTACTGCACCTCCTGTGCCATCGTAGTTCATCGGCTTGCAGTCGAGGAACTGCTTGAAAGTGCAGCCTTGGGCTGCATTGCCTCCAGACGAATCTCCATTCCCATTACGCCTAGCGTTGCTTGGTCCTCCACTGTCTTGAGTTCGGTTCGCCTCGTACTGGGCGATAGTAGCGGAGATCCTTTCCTCCAGTAGGGCGTTCAGCTCATCAGCAGTTCTTGGCAGTGGGGGAGGAGGAGGTTGATCGTCATTGCGAGCATTCACAGCTTTCCTGGGTGCCATGTTCTGACAGAACATAACACAACAGGATTAGGCATTTGTTTGATATCGTCCTACTAGGCAGTAGTAGTATATATATATATTCACAGGTATATATACCACATAAGTGACGTCAAACATTTATTACTCTAGCAGAGTACTTAGTAGGCTTGTACTGAGGGAATCCATACGTGACAAGACTTGCTGTGGTTTCTGTGCACTGAATTCCATAATTATGTATGCATCCATAATTACGTAACTCCTTGCACAGTCTGCACAGTTCGTTTCATCCTCGTATTTCTTCCTTCAGATGGGCCATTGCTTTTAGGTAGAGTCACGTATACTCGTGACATTCTACTTCTAGTACATGCTAATTATCACACATAATTGCAAGTAATCTCTAGCCAACGACAAGTGCTACCCAAGTGCACTCTAAGTCTCGTAATGTCTTTTCTAGACTCATGTAGACAGTTTCAGGCAGTGGATGTCGCGGGACGTTTTATGCAATGAAAACTCTTTGAAAATTGTTTTCGTGAAAGGATCCTAGTGATTGTAGACTAGACTCGAGAAGGAATCCTGGTTCACTACAATCGCTGCTCTGATACCAATCTGTCACACCCCTTTCTGCGGCGGAAGCACGAGGTGTGATCATGAAAGGTTCTCATTGCATACGAAGAGTAAACATACTACATGCTCAAGAAAATAACTTCAAATACCATAATTTGAAAACATACGTTAGCGTTTACATTGCTAAGTCGCATAAAGCATTGTCTTAAAAGTTTACAACTTTATTTATAGATAAACATAAGCGACATCCACGAGCATGGGTAAGACCGCGCGCACATCCACTTCTAATTACCTGAAATACATGTGAGTTTTGGAAAAACGTCAACATAAAGTTGGTGTGAATTCATGCAGTTTTAGTTTTTCACGTTTGTATACTTTGTATGAAAACATAGTTTACGTCATGTAAAAATCAAGTTTTCATATATAACTCAAGTTTCATGTGTACACCACGTACACATGTATAATTCAATTTCTTCTTGAGTACCCCACGTACTCAAGTATAATTCTCTTTTTCTTGAGTACCCCACGTACTTCAAGTATAATTCAATCTTTTCTTGAGTACCCCACGTACTCAAGTATTCATCAATTTTTAGTATGGTATGAATTTCATGTAATTAGAATATTCCTGTGAATATCAGGATTGTTAATGGGTTGCAAGGCCATTAACATGTGGCACGACATAGGAAGTCACCAAACCTAAGGCATTTAATTGGTATATTCTGAGACACAAAAGCACTACTCGATTCTCGCCCCGACCGAGTGTGTGGCTGCCAGGCACCCGTTAGATCTAACCTTTTGTTCTGCGGTCTAAGTATGTACATGATTAATGGTGCTTCTGTACCCTATTCGTGACACTATTTCTCATAACGCATCCTACTTGGTTCTCGTTCTCACCAAGCGCGTTTCTTGTTATCATTTCTCATAGCGCCTCATACTTGGTTCTCGTTCTCACCAAGTGCGCTTCTCATATTCTTATATTTCGTCACACTTGGTTCTCGTTCTCACCAAGTGTACTTCTTGTATTTATATCATACCAATTATAAATTTTGTACATTTGTACATATATTTCACCCCCGAAGTTATAAAAACTGAAAACAGTTAAAGAGAAAAGGGGGAGCATGAACTCACAACTTTGCGTTCCTAGCGTCGTAAACTCCACCGGATTTGCTTAATTAACGTCGTAACCTATACGCGTTTTCTTAACGTTAGTCACTAGACTTGCGTCGCACAAGTACAGTCACTCTCTTTTGTATATATTCTTGTGTTAAAAATATTCTATATTTTTAACTACGTATCTTACTTATATTATTTTCTCAAAAAAATAAATATAAGTCTTTTGTGTTTTGCACTTTGCACCCGAATTATGTATCTTGTATGTTGTATGTGTATTTTTATATTTCTACTCCTCACGAGTATTTAGTGTATTTTTAAGTCTTAATACACTAGCACGTATAACACATACTATATACACTTAGCACAAAAGCTGGTGATAATATAATATATATTTTTCTCTCAAAAATATATACATAATATCCATTTTTATTCTTGAAGAAATCATCATTTCTTATCACCAAAAATTAGGGAAACCTTGGTAATACTTTTAAATACATTTTTAGGGAATAAGTTTCTCAAAAACTTATATTTTTCTAAGTGTCAAAATTTATAAAAATTTTGACAGAGTTTCCCCTAAAATGGACGTTTCCCATGTTTTCAAAACATGTGTTTATTTTCTTTTGAATTGTCAACAATCATCAACAACAATTATCAACAATATCCGTCAACAATAATCACTAATTTCATGAACTTGAATATTTACAAAAATGTGTAGTAACTTACTAGCACATTTAGTAAGTCTTGTTATCTTTAAAAATAAGTTTAATTTCTTAAAAACTTTATTTTTAAAGAGTATGAAGTTTTACAACTTCTAGTCGGTTTTTACGAAAACTATTTCTTCGTTAAAACTTTTGTTACACAAGTATCCACACTCTTGTTTGTTCACAAAAACCACTTTTGTTTGTGTAAGATCCGGTTTAGAACATGTGATTTCTTTTGATGCTTGGTCTTTTGAAAATACCACTTGTAGATACATAGATCTACTAGTTTTAAACACTTTTGTACAAGTTAAAACATTTTTACACAAGTTCATGGTTTATGTGTGGTAGGGTTTCACCTTTTAACCCTTGTTACTTCTAAAATAGCTTTATCTTAAGATCCATGATCTTACCAAACCGGGTTAAACGATGATCCGAGCTACCACATCATAGATCGGGTCTAGATAACCATATATTTCAAATACTACAACTTTTACACAACTTATGTGCTATTAACCACCATTTTTCATGCTTTTAGTAGACTTTTGTGCATCTTTTCGCATTTTAACGAGATTTAACCAACACAAATCCTTTTAACCACTTTAGATAAGTTCAAATTTGAGTTTTAAGTGTTATACCTCTAGCTCGAGGCTAGGGAAGATTCTTGACGAAAAACGGGTGGATAAAAGCTAGAGAAGATGGTCCTTCGCGTTCCGTTTGCTCCAAGCCTCCTTATACGGGATCCTTGATGTTTGTATGAGCTTGGAATGTGATGAAGGAAATCGAAATTATGGTGGATGTATAGGGGAGTGTTCGGCCGAAGCCTTAGAGAGGGAGAGAGGAAGTGGTTTGTGATGTTGGTGAAAGGTTTATGATCTTGTGCAAATCCTTGTTCTTATAGACAATTCCATTGCTAATTATCCAAAGGGTCTTGTGTCTTCTTGATACTAGACAAAGTGATTAAAATAATCATACAATTCAAAAGTTTGTCCCCCTTATGGTGACCGATCTTGTTAGGGGGGGGGGGTATTCGGTTTGTTTCCAACTAAGTAATTAGTGGTAAGTTATGTTAAGTTAGGAATTTGCTTAGCGTATGATGTGTGTTGTATGTTATAACGGGTGTTAGGGTATTCAGGGACCCTAACTGGCTCAGAAAAAGATAAATAATGAAAATAACAATATTTTCATGTTCCGGGTATAGTCCGGTCGTTCGGTTAGATACCGATTCGTTAAAGTGCTAAATTACACTTTTTAGTGTCGTTTAAGTACCTTTCTTGTACTCTTTCAATTCCCAACACTTAGGGAAATATTCTGGATAATAAAACAACATTTCTGCATAATATTTATATGTCTAAATGCTGATTTATTGCTGAATTATATAAATTTTGCACTTAAAGTGCGTTTCGGGTGCTTTTTAGTGCTTATTTTTGCTTTCGTATTGCATATATATTAAACCCTTGTATGTACTCTTGGGTTTTAATGCATTCTTGCTGTCGGACCTACGCCTAGGCCTCTATTTTATTGTCTGACTGCTTTCTGCAGTTCTGTTGACACAGTGTGTCTTACCGGTGAGTTTACTATTGACGCAACGCTCTCGTTTATGCATATAGCAATATTTTGTAGTATACAACGTGCATGAATTCACTTGTTTAGCATGAAATCAGTCATTGCTGACCATTAAGCACATAATTGCAGTCATTAAGCAATAATTATAGTGTACGGAAATTACCGGTTTGTGCCAGTTGTCACACTATCATTTCCCCTTTTTACACAAACTCTTTTTGGGTTTTCTATTGTTTTTGGGTTTTGAAAATATCTCATGTTTATGGATTTTTGCATTTTTTATTGTTTTTGTATTTTCTGAAAATATTATCAATCTCCCCCTAAATACCAAAACAACTAAAAATACGACAAACCAAAGCAGTATGCTTCTCAACATCATCTGCCTCGGTTTCCTCATCAACGCCAACTATTTTCACCGCATCCGACAACAATTTCATACCATTTAGTTTTAAAAGATATTGAAAACGAGCTTTATCGAAAGCTTTGGTATGTAAATCTGCCTTTTGTTCGTCGGTGTGGATTTTGTCAATTCGTATCAAATTCTTTTCATAATAATCGTGTATGAAGTGATGACGAATTTCTATATGTTTGGTTTTAATGTGATGTACCAGATTCTTTGTTATATTTATTGCTGCCTCATTATCAACAAAAATAGGTGAAGTAAGAAATTGCAAACCGTAATCGCGCATCTGTTGCTGAAACCACATGATATGCGAGCAGCAGCTGTTGGCAGATACGTACTCTACTTCACATGTTGATAGAGCAACAGAGGTTTGCTTCTTACATTGCCACGTGACCAATCGGGGTCCGAAAAATTGGCATCCTGCAGTTGTTGATTTAGCATTGACTTTGCAGCAACCGAAGTCAGAATCAGAGTATCCTTCGAGTGTGAAGTCACCATCTTTGGGATACCACAACCCAGTGTTGGAGTTCCTTTCAGGTAGCGTAGAATCCTCTTGATGATAGACATGTGTGAAGCTCTAGGACTCGAATGATATCAGGCCGCGAGGCAAGTTGGGTACATGATATCGGGTCTGGATGCTGTCACAGTACATCAGTGAACCGATCATTGAGCGATAAAGCGTCTTGTCCACCTTCTCTCCGGTGAGATCAGGGTTGATACCATGATTGGTTGCTAATGGGGTGGATATTGGAGCAGTCTCAGACATCCCGAATTTCTCCAGAACGTCATAAACATACTTCGTCTGACGTATGAAAGTTCCCTCGGGCATTTGGTCGACCTGGAGCCCTAAGAAGAACTTCATCTCACCCATTGACGACATTTCGAACTTCTATTTCATCACCTTCTCAAAGTCTTTGTAGAGTTCATCATTTGTTAACCCAAAGATTATATCATCAACGTAAATTTGTACGATCAGTAAGTGCCCATCGACGTCTTTTGTGAATAGGGTAGCATCCACTTTTCCTCGGATAAAGCTGTTGGCAAGCAAGTGTTGAGAGAGCATCTCGTACCAGGCTCTCGGGGCCTGATGCAAACCATACAGCGCTTTGTCTAGCTAGTAGACCTTGTCTTTGTGGATTGGGTCAGTAAAGCCTGGTGGCTGACCGACATATACTTCCTCTTTCACCTTTCCATATAGAAATGCCAATTTGACATCCAACTGGTATACTTTGAATCCCTTCCATGAAGCGAAAGCAAGGAAAATTCCGATTGCTTCAAGTCGAGCAACTGGAGCATAAACCTCTTTGAAGTCTATTCCCTCTTGCTGACTGAAACCCTGGACCACGAGTCGAGCTTTGTTTCAGACAATAACTCCTCGGTCGTCTCTTTTACACTTAAACACCCACTTCATGTTTATCTTCCTATGTCCATCAGGCAGATCCACAAGCTTCCATACACCAAGCTTTTCAAACTGACTCAACTCCTCCTGCATTGCATTGACCCATGAATCTTCAGTCAGTGCTTCCTTGTAGGTTCGCGGCTCAATCTGTGAAATGAATCCCATAAGGCATCGTAGTTGAATCGCCATGAGTCTGCGGGCTTCTGTGGAGGCATTGTATAACCTTGACATTCAACATGTTGTGCTTTGATGATCCTTTTGAGACTTGGAACAAAAACTCGTCTGAGTGGACTTGCAGACCCCACGAAGATACCTTCGATACTCTTTGAACCAAACTTGTCATCGGGATCTAGAACTGTGTAGGGTGACACGAACGGCTCTAGAAACTCAAGATTAGGATTGTGATTGTTGATCAATTCGAAACATGTCTTGTTGTGCTTCTTCACAGTAAGTACCCTGTTGAGTGTATAGCAAGCGGTTGATACTGCTTCTGCCCAAAAATTTATCGGTAACTTGGAACCAGCTAGCTTCGATCTCGTCGTTTCGATCAGCGTTCCATTCTTTCTTTATGCGACTCCATTCTGTTGTGGTGTATAAGGTGCGCTGAACTCTTGCAATATACCTCATCGATCACAGAATTCTTCCATTCTGTTGTTCTTAAATTTTGTACCATTGTCACTTCTTAATCTGCATATACGTGTTCGGTACAAATTCTCTATCTTCCTGACTAACCTCAGCAAACTCTCAAATGTCTCGTCTTTCGACTTCAGGAACGCCACCCATGAGAATCTCGAATAGTCGTCAGTTACCACTAAGTAATAAAGATCTCTCTCGTTATGCTCTTGACATTCATAGGACCAAAGAGATCCATGTGAAGTCTTTCCAGCGGCCTCGAGACTGAGTTCATCTTTTTACCAGAATGGGATTTCTTTCGTTGTTTTCCTTTGATTCAACTAATACACTCCCCCTCAAGATGAAAACTTTTCAAGTGAACACCTTTTACCAAATTGTTATGCACCAGGTGGTTCATCTTGCGTATGTGAATGTGACCCATCTTTCGGTGCCACAACACTGACTCCTTTTCGGTAGCTCTTAACATGAAGCAATGAGTTTGACCTGTGGTAGTCATAGCGACGCTCATATCCAACACATACAGATTACTATCTCGTGGTGCTCTCATGATGATCCACTCCTCGGGGATGACAAACCCCGGCTTCAGAATCAGACATTCCTTATTAGTGAAATGTGTCGAATACATTCTATCACAAATTTGAGAAATGCTAAGTAAATTGTTCTCTAGCTCGGCTATGTAATTGACTCTTTCAAATGTGATTACACCATTTGATAATGTTCCTTCCCCAACAATACGTCCTCCCTGATTTCCTGCGAAACCGACGTATCCACCGTTAAAACCTTGAACATTGTACAACAGGGCTTTTCTCCCAGTCATGTGCCGGGATGCTCCAATATCCGTAATCCACTTTGAGATAGATCTCGGGAGCTCCTACACATTTCACAAACATTTAGTTAGAAAGGGAAGCAACCCAAGCCTCCTTTGACTCGGGTAGCTTGACATCAATGTGAGTTTTCTTAGTGTATAGTGGTGGGAAATTCTTATCATTCATTTTCAAGATCTCTTCAGACCCAGCCTCAACCTCTTTGTATAGGAAAAATTCGTCTTTTTGAGGTTGACCAGATGGTTGGTCTTTCTTAGGAACATACTTCTTCCCTGGAGGGGTCGAAGTTTGTTTCTCCAACTTCTCATAATAATCCAAAGGTACATTCATCTTGACTGGTTTAGTCGTACATGATTGTTTTGCATAATCAGAAACCTTTGGTTTTGGAACACTTGATGTCTTAACCTCAGATTTTGGCTTCCAAGTTTGTTGTGGAGAAGCGACCCTTTTGTAAAACTTATCAGTTTTCTTTACCATCTGTTTTACAGGTTCAGTTTTGACTTTAATTTTTTCATTTTTCAAAACCTTCTTCTCAACAAACATTGGAGCTTTTCCTTTGACATCATTCTTCTTTCTTGGATTCTCGACAACCACAGACTTAGGCTTCGAGTTGGTGCACTTTCGTGCAATGTGTCCAACTTCATTTCATTTGAAGCATGTACGGGTGTCAACTTTCCAACTTCTGCCTTCAGTCTGAGGCTGTGAGCCCTTCTTCTCAAAGAATTCTTCATTTGATTTTGAAAATATTTCTGATTCTTGTTTGGAATGTGAACTTGAGCTTTTCACAAACACTTTGTTTTCGACAAACTTTTTGTTTTGAAAGTTCCTCTTTTGATTGTTCTTACCACCCTGATAACCACCCCGACCATCTGTTTTGGTTGTTATTGTTGAAACGTGGTGGTACAGCAGGTTTCTTATAGTAAGACTTATCTTTTTCAAAGTTCAACATTCTTCTGGAACTTTTCAATCCCTCAATTTCAGAAACTTCAATCTCCACAAGTTTGAAAACTTGTTTCAACTTGTCAACATTCACATTTTCAATTGGAAACTCAATGTCCGAGTACAACTTATCTGAACCACACATCTTGTACATGACAAGAGTAGGTCCGTCATTTGACTTGTTCTTGGATTTTGGTTCCAGAATGTAGTTATTCAGAAAACACTCTTCATCTTCAGTCGAATCACTGTCCGATTTTAAAACGTTTTCAACCACATTTTTTACAACTTCAGACTGAATACTATCTTAATCGGATGATGAAGTGAATGTGACATCGATTGTTTCTGGAAGTTTCTCAACATCTGATTTCTCATTTGTTTCAGAAATCTTATCCAACCTGGACTGTTTCTTTGAAAAATTGTTTAACACAGGCGGTGGAACCTGATGATAACCCACCCCCATTCCAGCCGAGTATACATCTTCACCAGCTTTGTTCTTTCCAATGGGTTTGGGAACTATGTGTTGAAGAACAAAGCTCGCGGAGCTCTAACTATTCAATTTCAAAGTGATTCTTTCATTTTAAATCTTAGCTTCCTGGAACTGAAGCTTAAGATTTGCGATCTCGTCCAATTGTTGGTTGATTTGCCTTTCTTTTGCCTGAAGAACTCCAGACAATTGAACATTTTCTTTATAGGTTTTACCATTTCGCTCATCAGAATCTTTTACTGTTCTTTTCATTTTTTCATAATTTTCAGAAATTTGTCTGTTTTCATGAATTAACTTTTCATTTTCTTTCTTAACACGTTCAACATCAGTTTTATCATTTTCAATCCTTTTGGTTAACTCATCAATTCTTTCATTTGAAACTCTAAGAAGTTTGTCTCGATTTAAAAAGCCTTCTTCAGTCGTTTTGACTTTCTCAACCAGTTCTTGGGTCTTTTCATTGTAAGATACGCATTTGTGCTGCAACCTTTGCATTGTTTCAAGCAATTTTTGCAATCACTTTAGCCCCATCAATCTTACCTGATTCATTCTTTGGACCATTATTACTGACCTTACTTGTTGACTCTGACGCAGATTTGTAAACTACCTCTAGTTCCTTTGCCATAAGCACTTTGTCAGCCATCTTTGTCAGGTTTTCAGCCGTCATCTCTTTTGTTGTGTCGATTATCCCGTTTTCGACCTTTCTTGACTTTAGCTCTTCTTCTTCAGATTTCTTTGCAGCATCTCTCTCTCTCTCTGTTCATCTTCATGCTTTAAAGATTCTATGAGAGTTTCGAGTATGAGTGATGATGGTTTCGCAATTATTTTGCCTTTCGGATCCAAATAGCATTCACGATCCGGATCCCATCTGTTTGCCTTCTTGGCTTCTTTCCAAGCTCGATAGTTTCTATCCTTAATATTTTAAACTATCATCTTTCGATAGGTGTATTCTTGCTCTTCGGTTCGTGTATCTTTATATGGTTGAGTTTGTGCCATGAAAGCAAATCCCACTACATCATCTTCTGGAAAAAATTCACTCCAATCGAAGCCTTCGTCATCTTAAATCACAGCTAAGGCTCTCGACTTCTCCTTCAGAGTCTCCTCGATTTGCTTCGTTCTCTGCGGCTCTTCTCGATTTCGGTGATAAACAACTTTCTTATAGTAGTCGTCATGAAATGGTTTAGTTGTTTCATCCGCTGCTGAGTTTCTGCATTCCTGCTTGAAGTGCCCTTTTTGTTTACATTTGAAGTAGGTAACCTTTGACTTATTGAAACCCAACTTTGTCGAAGGCCCTCCGATGGAATTTCTTCCAGTTATCTCCATAAACCTTTGTGCTCTCCTAATTACACTAGCCATGCACCAGCGTATGTCAATTAATTCCATCTCTTCGGGATCAATCTGATCGTAATCTTCTTTTCTCAGATTGGTATTCTCGATTTTCCCAGTGACCAGGCTTTCGTATGATTCTAATATCGAAGTGAGAAACACCATTTGTTGTTTTGCAGTTTCTTCATTGAAGTTTTGAGCGTTGTTCAGGTTCACTGCAATGTTACATTGAAGCACGTTTTTAGGAATAGTTTGTTGTTGCTGGCTTGGAGTAGATGAAGAAGAACCTCCATGATAACCACTGCTTTGAGATAAACTGCTGCTTTGTCTTTCTTGAGTCACCGTGTTTGAGCTTTGAGCAGAAAAAGCAGTTTTCGGTGAAGTGGTTTTCGGAATCATGCTACCCCTGTAGTAAAGATCAACATTTTGTTGATATGGGGTGTTGTTGACTTTGTTCATCCTCTTAATTTCTAGCTCATGACTCTCAAATCTTTCAATAAGCCAGTCAACAGTCATTTCAGACAATGCCTTGGTATTTCTTAGAACCAGGCCATAATACTGCCAGTCTTTCTCTTCCGGCAAAGATTCAAACAGTTTCTCAACCATCTCTTCTTCAGTCACTGTGATACCATGTCTAGCAAGTTCAATCTTCAAATCACAGAACCGTTCAACCATCTTTAACACATTTTCATTCTTCATGCATGCAAACAAGTCAAACTCTTTCTTCAGTAGACGTTTCTTGTTCTTAACGATCTCTGCTCCTCCAATACACTTCTTCTCTAACTTAGCCCACAAATCTTTTGAATTTTTGAAGCGAATCAAAGAAATAATATCATCTCTAACAGATTGATGTAACAAAGCTACACATTTTTGTTCAGCAACAAATGTCTCTTGTTCACTTTTATTCAAGTTTTCATAATCTTTTCTTCCAATATCGTAATCGTTCTTTATACGCTTCCAACTCAGGTAAGCAAATGCTTTCAACTAACCGTCAAATCTGTCTGCCCATCTGTTGTAGTCTTCAATCGCTATCAGTTTCGGCGGCTTGTTATACATACCATAGGCATTGTCGACACTGAGAGAATCAGCGATCTCCTTCTTCGGGTTTGGATTAGTGTTGGAGGATGTCTTTGTCGATGTGTCTCCGGTGTTGTATGCAAAGACATCGCTGAACGGGTTTAGGAATTCGTCTCCCATCGTTAAGTACCTGAAAAATATTCAAACACTTCAAAAAATTTTCACGATTTTCAAAAAAATTCTCAAACTAATGCACTTGGGTCGGATGGTGATCCGATCGAGTGGTGATCCGATCGGATAACACAACCAAGTAACAATCGTCGGGTTACCAAGTGTCGGATATCAAGTGTCAAATAGCGATCTGATCGGATGGTGATCCAATCGGATGGTCATTCGATCGAGTGACACAAGATCCTTGAAAAAATTTAAACCTTCAACACCACTCCGATCGGATGGTGATCCGATCGAGTGAAACCTAAGTTTGTAAAGCCCTTAAACCATAATGCTACACCGATCGGATGGTGATCCGATCGAGTGAAATGATGACGTCACCAAATGTATTAAGAACAATCTAGGCCAATCCGATCGGATGGTGATCCGATCGGGTGGATGACGTCAGCAAGAACAAAGAACACGACATGGTTTTTGATTGATTTGATTCAGTTTAATTCGAATTTTTCAATGAAATTTTGTAGGATTGTTCTATGTTCAATTCCGATTCGAATGATATGAAAATTATTCAAATTTGTCCGTGAAATCTTGCTTAATTTTGAGTTTTCTGGTTTTAAGATGTGAAAATGTAAAAACTGCTAGAAATGAGGTAGAAGATGAGAAATTTGTCAAAATTTCCGGTGAAATTTGACAGAAATCGGGCGAAAATCGCTGAAAATCTGGTAAATTTGTTGTTGTCGTCTCCGATTCAACCTCCTGTGGCTCTGATACCACTTGTTAGGCTGTGTTCGCAGGAACTGTTCGAGTAGAACGTGGCTGGATCGATCAGAATCAAAGTGCGGAATCCCTTGATAATGTCACAGAATCAACAACGACAAGTTCAACGTTTAACGCGTCTGATTTCTATTGATTGATAGTGAAAATACAGTGCCTCAGGTAGAAAGTCAGACCAGCAGAGGTTCCTTACAATGATCAGCCAAAAGTCTCTAAATTCTAGCACTAACCTGCTATTTATAGGCAACCAGGGAGGTTATAAGTGTCACCCATCCGATCGGATGGTTATCCGATCGGATGGCCATCCGATTGGATGACATTCGTCGTCCGATGGATTACACTTTTACAGTTCAGCACCATTCCCTGAGTTGTCTTGACACAAACATACCTACATGTTCATACATATACGAAAATACATACACAGCACAAAATATACAAGACCCGATGCAGACGGAAGCTACAGACATATGTACTAACATATTCATTCAAGACACGTGTTACATTTGTATGGTACATCCTAAATAGCCGGGTGTCACATCTACGCTTATTCGAATTCGATTCAGAAATGAATCCACACTCGACCCTTGTAGCTGGTCGAATAGATCATCAATTCGCTGGAGTGGGTAACAGTTCTTGATAGTTACTTTGTTCAGCTCGCGATAATCGATACACATATGGAAAGTGCCATCTTTCTTTTTGGCAAAAAGTATTGGGGCTCTCTAGGGTGACGAGCTAGGACGAATAAAACCTTTATCTAACAGCTCTTGCAATTGCGTAGATAGTTCCTCCAGTTTGGCTGGGGCTAATCGGTAAGGTGCATGAGCTATAGGTGTCGCTCCAGGAGTTAGATCTATTTGAAATTCAACTTGACGATGCGGTGGAAGACCAGGTAATTCCTCAGGAAATACCTCAGGATAGTCACGTACGATAGGAATGTCTTCAATTTTCTTTTCTTTCTCTAGGGTGTCGGTGACGAGTGGTAAAATAGCGGTATGGCCCTTTCGTACACATTTCTGGGCTTTTAAGAATGAAAATATGCCTGTGACAGTAGCACATTTGTCGCCTTGAATAACAATAGGTTCGCCAAAAGAACGAGGAATGCACACAATTTTCTCTTGGCAGAGTATGTCTGCTCGGTGTTTGGATAACCAATCCATTCCAATAACAATGTCGAAGCTTCTGAGAGCGGTGGGAAAGAGATTGACGAGAAAGGTTTAACCAGGTAACACAAGTTTACAATCACTGATAACGTGTGAGGTCTCGATGGTTCTACCATTAGCTAACTCAACAATATACTTAGTGTCTAAAGGAGTTGGTGTGGACTTAAGAGTCTTACTTACACGTACAGATACATAACTAGCATCGGCTCCAGAATCAAAATTAAAGAAACATAACGTTCATCAAGTTGGAACTTACCCGTCACAACATTGGGATCATTCCTTGCTTCACCTGCGCCTATCACAAAGGTTGTTCCTCTTGCACCGTTACCACCATTGTTGTTGTTATTCCCAGCACCTTGGTTGTTGTTGTTTTGATTCAGTTGAGGGCAATTCTTCTTCATGTGGCCCACTGCTCCACACTGATAGCATCCACAGTTGTTTCCCTGTTGTTATGGCTGGTTTTGGCTTGCTGGGTACGGGCTTCTGCAGTCCTTAGCCTCATGCCCCAGTTTGTTGCATCTCTGATGGCGATTCTTCTCACACGGCCTGTTGTGATGCCGATTGCACTTGTTGCACTTTGGTCAGTTTCCTAGGTAACCATCCTGTTGTTGAAGGCCCTTATTGTTTTCAAACTTTCTCTGCTGAGCTGGTGTCTGTGTGGGAGTAACATCTTTTCCCTGGTTGCCATCCCATTTGTGTTTGTTGTCTCCGGAAGTGACAGCAGTAGCACTGATTCGTTTGGGCAACTTTCCTTGTTCCACAGCTTGATCAGTGAGACTGTGTGCTAGACGAACACCTTGTTGAATCATGGGGAGGTTAGCTGAAGTCCCAAGACTATGGATTTTCTGGACCAGACCCCTGAGATAGAGTTCGATTCTTCGGTAAGTAGGCTGAGACATGTTGGTACATAGAGCAGCATAGGCGTTGGATCGCTTAGTGTACGTCTCGATTTCAGATCCAACCATTTTCAAATCATAGTACTCGTTCTCGAGTTTGTCGATGTCATCCCTATGACAGTGTTCTTCCTTGATCAAGTTCTTGAAGTCATTCCAACGAGTGGCATTGGCATCCGCCAATCCGAGCATTTGAACCTGCGCATTCCACCAAGAAAGCGCGTTCCCCTCCAGGGTACCAGTAGCAAATTTCCCCCAGTTGGTAGCAGGACATTCACACACAACGAAAACAGATTCGACCTTCTCGATCCATAGCAGAAGGAATATGGCTCCTTCAGTGCCATTGAAAGTGAGAGGTTTACAATCCATAAAGGTTTTGAAAGTCAAACATGAGGTTGAGCGGGTGCAGGCTGACCTATCGCGTACAACGAAGCGAACAAGGTTAAGCATGAGAAGACAATATGAGAGTAGGACCTAAACATCCTAGAATGACAAGTTTACCTCCGGGGTGGGCTGCCAAAGCCTAAACCATGACATTTATCAGGTTTGTCACCTGATCCTGAGTCATGTTAATGTTGCCACTTCCGCGTCCGCTCATTGTCTTCATATCCAGACAACACAGTATGAGAATGACGTGGTAGTATTGTAGAAGTAGTAGAGGGAAGGTTGACCATTGCACACAAGTAAACACACACATATATATACACATATAGCTAAGTACACTAGTACATATATTGTCACATATACACCAAATAAGCAACAAGTAAATATATGCCCGAGCTATGAAGTCTAGAGTATTGAGCCTTGCACTTGGAGTGTAGTGTCATTGCGAGTTGCTTGGTACAAAACGGGTTATAGTCTGATTTTTTTTCTCAAAAAGACATTTTTTAAACCGAGTTCACTATAACCAATGGCTCTGGTACCAATCTGTCACACCCTCAATTTCCACATGCGGAGTACTACCGCGAGGTGTGTGACTGACCAGGTTCAACCTCCAATCATATTGAACAATATAATAACAAAACAGTTTTCGTCACAACCAAAACGATTAGTGACTAATAATGTCTAAGCCCAAAGTTTAAGCTTAAAACACATTTAAAGATAACAGCGGAAGTATAAGTTAAACAGTTCAAACAAAAGTTCAAAAGTTTATAATTATTAAAAAACACAACACGGGTTAATGCGACCAGTACACTCCCCGCTGCAAGCTCCTGCTATCACTGAGTACCTGCAAAGCATGTAGTAGGGTATCAACATAAAGTTGGCGAGTTCACGAGTTGTCCAGCTATAATTCCATAAAACTTATCTTTGTGTTAAGTTACTCATTTATATCATGCACGGTGTGAGGTTGGTGAAACTTAAATAGCGCTATCAACTAATAACCCGTTCGCTAGGCCCCTGCGACTATTCGTTATAGAAAGTGGGGAATTCGTGATAGAGTTTCTTTTAGTACATTTGTTTCATCTAATATAAATAGTAATTAACCGTATTCCAAACCAAGAATAGTAAGCAATCCCTAACCTAGGAAGGTGTCGTTTGTTCTGTTTCCCAACCACTGGGAACGCATGCTTTTTAGTAAAGTGTGTGAACTCACCTTGGTTTTGCTCGGCATGTAATTTACTTGTTTTAAAGTTGGTCAACCACGTGCTATTATGGTTACCAATATTAGTAGGTTTTCGTATGCACGTATTTCACGAATTTGTACACATAACTAACAATAGCATGTAAGGTATCACATATTACATATTAAGCATACGGGCTACGTGTAAATGTTTAACACTAATCATAACCTGTGAATAGTAACAGGAATATCCAAATATAAACGGTTTGTGCTGCCCAATAATCATGCAGTCCAATAATACGATTGTGCGGTCCAAAATATTGTTAGGCCCAACACTGGGTGTGCGGCCCAGTCTATTAGTAGTTTAATGGGAATGTGCGGGCTATTCGCATTTTCCAAGTGTACGATGTGCCCTACTGGTTGTACCTTCATAATGTGCGGTACACATGGCACTGCCAGTGTGCGGTCCGCTGTGCGGGGTTGTACCATTCGCGATCTGAGTTGTACATTATGGGTGTGCGGTGCCTTGAGTGTGCGAGGTGGGGGTGTACGGCCCCAAACAATTCAAACAAATATTTTCACATGTTTTCTCGATTAAATTAAACATATTTAGGTATCCTTACATAAACCCTTAAGAATTTTAACATCATTCTTGTCGTACACACCCACAGATCCATATATTACTCATCAACCCATTTTGCAACAAAATCATGAACACCAATTTATCACACTAATCAGATTTACTGTTTTCTTTAACCAACCTATCCACTCATAATCAACAAGCTTTTTGGCATTTCATGTTTCCAGTTTATTAACAATGCAACTATCTTTCATCAAGAGCACCCATAACAATTATTACACAGATTCATAACATTAAACAATCTCATCATGTAGAAACGTTAACATCCTTTAATCCTACCAAATTCTATTTGTGTATTACATACAACCAAAGCGATGTCAAATCTAGAGTCTAACATGCTTCCTAATTTCTGGATAAATTCTTTAGCATATTCCCAAAATACATACAATCAGATTTTTGACAAAAACATTATACGTAATTATCATCCTACAATCATCAATCAACTCGAGCTCACTTTTCCACTTAACACTCGTCATGAAGGCTAATTTATCATACAAATCATCACCAAGCTTGCATCTTTAACATTTATTACCATCAAACATGATTTAGTAAACTAACTGTCACACCCCCAAAATCCACATGCGGAGTATCACCGCTTGGAGGCATGACTGACCAGGATCAAGCCACCAATCATATTGAATATAGCGTATAAACAAATGTAAAACCCAAACACAATATAATTGGTGTCCAAACAAAACATAGTTTAAGTAATCAGCGGAAGCATAATGTTTAAAACCAAAAATAAAAGTTCAAATGTATCAAATGTTTGACATGGTATATGACAAGCCATGTCCCACAACGACCACGCCTCCCCGTGCAAGCTCCATGAGTACCTAACGACCTGCAAGGCATGTAACAACGAGTCAACAACAAAGTTGAGCGAGTTCACAGTTGGTTGTTTAGTTTTACCAGTTGTTTTGAAATCATAAGTTGTTTCGTATTCTACGAGTTAACCAGTAACCATTGTTTCCCAAACCATAACCATAATCAGTTGGGGGCTTCCCCGTGTGAACCACTAGACCGTTACCATATCGACGACTGACGAACAATAGTTGTGTCCTACGTCAATGTCTATCATCATTGACAGTTTGCCATGATCCATTAGTACACGCCCGTTCGAACGACACGGTGTGAGGTTTGTCAAACCTAATAGCGCTATTAACTAATGACCCGCTCGCCATCGGACTCGGCGATTAAGTCGATATAAAGTGAGGGACTTCATGATAGAGTTTTGTCTAGTAAGTTGTAAGGTTGTTGTCCTACCCAAGGAGGACGAACGTACGTAGTTCTACCCAAGGAGAATACGCAGGATTTATAGTGGCATCCTACCCAAGGAGGATGGCCGTACATATCCTACCCAAGGAGGATATGTAGATTCCGTTTTAATTTATTAACCCATTCCCAAACCACCGGGAATCCCATGCCTTGTAGAAAGTGTGAACTCACCTTGGTTTGCTCGGCAGGTATTTCACTTGTTAAATTCTTTAGTCAATCACGTCCTATTATAGTTACCATGTTTCGTTAGGTTCGTATTCGGTTAACGGCACATATACACATATTCAACACGTAGCACAAACATCACATATTCATATAATTGACCTTATTAATAACACAACATAACCCATCCCTTATTTCAAATTAATCGGCCCAAACATCAACACACTAATCACCTCGATGTGGGCTGAGCTGATGACCCGTGGTCATGCAGCCCAGCAGTTAAAATAGGCGGCCCTTCAAAAGCACCCTCCCCCATGTAACACCTCGAAAATTCGTGTTCAATGATATAACGACACGTGTCATATAAGACAAAAAGCATTGTAAACCCGGATTTAATAAAGATGTTTTGGCAGGATTTAAAAGTGGCGTCATGTTAAATTTTAACCTCTGAACAACCTCATTTATAAATCCCAAGACCCAAGTATATATATCTTAAACATCTAATATATCTTAAATCCAAAAATGTGTTGACAATAATTTAATTCGAAGGGCATGATAGGTTCGTATGGAAATTACTACGGTAAACCTTCTTGCTCGGCACTTTTGAAAAGGATACAAGTAAACATAACATAATGGTAGGGTATGTAACTGTTAAAGACCCATAATAGAGGCCCCAAACTGACAAAATAATGTCCCAAAGTCGAGATAAGTGGTTTCCCTTTCGAAACACCAAAGAACAACAAGTTTTTGGCTGCTGAGGGAGGCTTGCGCACCGCAAGCATGACCCTTACGGTGCGCAAGCAAGTTGCCAGCGACATAAATTTTGTTGTTTGCTGTTTTAACGCATGGAACTGATTTTAAACGGTTTTCCACATCTTTATTGACCCCTAAACAATCCCTAAACATCTAGGACACCTGTGGGAATGTTATGGTCAGTGGTAGACTTAGTTGTCAACACTTTGTGGTGTCTTGGTTCACTATATAAAGCTCACAAGTGCAACACTTGATCATTCATTCCTCAAACATCTTCTGATCAATTGTGGAGCACAAGAGCATCTTCCAGGCCTTCCTAATCAACCATTAGACACTTGTAAGCTTGCTTAACCTTCTTTAATTGAGTTTAGCTTAGTTATTTAGCTAAAAGTCAAACCGTCGTAATTACGGTTTGACTTCGAGATTAATTAATAATGGCTCAGTCAAATCTCGAATTAAAAGTAGTTATAAGTTGGTAATTATGTGGGTAATAAACCCTCAAAAGGGTTCCCCCCGATTCCCACTCTAACTAGGTCAAATGTCGGGTCAAACTTGCTAAGAAAAAGTCAACAGGATACTTAAATTCTAATTTATGCATAATTAGCAATGTAGAACATATACAACCTGTTTGATCATTAATATAACTTGGTAATTAGTGTAAGAACATGTCTAAACATGTTCAACCCGACAATTTCCTGTAAAGACCCGGTTTGGAACCGAAAGTCGCATAGTTTGAATTTTACTTTGACTTTCAGTTCTGACCCGTTTAGGCATGATTTAGAAATGCCTTAGAGCTTCATTTGGACCAGGTTGCATGCTAGTATAACCCTCTGTGATTATACACCATGGTTCATTAGTTAACCGATTAATACGCATGATTCCGTTAATTGCTCATATGTTGACCATTATGCCCTTATTACCTTAAAACGTGATTTTTGGAAATGTAAAAGAGTAGAAACTTTAATTACTGATATATAAATTTGTATGCAATGTTTGACATCAGTTTGAGGTGTAGATTTAGAGTTATGCTCATTAGCGTAAAATGAAAGCTTTATGTTAATTAAACGACATAATTAGCGTATAGCCTAGTTAAGCCTACTTTTTGATATCAAACTTATTACCCACTGATGTAATATATTATCTTGGGATTTTTGAAGATTTTTAATTAATTTTAGGCTGAGCATAACTAATAGTCGTAGGCTTAATCCGGTAATTGTCGGTTTTGCCCTTACGGGCCATAAAATGAGTTTTACATATCTAAACGACTCCAAACCTTTTGCTACTGATTCTAAATGATAAATAAATTATTTTATACCTCCTGGATTAATAAAAATATCAGATTTCTATATAGAACCCGGAAACGGCTTCTAATCGCCTAATTAAGCGTTTTTAACGACTAGTATGTACTAGAACTATTTTAAACATACTAAGGGTGATACCTATTGATATTCTAGGTAAATTATAATATTTTAATAGTAAGCAAAAGTTGTTAAACTCAGACTTCGGTTTTGAGCTTTTCGACTTATGTGAAATTACCAAAATGCCCCTACGGTGCATAGTTTGGTTAAAAATTGATAAATTTCACATATATACTTTACCCTACTGATATAACTTAGCAAATTGATTATCTTTGCTGATTACATCAGACCTGTAACTCAGGATATTACTTAAACTCTTTTATCACCTTATAAATGACCAAACTACCCCTACGGGGCATAGTTTGTGTTTAAATTCATTTCGGGCATAATAAATGATATCTTACTGATGTCACAACATATTTGGAGCATATTAACTTAGGAAACCTGTAAATGGCTCTCATTATAACCCGTTACGCTTATTATGCGTTCGGTTAGGTTTATGTAACTAGTTTACATAAATTAGCCGAAACGGGTCAAACCTTATCGGTTTTATCTCAAAATCCAGAATGTGTATAATATACCCATAATAAACAAGTCTTCATACTTGTCGGGTCTAAAACACATTCTATCCGGTCATCGCTTAATCGTGCGTACGAACCGTATCTTTGAAACTAACCGGTCTAAGCTTTAGCTTAATTAAAGACCCGTTAGGATTCTAATAGTTTATTATAAACCTTCGTTCCAGATTAGGAGAACCAGTAAAAGCTACTTGCAATTTGCTTGTTGTGATTTATACATTGCTCAGGTAAATACTTTTAACTTATTTTCCCTATAAGGGCTTGGGTTACGGTATATAGAATACCGCTTGATCGGGCATCAAATCTTCCATCGTTTGGTGGTTAATTGAATAATTTGATCGGCTCGTTTAAACAGTCTTGTTACTTAAAGCCTTTGGGGGGTTAATGACCATGTCCCGGATATCCCTGGCATCATTTTACGAAATGGCCACGACTTAAGCGCGGGGTGTAGGCGTACACCCGTCAGTGTACGAAAGAATATTGTGGTGTGTCTATTGATCCTTAACCCGGACATGATCCGGGCTACTGAACGCACAAGGAACATGTAATTCGTTCACAAGATTATATATTTAAATAATTCTCCCAAGTTAAATAAAATGTTTATGCCGCGTGCATCCAAATAAATTTTCAATCATTTTCCCAAATGAGTCAGTTGATTGTATTTACCAGTGTAAACTGACGTATTTTCCCAAAAATATTAAATGCAGGTACTAAGCGTAATTGGCTGGGATTTCTCCTTAGCATCAATAGAAGTCTCGCAAGCTTAAGATGCCTGAAGTCTGTTGAACTATTAATTCCATTTTATTTTCGATCCGTCTGTGGATAAACTTCCGAATATTGTGACATTTGATATTACAATATTAAATTCGGTTATATTATATCTTTTAAATTTGCTTCCGCTGTGCATATTAATTATTGTGTTGTTTGACTATTATGTTGCCAACCACGTCACGATACTCCCCCACCGGGCCCACCGGTGACTCGTGGAAATCGGGGTGTGACAGGTTGGTATCAGAGCCAACACTGAGTGAATTAAACACTAGCCTTTTATGTTTAATCTCAGTTACACAATTGCACATATCTAAACTTTCAAGTCTAAACAAATAACATAGGACAAATTCTACCTTGTTTTGTTTTTGTTTTGTCCTTTAATTTATATATATTCTTGTCGTTATCTCATGTTGTATTGACAGGATTAACAAAATGCCGCCAAGATTCTTCAGGAGAAGAGGACGTGGAAAGGGGCCAATCACCGCCCCCAATGACAATGAGGCAGGACCTTCGAATGTGCGAGCTCCTTCGACCACTGAGAGTGACGATCCCCGACAAAACCGGAGGAACCTCATTGAACCGGCTAGACGGTCGGTCTCACACAGTTCAACACCTCCTGTCCATAACCCTTATGGGCCACAGCCGGAGTATGAGCCCAACAACCCGCAACCTTCCTACATACCGTTGCAGCGATCCTTATCGCATAATTCTTTTGGTGACCCTACACCAGTTTTTCAAGGCCGGTTTAACCCGGCAAACTACATAGCAGAACCAGTGGGTTTTAACCCATTGGGGCCGGAGGATCATTTCTCGGGAGATCACGCGGACGATATGGACGAGGATACGGACCCCGTCGAACCTGCCAGTGGTACACCAAACCACCCGATAGAGATCTCTGACGGATCTTCTTTCCACGGATCACCCTATGTTGGTCCAGATAGCTTTCAAGCTATGTTTACCAGGCACGAATGGTACTATACACCTCCTCGCCATTCACCGCCTCAGCAGCAGCAACAGCAGCAACAGGATCCCTCTGTGGATTCACGGTTTGTGGCAGTTACGCCACCACCTCCACCGCCGCCAGTTCAGCCGGCACCTCCGCAACCGCCGAGGCGTAGGAGATCTGGACCGCGTATGTCTACACGGGGAGGAGATTTCCATTTCAGCTCTCCTCGGCAATCAAGTGGCAGCCATTACCCGCCACATCAAGAAGATCCACAAATGGGTGGACCTTCACACCCAGTTGCACCGCAACCACCGCCGATGGGTTTTGATAACCCAATTCCAGCATACACGGGTTCCATGGCGTATAACCCGTTTGAACAGCCAGTGCACACCAACTACAACTACGCCGAAGCCGACCCATACATGGTAGCGGCTAACTACAACACCCAAGGACCCTATGGAGATCCATGGGGAGTAGGGTACCCAACACACGGGTACCAAATACCTCCAAGACCTATTATCAGGCAACAATCGCAACCACCAAGGTTCTCCCCACCAGAGCGTGAAGAAATTCTGCAAAGGTTGGACCATGTAGAGCGAGAGTTTCACAGGGAACGAAGGGAGCGGCAAACTTTCTTCCAAGGATTAACGAGCCTAATTAAAGGGAAGAGCAAGAAGGACCACTGAATCCTTCCATTTGTTGTGGAGCCCCTGCGTGGGCCAGTCTTGCTGTGTAAACCCCTACGTGGGTATGCTTGTTTGTTTTGACCCCTGCGTGGGTCTATCTTTCTATAAACCCCTACGAGGGTATGTGTGTTATTAAGCCCCTGCGTGGGTAAGTACTTGTTTAAACCCCTGCGTGGGTAAGTTGTTTGTTGAAAAGTCTCGTTTAGGGCAACATGTAATCTTTTGATAATTAATGGAATGTTATGTTTATAAATTTCATCTTGCTATTATATGCATAAATATTATATATGAAATAAATAAATCAAAATCATTCCTTTTAATAATAATCTGCATATTTAAATATTGAATAAGAATCTTAAGAGTGAAACCTAGCCTGAGTGTCATTATAAAGACCTGGCCATGATGGTAAGACCTGTTTAAAAGATTCAAATCCCAGTTAACATCTGAGAACATGTTAACACTCCTGGAAGACGTGATTCATTAAAATCACACACGTCATTATTATATAAGGATCTTTTCAAAGATTCCAAACCCAACTAAATGATCTCCGAATCATGGGTTAAATCATCAATTAAGATGATCATATTTTGACCATACGTGGTAATATGGCGCCTACGGGCCCTGCTCATTTCCATATGAGCCAAAGGACAGTGGTAGCGATGACTCCCTGTCAGATAAAGGTAATGAACTAGGTTCAAACCTACATGCTTGGATTCTCTGAAATCATAGCTTATAATTTATAAATGTCCTTGTGACTAGGCCTGTCATGCCAATATACCTTAAAGGCCTTGATTCTCTGAAATCATAGCTTATAATTTAAATTGTCCATGTGACTAAGCCTTATGTGCTAATATATATTGTTATTGTTTATAATTAGGATAAAATTTTAATTGAAATTCTAATTGAATACGATTAATAAATTAACCAAATATGGTCTCTGTTTACCATGGTTAATGAATTTCCCTAAGGGGCAATTCCATAATAAACTCCCAAATAAACTATTGTCCTTGTTTTCTGTAACAGTTCAATTAAAATGGCTAACTCAGACGAAATTAATAGCCATCCAGTGGAGAATATTGATAACGCCCGCATTAATCTAACGGGTGCTGAATTGAAAGCGTTGGTAGACGACGCAGTTACAAAGGCATTGGAACGGCAGTACAAAGAGTATAGTGGGACTCGTAGTAGGACCCTATCTACACAGCCTTCAAAGCCACCAGCCAAAAAGGACGAACCGAAGAAAGATGATGATCGACACTCCTCGAACCACCACAGTGCTCCATCTCAGCAGGTTGTACTAAACCAGGGACCCCGTGACAAGGGTTGCTCTTATAAATATTTTGTTTCCTGCAAACCCCGGGATTTCACTGGGGAGAAGGGAGCCATTGACTGTATGACGTGGCTGGATGAGATGGACACGGTTGTGGATATCAGCGGATGCGCTGAGAGGGATGTAGTCAAGTTTGTGTCGCAATCTTTTAAGGGGGAAGCTTTAGCCTGGTGGAGATCTCTGATTCAAGCCACCGGGAAAATCCCATTGTACAACATGTCGTGGGATCAATTTGTTTCCCTTATCAGGGAAAATTACTGCCCTCAGCATGAGGTGGAGAAGATAGAGTCTGATTTTCTATCATTGGTGATGACAAACCTTGACTGTCAAGCTTACCTAACGAGCTTCAACACAATGTCCGGGTTGGTTCCTTATCTGGTGACCCCGGAACCAAAAAGAATAGCTCGTTTTATCGGTGGTTTAGCCCCGGAAATCAAGGCAAGCGTGAAGGCTTCTCGGCCAGCTACTTTTAGATCTGTAGCTGACATATCCTTGTCCCTCACTTTGGATGCGGTCAGGCAGAGATCGCTGAGGAATAAGGAGGCTGAGAAGAGGAAACGTGAAGATGATAGTTCACGGAGATCGAACAAGAAGCACCGTGGGAACGGTGACAACAAGAAAGGATCGGAGTCAAGGAAAGATGGGCATCATTCTGGTGAGAAGCCCAAATGCAAAATTTGCAAGAAACAGCACTATGGAAAGTGCAGACTCGAGTCGAACTCGCAGACTCAGTCAAAAACCTTTGCATGTGGAATATGCAAGTCCACGGATCACAAAACCTTGGATTGCAAGAAGATGAAAGACGCAACGTGCTACCGTTGCAATGAAAAGGGGCACATTAAAACCAACTGCCCTAAATACACCAAGAAGCCTGAAGAGGCCAAGAAGACTAATGCTAGAGTCTTCAGAATGGACGCAAAGGAAGCGGTTCTAGACGACAACGTTATTACAGGTACTTTCCTTGTAAATGATGTCTTTGCAAGAGTACTATTTGATTCAGGCGCTGATAAGTCATTTGTAGATCATAAGTTTTGCAAATTGCTGAATTTACCTGTCAAAACCTTGAGTATAAATTATGAGGTAGAATTAGCAGATGGCACCATAGAAACTGTCTCAACTGTGTTAGATGGATGTGTTATATCCATTAAGAACCACTCTTTTCCTCTGTCTCTACTTCCCTTTAAATTGGCCGGTTTTGACATAGTCTTGGGTATGGACTGGTTATCTCACAACCAGGCCCAAATAGTCTGCAACAGAAAGCAAGTGGTGATTAAGACTCCATCTGGTGAATCACTTACCATTCGGGGAGATACCCAGTATGGGCTACCTGATCAAGCGACTACGCTCAAGGCTTCAAAATGTTTAAAGAAGGGTTGTGTCATCTACATGGCACAAGTGATTATTGATGAGCCTAAACCGAAGATAGAAGACATCTCTATCATTTCTGAATACCCAGAAGTTTTTCCGGAAGAACTACCTGGTTTGCCACCAGATAGGCAAGTGGCCTTCAGGATTGATATCATCCCCGGAGCAGCACCAGTTGCTAGAGCACCCTATAGGTTGGCACCCACAGAAATGAAGGAATTAAGGACGCAACTGGATGAATTGCTGGCCAAAGATTTCATTAACCCTAGTTCGTCTCCATGGGGAGCACCGGTCTTGTTTGTCAAGAAGAAGGATGGATCGATGCGTCTGTGCATCGATTATCGTGAGCTTAATAAAGTCACGATAAAGAATAGGTATCCTTTGCCCAGAATCGACGATTTGTTCGATCAATTGCAAGGGGCAAGTTATTTCTCGAAGATTGACTTAAGGTCAGGCTACCATCAACTGAAGGTCAGAGATGAAGACGTGCACAAAACAGCATTTAGGATTCGTTATGGTCATTATAAGTTCCTAGTGATGCCTTTTGGGCTCACTAATGCACCGACCGCGTTCATGGATCTCATGAATCGCGTTTGCAAACCGTACTTAGATAAATTCGTCATCGTCTTCATTGACAACATTCTTATTTATTTGAAGAATCAAGCTGACCATGAGAAACACCTTCGATGTATTCTCAAACTTCTACATCAGGAGAAGCTCTATGCCAAATTCTCTAAGTGTGAATTTTGGCTACGAGAAGTCCAATTTCTTGGACATGTGGTCAGTGAGCGTGGTATCCAGGTGGATCCCGCTAAGGTTGAAGCAGTAATGAACTGGCAAGAGCCAAAGACGCCTACAGAGATTCGTAGCTTCCTGGGATTGGAAGGATATTACAGGCGTTTCATCGAAAAATTTTCAAGGATTGCTGCACCCCTAACTTCCTTGACTAAGAAGAAAGTAAAGTTCATTTGGGGCCCTAAGCAGCAAGAGTCCTTTGATATTCTGAAGAAAAAGTTGAGCAACGCCCCAGTTCTGACATTGCCAGATGGAATAGAAGAGTTCGTGGTTTACTGCGATGCATCGCACACTGGCATGGGGTGTATGCTTATGCAGAAAGGTAAGGTTATTGCCTATGCTTCAAGACAGTTAAAGGTGCATGAAAAAAATTACACCACCCACGACTTGGAGTTGGGTGCCGTTGTATTCGCACTAAAACTGTGGAGGCATTATCTATATGGAGTCAAGTGTGTGATCTATTCTGATCACAAGAGCCTCCAACACCTGTTTAATCTGAAGGACTTGAACATGAGGCAACGTCGTTGGATGGAAACTCTGAATGATTACGATTGTGAAATCAGATACCATCCCGGCAAGGCGAATGTAGTCTCCGATGCCTTGAGTCGAAAGGAGAGGGTGAAACCCATCCGAATCAATGCCAAGCGCATGGAGATAAAGAACAATTTGACTGAAAGGTTGTTAGCTGCACAGAAGGAAGCTGTGCTGGAAGCTAACTATCCTAATGAAAAGCTGATAAGATGTACCAGGATCTAAGGGCAAATTATTGGTGGATAGGCTTGAAAAAGTCTGTAGCCACCTATGTAGCTAAATGCTTGACATGTGCGCAAGTCAAAGCCGAGCATCAGAAACCATCAGGCTTGCTACAACAGCCTGAACTTCCTACGTGGAAGTGGGAAATGGTAACTATGGATTTTATCACCAAGTTACCTAAGACTAGGAAAGGAAATGATACAATATGGGTTATAGTTGATAGACTGACTAAGTCAGCACATTTCTTACCCATCAAGGAGACTTATAGCTCCGACATGTTAGCCCAGTTATACGTGGATAAGATTGTAGCCTTACATGGCATACCTGTGTCTATTATCTCTGACCGAGATACTAGATACACGTCACATTTTTGGAAGAGTTTCCAGCAATCTTTGGGCACGCGTTTGAATTTTAGTACGGCTTACCATCCTCAGACAGACGGTCAGAGTGAGCGTACTATTCAAACGTTGGAAGACATGCTACGTGCATGTGTAATTGATTTAGGTGGTAGTTGGGATAACCACCTACCCTTGATTGAATTCTCCTACAACAATAGCTACCATACCAGCATTAAGGCTGCGCCTTTTGAGGCATTATACGGTAGAAAGTGTAGAACGCCAGTTTGTTGGGCGGAAGTTGGAGATGTCCAATTATCAGGACCGGAGATAGTGTTTGAAACGACGGACAAGATTGTCCAGATTCGTGACCGTCTCAAAGCTGCCCGGGATAGGCAGAAGAGTTATGCAGATCCAAAGCGTAATGCTTTTCACTTCGAAGTAGGTGACAAAGTGTTGCTTAAAGTATCACCCAGGAAGGGGGTGATGCGATTTGGTAAGAAAGGCAAGCTAAGCCCGAGATACATAGGACCTTTCGAGGTTATCGAACGTGTCGGGTCAGTTGCCTATAAGTTAAACTTATCGGAAGAGCTCAATGGAATTCACAATGTGTTCCACATCTGCAATCTGAAGAAGTGCTTCGCTGATGAATCACTGGTAATACCACATACAGATGTGCATATAGATGAGAGCTTAAAATTTGTGGAAAAACCTTTGTCGATTGAAGATCGACAGGTAAAGAAGCTTCGAAGGAAGCATGTACCTATTGTAAAGGTCAAATGGGATGCCCGTAGAGGTCCCGAATATACGTGGGAGGTTGTAACACCTGTGCCTTCACGGCCATCAAACAAATACCGAACCAATGAAATATTATATTTCATACTTGGGATTTGTAAAAATATGTGTATCATTTGCACATATCAATTTTTGTTCAATTTCAAACTCTAAATCGCTTTCTGGAAGGTTATACGCGCACCGATGCGTAAATATAACCAGTTTAATGCAACAAACACTCCGGAATAGTGACATAGGCTTAACATACCTTAAATAACCTTTACATAACTTAGAAATAAGTTTTGAAGGCTTTGGTATGGCAAAATCAAGTTAAATCGCTTACAGGGACTAAACTTGACAAACTGTGAAAGTATGCCAATTCGAACTGTAACAGACATTCCGGAGCATGACCATAAGTTAAACATACCATAAATACCCTTCACATAGCTTAGAAATAGGCTTTGAGGTGTTCGGTATGCTAAAATAAACTTTTGTATCATTCAGGGACTAAAAGTGTCAAAAAGTGCACAAGTTTGCATTTTCGCGCATAACTTACGTTCTGAATACATCCGGACATCCAAAAATTTATGTAAGCATGACTATATTATGCTTTAGTGTTTGGATTACCAAAAAATCCATTCGTTGCGTCATTTGGATCGTTTTTCGCGCTTATGCGCATTCCGTCGTAATTAAGCGAACATCGCGTTCGTACGACCAAACGAACCAACACCCGGCATATTTTTGAGTATGTTTCATGTCCACAATGTTTAGACATCATTTTAGGGCCTTAAAGTTGGCTTTACGGGCCTTAGAAGTGTCGGAAATGGCATAAACACATAACAGGGACCAAAACTGTCATTTCTGAAAGATGTTTGCTTATACATCGAATCTAGTCCTTCCCACTTGTTGCACATGGTTTTGGGAATCTATGGGCTGGTATTTTGGGCACATGGTATTACAATACCATGGGTGCTAGTGTATGGCCAAGATTGAAGCACTTTTTCCAAGAAACGATCCTAACGGTTCGGGAAATCCTATAAATACCCCACCCCCCATGCTTCAAAATTACAAGAACTTTGATTTGAGAAACTCTAAGTTGAAACTATTGTTTCATACCTGAGATTTTTGAATCGAAGTTAGCATTCGGGGACCCTTCGTAAGTATTCTTTCGTTCTTTTATTGCTTTTCGAGTCTTTCGAGTCTGAAAGTCAAACTTTGTTTGACTTTCTACATTGACCAGTTATGGTCAATGCGAAGTTCATTTGAACTTCGCAACGTGAGTGTAATCACGTTGGTTATAGTCCCTTGGGACTATGCCTACTGATTACCACGTTGTCTAGGGTCGTAGGGTAAGCGATCTAATAAATCGCTTATACCTTCGAACCCGACCCAGTTTGGTCGATCATTAAGATCCGACCAAATACATTAGGTGACCATAGTAGGTAGGGAATAACCTCCCAAGGTTATACCCTATGGTCGCTTCGTTTGAATAGTTGTATGATAGGTAGTTTATATGCCTTAGGTAAATTACCAGAATACCCTTTTCATGTATAATTGGTAATTAAGCTTATGTAACCTAAACTTTTGTACATAACTGATTATACAACATAATTAAACACGTTTAGGCATATAAATACTTGTCATAGGACTAGTTAGACGTCTCGAACGCGCTTTACGCGCACGACGCGTTAAAGTAGCGTATGTTACCTTAATGGGTCGCTATGGGTCGAAAGCACTTAGGTTTGGTTTCATTGTAGTATGTAGGCCTTGTTAAACCATATCATATGAGTTCCAATACTCATTTGGTTTACCAAGCCCCATCCTATCCGATCTCCCGATTTAAGTCCGGTTTATTTATATAGTTTTAGATTGTCGACTGATTCCGTGCTCTCTCTAGCTTTGTTTGGTTGTTGTTCAAGACCTCTAAGCATTCTCAGGCGAGTACATTATTCCCCTATTTTACTGCTTTCAATTGTTTTGGGGTGACTCATATGTGCTAAATTTTTTCGATGTTATAACGATGGTTTCAAAAACGATTAAGACGATTTATACAAAACTAATAACGATTTCAATAAAGTGAACAAACTTGTTGGTTGGGTTACATAACAAATGACATTCATTAGCAATGATCAAGCCGACCAGTATTAGGTTATGGTACCATAGGATCTGACAAATCCCGTTAGTTACTACACCCGTAGTTATGTGTGGGTGTTGTGGGTAGCGACTGAATCTGTAATTGTTAATTTACTCTTTGGTAAGGGTTTATTAATGCGAGATGTTAATCTATCCTTTGGTAAGGGTTTATTAATGCGAGTTGTTAATCTATCCTTTGGTAAGGGTTTATTAATGCGAATTGTTAATCTATCCTTTGGTAAGGGTTTATTAATGCGAGTCAAGAAGGTTTGAATGTTATTAGCGAGACGACCATTTAAGTAGTTTCACGACCTAAAACGAATTTAACGATTGGGTAAACGATTGGCTTCAAAGCGATATACGATTGGGTTTTGGTTATACATATTACATGATTTACATTGGGCACGAACATTACTTTGGTGGTTTGGTTTGACTAAGTGATTAAGTAACAATGCGTGTGGAATATGATACAAGCATGGTGGATACGCCGCTGGTACTTCCTATATATAAGTGTTTGTATGGTATTACATATTGTAGCGTTATTTGAATCATTTCAGTTTGAGACATAAAACATTTTATACAGGTAACATACTTTTCACAAGACAATTATTTACAAACAACTTATCTTATACAAACTCATTTTACATGGTTATTCATTTAATCATGCATTATTCTCTTATTTATACATATCACTTGAACTTATTATTTTTCAAATGATTTACAAAGACAAAGCAAATTACAAGGTTCATGACTAAACATTTTCTTAAAACAGAAGTCATGAATCTTATTTTCACAAAACCTATGTACTCGCCAGCATTTCTTTGCTGACCTCGTTTTCACATATGTTTCAGGTATTGTGGAATGATATCGATTGATAAGATGCATGCTCACATAGGACTGGACAAGGCCTTAGTGACTCAATAACAATGATAGATTATGTTTAAATTTTGTATTTAGATTTCCAGACGATATAATTATTCAATGTTTAATAAAACGAAACACTTTTGATATCCATGGTTATGAAACATTAATTCTGTTGCAACACGCCCCGATGTTTCCGCCGCGATTTGTTGTTTTACGCGGTCAGGGTGTGACAGAAAGATGGTATCAGAGCCAATGGTTATAGGGAATTAGGTTATTAGTAATGCTTTGACCTAGTCTATAACCTTCTTAGGACCCTAACGCGAGTTTACTTGCGTTTAGTTATAAAACAATACTGTCACCTATCCTTAGGTGACAACCACAACAAGAACATAAATTTCAAAACCGCTTTGAAAACTAATCATCTGTTCTAGGATGATTGATTACTAGGTTTTGAAACCTCTATTATAAGGTTTTGAACTCTCTATTATATGGTTTTGAACCCCTTTGAGTTTTCAAAACTTCGTCAAGGTTTTGGGTTTTAAATGATGTGAACACGTGCAAACTGGAAGGGTGAATGCCTGTATTCTGGGTTTTCTGTCTAGGCAAGCACTTCGTATACATCTCATCAGACGCGAGACCAGTTGTGCTTACCTGGGAATTCTTGGGATGAGTGTTCACTTATAGGCGAGCATGTCTTCGCGATACATTATTTTTGACCCATTTACTTTGATTAGTCACCGTCTCATTTGTTTGCCTTAGGTAACAAACAAATGATCGCAATTTTCATGCGTTATCATTCTGTTTTGAATGTCCAATAATCTTTCACCTGTTTCTCCCTATGCCTTTCTTTTTCTTCAAGAATGTCTCTTCATCACGATGACGCCCAGATATCTGAGCAAGCAGCCAAATTCGCTCAGCGAATAGGCGAAGTAGTCCTAAAGCCTGTTGAATTAGCTACTGCCAAGTATCATCTCCAGGATGAAGCCACTCAAGAGTCACCAAGACAGGCAGGACCTAGTCAGGCGACAACACCATCAGCCAAGAAACCAATCGAGGAATCAAAGACCATGGATGAACGATCCCCTAAGAAGTCAAAGAAGCGAAAGGCTTCTCAGAACTTCGCCATGATCGCTCATGATTCCCTCGAAATTTTTAAGTACTCGTTTCACTCAAAGAAACAAAGTACAGAAAATTAAGTGACATTATGAGTAATCGTGCTTTTCGCACATCTGTGCCTTTAAATCCTTGGTTAGATAACTAAGGGTATTTTCAAATCTCATACCCATTCCGTTTTGATTTTTTTCAACATATACAGTACAAGTATTTCAAAACAATCTTCATGATCTCAAAACATTTCATATAGTTTGAAAACAATTTTTTTCTAGATGCATTGTCTATGTTATTTCAAAAACATTGACCATGTTATCAAAACCAACCTTCCTAATTTCAAAATATTTCATATAGTCTGAAGACAATATTAACACAATACATTTTATTATCAAGTGCATGATTTCGAAAAGCATCATTCATGTCTTTCAAAAACCTTATACATAATTTCAAAATTCATCTCGCATGATTTTAAAACATTTTTGTAAATATATCTATCTAATACACCTACTTTATGATTTCAAAAGTATTATATATAAGGTTTCAAAAACGTTAAACACATTTTTCTTAAAAGAACCCCATGCATAGTTTTCAAAAATACTTTCCTCATACATTGACTTAACCTTCAAAATTCTGCTTCATATGTCGCCTTGACATATCAAGCATCTCAACTTCATAAGCATTTTACATCATGTTTTGACCTAAGCACATTCAGTGCAAGGTTTCAAAACATCTTCAACTTCAAAAATTCATATGGGATCTTTTTATCTTCACAATTAGATCCTTGTGGATGATTATCATTCAAATCAGAGTCCTTAATTGGATTCCTTATGTACCTTAATTCGAACATTTCGGTTCCTAATAATCAAAATCGAATTTTCTTTTTGAATCCTTCTATCTTTATAGTTGGATTCTTGATAACGTTTAAAGTACCAAATGAAATCCACGGAATGGATTCCTAGTGTGCTTTAAATGTATGTACGCAATTTACAAGACAAATTAACGAACAATTTTGTGGTTATGTGATATGTGTTTATGTGTTCTCCTCTATGATTTTGTGTGATCCAATTTTCAAATCCTTATAGAATCTTTCATGTTTTCATATGAGGGATTCATAGTAGGATATTCAAAAGGTACTACCTTAAATCCTTATGGGCTTCTACCTGGTAGTTAAGACCCTTGGGTTATATAGTACCATTCCATGATTCGATGAGAGACCCTTTAGTGGTCTAGTCAAAAATATTGATTCAAGATCTGGTTAAGAATGGCATGTGATGATACAGCTGAAAGGACCCTATGGTGGTCTAGTCACGCTCATCACCGGTTTGTTCATTTGGTTTTCCCCTACACACTATAAAATAGACTGTGTGAACTGTGCAAGGAATTGTCTGATTATGGACGCGTACATAATTATGAAATTTAATGCACAGAAACCCAGTAAGATTTATTATGTGTAAGAACCGATAGTGACAACAATAACGAAATGAGAACGATGTAATGGAGGTACGGTGGACGCACCAATGACGCTTCATATACTTGTATATAAGTATCCCTCTTACATTGCAATCATGATGTTATTAAAGGTTACTAGAAGTTCAGAACCCTAATCAATATTGTTCGATCTTTTCAACAACATGTTTTCAAGCTCTCACAAGTTTCCTCTAAATAAATTTCGGGACGAAATTTCCTAAAGTAGGGGAGACTGTAACACCTGTGCCTTCACGGCCATCAAACAAATACCGAACCAATGAAATATTATATTTCATACTTGGGATTTGTAAAAATATGTGTATCATTTGCACATATCAATTTTTGTTCAATTCCAAACTCTAAATCGCTTTCTGGAAGGTTATACGCGCACCGATGCGTAAATATAAGCAGTTTAATGCAACAAACACTCCGGAATAGTGACATAGGCTTAACATACCTTAAATAACCTTTACATAACTTAGAAATAAGTTTTGAAGGCTTTGGTATGGCAAAATCAAGTTAAATCGCTTACAGGGACTAAACTTGACAAACTGCGAAAGTATGCCAATTCGAACTGTAACAGACATTCCGGAGCATGACCATAAGTTAAACATACCATAAATACCCTTCACATAGCTTAGAAATAGGCTTTGAGGTGTTCGGTATGCTAAAATAAACTTTTGTATCATTCAGGGACTAAAAGTGTCAAAAAGTGCACAAGTTTGCATTTTCGCGCATAACTTACGTTCTGAATACATCCGGACATCCAAAAATTTATGTAAGCATGACTATATTATGCTTTAGTGTTTGGATTACCAAAAATCCATTCGTTGCGTCATTTGGATCGTTTTTCGCGCTTATGCGCATTCCGTCGTAATTAAGCGAACATCGCGTTCGTACGACCAAACGAACCAACACCCGGCATATTTTTGAGTATGTTTCATGTCCACAATGTTTAGACATCATTTTAGGGCCTTAAAGTTGGCTTTACGGGCCTTAGAAGTGTCGGAAATGGCATAAACACATAACAGGGACCAAAACTGTCATTTCTGAAAGATGTTTACTTATACATCGAATCTAGTCCTTCCCACTTGTTGCACATGGTTTTGGGAATCTATGGGCTGGTATTTTGGGCACATGGTATTACAATACCATGGGTGCTAGTGTATGGCCAAGATTGAAGCACTTTTTCCAAGAAACGATCCTAACGGTTCGGGAAATCCTATAAATACCCCACCCCCCATGCTTCAAAATTACAAGAACTTTGATTTGAGAAACTCTAAGTTGAAACTATTGTTTCATACCTGAGATTTTTGAATCGAAGTTAGCATTCGGGGACCCTTTGTTTGACTTTCTACATTGACCAGTTATGGTCAATGCGAAGTTCGTTTGAACTTCGCAACGTGAGTGTAATCACGTTGGTTATAGTCCCTTGGGACTATGCCTACTGATTACCACGTTGTCTAGGGTCGTAGGGTAAGCGATCTAATAAATCGCTTATACCTTCGAACCCGACCCAGTTTGGTCGATCATTAAGATCCAACCAAATACATTAGGTGACCATAGTAGGTAGGGAATAACCTCCCGAGGTTATACCCTATGGTCGCTTCGTTTGAATAGTTGTATGATAGGTAGTTTATATGCCTTAGGTAAATTACCAGAATACCCTTTTCATGTATAATTGGTAATTAAGCTTATGTAACCTAAACTTTTGTACATAACTGATTATACAACATAATTAAACACGTTTAGGCATATAAATACTTGTCATAGGACTAGTTAGACGTCTCGAACGCGCTTTACGCGCACGACGCGTTAAAGTAGCGTATGTTACCTTAATGGGTCGCGATGGGTCGAAAGCACTTAGGTTTGGTTTCATTGTAGTATGTAGGCCTTGTTAAACCATATCATATGAGTTCCAATACTCATTTGGTTTACCAAGCCCCATCCTATCCGATCTCCCGATTTAAGTCCGGTTTATTTATATTGTTTTAGATTGTCGACTGATTCCGTGCTCTCTCTAGCTTTGTTTGGTTGTTGTTCAAGACCTCTAAGCATTCTCAGGCGAGTACATTATTCCCCTATTTTACTGCTTTCAATTGTTTTGGGGTGACTCATATGTGCTAAATGTTTTCGATGTTATAACGATGGTTTCAAAAACGATTAAGACGATTTATACAAAACTAATAACGATTTCAATAAAGTGAACAAACTTGTTGGTTGGGTTACATAACAAATGACATTCATTAGCAATGATCAAGCCGACCAGTATTAGGTTATGGTACCATAGGATCTGACAAATCCCGTTAGTTACTACACCCGTAGTTATGTGTGGGTGTTGTGGGTAGCGACTGAATCTGTAATTGTTAATTTACTCTTTGGTAAGGGTTTATTAATGCGAGATGTTAATCTATCCTTTGGTAAGGGTTTATTAATGCGAGTTGTTAATCTATCCTTTGGTAAGGGTTTATTAATGCGAATTGTTAATCTATCCTTTGGTAAGGGTTTATTAATGCGAGTCAAGAAGGTTTGAATGTTATTAGCGAGACGACCATTTAAGTAGTTTCACGACCTAAAACGAATTTAACGATTGGGTAAACAATTGGCTTCAAAGCGATATACGATTGGGTTTTGGTTATACATATTACATGATTTACATTGGGCACGAACATTACTTTGGTGGTTTGGTTTGACTAAGTGATTAAGTAACAATGCGTGTGGAATATGATACAAGCATGGTGGATACGCCGCTGGTACTTCCTATATATAAGTGTTTGTATGGTATTACATATTGTAGCGTTATTTGAATCATTTCAGTTTGAGACATAGAACATTTTATACAGGTAACATACTTTTCACAAGACAATTATTTACAAACAACTTATCTTATACAAACTCATTTTACATGGTTATTCATTTAATCATGCATTATTCTCTTATTTATACATATCACTTGAACTTATTATTTTTCAAATGATTTACAAAGACAAAGCAAATTACAAGGTTCATGACTAAACATTTTCTTAAAACAGAAGTCATGAATCTTATTTTCACAAAACCTATGTACTCGCCAGCATTTCTTTGCTGACCTCGTTTTCACATATGTTTCAGGTATTGTGGAATGATATCGATTGATAAGATGCATGCTCACATAGGACTGGACAAGGCCTTAGTGACTCAATAACAATGATAGATTATGTTTAAATTGTGTATTTAGATTTCCAGACGATATAATTATTCAATGTTTAATAAAACGAAACACTTTTGATATCCATGGTTATGAAACATTAATTCTGTTGCAACACGCCCCGATGTTTCCGCCGCGATTTGTTGTTTTACGCGGTCGGGGTGTGACAGAGGTTGAGTCCACGATGAAAGAAAAGTACCCTTACTTATTTCAGTAAATCTCGGGTCGAGTTTTATTTTAAGGGGGTGAGGATGTAACACCTCGAAAATTCGTGTTCAATGATATAACGACACGTGTCATATAAGACAAAAAGCGTTGTAAACCCGGATTTAATAAAGATGTTTTGGCAGGATTTAAAAGTGGCGTCATGTTAAATTTTTACCTCTGAACAACCTCATTCATAATTCCCAAGACCCAAGTATATATATCTTAAACATCTAATATATCTTAAATCCAGAAATGTGTTGACAATAATTTAATTCGAAGGGCATGATAGGTTCGTATGGAAATTACTACGGTAAACCTTCTTGTTCGGCACTTTTGAAAAGGATACAAGCAAACATAACATAATGGTAGGGTATGTAACTGTTAAAGACCCATAATAGAGGCCCCAAACTGACAAAATAATGTCCCAAAGTCGAGATAAGTGGTTGCCCTTTCGAAACACCAAAGAACAACAAGTTTTTGGCTGCTGAGGGAGGCTTGCGCACCGCAAGCTGACCCTTACGGTGCGCAAGCAAGTTGCCAGCGACAGAAATTTTGCTGTTTGCTGTTTTAACGCATGGAACTGATTTTAAACGGTTTTCCACATCTTTCTTGACCCCTAAACAATCCCTAAACATCTAGGACACCTGTGGGAATGTTATGGTCAGTGGTAGACTTAGTTGTCAACACTTTGTGGTGTCTTGGTTCACTATATAAAGCTCACAAGTGCAACACTTGATCATTCATTCCTCAAACATCTTCTGATCAATTGTGGAGCACAAGAGCATCTTCCAGGCCTTCCTAATCAACCATTAGACACTTGTAAGCTTGCTTAACCTTCTTTAATTGAGTTTAGCTTAGTTATTTAGCTAAAAGTCAAACCGTCGTAATTACGGTTTGACTTCGAGATTAATTAATAATGGCTCAGTCAAATCTCGAATTAAAAGTAGTTATAAGTTGGTAATTATGTGGGTAATAAACCCTCAAAAGGGTTCCCCCCGATTCCCACTCTAACTAGGTCAAATGTCGGGTCAAACTTGCTAAGAAAAAGTCAACAGGATACTTAAATTCTAATTTATGCATAATTAGCAATGTAGAACATATACAACCTGTTTGATCATTAATATAACTTGGTAATTAGTGTAAGAACATGTCTAAACATGTTCAACCCGACAATTTCCTGTAAAGACCCGGTTTGGAACCGAAAGTCGCATAGTTTGAATTTTACTTTGACTTTCAGTTCTGACCCGTTTAGGCATGATTTAGAAATGCCTTAGAGCTTCATTTGGACCAGGTTGCATGCTAGTATAACCCTCTGTGATTATACACCATGGTTCATTAGTTAACCGATTAATACGCATGATTCCGTTAATTGCTCATATGTTGACCATTATGCCCTTATTACCTTAAAACGTGATTTTTGGAAATGTAAAAGAGTAGAAACTTTAATTACTGATATATAAACTTGTATGCAAAGTTTGACATCAGTTTGAGGTGTAGATTTAGAGTTATGCTCATTAGCGTAAAATGAAAGCTTTATGTTAATTAAACGACATAATTAGCGTATAGCCTAGTTAAGCCTACTTTTTTATATCAAACTTATTACCCACTGATGTAATATATTATTTTGAGATTTTTGAAGATTTTTAATTAATTTTAGGCTGAGCATAACTAATAGTCGTAGGCTTAATCCGGTAATTGTCGGTTTTGCCCTGACGGGCCATAAAATGAGTTTTACATATCTAAACGACTCCAAACCTTTTGCTACTGATTCTAAATGATAAATAAATTATTTTAAACCTCCTGGAATAATAAAAATATCAGATTTCTATATAGAACCCGGAAACGGCTTCTAATCGCCTAATTAAGCGTTTTTAACGACTAGTATGTACTAGAACTATTTTAAACATATTAAGGGTGATACCTACTGATATTCGAGGTAAATTATAATATTTTAACAGTAAGCAAAAGTTGTTAAACTCAGACTTCGGTTTTGAGCTTTTCGACTTATGTGAAATTACCAAAATGCCACTACGGTGCATAGTTTGGTTAAAAATTGATAAATTTCACATATATACTTTACCCTACTGATATAACTTAGCAAATTGATTATCTTTGCTGATTACATCAGACCTGTAACTCAGGATATTACTTAAACTCTTTTATCACCTTATAAATGACCAAACTACCCCTACGGGGCATAGTTTGTGTTTAAAGTCATTTCGGGCATAATAAATGATATCTTACTGATGTCACAACATATTTGGAGCATATTAACTTAGGAAACCTGTAAATGGCTCTCATTATAACCCGTTACGCTTATTATGCGTTTGGTTAGGTTTATGTAACTAGTTTACATAAATTAGCCGAAACGGGTCAAACCTTATCGGTTTTATCTCAAAATCCAGAATGTGTATAATATACCCATAATAAACAAGTCTTCATACTTGTCGGGTCTAAAACACATTCTATCCGGTCATCGCTTAATCGTGCGTACGAACCGTATCTTTGAAACTAACCGGTCTAAGCTTTAGCTTAATTAAAGACCCGTTAGGATTCTAATAGTTTATTATAAACCTTCGTTCCAGATTAGGAGAACCAGTAAAAGCTACTTGCAATTTGCTTGTTGTGATTTCTACATTGCTCAGGTAAATACTTTTAACTTATTTTCCCTATACAGGCTTGGGTTACGGTATATAGAATACCGCTTGATCGGGCATCAAATCTTCCATCGTTTGGTGGTTAATTGAATAATTTGATCGGCTCGTTTAAACAGTCTTGTTACTTAAAGCCTTTGGGGGGTTAATGACCATGTCCCGGATATCCCTGGCATCATTTTACGAAATGGCCACGACTTAAGCGCGGGGTGTAGGCGTACACCCGTCAGTGCACAAAAGAATATTGTGGTGTGTCTATTGATCTTTAACCCGGACATGATCCGGGCTACTGAACGCACAAGGAACATGTAATTCGTTCACAAGATTATGTATTTAAATAATTCTCCCAAGTTAAATAAAATGTTTATGCCACGTGCATCCAAATAAATTTTCAATCATTTTCCAAAATGAGTCAGTTGATTGTATTTACCAGTGTAAACTGACGTATTTTCCCAAAAAGATTAAATGCAGGTACTAAGCATAATTGGTTGGGATTTCTCCTTAGCATCAATAGAAGTCTCGCAAGCTTAAGATGCCTGAAGTCTGTTGAACTATTATTTCCATTTTATTTTCGATCCGTCTGTGGATAAACTTCCGAATATTGTGACATTTGATATTACAATATTAAATTCGGTTATATTATATCTTTTAAATTTGCTTCCGCTGTGCATATTAATTATTGTGTTGTTTGACTATTATGTTGCCAACCACGTCACGATACTCCCCCACCGGGCCCACCGGTGACTCGTGGAAATCGGGGTGTGACACCCCATCGGCCCAGTAGATATTACCATTGAATTGCCACAACTTGAACACCCCATTTAATAATATGTTTGTATCATTCATACATATAATGGCCGACAACTACAATTCTAATCTCAACCCTATTGGGCCGCAATTAAAAATGAGGCCACATGCAAGCAGAATACTTGAATCATTATTGGCACATTCCATGAAACTTGGTTTCAATTGGACCCAACACTGCATTCATTAATATAACAAAGAACCCAAATCATGATTCTCTACCTCTGATTGGGCCGTGATGTTTGACTAACTATGTGGGCCGACAACTTGATTCACAAAATAATCCTAGCCGAATCTCACAATTATCCCTCTAGTCAATCGACAAGATCAATTCACAAATAATGATGAATATTCCTAAATCATGTACATTTATTTACTAGCATACTGTAACCTAGGTCAACACATCTTGATTTATTTACGGCCCAATCATGATTCGGTGCTACTCATATTCATGCAATTACCTAACCACCAAGATCCCTATATCATGCACACAGTAATAGGCAATCATCACATACAAGCATGATTTAGTCACAACAATCGATACACTACACATGCATGACAGACACAAGCATGATTTAGTCACAATAATCGATACTACACATGCATGACAGGAGGTTCAATACTATATTTATGTTATTTGCACAAAAGCTATCCCTAGATAACATCATAAAAAATTCGGTCAAGTTAAACAACACAAGAGACACTAACCGAGATTAAGAAGAGTATGATGATGGCGATCACGACGAGGGGGGGTGTCTCCTGCTGTCGTGCGTACGTAGGGGATGTAACCTTTCTTGTGTTTTAAGTTTTATCTAATTAAACGCCATAATGTGTATTCATATAAATAAGTTGTTTGGGGTGGTTCAGGTTACAACCGAAGTGATAGGCAAGTAATGGGCTCAAGCCAAATCGTAAAAACAGGAAAGGAATAGGGTCTTGCTATGCGTATAATTTGTGAAGTATACACAAGAAGTCTAATTGGAAAAGGTGATTGAGCGGGCCGAATAACAAGGTGCAAAACCCAAGAGGAGTGGGCTCAATTCTGAGGTTCAGTTGGGCTCTAGGCCTAATCATAAGTCTGATGTGATTTCATGTATACACATGCGGCCCAACACATTTTAGTTAATCGAGTTATCACAAACGTATAAATTTAACGTTACTGATTATAATATAGCACGTCACTAACCGTGAAAGTTCGGGTTGTCACACTAACCGGTTAAACGAGAGTGAAAATGTGTGTTGAATAGAAGGATGAAGCTCCTAAGTGGTTTTGCTAGCTGCCGTTGGATGATGATGCTATTGCCATCTGAAATCCAAAAATAAGAGGAGTGGGTGTCTCTTTAGGGTTTTTAGAGAGAGGAAGTGGATGAGGAGAGAGAGAGAGAATGTTTTGGGATTGCGGCTGTCCAAATGATTGGGGAAAACATTCCCTGAATGTGGAGCGCATGCTTATATAGTTAGGGCTTGTGTGCGGTCCAAGCCATTATGCGGCTCTACTAGGGTTGCTGATGGGCTTGTTGAATGGGCCTGGACTCCTTAACAGGTGTGCGACCCTGTGATGGTGTACGAAACAAGGAGGTGTACGGCTACACACACACCGGCTTAAAACTGTGCGGTTGAATTTATTATTCTTAATCATCTTATTTAGTTAAACGTAATCATTCATACTCATAAATATTTAAACAATAACCATAGAATAAACTTTGTTTATTATAATCACATAACTAGCTTCATAACATATAACGCAACATGTAGGAAAACCCGAAGTGTCACATAGTGTTCAAAATATAGAAAAACAAATAAGCCAACTTGCCCAAAGTTTCAATGAGAGAGCGCAAGGAGCCTTAGCAAGTAACATCGAAACAAACCCAAAAGCCCAAGTAAATGTAATCAACCTAAGAAGCCAGAAGGTAGGACCCAAGATTGAATCAACACCACAACAACCCGATCCAATCCCCACTAAAACACCTATTACCAATAACCAAGAAAATACTCAACCCCAAAATTTTGACATAAACAAACCACCCCTGGTCTTTTACCCTGGTCGTTTACTTCGGCAAAAGACCGACGACCAATTCACTGAGTTCGTCAGCTTGCTTAAATAGCTTCACATCATTCTTCCTTTTGTTGAAGTCCTCACTCAAATGCCAAAATACTCCAACTTCATGAGAGACTTCCTCACTCACAAAAGAAAGATTGAATCCATTCAACAAGTCACCTTAAGTGAAGAATGTTCGGCGGCAATCCTCAACAAACTCCCACAAAAGAAAATTGATCCTGGAAGCTTCACCATTCCTTGCTCTATTGGTGGATCACCAATAAGCAATGCACTAGCCGACTTGGGGGCTATTATTAATCTAATGTCTTCCTCTATGTTCAACCAACTCGAGTTAGGAAAGCCACTCCCTACAAGGATGAGCATACAACTTGCAGATAGGTCGGTAAAATACCCTCAAGGTGTCAAAGAAAATATATTGGTAAAGGTTGGAGAATTTGTTTTCCCAGTCGACTTTGTTATCCTAGACATGTAAGAAGACACCGAAATCCTGCTCATATTAGGAAGACCCTTCCTTGCCACCGCACGGGCTATGATTGATATGAGCGATGGACGACTAACATTGAGGGTTGGTGAAAAAGAGATCAACTTCGAAGTGGGACAAAGAGCGGAGGATGATCCGGTCAAATACATCAAAGCGATTGACTCAAGCCTAGATGACGCCCTTCAACGATGCAACTCGGGATGCGAGTCATCCCGCTCGGGTAACATTTAACCGACTTTGGGTCTAGCCAAGGACCCTTATAAACGTGGCGCACCATGGAGGCATTCCATGGACTATCCATTAGTTAAGTATTTTAAGTCTTAGTTTAATCCTTAGTTTAATGTTTCTTTTAAGTTTTATCTTTGTAGGAATAAAACACGGTCAGAAGAGGATAACAGATGATGAAAAATGGAACCCATGCACGTAAACCAGAGCCTCCGGACTCAAAAAACTACAAACCAGTGTCTACAGCATGGGGTCGTGCCCACCAGGCACGCCCCCGTGCTCAACTGTCTGATGTCCAAAACTTTCTTCCGAGAAGGTGGCACGGGCCGTGCTCACCCAGCACGACCCCATGGCCACCATACTATAAGTCTTCTGTTCAAAATTGTTACTGGCACTTTGGACACGGGGCCGTGTCCCCATAGCACGCCCCCATGCTGCAAGTTCCAGTAACAAAAAAAAATTGCTATTTTCACACATTTTTTACACACTTAACCAAAATAAATCCTATTAGGGACACATTGAAGGCAATGTGTAATTTAAGTGTGGAGGGGGGAGATGATGAAACCTTGAATCGTTTGTCCTAAAAACAAGCCTCACAAAAACTTACCTTGGAAAACCGCTAATCACTCCAAACTTTTTCAAAAAAAAAATATTTTCTTTTACTTATCTTGGTTTAGTTGGGTAAAATAAGTTCTAAAAATTATGTTTTACTAATTTACACCTGATAGCATCGTGATAAAAAGAACCAATTAAGAAAATTATAAAAAAAACAGGCATAACAAATCTTTGTAAAATTTGATTAGATATAAATTTTTACACTATAACCCCTTTTCCCACAAAAGTGAGTTTTGAGCCTTTACCTAGCATATAAATACACATCTATACTAATTGCTCAATTCTCGTATCTTGTGTGAAAAGCCCGTTTGGTTCTTACAAATGTAGAACTTGCCAATACAATACTTCCCAAGTCCTTACCGACACAAATCCAAGTAAGTAAATGATGGAGGCATTAGGATCAAACCATTTTTCACTTCAAAACCTTTATTTTTCTTTCCTTTACTAAAAACATCCCCCTAGATAATCCCTTTGAGCCTTAACCCTTTCATTTCTAAACCCACAAAACATCCTCATCCGCAAACCTTTTTATTTTCACCTTTTATTTTTGTAAAAATATCAGTTATAAAATTACAATGATGGCTTAGTTTCAACTTTGGCAAAAAAAAAAAAGTATTTTTTGCTAAGCCACAAAGCAATGGAAAAACCGATACTTTTTACGCCTTTTGCTATTTTTACCAAACACACCTACCCGAACCATAACCTACCCTTTAATGCCCTCTTGATATTTACAAGGATGCAATGTAAAAAAGGTGGAGGTTTGATTGATTGTCAAGCCTATGGTAGGAGTAAGTTCCAAACCGGGCATGAGCGTTCTCAGTTATACAACTTCGGCCGAGTGTTGAGTGACCACTTGTGAGGTGTGTAAATTTGTATATAACGAAATAGAATTTTATAAAGGCATGTTATGCCCAAAACAAATATTTTTTTCTTAATTTCTTTTTTAAATAAATCATGAAGAATAAGAATGTAGATGAAATAAAAACAAAATAAATTTAGAATTTGGATTCCCGACACTCTAAAGAAAAGTCCAAAACCTTCTCTTCTACCTATTCCGTTTGGGTGTGTAAGCCACATTATAGAGTTTTGTTTGAGGACAAGCAAAGATTCAAGTGTGGGGGTAATTGATGTGCATAAAATACAACATATAAAGTATATCAAATACGGGGTAAAATCAACCCTTTTTCGGTACTAATGTTGGAAAAGCTTGTTTCTTTGTCCCTTTTTAATTTACAAGGTCAAAAGAGCTTAAACGCACAAAAGGAGCAGAATAACAGCAAAAACCAACATAAATACAATGAAGGAGGATTGACACAACTCGCCAAGCCCCCATCCACATCCAAACCAACAAAATAGCAAGATCAGAAGCTCTAACACGGGGTGTGCCCACCAGGCATGGGTTGTGCCCAAGGCAAGATTCTCTGCAGAAGAAAAGACAACAGCAAAGGATAAACCAAACCACCAACATGGGCCCGTGCTAAGGCAACACAGGGCGTGGTCAACTCTAAGATCCACAGAATTTGAGACAGTACTGCAAGTATAATGGCCACGGGTTGTGTCGTTGACACACGGGGCCATGTAAGTACAAGACGTGACACATCAGTTAATGAGGAAGCTAGAGAAAGATGGCCACATGGTCGTGCCAGGCGGGCACTTCAACTATAAATAGGGGTGCTTGGTTCCATTCCATTCCATCCCTTGGTAAACCACTTCTCTCACACTTGCCACCACTCCACCAACACCCACCACCATCATCCATCTTCCATCATTTAGAGTGTGTAGTAGTCTCGGCATCCAAGATGGATCGTAAGAGTTATTGTCAAACATAGGCCATGCTTGGCTAAACTCTTACATCACTTGGTGAAGACATGTCACAACCCCCGATCCCTGATCCCCGGGAACGGGCGGACGTGATCACAGAGTTTGGTGGTATCAGTTTGTTTAGTCTCGCAGTGGAATTTACATCAGGATCGTAGTTAGGAAATGTTTATCAGAGTAAAACCACCATACTTGATATTAATAAATACATGGGCAAAACCAAGTTTCTTATTACAATACATTTATAGGGACAAACCCTATTTTATTGAATTTAAAACATTGTTTATTAGGTAACTTTTATAGCCACATTTTCCCAAGCCTTCAGTGCTCTCCAGCTGGCTTTTTACTAAATTGGCTGTCACGTTGGGTTACCTGAAACATGTTTTAAAAATATTTATCAGCGGGAAATACTGGTGAGTGAATCCCAATTTAATCAAATATAAAGTCACAGTGAACAGTATTGAGAGCGATCACATTGTTTATGTCTACACAATTACTCCATTTGGTACTATCAATCCTGACTTGTGGGTCATATTACCCATTGGCTAACTCATTGTCCAATGGTAACGTATAGTCATCCAGACTTACTACTCACAAATAGTATAAATTTTGTATACAAAACCCCAACATACCGGCAGTAATTGAAGAACCACAAAGACTCAATCACTGCTAAATTTCATAGTAAAACATTTAAGGTTTTGTAAATTATTCTAAAAACATTAACAAAAAGAGGATAAACTCACATTGTTGTCTTAGGCTTTTCGTAAGGGTTTCCTGGATATAATCTATAGTTTATACAAATGTACATTGGTTAGTATCATAACCCTTTGAAAATATTGATGATACCCTCCCCGGGACGGTATTCCAACAACTACGTCGGGCAGAACCACGACAGTTGTTACGAAACCCTAAATCAATCGGGCAGCGTAACTATTATGAAAATGGGGTTATAATACTTACAACGGAGCAGAACCTTACTAATTAGGGGTATAATACCCGAAATATTATAACTTCTCTACAAAATTTCGAGATTGAAAAGTGTGAATGAGCGACGGAAAACGAAGTCTGATGGCCTTCTTATATAGTTGTGAAATTGAGTCCTGTCGCGGCCCGCGTAAAAGACAAGGGACCTTTACGCGGCCCGCGTCAACACCGGTCAACACAATAGCTTAGCTGGGTCAGCTAGTAGACTCGACACGATGTCGACACGTGTCAGCACCGGATGCATCCGCGTATCACGAGTTCTCGCGGCCCGCGTAAGATTGAGGTGAGGTCTTTCGTGGCCCGCCTCAACTTACATTTTCAGATTTTTAATTTATTTTATAATCTATAACATATTTTAGGCCCGGTTTTCACATACGGGGTGTATTATAAGACACATTAGAATATTTTAAAATATAATAGGGTGTCGGAAATATTATAAGGATGTTGGTTTTACCGAGGGTTGTTACATTCTCCCCACCTTGTTTTAGAGCTCGTCCTCGAGATCTACTGAAACAAATGCGGGTATTTTCTTTTCAATTCAGATTCAAGTTCCTATGTGTATTTAGGTCCTCTTTTGGAGTCCCACTTCATTTTGACTAGAACTAGTCTCTTATGCTTGAGATTCTTGACTTTCCTGTCTTCAATTTGCAGAGGTCTTTCTACAAACTTGAGTTGTTCATTTACCTCTATATCCTTAAGAGGCACTATCAATGATTCATCAGCTAAACACTTTTTAAGATTTGATACATGAAAGACATCATGTATTCCTGCCATTTCCTCTGGCAGTTGTAGCTGGTAGGCTACAGGTCCTATTCTTCTAATAATCTTAAAAGGTCCAACATACCTGGGACTTAGCTTTCCCCGTTTGATGAATCTTACCACTCCTTTCCAAGGAGAGACTTTCAACAATACTTTATCTCCTACTTGAAATTCCAACGGCTTGCGTCGGTTATTAGCATAACTCTTTTGTCGATCACATGCTGCTTTCAGTCGTTCCTTGACTTGAATGATCTTGTCGGTTGTTTCTTGTACTATCTCAGGTCCAGATAGTTGCTTTTCCCCAATTTCTGCCCAACAGACTGGGGTTCGACACTTTCGTCCATAAAGTGCTTCGAATGGTGCAGCATTGATACTTGTGTGATAACTATTATTATAAGAAAATTCTATTAAAGGTAAGTGATCGTCCCAATTACCTCCAAAGTCAATTACACAAGCTCTAAGCATATCTTCCATCGTTTGAACTGTTCTTTCGCTTTGTCCATCTGTTTGTGGATGATAAGCAGTACTCAGCTTTAACTTGGTTCCCATTGCCTTTTGAAAACTTGACCAAAAATGAGATGTAAAGCGACTATCTCTATCAGAAACAATTGATAAAGGAATGCCATGTAAAGAAACAATTTCATTTACATACAATTTAGATAATTGTTCCATACTAATTGTGTCCTTCATTGGTAAGAAATGAGCTGACTTGGTTAGTCTATCTACAATCACCCAGATTGTATCATTTCCTTTCCTAGTTTTGGGTAATTTAGTAACAAAATCCATTGTTATTAATTCCCATTTCCAAACTGGCATTTCTAATTGCTGTAACAAACCTGAGGGTATCTGGTGTTCAGCTTTAACTTGTGAACAGGTCAAACATTTAGAAACATAGGTTGCTATGTCCTTCTTCATTCCTATCCACCAGAAATGTTTACTTAAATCCTGGTACATTTTATCATTTCCTGGATGCATCGTATATTTAGACTTATGGGCTTCTTCTAATATACTATATCGAAGATTTCCTAATTTAGGTATCCACATTCTCTTTTCATGAAATCTCCAAATTCCATCTGTTCCTTGTTTTAGTTCCTTTAACATACCTTTTAATTTTTCAGAATCATCCTTGATTACTGCTTCTTGTGCTTCTCTTATTTGATCATTTAAATCTACTTGTAGATTTAATTTAAGAGAACGTACCCTTCTTGGCTTTTCATGATACTTTCTACTTAAAGCATCTGCCACTACATTTGCTTTTCCTTCATGATACTGGATATCACAGTTATAATCACTAAGAAATTCCATCCAGCGTCTTTGTCTCATATTCAACTCCTTCTGCCCGAAAACATACCTTAAACTTTTGTGATCAGTAAATATGGTAAACCTACTACCATAAAGGTAATGTCTCCAAATCTTAAGAGCAAAAATTATGGCTCCTAACTCTAAATCATGGGTTGAATAATTCTCTTCATGATTCTTAAGTTGTCTAGATGCGTAAGCTATAACCTTCTGTCGTTGCATCAATACACATCCATAACCTAATCTAGAAGCATCACAATAAACTACAAAGTCTTCAGTTCCTTCTGGTAATGCTAATATAGGTGTATGGGTTAATCTTTGCTTAAGAATTCTAAATGCTTCTTCTTGTTTTAATCCCCATTCAAACTTAACAGATTTACAGGTTAGCTTAGTTAAGGGAATGGCTATTCTAGAGAAATCTTTAATAAATCTTCTGTAATAACCGGCCAATCCTAAGAAACTTCTAACCTCAGTTGGTGATTCAGGGGCTTTCCAGTTCATAATTGCCTCAATCTTTGTTGGATCTACATGAATTCCTTTATGATTGACTAGGTGTCCAAGGAATTGTACCTGTTCTAACCAAAATTCGCACTTTGAAAACTTAGCATAAAGTTTTTCCTTTCTTAATAAACTTAAAAGTGCATGCAAATGTCTTGCATGATCCTCTTTACTCTTAGAGTAAATTAGAATATCATCTATGAATACAATTATGAATTTATCCAAATATGGCTTACATATTCGATTCATCGTGTCCATAAATGCAGCTGGGGCATTGGTTAAACCAAATGGCATGACAGTAAATTCATAATGACCATACCTTGTTCTAAATGCGGTTTTAGGAATGTCCTCTTCCTGTACCTTTAATTGATGATATCCTGACCTTAAATCGATCTTAGAGAAAAATCGAGCTCCTTGCAGTTGATCAAACAGAGATCATCGATTCTCGGTAATGGATACCGATTCTTAATCGTGACTTTGTTTAATTCACGGTAGTCAATGCACATCCGCATTGATCCGTCTTTCTTTTTAACAAACAATATTGGCGCTCCCCATGGCGACGAACTTGGTTGTATAAATCCTTTTTCCAACAATTCATCTAATTGTTTCTTCTATTCTTGCATTTCAGCAGGTGCCAAACGGTAGGGTGCTTTGGCAATTGGCGATGTTCCTGGTATTAAATGGATTCTGAATTCAACTTCTCTATCTGGAGGTAGTCCTGGTAATTCTTCTGGAAAGACATCTGAAAACTGAGATACTACGGGAATATCTTTTAATTCTTTTCCTTTAGTGTTAGTGATTATAGAAATCAAATACACTATAGAACCTTTTCTTATACAACTTGCAGTTTTCATCACAGAAATAAATTTAGTAGACCTAAAAGGTTTATCTCCTTTAATTGTGATCTTTTTACCTTTTGGTGAATTTATTTGAATTAACTTTTGATCACATAAAATACTGGCTTTATTGGCTATTAACCAATCCATTCCTAAAACAACATCAAATCCTACCAGATTCATGGGATACAGATTTGCAATAAATTTCTGATTTAAAATTTCTATTCTTGCTCCCTGCAAGATTTCAGAAATTCTAACAGTTTCTCCATTAGCTGTTTCTACTACGCATTCTTGTGGTAGTTTAGTTAATGACTGATTTAGAAATTTGCAAAATGATGTATTAATAAAACTTTGGTTTGCACCAGAGTCAAATAATACTTTGGCAAAAACATCATTAACTAAAAATGTACCAGCTATGACATCTGGAATCATCTTGGCTTCTTCTGCAGTCAGAACAAATGCTCTAGCATTTTTAGTATTCTTGTTATCTGAAGCTGGAGCTAATTTTGGACAATTTGGCCTGATATGACCTTTTTCTCCACAGTTGTAGCATAATCCATTACTGATTTTCCTTCTGCAATTTTCTTCCTTATGTCGTGGCATCTTACAATGATTGCAGAGAATGGAGCATTTTCCCGAATGCTTTTTCTTGCAAACCTTGCAGTATGTTGCAGAGGTAGAACTCATATTCCTACGATTATAATTTCCGGAACGAAATTCTTGTGTAAGCCTTTGAGTTAAGTTCCTCCTCTGATCCTCTTCTCTAGTACGGACTAACTCATCAGTCAAGGTATTTGTTAATTCTACAGCTTCTTCTATGGTTTGAGGTCTAGCTGCCTTGACTATGTGTCTAATCTCTCCAATTAATCCCCAAATATAATGAGAAATTAACACTGGTTCTGGTGATGCAAGGGTTGGTACTATCCTAGCATATTCAAAGAATATCTTAGTATACCCTTTGCTATCTACACCAATCATTCTAAGATTTAAGAATTTATTTGCTATCTGTTCTTTCTCATTGGGTGGGCAGAATTTCCTTTCTACCTTATTCTTAAATTCTTCCCATTCCATATTATAGGTTTGATCACTTCCTCTTGTCTGGAGGATAGTGTTCCACCATTCTAGTGCTGCATTCTTAAACAGATTAGAAGCAAAAAGTATTCTATCTTCTTCAGCACATTTGCTTATCCTTAAGACTGCCTCAGTCTTCTCTATCCAGCGTAAAGTTGCAATGGCTCCTTCATTGCCCGAGAATTCCATTGGTTTACAAGACCATAATTCTTTATAAGAACAACCATAAGGCATGGTTCTTCTTCTTTTAGGAATAGGCATCTGAAGTAAAGGTCCATTGTTCACGCTGTGTTCAGGTTCAAGTGGTCGCTTACTACTATGTTTACTTTTATTTTCAACATCTTTAACAGTTTGAAGTATAAATGGCATCGCATCTATAATTCCCTGTGCTACTATGTGTTGGATAGCACTATTGTCCACTTGATTTCCATTGTTATTGATACTTGGATTATCATTAACCACGTTAATGTTACTCTGGTTATCGTTATTCAGATTCCCTTGATTTTCTTCATTGGCCATCTGAATTTTAAACATTTATCCCATATTAATATCACAATTAATATTTTAATATAGTTAATCACATAACACACAATCTAACCAAAAAAGTAGATCATTGCTACTTTTACCCTTTTCATATACTTATGTATCTATTACACACTAGTACAGAAATAAAATTACAATACCAACAGAAATAAAATAGTAATATGCATCCATACACACATATTTTATTTTATTTTATTATATTATTATTACTACCGCTTTCTCCATTCTAACATTCACGGATATGGATTCATCCAAAAATCCATATTGCGCTCATTGTATTTCCATACGAGACGCTCTCCCACCTGACGCATCCTCTCACTGCTTTCTAAAATTTCCTCCCCAAAAGTCCTAAGTTCTTGGACATTTTCTGCACTCATTGGGGGTGCAGGTTCTAGGACTGGGTTTGGAATCTGGGGTGCAGGTTCCTGATATGGAGGTAAAAGTGCCTGAAGTTGGTAAGGATCTTCCAATATTCCCCTAATGTAGTTATCATGGTAATAGGGATCTAAAGGGTCCATACCTGGGTAGGCTCCTATAGTTGTGTCTTCAGGAATAGAGTAACGTTGCACATAGTCCCTATTCTCGTCCCACCATGGGTCGTAATTTGGGTCTAGAGGGTTTGGTGCAGGTACTCTAGGGATTTCTTCAGGGTTAAAATTGTACATCTCTTCTTGGTTTTCCTGATTTTCTATCTCCATGGGTTGTTATGGGTTTTGTGATTGTGGGGCTACTAGTTGTTCCAGACTTGGGTCAGCAGCAGTTGTAGCTAAGATATGGAAATTAGCTAGGCTTCTATTAAGCATATCTTGAGTATGAGCATCTGTCTCTCTCTTAATAGCTGCTAAAGCCCTTTGCTGTTGCAATTTTCGCATCCTCTTCCTACGAGCAAAAGCTTCTTTATTGAACCATCCTCGTTTCTTAGTAGGAAATGGTTCCTCCGACTTAGCTCTAAAGGCAAATATCCTGTCTTCCTGATCAGCAGTATACCCCGAGAGGGCAGGCTATGACGATGTACCTTCACTCCTAGGTGAATCAGATAACTGACGATTCATATCTGATGGTTCTTGATCACTCATACTGTAAACTAACAGATAGTCAAATAACACATAACAAATAAACACAGTTATGCATTTATTTACATAATTTTATTTCCTAACACAAATTTCAGAATTTTAAGTGTCAGCAGAACACTTCTTTGGCTCAGACCAGTGGCTAGGCTCTGATACCACCTTCTGTCACAACCCCCGATCCCTGATCCCCGGGAACGGGCGGACGTGATCACAAAGTTTGGTGGTATCAGTTTGTTTAGTCCCGCAGCAGAATTTACATCAAGATCGTAGTTAGAAAATGTTTATCAGAGTAAAACCACCATACTTGATATTAATAAATAATGGGAAAAACCCAAGTTTCTTATTACAATACATTTATAGGGACAAACCCTATTTTATTGAATTTAAAACATTGTTTATTAGGTAACTTTTATAGCCACATTTTCCCAAGCCTTCGGTGCTCTCCAGCTGGCTTTTTACTAAATTGGCTGTCACATTGGGTTACCTGAAACATGTTTTAAAAATATTTGTCAGCGGGAAATACTAGTGAGTGAATCCCAATTTAATCAAATTTAAAGTCACAGTGAACAGTATTGAGAGCGATCACATTGTTTATGTCTACACAATTACTCCGTTTGGTACTATGAATCCTGACTTGTCGGTCATATTACCCATTGGCTAACTCATTGTCCAATGGTAACGTATTGTCATCCAGACTTACTACTCACAAGTAGTATAAATTTTGTATACAAAACCCCAACATACCGGCAGTAATTGAAGAACTACAAAGACTCAATCACTGCTAAATTTCATAGTAAAACATTTAAGGTTTTGTAAATTATTCCAAAAAACATTAACAAAAAGAGGATAAACTCACATTGCTGTCTTAGGCTTTTCGTAAGGGTTTCCTGGATATAATCTATAGTTTATACAAATGTACATTGGTTAGTATCATAACCCTTTGAAAATATTGATGATACCCTCCCCGAGACGGTATTCCAACAACTACGTCGGGCAGAACCACGACAGTTGTTACGAAACCCTAAATCAATCGGGCAGCGTAACTATTATGAAACTGGGGTTATAATACTTTCAACGGAGCAGAACCTTGCTAATTAGGGGTATAATACCCGAAATATTATAACTTCTCTACAGAATTTCGAGATTGAAAAAGTGTGAATGAGCGACGGAAAACGAAGTCTGATGGCCTTCTTATATAGTTGTGAAATTGAGTCCTGTCGCGGCCCGCGTAAAAGACAAGGGACCTTTACGCGGCCCGCATCAACACCGGTCAACACAATAGCTTAGCTGGGTCAGCTAGTAGACTCGACACGATGTCGACACGTGTCAGCACCGGATGCATCCGTGTATCACGAGTTCTCGCGGCCCGCGTAAGATTGAGGTGAGGTCTTTCGCGGCCCGCCTCAACTTACATTTTCAGATTTTTAATTTATTTTATAATCTATAACATATTTTAGGCTCGGTTTTCACATACGGGGTGTATTATAAGACACATTAGAATATTTTAAAATATAATAGGGTGTCGGAAATATTATAAGGATGTTGGTTTTACCGAGGGTTGTTACATTCTCCCCACCTTGTTTTAGAGCTCGTCCTCGAGATCTAGTGAAACAAATGCGGGTATTTTCTTTTCTTTTCAGATTCAAGTTCCTATGTGTATTCAGATCCTCTTTTGGAGTCCCACTTCATTTTGACTAGAACTAGTCTCTTATGCTTGAGATTCTTGACTTTCCTGTCTTCAATTTGCAGAGGTCTTTCTACAAACTTGAGTTGTTCATTTACCTCTATGTCCTTAAGAGGCACTATCAATGATTCATCAGCTAAACACTTTTTAAGATTTGATACATGAAAGACAACATGTATTCCTACCATTTCCTCTGGCAGTTGTAGCTGATTGGCTACAGGTCCTATTCTTCTAATAATCTTAAAAGGTCCAACATACCTGGGACTTAGCTTTCCCCGTTTGATGAATCTTACCACTCCTTTCCAAGGAGAGACTTTCAACAATACTTTATCTCCTACTTGAAATTCCAACGGCTTGCGTCGGTTATTAGCATAACTCTTTTGTCGATCACATGCTGCTTTCAGTCGTTCCTTGACTTGAATGATCTTGTCGGTTGTTTCTTGTACTATCTCAGGTCCAGATAGTTGCTTTTCCCCAATTTCTGCCCAACAGACTGGGGTTCGACACTTTCGTCCATAAAGTGCTTCGAATGGTGCAGCATTGATACTTGTGTGATAACTATTATTATAAGAAAATTCTATTAAAGGTAAGTGATCATCCCAGTTACCTCCAAAGTCAATTACACAAGCTCTAAGCATATCTTCCATCGTTTGAATTGTTCTTTCGCTTTGTCCATCTGTTTGTGGATGATAAGCAGTACTCAGCTTTAACTTGGTTCCCATTGCCTTTTGAAAACTTGACGAAAAATGAGATGTAAAGCGACTATCTCTATCAGAAACAATTGATAAAGGAATGCCATGTAAAGAAACAATTTCATTTAGATACAATTTAGATAATTGTTCCATACTAATTGTTTCCTTCATTGGTAAGAAATGAGCTGACTTGGTTAGTCTATCTACAATCACCCAGATTGTATCATTTCCTTTCCTAGTTTTGGGTAATTTAGTAACAAAATCCATTGTTATTAATTCCCATTTCCAAACTGGCATTTCTAATTGCTTTCCTTATATTTTATTTTTGATTTTTTAGTTTATCTTTTAATAACTTTCAAAATTTTTCATCAAAATTTGGTAAGATTAGACGTTAACGATAACCCAGTATTAAAAGCTCTTGTGTCCTTGGACGACCTCGGTATCTTGCCATCACCATACTATGTCCGCGATGGGTGCCCTTGCCCTAATGTGTGTGTAGAGTGATACTATTATATCGTGTTTTATAAATTTAAAACAGGAATTCGCAAGTAAAAAGAGCTAAAATATATCCAAAAAATATATACGCACCGCACCACGTCAGTCAAGATTTATTCAACTCCTTGTCCAAACTTAGGAAGTTTTCAGTACTTATTCTTTCTTGTTCTGTCAGAATTTAAGATGTGTCGGTACTTATCTAATCTTGTCCGAATTTAGAGTGTCAGTACTTATCTCATTTTGTCCGAATTTAGAATTTGTGAGAATTTATCTTCATCTTGTCCGAATTTATAGAATTGTTCAGTACTTAGTGTTTTGTCCGAATTTAAGTGTAAGTACTTATAAATCTTTGTCCGAGTTTAAGTGTTCGTCAGTACTTATTCTCTCCTTGTCCAAACTTATTGTACAAACTTATTGTCCAAACTTTCATCCTTGTCCGAATTTAAAGGTTGTAAGGATTTGTGAGTTTGTTAGGATTTGTTCATTCTCCTTGTAACGATTTGTTCATTCTCTTTGGAAGGATTTGTTCATTCTCCTTGTAAGGGTTTCTTCATTCCATTGAAGTCTAAATTTTTTAGTTATATTCGAAACTTCTTTGCTTGTTCCGAATTTCTTTGTATTCAGTAGTACTGTTCAAATGATCTGATCCGAGAAGCTTTCGGGTTTTACGAGTTCCGAATTTTCTAGAATTCTGGTTTACCTGGGGTACCGGATTTTTAGCTAAGTTTAGAAGTTTGTGTAGTTTGGAATTTTTGAGTTTTGCATGTTCCGAGTTTCTTTTTTGGTTATTCCGGGTTACCTGGGGTATCGAATAATAGCTAAGAGTCAGAATTTTGTGCAAGTCGGAAATTTGAAGTCAGTTTCAGATTACTGAAAAGTTCCAGGGTACTTTTGTTGTCCGGATTAAGTGAGGGGACGAGACGCGGTAATGGTGGTCCATAGTGTTCTTTTCAAGATTCTTGGTGTTTGGATTTGGTCCTTACTAGAGTTTTGGGACAATCTTGGACTATTATCGTGCATTAGAGGTGAAGATAATAATGAATTGGTTGGACTTTGACAGTTTAAATAGGGGGAGTAAAAATTTCCTATTTTCTTCGTAAATCTAAAGCTTGTGCGTGAAAAGGCTCGTGTGTGATGGAGTTTTGTCAAATATGTTCTTGTTTTTAATCAAGTATTGACATGATGAAGTTGGATTCTTGGTTTTCGACTAGTTAAAGATTTAGCCTTATTAGTTGTTGTTGTTTAGAGTAGAGAAGGTTAAGGTTTCGTGAAATATTCTTACATTTGGTTATAGTTTGGTTCGTGTTAACTTGATTCGGGAGTAGTTTGAGAGGGAGGATCTACAGTGTTTGATCTTGGATTCTTCAGGTTTCACAAAGTGGCCATTTAAGTGATCGCCATCAAGTCTTTCATTAGAAGTGTTTAAGATCGTTGTGCTCTACCGGAAAGATCAAGTCTCAGCCATAGTAGAAAGCAGACATGACATCATTAGTCAAGGGGGAGTCTGTAAGCACAGTATCCGGTGAGTGAAGATTATCGATGCCAGACAGAACTGATAGCAACAGTTAAGGGAGAGTCTGTAAGTGCAGTTCTCGACGGTTAACTGTTCTTTATCAGTTCTGGTCAAAAAAGTCAAATCCCAAATCAAATTGTTGAACAAATTCGGATGGTATTTGCAATAAAGGGTCCGGATTTATGACATAAGTTTGTCGAGACTTATGAGTTGACAAATTCGGACTGTATAATGTCTTTGGGAGTCCGAATTTCTAATTTAAGTTTGTCAGAACTTATGATTGTTTTCCCAAATTTATCTTTATATGTATTTTCAGTACTTATGATGTGTAGTACTGACTAGTTTGTTTAGTATTATGTCCGAATTTATGTGTATATTCGGACTAGGCTTAGTTTTGTGTCAGGACTTATGGAGTCCGAGTTTGTTGGGTTTGCCCTAGCCTATATATATGTGTGTGTGTGTGTGTGTGTGTGTGTGTGTGTGTGTGTTGTATAAGGTGGATAAGGGCATCTCTGCAAGAAGCTTTGTGCAACTCGCACAAACCCTAGAAATTCCTCAATAGTGTGTTCACATTCTAAGGAGATAGTGACTATGTGTTAGTGAGAGAAAGCTATGTTTAATATGAAAAAGGAGTTGTCCGAATTTAAGTAAGTGTTAGAAGTTTTTATGTCCGTATTTGTTACTTCTGAACTTATTGATGACCTAGTGTGTAGTCTCACTTGGGAAATAAATTCAGACGCTGGTTGTTTTGTTCGAATTTGGATATACCCACTGTCAGTACTTGTGGGTTTTTGTCCAAATTTGTTCAAAATTCATTGTCAAAGTTTGTGGGGTCAGGAATTAGTCAATTCCTTGTCCAAACTTAGAAAGTTGTCAGTACTTAATCCTTCTTGTTATGTCCGAATTTAAGAAGTGTCGGTACTCATCTCATCTTGTACGAATGTAGAGTGTAAGTACTTATCTCATTTTGTCCGAATTTAAAATTTGTCAGAATTTATCTTCATCTTGTCTGAATTTATAGAATTGGTTAGTACTTAGTGTTTTGTCCGAATTTAAGTGTAAGTACTTTTACATCTCTGTCTGAGTTTAAGTGTTTGTCAGTACTTCTTCTCTCCTTGTCCAAACTTATTGTCCAAACTTTCATCCTTGACTGGATGAGTTTGTATGGACTTGTGAGTTTGTAAGGATTTGTGAGTTTTTTTCAAGTTGTTTTCAGATCTGAGGTTTAATCTTTACTTACTCTCCTTGTCCAAATTATTGTACAAACTTATTGTCCAAACTTTCATCCTTGTCCGAATTTAAAGGTTGTAAGCATTTGTGAGTTTTTAAGGATTTGCGAGTTTGTAAGCATTTTGTGAGTTTGTTTCAAGTTGTTTTCAGATCTGAGGTTTGATCTGTACTTATTCTCTCCTCGTCCAAACTTATTGTATAAACTTATTGTCCAAACTTACATCCTTGTCCGAATTTAAAGGTTGTAAGGATTTGTAAGTTTGTAAGGATTTGTGAGTTTGTAAGGATTTACGAGTTTGTAAGGATTTGTGAGTTTGTTTCAAGTTGTTTTCGTATCTGATGTTTGATCTGTACATATTCTCTCCATGTTTAAAGTTATTGTACAAACTTATTGTCCAAACTTTCATCCTTGTCCGGATTTAAAGGTTGTAAGGATTTGTGAGTTTGTAATGATTGTAAGGATTTGTGAGTTATTTTCAAGTTTTTTTCAGATCTGAGGTTTGATCTGTACTTATTCTCTCATTGTCCAAACTTATTGTATAAACTTATTGTCCAAACTTTCATCCTTGTCTGAATTTAAAGGTTGTAAGGATTTGTGAGTTTGTTTCAAGTTGTTTTCAGATCTGAGGTTTGATCTGTACTTATTCTCTCCTTGTCCAAACTTATTGTCCAAACTTTCATCCTTGTCCGAATTTAAAGGTTGTAAGGATTTGTGAGGTTGTAAAGATTTGTGAGTTTGTAAGGGGGCGGTTGGTTCGCGGAATGTGTAGGAATTGGAATTGAAATCCCTATGGGAATTGGAATTTAAATTGAAATTTGATGGATTCCTTTGAAATCCATAGATGTGTTCGGTTGATAAATGTATTAATAGAATTAGAATTTAAAAATACCTAAAAAGACAAAATTACGCCTAGTTATAAACAATTGGCAAAAGTTTTAAAAACAACTAACTTAGATAACAATTCAAAAAAATTCAAAAAATTATAAAAATTCAAAAAAATTCTAAAAATCATAAAAATCATAAAAAAATTATAGAAATTCAAAAAAAATTCTAAAAAATCTAAAAAAATTCAAAAGTATCAAAAAAATTAAAAAATAAAAAAAATCTAAAAAATCAACAAAAGTTCAAAAAATTCTAAAAAATCAAAAAAAAATTCTAAAAATCAAAAAAATTCTAAAAAATTCCTAAAATTTCAAAAAAAAAATCTAAAAAATAATAAAAAATCCAAAAATTCTAAAAAATCAAAAATAGTTAAAAAAAATCAAAAAAAAAATTCTTAAAAATCAAAAAATTCTAAAAAAATAATAAAAATCCAAAAAATCATAAAAAATCCAAAAAATTTTAAAAAATCAAAAAAATAATAAAACATAATAAAAAGTTCAAAAAATTCTAAAAAAACCAAAAAAATTCTAAAAAATCAAAAAAATTCTAAAAAGTAATAAAAAATCAAAAAAATTATAAAAAACGAAAAAATTCAAAAATATATTTTTATGAATTTATTGATTTTTTGATTTTTAAGAATTTTTTGGATTTTTTGGACTTTTTATTATTTTTTTGGTTTTTTAGATTTTTTTTATTTTTTAAATTTGTTTTTGGTTTTTTAAAGTTTTTTTTGGGTTTTTTTGATTTTTTATTGATTTTTTATAATTATTTTGATTTTTTAGATTTTTTTGGATTTTTTTTTTTAGAATTTCTTTTATATTTTAGAATTTTTTGGATTTTTTAGAATTTTTTGGATTTTTTAGAATTTTTTGGATTTTTTATTACTTTTTTTATTTTTATGATTTTTTTTTATTTTTAGAATATTCTCGATTTTCATTTTTTTGAATTTTTTTTTAGAATTTTTTGGATTTTTTTATTACTTTTTTTGGATTTTTTATTATTTTTTGATTTTTTAGAATATTTTGGATTTTTTATTGTTTTTTTGATTTTTTTTTATTTTTTTAGAATTTCTTGGATTTTTTATTAGTTTTTTTATTTTTTTGGATTTTTCAGAATTTTTTGGATTTTTTTTATTTTTTATTTTTTTTGGTTTTTTAGAAATTTTTTTGGTTTTTTTAGATTTTTTTATTATTTTTTTGATATTTCAGAATTTTTTGGATTTTTTAGAATTTTTTTTATTTTTTTTATTTTTTAGAGTTTGTTTTTTAGAATTTTTTTGATTTTTTAGAATATTTTGGATTTTTTATTATTTTTTGATTTTTTTTACTTTTTAGAATTTTTTTGGATTTTTTATTATTTTTTGATTTTTTATATTTTTTTTTATTTTTTTATTATTTTTTGGTTTTTAGAAAAAAATTAAAGAGTCAAAGGGTTATTTCCATAACTTTGGAAACATTCCCGTGGTGTTTTAAACTTTCCTTTGAAATTTAGATGGAATCTGAATTCCATTAAATAAGGGATTTTGTTGGAATTGAAATCCAATTCACTTCAACTAATTTGTCCAACCAAACACACAAAGGAATGGAATTCAAATTCCAATTCCCTTGAAATCCTATGGATTCTTGTCAACCAAACAGGCCCTAAGGATTTGTGAGTTTGTAAAGATTTGTGAGTTTGTAAGGATTTGTGAGTTCGTTTCAAGTTGTTTTCAGATCTGAGGTTTGATCTGTACTTATTCTTTCCTTGTCCAAACTCTCATCCTTGTCCGAATTTAATGATTGTAAGGATTTGTGAGTTTGTAAGGATTTGTGAGTTCGTTTCAAGTTGTTTTCATATCTAAGGTTTGATCTGTACTTATTCTCTCCTTGTCCAAACTCTCATCCTTGTACGAATTTAATGATTGTAAAGATTTGTGAGTTTGTAAGGATTTGTGAGTTTGTTTCAAGTTGTTTTCTGATCTGAGTTTGATCTATAGTTATTCTCTCCTTGTCCAAACTTATTGTACAAACTTATTGTCCAAACTTTCATCCTTGTCTAAATTTAAAGGTTGTAAGGATTTGTGCGTTTGAAAATATTTGTGAGTTTGTAAGGATTTGTGAGTTTGTTGTGACAATCGGAAAAATTCCGGTAATTCCGTACAACCTGAACAACTATTACATTATTTATTTTCACATGTTTGACTTGTTTTTATTTGATTAAGTCTTAAAAGTCTAGGGATTATGTAAACATCATAGCTTAGTATGATAACAAATCCGTTACGATTAGAAACTATACCCTAGACTAACGATAAGAACGCGAAAAGGCAATACTTGTCAGTACTAGTCACGGTACAGAATGACACCATAAAAACAAGACATACAGATATATCTGCACAAATATTCTGTTAAAGCCTTGTCTAAATTCACATGTGCATTTATTATTTAGAAAATTCTAATTAAAAACCAAATTTTCCAAGTCCGCAGAAAAATACTGTAATCCTGCGGAAGTGTACAGCATGCCGCAGAACAAACAGTAACTGTCCGAAAACCCAAAAATAAATTTTATTTGACATAAAGAATATAATGGGTATTAAAAACGACACAAAATCCGCAATTGAATCTTATTGTGTTAAGTTGCACGGCTAGTTCAGTAAACTGCCTGACAGAAAAAAAAAATTACTCCAAAAAGTGGGATTAATAATTTGGATGATAAAACATGTGCGAAAACAATTTTTGTCATGTATTTATAAAAATAAAACTCACTGTCAGTATTTAACCCAGTACAGGACCTGAACCAAATTTTTCACCCGATCAACAAACTAATAATTTTGGTGGATTAGTTTTACCTAGTGTCACACTACTTTAAAGTATGAAAGCTTGAAACATTATACAAATTTTTATATAGATTATCAAAGTTTATAAAGATTTGTATAATAATCAAATTTTATAAAAAAAAATACAAAAACACCCCCATGCTTATTCACGGCAATAGTGGATCCCCCACTTGCCACTCACTTTCAATTTGTTGTGTTGGAAAGATAAGATGATGATTAGTGTAGTTGTACAAGAACCAAGGTTAACTAAATCCTTTCTAACACTCCACCTCATATCATAATTTCCAACAAAACACAAAAACCATCCACATCCTTACTTTCTCCCTCTAAATCGGCCAAACCAAACACCCATCTACATCATCTTTTTCAAAAATCAAACTTAAGAAATCTTGCAAACATGGAGGTGCGTGGATGAATCAAGACACTTGTGAGGTTTGGAGAACCATTTGAAGCACTTTGGTGACACTTGAAGCTATTAGATCATCATCATTTTCACATCTCCATCTTTGTTTTACTAGCAAAATTGTAAGATTCATTACTCGTTTCTACATTAGTATTCTTTTCGATTTTGAATGAATACAAGTTCATCTTGAATCAAAACAAAACAAAACCCACATGAAAAACATAAAAAAAAAAAAAAAAAAACAAAACCACTATTTTTGATCTTATGATTTTCCATGATTTTGGATGAACTTGGAAAAGTTTATATTAGTGATTATGAATCTTGTTTATTTTTGTATAAAAATATGATCTAAACACATGTATGTTAGATCTAACAAGATTCATCAACAAAAGTTATAAACATCGGTTATATGGTTTAAATAGTTAACATGCATGCTAGAAAAACATGGGTAACTATTTAAATCCAAGAAACAAATTTTTTTATTAAATACTTGAATAAACTTTCCATTTTTTGAAAGAATCAAGAACATGAAATATGTTAGTAAAAAGAGTTTTGAATACATGTTTATACTCTAAATGACTATCTAAGTCGCCTAAAACATGAAGTTTTAAATAAAATTATGCTTTACAATTTTTTGACAAAAATCAAGAATAAAGTTTACTTTTTGGGAAAGATGGAAACTAAACTATGTTCATAGCACTTTTGTTGACAAAATATGATGATTATTGATACTTGATGACATTTGAGATTGAAATGATTTGAAACACAAGTTTTGTATAAACTTGGGAAAAGTGTATATTTCAAAGGAAACTATGGCAAAATTTTTATAAACTTTGTTACGATGAAAAGTTATTAAACAAAGGAATTGGTAACTAGAAAACTACTTGAAGTCTTTAAACATGATTAAACGAATTTTAGAACAAAAAGTTATAAGTTCATGTTTTATAAAGATTTCTAAACAAAAAATGACAAGGTGTATGTTTTATAAAATGTATACTTTCAAAATTCATCAAGTATCATAATTATATATTTTTGTATGTATATTGTGTATTTAGTTCATGTAGGAATAAATACAAAATTATACACCACCACAAAAATTACAAAAATATATATTAACACTTGGAAAACAAAACTATAAAAATGGGATATCCATCCTTGGACATAAACAAACAAACGGACAATTCGGACACTTTGGACAATATGGACACTTTTGACAAATTCGGACAAAATAAAATATATGGCACGAACGAAACAAACGACATAAACGAGACGGACGACACCAACGGGACTAACGATACGAATAAACCAAATCGACACGTAGTAAATAGTCATAACAAAATACGAGCCGTCACACACACTCTAAAAGGCTTATGCACTAAAAAGGTTTCATATGTGACACAAGTAACAATTTTTATAAAAACTAGATTTTTATAAAAATACAAGTATTATGATTTATGATCAAATCCATATATTTTAAACTAAAAGAGTCCATAAATTAAATTTGGGCTAAAGTTCACTTTTACAAAGAACACTTGGGCTAAAGCCCCACTTTTTAGTTAAATTGGGCTAAAGCCCACTTTTACAAAGAACACTTGGGCTAAAACCCACTTTTTAGAAATTAGTTTGGGCTAGACCCATTCTTACGTAGCCTATTTGGACTAGGCCCACTTTTATAAAACTATTTTGGACTAGGCCCACTCTTGGAAATCAATTTGGGCTTGACCCACTATAAACAAAGGCATTTGGGCTAGGCCCATATACACTAAACATACAAATTGCACTTAAAATCCTAACACATGGATTAGACCCATTCAAAAATAAACTAAATAGAACATATATATATATATAGGGGACCGCTAGAATGAGAACCACCCCGAGTTATGAGAACCGCGAGAACCACACCATCCGGGGCGAGGTGGACTAAAATATTTTTTTTACAACTAGATGTGTATATTGTAAACACATTCGTAAAAAAAAGTCGTGTGGGTAGTTTTTTACACCACAAGTTTGGTGTTTTTTGTTTTTTTTTTTTTATTTTACACCAAACTTGTGGTGTAAAAAACTGCCCACACGACATTTTTTTAAAATTTTTTTTTACGAATGTGTTTACAATATACACATCTAGTTGTAAAAAAAAAATTTTGGTCCACCTCGCCCTGGATGGTGTGGTTCTCGCGGTTCTCATAACTCGGGGTGGTTCTCATTCTAGCGGTCCCCTATATATATATATATATATATATGTTCTATTTAGTTTATTTTTGAATGGTGGTTCTCATTCTAGCGGTCCCCTATATATATACTAGCCATTTACTCGCGCGATGCGGCGGGAGTGGCGATTTACAATAGTATACTTGTTTACCATTAGTTTCTCAGTCATCTCGTGATATTACGGTACTGTGTACAAATCATCCAAAAACTCACTACATTTACAAGCCTCCAACAAATCCTCTATAGGTCATCATCAAATTTTAACAAATCATCCAAAAACTTTTGTTGACGTTTTCAAAACTAATATGTATTACAGGAGATTAGTGGACGGCTTTGGAAATTATGTTCGTGTTGTTGTCAAGAACCCAAGCTTTTGAGATCTAATCTTGTTTTCAGTTATCATGTTTTGTGGATTTGTTTTAAACTTTGAACAATGTTGTTAAAGTTGTAGTTTGTTTTATTCCGAACAAGATGTTTGCATTGTAAATTATGGTTTCTAAATAAATATATGGATGAACATCTTTTTATGGTTTAAATATAATGTTTACTCGATTGAATGTAACGATTGACGCTCTGGCCACACCTCGTGACACGCTTCCGAAGAAACCGAAAATCGGGGTGTGACATTTGTAAAGATTTGTGAGTTTGTAAGGATTTGTGAGTTTGTTTCAAGTTGTTTTCGGATCTGATGTTTGATCTGTACTTATTCTCTCCTGTCGAAACTTATTGTCCAAACTTTCATCCTTCTCCGATTTTAAAGGTTGTAAGGATTTGTGAGTTTGTAAGGATTTGTGATTTTCATTCAGGTTGTTTTCAGATCTGAGGTTTAATCTATACTTATTCTCTCCTTGTCCAAACTTACTGTACAAACTTTTTGTCCAAACTTTCATCCTTGTTTGAATTTAAGCGCAATATCCGGTGACTAAAGATTATCAATGCCAGACAGAACAGATAGCAACAATTAAGGGGAGTCTGTAAGTGAAGTTCTCGTCGGTTAACTGTGCTTTATCAGTTCTAGTCAACAAAGTCAAAGCCCAAGTCAAATAGTTGAATAAATTTGGATGGTATTTGATACTAAAGGGTCCGAATTTGTGAAATAAGTTTATAAGTACTAATGAGTTGACAAATTTGGACAGTATAATGTGTTTCGGAGTCCGAATTTGTGATTTAAGTTTGTTAGAACTTATGATTGTTTGTCTGAATTTGTCTTTATATGTATTGTCAGTACTTATGATATTAAGTACTGACTAGTTTGTTTAGTATTATGTCCGAATTTATGTGTATATTAGGACTAGGCTTAGTTTTCTGTCAGGACTTATGGAGTCCGAGTTTGTTGGGTTTGCCCGAGCCTCTATATATATGTGTCGTATAGGGTGGATTTGGGTATCTCTGCAAGAAGCTTTGTGCAACTCCCACAAACCACAAAAATCCCTCAACAGTGTTTGCACATTCTTAAGAGAGAGTGACTATGTGTTGTCACACCCCGACCACGTAAAACAACAAAACATGGCGGAAACGTCGGGGAGTGTCGTAACAGAATCATTGTTTCACAACCATGGATTAAATAATTTCGTTTTATTGAATTATTGAACTCATTGTTTTATTACAAATCATATAATTGCAACTATTATCTTTCAAGTTTTAAAGTCGCTAAGGCACGAGTCCATCCTATGTATAGCATGCATCAACAATCATCACATAACAGCACCTGAAACATATGTAAAAATAGGCACGTCAGCATAAAAATGCCTGTGAGATACATAGGTTTTATTATAATAGGATTCATGACTTATAAGTTTAAAGAAAAATATTTAATAAAAAATACTCATGAACCTTAAAATATTTTCTTTTATATATCATACTAAAATTTATAAGAAATCAAATGATATAACAGAATAATGCATAGGTAAATAAATAACTAAATAAAAAGAGTTTGTATAAAATATATTATTTGTAAAACAATATTTTCATAAAAAAGTTTGTAGTATATATATAAAAATACACTTAGGTTTTAAGAAAGTCGAATAAATAATATATTAAAATATATTTCAGTTCCAAAAAAATTAAACAGATAGTATATTAAATATACTTTAGTCGTAAAAAAAAAAACAATTTTCAGTAGTATATCAAAAGTATACTATGGTTTTATTAATAACATATTAAACTATGCTTTGGTTTTATAAATAACATATTAAACTATGCTTTGATTTTATAAATAACATATTAAACTATGTTTTGGTTTTATAAATAACATATTAAACTATGTTTTGGTTTTATAAATAACATATTAAACTACGTTTTGGTTTTATAAATAACATATTAAACTAGTTTTGGTTTTATAAATAACATATCAAACTATGTTTTAATAATTAACAAAATATATGTTGGTTTTGTACAATATCACATATGAGAGCATATCAAACTATACTTTTGGGAGTATAATAAAATATACAATAATAATGTGATTTTAGAATTCAACCATACCTTAGTGCATCAAACTACACCAATTGAGACTATAGAAATACCACAAAGGCAATCTCTATTTGGATAAAATATCGGTTTCTGACATTCCATGACAACAGGAATGGGGTGTCTAATCCTATAGCGCTATATCATACTACCAATCGGTATATTGAACATAAAATAAGTACAATTCAACAATTAATTTTATAATCTTTGAAAAATCAGTGTTTAAACCATAAATAATCATTTAGTTTGTCAAAATATAAGTACTAATATGTATAATCAATTATATTTTGAAATCATGAACATAACAAATAGGTACACATGCTTCACCCCAAATCATTGAAAACAGTAAAAGAGGGGACTATGTACTCACTTGAGGATGCTTAGAAGTCTTGAATAACAACCAAGCAAAGCTAGAGGGATCACGGAATCAAACGACACCTAATATAGGTAACTAAGTAAATAAACCGGACCTAAATCGGAAGATCGGATAGAATGAGGTTTCGTAAACCAAATGAGTTTTGGAACTCATGTAATATGGTTAAACAAACCCTACATCCTAAAACCAAACCTAACCTAAGTGCTTACGACCCATTACTACCCGTTTAGGTAGCTTATGCTACTTTAACGCGTCATTCGCGTAAAACGTGTTCGGAACGCCTAACTAGTCTTATGACAAGTATTATATGCCTAAACTTGTTTAATTATGTTGCATAATCAGTTAAGCGACAAAAGTTTGGGTTACATATGCTTAAATATCAATTATGCATAAAAAGGGCATTTTGGTCATTTTCCTAAGGCATATAAACTACCTGTCATATAACTACTTAAACGAAGTGACCATAATGTATAACCTCAGAAGGTTATTCCCTATACAACTATGGTCACAAAACATGTTTGGTCGGATCCTAATGATCGACCAAACGGGTCGGGTTCGAAAGTCTAAGCGATGGTTTAGACCGCTTATCTAACGACCCTACAAAAGCACAAAACCTAAAGTGACGAGCTAAACATGTTAAAACATGTTTAATGAAGTTTAAAAATAAGTTTGATTTAAATACGCATTTTGGCGGAAACTATGACTCGTCACTACACCTAATCAACGTGGTAATCAGTAGGTATAGTCACTAGAGACTATAACCATCGTGATTACGCACACGTTGCGAAGTTCAAGCGAAATTCATGTTGACCATTGACTGGTCAAAGATTCACAATTAAAAACGCATAAAAGAATGAAAGAAGCTTACAAGAGGTCCAAGCTAGGAAGTTTGATTCAAGTTAGCTCAGGTATAAAGTGTTTAAACTTCAACTTAGAGCCAAAATGAATCAGATTGTGAGGATCAAGTGCAAAGGGGTTGAGTATTTATAGATTTCATAGAACCGTTAGGATTGTTTCTTGAAATCCGAGCTTTAATCTGGACCGTACATGTGCACCCACTGTTTTGTAAACCTAGGGGCACCCAACCAGTCCATAGAATGGTAGAAACCGTGTGCAAAACAATGGGAGCTGCTGGGTTTTGTAAAAATGAAGTCTGCTGACCTGATGATGGGTTACGGACCATATAGGTCCCCATACAGATCGTATGGTGCTTGTTTGCTGGCAGTAAGTTTCAGCAATAGGCAGAACAGGCCCCTGTGTATCCAAACTTGATTTTTGATGCGTTTTGACACGTTTAAGCCCCGTTAACCCCATTTCAAAGCTTTAAAATGAAGTTAAAGTATAGGGAACTTAAAATATGCTTAAAACCATTTCGGATGTCGGTTCGTTTGGTCGTACGGTCGCGTTGTTCGGTTAATTACGACGGAAGTCGTAACGAACGCAAAAACGATCCAAATTGAGCGACGAATGGAATTTTATCATGCTAATCACTAAAATATAATATTTTAATGATTACATAAATTTTTGGATGTCCGGATGTATTCAGAACGTAAGATATGCGCGAAAATGCAAACTTATGCACTTTTTGACGCTTTTAGTCCCTATTGATCAAGAAAGTTTATTTTTGCGCACCAAACACCTCAAAGCCTATTTCTAAGCTATGTAAAGGATATTTAGGGCATATTTAACTTATGATCAAGTTCCAGAATGTTCGTTACAGTACGAATTGGCATACTTTCGTAGTTTGTCGAAATTAGTCCCTGTAAGCGAATAAACTTGATTTCGACACACCAAACCTTCCAAAACTTATTTCTAAGTTATGTAAAGGTTATTTAAGGTATGTTAAGCCTATGTCACTATTCCAGAGTGTTTTTCGCGTTAAACTGATTACGTTTACGCATTAGTTCTCGTATAACTTTCTAGAAAGCGATTTAGAGCTCGAAATCGAACAAGAATTGATATGTGCAAACGATACACATATTTATACAAATCCCAAGTATGAAATACAATATTTCATTGGTTTGGTTTTTGTATGATGGTTGAAGTGACGCAGGTGTCACAGTCTCCCCTACTTTAGGAAATTTCGTCCCGAAATTTAATTTTAGAGGAAACTTGTGAAGACAACTGTGATGGTTTCGCTTTCGAATGAATCCCTCGAACCCTAAGTAAACTCTAGGCCATGTTTGGATTCTTAGAAAAATTGTCAACTATCAAAGTGAAGTCCTTGTAGTAACAAAACATGGAGTTTCGAACTACGAACAGAAGAACGTTTCTTATGAAGACTTATTATAGGAAACTTGTGTGTGCTCGAAATCAGATTCGGAGAGTGTAAAATAACATTGGTCAAGGTCCAGGACTTCTAGTAACTTAAATAACGCTACGTTCGCAATGTAATAAGGAACACTTATATATAGGAAGTACCAGCGCCGTATCCACCATGCCCCTTTCTACATTGTTCCCGTTTCGTTATTCTTATCACTATGGGTCTTAAAACATGACAAAATTTGCTGTGGTTTCTGTGCACTGAATTCCATAATTATGTATGCATCCATAATTACGTAATTCCTTGCACAGTCCGCACAGTTCATTTCATAATGTGTAGGGAAAAATCAATCGAATAAACATGAAGTGACTTGACTAGACCACCAAAGGATCTTTTTAACTAGATCAACGAACAATCTTTTTAACTAGATCAACACATGATCTTCTTAACTAGACCATCGTACGATCTCTTTAAATAGACCACTTGAGGGATCTTTCTAATTATATAATCACATGATATTCCTAACCAGATTTTTAAATCAATCTGTTTAACTAGACCACTCAAGGGGTCCAATTATAGAATAGTACTTCATAACCCAAGGGACTTAACTACAAAGTAGAAGTCCATTAAGGATTGAAGGTAGTACCTTTTGAATATCCTACTATGAATCCCTCATATGAAGATATGGAAGATTCTACGAGGATTTGGATAACGAAAATCGGATCACACAATAACATAAAAGAGAACACATAAACACATAATCACATAATTGTTTAACTTGACCTTTAATTTGTTATCTTTAGACACGGATATTTAAAGCACACCAGGAACCCGATCCGTGGATTTCATTTGGCACTTTTAAACATAAGAATCTAACTATGAAGATAGGAAGATCTTATTAGGAATTTGGCTTTGTTTCTTAAAAGAAATGAGTAATTAAGATTTTTGGGGAGATCACAAGTGATCATAAAAATGACAGAACCACACGAGTAGTTTGTGTGACAACTATGTTTTGTAATCGTTGTATAATGTAAAACAATGTCAATTATCAATAAAACAATGTGATTTGGTGTTATAATGTGTGTAATTGTGTTTGATGATTTTACAATTTGATTTGATTCCAATTTCAAGCTTTAAATCTCTTTCTGGAAGGTTAAACGCAAACTGGTGCATAAACGCATCCAGTATAACGCGACAAACACTCCGGAATAGTGACATAGGCTTAACATACCTTAAATAACCTCCACATAACTTAGAAATAAGCTTTGGATGGTTTGGTGTGTCAAAATCATGTTTGTTCGATCGCAGGGACTATTTGTGTCAAATTGCGAAACTATAGCGATTTGTATAGTAACGAACATTCCGGAACTTGATCATAAGTTAAACATACCCTAAATATCATTTACATAGCTTAGAAATAGGCTTTGAGGAGTTCGGTATGCTATAATAAACTTATTTGATTAATAGGGACTAAAAGCGTCAAAAAGTGCACAAGTTTGCATTTTCGCGCATATCTTACGTTCTGAATATATACGGACATCTAAAAATTTATGCAATAATTAAAACATTTTATTTTAGTGATTGGCTTGATAAAATTCCATTCGTCGCTTAATTTGGATCGTTTTTGCGTCTGTTACGACTTCCGTCTTAATTAACCGAATAACGCAACCGTACGACCAAACAAGCCGACATCCGAGATATTTTTGAGCATGTTTTGAGTTCCCTATACTTTAACTTTATTTTAGAGCCTTGAAATGGGGTTAACAGGGTTTAAACGCATCGAAAAGGCCTTAAACATGTGCAGGGACCATTTCTGCCATTTTGGCAAAAAGTTTGGAACTGGTACCTGGTGGCGCTGCGACACCACCTTCTACCTCCCCCGTGGTGCGACGCGAGCACCTGATCTGGACAGAAACTTGAATTTTAGCATTTTTCAGCAATAGGATTGAACTTGGGGGTCGTTTTTGTAACTTTTTCAATACCATTTGCTGGTTTTGGGGCACCCCTAGTATTACAAATCAATGGGCATGAGGTGTACGGCCATGATCGAAGCTCATTTCCTGATAAACAATCCTAACGGTGGTCCATTTCCTATAAATACCCACCATTGTTCTTTGCAATCTTCACACAAATCTGATTTATTTGCTCTAAGTTGAGGCTTAGCACCTCATACCTGAGCAAGTTGATCTAGATTTACCATTCTTGGACCCTTTGTAAGTCCTCTTTCGTTCTTGTTTCGTTTTTCAAGCATGAAAGTCAAACAAAGTTTGACTTTCAGCTTTGACCAGTCAATGGTCAACACAAAGTTCATTTGAACTTTGCAACGTGAGCGTAATCACGATGGTTATAGTCCCTCGTGACTATACCTACTGATTACCACGTTGACTAGGCGTAGTGACGAGTCGTAGTTTCGGCCAAAATGCGTATTTATGCGTATTTTGTAACCAAACTACTCTTGGGTATCAAAACCGTTTGTTTTGATATCAAAACCTGTTTTCTAACTTAACTAAACATGTTTTAGCATGTTTAACTCGTCACTTTTAGTTTAGTGCTTGTGTAGAGTCGTAAGTCAAGCGGACTAAACACCCGCTTAGACTTTCGAACTCGACCCGTTTGGTCGATCATTAGGATCCGACCAAACATGTTTAGTGACCATAGTTGCATAGGGAATAACCTTCCGAGGTTATACCTTATGGTCACTTAGGTTTAATTAGTTGTATGATAGGTAGTTTATATGCCTTAGGTAAATGACCAAAATGCCCTTTTCATGCATAATTGGTAATTAAGCATATGTAACATAAACTTTTGTCACGTAACTGATTATGCAACATATTTAAACATGTTTAGGCATATAATACTTGTCATAGGACTAGTTAGATGTCTTGAACGCGCATTTGCGCGCACAACGCGTTAAAGTAGCGTAAGCTACCTTAATGGGTCGTAACGGGTCGAAAGTACTTAGGATTAGGTTCCGATCTAGAATGTAGACTTAGTTAAACCATATCACATGAGTTCCAACACTCATTTGGTTTACAAGACCTCATTCTATCCGATCTTTCGATTGAGGTGTCAATTTATTTACTAGTGATTCGATTACTAGGTGCTGCTTGATTTCTCTGGTTTACTTGAGTTTGTTGAAGTTCTATTGATTGAGGATACTTTGCACTTCACGTGAGTACATAGTTCCCATATTTTACTGTTTTCGATTGTTTTGGGGTGATTCATATGTATTAAACGATTTCGATATTTAAACGATGGTTTCAAAAACGACTAAGATGGTTTATATTAAACTAATAACGATTTAGATAATGTGAACAAACTTGTTGGATCTAGTTACATAACGAATGACATTCATTAGCATTGATCAAGCCGACCAGTATTAGGTTATGGTACCATAGGATCTGACAAATCCCGTTATCATACTGCACCCATGGTTATGTGTGGGTTAGGTGGGTAACGACTGAATCTGATTATTAACTTACCCTTTGGTGGTTTGTTAATGCGAGAAGCGAGATAGTCGAGTCATGAAGGTTTGAATGTTATTAGCGAGACGACCATAAATAGTTTTCACAATTAAAACGAGGATGATTTAAACGATTTAAACGAGTTAACAATTTGGAAATGATTTGAACAAGTTAAACGAATTGGATAAACGATTGGTTTTTGGTTAAGTGTTTAGATAACGGGACGGGTGTAATATGGTGAAAACATGGTAGATACGCCCCTGGTACTTCTTATATATAAGTGTTTTCAACATATTACATACCGTGGCGTTATTTAGTTCACTTGGGTAAACGATTTTGAAATGACGTCACATAGCGATGTTTTAGAGAAGTTATAAACCATACGAGTTTTATTAATGAGTTAATACGAGATGTTTTAAAATTTGGTTTACTAAAACAAATGTTTTTGGGTTAAGAATCATGGCTACGAGGTTTTATAAATTATAACCCGCTTGATTTGAGTTGGTTAATTATGTTGCAATATTATACACTTTTCAAAACAAGGTTTTTAATAAGGTATTGAAACATGTAAACTAGCCATGAATCCGACACTCTTATAAAACCTATGTACTCGCCAGCATTTCTTTGCTGACTTTGTTTTTACATATGTTTCCGGTGATGTTGCTTGATGTCGATTACTAGGATGCATGAGACACATAGGATCTGGACGAGGCCTTAGTGACATAATAACAGTGATAGTCGATATGTAACTCGTTTGTTTTGTGTTAAAACAATGTAAATTAAATAATGAATAAATAAAACAAAACTCTTTTTGTATCCATGGTTGTGAAACAATAATTCTATTACAACACTCCCCGACATTTCCGCCACGATTTGTTGTTTTACGTGGTCGGGGTGTGATAGTTTGTCTTTGTGTCGGCATCAAAGGGTTGCATTAAACATACACACAATCGTATCAGTTTCGTAAAACAAAATTGAAACAACTAATTTTTATTTATATAACAACTGAGTCGATTTCAAACATCAAAAGATAATAACCAAGGAATTTCAAAAGACTAATTGTTCACTGCTGCATCGTTGTTCGCGTTTGCCTCGTTTATGTTAAACACTCGTCCACGCACTGGATTTGCGTTAACAAGTCTTGGGCAATTGTTGCGGTAGTGAGTAAGGTCACCACAGTTATAACACGACCCAGGTGGGAATCATGCTTGAACAGCAGCAGGATTTGCAGCAGCTTGGTTTTGATTGGCATAACGGCAGGTATTGATCAAATGTCCCAATCACCCACAGTGGGTACATTTGTGACACTGCACTTGCTCCAGGTGATGACGGTTGCATTTGTTTCACAAGGGTGCGGTACCAACATAATTTTTCCTTTTACAAGGTTGTGCTGGCTGGTTTGGTGCAACCTGATTGTTCTGAGCAGTTATGGCGCAGTTTTGAGAAGCCTTGCGCTTCTTCTTCCTGGATGTCTCGGCCAGTTTTTCATTTGGTTCATCTTGTGCAGTCTTGTCAGATGGTCTTGGGTCGCCCTTTCGAAAAAGCTTACCCTTCCTGATATGGGATTCATTCAGGGTGGCAGACAATTCAATGGCATGTCTGACAGTAGTAGGGTTGCGGCCAGTAACAATATCCTGAACAAAGTCAGGAAGACTATCAATGTATTTTTCAATTGCCTTTTCCACAGGCATAACCATGGCAGGACATAATAGGCTCAGTTCTTCATAACGGTCAGTATAGGCTCGATGTTCACCACTGTCTTGCTTTAGGTCATCAAATTCCCTTTCCAATGCTCTAAGCTCATGACGAGGACAGAACTCCTTCATCATTAGAGAGCGGAGCTGTTCCCAAGTTTGAGCTAGAGCCACATCAGCACCCCTATCACGCATCACCCCGTTCCACCATGTAAGAGCACCCTTCTCGAACACACTGGATGCAAACTCAACCTTACGCTCATTCAGACATTGCACATGCCTGAATGTGCTCTCCAAACTTTTGAACCATTGTAGGAGCGCGGTTGCTCCTTGAGTTCCAGAAAACTTTAAAGGTTTAGCAGAATTGAAGGTCTTGAAATTACACTGAGCATTGTTGTTGTTATTGTTGTTGTATATCTGATGGATCTCGGTTACTATGCCCGGAAGCACAGCAGCCATTTGCTGAGTGACAAGGGCTGCGACTTCTTCATTAGTTTGAGGCTGTGCTTCTCGTCGATGAGGCATTGTCTAAAAAGAACATGAAAACATGAGGGGAAACAAGTGAAATGGCATTGGGTAAGAATAGGATGTCACAATTATCGATCAAAAGCATGGGTGATGGTCATTTGTTCAAACCACGAAGCAAACAAACGACACACAAAAGCTGAATCAAAGTAAATAGGTCATTGTAATGTATCGCGAAGACATGCTTTAGCCTACAAGTGGACACTCACCCCAAGAGTTCCCAGGTAAGAGTGACTGGTCCGATTATGTGGATTTGTATGAACACTCTAGCCTTAGACAGAAAACTCAGGATACAGGCATCCACCCTTCCAGATTACACGTGTTCACATTATAAGACCCAAACTTTGACGGGATTTTGAAAACTTATAGGGTTCAAAACCTAGTAATCAATCATCCTAGAACAGATGGTTGGTTTTCAAAGCGGATTCGAAATTTTGTGTTCTCGTTGTGGTTGTCACCTAAAGATAGGCGACGGTATTGTTTTAAAACTAAACATAAGATAACTTGTGTTAGGGTCCTAGGAAGGTTATAGTCTAGGTCAAAGCATTACTAATAACCTAATTCCCTATAACCATTGGCTCTGATACCAACTTTTCTGTCACACCCCGACCACGTAAAACAACAAAACGTGGCGGAAACGTCGGGGAGTGTCGTAACAGAATCATTGTTTCACAACCATGGATTAAATAATTTCGTTTTATTGAATTATTGAACTCATTGTTTTATTACAAATCAGATAATTGCAACTATTATCTTTCAAGTTTTAAAGTCGCTAAGGCACGAGTCCATCCTATGTATAGCATACATCAACAATCATCACATAACAGCACCTGAAACATGTGTAAAAATAGGTACGTCAGCATAAAAATGCATGTGAGATACAAAGGTTTTATTATAATAGGATTCATGACTTATAAGTTTAAAGAAAAATATTTAATCAAAAATAGTCTTGAACCTTAAAATATTTTCTTTTATAAATCATACTAAAATTTATAAGAAATCAGATGATATAACAGAATAATGCATAGGTAAATAGCTAACTAAATAAAAAGAGTTTGTATAAAATATATTGTTTGTAAAACAATATTTTGATAAAAAGGTTTGTAGTATATATATAAAAATACAGTTAGGTTTTAAGAAAGTCGAATAAGTAATATATTAAAATATATTTCAGTTCCAACATAATTAAACAGAGAGTATATTAAATATAATTTAGTCGTCAAAAAAAATAATTTTCAGTAGTATATCAAAAGTATACTTTGGTTTTAGTAATAACATATTAAACTATGCTTTGGTTTTATAAATAACATATTAAACTATGTTTTGGTTTTATAAATAACATATTAAACTATGTTTTGGTTTTATAAATAACATATTAAACTATGTTTTGGTTTTATAAATAACATATTAAACTATGTTTTGGTTTTATAAACAACATATCAAACTATGTTTTAATAATTAACAAAATATATGTTGGTTTTGTACAATATCACATATGAGAGCATATCAAACTATACTTTTGGGAGTATAATAAAATATACAATAATAATGTGATTTTAGAATTCAACCATACCTTAGTGCATCAAACTACACCAATTGAGACTATAGAAATACCACAAAGGCAATCTCTATTTGGATAAAATATCGGTTTCTGACATTCCATGACAACAGGAATGGGGTGTCTAATCCTATAGCGCTATATCATACTACCAATCGGTCTGGTGAACATAAAATAAGTACAATTCAATAATTAATTTTATAATCTTTGAAAAATCAGTGTTTAAACCATAAATAATCATTCAGTTTGTCAAAAGATAAGTACTAATATATATAATCAATTATACTTTGAAATCATGACCATAACAAATAGGTACACATGCTTCACCCCAAATCATTGAAAATAGTAAAAGAGGGGACTATGTACTCACTTGAGGATGCTTAGAAGTCATGAATAACAACCAAGCAAAGCTAGAGGGATCACGGAATCAAACGACACCTAATATAGGTAACTAAGTAAATAAACCGGATCTAAATCGGAAGATCGGATAGAATGAGGTTTCGTAAACCAAATGAGTATTGGAACTCATGTAATAAGGTTAAACAAAGCCTACATCCTAAAACGAAACGTAACCTAAGTGCTTACGACCCATTACGCGTTTAGGTAGCTTATGCTACTTTAACGCGTCGTTCGCGTAAAACGCGTTCGGAATGCCTAACTAGTCCTATGACAAGTATTATATGCCTAAACTTGTTTAATTATGTTGCATAATCAGTTAAGTGACAAAAGTTTGGGTTACATATGCTTAAATATCAATTATGCATAAAAAGGGCATTTTGGTCATTTTCCTAAGGCATATAAACTACCTATCATATAACTACTTAAACGAAGTGACCATATGGTATAACCTCGGAAGGTTATTCCCTATACAACTATGGTCACAAAACATGTTTGGTCGGATCCTAGTGATCGACCAAACAGGTCGGGTTCGAAAGTCTAAGCGGTGGTTTAGACCGCTTATCTTACGACCCTACATAAGCACTAAACCAAAAGTGACGAGCTAAACATGTTTAACAAAGTTTAAAAATAAGTTTGATATCAAGACAAAGGGTCTTGACACCTAAAAATAGTTTGGTTACAAAATACGTATAAATACACATTTTGGCCGAAACTATGACTCGTCACTACACCTAATCAACGTGGTAATCAGTAGGTATAGTCACTAGAGACTATAACCATCGTGATTATGCTCACGTTGCGAAGTTCAAACGAACTTCGTGTTGACCATTGACTGGTCAAAGCTGAAAGTCAAACATAGTTTGACTTTCACTCTTAAAAACGCATAAAAGAACAAAAGAAGCTTACAAGAGGTCCAAGCTAGGAAGTTTGATTCAAGTTAGCTCAGGTATGAAGTGTTTAAACTTCAACTTAGAGCCAAAATGAATCAGATTGTGAGGATCAAGTGCAAAGGGGTTGGGTATTTATAGATTTCATAGAACCGTTAGGATCGTTTCTTGAAATCCGAGCTTTAATCTGGACCGTACATGTGCACCCACTGTTTTGTAAACCTAGGGGCACCCAAAACCAGTCCATAGAATGGTAGAAACCATGTGCAAAACAATGGGAGCAGCTGGATTTTGTAAAAATGAAGTCTGCTGACCTGATGAAGCCTTACGGACCGTATAGGTCCCCATAGGGACCGTATGGTGCTTGTTTGCTGGCAGTAAGTTTCAGCAATAGGCAGAACAGGCCCCTGGGTATCCAAACTTGATTTTTGATGCGTTTTGGCACGTTTAAGCCCCGTTAAGCCTATTTCAAAGCTCTAAAATGAAGTTAAAGTATAGGGAACTTAAAATATGCTTAAAAACATCTCGGATGTCAGTTCGTTTGGTCGTACGGTCGCGTTGTTCGGTTAATTACGATGGAAGTCGTAACGAACGCAAAAACGATCCAAATTGAGCGACGAATGGAATTTTATCATGCCAATCACTAAAATATAATATTTTAATGATTACATAAATTTTTGAATGCCCGGATGTATTCAGAACGTAAGATATGCGCGAAAATGCAAACTTATGCACTTTTTGACTCTTTTAGTCCCTATTGATCAAGAAAGTTTAATTTTGCGCACCAAACACCTCAAAGCCTATTTCTAAGCTATGTAAAGGATATTTAGGGCATATTTAACTTATAATCAAGTTCCAGAATGTTCGTTACAGTACGAATCGGCATACTTTCGCAGTTTGTCGAAATTAGTCCATGTAAGCGAATAAACTTGATTTCGACACACCAAACCTTCCAAAACTTATTTCTAAGTTATGTAAAGGTTATTTAAGGTATGTTAAGCCTATGTCACTATTCCGGAGTGTTTGTCGCATTAAACTGATTACGTTTACACATTAGTTCGCGTATAACTTTCTAGAAAGCGATTTAGAGCTCGAAATCGAACAAGAATTGATATGTACAAACGATACACATATTTATACAAATACCAAGTATGAAATACAATATTTCATTGGTTTGGTATTTGTATGATGGTTGAAGTGATGCAGGTGTCACATGTGTTAGTGAAAGAATGCTAGGTTTAGATCTTAGTGATGTAAACCAGCTTGTAGAAGATGTGTATCTTTCGGTTTATGTAATCTACGATGACTGATTCAATAATAAAGGGTTTCATCTTCTACATCTTTCTATCTTGTTTGTTTATGATGTTTTTCACGTCATGAATCAAGTGCAATGTTGATATTCTTCATCGATCTGGTGCCTTTAACAGTGGTATCAGAGCATGGTTACAGAATCGGAATGCTCTAACCGCTTTCTGAATCACCATTGCTCTTTTTTTTATGTTTGTTTCAGCCAAACAGCATGGAGACGTGAAGATTCTGCAAAAAAACTTGAAGAAATTGAAGTTGTTCATCGACAGAAATGTTTTCTTTTTTCCAAGTTGTTTCAGATCTGAGGTTTGATCTGAAAAAAGGAGTTCTCCGAATTTAAGTAAGTGCTAGAAGGTTTTTGTCCGTATTTGTTACTTCTGAACTTATTGACTTGGGCAACAATTTGATAGTTGTGAAGGAGATGATGTAGTAGTGTCTAATGGTAGTAATCCTGCTGATTTTTATGCAAATAGTATAGTTTTGAGCAACAAAAGCTTCTTGACTGAAAACTATTCTTAAACATCTGATCATGATTCCATATTAGATTCATACCTTCAGAAATTTAGTTATCTATCTTTTGGCGTTTCTAACTATGTTTTCATGCTATACTAATCTTTTGTGGCTTGAAAAGTGTGCTATGCTGGATAATAATATCAACTTTGTGTTGGGTTAATCTTGACAGGTCAGTGTAAGGTCATCTCCCATGAGAAGCACCTCGAACACACGAACTCGGACCGCTCGACACACACGCGAGGTGCGGAAACCACCGATTGACTCGTACCGCTCCGTAGATCTCGTATAGAAGGAGTAGAAGATGAGAGAACCGATCTATCTGTGAATACACTGAGTATTTATAGATCACAATCACACACAATGAATAGCACACACAAAGGTAGGGTTTGTTTCTCTCTCTAGAACAAGTCTTGCACATAAAGTTTTCTCAAAAAGCATTACTGATCGCATTCATTCACTTAGAATATATACAATCACAAGTACAGACTACATAAGTCCTGATAAACAAATAGACTAGTCCGAATATACCCTAAATTCGGACAACATATACTAAATAACCTAGTCAGTACTTAAATATAAGTACTGAAAATACAATAAAGAACAAATTCGGACAAAACAATTACATAAGTACTGACAACTTGAATCATAAATTCGGACAACATAGAACCCAAATCACATGTTCAAATTTGTTAAGATATACTAACTTTCAATAAGTTATAAAACAAGTCCCTGAAGATTCAATTAATAAGCAGCATCCAACATTTATCATCCAAGGTGCACTTACAGACTCCCCCTTGATACATGCAGGATCTGCAGATATTCATTAAACCTTCGAGTAATCACTTCATGCTCCTACCTTATTCTTCATACAGAACTGAGCGACACGAATAAAAGGCAGAGCAAGCTCTAGGTCTTCAGGGTTGTAATGGAGTGATAAACATCTCAGCTTCTTTAGATCTGAAAGTTTGAGGTTCACTAGCCACATTGGATCTAATACTTTCACAATCACTTCAGTCACTTTCTTCTGTGTGAAAACAGCTTCTGTTTTCCCATCAAGTGTCACACCCCCGATATTTCCAAATAATCCGGTGGGTCCGGTGGGGAGTATTGTAACTTGGTTGATACCATCATAGTCAATTAAACACAGTTATAGCACAACGGAAGGCTTGGAAGGAAATTACTATTAAAAACCGAATGTTCAAGTTCAAAATAATAATTATACAGATTGTTGTAGAAACTTATCCACAGGAGGATATAATAAATATACAAAACGATGTTTAACAGACTTTAAGGCATCTTAAGGACTTGCAAGATCCTTTATTAGACAACAAGCAGCTCCCAGCCTAATTGCGTGTAGTACCTGTCAATTAGTCTTTTGAAAATACGTTAGTTTACACTATTAAATACAATTAACTGACACATTTGAAAATGTTTCAAAAATTGGTTTTGGTGCACAAGGCACGGAAAGTCTTTTATAAGTTGGGACAATTAAGAATTTTAATCTTGTATACAGATTTACATGTTAGTCATACATATGGGGCCCAGTATAGAAACCGAGCCATGATTAACCGACACACCACTTTTATGAACCCACAAAAGAGTAATCCCAACCTTGTGGGTATATTTTAGCATTTGCATCTGTCAGGTATATGCCTATACCAATTGCTTATGCCGTGCCCATTTGCAATTAAATGAGCCGAGGATATCCAGGACACGGTCGCATTAACCCCCAATGTTTATGTTATCAAACAATATGGATTAAAATGGATTATGCGGATTTGTTAGTCACACTCTGACCAAGTGATCCCATACCCGACCAAGCAGTAATAATTTACCGTATCCTAAGCCCGTATAAGGGAAAATAAGTTAAAAGTATTTACCTGAGTTATAACTTTGATTTTAAAAGCAAGGGTTAACTACTCAGCCATATGATTTACTTAGACTCGCAAAGGTAGCTTTTAAAAGGGCTCCCTAGTCTGGAATGAAGGTAACATTAACCTATTGGAATGCTGACGGTTCTATTTAAGTCGTAGACTTAAACTGGTTAGCTTTAAAGAACGATTTACGGTACGATAGGCTAGATTAAGCCATGACCGGAATGGAATGTAATTTAGACCCAAAAAGTATGAGGACTTGTATAATATGGGTAAACTAAATACATTATGGATTTTGAAGTTTAAATGATAAGGTTAAACCCGTTTCGGTTAATTTATGCATACTAGTCACATAATTCTAACCGAACGCGTATAAACATTAACGGGCAACTGGATGAGTCATATACAAGTTCCATATGTTATTATGATTAAAATATGTTATAATATCAGTAAGATATCAACATGTATGCCCATAAAGGTTTTAAAATCGAATTAAGCCTTGTAAGGGCTTTTTGATCATTTTATGACTTATAAAAGGAGCTTGCAAGTAATCTGATGTTAAGGTCATAAACATTCTGTAAAAATATTTAGTTTATGATATAATATCACTAGGATATCAAATATATGTGTGGTTTATGCTTTAGGGCCAAACTATGCATCGTAGTGGCATTTTGGTCATTTCACACATAGTTTTAAGGACTTATTTGGGATTCTGAGTTCATGACTTGTACCCATTGTATTGATATTTAAAATGGTTATAAAATCAGTAGGCAACAAGTCTTGGGTGCTAAGTATGGTTTAAAACCATACTATGCACCTAATTAGCATAAAAGTCGGTAAATGACGATAATTTTGATGTTTATGTAATTCTGATGTTATGATCAGCTTTGAATAGTCAAAATATTTTATTTTTCCTAACATATCAGTAGCAAAAGGTTTTGCATGTTTATTATGTCTAAAACCTATTTTAAATGCAAAAAAGGGTATTATCGTCATTTAAAAACTTGGTATAAGAACTTCAAGTTAAAGTCAGTATATAATCTGGCTTAACATCCCAATAATTCCTAAATATAATATCACAACAGTAGGCAATGAGTTTTATGTCAAAATTATGTTTAAAACTTAATTTGCATGCAAAAGGGCATTTTAGTCCTTTTAAAAGCATGTTTTACGATTACTTATGTAAACTTAGTTTATAACCAAAATGTTAATGTCAAAATATGCTAAACATGTTTACTAATCAGTACATATTTCATTTGTCACACCCTGACTTTTGCGGAAGCGTGGTTATTGGTGTGACTTCTTAATACCATAGCATTCAATCATAACAATGCTAAATGATAAAACCATAACATGTTCATCCATTAATAAAGTTTAGAAAATACCACAATACCATTGTCTGAAAACATCGACACCAAATTAAGTTACAAACCATGACATGTATAACTGAGTTCATAAAGACTCCACGTAAGACTTGAAATAAAACCTGAGTTTAGAAACATGTATCCCGTCCAGGAATAGGATACACCCCCTAAACTCAACAACCATGGATAACATCTTTTATTCACGACGCAGCTTGAATACACATGCATACACTTGTCAGATCCACTAGTTCCCTGAAATACATGTGGTTTGAAAACATCAACAAAAGTTGAGCGAGTTCATGTGTGTGTATAAGTATGTATAAACCTTTATAAACAGTATAAGTATGAATGTCCCGGTATGAGAGCAAACAAGGAAAAGATCACCAATGGTTTGCAAGGCCACTGATAAGACGGTGTAGGAAGACTCAAACCTAGCAAAGTTGCACCGGGCTTCCGGCTGTAAGACATAGTCACCACTGTGGGCCACCCTGGCCTCATGGGTGTGCGCTCACTACACCCACATAGATCTATCACTCATGCCCCTCAGTCCTTATACGAGGATTAATGGTCCCAAGTATCCGCCTACCCAATCACATGATCTATGGTTCTTTCCTAGGCTAACCATACCAATAGTATTGTATGTAATCCCTTTGTAACATGTATTTCACCCCCGAAGTAATAAACAAAATAGTTTAGAGAAAAGGGGGACATGAACTCACAGTATTGCATCTTCAGAATCTAGTAACTCCGATCTCGTCAGCAAACACGACTACCTATAGTTTACTAATTTCTATTAGACGAACGGGTCGTGCCTTTGCTTAGTATTAATGTTTTGGAGTTACGTTTCTTATGTTCCCAATATTATTCCAAGTTATAATTATTTGTTAAAATAATAATTATTTTAACTTTAAATTATATTAAGTTTTGGAATAATTGGTTAAACAGTATTTTTGTATTAATACTTCTCAAGTATTTTATATTCGTATTTCCTTCCCAAGGATGGGGGTATCTCATACATGTATTTTCGTATTCTTACCAAGTATTGGCGTCGTATTCAGGCGTGTTAATCCAAATGAATATATATTTTTAAGTCTCACTTAGAAATATATATTTAAACCTTATTTTTATTTCAAAACAATACATCCCAAGAAAATATATATTTTTTCCCAAAAATACTATATTTTCTTAATAAACCCAAGTAAATATATTTTTACTTTCCAAAAATTAATACATTTCTTCCTTGTCCAAAAATACGATATAACTTGGTAAAAATCATATTCACCAAAAATATATTTATAACGGTATTATTTTGGATTGTAAATCCTTGGTATTTTGTTAAGTTATATTATTTTAACCCTAAAAACAATATAACTATTACACGAAATATACACTTAATCACACACAATTTCTGTAATGTAAATATATATTCTAAATACATATTTATCCATCTTTATTTGTAAAAACCAACCTCCATTCCTTGTATTTTCGTAATAAAATCTATGGCAAAGTTTATTTTGAAACCAAAGTTAAAACGCACTTGTAAATATTTGTTTAGAAAGTATTTTTCTAAGTGTTTGTATTTTTAGAAAATTTCGCCATAGTTTCCTCTAAAAAATGGAGGTGTCCATGCTATATAAGCATATCATTTTCTTTTCAAAAATCAACACACAATAATCAACAATCAACCCTAAACAACGTTATACTTATCAAGAGCAAAAACTATACATTTTGCATAACAATATGAACTTGATCTTTTCACAAAAACTTGTAGTAACTTGGTAAAGTGTTTAGTGGGTTTACTTACCCCTTAAAGTGTGTTCATTCCTTTAAAAATCTCATTCTTAAAGAAAATAGGTGTTTACAACTTGTAAACATATTCTACAAAAAATGTTTATTTATAACATCTCCTTGTTTCTCTGGTATTTCTACACTTGTTCTTCCACTAAAAATAGTGTAGGTTTAAGTAAAAACCATGATCTTCTAAAAATCATATTTTGAACTAGGTTTTCTTGGAAAATCATTCATAAATCTTGAATCTATAAGTTTATCAGCTTACTTTGTTTATTATTTTTCAAGAAACCATTTTATTTATCAAGTTCATGTTTCACAAGAAGATAATCATCCTATGTTGTTACATAATCATCCTCCCACTTGCTAGATTATGTGTTTAATCACCATCTTTCAAGCTCCATGTGATGATTAACATCATCATCTCAAGAAATCAACAAGCAAGCATTATACATACATTAAACAACCTTATTTCAACAAGATTTCGTCATATTTAAAGCTTATGTTCAAGATTCATGTTCATGACTTTTAGTGATCTTGTGATTTTCAACATAATACTTCTTTTAACCAATCAAAAATAGAAGTAACAAAGGTTAAAAAGGATCTTACTACTAGCTCTAAGCTAGGGAAGAACAAGTGTGAAGATGGAGTGGATAAAAGCTTGTGTGAGTGGTCCTTCAAGATCCGAGATCACCAAACCTTCTAATATGGCTCTTTACACTTTGTGTGAAGCTTGGATTGCATGAACTTGGAATGAAAAATGGTGGTGTGTGGAGAGGAGGGTTCGGCCGAAAGCTTTAAGGGAGAAGGAGAGGTGTGGAGGCGAAGATGAACTAATGATCTTGATGTGTATATTTATAACCATAATGCTAATAACCATTGGGTTTAGTGTTTCTCAAAGTACAAACACTATCCTTCACCAAATCAAGCAAAATCAAATGGGATTTAGAAGGGATTTTGAAACCTTGGGGTGGGGCCACCTCCTTGGGCCATAGACAAGGAAAAGGGGGGGGGGGTTAAATGTAACTTGAATGATAAAGGGGATAATTAGCTAGGGTGTTAAGTGTAAGGTCTAGTGTTTAATGTGTATCTTGCATTATGTAGTATGTTAGGGTGTTCGGGAACCATAACTAGCTCAGAAAAAGTAAAACAATGCTTCTAGCAATATTTTGGTGTTCCGGGTAATGTCCGGTTGCTTGTTTAGATACCGGTTCGTTAAAGTGCTAAGTTATACCATATAGTGTCCTTTATGTAACTTTTTGTAACACTTTTAATTCCCGACACTTAGGAAAGCATACATGGCCATTTTGTCATATTTTTGCACATTACTAGCTTATTTAAATGCTGAATTTTGCTGGTTAATGCAGAATTCTGCACTTTGAGTGGGTTTTAGGCACTTTCCGGCACTTAAACTATCACCTAGTAACGCAGTTTTATGGTCCTTACTTCTCTACACACCATACTAGTGCAGTACCTTGTCTCTGGCCCTTACGGGGTCTCAAAATACTGTCTGTCTAAGTACTGACATTGTCAGCATGTTTCTGAGTTATCCGCTAACTGTGCTAACTGTGCTTTGTGCATCGTTTATGTCACTAAAGTTTGTATGTGATAAATGGTGTGACAGTATGAAATGTGATGCACATGTATGTATGATGCAGAAATCAGAAAGCAGTTTAAGTTATCAGTTGTAATTAAGCATAATCATTAAGCATAAATCAATATTAATTAATTGCACGGATACCTGTATTTTTTACGGTTGTCACATTCTCCCCCTGTTAAGAGAATTTCGTCCCGAAATTTAAGTTTTGCTACTAGATGCAGGGGTCTTGGGGAACAAATGTGGGTATTTTGCTTTCATGCGATCTTCATGCTCCCAAGTGAATTCTGGGCCGTGTCACGCGTTCCAACGAACCTTGACGAGTTTAACACTACTCCTTCGTGTCTTGTTAACCTTCCAATCAGTTACCTCAGCAGGTTCTTCAGTAAAGTGGAGTGTGTAGTCAATGTGAACTTCGTCGGCTGGAATGACCACTGTTTCTTGTGTTGAACTCTTTTTCAGATTAGATACATGAAATGTATCATGAACGCAATTCAGTTTTGCGGGTAGATCCAACTTGTAAGCTACAAGACCAATCCTTTCCAGGATTTTGAATGGTCCAATGTATCTTGGGTTTAGCTTCCCACGCTTCCCAAAGCGTGATACACCCTTCCAGGGTGAAACCTTTAACAAAACCATATCTCCTACCTCAAACTCCAGAGGTTTCCTTCTTCGGTCCGCATAACTCTTTTGACGATCACGAGCCGCCTTAATGCGCTCTCGGATCTGTATAATCTTATCTGTTATCTCTTGAACCAATTCAGGACCAACAAGCTGTCTATCACCCGTGTCTGCCCAGCATAACGGTGATCGACACTTGCGTCCATAGAGAGCTTCGAACGGTGCGGCTTGTATGCTTGCATGATAACTGTTGTTGTATGAAAATTCAACCAATGGTAGGTGAGTGTCCCAACTTCCACCTAAATCCATTACGCAAGCTCGCAACATGTCTTCTAGCGTTTGAATCGTTCGTTCGCTCTGACCATCTGTCTGCGGATGAAAAGCAGTACTCAGATTCAACTGAGAACCAAAGGCTTCTTGGAAGGATTGTCAAATCCTTGACACAAATCTTCCATCTCTATCAGAGATAATCGAGAGAGGCACTCCATGACGTGCAACAATCTCTCTCAGGTATAGCTCAGCAAGCTTGCTAGTGTTGTCTTTCTCCTTGATCGGCAAAAAGTGTGCAGATTTGGTCAGACGGTCCACGATTACCCAAATCGTATCGTGACCTCTGGGTGTCCTTGGCAATTTCGTTATAAAGTCCATTGAAATCTGCTCCGATTTCCACATGGGTATTTCAGGTTGTTGCAGAAGACCTGAAAGCTTCTGGTATTCGGCCTTTACCTTGGCACAAGTCAAACATTTGCCAACATACGTTGCTACATTGCCTTTCATTCTCAGCCACCAATAAAAATCCTTTAAATCTTGGTACATTTTATCAGATCCTGGATGGATCGAGTACTGTGACTTGTGATGTTCATAAAAATGTCTCTCAAACCACCAAAGAGGGGAACCCAAATTCTTCCCAAGAAACACAATGTTCCATCCTCCTTTGGTACCAATTGCTTCTCCATCACACGGAGATATTCATTCACAAGATTATCCTTTTTGAGAGCTTCTCTCTGCGCAGCACGAATGCGCAACGAGAGGTCCGTCTGTATGATCATTTCCAAAGCCCTAACCCTTATGGGCTTGATTCTTTCCTTTCGACTCAAGGCATCTGTGACCACATTCACCTTCCCTGGGTGATACTTGATTTCGCAATCATAATCATTTAACAACTCAACCCAACGTCTCTGTCATATAAGTAATGTCGCCAGATCTTTAATGCAAACACCACAGCGCCTAATTCCAAATCATGTGTGGTGTAATTTTTCTCATGGACCTTCAACTGGCGCGAAGCGTAGGCTATAACTTTCTGTCGCTGCATCAGTACGCAGCCTAAATCTTGAAGCGAGGCGGCGCAATATACCACGAAGTCGTCCGTGCCTTCGGGTAGAGATAAGAATGGTGCGTCACAAAGCTTGTTCTTTAACAACTGGAAAGCTTCTTCTTGCTTGTCTCCCCATTCATACCTCTTGTCTTTTTGTGTAAGGGAGGTCAAAGGTTGAGCGATTTTTGAGAAATCCTCAATAAATCTGTGATAATACCCAGCCAAACCAAAGAATTGTCGAATCTCAGTTGGCGTTTTAGGAGTCTCCCAATTCTTGATCGCCTCGATCTTTGTGGGATCCACGTGAATTCCATTTCCATTAACCATGTGAACAAGGAACTGAACCTCGCGCAACCAAAATTCGCACTTCGAGAACTTCGCGTACAACTTTTCTTTCTTAAGCAGCTCTAAGATGGCTCTTAGATGTTGCTCATGTTCTTCCTTCGTCTTTGAATAGATTAAAATATCATCGATGAATACGATCATAAACTTATCGAGGTACGGCTTACAAACTCTATTCATCAAATCCATGAATACTGCCGGTGTATTCGTCAACCCAAATGGCATAACCAGGAACTCGTAATGTCCATACCGAGTTCTGAAGGCAGTCTTTGGAATGCTCTCCTCTTGAATTCTCAACTGGTGATAACCTGATCGAAGATCGATCTTGGAGTAACAACTCGAACCTTGTAGTTGATCGAACAGGTCATCAATCCTTGGCAAAGGATATCTATTCTTGATAGTCAACTTGTTTAGCTCGCGGTAGTCGATACACATGCGGAAACTACCGTCTTTCTTTTTAACAAACAATACTGGAGCTCCCCAAGGCGAGAAGCTTGGTCTGATAAATCCTTTATCCAAAAGTTCCTGGAGTTGTGTCGACAACTCCTGCATTTCTGAAGGTGCAAGTCGATAGGGTGCCTTAGCTACAGGCGCGGCGCCTGGAACTAAGTCAATGTGGAACTCGACTTGTCGCTGTGGCGGCAATCCTGGCAAGTCTTCGGGGAAGACTTCAGGATATTCCTTAACAACTGGTATATCTTCTAACTTCGGCTCAGCGGCTTCTTTATCCACAATGTGCGCCAATAAGGCAACACATCCCTTCTGCAAACATTTTCGAGCTTTCAAACAGCTAATGATTCTTAAGGGCGTATCTCGCTTCTCTCTATGTACCACAATCGTTTCTCCATCCGCCATCGGAATGCGAATGATCTTCTCGTGACATACAATCTCGGCTCTGTTGCTTGACAACCAATCCATCCCCACTACCACGTCGAAGCTTCCCAACTCGACTGGCAGCAGATCAAGTGTAAACTCGTGCTCTCCCAGTTCTATCACGCAACCCCTAATAACTTCATTTGCTTCTACTAGCTTACCATTAGCTAGTTCTATCGAATATGGAATGTCTAACTTACTGGCTACCAACCCAAGTATATTCTTAAATTCTAGCGATACAAAACTATAATCGGCACCAGTATCAAACAGTACAGATGCAAAGCGTTGGTTGATAGGGAACGTACCCGTGACCACAATGGGATCTTGGCGTGCTTCCCTTGCACCGATGTTGAAAACACTTCCATGTGCTTGAAATGCCCCACATCTCCGCAATTAAAACAACCTGGTCCCCAACCATTACCGTTCCCATTACCACCTTGAGCATTGTTTTGGTTACGATTCCCAGCTTGATTTCCATAATTACCACGGTTTCCATTACCTCCGTTATTTCCTTGCAGACGGTTTCCATTCCCATTACCTCCACGGTTGTTGTTACCAAAACCCCTTTTGTGACGCCCTGACCGGAGGCGGAAAAGTCAAGGGCATCACGAAACATGGAAGAATGCATTTGAGCACATGATGATTAAATTAAGTTGAAATATAGTTTAGATTCAATTAAAGAGATTGCATACACATCCGAGTAAATAAGAGTACATAAACAAAATACATCATAACAAATTGTTTCACAAATGATAGATTCGGATTTAATCTAAGGCATAAATCTTGATCAATCCTATATGAAATATTCTTGCAAATCATAGCATCAAACATTGTCACCTGAAACATATGTTAGAAAAATATTGGGTCAATAAACGGTTGAGTTAATTCATAGGTTTTGTTAGGCAAAAATAACAATGTGATATGAAAATGGTTTAACACTGTGGCATGTGATATGTCTTTAAGCAAAAGAGTAATACAAGTAGTCACTTGGTGGTACATTCAAACCTTCGTTATGACGTAACACAGGTCTATCACCACACTTCCAAAAAGTTTCACATGAGTATCAACAACAACAATTGCAACAAATAGTTTCACTGGAAGTGAGATGGGGCGTCACACCTATAGCGCTATAATATAACCGTTGGGCTTTTGCAAGTTAATGAACGTAAACGCGTTAAAGCAACAACAACAAGTATTAAGCAAATGCAAGGACAATCGGGGAAACCACAAATAGCAAATAAGTTTGTATCACATCGTATCATATGTTTCATCCCAATAATAATTGTAAAAAGGGACTATGAACTCACCTTGATTGCGGGTAAGTCCAAACACGTATAAGAGTTTTTGGGAACAAGATTTCCACATCACTCTAATAGATTGAACATGCAACAATATGGAATTTGTATCAATAAAAGCGTTTAATTGTTTTTGAACGGAAATCCTAAATCTATAGAATTTAATAGGGTTTGGATAAACGGTGATTATGTGGTTTGGATAACCTAATAGAGAACTCGGAAAATGAGTATGATATAAAGGAATTATTTATAAGAAAATATTCAATTAACATAAATTGCAAATTTATACAATTGGTTTAATATAAACATTTGTAATAATAAATCAAATATAATTAACTTGTATAATTAAACAATCATAATTGAATATAATGATCATTGACAAAATATTGTACAAGTGATATAATTAATTTATAAAAATTATAAATTAGTTTAGATGGTTTAAAATATATATTATTTGATAAATGATAAATATTTTCTTTAAGAGAATTAATATGATAATTATATAACTAATTATCAAATTAATTATATTAAATCTGAATAATTAAAAATAACATTTTTAATTATTGAACTTGAATATCACTGATTTAAAATAATTATTATGGTCTTGGAATCATTTTAAATAAATAAAATGAATTAATTTGTTTAAAATATCAATGAATAAGTTCATATAAGTTTAATTATCTAAATAATTAAATATAAAAAAAATTTAGATTCTAACTTTATATAAACTCAGTAATAAGTCTAAAATAATTTTGGATATAATAATTACACTAAATTAAATTATATTCATAAGTATTAAAACTGATTTAATTATATAAATATCAAAATTATATAAAATATCAGTAACAATATTATTTTTGTAAAGTTCACCATTTAAAATAATTAACATAAAAGTTTCAGTATTTATTTCCTAAAAATTGATTTATTATGAATTATTTAATAATAAACAGTTTTAATATCATAAAAATTAGTTTTATAAATAAATTGATTAACTTTATATTTTTAATAAAAGTAACAGTGTCTAATAATGTTATAAAAATTATTGAAATGTTAAAAGTATTAAAAATAAAAAGAATAAAACGGTTTGGTTGTCCCCGGATTCGAACCCGGGTCAACCGGTTGCAAACAAACAGACACAACCACTGGGCTAGGCCTGGTGGTTATGTTTAAGTTTAGTTTAAATAAAACAAATACAGAAATGGAAATTGGTCATCTTCAACCTCTAGAAAGTCAACAGACGTCAAACCGTATGTAAACAATGGGCAAACCCAAATTTCAGTCTAAATTAAACTTATAGGAACATCGTATAACTAAAACAAATAAATTGGCAAAGATTAAACTGACCGGTATCGTCTGGATCGATGGTTCGACTAATTCCGGCGAGGTGTTACTGTTCCGGCGAGTTGCAGGTTTCAATTCGGGAATATGCGAAGTGTTGGTGGATTGTGAAGGGTGTAAGAGGTTCGTGGGAGTCTGAGGGACTTAAATACCAGTTCAATTTTATCTCAGATCCAACAATTCTTAGTGGTTTTGATCTGTTTTTATTTTTAAATAAAAAGTCCGATTACAGCAATTTTGGCACCGAAATATGTCGATTAAATGTTCAGTTGAGTTGGGTATGGGTTGTAGACCCCTTACACATGTTCTGGACAGATCAATGACCACTAAACAATCGTTCAGAATTGATTTCCGGTTCCTCAGTGCGATCTATGTTTATTTGAAATAATATAGTTTAATATAACGAGTATATAAATACAATATAACTTCAAGTTATATCAGCTCCGAGACGGAGGATAAACTGGTTAAGACGTTGGTGTTGTACAGCGGGTGTTCGGGGTCGATTCTTGTTCGTGGCCGGTTCGATTGGGGTTTAAACCCCTTTTTGTTTTGAATTATAATTAATTAAATATTATAATCCTAAATAGTGAATAAATGAATTTAAATCTTATATCCTAACAGCTCCTAGTAGGAGGATAAACTGGTTAAGGCGTTGCGGTTCTAAACGAGAGGTCACGAGTTCGATCCTTACAAGGGCCGGTTCTTACACAGAAGACCCCCCTTTTTGACCGAATTTTTGAATATTTACATAATTGGTCCCTGAAATTTCGAAAATTGACACAAATAGTCCCTGTACTATTCAGTTAAGTATGCTAACTGAGTTAATGTTTAAAGAAGGAAACCTTTATAAAAGGAATAACACAGTTAGGGTTTTCAGTTTATATAAGTTTAAAAATAACAGTTTTGGTCCCTACAGTTTAAGTTTAAGAAAATGACCAAATGAACCCTAGACTTTTAAAACAAATTATATATATTTATTTCTTTTATAAAATAAGTTTCAAAAATTACAAAAAGAACCCTAAACTTGTAGTTTGAAATAATTTCACTTTTAGCCATTGTATTTATATAGTTTCAAAAATGACAATTTAGCCCCTAAAATAGTACTTTCAAATAATTACGGTTTTAGTCCTTGAACTTAAAAAGTAATAGATTTCAAGCAGGTTTTAAAGAAGGTCAAATAGGTCCCTCAACTAATAGTTTCGCAAATAGTCACAATAAACCTTTATAGTTTATGTAACCGTGTTTAATAGCATAAAAACTCAACAATTTGAAATTGTTTCACGTGTTTGTATCGGTATGAGCACAAAGCAAGTAGGATCAAATAAGTTTCATTCCAGATACGGTAATTGTTACAATGCAAGTCAAAACAAATACAAGTGTGAAAACCAAGGTGGTTACAATCTCCCCTACTTTAGGAAATTTCGTCCCGAAATTTATTCGAAAGAGACCGTAGAATGTAATTGTAATGATTGAAAAGATAAGTAAGGAGTTTGTTTCTAGAGCATCTTGTGGTGTTGATAGTTTTTGAAGAATCTATGAGCATCATTGAGTGTATAGAGATTGTTTTGTATATCACTATGTTATACTAAATTTGTAATAAAAAGAAAAAAAAAATTGATAGTCTATTATGATGTGAACAATTTACATTTGAAATAAATCATGTAATGAATCAAATTTAGACTTAGAACTATAAGGTGGTGGAGGTGGTAGAGTCAGTCGCATCTGAGCAGCTAATTGTCTTAGCATGTCTTCCAACCATTTATTTCTTTCTGTCAGCCATTTTATTTGTTGAGACAAATTTCGAACCTGATCGTTTAACCTAGTCACTTCGACTCCCATTGATTCTGGAGGTAGGTTCATTTGAGGCACCGTACTTGGGCCTGCTATATCAGTTGGTGGCAGTTGTTGTTCTACTTCGTTTAATAGTGACTGGAAAAACTGTGGCTGTTTGCAAAAATGATTCCGATGCTAGCTGTTCTTGGATTATCATGTTTTCATCAAACAAAGTTTCTTGCATCGTTGAATCCTCCTCGAAAACTAACGGTGAGAAGTTTTGTAAGACGTTTGGTGTTAATGGTTGGGATAGGTTAGTTGTAATATGTTCTTGTATGTGGCAGTTGTGGTTGCAGATCAACTCGATAAAAAGACGATTGAGGAAGCTGCAACAATGATTGTTGTAAATTTTGTGTGGAGGTACTTTCTAAGATAACTGGAGCTCCCTCCGACTGGAATGGTTGAGTTGGTGTACAAATATGAACAGGGATTAGCCTAACGATGTGAAATTTTACAATCCCAGGTGCCTTTGGTGGAGATAATCCTTGGATAATCTGATCACTTAAGACACCTAATGTTGGTGCACTACATCTGTCGACTTCGTCTTGTATCGAGTCTTAGACTAGCTAGAATAGATCAGGGCACGTAAATCGAGAGAATGAGAGAGAGTTAGCAAGATTTCGCTTGAATGAATATGTATGTAAAGGATTTCGCTTGAAGCAGCTCAAGCGAAATCAACATGTTAAGATTTCGCTTGAGTCATGCTGAAGCGAAATCTCAATCCCTATATATAGGAGATCAAGGTCAAGCGAAATCATAAGTTGTTTTTGTGAGATTTCCATACCGAGATGCTGCCGGTGTGAGAACTGATTGTAATTGCATTCATATCAATACAAATCAGTGTTAAAGAGAAGATTCAGCTGTTTATAGGTCAAATACTTGTTTTCCGCACCTGTATTTGATGGAATTCCTCTGAACCGACTCGTTTAGGTCGCAAACACGGTCCCTACAATTGGTATCAGAGCCAGTTGAGGAGTTCTGCAGGATTTCAGCTGAAATTGACATCGTTCTCTTACTTCTACATCTTCTTTTAACAGTTCAGAAAATTTTCACGGTCAAAATCAATTTAATTTCTTACGGATTGTTTAAAAGTACAAGATAACAAACCCTTGAAAGTTTCACAGCCAAATTCGACCTAAAAGTGATCAAAATCGACCTTCGAATGGATTTCGCTTGAAGGACACAGCTTCATTGGACGATTTCGCTTGAAACTTCAAGCGACACATAACATTTCGCTTCAAATAGATTTTGTTTTCGCTTCAAGGATCTCGCTTCAGGGTTTTTATTTCAGAACGTTTTCGCTTCAGTGTTTCGCTTCAAGGATTTCGCTTCAGAAAGTGTTAAATTGAAAATTTCGCTTGAATCATTTCGCTTCAAGGATTTCGCTTCAATCAGCTTGACCATTTCGCTTCAAAGGTTGTTCAGTTGATCATTTCGCTTGAAGGATACAAAGTGACTATTTCGCTTGAAAGAATCTGTTATTGAAACATGGACAACGATTTCCACAATGCGTTTGCAACACCATCTAGTTCATCTTCCATTGCTCAAAACATGAATTCAGAAAACGAAACGGGGACGACTCAGAAACCCCCCGAAGCTAATGGGAATTGAAGAATACTACGGATGGAAAGATAGATTCGAAAACTGGGTGCAAGCAAATCATCTAAGATCATGGGAATGTATTCTGACAAAGTATGCTCTACCACGAACTGAAATGCAGACTGAAAAACAACTTTCAGATCTTAGTAAGGAAGAACGGGAAATATACCGAGCTGAAAAGATGATGATCAGTTTGCTTCAACAGGCCATCAAAGAAGACATCTTCATACTACTTCAACATGATAAAACATCACAATCAATATGGGATGCTTTAAAAATCAAGGTTGAAGGCAGTACAAGTATGATTAAAAGCAAGAAGGCATTGATTAAAAAAGAGTTTGATTTGTTCACAAGTTTGCCCGGAGAAGATACGAAGAAACTTATTGAACGATACTGTCACTTAGTACGAACAATGTCGATGATGAACATCACAAAAGAAAATGAGGAATGGGTGGATAAACTTGCTGATGCGTTACCTCAAAAAGAGTGGGGAACTTATTTGATGATATTGAAGAATACTGGAGTTTATGATAGGTTGTCAATCTCTCAGTTCATTGAAAAGATTGAAAGTCAAGATTTGGAACAGCAGAAGATTGCAAGGATGAATAATCCAAGTGGTCAACAAGATGTAAAGATGTATTACAAGGGTAGTGTTCCGATTTCAGAAGCTGAGAAAAGTCCGAAAATCCAGACTGCATACAGTGTTGGGGATACCACAGTAAAGATTGATCAAAGCTCAAACAAAAGCAACAGTGGATTCTCATCTTATCCAAGTGTCAATCCAAAGACTTCATCAGAAAGCTTTCAGTCTCAAAGCACAAAGATGGGAAATGGTTGTGTGATTCAATGCAACATAGCTTTAAATCTTCCAGAAGGTCAAAGTTTTTCTGAAGACATTGCGAAAGATCATATGGCATTACTTGGTTCCGTGCTTATCTCATATGAAGGTTTAGTGGCTGGTCGAATTGGAAATCCTATGCTTACTAAAGAGGATTACGACCAAATAGATGCCGAAGAGATGGAACTAATGGATATCAAATGGTGTCTTGCAAGTGTTCTTAGACGTGCTGAAAAGTTCAAAACAATCACTGGAAGAAATGACTTTCTTGATGCTTGTGTTTCTACTTTGGGTTTTGATAAATCTAAAGTTACTTGTTTCAGGTGCAGGGAAAAAGGTCATTTTAAACGGGAGTGCAAGAACAGAGAAGTTAGTGGTGCTCAAAATCCATTTGGAAAAGATGATTACCATCGGAAAGCCATTTATCAGCAAGTTGGTCAAATACAAGACTCACAGACGGCTCATGGTAGAAAGATTGAAGATTCAAAGAAAGGATGTTTGGTAGATTTCAACTGGAGCAACTACATTTCTTCTAATAGCACAGCATGTTTAGTGGACCAAAATGATGAACAATTACCTGAAGGTTTCAGTTGGGATATGTTTGTTGATGAAAAGGGTGATTTCAAAGCTTTCATTGCAAAGATTGTTAGAGAACCAAATTTGTTTGCTACTTGGATGAGATCAATTGGTGAAACAGTGAAAGATCAATCAATTACATCTGAAGAAAGTTCAGAAAGTGCTGATACTGAATCATTAAGTACAAACGAGAGTGTGCATAATGAGGATACTTCAGAAAAGGAAGTTGTATTTGATCAAACACCATCTGATTCTGGTATTGCAGATGATGATTCTGAAAAATCTGTAGAGTTTGATCAAACACCGATTGAAAATATCAGTGATGATGAGGAAGAGAAACATATTAATATTGCTAAAAAACATCTTTCTCCTGAAAGTTTTCATTTTTATTTTGCAGATCGCATGGAGAAACTGAAGGAGAAACAAGCTGCAAAAGAACAACAACAAGATGAGAAGGTTGAAAATGTTGTTCAAACTGAAGAAGATAAAAGTGTGGATGAAGAAAAGGTGATTAAAACTGAGGAAGTAACTGGAGTAGAAAAAGTTATTGAAATGGTAAAAACAATCGAGGTTGAGAAGATTGTTGAAGTTGAAAAACCTTGCAAGAAGTGTTTGGAAGCTTGCAAAAATTGCGAAGAAAAAGATGTGACTCTGTTTGATAGAGAAAAACTGATAGAAAAGTTACTATCTGATATCAGCTATGTGAAAGAATCGTATAGCGTGTTGAACAGAACAGTGACAGGTCTTCAAACAACGAATTCTGAAAGAGAAAAGGCTTTAACGATGACAAATTCTACGTTGATGGCAAAGCAAAAGGCAATTAATCATTACATCGAAGAAAATGCTAATCTAAAGCAAGAGTTGGAGAAAGAAAAGATTGAGAATGAAAGGATCAGACGGTTATTACTGAGTTATTCTTGTTCTGATTATGTTATTGATCGAGTTTATCCTACTGTTGCAGGTTTTGAAGCATTTCAGGATGAAAAGACAAAGAATGAGACTGGTAAGAAATCGACTGTTAAATACAACAAGTGTCCGCCTCCTATCTGGGAAGGATATTCTCCTAGAAAACCAAATGAGGAGCAAGTCGAAAAAGCAGTCAATATAAAGTTAAAATCAGAGACAACTGACGTTTTACCAGATAACATTGACATCACATTTACCGCGTCTGATACTGATTATGAGTCTGAGTTAATCAAAAGGGTGGTTGATCAGGTGTTGGATACTGAGGAGGTGTCTGAGTCAAAATTTGAGTCTGGGTGTTCAAGTTCGTCAGTCAACAGTTCAAAGTCGTCGGAAAAACGGTCTTACAGTAAAGAATTTTTGTTATCAAAAGCAAATTTGGATGATGAAACATTTAAAGTTGCATATACTTTAAATGATTCTGACAAATTATACTCTGATGAAGAGTTTCCGATAGATAGTGTTAGATTTGACAAGATCAAAAAGGTTTTCAAAATGACGGAAATCAATTTTTCTGAAATTAAGGATCTAAAATCTACTGAAAAACCTAAAAAATACACTTCAAGAGTTCAACAACGGTTAAACAAGAAAAAAGGGAAAAAGGATTACAATTCTGGTTCTGGTTTTCAAAAGAAAACAAACCAAAATTGTAGTTACAAAAGGAAAGGTTTAGGTTTTATTCAGCAAAAAAATTACAGAAATTTAAACAATTCTAAACTAAAAACAGAATTTGTTTCAGGTGGAAGTGTTGAAGATGAACAGAAGAAACCTTTCTGGAGACAAACAAACCAGGAGTTTCTTGTTGAAAGGAAAAGAACAGGAACTGGAGTTTTTCATTCAAGAGACATTCTAAGAGATACAAGAACTTGTTTTCAATGTCAAGTTGTTGGACACATCGCTCACAATTGTCCAAACAAAGTCAACAGAAAACAGGGAGTCTCTGAAAAACTTAAAGAAAAAATGGTTGAAAGGAATGATTCACCAACTACAAACTTCAAAATTTTTGACAATTCAAAAAATGAAGTTGGTGAAAATTCTAAAAAATTGTACAAAAAGAGGGCAAAAGACAACCAAAAATGGATTGTTAAAAATTCAGATGAAAAATCTGACGATGAATCTGATTTCACAAAATCAGAGGAGTCACAAGATGAGATCAAAGATTTGATGAATGATGTTGACATTAAATCACTAAGTGTGGAAGAGATTAAACAAATGGTTGGTAAAGTAGAAATCTCAGATTTTGATATTAAAAAAACATTTAATGAAAATGTTAAGAAAATTTTTAAGAAAATGCTTGATGGGAAAGTAAAGGGGGTTAAAGATTTGTATGCAACTAAAAAGGCAACTTACAACCCTACTGCTCAGGAATTGGAAGCCACCAAGTCAAATAAGACTTGGGTGGAAGTTTGTTTCCCATGATAGTCTAAGGACTATGCCGGAGATCCCAAGTTTATATCGTGGATCAGGAATCGGCATTTTTCTAATATTTAAAATTTTTGGTTGAAAGTTTTTTATAGTGTTTGAATTTTTACAGGTTGTATGACTACGCCGGAGCTTCCAGGTTGGTAAGTGCGAAGCAGGAATCGGCATTTTGATTGGTAAAATGGTGATGTAGACGTAACATTCCTACAAGTGGTATTGTGTTCTACATGTAGTAATTTTTACAATTGGTATAGAAGGTGCATACATGCAAGTGGTAAATCAGGGACATTAATTTGTACTTGATCTACTACAAGTGATTAAAAGTAGACAATGTGATGAACCACACCCCGAATCTACAAATGATTATATCATAAAAACTTATTTTCCGGAAAAATCATTTTGATTAAAACAAACTTAAGTGTTTTGAAATCTAAATGAGAAAATAGTTTTGTGATAGGGGGAGTTCTGATTGTTTATGCCAAGTGAATGGCGATTCGATATCAGTTGTCACTTTATTGTACAGTTTGTTTTCAAATTTCCTAAAATGTGTTTGCATTTTAGGGGGAGTAAAAATTTTCAGAAAATTCAAAAACATTTGAAAATTTGAAAAAGACAAAAACATGAAAAATTCAAAAATGAGTTTTTGTTGCATATAGAGGAAATGATAGTACATCAGTGGACTATCACAACATGCTAAAGAAATGAAAAGAAAAATGTGATAAACAATCTTACTGTGGATATGTTAGTAGGTTTTTGCACATTTAGTAGATTGTGATGAGATATAAACCTAATTTCAAACTTGCTTGTTCTGTGGGTTAACACAAACTTGGATATATAGGTAACCCCTGAAATCTTGTTTGAAAGGTCCCTTATTCTGAGATACTAGGTCTTTATGCTCAGTGATATCTGGGGTATTATCCCGGGACTTCTGCTGAAAGAAATTTCTGACCTAGTCTCCGGATAATGCTTTCTGCAAATGCTTGAAATATAGCTCACCCTCAGCTAAAAAATGATGAAACATTGAAAAATGCTAATCATGGCTGTTGAAACAAAAGATCCTCTAAAGGGGACACACCAAAAGTCGAAGCCGTCATCTCTTTGCGTATCGAAAGATCGACCTGAGCTCTCACGGCCCTCGTACTATAATTTATTCCCTTACAGATATCATCTGTGGTATATTCACCTGTAAGACTGAATATTGGGATCTGGATACGGGAGTATATTCAAGTAGTGGGACACACAGATAAGTTTAAGTTGCTTAAAACATTAACATCGTATCTCAGATCAGTTGAACTTTGTGTGGAAATTTAAGTGGACAAATATACTGACAATCTAGGTAAATTGTTTAGAACTTAATATGAAATGAAGCTTAATGGTGTTAGTGATATGTTTCAGAAACTGATATGATCCTTTTGCACAAACTCACAAAAATATTGTTTGTAAATATTTCTTTATTGCATTCAATTACATTCAAAAATTACAAAAAAGATTTTAGTGTGTTTTAGCATAAATTTTGAAAAAATCAAAAAGATTTTCTACAACTGATATTGGAAAGCTGATTGTCAAAATTTCAAGTGCTAAACATGATGACTTGGTTGTGAAGGGAAATGAATCTTAAAATGTAAAAAGGTTTGTTAAACAATTGTTATTTTAAAACCTACATTTGGTTCATCATTGATTTGTGATATGAGAGAGAGTTATCTGATTATATCAGATTGTTGGTGCATTTAAATTGTTAAATTTAGAAAATTTATTTCTGGGTTAAGATTGTTACAGGTGAGCCAGATTAATTTGTTCAAAGCTTATGAAAGTTAGAATCTGATCATGAATCTAAAGTTCGCTAGCTGCTTATGCTGATGAACTTAAGGAATCAAGAGATCTGATCAAGAGAATTAGATGAAATCCAGGCAATGATCTTGTAAACAACATTTGAGTCAGGCATCGATCCTAAAGCAGATATTGCTGAAGAACAAATGAATGCCAGCAAATCGTAAGGGGGAGTCTGATAGAGCCAGGTGATTCTGGAGAAGAAGATAGAGAGAGAAAAGCCCAGAGACTGATCAAGAATGAAGATGTGAAGACACAGTGTTATTGTGACTCGATAGTCGACTCGTCAACATCTGAGGGGGAGTCTATTGGTGCACTACATTTGTCGACTTCGTCTTGTATCGAGTCTTAGACTAGCTAGAATAGATCAGGGCACGTAAATCGAGAGAATGAGAGAGAGTTAGCAAGATTTCGCTTGAATGAATATGTATGTAAAGGATTTCGCTTGAAGCAGCTCAAGCGAAATCAACATGTTAAGATTTCGCTTGAGTCATGCTGAAGCGAAATCTCAATCCCTATATATAGGAGATCAAGGTCAAGCGAAATCATAAGTTGTTTTTGTGAGATTTCCATACCGAGATGCTGCCGGTGTGAGAACTGATTGTAATTGCATTCATATCAATACAAATCAGTGTTAAAGAGAAGATTCAGCTGTTTATAGGTCAAATACTTGTTTTCCGCACCTGTATTTGATGGAATTCCTCTGAACCGACTCGTTTAGGTCGCAAACACGGTCCCTACACCTAATGATTTTTCTATTTTGGTAATGTAAGACCCTCCCATGAGACTTCTTAGAGGATTTGTTTGTTGACTAAAAAAATATGTAGCAAGCTCGTGGGCAATATTACAAGGAACTTGCTCAAAAATACTATGCAGATGGAAAAGTTCGGTTGAACTAACCCTTTGTTGATTATACTTGCGCCCCGTGATAGTGTTGGCTAAAACACGGTGCATATATCGATAACGAGGGTCTGTGAAGTTCATAGAATTATTGTTGCCACACCATTCTTTTGATAAATGGCATCGCCAATATTCTGTCATTTCCGCGGAGGAATGAGAGGTTGATGCCTCCGTAAAAATGGGTTGTTTAACTTCTTCCTCTGTATATATGCCCAGATGAACTGTGAATTCTGTTAATGACAGAGTATGAGGTTGCCCACAAAGTCAAAAATGAATGGATTCATTGGTAAGACTTTTATTATATTTGAAATAGAAAGTGGACAAGAACTCATATACCAGTTCATCGTATGATGGTTCTAGGATGTCGAAGAAACGGCGCCAGGGCGTATTAGGTGGTAGTAATCCTGCCAGTAAACCACTAGAATCAAACATTCCCATTCGATGCCAATCAATACTGCTAATAGTAAAAACTTCAAGATGCTTGAGTTTTCGATACCTCTCTCGATTGGGTAAATCAGTCAACCGAAGGAATGGATGAATTTCTGCTGTATTTGAAGATTCAGCATATGCTACTGGGAAATTTGTCATTGGAATATTAGGTTTTGTTGAACTAAGGAAAGTTTGGGTATGGGTTATTTTGGGTGTGTGTTGAGTTATATCAGAAGTTGTAGTTCTTGTGTAGATTAGCTTGAGTAGTGCGTTTCTTATATAAATAAGGAAATTTCGGCTTACACCATACGATCGGTTAAGGCTTCCATGATACGTTCTAAAACAGTTTATTGCAGCTAGTTTGAAAATTTGAATTTGAAAATGTATGATTTCGAATTTTGAAAATTTGAATTTAAAAATGTATGATCTTGAGAAAATTTTGATTTTGAAAAAGAATTGTATCGTATAAAATTGATAATAGTAAAACGTAGGTTGATTAAAACTTGGATTGTTCCAAAATGGAACTTTGACTAAACCGAAATAAATCAAAAGTCCTTTTGAATTAGGGTAACGTGCTTTGGCCTATAGGTATTTTGTACTCTCCTCGATAGTCCCCAGGTGGGCAAACTGGTCCGTTAATTTGGATTTGTACGAATTGCCAGCCTAGACAGGACGTCCCGACTACCGATGCTTACCCTTCCAGTTACTACACGTTTCCATTCGATCGAAAATTTGAAACTTTGGCGAGATTGAAAATCGAGGAGTAGAACTAGTTATCAAGGTGTGGATGTCACTCCTATCTTGACAATTTCGTTCCTAAAATGTGGATGTTACTTACCAAGTGAGGAGCAAATTCCGAATTGTTGGTAAGAATCCACAAGAATATGAAATGGAAATTTCCGTCAAGGTAAGGAACTCAATCCTATCTTGATGATATGTCTCCATTTGTTGTTATAAGAAATATAAACAAAATTTTATGAAATCATGCATATGTATAAATGTAGGAAAAAGATTTAGTATAAAATAAATAACAGAATCACATGTTGGATTTAAAATTTGGATAGTTCCAAAACGGAATTTTAACCAAAGTGGTCGAAAAGTCTTTTGAATTTGAGAAGCATGCCTTGGCCTAATAGGTGGAATACTCTCGCCGACAAGTCGGTTAACGGTATTTACCCTTCCGGTTACTACATGTCCTAAATCAATCGAAATTTCAAGACTTGGCGAGATTTATGAGAAAATCAAGGAGTGGAACTAGTCGACAAGGTGCGGGTTTCACCCCTAACTTGGCGATTTCGTATCCTAAGTGTGGTTGGTACACGTCGGGTCAAACTTTAATTTCAACACTTTGACGAGGGTCCATTAGAATTCAAAATTGAAATTCTTCATCAAGATGAGGACTTCACTCCTAGCTTGATGATGAATCTCGTATAAGAGAATAGGTAGATTGAGAGTCGTTCACCAAATTATGGGTTTCACTCCTATTTTGGTGAATTTATTTCGTTTGTATAATATGAGTGTTTACGGATTTAGAATAGTCGAGTAAAATGAAGAAAAGCGTATGTTGAAGATTAAGCAAACAAGTATAAACATGTCAAGAATGGCACATAAAGATGAAGTATTAGAACAAATATTAACACAAAATAAAACATGTATTGACACATAAGAATTGTATGTCAAGTATTAACACATAAGTGACGTACATGTTTAAAGGTCCGAAAGATAATAAATAATGAGAAAATAAAGTAACATGCAAGTATTTCAAGCAAAACATGAGAATTTAAAAATCAGAGGGGGTTTTGAAAGTAATCACTTAAGGATAGGTGATGAGCATTTGTAAAATCTAAAAATGAGATCCGTGGTGACAAGGCATTGGTTACAAAAGATAAGGATAGGGATGAAGACAAAGGCAAAGATAACGGAAGAGTTTGCTAATGGAAAGTGTCCTAGGTAAGTTATAGTCTAGGTCAAAGTATTACTAATAACCTAAATCCCTATAACCATGGCTCTGATACCAATCTGTGACACCCTGACCGGAGGCGGAAAAGTCAAGGGCATCATGAAACATGGCAGAATACATTTGAGCACATGATGATTAAATTAAGTTGAAATATAGTTTAGATTCAATTAAAGAGATTGCATTCACATCCGAGTAAATAAGAGTACATAAACAAAATACATCATAACAAATTGTTTCACAAATAATAGATTCAGATTTAATCTAAGGCATAAATCTTGATCAATCCTATATGAAATATTCTTGCAAATCATAGCATCAAACATTGTCACCTGAAACATATGTTAGAAAAATATTGGGTCAACAAACGGTTGAGTGAATTCATAGGTTTTGTTAGGCAAAAATAACAATGTGATATGAAAATGGTTTAACACTGTGGCATGTGATATGTCTTTAAGCAAAAGAGTAATACAAGTAGTCACTTGGTGGTATATTCAAACCTTCGTTATGACGTAACACGGGTCTATCACCACACTTCCAAAAAGTTTCACATGAGTATCAACAACAACAATTGCAACAAATAGTATCATATGTTTCATCCCAAAAATAATTGTATCACATCGTATCATATGTTTCATCCCAAATATAATTGTAAAATTGGACTATGAACTCACCTTGATTGCGGGTAAGTCCAAACACGTATAAGAGTTTTTGGGAACAAGATTTCCACGTTACTCTAATAGATTGAACATGCAACAATATAGAATTTGTATCAATAAAAGCGTTTAATTGTTTTTGAACGGAAATCCAAAATCTATAGAATTTAATAGGGTTTGGATAAACGGTGATTATGTGGTTTGGATAACCTAATAGAGAACTCGGAAAATTAGTATAATATAAAGGAATTATTTATAAGAAAATATCCAATTAACATAAATTGCAAAATTATACAATTGATTTAATATAAACATTTGTAATAATAAATCAAATATAATTAACGTGTATAATTAAACAATCATAATTGAATATAATGATCATTGACAAAATATTGTACAAGTGATATAATTAATTTATAAAAGTTATAAATTAGTTTAGATGGTTTAAAATATATATTATTTGATAAATGATAAATATTTTGTTTAAAAGAATTAATATGATAATTATATAACTAATTATCAAATTAATTATATTAAATCTGAATAATTAAAAATAACATTTTTAATTATTGAACTTGAATATCACTGATTTAAAATAATTATTATGGTCTTCGGATCATTTTAAATAATTAAAATGAATTAATTTGTTTAAAATATCAATGAATAAGTTCATATAAGTTTAATTATCTAAATAATTAAATATAATACAAATTCAGATTCTAAGTTTATATAAACTCAGTAATAAGTCTAAAATAATTTTGGATATAAATTATATAGTTATATAATTTAATTACACTAAATTAAATTATATTCATAAGTATTAAAACTGATTTAATTATATAAATATCAAAATTATATAAAATATCAGTAACAATATTATTTTTGAAAATTTCACCATTTAAAATAATTAACATAAAAGTTTCAGTATTTATTTCCTAAAAATTGATTTATTATGAATTATTTAATAATAAACTGTTTTAATATCATAAAAATTAGTTTTATAAATAAATTGACTAACTTTATATTTTTAATAAAAGTAACAGTGTCTAATAATGTTATAAAAATTATTGAAATGTTAAAAGTATTAAAAATAAAAAGAATAAAAAGGTTTGGTTGTCCCCGGATTCGAACCCGGGTCAACCGGTTGCAAACAAACAGACACAACCACTGGGCCATGCCTGGTGGTTATGTTTAAGTTTAGTTTAAATAAAATAAATACAGAAATGGAAATTGGTCATCTTCAACCTCTAGAAAGTCAACAGACGTCAAACCGTATGTAAACAATGGGCAAACCCAAATTTCAGTCTAAATTAAACTTATGGGAACATTGTATAACCAAAAACAAATAAATTGGCAAAGATTAAACTGACCGGTATCGTCTGGATCGATGGTTCGACTAATTCCGGCAAGGTGTTACTGTTCCGGCGAGTTGCAGGTTTCAATTCGGGAATATGCGAAGTGTTGGTGGATTGTGAAGGGTGTAAGAGGTTCGTGGGAGTCTGAGGGACTTAAATACCAGCTCAATTTGATCTCAGATCCAACAATTCTTAATGGTTTTGATATGTTCTTATTTTTAAATAAAAAGTCCGATTACAGCAATTTTGGCACCGAAATATGTCGATTAAATGTTCAGTTGAGTTGGGTATGGGTTGTAGACCCCTTACACATGTTCTGGACAGATCAATGACCACTAAACAATCGTTTAGAATTGATTTCCGGTTCCTCAGTGCGATCTATGTTTATTTGAAATAATATAGTTTAATATAACGAGTATATAAATACAATATAACTTCAAGTTATATCAGCTCCGAGACGGAGGATAAACTGGTTAAGACGTTGGTGTTGTACAGCGGGTGTTCGGGTTCAATTCTTGTTCGTGGCCGGTTCGATTGGTGTGTAAACCCCTTTTTGTTTTGAATTATAATTAATTAAATATTATAATCCTAAATAGTGTATAAATGAATTTAATTCTTATATCCTAACAGCTCTAGTAGGAGGATAAACTGGTTAAGGCATTGCGGTTCTAAACGAGAGGTCACGAGTTCGATCCTTACAAGGGCTGGTTCTTACACAGAAGACCCCCCTTTTTGACCGAAATTTTGAATATTTACATAATTGGTCCCTGAAGTTTCGAAAATTGACACAAATAGTCCCTGTACTGTTCAGTTAAGTATGCTAACTGAGTTATGTTTAAAGAAGGAAACCTTTATAAAAGGAATAACACAGTTAGGGTTTTCAGTTTATATAAGTTTAAAAATAACAGTTTTGGTCCCTACAGTTTAAGTTTAAGAAAATGACCAAATGAACCCTAGACTTTTAAAACAAATTATATATATTTATTTCTTTTATAAAATAAGTTTCAAAAATTACAAAAAGAACCCTAAACTTGTAGTTTGCAATAATTGCACTTTTAGCCCTTGTATTTATATAGTTTCAAAAATGACAATTTAGCCCCTAAAATAGTACTTTCAAATAATTACGGTTTTAGTCCTTGAACTTAAAGAGTAATAGATTTCAAGCAGGTTTTAAAGAAGGTCAAATAGGTCCCTCAACTAAAAGTTTCACAAATAGTCACAATAAACCTTTATATTTTATGTAACCGTGTTAAATAGCATAAAAACTCAACAATTTGATATTGTTTCACGTGTTTGTATCGGTATGAGCACAAAGCAAGTAGGATCAAATAAGTTTCATTCCAGATACGGTAATTGTTACAATGCAAGTCAAAACAAATACAAGTGTGAAAACCAAGGTGGTTACAATCTCCACTACTTTAGGAAATTTCGTCCCCAAATTTATTCGAAAGAGACCGTAGAATGTAATTGTAATGATTGAAAAGATAAGTAAGGAGTTTGTTTTTAGAGCATATTGTGGTGTTGATAGTTTTTGTAGAATCTATGAGCATCATTGAGTGTATAGAGATTGTTTTGTATATCACTATGTTATACTAAATTTGTAATAAAAAGAAAAAAAAATTTGATAGTCTATTATGATGTGAACAATTTACATTTGAAATAAATCATGTAATGAATCAAATTCAGACTCAGAACTATAAGGTGGTGGAGGTGGTAGAGTCAGTCGCATCTGAGCAGCTAATTGTCTTAGCATGTCTTTGATACGTGTGGAGTGTTATATATATTAGGTGTATATTTTAAGCCCTTTAACACTTTTTAGCCAAGTTTTAAATTTATAAAACACGATATTTACTAACACTAAACACACATATGGGCAAGTGCACCCATCGTGAGCGTAGTATAGTGTTGGGAGATACCGAGGTCGTCCAAGGACACAAGAGTTTTAGTACCGGTTTATCCTCAACGTCTAATCAAATCAAAAAGTTTAGAAAAATGTTTTAAGCAAAGAAAAATAAAAACTAACTAAAATGCTGAAAATAAAAATAAAAATAAAAACAGATAGAAAAGATGAATCACGTGGTTCCGACTCGTGTATAGTGTAACCTTTGATTATTTCCGCACTTTTGCACTTATTTAAGAGATTATCTTAGTTATTGTAGTAGGCCCCTCTTTTGAAGGTGACGTTACCCTCAACCCAGTAGTTTGAGTCAGAAAGGATACAATCCTAAAGGGTCGGATTATTGAAAGATAATTAATTAAGTTATTAATGAAAATTATGGTAGGCCCCTCTTTTGGAGGTGACGTTACCCTCGACTAAGTAGTCTGAGTCAGCAGGGATACAATCCTAAATAGCCAGGTTATAGTATTAATAGTAGTTAACCTATGAGGGGATCAAAGAGTTTGGACCCCCGCCATCCAATACCGTTAAGTATTGAAGGAGGTCCTACTAAATTTGATCCAGGTCCATTGCAGGACCTCTAAACGCTGAACAATGGCAAGACTCTTACCAAACCGTTCCCTTAACCCCCGACCAGGTAGCCAACATACCTCCATATAGACCGTGGAGATATGAATGGTGAAAATCTTTTATTTTATATAGACAGTAAAATAATGCCAAGACACCACGGACAAACGATAAGGAAGAATCACCTTCAACATAAGAAACTAGTTATTAAAGTCATTAATACAAAACCAAGTAAAAAGTGCGAAAAGATTAGAAATAAAAAGTATTACACTAGACACTTGTCTTCACCAAGTGATGTAAGAGACTTAGGCAAACATGGCCTTGATTGTCAAGAACTCTTACGATCAATCTTGGATCCCGAGACGACTCACACACTCTATGATGGACAATGGATGATGGTGGTGGATGATGGTGTTATGGTGGTGGTGGGTGGTGGGTGAAGTGTGAGAGAGGTGGTGTGCCAAGGGATGGTTTGAGCTTGAGCCAAGCACTCCTATTTATAGGCTGAACAGAAGCTCGGGCACGGCCCCATGTCCACATCCTCTCTTTCTTCATTTAATGCAACTTGTCTTTATTAGTTGACCACGCCCCCGTGTCCGCTGAGCACGACCCCGTGTGCAGAAGAATCTTTGTACTATGAAGATTTGCCTAGATTGTGCGAATCTTATAGTTGACCACGGCCCCGTGTCCGCTGAGCACATCCCCGTGATGGGCAATAGAAGCTTCTACCACTTTGTCTTTTCTGCTGACACTTGGGCACGCCCCCGTGCTGGCTGAGCACGGGGCGTGTTCAGTCTTCAGTCTTCTTGTTTTGCTTGGGAAGATGCTGTCGTGGGGTCGGGCATGCCACGTTTGTTCCTTTTCTTGTATTTTGCTGTCTTTTTGCTTCTTTTGTTAATTTGAGCTCATTTAATCCTGAAAATACAAAAGGAAGACAAAATCACACTTTTTCCAACTTTAGTACTAAAAAAGGGTTACTTTTATGCCACAATTGATGTAATTTATATGTTTCATTTTGCACACATCAAATACCCCCACACTTGAATCTTTGCTTGTCCTCAAGCAAAACTCTTTATAATGTGGCTTTACACTCCCAAATGGAATGGGTAGAAAAGAAGGTTTTTGGGCTTGTCATAGAGTGTCGGGATTTCCAAGATTCTTTATTTAGTTTTATTTTTTATTTATTTACAATCCTATTCGTTATGATTTATTTAAAACTTTTCATAAGAGAAATTACTTATTAGGGCATAACATGCCTTTTTAAAATTCTATTTATATACAAGTTCACATACCTCACGGGGATCACTCAACACTCGGCCGAAAATATATTTTTGTGGATCACTCGAGAGCGGCATGGAACTTACTCCTACCATAGGCTTGCCAAGCAATCAATCCTCCTCCTTTTTAACTATATACCTTTGTAAATATCAAGAGGACTTTTTGGGTGAAGGGTTAGGCTTGGGTTAAAGGTAGGTGGTTGGGTTAGTGGTTAGTAGAAAAAGGGCGAAAAGCGTAACAAGCGTCGGTTTTCGTAAGACTTTTTATTTTTGTAACTTTTATTTTGATGAAGCTATTATTCAAACAAAGTTATTTTTGATGAACTTGTTTGTTTATTTTCTTTTGCTTCATCATCAACACATTTTTTTTTTGAAAAGTCATATGAAAAACCGAGCTAGTTACTAAAACAAAGGGTTAAAAATGAAAAAGGTTTTGGTGGGTAAAAGGGTGTTTGGTGTGGGTTATGAAATGAAAAGGTTTAGGCTCAAAGGGGCTAACTAGGGGGATTTTGGGTAGGTGGTAAAAAAAAAGGAAAATAATGGTGTAGAAATAAAAAGGGTTAGTCCTAATGCCTCCATCATTTACTTACTCGGGTTTAAGTTGGTAAGGACCGGGAATGTATCGTCATGGCAAGTTCTAGAGTCGTAAGAACCAAGCGGCAATTCACACAAGAAACGAAAAATGAGCATTTAGTCTAATGATATGTAATTGTATGCTCAATAAAGGCTCAAAACTCACATTTGTGGGAATGGGTTTTTATGTGATCAAGTATATATAATCAAATTTTAACTAAGTTTGTCATGCCTTTTCATAATTTTCTTATGTTGGTTCTTTTTATCACGACGCTATCGGTTGTAAATTCGTAAAAATATAACCTTTTTAGAACTTGAAATTCCCAAGTTAAACCAAGACAAGTAAAAAAAATTGAAAATTTTTGAAAAAAATTGGGGTGATTAGTGGTTCCAATAGAGTTTTGTGTAAGGCTTGTATTTAGGACTTGCAAGATTCAAGGTTTTAGCATCCCCCCCACACTTAAATTACACATTGTCCTCAATGTGTCCCAAAAATAAATTTTTAGGTTGATTGAATGTGTAAAAGGTGTGATTTAAGCAAAAATTTATGTTACTGGGCACTGGACACGGCCCCGTGTTGTCCGGGCACGGCCCCATGTTCAAGTGCCAGTAACAAAATTAAATCAAGAGAAACAGAAGCCTGGACATGGGGGCGTGTTGGGTGAACACGGCCCGTGTCCAGTTACCTGAACTGGGTCTTTTCTGCAGACTGTGCAGCACGGGGCTGTGTTGGGCGGTCACGGCCCGTGCCGAACCTACTGTAAATGAAGAATTTTGTCGGATGGCCCTGTTTTCCTACATAGGGTGCTGGTTCAAGCTTCCCTTGTATCCTTTGTCATCTCAAGTGTGTTTTATTCCTGAAAATTAAAACTAACTAGAAAACATGAAAATTAATCTAAACTAAACTAAGGATAGTTCCGCGGAATGCCTCCATGGTGCGCCACGTTTATAAGGGTCCTTGGCTAGACCCAAAGCCTGGTCATATGTTACCCAAGTGGGATGTATTGCATCCCATGTTACACCGTCGGGGAGCATCATCCCAGCTTGAGTCTATGACCTTCATGTAGTTGACCGGGTCTTCGTCCTCTACTCTCTTTCCACATTCAAACTTCACTTCCTTGTCCCCAAACTTCAATGTTAACGTTCCGTCATTCATATCCACCACTGCTTGGGCGGTGGCTAGAAATGGCCTCCCGAGGATGAGAGGGACATCGGTGTCTTCCTCCATGTCTAGGATGACAAAGTCGGTTGGGAAAACGAAGTTGTCAACCTTGACCAATAGATTTTCAGCGACACCTTGTGGAAATTTGACGGATCTGTCGGCGAGTTGTATGCTCATCTTTGTAGGGCTTGTTGTTCCTAGGCCGAGTCGGTTGAACATCGATTTGGGCATGAGGTTAATGCTAGCCCCAAGATCGGCTAATGCATTACAAACGGGGGATTCCCCGATCGAGCAAGGAATTGTGAAGCTTACGGGATCAATTTTCTTTTGTGGGAGTTTGTTGAGTACTAAGGCGGAGCATTCTTCGCCTAAGTTAACTAATTGCAATGATTCAATTTTCCTTTTGTGAGTGAGGAAATCCCTCATAAATTTTGCATATTTAGGCATTTGGGTTAGGACCTCAATAAAAGGAATATTAACATGCAATTGTTTTAGTAAATTTTCGAACTTTGCGAATTTCTCATCGGTCTTTTGACGATTTAACCTACCGGGGTACGGAATTGGATGAGTCTTGGTGGGCTCTTGATTTGGTAAAGAAGCCTTTTCTGGTTGGGGTGCGGGTGGAGTCGTGGTTTGGCTAGACAGGCTTCCTTCATCTAGCGGTAATGGAGCCTCCTCGGGACCCACGGTTCGATTTCTCAATGTGATGAGATGTACTTGTGCTTTTGGGTTGGTTTCGGTATTGCTAGGTAACGCGCCTTGTGGTCTCTCGGAGAAATTTTGAGCTGTTTGATTTAATTGTTTTTCAATGTTTTGAATGCTAGCTTGTTGATTTCTAAAATTCGATTCCAATTGTTGAAATCGACCCGAGTTTTTCTTTTCGGTGTCGGAGATGAGGCGAGATACAGTATCTTCAAGCCTTTCTCTTCCACCTTGTTGTTGAGAAAAATTTTGTGGTTGTTGAAAGTTAGTTCGTTGGTTTTGTTGGTTACTACTATTGCCGGGATCTCTCCAACCAAGATTAGGGTGATTACGCCATCCTTGGTTGTAGGTACACGTTGGTGGACCCGAGGGCCTAGGTCTATTATCAATATAGTTTACCGTTTCTGTTTGGTCATCAACTTCTTTCATACAACTCCAGTTTTCATGTGGCCCACCACATCCTTCACAAGCCATAACCGAGGCCGTTTTTGTCATTTCTAGCTTTTTGATTTTCGAAGAGAGGGCCTCAATTTGGGCTTGTAAAGAAGTGCTTTCATCAACCTTATGGGCGCCCGGGGCAATAGATTTATTACCTCGGGGAGTGTGCCATTGAAAATTGGTTTGAGCAATTTCCTCAATTTGATTGTATATTTCATTTGGGCGACGATTACCTAAAAGTCCCCCGGAGCTAGAATCATGTGTTTGTCTTGTGTGTGGCAACAACCCATTGTAGAAAGTGGATACTTGTTGCCATACCGCAAGGCCGTGATGAGGACACTTTCTTAGTAGCTCCTTGAACCTTTCCCAAGTTTCATATAAGGATTCCCCATCCTCTTGTGAATATGTATTAATTTCAGTCATTAATTTAGCCGTTTTAGCAGGAGGGAAATACTTATATAGAAACTTTTGGGCTAGTTCATCCCAGGTGTTTACCGAGCCAACTAGGAGGGTGTTAAGCCAAGCCTTAGCTCGGTCTTTTAGTGAAAATGGAAACATTCGAAGGCGGATGGCGTCATTTGATGCTCCATTGATCCGTAAGGTATCACATATTTCTAAGAAATTAGTAATATGTAGATGGGGATCCTCGTTCGCAAGCACATGGAAGGTTGCGGAGTTTTGAAGCATTTGTATCAAATGCGGTCGAAGTTCAAAGTTATTGGCTTCGACATTCGGTGCATTGATAGCGGCGCCGAGATTACCTACGGTGGGCCGTAGGTAATCCATGGGGGTACGTTGGTCCGCCATTGGAAGTGGATCCCCCGAAACTTTCTCTTGATTTTTAGCTTTAAGTCTTTTTCTGAGAAAGCGTTCGGGTTCTTCTAGAGGTTCTTTTATGTCTCTACTAGAACTGGAGCTCATGCACTACGTAGGAAATTCAAATGTGGCGCCAAGGTTCCAAGTCCTGCGATAAAAACAGAAAAGAATGTTGGTCAGAAGGTTCACCACGGCCCCGTGCTCAGTGGACACGGCCCGTGGTCAAATTTACAGTAATTGTTCTCCGGATCCCTGTTACTGGGAGTTGGACACAGCCCCGTGTTGCACTGACACGGCCTCGTGTTCAGCTCTCTGTAACTCGGAAAATAAAAACTGCCAGTGATAGTGCTGGGCACGGCCCGTGTCCGACCAGGCACGGCCCGTGCTGAGCTCTGCAGAAACAGAAAAAACTAAGAAAAATCCAAAAAAAAAAAATTGAAAAATAAGAAAAAAGATTAGGCCGTTGATTCCTAACTTTCTTAAAATCCTTGTGTCCCCGGCAACGGCGCCAAAAACTTGATGCGTGTGGAGTGTTATATATATTAGGTGTATATTTTAAGCCCTTTAACACTTTTTAGCCAAGTTTTAAATTTATAAAACACGATATTTACTAACACTAAACACACATATGGGCAAGTGCACCCATCGTGAGCGTAGTATAGTGTTGGGAGATACCGAGGTCGTCCAAGGACACAAGAGCTTTTAGTACCGGTTTATCCTCAACGTCTAATCAAATCAAAAAGTTTAGAAAAATGTTTTAAGCTAAGAAAAATAAAAACTAACTAAAATGATGAAAATAAAAATAAAAATAAAAACAGATAGACAAGACGAATCACGTGGTTCCGACTCGTGTATAGTGTAACCTTTGATTATTTCCGCACTTTTGCACTTATTTAAGAGATTATCTTAGTTATTGTAGTAGGCCCCTCTTTTGCAGGTGACGTTACCCTCAACCCAGTAGTTTGAGTCAGCAAGGATACAATCCTAAAGGGTCGGATTATTGAAAGATAATTAATTAAGTTATTAATGCAAATTATGGTAGGCCCCTCTTTTGGAGGTGACGTTACCCTCTGCTAAGTAGTCTGAGTCAGCAGGGATACAGTCCTAAATAGCCGGGTTATAGTATTAATAGTAGTTAACTTATGAGGGGATCAAAGAGTTTGGATCCCCGCCATCCAATACCGTTAAGTATTGAAGGAGGTCCTACTAAATTTGATCCAGGTCCATTGCAGGACCTCTAAACGCTGAACAATGGCAAGACTCTTACCAAACCGTTCCCTTAACCCCCGACCAGGTAGCCAACATACCTCCATATAGACCATGGAGATATGAATGGTGAAAATCTTTTATTTTATATAGACAGTAAAATAATGCCAAGACACCACGGACAAACGATAAGGAAGAATCACCTTCAGCATAAGAAACTAGTTATTAAAGTCAATAATACAAAACCAAGTAAAAAGTGCGAAAAGATTAGAAATAAAAAGTATTACACTAGACACTTGTCTTCACCAAGTGATGTAAGAGAGTTAGGCAAACATGGCCTTGATTGTCAAGAACTCTTACGATCAATTTGGATCCCGAGACGACTCACACACTCTATGATGGACAATGGATGATGGTGTTATGGTGGTGGTGGGTGGTGGGTGAAGTGTGAGAGAGGTGGTGTGCCAAGGGATGTTTTGAGCTTGAGCCAAGCACTCCTATTTATAGGCTGAACAAAAGCTCGGGCACGGCCCCGTGTCCAGTGGGCACGGCCCCGTGTCCACATCCTCTCTTTCTTCATTTAATGCAGCTTGTCTTTATTAGTTGACCACGCCCCCGTGTCCGCTGAGCACGACCCCGTGTGCAGAAGAATCTTTGTACTATGAAGATTTGCCTAGATTGTCCGAATCTTATAGTTGACCACGGCCCCGTGTCCGCTGAGTACGGCCCCGTGATGGGCAATAGAAGCTTCTACTACTTTGTCTTTTCTTCTGACACTTGGGCACGCCCCCGTGCTGGCTGAGCACGGGGCGTGTTCAGTCTTCAGCACGGGGGCGTGTTCAGTCTTCTGTCTTCTTGTTTTGCTTGGGAAGATGCTGTCGTGGGGTCGGGCTTGCCACGTTTGTTCCTTTTCTTGTATTTATGTTAGATTTTGCTGTCTTTTTGCTTCTTTTGTTAATTTGAGCTCATTTAATCCTGAAAATACAAAAGGAAGACAAAAGCACACTTTTTCCAACATTAGTACTAAAAAAGGGTTAGTTTTATGCCACAATTGATGTAATTTATATGTTGCATTTTGCACACATCAGTCTTCCAACCATTTTATTTCTTTAACCTAGTCACTTCGACTCCCATTGATTCTGGAGGTAGGTTCATTTGAGGCACCGTACTTGGGCCTGCTATATCAGTTGGTGGCAGTTGTTGTTCTACTTCGTTTAATAGTGACTGGAAAAACGGTGGCTGTAATGGTGGTTGCAAAAATGATTCCGATGCTAACTGTTCTTGGATCATCATGTTTTCATCAAACAAAGTTTCTTGCATCGTTGAATCCTCCTCGAAAACTAACGGTGAGAAGTTTTGTAAGACGTTTGGTGTTAATGGTTGGGATAGGTTAGTTGTAATATGTTCTTGTATGTGTGGCAGCTGTGGTTGCAGATCAACTCGATAAAAAGACGATTGAGGAAACTGCAACAATGATTGTTGTAAATTTTGTGTGGAGGTACTTTCTAAGATAACTGGAGCTCCCTCCGATTGGAATGGTTGAGTTGGTGTATAAATATGAACAGGGGTTAGCCTAACGGTGTGAAATTTTACAATCCCAGGTGCCTTTGGTGGAGATAATCCTTGGATAATCTGATCACTTAAGACACCTAATGATTTTGCTATTTTTGTAATGTAAGACCCTCCCATGAGACTTCTCAGAGGATTTGTTTGTTGACTAAAAAAATATATAGCAAGCTCGTGGGCAATATTACAAGGAACTTGCTCAAAAATACTATGCAGATGGAAAAGTTCGGTTGAACTAACCCTTTGTTGATTATACTTGCGCCCCGTGATAGTGTTGGCTAAAACACGGTGCATATATCGATAACGAGGGTCTGTGAAGTTCATAGAATTATTGTTGCCACACCATTCTTTTGATGAATGGCATCGCCAATATTCTGTCATTTCCGCGGAGGAATAAGAGGTTGATGCCTCCGTAAAAACGGGTTGTTTAACTTCTTCCTCTGTATATATGCCCAGATGAACTGCGAATTCTGTTAATGCCATAGTATGAGGTTGCCCACAAAGTCGAAAATGAATGGATTCATTGGTAAGACTTTTATTATATTTGAAATAGAAAGTGGACAAGAACTCATATAACAGTTCATCGTATGATGGTTCTAGGATGTCGAAGAAACGGCGCCAGGGCGTATTAGGTGGTAGTAATCCTGCTAGTAAACCACTGGAATCAAACATTCCCATTCGATGCCAATCAATACTGCTAATAGTAAAAACTTCAAGATGCTTGAGTTTTCGATACCTCTCTCGATTGGGTAAATCAGTAAACCGAAGGAATGGATGAATTTCTGCTGTATTTGAAGATTCAGCATATGCTACTGGGAAATTTGTCATTGGAATATTGGGTTTTGTTGAACTAAGGAAAGTTTGGGTATGGGTTATTTTGGGTATGTGTTGAATTATATCAGAAGTTGTAGTTCTTGTCTAGATTAGCTCGAGTAGTGAGTTTCTTATATAAATAAGGAAATTTCGGCTTACACCATACGATCGGTTAAGGCTTCTGTGACACCTGTGCCTCCACGACCATCAAACCAATACTAAATCAATGAAATATTGTATTTCATCCTTGGGATTTGTATAAATATGTGTATCATTTGCACATATCAATTCTTGTTCCGATTTCAAGCTTTAAATCACTTTGTAGAAGGTCATACGCAAACTGGTGCATAAACGCAATCAGTTTAACGTGACGTACACTCCGGAACTGTGACGTAAGCCAAACATACCCTAAATATCCTTTACATAACTTAGAAATAAGTTTCGAAGGATTCGGTATGGCAAAAACATGTTTATTTGAACTAAAGAACTATTTACGACAAAACTGCGAAACTAACGTGGGTGACCGCCCGGATAATATTTAAATCCCAAAAAAATTCTGTTATGATTAAAATTTTATTTTAATCAGGTTCGTGATGAAAAATAAATTAAAACGCCTAAAAACGTTATTTTTCAAGTTTAAGCGCGTACCGCGTGTTTTTGCGCAGCACAGTGCTTCTAGTGCAAAACGCAGACAACACAGCGAGTCTTGGCAACTGAAATTTATTTCAGTTATATTTTGGCGAGTTTATTTTTATAGGATAATAAAAATAATTTAGAACGCCATAAACCGGGATTTAAACGCTAGATAAAATACCCGATGTCCAGTTAAACACCCGTTTTAGCCTACATATAGCATGTTTTTATAAAAATATGCATATATATACACACATTTCGTGTATATATGTAGGTAGGACAAGTGCCTTTTCTTTCTTGCCACTTCTCACTCATCCATGACACTTGTTGATACAAGTAATCTTTCATAAGATTTCCATATCGCTTCATATATCATTCCATATCAATTCTTTAGATCACAATCTTCACAAAAATCCTTCTCTCAAATAAACCTGAATATATCACATATTTGATGCATCTAAACCCTTATAAAATGTTGATGTTATGATAGTATGCTTTAGGCACTTGTACATGTGAAAATATGTTGATTTAAAGCTCAAGAAATGATGAAAAATAGTTATATGACAAAAACTGTTTTAGATCAGGTTACAAACACTAAAAATAATATTATTTGATGTATTATAGTGGCATGAAACTTTGACATAGGTTTACTAGCTTTGCAGGTTGTACATATAGCTTAAAAAGTGGTAAATTATGTGAAATTTGCATGATTTATGTGCTTTGTTTAAGACCTGCACTTTCATGAGTATAACCATTAGTTTATTCAGTAAATAACATGGGTTGTGTCAAAATTTCAAGTCGTTTCAATTTGGGATGGTTCGGGTAACGTTGGATGCAAAACTATGCGGTAAAACGGTCAAAAAATCGCCTTTTCGGAGTATTTTTATAAAAATGTTTTAGATCAGTAACCAAACTGATATTTTTGATATAAAAATAAGTATTTTAACTTATATTAAGTTTACTTGGTGTTTGGTTAGTCATACGTGACTTCCGACGCCCAAAAATGTCACCGAATCCCTAAAATAAGTGTTTTTCGACATACACTAGAATGGGTTGTTCATGGGTTATTTTATGTGTTACAATGTGCTATGTGTTTTACAATATGTATATGATCATGTGTTAGTGTTGAAAATATTAGGTGTGTTACAGTCGAGTACATATATACAAATACACCAAAATAATAAAAAATAATAACTTTTCGAGAAATATCAAGTTAAGTGAAAATTCTAAGTGTCGGAGAAACTTCGATATTTTTGTGAGTTTTTATTATTAAATCATTCTTATCTAATTTAGGATGAATAAACAATTTGAGGGATTGTGTATAGAAACGCACCCAAAGGTGAGTACATAGACCCCTCTTTTACGGTTTTCAAACTGTTTTGGGGTGAAACACATGTGGCTAGTTGTTACTTTCGTGCTTTCCATTGTTTTTACATCTTATACTTGCTATGTTCATTAGTACACTATTAGTACATATTTTACATTACATTTTCTGCTATGTATGATGACTTGGCATGCTAGCATATTGTTTTACATTGCATCTCTGTTGCATATGTTCTCGTAACATATGGACACATTATTTACATCTCTACCTTGTATGTTCACTTAAGCATACTAGGTACATTATTTTCATAAAACATGTTTACATTTGGTATATCATTTGGTTTGTTTAACGGGACTAAATTACATTCATTAACACCGATCATGCCGCTCGGTAGTAGGTAGTGGTACCATAGGACTTGACAAATCCCGTTCCTAAAACCCTAGGTTTGTTTGAGTGGAAGGAATGACCAACTCCGAAAACATTTCTTTGATAACCTTCACTCTAAGGTTATCCGTCTGTCTCAAGGCTTGGATGTAGGCATTTAACATTACCGCATAAATGGTTGTATCAGTAAAGCATGCATTATTCTACAAAGCATAATTTTAGATTTATTCAAGTACTTTATTTTGTACATTTTTACTTGTGGGTTAAGTAGTCTCATTTTACTTACCATACATAACTTTTGATTATACATTACATGATTTACATTGATGGTTTTTACATAAACATTTGACACTTGACTATACATAAACAATTTTACATTGATGGTTTTTTTGGTAAGTGATTTAAGTAAGGAGACGTGTGTAGTATGATACAAGCATGGTGGATGCGCCGCTGGTACTTTCTATATATAAGTGTTTGTATTATATTACACGTCGTAGTATTATTTAAATCATTTCAATTCGGACTCATATATTTTACACAAATGACATATTTTTCACAAGACATTGTTTTACAAAACAACTTATTTTATACAAACTCATTTTACTTGGTTATTCATTTAACCCTACATTACTCTTTTACATATCATCTACTTTATCATCACTTTTCATCTGATTTACAAAACAAAACACTTTATAAGTTTCATGGCTACTTTTGTAAACACTTTTCTTCAAACTTATATGTCATGAATCCCAAATCAATAAAACCTATGTATCTCACAGGCATTTTTATGCTGACGTACCTATTTTCACGTGTGTTTCAGGATGTGATGCGTAGGATTTATCAAAATACAATTAGGCGGACTTGGACCTTAGCAACAATAAAAGATGCAAGACTAGTTAATTATGTTATATTTCTTGTTTGTTAAGACATTGTAACTCTCTTAATCAATAAAACGAAATTTCAATTTTCCATGTGTTATGAAACAATGATTCTGTTACAACACTCCCCGACAATTTTGCCACGTTTTGTTGTTTTACATGGTCGGGGTGTGACAGAAGAGTTGGTATCAGAGCTCATGGTTATAGGGAATTAGGTTGTTAGTAATGTTTTGACCTAGTCTATAACCCTCCTAGGACCCTAACGCGAGTTTACTTGCTTTTATTCATAAAACAATACCGTCACCTATCCTTAGGCGACTACCACAACAAGAACATAAATTTCAAAACCGCCTTGAAAACTAATCATCTGTTCTAGGATGATTGATTACCAGGTTTTGAACCCTCTAAGTATTCAAAATCTCGTTAAAGTTTAGGTCTTATAATGTGAACACGTGCAAACTGGAAGGGTGAATGCCTGTACCCTGAGTTTTCTGTCTAAGGCTAGAGTGTTCGTACAAATCTGCAGTATCGGACCCGTCACTCTTACCTGGGAACTCTTGGGGTGAGTATTCACTTATAGGCGAGCATGTCTTCAGTGATACATTAATGTGACCCGTCTACTTTGATTCATCATCGTCTCATTTGTTTGCCTTAGGTAACAAACAAATGATCGCAATTTTTATGCATTGCCATTCTGTTTTGTTTATCCGATAAACATTTCACTTGTTTCTTCCTATGTCTTTCATTCTCTTCTAGAATGTCTCTTCCTCTCAGCAACGGTCAAACGTCCGAGCAGACTGCCAAATTTGCCAAGCGAATAGGCGAAGTGATCCTGAAGACCGTCGAATTAGCTACTGCCATGTATCGACTCCAGAATGAAGCCACGCAGGAACCACCACAGGAAAAAGAAGCCAAGCCTTCACCAAAACCGAAGAAACGTAAAGCTTCAAAGACTTCTCCAGTCGCTGCACCAAATCAAGCAGGACCTAGCCAAGTGGCAACACCGCCTGCTAAGAAGCAATACAAGGGAACGACACCGTTATGCGACAAATGTAAGGGGCATCACCAAGCTCACCTACAGTGTCGTCTATGTGTATCATGTGGGCGAGTTGGTCACCTGGCAAGTGTTTGTCGAATTAACCCGAACCAAGGTGGTCCAAATCAACCACAAGCCAACCCTGTCCAAGCTCGCTTTCCACCTGGATCGTGCTACAACTGTGGCAAGATGGGTCATTTTGTGAACAAATGCGCAAAGCTTGCTAATGCAAATCTGACCCTCGGATGAGCAGTTGGCTGATTTGAAGATGTTGCTGTCTTATGCTTTTATTTCTTTGGTTTTCTTGTAATGTGAAACAATCTGTTTTGTTCATAAATAAATTGTTGTTCACAATTCTGATGTACAATTGTAGTTACATATGTGTATGGCATTACCTAGGATACCTACATTAAGGAACTATGTTCTTTACAAACTACTCTTATGATTCCCCCTTTCAAGTGATCACTCATGATTTCTAGGAGACGAAGTACAAGAAATATAGCGAAATTATGAGTAATCGTGATTTTTGCACATCTGAACCTTTGAATCCTTGGTTAGATGACTAAGGGTATATTCAATCTCGTACCCATATCACTTCATTCTGGTTTTGTAACAATATACATAGTATAAGTATTTCAAAAAAAAAAAAAACCTTCATGATTCCAAAAGATTTCATATAGTTTGAAAACAATTTTTCAAATGCACTGTCTATGTTTTCAAAAACAACCTTCATGATTTCAAAATGTTTCATATAGCATGAAAACAATATTAACACAATATATTTTCTTATCAAGTGCATGATTTCAAAGAACATTATTCATATTTTCAAAAATTTTACCTAGCATGATTTTAAAACATTTTTATAAATATACATACCTAATACACCTACTTTATGATTTCAAAAGTATTAAATGTAAGGTTTCAAAAACATTGAACACATTTTTTTTAGAACCCCATGCATAGATTTCAAAAATATTTTTCTCATACATTAACTTAACCTTCAAATTCTACTTCATATGTCGCCTTGATATATCTAGCATCTCAACTTCATAAGCATTTTTACTTCATGTTTTGACTTAAGCACATCCAGTGCAAGGTTTCAAAACATCTTCAACTTCTAAAATCCATATGGGATCTTTTTATCTTCACAATTAGACCCTTGTGGATGATTATCATTTAAATCAGAGTCCTTAATTGGATTCCTTGTATGCCTTAATTCGAACATTTCGGTTCCTTATAATCGAAATCGAATTTTCTCTTTAAAATCTTTCTATCTTTATAGTTAGATTCTTGGAAATATTTAAAGCACCAATCAAAATCCACTGATTGGATACTTGGTGTACTTTGAATACATGTGCTCTGTTAGAACAAATTAACAAAATGATAACAAATCAAGTTAAACAATTATGTGATTATGTGTTTATGCATTTTGTGTTTTCTTTTATGCATTTTGTGTTTTTGTATACTCTGGATATTCATTATCCAAATCCTTGTAGAATCTTTCATATCTTCACACGAGGGATTCGTAGTAGGATGTTCAAAAAGGTACTACCCTAAAATCCTTATTGGGCTTCTACATGATAATCAAGACCCTTGGATTATATAGTACCATTCCATGATTCATAAGAGACCCTTTTAGAGGTCTAGTAAAAAAGATTGATTCAGAATCTGGTTAAGAATGACATGTGCTGATATAGCTGAACAGACTCCTTGGTAGTCTATTTAAATCATTTAATGATTTAATTAAAAGGACCCTATGGTGGTCTAGTCACAATCATCACAGGCTCGTTCATTGTTTTCTTCCCCTACACATTATAAGATACACTACGTGACTATGCAAGGAATTACGTAATTATGGATGCATACATAATTATGAAATTCAGTGCATAGAAACCCAGTAAGAATTATTATGTGTAAGAACCGATAGCGACAACAATAACAAAATGTGAACGATATAATGGAGGTACGGTGGACGCACCAATAACGCTTACTAGACTTATATATAAGTGTCCCTCCTACATTGTAAGCATGATGTTATTTAAAGTTACTAGAAGTTCAAGAACTCTAACCAGTGTTGTTCGATCTTTTCAACTTCATGTTTCAAGCTCTCACAAGTTTCCTCTAAATAAAATTTGGGGACGAAATTTCCTAAAGTAGGGGAGACTGTGACACCTGTGCCTCCACGGCCATCAAACCAATACTAAATCAATGAAATATTGTATTTAATACTTGGGATTTGTATAAATATGTGTATCGTTTGCACATATCAATTCTTGTTCCGATTTCAAGCTTTAAATCACTTTCTAGAAGGTCATACGCAAACTGGTGCATAAACGCAACCAGTTTAACGTGACGTACACTCCGTAACTGTGATGTAAGCCAAACATACCCTAAATATCCTTTACAAAACTTAGAAATAAGTTTCGAAGGATTCGGTATGGCAAAAACATGTTTATTTGAACTAAAGAACTATTTACGACAAAACTGCGAAACTAACGTTGGTGACCGCCCGGATAATATTTAAATCCCAAAAATATTCTGTTATGATTAAAATTTTATTTTAATCAGGTTGGTGATGAAAAATAAATTAAAACGCCTAAAAACGTTATTTTTCAAGTTTAAGCGCGTACCGCGTGTTTCTGCGCAGCACAGTGCTTCTACTGCAAAACGCAGTCAACACAGCCAGTCTTGGCAACTGAAATTTATTTCAGTAATATTTTGGCGAGTTTATTTTTATAGGATAATAAAAATAATTTAGAACGCCATAAACCGGGATTTAAACGCTAGATAAAATACCCGGTGTCCAGTTAAACACCCGTTTTAGCCTACATATAGCATGTTTTTATAAAAATATGCATATATATATACACACATTTCGTGTATATATGTAGGTAGGACAAGTGCCTTTTCTTTCTTGCCACTTCTCACTCATCCATGACACTTGTTGATACAAGTAATCTTTCATAAGATTTCCATATCCCTTCATATATCATTCCATATCAATTCTTTAGATCACAATCTTCACAAAAATCCTTCTCTCTCCTCTCTCCCAAACCGTCCACACTCCTCTCTCTCCTTCTTCATCTTCTTCAAGTCTTGTTCTTCATATTCAATCTCATTCCTAACAACCTTCAAGTTGGTATGAAGATCTAAAGGTGATTCCAAGGTGTTCTCAAGTGATTCAAGCTTCCTATCATCAAAAATCTCATCCTACAACCTACTTGAATCTTGAAGGTATAACATTTATTTTCAAATCATACTTTTGATTCTTAGTTGTTCTTGATGATTTGAAGTTTCTCTTGAATCTTGGGATTTTCACTAAACTTGAAATCTAAAATGAAATGGGTCTTGAAACAAACAAAAATGGTGGTGTATATATATGTATATAACCGTACATATATATGTGTGTATATGAGTTTATTTTTGAGTTAGATTTTGATATCTTGTTAAGTACTTGTTTATGTTGTTATATGTTCATGAATGGTGGTAAAAATGCAAGTATTTGGTGATTTATGTAGGATATGTTAAATGTAAATAACATCAGCAAATAAACCTGAATATATCACATATTTGATGCATCTAAACCCATATAAAATGTTGATGTTATGATAGTATGCTTTAGGCACTTGTACATGTGAAAATATGTTGATTTAAAGCTCAAGAAATGATGAAAAATGGTTATATGACAAAAAATTTTTTATATCAGGTTACAAACACTAAAAATAATATTATTTGATGTATTATAGTGGCATGAAACTTTGACATAGGTTTACTAGCTTTGCAGGTTGTACATATAGCTTAAAAAGTGGTAAATTATGTGAAATTTGCATGATTTATGTGCTTTGTTTAAGACCTGCACTATCATGAGTATAACCATTATTTTATTCAGTAAATAACATGGGTTGTGTCAAAATTTCAAGTCGTTTCGATTTGGGATGGTTCGGGTAACGTTGGATGCAAAACTATGCGGTAAAACGGTCAAAAAATCGCCTTTTCGGAGTATTTTTATAAAACTGTTTTAGATCAGTAACCAAACTGATATTTTTGATATAAAAATAAGTATTTTAACTTATATTAAGTTTACTTGGTGTTTGGTTAGTCATACGTTACTTCCGACGCCCAAAAATGTCACCGAATCGCTAAAATAAGTGTTTTTCGACATACACTAGAATGGGTTGTTCATGGGTTATTTTATGTGTTACAATGTGGTATGTGTTTTACAATATGTGTATGATCATGTGTTAGTGTTGACAAGGTTAGGTGTGTTACACTCGAGTGCATATATACAAATACACCAAAATAATCAAAAATAATAACTTTTCGAGAAATATCAAGTTATGTGAAAATTCTAAGTATCGGAGAAACTTCGGTATTTTTGTGAGTTTTGATTATTAAATCATTCTTATCTAATTTAGGACGAATAAACAATTTGAGGGATTGTGTATAGAAACGCACCCAAAGGTGAGTACATAGACCCCTCTTTTACTGTTTTCAAACTGTTTTGGGGTGAAACACATGTGCCTACTTGTTACTTTCGTGCTTTCCATTGTTTTTACATCCTACTCTTTCTATGTTCATTAGTACACTATTAGTACATATTTTACATTACATTTTTTGCTATGTATGATGACTTGGTATGCTAGCATATTGTTTTACATTGCATCTCTGTTGCATATGTTCTCGTAACTTATGGACACATTATTTACATCTCTACCTTGTATGTTCACTTAAGCATACTAGGTACATTATTTTCATAAAACATGTTTACATTTGGTATATCATTTGGTTTGTTTAACGGGACTAAATTACATTCATTAACACCGATCATGCCGCTCAGTAGTAGGTAGTGGTACCATAGGACTTGACAAATCCCGTTCCTAAAACCCTAGGTTTGTTTGGGTGGAAGGAATGACCGACTCCGAAAACATTTCTTTGATAACCTTCACTCTAAGGTTATCCGTCTGTCTCAAGGCTTGGATGTAGGCGTTTAACATTACCGCATAAATGGTTGTATCAGTAAAGCATGCATTATTCTACAAAGCATAATTTTTTATTTATTCAAATACTTTGTTTTGTACATTTTTACTTGTGGGTTAAGTAGTCTCATTTTACTTACCATACATAAATTTTGATTATATATTACATGATTTACATTGATGGTTTTTACATAAACATTTAACACTTGACTATACATAAACAATTTTACATTGATGGTTTGTTTGGTAAGTGATTTAAGTAACGAGACGTGTGTAGTATGATACAAGCATGGTGGATGCGCCGCTGGTACTTCCTATATATAAGTGTTTGTATTATATTACATGTCGTAGTGTTATTTAAATCATTTCAATTCGGACTCATATATTTTACACAAATGACATATTTTTCACAAGACATTGTTTTACAAAACAACTTATTTTATACAAACTCATTTTACTTGGTTATTCATTTAACCCTACATTACTCTTTTACATATCATCTACTTTATCATCACTTTTCATCTGATTTACAAAACAAAATACTTTATAAGGTTCATGACTACTTTTGCTAAACACTTTTCTTCAAACTTATATGCCATGAATCCCAAATCAATAAAACCTATGTATCTCACAGGCATTTTTATGCCGACGTACCTATTTTCACATGTGTTTCAGGATGTGATGCGTAGGATTTATCAAGATACACTTAGGCGGACTTGGACCTTAGCAACAATAAAAGATGCAAGACTAGTTAATTATGTTATATTTCTTGTTTGTTCAGACATTGTAACTCTCTTAATCAATAAAACGAAATTTCAATTTTCCATGTGTTATGAAACAATGATTCTATTACAACACTCCCCGACAATTCCGACACGTTTTGTTGTTTTACGTGGTCGGGGTGTGACAGCTTCCATGATACGTTCTAAAACAGTTTACTGCAGCTAGTTTGAAAATTTGAATTTGAAAATGGATGATCTCGAGAGAATTTTGATTTTGAAAAAGAGGGGATTGTATCGTATAAAATTCATAATAGTAAAACGTAGGTTGATTAAAACTTGGATTGTTCCAAAATGGAACTTTGACTTAACCGAAATAAATCAAAAGTCCTTTCGAATTAGGGTAACGTGCTTTGGCCTATAGGTATTTTGTACTCTCCTCGATAGTCCCCAGGTGGGCAAACTGGTCCGTTAATTTGGATTTGTATGAATTGTCAGCCTAGACAGGACGTCCCGACTACCGGTGCTTACCCTTCCAGTTACTACACGTCTCCATTCGATCGAAAATTTGAAACTTTGGCGAGATTGAAAATCGAGGAGTGGAATTAGTTATCAAGGTGTGGATGTCACTCCTATCTTGACAATTTCGATCCTAAAATGTGGATGTTACTTACCAAGTGAGGAGCAAATTCCGAATTGTTGGTAAGAATCCATAAGAATATGAAATGGAAATTTCCGTCAAGGTAAGGAACTCAATCCTATCTTGATGATATGTCTCCATTTGTTGTTATAAGAAATATAAACAAAATTTTATGAAATCATGCATATGTATAAATGTAGGAAAAAGATTTAGTATAAAATAAATAACAGAATCACATGTTTGATTTAAAATTTGGATAGTTCCAAAACGGAATTTTAACCAAAGTGGTCGAAAAGTCTTTTGAATTTGAGAAGCATGCCTTGGCCTAATAGGTGGAATACTCTCGCCGACAAGTCGGTTAACGGTATTTACCCTTCCGGTTACTACATGTCCTAAATCAATCGAAATTTCAAGACTTGGCGAGATTTATGAGAAAATCAAGGAGTGGAACTAGTCGACAAGGTGCGGGTTTCACCCCTAACTTGGCGATTTCGTATCCTAAGTGTGGTTGGTACTCGTCGGGTCAAAATTTAATTTCAACACTTTGACGAGGGTCCACTAGAATTCAAAATTGAAATTCTTCATCAAGATGAGGACTTCACTCCTAGCTTGATGATGAATCTCGTATAAAAGAATAGGTAGATTGAGAGTCGTTCACCAAATTATGGGTTTCACTCCTATTTTGGTGAATTTGTTTCGTTTGTATAATACGAGTGTTTGCGGATTTAGAATAGTCGAGTAAAATGAAGAAAAGCGTATGTTGAAGATTAAGCAAACAAGTATAAACATGTCAAGAATGGCACATAAAGAATGAAGTATTAGAACAAATATTAACACAAAATAAAACATGTATTGGCACATAAGAATAGTATGTCAAGTATTAACACATAAGTGACGTACATGTTTAAAGGTCCAAAAGATAATAAATAATGAGCAAATAAAGTAACATGCAAGTAGTTCAAGCAAAGCATGAGAATTTAAAAATCAGAGGGGGTTTTGAAAGTAATCACTTAAGGATAGGTGATGAGCATTTGTAAAATCTAAAGATGAGATCCGTGGTGACGAGGCATTGGTTACAAAAGATAAGGATATGGATGAAGACAAAGGCAAAGATTCGGAAGAGTTTGCTAATGGAAAGTGTCCTAGGTAAGTTATAGTCTAGGTCAAAGTATTACTAATAACCTAAATCCCTATAACCATGGCTCTGATACCAATCTGTGACACCCTGACCGGAGGCGGAAAAGTCAAGGGCATCACGAAACATGGCAGAATGCATTTGAGCACATGATGATTAAATTAAGTTGAAATATTGTTTATATTCAATTAAAGAGATTGCATTCACATCCGAGTAAATACGAGTACATAAGCAATGATCATTGACAAAATATTGTACAAGTGATATAATTAATTTATAAAAATTATAAGTTAGTTTAGATGGTTTAAAATATATATTATTTGATAAATGATAAATATTTTGTTTAAAAGAATTAATATGATAATTATATAACTAATTATCAAATTAATTATATTAAATCTGAATAATTAAAAATAAGATTTTTAATTATTGAACTTGAATATCACTGATTTAAAATAATTATTATGGTCTTGGAATCATTTTAAATAATTAAAATGAATTAATTTGTTTAAAATATCAATGAATAAGTTCATATAAGTTTAATTATCTAAATAATTAAATATAATAAAAATTCAGATTCTAAGTTTATATAAACTCAGTAATAAGTCTAAAATAATTTTGGATATAAATTATATAGTTATATAATTTAATTACACTAAATTAAATTATATTCATAAGTATTAAAAATGATTTAATTATATAAATATCAAAAATATATAAAATATCAGTAACAATATTATTTTTGTAAAGTTCACCATTTAAAATAATTAACATAAAAGTTTCAGTATTTATTTCCTAAAAATTGATTTACTATGAATTATTTAATAATAAAATGTTTTAATATCATAAAAATTAGTTTTATAAATAAATTGACTAACTTTATATTTTTAATAAAAGTAACAGTGTCTAATAATGTTATAAAAATTATTGAAATGTTAAAAGTATTAAAAATAAAAAAAATAAAAAGGTTTGGTTGTCCCCGGATTCGAACCCGGGTCAACCGGTTGCAAACAAACAGACACAACCACTGGGCCAGGCCTGGTGGTTATGTTTAAGTTTAGTTTAAATAAAATAAATACAGAAATGGAAATTGGTCATCTTCAACCTCTAGAAAGTCAACAGGCGTCAAACCGTATGTAAACAATGGGCAAACCCAAATTTCAGTCTAAATTAAACTTATGGGAACATTGTATAACCAAAAACAAATAAATTGGCAAAGATTAAACTGACCGGTATCGTCTGGATCGATGGTTCGACTAATTCCGGCGAGGTGTTACTGTTCCGGCGAGTTGCAGGTTTTATTTCGGGAATATGCGAAGTGTTGGTGGATTGTGAAGGGTGTAAGAGGTTCGTGGGAGTCTAAGGGACTTAAATACCAGCTCAATTTGATCTCAGGTACACAATTCTTAGTGGTTTTGATCTGTTTTTATTTTTAAATAAAAATTCCGATTACAGCAATTTTGGCACCGAAATATGTCAATTAAATGTTCAGTTGAGTTGGGTATGGGTTGTAGACCCCTTACACATGTTCTGGACAGATCAATGACCACTAAACAATCATTTAGAATTGATTTCCGGTTCCTCAGTGCGATCTATGTTTAATTGAAATAATATACTTTAATATAACGAGTATATAAATACAATATAACTTCAAGTTATATCAGCTACGGGACAGAGGATAAACTGGTTAAGGCGTTGGTGTTGTACAGCGGGTGTTCGGGTTCGATTCTTGTTCGTGGCCGGTTCGATTGGGGTTTAAACCCCTTTTTGTTTTGAATTATAATTAATTAAATATTATAATCCTAAATAGTGTATAAATGAATTTAAATCTTATATCCTAACAGCTCCTAGTAGGAGGATAAACTGGTTAAGGCGTTGCGGTTCTAAACGAGAGGTCACGAGTTCGATCCTTACAAGGGCCGGTTCTTACACAGAAGACCCCCCTTTTTGACCGAAATTTTGAATATTTACATAATTGGTCCCTGAAGTTTCGAAAATTGACACAAATAGTCCCTGTACTGTTCAGTTAAGTATGCTAACTGAGTTAATGTTTAAAGATGGAAACCTTTATAAAAGGAATAACACAGTTAGGGTTTTCAGTTTATATAAGTTTAAAATAACAGTTTTGGTCCCTACAGTTTAAGTTTAAGAAAATGACCAAATGAACCCTAGACTTTTAAAACAAATTATATATATTTATTTCTTTTATAAAATAAGTTTCAAAAATTACAAAAAGAACCCTAAACTTGTAGTTTGCAATAATTGCACTTTTAGCCCTTGTATTTATATAGTTTCAAAAATGACAATTTAGCCCCTAAAATAGTACTTTCAAATAATTACGGTTTTAGTCCTTGAACTTAAAAAGTAATAGATTTCAAGCAGGTTTTAAAGAAGGTCAAATAGGTCCCTCAACTAGTTGTTTCACAAATAGTCACAATAAACCTTTATAGTTTATGTAACCGTGTTTAATAGCATGAAAACTCAACAATTTAAAATTGTTTCACGTGTTTGTATCGGTATGAGCACAAAGCAAGTAGGATCAAATAAGTTTCATTCCAGATACAGTAATTGTTACAATGCAAGTCAAAACAAATACAAGTGTGAAAACCAAGGTGGTTACACCTTTGACCACCACGGCCAGTACCAACCCAGCATGTTTCTTTCGAGTGACCAACTCTTCCACAAGATTCATACTTTCTAGCTCGGCATCGTCCATTATGATGCAACTGACACGCATCACATTTGGGCAAAGTGCCCATATACCCCTTTCCTTTGGCCTTAGCCGGTGCATTTGTCTCATCCTTCTTGTTTATACTGCTGGTACTTTTCTTAAAGTTGGAGAACTTCCGCTTGTTCTCACCGGAGGACTCGACGTGAGTCTCCTTCTTTTTCTGGTCAGAGATAAAAAACTTGTTTAGCCTGATCGCCTCTTCAGTTAAAGCCACGCTCAGATCAATTGCCTCAGTAATTGTGGCAGGTTTCGACGTTGTCACCATACTCATAATCTGAGGTGCCAACCCCCAGATGAAACGCTCAACACGCTTGAATTTCGGACTAACCATGTATGGTACCACGTGAGATAGATCGTGAAATCTCTGCACATACTCCGCAATTTTGGGGCCATCCATCTTGAGGTTCCAAAACTCTATTTCTAATTTTTGAATTTCGGCCCTGGAGCAATACTTCTTTCGCATGAGCTCCTTTAGCTCGTTCCAAGTTAAAGCGTATGCTGCTGCCTCTCCCAGAGTCTGGACTTAGGGATTCCACCATGAAAGTGCTCCATCTATGAACAATCCGGAGATGTAGGTGACTTGTTGTTCTGGTGCGCATTTGCTCATTCTTATCATAGAATCGGTCTTCTCCGTCCATCGAACAAAGGCCACAGCACCCCCGGTGCCGTTGAAATTCAGCGGTTTACAGTCTAAGAACTGTTTAAAGGTACAGCCTGTACGAGTAACGTCATTCACAGAAAGCATTAGCAAACGCACATGGAATATCCAAAGGTAATGTAATGCGTCTCAAGCGACTTAAGCATTACCATGAGGTGGGTTGTTTCTTGAGGTACCCCCGCTAGTTTTAGCGCGTGAGGCCTCGTGCTCTGCTATCGCTCGTGAAATTCGTTCTTGTAATTCAGCCTCAGTAGTGGGCAATCTAGTTTCTCTTCGTGGAGGCATCTTCTAAAGAAGATAGTACGTTGGTCAGGTCATAATAAGTATAGTAAGTATGTAGCATGTAAAAACATTCATCAACACAAGTATACACTGAATAATATTTTTTTTATCATTTGGAACCTCATGGATGTTATGTGTATACTTAATAATATTCCAATCACAGCGTAAACAAATAATTCAACAATGAATGTAATGAGAATGTTGCGATTGAGCTATCATATATCAAGACCACAAGTACAGTTTACAAGTTTCACAATTGTATCATACACCAAAAGGGACTAAGGGTCACATCACCCCTGTCCAAATTGTCTACCAACTACGATAATCGCAAGTCAAAAGTCAAAGTGTGGTCTCCCAAAAGGCTGTGCAATCTGGCTCAATAGCTGCACTCTCATCAAAAGTATGCTATCTGCATAAAACCAAAAACCTCTAAGCTGATGGTTGAGGAGGAGGAGGTGGGGGAATGAAAAGCAAACGGCACATACGCACTAACTCCTCCTCGAGAGCATGGACGAGATGTAACAAACAGTTAATCTGCTGCTCCATAGTAAGGAATCGAGTATCGAAATCCGGGTAAGGAAATAGTGGAGCAGGTGGAGTAGCACACTGTGATGGACCAGTACCAGGTGGAGGACGCGGGATCCTCTCTAGCTCCGTGACTCTACGACTCAACATATCCTGCTGGAGCTGTAGTGATAAAAGCATATCATCCCTCGTATAACCAATGTGGAAGGGATGGTATGGATCAGACACAGGCATCGTGTTGGGCGGAAACCAAATCAGTGGCTCGCCCGTGGGTGCAGAAACAAAAGGAGCAGTGTGTAAACTGTGGCATGAAATGATCGGCTGCTGACACAGGAGGTATATAACTGGGCTGCTGACTCGATGGTCCTTCCCCAGGGCGGGGAGGAGGGATATCCTGAAGATATGTGATTCGTAAATCTGTGCGGTGTACGTCTGACACATGTGGGTGAAACTGAGCAATATCAACGGGTGCATGTACAGGTGCAGGTGGGGGAGTAACAGGTCTAACAAAAGGAGGAAGGTCGTCATCGTCCTCAATCCACCCATTGCGGGTGTGTGCATATATGGGGTCAACCTGGGCAGCAAAAGGAGCGTGATCAATAAGTATAGGGATCAGGTCAGAGGTGGTGCAGCAATAGGTACTTTGACAGGTACTGGATCATGCTTAGGTAAAGGATCGTGAGCAGGTGTAGGCTCTGGTGCAATCAAAGGCTCAGGGTCAAGATCAGCGGGTACATCAATGTGCTGATTGTCAGGAATGACAGGTGCATCAATGGGCTGCTCAGCAGGAATAAAATCAATCTCCTGCTCAGGATCAAAATCAGGATCAACAGGTGCCTCAAAAGGCTGCTCATCGGGGAGAAACTCAATCTCATGCTCAGGGTCAAAATCGTGTGGAAAGATAGGATCCATCTCATCATCAAACTAAAAATCCTGATCATCGTTGTGTGGACCAACAGGCGCGGCAGACATAGCCGTGTCAGAATCCGAATCGGTGGGATATCACTGTAATCCCAATGCATGTAAGGTACTGGAAGACACTGACTCAAAAGAATCAGGGGCTGAATGATCAAAAGACATCTCAACAATAGGAACGTCAACTAGCAGAACAGCAATGACATCGGCGACTAGAACTCCATCATCCTGGGCCTCCTCAGGGGGACCCTCAATAAAAAGATCAATGTCATCGTCAGACATACCGTCAAGAGGCAGATCCTCAAGAGGAAATGCAGCAAGAGGAAAAGGAGTAGGGATCGGAACAAGAAGTAGATCCTCGTCAGGAAGACCATAAGCTAGTGGTATAATATCGCCAAAATCCGGCAAGGCGAAAGGCTGAAAATCATCAGTATCATCTGAAAGCATCTCTGGATCACTCTTCGAGTCAGAGATAGGAATCTCGAGTGCAGGGATGATCTCATCATCCGAAGTAATAGCTATGGGATCAATGGTGTTGGATACTCCGCTCTCTGAAGATGACATCGTAATGTCGGTAACAAATCAATCACAACATATGCACATATATCAATAATTATCAATTAAGCATGTAAGCAGTGACAATGTAAGCATGTTTGCAATCCTAGTCTTCCCAAGACTATCCCACCCAGCCTCTCAGACTGAACTACTTAGTCTCTCAGACCAAACCTCCCAGTTTCCCAAACTGAACTACCCAGCCTCTCAGGCTAAACCTCCCAGTTTCTCAAACTGAACTACCCAACCTCTCAGGCTAAAACCTCCCAGTCTCTCAGATTTCCCCAACTAGTCTCTCAGACTACCCAACCTCTCAGACTGAACTACCCAGTTAGTCTCTCAGACCAACTCCGCAGTCTCTCAGACTGAATTACCCAGCTAGTATCTCAAACTAACTCCCCAGTCTCTCAGACTGCACTACCCAGCTAGTCTCTCAGACTAACTCCCCAGTCTCTCAGACTGACTCCCTAGTCTCTCAGACTGACTCCCCAGTCTCTCAGACTGACTCCCCAGTCTCTTAGACTGAAATTAGAAATGAATTCTTTGAAATGTATTTTGTGTATTTTATTTGTAAAAATGTTTGTTTCCTGGATCTGGACACTTTGTGTATGCAATGAAAACATTTCGTGAGAGCCCTAATGATCGTAGTCTAGACTCGAGAAGAATCCTAGTTCGCTACGATCGAGGCTCTGATACCAAGCTGTCACACCGTGACTTTTGCGGAAGCGTGGTTATTGGTGTGACTTCTTAATAGCATAGCATTCAATCATAACAATGCTAAATGATAAAACCATAAGATGTTCATCCATTAATAAAGTTTAGAAAATACCACAATACCATTGTCTGAAAACATCGACACCAAATTAAGTTACAAACCATGACATGTTTAACTGAGTTCATAAAGACTCCACATAAGACTTGAAATAAAACTTGAGTTTAGAAACATGTATCCCGTCCAGGAATAGGATACACCCCCTAAACTCAACAACCATGGATACCGTCTTTTATTCACGACACAGCTTGAAGACACATGCATACACTTGTCAGATCCACTAGTTCCCTGAAATACATGTAGTTTGAAAACATCAACAAAAGTTGAGCGAGTTCATGTGTGTGTATAAGTATGTATAAACCTTTGTAAACAGTATAAGTATGAATGTCCCAGTATGATACCAAAAAAGGAAAAGATCACCAATGGTTTGTAAGGCAACTGATATGTGTGACAGTGTAGGAAGACTCAAACCTAGCAAAGTTGCACCGGGCTTCCGGCTGGAAGACATAGTCACCACTATGGGCCACCCTGGCCTCATGGGTGTGGGCTCGCTACACACAAATAGATCTATCACTCATTCCCCTCGGTCCTTATACGAGGATTAATGGTCCCAAGTATCCGCCTACCCAATCACATGATCTATGGTTCTTTCATAGGCTAACCATACCAATAGTATTGTATGTAATCCCTTTGTAACATGTATTTCACCCCCGAAGTAATAAACAAAACAGTTTAGAGAAAAGGGGGACATGATCTCACAGTATTGCGTCTTCAGAATCTAGTAACTCCGATCTCGTCAGCAAACACGACTACCTACAGTGTACTAATGTCTATTAGACCAACGGGTCGTGCCTTTGCTTAGTATTAATGTTTTGGAGTTACGTTTCTTATGTTCCCAATATTATTCCAAGCTATAATTATTTGTTAAAATAATAATTATTTTAACTTTAAATTATATTAAGTTTTGGAATAATTGGTTAAACAGTATTTTTGTATTAATACTTCTCAAGTATTTTATATTCGTATTTCCTTCCCAAGGATGGGGGTATCTCATACATGTATTTTCGTATTCTTGCCAAGTATTGGCGTCGTATTCCGGCGTGTTAATCTAAATGAATATATATTTTTAAGTCTCACTTAGAAATATATATTTAAACCTTATTTTTATTTCAAAACAATACATCCCAAGAAAATATATATTTTTCCCCAAAATACTATATTTTCTTAATAAACCCAAGTAAATATATTTTTACTTTCCAAAAATTAATACATTTCTTCCTTGTCCAAAAATACGATATAACTTGGTGAAAATCGTATTCACCAAAAATATATTTATAACGGTATTATTTTGGATTGTAAATCCATGGTATTTTGTTAAGTTATATTATTTTAACCCTTAAAACAATATAACTATTACACGAAATATACACTTAATCACTCACAATGTCTGTAATGTAAATATATATTCTAAATACATATTTATCCATTTTTATTTGTAAAAACCAACCTCCATTACTTGTATTTTAGTAACAAAATCTATGGCAAAGTTTATTTTGAAACCAAAGTTAAAACGCACTTGTAAATATTTGTTTAGAAAGTATTTTTCTAAGTGTTTGTATTTTTAGAAAATTTCGCCATAGTTTCCTCTAAAAATGGAGGTGTCCATGCTATATAAGCATATCATTTTCTTTTCAAAAATCAACACACAATAATCAACAATCAACCCTAAACAATGTTATACTTATCAAGAGCAAAAACTATACATTTTGCATAACAATATGAACTTGATCTTTTGACAAAAACTTGTAGTAACTTGGTAAAGTGTTTAGTGGGTTTAGTTACCCCTTAAAGTGTGTTCATTCCTTTAAAAATCTCATTCTTAAAGAAACTAGGTGTTTACAACTTGTAAACATATTCTACAAAAAATGTTTATTATTAACATCTCCTTGTTTCTCTGGTATTTCTACACTTGTTCTTCCACTAAAAATAGTGTAGGTTTAAGTAAAAACCATGATCTTCTAAAAAGCATATTTTGAACTAGGTTTTCTTGGAAAATCATTCATAAATCTTGAATCTATAAGTTTACCAGCTTACTTTGTTTATTATTTTTCAAGAAACCATTTTATTTATCAAGTTCATGTTTCACAAGAAGATGATCATCCTATGTTGTTACATAATCATCCTCCCACTTGCTAGATTATGTGTTTAATCACCATCTTGCAAGCTCCATGTGATGATTAACATCATCATCTCAAGAAATCAACAAGCAAGCATTATACATACATTAAACAACCTTATTTCAACAAGATTTCGTCATATTTAAAGCTTATGTTCAAGATTCATGTTCATGACTTTTAGTGATCTTGTGATTTTCAACATAATACTTCTTTTAACCAATCAAAAATAGAAGTAACAAAGGTTAAAAAGGATCTTACTACTAGCTCTAAGCTAGGGAAGAACAAGTGTGAAGATGGAGTGGATAAAAGCTTGTGTGAGTGGTCCTTCAAGATCTGAGATCACCAAACCTTCTAATATGGCTCTTTAAACTTTGTGTGAAGCTTGGATTGCATGAACTTGGAATGAAAAATGGTGGTGTGTGGAGAGGAGGGTTCGGCCGAAAGCTTTAAGGGAGAAGGAGAGGTGTGGAGGCGAAGATGAACTAATGATCTTGATGTGTATATTTATAACCATAATGCTAATAACCATTGGGTTTAGTGTTTCTCAAAGTACAAACACTATCTTTCACCAAATCAAGCAAAATCAAATGGGATTTAGAAGGGATTTTGAAATCTTGGGGTGGGGCCACCTCCTTGGGCCGTAGACAAGGAAAAGGGGGGAGGGTTAAATGTAACTTGAATGATAAAGGGGGTAATTAGCTAGGGTGTTAAGTGTAAGGTCTAGTGTTTAATGTGTATCTTGCATTATGTAGTATGTTAGGGTGTTCGGGAACCATAACTAGCTCAGAAAAAGTAAAACAATGCTTCTAGCAATATTTTGGTGTTCCGTGTAATGTCCGGTTGTTTGGTTAGATACCGGTTCGTTAAAGTGCTAAGTTATACCGTATAGTGTCCTTTATGTAACTTTTTGTAACACTTTTAATTCCCGACACTTAGGAAAGCATACAGGGCCATTTTGCCATATTTTTGCACATTACTAGCTTATTTAAATGCTGAATTTTGCTAGTTAATGCAGAATTCTGCACTTTGAGTGGGTTTTAGGCACTTTCCGGCACTTAAACTATCACCTAGTGACACAGTTTTATGGTCCTTACTTCTCTACACACCATACTAGTGCAGTACCTTGTCTCTGGCCCTTACGGGGTCTCAAAACACTGTCTGTCTAAGTACTGACATTGTCAGCATGTTTCGGAGTTATCCGCTAACTGTGCTTTGTGCATCGTTTATGTCACTAAAGTTTGTATGTGATAAATGGTGTGACAGTATGAAATGTAATGCACGTGTACGTATGATGCAGAAATCAGAAAGCAGTTTAAGTTATCAGTTGTAATTAAGCACAGTCATTAAGCATAAATCAATATTAATTAATTGCATGGATACCTGTATTTTTTACGGTTGTCACATCATTTGCATGCTCATTAATACTTAAAACCTTATTTGTAACAATCCTCAAATAAACCGACACCCTTATAAGTATTTCCGCCACCCTAGAATATTTTAAATTGTCCCAATATGTCTTTAAATACATCCCGTATGTGAAAACCGAGCCCGAAATACATTAAATAGTATTTAAAATAAATAAAAATGTAAATCTAGGGCTGAGGGGGGCCGCGTAGACCACCTCAAACCCTTACGCGGGCGGTATCAAGGCTAGAACCGGATTCCTTTGATTTTCTTAAGTTAAGACGGGCCGTGTAAGAGTTCCCGTTTAGTTAACGCGGGCCGCGAGAGACCCACAACGCGGAGACACCCTGAGCCGACACGTGTCGACATCGTGGCGGACCTACATGCTGACCCAGCTAAGCTATATGTTGACCGGATGTTGACACGGGCCGCGTAACGCTTTGCCTTATCTTACGCGGGCCGCGTGAGAGTCGAGATCAGCAACTATATAAAGGAGGCCTCGGGCTTCAATTCAGTTCGTTCATTTCTCAATTCTCAATCACAATTTCTGTAGTAGAGTTGTTATACTCGGGTATTATACCCCTAATTAGCAAAGTTCTGCTCCGTTGTAAGTATTATAACCCCTGGATACGTATTAGATACGCTGCCCAATTGATCTAGGGTTCCGTAATGGCTGTCGTGGTTCTGCCCGACGTAGTCATTGGAATGCCGTCTCGGGGAGGGTATTGCTAATGTTAAAATGGGTTATTATACTAACGCGTGTACATTTGTGTAAATTTTAGATTATCACCAGGAAACCCTTACGAAAAATCTAAGACAGCAATGTGAGTAATCTCCTTTTTGTAAACTGTTTTTACAAAACCTTAACTATTTTACAATGCAATTTAGCAGTGATTGAGTCTTTGTAATTCTTCAATTACTGCCGGTATGTTGGGGTTTTGTATACAAAATGTACAACACTGTGAGTAGTAAGTCGGGATGACAATACGTTACCATTGGACAATGAATTAGCCAATGTGTAATATGACCCACAAGTCAGGTTTGACAGTACTAATGGAGTAATTGTGTAGATATAAACATTGTAATCGCTCTCAATACTGTTTAAATTTAATTAATGTTTCTTGATTAAACTGGGATTCACTCACCAGTATTTCCCACTGACAAATGTTTTTAAAACGCGTTTCAGGTAACACAATGTGAGAGCCAATTAGAAGTCAGCTGGACAGCACTGAAGGCTTGGAAAAGTGGCTATAAAAGTTACCTAAATAAAGAAGGAGTTTTAATTCAAATAAAAAGGGATTTATCCCTGTAAATCAGCTTGTAATGAAAACTTGGGTTTTATCCCAATATGTTTATTTATATATAAATGGTGGTTTTACTCTGATAAATGTTTCCTAACTACGGTCCTGATGAAAAATTCCGCTGCCAAATTAAACGATACACGATACCACCGAAACTGGCTCGCGACCGCCCGTTCCCGGGAATCAGGGATCGGGGGTTGCGACAGAAGGTGGTATCAGAGCTAAGCCACTGATTCAGCCACAGAGGTGTTCTGCTGACATCAAAATGTAAAGTGTTAGGATATAAATTACAGAAATGCGTGCAAAACTGCATTTATTTGTTATATGTTATTTAACTAATTGTTAGATTACAGTATGAGCGACCAAGGAGCATCTGACACATATCGTCAATTGTCTGGTTCGCCTAGAAGCGAAGGCACCTCCTCTTCTCAGCCTGCCCTCTCAGGGTACTCTGCTGATACAAAAGAAGGAATCTTTGTGTTTAAGGCTCGGTCGGAAGAGCCATTTCCTCAGAAAAAGAGGGGATGGTTCAGTAGAGGAGCACACGAGCATAGAAAACGTATGAAAAAGTTGCAAGGTCAGAGGGTACTAGCAGCAGCCAAGAGAGAGACAGATGGCTATGCCCAGGATATGATAAATAGGGGTATAGCCAACATCCACATCCTAGCCACTATTGCAACTGACCCAAATTTGGAGCAAATAATAGCTCCCCAACCACAATTGCCAATCCCAGACCAACCGATGGAGATAGAAAACCCCGAAAATCAAGTAGAGATGCATGACTTCAATCCGGAAGAAATCCCTAGGGTACCTGCACCAAACCCCCTAGACCCAAATTACGATCCCTGGTGGGATGACGTTAGGGACAACGTGCAACGTTACCCGATACATGAAGACACACCCATGCAGAACATAGGAGCCTACCCAGGTATGGTCCCTTTAGATCCCTATTACCATGACGAATACATTAGGGAGATCTTAGAAGATCCTTACCGATTTCAGGCACTTTCACCCCCATATCAGGAACCCGCACCCCAGATTCCGAACCCAGTCCTAGAACCTGCACCCCCAATGAGTGCAGAAAACGTACAAGAACTTAGGACATTTGGTGAGGAAATTTTAGAAAGCAGTGAGAGAATGAGACAGGTAGGAGAGCGTCTCGTATGGAAACACGATGAGCACAATATGGATTTTTGGATAAATCCATATCCGTGAATGTGATGGTGAGATGGTAATAGTAATAATAATAATAAAATAACAAAATATGTGTGTACGGATGCCTACTATTATTTATTTCTGTTGGTATTGTAATTTTTATTTCAGTACTGGTATGTAATAGATAATAGATGAATAGAGTAAAGTCGCAATGATCGACGCTTTTAGCAAAAATGCGTGTCATGGGATTAACTATATTAATATTATTTTGTGATATTAATACGGGGTAAATGTTTAAAATTCAGATGGCCGACGAAGGAAATCAAGGAAATCGGAATAACGATAACCAGAGTAACATTAACGTGGTTAATGAGAATCCGAGCATCAATAACAATGGAAACCAAATGGATAATAGTGCCGTTCAACACATAGTGGCACAAGGAATTATAGATGGAATGCCATTTATTATTCAAACGGTTCAAGAAGCGAATAATAAAAGTAAACATAGCAGTAAGCGACCAATTGAACCAGAACACAGCGTGAACAATGGACCTATACTTCAAGCGCCCATTCCCAAAAGAAGAAGAACCGTGCCTTATGGTTGTTCTTATAAAGAATTCTGGTCCTGTAAACGTATAGAATTCCCGGGCAATGAAGAACCCATTGCAGCTCTACGCTGGATAGAGAAAACAGAGGCTGTTGAAAAAATAAGCAAGTGTGCTGAAGAAGAAAAAATAATGTTTGCTTCTAATCTATTTAAGAACTCAGCCTTAGAATGGTAGAACACTATCCTCCAGTCAAAAGGAAGTGATAAGGTATACAATATGGAATGGGAAGAATTTAGGAACATGGTAGAAAGAAAGTTATGCCCTCCTAATGAAAAAGAACAAATAGCAAACAAATTCCTAAACCTTAGGATGAATGGAGTGGATAGTAAAGGGTACACCAAGTTATTCTTTGAATATGCTAGGATAGTACCAACCCATGCATCACCAGAACCAGTATTAATCTCCCGTTACATTTGGGGATTAATTGGAGAGATTAGACATGTAGTCAAGGTAGCTAGACTCCAAACCATAGAAGAAGCTGTAGAATTAACAAATACCTTGACAGATGAACTAGTCCGTACCAAAGAAGAAGACCAGAGGAAAAACCTAGCCCAAAGACTTACTCAAGAATTCCGTTCTGGAAATTACAACCGTAGGAATATGGGTTCTACCTCTGCACCTTTCTGCAAGGTCTGCAAGAAAAAGCATTCTGGAAAATGCTCTACTCTTTGCAATTATTGCAAGATGCCAGGAAACAAGGAAGAAAACTGCAGGAAGAAATCCAGTAATGGATTATGCTACAACTGTGGAGAAAAAGGTCACATCAGGCCAAACTGTCCAAAACTAGTCCCAGCTGCAAACAACAAGAACACTAAAAATGCTAGAGCATTTGTTCTGATTGCAGATGAAGCCAAGATGATTCCAGACGTCATAACTGGTACGTTTTTACTTAATGATGTTTTTGCTAAAGTATTATTTGACTCTGGTGCAAACCAAAGTTTTATTAATACATCATTTTGCAAACTCCTTAATCCGTCATTAACTAAACTACCACAAGAATGTCTAGTAGAGACAGCTAATGGAGAAACCGTTAGGATTTCTGAAATCTTGCAGGGAGTAAGAATATAAATTTTAAATCAGAAATATATTGCAAACCTTTATCCCATGAATCTGGCAGGATTCGATGTTGTTTTAGGAATGGATTGGTTAATAGCCAATAAAGCCAATATTATATGTGATCAAAAGTTAATCCAAGTAAATTCACTAAAAGGTAAAATGATCACAATTAAAGGAGATAAACCATCTAGAACTACAAAATTCATCTCTGTGATGAAAACTACAAGATATATAAGAAAAGGATATATAGTGTATTTGATTTCCATAATCACTAACACTAAAGGAAAAGAACTAAAAGACATTCCAGTAGTGTCTCAGTTTTCAGATGTATTTCCAGAGGAATTACCAGGACTACCGCCGGATAGAGAAGTTGAATTCAGAATTCACCTGCTACCAGAAACGTCCCCGATTGCCAAAGCACCCTACCGTTTGGCACCCGCCGAAATGCAGGAACTGAAGAAACAATTGGATGAATTGCTGGACAAAGGATTTATACAACCAAGTTCATCACCATGGGGAGCACCAATATTATTCGTTAAAAAGAAGGACGGATCGATGCGTATGTGCATTGACTACCCTGAATTAAACAAGGTCACGATTAAGAATCGGTACCCATTACCGAGAATCGATGATCTATTCAATCAACTACAACGAGCTCGATTTTTCTCTAAAATCGATTTAAGGTTAGGATATCATCAATTAAAGGTACAGGAAAAGGACATTCCTAAGACCGCATTTAGAACGAGGTGTAACACCTGTGCCTCCACGGCCATCAAGCAAATACTGAACCAATGAAATATTATATTTTATACTTGGGATTTGTAAAAATATGTGTATAACCATTTTAATGCAACAAACAATTTTTGTTCAATTCCAAACTCTAAATCGCTTTCTGGAAGGTTATACGCGCACCGATGCGTAAATATAACCAGTTTAATGCAACAAACACTCCGGAATAGTGACATAGGCTTAACATACCTTAAGTAACCTTTACATAACTTAGAAATAAGTTTTGAAGGCTCTGGTGTGGCAAAATCTAGTTTATTCGCTTACAGGGACTAAACTTGACAAACTGCGAAAGTATGCCAATTTGAACTGTAACGAACATTCCGGAACATGACCATAAGTTAAACACACCTTAAATATCCTTTAAATAGCTTAGAAATAGGCTTTGAGGGGTTCGGTGTGCTAAAATAAACTTTTGGGTCATTCAGGGACTAAAAGTGTCAAAAAGTGCACAAGTTTGCATTTTCGCGCATAACTTACGTTCTGAATACATCCGGACATCCAAAAATTTATGTAAGCACTAAAATATTTTATTTTAGTGTTTGTTATAAGAAAAATCCATTCGTCGCGTCATTTGGATCGTTTTTCGCGCTTATGCGCATTCCGTCGTAATTAACCGAACATCGCGATCGTACGGCTAAACGAACCGACATCCGTGATGTTTCCAAGCATCTTTCATGTTACCTATGCCTTAACATCATTGTGAAGCTTGAAATTGGGTTTGACGGGTGTTAGAAGTGCCGTTACGCAACGAAACAAGGTGCAGGGGCCTGTTCTGCCACTTTTTAAAACTTCAGACCTGCAAGGCCCTTGCGCACCGTAACAAATAATTTGTTACGGTGCGTAAGCAGTGTCCAGATGCAGCAAATCATTTTTGGCTGCTGTTATCTGCCCCTAAACATTCTCTAAAGGTCAAGTGCCACTTGTTAAACTCTTGTGGTGGCCAAAATCAGTTACCATAACATCTTGACAAGTGTACGGGCTAAATCATTCCCTCTTCTCCAAGAAACGATCCTAACGGTGGACCGAAAACTATAAATACCCAACCCATTTCACTTCTTTTCTCACTAGAATCTGATCAATTGTGCTCTAAGTTGAAACCTTTGTTTCATACCTGAGCTATTTTGATCTAGATTAGCATTCGGGGACCCTTCGTAAGTGTTCCTTCGTTCTTTTAATTGCTTTTGAGTCCGAAAGTCAAACTTTGTTTGACTTTCTGCATTGACCAGTTTATGGTCGAAGCGAAGTTCGTTTGAACTTCATAACGTGAGCGTGATCACGATGGTTATAGTCCCTAGTGACTATACCTACTGATTACAACGTTAACTAGGCTCAGTGACGAGCCGTAGTTTCGGCCAGAATACGTATTCTTGCGTATTTTGTAACCAAACTACTTATGGGTATCAAAACCGTTTGTTTTGATACCAAACCTGTTTTCTAAACTTAGTTAAGCATGTTTTAACATGCTTAGCTCGTCACTTTTAGTTTAGTGCTTATATAGGGTCGTAAGGTAAGCGATCTAAACAATCGCTTATACTTTCGAACCCGACCCGTTTGGTCGATCATTAGGATCCGACCAAGCACATTAGGTGACCATAGCATATAGGGAATAACCTTCCAAGGTTATACCTTATGGTCGCTTTGTTTAAGTAGTTGTATGATAGGTAGTTTATATGCCTTAGGTAAATTACCAAAATGCCCCTTTGACGCCAAAATTCATTTTAAACATATGTAACATAACTTTTGACATCTAAACTGATTTGACAACAATATTAGACATGTTAAGGCATATATTACTTGTCATAGGACTAGTTAGGCGTTCCGAACGCGTGTTACGCGAACGACGCGTTAAAGTAGCATAAGCTACCTAAACGGCTCGTAAGCACTTAGGTTAGGTTTCATTTAGTATGTAGGCTTTCTTAAACCATACTACATGAGTTTCCATACTCGTTTGGTTTACGAACCCTCGTTCTATCCGATCCCCCGATTTAGGTCCGGATTATTAATGTAGTTACCTATATTAGGTGTCGTTTGACATCCGTGATCTCTAGCATTGTTTGGTTGTCACTCAAGGACTACTGAGCATTCTCAAGTGAGTACATAGACCCCTCTTTTACTGTTTTCCAAACTGTTTTGGGGTGAAACACATGTGCCTACTTGTTACTTTCATGTTTTCCTGTTTTCACATCATATACTTCCTATGTTCATTAGTACATTATAGTACATGATTTCATTACATTTTATACTATGTATGTCCATTGTGTGCATACTTAGTACATGGTTCTACATTACATTTCTGCTATGTATGTTCACTGATAGCATGCTAGCACATTGATTTACATGACTTTTCTGCTTTGTATGTTAACTTAGCATACTTAGTACATTTCTTATTCATCATATGCTTACATTTTGGTATGACATTTGGTTTGTTTAAACTATACTATACATTCATTAACACCGATCATGCCGCTCGGTAGTAGGTAGTGGTACCATAGGACTTGACAAATCCCATTCCTGAAATCTCGGGTTTGTTTGGACGTAAGGAATGACCGAATCCGAATACATATTATTTTGATAACTCATTTTTACATAGTTATCCGACTGTCGCAAGGCTTGGATGTATGAATTTTCACAATACCGCATAAATGTCTTATATCAGTATAGCATGCATTTACTACACAAAACATAACTTTGATTTAAACCAAGTTTTACTTCAATACTTTGTTTTGTACATTTTTTTTACTTATGGTTTAAGTAGTCTTATTTTACTTACCATACATAACATTTGTTACACATTACTTGACTACTTTTGGACTATTAACATTTGATATGATTTATACAAGGACTTTTGACAATTGGTTTAAACATAGACTTATTACATTGGTGGTTTGTTTAAGTGACTTAAGTAACGAGGCGTGTGTAATATGATACAAGCATGGTGGATACGCCGCTGGTACTTCCTATATATAAGTGTTTGTATGGTATTACATATCGTAGCGTTATTTGAATCATCTCAGTTTATGACATATAACATTTTATACAAATAACATACTTTTAACAATACATTGTTTTACAAACAACTTAACTTATACAAACTCATTTTACATGGTTATTCATTTAACCATGCATTATTCTCTTATTTATACGTATCATCTAAACTTATTGTTTTTCAAACGATTTACAAAGACAAAGCAAATTACAAGGTTCATGACTAAACATTTTCTTAAACAGAAGTCATGAATCTTATTCTCACAAAACCTATGTACTCGCCGGCATTTTTATGCTGACGTGCCTATTTTCACATGTGTTTCAGGAAATGAAGCATAGGATTGATCAAGATACACTTAGGCGGACATGGGCCTTAGTGACAATAAAAAGATGCAGACTAGTTATTTATGTTATGTTTCTTTGATTGTCAAGACATTGTAACTATTTTAATCAATAAAACATATTTCAATTCCCATGTGTTATGAAACAATGATTCTGTTACAACACTCCCCGATGTTTCCGCCACGTTTGGTTGTCCTACGTGGTCGGGGTGTGACAGAAAAGTTGGTATCAGAGCCCATGGTTATAGGGAATTAGGTTATTAGTAATGCTTTGACCTAGTCTATAACCTTTCTAGGACCCCAACGCGAGTTTACTTGCGTTTAGTCATAAAACAATACCGTCACCTATCCTTAGGCGACGACCACAACAAGAACATAAAATTCAAAACCGCTTTGAAAACTAATCATCTGTTCTAGGATGATTGATTACTAGGTTTTGAACCCTCTATTGTAAGGTTTTGAACTCTCTATTATATGGTTTTGAACCCCTTTGAGTTTTCAAAACCTCGTCAAGGTTTTGGGTTTTAAATAATGTGAACACATGCAAACTGGAAGGGTGAATGCCTGTATTCTGGGTTTTCTGTCTAGGCAAGCACTTCGTATACATCTCATCAGACGCGAGACCAGTTGTGCTTACCTGGGAATTCTTGGGATGAGTGTTCACTTATAGGCAAGCATGTCTTCGCGATACATTATTTTTGACCCATTTACTTTGATTTGTCACCGTCTCATTTGTTTTCCTTAGGTAACAAACAAATGATCGCGATTTCTATGCATTGCCATTCTTTATTGTTTATCCGATGACGTTTCACTTATTTCTTCCTATGTCTTTCATTTTCTTCTAGAATGTCTATTCCTCTCAGCACTGGTCAAATGTCCGAGCGAACAGCCAAATTTGCCCAGCAAATAGGCGAAGTGATTCAGAAGACTGTGGATTTAGGCATTGCCATGGCTCGTCTCAACAATGAAGCCTCTTGTCTCAACAATGAAGCCACTCAAGAGTCACCAACGGAAGCAGAAGTCAAGCCTGCACCAAAGTCAAGGAAGCGTAAGGCTTCAAGGAAACCCGTAGCAGTTACACCTAATCAAGCGGGACCTAGCCAAGTGACAGCACTACCAGCCAGGAAGCCATACAACGGAACTGCACCCTTGTGCAACCAATGTAGCCTTCATCATCAGGCTAGTGTGAAGTGCCGCAAATGCCATATTTGTGGACTTATAGGTCATACGGCAAGGGTTTGCCCAACTACAGCAGTACCAAATCAAGCAGGACCCATTCGGGTGGCAGCACAACCTGCTAAGAAGCAATACAAGGGAACGGCGCCATTATGCGACAAATGTAATGGGCATCACCAACCTCACCTACAGTGTCATCTGTGTGCATCATGTGGGCGACTCGGTCACCTGACAAATGCTTGTCGATTTACCCCAAACCAAAGTGATCCAAACCAACCACAAGCCAACTCTGCTCAAGCTCGTTTCTCACCAGGGTCTTGCTACAACTGTGGCGAGATGGGCCATTTCCTAAGGGATTGCCCAAAGCTTGCTAATGCAAATCTGACCCACGGATGAGCAGTTGGCCGAGTAGAAGATGTTGCTATCTTATGCTTTTGTTTCTTTCGTTTTCTTGTAATGTGAAACAATCTGTTTTGTTTATAAATAAATTGTTGTTCACAAATTCTGATATACAAGTATAGTTACATGTGTGTATGACTTTTCCTATGATACCTACATCAAGAAACTATGTACCTTACAAACTACTCTTGTGATTTCTCTCTTTCAAATGATCGCTCATGATTCCCTCGAAAATTTTAAGTACTCGTTTCACTCTAAGAAACAAAGTACAGAAAATAAAGTGACATTATGAGTAATCATGCTTTTGCACATCTATGCCATTACATCCTTGGTTAGATAACTAAGGGTATTTTCAAATCTCATACCCATTACATCTTGATTTTTCAACATACACAGTACAAGTATTTCAAAAACAATCTTCATGATCTCAAAATGTTTCATATAATATGAAAACAATATTAACACAGTACATTTTATTATCAAGTGCATGATTTCAAAAACCTCGTCTACGTTTCAAAAATAACCTTCATGACTTTGAAATGTTATTAATACAATATATATCAAATGCATGACTTCAAAAGCATCATTCATGTTTTCAAAAAAAAAAAAAAAAAAAAAACCTTATACATAATTTCAAAATTCATCTCGCATGATTTTAAAACATTTTTTTTTATAAATATACTTACCTAGTACAGCAACTTTATAATCTCAAAGGTATTATATATAAGGTTTCAAAAACGTTAAACACATTTTTCTTAAAAGAACCCCATGCATAGTTTTGAAAAATATTTTTCTTCATACATTGACTTAACCTTCAAATTCTGCTTCATATGTCGCCTTGACATATCAAGCATCTCAACTTCATAAGCATTCTTACTTCATGTTTTGCCATAAGCACATCAAGTGCAAGGTTTCAAAACATCTCCAACTTCTAAAATCCATATGGGATCTTTTTATCTTCACATTTAGACCCTTGTGGATGATCATCATTCAAATCAGAGTCCTAAATTGGATTCCTTATGTACCTAAATTCGAACATTTCGGTTCCTTATAATCGAAATCGAATTTTTCTTTTAAAAATCTTTCTATCTTTATAGTTAGATTCTTGATAATGTTTAAAGTACCAAATGAAATCCACGAGATGGATTCCTAGTGTGCTTTAAATACATGCACTCTGTTAGCAAAACTAATTAACAAATTAAAGACCTAGATAAACAATCTTTGTGGTTATATGACTATGTGTTTATGCATCTTGTGTTTTCTCTTATGCATTTTGTGTTGTTATACTCTGGGTATTAGTTATCCAAATCCTCGTAGAATCTTTCATATCTTTATATGAGGGATTCGTAGTAGGATATTCAAAAAGGTACTACCTTAATTCCTGAATGGGCTTCTATGTAATAGTTAAGACCCTTAGATGATATAGTACTATTCCATGATTCATAAGAGACCCTTTTAGTGGTCTAGTAAAAAAAGATTGATTCAAAAATCTGGTTAAGAATGACATGTGATGATATAAGCTGGAAAGACTCCTTGGTTGTCTATTAAAATCATTTATTGATTTAACAAAAGGGACCCTATGGTGGTCTAGTCACACTCATCACAGGTTTGTTCATTTGGTTTTCCCCTACACATTATAAATTAGATTGTGTGACCTATGCAATGAATTGTCTAATTATGGACGCGTACATAATTATGAAATTCAGTGCACGGTAACCACAGTAAGATTTATTATGTGTAAGAACCGATAGTGACAACAATAACGAAATGAGAACGATGTAATGGAGGTACGGTGGACGCACCAATGACGCTTCATATACTTGTATATAAGTATCCCTCTTACATTGCAATCATGATGTTATTAAAGTTACTAGAAGTTCAGAACCCTAACCAATGTTGTTCGATCTTTTCAACTTCATGTTTTCAAACTCACACAAGTTTCCTCTAGATAAAATTTCGGGACGAAATTTCCTAAAGTAGGGGAGACTGTAACACCTGTGCCTCCACGGCCATCAAGCAAATACCGAACCAATGAAATATTATATTTCATACTTGTGATTTGTAAAAATATGTGTATCATTTGCACATATCAATTTTTGTTCAATTCCAAACTCTAAATCGCTTTTCTGGAAGGTTATACGCGCACCGATGCATAAATATAACCAGTTTAATGCAACAAACACTCCGGAATAGTGACATAGGCTTAACATACCTTAAGTAACCTTTACATAACTTAGAAATAAGTTTTGAAGGCTCTGGTGTGGCAAAATCTAGTTTATTCGCTTACAGGGACTAAACTTGACAAACTGCGAAAGTATGCCAATTTGAACTGTAACGAACATTCCGGAACATGACCATAAGAAAAACACACCTTAAATATCCTTTACATAGCTTAGAAATAGGCTTTGAGGGGTTCGGTGTGCTAAAATAAACTTTTGGGTCATTCAGGGACTAAAAGTGTCAAAAAGAGCACAAGTTTGCATTTTCGCGCATAACTTACGTTCTGAATACATCCGGACATCCAAAAATTTATGTAAGCACTAAAATATTTTATTTTAGTGTTTGGCATAAGAAAAATCTATTCGTCGCGTCATTTGGATCGTTTTTCGCGCTTATGCGCATTCCGTCGTAATTAACCGAACATCGCGATCGTACGGCTAAACGAACCGACATCCGTGATGTTTCCAAGCATATTTCATGTTCCCTATGCCTTAACATCATTGTGAAGCTTGAAATTGGGTTTGACGGGTGTTAGAAGTGCCGTTACGCAACGAAACAAGGTGCAGGGGCCTGTTCTGCCACTTTTGAAAACTTCAGACCTGCAAGGCCCTTGCGCACTGTAACAAATTATTTGTTACGGTGCGTAAGCAGTGTCCAGATGCAGCAAATCATTTTTGGCTGCTGTTATCTGCCCCTAAACATTCTCCAAAGGTCAAGTGCCACTTGTTAAACTCTTGTGGTGGCCAAAATCAGTTACCATAACATCTTGACAAGTGTACGGGCTAGATCATTCCCTCTTCTCCAAGAAACGATCCTAACGGTGGACCGAAAACTATAAATACCCAACCCATTTCACTTCTTTTCTCACTAGAATCTGATCAATTGTGCTCTAAGTTGAAACATTTGTTTCATACCTGAGCTATTTTGATCTAGATTAGCATTCGGGGACCCTTCGTAAGTGTTCCTTCGTTCTTTTAATTGCTTTCGAGTCCGAAAGTCAAACTTTGTTTGACTTTCTGCATTGACCAGTTTATGGTCGATGCGAAGTTCGTTTGAACTTCATAACGTGAGCGTGATCACGATGGTTATAGTCCCTAGTGACTATACCTACTGATTACCACGTTATCTAGGCTCAGTGACGAGCCGTAGTTTCGGCCAGAATACGTATTCTTGCGTATTTTGTAACCAAACTACTTATGGGTATCAAAACCGTTTGTTTTGATACCACACCTATTTTCTAAACTTAGTTAAGCATGTTTTAACATGCTTAGCTCGTCACTTTTAGTTTAGTGCTTATATAGGGTCGTAAGGTAAGCGATCTAAACAATCGCTTATACTTTCGAACCCGACCCGTTTGGTCGATCATTAGGATCCGACCAAGCACATTAGTTGACCATAGCATATAGGGAATAACCTTCCAAGGTTATACCTTATGGTCGCTTTGTTTAAGTAGTTGTATGATAGGTAGTTTATATGCCTTAGGTAAATTACCAAAATGCCCCTTTGACGCCAAAATTCATTTTAAACATATGTAACATAACTTTTGACATCTAAAATGATTTGACAACAATATTAGACATGTTAAGGCATATATTACTTGTCATAGGACTAGTTAGGCGTTCCGAACGCGTGTTACGCGAACGACGCGTTAAAGTAGCATAAGCTACCTAAACGGGTCGTAAGCACTTAGGTTAGGTTTCATTTAGTATGTAGGCTTTGTTAAACCATACTACATGAGTTTCCATACTCGTTTGGTTTACGAACCCTCGTTCTATCCGATCCCCCGATTTAGGTCCGGATTATTAATGTAGTTACCTATATTAGGTGCCGTTTGACATCCGTGATCTCTAGCATTGTTTGGTTGTCACTCAAGGACTACTGAGCATTCTCAAGTGAGTACATAGACCCCTCTTTTACTGTTTTCCAAACTGTTTTGGGGTGAAACACATGTGCCTACTTGTTACTTTCATGTTTTCCTGTTTTCACATCATATACTTCCTATGTTCATTAGTACATTATAGTACATGATTTCATTACATTTTATACTATGTATGTCCATTGTGTGCATACTTTGTACATGGTTCTACATTACATTTCTGCTATGTATGTTAACTGATAGCATGCTAGCACATTGATTTACATGACTTTTCTGCTTTGTATGTTAACTTAGCATACTTAGTACATTTCTTATTCATCATATGCTTACATTTTGGCATGACATTTGGTTTGTTTAAACTATACTATACATTCATTAACACCGATCATGCCGCTCGGTAGTAGGTAGTGGTACCATAGGACTTGACAAATCCCATTCCTGAAATCTCGGGTTTGTTTGGACGTAAGGAATGACCGAATCCGAATACATATTATTTTGATAACTCATTTTTACATAGTTATCCGACTGTCGCAAGGCTTGGATGTATGAATTTTCACAATACCGCATAAATGTCTTATATCAGTATAGCATGCATTTACTACACAAAACATAACTTTGATTTAAACCAAGTTTTACATCAATACTTTGTTTTGTACATTTTTTTACTTATGGTTTAAGTAGTCTTATTTTACTTACCATACATAACATTTGTTACACATTACTTGACCACTTTTGGACTATTAACATTTGATATGATTTATACAAGGACTTTTGACAATTGGTTTAAACATAGACTTATTACATTGGTGGTTTGTTTAAGTGACTTAAGTAACGAGGCGTGTGTAATATGATACAAGCATAGTGGATACGCCGCTGGTACTTCCTATATATAAGTGTTTGTATGGTATTACATATCGTAGCGTTATTTGAATCATCTCAGTTTATGACATATAACATTTTATACAAATAACATACTTTTCACAATACATTGTTTTACAAACAACTTAACTTATACAAGCTCATTTTACATGGTTATTCATTTAACCATGCATTATTCTCTTATTTATACGTATCATCTGAACTTATTGTTTTTCAAACGATTTACAAAGACAAAGCATATTACAAGGTTCATGACTAAACATTTTCTTAAACAGAAGTCATGAATCTTATTCTCACAAAACCTATGTACTCGCCGGCATTTTTATGCTGACGTACCTATTTTCACATGTGTTTCAGGAAATGAAGCATAGGATTGATCAAGATACACTTAGGCGGACATGGGCCTTAGTGACAATAAAAAGATGCAGACTAGTTATTTATGTTATGTTTCTTTGATTGTCAAGACATTGTAACTATTTTAATCAATAAAACAACATATTAATTCCCATGTGTTATGAAACAATGATTCTGTTACAACACTCCCCGATGTTTCCGCCACGTTTGGTTGTCCTACGTGGTCGGGGTGTGACACGAGGTATGGCCATTATGAATTTACTGTCATGCCATTTGGTTTAACCAATGCCCCAACTGCATTTATGGACATGATGAACCGAATATGTAAGCCATATTTGGATAAATTCATAATTGTTTTCATAGATGATATTCTTATTTATCCTAAGAATAAAAAGGATCATGCAAAGCATTTGCACGCACTTCTAAGTTTATTAAGAAAAGAAAAGCTTTATGCTAAATTTTCAAAGTGCGAGTTTTGGTTAGAACAGGTATAATTTCTTGGACATTTAGTTAATCATGAAGGAATTCATGTGGATCCCACAAAGATCGAGACAATTACTAAATGGAAAACCCCTGAGTCACCAACTGAGATTAGAAGTTTCTTAGGATTGGCCGGTTATTATAGAAGGTTTATTCGAGATTTTTCTAGAATAGCCATTCCTTTAACTAAGCTAACCTGTAAATCTGTTAAGTTTGAATAGGGATTAAAACAAGAAGAAGCCTTTAGAATTCTTAAACAAAGATTAACTAATACACCCCTATTAGCGTTACCAGAAGGAACTGAAGACTTTGTAGTCTATTGTGACGCTTCTAAGTTAGGTTATGGATGTGTATTAATGCAACGTCAAAAGGTTATAGCATACGCTTCTCGACAACTTAAGAATCATGAAGAGAATTATTCAACACATGATTTAGAGTTAGGAGCTATAATTTTTGCTCTTAAGATTTGGAGACATTACCTTTATGCTAGTAAGTTTACCATATTCACAGATCATAAGAGATTAAGGTACGTTTTCGAGCAAAAGGAGTTGAATATGAGACAAAGATGCTGGATACAGATGCTTAGTGACTATGATTGTGATATCCAGTATCACGAAGGAAAAGCAAATGTAGTAGCAGATGCTTTAAGCCGAAAATATCATGAAAAACCAAAAAGGGTACGTTCTCTTAAGTTAAATCTACAAGTAGATTTAAATTATCAAATAAGAAAAGCCCAAGAATCAGTAATCAAGGAAGATACTGAAAAGCTAAAAAGTATGCTAAAAGAATTAGAACAAGGAATAGATGGAATATGGAGATTCCATAAAAAGAGAATGTGGATATCTAAATTAGGAAACCTACGTCATAGTATATTAGAAGAAACCCATAAGTCTAAGTATATGATGCATCCAGGAAATGATAAAATGTACCAGGATTTAAGGAAAAATTTCTGGTGGATAGGAATGAAAAAGGACATAGCAGCCTATGTTTCTAAATGTCTAACTTGTTCACAAGTCATAGCTGAACACCAGAAGCCCTCAGGTTTGTTACAACAATTAGAAATGCCGGTGTGGAAATGGGAATTGATAACAATGGATTTTGTTACTAAATTACCCAAAACAAGGAAAGGTAATGATACAATCTGGGTGATTGTAGATAGGCAAACTAAGTCAGCTCATTTCCTACCAATGAAGGAAACTTTCAGTATGGAACAGCTAGCTAAATTGTATGTAAATGAAATTGTTTCATTACATGGAATTCCTTTATCAATTGTTTCCGATAGAGATAGCCGCTTTACCTCTCATTTTTGGTCAAGTTTCCAAAAGGCAATGGGAACCAAATTAAATCTAAGCACAGCTTATCATCCTCAAACGGATGGACAAAGTGAAAGGACAATTCAGACAATGGAAGACATGCTTAGAGCTTGTGTAATTGATTTCGGAGGTAATTGGGACGATCACTTACCTTTAATAGAATTTTCTTATAATAATAGTTATCACACAAGTATCAATGCTGCACCATTCGAATCACTTTATGGACGAAAGTGTCGAACCCTAGTCTGTTGGGCAGAAATTGGGGAAAAGCAACTATCTGGACCTGAGATAGTACAAGAAACAACTGATAAGATTATTCAAGTCAAGGAACGACTGATAGCAGCACGTGATCGACAGAAGAGTTATGCCGATAACCGACACAAGCCATTGGAATTTCAAGTAGAAGATAAGGTATTATTGAAAGTCTCTCCTTGGAAAGGAGTAGTAAGATTCATAAAAAGGGGAAAGCTAAGTCCCAGGTATGTCGGACCTTTTGAGATTATTAGAAGAATAGGATCTGTAGCCTATCAGCTACAACTGCCAGAGGAAATGGCAGGAATACATGATGTATTTCATGTATCTAATCTCAAGAAATGCTTAGCTGACGAGTCACTGGTAGTACCTCTTAAGGATATAGAGGTAAATGAACAACTCAAGTTTGTAGAAACACCTCTACAGATTGAAGACAGGAAAGTCAAGAATCTCAAACATAAGAGATTAGTTCTGGTCAAAGTGAAGTGGGACTCCAAAAGAGGACCTGAGTACAAGTGGGAGCTCGAATCTGAAATACAAAGGAAATATCCGCAATTATTCTAGTAGATCTCGAGGACGAGCTCTAAAACAAGGTGGGGAGGATGTAACAATCCTGAAATAAACCGACACCCTTATAAATATTTCCGACACCCTAGAATATTTTAAATTGTCCCAATATGTCTTTAAATACATCTCGTATGTGAAAACCGCGCCCGAAATACATTAAATAGTATTTAAAATAAATAAAAATGTAAATCTAGGGCTGAGGCGGGCCACGTAGACCCACCTCAAACCCTTACGCGGGCGGTATCAAGGTTAGAACCGGATTCCTTTGATTTTCTTAAGTTAAGACGGGCCGCGTAAGAGTTCCCGTTTAGTTAACGCGGGCCGCGAGAGACCCACAACGCGGAGACACCCTGAGCCGACACGTGTCGACATCGTGGCGGACCTACATGCTGACCCAGCTAAGCTATATGTTGACCGGATGTTGACACGGGCCGCGTAAGGCTTTGCCTTATCTTACGCGGGCCGCGTGAGAGTCGAGATCAGCAACTATATAAAGGAGGCCTCGGGCTTCAATTCAGTTCGTTCATTTCTCAACTCTCAATCACAATTTCTGTAGTAGAGTTATTATACTCGGGTATTATACCCCTAATTAGCGAAGTTCTGCTCCGTTGTAACTATTATAACCCCTGGATACGTATTAGATACGCTGCCCGATTGATCTAGGGTTCCGTAATGGCTGTCGTGGTTCTGCCCGACGTAGTCATTGGAATGCCGTCTCGGGGAGGGTATTGCTAATGTTAAAATGGGTTATTATACTAACGCGTGTACACTTGTGTAAATTTTAGATTATCACCAAGAAACCCTTACGAAAAATCTAAGACAGCAATGTGAGTAATCTCCTTTTTGTAAACTGTTTTTACAAAACCTTAACTATTTTACAATGCAATTTAGCACTGATTGAGTCTTTGTAATTCTTCAATTACTGCCGGTATGTTGGGGTTTTGTATACAAAATGTACTACACTGTGAGTAGTAAGTCAGGATGACAATACGTTACCATTGGACAATGAGTTAGCCAATGTGTAATATGACCCACAAGTCAGGTTTGACAGTACTAATGGAGTAATTGTGTAGATATAAACATTGTAATCGCTCTCAATACTGTTTAAATTTAATTATTGTTTCTTGATTAAACTGGGATTCACTCACCAGTATTTCCCACTGACAAATGTTTTTAAAACGCGTTTCAGGTAACACAATGTGAGAGCCAATTAGAAGCCAGCTGGACAGCACTGAAGGCTTGGAAAAGTGGCTATAAAAGTTACCTAAATAAAGAAGGCGTTTTAATTCAAATAAAATGGGATTTATCCCTGTAAATCAGCTTGTAATGAAAACTTGGGTTTTATCCCAATATGTTTATTTATATATAAATGGTGGTTTTACTCTGATAAATGTTTCCTAACTACGGTCCTGATGAAAAATTCCGCTGCCAAATTAAACGACACACGATACCACCGAAACTGGCTCGCGACCGCCCGTTCCCGGGAATCAGGGATCGGGGGTTGCGACATTATTTTTGTTGGGATTGAACCCTACCAGAGGAACAGATAATAAAGGCCAAAACTGGATCAGAGCAGTGGATCTAGAATAAACAGATGGTACATACAAGTCTCTCCCCTTGAAAGTGATTTCAACATCTGCTGACCTCCTATCTACTGATCGTACAAGCTACCGACCGTCAAACTGCTGCTCAAGTGAAGACCTGATGAAAGACTAAAGCTCTGCTGTTCAATCTACTACCTTGAGTCAAGCACTGCTGATCCGGACAAGTGCTGCTGGGTTCACAGCAGTGGAGGGATGCAGCAGTTGTTTATTCTGTCTTTGTGTAATATAATGTAATAGCAGTAGTTAGTCTAGCAGTGTTTGTATTGATCAGAGGTTAGAGTTTGTTAGGAGGTTAGATGTCACTTTCATGGTGACGTCAGCTTAAGATGCTCAGTGGTTTGCTAGTGCCTATAAATAGAACAGTGCTCTGTACTGTTCTATCAGCTCTTTGCAACACCGTCTTCTTTGCACGAACAAACACTGAGCTCTGGCTGAGGGGGAGTTTGTAGTCAATCATTGCAATTGTAATCGTAATTGAAATAAATTCAATCTTTCGGTTCATTGTGAAAATGTTTGATCAAAGCAATACTCTCGTTTGATTATATGCAAAGTTTGTTTCCATCTTAATTCCGCTGCACAACTCATCCATTTCCATCTTAATTTCAAACGTAAAATACAATCAAAACCAAACTCAGATCCAACAATTGGTATCAGAGCTTGGACAGTCAAATTTGATTTAACAATCATTTTGACATAAATAGTTCAGCTCAAAATCGTTGATATCGATAGTTCGTTCGGTTTGTTGAAAAACAGAGTAAGGTTTAATCACCATTAAAGTTGATTAATCAGTGCCTGTAAAACAACCAAGATGACGTCACAATCACAAGATGATAAGAATTACATTGGCTCTCTTTTTAAACCACCTATGCTTAAACGTAATGAATACAACATCTGGGAGAGAAGGATGGGTCATATCCTTGCTCAACAGAACACCGGATGTTGGAGGTCTGTTGTTTTTGGTCCCCATGTTCCTACGGTGCCAAGTACTGAGGATCCAAAGAAGTTCGTACCAAAACCTCATGAAAACTATACTGAAACTGATTTTCAAAAGTTCGAACTCGATGCCAAAGCCTTTAGCATCATAGCATCTGCATTACCAAATGAGATCTACTCTGGACTGTTGCATTGTAACAGTGCCAAAGAGCTATGGGATGCATTGAAGGAACAGTTTGGGGGTACCGAAGAAGTTATTGAAAACAATAGGGAAATTCTGAATCAGCAGTATGAAACCTTCTGTCACATTAAGGGTGAAACATTGACCCAACAGTTTGAACGTTTTAGTTGTCTCATCAGTGAGCTAAGGCTTGTTATGGTTGAGTTTCCAAAATCAACACAAAATAGCAGGTTTCTTAGATCATTACATGATAAATGGGACACAATTGCATTTGTGACTAGAAACTCTGTTGAGTTCAAAGATCTGACCCTAACCCAACTTCATGGTAGACTCCTGACCTATGAGAGGGAGTTGAACCAGAAAAAGAAGTTGCAAGAGTCTGGAAAAGCTACTGATGATTACTCATTCGGTAGCACAGCTCTTCTTGGTCAGGAAGAATCTGGTAGCAGTGGTAAGGAACAGGGTTATGCTCACTTCATTGATATAACTGCTGGTGCAAATTTTAACAACCCTGATCCTCACTCTGCAAACTATGCATTTACTGCAAATGAAAACCAGATGTCAGATAATTTGTGTTTTGAACTCAATGATTTACAACATTTTGATCCCACTGACTTAGAAGAGATGGATATTTTGCATCAGTTGGCTTTCCTTAGTGTAAGAACAAACAAATTCTACAAAAGAACAGGGAGAAAATTCCCAGGGTTACATGGGAATCTAAGGGTTGGGTTGGATAAATCGAAAATCAAGTGTTACAAGTGCAATAGGCTAGGTCATTTTGCTAGGGAATGCAGGAGTCAAACTACTGGTCCTATAATCACTCATCCCAGCTCAAACCCTAGACCACAAAACCAAAGCACTGTGCACTATACCCAATATACCCCTGCAGCTCATGTTAACACTGCTCACTATGCTGCTACCCCTGTGCCTGTGCATTATGTCCAAACTACTATTCCACAAATTCTGTATGTTCAAACCCCTGTCCCCCAGGCACAAGTGCAACCTGCTGCACCTCAAACAGCTGCTCCAGCAGTGGTACAACCAGATCAGCAAAGCTTTTTCACTCAAGGCTTTGTTGACTGGAGCAGTATGCCTGATGAGCTTAGTGATGAAAATTTTGCTCTCTATGCCTTTAATGAACCTTCTAATGATGAATTTTGTTTGATGGCTTTAGAGTCAATACCAGAGGGGGTTGAAACTGAATGTGAACAGCTAAGTGCTGAAACAGTGGATGAGGTGACTGAAGCAGTGGTTACTGCTGTGGCTGGTGAACTACTGCTGGGAGAAAGTTCAGGAACCCTGATTGAACCACTGACAGATCCATGGTCCAAAGAGGACAAAGAAGAAGAGGAAGAGAAAAGAGCAGGTGAGAAAGAAGCAAGAGCTGATGATGAAGAGGATCATCAATGTGACTGTGCAATGATGGCTGCTGCCAAGGTATCACCTCAAGTTCTTGAAAAACTGTGTTCAGAAAATTGCATTATTGCTTTTGCTAACATCAAAGAGGTAAATGAAAACCTTAGGAACAAAGTCTTGTCTGATGAAGTCAAATTTGAAAAGTTGTTAAAAGAACTTAGAAACAAATTGGCTGAAAAAGATAAAGAGATCAGCAGTCTGAAAGAAGAGCAGAGCATAACCAAAACTCAACTCCAAACTATGGTAGAAAAATACCAAGTTTGCAAAAAGGAGTTAGAGTCCACCCAGATTACCTGTGAAAAATGGGTGGAATCATGCAAAGGGTATGAGGTTATGCTTGAAAAACAGATTAAAAGCAATGTGAAATTTGGGGTTGGTTATAGAAAACATGATGATGAAAACATTGACTTTGAAAAATTTGTTCAAACCACTGATGTAACCACTGAGTACATTCCAACAAACAAGAAGGGCCAAGAAGTGAAAATCACTAACAAACTTGGTAACAAAATCACACTTGACAGACCAATGGGATCCTCTACTTTGGAGGAGCTTGAAAATTATCAGTTTAAACCAAAATGGTCTGATGAGTGTGATATTCTTGAAAATTTCAAGCCCATGGACTTTACATCAACTGATGGTGTTAATGCTCCAAAAGCTAAAGTCATTCCTCTCAAGGATATCCCAGCAGAGGTTAAAAACTCTGCTGCAAAAGATTCTGAAAAGAGAAAGAAGAGAGAAAAGATCAATAACCTGTTTTGTGAATTTTGTGAGAAAAGGAATCATCTAACAAAAGATTGTTTCCATTTAAAAGCTTATGATTTAAACAAAACAAGTGTCATTGTTTCTGCAGAAAGCTGCATTTTCTGTGGTAAATCAAACCACAAAACTCAAGCATGTGTGTATCTCAAAAACTTTGATGTAAAAAAGAATGAATACACTGCTAAAACATCCTTGAGTCCATCAACATCATCAGTCAAATTCACCAAAAACCAACCACTGTTTGTGCCAGTTCAAACAGCTGTCACAAAACAGCTGAACCAAACATCTGTCAAAAGAGATGTTCAGGTTACTGATGCACCACCTGCCAATCAGTTCAGAAATGGCAGAGAAAAACTGTCTTACCAGAGGATTCCACACGTTTATGAGGCCTACAAAAGGCCCTCTAAACCTAAAGTGAACAGGCATCCTTTTGGGTACCAACAGGTGATTGGTCAAGACCCCCAACAGTGGTTAGCAAGAAACAGTACTAAAACTGTCCAAACCCCTGACCTAACCACTGTCCATCAATGTGCATCCATCCCAGACACTGTTGAGACCCCATCCAAAGCCTTGTTGGCTTTGGAAACCCTAATGAACTAATCCTTTTATTTCATGTGCAGGGAGCTTCTGCCTGTTTAGATAGCCTTTGGTATGTTGATAGTGGAGGCTCCAGTCACATGACTGGATGTAAAGCCCTACTCAAAGATTTCAAAATTCATGGAGGGGGTGATATATCCTTTGGGAATAACAGTAAAGGAAAAGTTCTGGGGTCTGGTACAGTACAGTCTGGCAATGTAAAATTTCAAAATGTCAATCTGATAGACAATCTAAAATTCAACCTTCTGAGTGTTTCACAAATGAGTGACAAGGGGTATGGGTCATTCTTCATTAAGGAGTGATGTAGGATTGTTGGACCAGAAATGGTCAAAAGGATTGAAGCAATAATAAAAACTGGTCAAACAAAACTTGTTGCTCAAAGAAGTGGCAATGTTTATGTTGTTGATATGTCAAAAGAGTGTCCCAGAGCTGATGCCTGTCTGTTCTCAGCTGCCTCTAACAAAGAGACAGAACTGTGGCACAGAAGACTGGGGCACACAAATCTTAAGACAATCACTGAAATTTCAAAAAATGGTTTGGTAAGAGGCCTACCACAAAAATTGTTTTCATGTCCTGAACATTGCATTTCCTTTTTAAAAGGAAAACAGCATAAAAGTTCATATAAGTCCATTGAAGAGTCCAAAACAACCCAGTGTTTGCAAATGCTACACATGGATTTGTTTGGCCCAGTTCAAGTCATGAGTCTCAAAAAGAAAAGATACTGTTTGGTTATTGTTGATGACTTTTCTAGGTTTACATGGACTTTCTTTTTACACTCAAAAGATGAGACTGCAGGCATTTTGCAAGACTTTGTGACACAGGTTGAAAAGCAATTTGACCTTCCTGTGAAAAGCTTCAGGAGTGACAATGGCACAGAATTTAAAAATAAGGAGTTAGATGCCTTCTGTGTGAAGAAAGGGATTGTAAGGCAGTACAGCATCCCTAGAACACCAGAGCAAAATGGGGTAGTTGAAAGAAAGAACAGAACCTTGATTGAGGCTGCCAGAACCATGCTTGCTGATTCAGGTTTGCCATTAACTTTCTAGGCAGAGGCAGTAAACACTGCTTGCTATGTCAAGAACAGAGTTTTAATAAACCCTAGGCACAAAAAGACTGCTTATGAAATTCTGTATAAAATCAAACCACTGATCTCATATTTCAAGGTGTTTGGCTGCCCATGCTTTATTTTGAACTTAAAAGATTCCATTTCAAAATTTGCAGCCAAAATTGATTGTGGTTATCATCTGGGGTACTCAACCACTGCCAAGGCCTACAAAGTGTTTAATACACGGACCAAGGCAGTGGAGGAGACTTTGAATGTAAAGTTCAATGAACTTTCATCAATGAAAATTCCAGCAAATCCTGCAAATCTGTTTGATCTTGATAAATTCACTTTTGAAAATACTGCTGTCAAGACTAACAGTGCAGGTCCATCAGAGGATTCAACACCAGACTATGGGTATGAAATCATCATCCCTCAAAGGTCTGCCAAAATGGGAAGAGCATCAGATGTTCAAAACAGCTGTCAAAGCTCAACCACTGCTACCTCAACAGTTGTTGACCAAAGTAGCCCATCAACCACTGCTTCCACATCCTCAAACACTGCTGACAAAAGTCCCCAAATAGTGGATAAAATTCAGCATGTGTCCACTTCATTACCTCCTATTCCACCACCTTTTGAAGCCACAGCTGGGCCATCAAAGTCACCAGCAGTGGTTAGCTCAGATGATACACATCTGCAGCCTTCACCAACAAATGCCATCATACCATACCAAGGAGATTTAATCTTCTTGAGATCTCATCCACCTGATCAAATCATTGGCAACATAAATGAAGGGGTGCTCACAAGAAGCCAAACCCAAAACATTTGTCTTTTTGCCGGTTTTCTATCACTCCATCAGCCAGTCAAGTACCAAGAGGCACTGAAAGACAACAGCTGGGTAGAAGCCATGCAAGAAGAGCTCCAACAGTTCAAAAGACAACAAGTATGGGAGCTTGTACCACTGCCAAAAGATGTTAGTCCCATCGGCACAAAGTGGGTCTTTAAAAACAAAACTGATGAAAGGGGCATTGTTGTCAAATATAAAGCCAGGCTTGTGGTTCAAGGTTACAGACAGGAAGAGGGGATTGATTATGATGAAACATTCACCCCTGTTGCAAGATTGGAAGCCATTAGACTGTTCCTGGCCTTTGTTGTCAACCACAACATGAAGGTGTTTCAAATGGATATCAAAAGTGCTTTCCTCTATGGTACAATTCAAGAAGAGGTGTATGTCTATCAACCTCCAGGTTTTGAGGATCCATTTTATCCAGATCATGTCTACAGGCTGAACAAAGCCCTGTATGGCCTGAAACAAGCACCAAGGGCCTGGTATGAAACTCTTTCCAACTTCCTACTCTCAAATGGTTTCAAAAGAGGTACCATTGATAAAACACTGTTTCTAAAATGGAGAGGGAAGGATTTAATGATTGTCCAAATTTATGTGGATGACATTATTTTTGGAAGCACATGCAACAAAATGTGTGAAGAGTTTAGGGAACTCATGACAGCTGAGTTTGAAATGAGTGCAATGGGTGAGCTGCAATGCTTTCTTGGTCTCCAAGTTCAGCAAATGCAATAAGGAACTTTCATTCATCAAAGCAAATATGCTAAAGAACTTTTGAATAAATTTGATATGAATGATTGTAAACCATGCAGCACACCCATGGCAACAAATAAGCTTGTCATGTCTGATGAAAAGGATGAGCTGATTGACCAAACTCTGTATAGAAGCATGATTGGGTCTTTGTTGTTCCTGACTGCATCTAGGCCAGACATCATGTTTGCAACATGTGTTTGTGCAAGAAGTCAATCAGTCCCTAGAAAATCCAACCTTATTGCTGTAAAAAGGATATTCAGATACATAAAAAGTGCTCCCACACTTGGTATCTGGTATCCAGCTAATGGGAATATCAAGCTTTCAGGATTTTCAGACAGTGACTTTGCTGGACGCAACACCACAAGGAAGTCCACATCAGGAGGGTGCCAGTTTCTAGGTGATTGCTTAGTCTCTTGGCAAAGCAAAAAGCAAGCAACTGTTTCAACATCCACTGCTGAAGCTGAATACATTGCCGCTGCAAGCTGTACAACCCAACTCCTGTGGCTTCAAAACCAGTTACTGGATTTTGGTATCACTGCCTTAAAGACACCACTCATGTTGGATAGCCAGGCAGCAGAAAATATCATCAAAAATCCAGTTTCCCATTCAACCACCAAACACATCGACATCAGACATCACTTTGTGAGGGATTGCTATGAAAAAGGTTTGATTTCTCTGCATCATGTCCCAACTAAAGACCAGTTGGCAGATGTGCTCAGAAAAGCACTTGATACAGCCACCTTTGAAAGCTTGGTCTCTAGAATTGGGATGCTAAACTTGGAATAACAAGCAGCATCTTGTTTTTCTATGAATAAAAGCACTAAAATGTTTTCAGAAAATCAAAAATCCATCCTTAAAAATAGCTAAAAATGAAATTTTCATTAAAATCCTTAAAAGTCTGCCATAACCACTGCTTGTTCAAAAGTCTGCTCTGCTTCAAAGTCTGTCCACTGCTGAAAGTCAACCCCTGTTCTCTCATTTCTTTGATAAACACTGTTGTTCAAAAGCAGTGTCTTATCCACTGATATGCTATCCACTGATAGTGAAAATCATCCACTGCTTCCATAACCACTGCCTTCATCAGTAACTTTCATAACAGTACTGTCCTTCACTTCATCAGGGGTTGTCACGTGGACAGTACATTGTGGTCAGACCTTTTGTAACCGCTGCCACATCAGCATTCACTTTTTCCTCTATAAAATCCCCACTCACCACCAAAACAGGGTTTTACTGTCGAATTGAATTCTCCAAAAATTCTCTTCTCAAAGCAGATTTCCATCTCATTTCTTCACAAATTTCTTCGATCATCATCCTCAAAATGACAAAATCGAAGTCATCTGCAAAACCCACATCCAAATCATCGTCGAAAGCGGCCTCTCAAAAGGCCAATCCCACTGAACTCCCGCACAAAACATCTCACAATCTTCTGGGTCTTCTCACAAAACCCGGCACCACAGATGCTTTCGACTCCATCATCAACAAAATGGCTAAATCAAAGTACAAAACTTTGTTAACCGCCGATGCACCAATTTACTTAGCAACCCAACGAGAGTTTTGAAAAAACGCAACCCTTGACAAACGAGGTGACACTGTGGTAGCCGTTAACTCCTCTTTAAAGGGAAAAGTTGTTCAAATCACGCCACAATCTATATCAGAAGTCTTTAAACTCAAGGATCAGCAAGGTAAAACTTCTTTCCCTAAAAACGAGTTAAAAATTGACTTCATTGAGAGAGGGTATGCAGACACAATGATGAAGAAAGCTACCTTACAAAAAGGTTTCTTTCCTTCTGCAACAAGGTTTTTATTCCATACCCTCCTAATGTGTGTTTCAAACAAAACCACTTCTTTTAATGAAATACCATTAAAGATTCAAAATCTGGGATATGCTATTCTTCAAGAAGAAAATTTTAATTATTCTCGGGAAATCTTTAATGATTTGGTTAATAATGTTGAAACAAAATCATTCTTACTGTTTCCAAGGTTTTTAAGTTATTATTTTGAAAAGAAATTCAGTAAGGATGATATTGCTGCAATAAACCAAGGTGATTATCTTCAAATGAATAGTTTAACTGCTGAAACTTTTACAAGAATGTTAACACCTTGCAAAACACAAGCAGAGGTGCCTGAGCAGAATTTAGCAGCTACCACTGCTCCTCAGGTATCTGCTGCTGAGCCCACTGCTCAAGGTGATCAAAGCAGCAGAACAACTGTTTTGAAACCCACACCTACAATCCACAAAAAGCCACACAAAAAGCAAAATCAAAAACCCCCCAAACCCATCAAAAAGGCAACTCTGGAGGATGAGAAACCAGAGCAAATGCCAGTGACAAAACAAAAGTCACAAGAAACCACTGCTGCTACTTCCTCACAGCAGTTGGTCAAAATATCTCAAACCATAACCGAAACTCCTCCTGCTTCTTCACAAAAAGAACAGGTTGTACAAATCGGGACACCACATCATGATGCTCTGGAATCACTTGATTCCATCATCCACAGCCCAATTCCCGGGGCAAATTATGTTTCTAAACCAAACATCACATCCACAATTCTTCCACCAACTAAACTTCTGTTGGATGCAATCGATTTGAACCAGGAACTATCCAGTCCTTCTCAATCACCTATTAATGAGAATATACCTCAACAAATAACTGGGTCTGATCTATCAATCCTTGCTAACCCACCAACACAACCTGAGGAGGTTACACCCCTTGAGTTACAAGTAACTCTTGGTGGTCATCCAAGTGAAGCAGCCACTACAACTGTTGAACCCTTTGGTTTGCAGCTGGACAGTGGTTACATTAATAAGACTTCCTTGGAGGCAATTCCTTCCATAGCACCTCTGACATCTACCAGTGGAATTTTCTTGACCTCTGGCAACATCAAAAGATTGTCAAGTGTTGAAGGGAGAAGACCCCAGTACCAAGAAAAAGGGGCATCAGTGGTTAATGTTTGGAGTACACTCCCTACCTCAACCACTGATAAAACCACTGCTAGTGGGAAATCAGATGATCTCATTAAATTGGGTGATGGTTTAAAGTACCAGAAATTGACGGATCGTGTTGAAAAACTTGATAACTCTATTGCAGAACTCAAAGATATACTGCAACAGTTGTTACAAGTACAAAAGGTGCAATCCACTGCTGTTCCACCTCAAGCACCTGCTCCACCACAAGCACCTGCTACAAATGAGCTCTGGAATCTATTTCAACCTTTTCTCCATCAACAAGCACAAATGGCAGATCAGCAACACGAAAAACATGTACTACAGCTGAGAAATACATTGGAGTCTAGGTTCAAGAACACTCAAGCAGATATTAAGGCAATCAAGGTCCAGTTATTGGAAACCACTGGCACTGCTCCTCCAACAGTACTTTTCATTGATAAACTTCCAGAAGATAATGCCAAAAAGGGGGAGAAAATTCAGGAGTGGAAGAAGAAGGGAATAGATGATGGTCTTTACATTGAACCAGAAAGGAATGCTATTACCAGAAAAATTCATGTGTCAGATGGTAGTAAAAAGGTTGATGCAACCCAAGAAGCACTTGATGAAGGAGTAGCAAGTGTAAAGAGGGATAGAGTGGCAAAGGATATTTCAAGGTGGAATGAGGAGAAAAGAGCTTTCATGGAGCTGTATGCGCAGGGTTGTTCTGGGTCAAAGGATACTAAAAATCCTAAGACAAAAAGGAAACCTAAGTCCACCCCATCCAGAATTCCAAAGCATATTCCAAAACCACCATCCAAAAGCCATCATCATCAAACCTCCACCCAAACAGCTGTTGTAACTCCTGCTGTATCAACTACTGCTGGTACTTCAGAGGTTTCAACATCTGTTATCAATTCAACACAAACCACTTCAACACACACCACAACTACTGCTTCACCACCATCACCACCAAAAACAACATCACCTGCTGACAAAAAGCAGAAGACAACAGATGTTACAACATCTGTTGTAATGACAACAGTGGTTGAAACACCAGTTGTTTCAACAGCTGTTAGTCAATCACAAACCACTGCCACCAAATCTACCACCACTGTTCCACCCAAAACATCATCAGTCCCTCCTCAAACAAAAAGGAGAAGACTAATTCTTAAAGATGATGACAATTCACCACCACCAACATCTTCAAAATCTCTATCACTTGTCACAATTCCAAAACCCATACCTCTCTCTTCAGATCAAATTCTAAAGCCATTACCTCCTGCTAGTGTCTCATTTCCTCTGGAACTCATTGCAGTTAGGGAGGAAATCAAATCCTTTTACTATGATGATGACCCAGCTAAAAGGAGTTTGCCATCAGTTGAAGGATATCCCAGGCCTAACAATATCGAAGAATATTTGAAACTCAAGGCCAAGCAAGCAGAGGATATCGCAATCAGAAACAGACAAGGGAAATCTGATAGAGAATTTCAGCAAAACTATCAGTTTCTACTCACACAGGTCAGAACTATGGAGCAATTTGCCAAAAATGTATGTCAGCAAATCTCAGAAAGGGCAGATGAGTCCTTGAGAAAAGACTACATTGAGAACATCATGACCTACAAGAAATACAAGGGGGAGAAACACATGTACAAAAATTGGACCATTCCTGAGCTTGAAAAACAGGCAGCCAGGATTCAAGAAAGGATTAAAAATAAGGTCAAGCAGACTCCTCCTGAAAAGTTCAAACAGTTTGAAGCTGATAAGGCATTAGAGTTGAAGAGAATGAAAGAGGAGCTGATAGCTGCTGATTATGGGTCAAAGAATTCAGTGTCAAAGTGGGGAGAAGATAGGGTCAGGGCTACCTACAAAAGGTTAGAGGAACTTAGAAAGAGAGATCCAAAAGTTCTGCAAAAGCCTGACTACTCCAAAGCAGAGGTCTAAAAAAGACCACCAAAACTGCAAGTCAAAAGAACCACTGCTCCAGCTGGTGCTGCCATCTACAAAAGAAGGAATCAAAACCAGTCAGGTGCTGAATCAATTCAAGATCTAAAAGCTGGAAATGTTGTTGTAAAAGAGGGCATTAAATTAATGATAAAAGAAGATCTTGAATTGGAACAATCTGCAAGTACTGCTCAGCCAGTAATGAATAGGCCAGCCTCACCATATACCTCTGCAAATAAATATCTCCCAAGAAACCCACCAGGCTCAAAAATACAAAAGTAGGAAACTGACAAACAGACCTACGTATTGAATTTGCTCAGGTCTGATGGAGAAGTGAAGAAAATATCAAGGGAACAAGCTTTTGGCCTGAGTCTTGAAGATTTGCAGGATCTCCTTGATCTTCCACTAAGCAGGGATGATGATGACACAGATGCCCTAGACTTTTAACTACAATTTAAAGGTCAGATAAGAGAACTGCTGATGAGGCAATAAAAATTCCACAATAATGAAGAGTTTTGGCATTATCTGTTCCAGGGGGAGATTGTTGGGATTGAACCCTACCAGAGGAACAGATAATAAAAGCCAAAACTGGATCCGAGCAGTGGATCCAGAATAAGCAGATGGTACATACAAGTCTCTCCCCTTGAAAGTGATTTCAACATCTGCTGACCTCCTATCTACTGATCGTACAAGCTACTGACCGTTAAACTGCTGCTCAAGTGAAGACCTGATGAAAGACTAAAGCTCTGTTGTTCAATCTACTGCCTTGAGTCAAGCACTGCTGATCCGGACAAGTGATGCTGGGTTCACAGCAGTGGAGGGATGCAGCAGTTATTTATTCTGTCTTTGTGTAATATAATGTAATAGCAGTAGTTAGTCTAGCAGTGTTTGTATTGATCAGAGGTTAGAGTTTGTTAGGAGGTTAGATGTCACTTTCATGGTGACGTCAGCTTAAGATGCTCAGTGGTTTGCTAGTGCCTATAAATAGAACAGTGCTCTGCACTGTTCTATCAGCTCTTTGCAACACCGTCTTCTTTGCACGAACAAACACTGAGCTCTGGCTGAGGGGGAGTTTGTAGTCAATCATTGCAATTGTAATCGTAGTTGAAATAAATTCAATCTTTCGGTTCATTGTGAAAAATGTTTGATCAAAGCAATACTCTCGTTTGATTATATGCAAAGTTTGTTTCCATCTTAATTCTGCTGCACAACTCATCCATTTCCATCTTAATTTCAAACGTAAAATACAATCAAAACCAAACTCAGATCCAACAATTTTTACACCAAAAGGGCATATTAGTCAATATTAAGCATCATAACGGAATCAAGTAAACGAACTCAGATTATTATGTGATTGACCATGTAATATAACCTCAGATGGTTAATACTATAACATAATATGGTCACAAAGGAACCTTAAAACATAAAGAAACTGTGCTAATTCGGGTCAGAACTGAAAGTCAAAGCAAAAGTCAAGCTTTTGCGACTTTCGGTTGCGAACCGACCTTAAACCTGGAATTTTCGGGTTAAACATGTTTATACATGTTCTAATAACATTTACCAAGTTATTAAAATGATAAAACTCATTTTATAACATCTACATTATCACTTATGAATTTTTTATGAAAAGTGACCCGTTTGACTTTTTATGTTAATAACTTTGACCCGACAATTGACCAAGTAAACGTGGTAATTAGGAGGTCTAAACCTACCTAATTACGATCACGTAGGCATATTCGCCTCGAACAATGGCTGGGCCGATAAGGTCTAAACCGAAAGTCAAAGCCTTTTATCGGAAACTTTGACTTTTGGCTTTTAAAAGCTTAAAAACCAAAAAGTAGAGGCCAATGTGTGACACCCATGACGAAACCAGGTACACCCTAAACGGTCCAAAACTGTAAAGCACACTTAACACTTTAATTGCGCGAAAACCCTAAAAACATGTGTGACTTATATGCTTGATTAAATGATATCTGTTATGTCTCGGAGGAATCCGAGAACACGTTATGACTAACATGAAACTAATAAGGGCCAACAGTGTGAGGTTGGTGTCCTTACCCTTGAAACACGTGTTAAACGGGAGTGTTCCGTTTAACAGCGCTTTAAACCTTTGACATTGGTTATTAGGTTATCGGTAGCATCATTTAAGATTTCGAGTTCCAAGAACAACTTAGTTTTGTGCCTTAGACTGTGACATAAGGTTTGAAGCCAATCAGAGATCGGGCACGCAAAACGAAGCAGCTTCCCGGTTAGGGAAACGCCTTCGTTTCAGGCATAACATAAGGCAATCAAACGTGCAAGGAAGGATCAATCAAGCTTAAAAACACTTAAACCACCCTAATACGAGTCTTTTATGATTAAAACGTAACTGGGTTCGGATTTCAAGACGGTTATGCATGATTTTTAAAACCGGGTCTTTTGACACTAATTACGAGTGACACGGAGTCCGTCACGCAAATTGAGAACGCGCGCGGGACCCGAAAATGAACCTAAACGCTAAACGGAGGATAAACATTATCTTTAAGCACTCAAAACGAAGCACGAGGTGTCCCTTGGGGGGACCCACACCCAAACCGCCCCCACCCCCCATTATTTTATCAAAAAAATCTATATTTTTCTTTTTTTATTTCATTTTAACACAAAATCCTTTCCAAAATCTGGTTTCTCTCAAGAACAACTAGCTGAATTCACAAGAAACTTCAACAAATCAAAGGTATTAACTCAAATCCAAAAGGTTTTAAGCATGGTTTCTTGATTAAACTTGATTTAGGTCATGAAAACCCATTTTAATCCATGAATTTTGGAGTTTTAAACAAGTTTAGGGACTGAATATGAACACCATATGAATACCCTGGTGTTATATGGCAGCCATGATTATAAATATTTGGGTTTTGATACCCTAATCAACACCTATTCGACAGAAATCGCTTAACTAGTCGATTAACCAAAAAACAATGAAATAAAGCTTGATTGCTCTAAGTTCTAGCATATTTGGATTGTACTGGATGTGTAGGTACTTAATATAGCCCACACATACTTCTGGACTCATAAGGAATCGAAGCTTGCGCTAGGTATAACATCCGAAAGCCGAATCTAAGATAGGCAGAATTTTGTTTTGGCTATAACTTGGTCCGTGATACTTGGATTGAGCTGAAATATGGTTTTCTGATGAAGGGTAGTGTCAGGAAGGTCCACGAAAAATTTTAGAATTTTTGGAAATTTTTACGATTTTTGGTGAATTTTTGACTGTTTTAGAAAAAGAATTCTGGAAAAAATTACCAAACGGATTCAATAAATCACCAAATTTTATAGGGACACTAAGGAACATATGAGAAATGTTCTGGGAAAATTCGGAGTCCATTGGTTGAGTTTTTGTTTGGGATAAAAATCCGTGTTTTTTGGGAATTTTCGGTAGCCGGAAACGCACCGAAACGAAATCGGAAAAATCTTAAAATTTTTGGAGATGTTTCTGGAAACATAAGGGATGTCCAAAAAGTTTTTGAGAATTTTTGGATCAATGATGGTAATTAATGTTAATTATGTGGTTAAATATGGTTTTATAAATAATTTATTTAGACAAGTAAAATGCCAAAATAAATTCCCAGAAATTTTTCCCATATTCTACAGATTTTTAGTGAGTTATATAAAAACTTTCAGAATTTTATTCAAATTATAGATAAAATGGGAATTTTTGGGATTAAAAATGAGTTATTTTAAATCAATTTCAGTAGTTTACCGTGTAACGAACCTTCCAGAACTGGGAACTGACCCAACCCGACAAATACTATAATTGGAACACGGGGAATATTCTGGGAGATTCCAGGGCGGAGTGGACATTTGGGGTGTGTCCAATACCAGTTCGGGAAAATCACCGACGGTGGAAACGGAAACTCAAAATTGGGCAACCTGGACTCCCCAAACACCCAAACTCCCTTAATGAGAAGTTAATAATTCTTAAATAAAAACGTGTTGGCACTATTGGTATTCCCGTACCATTATCCGAACACGTTAAACTACTGACATTGGCTGGCACGCGAACCGGTGCCCGGAAGCCAAACTGAAAACAAATACTACCCTGACCTCCATCACCATACCCGTGTCCTATAGACTCAATCCGGGGTGAAAACTCCTGACCAAATCCAAGTTATAACCATTACCGACTTAGATACTGATTTGAGTCCTTACTTGCATGTGTGCTATTAAAGCTGATTTCGTTGATTAAACACTCTTTAGCCGAGACTACTATTTGCACTGTGAGTTTCACTCCCCCACTTTTAATCTGTTTTACTGTTTTCTGGGGTGATTTGCATGTTACAAACTGTGTTAATTACACCAACTTGCTATGATGTGAAAATGGCAACCAAGGCCCCTATTTATACCAATTCATGAATTCACAAGATGAAGCCAGGTGTTAGGGATCATCCCTGATCATTCCAGGTGTCCTAGAGGTTTAAGAAACCATCCAATAATCCTTGGTTTCGAGTTCTAAGCATGCATGGCGGTTTGTGTGGGAAACAAGGCTGCAAGCATGCAGCTGCCAGTTTGTTTTCGAGCTGGGCACTCTCTCGTGCCCCGCGAGAGAGAGAGGGAGATGGTTCGCAGCCCACGAGCCGCTTGAATTCAGGTAAAACAAGTTTCAAGTTTGGCAGAATCGGTCCCTGTCCCTTATAACTTATGATATGTTTCATTTTTGTCACAATAAGTCCCTCTAAGCCAGTTTAAGGTGTATATTTGGCATTTTGATCTTCAAGATAGGTTATAAATATTCCAGAGAGTGTAAATCGAATATCGTTAAGCTTCGGTTTTTGTTAAAAGGTCACTCAGAGATATAATTAAACTTGTTGACGCTTTTAACCTTTCGATTTACAAACTTATGATTTAAATCACAAATGGCATCGTATGTGCAACATGTGGCTCGTTATTAAATACTAATACCACAAAAGGTCATTCAGAGGAACAGGTTATGCATGTTGACACTTTAGTCCCTCCACATAAATCTTTTCATCATTTGGCAACAATAGTCCATCATAGTCAACATTTGACTTAATTAGGGTTTAGGACACGTGTCCTTACATCATTAGACACGATTTTACGATGTGTTACATCCTCACCCCCTTAAAAGAAATCTCGACCTCGAGATTTACTGAAACAAGTGAGGGTACTTTTGTCGCACAGTAGACTCAACCTCCCACATATATTCGGGGCCTCTACGGGCATCCCATTTGACTTTAACAATAGGCACATGTTTTCTGGGGAGCTTCTTAACCTGTCGATCCTCGATCGATATTGGTTTCCCAACAAACCTCAGGTTTTCGTCTATCTACACGTCTTTATGAGGCATTGCTAGTGACTCATCGGCTAGACATTTCTTAAGATTGCAGATGTGGAACACATTTTGAATTCCACTGAGCTCCTCATGCAGATTCAATTTGTATGCCACAGACCTGACACATTCGATGATCTAAAATGGCCGTATATATCTTGGGCTTAGCTTGCCCTTCTTACCAAAACGCATCACACCTTTCCAGGGTGATACTTTTAGTAAGACTTTGTCCCCTGTTTGGAACTGAAGAGGTTTGAGCCTCTTATCAGCATAGCTCTTTTGTCTATCTCTAGCGGCTTTTAGACGATCACGAATTTGTATGATCTTATCTGTCGTCTCCAAGACTATGTCAGGTCCTGAAAGGTGAGCCTCTCCAACTTCTGCCCAACAAACGGGCATTCTACATTTTCTCCCATATAAGGCGTCAAAAGGTGCAACCTGAATGCTAGTGTGATAACTGTTATTGTAGGAGAATTCAATCAGGGGAAGATGCTCATCCCAACTGCCACCCAAGTCAATGACACATGCACAAAGCATGTCTTCCAATGTTTGAATCGTACTCTCACTCTGTCCATCCGTCTGAGGATGATAAGCCGTACTGAAATTCAAATGAGTACCTAAAGATTGCTGGAAACTTTTCCAGAAGTGTGATGTATATCTAGTGTCTCTATCGGATACAATAGATACTGGCACTCCATGAAGGGACACAATCTCGTCCACATATAAATTTGCTAGTTTATCGGAGCTATGAGTCTCCTTTATGGGTAAGAAATGAGCTGACTTAGTCAGTCTATCAATGGTAACCCATATTCTATCATTTCCATGCTTTGTTTTAGGTAACATGGTAATAAAGTCCATAGTTACCACTTCCCATTTCCATGTGCGAAGGTTTAATTGTTGTAGTAGTCCTGACGGCTTTTGATGTTCGGCTTTAACCTGTGAGCACGTCAGACACTTAGCTACGTGTGTGGCTATGGATTTCTTCAAACCCATCCACCAATAATTTGCCTCCAAATCCTGATACATTTTTCACCTCTAGGGTGAACTGAATATTTAGAATTATGAGCTTCCTGGAGGATTAAGTCTCTAAGTCCACCATGAATAGGAACCCAGATTCGAGCATTGAATCTAAGGATCCCATCGTTTCTAGGTGACAACTGATCAACAGTTCTACCCAGTCCTTCACTTGGAAGGTTAGATTCAATCATGGCTTCTTTTTGCGCAGTTAACAACTTTTCATTTAAGCCGTTCTTAAGCTCAATGCTTTTGGCATTATTACGTATAGGCTTGATTCTTTCTTTTCGGCTTAATGCATCAGTGACTACATTCGCTTTGCCAGGATGGTAGCGAATCTCGCAATCATAATCATTTAACGTCTCCATCCATTGGCGTTGTCGCATGTTGAGATCTTTCTGGTTGAATAAGTGTTAGACACTCTTGTGATCAATGTATATCACACATTTAGTTTCATACAGATAGTTTCTCCACAACTTTAGTGCAAATACAACGGCACCCAACTACAAATCGTGGGTGGTGTAATTTCTTCCATGCCCCTTTAATTGTCGTGATGCGTAGGCAATTACCTTGCCCCTTTGCATAAGGACATAGCCCATACCAATGTGCGAAGCATCAAAATAGACAACAAACTCCTCTATACCTTCAGGTAAGGTCAACATTGGAGCATTGCTCAATTTTTGTTTGGGAATCTCAAAAGATTCTTGTTGTTTAGGACCCCAAATAAATTTAACGTTCTTGCGGGTCAAGGTAGTCAAAGGAGTGGCTATCCTTGAGAAGTTCTTGATAAATATTCTATAATATCCTGCCAATCCTAAGAAGCTATGAACTTCAGAAGGTGTCTTAGGCGCTTCCCTGTTCATGATTTCTTCTATTTTAGCAGGATCCACTTGGATACCATGCTCACTCACAACCTGTCCAAGGAATTGGACTTCGCGAAGCCAGAATTCGCATTTGGAGAATTTAGCATAAAGCTTTTCCTGCTGTAGAAGCTCTAAGATACACCGAAGATGCTTCTCGTGGTCAGCTTGATTACGAGAGTAGATAAATAGGTCGTCTATGAAGATAATGACAAGCTTATCTAAGTACGGCTTGCAGACGATATTCATGAGATCCATGAATGTTGCAGGTGCATTAGGGAGCTCGAAAGGCATCACTAAGAATTCATAGTGGTCGTATCTTGTTCTAAATGCGGTCTTGGGCACGTCTTCAGTTCTAACCTTGAGTTAATGATACCCCGACCTTAAATCAATCTTTGAAAAGAAACTTGCCCCTTGAAGTTGATCATACAGATCGTCGATCCTAGGCAATGGATAAAGATTCTTGATCGTTACTTTGTTTAACTCATGGTAATTAATGCACAGACGCATTGAACCATCCTTCTTCTTTACAAATAGAATGGGTGTTCCCCAGTGTGACGAGATGGGCTGTATAAAACCTTTCTCTAGAAGTTCATCCAATTGTGCCCTTAGTTCCTTCATTTCGGTTGGTGCTAAGCGATATGGAGCTCGTGCAACTGGTGTTGCCCCAGGCATAATGTCGATCCTGAATTCCACTTGCCTCTCGGGAGGTAATCCAGGTAGCTCATCAGGAAAGACATATGGGTAATTAGAAATGACTGGTATGTCTTCTATCTTGGGCCTTGGTTCATCCACTGTCACCTGTGCCATGTAAATGACACATCCGCTTTTCAATCACTTAAATGCCTTAAGTATAGACACTTGATCAGGCAATCCATAGTCTGTATCTCCATAAATGGTGACTGTTTCACTAGAAGGGGTTTTAATGTCGACGAGTTTCTTATCATAGGCAATACGAGCTTGGTTATGTGATAACCAATCCATACCTAAAACTACGTCAAGCCCCGCCAATTTCAATGGCAAAAGAGATAACGAAATCGAATGATTCTTAATGGATATAGAACATCCATCAAGAATGGTTGAAGCAGTTTCTAAGATACCATCAGCAAGCTCTACCTCATATTTAATGTCTAGAGTTCTAATAGGCAGATTTAACAGTTCACTAAATTTAAGGTCCATAAAAGGCTTATCTGCACCAGAATCAAATAAAACTCTAGCATAAGTATCATTTATGAGGAAGGTACCTGTTATAACATTATCATCGTGTACTGCTTGCTTTTCATTCAGCTAGAATGCCCACACGTTTCCCTTTTTGGCCTCATTCGTCTTCTTAGTATTCTTAGGGCAGTTTGTTCTAATGTGCCCTTTTTCGTTGCAGCCATAGCAGACTGCATCTTTTAAGTTCTTGCACTCAAGGGTCTTGTGACCCTTCTTCTTGCAAATCCCATAGGGTTTGGCCTGTGAATCTATGGTGCACTGCCCCCAGTGCTTCCTATTGCAGTTTTTGCATGTGGGCTTTTCACCCGATTGATTTGGGTTCTTTTTGAACCCAAAACTCCCTTTCTGCTTCTTGTCTGAACGGTGTGAGTTATCATCTTCCCTTTTTCTTTTCCCTTCTTCAGTGGTCTTTCTAGACCTACTCCTAATCACATCCAGTGTAAGGACAAAGATAGATCTACAGCAGATCTATAAGTAGTAGGCTTTGAAGCCTTAACATTTCCCTTAATTTCTGGTGCCAAGACACCAATGAAGCACGCAATGTGCTTTGGTTCGCGTGTAACCAGATATGGGACTAGTCTTGATATGGAGTTGCAACTAGAGACATATTTTCTACAATCTAAGTTTTTCATGACTAGGGTCAAGAAGTCTGTCTCAACCTTCTCTACCTCATGCCGAGGGCAATAAGTTTCTTTTACCAAATCCACAAATTTAGTCCACGAGAGGTTGTAGAGAGGAATCGTTCCAGTGGATTGAATCGGTGCTTTCCACCAGGTTAGGGCATCGCCCTTGAAATATTGGGATACAAACTTAACCATATCCTCTTTTGCACATCCACTTATATCTACCACCGTTTCCATTTCATCTAGCCATTTCATACAATCTATGGCTCCCTTTTCTCCATTAAATTCTCTTGGTTTACAAGAGACGGAGTACTTATAAGTGCAACCCTTGTTGAAACGAGATTCGTGATCAAACACTATCTTCTTGGATGGTTCACTCTTTTGATTTGATGAATTAACACATTCATCCTTCTTAGATGTATGCGGTTTAGAATGGGACTTAGAGTGAGACTTGGAGCGAGTAGCACTCGACTCCTTGAGCACTCTATCTACAGCTTTAGTAACAGCTGTATCAATCATGGCCTGTAAGTCAGCACCAGTTATATTAAGCCTTGTAGCATCGTTTCTTTTAGTTGTATGACTATGTGCTTCATTGGAGTTAACCATGTTGAAGCTTTTAATGTTACATATCAAGTAATAACAACTGCTTAGTTGCCAAATAATGAATCATCATATTTGATGATTAACGATTCATGGTGTTAAACGAACCATATAGGCTAATAATTATAACATTTCTAAAGAATGTTTATTTCAAAATTATTTTATTATATTTAGCCTAGGTTTTAGAAAAACCATCAAAGGCATTAAAATAGGACATAATCCTTTGTATATTAGACAAGGGAACATATGTCACAGGTGTCATTGTCGTATTGACAATATTATATAACACGATGGCTCGTCTCGGAGGACATTTATTATATGGAACAAAAGGCCTTGTCACCTGGACAATTTGAAATATAAGCTAAGATGTTATTAGATCAGGGGCTTTAAGGTTTGAACATAGTTCTTCACCTTTAGATAGGGAGTCATAGACTACGACTGTCATCGTTATGAAAAACGATATAACTTGGCCCGTAGGCAAAACAAATAACATCAATATTGGATGTTTTAATATGATCATCATATTTGATGACATTAGCCATGATTCACTTTGATCATTTAGGCTGTATAAAGGCTTGGAAGAAATCCAAATACCTTAACGGCTGGTGTGGTTTCTCAAATCACACTGCCAGGAGTGTTAACATGTTCTGAATGTTAACAAGGATGTATTGTTTTAAGAGGGTTTTACCATTATAGTCATGTTCATATTGACATATAGGCTAGGTTATACCATTAAGAAGATCTTTTGGAATTTCTTTAGCAGATCAATAAAGTTTCAAATAAAATCAAATTGATTGCTTGAATAATAATGTAATGGAATACATATATAATAACAACAAATATAAATTCCAAAAGAAAAGGTTTCATTAATTTAACTAGGGTTTACAAAATTGCCCAAATGGGTCTTAACTAACATACTAATTGTCCACATAGGTACTAAAAGGAAAACAAGTCCACGTAGGGACTAATACAGAAAGAAAGTGTCCATGCAGGGACTAATACTAAATGGAAATGTCCACGTAGGGACTTAATTCTAAATAAAAAATACAAGACAAAGAAGTAAATCTTTAATCTTTGTCCTTCTTCCCTTTGATTAGCTTTGTAAGTTTATTGCAAAACTTACTCGTTCTCCTCTCACCCCTGTCTACTCGACGTTCAACGTTATCCACCCTATTTATGGCTTGAATTATAATCTCTAGCTGTTGGGGTGGTAGTTGTTATTGCCGTTGAGGTTGAGGTTGTGATTGAGGTGGAGGGTATTGATACCTATACGCGGGAGATGTCACACCCCAACCATGTAAAACAACAAATCGTGGCGGAAACGTCGGGGAGTGTTGTAACAGAATTATTGTTTCAAACCATGGATACAAAGAGTTTCGTTTTATTGAATATTAAACATTGTCTTAAAGTTAAACAAGCAAGTCAAACATAGTCTATTATCGTTATTAAATCACTAAGGCCTCGTCCAGTCCTAAGTGAGCATGCATCCTATTCGCAATCAACATTAAGCAACATCACCTGAAACATATGTAAAAACAAAGTCAGCAAAGAAATGCTGGCGAGCACATAGTTTTTGTGTGAGTGTCAGATTCATGGCTCATTTACATGTTGAAATAACTCGTACAACTTCGTTGTTCGATAGTAGAAAACCTTGTTTTGTAAAATGTTTGTATTGTAAAATGAATAACCAAGTCAAAACAGATTGGTTATAATTTATAAACCTTGATGCCATGAATCTTAACCCAAAACATTTGTTTTCGTAAACCAAATCGTAAATCGTCCTCGTAATAAAACTTGTATGGTTTATATCGTTTAGTAAACCTCGTTGTGTAACATCGTTTAACTCGTTCTCGTTATAGATCATCGTTCACTTGTTTAAATCGTTCATAGTCGTTCAATCGTTCAAAATCGTTCTCGTACAAATCGTTCTCGTTTTAATTGTGAAAACTACTTTTTGTCGTCTCGCTAATAACATTCAAACCTTTGTGACTCGTTCATCATCCAACTCGGTCAACTCGTATTAACAAACCACCAAAGGGTAAGTTAACAATCATCAGATTCAGTCGTTACCCACCTAACCCACACATAACCATGGGTGCAGTCTGAAAACGGGATTTGTCAGATCCTATGGTACCATAACCTAATACTGGTCGGCTTGATCAATGCTAATGAATGTCATTCGTTATGTAACTACCACCAACAAGTTCGTTCACATTATCGAAATCGTTATTAGTTTTGTATAAACCATCTCAATCGTTTTGAAACCATCGTTAGAATATTGAAATCGTTTTAATACATATGAATCACCCCAAAACAATCGAAAACAGTAAAAAGAGGGGATCTATGTACTCACCTTTGGGTGCGTTTTTATACGTTAACACAATCCCTCAAATTGTTTATTCATCCTAAATTAAAGAAGAATGATTTAATAATCAGAAACCCACAAAAATACATAGGTTTCTCCGATACTTAGAATTTTCACATAACTTTGAGATTTTTCGAAAAGTGATTATTTTTTATTATATTGGTGTATTTGTATATATATGCTCAAGCGTAATACACATAATCTTGTTAACACTAACACATCATCATACACATATTTCAAAACACATAGCACATTGTAACACATAAAATTTACTCAAGAACAACCTGTTCTAGTGAATGTCGAAAAACACTTATTTTAGCGATTCGGTGACATTTTTGGGCGTCGGAAGTCACGTATGACTAACCAAACACCAAGTAAACTTAATATAAGTTAAAATAATTGTTTTTATATCAAAAATATCAGTTTGGTTACTGATCTAAAACAGTTTGATAAAAATCCTCCAAAAAGGCGATTTTGGACCGTTTTACCGCATAGTTTTGCATCAAACGTTACCCGAACCATCCCAAATCGAAACGACTTGAAATTTTAACATAAACCATGTTATTTACTGAATAAAATAATGGTTATACTCATGACAGTGCAGGTCTTAAGTAAAGCACATAAATCATGCAAATTTCACATAATTTCCACTTTTTAAGCTATATGTACAACATGCAAAGCTATCAATCCTATGTCAAAGTTTCATGCCATTATCATACATCAAATAATATTATTTTTAGTGTTTACAACCTGTTCAAAAACATTTTTTTTCATACAACCCTTTTTTTACCATTTCTTGAGCTTTACATCAACATGTATCTTCATGTACAAGTGCCTAAAGCACACTATCATTTCATCAACATTTTATGTTAATCTAAATGCATCAAATATGTGATATATTCAGGTTTATTTGCTGATGTACTTGGTCATTTAACATAACATACATAAATCATTAAACACTTGCATTTTAACTATCATTCAAGAACATGTAACAACTTAAACAAGTACTTATCAAGAAATCAAACTTCAAAACTCATACACACATGTATATGTACGGTTATATACATATATATATACACCACCATTTTTATTTGTATCATGACCCATTTCATTTTAGATTTCAAGTTTGTGAAAATCCCAAGATTCAAGAGAAACTTCAAATCATCAAGAACAACCAAGAATCAAAAGTATGATTTAAAAATAAATGTTATACCTTCAAGATTCAAGTAGGTTGTGGGATAAGATTTTGATGATAGGAAGCTTGAAATCACTTGAATACACCTTGGAAACACCTTTGGATCTTCACCCTAACTTGAATTTAGCTTGAAATGGTGCTTGAATATGAAGAACAAAGCTCGAAGATATGAAGATGGAGAGAGAGAGAGAGTGTACGGTTTTGGGGAAGGAGAGAAGGAGGAGGAAAATTGGTTGAGTGATCTTGTGAAGATTTGTTGTGATATAGAAAGATATGTAGAGATATAAGTAAGATATGGAGAAGGCATGCAATTACAAGTGTCCATACAAGATCAAATAAAATATTTGGAAGATCTAAAAAAAATTGGTGGGGGGCCACACATATATGACCGTAAAAATGGAAGGGGGAGGGGGTCCAAGTGTAATTTTGATGGTAAATTAGTTAAAAACAGGTGTTTAACTGGGTACCGGGTATTTTATCTAGCGTTTAAATCCCGGTTTATGGCGTTCTAAATTATTTTTATTATTCTATAAAAATAGACTCGCCAAAATATTATTGATATAAATTTCAGTTGCCGAGATTGGCTGCGTGGTCTGCGTTTTGCAGTAGAAGCACTGTGTTGCGCAGAAACACGCGGTACGCGCTTAAACTTGAAAAATAACGTTTTTAAGCGTTTTTAATTTAATTTTCAACACGAAGCTGATTAAAAATAAAATCTTAATCATAACAGAATATTTTTGGGATTTAAATATTATCCGGGCGGTCCCCATCGTTCGTTTCGCAGTTTTGTCATAATTAGCTCTTTAGTTCAAATAAACATGTTTTTGCCATACCGAATCCTTCGAAACTTATTTCTAAGTTATGTAAAGGATATTTAGGGTATGTTTGGCTTACATCACAGTTCCGGAGTGTACGTCGCGTTAAACTGATTTCGTTTATGCACCAGTTTGCGTATAACCTTCCAGAAAGCGATTTAAAGCTTGAAATCGGAATCGAATCAAATTGTAAAATCATTAAACACAATAACACATATAATAACACCAAAGCACATTGTTTTATTGATAACCAACATTGTTTTACATTATACGATGTTTACAGAACACAGTTGTCACAGTCTCCCCTACTTTAGGAAATTTCGTTCTGAAATTTTATTTAGAGGAAACCTGTGAAAACAAATGCGGATATTTCGTCTTCATCTGGTCCTCACATTCCCAAGTAAACTCGGGGCCACGTTTGTATTCCCAGCGAACTTTGACCAATCGAATCCGTTTGTTCTTCAACTGTTTGAATGTATGGTCCACTATCTCCACAGGTTTCTCGACAAAGTGCATTGTTTCATCAATTTGAATCTCGTCGAGAGGAATGTGAAGATCAGCATCAGCTAAACACTTTCGCAAATTGGACACGTGAAAAGTCGGATGAATATTTTCAAGCTCTGGAGGTAGCTCTAGTCGATAGGCAACCTTTCTAATTCTTTAAACAATCTTAAATGGTCCAACATATCGTGGTGCAAGTTTTCCTTTCTATCCAAATCTCACCACTCCCTTCCAAGGTGACACCTTGAGTAGGACACGGTCTCCGATTTGAAATTCTAAGGGCTTGCGTCGCAAATCCGCATAACTCTTTTGACGGCTTCTAGCTGTCACAAGATTATCGCGAATTTTCTTGATTTTGTCTGTTGTTTCCAGAATGAGCTCAGGTCCAGTAAGCTGAGCTTCACCGATCTCATTCCAACATACAGGTGAACGACATTTTTGACCGAGAGAGCTTCGAATGGTGCCATATTAATACTAGCATGATAACTGTTGTTGTAAGAGAACTCGATCAGTGGAAGATGAGAATCCCAATTACCACTAAAGTCTATCACGCATGCCCTAAGCATATCCTCCAAAGTTTGAATCGTTCTCTTCGATTGTCCATCGGTTTGGGGATGATAAGCAGTGCTTAGATTCAGTTGGGTTCCCAAAGCAGATTGCATGGTCTTCCAATAATGAGATGAAAACCGAGCATCACGATCGGAAATGATATCCAAAGGAACACCATGTCGTGATACAATCTCATCAACATAAATCTTTGCAAGTTTATCAGCAGATAGTTCCTCGCGAATCGGTATAAAATGAGCTGATTTCGTTAATCGATCGATAACAACCCAAATAGCATCGTGACCTTTAGATGTACGCGGTAACTTAGTGATGAGATCCATTGCAATGTTCTCCCACTTCCAAACCGGTATCTCTGGTTGTACAAGCAAACCAGAAGGTCGTTGATGTTCAGCCTTGACTTTGAGACAAGTTAGGCATTTCGATACATACAAGGCAACATCCTTCTTCATACCAGGCCACCAGAACTGAGTACGAAGATCCTTGTACATTTTATCATCACTAGGATGGATAGAATATCGAGACTTGTGAGATTCGTCCATTACCAAGGTGCGAAGATCGTCTTGTTTCGGAATCCACGAACGATCCTTGAAATATAGCAACCTATCGTCCTTAGTTTCAAGTTTAAGTTCGAGTTGAAGCGGTAGCTCATATTTTAATAAGCCTTTGATCACACAAAATCGTTGAGCTTGAAGGACACGAGATTGAATATTAGATAGGGTTCGAAGAGAATGAAGCTTGACTCGTTCCTTTCGACTAAGCGCATCGGCTACGATATTCGCCTTACCAGGATGGTAGCGGATCTCGCAATCATAATCGTTTAAGAGTTCAACCCAACGTCGTTGCCTCATGTTCAGCTCCTTCTGATTGAGAATATGCTTGAGACTTTTGTGGTCTGTGAAAACCACACACTTCGTCCTATAGAGGTAGTGTCTCCGGATTTTAAGTGCGAAAACCACAGCTCCTAATTCAAGATCATGAGTCGTATAGTTCTTCTCATGAATTTTCAGTTGTCTAGACGCATAAGCTATGACCTTACCTCGTTGCATAAGAACGTAACCAAGTCCTAGATTCGACGCGTCACAATAGACAACAAAATCATCGTTTCCCTCAGGTAGAGTTAAAACAGGAGCATCACAGAGTTTCCGTTTCAGCGTTTGGAACGCTTCTTCTTGCTTAGGTCCCCACTCAAAAGGCTTATTTTTCTGAGTCAAAGCAGTGAGTGGAACCGCGATCTTTGAGAAATTAGAAATGAATCGACGATAATAACCAGCAAGACCAAGAAATGATCGAATCTCTGTAGGTGTCGTCGGTGTATTCCAGTCCTTAATAGCAACAATCTTGGATGGATCCACATGAATAACCTGCTCATTGACTATATAACCCAAAAACTGAACTTCTCTAAGCCAAAATTCACACTTGGAGAATTTAGCAAAAAGTTTTTTCTTCTTTAAGAGTTCTAATGTCAAACGAAGGTGTTGCTCGTGGTCGGCTCGAGACTTTGAATAAATGAGAATATCGTCGATAAACACAATGATGAACTTATCTAAATAAGGTTTACAAACCCTATTCATTAAGTCCATGAAGATAGCTGGGGCATTCGTCAAACCAAAAGGCATGACAGTGAACTCGTAATGCCCATATCTTGTATGGAAAGCAGTTTTGGGAATATCTTTTGCGAGAACACAAAGTTGATGTACCCAGAACGCAGATCGATCTTGGAAAAACATGAAGCACCTTGCAGCTGGTCGAAGAGATCATCAATTCTAGGTAGGGGATATCGATTCTTGATGGTAAGCTTATTAAGCTCACGATAATCGATACACATTCGAAAAGATCCTTCTTTCTTCTTCACAAAGAGGACAGGAGCTCCCCAAGGCGAAAAGCTTGGACGGATGAATCCTTTATCAGACAATTCTTGAAGCTGTTTCGATAAGTCTTGCATCTCCGACGGTGCAAGACGATAAGGTGCTTTCGCAATCGGGTTGGCATTGGGTACAAGGTCAATATGAAACTCGACTTGACGAACTGGAGGCAAACCAGGCAGTTCATCAGGAAACACCTCTGGATAATCCCAAACAATCGGAATATCCTGAATACTCTTGCTCTTGCCTTTCTCCTCGGTGACATGTGCCAGGAAAGCAACATATCCTTTTCACAAATAACTTTGGGCCTTTGTACACGACATAAGCTTCAAATCACCAGATGGCTTCTCGCCACGAACTTCCATAATATCGCCAGACGGAAGAGGAATAGGAACAATCTTATCGAAACAAACCACCTCAGCATGATGTTTGGTTAACCAATCCATCCCCACGATAATATCAAAACTCCCAAGTTGCATCGGCGTGAGGTCAATGGGAAAAAGATGGTTATCAAGGTTTAACTGACAATCATGAATAACAGAATCGAGAACAATAGGTTTACCAGTAGCAACTTCGACAGATAAGGATTTCCTCAGTTTAGTTCTAGGTATCGCAAGCATAGGTTCAAAAGATAATGAAACAAAACTTCTATCGGCACCAGAATCAAAAAGAATAGATGCAGGTCGATTGTTAACAAGAAACGTACCATTAACCACCTCGTTGTCAGCCCTAGCTTCGTTAGCATTCAGATTGTACGCTCATCCACGAGCGGGATTCATATTTGCGTTGACATTAGCATTCGGGTTCGCCTTAGCATTCGCGTTTGCATTTACCAGCCTCGGACAGTTGTTGCGGAAGTGACCAAACTCTCCACAATTGAAACATGAACCCGGTGGGAATCTAGTAGCATTCCCCTGAACTGGAGCTTGAACCAGAGCAGCTTGATTCTGACCCAATCGACAGACGTTGGCCAGATGCCCAAGTTTACCACACGTTGTGCGTTGCCTACAAGCTTGTTGTGCAACATGATGACCGTTGCAGCGAGCACAATGAGGTGCGGTACCAGCATATGCTTTCTTCACAGGCGGTTGAGCTGGTGGGTTCTGAGGGTTCTGAGCAGTAACTGCAAAGTTTTGAGCACCCTTTCGCTTTCTCGATTTCTTCGACGACTCACCTTTCTTACCCGTACCCTTTTCCTTGACAGATTCGGTCGACTTCTTCTTATCACCCTTGCAGGTAAGTTTACCCTTCCTGACTTGTGACTCAGTTAGGGTAGTAGATAACTCGATTGCTTGACGTACAGTAGTAGGATTAACGCCAGTCACAATATCCTGTATGGAATCGGGTAACCCATCGATATACCTCTCTATCGCTTTCTCCAACGGGGTAACCATAGTAGGACATAAAAGGCTGAGCTCCTCAAATCGATCCGTGTACGCACGGTGTTCTCCCCCATCTTGTTTTAGATCGTCAAACTCTCGTTCCAAGGCTCGAATTGCATGACGGGGACAGAACTCTCTCATGGTGAAAGCTCGAAGCTCTTCCCATGTTTGTGCCAACGCCACTTCGACACCCCTGTCGCGCATCACTCCGTTCCACCACGTAAGAGCACGCTTCTCAAACACACTTGAAGCAAATTCAACCTTACGCCCATTCGGACATTGCACATGTCTGAATGTGTTCTCGATACTTTCGAACCATTGAAGAAGCGCAGTTGCTCCTTGCGACCCAGAAAACCTTAGCAGCTTAGCAGAATTGAAATTCTTGAAATTACATTGTGCATTGTTATTATTATTGTTGTTGTACAGCTCGTGGATTTGGGTCACCACGCCTGGAAGCACAACAGCCATTTGCTGAGAGACAAGGGCTGCGACTTCTTCAGTAGTAAAAGATTGTGCATCACGTCGAGGAGGCATTGTCTAACAAGGAAATATGAGAAACAAGTGAGGTCGACAATTAGGAAAACAAAAGAGGTATTGAAAATATCGATGAAACATAAGGAAGGCGATCATTTGTTCGTTATCTCGAACAAACAAACGACACGCAGTGACTAATCAAAGTAATGAATCAAAATAATGTATCGCGAAGACATGCTTGCCCATAAGTGAACACTCACCCCAAGAGTTCCCAGGTAAGAGTGACTGGTCCGATTATGTGGATTTGTACGAACACTCTAGCCTTAGACAGAAAACTCAGGGTACAGGCATTCACTCTTCTAGTTTGCATGTGTTCACATTATTTAGACCCAAACTTTGACGAGATTTTGAAAACTCAAAAGGCACTAAGCCAAAAATGAGTCAAACTGGAAGGGTTCAAAACCTTACAACTGAGGGTTCAAAACCTAGTAATCAATCATCCTAGAATGGATGATTAATTTCCGAAGCAGATTCGGATTTTGTTTTTTTTAAATCTAAACGCAAATCAACTTGCGTTGGGGTCCAAGAAAGTTATAGTCTAGGTCAAAACATTACTAATAACCTAATTCCCTATAACCATTGGCTCTGATACCAACTCCTTCTGTCACACCCCGACCACGTAAAACAACAAATCGTGGCGGAAACGTCGGGGAGTGTTGTAACAAAATTATTGTTTCAAACCATGGATACAAAGAGTTTCATTTTATTGAATATTAAACATTGTCTTAAAGTTAAACAAGCAAGTCAAACATAGTCTATTACCGTTATTAAATCACTAAGGCCTCGTCCAGTCCTAAGTGAGCATTCATCCTATTCGCAATCAACAATAAGCAACATCACCTGAAACATATGTAAAAACAAAGTCAGCAAAGAAATGCTGGCGAGCACATAGTTTTTGTGTGAGTGTCAGATTCATGGCTCGTTTACATGTTGAAATAACTCGTACAACTTCGTTGTTCGATAGTAGAAAACCTTGTTTTGTAAAATGTTTGTATTGTAAAATGAATAACCAAGTCAAAACAGATTGGTTATAATTTAGAAACCTTGATGCCATGAATCTTAACCCAAAACATTTGTTTTCGTAAACCAAATAGTATATCGTCCTCGTAATAACTCGTATGGTTTATATCGTTAGTAAACCTCGTTATGTAACATCGTTTAACTCGTTCTCGTTATAGATCATCGTTCACTTGTTTAAATCGTTCATAGTCGTTCAATCGTTCAAAATCGTTCTCGTTTTAATTGTGAAAACTACTTTTGGTCGTCTCGCTAATAACATTCAAACCTTTGTGACTCGTTCATCGTCCAACTCGGTCAACTCGTATTAACAAACCACCAAAGGGTAAGTTAACAATCATCAGATTCAGTCGTTACCCACCTAACCCACACATAACCATGGGTGCAGTCTGATAACGGGATTTGTCAGATCCTATGGTACCATAACCTAATACTGGTCGGCTTGATCAATGCTAATGAATGTCATTCGTTATGTAACTACCACCAACAAGTTCGTTCACATTATCGAAATCGTTATTAGTTTTGTATAAACCATCTTAATCGTTTTGAAACCATCGTTAGAATATTGAAATCGTTTTGATACATATGAATCACCCCAAAACAATCGAAAACAGTAAAAAGAGGGGATCTATGTACTCACCTTTGGGTGAGTTTTTATACGTTACCACAATCCCTCAAATTGTTTATTCATCCTAAATTAAATAAGAATGATTTAATAATAAAAAACCCACAAAAATACATAGGTTTCTCCGATACTTAGAATTTTCACATAACTTTGAGATTTTTCGAAAAGTTATTATTTTTTATTATATTGGTGTATTTGTATATATATGCTCAAGCGTAATAGACATAATCTTGTCAACACTAACACATCATCATACACATATTGCAAAACACATAGCACATTGTAACACATAAAATTTACTCATGAACAACCCATTCTAGTGTATGTCAAAAAACACTTATTTTAGCGATTCAGTGACATTTTTGGGCGTCGGAAGTCACGTATGACTAAACAAACACCAAGTAAACTTAATATAAGTTAAAAAACTTGTTTTTATATCAAAAATATCAGTTTGGTTACTGATCTAAAACAGTTTGATAAAAATCCTCCGAAAAGGCAATTTTTGACCGTTTTACCGCATAGTTTTGCATCAAACGTTACCCGAACCATCCCAAATCGAAACGACTTGAAATTTTAAAATAACCCATGTTATTTACTGAATAAAATAATGGTTATACTCATGATAGTGCAGGTCTTAAGTAAAGCACATAAATCATGCAAATTTCACATAATTTACCACTTTTTAAGCTATATGTACAACATGCAAAGCTATCAATCCTATGTCAAAGTTTCATGCCATTATAATACATCAAATAATATTATTTTTAGTGTTTATAACCTGTTCAAAAACATTTTTGTCATACAACCCTTTTTTACCATTTCTTGAGCTTTACATCAACATGTATCTTCATGTACAAGTGCCTAAAGCACACTATCATTTCATCAACATTTTATGTTAATCTAAATGCATCAAATATGTGATATATTCAGGTTTATTTGCTGATGTACTTGGTCATTTAACATAACATACACAAATCATTAAACACTTGCATTTTAACTATCATTCAAGAACATGTAACAACTTAAACAAGTACTTATCAAGAAATCAAACTTCAAAACTCATACACACATGTATATGTACGGTTATATACATATATATATACACCACCATTTTTATTTGTATCATGACCCATTTCATTTTAGATTTCAAGTTTGTGAAAATCCAAAGATTCAAGAGAAACTTCAAATCATCAAGAACAACCAAGAATCAAAAGTATGATTTAAAAATAAATGTTATACCTTCAAGATTCAAGTAGGTAGTGGGATGAGATTTTGATGATAGGAAGCTTGAAATCACTTGAATACACCTTTGGATCTGCACCCTAACTTGAATTTAGCTTGAAATGGTGCTTGAATATGAAGAACAAAGCTTGAAGATATGAAGATGGAGAGAGAGAGAGAGGGTGTACGGTTTTGGGGAAGGAGAGAAGGAGGAGGAAAATTGGTTGAGTGATCTTGTGAAGATTTGTTGTGTTATAGAAAGATATGTAGAGATATAAGTAAGATATGGAGAAGGCATGCAACTACAAGTGTCCATACAAGATCAAATAAAATATTTGGAAGATCTAAAAAAAATTTGGTGGGGGGGCACACATATATGACCGTAAAAATGGAAGGGGGAGGGGGTCCAAGTGTAATTTTGATGGTAAATTAGTTAAAAACAGGTGTTTAACTGGGTACCGGGTATTTTATCTAGTGTTTAAATCCCGGTTTATGGCGTTCTAAATTATTTTTATTATTCTATAAAAATAAACTCGCCAAAATATTACTGAAATAAATTTCAGTTGCCGAGATTGGCTGCGTGGTCTGCGTTTTGCAGTAGAAGCACTGTGTTGCGCAGAAACACGCGGTACGCGCTTAAACTTGAAAAATAATGTTTTTAAGCGTTTTCAATTTATTTTTCAACACGAACCTGATTAAAAATAAAATTTTAATCATAACATAATATTTTTGGGATTTAAATATTATCCGGGCGGTCACCATCGTTCGTTTCGCAGTTTTGTCATAATTAGCTCTTTAGTTCAAATAAACATGTTTTTGCCATACCGAATGAACTTATTTCTAAGTTATGTAAAGGATATTTAGGGTATGTTTGGCTTACATCACAGTTCCGGAGTGTACGTCGTGTTAAACTGATTTCGTTTATGCACCAGTTTGCGTATAACCTTCCAGAAAGCGATTTAAAGCTTGAAATCGGAATCGAACCAAATTGTAAAATCATTAAACACAATAACACATATAATAACACCAAAGCACATTGTTTTATTGATAACCAACATTGTTTTACATTATACGATGATTACAGAACACGGTTGTCACAGGAGACCCAATTGGATATGTAGGAGGGAAAGGCGAAGGGTATAAAGCGTTATGGATGGCCGCTTCAATGTATGGATCCTAAGCGGGTGCTTGATAATTGTAACCCATAGGTGCTTGAGGCTCAAACGGGGTATACCCAGTCACAGCTGGGTAGGTGGGAATTAGGTTTTCAAAACCCATCAGTGGTGGTTGTTACCCGAAGGTGGCCGGTGTGGTGTCAATTACCGGCACAGAATTTGAAGGTCCACCCATTTGTGGATCTTCGAGGATAGGAGGATAGTTATGTGAAGATTGGGGCGACCTTATTCGTGGCCCCCCACACACTAACATGCGTGCATTACGCCTTCTCCTTGGAGGTGGTGGAGCTGGTTGAGGTAACTGTTCCTCTACAGGTGGTGGTGGCAGTGTCACCACTTGAAAGTACGGTTCATCTTGTGAAGGCTGTTGTGGTGTGTTGTGGTAGGAGGGAGTAAACTCCCATTTCCACTGGCCCCACCATTCTTGAAATTGATCAGGGCCTCGATAAGGTGATCCCGCAAAAGAGTAACCACTAGAGATGTCAATGGGATGCATAGGCTTCCCAGATGGTGGCATAATCAGATCTGGATCTTTTTCCACATTCCTGGTATTCTTCTGGAAAATGGTCCTCAAGGCCCGACTGGTTATGACCAGCTGGAGAGTTTATGTAATCATTTGGGTCAAAATGACCCTGAGAGTGTGAATGATGCGAATGCTGAAAGTGGTGGGACCCGTGAGATTGTTGGGGTCCAAATAAATGATGGTAAGCGGTGATGTGCTCAAAGAAACAGACTGCCTAGCTGGTTCAAGTAAGTGCCTCCAATCCTCATAAGGATCGGAACTGAATGATGCGGATGGTGTGTGGCGGTGTGATGGCCCCGCCTGGCTTGATGGTCCGCCTCGCATCGGACCTTTTCCTTTCCCACCTCGGACTCTTAGAGGCATCCTTAAGTTTTAACTTGTTAAAAACAAGAAAACAATATATATAAACCAAATAAAGATTAGGATTAATCCTAGGTTATTAGCCTAGACTCAGAAGTCTAAGGAATGTGCTACTGTGTCATTGAGATTAAACACAAGACGCTGGTGGTTAATTCACTCAATGTTGGCTCTAATACCAACCGTCACACCCCGTTATTTCCACATAATCCGGTGGGCTCGATAGGGAGTATCCTGAAGTAGTTGATACCATCATAGTCAATTAAACAGAGTTATAGCACATCAGAAGGCTTGGAAGGAAATTACAAATACAAACCGAATGTTCAAGTTTAAAATATTAATTATAAAGACGGTTGTAGAAATGGATCCATAGGCGGATCTAATAAATATACAAAATGATGTTTAACAGACTTTAAGGCATCTTAAGGACTTGCAAGATCCTCTATTAGACACCAAGCAGCTCCCAGCCTAATTGCGTGTAGAACCTGTCACTTAGTCTTTTGGAAATATGTTAGTTTACACTAGTAAATACAATTAACTGACACTGTCACACCCCCAAAATCCACCATGCGGAGTATCACCGCTTGGAGGCATGACATGACCAGGATCGAACCACCAATCATATTGAACAACACAATTAAGTAAATAAAACAAACCACAATACGATTGGTGACCAAAAGAAAGTAATCCGTCTTTAAGTTAACAGTGGAAGCATAGTATGTAAAGCTAAAACATAAGTCCGTAGTTCATAAGTTTAAAGACCCAAAACATAAGTTTCATAAGTTCATAAAGTTTATTTATTGAGTACGGGTCATAACAGTTCGCATCCCACAACGTCCACCTCCATGTGCAAGCTCCATAGCATCTAATGACCTGCAAAGCATGTAATAACGAGTCAACAACAAAGTTGAGTGAGTTCACGGTTGGTTGTCCATTTTTAGAGTTGTTTCCAAAAACGTAGTTTAATCTTAATCAGCTATCCAGCCGTGGGGGTTACCCCATAGTTCATAAACGTTTATCCATTAACCATCCCATGTCCACCTTCCCTGGCTATCCAGCCCGGCACTCCGGCCGTGGGGGATACCCCATTATTTAAACTACCAGACTCGTTTATCATATCGACTACTAACGAAAATTAATTGTGCCCTAGCGTCGGTGTCTATCATCGCCGACGTGCCATAGTCCATTAGTACACACCCGTCCAACTGGCACGGTGTGAGGTTTGTTAAAACTAATAGCGCTATTAACTAATGACCTGCTCGCCATAGCCTCGGCGATTAAGTCGATACAAAAAGGGAGGGACTTCGCTGATAGAGTTCTAGTCCAGTAAGTCTAAGTACGTCCCAAGGACGAGGAATTCACATTCCTGAACGCGTCCCAAAGGACGAGGAAATCCCTATTCTTGAACCCATTCCCATTCCCACCGGGAATTTACCATGCTTTGTAGAAAAGTGTGAACTCACCTCGGTTTGCTCGGTTAGATTCTCAAATATAGCTAACGGTCAAGGTTGGTCAATCACGTCCTAATATGATTACCAGTTAGTCATTTAGTGGTTTCAAATAGAGCACAAAGTTCCTACACGTATCTACTACATAACATGCATTCACTTTAATAGTTCACGCTCATATAAACATTCCACCTATAGCTACTCAAGAACAAGCATACGATATTGCACATATTACTTTCATTGACATATAACATGTTAGATCATCCTCAGATAACATACTCGACATTTAGACACGCAAATTACTACTTATGTCATTTCAATTTAAATATCCAAAATTAGGCTGTTTTCGGGCATTTTAATAAAATAGTTAACTTATTCCAAAAATTCCCAAATTTTTACAGAATATCTTATACGATCCAAATATTATTGTGTAAAAATCTCGGGATCTGATTCATCACCAATATTTTATAAAAAATCATTTTCCGGACTGCACTCAGATTTATCTTTTTCTGATTGCAGTCCACGGAATAATTTATTAAAAATTCATCGTAAGTCCGATTTACGAAATTCCAGTGGGAGGATTACAAATACATCAGTGGTCATTTACAGTACAAGTTTCAAGACCTAGTTCTACTCAGGTTTCAAGTTATGACTAAAAATATTACACCTATTTACTGCTGTAAAAACTCAGCTTTAGCTGTTGTTACAAATTGACCCTTTAAAAATAGCAAACGAAGTCCAAAAATTATGATTCCAGTGCCATTAGAACCGTATTTCATAATAAATAAATATAGACTTCAGAAAATACATTTTTCGTTTTATTAAGATCCTGTTACAGCCAACTGAAGTTGGCTGTAATCACCAAACAGCCTTTTGTTTTCAGTTTTTAACATTCTAAAGCGCGCTCGATTGATTCCGTTAACATGTTTAGCAATAAACAACGATACTTACAGCAGATTATAAGTCCTTCATATCAGCACATAATCATCATACACCAAACAACATCATTCTAACATCATTTCTTCATGTATCATCTTGTTTAAGCTTATGTTCAAGTTTTAAGTGTAAGATCTTATGGTGTTCATATGTTTTCTTCATAATACATCTATTAACCACTTGAATAACATGAATAATGAATGGATCTAAGTTCTTACCACTAGTTCAAGACTAGGGAAGTTCGAGTGAAGAAACGTGGTGGTTAATAGCGAATAGAGAAGGTCCTTCAACTTCCGAACACACCGAGCTTCGTTGTTCACCTTCTTACACCTATGGATGTTCTTGAAAAGCTTGAAAGTGATCAAGTGGTGGTGCTCTTGGGGTCGGCCGAAACCAACAAAGAAAAAAGGAAAGAAAGTGTGGTGTGTTGAGTTGTGAATGATAAGAGTGATGATCTTATGGTTAATATAAGAAATCTTCCACACCTCTTTGTCCATTAGATCATATGCCCCCTAAGTACATGGCAACCAAATAAACTAATCAAGAAAATCAAGTGGGTGTATCCCACTTCTAGAACCAGTTATGGGGGGGGGGGGGTTGGTTTAGTTGGGTGGTGATGTCTGGTTAGGGAACTTAGTTAGTTTCCAAGTGCTTAGTTAGGGACTTATGTGTGTTGAGTAATATATAGTGTGTTAGGGTGTTCGGGGACCCTAACTAGCTCAGGAAAATAAAAACAATGTGTTTGACAATATTTTTGTGTTCCGAGTAAAGTCCGGTTGTTCGGTTCGTTGTTGTTCCGTTAAAGTGCTTAATTAATCCGTAAGGTGTCTTTTATATATATTTTTGTAACATTTTTAATTTTCAACACTCAGGAAAGCACACAGGACTATTTAGTAACTTTTATGTATACTACTAGTATGTTAACAAGTACATGTAAGTATAACACAGTAATCAGAGAGCAGTTAAGTAATTCCACACAGTCGTCAAGCACTTTAATTATCATTAATAAATTGTATGGACACATGGAATTATGTGGGTTGTCACATTCTCCCCCTGTTAAGAAAATTTCGTCCCGAAATTTAGCTCGTGGGTACTGAGGAAGCTAGTAATGTTGCGTTGGTTTCCTGGTTTTCCTGGGGTGTCATAGACACATTTGAAAATGTTTTGAAAATTGGTTTAGGTGCACAAGGCACGAAAAGTCTTTTATAACTTGGGACAATTAAGAATTTTAATCTTTGGGAAACGAGGGAAAACCCCCGGGCAATCCTTTTATTAATGATGTTCAAAATGAGAATACAAACAAGAGCATTTGGCCAAGGCGACTCGCCAAAAAAAAACCAAACCTCAAAAAAAGAAAACAAAAAAGAAACCAACATATAAAGAACACCAAACTAAAAAAACGAAAAGAAGCTAAACTCCACGAACGATGTCTCTTGCCGACTCATCCGTTTCAGACTCAACCTCTATTTCATCTTCAACATTTGTTTCAATCAAAGCTTCCTTCACTGGGTCAAACTTTGTAAGCATCAAATAATAGGCCTTCAATTTCTCCGACCATGAAGAAAATTCATCATCCGGCGGTTGCGTATTTGTCTCGTAGAATTTACGAACCATTAGCATTTCTTTTTCCCACAACCCATGCTCGGTATCAAAACAATCATCTTCATCTTGAAGAGAACCAAAAGCATTTTTTGTTTCAACTGTCGCGCTTTGCCGAGGCCCAAACAATTGCTTTGAAACGTCAAAAAACCCGCTACCTTTAACCTTCTCTTGAAGATTATCAACCATAGATTTCATCGGATTTTTTAACTTCAAATCATTATTAGTTTCATTTGGGCCACTTAGATCCGAACTTTGCAAAAATGGAGAGTCCACATTAGAGATCATTGAATTCGGCCTTCATATCTAATCACCTTGATGATCCAGCTTCACTCGATTTTGGGCCATGGGCCAGCCTCTCAACATCAGCTTTAGCCAATGGAGCCCATTTGACTTTAGCTTTTTTGTGAGTGACCAAGGTAAATCCATCATCACGTACCATCGGTTTCTTTAATGCAGATTTTAAAACCGGTTTTTCAATGGTATTATTGTTATCTTTCAAAACAGGTTTGTCAACTATATTATGAATCGACTCCAAGTGACCAAACACTTTACATTTTCCACATAATGGAGGCTTCCATTTATATGATAATCCAAGATACCCAACTTTACTCGGCAAATCATTAAGAGACGGAAACCGTACCTTTATACGATTAGGAAGACCACATGAGGCATTAGCTTCCACAAGTACACGAGCAAAGTTTAGAGGTCCCTTCTTAGTTTCACACCGAACATACGTCGCTTTGTCCATCATAAGAGGTCTCCCTATACCACTAACAATTTGCCCAATATTTCCTCCATTCCAAAGACATAACGACAAGTCATTTATAGTTACCCAAATTGGCACTTTATCTAAATCTGGTTTTGACAATATGGTATCCGGTTGCCATAATTGTAACACAAGAGGAACATTTTTCACCAACCATGGATTCCTTTCCAAGACTTGAATCATACCCTCATCATGCTCAAACGTAAAGAAATAAAATCCTCCATTCTTTTTATTAATAGACTTTAAACCAAATTTATGCCACATCTTGATTAAATTTTCTTTCACCGTTTGAAATGAGAGATTCTCACCCACAAAATAACCATAAAGTTGTAATCGATGAGCCTTGATACTTTTGGTCATAAAATGCCAATTAAGATTCACTACAACCTCACCATCTTCTACATCCGGTGGATCATAATGTAATCTCGTTTCACTTTCAACAACCTCAAGCCCCTTAGTCAATAGTGAGAACAATTCCTTATTCCAAAATTTTGTACCAAACACCGGATCTACATCAACTCCATTTGGTCCAAATTTTAAATTTGGATCACACACAAACTGGAACGTAGGTTTTTTCAACTTACTGGGTTCCAATGTTCCAAATTGTAAAGAATGTGATGTAATATTAAGCCCAAAATTCACATTTGACACCTTCTCCTGACCCACTGATTCAATAGGTTCAGCTAAAGGCCCAACTGTGAGTTTAGAACGACCTATATTATTTGGGCCCACCAAAGGTGTGACACCTGTGCCTCCACGGCCATAAAAAAAATACCAAACCAATGAAATATTGTATTTCATACTTGGGATTTGTATAAATATGTGTATCATTTGCACATATCAATTCTTGTTCGATTTCGAGCTTTAAATCGCTTTCTGGAAGGTTATACGCGAACTGATGCGTAAATATAACCAATTTAATACAAAAAACACTTCGGAACAGTGACATAGGCTTAACATACCTTAAATAACCTTTACATAACTTAGAAATAAGTTTTGGAAGGTTTGGTATGCCGAAATCAAGTTTATTCGCTTACAAGGACTAATTTCGACAAACTGCGAAAGTATGCCGATTCGTACTGTAATGAACATTCCGGAACTTGATCGTAAGTTATATATGCCCTAAATATCCTTTACATAGCTTAGAAATAGGCTTTGAGGTGGTTGGTGCGCTAAAATAAACTTTCTTGATCAATAGGGACTAAAAGCGTCAAAAAGTGCATAAGTTTGCATTTTCACGCATATCTTACGTTCTGAATACATCTGGACATCCAAAAATTTATGTAATCATTAAAATATTTTATTTTATTGACTGGCTTGATAAAAATCCATTCGTCGCGTAATTTGGGTCGTTTTTCGCGTTCGTTTGTGTTTCGTCGTAATTAACCAAATAACACAACCGTACGGCCAAACAAACCGACATCCGGGATATTTTTGAGCATGTTTCATGTTCCCTATACTTAAACTTCATTTTAGAGCCTTGAAATGAGGTTAACGGGGTTTAAACGCATCAAAAATGGTTTAAAAGTGTTGCAGGGACCATTTCTGCCATTTTGGCAAAGTTTCTTGAGCTGGCACACGGTGGCGCTGTGCCACCACCATAAGGCTTTGCCGTGGCGTGACGCCACAACCTCATCTGAGCAGAAACTCATTTTCAGCAATTGCAGGTCCATTTTCAGCATTTATCTTGAAGTGTAGGGGCTATTTTATAACATTTGCAATACCATTTGATGGTTTTGGGGCACCCCTAGTATTCCAAAACCTTGTGCCCACTTAGACGGTCCAGATTGATGCTCGTTTATCGAGGAATGATCTTAACGGTTCTTAGGTTTCTATAAATACCCCCACCCATTTCACTCCCAACTCACACTTGATTCTGAAATTTCTCTAAGTTGAGGTGATTTTCACTTCATACCTGAGAATATTTGGAATCAAACTTCCATTCTTGGACCCGTTGTAAGTATTCTTTCGTTCTTTTACGCGTTTTTAGCGTGTGTTTGACTTTCTGCATTGACCAGTTTATGGTCAACAAGAAGTTCGTTTGAACTTCGTAACGTGAGCGTAATCACGATGGTTATAGTCCCATGTGACTATACCTACTGATTACCACATTATTTAGGCATAGTGACGAGTCGTAGTTTCGGCCAAAATGCGTATTCTTGCATATTTTGTAACCAAACTACTTTTAGGTATCAAGACCCTTTGTATTGATACCAAACCTGTTTTCAAACTTCATTAAACATGTTTTAACATGTTTAGCTCGTCACTTTAGGATTAGTGCTTATATAGGGTTGTAAGGTAAGCGATCTAAACAATCGCTTAGACTTTCGAACCCGACCCGTTTGGTCGATCATTAGGATCCGACCAAACACATTAGGTGACCATAGTTGTATAGGGAATAACCTTCCGAGGTTATACCTATGGTCACGTCGTTTAGTTAGTTATATGATAGGTAGTTTATATGCCTTAGGAAAATTACCAAAATGCCCTTTTTACGCATAAATTCATTTTAAGCATATGTAACGTAAATTTTGACATCTAAACTGAGTAGGCAACATTATTAGACATGTTAAGGCATATATTACTTGTCATAGGACTAGTTAGGTGGTTCGAACGCGTTTTACGCGAATGACACGTTAAAGTAGCATAAGCTACCTAAACGGGTCGTAAGCACTTAGGATAGGTTTCCTTTTAAAATATAGGCTTTGTTAAACCATATTACATGAGTTTCTATACTCATTTGGTTTACAAAACCCCATTCTATCCAATCTCCCGATTTAGGTCCGGTTATTTACATAGTTACCTATATTAGGTGCCGTTTGATTCCGTGATCCCTCTAGCTTTGCTTAGTTGTTGTTCAAGACTTCTAAGCACCCTCAAGTGAGTACATAGTCCCCTCTTTTACTGTTTTCCAAACGTTTTGGGGTGAAACACATGTGCCTACTTGTTACTTTCGTGTTTTCATGTTTTTCATATCATATACTTGCTATGTTCATTAGTACACTATTAGTACATGATTTCATTATGTTTTTGCTATGTATGTCCATTTAGTGCATACTTAGTACATTGTTTTACATTACATTTTATGCTATGTATGTCCATTTAGTGCATACTTTGTACATTGTTTTACATTGCATCTCTGTTGCATATGTTCTCGTAGCATACGGACACATTGTTTTACATTTCTACCTTGTATGTTCACTTAGCATACTAGGTACATTGTTTTCATAAAACATGCTTACATTTGGTATAACATTTGGTTTGTTTAACAAAACTAATACATTCATTAACACCGATCATGCCGCTCGGAAATAGGTAGTGGTACCATAGGACTTGACAACTCCCATTCCTGAAATCCTAGGTTTGTTTGGACATAAGGAATGACCGAATCCAAAAACATTTTTGATAACCTTTACTCTAAGGTTATCCTACAGTCTCAAGGCTTGGATGTAGACATTTAACATTACCGCATAGATGTTTGTATCAGTAAAGCATGCATTATTTTACAAAACATAACTTTTGATTATAATTTATCAAATGCATTTTTTGTACATTTCTTTCTTATATGGTTGAGTAAATGCTTTCAATAGATAAATGCTTTTATTCACTATACATTACATTTGGTTATACATGAACATTTTTACATTAGTGGTTTGTTTTGGTAAGTGATTTAAATAACGAGGCGTGTGTAATAAGATAAAAGCATGGTGGATACGCCGCTGGTACTTCCATTGTATAAGTGCTTTTATAGTATTACATATCGTCGCGTTATTTACACCATTTCAAGTTAGACATAATACATTTTTACACTCATATCATATCTTCATGAAACATTGTTTTACAAACAACATATTTTATACAAACTCATTTTACTTGGTTATTCATTTCATTATGCATTGTTCTTTTATATTATCTGATTTCTTATCACTTTTCTATGATTATAAAAGAAAACATTTTACAAGGATCATGACTTACTTTTGTTAAACATCTTTTTCTAAACTTATAAGTCATGAATCCTAAATCAATAAAACCTATGTAAGTCACAGGAATTTTTATGCTGACGTACCTATTTTCACATGTGTTTCAGGAAATGATGCATAGGATTGATCAAGATACACTTAGGCAGACTCGAGCCTTAGTGACAATAAAAGATGCAAGACTAGTTAATTATTTTATGCTTCTTTGTTGTTAAGACATTGTAACTCTTTTAATCAATAAAACAAAATTTCAAATTTCCATGTGTTATGAAACAATGATTCTGTTACAACACTCCCCGACGTTTCCGCCACGATTTGTTGTTTTACGTGGTCGGGTGCGACAAATAAGTTGGTATCAGAGCCCATGGTTATAGGGAATTAGGTTATTAGTAATGCTTTGACCTAGTCTATAACCTTCCTAGGACCCTAACACAAGATTCTTGTGTTTAGATCTTAAAACAATACCATCACTTATCCTTAGGTGACAACCACAACGAGAACACAAATTTCGAATCCGCTCCGAAAAATAATCATCTGTTCTAGGATGATTTATTATATGGTTTTGAACCCTTTAAGTTTTCAAAATCTCGTCAAAGTTAGATCTTATAATGTGAACACGTGCAATCTGGAAGGGTGGATGCCTGTACTCTGAGTTTTCTGTCTAAGGCAAGAGTGTTCGTACAAATCCACATAATCGGACCAGTCACTCTTACCTGGGAACTCTTGGGATGAGTATCCACTTATAGGCTAAAGCATGTCTTCGCAATACATTAGTATGAACCGCTTACTTTGAATAGTCACCGTCTCATTTGTTTGCCTTAGGTAACAAACAAATGATCGCAATTTTTATGCGTTGTCGTTCCGTTTTGATTTTTCCAATGACATTTCACTTGTTTCCTCCTATGTCTTTCACTTCCTCCAGAATGTCTCTTCATCGCAGCGACACTCAAATGTCCGAGCAAACTGTCAAAATTGCCCAGCGAATAGGCGAAGTAATCCTAAAGTCTGTGGATTTAGGTGTCACCATGTCTCGTCTCAATAATGAAGCCACCCAAGAAGCATCGAAAGAAGCAGAAGCCAAGCCTTCGAAAAGGTCAAGGAAGCGTAAAGCTTCAAAGAAACCTACAGCAGTTGCACCAAATCAAGCGGGACCTAGCCAGGTGGCAGCACCACCAGCCAAGAAGCGGTACAAGGGAACTACTCCCTTGTGCAATCAATGCAACCGTCATCATCCAGATCAAACACCATGTTTCAAATGTACCCATTGTGGACGATGGGGACATTTGGTTGACATATGCTGCTTTTCTATCCAAAACAAAGCTGTTGCAAATCTTGCTGCTACTCAACTCCGAGCCAACCCTGCTCAAGCTCGCTTTGCACCTGGATCGTGCTACAACTGTGGCGAGATGGGTCATTTCGTAAATAAATGCCCAAAGCTTTCTAATGCAAATCTGACCCACAGATGAGCATTTTGCTGATTATAATATGTTGCTACTTTGAATAATCTGTATCTGTTGCTTTTGTTTCTTTTGTTGAACTTTGAAACAATCGGTTTTGTTTATAAATAACTCGTTGTTCACAAGTCTGATGTACAAGTGTAGTTACATATGTGTATTGCATTTCCCTATAATACCTACATAAAAGAACCATGTTCTTTAAACAAACTACTCTTGTGATTATCCCTTTCAAGTGATCGCTCATGATTTCCTCAAAAATTTTAAGTACTCGTTTCATTCTAAGAAGCAAGGTACAGAAAATAAAGTGACATTACGAGTAATCGTGCTTTTTGCACATCTGTGCCTTTAAATCCTTGGTTTGATAACTAAGGGTATTCCTCAATCTCATACCCATATCATTACATTCTGGTTTTCATAACAACATACATAGTATAAGTTTTCAAAACAACCTTCATAATTTCAAAATATTCCATATAGTTTGAAAACATTTTTAACATAGTATATTTACTCAATATATCAAGTGCATGATTTCAAAAGTATCATTCATGTTTTCAAAGAACCTTATACATAATTTCAAAATTCATCTCGCATGATTTTTTTAAAACATTTTGTAAATATACTTATCTAATACACCTACCTTATGATTTCAAAAGCATTATGTAAGATTTCAAGAACATTAAACACATTTTTAAAAGAACCCCATGCATAGTTTTCAAAAACATTTGGCCCATACATTGACTTAACCTTCAAACTCTGCTTCATATGTCGCCTTGGCATATCTAGCACTTCAACTTCATGAGCATTTTACCTCGTGTATCGACTTAAGCACGTCTAGTGCCAGGTTTTGAAACGCCTCCCGCTTTTCAAATCCCAAAATCCATATAGGACCTTCTTACCTTCACCATTAGATCCTTATGGATGATTATCGTTCAAATCAAAGTCCTTCATTGGATTCCTTGTATGCCTTAATTCGAACATTTCGATTCCTTATAATCGAAATCGAATTTTCTTTTTAAGATCTTCCTATCTTTGTAGTTAGATTCTTGGAAATATTTAAAGTGCCAATCAAAATCCATGGATTGGATACCTGGTGTGCTTTAAATACATGTGCACAATTAACAAAACAAATTAACAAAATGATAACAAATTAAAGATCAAGATAAACAATTTTGTGATTATGTGATTATGTGATTATGTGTTATGTATTTTTCTTTTGTTATTTTGTTTTCATTATCCAAGTACTCGTAGAATCTTCCATATCTTCATGTGAGAGATTCACAGTAGGATATCCAAAGGTACTACCCTAAATCCTTAATGGGCTTCTACGTAATAGTTAAGACCCTTGGATTATATAGTACCATTCCAAAATTCAAAGAGACCCCTTGAGTGGTCTAAGTCAAAAGATTGATTCAGAATCTGGTTAAGAATGGCACGTGATGATATAGCTGAAAAGACTCCTTGGTAGTCTATTTAAATCATTTATCGATTTAATTAAAAGGACCCTATGGTGGTCTAGTCACGCTCATCACAAGTCTGTTCATTTGGTTTTTCCCTACACATTATAAAATGCACTGTGCGGACTACGTAAGGAATTACATAATTATGGACGTGTACATAATTATGAAATTTAGTGCGCCAAAACGTGAACAATGTAATCGAGGTACGGTGGACGCACCAATAACGCTTTATATACTTGTATATAGGTGTCCCTCTCACATTGCAAGCATGATGTTATTTAAAGTTACTAGAAGTTCAGAACTCTAACCAGTGTTGTTTGATCTTTTCAACTTCATGTTTCAAACTTTCTCAAGTTTTCTCTAAATAAAATTTCGGGACGAAATTTCCTGAAGTAGGGGAGACTGTGACACCTGTGCCTCCACGGCCATCAAAAAAATACCAAACCAATGAAATATTGTATTTCATACTTGGGATTTGTATAAATATGTGTATCATTTGCACATATCAATTCTTGTTCGATTTCGAGCTTTAAATCGCTTTCTGGAAGGTTATACTCGAACTGATGCGTAAATATAACCAGTTTAATACAACAAACACTCTGGAACAGTGACATACGCTTAACATACCTTAAAAAACCTTTACATAACTTAGAAATAAGTTTTGAAAGGTTTGGTATGCCGAAATCAAGTTTATTCGCTTACAAGTACTAATTTTGACAAACTGCGAAAGTATGCCGATTCGTACTGTAACGAACATTCCGGAACTTAATCATAAGTTATATATGCCCTAAATATCCTTTACATAGCTTATAAATAGGCTTTGAGGTGTTTGGTGCGCTAAAATAAACTTTCTTGATCAATAGGGACTAAAAGTGTCAAAAATTGCATATGTTTGCATTTCCGCGCATATCTTACGTTCTGAATACATCCGGACATCCAAAAATTTATTTATTCATTAAAATATTTTATTTTAGTGATTGTCTTGATAAAAATCCATTCGTCGCGTAATTTGGATCGTTTTTCGCGTTCGTTCGTGTTTCGTCGTAATTAACCAAATAACGTAACCGTACGGCCAAACGAACCGACATCCGGGATATTTTTGAGCATGTTTCATGTTCCCTATACTTAAAATTCATTTTAGAGCCTTGAAATGAGGTTAACGGGGTTTAAACGCATAAAAATGGCTTAAAAGTGTTGCAGGGACCATTTCTGCCATTTTAGCAAAGTTTCTGGAGCTGGCACACGGTGGCGCTGCGCCACCACCATAAGGCTTTGCCGTGGCGCAATGCCATTGCCTCATCTAGGCAGAAACTCATTTTCAGCAATTGCAGGTCCATTTTCAGCATTTATCTTGAAGTTTAGGGGCTATTTTGTAACATTTGCAATACCATTTGATGGTTTTGGGGCACCCCTAGTATTCCATATTGGATCTGAGTTTGGTTTTGATTGTTTTTTTCATTTGAAATTAAGATGGAAATGGATGAGTTGTGCAGCGGAATTAATATGGAAACAAACTTTGCATACAATCAAACGAGAGTATTGCTTTGATCAACCATTTTTCACAATGAACCGAAAGATTGAATTTATTTCAAGTACGATTACAATTGCAATGATTGACTACAAACTCCCCCTCATCCAGAGCTCAGTGTTTGTTCATGCAAAGAAGACGGTGTTGCAAAGAGCTAATAGAACAGTACAGAGCACTGTTCTATTTATAGGCACTGGCAAACCACTGAGCATCTAATGCTGAAGTCACCATGAAAGTGACATCTAACCTCCTAACAAACTCTAACCTCTGATCAATACAAACACTGCTAGACTAACTACTGCTATTACATTATATTACACAAAGACAGAATAAACAACTGCTGCATCCCTCCACTGCTGTGAACCCAGCAGTACTTGTCCGGATCAGCAGTGCTTGACTCAAGGCAGTAGTTTGAACAGCAGAGCTTTAGTCTTTCATCAGCCTTTACTTGATCAGCAGTTGTGGGTCAGCAGTTTGCACGATCAGTAGATAGGAGGTCAGCAGATGTTGAAAACCACTTTCAAGGGGAGAGACTTGTATGCAACATCTGCTTATTCTGGATCCACTGCTCTGATCCAGTTTTGGCTTTTATTATCTGTTCCTCTGGTAGGGTTCATTCCCAACAATCTCCCCCTGGAACAGATAATGCCAAAACTCTTCATTATTGTGGAACTTTATTGCCTCATCAACAGTTCCCTTATTTGCCCTTTAAGTTGTAGCTCAAAGGTTAAGGCATCTGTGTCTTCATCATCCCTGCTAAGTGGAAGATCAAGGAGATCCTGCAAATCTTCAAGACTTAGGCCAAGTTCTTGTTCCCTTGATATTTTCTTCACTTCTCCATCAGACCTGAACAGAGTCAATACATGGGTCTGTTTGTCAGTTTCCCACTTTAGTACTTTTGAGCCTGATGGGTTTCTTGGGAGATTTTTATTTGAAGAGGTATTTGGTGAAGCTGGCCTATTCATGACTGTCTGAGCAGTCCTTGCAGATTGTTCCAATTCAATATCTTCTTTTATCATTAATTTAATGCCCTCTTTTACAAGGTCATTTCCAGCTTTTAGATCTTGAACTGTTTCAGCACCTGACTGGTTTTGACTCCTTCTTTTGTAGATGGCAGCACCAGCTGGAGCAGTGGTTCTTTTGATTTGCAGCTTTGGTGGTCTTTTTGAGACCTCTGCTTTGGAATAGTCAGGCTTTTGAGGAACTGTTGGATCTTTCTTTCTAAGTTCTTCCAACGTTTTGTAGGTAGCCCTGACCCTATCTTCTCCCCACTTTGTCACATAATTCTTTGACCCATAATCAGCTTCTATCAGCTCTTCTTTCATTCTCTTCAACTCTAAAATCTTATCAGCTTCAATCTGTTTGAATTTTTCAGGAGGAGTCTGCTTGACCTTCTTTTTGATCATATCTTGAATCCTGGCTGCCTCTTTTTCAAGTTCAGGAATGGTCCAGTTTTTTTTACATATGTTTCTCCCCCTTGTATTTCTTGTAGGTCATGATGTTCTCAATGTAGTCTTTTCTCAAGGACTCATCTGCCCTTTCTGAGAGTTGCTGACATACATTTTTAGCAAATCGCTCCATAGCACTGACCTGTGTGAGTAGGAACTGATAGTTTTGCTGAAATTCTCTATCAGATTTCCCTTGTCTGTTTTTTATTGCGATATCCTCTGCTTGCTTGGCCTTGAGTTTCAAATATTCTTCAATATTGTTAGGCCTGGGATATCCTTCACCTGATGGCAAACTCCTTTTAGCTGGGTCGTCCTCATAATAGAAGGATTTGATTTCTTCCCTAACTGCAATGAGTTCCAGCGGAAATGAGACACCAGCAGAAGGTAATGACTTTAGAATTTGAGCTGAAGAGAGAGGTATGGGTTTTGGAATTGTGACAAGTGATAGAGATTTTGAAGATGTTGGTGGTGGAGACGTGTCATCATCTTTTAGAATTAGTCTTCTCCTTTTTGTTTGAGGAGGGACTGATGATGCTTTGGATGGAACAGTGGTGATAGTTTGAGTGGCAGTGGTTTGTGGTTGACTAACAGCTGTTGAAACAACTGGTGTTTCAACCACTGTTGTCATTACAACAGATGTTGTAACATCTGTTGTCTTCTGCTTTTTGTCAGCAGGTGATGTTGTTTTTGGTGGTGATGGTGGTAAGGCAGTGAATGTGGTGTGTGTTAAAGTGAGAATAGATGTTGAAACCACTGAAGTACCAGCAGCAGTTGATACAACAGGAGTTACAACAGCTGTTTTGGATGGTGGTTTTGGAGCAGACTTTGAACGTCTGGTTGGGATGGATTTGGGTTGCCTTACTTTTCTAGTAGGCTTCTTCTTTTCCTCAACAGGATTTTCATCATCCTTTGACCCAGAAGTACCCTGATCTGGATAATCCACCCTAGCTTTCTTCTTGGCCTCTCTATCCTTTTTGACACTTGCAACTGCTTCTGCCAGTGCATTTGTAGTCTCATCAATTTTCTTGCTACCATCTGGCAAAGGAATATTTTTAGTCATATTTTCTCTCTCTGGTTCAATGTAAAGACCATCATCTATTCCCTTCTTCTTCCACTCCTGAATTTCCTCCCCTTTTTTGGCATTATCTGGAGGGAGTTGATCAATAAAGAGGACAGTTGGAGGAGCAGTGCCAGTGGTATGCAGGATCTGAGCTTTTAGAGCTTTGAGATCAGCCTGGGTGTTCTTGAACCTAGACTCCAATGTATTTCTCAGCTTTAGTACATGTTTTTCATGTTGTTGATCTGCCATTTGTGCTTGTTGATGGAGAAAAGGTTGAAATAGATTCCAGAGCTCATTTGTAGCAGGTGCTTGTGGTGGAGCAGGTGCTTGAGGTGGAACAGCAGTGGATTGCACCTTTTGTACTTGTAACAACTGTTGCAGCATATCTTTGAGTTCTGCAACAGAGTTATCAAGTTTTTCAACACGATCCGTCAATTTCTGGTACTTTAAACCATCACCCAATTTAATGGGATCATCTGATTTCCCACTAGCAGTGGTTTTATCAGTGGTTGAGGTAGGGAGTTTACTCCAAACATTAACCACTGATGCCCCTTTTTCTTGGTACTGGGGTCTTCTCCCTTCAACACTTGACAGTCTTTTGATGTTTCCAGAGGTCAAGAAAAGTCCACTGGTAGATGTCAGAGGTGCTATGGAAGGAATTGCCTCCAAGTAAGTCTTATAAATGTAACCACTGTCCAAATGTAAACCAGTGGGTTCAACATTTGTAGTGGCTGCTTCACTTGGAATACCACCAAGAGTTACTTGTAACTCAAGGGGTGTAACCTCCTCAGGTTGTGTTGGTGGGTTAGCAAAGATTGATATATCAGACCCAGTCATTTGTTGAGGTATATTCTCATTAATAGGTGATTGAGAAGGACTGGTCAGTGCCTGGTTCAAATCAATTGCATCCAACAGAAGTTTAGTTGGTGGAGGAATTGTGGATGTGATGTTTCGTTTAGAAACAAAATTTGCCCCGGGAATTGGGCTGTGGATGATGGAATCAAGTGATTCCAGAGCATCATGATGTGGTGTCCCTATTTGTACAACCTGTTCTTTTTGTGAAGAAGCAGGAGGAGTTTTGGTTATGGGTTGAGATATTTGTACCAACTGCTGTGAGGAAGAAGCAGCAGTGGTTTCTTGTGACTTTTGTTTTGTCACAGGCAGTTGTTCTGGTATCTCATCCTCCAGAGTTGCCTTTTTGATGGGTTTGGGGGGGTTTTGATTTTTCTTTTTCTGTGGCTTTTTGGTGATTTTAGGTGTGGGTTTCAAAGCAGTTGTTCTGTTGCTTTGATCACCTTGAGCAGTGGGCTCAGCAGCAGATACCTGAGGAGCAGTGGTAACTGCTAAATTCTGCTCAGGCATCTCTGCTTGTGTTTTGCAAGGTGTTAACATTCTTGTAAAAGTTTCAGCAGTTAAGCTGTGCATTTGAAAATATTCACCTTGGTTTATTTCAGCAATAGCATTCTTACTGAATTTCTGTTCAAAATAATAACTTAAAAACCTTGGAAACAGTAAGAATGACTTTGTTTCAACATTGTTAACCAAATCATTAAAGATTTCCCGAGAATAATTAAAATTTTCTTCTTGAAGAATAGCATATCCCAGATTTTGAATCTTTAATGGTATTTCATTAAAAGAAGTGGTTTTGTTTGAAACACACATTAGGGGGGTATGGAATAAAAACCTTGTTGCAGAAGGAAAGAACCTTTTTGTAAGGTAGCTTTCTTCATCATTGTGTCTGCATACCCTCTCTCAATGAAGTCAATTTTTAACTCGTTTTTAGGGAAAGAAGTTTTACCTTGCTGATCCTCAAGTTTAAAGACTTCTGATATAGATTGTGGTGTGATTTGAACAGCTTTTCCCTTTAAAGAGGAGTTAATGGCTACCACATTTTCACCTTGTTTGTCAAGGGTTGCGTTTTTCCAAAACTCTCGTTGGGTTGCTAAGTAAATTGGTGCATCGGCTGTTAACAAAGTTTTGTACTTTGATCTAGCCATTTTGTCGATGATGGAATCGAAAGCATCTGTGGTGCCGGGTTTTGTGAGAAGACCCAGAAGATTGTGAGATGGTTTGTGTGGAATTTCAGTGGGATTGGCCTTTTGAGAGGCTGCTTTCGACGATGATTTGGAAGTGGGTTTTGCAGATGACTTCGATTTTGCCATTTTGGAGATGATGATCGAAGAAATTTGTGAAGAAATGAGATGGAGAAACTGCTTTGAGAAGAGAATTTTTGAGAATTCAATTCGACAATAAAACCCTGTTTTTGATGTGAAGTGGGGTTTTATAGAGGAAAAAGTGAAGGCTGACGTGGCAGCGGTTACAAAAAGTCTGACTACAATGTACTGCCCACGTGACAACCCCTGATGAAATGAAGGACAGTACTTTTATGAAAGTTACTGGTGAAGGCAGTGGTTATGGAAGCAGTGGATGATTTTCACTATCAGTGGATAGCATATCAGTGGATAAGATACTGCTTTTGAAAAACAGTGATTATCAAAGAAATGAGTGAGCAGGGGTTGACTTTCAGCAGTGGATAGACTTTGAAGCAGAGCAGACTTTTGAACAAGCAGTGGTTATGGCAGACTTTTAAGGATTTTAATAAAAAAAACTTCATTTTTAGCTATTTTTAAGGATGGATTTTTGATTTTCTGAAAACATTTTAATGCTTTTATTCATAGAATTACAAGATATTGCCTGTTATTCCATGTTTAGCATCCCAATTCTAGAGACCAAGCTTTCAAAGGTGGCTGTATCAAGTGCTTTTGTGAGCACATCTGCCAACTGGTCTTTAGTCGGGACATGATGCAGAGAAATCAAACCTTTTTCATAGCAATCCCTCACAAAGTGATGTCTGATGTCGATATGTTTGGTAGTTGAATGGGAAACTGGATTTTTGATGATATTTTCTGCTGCCTGGCTATCCAACATGAGTGGTGTCTTTAAGGCAGTGATACCAAAATCCAGCAACTGATTTTGAAGCCACAGGAGTTGGGCTGTACAGCTTGCAGCAGCAATGTATTCAGCTTCACCAGTGGATGTTGAAACAACTGCTTGCTTTTTGCTTTGCCAAGAGACTAAGCAATCACCTAGAAACTGGCACCCTCCTGAAGTGGACTTCCTTGTGGTGTTACATCCAGCAAAGTCACTGTCTGAAAAGCCTGAAAGCTTGATATTCCCATTAGCTGGATACCAGATCCCAAGTGTGGGAGCACCTTTTATGTATCTGATGATCCTTTTTACAGCAATGAGGTTTGATTTTCTGGGAGCTGATTGACTTCTTGCACAGACACATGTTGCAAACATGATGTCTGGTCTAGATGCAGTTAGGTACAATAAAGACCCAATCATGCTTCTATAAAGTGTTTGGTCAATCAGCTCATCCTTTTCATCAGACATGACAAGCTTATTTGTTGCCATGGGTGTGCTGCATGGTTTACAATCATTCATATCAAATTTGTTTAAAAGTTCTTTAGCATATTTGCTTTGATGAGTGAAAGTTCCATTTTGCATTTGTTGAACTTGGAGACCAAGAAAGCATTGCAGCTCACCCATAGCACTCATTTCAAACTCTGCTGTCATGAGTTCCCTAAACTCTTCACACATTATGTTACATGTGCTTCCAAAAATAATGTCATCCACATAAATTTAGACAATCATTAAATCCTTTCCTCTCCATTTTAAAAACAGTGTTTTATCAATGGTTCCTCTTTTGAAACCATTTGAGAGTAGAAAGTTGGAAAGAGTTTCATACCAGGCTCTAGGTGCTTGTTTCAGGCCATACAAAGCTTTGTTTAGCCTGTAGAGATGATCTGGATAAAATGGATCCTCAAAACCTGTAGGTTAACAAACATACACCTCTTCTTGAATTGTACCATAGAGGAAAGCACTTTTGATATCCATTTGAAACACCTTCATGTTGTGGTTGACAACAAAGGCCAGGAACAGCCTGATAGCTTCCAGTCTTGCTACAGGGGTGAATGTTTCATCATAATCAATCCCCTCTTCCTGTCTGTAACCTTGAACCACAAGCCTGCCTTTATTCTTGACAACAATACCCATTTCATCAGTTTTGTTTTTAAAGACCCACTTTGTGCCGATGGGACTGACATCTTTTGGCGGTGGTACAAGCTCCCATACTTGTTGTCTTTTGAACTGTTGGTGCTCCTCTTGCATGGCTTCTACCGAGCTGTTGTCTTTCAGTGCCTCTTGGTACTTGACTGGCTGATGGAGTGATAGAAAACCAGCAAAAAGACAAATGTTTTGGGTTTGGCTTCTTGTGAGCACCCCTTCATTGATGTTGCCAATGATTTGATTAGGTGGATGAGATCTCAAGTAGATTAAATCTCCTTGGTATGGTATGATGGCATTTGTTGGTGAAGGCTGCAAATGTGTATCATCAGAGCTAACCACTGCTGGTGACTTTGATGACCCAGCAGTGGCTTCAAAAGGTGGTGGAATAGGAGGTAATGGTGAGGACTCATGCTGACTTTTATCCACTGTCTGGGGACTTTTGTCAGCAGTGTTTGTTGATGTGGAAGCAGTGGTTAATGGGCTACTTTGGTCAACAACTGTTGAGGTAGCAGTGGTTGAGCTTTGACAGCTGTTTTGAACATCTGATGCTCTTCCCATTTTGGTAGACCTTTGAGGGATGATGATTTCATACCCATAGTCTGGTGTTGAATCCTCTGATGAACCTGCACTGTTAGTCTTGACAGCAGTATTTTCAAAAGTGAATTTATCAATATCAAACAGATCTGCAGGGTTTGCTGAAATTTTCATTGATGAAAGTTCATTGAACTTTACATTCAAAGTCTCTTCCACTGCCTTGGTCCGTGTATTAAACACTTTGTAGGCCTTGGCAGTGGTTGAGTACCCCAGATGATAACCACAATCAATTTTGGCTACAAATTTTGAAATGGAATTTTTTAAATTCAAAATAAAGCATGGGCAGTCAAACACCTAGAAGTATGAGATCAGTGGTTTGATTTTATACAGAATTTCATAAGCAGTCTTTTTGTGCCTGAGGTTTATTAAAACTCTGTTCTGGACATAGCAAGCAGTGTTTACTGCCTCTGCCCAGAAAGTTAATGGCAAACCTGAATCTGCAAGTATGGTTCTGGCAGCCTCAATCAAAGTTATGTTCTTTCTTTCAACTACCCCGTTTTGCTCTGGTGTTCTAGGAATACTGTATTGCCTTACAATCCCTTTCTTCACACAGAAGGCATCCAACTCCTTATTTTTAAATTATGTGCCATTGTCACTCCTGAAGCTTTTCACTGGAAGGTCAAATTTCTTTTCAACCTGTGTCACAAAGTCTTGAAAAATGTGTCACACCCCCAAAATCCACCATGCGGAGTTCCACCGCTTGGAGGCGTGACGTGACCAGGATCGAGCCACCAATCATACTGAACAACGTACTTAAGTAAATAAAGACAACCACAATACGATTGGTGACCAAAAGCTAGTTAACCAAGTTTTTAATTTAGACAGCGAAAGCATAAACGTAAAGTTCAAAACATAAGTTCGCAGTTCATAAGTTTAAAGTCCAACACATAGGTTTAATAAGTTCATAATGTTTTAAACATTAAACACTGGACATAACCGTCCGCACACCACAACGACTCCTTCCTCGTGCAAGCTCCAAATGTTTAGCGACCTGTAAGGCATGTAACAACGAGTCAACAACAAAGTTGAGTGAATTCACAGTTGGTTGTTTAGTTATAGCATTCGTTTCGTAAATCATCTGTTCGTTTTGAAAACCATGTATCGTATAAGTTTGCATCGCGGTCTTTCTGACATGTTTGCGAAGATTAGTGGGGTTTCCCATGTGTTACTAGACCACGCGTATCGACTGCTACGAAAATATAAGAGGTGCCCTAAGTCAATGTCTATCAGCATTGACCCTTTGCCCATAGTCCATTAGTACACGCCCGTCCGATTGGCACGGTGTGAGGTTTGTTAAACCTAATAGCGCTATTAACTAATGACCCGCTCGCCATAGGCCTCGGCGATTAAGTCGATAAATGAGGGACTTCAATTGATAGAGTTGATGGTCTTATGGTCGTGTACGTAGGCTTTACGTACGTGCCCTTCAATCCGAGGACAGTAGTAAGTAGTTTAATAGTAATGATAGTTCGAGTAGTCATTCAATCCCATTCCCAACCCACCGGGAATCCCATGCCTTAGAAAGAGTGTAAACTCACCTCGGTTTGCTCGGTTAGATTCTCAAATATAGCTAACAGTCAAGGTCGGTCAATCACGTCCTAATATAATTTACCAGTTAGTCATTTAGTGGCTTTCAAATAGAACACAAAGTTCCTACACGTATCTATCACACAACATGCATCGTTTTAACGGTTTATGCCCATCTAAGTTTCCCATCCATTCCCCACTCAAAATCAAACATACGATAATGCACATAACATATATAACATGTTAGATCATTCATGGATAGCATACTCGACATTTAGACACGCAAGTCACAACTTATCTCAATTCAGAATTTATATTCAAAACCGGCTGTTTTCGGACATCTTAATAAAATAGTTAAATTATTCCAAAAATTCCCAAATTTTTACAGGATCTCTTAAACATTCCATATTTTATTGTGTAAAAATATCGGGGTCTGGTTCACTACCAATATTTTATAAAAATTCATATTCCGGACTGAACTCAAATTTATGTATTTCTGACCACAGTCCACGGCACAATTTATTAAAAATTCATCGAGTGTCCGATTTACAAAATTCCATTGGGGTAATTACAAATGCATCGGTTGTCATCTACTGTACAAATATCATGGTCCGATTCTACACAGAATACAAGTTACAACAGAAAATACAACACTCATTTATTGCTGTAAAAACTCAGCCTAAGCTGCTGTTACGAATCGGTTCTTTAAAAATAGTAAACGAAGTCCAAAAATTACGATTCCGGTGCCATTAGAACCGTATTTTATAACACATAAATCTAGGCTTCATAAAATACATTTTTCGTTAAGTTATGGTCCTGTTACAGCCAACTGAAGTTGGCTGTAAAGCTTGGACAGTTTCTGTTTTTAGTCTTTAGCTTACTAGTTTGTGTTCGGTTGATCCCGTTAATCATATTTAGTGATCGTAACAATATCACACATCAATATCAAAAAGTAAATCAGCAAATACTCAGTACATATCAAAACAATTTCATACTAACACAAATACATCATGTTTCATCTTCTTGGTTAAACCCTTTTTAGTGTTCTTGTGAAATAAACATCATTCTACAAATATTAGCCATAAGAGTAAGATGATTAAGGGTTAAACAAGAGCTTACTACTAGCTTATAGCTAGGGAAGAATCTATTGAGAATATGATGGTGAAAAAGACTAGAACAAGCTCCTTAGAAAGTCCTTCAAGTTGCCACCTCCATAGATTCACCTTCAAGCTTGGAATGAACTTGAATATGGAAGAGATGGATGATGAAATGGTGGGGAGTGGGTTCGGTTTGGGGGATGACCGAAAGAGAGAGAGAGTAGTGAGGAGAGAGAGAGATCTTGGTGGAATGATGGTTAAGATCTAGACCTTGCTTCTTATAATGTCCTTCACATATTTTACTTACTTACACAAGTAAGTATCTAATAAAAATTTGCCATAAAATCAAAACAAAATATATGAAGTATGGATGGATGATATGTTGGGTCCACAAGGACCAAAAATCGGTTGGGGGGGGGGGTCTATTTGCAAAGTTTGTAACTAAATGGCAAGTAATAGTTAGATAGCAAGTATATAATTCCATATACTAGTTAGTAGGGAAAATAGTGGGTGTTATGGTATACGTGGATCATGACTAGCCAAGAATAATAAAATAACGTGTTTGACAAATATTTGGTGTCCCGGGTAATGTCCGGTTGTTCAGTCGGATACTGTTCCGTTAAAGTGTTTAATTGTACCGTAAAGTGTCTTATTTATATGCTTTTGTAACGAAATAAATTCCTAACATATAGGAAAATATTCAGGACCATTTAGTCAGGTTTTCTGCATACTACTAGTATGTTAACACGCACATGTGAATATAACACAGAAATCAGAGAGGAGTTAAATATTTCCACACAGTCGTCAAGCACTTTAATTATCATTAATGAATTATACGGAATACATGGGAGTTTGAGGGTTGTCACATTCTCCCCCTGTTAAGAGAATTTCGTCCCAAAATTTAGCACCTGGTTACTGAGGAAGCTAGTTAAGTTGCGTTGTTTTCCTGGTTTTCCTGGGGTGTCACATCATCCCCCCGTTGATTTGGAATTTCGTCCCGAAATTCTGCAGTAGCTTCAGCCTCAGTAGTGGTTGCGTTTTTCTTAAACAGTTGGGGATACTTGAGTTTCATTTGGTCTTCTCGTTCCGAGGTATACTCTGGGCCAGGACGAGCATTCCAACGAACTCGGACCAGAGGTATCCTGGTATGCTTGAGGATCTTAACATCTCGATCAGTAATCTCTACAGGTTCCTCGACGAATCGCAGCTGGTCGTCGATAGTGAGTTCCTTCAGAGGAACTATGAGGGTCTCATCTGACAGACACTTCTTCAGATTCGACACATGGAAAACATTGTGAACTCCGCTGAGTTCTTCAGGTAGATTCAACCTGTAGGCGACTTTGCCAATTTTCTCAATGACTTCGAATGGTCCGACATAACGCGGATTGATTTTGCCTCGTTTGCCAAAGCGGACTACACCTTTCCAAGGTGAGACTTTGAGTAGCACTCGATCCCTAACCTGGAGCTCGAGTGGTTTTCTTCCCTTATCAGCATAACTTTTCTGACGGTCACGAGCTGCCGCCATTCGCTGTCGTATCTGAGCAATTCTCTCGGTGGTATCTACCACAAGTTCTGGGCCAGTGATTTGGCTGTCACCAACTTCTGCCCAACAAAGAGGTGATCGGCATTTGCATCCGTATAATGCCTCAAACGGAGCGGCTTGGATGCTGGTGTGGTAGCTGTTGTTGTACGAAAACTCCACTAGCGGGAGGTGCTTTTCCCAGCCATTACCAAAATAGATTACACATGCCCTAAGCATGTCTTCAAGGGTTTGGATGGTGCGTTCAGATTGCCCATCCGTCTGCGGGTGATAAGCGGTGCTCATATCTAAACGTGAGCCAAAGGACTTGTGCATTGCTTGCCACAGTTTAGAAGTAAAACGTACGTCACGATCATATATAATAGAGGTTGGCACTCCGTGCCTTGATACCACTTCCTTTAGGTAAATGTCTGCAAGAGTAGAAAACTTATCCGTTTCTTTGATAGCCAGAAAATGTGCAAACTTGGTCAGTCGATCTACGATCACCCAAATGGTATCGTTTCCGCGTTAAGATCTGGGCAGGCCGGTCACGAAATCCATGGAAATTTGCTCCCATTTCCATTTCGGGATCTCCGGTTGTTGAAGTAGGCCTGATGGTTTCTGATATTCAGACTTGACTCTCGCACAAGTCAAGCACTTGCTGACGTAGGTTGCTATGTGGGCTTTCATGCCAGGCCACCAGTATGTGGTCTTGAGGTCGTGGTACATCTTGTCCGAACCAGGGTGTACCGAATAACGAGACTTGTGCGCTTCGTCCATCACAAGCTCGCGTAAGTTGCCATAAAGTGGAACCCAAATACGCCATGTTGCATAGTAGGCGCCGTCTTCCTTTTGTTCTAGCCGTTGCCTCGATCCTCGTAAGGATTCAGCCCTGATGTTTTCTGCTTTCAATGCTTCGACCTGGGCATCTCGAATTTGAGCGGGAAGGTTGGATTGGATGGTAAGCTGTAAAGCACGTACACGCTTAGGTATGGTATCCTTTCGACTGAGGGCGTCTGCCACCACATTGGCTTTGCCCGGATGGTACTTGATCGCGCATTCGTAATCGTTCAAGAGCTCAACCCATCGGCGTTGACGCATGTTTAACTCCTTTTGCTTGAAGATATGCTCGAGACTCTTGTGATCGGTGTAAATGGTGCACTTGGTACCGTACAGGTAATGTCTCCATATCATAAGCGCGAATACAACTGCTCCCAGCTCCAGATCGTGAGTAGTGTAATTTCTTTCGTGAACCTTGAGTTGGCGTGATGCGTAGGCAATGACCTTGTCATGAGAGGATAGGCGCGCTACAAAGTCTATCTTTCAAGTGCTGAAATGCGGACTCCTGTGCATCACCCCAATGATAGGTGACACCCTTCTGAGTCAGTGAAGTGAGAGGTTGCGCAATCTTGGAGAAGTCTTTGATAAACCTTCTGTAATATCCTGCCAAACCCAAAAATTGGCGGATTTCTGTTGGTGTACGGGGTGCAGGCCAGTTCTTGATCGATTCAACCTTAGATGGATCCACATGAATTCCATCCTTGTTTACCACATGACCTAGAAAGTGGACTTCGCGAAGCCAGAAGTCACATTTTGAAAATTTGGCATACAATTGCTCTTTTCGAAGAAGTTCCAACATAAGTCGTAGATGCTGCTCGTGTTCCTCCTGACTCTTAGAATAGATCAGGATATCATCGATGAACACAATAACGAACTTATCCAGGTAAGGCTTGCACACTCGGTTCATGAGATCCATGAAGAGCGCTGGTGCATTCGTCAGCCCGAATGGCATAACCAGAAACTCGTAATGGCCGTAACGAGTTCTGAATGCTGTTTTGGAGACGTCCTCATCTCAGACCCTCAGCTGATGGTATCCCGATCTCAAGTCAATCTTGGAGTAATAGCTCAACCCTTGCAACTGGTCAAACAAGTCGTCAATACGTGGAAGAGGATAACGATTCTTCACGGTCACCTTGTTAAGTTCGCGATAGTCAATACACATTCTGAAAGTACCATCTTTCTTCTTCATAAATAATACTGGAGCTCCCCAGGGCGAAGAGCTAGGACGTATAAAACCCTTTTCCAAGAGTTCTTGTAGTTGCGTAGACAGTTCTTCAAGTTCTGATGGAGCTAGACAATAAGGCGCTCGAGCTATGGGCGCTGCTCCAGGAGCTAGCTCGATTTGAAACTCAACTTGACGATGGGGCGGAAGACCAGGTAATTCCTCGGGAAATACCTCAGGAAAATCGCGCACAATAGGAATGTCTTCAATTCTCTTTTCTTCCGTTGATGTGTCAGTGACGAGCGCTAGAATGGCAGTGTGGCCCTTTCGTAGTCATTTCTGGGCCTTAAGGAAAGAGATGATGCCTTCGACAGCACCACTCTTGTCACCACGAATCACAAGAGGGTCTTCACCAGAACGAGGAATGCGGACGATTTTCTCCTTGCAAACAATCTCCGCTTGATAACGAGATAGCCAATCCATTCCAATAACGACGTCGAAACTACCCAGTGTGATAGGAATAAGATCGATAGAGAAAGTCTGACCAGCTAAGACGAGGTTACACCCTTTAACTACGTGTGTGGCTTCAAGACCTTTACCGTTAGCTAGTTCTACCATGTGTTTGGTGTTTAGAAGTGTTGGAGTGCGCTTAAGCATTTGGCTTACTTTTAAGGACACGTAACTAGTATCGGCACCCTAATCGAATAAAACAGTAACAAAGAAATCATCCAGAAGAAACTTACCCATCACTATGTTGGGATCGTTCCTTGCATCACCTTGACCAATCACGAAAGCACGACCCCTTGCTCCATTACCATTGTTGTTACCCCCGTTGTTGCCTCCATTGTTGTTCCCGTTTCCCTGGTTGTTGTTGTTGTTCTGATTCTGGTTAAGTTGGGGACAGTTCTTCTTAAAGTGGCCTTCAGCGCCACACTGAAAGCATCCCCTGTTGCCCTGTTGTTGTTGTTGATTCTGCGGTGCTTGCTGTTGCTGCTGGCGATTCTGATTTGCAGGCCGTGAGCTCCTGCAATCCTTGGCTTCGTGACCCATCTTGAGACACCTCTGACAACACCCTTTGTTGCATTGACCACTATGGTGTCTGTTACATTTGTTGCACTTTGGGTGGTTTCCTCGATACCCACCCTGTCCTTGATTACCGGAGGATTGCTGACCAGGACTCTGGTAGTCATCAGTCTTTCTCTGCTGAGACTGAACCGAAGCAGAACCCTTACTGGAGTTTCCATCCCATTTTCGCTTGTTGTCGGTAGGTGCATCAGAAGTAGCTGTGGCACTGATACGTTTGGGTAGCCTGTTTTGCTCCACCGCCTGGTCAGTGAGTCGATGGGCCAACTTGATGATTTGTTGTATGGTACCCAGATTGGCTGAAGTCACGTGACTTTGAATCTCCGGTACAAGGCCCTTGAGGTACAGCTCAATACGTTTGATGGGAGGGTCCACCATGGTAGGGCACAAGATGGCCAGCTCATTTGACCTTTTTGTAAACGCCTCAATCTCAGACCCTGTCATCTTCAGGTTGTAAAATTCCACCTCTAGCTTGTGGATGTCATCCCGACTACAATAATCCTCCTTGATCAGCTCTTTGAAACCATTCCAGGGTGTGGCATTAGCAACTGCCAGTCCTAGTAGTTGAACTTGCGCCTTCCACCAGGTTAACGCAGCTCCTTCAAGTGTTCCGGTAGCATATTTCACCCTACGGTCTTCGGGGCATTCGCACATTTCGAAAACTGACTCAAGCTTTTCAAACCAGTGAAGAAGGCCCACTGCTCCTTCGGTGCCACTGAAAGTGGTAGGTCGGCAGTCCATGAATGTCTTGAACATGCACACAGGAGGCTGAGCATGTTGACCTGTTGCACGAGAATAAAAGACAAAGTTAAGCACGAGGGTTGGTTTGCGAAGGTAGGATCTAAACATCCTAAGGTGAGTTGATATGGCAGGTTATACCTCCTGCAGGGATAGCTACGAGTGCCTCAGCAACTCGTTTGTTGATCAAAGCCGTCAGCTGGGCTTGAGTTAGGTTCAAACGTCCACCCATGATCTTCACAACGAAATAACGTAGGTGAGAAAAGTGTCGCGAAAGTGCGTAAGTGTGGGACGATAGTGGAGAGTAAGCACGCAAGGTTCAAATAGCAATTACCACATTATCTAATGCACAGTGCGAACTATCTAACCGACAATATAACATAAATCATACCACTTATGGTGTCGAGTCTTGCACGTGGAGCGAAGCGTCGTTGTGGATCATTGAGCACTGTACAGGTTATAGTCTGGTTTTATCAAAAAGTTTTTCCCTTTTTAAAACCAAGTTCACTATAACCAATGGCTTTGATACCAATCTGTCACACCCCCAAAATCCACCATGCGGAGTTCCACCGCTTGGAGGCTTGACGTGACCAGGATCGAGCCACCAATCATACTGAACAACGTACTTAAGTAAATAAAGACAACCACAATACGATTGGTGACCAAAAGCTAGTTAACCAAGTTTTTAATTTAGACAGCGGAAACATAAACTTAAAGTTCAAAACATAAGTTCGCAGTTCATAAGTTTAAAGTCCAACACATAGGTTTAATAAGTTCATAATGTTTTAAACATTAAACACTGGACATAACCGTCCGCACACCACAACGACTCCTTCCGCGTGCAAGCTCCAAATGTTTAGCGACCTGTAAGGCATGTAACAACGAGTCAACAACAAAGTTGAGTGAATTCACAGTTGGTTGTTTAGTTATAGCATTCGTTTCGTAAATCATCTGTTCGTTTTGAAAACCATGTATCGTATAAGTTTGCATCGCGGTCTTTCTGACATGTTTGCGAAGATTAGTGGGGGTTTCCCATGTGTTACTAGACCACGCGTATCGACTGCTACGAAAATATAAGAGGTGCCCTAAGTCAATGTCTATCAGCATTGACCCTTTGCCCATAGTCCATTAGTACACGCCCGTCCGACTGGCACGGTGTGAGGTTTGTTAAACCTAATAGCGCTATTAACTAATGACCCGCTCGCCATAGGCCTCGGCGATTAAGTCGATAAATGAGGGACTTCAATTGATAGAGTTGATGGTCTTATGGTCGTGTACGTAGGCTTTACGTACGTGCCCTTCAATCCAAGGACAGTAGTAAGTAGTTTAATAGTAATGATAGTTCGAGTAGTCATTCAATCCCATTCCCAACCCACCGGGAATCCCATGCCTTAGAAAGAGTGTGAACTCACCTCGGTTTGCTCGGTTAGATTCTCAAATATAGCTAACAGTCAAGGTCGGTCAATCACGTCCTAATATAATTTACCAGTTAGTCATTTAGTGGCTTTCAAATAGAACACAAAGTTCCTACACGTATCTATCACACAACATGCATCGTTTTAACGGTTTATGCCCATCTAAGTTTCCCATCCATTCCCCACTCAAAATCAAACATACGATAATGCACATAACATATATAACATGTTAGATCATTCACGGATAGCATACTCGACATTTAGACACGCAAGTCACAACTTATCTCAATTCAGAATTTATATTCAAAACCGGCTGTTTTCGGACATCTTAATAAAATAGTTAAATTATTCCAAAAATTCCCAAATTTTTACAGGATCTCTTAAACATTCCATATTTTATTGTGTAAAAATATGGGGTCTGGTTCACTACCAATATTTTATAAAAATTCATATTCCGGACTGAACTCAGATTTATGTATTTCTGACCACAGTCCACGGCACAATTTATTAAAAATTCATTGAGTGTCCGATTTACAAAATTCCATTGGGGTAATTACAAATGCATCGGTTGTCATCTACTGTACAAATCTCATGGTCCGATTCTACACAGAATACAAGTTACAACAGAAAATACAACACTCATTTATTGCTGTAAAAACTCAGCCTAAGCTGCTGTTACGAATCGGTTCTTTAAAAATAGTAAACGAAGTCCAAAAATTACGATTCCGGTGCCATTAGAACCGTATTTTATAACACATAAATCTAGGCTTCAGAAAATACATTTTTCGTTAAGTTATGGTCCTATTACAGCCAACTGAAGTTAGCTGTAAAGCTTGGACAGTTTCTGTTTTTAGTCTTTAGCTTACTAGTTTGTGTTCGGTTGATCCCGTTAATCATATTTAGTGATCGTAACAATATCACACATCAATATCAACAAGTAAATCAGCAAATACTCAGTACATATCAAAACAATTTCATACTAACACAAATACATCATGTTTCATCTTCTTGGTTAAACCCTTTTTAGTGTTCTTGTGAAATAAACATCATTCTACAAATATTAGCCATAAGAGTAAGATGATCAAGGGTTAAACAAGGGCTTACTACTAGCTTATAGCTAGGGTAGAATCTATTGAGAATATGATGGTGAAAAAGACTAGAACAAGCTCCTTAGAAAGTCCTTCAAGTTGCCACCTCCATAGATTCACCTTCAAGCTTGGAATGAACTTGAATATGGAAGAGATGGATGATGAAATGGTGGGGAGTGGGTTCGGTTTGGGGGATGACCGAAAGAGAGAGAGAGTAGTGAGGAGAGAGAGAGATCTTGGTAGAATGATGGTTAAGATCTAGACCTTGCTTCTTATAATGTCCTTCACATATTTTACTTACTTACACAAGTAAGTGTCTAATAAAAATTTGCCATAAAATCAAAACAAAATATATGAAGTATGGATGGATGATATGGTAGGTCCACAAGGACCAAAAATCGGTTGGGGGGGTCTATTTGCAAAGTTTGTAACTAAATGGCAAGTAATAGTTAGATAGCAAGTATATAATTCCATATACTAGTTAGTAGGGAAAATAGTGGGTGTTATGGTATACGGGGATCATGACTAGCCAAGAATAATAAAATAACGTGTTTGACAAATATTTGGTGTCCCGGGTAATGTCCGGTTGTTCTGTCGGATACTGTTCCGTTAAAGTGTTTAATTGTACCGTAAAGTGTCTTATTTATATATTTTTGTAACGAAATAAATTCCTAACATATAGGAAAATATTCAGGACCATTTAGTCAGGTTTTCTGCATACTACTAGTATGTTAACACGCACATGTGAATATAACACGGAAATCAGAGAGCAGTTAAATATTTCCACACAGTCGTCAACCACTTTAATTATCATTAATGAATTGTACGGAATACATGGGATTTTGAGGGTTGTCACAAAATGCCTGCAGTCTCATCTTTTGAGTGTACAAAGAAAGTCCATGTAAACCTAGAAAATTCATCAACAATAACCAAACAATATCTTTTCTTTTTGAGACTCATGACTTGAACTGGGCCAAACAAAGCCATGTGTAGCATTTGCAAACACTGGGTTGTTTTGGACTCTTCAATGGACTTATAAGAACTTTTATGTTGTTTTCCTTTTAAACAGGAAATGCAATGTTCAGGACATGAAAACAATTTTTGTGGTGGGCCTCTTACCAAACCATTTTTTGAAATTTCAGTGATTGTCTTAAGATTTGTGTGCCCCGGTCTTCTGTGCCAAAGTTCTGTCTCTTTGTTAGAGGCAGCTGAGAACAGACAGGCATCAGCTCTGGGACACTCTTTTGACATATCAACAACATAAACATTGCCACTTCTTTGAGCAACAAGTTTTGTTTGACCAGTTTTTATTATTGCTTCAATCTTTTTGACCATTTCTGGTCCAACAATCCTACAACACTCCTTTGTGAAGAATGACCCATACCTTTTGTCACTCATTTGTGAAACACTCAGGAGGTTGAATTTCAGACTGTCTATCAGATTGACATTTTCAAATTTTACATTTCCAGACAGTACTGTGCTAGACCCCAGAAATTTTCCTTTACTGTTATTCCCAAAGGATATATCACCCCCTCCATGAAATTTTGAAATCTTTGAGTAGGGCTTTACATCCAGTCATGTGCCTGGAGCCTCCACTATCAACATACCAAAGGCTATCTAAACAGGCAGAAGCTCCCTGCACATGAAGTAAAAGGATTAGTTCATCAGGGTTTCCAAAGCCAATAAGGCTTTGGATGGGGTCTCAACAGTGTCTGGGATGGATGCACATTGATGGACAGTGGTTAGGTCAGGGGTTTAGACAGTTTTAGTACTGTTTCTTGCTAACCACTGTTGGGGGTTTTGACCAATCACCTATTGGTACCCAAAAGGATGCCTGTTCACTTTAGGTTTAGAGGGCCTTTTGTAGGCCTCATAAACGTGTGGAATCCTTTGGTAAGATTGTTTTTCCTTGCCTTTTCTGAACGGATTGGCAGGGGGTGCATCAGTAACCTGAACATCTCTTTTGACAGATGTTTGGTTCAGCTGTTTTGTGACAACTGTTTGAACTGGCACAAACAGTGGTTGGTTCTTGGTGAATTTGACAGATGATGTTGATGGACTCAAGGATGTTTTAGCAATGTACTCATTCTTTTTCACATCAAAGTTTTTGAGATACACACATGCTTGAGTTTTGTGGTTTGTTTTACCACAAACAATGCAGCTTTCAGCTGGAACAATGACACTTGTTCTGTTCAAATCATAAGCTTTTAAATGGAAACAGTATTTTGTTAGATGATTCCTTTTCTCACAGAATTCACAAAACAAGTTATTGATCTTTTCTTTCTTCTTTCTCTTTTCGGACTCCTTTGCAGCAGAGGTTTTAACCTCTGTTGGGATGTCCTTGAGAGGAATGACTTTAGCTTTTGGAGCTTTAACACCATTAGTCGATGTAAAGTCCATGGGCTTGAAATTTTCAATAATATCACACTCATCAGACCATTTTGGTTTAAACTGATAATTTTCAAGCTCCTCAAAAGTAGAGGATCCCATTGGTCTGTCAAGTGTTATTTTGTTACCAAGTTTATCAGTGATTTTCACTTCTTGGCCATTCTTGTTTGTGGGGATGAACTCAGTTGTTACATCAATGGTTTGAACAGATTTTTCAAAAGCAGTGTTTTCATCATCATGTTTTCTATATCCAACACCAAATTTTACATTGCTTTTAATATGTTTTTCAAGCATAACCTTATACCCTTTGCATGATACCACCCATTTTTCACAGGTGATCTGGGTGGACTCCAACTCCCTTTTGCAAACTTGGTATTTTTCTACCATAGTTTGGAGTTGAGTTTTGGTTATGCTTTGCTCTTCTTTAAGACTGCTGATCTCTTTCTCTTTTTCAGTCAATTTGTTTTTAAGTTCTTTTAAAGAACTTTCAAATTTGACTTCATCAGTTAAGATTTTATTCTGAAGGTTTTCATTTACCTCTTTGATGTTAGCAAAAGCAATAATGCAATTGTCAGAACACAGTTTTTCAAGAACTTGAGGAGATACCTTGGCAGCAGCCATCATTGCACAATCACATTGATGATTTTCTTCATCATCAGCTCTTACTTCCTTCTCACCTACTCTCTTTTCTTCCTCATCTTCTTTGTCCTCTTTGGACCATGGGTCTATCAGTGGTTCAATCAGGGTTTCTGAATTTTCTCCCAGTAGCAATTCACCAGCAACTGCATTAACAACTGCTTCAGTCACCTCATCCACTGTTTCATCACTTAGTTGTTCACCTTCAGTTTCAATCCCCTCGAGTATTGACTCTAATGCCATCAAAGAAAATTCATCATTAAAAGGTTCATTAGAAGCATAGAGTGCAAAATTTTCATCACCAAGCTCATCAGGCATGCTGCTCCAGTCAACAAAGCCTTGAGTGAAAAAGCTTTGCTGATCTGGTTGTACCACTGCTGGAGCAGCTGTTTAAGGTGCAACAGATTGCAGTTGTGCCTGGGGAACAGGGGTTTGAACATATTGAATCTGTGGAACAGTGATTTGGACATAATGCATAGGCACAGGGACAGCAGCATAATGAGCAGTGTTAACATGAGCTGCAGGGGTATATTGGGTATAGTGCACAGTGCTTTGATTTTGAGGTCTAGGGTTTGAGCTAGGATGAGTGATTATAGGAACAGTAGTTTGACTCCTGCATTCCCTAGCGAAATGACCTAGCCTATTGCACTTGTAACACTTGATTTTCGATTTATCCAACCCAACCCTTAGATTTCCATGTAAACCTGGGAATTTTCGCCTTGTTCTTTTGTAGAATTTGCTAGTTCTAACACTGAGCAAAGCCAACTGATGCAAAATGTCCATCTCCTCTAAGTCAGTGGGATCAAAATGTTGTAAATCATTGAGTTCAAAGCACAAATTATCGAACATCTGGTTTTCAGTGTTTGTAGTAAAAGCATAATTTGCAGAGTGAGGATCAGGGTTGGTAAAGTTTCCACCAGCTGTTATATCAATGAAATGATCATAACCCTGTTCCTTACTACTGCTACCAGATTCTTCCTGACCAAGAAGAGTTGTGCTACCGAATGATTAATCATCAGTAGCTTTTCCAGACTCTTGCAACTTCTTTTTCTGGTTCAACTCCCTTTCATAGGTCAGGAGTCTACCATGAAGTTGGGTCAGGGTCAGATCTTTGAACTCAACAGAGTTTCTAGTCACAAATGCAATTGTGTCCCATTTATCAGGTAGCGATCTAAGAAACCTGCAATTTTGTGTTGATTTTGGAAATTCAACCTTAACAAGCCTTAGCTCACTGATGAGACAACTAAAACGTTCAAACTGTTGGGTCATGTTTCACCCTTAATGTGACAGAAGGTTTCATACTGCTGATTCAGAATTTCCCTATTGTTTTCAATAACTTCTTCGGTACCCCCAAACTGTTCCTTCAATGCATCCCATAGCTCTTTGGCACTGTTACAATGTAACAGTCCAGCATAGATCTCATTTGGTAATGCAGATGCTATGATGCTAAATGCTTTGGCATCGAGTTCGAACTTTTGAAAATCAGTTTCAGTATAGTTTTCATAAGGTTTTGGTACAAACTTCTTTGGATCCTCAGCACTTGGCACCATAGGAACATGGGGACCAAAAACAACAGACCTCCAACATCCAGTGTTCTGTTGAGCAAGGATGTGACCCATCCTTCTCTCCCAGATGTTGTATTCATTACGTTTAAGCATGGGTGGTTTAAAAAGCGAGCCAACATTATTCTTATCATCGTGTGATTGTGACGTCATCCTGGTTGTTTTACAGACACTGATTAATCAACTTTAATAGTGATTAAACCTTGCTCTGTTTTTCAACAAAAAAGAACAAACTATCAATATCAACGATTTTGAGCTGAACTATTTATGTCAAAATGATTGTTAAATCAAATTTGACTGTCCTAGCTCTGATACCAATTATTGGATCTGAGTTTGGTTTTGATTGTATTTTTCGTTTGAAATTAAGATGGAAATGGATGAGTTGTGCAGCGGAATTAATATGGAAACAAACTTTGCATACAATCAAACGAGAGTATTGCTTTGATCAACCATTTTTCACAATGAACCGAAAGATTGAATTTATTTCAAGTACGATTACAATTGCAATGATTGACTACAAACTCCCCCTCAGCCAGAGCTCAGTGTTTGTTCGTGCAAAGAAGACGGTGTTGCAAAGAGCTAATAGAACAGTACAGAGCACTGTTCTATTTATAGGCACTAGCAAACCACTGAGCATCTAATGCTGACGTCACCATGAAAGTGACATCTAACCTCCTAACAAACTCTAACCTCTGATCAATACAAACACTGCTAGACTAACTACTGCTATTACATTATATTACACAAAGACAGAATACACAACTGCTGCATCCCTCCACTGCTGTGAACCCAGCAGTACTTGTCCGGATCAGCAGTGCTTGACTCAAGGCAGTAGTTTGAACAGCAGAGCTTTAGTCTTTCATCAGCCTTTACTTGATTAGCAGTTGTGGGTCAGCAGTTTGCATGATCAGTAGATAGGAGGTCAGCAGATGTTGAAAACCACTTTCAAGGGGAGAGACTTGTATGCAACATCTGCTTATTCTAGATCCACTGCTCTGATCCAGTTTTGGCTTTTATTATCTGTTCCTCTGGTAGGGTTCAATCCCAACATTCCGAAACCTTGTGCCCACTTGGACGGTCCAGATTGATGCTCGTTTATCGAGGAACGATCTTAACGGTTCTTGGGTTTCTATAAATACCCCCACCCATTTCACTCCCAACTCACACTTGATTCTGAAATTTCTCTAAGTTGAGGTGATTTTCACTTCATACCTGAGAATATTTGGAATCAAACTCCCATTCTTGGACCCGTTGTAAGTATTCTTTCGTTCTTTTACGCGTTTTTAGCGTGAAAGTCAAGCTTTGTTTGACTTTCTGCATTGACCAGTCAACACGAAGTTCGTTTGAACTTCGTAACGTGAGCGTAATCACGATGGTTATTGTCCCTTGTGACTATACCTACTGATTACCACGTTATTTAGGCATAGTGACGAGTCGTCGTTTCGGCCAAAATATGTATTCTTGCGTATTTTGTAACCAAACTACTTTTAGGTATCAAGACCCTTTGTTTTGATACCAAACCTGTTTTCAAACTTCGTTAAACATGTTTTAACATGTTTAGCTCGTCACTTTAGGATTAGTGCTTATATAGGGTCGTAAGGTAAGCGAGATAAACAATCGCTTAGACTTTCGAACCCGACCCGTTTGGTCGATCATTAGGATCCGACCAAACACATTAGGTGACCATAGTTGTATAGGGAATAACCTTGCGAGGTTATACCTTATGGTCACGTCGTTTAGTTAGTTATATGATAGGTAGTTTATATGCCTTGGGAAAATTACCAAAATGCCCTTTTTACGCATAAATTCATTTTAAGCATATGTAACCTAAATTTTGACATCTAAACTGAGTAGGAAACATTATTAGACATGTTAAGGCATATATTACTTGTCATAGGACTAGTTAGGTGGTTCGAACGCGTTTTACGTGAACGACGCGTTAAAGTAGTTTAAGCTACCTAAACGGGTCGTAACGGGTCGTAAGCACTTAGGATAGGTTTCCTTTTAGATAATAGGCTTTGTTTAACCATATTACATGAGTTTCTATACTCATTTGGTTTACAAAACCTCATTCTATCCGATCTCCCGATTTAGGTCCGGTTATTTACATAGTTACCTATATTAGGTGCCGTTTGATTCCGTGATCCCTCTAGCTTTGATTGGTTGTTGTTCAAGACTTCTAAGCACCCTCAAGTGTGTACATAGTCCCCTCTTTTACTGTTTTCCAAACGTTTTGGGGTGAAACACATGTGCCTACTTGTTACTTTCGTGTTTTCATGTTTTTCATATCATATAGTTGCTATGTTCATTAGTACACTATTAGTACATGATTTCATTATGTTTTTGCTATGTATGTCCATTTAGTGCATACTTAGTACATTGTTTTACATTACATTTTATGCTATGTATGTCCATTTAGTGCATACTTAGTACATTGTTTTACATTGCATCTCTGTTGCATATGTTCTCGTAGCATATGGACACATTGTTTTACATTTCTAGCTTGTATGTTCGCTTAGCATACTAGGTACATTGTTTTCATAAAACATGCTTACATTTGGTATAACATTTGGTTTGTTTAATGAAACTAATACATTCATTAACACCGATCATACCGCTCGGTAGTAGGTAGTGGTACCATAGGACTTGACAACTCCCATTCCTGAAATCCTAGGTTTGTTTAGACATAAGGATAGGCCGAATCCGAAAACATTTTTGATAACCTTTACTCTAAGGTTATCCTACAGTCTCAAGACTTGGATGTAGACGTTTAACATTACCGCATAGATGTTTGTATCAGTAAAGCATGCATTATTTTATAAAACATAACTTTTGATTATAATTTATCAAATGCATTGTTTTATACATTTCTTTCTTATATGGTTGAGTAAATGCTTTTAATCAATAAATGCTTTTATTCACTATACATTACATTTGGTTATACATGAACATTTTTACATTGGTGGTTTGTTTTGGTAAGTGATTTAAATAACGAGGCGTGTGTAATAAGATAAAAGCATAGTAGATACGCCGCTGGTACTTCCATTATATAAGTGCTTTTATAGTATTACATATCGTAGCGTTACTTAAACCATTTCAGGTTAGACATAATACATTTTTACACTCATATCATATCTTCATGAAACATTGTTCTACAAACAACATATTTTATACAAACTCGTTTTACTTGGTTATTCATTTCATTATGCATTGTTCTTTTATATTATCTGATTTCTTATCACTTTTTTATGATTATAAAAGAAAACATTTTTACAAGGATCAAGACTTACTTTTGTTAAACATCTTTTTCTAAACTTATAAGTCATGAATCCTAAATCAATAAAAACATATGTATCTCATAGGCATTTTTATGCTGACATACCTATTTTCACATGTGTTTCAGGAAATGATGCATAGGATTGATCAAAATACACTTAGGCAGACTCGGGCCTTAGTGACAATAAAAGATGCAAGACTAGTTAATTATGTTATGCTTCTTTGTTGTTAAGACATTGTAACTCTTTTAATCAATAAAACAAAATTTCAAATTCCCATGTGTTATGAAACAATGATTCTTTTACAACACTCCCCGACGTTTCCGCCATGATTTGTTGTTTTACGTGTTCGGGGTGTGAAAAAAGGTGGCCCCAGAATTCGCTAGACTTACCTCACAATTTTGTTGTTCAGAATCAGGAATATGACCCAATTCAGCATCATGTTTCACAGTTAACTCATCGATTTCCGGCCCATACTCTTTAGACATGTTCTGCCCACAAACATCAGGCCCAAAATCCACTGGACTCAAGACAGGCCCAACCGAAAGCCTAGGCTGTGCGACAATCTCATCAGCCGCCAGGGAACATTCCCTGCCATCCAATGATTGGCTGACGTCAACATCATGATCTCCGGCAACCTGCTCCCCGTTCAAACCCGATAAAAATTCCGATTTACTTTTACTCGATAAAACATGCTCCGAACTTATTTCCGACAGATTAGCAATGGATTCCGATACCGGTTTTGGCCATTTCCACTCCAGTTCGGACTTTTTAATCATCGTTGGAGACCAACCAACACACGAATCATCAGATTTCTTCATCGCAGACGGAGATGATGTCACCGCATCACCAGCTCCCTGAGACGATGTACCATATGACTCAGCAGCAGTATTTTCCGATGAATCTATTATTGATTTCAGTGATGAGACTGTAGGATCATTGGATATAGATTTACTAAGCTCACACACTTCATGAATCTGCACAGAAGCCTCATTTTCCTTTTCTATTTTATCATTCTTTCAAGAAACCATATTAATCTCAACATTACCGTTTATCAGTTTGTCCCACCAAGAAGCGACTTGCTTTTTAATCTCAGCAGCTTCCTTCGTTGTAGATCTTGTATTATGTATTTTTGGTGGCGTCGTTTTATTCTTTTTACCCATCAATTCTCATCAAAAAACACTAAATCTTACCTCAAAATCACAACCGTTAGCAGGAGATGATATGAATGATGATTATGATCGATATTAGTGGATGGTAGGCGGCGGTAATGGTGGCGGAATGATGGATTACGGCTAAAAAATATTAGAAAAATGAAAGAGCATTTTCTCTCACACCTTTACTGTGTGTTTCAAACGCTCATCACAAGTCTGTTCATTTGGTTTTTCCCTACACATTATAAAATGCACTGTGCGGACTACGCAAGAAATTACATAATTATGGACGTGTACATAATTATGAAATTTAGTGTGCTGAAACCACAGTAAGACTTATCATGTGTAAGAATCTATAGTGGCAACAATAACAAAACGTGAACAATGTAATCGAGGTACGGTGGACGCACCAATAACGCTTTATATACTTGTATATAGGTGTCCCTCTCACATTGCAAGCATGATGTTATTTAAAGTTACTAGAAGTTCAGGACTCTAACCAGTGTTGTTTGATCTTTTCAACTTCATGTTTCAAACTCTCACAAGTTTCCTCTAAATAAAATTTCGGGACGAAATTTCCTGAAGTAGGGGAGACTGTGACACCTGTGCCTCCACGGCCATCAAACAAATACCAAACCAATGAAATATTGTATTTCATACTTGGGATTTGTATAAATATGTGTATCATTTGCACATATCAATTCTTGTTCGATTTCGAGCTTTAAATCGCTTTCTGGAAGGTTATACGCGAACTGATGCGTAAATATAACCAGTTTAATACAACAAACACTCCAGAACAGTGACATAGGCTTAACATACCTTAAATAACCTTTACATAACTTAGAAATAAGTTTTGGTATGCCGAAATCAAGTTTATTCGCTTACAAGGACTAATTTTGACAAACTGCGAAAGTATGCCGATTCGTACTGTAACGAACATTCCGGAACTCGATCATAAGTTATATATGCCCTAAATATCTTTTACATAGCTTATAAATAGGCTTTGAGGTGTTTGGTGCGCTAAAATAAACTTTATTGATCAATAGGGACTAAAAGCGTCAAAAATTGCATAAGTTTGCATTTTCGCGCATATCTTACATTCTTAATACATCAGGACATCCAAAAATTTATTTAATCATTAAAATATTTTATTTTAGTGATTGGCTTGATAAAAATCCATTCGTCGCATAATTTGGATCATTTTTCGCGTTCGTTCGTGTTTCGTCGTAATTAACCAAATAACGTAACCGTACGGCCAAAGGAACCGACATCCGGGAAATTTTTGAGCATGTTTCATGTTCCCTATACTTAAACTTCATTTTAGAGCCTTGAAATGAGGTTAACGGGGTTTAAACTCATAAAAATGGCTTAAAAGTGTTGCAGGGACCATTTCTGGCATTTTGGCAAAGTTTCTGGAGCTGGCACACGGTGGCGCTGCGCCACCACCATAAGGCTTTGCCGTCGCGCGATGCCATTGCCTCATCTAGGCAGAAACTCATTTTCAGCAATTGCAGGTCCATTTTCAGCATTTATCTTGAAGTTTAGGGGCTATTTTGTAACATTTGCAATACCATTTGATGGTTTTGGGGCACCCCTAGTATTCCAAAACCTTGTACCCACTTGGACGATCCAGATTGATGCTCGTTTATCGAGGAACGATCTTAACGGTTCTTGGGTTTCTATAAATACCCCCCACCCATTTCACTCCCAACTCACACTTGATTCTGAAATTTCTCTAAGTTGAGGTGATTTTCACTTCATACCTGAGAATATTTGGAATCAAACTCCCATTCTTGGACCCGTTGTAAGTATTCTTTCATTCTTTTACGCGTTTTTAGCGTGAAAGTCAAACTTTATTTGACTTTCTACATTGACCAGCCAACATGAAGTTCGTTTGAACTTCGTAACGTGAGCGTAATCACGATGGTTATTGTCCCTTGTGACTATACCTACTGATTACCATGTTATTTAGGCATAGTGACGAGTCATAGTTTCGGCCAAAATATGTATTCTTGCTTATTTTGTAACCAAACTACTTTTAGGTATCAAGACCCTTTGTTTTGATACCAAACCTGTTTTCAAACTTCGTTAAACATGTTTAGCTCGTCACTTTAGGATTAGTGCTTATATAGGGTCGTAAGGTAAGCGAGATAAACAATCGCTTAGACTTTCGAACCCGACCCGTTTGGTCGATCATTAGGATCCGACCAAACACATTAGGTGACCATAGTTGTATAGGGAATAACCTTGCGAGGTTATACCTTATGGTCACGTCGTTTAGTTAGTTATATGATAGGTAGTTTATATGCCTTGGGAAAATTACCAAAGTGCCCTTTTTACGCATAAATTCATTTTAAGCATATGTAACTTAAATTTTGACATCTAAACTGAGTAGGCAACATTATTAGACATGTTAAGGCATATATTACTTGTCATAGGACTAGTTAGGTGGTTCGAACGCGTTTTACGTAAACGACGCGTTAAAGTAGTTTAAGCTACCTAAACGGGTCGTAAGCACTTAGGATAGGTTTCCTTTTAGATAATAGGCTTTGTTTAACCATATTACATGAGTTTCTATACTCATTTGGTTTACAAAACCTCATTCTATCCGATCTCCCGATTTAGGTCCGGTTATTTACATAGTTACCTATATTAGGTGCCGTTTGATTCCGTGATCCCTCTAGCTTTGATTGGTTGTTGTTCAAGACTTCTAAGCACCCTCAAGTGTGTACATAGTCCCCTCTTTTATTGTTTTCCAAATGTTTTGGGGTGAAACACATGTGCCTACTTGTTACTTTCGTGTTTTCATGTTTTTCATTTCATATACTTGCTATGTTCATTAGTAGACTATTAGTACATGATTTCATTATGTTTTTGCTATGTATGTCCAGTTAGTGCATACTTAGTACATTGTTTTACATTACATTTTATGCTATGTATGTTCATTTAGTGCATACTTAGTACATTGTTTTACATTGCATCTCTGTTGCATATGTTCTCGTAGCATATGGACACATTGTTTTACATTTCTAGCTTGTATATTCGCTTAGCATACTAGGTACATTGTTTTCATAAAACATGCTTACATTTGGTATAACATTTGGTTTGTTTAATGAAACTAATACATTCATTAACACCGATCATGCCGCTCGGTAGTAGGTAGTGGTACCATAGGACTTGACAACTCCCATTCCTGAAATCCTAGGTTTGTTTAGACATAAGGAATGGCCGAATCCGAAAACATTTTTGATAACCTTTACTCTAAGGTTATCCTATAGTCTCAAGGCTTGGATGTAGACGTTTAACATTACCGCATAGATGTTTGTATCAGTAAAGCATGCATTATTTTACAAAACATAACTTTTGATTATAATTTATCAAATGCATTGTTTTGTACATTTCTTTCTTATATGGTTGAATAAATGTTTTTAATCAATAAATGCTTTTATTCACTATACATTACATTTGGTTATACATAAACATTTTTACATTGGTGGTTTGTTTTGGTAAGTGATTTAAATAACGAGGCGTGTGTAATAAGATAAAAGCATGGTGGATACGCCGCTGGTACTTCCATTATATAAGTGCTTTTATAGTATTACATATCGTAGCGTTATTTAAACCATTTCAAGTGAGACATAATACATTTTTACACTCATATCATATCTTCATGAAACATTGTTTTACAAACAACATATTTTATACAAACTCATTTTACATGGTTATTCATTTCATTATGCATTGTTCTTTTATATTATCTGATTTCTTATCACTTTTCTATGATTATAAAAGAAAACATTTTACAAGGATCATGACTTACTTTTGTTAAACATCTTTTTCTAAACTTATAAGTCATGAATCCTAAATCAATAAAACCTATGTATCTCACAGGCATTTTTATGCTGACATACCTATTTTCACATGTGTTTCAGGAAATGATGCATAGGATTGATCAAGATACACTTAGGTAGACTCGGGCCTTAGTGACAATAAAAGATGCAAGACTAGTTAATTATGTTATGCTTCTTTGTTGTTAAGACATTGTAACTCTTTTAACCAATAAAACAAAATTTCAAATTTCCATGTGTTATGAAACAATGATTCTTTTACAACACTCCCCGACGTTTCCGCCACGATTTGTTGTTTTACGTGTTCGGGGTGTGACAAAAGGTGGCCCCAGAATTCGCTAGACTTACCTCACAATTTTGTTTTTCAGAATCAGGAACACGATCCATTTCAGCATCATGTTTCACAGTTAACTCATCGATTTCCGGCCCATACTCTTTAGACATGTTCTGCCCACAAACATCAGGCCCAAAATCCACTGGACTCAAGACAGGCCCAACCGAAACCCTAGGCTGTGCGACAATCTCATCAGCCGCCAGGGAACATTCCTTGCCATCCAATGATTGGCTGACGTCAACATCATGATTTCCGGCAACCTGCTCCCCGTTCAAACCCGATAAAAATTCCGATTTACTTTTACTCGATAAAACATGCTCCGAACTTATTTCCGACAGATTAGCAATGGATTCCGATACCGGTTTTGGCCATTTCCACTCCAGTTCGGACTTTTTAATCATCGTTGGAGACCAACCAACACACGAATCATCAGATTTCTTCATCGCAGACGAAGATGATGTCACCGCATCACCAGCTCCCTGAGACGATGAACCATATGACTCAGCAGCAGTATTTTCTGATGAATCTGTTATTGATTTCAGCGATGAGACTGTAGGATCATTGGATACAGATTTACTAAGCTCACACACTTAATGAATCTGCACAGAAGCCTCATTTTCCTTTTCCATTTTATCATTCTTTCCAGAAACCATATTAATCTCAACATTACCGTTTATCAGTTTGTCCCACCAAGAAGCGATTTGCTTTTTAATCTTAGCAGCTTCCTTCGTTGTAGATCTTGTATTATGTATTTTTGGTGGCGTCGTTTTATTCTTTTTACCCATCAATTCTCATCAAAAAACACTAAATCTTACCTCAAAATCACAACCGTAAGCAGGAGATGATATGAATGATGATTATGATCGATGTTAGTGGATGGTAGGCGGCGGTAATGGTGGCGGAATGATGGATTACGGCTAAAAAATAGTAGAAAAATGAAAGAGCATTTTCTCTCACACCTTTACTGTGTGTTTCAAACTTTCACAAGAATTTTAATCTTGTAGACAGTTTTAAATGTTTGTCATACATATGGGGCCCGGTATAGATAACGAAACATGATTAACCAACACACCACTTTTATGAACCCACAAATGAGTTATCCCCAACCTTGTGGGTATATTTAGCATTTGCATCTGTCAGGTATATGCCTATACCCCGTGCTTAGGTCGTGGCCATTTGCAATTAAATGAGCCGAGTAAATCCAGGACACGGTCGCATTAACCCCCAATGTTTATGTTATCAAACAATACGGATTAAAACGAGTTATACCGATTTGTTAGTCACAATCAGACCAAGTGATCCCATACCCGACCAAGAGGTAATAATTTACCGTATCGTATAAGGAAAAATAAGTTAAAAGTATTTATCTGACTTATAACTTTGATTTTAAAAGCAAGGGTTAACTACTCAGCTGTATGATTTACTTAGACTCGCGAAGGTAGCTTTTACTGGGGCTCCCTAGTCTAGAATGAAGGTAATATTAACCTATTAGAATGCTAACGGTTCTTATTTAAGTCGTAGACTTAAACCGGTTAGCTTAAAGAACGATTTATGGTACGATACGCTAGATTAAGCGATGACCGGAATGGAATGTAATTTAGACCCAACAAGTATGAAGACTTGTATAATATGGGTAAACTAAATACATTCTGGATTTTGAAGTTTAAATAATAACGTTAAAACCGGTTCGGTTAATTTATGCAAACTAGTCACAAAAGTCTTACCGAACACGTATAAACATTAACAGGCAACCGGATGAGTCATATACGAGTTCCATATGTTATTATGCTTAAAATATGTTATAATATCAGTAAGATGTCAACATATATGTCCATAAAGGTTTTAAAATCGAATTAAGCCTCGTAAGGGCATTTTGGTCATTTTATGACTTATAAAAGGAGCTTGCAAGTAATCTGATGTTAAGGTCATAAAAATTCTGTAAAAATATTTAGTTTATGATATAATATCAGTAGGATATCAAATATATGTGTGGTTTATGCTTTATTGCCAAACTATGCACCGTATGGGCATTTTGGTCATTTCACACATAGTTTTAAGAACTTATTTGGGATTCTGAGTTCATGACTTGTACCTACTGTAAAAATATTTAAAATTCGGACAACATAGAACCCAAATCACATGTCCGAATTTGTTAAGATATACTAACTTTCAACAAGTTACAGAACAAGTCCCTGAAGATTCCATTAATAAGCAGCATCAAGCATTTATCATCCAAGGTGCACTCAGACGGGTTGCTGGTCAGCTGGTCACTAGTAGTTTATTTTTAAGAATTAAGTATTAAATTTAAGTTTGAATAAGAAGTCAAGTGAACGTTGCATGGACTTCGTTTAGTTTGTTTTAGACTTACAGTTACTTAGGAGGAATCCTATTGAATCAGTGATTGCACGTGGTGCATTTGTTTAATTTAAAGGTGTTCATTTGGTTTTTTAACTGTTTCTGTTTTTTGAAAACGGTACCTAGTCCATTTGACTATACAAAGTCAATTAAATCTAAAACTTAAAACATACTGTTTTGTGTCAGCTGAATGATGTTCAAAAACTGCAGCTAGAGGAATTAATCAAACTCAAAGATTTAAAAGCCAAAGAAGAGAAAAAGCAAAAACATTAGCTGAAGAAGAGAAGAAGCAACACGAAGCCGCTAATTAAAAGACTAGCTAAATATGCAAAAGAATGCATCAGAAGTGTTGAGCAGAATCTGGCATCATCATCTGCTGATTGTAATCGGTGCGTGTGTGGATCATGGCTGTTTGGTTTACGAGTACATGGAAAACGGGAATTTGGACGAGCGATTTCGCAAAAACGACACACCACCGATCCCATGGTTCGTATCACGCGGGAAGTAGCATCAGCTCTAAACTTTCTTCATAACGCGAAACTGAAATCAATCGTTCAACGTGACCTAAAACCTGCAAATATATAGCTGGATAAAAACCTGGTGAGCAAAATCAGGGACGTTGGTCTCTCAACAATGCTTCAATCAGACTTCTCTTCCACATCCACCATTTACAAAGACAAGAGTCCAGCGGGAACTCTTTGTTACATCGATCCAGAGTATCAACAAACAGGATTAGTTTCTCCAAAATCCGATGTTTACCTTTGACGAGTAGGTGCTTAACGCCTGATTAAATGCTTCTTTCGGCAATCATGGAGTGAAAATCAATAACATTGCCATTTGAGTGAGAATTTTGGGATGTACATTTGTTGATTTATCTATGTGTTATACAGACCTGGCAAACTTTGAGTATGCAAATTCATAAAGTGTTCATAGTTTTTTTTTTGGGGGGGGGGGGGGGGGGGGGGGAACGATGATATACTATTATTAGAAAAGGGACCAGCGGGAGGCTGGTTTAACAATCACAAACAAAGACAGAACAAAACAACCCTACCAGAACTGAACAACAACACAACAGCAATAAAAATAAGTTTTATGAAAAGTAGACTACAGGGGAACTACACGAAGGGACCCAGGAGCTGCTTTTTTATGGTGACTTTGAAAACATATCACAATAATACTATGCATAACATCAGAAACCTTATACCTTGACTAATTTACTCAAGAGACGGAAATATGTGATTCTCCATGATCTATTGAGTATTAGTGAAACCACAATGACCCAAAACCCAGTAATAAATCCAAGCACTATGCTAATAATCAACCCCCAATCTACTTTGTGTGATCCATTGTCTTTTTTTTGGTCGCTTGTTGTATCAGGACCCTCAGCATGTACACAATCACTAGGTAGTGGAGCTCCGCAAAGTTTGTTTCCAAAGAAGCTAGATTCAGTGAAGCTCTGAATCTGAGTACCTGTTGGAACTCTTCCTATCAACCTGTTGTAGGAGACGTTAAAAGTACTTAAGAAATTCAACCCCGACAAACTCATTGGAAGTTCCCCAGAAAGATTGTTTAGTGATAAATCAAGAGATTCAAGTGAATTCATGTCTCCTATCTTATTCGGGATCTCTCCTGTTAATTGATTTCTTGATAAATCCAATGATTTTAACTTGTGGAGGGTTGTAAGCTCACTAGGGATCTGCCCAGACAAATTGTTGCTCGAAAGGTCCAAAAGCGTGACTAGTCCTAGGATAGATCCATAAGTGTCCTCTCGTCCCCTCATCACCAATGAATCATAAAATATAACAGCAATATTTTCAGAAGAGAATGAAAATGGAACCTCTAAATTAGTTTCTATGCTAGAAAGCACACTAAAGTTGTTGAAGCATCTAGGAATATTTCCTGAGAGGTTATTATGAGCGAGATCCAAGACTTGAACATGTGAAAGATAACATAGCTGGTCAGGAATATTTCCGTAAAAATTGTTGGATCTAAGATTGAGAATTTTCAACATAGTGAGTTTTATTCCAATCAATGGTGGAATGATTCCTGCAAGATTATTTTTTCGAAGTCGAAGGACCTTTAAGTGTGTCAAATTCAATAGGGAAGAAGGTAATCTTCCTGAAATATTGTTCTCACTTATGCCTAAAACTTGCAACAAAGGTATAGACCCCAATGTTCGTGGAATCTCACCGAACAAATTATTACCACTTAACCATAAGAGTACCAAGCTCGACCACTTCTCCCAACACTCCGGAATAACGCCCGATAACTGATTATATCCCAGGTTAAGAACTTCGGTCTTCGTCACACCTTTGGAACAAACCAAATTATGTAATGAACCCACAAAATAATTATTTGATAGGTCCAAATATATTGAAGACGAACTGTTTGCGAGAGAAGGTAATTTCCCCTCAAAATTATTAGCACTTAAGTCGAGAATATGAAGTGTCGGAGGGATTGACAATAAATTTCCGTGGACATGGTTGTTTCTCAATGAAAGTACTACAAGATGAGGCATCATTGAACCTAGTTTTTTGGGTAATCTACCAGTGAGTTGATTATTAATGAGCCATAGTTCTACTAACGATGAACAATTGTAAACAGAAGGTGGAATGGTACCAATAAGATTGTTTCCAGACATTCCTAGTATTTTCAGGTTAGTCAGCCGGTGGAATAAGTCAGGAAAGCTTCCACCAAGTTGACAGTCGTCGAGAGAAAGTGTATCAAGCAATGTGAGATTTGCGATGAAGGGTGGAATCCCGCCTTGTAGAAGGTTGCCGTCAAGCCTGAGGAATTGGAGGTTGGAGCAATTCATTATGGTGTCTGGAATGTTTCCCGTTAAAGAGTTGTTAACAAGATACAGTTCTTCTAATCCAAGTAGACGCCCAATTTCAGGAGGAATATCACCTTGTAGAATGTTATGCTCAAGGCTGATCATCTTTAGCATGGACAATGAACCAATCCCATCTGGGATCTTGCCGGCCAGAGCATTCTTAGCCAAGCCAAGGAATTGGAGGTTGGAGCAATTTGTTATGGTGGCCGGAATGTTTCCCGTGAAAGAGTTGTTATAAAGCCATAGTTCTTGTAATCTAAAAAGACTGCCAATTTCAGGTGGAATCCCACCTTGTAGACTGTTATCGTGAAGGCTGATCATACTTAGCATGGACAATGAACCAATCCCATCAGGGATCTTGCCGACCAGATTATTAGAAGCCAAGTAAAGGACTTGGAGGTTGGAGCAATTCATTATGGTGGCCGGAATGTTTCCGGTGAAAAAGTTGTTATGAAGACGTAATTCTCGTAATCTAAAGAGACGGCCAATTTCAGGTGGAATTTCACCGGAAAATGAGTTGTAAGAAAACTGAATGACCCTGAGAAAACTTAGATTTCCGATGGAAGGAGACAATGTACCAACTAAGCCTACTTTTGTGAGGTTCAATTGGGTGACTCTTTGGTGGCGACTGCTGCAAGTAACACCTTGCCATTGGCAGAAATGAGTGCTGGAATGGTTCCATGAGGTCAAGAGACCTTGTGGGTCACCTGTAATCATGGATTTGACGGAAAGCAATGCCAGACGATCACCGGTGGTGGTGCCGTTCTGTGCCGCAGACATCTGGATGAGTTCGGAAAACGTTGCAAAGCTCATGAGGACGACGAAGAGAAATGGCCGAGAGAAAAGTAACCATTTGGCACTCATTTTTTTTGTAGCGACTTATATGGTATTTTTCTATTATTTTGCCCCTATATATACTTTTATTTTTTCTATTTTTTATTAAATATTATGTCTACATGATTATATAATTACCAAATATCTCCTTCTAGTGTTCCATAGTTTTGTCTAGGTCGAGGAGATAAGAAATATGTGGATGGAATTGGCTGAACTATTTCCATCTGACATACCAAGTGACAATATATCAAAATCTGGACGACTAAAAATATGAGATTGAACCCAACACGGCATTAAATACTTATTTACTTAGATTTTATTAGACCGTGGGCTGATGTATCACGGCATAACGACGTGGAATACCACACCAGAGGTGGCGTGATCTCGGTGTGACTGGTTAGATGTGTCGACTTTCATGCGTGGATCTGATTTTAACTGCTATTTATATTACCGTTGATCTGCAAGAGTTACATATTTAAATTAAATTTTTAATATAAACTAGAATTACCACCCGCCGCAATGCGGCGGGTGATGCGTTAGTTATATATCAAATTAGATGAAAGACAAATGTTTCTTACATGACCGCAAGCCTGTGTGTAAAACATAGAAAATAATAACTGAGCCGATCTATGACCCACGCATTGCAACAAACCTATCAAAAGGAGAAAAATAGACGCGTTGTGACGGGCCTGTCAAACAGGATAAAGTAGATGAAAAAATGTTGAACTCCACACGCACGTTGTGACATGTTAACTCGGAAAATATAGAACGAAACGTTAAACTTGCGATAGATGAAAAGTATATGGGGTTAAAGTTGCAAAAGTTGAAAAACTTTAGGTTAAAAGTAAAAAAAAAAATCAAAGTGGTTAAATCGTAAAAGATGGAAATTTTTGAATTAGAAGTGAGAGTCCAAATTAATCAAATGGGTTAAATTGTATAAGATGGAAACTTTTGAATTAGAAGTGAAAAATCAAATTAATCAAAGGGGTTAAATTATCAAAGATTAAAACCTTAAACTAAAATTTTCAAAGATTGATACTTTAGGGTTAAAAAGGAAAATTTCAATTTTTTTTTAAAAACTCCCAAAGCTAAAAGTACAACACATGTATGCATAAATAAGTTGCTAATTTATAAGTTTATAATAACACTCCAACTCAACTTTTGAAACACATCTCAACTATTTCATCTATTCAAGCACAACTTATTTTTATGAAATGGACACCCTAAATTTTCTCTTTTCATCATCGGAAAATGTAATCTCGGAGTTACTTGATACGACTAGTACCATGTTAGTAGAAATACGTGTTAGTAGGAATACTAGAAGATGATGCCGAAAGCTCGGTGAGACGAACAAGATGACCCACTTTGAATATAAATCGTGAGGCGGGCCACAATGGCAGAGAATATTCGTTGATTTAATACAAAATATATATTCAATTATTTTGTCTACATGAAGGTGATAATAAATATGTGGATGAAATTGACTTTACTATTTTTCATGCCGTCTCACATACGATGATGAAGGTGATAGGGAATACCATACTAGATGACGATAAATCAAAATCATTTGAAGACTAAAAACATGAGTTTGAACCCAAGAAGAGGTTAAAGACTAATTTTTATGGCTTTTCTTTGGAGCAATAGGTGTCTCAAGGCTCAACCCATCGTCTCCACTTTTTTCTTATTTAAGGTAAATAAGTTTATTGGACATAGTTTAAAGAGTCGAAACAAATCTTAATAAAAAGGAAATTCATGTCAGCCCAAGCACCATCAAATCAAAAAATCAAAACGATGAATATTAGTTGGATTACTATTGACATAGTTCAAGATTACTCCTAACGTTAGTCTACAATATAATTATTACTATATTAGATTAAATTTTGAAGCTTACATTATATATACTAATGTTCCCTTCAAGGTCAAAGGGAACTTATGGTTGTATCCGAGTCAAGCAAGTTGAGTTTGATCTCGAACCGAAACGAGTCAACTCGGCTCGGCTTATTTATTTTATCCAGCTGAAAAGTCGAGCTCGACTCGGAACATGGTCAAGCCAAATCGAGTCGCCTCATTATTTTTTTTACAAAAATATTGATAACATGAAAAACAAAAAATAAAAATTACACATATATCTATATTATTATTTTTATTGTTCTAATAATTTAAACAACGAAGGTAAATTAAAAGTATTATATGTATAAATTTTGTTTATTTTCTCATATTTATATATATATACAAATGATGAAGGTTCTTAGGAACAGTTCCCGTTCCCAAGTTTCACATGACCGACATCTACCGGTCTTCAACATACCGCTGAAAACACCCAAGCCCATCGTCCTTTTACGTTTTCAGATTTGCTCAATTAGGCGGCGTTGGCGGTACTACTATTGCGGTAGAAACTAGGGTTTATGTAGTTGACGGCGGTGATGGTGGTTGCCGGCATCAAAGCATGTTGACGGCCATGGGTACAGAAGAGGATTGAGGCAAATAAGGTAAATTTTCACGGCTATGGTTTCTCTTATCCACTAATTTTATCACTTGGGTTTGTTTTGTTACACCTTGATCATTAAATTTGAAATAGTTGATGACTCCCTTTTAATTTAGCATATTGTTAGCACTTTCAATACATCATATGTTGGAGTTAGGGCTCATATGGAGAGGAGAACGAAAAAAAACAAACGCAGTTTTTGTATCGTAAGTCATCATGGAACCTTTACAAATGAAGATTATTGTATAAGATTACACTTCCACTTGCCAAGCCGTAACATCTGTAAAAAGGATCTTGATTCAGACCAGGGGCGGACCCACCACCAAGCCAAGGTGGGCGGGCGCACCCCCGAGAAAAAAAATTTTAGTGTAATTTTCCGAAGAAAATCCCGTCCGCACCCCTTGGAATTTTCGTCCGCACCCCGTGGAATTTTTCATCCGCACCCTGTGGAATTTTTCGGTCGCACCCCTTGGAATTTTTCATCCGCACCCCTTGGGTAAAAAAATATTATGGATTTATATTATAATTTTTTTAGTAAAGTCTGATTTTTTATAAAAAAAACTACCATTATACTACTTAAACCCAAACCAAAGCTTAACCCATTAGTCCATATCCATTATCCAATACCCAACAATAAACAAAAGCCCAATAGTCCATTAGTCAATTACCCAATACCCAACAATAAACATTAACAATTTGCCCAAAAACCCCTTCAATATCCTCCCGCCCTTCTGTTTCTGTTCCACGACATCCTGCCCAGCGACTTCATCACCAAGCCAGCAGCAACAGCAGCCAGCGACAGTCAAAATTCCGGCCAGAAACTGACCGGAATCCGGCCAGGCAGTAGCAACACAGCAGCGACATCATCAAGGTTAGTTTTTTGGTTTTTTTTTAATGATTTTACTTGATGATTTACTGCCATAGATGATTTTTATGATGGTTTTTTTGATGATTTTACGTGATGATTTACTGCCTTAGATGATTTTTTTGATGATTATGTTATTTAGATGATTTTTAGGGGTGATTAAACAATTCTAGGGCTTGATGATTATGTTATTTAGATGATTTTTAGGGGTGATTTTTAGATGATTTTTGGAACGATGAATTTATGGTCATGGATGATGGATCAATATGATTGTGATAGGAACCATGAGTAGAGACGTTATGGCGCGATTGCTCAAGCGGAAAGTGGATACATCTTCCGACTAATTGATTTGGATACTCTTCCTTCGGAATCCGACCCGACCCGATACAACCGATTTTTTTACAAAGTTTGACGTGTTTGCCAAATATATAAATTTAGTTTGATGTTCTTTTGACTTACATGACCCGACCCGACCCGATACAACCGATTTTTTTACTTATGTACCTAGGGGCCTAAAATTTTTAAAAATCTTCCGCACCCCCATGGAAAAAATCCTGGGTCCGCCACTGATTCAGACTCTTCTAATTTATGAGGTGCTGAATGTAAATTTTCACATATAACATGATCAGTGAGATTAATACTTAAACATATGATCATATTTGTAATACGAACTCTTGACAAACCTGCACATGTAATTTAACCTTACCTGCTTCTTTGGCATTTTAATGTTGTTAGTTGTTCATGGAAAAGTAGTAGTTATATTTGATATTTTCCATCTGTATCTTCTAGAGTTGTAGGGTAACATGAATTAGTTATTGTTCTGACGATTTCTTTCCACCAGAAATCGCTCCTCTGCGATGACTTCTCCACCACCGACATCAACTCTCTACTTGAAATCGTTTGCCGTCGACATCAACTCTCGACTTTAAATCGCCTTTTTGCGTAGACTTGACCACCATTAACATCAAAATTGGTAATCGTTTCTTTTCGTTTGTGCTATTAACAATCTTACCAGCCGGTTCAGTTTTTACTTTTGAATTTTTTCTTCTTTAAATAATTTGTTGATCCAGAGGTTACTTGTATTGGGTTGAATTGTTGTTCATCAGGTTTAATTTTTGGGTTTGGTTTGGTTAGGTTCTTCGTAGATTGTTTAGTAGGGCTGTAAACGAACCGAACGTTCAACGAACAGTTCGTGAACCGTTCGGCGGGAAGTTCGTTTATGTTCGTTCGATTAGCTTAGCGAACGAACACGAACAAAAAATTTCATTCAGTTAGCTTAGCGAACGAACACAGGTCTCGTTTGTTCAACTGCGTTCGTGAACGTTCGGTAATATGTTCGGTTTACGTTCGTTTGTTCATATTAAAAGAATAATAAATAATAAACCTTTTATCTAAACATATTGAAAACTTGAAACCATATTTTTTTTCTAAGTTAGCTAAAATTTGGACATTCTAAGACATTTTTTGGGATAATTATGTCTAAGTTAGTTAAACTTGATTTATCGTTTGATGGTGTAGTAGACTTCTTGTGTTTTGATTTATCATTTGATGGTTGTATTTAACTACTTATATCAAATGTTTAAGGATAACAATGTTTTTATGTTTTATTTTCAAGTAAAATGTTTGTTTGCGTTCGTTTTTATTTGCTTTCATTCTTTGTGTTCGAGACCAACGTTCACGAACTGTTCGTGAACAACTGAATTTGCTTAACGAACGAACACGAACACAAACTTATGTTCGGCATGCGTTCGTGAACAGTTCGCGAACATGTTAATTTCCTTAACGAACGAACACGAACATAGCCTCGTTCGTGTTCGTTCGGTTCGTTTACAGCCCTATTGTTTAGGGTTTAGAATTTAAAAACATTTTGGGATTGCTTTTAAAGAATAATCATTGGGTATATGTAAATGGCTAAAGATACAGGTTGACCTTTAACTTACAAATTCAACATAATGGGTTGAAATTGAAGGCCAATTTTTTAAGCCTCGAGTTTCAAGTACTAAAGACCGTGGGGTATGGTGGGGCGTGGGTTTGGGGGCATGGTGCGACACGTGGAGTATGGGGCACCCAAGAACAAAAGCCAATTTCAAAGGGGTATGGTGGGCGTGGCTGGGGTGACGTGGCTAGTGCTCTTGGCCAATGAGGTTTCACCATGTCATGTGGGTAGCCACGCCCAACACCCGGGCTGAATCCCACGCCAATGGGGCAATGCCCAAACCCAAGCCCACCCGGGGTGGTGACTTGGGCATTTCTCTCCAACCCACGCCCCAACCCCCGCCCCATACCCCAGAGTCTAAACATAAATTTAGTTCGCATTACATTTACACACCACTTTTTTCCACATATAAAAGTGGAATACTCAACTTTGTAGGTTCTTTCAATGCAACCGCAAGAAATCATAGTTTGGGATTAACACCTTAACTTTGATGTAGCAATATAAGAAGATGGTTACAATACAAGTACATTATATTAATATCTTATGTTAAGTTATCTTTGTACTTGATTATCTAACATTTATCAATACACTTGCTGGAGTTTCATGACCAGCAAGTATGCAAGGTCTTTAAGTGTAGTCCTTTGTATATAATCTAAAGCTTTAACATTATATGCCTGTGAAGAAATATTGTTGATATCATCATTGTTTGTTGGTTTATTTCTTTGTTCTTAGTGGCTACAAGTAATTGACATAGATGTTGTAGACATTCTTTTGAACTTCAAATGTTGAAGTCATGTATATGTATACATACAGATATTTCAATAAGTTGCTTTATTGTACCTGCTAATATAGCTTATTGATAGTATTTTTTTTTTATTTTTATAAAAGGATTGTTATTAAAGGAGTAAGAGATGCCTTGACACTTCACAGTGATGATGATTCTTATCTAAAGCAAGTTTAAGGTCCCTATTTGACAATTTCCCTCAAAATTTTTAGCATTTATTTGTTTGTTTCTTTATTTAAGACTTATTTTTTATCTTCATCAAATAGGTCTTCAAGAAATCTTGATCGTAAGGCTTGAATTCGCATATGAGCTGCAATGGCCGGCCAACAACCTACTTTTCCAGCTGCATTTTCTAATAGAATCAGCCCCCCCCCCCCCCGAGGCAACACAGTCATGCAGATTCGACACCAAATCTAGGCCACGGCCTTTTACCTCGCCTACGACCACCACCTTTGCATCACCATTGCCACCATACCATTAAACCAAACACTCCCCATCAGTCAAAAGGTTCGTCACAATTGCCTTTATCACCAACGTTGAGCATAGACAGGCTTGGGTTCTGCTCGCTTACACCTATGACTACAGTGAAATCTTATCAGAAATGAACATTTCTAAAAGCTACCTTGCATTCAACGAATGTTCTAAATCTGTACTTGGAACTATATATGAGCAATTCCCCAGTGCATGAGTTTATTTGAAACAAAAATTTCAATAAAGGTGTTGAATCTGTCATCGAATTGATAGTTATACATTTGTTACATTGTAGTTTGTTTTTGTAAACTTTACATGAAATGTGATTGAAGAATCCAAAATTCGTTGACTTTTTACTATGATTTATAAAATACTTAGAACAGAAACGGTCGGTGTTGGCTTTGCTTTACCGTTTTCCGATAAGCCAAAACGATAACGACAAAACTCCTGTCATGTTACGTGAGGAAAAACGACCACCCACTCCCGCCGCGAAGCGCGGGTAGAAAAAAACTAATTTTTATATATTAGATGAATTATATGAATACATGTATTCACATGGGGGAATCTTAGATGGGGCCGTCCCCTGTTTTTTTTTTTTTTTTTTTTTTGCTTAAAAATATAAAATTTTATAAAAAATTTCATATGTATTTATCCCCCCCCCCCCCCCCCCCACAAACCCCCCACCCACACACACTACATTTTTTTTCTTTAAAATTTTCAACCCCTATTTAAATGTTCAAGATCTGCCATTGTGTATTCGTCGAGTAAAGACACTATAGTTTCTAATGCTTTTATGCATTTAAGTGGGTTTTTTCTATATAATTAAACAAGCCTATTTTATTAGTATATTAGTTGTATTAAGCTTAGAGATGAAAAAAAAAAAAAAAACTGTTTGGACTTTCAGACTAGATTGTAACCCAACCCATTTTGCATTACCAAATCGGTTTCAACCTGACCCAACTACCCGTTATTGTTCCCCATCTTGTCGCCCAAACCTGTTTGAACCAAATCGGTTTCAACCTGAACCAAAAGTATTATATATAAATGTGCGTTTCAACCCAACCCAAAGCGATTTGAATAGAGTTTTAATATTTTTCACCCAAATCGGTTTATGACCTGAACCAATCGGTTGCTGACAAAAATCGATTCTGTTTACATTTTACAACCTGGACCAATTTTCAAAAAAAAAAAAAAAAAAAGAAAGAAAAGAAAAAAAAAAACAGCATGTTTGAATTAAGATGGCAAAGCCGAGTTGGATTTGAAAAAAAGAATATTCTATTGTGGTGGAAATTTCATACAACTCTCTGGTAACCTTTTAGAGCTTTCACAATTCACACCTCATTCTCCATAACATATTCATCTCTGTAATTTAAGAAAAAAAATATATAGTTTTCATATGATTTGGCACCCATCCTCATTCCTATTTGAATTTAAGGATTCACTCTCTATCCTCTATATTTAGATTTAACTATTCATTCCTCATATGTTTGTGAGAGGTTATAGATATAAATAAAAGAAAGACAAAAAATAATAGAAGAAAGTATTATTTGAGCTCAATCTATTTAGATACCCAAGTGTCGGATTCGACACTCAGCCGCCCTTATACCACTTGTATAGCCATATACATGTCGTATATGGCTAACCTTAAAAAACTAGAACTGACAAACTGACAACTGGTTGTTAGTTGTGGTCTGGCAGCTAGTTGTATAGGATTCGTATAGCCTTATTTGAGGCATGTGATTTTTTGCTTTAAAATTTGGCAAAATTTAGGTGTTTAATTAAAATTTTTAAATATTAGTTAGTGGAGCTCCACAGAATAATTTTAATGGCTTTTCTTTGGAGCAATAGTGACTCAAGGCTCAAGCCATCGCCTCAAGTTTTTTTCTTATTAAGGGTAAATAAGTTCTTAAGACAGTTAAAGAGTCAAAACAAATCTAAATAAAAATGAAATTCATGTCACCCCATGCACCATCAAATCAAAACAATTAACATTAGTTGGATTACTATTGACATAGTTCAAGATTACTTCTAACGTCAGTCTATAATATAATTATTGCTATATTAGATTAAATTTTGAAGCTAACATTATATATACTAATGCTCCCCTCAAGGTCAAAGGGAACTTATGGTTGTATCCGAGTCAAGCAAGTTGAGTTTGATCTCGAACTGAAATGAGTCAGCTCGGCTCGGCTTGACCTATTTATTTTATCGAGCTGAAAAGTCGTGCTCGACTCGTAACATGCTCAAGCCAAATCGAGTCGCCTCATTATTTTTTTTACAAAAATATTGATTACATGAAAAACACAAAATATAAATTACACACACACGCATATATATATAATATATATATATATATATACATATATATATATACATATATATATATATATATATATATATGGGACCGCTAAAATGAGAACCACCTCCGGTTGTAAGTACCGTGAGAACTACACCGTATGGGGTGAGGTGAACCAATTTTTTTCCATAAACGTAGATGCATGTATTATAAACACATTTGTAAAAAAAAATTCAAAAAAAAAAAAATGCCGGGTGTGTAGTTTTGAGCACCCAAAGTTTGCGTTTACGGGACCCGTAAACACAAACTTGTGGTGTTCAAAACTACACACACAACATTTTTTTTTTTTGAATTTTTTTTTTACAAATGTGTTTATAATACATGCATCTACGTTTATGAAAAATATTTTTGGTCCACCTCCCCCTGTACGGTGTAGTTCTCACGGTTCTTACAACTGGAGGTGGTTCTCATTTTAGCGGTCCCCTATATATATATATATATATATATATATATTAATTAGTTTTATTGTTCTAATATTTTAAAGAACGAAAGTTAAATTAAAAGTATTATATGTATAAATTTTGTTTATTTTCACATATTTTTATATATTAGATGAACTAGTCTAAGTAACAGTGTATTGCACGGGTGGCTTTCAAAAAAAAAAATATCTCCTTTAACAAGTTGACATAAATATTTTAATTATATAAATGTTAAACTACTAACGCAAATATTAGAGTACACTGAATAATTGAAATACATGAATAAGAAAAAATCACAAATCATTAAAGATTTCTTCAACCGACCTGGAATGGCTCTTTTTAACCCGGCCATCTTGCCACCTCCGTATTCTATATTCTTCAATTTATATTGAGTGTGGAAATAAAGTTTTTTGGACTAAATGAACTTACCCACCAACACCTTGGTTGCTGAATCAACGGAGTTAACATTTTTTAGTACGAAAAAGGATAAAGGTGTACCGATTGATAGGATTGCAATACCTATAAAATTCTATAAAGTAAGCCTTACTTTAAACACCTTTAAGAAGCATATAAGCTAAGCTTGAACACTTTTAAGAAAAATATTCCAACGTCCACAATATTCTATAAACTAAATCCTACTTTGAACATGAATGTAATCATAAGAACCGAATGATAAAGATTAACTTCTTTTGTCTAAACTCTAAATTACAAAGAACCGAATGTATATTTAATCTATAAAAAACAAATCACCCATCATTTAAATGAAATTTAAACAAGCACAAGTATCTTTAATATATTTTATTCATCTGATGATCAAAAGAACCTACCCAAAAAACAAACAACGAACATAAGCTGGTATTTTTATTTAGAAAAGTTGATAGACTTCTGAACCTACCCAAAAAAATAATGCTTATCTGTATTTAGAAATTCATATATAATTATCTTGAAGATAAAAGCCTAAAAACTTTGTGTAAAAGAACCATGTTTGAAAAAAAAATCATGTATAATGAACTTGAAGATAACATTTTTAATTTTACCGAGTTTGTGCGAATACATGAGCCATTCGACCCGTTCTCTATATAGCTAGATAAATCTTTTATCGCTCATGTTTGATAAAATATAGCCCAAATCGACCGGTCTTTAAAATATCAGGTCCGACCAAAGGAAATGTGTGTGCATTATAGGTTGAAGAATACGTACCGCAGTGCCTGAACAGACCGAAAGGAGGAGAGGCTTAGGCGGGTCGCCAAGAGATGCACCCATCTCTTTCTGGACAAACTATAAGCCTTCGAAAATCTCATCCCACAAACCTGGAGGCAGTTTTTTTTTTCCACTTTCTTGATATTCATCACATGCTTCGGTTGAAATAGTGAGCCCGGCCTCGGAACTGATAGACCAATGCTTGCCATCTCAGCAAGATTTGCTCCTTTTCCTCCCAACTGTATTCATACAATTACATCTCTATGACCTAAGAACCTAAAAAGGCTTTAAGCACATGTATATTTAATCACCCATCATTTAAATGAAATTTAAACAAACACAAGTATCTTTAATCTATGTTATTCATCTGATGATCAAAAGAACCTACCCAAAAAAACGAACGACGGACATAAGCTGGTATTTTTATTTAGAAAAATTAATAGACTTTTGAACCTACCCAAAAAAATAAAGTGAATGCACAATTCAGATTAGCCTATAACCAGACCATATCAAGTTTCAATTATCACTACTGATCAAAATTTTCCTATAATCACACCATGTCAACTATCAGTTATCACTATTGATCAAAATTTGCATATAATTTTCCTATAATCACACCATTTCAAGTCTCAGTTATTACTCACTGCTAATCAAAATTTTCCTAAAACTTGCCTTGATTTTTGGTCCAGATTAATCCACTTTTGTCCTTTTTTTCACGTGATACGCAATGTTACTTAGACGTTATGGCTTTGGCTCATCGGATTTGGTTTTTTTAACCTGTTACACGACCAAGCACGTTGCCACAGATCGATCTATAGACTGCCATGGTTAACAACCAACAAACTAATAGAATACATCATAGCACTAATTTATATGAATAAACAATTATAATTTTTTTTAAATAGCAATGTAATGGACATGAATTTTATTTTTATCTCGAGACACTATAAATATCCAACTATATTTACTAAAAGTATTTATTTGAATGGACAACGTAATCGTATTACAAAAGGAACGTGTAAATGGGATTTATTTGGCATTAAAATGGAGAGGGGACAACCACTCTTGCAGCAACGACTGTATCTAAACCCGTGGCTAGCTAGAAAGGACTCCAACCACTCAACAATCGTCACCCATGTTGTAAACTGTTCAAAAAATAGCATAAATCAGTATTTGCCATAACTTTATAAATCATTATTCACATTATATACTAATTTTAAAACAAAACAAAGATAAATTTTAATGGAAATAACGACAACTACATTCACATTACAAACATCAAGAGAACACCTATCATTAGACATTAAGAAGATCTCACTTGTATAAATGTACAAAAAGTAATTAGCGTTGATAACTCATATATTTTAGTAAACAAAATCTCTTATATCTCTTGTAACATGTAGCATAAACATGAAGCTAATAAAAATTTTCCTCAAACACAGGCTTATTATTAATGTTGTTTCTTTACCTCTGACTTTTGCAATTCTAAAGTCTAAAGTCTACTTTTTTAGACTTCTAGCTTGTTTGGAATATCATAGTGTTCTCGTTTTGTCTAAATGATGCTAGTATACTTGTTGTGAATAACTAACTGGCCTTACAAACTCTAAAAAAAATGGTCAAGTTGTGTAAAGTCATTCTCACTTTTAGTGCAGACTCCATGTTATACTTATATTTACGCAATTTAAGATAGAGAACCCATGGAATAGCAACACAACATTTGCTGCAATTTTCATCATCAAATATATCAATTGTGGTTACCAAAACGTCTTGTAGACAAATCATAACTCTACACTTGCTCCAAATCTTTTATTTTGACAAAATCATAACTCTAATCAATTTTCTTAAACATTAATCTGAAAAGCAACACTAAACACGTTAAAGCCACATCCAAATATCTCATACGTTTGAAATCAACACCCAATTTGAAGCGCAGCCATGAGTATCCAGTAATACCGATAATCAATCATCATACGATTCAATAATTTAGTTTATATGAAAACGATAATTTATTTAATAATCGGTCAATTTTCAACAGAAATCTAAACTAAATAAACGGTTAACTTCGACCAGAATCTAAACCCAGTTTCATAGAATATCGTTTCAAAGATTGAAAGAAAATTTGCAAGGAAATCTTGACTTACTTCCGTAAATTGAGATCGGGATCGAGACTATAGGTCTTGAGGAGTGAAAAGAATCTCTATAGGTCTTGAGGAGTGAAAGGAAGTTGGTCGGATGAATTAGCAGTGGTCGAACTCTGCAAAAGTGCTTCCTTAGGAATGGTTTGGAAATTGGAATGTTGTTCTATATATTTTATCGTATCCACCTAAAAGAACTTTGGTTCCCTTAGCAATTCTCCTACAACAGCATCAGCAATGTTGGTACCTATTGTCACTGGTTCAAAGTGAACTGTTAAATAAATAGTTTATCAGATAACTATTCATAAATGTAATGAAAGCAAAGCCCACATCACAGTCCAATAATCATTATCGCTTCAAATCGCGTGAAGTTTGAAGCTCGTATTACCTTTTCTAAACCATTCAATAGCCATTTAAATCATCAATTAGATGATGGCAATGCTTAGTTAACAGAATCAATAAATTGAAAGCTTTTCATCAAGCTTCTCTTGAAGCTCACTAATTTTCAGGTTAAGCTTTTCGTCAAGCTTCTCTTGAGGCTCAATGATGATTTTCTTGTAAATTATCCTTTTCTCTTTGTCATTTTTATTAAATTAAATAGTCATACAAAATTAGTTAAAAAATCACATGATTAAATCTTAAAAACTTGAGTAAACTGCCATTTTGGTCCCTGTGGTTTGGGCACTTTTGCCATTTTAGTCCAAATCTCAAACTTTTTACATCTGGGTCCCTGTGGTTTGCATTTTGTTGCCATTTTAGTCCAAAATCCAAAAACCCTCTATTTTGACTGTTGAAAACTGGTTATTTTGTCCTTTAGTGTAGGGGCATTTTGGTCATTTTTTAAATTTCAATTGTTGTAATAAAACCCAAATAAATCATCATCATCCCCAAAATAATCAGCTCTCTCTCTCTCTCTTCTCTCTCTCTATAGCACCACCACCACCGCCACCTCCTCCCTCCCTCTCTCTTCTCTCTCTCTCTATAGCACCAATTTACGATGACGGCCGACACTCTGATTTCAGGCCTACACAAACGTCTGTTCAGGAGATCAGAGAGAGAGAGAGGAGAGAGAAAGGAACTCCGATGACGAATCTGAGATTTGGGGAAGAAAGATGTGTGGATCTGAGATTGTTCTTAGAGAGTGTGAGAGTGTGAGATAGTTTAGAGAGCGGCGACGCTAAATCATCAATCATCATCGTCCAAAATCACCTTCACCGTCAAACCCACCGTCGGTGTTGCTGTTCGGACCTCTACCAGAACCATCTTGCACTAAATCAGAGGTGAAAACCACAAAATTCCATCACTAACGCCACCGTGAGCGGCGGCGCCGTCTCCCGCCGTCACTTTGCACCACCGGCTCCTCTCCGCTTCGAATTCTTTCTCTCTTTGGTCAATCTAAGACACGGGTGGGGGTGTGGGAGGAGTGTTATGGGTTTTATTCTTGTGTATGAAGATGATCTTGTGCTGCAGGTAGAAATCGAGAGAGTGGAGGGTGGATTATGGGGTTAATGTACAGTTGAGTGTGAGATTGGAGTTGGAGATTTTGTATTTTTGTTAGATGATTTGTGTTGCAGACAATTGGGGGTGTGTATATGATCATAAAATAAAGATAAAATTAGAGAAGAAAGGGGAATGGGAGGGAAGCTTGTGGTGTCGGCTGAAAGAATGAAGTGTCCTAGGGTTTGTGTTTCCTAAAATACTTAGATTAGATTCGTTGTGGAAGACAGTGGTGGAGGGTGTGATGGTGTTAATAGTGGTGGGTGGGGTGGAAGGTGGGGGCAGTGGTAAGTGGGGCTGAGGGTTGCACCTGGAGACGGTGGTGATGAAGAACTTACTTGCATCAGGTGGTGGTGGGGCTGTGGTGGCTGGGTTGGACATGTTGTTGTTTATAGAGAGAGAAGAGAGAGAGAGTCAGTTAAATTAAGAAAATGTTAAATGAAAAGAAAAATGACCAAAATGCCCCTAAAGACAAAATAGGAGGTTGCAACAGTCAAAAAATGGGGTTTTTGAATTTTGGACTAAAATGGCAACAAAATGCAAACCACAGGGACCCAGATTTAAAAAGTTTGAAATTTGGACTAAAATGGCAAAACTGGCCAAACCACAGGGACCAAAATGGCAGTTTACTCTAAAAACTTTGTTAGCAAACCTTCTGATCCTTAGCTAGCTTCAACCTTTTGATCAAAGGCTTTGAGGGTGATAATGCTAACGCAGTGCAGACATGAAAAAGGGATTGCATTTGAAATTTGGTATGAAGTATGTGGTTCGAACACTATTAACCACAGATCTACCCATTTAATTTAAAAGCTTGGATTTTCATATTTAATTCAAAACCCTTAGCCATGCTAAAAGCGGTTGCAGATGCTAGAGCTTTAATGGCAGCCGTTTGTAGGGTACTCCAAACTGGTGAGAGAAGATTACGTCTTAGAAGTTCATAAGTCAACCTGTCAAAAGCATTAAAATGTTACGTGTTTTTAAAACATAAGATGATTACTAAAATAAATTGGAGCTGAATTCATGATGTAAACCATGATAAAGCCAATAAATTGACTTCGGAACTTACTGTGATGCTTCACAATGATGAGAATGGTGTGCGACTAAAACTGCAAAATCAAACACACACAATACAAAAACAAATAGGTGAAACCGTGTGCTCGTTATTAAAATCACAAAAGAAAACAAATGACTGTTTAGATAGTGTCTTCACAAAAGATACAAAATGCTAACCTGAGTAGAAGCCTAGAGGCATGAGACTGCAAAACTGGAGCCCTAACCTGAGGTCTGGCAAAACCAGAGAAGATATTAAACTTAAAAAGCGAAGGTAAAATTTGTTATTTGTCTTGGATACAGTTCAAATGGTACAATATTCCACCATCTTTAGTCCTAAAAAAAATCTTATTTTATAATGTTTAAAACAGGTTATTACTAAAAGTTTTATCTTTCTTTGCCACTAATTTAAGACATTGAAATCATAAGAAGCGGTGGGATACTTTTGAAAAAGTAACTGAAAGTGTCACTAAGTTATATGAATCATCTTTAAACTAACGTATATGAACATAAAGAAGTATTTAATATTGTTAACAACACGGAATCAACTGATTCTTTTATTAAAAACTACTGAAATACAATGAAAATGAGAGACAAAGGAAAATATGAGAAAGATATAAAGCACAAGACTTAACCACTCTCAAACAAGGGCAGATTATCAACAGATAATTTGCGTACAAAGTGACCAACACAAAAGGACTCTCGAACAGGCAAAAGATTGCTGCAAAAAAGGTTGCCGCTGAATGTTCTAGAGAGGAGCAGGTAAATAGCGAGAGAGAGAGGTGTGCTTGTACGACTTCTGGGATCCCAAGGAGACCAGATATAAAGGGACACCCAATAGGGTTTACGCGTAAAGAGGAAGCCCAACAGAAGTCTTGAGCCCAACAGCAGGAAGCAGCCCAGCAACAGGAGCAGCCCAACAACAAAACATGAAACGGAAAGGGAAAAAATATAAGGAAAGATAACAAATATAAATATAAAGGAAATATGGAATTGTATATTTTAACACCCCCCCCCCCCCTCAATTCAATATTTAAAGCAATCAAATATGTTAAGAAGTTGACAAACCTTTTCATGAGGGCCAGGAGATAGACCCTTGGTAAGAATATCAGCAGCTTGGTCTTCTGATTTAACACCAACTATCCGAATAATTCCTTTAGCAATTTTTTCTCATAGGAAGGAAAGGTCAATCTCAAAGTGTTTGGTACGCTCATGAAAGACTGGGTTGGCGGCAATGGAAATGGCAGCCGCATTATCACAACACAGCTGGACAGGAAGCTTAGAATCAATCTGTAATTCCCTTAAAAGGTTTGAGATCCAAATAATCTCGCATGTAGCAGCACACATGGATCGGTATTCTGCTTCAGTAGAAGACCTTGAGACGGTGGACTGCTTTTTACTTTTCCATGAAACAAGATTATCCCCTAAGAACACACAAAAACCAGTAATAGATTTTCGAGAACTTAGGCATTTCGCCCATTCCGAGTCAGAAAAAGCTTTTATATTTAAAGAATCTCCTGTTTTTAAACAGAATTCCTTTTCCAGGGGCACCTTTTAAATACCTCAAAAGCCGTAAAGCAATTTTGAAATGAACTTGTAAAGGAGAATGCATAAATTGGCTAAGATAATGCACAAAGTATGCTATGCCTGGTCTAGTGTGTGAGAGATAGATCAATTTACCCACAACTTTTTGATAAGAGTTAATTACTGTTTTCGTCCCTGAGGTTTGTCAAAAATAACGGTTTCAGTCCATTAGTTTAAAAATTGCCATTTCAGTCCATTAGTTTCATTTTCGTAACCATTTCAGTCCACTAACTTAACTCCATCCATTTATTTTGTTAACTTTGAGTTAACTAACTAATTCAAGGACGGTTTGCGTCAGTTTTAGAAACACAGGGACTTAAGTGTAAACTCTAAAACATTAAAACAAAAAAATAGTAAATTCCAAAAAATCAAAAAAATTCCAAAAAACCAAACAAATTCCAAAAAATTCTAAAAAATAATAAAAATTCTAAAAAAACATAAAAATTCTAAAAAATTCTAAAAAATCCAAAAAATCCGTTTCGGCGCGAACTGTTTCGACCCGAACCGTTTCGAGCTGAACCGTCCGTACCGTTTCGATCCGAACCGTTTCGAGCTGAACCGTTTCGACGCAAACCGTTTCGACCCGTACCGTTTCGAGCCAAACCGTTTCGACCCGTACCGTTTCGAGCTGAACCGTTTCGAACAGAACCGTTTCGACCCGTACCGTTTCGAAGCCGTACCGTTTCAAGCCGTACCGTTTCGAACCGAACCGTGCCGTTTCGAACCGAACCCTTTCGAGCTGAACCGTTTCGAACCGAACCGTGCCGTATCGAACCGAACCGTTTCGAGCTGAACCGTTTCGAACCGAACCGTTTCGAGCTGTACCGTTTTGACGCGAACCGTGCCGTATCAAACCGTGCCGTATCGAACCTTAAGTCCCTGTGTTTCTAAAACTGACGCAAACCGTCCCTGAATTAGTTAGTTAACTCAAAGTTAACAAAATAAATGGATGGAGTTAAGTTAGTGGACTGAAATGGTTACGAAAATGAAACTAATGGACTGAAATGGCAATTTTTAAACTAATGGACTGAAACCGTTATTTTTGACAAACCTCAGGGACGAAAACAGTAATTAACTCTTTTGATAAACTGTTATATTGGTTAAGGGTTGATTATCCTTCTCATAAAGATGGGATAAAACGTGATTTGCCTCGATAGGACAACTGACTGGTTTACAACCAGTCATTCCGAATTCAGCAAGCAAATCTAAGCAGTATTTCCTTTGGGTTAAGCATAAGCTAGTTGAGTTTCTTATAACTTCAATGCCCAGAAAATACTGCAATTTTCCCAAATCTTTTATAAAAAACTTTGATTTGAGTAATTGTTTAATGTCATTAACTTGTTTTGAACAATTACCAGATGTAATAATATCATCCACATAGACAAGAAGGACAATAAAAACAGTGTCTTTTGTCATGACAAACATGGAGTGATCACACTTACTCTGTTCGAAACCAAGATTGACAAGAACAGACACAAGTTTCTCATTCCACATCCTAGGTGCTTGTTTTAATCCATACAAGGATTTTTTTAATTTACAAACTTTAGACTCGGAAGAAGGATTATAACCATCAGGTAAGCATATATAAATTTCTTCATTAAGATCACCATATAGAAACGCATTGTTAATATCAAGCTGATATATTTCCCAATTAAAATGGACAACCTTAGATAAAATACACCTAATTGTAACCATTTTAACAACCGGGGAGAAAGTATCGAAGAAGTCAGTGCATTCCTTTTGACTAAACCCTTTCGCAACGAGCCTAGCCTTATACCTCTCTATTTCACCCTTAGATTTATATTTAATCTTATAAACCCACTTACACCCAATAGCTTTTCTATTAGGTGGTAGGTCAACAATCTCCCAGGTTTTATTTCTAAGTAAAGCTTCAAGTTCAGAATTCATAGCATCAACCCAATTAGCATCATTTTTAGCTTCAAAATAATTTTTAGGTTCACAACTTTTATTTAACACAGAAGCAAAGCAAGAACTTTCGGGAGATAAATTAGCGTAATTTAAGACCTTTTCAGGACCATATTTGACTTTCCCATCTACTATAAAGTCATCAAATTTAGATGGAAAATTACTGTTTCGGGAGGATCTCCTTAAAACCGTGTTAGTTTGTTCACCAATATCTTCCTAAGAATTACTATTATCTTCTTGTTCAGTGTCATGCTCAGCCCTGTCCGAATTCGATTCCATATTGCTTGGTTGCTGATTTTCAGCCATGCCTAAAGCAATTTCTGAATCGTTTTCAGACTGCTCAGACCAATGACCTGTTGAAGTATTTGTATGAGTATTCTCATCATCGGGAGTTAGGTCAACTTGGGGTCTTTGGGTGAAGTTTAAATCAGATAAGTCAAAAAAGTTAAGGGTGTTAACTTCAGTAGGCGTATTAGAATCTAAAAATGTTTTCTTTTCCTTAAAAGGGAACACGGTTTCATAAAACCTAACATCCCTAGAGAAGAACATCATTTTTTGATCTAAACTCCAAAGTTTGTACCCCTTTTTTTCATTTGAATATCCAACTAAAACACATTTTTCTACATGAGTGGTAAACTTATCAGAGTTGTTTAACACAGTGCTGAAACCAAGACACCCTATAACCCGAAGTTGACCTAGAACAGGGGAAAAACCAAACACAAGTTCATATGGAGACTTTCCACTCAAAACAGATGAAGGTGTCCTGTTAATTAAATAAAATGCAGTTAGAATACACTCGGACCAAAAATTAATGGGAAAACCACCTTGAAAGAGTAAAGTCCTAGCTACATTCAACAAATGTCTATGCTTTCTCTCAACTACCCTATTTTGCTGTGGTGTATGGACACATGAAGTCTGATGTAAAATTCCATTTTCATAACAAAAATTACTCATTTGTTTGTTTGTAAATTCAATACCATTGCCACTCCTAAAGGTCTTGACTGATTTACTAAACTGTGTTTTAAGGAAATTATAGAAACCTTTAATATTGTAAAACACTTCATCTTTTGATTTCATGAGATACACCCATATAGCTCTAGAGTAGTCATCAACTACAGTGAGAAAGTATCGAAACCCATCCCTACTTTGGACTCTATATGGACCCACACATCAAGATGAATAAGATCTCCTAAAGCTTCAGATTTATGATCACTTAAAGAGAAAGGTTCCCGATGCTGTTTAGCCCTATGACACGTTTCACAAGGATTCAATTTGGCACCAGTTTTAATGTTTAGATTATTTTTAAGAACATGCAAAACAGGTTCAGCAGGGTGACCTAACCTAGCGTGCCAAAGATTAATATCACAACTAGAGTTACCAACCTTATTTGAGACAGAAGAACTACCACAGAAGTATAGACCATCAAACTGACTACCAGTCACCTGGACTTTCTTTGTTTGAGAATCCTGAATATAGCAAGTTTGTTCATCAAAAGAGACAATAAGCTTACAATCTCTAGCATGTTTGTGAACAGAAATTAAATTCACACAATAATCAGGCACGACGAATACATCATATAGAATGACCTTATCACTTAATTTAATATCAACAATTTTAGTTACCAGGGCACTAGTGCCATTGGGATGTTTAACTTTGATATTGAACGCAGTTACATCCTTTTGATTAGTTAGACATTAATCCGTCATTACCATGTGTTGATTAGCACCAGAATCAACTATCCATCCTACCTTTTTTCCATTATTGATAAAATTTGAAAAACAGAAAACGGGTTTGAAATCACAAATAGGTTTAGAAGACAGATTCACAAAACTATTTAGACAAACAGGATTAGCACACATACCAGCAAATCCACTAATTTGAGGGTCACCCTTAGGTTTATCATTCAAGAGACTAAGCAACTGAGCTATCTGATCATTGGACAAAGAACTCATAGCAGGAGTGGTATCAGTTGTATCAGCAGAAACATTATTACTAACCTTGTTACCCTTGTTCCCACCAGTTTTTGTCTTTATCCAAGAAGGGTAACCAACAAGTTCAAAGCATTTCTCAATAGTGTGACCAGTCTTATTACAATGAGAACATTTGAGATTAGGATTAGGAGTTCTGTTATTTCTTTTCCTTGAATCAATAGTTTGACCAGTTTTAACAGAAAAAGCAACAGGGTTATTAGGTGTTTTATCAAAAATATTCTTAGAGTGAAGGTGAGATTCTTCTCTAGAAATGACAGAAAAAGCATCCTTCACAGAAGGAAGAGTTTCTCTGGTTAATAAATTTGTTCTCTCAGACTGGTAGGAACTATCAAGACCAATTAAGAATTGCATAAGCTTAATAAGATGATTAAAGTCATTAAATTGTTTGGATGCATCACAAGAACAGGCAGGCAAGGCAAGTAGTTGGTCTAATTGCTTCCACATACAGTTCAACTTATGATAATATTCAGAAACAGGCATGCCATTTTGACTGAAGGAGTTAATATTTTGATACAGATTAAACACAACAGACCCATCTATCTTATTATAAGTATCTTTTAAGTCTTTCCACACATCTGAAGCAATTTTAGAATAAACAAGACCAAGATATAATTCCTCAGATACGGAGTTAAGAATCCAAGTAAGCACAATAGAGTTGCACCTATCCCATTGCCTACCCAAAACCTCATCAGTTTTGGACCTAAGACACGAACCATCAACAAACCCTATCTTGTTTTTTACTTGTAAAGCAAGATACATGGCATTGGACCAGATCCTATAGTTTTCTGACCCTTTGAGTTTAACACTGACTATAGATAAATTAGCTGAGTCACTAGGGTGAAGAAATAGTGGATCACCAGCATCTATTTTGCTAACCAAGGTAGCACTAGGGGAGGTTATAACAGTGTTGTCATCACCAGACATACTGAAAACACAGGTAAAGAACAATAACCCAAAAACACAGATAAAGTAAGAACAGAAAGAGTAGATAGAGGTCCGATCAAAGGTTCATCACTCAAAGGTGCCTCCGCAGACGATATTCAGGGAGCTTTGACACACAAACCAAACAAATGCAACAAATAAGCAAATAGGACTCGATCAAGTGCCGGCCCGACTAGTCCGGTAAACAGGGGATGCCTAGACACACTGACTCAGTGATGCATGTAACATAAAAATAAAAGTCAGAGATAGAACAATCTCATAGTGGTTGCGTTTAACTCCTGTTAATCACACTTGTAACCTTCACTTAGGGTTACAAGTCTGATTTCAAGCAAAGAAGACCAGATACAAACTCTGTTGGTTTGCTCTGTAATAGAGACCAACGAGAGCCCTTTCAGATGCACAATCAGCCGGTCACAAGTCACACAGGCTATCCAGAGAATCCCCAACTTCGACTGTTCTCAAACCCTAGATTTAGGGTTTCTGAATCTTAAGCGGCACAAACCTCAGGCAGCAAACTTCTTCAAGATCTGAACTCAGTATCAAGACTATTACCCAGATCTACCGGAAACCCACCGAAAATAACCAGATTTAAGCAGATCCGGTCACGAAAATGCAGCGGAACAGAGATCGGAGACTACCGACTTCAACCCAAGAGCTTATCTAAGCTCTGATACCATGTTAACAACACGGAATCAACTGATTCTTTTATTAAAAACTACTAAAATACAATGAAAATGAGAGACAAAGGAAAATATGAGAAAGATACAAAGTACAAGACTTAACCACTCTCAAACAAGGGCAGATTATCAACTGATAATCTGCGTACAAAGTGACCAACACAAAAGGACTCTCGAACAGGCAAAAGATTGCTGCAAAAAAGGTTGCTGTTGAATGTTCTAGAGAGGAGCAGGTAAATAGCGAGAGAGAGAGAGGTGTGCTTGTACGACTTCTGGGATCCCAAGGAGACCAGATATAAAGGGACACCCAATAGGGTTTACGCGTAAAGAGGAAGCCCAACAGAATTCTTGAGCCCAACAGCAGGAAGCAACCCAGCAACAGGAGCAGCCCAACAGCAAAACATGAAACGGAAAGGGAAAAAATATAAGGAAAGATAACAAATATAAATATAAAGGAAATATGGAATTGTATATTTTAACAAATATCCTTTAAAAGTGTTTAGAATATGACGTTTGATGAGCTTCTAAATAGACAAACAAAGGTTTCTGCAACAGTACATCGATGGCTGTCATGCTTGATGTGTTCGGAAAGAATAAGATAATTCAGCACTTCTATTAGCATGTCTGAATCCACTGGTACCTCTGGAAGAAGTATCTGTCACCACTTTGAATACGTATTTATGATAAAACATGTTATAGAGTTGACCCGTTTCGGAAACATTAAAAGATATGAATCTCAGGCTTGTCAGAAAATTTGGCACTTCCATCATATATCTAAATTAGAAAGAACACATATTAAAGCCCACGCGCATTGTGGCGCGCTAAACAAATCTAAATTAGAGGGTGACTGCTTAATAAAAAAAATAGACCGATAGCACAAATATGATGAAACACTACTTATTACCATAATTAAATAGCAATGTACACATAAAAACAACAATAGATTGCCTCCAAGATGGTGCAGAACCAAAAATAATAGACAATGATATGAAAATTCTTAGTACAAAACATGTTGCCAACTTGATGGAGAGGACTTACGATTACGCTGAAATCAAATGGTCTTGTTGAATCATTTCAGAAATTGATCATTGTTTAACTAAAAATTCATAATATCTTAAAAAAAAACACTAAACTTAAAAAATTCTACTTCAGGTTTATTACCTTTGTGTATCAAACTCACTGTTATATAAACCCAAATTTCATATAAACCAATACATATTCAAAAGCAAATGATGTATCTCATTCCTAATAAATTCTTACAAACCTCTTCTCAAACTCTAAATCAAACTAATTCAATTGTATCACTCCTTTATCTTTTAATTTAAAGACATGATCATCTTCTTAACACATAAAAATCATACCATACAAATCGAAAATAACCTGAGGAATCTGCTAAGATAAAATCATCAACATTTTCATTCAATTCTTTGAGTGCAGCAGGTACATCAAATGACACTTTTCCACTATTTGCATCTTCTTTCAACATCTCTGTTATACATATCAAAATCATCCAACAAATAACCCTAATTATTAAGATATACAGAACCCACAAGTCAAAATCAGTAAAACTCATTATCCAATTCGAATTCAAACCCAATTAAAAAAAATCGAATCGAACCTGTAAAACATTAGATGGCGTAGGGAATGATTAAGACGAAGATTCAAGTACCACAAAACCACTGCTGTCGCGACTCCTCCACCATCAACATTAGACCACCACTGCCGCCGCTAGACACAACCACTGCCTGGTTTCGCGGCCTCTATCATGGTTGATGTTTCAATTAGGGTTTTGATAGGTATGAGAAACTACAATTTTGATTGAATACAGCTGTCAATTAGGGCTTTGATAGGTATGGAAGAAACTGAAAGAAGTTTAATCGGAGGGAGAGAGCATGTGAAGGTAATAAACGGAAAAGCAATGGAAATGTACTCATAATTTTGTAGAAGATTTTGAAGTGATTGATGATTGATTGGAGTTTTCATATGAAGAACACAATTGTTTCACAAATGAATGAAGGAGAATGGAGGAAAACCTTTTGCCGCTCACAAAAGTGAAGGAGAATAGAAGAAATCCATTTTGCCACTCAAACACACAATTATCTGGCTAAAGACCTATGCCACATCATGGTCAATTGGTCAAAGCTATTTTGCTTTAATATAAAAGATAGATTATACGAATACATGTATTCACATAGGGAAATCTTAGATGGGGCCGACCCCTATTTTTTTGCTTAAAAATATAAAATTTTATCGAAAATTTTATATGTATTTATTCCCCCCCCCACCCCTCCACATTTTTTTCTTTAAAATTTTGGGCCCCTGTTTAAATGTTCAAGATCTGTGTCTGTATTCGTCGAGTAAAGACACTATAGTTTCTAATGCTTTTATGCATTTAAGTGGGTTTTTCTATATAACTAAACAAGCCTATTTCATTAGTATATTAGTTGTATTAACCTTAGAGATGAAAAAAAAAAAAACAGTTTTGATTTTCAGACTAGATTGTAACCCAACCCAATTTGCATTACCAAATCGGTTTCAACCCGACCCAACTACCGATTATTGTTCCCCATTTTGTTACACAAACCTGTTTGAACCAAATCGGTTTCAACCTGAACCATAAGTATTATATATAAATGCGGGTTACAACCCAACCCAAAGCGATTTGAATAGGGTTCGAATATTTTTCACCCAAACCGGTTTATGACCTGAACCAATCAAGCCATTTTAACCAAAGCTGACAAATATCGATTCAATTTACAACCTGAACCTGCTTTGAAAAAAAAAACAAGAAAAAAAAACATGTTTGAATTAAGATGGCAAAGCCGAGTTGGATTTGAAAAAAAGAATATTCTATTGTGGTGGAACTTCCATACAACTCTTCGTAACCTTTAAGAGCTTTCACAATTCACACCTCATTTTCCTTAACATTTTTATCTCTGTATTTTAACATGATTTGGCACCCCATCGCATTCCTGTAAATAGAATTGAATTTAAGTTTTCATTCCCTGTCCTCCATATTTTGATTTAACTATTCATTCCTCATATGTTTGTGAGAGGTTATAAATATAAACAAAAGAAAGACAAAAAATAATAGAAGAAAATATTATTTAAGGCTCAATCTATATAGATACCCAAATGTCGGATTCGACACTCAGCCACCTTTATACCCCTTGTATAGCCATATACGAGCCGTATATGGCTAACCTTAAACAACCAGAACTGACAAACTGACAACTGGTTGTCAGTTCTGGTCTGGCGGCTGGTCGTATATGATTCGTATATCCCTATTTGAGGAATATGATTTTTGCTTTAAAATTTGGCAAAATGTAGGTGATTAATTAAGTTTTTTTAAATATTAATTTCATATGTTTTGTATTTAATGGTATCGTGTCATGTCATGTCATATTGTATTGTGTTAATATTATCTATTATGTATTTTATCGTATCATGTTATTGTATTGTATTGTATTGTATTGTATTGTATTGTATTGTATTGTATTGTATTGTATTGTATTGTTACGCATCGTATAGTTTCAAACATTTTATATGTATCGTATCATATTGTATTATACATTATACGTGTTATGGGCTAATATTTCCACCAGGAAAAGAACTGACCATCCAGGATATTATTCGATAGGTTTGATATTTAGAACAAGTTCCTCATTTATTGTTGGTGCATGTTTGTGACAGTAACTTTTAGATTTGGGTCTTTAGATATCTTGTAATTAGTGAAGCGATAAATGGTTAGCGGGGTTTAGCTTTGTAATAGTTAGTGAATAGTGATTGGGCCAAACCAAACCCACATTAGGGTAATGTTAGGTGAATTTGGCCTGTCCAATTCACAGTCCTGTGTGAAACCAGTCCAGTATGCATCCCTTGTGTTATATAACCAAAGCTCCGCATTAGGGCTAGGGTTAAGCATTTCAAATCAGATTAGAGAGACATTAGAGAGAGAGAATTCGTTTATGAGTGGTGGACGAATTTGTGAGGATGCTAGGATCTTAGGTCGATTGTTTTGTATAATCAATATAGATCAGTGTTGGTCCAAGTTCGGACTTAAAAACTGTCACACCCCAAAATCCACCATGCGGAGTATCACCGCTTGGAGGCGTGACATGACCAGGATCGAGCCACCAATCATATTGAACAACGTAATTAAGTAATTAAAACCAACCACAATACAATTGGTGACCACAAGCTAGTTAACCAAGTTCAATTTAAAACAACGGAAGCATAAGACGTCAAAACATAAGTTCGTAGTTCATAAGTTTAAAGACCCAAAACATAAGTTCCATAAGTTTATAAAGTTTAATTATTAAGTACGGGACATAACAATCCACATCCCACAACGACCTCCTCCTTGTGCAAGCTCCTTAGCATCTAACGACCTGCAAAGCATGTAATAACGAGTCAACAACAAAGTTGAGTGAGTTCACAGTTGGTTGTCCATTTTAGAGTTGTTTCCAAAAACGTAGTTTAATCTTAATCAGTTATCCAGCTGTGGGGGTTACCCCATCATTCGAAAACGTTTATTAGTTAACAATCCCAGGTCCACCTTCCCTGGCTATCCAGCCCGGCACTCCGGTCGTGGGGGCTACCCCGTTATTTAGACTACCAGACTCGTTTATCATATCGACTACTAACGAAATTTACTTGTGCCCTAGCGTCGGTATCTATCATCACCGACGTGCCATAGTCCATTAGTACACACCCGTCCGACTGACACGGTGTGCGGTTTGTTAAACCTAATAGCTCTATTAACTAATGACCCGCTCGCCATGGCCTCGGCGATTAAGTCGATATAAAGGGAGGGACTTCGCTGATAGAGTTCTAGTCTAGTAAGTCTAATCCGTCCCAACAGGACGAGGAATTTACATTCCTGAACACGTCCCAAAGGACGAGGAATCCCTATTCCTGAACCCATTCCCATTCCCACCAGGAATTACCATGCTTTGTAGAAAAGTGTGAACTCACCTCGGTTTGCTCAGTTAGATTCTCAAAAATAGCTAACAGTCAAAGTCGGTCAATCACGTCCTAGGAGGATTACCACTTAGTTTATTAGTGACTTCAAATAAGCACAAAGTTCCTACACGCGTCTATCACATAACAAGCATCACATCAATAGTTCACGCTCATATCAACATTCCACCTATAGCTACTCAAGAACGGGCATACAATATTGCACAATAATGCTTTCATTGACATATAACATGTTAGATAATCCTCAGATAACATACTCGACATTTAGACACGCAAATTACTACTTATGTCATTTCAATTTAAATATCCAAAACTGGGCTGTTTTCAGGCATTTTAATAAAATAGTTAACTTATTCCAAAAAATCCCAAATTTTTACAGACTATCTTAAACGAACCAAATATTATTGTGTAAAAATCTCGGGATCCAATTCATTAGCAATATTTTATAAAAATTCATTTTCTGGACTAAAATTAGATTTATCTATTTCTGACTACAGTCCACGGAATAATTTATTTAAAATTCATCGAGAGTCCGATTTATGAAATTCTAGTGAGAGAATTACAAATACATCGGTGGTCATCTACAGTACAAATTTCATAATCTAACTCTACACAGAATTCAAGTTATGATGGAAAATAGAACGCATATTTTCAGCAGTAAAAATGCAGCTTGAGCTGCTGTTACAAAACGACACTTTAAAAATAGTAAACGAAGTCCAAAAATTATGATTCCAGTGCCATTAGAACCGTATTTCATAATAACACGTTATCGACTCAAGAAAATCGAGTTTTTGTTAAGTATTGACCTGTTTACAGCCAACTGAAGTTGGCTGTAAAAGCTTGGACAGAAGCTGTTTTCAGCTTTTAGCTTTCTAACTCGTGTTCAATTGATTCTGTAAATATCACAACAACATCAAACATCAATATCAACAAGCAAATCATCAAGTAATCAACAAAAATCAAAACAACTTCATATTAACATCACTTCATCACATTTCCTTTTTATGTAAACATTATGTTCATGTTTCTAGTTCAAGTTTCTTTGTGTTCTTTAAGTTTATCATCATGTAACTTACTTTAACCACTTAAATAACATGAATAATGAATGGATCTAAGTTCTTACCACTAGTTCAAGACTAGGGAAGTTCAAGTGAAGAAGTGTGGTGGTTAATAGCAAACGAAGAAGGTCCTTCCACTTCCGAGAACACCAAGCTTCGTTGAACGCCTTGTAGCACTTAGAAGTACACTTGGATTGGAAGATGGATGCTTGAAACTTATGGTGGTGTAAGGGGGTGTTTGGGCCGAAGGTTATGAGAGGGAGAGGAGGGAGTTGTCTTGTGATGTAGAAGATGAAGGAGGTGGTGATTCTCTTATAAATTGTACGAATACATGGAATTATGAGGGTTGTCACATTCTCCCCCTGTTAAGAAAATTTCGTCCCGAAATTTAGCTCGTGGTTATTGAGGAAGCTAGTTATGTTGCGTTGGTTTCCTGGTTTTCCTGGGGTGTCACATCATCCCCCCGTTGGTTTGGAATTTCTTCCCGAAATTCTGTAGTAGCTTCAGCCTCAGTAGTGGTTGCACTTTTCTTAAACAGCTGGGGATACTTGAGTTTCATTTGGTCTTCTCATTCCCAGGTATACTCTGGGCCACGACGGGAATCCCAACGAACTCGGACGAGAGGTATCCTGGTACGCTTGAGGATCTTAACATCTCGATCAGTAATCTCTACTGGTTCTTCGAAGAATCGCAGCTGGTCGTCGATAGTGAGCTCCTTTAGAGGAACTATGAGGGTCTCATCTGACAGACACTTCTTCAGATTCGACACATGGAAAACATTGTGAACTCCGCTGAGTTCTTCAGGTAGATTCAGCCTGTAGGTCACCTTGCCAATCTTCTCAATGATTTCAAAGGGTCTAACGTATCGCGGGTTGAGTTTGCCTCGTTTGCCAAAACGAACTACACCTTTCCAAGGTGAGACTTTGAGTAGCACTTGATCCCCAACCTGGAACTCGAGTGGTTTCCTTCGCTTATCCGCATAGCTTTTCTGACGGTCACGGGCTGCCGCCATTCGTTGTCGTATCTGAGCAATCTTCTCGGTTGTATCTACTACAAGTTCTGGGCCAGTGATTTGACTGTCACCAACCTCTGCCCAACAAAGAGGCGATCGGCACTTCCGTCCGTACAATGCCTCGAACGGAGCGGCCTGGATGTTGGTGTGGTAGCTGTTGTTATACGAAAACTCCACTAGCGGGAGGTGCTTTTCCCAGCCATTACCAAAATCAATTACACATGCCCTAAGCATGTCTTCAAGGGTCTGGATGGTGCGTTCAGATTGCCCATCCGTCTGTGGGTGATAAGCGGTGCTCATATCTAAACGTGAGCCAAAAGACTTGTGCATAGCCTGCCACAGTTCAGAGGTAAAACGCGCGTCACGATCAGAAATGATGGAGGTTGGCACTCCGTGCCTTGATACCACTTCTTTTAGGTAGATGTCTGCTAGAGTAGAAAACTTATCCGTTTCCTTGATGGCCATAAAATGTGCAGACTTGGTAAGTCGATCCACGACCACCCAAATGGTATCGTTTCGGCGTTGAGATCTAGGCAGGCCAGTAACGAAATCCATGGAAATTTGCTCCCATTTCCATTTAGGTATCTCTGGTTATTGAAGTAGGCCTGATGGTTTCTGGTATTCGACCTTGACCCTAGCACAAGTCAAGCATTTACTGACGTAGGTTGCTATGCTGGCTTTCATACCAGGCCACCAGTATGTAGTCTTTAGGTCGTGGTACATCTTATCCGAACCAGGATGTACTGAATAATGAGACTTATGTGCTTCATCCATCACAAGCTCACGTAAGCCTCCATAAAATGGAACCCAGATGCGTCCGTTAACATAATAGGCGTCGTCTTCCTTTTGTTCTAGTCGTTGCCTCGATCCTCGTAAGAACTCAGCCCTGATGTTCTCTGCTTTCAATGCTTCAACCTGAGCATCGTGAATCTGAGTGGGAAGGTTAGATTGGATGGTAAGCTGTAACGCACGTACACGCTTACGTATAGTATCCTTTCGACTGAGGGTGTCGGCCACAACATGGGCCTTGCCCGGATGATACTTGATAGCGCACTCATAATCGTTCAAGAGCTCAACCAATCGACGTTGTCGCATGTTTAATTCCTTTTGCTTGAAGATATGCTCGAGACTCCTGTGATCGGTGTAAATGGTGCACTTGGTACCGTACAGGTAATGTCTCCATATCTTAAGCGCGAAAACAACTGCTCCCAATTCCAAGTCGTGCGTAGTGTAGTTCCTTTCGTGAAATTTAAGTTGGCGCGATGCGTAGGCAATGAACTTGTCGCGTTGCATCAACACGCAACCAATCCTTGGATGGAAGCGTCGCAGTAAACCACAAAATCTTCTGTGCCTTCAGGCAATGAGAGGATGGGCGCGCTACAAAGCCTATCTTTCAAGTGCTGAAACGCAGATTCCTGTGCATCACCCCAGCGATAGGTGACACCCTTCTAAGTCAGTGAAGTGAGAGGTTGCGCAATCTTTGAGAAATCCTTTATAAACCTTCTGTAATACCCTGCCAAACCCAAGAATTGGCGGATTTCTGTTGGTGTGCGGGGTGCAGGCCAGTTCTTGATCGAGTCAACCTTGGATGGATCTACATGAATCCCATCCTTGTTTACCACATGGCCTAGAAAGTGGACTTCGCGAAGCCAGAAGTCACATTTCGAAAACTTGGCATACAACTGCTCTTTTCGAAGAAGTTCCAGAATAAGCCTCAGATGTTGCTCGTGTTCCTCCTGACTCTTGGAATAGATCAGGATGTCGTCGATGAACACTATGACAAACTTATCCAGGTAAGGTTTGCAAACTCGGTTCATGAGATCCATGAAGACCGCTGGTGCATTCGTTAATCCGAAAGGAATAACCAGAAACTCGTAATGGCCATAACGAGTTCTGAACGCTGTTTTGGAGACGTCCTCTTCTCGGACTCTCAACTGATGGTATCCCGATCTCAAATTAATCTTAGAGTAATAGCTCAACCCTTGCAACTGGTCGAACAAGTCATCAATACGTGGAAGAGGATAATGATTCTTCACGGTTACCTTGTTGAGTTCGCGGTAGTCAATACACATCCTGAAGGTACCGTCTTTCTTCTTCACGAATAACAATGGATCTCCCTATGGCGAAGAGCTAGGACGTATGAAACCCTTTTCCAAGAGTTCTTGTAATTGCGTGGACAGTTCTTCAAGTTCAGACGGGGCTAGTCGATAAGGTGCACGAGCTATTGGTGCTGCTCCAGGAGCTAGCTCTATTTGAAACTCGACCTGGCGATGAGGCGGAAGACTAGGCAATTCCTCAGGAAATACATCGGGAAAGTCACGTACAATAGGAATGTCTTCAATTCTCTTCTCTTCCATTGATGTGTCAGTAACGAGTGCTAGGATGGCAGTGTGGCCCTTTCACAAACACTTCTGGGCCTTAAGGAAAGAGATAATGCCTACGACAGCACCACTCTTGTCGCCATGAATCACGAGAGGTTCTTCACCAGAACAAGGGATGCGGACAATCTTCTCGTTGCAAAGAATTTCCGCTTGCTGATGAGATAACCAATCCATCCCAATAACAATGTCGAAACTACCCAGGACAATAGGAATAAGATCGATAGAGAAAGTCTGACCAGCTAAGACGAGGTTACAACCTTTAACTATGTGTGTGGCTTCAATACTTTTACCATTTGCTAACTCTACGATGTGCTTGGGGTTCAAAAGTGTTGGAGTGCGCTTAAGCATTTGGCTAACTTTTAAGGATACATAAGTAGTATCGGCACCCGAGTCAAATAAAACAGTAACAAAGAAGTCGTCCAGAAGAAACTTACCCATCACAACGTTGGGATCGTTCCTCGCGTCGCCCTGACCTAGCACGAAAACACGTCCCCTGGCACCATTACCATTGTTGTTTCCCCTATTGCCGTTTCCATTTCCCTGATTGTTGTTGTTCTGGTTCTGATTTAGCTGGGGGCAGTCTTTCTTGAAATGGCCCTCGGCACCACATTGAAAGCACCCTTTGTTGTTACCTTGTTGTTGCTGGTGCTGGCGTTGATTTGGTGGGGCTTGCTGTTGCTGCCGGTTCTGATTCGCTGGACGCTGACTCCTGCAATCTCTTGCAATGTGACCAGGCTTGTTGCATCGATGACAATTGTCTTTACTACATGGCCCACTGTGGTGCAAGCTACAGCGATTACATTTGGGGTGATTTCCCTTGTATCCACCCTGACCGTGATTCCCAGAAGACTGCTGACTAGGGCTCCTGTACTCGTCTGTCTTTCGCTGCTGGGACTGAGCTGAAGTAGAACCCTTTCCCGAATTTCCATCCCACTTGCGCTTATTATCATTGGGAGCATCAGAAGTAGTAGCGCTAATACGCTTGGGCAGCCTGTTCTGCTCAACTGCCTGATCGGTGAGACGGTGAGCCAACTTGATGATTTGTTGAATGGTGCCCAGATTAGCTGAGGTTACGTGACTCGGAATCTCTGGTACAAGACCCTTGAGGTACAGCTCAATACGTTTGATGGGAGGGTCCACCATTGTAGGACACAAGATGGCCAGCTCATTTGACCTCTTCGTGTATGCCTCGATCTCAGACCCCGTCATCTTCAAATTGAAAAACTCCACCTCCAGCTTGTGGATATCGTCATGACTGCAGTACTCTTCCTTGATCAGTTCCTTGAAGTCATTCCATGGGGTGGCATTAGCAACCGCCAACCCAAGCAGTTGAACCTGTGCTTTCCACCAGGTTAACGCAGCACCCTCCAGCGTTCCAGTAGCAAATTTCACCCTACGATCTTCAGGGCATTCACACGTCTCGAAAACAGACTCGAGCTTCTCGAACCAGTGCAGAAGACCTACAGCCCCTTCTGTGCCGCTGAAAGTACTAGGTTGGCAATCCATGAAGGTTTTGAATGTGCACACAGGAGGCTGAGCATGTTGACCTCCTGCTGGATTTGCTGCGAGTGCCTCAGCAACTCGTTCGTTGATCAAAGCCGTCAATTGGGGTTGAGTTAGGTTGATACGTCCTCCGCGTCCGTTCATGATCTTCACAATGAAGCAACGTAAGTGAGGTAAGTGTCGCGAGAGTGCGTAAGTGTGGGATAACAGGAGAGAGTAAGCACATAAGGTTCAAATAGCAATTATCACGTTAATTAATGCACAGTGTGAACTATCTAACCGACATTATAACATAAATCATACCACATATGGTGTCGAGTCTTGCACGAGGAGCGAAGCGTCGTTGTGGATCGTTGAGCACTGTACAGGTTATAGTCTGGTTTTATCAAAAAGCTTTTCCCCTTTTTAAAACCAAGTTCACTATAACCAATGGCTCTGATACCAATCTGTCACGCCCCCAAAATCCACCATGCGGAGTATCACCACTTGGAGGCGTGACATGACCAGGATCGAGCCACCAATCATATTGAACAACGTAATTAAGTAATTAAAACCGACCACAATACAAATGGTGACCACAAGCTAGTTAACCAAGTTCAATTTAAAACAGCGGAAGCATAAGACGTCAAAACATAAGTTCGTAGTTCATAAGTTTAAAGACCCAAAACATAAGTTCTATAAGTTTATAAAGTTTAATTATTAAGTACGGGACATAACAATCCACATCCCACAACGACCTCTTCCTTGTGCAAGCTCCTTAGCATCTAACAACCTGCAAAGCATGTAATAACGAGTCAACAACAAAGTTGAGTGAGTTCACGGTTGGTTGTCCATTTTAGAGTTGTTTCCAAAAACGTAGTTTAATCTTAATCAGCTATCCAGGTGTGGGGGTTACCCCATCGTTCGAAAACGTTTATTAGTTAACCATCCCATGTCCACCTTCCCTGGCTATCCAGCCCGGCACTCCAGCCGTGGGGGATACCCCTTTATTTAGACTACCAGACTCGTTTATCATATCGACTAATAACGAAATTTACTTGTGCCCTAGCGTCGGTGTCTATCATCACCGACGTGCCATAGTCCATTAGTACACACCCGTCCGACTGACACGGTGTGCGGTTTGTTAAACCTAATAGCTCTATTAACTAATGACCCGCTCGCCATGGCCTCGGCGATTAAGTCGATATAAAGGGAGGGACTTCGCTGATAGAGTTCTAGTCTAGTAAGTCTAATCCGTCCCAACAGGACGAGGAATTTACATTCCTGAACACGTCCCAAAGGACGAGGAATCCCTATTCCTGAACCCATTCCCATTCCCACCGGGAATTACCATGCTTTGTAGAAAAGTGTGAACTCACCTCGGTTTGCTCGGTTAGATTCTCAAAAATAGATAACAGTCAAAGTCGGTCAATCACGTCCTAGGAGGATTACCACTTAGTTTATTAGTGACTTCAAATAAGCACAAAGTTCCCTACACGCGTCTATAACATAACAAGCATCACATCAATAGTTCACGCTCATATCAACATTCCACCTATAGCTACTCAAGAACGGGCATACAATATTGCACAATAATGCTTTCATTGACATATAACATGTTAGATAATCCTCAGATAACATACTCGACATTTAGACACGCAAATTACTACTTATGTCATTTCAATTTAAATATCCAAAACTGGGCTGTTTTTGGGCATTTTAATAAAATAGTTAACTTATACCAAAAATTCCCAAATTTTTACAGAATATCTTAAACGATCCAAATATTATTGTGTAAAAATCTTGGGATCCAATTCATTACCAATATTTTATAAAAATTCATTTTCCGGACTAAAATCAGATTTATCTTTTTCTGACTGCAGTCCATGGAATAATTTATTTAAAATTCATCGAGAGTTCGATTTACGAAATTCCAGTGAGAGAATTACAAATACATCGGTGGACATCTACAGTACAAATTTCATGATCTAACTCTACACAGAATTCAAGTTATGACAGAAAACAGAACGCATATTTTCATCAGTAAAAATGCAGCTTGAGCTGCTGTTACAAAACGACACTTTAAAAATAGTAAGCGAAGTCCAAAAATTATGATTCCAGTTCCGAACCGTATTTCATAATAACACGTTATCGACTCAAGAAAATCAAGTTTTTGTTAAGTATTGACCTGTTTACAGCCAACTGAAGTTGGCTGTAAAAGCTTGGACAGAAGCTGTTTTTCAGCTTTTAGCTTTCTAACTCGTGTTCGATTGATTCCGTAAATATGTTTAGTGATCACAACAACATCAAACATCAATATCAACAAGCAAATCATCAGGTAATCAACAAGAATCAAAACAACTTCATATTAACATCACTTCATCACATTTCCTTTTTATGTAAACATTATGTTCATGTTTCCAGTTCAAGTTTCTTTGTGTTATTTAAGTTTATCATCATGTAACTTACTTTAACCACTTAAATAACATGAATAATGAATGGATCTAAGTTCTTACCACTAGTTCAAGACTAGGGAAGTTTAAGTGAAGAAGTGTGGTGGTTAATAACAAACGAAGAAGGTCCTTCCACTTCCAAGAACACCAAGCTTCGTTGAACGCCTTGTAGCACTTAGAAGTACAATTGGATTGGAAGATGGATGCTTGAAACTTGTGGTGGTGTAAGGGGGTGTTTGGGCCGAAGGTTATGAGAGGGAGAGGAGGGAGTTGTCTTGTGATGTAGAAGATGAAGGAGGTGGTGATTCTCTTATAAACTCATATGTTATTATCCAAAGGGTTTGATGTCCCCCCTAGTACACACAATCTAATCAAGATCTCACCAAAACCAAAGAAAGATTATGGAAGGGATTTTGTAAGATTTGGAAAAATCTTGTGGTGTGGGCTATACATGAGCCGTAGGGTGTCGTGGGGGAGGGGGTTAAATGAAAATTAAATGGTAAGTAATTTGTTAGTGGAAGGTTATGTGGTAAAAGTCTAGTGTTATGTGTTATATGTATTGTGTAGTGTGTTATAGTGCTCGGGAACCATGACTAGCTCAGAAAAGTAAAAACAATGTTTCTTGCAATATTTTAGTGTTCCGGCTAATGTCCGGTTGTTCGATTAGGTACCGTTCCATTAAAGTGCTTAATTAATCCGTAAAGTGTCCTATATATATATTTTCGTAACATTTTTAATTCTCAACACTCAGAAAAACATACCGGACTATTTAGTAATTTTTTCGTACACTACTAGTATGTTAACAAGCACGTGTAAGTATAACACAGTAATCAGAAAGCAGTTAAGTTATTTAGCACAGTCATCAAGCACTTTAATTGTCATTAATAAATTGTACGGATACATGGAATTATGAGGGTTGTCACATTCTCCCCCTCTTTAGAAAATTTCGTCCCGAAATTTAGCTCGTGGTTACTGAGGAAGCTAGTTATGTTGCGTTGGTTTCCTGGTTTTCCTGGGTGTCACAAAAACTTTTTTTCACGTAATATGGCAAGTGATTTCAACAGATGTGAAAATAGTGTGCGGAAATAGAAATCAGACTTTCAAGAAACATGACCTACAGAATTTTCAAGTTTATATCACTTTGAAACGAAATGGTTTACAAGGTTATTGTAAGATTATTATCTATTACAAATGAATACTTGTGAATTCTGAGGTGAAAGGACAATGGAGTTTGTAGTATGTATTGAATGCTAAGATTAACTCATTGTTCTCTGCTTGATGAGCCTTCTATTTATAGACGGCTTGAATACATGAATAAACATTTATTTATTCATGTACATTCCCTGCAAAAAGTAGCTTCTTGACATATTCATTGAATCCAATAATCAAGTTGCCTTTGTCATCATGATATCCAATAATGTCAAGTTGCTTCGGTTATTGTAGCAGGATAGAACTGATTTTTAGACAAGTGGGGTTTTATCAGAATTTCTGATAACCACTTCATCAGAAATTCTGGTGAACAAATCATCAGAAAATCTGATGATCAGAATCGTCAAAAACTGATGATATTTCATCATAAATATCATCAGATCTATCAGAAAGACCTTCTCTGATAATCTTCTTCAGCTCTTGATCAACTTATGATACTTTGAAGTAGATATTGTTCTTTTCAGTTGTCCTATCCGATCTTCTTGTTGTATTGATCTTCAGGACTTTTATCTTCTTCATAGATCAAGCTGAATCTGATTTTCTTCAACACTTACAAATAAAGTTTCCTAAAAGTTTCCCCCTAAGTATTGTAAGAAAATGAACTATCTCATGAACAGAAAATTTCCAAACATTGGAAACTTAAAATTTGCAAATCAAACAAGTTGCTACTATTCTAAAAAACAAATTACAAGATGAAATAAAATTTAAAACAAAGATGTTCTTCAAAATAGCTTTGCCCTCTTTAGTACATCTCCTTCCTTCAATTTCTTTCTGTAAGAAATGTACTTGTTGCAGATGTCATACATGTCTTTGTACCAGCTTCTTGCTTGAATCCAATTTTTAATCATTTGTTCAATTTCCTGTCTTTGATTCTCTTTGTCCATTCCAGTCTTCTGAAGTTGTTCTTGTCTCTTGTTCATACTTTTCATAATAAACTTCAGAGTCTGATTAGAGTATTTGCAGATATCAACACTTCTGAACAGTGCTTTGTTTTTCTCAAAATCTCTGTAGACTACACCATAGTTATGTCTGTCTTTTATCCTTGGCAGTTCAATGATGTCTCCAGATCTTGCATCTTCTATTAGCTCTAAGGGAGTTCTTGTTATTGGTGTACTGAGATAGACTCTTTTGTTGTGCACATAATCATAGTTGATGCATAAATCAAAGTCAGAAAAAGTCATTCTTTCAAACAGCTTTATTCCAGCATTTGATATGTTCTTCAATGCTCTTCTGACTTCTTTTGTGTTTTTCTTTTCTTTTTCATAATGATCCTTCATGAACAGAATGTCCAAAGGATGCAATCTATCAGCAATTTCTTTATCAGTCACTTTTTCTTCCTCCCCATTTTCTTTGAGAAGTGTGTATATGTTCTGCAGATAAGTTCCTCCAACACCATCAGCTCCAATTTCTACTTCATCCACTTTCATCATTCTTGTTACTGGATTCTCATTGATGTAGTGAATGCTTCTTGGACCTCTTTCTAATCTCTCTGCCTTTATAGCCATTCTGTAAGGAGTTGGTGGCCTTTCTGGTACATCTTCCTGTCACACCCCGATATTTCCACGTATTACCGGTGGGCCCGGTGGGGAGTACCGTGACGTAGTTGATATCATCATAGTCAAACAACACAATTTAATGCACAGCGGAAACAAAAGATAGAATATTACAAACCGATATAAAGTAATATCAAAGTATTACAAACGGAATGTAAAGGATCCACAGGCGGATCAAATAAAAGATAATTGTTCAACAGATTTTAACATCTAAGCTTGCAAGACTCTTTATTGATGCTAGGAGTAGCCAACCTATTCCGTTTAGTACCTGCACTTAGCCTTTTTGGAAAATACGTCAGTTTACACTGGTAAATACAATTAACTGACTCATTTTGAAAATGTTTTAGAAAATTGATTTGAATGCATATGGCACAAAACTTTTTATAACTTGGGATAATTATTTACATATAAACTTGTAGAAGAATTACATGTTCGTTATACGTTCAGTAGCCCGGGATGAATACCAGGTTAAAGATTAATAGACACACCACAGGTATAATGCCCACAAGGTTGATTCCTTTAAGTGGATTACCAGTTTTTACATATGCAACTGTCAGGTATATGCCTACACCCCGTGCTTAGGTCGTGGCCATTTTTATGAATGATGCCAAGGATATCCAGGACATGGTCATTAACCCCCCAAAGGCTTTAAGCAAACAAAACAATTTAAACGGGTCATCTCAATAAATTAACGTTCATATGATTAACAATTCAATGCCCGACCAAGCGGTATTTTATATACTGTACCCCAAGCCGGTATAAAGGAAAATAAGTTAAAAGTATTTACCTGAGCAAATTTATACAATTTATCCCAGCCGTATACCACCAAGCAAGTACATGTAGCTTTTACTGCGCTCCTAAATCTGGAACGAAGGTTTTAATACCCTATTAGATTCCTAACGGGTCTTAATTAAGCCTATGCTTAGACCGGTTAGTTTTAAAGGAGGATATACGGTTCAGACGCAAGATTAAGCGAAGACCGGATTAGAATGTGGTTTAGACCCGACAAGCTTTTATACTTGTTTAATATGGGTATACTAAACACATTTTGGATTTTGAGATAAAAATGATAAGGTTTGACCCGTTTCGGCTAATTTATGCAAACTAGTTACATAAACCGATCCGAACGCGAAAAGTGCGTAACGGGTAACCAAATGAGTCATGAACATGTTTCCTAAGTTAATATGCCCTAAATATGTTGTGATATCAGTAGGATACCTTCCATTATGCTCAAAACGAATTTAAACTCAAACTATGCCCTATAGGGGTACTTTGGTCATTTTATAGGTTATAAAAAGGCTTTAAATATTAATCTGAGTTTAAAACTTTTGCTTACTGTTAAAGTATAAAAATTTACTTAAAATATCAGTAGGTATCAAGTCTTATATATTTAAAATAGTTTTAATACATACTATGCGTTTAAAACGCGTAAAAGACGGTTTTAAGCGATTTCCGGGTTTTATAAGAAAAGCTGATATTTTTATCATTTCAGAAGGCTAAAAAAAATTTATTTACATATAGGATCAGTAGAAAAAGGTTTGGCATCAAAAGGATTTGTAAAACTCATTTTATAGGCCAAAAGGGCAAAACCGACAATTACCGAATTAAAGCTATAACCCTATGTTATGCTCAGCCTAAAAATAAATAAAAATTTTCAAAAATCCAAAAATATTATTTTACATCAGTAGGTAAAAAGTTTGATATCAAAAATTGGGTTTTGATAGGCTTTATGCTAATTACGCAGTTTATTTAATAAAAAGCTTTCTAATTACGCTATTGAGCATAACTCCTAATCTAGACCTCAAACTGATGTGAAAATTTAGGGACATATTTATATTTCAATATTAAAGGTTTCTATCCTCTCACATTTTCTAAAATCTCGTTTTAAGGTCAAAAGGGCATAATGGTCAACATTTAGGCATATAACGGAAACATGCGTATGAATCGGATAACTAAGGATCCAAGTTGTATAACCTCAGAGGGTTATACTAACCTATAACATGGTCCTAAAGGAATCCTAAGGCATAACTAAACTTGTAACACCTCGAAAATTTACGCCCAATAATGTATTGACACGTGTCATAGGCTTTGAATATGTGAAAAGGCACTTTAGAGGGACTAAAGTTGACAAACAGTGAAACTATGTGAATATAAGGGTCCAAACTATCAACAATGGATAAATAGGCTCTACAATAACCCTACATGGTGTTTATAATCTTAAACGAATAAATCATGGATCATACGAAGAAGAAAATGCAAGAAAGTGAGGAATTACAAACTACAGGGGCTAAATGTGTCAACATATTGAAAGTATACCTCTGAGTGACCTTTTGGCAAACCCGAAGCTTTGTAATGATAAAATATACTCACTAGAGTATGTGATAAAATTTCATAAGGTTTCGTTATCGTATGAGAAAGTTATGATCAAAACCGTGCACGAAGGGTTAAATGCGTTAACGTTGAAATTCGTGACCTTTCGGGTAAGCACAAAGTTAACCAAGGACCTAACCAAGTTTGTAGATGTCCTAAGGCCCTTAAAAATCAGGTTTGAGGGTCAAGAATGCAAGAAAAGTAGCCAAAACCACGTAACAAAGGACCAGGGACTGAAATGTAAAAGTTGGAAACTTGTATTGCTGGTTGCACACTTGTACGCGGCCCGCGAAAGGGTCTTCGCGGCCCGCCTACGACCTACCAACGACAAAAACCTGCGGATGTCAGTTAACAGCCCTTTAACCGACTTCAATCCATTGTTTTCTTATACCAGAGCCTCACCAATGGTTTTACATGCATAGAGGGGCACCTGGACGGATCTTATAACACTTGTAGACCCTTGTGGCATCATCTAGTGAGATCGAAGTTGATATTTAAGAACACCCATTGTTGCAACAATTTCACATTCACTTGCATTCTCACTTCTGGAGCTTCTCTGATCAACCTCGGGCTTTCTAGTGATCTTAAATTGTAATTAGGACTCTTGTAAGTGTTCATAACCCCTTCTAATTAGTTCTAGCTTAGTTAATTAACCAAAAGTCAAACCGTCGTAATTTAAGTTTGACTTCGAGATTAAATGAAATCCACCCAGTCATTTCTCGAATTGAAAGTACCTACAAGTTGGTATTTATGTGGGTAACAAACCCTTAAAAGGGTACTTTCAGATTCCCACTCTAACTATGTTAATTGTCGAGTCAAAGCTTACTTTAAAAAGTCAACAGAATGATTATTTTCAAATTTAAGCATAATTAGCAATGTAGGGTACATGCAACCTGTTTGATCATTAATATAACATGGTAATTAATGTAAGAACATGTCCCAACATGTTCAACTTGACAATTTTCAGTTTAAACCCAGATCGGAACCGAAAGTCGCATAATTTGACTTTTGCTTTGACTTTCAGTTCTGACCCGTTTGTGCATGTTTAAGATCTGCCTTAGAGCTTATTTTGGACCAGGTTTCATATAAGTACAACTCTCTGAGTTTATGCAACTTGGTTCAATACTTATCCGATTCATATGCATGTTTCCGATTAATGCTTAAATGTTGACTATTATGCCCTTTTGACTATAAAACGTGATTTTTGAAAAAGTAAAAGAGTAGAAACCTTAGTTACTGATTTATAAACTTGCACCTAAAATTTGACATCAGTTTGAGGTCTAGATTAGGAGTTATGCTCATTAGCGTAATTTGAAAGCTTTATGTTAATTAAATAGCGTAATTAGCGTATAGCCTATTTAAACCCACTTGTTGATATCAAACTTTTTACCCACTGATGTAATATAATATTTTGGGATTTTTGAAGATTTTTATTTAATTTTTGGCTGAGCATAACATAGGTCTCTAAGTTAATTCGGTTAATGCCGGTTTTGCCCTTTTAAGCCATAAAATGAGTTTTATAAATCCTTTTGACCCCAAACCTTTCTCTACTGATTTTATTTGATAAATAAAATAATTTGAGCCTTCTGGAATTATAAAATTATCAGCTTTCCTTTGAAAACCCGAAAATGGCTCTAAATCGCCTTTTTAAGCGTTTTTAACGCATAGTGTGTGCTAAAACCATATTAAATATTTAAGATTGATACCTACTGATATTTTTAGCATATTTCTATATAATAACAGTAAGTACAAGTTTTTGAACTCAGGTTTCCAGTTTTGACCTTTTAAGCCAAAGTGAAATTACCAAAATACCCCTAAGGTGCATAGTTTGGTTTTAAATGATAAGTTTCACATATAGGTCATACCCTACTGTTATAAATTATTAAATTAAGTAGATTTACTGTATAAATCAGACCTGTAACTCAGATTACAAACTAAACTCTTTTATAATCTTTTAAATGACCAAAATGCCCTTATGAGGCATAAGTCGAGTTTAAATTTGTTTGGGGCATAATAGAAGATATCTTTCTGATATTATAACATATATAAGCCATATTATCTCAGGGAAGTTGCATATGACTCTTATGGTTACCCGTAACGCTCTTTTCGCGTTCGGTTCGGTTTATGTAACTAGTTTGCATAAATTGACCAAAACGGGTCAAACATTATCATTTTTGTCTCAAAATCCAGAATGTGTTTAGTATACCCATATTATACAAGTCTTCAAACTTGTCGGGTCTAAATCACATTCTATCCGGTCTTCGCTTAATCGTGCGTTTGAACCGTAGCGTCATTTAAAAACTAACCGGTCTAAGCTTAGGCTTAAATAAAGACCCGTTAGAAATCTAATAGGTTATTATAAACCTTTGTTCCAGAATAGGAGAACCAGTAAAAGCTACCCGCACTCGCTAATTGTGATCTATACTTAAAAAGGTAAATACTTTTAACTTATTTTCCCTATACGGGCTTGGGGTACGGTATATAAAATAGCGCTTGGTCCGGCATTGAATCTTTAATCGAATAGAGGTTAAATTATTGAGATGCTATGTTTTGAATGTGTTTTGTTTGCTTAAAGCCTTTGGGGGGTTAATGACCATGTCCCGGATATCCTTGGCATCATCTTACGAGATGGCCACGACCTGAGCACGGGGTGTAGGCGTACACCTTTCAGTGCATAACTCAATAGTGTGGTGTGTCTATTAATCTTTAACCCGGTCTACGGATCGGGCTACTGAACGCATAAGTAACATGTAATTCCCTTACAAGATTATATTACATAATTATCCCAAGTTATAAAATGTTTTGTGCCACGTGCATTCAAATCAATTTTCAACCTTTTTAAAATGAGTCAGTTAAATTGTATTTACCAGTGTAAACTGACGTATTTTCCAAAAGGTTAAGTGCAGGTACTACTCGTACTAGGCTGGCTGTCTTCTAGCGTCCGCAATAAGTCTCGCAAGCTTGGAAGCCAATAAAACTGTTGAACAATATCTTCTTTTATTTTGATCTGCCTGTGAATCCGTTTCAACTATTCGTGATATTTAATATTACACTTTATTAAAGTTGAAATGAATCTATCTTTGCTTCCGCTGTGCATTTATATATTGTGTTATTTGACTATTATGTTACCAACCACGTCACGATACTCCCCACCGGGCCCACCGGTGACACGTGGAAAATAAGGGTGTGACAAAACTATGCTAAATCGGGTTAGAACTGAAAGTCAAAGCAAAAGTCTACTTTTGCGACTTTCGGTTCCGAACCGAGCCTATACTCAAAATCGTCGGGTTGAACATGCTTAAACATGTTCTTATATTAATTACCAAGTTATTTAAGTGTTAAAACATGTTCCATAACTTCTGAATTTTCAGTTATGAATTTATTTGTAAAAACTGACTCGGTTGACTTTTTATTAAGAAGTTTGACCTGAAAATTGACTGAGTAAACATGGTAATTAGAAGGTGCCCTTTTGAGGGTTTAACACCTATCTAATTACGGTCACGTAGCCATGTTCGTTGCGAACAATGGCTCAACCGTTTAAAAGTCAAAGCGTTTATCGCAAACGCTTGACTTTCGGCTATAAACGCTAAATAATTTAAACTAAGCACGAAAGGACACTTACAAGAGGTCCAATGGACTGATAGAGGTTCTCAAAGGAGTTCAAGATCCTCTTAATTCAGAGAGCATGAGCAGAAAGCAATGAATTGTGAATGAAAACCAAAACAAGAGGGGAATATATAGGATTTAGAGGACCGTTAGGATCGTTCCTCGATAACCATGCTTAAATCTGGACCATACACATCATGCCCACTAATTTGGCAATCTTTGGGTGCCCAAAATGGCCCATAGATTGAAGAAAACAATGTGCATATAACCAGAAACCAGCAGCTGATTGTTAACAGCTGTTTTGTAGCTCTGATGGACTTACACGGATCGTATAATAGTCAAGGAGATCTTACACGGCCCGCCTACTACCCAGATCAGCAACAGAAGTTTGAAATAATTACAGAAATGGTCCCTGTTAGCTTTTAAGGTCACGTTTGGCATGTTTATGGCCCGTTAAGCTATTTACAAGGCTCTACAATGAATCCTAAACATAGGGGACATAAAACATGCTTGAAAACATGTCGGATGTCGGTTTGTTTGGTCGTACGGTCACGTTGTTCGTCTAATTACGACGAAACACGAACGGACGCGAAAAACGTTCCAAATTACGCGACGAGTGGAATTTTATCATGCCACACACTAAAATAAAATATTTTAATGCTTACATAAATTTTTGGATGTCCGGATATATTCAGAACGTAAGATATGCGCGAAAATGCAAACTTGTGCACTTTTTGACACTTTTAGTCCCTGCTTGACTTAAAAGTTTATTTTTGCGCACCAAACACCTCCAAGCCTATATCTAAGCTATATAAAGGATAAATAGGGTATTTTTAACTCATGGTCATATTCCGGAAGGTCCGATACCCTACGAATCGACATACTTTTGCAGTTTGACGCAATTAGTCCTTTAATCCCACAAAGTAGCGCGAAATGTCGTTTAATGGTATCCAAGCCTTCCATGGCCCATAATGGGCATTCACAAGCATGGGTTTAATTATCTCTATGCTCTTGATTGCTCAAATTGCCACCAAAAGGCGTAGATTCTAAAGTTGACGCTTTAGGTCCCTCTAATGCGCAAACTTGTGCATATCATCGTTTAATAGCATCGAAGCCTCATATAATCCATATTAGGCATTCTTGAGAGTATTATTAAACATCACGATGCTTCGAGCTCGCTAAAAGGCCATTCAGAGGTATAATTAAACATATTGACACTTTTAGTCCCTCTAACTTGCAAAGTTGCGCGTATCTTTACTTATAGGCATGAAAACCTTAGACGGCCAATAATTGGCATTCCTGAGAGTGTAATCAAATATCATGAGGCTCCCGGTTTGTTAAAAGGTCACTCAGAGGTAAGAATTAACATGTTGACGCTTTTAACCCTTCATTGCGCAAACTTTCAATTAATTATTCAAACGGATTCTCTTGATCAACAAGTGGCCAATTTGTGAATATGATTACCATGTAATGTTATTCCAAGGCTTATAATAAGCATGTTATCATTTCCAATCCTTCTATAATCAAAGTTTTTGATTTTTCGAAAAATTAATCCCTAAATTTCAATGTTTGACTTTATTAGGGTTTATTACACGTGTCAATACATCATTGGTCGTGATTTTACGAGGTGTTACATCCTCACCCCCTTAAAAGAAATCTCGACCTCGAGATTTGCTAAAATGCTTGGAAGTACTTTTTGTCGCATAATGGACTTAACTTCTATAGTATATTTGGAGCCTCTCCAAGCTCCCAAGTTGACCTCTATAATAGGTACATGTATCCTTTTTGGAGCTTCTTAACCTGTCGATCCTCAATCGATGCAGGTTTCTCATCATATCATAAATCTGCATATCATTATGTGATAATGCTTCTCGACTTATTGGTGAAATACATCCTTAAATCATTAGTGTGTAATGCATTGCGAGCTCCGCTAAGCTCCTTAAATAGGTTTTAGTTTATAAGCTATTTGATCTTGATACATTCGATTCCCTTGAATGATTCTATATATTCAGAGCTTAACTAGCCTGATAATTTAACAAATTGGCGCACCCTTCTTGGGTGATATCTTTTGTTGAACCTTATTCCTTAACAAGAACTTAGGAGGGTTGCTACTTTCATTAATCCTTGATTTTCTGCCGAATACTAGCAACTTATAGATGATTATGGATTTGTATGATCTTATTCGTTGTTTCCAAGGCAACTTTCAGATCCTGATAATTGGACTTACCAATCTTTTGTCCAACAATAAATGTTTAACATTCCATCTATACCAGGTCCCCAAAGGAGCAGCCTTGATACTTACATAACAATTATTACAAAAAGCTCATTTTAAGGTGAGATGGTTATTCGAACCATTGCTTAAAACTAATTTTGAGGAATAGTTAATCCTTACAGTTAGTCGAACAATTTGACAAACCTGGGCGGCTGATGGCGATTCTTAATTGTTGCCTAAATAGGGTTGCGGTAATCAATGCATAAGAAAGATGAACCGTCTTTCTTAATTAACTTTACCGAATTCTCAGAATATTGAGTTAGGCTATATGAATCCTCTATTTTAAAACTTACTTAATCAGGGTTTCAATTCCTCCAATGATGGTACTAGCCGTCTTGGAGATTTCTTAATAATACAGCCATAAATGGGATATAAATCTTAACTCTATTTGCCTCTCAGGAGGTAAACAGGGTAATCTTTGGAGAAGATAACCAAGGTACAAGGAGATTACAGAGATTTTTCCAAATCTCAGGCTCCAATTCATCTATCATAGTCTGTGTCAGATAAGTGACATATTTATGTTACTAGTCCACGAATTCCTTAATCGGAGACATTTACTTGGACAATTCCATTCTGGATATCTTCTTTGAATACCATTAGCTGACTTTAGTACCATATGACCATCGGAATATCCTTGTGGTCCCATGCATTAAACCTCCATACTGATCAGGCATGGAAGCAATCTATGGAACATATTAAGATACACCAATCCTCATATGGCGCTTTTTATCATACCGTTTGGTATTCGCAATCGATAGAGATCAAAGAGATATCAACTATATATGCTGACGCACTACACCTAGAGAGAGGATGCTTCTAGAATTCTACGATTGGAGGTTTCTGACAGGAACAGAAGAAATGGTTCTTATGATTTCGCCTGTAAGTTTTACCTTACACTTAATATCTGGGGTTCTTACGGGAGAGTTTCTAAAAGTTTGCTAAACTTATGGTCTTATGAGAGACTTTGCAGCATATGAAACCAAACGTAACTCCTAGCAATAAAATCACTATACGGGATTTATCTGGTGTCATTATTAATGTGATCTGCCTCTAATCTTTCATCAGGAGGGTTAAACGCCTCCATTCTTAATCCTTTTAAACTTAGCTGCAAAATCCTTGACAAATTTTAGGGCAGTCTCAGCTTTGACTGGTTATTTCTTAATCTATAAAACGTGAGTAGCTGAGGTAGATCCATAATGGATTTATAATAAGCAGGCTTTGAAACCTTAATGTGCCTCTTATTGCCGATGCTAGCCACCAATAATTATTTACATTAAGCTTAGATTTTGGGTAATTTGAATAGAGCACTATCTCAGCCAATGAATTAAAATTTAAAACATACTGTCGACAGTCTAGAACTTTTATGGTGAGAGTCAGAAAATTCTTATTCCATCTTTTTCCATTTCGTGATGTGGATAACAGGTTCTCCTAATAAGGTCCTTAGAACTTGGACCATCCCTTAATGTACAAGAGGATCTTTCTTGTGGACTTCATTAGTGTCCTTACTAATTAAGGGTATTGCCTTCGAATGACTGTGATGCCTACCTTACCGCCCTTTTCAGCATAATCGCTGATACACCTAATGGTTTCTACTTCATCCAATAATTTCCTGCAATCGATGGCCCCTTTTTACTATTGAAGTCTCTTGACTTCCAAGAGACGAAGTACTTTTAAGTACATCCTAAAAAGAATGGGGCTCCTTGCCATATATGATTTCATTTAGTTTATTCTTCGCATTTGAAGTATGAATAAAGCTCTTCTCATGAGCAGCGACATGTGTTTTGGAGCAAGCAGCATTAGGCTTCTTGAACCTTTTTATGACTTTTCTCATAGCCTTTCTAACAGCAGCGTTAATTACCGTTTTGGAGATTAACTCCATTAACATTGAGGTTCACATTTGGTGCACCATTAACATTTGTCGCATCTCTAGCACCGCGACTGTTGTTTGTCTCTTCTGAGTTTTCCATTCTCGAATCTTTGGTATCAAATACCAAATTCAACAAGTGCTTAGGCAATCCGTACCATGTGTCTCCTTGAATTGTCAAAAGGCTCACCATAAGGAGTCTTGATAACTACTTGCTTCTTATCACTCACAATATGGGCTTGGTTACAAGACGACCAATCCATTCCTATCCCTATATCGAGTCCCTTTAATTTTTAACGGGAATAAGGAACGCGGAAAACAATGATTCCTAATGGATATAAAACATCCATCTAATATTGCTGAAGAAGTCTCTGAGGTACCATCGACTAATTCTACTTCATACTTAACGCTTAGAGTTTTAACAGGCAGATTTAATAATTTACAAAATCTATTGTCTACGAAAGACTTATCTGCACCCGAATAAAATAATACTCTAGCATAAACGTCATTGATAAGGATAGTACCTGTTGTGACATTGTCATCCTGAACGGCCTCTTGAGCATTCATTTGAGAGCCCCCAGCTTTGGTCTTCTTAGCCTCCCCAGGCTTCTTGCTTTTATTTGGGCAATTAGTTTTGATATGCCCAATTTCATTGCAACCATAGTAGGTTGCGTCCTTTAAGTCTTGGCACTCCAAATTTTTCTGCCCTTCTTTATTACAGATTCCACAAGGCTTAGCTTGTGATTCTAAAGTGCATTTCCCTTTAGTCGCCTTCTTTGGGCAGCGGGTCTTTATGTGCCCCTTCTCGCCACAACCATAGCATGTGGCGTCCTTCAAGTCCTTGCATTCATGGGTTCTGTGATCCATCTCCTTACAGATGCCACATCCCCTGGTCTGTTCACGGAAACATTTTCCGAAGTGCTGCTTCCCGCAGGTTTTACATTTGGGTTTTGCCTCATTTGGCTTGGACTGGTTTGAACCAGCCTTACCCTTTTTGTAACCCTTATTTGGGGTATTATCGCACTTTCGCTTATGATCCTTTAACACTCGGTCCACGGCTTTGTTTACGGTTGTATCTAACATAGCCTGTAACTCAGTGCCCGTTAAGTTCAGTCTTGCATTATTATTCTGATTGACTGGATGATTGTGAGCTTCAGATGAGTCAGCCATGGTGAAGCTTTGAAGGCTACAAACCAAGTAATAATAATTTAATTATATAACGAATCGTCGAGTTTGATGATTAAATAGCCCTGGTGCAAATAAACCATATAGGCCAATAGATAGTATTAAATTTATTTGATTATGTTTGGCCTAGGTTTTTAAATAAACCATCTTTGGTGTTTAAACGGAATATAATCCTTCATATTTATTAGACAGGGGACATAAGTCATGACTGTCAATGTCGTACCGACATTTTATATATATAGCACAAGGGCTTGTTCCAAAGAACTTTTTGATGGCACAGAGGCCTTGTCACTAGGGAAATTTTAAAACATAATCAATGATCCTTTGAGTCGGAAAAATTTCATAGTTCATTGCCTTTTGGCAGGAAGTTACGAAATAAAACTCTCTTTGTCATGATTACATCTTTGCCCGTAGGCATACATCTTAAATGGATGTTTTGATGTATACATCATGTTCGACGTTTATTAGCCATGATTCCTATTAATCATTTAGGCTAAATAAGGAGTTTGGAACTCCCAATATAAAGATGACAAATGTGATTTTATCGCATCACCGTTGTCAAGAGTGTTAAAATGTTTTCAGATGTTAACAAGGATCCGAATCTCTTTTAAACAGGTTTTACCATCATAGCCAGGTCTTTATTGACATTCGAGCTAGGTTATACCCTTTAAGATTCTTTTTAATATATATAATGGTAGATCAATTTCAAAAAGTGATTTTATTGCATCACCGTTGTCAGGAATGTTAACAAGGATTTGAATCTTCTGAATAGGTTTTACCATTTTGGCCATGTCTAAAATGACATGTGGCTAGGTCTTACCCTTAAGATTCTTTTTAATATTTAACGCAGAACAATCCTAAATTGAGATGTTAATAAGGATCTGAATCTAATTGAGGAACTACCATCTTGGCCCTGTCTTAAAATGACACATGGGCTAGGTCTTGTCCTTTTTAGATTTTGCCATTTTATTATAATGAAAGGAATGATATTTTGATTTATTTCATACATTATATTCATATATAATGATAAAATGAAATTTAGATAAAACATTCCAATGATTTTTAAAAGAGGAACAAAATTGCCCTAAACGGGACTTGAAAGAAATAATGTTGTCCACGAAGGGACTGAAAGATAAGTATGTCCTTATAAGGACTAATAAAGAAATGAAAAGAAACGAAAGAGTTTCTTCTTTACTTTATTTCCAGAAATTTTCTCCTTGGTTCTCTGCGTGAGGTATGAATACCGAAAGTTTTGGTGGGTAATCCAAATCTTCTATTTTGGAATCCTTGCAAGAGTGGAATCCAAGGATTTTATAGGTAATCAACAATATGGATCATGAAATAGATCAGAATAGGTATATTCCAAGTCTGGGATTCCAAGACTTGGAGGTAAAATATGAGTCCTTTGATTTCATAGGTATTATCTTTTGAATAGGACCTTCAAGGACAGCAAGTACGAACTCCACCGATGTTGGCTTCTCATTTGAAGTTTCCAAAGTCTTGGGTAAAGAATTTGAAATATGATTAATGGGTTCAAAAGGTCATTCCTCCATACAGGTCGTGCGCCTATTTGAGCTATAGTACGAAGCTTTACATTCTTAAACTTCGGATTTGGAGAGCCTCCGCCAATGGCAGCTTTGCTCGGCGAAACGATCCGGAGATACAGAAGTATGGAAAACAATGCATACATATAACAGGGATGAGATCATTCCTAGTTCAAGTCTAGACTCGGAAGTTAAGGAATGTGCTACTGTGTTATTGAGATTAAACACAAAAGGCTAGTGTTTAATTCACTCAATGTTGGCTTTGATACCAACCAGTCACACCCCGATATTTCCACGTATTACCGGTGGGCCCGGTGGGGAGTACCGTGATGTAGTTGATATCATCATAGTCAAACAACACAATTTAATGCACAGTGGAAGCAAAAGATAGAATATTACAAACCGATATTGTGACAACTCAAGTTTCAAGGTCTTTACTCTATTTAACTAAGTAATTATTTTAAGTGTGTTTATATAATTACTATGTAACTATTCGTAAGAGTGCTTATATTTTTATGTGTTAATAAATGGTAATGGTAATGAAATTATATTTATTAAAAATCTAAGTATGGCCAAAAATGCCCATCTCATGAAAACTGTCTTGGATGAAAACACTTTCTTACTGTCAAAATCATGTGACACATGTGAGCTTTAAGCACTATTGGAGCAGTTGGTTTAGGGTGGTTAGAGTAGCAGTTGAATTATTAAACAAGTGAGTTGCTGTCAGGGATTTTATAATATTCCTCATGTGGAGTAGTTGAGGAGCAGTTGCCTTATAGATTAATTCTAACCTTTACGTTAAGTTCATTCAACAAAAAAATTCTTTCTAAATATCACTCCTCACATTCTCTCTCACTACCTTTGAAACTCGACGGCAACAGGAGCCCCTCCCCCTCTCGTGATATCATCCTAAACAATTAAGTTTCTGGTTAGTGTATTATCTTTATTTGTTTGATGTTATGACTGTGAAGACGTGATCTTTGATTTACATCTCTGTTGTTATCTAGAATCATGAAGATATTATATGGTATTCTTTAATAGGGTGCATGCTAGTATGGTGATGAATGGAATAGATTTGTAATAGGATTGTCAGATCCACTATCTTGGTTCCATATATATATCACATTATTTATATGATGATAATGAATTGGTGATGAATTATTGTTTTGTTACTAAACAATTATTATGAGTAGTCTATGGTGGCATGTTCGATATATATAAAATAGATATGTTCAAAGTCAAAAGGAAACAAACAGATAGTCACTTGGGCTGAAACAGTAGTATATGACAATATACTAAATGATATATCAATAGCATGATGGCCGACAACTATGATATTAAATCAATTCTTTTTGGATTACACCATAATAGCATGTGATTGTCGTTTATTTTAATTTGATTCTATGTATGGTGGTGGATTTCGATGTATGTCTTTGGTTAAGTTAATTATCTTGTTAACTTTGTTAATCCTATTAAGCTTATAACATTACTAGTTTATTTAAATCTGTTAAGTTGATTAATTCGGTTAATCAATTAACTATATTAATTTTTTTTACTCAGTTATAATATGTAACTCTATTAAGAGTGTAACCTTTATTAACTGTGTAACTCTGTTAGTTCAGTAAACCCAGTTAGTTTATTAGTTCTGTTGGATGTAAATTTTGTTAAGTGAATTATTGGATATTCATAATAGAATAAATTACAAAAGACCTTTATGTGTAACATGGATTGTTTGAACATAATTAACTGTTTATATGATACAAGATGACAATTGCTAGACACATTCTGTGATATTAATGTGACGCTAGTTATATGTGAAACATTACGAACGTGAACTGATTAAGTATACGTGCACTATAGGACTTGACTGATTTCTTGTGAGCACATAGTTTAGCATACCGAGCAAACCAAGGTGAGTTCACACAGCCAAGGCATGGGATTCCCGGGGTTGGGAATGGGATTGAATTATTACTTGTAATCTCGTTAGGTGTAGGACACCTATAGATACAACCAGACTAGTAACACTCTACTCTTCGCACACATGCCTGGATGGCCGCGATACATATACTAATCTTCGCACACATGCCTGGATTGGCCGCGATACATATACTAGACTTCGCAAACATGCCTGGAGGGCCGCGATACAAATATAACTAGTCTATATTATATGGAAACCCCCACTAATCTTCGCAAACATGCCGGGAAGGCCGCGATACAAAATACGATACAATGGTTGCTAAACAAACATACGGTTTACGAAACGAATACTATAACTAAACAACCAACTGTGAACTCGCTCAACTTTGTTGTTGACTCTCTGTTACATGCCTTGCAGATCATTAGGTATCTATGGAGCTTGCATGGGAGTGAAGAGGAGTCGTTGTGGGATATGGACAGCCGTGTGCTATGTTAAACATTTGAAATATTCAAACTTATGTTGGGTTTACTCATTTATGCTTCCGCTAAACATTTAACTATGTTATGGTTGTGAACACCTTTTTATATTGATGAATGATTTTTATTAAATACTTATAATGTTCAATATGATTGGTGGCTTGATCCTGGTCATGTCACGCCTCCAAGCGGTGGTACTCCGCGTGTGGATTTTGGGGGTGTGACAGATATAAAGTAATATCAAAGTATTACAAACGGAATGTAAAGGATCCACAGGCGGATCACATAAAAGATAATTGTTCAACAGATTTTAACATCTAAGCTTGCAAGACTCTTTATTGATGCTAGGAGTAGCCAGCCTATTCCGTTTAGTACCTGCACTTAGCCTTTTTGGAAAATACGTCAGTTTACACTGGTAAATACAATTAACTGACTCATTTTGAAAATGTTTTAGAAAATTGATTTGAATGCACATGGCACAAAACTTTTTATAACTTGGGATAATTATTTATATATAAACTTGTAAAAGAATTACATGTTCGTTATACGTTCAGTAGCCCGGGTTGAATACCGGGTTAAAGATTAATAGACACACCACAGGTATAATGCCCACAAGGTTGATTCCTTTAAGTGGATTACCAGTTTTTACATATGCAACTGTCAGGTGTATGCCTACACCCCGTGCTTAGGTCTTAGCCATTTTTATGAATGATGCCAAGGATATCCGGGACATGGTCATTAACCCCCCAAAGGCTTTAAGCAAAAAAAAAAATTTAAACGGGTCATCTCAATAAATTAACCTTCATATGATTAACAATTCAATTCCCGACCAAGCGGTATTTTATATACCGTACACCAAGCCCGTATAAGGGAAAATAAGTTAAAAGTATTTACCTGAGCAAATTTATACAATTTATCCCAGCCGTATACCACCAAGCAAGTACATGTAGCTTTTACTGCGCTCCTAAATCTGGAACGAAGGTTTTAATACTCTATTAGATTCCTAACGGGTCTTAATTAAGCCTATGCTTAGACCGGTTAGTTTTAAAGGAGGATATATGGTTCAGACGCAAGATTAAGTGAAGACCGGATTAGAATGTGGTTTAAACCCGATAAGCTTGTATACTTGTTTAATATGGGTATACTAAACACATTCTGGATTTTGAGATAAAAATGATAAGGTTTGACCCGTTTCGGCTAATTTATGCAAACTAGTTACATAAACCGATCCGAACGCGAAAAGTGCGTAACGGGTAACCAAATGAGTCATGAACATGTTTCCTAAGTTAATAAGCCCTAAATATGTTGTGATATCAGTAGGATACCTTCCATTATACTCAAAACGAATTTAAACTCAAACTATGCCCCGTAGGGGTATTTTGATCATTTTATAGGTTATAGAAAGGGTTTAAATATTAATCTGAGTTTAAAACTTTTGCTTACTATTAAAGTATAAAAATTTTACTTAAAATATCAGTAGGTATCAAGTCTTATATATTTAAAATAGTTTTAATACATACTATGCGTTTAAAACGCGTAAAAGACGGTTTTAAGCGATTTCCGGGTTTTATAAGAAAAGCTGATATTTTTATCATTTCAGAAGGCTTAAAATATTTTATTTATCATATAGGATCAGTAGAAAAAGGTTTGGTATCAAAATGATTTGTAAAACTCATTTTATAGGCCAAAAGGGCAAAACCGACAATTACCGAATTAAAGCTATAACCCTATGTGAAATAAATAAAAATCTTCAAAAATCCCAAAATATTATTTTACATCAGTAGGTAAAAATTTTGATATCAAAAATTGGGTTTTGATAGGCTTTATGCTAATTACGCCGTTTATTTAATAAAAAGCTTTCTAATTACGCTATTGAGCATAACTCCTAATCTAGACCTCAAACTAATGTGAAAATTTAGGGACATGTTTATATTTCAGTATTAAAGGTTTCTATCCTTTAACATTATCAAAAATCTCGTTTTAAGGTCAAAAGGGCATAATGGTCAACATTTAGGCATATAACGGAAACATGCGTATGAATCGGATAACTAAGGATCCAAGTTGTATAACCTTAGAGGGTTATACTAACCTATAACATGGTCCTAAAGGAATCCTAAGGCATATCTAAACTATGCTAAATCGGGTCAGAACTGAAAGACAAAGCAAAAGTCTACTTTTGCGACTTTCGGTTCCGAACCGAGCCTATACTCAAAATCGTCGGGTTGAACATGCTTAAACATATTCTTATATTAATTACCAAGTTATTTAAGTGTTAAAATATGTTCCATAACTTCTGAATTATTAGTTATGAATTTATTTGTAAAAATTGACTCGGTTGACTTTTTATTAAGAAGTTTGACCCGACAATTGACTGAGTAAACGTGGTAATTAGGAGGTGCCCTTTTGAGGGTTTAACACCTACCTAATTACGGTCACGTAGCCATGTTCGTTGCGAACAATGGCTCAACCGTTTAAAAGTCAAAGCGTTTATCGTAAACGCTTGACTTTCGGTTATAAACGCTAAATAATTTAAACTAAGCATGAAAGGACACTTACAAGAGGTCCAATGGACTGATAGAGGTTCTCAAAGGAGTTCAAGATCCTCTTAATTCAGAGAGCATGAGCAGAAAGCAAAATAAGGGGGGTATATATAGGATTTAGAGGACCGTTAGGATCGTTCCTCGATAACCGTGCTTAAATTTGGATCGTACACATCATGCCCACTGATTTAGCAATCTATGGGTGCCCAAAATGGCCCATAGATTGAAGAAAACAATGTGCAAATAACCAGAAACCAGCTGCTGATTGTTAACAGTTGTTTTGCAGCTCTGATGGACTTACACGGCCCGCGTAAGATTCAAGGAGATCTTACGCGGCCCGCCTACTACCCAGATCAGCAATAGAAGTTTGAAATAATTACAGAAATGGTCCCTGTTTGCTTTTTTGGTCACGTTTGGCACGTTTAAGGCCCGTTAAGGTATTTACAAGGCTCTGCAATGAAGCCTAAACATAGGGGACTTAAAATATGCTTGAAAACATGTCGGATGTCGGTTCGTTTGGTCGTACGGTCACGTTGTTCGTCTAATTACGACGAAACACGAACGGACGCGAAAAACGATCCAAATTACGCGACGAGTGGAATTTTATCATGCCACACACTAAAATAAAATATTTTAATGCTTACATAAATTTTTGGGTGTCCGGATATATACATAACGTAAGTTATGCGCGAAAATGCAAACTTGTGCACTTTTTGACACTTTTAGTCCCTGCTTGACTTAAAAGTTTATTTTTGCGCACCAAACACCTCCAAGCCTATATCTAAGCTATATAAAGGATAAATAGGGTATGTTTAACTCATGGTCATATTCCGGAAGGTCCGATACCCTACGAATCGACATACTTTTGCAGTTTGACGCAATTAGTCCTTTAATCGCACAAAGTAGCGCGAAATGTCGTTTAATGGTATCCAAGCCTTCCATGGCCCATAATGAGCATTCACAAGCGTGGTTTTAATTATCTCTATGCTCTTTATTGCTCAATTGGCCACCAAAAGGCGTAGATTCTAAAGTTGACGCTTTAGGTCCCTCTAATGCGCAAACTTGCGCATATCATCGTTTAATAGCATCGAAGCCTCATCTAATCCATATTAGGCATTCTTTAGAGTATTATTAAATATCATGATGCTTCGGGCTCGCTAAAAGGCCATTCAGAGGTATAATTAAACATATTGACATTTTTAGTCCCTCTAACTTGCAAAGTTGCGCGTATATTTACTTATAGGCATAAAAACCTTAGACGGCCAATAATTGGCATTCCCGAGAGTGTAATCAAATATCATGAAGCTCCCGGTTTGTTAAAAGGTCACTCAGAGGTAAGAATTAACATGTTGACGCTTTTAACCCTTCAATGCGCAAACTTTCAATTAATTATTCAAACGACTACTCTTGATCAACAAGTGGCCCATTTGTGAATATGATTACCATGTAATGTTATTCCGAGGCTTATAATAAGCAATTTATCATTTCCAGTCCTTCTATAATCAAAGTTTTTTATTTTTCGAAAAATTAATCCCTAAATTTCAATGGTTGACTTTATTAGGGTTTATTACACGTGTCAATACATCATTGGTCGTGATTTTATGAGGTGTTACACTTCCTTTAACCAATAGTATTTCACCAGATTGTATTCAGGGAATATCATTATATCCCTGTCAATATCTCTACCCATGACAGATTAAGTTTCAAAGATTTTTCTTTTGACAATCTGTGGTTTTCTTGAATCAGCTTCATGTTCCCATTCATTCATTATTTGCAGATTCATCAATTTACTTATGGTAGTGTCATCAGAAGAAGTTGGTTTTGGAACAGTTTGAGAAGTTATAAGTTTCAAATTTGTGACAACTTGAGGTTTTGAAGTTGCTAACCTTTTCAGCATTTCATCTTTTGAGACATTTGGAGGTGGACCCATTACGTGGTTACAGCTTCAGTGATTGGGGTAGTAGATGATTATTGTGGGGTTGAATTTGGAATTTCTTTGTGAGATCCTTCAGCAGGAATTGCCTTCATGATTTCTTTGGGATCCACTTTAGCCAATCTGGCAATGTTGAATTGCATTCTCTTCATCAGATGTTGCACTTCTCCTACCAGATTTGAGTTGCTGGCTATGCTTTTCTGAACTTTTGTAAATTCAGTTTGAGCTTTCTCCTGCATGGCAACCCATTCTTTTATCAGCTTCTCAAGGGCATCTGTAATACTGTTGTTGCTTGCCCTTAGAATGGTGACTTCCTCCAAGACCTTATTTGCACTGCTTGATTGTCTTGACTCCACAGCATTTGTAACTTGTGTCTTGTTCTTTTCTATTTATGTGAAAATCTTCTGAATTTCTGATGCAGAGATGCTGGTTTCTGGTGCCTTTTCCTTTAGCTTTTACAGAGACTTTAGTGCTTCAGTGTTTCTTTCAGTTTGTCCCTTAATGACTTCCACTAATTCTGATAGAGTTTTCATATCTGGCATTTGACCTTGTATCTCTGTCAGCAACAAATGAAGCTTTTCTTCCACTGGACTCTTTTTGCAGGCTTTGACAACATTTTCTAGTACAGTTTCCAAACTTTCTTGTGTCATGGGTGTTTCAGGGATATTTGGAACAACAGATGTTCCCTCTAACATTCCAGCTTTAAACACATTTGCTGTTGTTTTGGAAATGATAGGGTCACTTTTGGCTTTACCAGATTTTGGTGCAACCTTAAGTGTACCAGAATTATCTTCACCAGAGGTGAAAAACACATTTTTATCCTGGATTTCCTTATGTCCTTGAATCATATCAGTTAATGATTCTCTATAAGTTGTTGAGGCAAACAGATTACCTTTTACCAGATTTCCTTGATCAGTTTCCTGATCTCTATCTGTTGAGATCTCAACCTCTTCCTCATTTTCTGATTCAGAGTTGAGATGAATGGAACTAGTAACCTCCTCATTAACATCAGTGTTTCTATATTCTAATTTGTAAGAAACATTAATTGAATCTTCTGATTTTGTTCTTTTTGAAGAAGTATCAACTAAAACTGTGTTTAAAAGAGATGTACCAGCAACTCAAGACTCATCATGATGTATAACTTCAGTAGCTTCATTTGTTGTTCCAGCAAAGTGAGTTTCTTCATAATGTTGATCTTCAGCCTCTTCATGAGTCCCTCCAGCAACATGAGATTCTTCATACTGTTGATGTTCTGTTTCTTGATGAATTTCAAACTCTAAATGAGTTCCAGCTTCTGGAATCCGATGGCTTTCAGCATGTTTAGTTTATGTCTTGTTTTCTGGTGAGTTGGTTATCATCAGAATTCCTTCTCCTCCAGTGGGTTCAGTTTCTGATGTCCAGGACTTCTCAACTTCTTCTTCTTCTGGTGATGAAAAGCAGTTAAAAACTTCTTTGCTAGGTTCTTCTGTTGGAGTATCTGATTTGGCAAGAAGTTCTTCATGTTGTAGTCTGTATTGTGAGTTTGTTGCAATGAGGCACAACATGCTTTCTGGTAACTCAAGAACATCTTTGTCTGATTCCCATCCATGAGTGGCATTCCAGGCTTTCATGGTATTTGAACTCCAGATATCTCCTAAAATTGGAATTTCTATGTTTCATTCAGCAAATGTTTCAGAAATGAAAATTCAAATGAACCTTGGATATGGCAGATGTGAGGTTACTCTTCCATTTCTGGTAAGGATTGATCTTTTGAGTAGGTTGAAGATTTCTGTCCCATAATCAATCTTGAACCCTGTTATGAGTCCATACATGATTGACAGAATAGCTTGACTGATTTGATGAGCTCCTCCTATCTTTGAAGTGAGGCATTTGTTCAATACTTCCATCATCACTTGCCAGAAGGCTGGCATTTCATTTCTTCTGACTGCTCCAATTTTGCTGATTTTCTTGTTCTTGTAACAAAGCTCAATGATAAAGCTTATCAAGTCTTCTCTTTTTGGTGCTTCAATGTAGTTATCAAAAACTAGAAGTTCAAGCCATTCTCTTACCCTTGCAGGAGTTAATGTTACTAAAACATTTCCCCATACATGAGCAGAGACCTGATTTTCTCCATCTTCAGTGAAAGTGTGAATAAATTGCTTTAGTAACTTTTCTGGTATTTCTCTTCCTTTTGTTAAAGCACTTGAGATTGGACATTTTATGAGATATTCTATCAAAAGTTGACATCTTTCATCATATTCCAAGTGCTCTGTATTCATCAGCAAGTTATTTTCTTTCATTGGTAAGAATTCTGTGTCTTCAACAAAAGGTACATCATGTTGAACAATTGGGATGTTGAGGTTTACTTCTGCCATCGCTGGATTTTGTTAGTTATGGTTTGAGATTTAGGAATTTTGGATTTTGAGTGAAAACAGGGGATATTGAGGTTTGAAGTTCTTATGAAGAAGGTGAGTGATTTTTGAATTTCTGCTAAGTTTGAGTTATATAGTGAGGGTTTTAGAAGAGATTTGTGGGTTTATGGAGTTGAGGAGACATGGAACGTGTCTTGTAATGGCGGTTAAAGATCATTAATTACCTTTATTACCTTTAGATCGTGTGATGTGAACTGCGGTTCAGAATGTAACGGTTGGATCGTGGGTATCAAGACATTTAATGATGGTTGATCGTGTAATCGTGGTTATGCCTTCTCAACTTGTATTTTCTTCAATCATTCCAAAAAAAACTTTTAAACTGAATTTTGATTGGAGAATTCTATCAGTCACATGACACCCTTTCATTTTTGTGGACCCCATTTTGTCAAAGGTCCAATCAGCTTTCTTCTTAACATTCCTCCCTCTTTATAAGTCAAAATTCCATTCTGATGATGTCATCAGAAATTCAACATAAATTCTGTTAAGAATGTATATTTTCTTTTGATTTGAATTTTGTTGACCTTTCAAGTGTGGTCAACAGAAGTCAACTATTTTCAACAGAATTTCTTAATTGAAATTTCCCCTTAACTTGTGAGCTTTTTCAACAGATTTCTGAAGTTTCTTTATTGGAAGAAAGATATTCTTAGTATCCATTTTTTTAGATGAGAGGGAATGAGAAAAGGTCAGTAGACTTACATATGATTTTCTGGTGGCATCTAAGTCTTTTGTAAAAAAAAAAATCTTTTAGAATTTTCTGATACTTTCTAAAGCTATTTATCATTTTGAAGCTTTATCAGAAAAAAAATTCAGAAAAAGAAATTTTAAGTTATATTACCAGATTTCAGTTTCATGTCATCAGAAACTCAGAGTTTTGTGTCAAATGATTTGTTTTCTGATGATCATGCGTTGATTATGAGAATATTTGACTTCTCATTTATCTTCGCCCATTTTTCTTTCCCCCCAAACCATGAACCAGAAAACAAAGCAACATTAGGAATATACAATATTAACATGTTAACAAGGAGAATATCTACACACACTAAGTTAAACAAAAATGACCTAATCAAGGTCCATCCCTTCTCCATGAATCATTTCAAAGAGCAACCATAGTTCAGTCACCAAACAAGAATTCTGATCAGTAGGTATGAGCATGTTGAGATTCATGTTTTGTTGAAGTCTAATCTCAGCTCTGGGAAAACCTGCAGGAACACTCCAAAGCCTAGCTGACTTGTGATTATCCTCATCAGAAAAAGAGGATAAACCAAGAATGGCTTGCCAGACCACAGATTGCTTGCAATATCTTTTATTAGATAATATGTGTAATTGTACGGTGTGTCTAGTATGAGTGCTCGTACAGGCTCCATCAACCTATAGGAGGCTTCTTTATGGTTGATAACCTTCTTTGAGAAGCATGCTCCAATTTGTGTGATCAGATATTGCCATGGCTTGATGAAGCCATTCTTGGTGATTGCTCCTAGTGGGTTTGCAGGATTGTAACCCATCTGCTCCAAGGTTTCATTTATTTGTGCTCTTGTGAACATCACAACTTCATTATCATCATTGAGTTGCAGAACCGTCCTGATGATATCTTCAGTTACAAGAATTCTTTGGTTAAGCACCACACTTTCGACAGAAATATGTCCTCTACCCTCATATTCTAATAATTTTGCATTTTTCCAAAACATTTGAAGAATGTCTGGGTAGACCATTTTGTGGGCTGTGAGGGCATATTTCAAACGACTTCCCCTGATCAGGTTCAGTATGGTTTGGCATCCTTCCCATTGAGGACCCTCAAGGTTGGTCCTCAGTCTAATATTGTGATAAGGATAGTGAGGAAGTGGGAATCGACCAGCATTGATGGTGAGCATGTTTGTGAGAATGAAGGAGTGTGAGTATGAAGGAGAAGATGAAGTAGAATTTTCTAGGGTTTCCTTATGTGATGGTGACAGTCTTAGCTCATGGTGATGATCATTTATAGTAAACTTGAAGGTTGCCATAAATGATATCTACCTACTTATAGATTTTGTTTCATCACAATCTTTGTTATTTAATTTTCTATCAGATGGCATAAGGAATAACTTAGATAAACTCTCTTGCATTAATGACTTAGGCGGCCATTTTCTGATAATTCATCATGATTACCTGCCTATATGTCACTTCTATCTCCTTAATATTGATGAGGTGTAATGAATGGCAGAGAGAAAAGTTTAACTACCATTAACGAGTTCCCAGAAAATTTTTCTGCCTATGACGTTATCAACCCTAAGAAAAAAATGCAATTTAAATTATAAGAATTCTAAAAGACAAATTTAAAAACAGATGATAAATCTACAGTTTTGTCTACGTAAATATGAGATATGAATAAAGATGGTGACATGCATGAATTTGTTCTGATAATCAAGGATTATACTGATGTTTTAACAAGCTTTCTAAAGTTTTATCAGAATTTCTGATGATTCATCAGAAATTCTGATGATTTATCAGATTGATGATTTCCTTTATCAGAAAACTGTTGTTTATCCTTTGTCTATCAGAATTAATTTTTTTTGTTCCTTGATTATCATCAAAACCAATTTTCAAGCATTTTTCTGGTAAAAGGTTACCTGTAAACCTTTATTTCAGAGTTGATCATAACTCAGCAGATTGTACTTTAAGCCTTCTACATAGGCTACTTTTTCTATGGTCAAACATCCATACCTTATGCATCCATATCCCATAATCCTCCCTTTTACTCCATTCCCAAAATTAACAATTTTACCCAGTTTTGAAACAAAGTTATTGAGTAAGCTCCTGTCTCCAGTCATGTGCTTGGAGCTTCCAGAATCGCAGTACCAGATCTGCTGCACATGATGGTCCTGAAATGGAAAAATTAGAGGGTTTTTGGTACCCAGACTTGCTTGGGTACTCTTTCTGATGAGATTTTAATGACATTGTTTTCTCTTGATGGTCTTTCATCAGAATATCTGTCATATGCTGAGCCATAAACAAATTTTTCACTTTTCTTTTGGAGATGGTGTTGAACCAGCTTTAGTATGTCAACACACATACAAGATTCAGAATTTTCTGATTTCTTTTCTTGTGATGGAATGAGTGGATAACTTTGAAACAATGAGGGAGCTGCTTCTGGAATATTTAATGATTTTTGTTTGGTTTCACTCCTTTTTGCTTTAAAGTTGGGTTGTGAGATTTCAAAAGAGTTCTCAGAATTGGTTGATTTGCAAGATTAAGAGTCAGATTCTGATGTAAATTTATCAGAACTCTGATGTGTTGCTTTTACAAAGATGGTGGATTTAATTTCACTTGTTTTTACATACCCTAAACCCTCTCCTTTGTTCTTTGGTGTAGATTCAATAAAGTTATTGAATTCCTTAGCTTTTTGAAAACCTCTTACATTAATTTCCTTGTCATGAATTCTTTTTATAAAGATCTCTACTTTCTTTTTCATAAAATTCAATTTTAGCTCTGTGATCTAAGCTTTCTTTTATTAGTAATTGGTTTTCAAGTATAACTTTATTCATGGTCTTTTGCAACTCATCAGATTTTTTACTATCTTTTATCTTGCAGATTTAGAAAATCTAACATGAGCTTGTTTAACTTGTGTTCAAGATCAAGATTATCTAAATTTACCTTCTGTTCTGAAGTTTCTGGAAATTCATCAGAAAGTGCCATAAGGCAGAAATTAGCTATCTCTTCTTCTTCTTCATCAGAAGAATCATCAGATAGCCATGTATCTGTCCCTGCAATCAAACTGACTTGTTGTTGCTTCTTTGCTTCTTCCAGCTTCTTCTCATAATATGCAACATCCTTCAGTTTCTTGGTCTTGCACTCTGATGCATAGTAACCCTTTTGTTTGCATTTGTAACACACAACTTCAGCCTTTCCCTTATCCTTTGATCTACCTTCTTCCCTAGATCTTCCATCCATCCTCCCTCTGTCACTTTTCTGGTATCTTTGGCCTCCTCCCTCAACCTCTACTCAAAGGTTTTAGTGAGCAGTGCAATTGCTTCAGCAAAAGCTGAAAAATCTGATGATGTATCAGAAATTTCAAGATTTTGACTGTTTAAAGGTTGTGGATCATTGGTGGGTGTTCTTTGTGAGTTTGAGATTAAAGCTAAAGATCCCCCTCTTTGAATGGATTCTTCAAATATTTCTTCTTCTCTGGGGACCAGAATGCTGTATAAGTCATGAAGACTCATATTACCTAGTTCTAAGGTGGAGGACAAAGTCATGGTTAGACTTCTCCATTCTCTAGGTAAGGCATCCAGGAATTTTATGTTTCTTTCATCATTTGATTTTGTTATCCCAAATTTCTTTAGCTCATTCAAAAGTTTTGTAAATCTTTGATATGTTTCATTTAATCTTTCATTTGGTAAGCTTTTGAATCTCTCATATGAGGAAACATTGTTTGTTCTTTTGTTTCTTTTCATCCTTTCTCCTCCATCAAAAAGATTTTCAAACTGATCCCATATTTCCTTAGCTGATGCACATGCATCAACTTGAGAAAATATGTCATTAGGGATAGCCATTATTAAAAGTGACTTTGCCCTTTCATCTGCAGCTACCAGATCCTTCTCTTCCTGGCTCCAAAGTGTTTCACTTTTGGGAGCCCGAGAGGCAGGGATTTCTGGTATTTGATCAGTTGCTGGAATAGCTGGTATTTCAGTTATTGGTACATGTGGACCCCTTTCAATGGATTGAAACAGAGCTCGGTCATGTCCATTAAGGAAATTAACCATCCTGATTTTCCATTGTGGGTATTCTTCTCTGACTAGAGTCGGAGGTTTAGACATAGAACCAATATTGAAAGCATTATTCCATGTTTAAAAGCTGGCCATGTTTAGAGAAAAGAAGATGAGCGATTGATCATTTGAAAATGATTTATTCAATCTACTCTGATACCAATTGTTGGTCCCAGTTTGGACTTAAAACTTCTTTTCACGTAATATGGCAAGTGATTTCAACAGATGTGAAAATAGTGTGCTGAAATAGAAATCAGACTTTCAAGAAACAAGACCTACAAAATTTTCAAGTTTATATCACTTTGAAACAAAATGGTTTACAAGGTGATTGTAAGATTATTATCTATTACAAATGAATACTTATGAATTCTGATGTGAAAGGACAATGGAGTTTGTAGTATGTATTGAATGCTAAGCTTAACTCATTGTTCTCTGCTTGATGAGCCTTCTATTTATAGACGACTTGAATACATGAATAAACATTTGTTTATTCATGTATATTCCCTGCAAAAAGTAGCTTCTTGACATATTCATTGAATCCAATAATCAAGTTGCCTTTGTCATCATGATATCCAATAATGTCAAGTTGCTTCTGTTAGTGTAGCAGGATAGAACTGATTTTTAGACAAGTGGGGTTTTATCAGAATTTCTGATAACCACTTCATCAGAAATTCTGGTGAACAAATCATCAGAAACTGATGATCATAATTTTCAGAAACTGATGATATTTCATCAGAAATATCATCAGAGCTATCAGAAAGACCTTCTTTGATAATCTTCTTTTGCTCTTGATGTATCAAAAATATCATCAGACGATTCTGTCAAGATCTATAGGATTAAGGGACCTACGATTGGCATCAGAGCATTAGGCTCTTGATTGGCTTGGTTCAGAATTGTTTGCTGCAGAAAACTGGAGATTTTGGCTGTTTAGAGGCGGAAAACAGGAAGTAGAAAAAGTTGTTTAGAGTTTCTGCGTTTTTAATACTGATTCTGCATTTTTGTTGTGGTTGTTTTTGCAAAATTCTGGATGGATTTTTGTCACACCCCAACCGATGGCGGAAACATCGGGGCGGGACGAACAAATCGCTCAAAGCATCATAACGCTACTTGTTTCGATATAGATTAATTCAAAATTTCATATTAAACTAAATTGTCATACAAAACCAAGACATAGTCAAACTTGTATCAAAATTGTTCAAAATTCAAACATGTTCAAACATTGTTTTTCTAAAATGAGTTCCTAAATTCATCCTAGCTTGATTTCTTGTTTTCCTTTGCCTATTCAACCGGCAACATGTACTAAAATAAAATCAATAAAATGTTGGCGAGTATACAAGTTTAATACATAGCATATATAGTTTAAAACTCGTGTCCAACATGATAACATATTACAAGTTTCAACATGCTACCTAGCGTAATCAAAATGTTAACCTAAGTCTCCAACGCGTTAACTGTACCATTCCTACATCGTTGCCACGAGGAGGACGTAAAAGAATCAAACTCAACAATACCCCAAGTCTCAAGGGCGATGTGTTAACCCTATAGCGCTATAATTGTCAAGGTGGCTAAACATAAGATTCAACGTTCACATAGCATATAAGACTCACAAGTATCATGTTTTCATGTTTAATAACGGACAGAGTATGTTTCAAACAAGTTTCAAGTGTCACGTGTTTTTATAGAATACATGTTGCATCCCAAGGTGTTAAAAGCAAAAAGGGATCGAGTATACTCACAGTGGGTGCTTAGAATCTAAACACTGCCTAGTTGGATCGAAGGGAGCGCTGGATCAGCCTGTGTGCGGGAACAGAGCATAAGTCCTCTAAGTGCTGACCCGGTTGGGAACAGAGTGTCGAATGGTGCGAAAAACAGGTTAAGTGGTCGACAGACTATCTGAGCGGATGGTCATCCAGACGGATGGGTTCCATCCGAACGGATGGTCATCCGAGCGGATGACCATTTGAACGAATGTTCATTCGAACAGTGTGTGGGTGTCTATGAACTGTTAAAGTTTTCGATCTTTTGATCATAGTGTCCTACAAAGACAAACAACAATTGTTATCACGGGCAGATCATCTGGACGAATGGTCAGCCGATCGGATGGCCATTCGGACAGATGGTCAGTGATTGAAGTTTTTTTTTGTAAAATTTTCTAAGTAAAAGTTTTGAGTTAACGGAGACAGCGTAACGATGTGTCAAGCAACGGAAACACACCAAATCCAGTTCTTTCGGTCGAATGGGTATCACCCCTTCGGACATACGAGTTGTTCTTGATGGAAGTTCATGTTTGACCCGTTAATCGGTCCATCTCTCCGGTGGAAATCCGTTTTCAAGCCGGATCTCGACTAAGGAATGAGTCGAGGGTCTGATTGAGTCTGATTTTACCGGTGCTTTGTATAAATCAGAAACAAGTTTGTAAAACGTTAAAGTTTATCAGATCTGAGTCGAAAACACGTGAAAATCCTCTAGATCTGGTATAAAACGTGAGAATCCTTTAGATCTTGATAAAAATTGTGAAAATCCTTTAGTTCTGGAACTAATCTTGGTTAAATGGTGCTCCACAATAGTTTGCATAAGCAACCGAGTGGAAACCATCTTCAAGAGGTTCAAATCAGTTGGTTTTCAAGAAAAAGTTGAAGTGTTCGTGTGATTTTGATGAAGAAGATGGCAGAGGTGAAAAGTGATTATTGATGAAGATTAAAGGAGTTTGAGGTAAAAAGCTTACAATTTGGCCTTGAATCGCGACTGAAATCGTCTGAGAGCATGTGGGTGGATGGCAGAGGTGAAAAGTGAGAATGAAGGGTTAAGTGCACTATTTATAGTTGACAGCGACAGGTCCATTCGACTGAATGTGATCGGATGGGTTGAGTCGGTGCAAGTGGCAAGTGTCGGATGGCGTCTTGTCGAATGGCCATTCGGACGGATGGTAGCCGGTTCGCGTGTGTTAGTTTTCCGTCTTTGGTTTGTTTTGCGAGCGAGGTTAAATGTTTGCGTTGCGTATTATTGTGAGTAGCCATTACATATAGTATTATTATACTTGGGCGTTCAAAATGTCATAAATAACACTAGAAGTTTCCATGTTTCAAGTTCGCGTTTAAGCTAGTTTCTCATTCATTAAGTATCAAAGCATCACAAAGAATCAAGAATCTAAAACACATTGTTCACACATATAAGAAGCATCACAGGAAGCATCACATTGAGTAAAAGTTTCATATAGTTTCACATAATTAAGATTCAAACAATTCATTTCTCATTATGACCGATCGTCTCGAGTGTAAAAGCATAACAAGATAGGAAGTACGGTAAGACATGCTAAGATAATAAAAGTATCGAAACGCAGGGCGTTACAGTCTCCCCTCCTTTAGGAGATTTCGTCCCCGAAATCTAAGAAGAAGACTAAACAAAGAGCTGTGGATACTTGGTTTTCATTTCACTCTCGAGTTACCAAGTGAATTCGGCGCCACGCTTTCCTTCCCATTGAACCTTGACTATGGAAATTTTGTTGTGCCTTAGCTGCTTGGTACCTCGGTCCATGATTTCGACCGGTTTTTCCACAAAATGAAGAGTCATTTATTTGCAAGTCTTCGATGGGGACCTGAAGTTCCTCATCTGCTAAGCACTTCCTGAGATTAGAGACATGGAACGTTGGATGTACGTTGCTAAGCTCTTGAGGTAAATCGAGTCGGTAAGCCACCTTACCAATCCTTTCGAGTATCTTTAAAGGACCCACATAGCGAAGGGCAAGCTTTCCCTTTTTACCAAAATGTATCACTCATTTCCAGGGAGGTACCTTGAGTAGAACGTGGTCTCCAACATTGAATTCCAAAGGCTTACGCCTTTTGTCAGCATAGCTCTTTTGTCTGCTTCTAGCCTTGAGCAAGTTGTCACGGATTTGAAGAATCTTATCTGTCGTTTCTTGGATGAGCTCAGGGCCAGTAAGTTGCTTGTCACCAGTCTCATGCCAACTGATGCGAGATCGGCACTTGCGACCATATAAAGCTTCGAAAGGAGCCATCTGAATACTGGAATGGTAGCTGTTGTTATACGAGAACTCGATCAATGGTAAATGTACATCCCAATTACCACCAAAGTCGATGACACGGGAACGAAGCATATCTTCTAGGGTGTGAATAGTGCGTTCAGTCTGTCCATCCGTTTGAGGATGAAAGGCTGTACTAAGATTCAAGTGGGAACCCATAGCGGACTGAAAAGTTTACCAAAGACGTGAAGTGAAACGACTATCGTGGTTAGAGATAATGTAAAGGGGTATACCATGACAACATATGATTTCATCGATGTAGATTCGAGCAAGTTTCTCCACTTTGAAATCTTCACGAATAGGAAGAAAGTGGGCAGATTTGGTCAAACGGTCTATGATTACCCATATGCTATCATGACCGGAAGGTGTACGAGGGAGTTTAGTTATGAAGTCCCTGGCAATGCTATCCCATTTCCAAACAGGGATTTCGGGTTGTTCGAGAAAACCTGAAGGACGTTGATGTTCGGCTTTAACCTTTGAGCAAGTGAGACACTTCGAAACGTAAGAGGCTATGTACTTTTTCATACCAGGCCACCAATAGAATATACGCAAGTCATGGTACAACTTATCAGCATCGTGATGAATAGAGTATTGGGATTTGTGGGCTTCATTCATGATGAGCTCACGAAGATTGTCGCGATCTAGCACCCAGATGCAATTGAGATAGTATTGAAGTCTATCAGACTTTGTCACAAGTTGGTCTATTGAAGCACCTCGTATTTCAACGATTAGACTACCTTCGTTAGCTGACGAGTATTAAGCTTCACGAATACAAGCATGAAGATCACTAGTGATATGGAAATAGCGGATGCTACTAACATGAGTCTTACTACTAAGAGCATCGGCCATGACATTCGCCTTGCCAGGATGGTAGCGAATCTCGCAGTCGTAGTCGTTAAGTAACTCTACCCATCGTCGTTGACGCATATTCAGTTCCTTTTGGTTAAAGATGTGATGTAGGCTCTTATGGTCAGTGAAAACCACACACTTGGTACCTGATGTCTGTCGTTAAGGACATGCAAAAACCGCAATAAACTATCTAGATAGAGTAAGTCGGATATCGAACCAGAGGAGCATTGTGGAAAGTGTGTAACGTTAAGTATTTATTAACTAATGCAGAAAAGTAATTTTTTGTGGTTTGATTTGTAGATTAACTAAATTACGAATTAAGAACTTGAGGTTTTAAACAATAGGAAAAAGAAAGGTTCCTCCGAATTTCAGGTTTGCAAACAAGTTCAGTTATGTGTTTAATCAAAACATTCACATAGACATAAATATTTAACCTAATTAACTAATTGTAATAACCAACGACTAAGTACTCCGGTCAATACATAACAGGAGGTTATCGAATGATTATCAATTACAATTACAAACCCCAACCGCATGTCAAATATATCCCAATTACTAGAACTCTCGGGAACTGAATGCTTAGAAATTAAGGTTTAAATAAATGCAACCAGTTATAATCAGTCAATTAAATCCATGCTGAAAAGCATCTAATGCTTAGATCACCAAGTTACAATGATTAAAAACACATAAAGGTACCTAATTTCACAAACCCTCCATCCGGAGGAAACCATAAAAAACTAGCCGCTCATAGTGGTTGATTTGGTTCGAATCTCCACCCTGCCGTCGAAGATATGACGATGATTATATATGGCATTAATTTAGCTCCATAATATACTCCATAAATTCGTGTGCGTGAATGTGTGGATGGACCCTCTTGGCTGCCAAATTCGTCTCTTCTCTCACAACTAAAGTCCAATATCTCGGCCCAATAGTCCACTCCCTATTCAGCCCAATTGGGAAGTCCACATGCATATTAATGATGTTGATATATCCTTGACTTTTGTTTCAATTGGCCAGCCTCCCGAGATTGGTAGATGCACTCTTCCAATTAGTGGATGAGTCTTGTTATATATCCATCAAGCCCAAAAATTCGGCCCATACTCCAACAACACGTGCAGCCCACGATGTTATGTTTCCTTCTTTTGAATTTTGTGAGAATAATAAAATACGATGATGGTGTTGAATCTTGAAAATCAATTTCAATAATTCTCCTCCACCTAGAAGTCTGCGTGACTTTAGATGATGATTTGATGGCCTCATTTTTCCTTACTCACGTGCACCTCCTTCTCTTTTCTAGGATGAATGATGTTTCAATTAATTGCCCAATTTTCATTCACTTTGATTAATAAGCGCTGCCCTTTATAATTTAGCGTAGCCTACGGTGTATAGCCGTAGGTTACGTTCCGTAAGTTCTGTAAACCACTTGTTTTGTAGACCGTAGCTTATGCATGTATACCGTAATGTTATGTTAGAGACTTGCTGGAAACATCTTGGCCATATTAGCTTTCAACAAATGACATACAAGCCACTGGACTTCGTCGTTTCGTGTTTCTCATACATTCAAGCTATCTCTTCGACCCGAACATCTACCGAATGATATCTTCCGCGTTGTTTATCATCCTTGGTTGTTCCACTTCATCACCAAACGTTGTAACTTCACCGAATTAAGTGATTTACCTAAAAAACCACAAACACTCATAGTTAACACATTCAAGGCACATATTTGCTTAAAACACAATAAGCATGTAATATAGCACACTTTAACACCCGGATTTCACACTCTCCATCAGTACCATATAGGTAGTGTCGCCAGATCTTTAACGCAAAAACAACTGCGCCAAGCTCTAAATCGTGGGTAGTATAGTTTCTCTCATGTATTTTGAGATATCGCGAGGCATAAGCGATGACCTTGTCCCGCTGCATGAGCACACAGCCAAGACCACGGTTCGAGGCATCGCAATACACCACGAAATCATCATTCCCATCAGGGAGAGCAAGTACAGGAGCATTTCAAAACAGATTCTTAAGAGTTTGAAAAGATTCCTCTTGCTCGGGACCCCAAGCAAAAGGTTTCTCTTTCTGAGTCAACGAAGTGAGAAGTACAACGATCTTTGAAAAGTCCGAGATGAATCGACGGTAATAACCCGTCAATCCTAAGAAGGAACGAATCTCAGATGCAGATTTAGGCGTGATCCAATTCTTCACTGCTTCAATATTGGAAGGGTCAGCATGGATTCCTTGTTTGCTAACAATGTGTCCGAGAAATTGTACTTCTTTAATCCATAATTCGCACTTAGAAAACTTTGCGTATAAGCGTTCACCACGATAGTTCTAACATAAGGCGTAAATGGCGTTCATGATCAGCTTGGGTTTTCGAAAAAATAAGAATATCATCAATGAAGACTATCACAAAACTATCCAAGTAAGGTTTACAAACACGATTCATTAGGTCCATGAACACGGCGGGTGCGTTGGTCAAGCCAAAAGGCATAACTACGAACTCGTACTATCCATAACGAGTGCGAAATGTGGTTTTGGGGATATCTTCTTCGAGAACATGGAGATGATGATAACCAGATCGAAGGCCGATTTTAGAGAAATAACTTGCACCTTGTAGTTGGTCAAATAGATCGTCGATGCGAGGGAGAGGATAACAGTTCTTGACTGTGAGTTTGTTAAGTTCTCGGTAGTCGATGCACATACGAAACGAACAATCTTTCTTCTTGAAAAATAGCACTGGAGCACCCCAAGGTGAGGTACTTGGACGTATAAAACCTTTGTCGAGTAATTCATGCAGTTTACTAGTTAACTCTTGCATCTTAGAGGGTGCAAGTCGGTAAGGAGCCTTGGCAATAGGAGTCGAACCAGGTATGAGATCAATACGAAAATCAACAGATCGAGGAGGAGGAAGACCAGGAAGATCTTCAGGAAAGATATCAAGGAAATCACACACTACTAGAACATCGCTTACACTCTTTCCCTTGCCCTTTTCTTTCACTATTTGGGCTAAAAAGGCAAAGTACTGTTTACGTAAGCATTTATTCGCTTGAGTGCACGACATAAGTTTCAGTCCTCTAGATGGTCGGTCTCCGTAGACGTGCAAAGTATCACCAGATGGGAGAGGTAAACGAACATACTCCTCAAGACAAGCGATTTCAGCATGGTTCTTACGCAACCAATCCATGCCTACTATGATATCGAAGCTACCCAATTGCATGGTTATGGGTCAATAGTGAAAAAGTGATCGTTAAGAGTCAGGAGACAATCACGGAGAATAGAGTCGACGAAGATAGACTTACCATCAGCAATCTCGACTGAGAACGACTTAGGTAGCTTAGAGTGTGCACAGTTTAACAAAGATTCAAATTCAACGGACACAAAACTTTTGTCTGCACCTGTATCAAATAGGATTGAAGCGTGTAGATCATTAACTAGAAACGTACCATTAACGACGTCATTGTCATTCTGATCTTGCTTGGCGTTGATGTTGAAGGTACGTCCTCGCGGGGCTTGCTGTTGTGGCTGCTCTTGATTCAACTAGGGGCACTGAGGACGGAGATGAGTGGTATCACCACACTTGTAGCAGGCTCGAGCATTGGTCGCCGATTTGGGGTTCTGGGGAGCTTGTTGAACTTGATTGGTCTGGCGGCAGTAGGGAGCAATGTGACCATAGCGGTTGCAGGAAGTATCGTGGCGACAAGCAGAGTTAGCAGGATGATGATAGTGACAGGTGTCACATTTGGGATGAACCCCAGTGTATGACTTCTTGGTGTTATCAGGAGAAGCAGGGTTTGGAGTTGCAGCAGGTACAATCGTATTGCAGCCAGAATTTTGAGACTTTCGTTTCTTGTTCTTGCTGCCACTTGATTGCTGGGTGATCTGGTTAGCTGGTTTCAAGGGGGCAGGTGTGCCAAATTGTTTATCACGAACACGGTTGTTGTTCAGACTTGCTGCGAGACGGTAAACTTCTTCGATGGAATCTAACTTAGTTGCTTCAATGTAGTCACGCATGGAAGAGGGTAACCCGTGAATGTACTTCATGATCATGCGCTTAGGAGTAGACACCAAATGAGGCATGATTATGCTGAGTTGCTTGAAACGGGTAGTATAGGCCAGATTGTCATCACCAACTTGTTTCAGATGCCAAAATCCATCCTCAAGTTTCTGCTGCTCATGCGGAGGGCAAAATTCGAGCATCATCAATTCCCTAACCTCGGCCCATGGTAATGCATAGGCTTCATCATTGGAGCGGATGTTTCTCTCATTGGTCCACCATTCCAAAGCTCTGCCTTGGAAAACACCAGTTGCGCTCCTAGTCTTAAGATGCTAAGGGTATTAGCTGTTGATGAAAGTAACTTCGATGCTGTCAAACCACTTCAGCATTGCAGTCACCCCATCACTGCGCGTGAAAGGCTTAGGGTTGCAAGAGACAAAGTGTTTGTAGTTGAAGCTCACAGGCTTAGGTTGGACCGCTTTCGAGTCAACGGAGGAGGGAGGAGTGTTTGATCCCTGGATTTCAGTGACAATCTTGGGAACAATGCGTGCAATCTGGTCGGCCATAAAAGACATCATTTTCTTCTGGGAGTTGGCCTTAGACCTTTTGTTGGAAAGTCAGCTTGATGACATGTAAAGATTCAGACCAAGGATCAGGTGAGACTCGATCGTAATGTTGTTAAATTGATTCGTATCACAGAGTATATCATATAGCACATAAATGTTTCAAATAGTATGACATTTGCACATATGTTTCATGTAGCATAACAAGTTTCATATTGTATCACATAGAATAATGAAAGTGTCATAAATTTAATTTGTTCACGAGAGGTTTTTATTGTTTTAGATTGCGAAGATACATGCGAAGTGCATAACAATCTTGAAACGAGCGAAATAATAATAAGTATAAAACCACATAATAATCGAGATAACATAAAAGAGAGGCTCATAAAAAATGGGATTATTTCGGGTAGAGAAACGTTGACTATTCCAAAGTGAATCGAAGTCCTTTTTCTAATTAAGGAAACGTGCTTTGGCCTAATAGATAAATATTATCATCGATAAACGACTAACGATATTTTTTGTGACAACTGTACTCTGTAATCGATGTACGATGTAAAACAATGTTTATTTTTAATAAAACAATTTGCTTTGGTGTTATTATATGTTTTTTGATGTTATTATGTGTGCAATTATGTTTGGTGATTTTACAATTCGATTCTATTCCGATTTCAAGCTTTAAATCGCTTTCTGGAAGGTTATACGCGCACAGATGCGTAAATATAACCAGTTTAATGCAACACACACGCCGGAATAGTGACATATACTTAACATACCTTAAATAACCTTTACATAACTTAGAAATAAGTTTTAAAGGCTTTGGTATGGCAAAAACAAGTTAATTCGCTTACAGGGACTAAACTTGACAAACTGCGAAAGTATGCCAATCTGTACTATAACGAACTTTCCGGAACATGACCATAAGTTAAACATACCACAAATATCCTTTGCATAGCTTAGAAATAGGCTTTAAGGGGTTCGGTATGCTAAAATAAACTTTTGGGTCATTCAGGGACTAAAAGCGTCAAAAAGTGCACAAGTTTGCACTTTCGCGCAAATCTCACGTTCTGAATACATCCGGACATCCAAAAATTTATGTAAGCATTATGATATTATGTTTTAGTGTTTGGCATGAGAAAAATCCATTCGTCGCGTCATTTGGATCATTTTTCGCGCTTGTGCGCATTCCGTCGTAATTAAGCGAACATCGTGTTCGTACGACCAAACGAACCGACATCCGAGATATTTTTGAGCATGTTTTGAGTTCCCTATTCTTTAACTTCATCTTAGAGCCTTGAAATGAGGTTAACGGGGTTCAAACGCATCGAAAAGAGCTTAAACGGGCTGCAGGGACCATTTCTGCCATTTTTGAAAGTTTTCTGAAACTGGTAGGCAGTGGCGTAGCGCGAGCCCTAAGGGCCTATGCAGTCGTGCTACGCGAGCACCTTATCTGGACAGAAACATCAGTTTTGCACTTTCGGGACCAGATTCGATGTATTAACAGCTACAAACAGCCTTTCAAACACTCCAAAGGCCAAGCCAAGTGTCAAACTCTTATGGTGGATGGCAAATGAGCCACCATAACATTTTGACAAGTGTACGGGCTAGATCATTCCCCCTTTTCCAAGAAACGATCTTAACGGTTACCCGAAAACTATAAATACCCAACCCCACCCATTGCAAAACCCACCAAAATCTGATCTAAAAGACTCTAAGTTGAACCATTGTTTCATACCTGAGTTATTTGGATCGAGATTAGCTTTCGGGGACCCTTTGTGTAATAACCCTAAATTTAAAAATCATTATTCTAGAAAATAAAAGAACAATAATAATATATATTTATATTATAATCCATCTTTCTGTATATCAACCAAAACTATTATTAGTATTTATAAATTACTCACTAAGAAACCCTAATTAAGACACCCAAGTGATTCTGCACCAACCCTAGAATTTTCAGAATTTTCAGAATCAGGATTAGGGCCCCTAAAACTCAGGGGGGGTATTCCCTACTTGATAATTATCTTCATAACTTGCGGACGAAGTTGAGATTTTAAAAACTGTCGACTCAGCTAGGCTAGTCCCACATGTGGCAACCCTATGCATAAAATAAGTTGCCACGCGGCCCGCGTAAGAATAGGTTAAATGTCACGCGGGCCGCGTCAAGGTCAAAATTTCAGTATAAATAGAGGATGTTGGGACTTGATTCTGGGCACAAAAACGACGAAGAAACTCAGAATACTCACTGAGATATCGTCCAATTACTCTCAAAACACACACGAAACACTAATTAAGTATAGCGGGGTGCTGCAGAACAAGGTAATAACTCGATCGCTATTACGATTCATTGTCCGATCGATCAATATATCCAATGGATGTTTAAGTGCCGCCCACATTAGGGTTATACTTTGTCGTTCGTCATTAATTTGACGGATCATCGTTAATTCGATGGATAAAGTATTGTACTTTGTCGTTCGTCATTAATTTGACGGATCATCGTTAATTCGATGGATGAAGTATCGCACTTTGTCGTTCGTTGTGAGAATTTGATCTCGTGAGTTATCGTAAAGGCTGCATTAAGTTACTAACCTAGTTTGTGTGCATGTTATTTAAATTAGGTTAAAAGACTAATCAGTAGTCTAAACTCTGTCCGTATAAATCTGAAATATTATCACAAGGTAGCTTCACTTTGGAATTATTAAGGTACGGATCCTTACCCCACTCCTTTTTGCTTCATATTGAAATTGTTATAACCCACTAAATTAATATATCTTTTAAAACTCCTCACGTCTTTGATTATCGATTCATTTGACAGTCCGTTCAAATTCTATTCTAATCATTTGACTTAAGTTTTCATGTCATGCGATAGTATTATGTTAGTTGTATTCATTATCGCATGTTCCAATATATGTTCCGTTTTGTTATGAAAATAAGTTTTATAAGTTATGTGAATAAGACCATTTGTACTCTGTTACCCTGAGTATCGCTTCTCGTGGAGTGTCCCACGAGCATGTTGTTGCGGCATCGACATCATGTGCTCCATCCGTGACGGAGAGATTAGTTCACGGCGTCTCTTAAGTACAAGTGTGGTACATATAAGCTATTAGGAGGCGTATGGATCGATCCTAGGATTTAAGTATAAGGAGGTGGATAACGGGTATGCCAATTCGCCATCTCATGTGATAATTATGCAGGAGTAGCTACCTGTGTATTGTCACGTTTTAAGTTTGCTCATGGGTACATCCGTAAGATATGTTTATGAAATTATGTTTTTGCATCGTATCATTTTCACAATAAGTTCCCTTCGGATAACATTTCTATAAAGCGTTAATTGTTATTTGAGCCTATTATTCCGTACTGAGCATTCGGCTCATTCCGTAAATTTTTGTATATACAGGTCTGCATGTTACTTTGGGCGGGGAAAAGAGAGAAGAATAAAGCCTAGGAATAAATCTGAAGATATTAGTTAATAAAGTCGAATGTTTCCACTTGTATATTAACCTTAAGTTTCGTTGTTATGTGGTTGTATCCTTATCAAATAAATAAATGGAATTATGACTTTTGTTTATGATATCACTGTTATTGTGACACGTCAGCCCTTCCGGGTTGGGGTGTTACAGCTATGGTATCAGAGCAAAGGCTCTTTCCTGTAGAAAACTTGAAGATAGTAATAAAAACCTGTGAGAAATGGGTAGATATCTATGATAGGATTCAACTTGATCTCTTATTTGGATTAATTCCTATATTTATTCGTATAGATATGCCTCCTCGTCGTCCGCTACGTAGGAGTACTCGTACTAACCATGTACGTAACAACACTTCTTCGAATGAGACTCCAGTTGATCCAAGCGTAATTAATGCTATCAACCAGGCTGTTGCCGGGTTGCTTCCAAACCTTGTTGCTCAAACCGCTGAGGCCGTTATTCAACAAACTCGTCATCCAGAAGGCACTAACACTAATCCAACCTCTGGTGGAGAAACTCGTGAGAATACCACGAACCATACTAACTATAGTATAGACATATGGATCGCTAAATTCCAAAAACAAAAGCCGAAATCCTTTAGTCACGCTACTAATCCAGTCGAAGCAAGAAACTGGATAGCTCATGTTGAAAAGATCTTCGGAGTTCTTGGAGTTCCGGATCAATACAAAGTTAGACTGGCTACCTACAAACTTGAAGATGACGCACAAACTTGGTGGGAAGGATATAAGCAAGTCAAAGGAAGGGATGATTTTGACGCTAATCTTTCATGGGTCGACTTTCGTAATATCTTTTACGACAAGTATTTTTCGACCGCTGATAAAGAAGCTTATATCAGGGAGTATGCAGTGATTCGACAGGGAAGTGATGAACCAGCCTCTGAGTTCATTACCCGATTTTCAAGGTTGGCTAGTATTGTAGGAGAAGTTGCAGGATCAGCAGAAGTCCAGGCAGAAAAATGCAAGTGGGCAGTCAATGATCGAATTCGGAAGTCGATCATGTACATGAAATTTAAGGATATCACCGAAGTTGCTGATGCAATCAAAACTTTTGAATTCGAAAGGAAAGAATTTTTATCTCGAACTGGGGATAATAAGAAGAGAAATAGGGAAGGACAATTTAAGCAGGAAAACGGCCAATCATCCACTACGCCACAGCATCAAGATCGTAAAGTGCAAGGAAATCAAAACTCTGGAAATCAGGCACGTCCATGGCAACCTAGACTGCAAAACCCGAGGCCTGCTCAAAACCAGATTCAGTTGTATGCAGAACCTATTAAAGCTCAACCACTGAATCAACATGTAAACCCAAATCAGATTACATATCCTCTATGTAATACTTGTGGTAAGAGACATCATGGCGTATGTCACCGAAGTACAGGAGCATGCTTTAGATGTGGCCAAACTGGACACATGATTAAGGAATGTACTAAGAAAGACACTAAGAAGAATAACCAACCCAATGTTGGAGGAAGAGTTTTCGCACTTTCTGCTAATGACGCTGCTAATGTCCCAGGTACTGTATCTGGAACTCTTCAGCTTGGTGAACGTAGTATCTATGTGTTGTTCGATACAGGAGCGACCCATTCTTTGGTATCTCATTCGTTTACTAAGTACCTTCCGATAAGACCAACTCTCTTAAATCATACCTTAACCATTTCTACTCCCATGGAAAATTCATCCGTAATTACTTACGTATATAAGGATTGTCCGATCCGTATTGAATCTATTGTGTGTAAGGCCGATCTTTTTCCAATACATATGTGTGATTTTGATGTTATTTTAGGAATCGATTGGTTGTCTAGACATCGTGTAACTATAGATTGTCATTCTCGTCGTGTTATTTTCGGTGATCTTCATCATCCTGATATTATATATCAGGGAACTCAAGCTCATAAATCTCTTAAGATTATCTCTGCGCTTAAGGCTCGAAAATTCTTATCAAACGGTTGTGCTGGATTCCTAGCATCGATTAAGGATACTTCTGCTAGTGTTAAGGGTATTGATAGCCATTCCGTTGTTAGTGAATATCCTGATGTATTTCCGGATGAACTACCAGGATTACCACCCGACCGTCAGGTAGAATTCACCATTGACTTGATCCCTGGTACCGAACCTATTTCTAAAGCTCCATACCGTATGGCTCCAATGGAACTGAAGGAGTTGAAGGAACAATTGCAAGAATTGTTAGATCTAGGATTTATAAGACCCAGTGTTTCACCTTGGGGTGCTCCGGTATTATTTGTGAAGAAAAAAGACGGTAGTATGCGTTTATGTATTGACTACCGAGAGCTGAACAAGATTACTATTCGTAATCAGTATCCTCTGCCTCGCATTAATGATCTCTTTGATCAACTTCAGGGGGCTCAGTTCTTTTCAAAAATCGACCTGAGGTCCGGGTATCATCAGTTAAAGATCAAGAATGATGATGTTCCTAAGACCGCCTTTCGTACTCGATATGGTCATTACGAATTTTTGGTTATGCCCTTTGGGCTAACTAATGCACCCGCAGTCTTCATGGATTTGATGAATCGCGTATTTCACAAATTCCTAGACAAATTCGTTATTGTCTTTATCGATGATATTCTAGTATATTCTAAGAGTCACGCAGAGCATGAAGCACATTTACATGCAGTACTTGGAACCTTGCGACATGAGAAGTTGTACGCTAAGTTTTCCAAATGTGACTTTTGGCTTAGCCAAGTGGCATTTCTAGGTCATGTCATATCAGCAGAGGGAATTATGGTAGACCCAACAAAGGTTGAAGCTATTACAAAATGGCCAAGACCTACTTCTGTTACCGAAATACGAAGTTTCTTGGGTCTTGCTGGCTATTACCGAAGATTTGTTGAAAGGTTCTCGGTAATTGCTTTACCACTCACAAAACTCCTAAGGAAAGGGGTGAAGTACTCATGGAATGAGGAACAAGAGAAAATTTTTGAAGAATTGAAAAAGCGACTCGTATCTTCTCCGATACTCGCTCTCCCTTCTGGATCAGGAGGTTACCAAGTCTATAGTGATGCCTCAAAGAAAGGATTAGGTTGTGTGCTAATGCAACATGGGAAGGTTATCGCTTATGCCTCCCGTCAATTGAAGCCTTATGAAGTTAACTACCCTACACATGATTTAGAGCTAGCCGCAGTCGTTTTTGCACTTAAGATTTGGCGACACTATCTGTATGGTGAGAGTTGTGACATCTTTACCGACCACAAGAGCCTCAAGTACATATTTACGCAGAAGGAGCTAAATATGAGGCAAAGAAGGTGGTTAGAACTTTTAAAAGATTACGACGCAAATATTCAATACCATCCAGGCAAAGCCAATGTTGTAGCTGACGCGTTGAGCCGAAAGAATTCCGGGACTATATCTTGCTTACAAATTCAGCCTCATATTAGGAGGGATCTCGAAAGAATGAACATTTGGCTTCAGGTTGGTAAATCTGATGGATATCTAGCTAGAATGCAGATTGAACCCGACCTCATATCACGGATCAAAGATGCACAAAAGCAAGATGGAGAACTTTGGGCAATTGTGCAAAATCTTGAGGTGGGTAAGCAATCTGAATTTCGTATAGACCATCATGGGGTGATTTGGTGCGGCAAAAGACTTTGTGTACCCGATGACTCCAGCCTTCGTGAGTCATTGTTAGCAGAAGCTCACAGCTCACTATTTTCGATTCACCCAGGATCTACCAAGATGTATAGAGATTTAAGACAGAACTTCTGGTGGAATGGCATGAAGGAAGACGTTGCTCGATACGTAAGTAAATGCCTCACTTGCCAACAAGTGAAAATTGAACACAAACGAGCAAGCGGTCTGTTGCAGCCATTGGATATTCCTATATGGAAGTGGGATGAGATCACAATGGATTTTGTTACTGGTTTGCCTAAGACATTCAAGAAGAATGATGTTGTATGGGTTGTTGTCGATAGATTGTCAAAGTCAGCACATTTTCTACCAATTCAGCAAGGATTTTCGGTTAATAAGTTATCCGAAATATTTCTTCAAGAAATTATTCGACTCCATGGCACACCATCTTCCATTGTTTCCGATAGAGACCCACGTTTCACCTCACGATTTTGGAAAGGTTTTCAGGCAGCTTGGGGTACACGACTGAAGTTTAGTACGGCTTTCCATCCACAAACAGATGGGCAGTCGGAACGCACGATTCAGACCTTGGAAGACATGCTCCGAGCATATGCACTTGAATGGTCTGGAAACTGGGATGAATATCTATGCCTTGTTGAGTTCGCTTACAACAATAGTTGGCAAGCAAGTATTGGCATGGCACCTTTTGAACTTTTGTACGGTCGAAAATGTCGCACACCGATCTGCTGGGATGAAGTTGGAGAAAAGATTATTGAAGGACCAGAACTAGTTCAGATTACAAATGAAAAAGTCACTATGGCACGAGAAAAACTGAAAGAAGCTCAGAGCAGACAAAAGAGCTATGCAGATCAAGATAGACGACCACTCGAATTTAAAATTGGCGACCACGTATTCTTAAAGGTATCACCTTGGCGTGGCGTTCGTAGATTTGGAATTAAAGGGAAGCTTAGTCCCCGTTTCATCGGTCCGTTTGAAATCCTTGAAAGAATTGGAGAAGTGTCATATCGACTGGCTTTACCTCCTCAGCTCTCTCACGTTCATAACGATTTTCATGTCTCCTCGTTAAGAGGATATAATTATCATCCACTTCATGTCATTAGTTATCCGTTACTTACAATTCACGAAGATTTGTCCTACGAAGAGGAGCCAGAAGCCATTTTAGATCGACAAGAAAGGGTTTTGCGTAGGAAAGTAATTCCGTTTGTTAAAATCCTCTGGAAAAATCACTCTGAACACGAAGCAACATGGGAATCTGAAGAATCAATTCGATCTCTATACCCTAATCTATTCTCGCAATAGAATTTTAGTCGAGTAACGGTAAATCTTGCTCTTTGATATATGTTCATTTGTTTCTGTTTACGGTCATTTATGCTTTACCTTATGTGAATATATTTTAGTTATGACTAAGCATATCTATGTAGGAAATATCAGTACTAATAGTCACTCTAAGTATCTGTAAGTCTCTATTGACTTATCATACGGTAAGATATTTTATTAAGATACGTTATAGAAGGACCATTAGGGCACATATATAAGGAAATTGACAAGTATAGTCATGACCTTAGTTATGAATTTCAGATACACATGTGTGGTTAGGAGATTCTGGTTATATAAGTTAGTAACTCTGCTATGAAAATTTCGTTTCTGTTACTTATGCGATATGTTTGAAAAATTTCGAGGACGAAATTTCTTTTAAGGGGGTAATAGTTGTAATAACCCTAAATTTAAAAATCATTATTCTAGAAAATAAAAAGAACAATAATAATATATATTTATATTATAATCCATCTTTCTGTATATCAACCAAAACTATTATTAGTATTTATAAATTACTCACTAAGAAACCCTAATTAAGACACCCAAGTGATTCTGCACCAACCCTAGAATTTTCAGAATTTTCAGAATCAGGATTAGGGCCCCTAAAACTCAGGGGGGGTATTCCCTACTTGATAATTATCTTCATAACTTGCGGACGAAGTTGAGATTTTAAAAATTGTCGACTCAGCTAGGCTAGTCCCACACGTGGCAACCCTATGCATAAAATAAGTTGCCACGCGGCCCGCGTAAGAATAGGTTAAATGTCACGCGGGCCGCGTCAAGGTCAAAATTTCAGTATAAATAGAGGATGTTGGGACTTGATTCTGGGCACAAAAACGACGAAGAAACTCAGAATACTCACTGAGATATCGTCCAATTACTCTCAAAACACACACGAAACACTAATTAAGTATAGCGGGGTGCTGCAGAACAAGGTAATAACTCGATCGCTATTACGATTCATTGTCCGATCGATCAATATATCCAATGGATGTTTAAGTGCCGCCCACATTAGGGTTATACTTTGTCGTTCGTCATTAATTTGACGGATCATCGTTAATTCGATGGATAAAGTATTGTACTTTGTCGTTCGTCATTAATTTGACGGATCATCGTTAATTCGATGGATGAAGTATCGCACTTTGTCGTTCGTTGTGAGAATTTGATCTCGTGAGTTATCGTAAAGGCTGCATTAAGTTACTAACCTAGTTTGTGTGCATGTTATTTAAATTAGGTTAAAAGACTAATCAGTAGTCTAAACTCTGTCCGTATAAATCTGAAATATTATCACAAGGTAGCTTCACTTTGGAATTATTAAGGTACGGATCCTTACCCCACTCCTTTTTGCTTCATATTGAAATTGTTATAACCCACTAAATTAATATATCTTTTAAAACTCCTCACGTCTTTGATTATCGATTCATTTGACAGTCCGTTCAAATTCTATTCTAATCATTTGACTTAAGTTTTCATGTCATGCGATAGTATTATGTTAGTTGTATTCATTATCGCATGTTCCAATATATGTTCCGTTTTGTTATGAAAATAAGTTTTATAAGTTATGTGAATAAGACCATTTGTACTCTGTTACCCTGAGTATCGCTTCTCGTGGAGTGTCCCACGAGCATGTTGTTGCGGCATCGACATCATGTGCTCCATCCGTGACGGAGAGATTAGTTCACGGCGTCTCTTAAGTACAAGTGTGGTACATATAAGCTATTAGGAGGCGTATGGATCGATCCTAGGATTTAAGTATAAGGAGGTGGATAACGGGTATGCCAATTCGCCATCTCATGTGATAATTATGCAGGAGTAGCTACCTGTGTATTGTCACGTTTTAAGTTTGCTCATGGGTACATCCGTAAGATATGTTTATGAAATTATGTTTTTGCATCGTATCATTTTCACAATAAGTTCCCTTCGGATAACATTTCTATAAAGCGTTAATTGTTATTTGAGCCTATTATTCCGTACTGAGCATTCGGCTCATTCCGTAAATTTTTGTATATACAGGTCTGCATGTTACTTTGGGCGGGGAAAAGAGAGAAGAATAAAGCCTAGGAATAAATCTGAAGATATTAGTTAATAAAGTCGAATGTTTCCACTTGTATATTAACCTTAAGTTTCGTTGTTATGTGGTTGTATCCTTATCAAATAAATAAATGGAATTATGACTTTTGTTTATGATATCACTGTTATTGTGACACGTCAGCCCTTCCGGGTTGGGGTGTTACACTTTGTAAGTGTTCCTTCGTTCTTTTATTGCTTTTCGAGTCCGAAAGTCGAACTTTGTTTGACTTTCTGCATTGACCAGTTTATGGTCGATGCGAAGTTCGTTTGAACTTCATAACGTGAGCGTGATCATGATGGTTATAGTCCCTAGTGACTATACCTACTGATTACCACGTTACCTAGGCTCAGTGACGAGCCGTAGTTTCGGTCAGAATACCTATTCTTGCGTATTTGGTAACCAAACTACTTGTGGGTATCAAGACCATTTGTTTTGATACCAAACTTGTTTTCTAAACTTAGATAAGCATGTTTTAACATGCTTAGCTCGTCGCTTTTTAGATTAGTGCTTGTGTAGAGTCGTAAGTCAAGCGGACTAAACACCCGCTTAGACTTTCGAACACGACCCGTTTGGTCGATCTTTAGGATCCGACCAAACATGGTTAGTGACCATAGTAGCGTAGGGAATAACCTTCCGAGGTTATACCTTATGGTCGCCTAGTCAGGTAGTTGTATGATGAGTAGCTTATATGCCTTAGGTAAATTACCAGAATACCCTTTTCGTGTATAATTGGTAATTAAGCATATGTAACCTAAACTTTTGTCACATAACCGATTATATAACATGTTTAGGCATATAACACTGTCATAGGACTAGTTAGACGTCTCGAACGCGCTTTGCGCGCGCGACGCGTTAAAGTAGCATAAGCAACCTTAATGGGTCACGATGGGTCGAAAGCACTTAGATTAGGTTCCGATTTAGAATGTAGGCTTTGTTAAACCATATCACATGAGTTCCAATACTCATTTGGTTTACAAGACCTCATTCTGTCCGATCTTCCGATTTATGTGTCTATTGTTTAACTAGTTGATCGATTACTAGGTGCTGTTTGATTTCTCTGGTTTGCTCGAGTTTGTTGAAGTTCTATTGATTGAGGATACTTTGCACTCCATGTGAGTACATAGTTCCCCTATTTTACTGCTTTCAATTATTTTGGGGTGATTCATATGTACTAAATGTTTTCAAGGTTTTTACGATGGTTTCAAAGACGATTTTCGATGTTATAACGATGGTTTCAAAAACGATTAAGACGATTTATACAAAACTAATAACGATTTCAATAATGTGAATGAACTTGGTGGTTGGGTTACATAACAATTGACATTCATTAGCAATGATCAAGCCGACCAGTATTAGGTTATGGTACCATAGGATCCGACAAATCCCGTTATTTCACTGCACCCATGGTTATGTGTGGGGGTTGTGGGTAACGACTGAATCTGTAATTTTTAACTTACCCTATGGAGGTTTGTTAATGCGAGAACGAGAAGCGACGAGGGACGAGTCACGAAGGTTTGAATGTTATTAGCGAGACGACCATATATAAGTTATTCACAATTAAAACGAGGATGATTTGGACGATATAAACGATTTGTAAACGATTTGGACGATGTAAACGATTTGTAAACGATTTGGACGATATAAACGATTTGTAAATGATTTGGAAACGATGTTAAACGATTTGGGTAAACGATTGGTTTTTAGTTAGTGTTTAGATAACGAGACGGGTGTAATGTGGTGAAAACATCGTAGATACGCCGCTGGTACTTCTTATATATAAGTGTTTTCAACATATTACATACCGTGGCGTTATTTAGTTCACTTGGGTAAACGATAGCGAAACGATGTCACACAACGATGTTTTCGAAGTAACATACGAGTTTTATTAACGAGTTAATACGAGATGTTTTACAATTTGCTTTACTAAAACAAAGGTTTTTGGGTTAAGAATAATGGCTACGAGGTTTTATAAACTATAACCCGCTCGATTTGAGTTGGTTAATAAAGTTACAATATTATACTCTTTTCAAAATAAGGTTTTTAATAAGGTATTGCAACGTACAAACTAGCCATGAATCCAATACTCCTATAAAACCTATGTACTCGCCAGCATTTCTTTGCTGACTGTATTTTCACATGTGTTTCAGGAGTTGGTGCTTGATGATGATACTAGGATGCATGCGTCACGTAGGATCTGGACAAGGCCTTAGTGACGTAAAACAATATTAGTCGATATGTAACTTGTTCGTTCTATTTTAAGACAATGTAATGTTTAATATTATCAATAAAACGAAACACTTTTGTATCCATGGTTATGAAACGATAATTCTGTTACAACACGCCCCGACGTTTTCCGCCGCTCTTTGTTGTTTTACGCGGTCGGGGTGTGACAGAAGAGTTGGTATCAGAGCCAATGGTTATAGGGAATTAGGTTATTAGTAATGCTTTGACCTAGACTATAACTTTAGGACTCCAACACAAGTTTACTTGTGTTTAGATTTTAAAAACAAAACTATCACCTATCCTTAGGTGATAACCATAACAAGAACACAAATTCGAATCCGCTTCGAAAATTAATCATCCGTTCTAGGATGATTGATTACAAGGTTTTGAACCCTCTATGTTTTCGAAATCTCGTCAAAGTTTGGGTCTAAATAATGTGAACACGTGCAAACTGGAAGGGTGGATGCCTGTATTCTGGGTTTTCTGTCTAGGCAAGCACTTCGTATATATCTCATCAGACGCGGGACCAGTTGTGCTTACCTGGGAATTCTTGGGATGAGTGTTCACTTATAGGCGAGCATGTCTTCGCGATACATTATTTTCGATCTAATTACTTTGATTAGTCACTGCGTGTCGTTTGTTTGTTCGAGGTAACGAACAAATGATCGCCTTCCTTATGTTTTGTCGATACCTCTTTTGTTTTTCCTGATTTTCAACCTCACTCGACTCTCTTGTTTCCTTGTTAGACAATGCCTCCTCGACGCGATCCTCGAACTTTTACTATTGAAGAAATAGCAGCCCTGGTTTCTCAGCAAGTGGCTGCTGTGCTTCCCGGCGTTGTAACTCAAGTTCACGAGATATTCAACAACATCAATAACAACAACAACAATAACGCACAGTGTAATTTCAAGAATTTCAATTCTGCGAAGCCGCTTAAGTTTTCTGGGTCGCAAGGAGCAACTGCGCTCCTGCAGTGGTTTGAGAGTATCGAGAGCACATTCAGACATGTGCAGTGTCCGGATGCGCGTAAGGTTGAATTTGCTTCAAGCGTGTTTGAGAAGCGAGCGCTTACCTGGTGGAATGGTATTATGCGCGACAGGGGTGCCGAAGTGGCATTAGCACAAACATGGGCAGAGCTTCGGGCTCTCATGATGAAGGAGTTTTGTCCCCGTCACGAGATTCGAGTTTTGGAACGAGAGTTTGAAGACTTAAAGCAAGATGGGGCTGAACACCGTGCGTACACAAATCGTTTTGAGGAACTCAGCCTATTGTGCCCCACCATGGTTACCCCTCCGGACAAAGCAATCGAGAGATATATCGATGGCCTACCCGATTCTATTCTGGAGATTGTGACCGGTGTTAATCCTCCTACCCTTCGCCAAGCAATATAGTTGTCTGCTACCCTGACTGAGACTCAAGTCAGGAAGGGTAAACTCACCCGCAAGGGTGATAAAAAGAAGGCAACTGATTCTGAGAAAAACAAGAAAAAGGGTAAGGGTAAGGAAGGTGAGACGTCGAAGAAATCGAAGAAGCGAAAGGGTGCCCAAAATTTTGCTGTTACGGCCCAGACTGCTCAGAACCCGAAGAACCCACCGGCTCAGCCACCTGCAAAGAAAGCATATGCTGGTACCGCACCTCATTGTGCTCGTTGCAACGGTCATCACGTTGCACAACAAGCTTGCAGGCAATGCACGACGTGTGGTAGAGTTGGGCATATGGCCAATGTTTGTCGTTTTGGACAAAATCAGGTTGCTCAGGTTCCAGCTCAGGGTCAGGGGAATGCTGCGAGATTCCCACCGGGTTCATGTTTTAATTGTGGAGAGTATGGTCATTTCCGCAACAACTGTCCGAGACTGGTGAATGCAAACGCGAACGCGAACCCGAATGCGAACGTCAACTTCAATGTGAATCCCGCTCGTGGGCGAGCGTACAACTTGAATGCAAACGAAGCGAGGGCCGACAACGAGGTTGTCAACGGTATGTTTTTTGTTAACAATCGACCTGCATCTATTCTTTTTGATTCTGGTGCCGATAGAAGTTTTGTTTCATTATCATTCGAGCCTTTGCTTGCGATACCTAGAACTAAACTAAGGAAACCATTATCTGTTGAGATTGCCACTGGTAAACCTATTATTCTCGATTCTGTTATTCATGGTTGCCAGTTGAACCTTGATAACCATCTTTTTCCTATTGACCTCACACCGATGCAACTTGGGAGTTTCGATATTATCGTTGGAATGGATTGGTTAACCAAACACCACGCTGAGGTGGTTTGTTTCGATAAGATTGTTCGTATTCCTTTATCTTCTGGTGATATTCTGGAGATTCGCGGCGAGAAGCCATCTGGCGGATTGAAGCTTATGTCTTGTATGAATGCCCAAAGGTATTTGAAAAAAAAGATATGTTGCTTTTCTGGCACATGTCACCGAGGAGAAAGACAAGAGCAAGAGTATTCAGGATATTCCGATTGTTCGGGATTATCCAGAGGTGTTTCCTGATGAACTGCCTGGTTTGCCTCCAGTTCGTCAAGTCGAGTTTCATATTGACCTTGTACCCAATGCCAACCCGATTGCAAAAGCGCCTTATCGACTTGCACCATCTGAGATGCAAGAATTATCGAAGCAGCTTCAAGAGTTATCTGATAAAGGATTCATGCGACCAAGCTTTTCACCTTGGGGAGCTCCAGTCCTCTTCGTGAAAAAGAAAGATGGATCTTTTCGAATGTGTATCGATTATCGTGAGCTCAATAAGCTCACCATCAAGAATTGATATCCCCTACCTCGAATTGATGACCTCTTCGACCAGCTGCAGGGTGCTTCATGCTTTTCCAAGATCGATTTGCGTTCTGGGTATCATCAACTTCGTGTTCTCGAAGAAGATATTCCCAAAACTGCTTTCCGCACAAGATATGGGCATTACGAGTTCACTGTCATGCCTTTCGGTTTGACTAATGCTCCTGCTGTTTTCATGGACTTAATGAATAGGGTCTGCAAGCCTTATTTGGATCAGTTCGTCATTGTTTTTATTGATGACATCTTGATCTATTCAAAGTCTCGAGCCGAGCACGAACAACACCTTCGCTTAACATTGGAACTCCTGAAGAAGGAACAACTTTTTGCTAAATTCTCCAAGTGTGAATTTTGGCTTAAAGAAGTTCAATTCTTAGGTCATATAGTTAATGAGCAGGGTATTCATGTAGATCCGTCCAAGATTGTTGCAATTAAGGACTGGAATACACCGACGACGCCTACCGAGATTCGATCTTTCCTAGGTCTTGCTGGTTATTATCGGCGATTCATTTCAAATTTCTCGAAGATTGCGGTTCCACTCACTGCTTTGACTCAGAAAAATAAGCCTTTTGAGTGGGGACCCAAGCAAGAAGGAGCGTTCCAAACGCTGAAACAGAGATTATGTAATGCTCCTGTTCTATCTCTGCCCGAGGGAAGCGATGATTTCATTGTCTACTGTGATGCATCCAACTTAGGCCTTGGTTGTGTCCTCATGCAACGAGGTAAAGTTATTACATATGCATCTAGACAGCTGAAAATTCACGAGAAGAACTATACGACTCATGATCTTGAGATAGGAGCTGTAGTTTTCGCGCTTAAAATATGGAGACACTACCTCTATGGAACGAAGTGTGTGGTTTTCACAGACCACAAAAGTCTCCAGCATATTCTTAATCAGAAAGAGCTGAACATGAGGCAACGACGTTGGGTTGAACTCTTGAACGATTACGATTGCGAGATTCGCTACCATCCTGGTAAGGCGAATGTCGTAGCCGATGCGCTTAGTCGAAAAGAACGAGTCAAGCTTCATTCTGTTCGAACTCTATCGGATATTCAAACTCGTGTTCTGCAAGCTCAGCAATTTTGTGGCTCACAAAATTTGATAGGTAATGAATTACCACATCAACTTGAGCTTAAGCTCGAAGCGAAAGACGATGGATTGCTCTATTTCATGGATCGTTTGTGGATTCCTAATCAGGACGATCTTCGCACCTTGGTAATGGACGAATCTCATAAGTCTCGATATTCCATCCATCCCGGTGCTGATAAAATGTACAAGGGTCTTCGTACTTCGTGCTGGTGGCCTGGTATGAAGAAGGATGTTGCCTTGTATGTATCGAAATGCCTAACTTGTCTCAAAGTCAAGGCCGAACATCAACGACCTTCTGGTTTGCTTGTACAGCCAGAAATACCGGTTTGGAAGTGGGAGAACATTACGATGGATCTCATCACTAAATTACCGCGTACATCTAAAGGTCACGATGCTATTTGGGTTGTGGTCGATCGATTAACGAAATCAGCTCATTTCATTGCGATTCGCGAGGATTATTCTGCTGATAAACTTGCAAAGATTTATGTTGAAGAGATAGTGTCACGACATGGTGTTCCTTTGGACATCATTTCCGATCGTGATGCACGATTTTGGTCTTATTTTTGGAAGGCCATGCAATCTGCTTTGGGAACCCAATTAAATCTAAGCACTGCTTATCATCCCCAAACAGATGGTCAATCTGAGAGAACGATTCAAACTTTGGAGGATATGCTTAGAGCATGTGTAATAGACTTTGGTGGTAGTTGGGATTCTAATCTACCACTGATCGAGTTCTCTTACAACAATAGCTATCATACTAGTATTAAAATGGCACCATTCGAAGCTCTCTACGGTCGAAAATGTCGTTCACCTGTCTGTTGGAACGAGACCGGTGAAGCTCAGCTTACTGGACCTGAGCTAGTTCTGGAAACAACAGACAAGATCAAGAAAATCCGCAATAATCTTGTGACAGCTAGACTACGTCAAAAGAGATATGCGAATTTACGACGCAAGCCCTTAGAATTTCAAGTCGGAGATCGTGTCCTACTCAAGGTTTCACCTTGGAAGGGAGTCGTGAGATTTGGAAGGAAAGGAAAACTTGCACCACGATATGTTGGACCATTTAAGATTGTTGAAAGAATTGGAAAGGTTGCCTACCGACTAGAGCTACCTCCAGAGCTTGGAAATGTTCACCCGACTTTTCACGTGTCCAATTTGCGAAAGTGTCTAGTCGACGCTGATCTTCACATCCCTCTCGACGAGATTCAAATCGATGAAACGATGCACTTTGTCTAGAAACCCGTGGAGATAGTGGAACGTACATACAAACAGTTGAAGAACAAACGGATTCATTTGGTCAAAGTTCATTGGGAATCCAAACGTGGTCCTGAGTTTACTTGGGAACGTGAGGACCAGATGAAGACGAAGTATCCGCAATTGTTTTCACAAGCTTCCTCTAGTTAAAATTTCGGGACGAAATTTCCTGAAGTAGGGGAGACTGTGACAATTGTACTCTGTAATCGATGTACGATGTAAAACAATGTTTATTATTAATAAAACAATGTGCTTTGGTGTTATTATATGTTTTTTTTATGTTATTATGTGTGCAATTATGTTTGGTGATTTTACAATTCGATTCTATTCCGATTTCAAGCTTTAAATCGCTTTCTGGAAGGTTATACGCGCACAGATGCGTAAATATAACCAGTTTAATGCAACACACACGCCGGAATAGTGACATATACTTAACATACCTTAAATAACCTTTACATAACTTAGAAATAAGTTTTAGAAGCTTTGGTATGGCAAAAACAAGTTAATTCGCTTACAGGGACTAAACTTGACAAACTGCGAAAGTATGCCAATCTGTACTGTAACGAACATTCCGGAACATGACCATAAGTTAAACATACCACAAATATCCTTTGCATAGCTTAGAAATAGGCTTTAAGGGGTTCGGTATGCTAAAATAAACTTTTGGGTCATTCAGGGACTAAAAGCGTCAAAAAGTGCACAAGTTTGCACTTTCGCGCATATCTCAGGTTCTGAATACATCCGGACATCCAAAAATTTATGTAAGCATTATGATATTATTTTTTAGTGTTTGGCATGAGAAAAATCCATTCGTCGCGTCATTTGGATCATTTTTCGCGCTTGTGCGCATTCCGTCGTAATTAAGCGAACATCGTGTTCGTACGACCAAACGAACCGACATCCGAGATATTTTTGAGCATTTTTTTAGTTCCCTATACTTTAACTTCATCTTAGAGCCTTGAAATGAGGTTAACGGGGTTCAAACGCATCGAAAAGAGCTTAAACGGGCTGCAGGGACCATTTCTGCCATTTTTGAAAGTTTTCTGAAACTGATAGGCAGTGGCGTAGCGCGAGCCCTAAGGGCCTACGCGAGCGCCTTATCTAGACAGAAACATCAGTTTTGCACTTTCGGGACCAGATTCGATGTATTAACAGCTACAAACAACCTTTCAAACACTCCAAAGGCCAAGCCAAGTGTCAAACTCTTATGGTGGATGGCAAATGAGCCACCATAACATTTTGACAAGTGTACGGGCTAGATCATTCCCCCTTTTCCAAGAAACGATCTTAACGGTTACCCGAAAACTATAAATACCCAACCCCACCCATTGCAAAACCCACCAAAATCTGATCTAAAAGACTCTAAGTTGTAACCATTGTTTCATACCTGAGTTATTTGGATCGAGATTAGCTTTCGGGGACCCTTTGTAAGTGTTCCTTCATTCTTTTATTTCTTTTCGAGTCTGAAAGTCGAACTTTGTTTGACTTTCTGCATTGACCAGTTTATGGTCGATGCGAAGTTCGTTTGAACTTCATAACGTGAGCGTGATCACGATGGTTATAGTCCCTAGTGACTATACCTACTGATTACCACATTATCTAGGCTCAGTGACGAGCCGTAGTTTCGGTCAGAATACGTATTCTTGCGTATTTGGTAACCAAACTACTTGTGGGTATCAAGACCATTTGTTTTGATACCAAACCTGTTTTCTAAACTTAGTTAAGCATGTTTTAACATGCTTAGCTCGTCGCTTTTTAGATTAGTGCTTGTGTAGAGTCGTAAGTCAAGCGGACTAAACACCCGCTTAGACTTTCGAACACGACCCGTTTGGTCGATCTTTAGGATCCGACCAAACATGGTTAGTGACCATAGTAGCGTAGGGAATAACCTTCCGAGGTTATACCTTATGGTCGCCTAGTCAGGTAGTTGTATGATGAGTAGCTTATATGCCTTAGGTATATTACCAGAATACCCTTTTCGTGTATAATTGGTAATTAAGCATATGTAACCTAAACTTTTGTCACATAACCGATTATGTAACATGTTTAGGCATATAACACTGTCATAGGACTAGTTAGACGTCTCGAACGCGCTTTGCGCACGCGACGCGTTAAAGTAGCATAAGCTACCTTAATGGGTCACGATGGGTCGAAAGCACTTAGATTAGGTTCCGATTTAGAATGTAGGCTTTGTTAAACCATATCACATGAGTTCCAATACTCATTTGGTTTACAAGACCTCATTCTGTCCGATCTTCCGATTTATGTGTCTATTGTTTAACTAGTTGATCGATTACTAGGTGATGTTTGATTTCTTTGGTTTGCTCGAGTTTGTTGAAGTTCTATTGATTGAGGATACTTTGCACTCCATGTGAGTACATAGTTCCCCTATTTTACTGCTTTCAATTATTTTGGGGTGATTCATATGTACTAAATGTTTTCAAGGTTTTTACGATGGTTTCAAAGCTGATTTTCGATGTTATAACGATGGTTTCAAAAACGATTAAGACGATTTATACAAAACTAATAACGATTTCAATAATGTGAACGAACTTTTTGGTTGGGTTATATAACAATTGACATTCATTAGCAATGATCAAGCCGACCAGTATTAGGTTATAGTACCATAGGATCCGACAAATCCCGTTATTTCACTGCACCCATGGTTATGTGTGGGGGTTGTGGGTAACGACTGAATCTGTAATTTTTAACTTACCCTATGGAGGTTTGTTAATGCGAGAACGAGAAGCGACGAGGGACGAGTCACGAAGGTTTGAATGTTATTAGCGAGACGACCATATATAAGTTATTCACAATTAAAACGAGGATGATTTGGACGATATAAACGATTTGTAAACGATTTGGACGATGTAAACGATTTGTAAACGATTTGGACGATATAAATGATTTGTAAATGATTTGTAAATGATTTGGAAATGATGTTAAACGATTTGGGTAAACGATTGGTTTTTAGTTAGTGTTTAGATAACGAGACGGGTGTAATGTGGTGAAAACATGGTAGATACGCCGCTGGTACTTCTTATATATAAGTGTTTTCAACATATTACATACCGTGGCGTTATTTAGTTCACTTGGGTAAACGATAGCGAAACGATGTCACACAACGATGTTTTCGAAGTAACATACGAGTTTTATTAACGAGTTAATACGAGATGTTTTACAATTTGCTTTACTAAAACAAAGGTTTTTGGGTTAAGAGTCATGGCTACGAGGTTTTATAAACTATAATCCGCTCGATTTAAGTTGGTTAATAAAGTTGCAATATTATACTCTTTTCAAAATAAGGTTTTTAATAAGGTATTGCAACGTACAAACTAGCCATGAATCCAATACTCCTATAAAACCTATGTACTCGCCAGCATTTCTTTGCTGACTGTATTTTCACATATGTTTCAGGAGTTGGTGCTTGATGATGATACTAGGATGCATGCGTCACGTAGGATCTGGACAAGGCCTTAGTGACGTAAAACAATATTAGTCGATATGTAACTTGTTCGTTCTATTTTAAGACAATGTAATGTTTAATATTATCAATAAAACGAAACACTTTTGTATCCATGGTTATGAAACGATAATTCTGTTACAACACGCCCCGACGTTTTCCGCCGCGCTTTGTTGTTTTATGCGGTCGGGGTGTGACAGAAGAGTTGGTATCAGAGCCAATGGTTATAGGGAATTAGGTTATTAGTAATGCTTTGACCTAGACTATAACTTTAGGACTCCAACACAAGTTTACTTGTGTTTAGATTTTAAAAACAAAACTATCACCTATCCTTAGGTGATAACCATAACAAGAACACAAATTCGAATCCGCTTCGAAAATTAATCATTCGTTCTAGGATGATTGATTACAAGGTTTTGAACCCTCTAAGTTTTCGAAATCTCGTCAAAGTTTGGGTCTAAATAATGTGAACACGTGCAAACTGGAAGGGTGGATGCCTGTATTCTGGGTTTTCTGTCTAGGCAAGCACTTCGTATATATCTCATCAGACGCGGGACCAGTTGTGCTTACCTGGGAATTCTTGGGATGAGTGTTCACTTATAGGCGAGCATGTCTTCGCGATACATTATTTTCGATCTAATTACTTTGATTAGTCACTGCGTGTCGTTTGTTTGTTCGAGGTAACGAACAAATGATCGCCTTCCTTATGTTTTGTCGATACCTTTTTTGTTTTTCCTGATTTTCAACCTCACTCGACTCTCTTGTTTCCTTGTTAGACAATGCCTCCTCGATGCGATCCTCGAACTTTTACTATTGAAGAAATAGCAGCCCTGGTTTCTCAGCAAGTGGCTGCTGTGCTTCCCGGCGTTGTAACTCAAGTTCACGAGATATTCAACAACAACAACAATAACGCACAGTGTAATTTCAAGAATTCCAATTCTGCGAAGCCGCTTAAGTTTTCTGGGTCGCAAGGAGCAATTGCGCTCCTGCAGTGGTTTCAGAGTATCGAGAGCACATTCAGACATGTGCAGTGTCCGGATGCGCGTAAGGTTGAATTTGCTTCAAGCGTGTTTGAGAAGCGAGCGCTTACCTGGTGGAATGGTATTATGCGCGACAGGGGTGCCGAAGTGGCATTAGCACAAACATGGGCAGAGCTTCGGGCTCTCATGATGAAGGAGTTTTGTCCCCGTCACGAGATTCAAGTTTTGGAACGAGAGTTTGAAGACTTAAAGCAAGATGGGGCTGAACACCGTGCGTACATGAATCGTTTTGAGGAACTCAGCCTATTGTGCCCCACCATGGTTACCCCTCCGGACAAAGCAATCGAGAGATATATCGATGGCCTACCCGATTCTATTCTGGAGATTGTGACCGGTGTTAATCCTCCTACCCTTCGCCAAGCAATAGAGTTTTCTGCTACCCTGACTGAGACTCAAGTCAGGAAGGGTAAACTCACCCGCAAGGGTGATAAAAAGAAGGCAACTGATTCTGAGAAAAACAAGAAAAAGGGTAAGGGTAAGGAAGGTGAGACGTCGAAGAAATCGAAGAAGCGAAAGGGTGCCCAAAATTTTGCTGTTACGGCCCAGACTGCTCAGAACCCGCAGAACCCACCGGCTCAGCCACCTGCAAAGAAAGCATATGCTGGTACCGCACCTCATTGTACTCGTTGCAACGGCATTGTGTTTCTAAAATTATTCAAAATTCAAACATGTTCAAACATTGTGTTTCTAAAATGAGTTTCTAAATTCATCCTAGCTTGATTGGTTTCCTGTTTTCCTTCGCCTATTCAACCTGCAACTTGTATTAAAATAAAATCAACAAAATGTTAGCAAGTATACAAGTTTAATACATAGAATATATAGTTTAAAACTCGTGTCCAACATGATAACATATTACAAGTTTCAACATGCTAGCTAGCGTAATCAATATGTTAAGCTAAGTCTCCAACGCGTTAACTGTGCCTTTCCTACATCGTTGCTACGAGGAGGAGGTAAAAGAATCAAACTCAACAATACCCCAAGTCTTAAGGGTGGTGCGTTAACCCTATAGCGCTATAATTGTCAAGGTGGCTAAACATAAGATTCAACGTTCACATAGCATATAAGACTCACAAGTATCATGTTTTGATGTTTAATAACGGACAGAGTATGTTTCAAACAAGTTTCAGGTGTCACGTGTTTTTATAGAATACATGTTGCATCCTAAAGTTTTAAAAGCAAAAAAGGGATCGAGTATACTCACAGTGGGTGCTTACACTCTAAACACTGCCTAGTTGGATCTAAGGGAGCGCTGGATCAGCCTGCGTACGGGAACAGAGCATAAGTCCTCTAAGTGCTGACCCGGTTAGGAACAGAGTGTCGAATGGTGCGAAAAACAGGTTAAGTGGTCGACAGACTATCCGAGCGGATAGTCATCCGGATGGATGGTCATCCGAACGGATGTCCATTCGAAGGATGGCCATTCGAACAGTGTGTGGGTGTATGTGAACTGTTAAAGTTTTTGATATTTTGATCATAGTGTCCTACAAAAACAAACAACAATTGTTATCACGGGCAGATCATCTGGACGGATGGTCAGCCGATCGGATGGCCATTCGGACAGATGGTCAATGTTTGAAGTTTTTTTTTTTGTAAAATTTTCGAAGTAAAAGTTTTGAGTTAACAGAGACGGCGTGACGACGTGTCAAGCAACGGAAACACACCAAATCCAGTTCATTCGGTCGGATGGGTATCACCCCTTCGGACAGACGAGCTGTTCTTGATGGAAGTTCATGTTAACCCGTTAATCGGTCCATCTCTCTAGTGGAAATCCGTTTTCAAGCCGGCTCTCGACTAAGGAACGAGTCGAGGGTCTGATTGAGTCCGATTTTACCAGTGCTTTGTATAAATCAGAAAGAATTTCAGAAACAAGTTTGTAAAATGTGAAAGTTTATCAGATCTGAGTCGAAACACGTGAAAATCCGCTAGATCTGGAATAAAACGTGAGAATCCTTTAGATCTTGTATAAAAATTGTGAAAATCCTTTAGTTCTGGAAGCAATCTTGGTTAAATGGTGCTCCACAACAGTTTGCATGCAGCCGAGTGGAAACCACCTTCAAGAGGTTCAAATCAGTTGGTTTTCAAGAAAAAAGTTGAAGTGTTCGTGTGATTTTGATGAAGAAGATGGTGTAGAAGTGATTACTGATGAAGATTAAAGGAGTTTTGAGGTAAAAAGCTTACAATTTGGCCTTGAATCGCGACTGAAAGCGTCTAAGAGCGTGTGGGAGGATGGCAGAGGTGAAAAATGAGAATGAAGGGTTAAGTGCACTATTTATAGTTGACAACGACAAGTCCATTCGACTGATGGTGATCGGATGGGTTGAGTCGGTGCAAGTGGCAAGTGTCGGATGGCGTCCGGTCGAATGGTCATCCGGTCGGATGGTCATCCGATTGGATTTCCATCCGGACAGCCGGTTCGCGTGTGTTAGTTTTCTGTCTTTGGTTTGTTTTGCGAGCGAGGTTAAGTGTTTACATTGAGTATTATTGTGAGTAGCCATTACATATAGTATTATTATACTTGGGCATTCAAAATATCATAAATAACACAAGAAGTTTTCGTGTTTCAAGTTCGCGTTTAAGCTAGTTTCTCGTTCATCAAGTATCAAAGCATCACAAAGAGTCAAGAATCTAAAACACATCATTCACACATATAAGAAGCATCATAGGAAGCATCACATTGAGTAAAAGTTTCATATAGTTTCACATAATAAAGATTCAAACAATTCATTTCTCAGTATGATCGATCGTTTCGAGTTTAAAAGCATAACAGGATAGGAAGTACGATAAGACTTGCTAAGATAATAAAAGTATCGAAACGCAGGGTGTTACAATTATGGGTGGAAAAACTTGATGATTCGAAGATTTGTTCTTCGTAGTGTTCTTCAGATTTTTATGAAAATTTTGCTGATTTTGGTTGTTAGGATCTGAGTTTCTTATGATTGTGTTTGTTCTAATTATAATGAATATGAATGACAAACAAATTGAAGCGGAATGTAATGGAATAAACTTTCAACACAATCAAATGGAAGAAATGCTTTCAACATACATGTTTAACATGAAATCGAATGATTATATTTATTATAAACTTCAATTACAATGCATGCATGTAATGCAATCTCCCCCTCAGCCTGCGCTCACACTGGTTTGTTCGTACAGAATTACTTGGGATGAAAGAGCTAATAGAATAGTACAGGGTATTGTTCTCTTTATAGGCACGAGCAAACCACTGAAGCATCTTTGCTGATGTCACCATGAAAGTGACATCTAACTTCCAAATAACCTACAACCACTGATCTATACAAGCACTGTTATCTTAACTACTGATTACAATATAATACAAATAAGTAAACTAAACTACTGCTTCCCATTCCACTGTTGTGACTCCAGCAGTACTTTATATCTTCAGCAGTGCTTGACCCATATCAGTAGATTTAGCATCAGTGCGTTAGTCTTCAATAGCCTTTAACAGTCTTTAGCAGTTGTTAGAAAATCAGCAGTTGTAGACGAATAGTGGATGGAGGTCATCAGATGTTAGGGCCACTTCCAAGGGGAAAGATTGAATACAGCATCTGCTTATTCTAGATCCACTGCTCTAATCGAGTTTTGGCTTTATCAACAGTTCCTTTGATAGGGTTCAATCCTAACAATCTCCCCCCGGAACATTTGATGCGAAAACCCTTCATTATTATGGATCTTTATTGCCTCATCAACAATTCCCTGACTTGACCTTTTAATTATAATTCAAAGTCCAAGGAATCTATATCATCCTCATCCCTGCACAGTGTAAGATCAAGGGGATCTAGTAGATCTTCAACACCCAGGCCTAATGCTTGTTCCCTTGATATGTTCTTCACTTCACCACTAGATTTGAGCAAGGTCAATACGTGGGTTTGTTTGTCAAATTTCCACTTTAGTATTTTTGAATCCAGTGGGTTTCTTGGGAGAGGCTTTATTGATGATGAGTTTGGAGATGGTGGCCTGGTGATGACTGGTTGAGCAGTGTTTGATGCTTTTGCCAATTCAGGATTCTCAGCCATCATTTGTTTAAGGACCATCTTTATGATGTAATCCCCTTGTGCTATATCCTCTGCTGTTTCTATATCCATCTGCTTTTGGTTCCTTCTTTGATAAAGGATGGCAGCAGGTGGAACAGTGGATCTCCTGATTTGTAGCTTTTGTGGTTTAACCGGAACCACTGCTTCAGGGTAATCAGGCTTTTGAGGCACATATGGATTCTTCTTTCTCAACTCTTCCAACTTTTTGTAAGAGGCTATGACCTTATCTTCTGACCATCTTGTTACCTAATTCCTTGACCCAAAATCAGCTGTAATAAGCTCTTCTTTCATTCTCTTCAGTTTTAGAATCATTTCAGGTACATTTTTCTTGTATTTTGACCAAACAGGAGGAGTGTGTTTTATTTTATCTTTGTTCATTTGTTGCACTCTTTCTAACTCCTCTTTGAGCTCACCAATGGTCCATTCTTTATATTGAGCCTTTTCTGCCTTGTACTTCTTAAAAGCCATTATGTGTTCAATGTAATCTTTTCTCAAGCTTTCATCATCTCTTTCTGAAAGTTTCTGACAAAGATCTTTTGAAAATTGTTCCAAAGTTCTGACTTGTGTGAGCAGGTATTGAAAGTATCTTTGGATCTCTTTGTCAGATTTTACCTTTGTATTCCTTTTATAGATATCCTCTGCCTGTTGAGCTTTTAACTTCAAATATTCTTCTATGTTGTTAGGCCTTGGATAACCTTGAAGAGATGGTAAACTCCTTTTTACAGGGTTATCTTCAGAGTAGAAGGATTTTATCTCCTCTATTACTGTTGGAAGATCTAAGGGGTACTGGACTCCTGTAGGAGTAATGGCAGTGTTTGGATTAAAGGCTTGAACTAAAGAGAATGGGACAGGGTTAGGAATGGTAGCAAGGGTCAGTGGTTGTGAAGAAGTTGGAGGTGGTGAAGAATCATCATCTTCAAGTATTATCCTTCTCCTTTTTGGTTTAGGAGAGGTTGGTGGTGTTTTGGTGGGTTGAGTGGTGGTGATTTGAGTGGTGGATGGCTGACTAACAGCTGTTGAAACAACTGGTGTTTCAACCACTGTTGTCATTACAACTGATGATGTGTCATCAGCTGTCTTCTGCTTTTTGGCAGGTGGCTTTTGTGGTAGTGATGTGATTTGTGGTAAGACAGTGGATTAAGTAGTGGGGGCAGTGGTTGAAGTGTGTGTTGAAGTGGTGGTTGTTGGGTTAACAACTGTTGAAACCACTGAAGTACCAACAACTGTTGATACAACAGGTGTTTTAACAGTTTTTGGTTTGGAGGTTTGATAAGTGGAGTTTTTGGGAGTTTGGGGAGCATGTTTTGTGAGTCTGGATGGTGTGGATTTGGGTTGCCTCACATTTCTAGTGCGCTGCCTTCTTTTGGGCTTAGGATTTTCTTGTTCATCCTTGGTCTCTGAAGTACCCTGTTCTTCCATCTCCATAAAAACTTTATTCTCCTGCTCAAACCTTGATTTACCCTTTGCCTCCATATCCTTTTTCAGCCTTGCTTATTCATCAGCAAAGGCATTTAAGGTTACATCAACCTTTTTTGGAACCATCTGGCCTGGGAAGATCTGCAGCCAAGTTAGATTTTGCATCTGGTTCAATGTACAGACCATCTTCCCATCCCTTTTTCTTTAACTGCTTCATTTTCTCCCCCTTTTTGGCATCATTAGGTGGTGGGTTATCCACAAAAATAATTGAAGGAGGAGCAGTGCCAGTGGTTTTCAGTAAATAGGCCTTGATTGCCTTAATGTCTGCTTGTGTATCTTTGAACCTAGCTTCCATTAAATTTCTGATCTTTTGAACTTGAATTTCATGTTGTTAATCAGCATATATTGAATAAGCATAGGTTGAAATAAACTCCAGAGCTCAGTGGGAGTAGGAGCAGATGATGGAGCAGATGCTTGAGCTGGGGCAGCAGTGGGTGGTGCCTTTTGTGCTTGTAACAACTGTTGCAGCGTTGTTTTGATCTCTACAACAGTTGTGTCAATCTTGTCAACCCTCTCCATCAATTCTCTGTATATTAAACCATCACCCAACTTAATGGGATCATCTGATTTCCCACTGGCAGTGGTTGTATCAGTGGTTGACTTAGGGAAAGTATCCTAGAAATCATCCACTGATGCCCCTTGTTCTTGGTACTGGGGACTTCTTCCTTCAGTATGGGTAACCCTTTTAAGTGAACCAGTGAAGACTGGAAACACTCGAGTCCCCAAAGAAGAAATTGCCTTCAAGGGAGTCTCACTTATGAAACTACTGTCCAAGAGTGAACCAGTGGGTTCAACACTTGTAGTAGCTGCTCCACTTGAACTACCACCAAGAGTTATATGTAACTCAAGGGGTGTAACCTCCTCAGTTGTTGGTGGGTTAGCAATGATAAGGAGCTCAGACTCAGTCACTTGTTGAGGCTTATTCTCAGTGATAGGTGGTTGAGAATAACTGATTTCTGTCTGAGCTATACCAAGAGTATCCAACAAGGGTAATATTTGTGGTGGAATTTGGGCAGTGAGAATTGGTGTAGAAAGAGAATTTGCCTCGAGAGCTGGGCTGTGGATGATGGAATTAAGTGATTCCAGAGAATCATAACGTGGTGTCCCTGTTGATACAACCTGATCTTTTTGAGAAGAAGCAGGAGGAGTTTGAGGTTCAGGTTGAAATCTTTCTTTCAACTGCTGTGAGGAAGTAGCAGCAGTGGTTATTGGTGACTTTTGTGTTGTCACTGGCAGTTGCTCTGGGATCTCATCTTCCAGAGTTGCCTTTTTTGTATGTTTGGGGGGTTTTTATGATTTCTTCTTTGGTCTTTTGGTGGTTTTAGGTGTGGGTTTCACAGCTGTGGTTTTGCTACTATGATCACCTTGAGCAGTGGGCTCAGCAACAGGTGCCTGAGGAGCAGTGGTTGCTGCTAAAGTCTACTCAGGAACCTCTGCTTGTGTTTTGGAAACTTTTGACAGCCGTGCGAATGTTTCAGGAGTTAGGCTGTTTATTTGACAAGGTTCACCTTGGATACACATGAGCATTATCCTCTGAAAATTTCTTTTGAAAATAGTAGCTCAAAAACCTTGGAAATAGTAAAAATGATTTTTTATTAACATTTTTGACCAGATCATTGAAGAACTCCTGGGAGTAGTTAAAGTTTTCCTTAATCAGTGTAGCATAACCCAGGTATTGGATCTTTAATGGAATTTCATTGAAAGCAGTGGTCTTGTTTGATACACACATTAGGAGGGTATGAAATAAAAACCTTGTAGCAGGAGGAAAACTGTCTTTTGTAAAGTATCTTTTTTCATTTCCTCTTCATACCCCCTCTCAAGAAAGTCAGTTTGATACTCTGTTTTAGGGAAAGAAGTTTTACCTTGAAGATCATCGAGTTCAAAGACTTCCGAAATGGTTTGAGGTGTTATTGTGACTGGAACTCCCTTTATCGAAGAATTAATGGCTAAGGGCTTTTTATCCTTAGATTCAAGTTTAGCATTTTTCTAAAATTCTTGTTGGGTTTCCAGGTAAACCAGAGCATCATAAGTCAACAAAGTTTTGTACTTTGAGGACGAAAGAGCGTCAATTACTGAGTTGAAAGTGGTGGTATGACGTGGTTTTTCAAGTAGACCCGTGTAATTGTGAGGAGCTTTGAATGGAAGAGCCATGGTGATTTTAGTGTGGTTGCGAGAAGAATAAGATGATGAAGGATTTGAGAGAAATGGATGGTAACTGCTTTGAGAAAGGAATTTTGAATTCGATTCGACAGTGAAAACCCTGTTTGGGGTTTTGATCAGGGTTTTATAAAGGGAAAAAGTGAATGCTGACTGGCATCGGTTACAAAAGATCTGACGGCCAAGTATTGTCCACGTGCCAACCTCTGATGAGTAATGGAAGACAGTTGTTTAGGAAACCACTGATGGAACAAGTATCAGTGGTTGCTGAAAGGTCAAATGAGAACAGTGGCTGATTTTTAGCTATCAGTGGATAGCCATCAGTGGGTTAAAAACACTGATTTTGAGCAACAGTGATTAACAAGGAAATGAGAAAACAGTGGATGACTTTCAGCAGTGGACAATATTCAGCAGAACAGATGTTTGAACCAAAACAGTGGTTATGGCAGACTTTTAAGGATTAATGAAAATTTTCATTTTTAACTATTTTTAAGGATGGAATTTTGATTTTCTGAAAACATTTTAATGCTTTTATTCATAGAAAAACAAGATTTTGCTTGTCATTCCATGTTCAGCATGCCAATCCTAGAGATCAAGCTTTCAAAGGTGGATGTGTCTAATGCTTTTGTTAGCACATCTGCCAGCTGATCTTTAGTTGGAGCATGATGCAGAGAAATCAAACCTTTTTCATAGCAATACCTCACAAAGTGATGTCTGATATCAATTGCTAGGTGGTTGAATGGGAGACTGGATTTTGATGATATTTTCTGCTACCTGACTGTCTAACATGAGAGGTGTCTTTAAGGCAGTGATACCAAAATCCAGCAATTGATTTTGAAGCCAAAGCAGTTGGGCTGTACAGCTTGCAGCAGCTATATACTCTGCCTCAGCAGTGGATGTGGAAACAGCTGCTTGCTTTTTGCTTTGCCAAGACACTAAGCAACTGCCTAGAAATTGGCACCCTCCTGAAGTGGACTTCCTTGTTTTGTCACATCCAGCAAAGTCACTATCAGAGAAACCTGAAAGCTTGATATTTCCATTAGCTGGATACCAGATACCAAGTGTGGGAGCACCTTTTAGGTATCTGAATATCCTTTTTACAGCAATAAGGTTTCACTTTCTAGGGGGCTGATTGGGATCTTGCACAAACACATGTAGCAAACATGATGTCTGGCCTAGATGCAGTTAGGTACAATAAAGAACCAATCATGCATCTATAAAGAGTTTGATCAACCAAATCATCCTTCTCATCAGATAAGACTATTTTAGTGGTTGCAATGGGTGTACTACATAGCTTACAATCAACCATCTCAAATTTCTTTAAAGTTCTTTGGCATATTTGCCTTGATGGATGAAAGTACCATTTTGCAGTTGTCTTACTTGGAGACCAAGAAAGCACTGGAGTTCACCCATTGCACTCATCTCAAACATGTGCTTCCAAAATGATGTCATCCACATAAATCTGGACAATCATCAAGTCTTTCCCTCTCCATTTTAAAAATAATGTTTTATCAGTTTTACCTCTTGTGAACCCAATGGAAAGTAGAAAGGTGGAAAGAGTTTCATACCAGGCTCTAGGTGCTTATTTCAGGCCATACAAAGCTTTATTTAGCTTGTAGACATGATTTGGATTAAATGGATCCTCAAAGCCTAGAGGTTGACAAACATATACCTCTTCTTGAATTTTACCATAGATGAATGCACATTTGATATCCATTTGATACACCTTGATGTTGTGGTTGACCGCAAAGGCCAAGAACAGTCTAATAGCTTCCAATCTTGCTACAGGGGCAAAAGTTTCATCATAGTCAATGCCCTCTTCCTGTCTGAAACCTTGAACCACTAGCCTTGCTTTATTCTTGACAACAATACCCCTTTCATCAGTTTTATTTTTGAAGACCCACTTTGTGCCAATAGGACTTACACTTTCTGGCAGTGGTACAAGCTCCCATACTTGTTGTCTTCTAAACTATTGGAGCTCCTCTTGCATGGCTTCTATCCAGTTGTTGTCTTTTAGTGCCTCTTGGTACTTGACTGGCTGATGGAGAAATAGGAAACCAGCAAAAAGACAGATGTTTTGGGATTGGCTTCTAGTTAGCACCCCTTCACTGATGTTGCCAATGGTTTGGTCAGGTGGATGAGACTTCAAGAAGATTAACTCTCCTTTGTATGGAACAATGGCATTTAAGGGTGAGGGCTGCAGAAGTGAATCATCTGAGCTAACCACTGCTGGTGACTTTGATGATCCAGCAGTGGTTTCAAATGGAGGTGGAGGAATAGGAGGAACTGGTGTGAAAGCAAGCTGATTTTTATCCACTGTTTGGGGATTTTTATCAACAGTGCTTGATGAGGTGGAAGCAGGGGTTAATGGGATACTTTGGACAACAACTGTTGAGGTAGCAGTGGTTGAGCTTTGACAGCTGTTTTGAACATCTGCTGCTCTTCCAATTGTTGCAGACTTTTGTTGTGGAATGATGACTTCATATCCATAATCTGATGGAGAATCTTGTGATGGACCTGCACTGTTAGTCTTGACAGAAACATTTTCAAAGGTAATTTATCAAGATCAAACAATTCTGCAGGATTTGCAGGGATTTTCATTGAAGAGAGTTCATTGAACTTCACATTCAAACTCAAAGTCTCTTCCACTGTTTTAGTCCTTGTGTTAAACACTTTGTAGGCCTTAGAAGTGGTTGAGTATCCCAAATGATAACCACAATCAATTTTGGCTGCAAACTTTGAGATAGAATCTTTTAAGTTTAAAATGAAGCATGGGGAACCAAAAACTTTGAAATATGAGATCAGTGGTTTTATTTTATACAGAAGTTCATAGGCATTCTTTTGATGCCTGTGGTTGATTAAAACTCTGTTCTGGACATAGAAAGCAGTGTTTACTGCCTCTGCCCAGAAAGTTAATGGCAAACCTGAATCGGCAAGCATGGTTCTGGCAGCCTCAATCAATGTCCTGTTCTTTCTTTCAACAACCCCATTTTGTTCTGGTGTTCTTGGAATGCTGTACTGCCTCACAATTCCTTTTGACACACAGAACTCATTCAACTCCTTTTTTCTGAACTCTGTGCCATTGTCACTCCTGAAGACTTTTACTAGCAAGTCAAATTGCTTTTCAACCTATGTAACAAAGTCTTGCAAATGCCTGCAGTCTCATCTTTTGAATGTAAGAAATAAGTCCATGTAAACCTAGAAAAGTCATCCACAATAACTAAACAATATCTTTTCTTTTTAAGACTCATGACCTTAACTGGGCCAAACAGATCCATGTGCAACATTTGCAGGCACTTGGTTGTTTTGGACTCTTCAATGGACTTAAATGAGCTTTTATGTTGTTTTCCTTTTAAACAAGAAACACAATGCTCAGGACAGGTGAACAGTTTTTGAGGTAAACCTCTTACTAACCCTTGTTTTGACAAAGCAGTGATTGTCTTGAGATTTGTGTGCCCCAATCTTCTGTGCTAAAGTTCTGTCTCTTTGTTAGAGGCAGCTGAGAACAGGCAGGCATCAGTTCTTGGGTTCTCTTTTGACAAATCAACTACATAAACATTGCCACTTCTTTGAGCAACAAGTTGGGTTTTTTCATTTATTATTATTTCTTCAATCTTTTTAACCATTTCTGGTCCAACAATCCTTAGTAAAGAATGAGCCATATCCCTTATCACTCATTTGTGAGACACTAAGGAGGTTAAATTTTAGATTGTCTATGAGATTGACATTTTCAAACTTAACATTACCAGACTGAACTGTACCAGACCCCATCACATTCCCTTTACTATTATTACCAAAGGATATATCACCCTATCCATGAGTTTTGAAATCTTTGAGTAGGGCTCTACATCCAGTCATGTGCCTGGAGCCTCCACTGTCTACATACCAAAGACTATCTAAGCATGCAGAAGCTCCATGCACATCAAGTAAAAGGTTAGTTCATTAGGGTCTCCAAAGCCAATAAGGCTTTGGATGGGGTCTCAACAGTGTTTGTGTTAAGTTCTGGAGGATGGACAGTGGTTAGATCAGGGGTTTGATTAACTTTTGCAACTTGTTTCTCTAACCACTCTTAGGGACCATTTCCAATCACTTCTTGATATCCATAGGGATGCCTATTCACTCTTGGTTTAGAGTGCCTTTTGTAGGCTTCATAGACATGTGGGACCCTCGGATATGGTGGTTGACCTTTACCTCTTCGGTATTGGTTAGCAGGGGGTGCATCAGTCACCTGAACATCTCTTTTAATAGAGGTTTGGTTCAAATGTTTGGTAATGGCTGTTTGAACTGGCACAAACAGTGGTTGATTCTTGGTTGGTGGTTTTGATGAACTCAAGGATGTTTTTGAAGTGTACTCATTCTTTTTTACATCAAAGGATTTGAGATACACACATTCATGAGTGATGTGGCTTGTTTTGCCACTGATGGTGCAGCTCTTAGCAGGCACAATGACACTTGTTTTGTTGATATCATATGCTTTTAGATGAAAACAATCTTTTGTTAGATGATTCTTCTTTTCACAGAAATCACAAAACAAGTTTTTAACCTTCTCTTTTCTTTTCTTCTTTTCAGACTCCTTTGCAACAGAGTTTTGAACCACTGTTGGGATGTCTTTAAGAGGAATCACCTTGGCCTTAGGATCTTTTACACCATCAATGGTTGTGAAGTCTAGTGGTTTGAAGTTTTCAAGAATGTCACACTCATCAGACCATGTGGGTTTGAATTGGTATTTCTCAATCTCCTCAAAAGTTGAGGACCCCACAGATCTTTCCAAAGTGATTTTGTTACCAAGTTTGTCAGTTATCTTAACTTCTTGGCCATTCTTGTTGGTTGGTATGATTTCAACAGAACCAACTTGATTTGCAGCAGTGTTTTCAACTTGGTCATTTTTTCTAAACCCTATGCCAAATTTTACATTACTTTCAAGCTGTTTTTCAAGCATGATCTCATAACCTTTGCAGGATTCCACCCATTTTTCACAAGTGATTTGGGTGGCTTCCAACTCCTTTTTGCAAACTTGATATTTTTCTATCATTGTTTGGAGTTGGTCCTTGGCTGTGCTATGCTCTTGTTTGACGCTGCAAATCTCATTTTCTTTATCATTCAATTTGTTTTTCAGTTCTTTTAATGACTTTTCAAATTGAACTTCATAAGTTAATAACCTATCCCTAAGGTTTTCATTCACCTCTTTAATGTTAGCAAATGCTATGATGCATTTGTCTGGACACAGATTTTTAAGAACCTGAGGTGATACCTTGGTTGTAGCCATCATGGCACAATCACAAACATGCTCTTTCTCATCAGTCACCTTCTCTTCTTTTTCACCTTGTTTCTTTTCTTCTTCTTCAGACCAGGGGTCAGACAGTGGTTCCAATAGGGGTTCTAAATTTTCTGCCAACAGTATTTCACCAGCAACAGCTGTAACCACTGCTTCAGCAATTTTGTCCACTGTTTCATCACTTGACTGCCCTTCTTCAGCTTCCAGCCCCTCTGGTATTGTCTCCAATGCCACAAAACAGATATCATTACCATCAACATTATTTTGAGCATATAGTGCAAAATTTTCATCTCCTAACTCTTCAGGTAAGCTGCTCCAGTCAACCAGCCCTTGTGTGAAAAAGCTTTGTTGGTCTGGTTGAACCACTGCTGGTGCAGCTTGTTGAGGTGCAACTGGTTGCACTTGAACCTGAGGGACAGGGGCTTGGACATACTGAATTTGTGGAACAGTGGTTTGAACATAATGCACAGGAACAGGGGTTGCAGGATGTGCATAATAGGCAGCAGGGGTATATTGGGCATAGTGCACAGTGCTTTGGTTATTTTGTGGTCTAGGGTTTGAGCTAGGATGTGTAATGATTGGTCCAGTGGTTTGACTCATGCATTCCCTAGCAAAATGACCTAACCTATTACACTTATAGCACTTGATCTTTGATTTATCGAGCCCCACTTTTAAGTTCCCATGTAACCCTGGAAATTTTCTCCCTGTCCTTTTGTAAAACTTGCTAGTTCTTACACTTAGCAATGCAAGTTGGTGCAAGACGTCCATTTCTTCTAAGTCAGTTGGATCAAAATGCTGTAAATCATTGAGTTCAAAGCACAGATTATCAGAGTTTTGGCTTTCTCCATTTGCTGCGAAAGCATAATTGGATGAGTGAGGATCAGAGTTGAAATTTCCACCAGTAGTTATGTCAATAAAATGATCATAACTCTGATCCTTACTACTGCCAGACTCTTCCTGACCCAATAGAGCTGTGTTGCCAACTGAGTAGTCATCAGCAACTTTGCCAGACTCTTGCAACTTCTTTTTCTGGTTTAACTCCCTTTCATAGGTCAGGAGTCTATCATGAAGTTGGGTCTGGGTCAGATCTTTGAACCCAACAGAATTTCTGGTCACAAAAGCAATTGTATCCCATTTTTCAGGAAGTGATCTAAGAAACCTGCTATTTTGTGTTAAATTAGCAAATTCAACATTAACAAGTCTTAGCTCACTAATGAGACAACTGAATCGCTCAAACTGTTGGGTTAATGTTTCACCCTTAACGTGACAAAAGGTTTCATACTGTTGATTCAGAATTTCCCTATTATTTTCATTACTTCTTCAATCCCCCCAAACTGTTCCTTCAGTGCATCCCACAATTCCTTAGCACTGTTACAGTGTAACAGCCCGGCATAAATTTCATTTGGTAGTGCGGATGCAACGATGCTGAATGCCTTGGCATCTAGTTCAATTTTATGAAAATCCTGTTCCGTATAGTTCTCAATTTTCTTAGGAACAAAAACCTTTAGATCCTCAGCACTCGGCACCATTGGAACATGTGGTCCAAAGATAACCGACTTCTAACATTCGGTATTCTGTTGAGCAAGGATGTGACCCATCCTTCTCTGCCAGATGTTGTATTCATTTCGTTTCAACATGGGTGGTTTGAAGAGTGAACCGATGCTATTGTTAACATCTTGTGATTGTGACGTCATCCTGGTTGTTTTACAAGTACTGATTAATCAACTTTGCTCGTGATTAAACCTTACTCTCTTTTTCAACAAAACGAACAATTATAAGTATCAACGATTGCATGCATGTAATGCAATCTCCCCCTCAGCCTGAGCTCACACTAGTTTGTTCGTACAGAATGACTTGGGATGAAAGAGCTAATAGAACAGTATAGGGTACTGTTCTATTTATAGGCACGAGCAAACCACTAAAGCATATTTGCTGACGTCACCATGAAAGTGACATCTAACTTCCAAACAACCTACAACCACTGATCTATACAAGCACTGTTATCTTAACTACTGATTACAATACAATACAAATAAGTAAACTAAACTACTCCTTCCCATTCCACTGTTGTGACTCCAGCAGTACTTTATATCTTTAGCAGTGCTTGACCCATATCAGTAGATTGAGCATCAGTGCTTTAGTCTTCAACAGCCTTTAACAGTCTTTAGCAGTTGTAGACGAACAGTGGAAGACGAACAGTGGATGGAGGTCACCAGATGTTAGGGCCACTTCCAAGGGGAAAGATTGAATACAACATCTGCTTATTCTGGATCCACTGCTCTGATCCAGTTTTGGCTTTATCAACTGTTCCTTTGATAGGTTTCAATCCCAACATTGGTTGTTTGATCTTGCAGGTTTGTGTTAGAGAAGAGATAAAATATTTTCAGAATATCTTTTCAAATTCTGAAAAGATTTGATCAAATCCCTAAAATTCGGAGTTGTTGGTGATTGGCTTGTAGAACAAGTTTTTGCATTTTTGTCATTTACGCAGTCTAGACCTGCATAATAGACTAGCCCGCGTAATTGACCGACCTTCATAATTAAATCCAAAGGCAACTTTGGTAACTGTGATAATTGTCTTTTGTGAAATTATCACGGTGATCAGCGAATTTGCTAGTCATCGTAATACTGAAATGATCTAGCTGCGTAATTAACCTACGTAGTTAATCCTCAGCGTACTTTGAACTCAGTGACCTGCCTGCGTAATTAACTGGTGATTTTGACTTACGTGCGTAATTGACTCACCTACGTAATTAACTAGTGAGACTGACTCACTTGCGTATTTAAAAAGTGGAGCATTTAAAAGGTGGCGTATTTAAAAACTGGAGTAATTAGCTACGATACGAAAATCCCGAAAAAGGTTTTGGACATTATATATCACTGGATTCGTATTCTAGAGACAAGTCAAACGGCACGATTTGGTAAAAAATAGTTTTTAGTCAGTTTTAAAACGTTTTTAACGAGCCTGTTTGGTAAAAATGTCGAACTGCAAGGGTCGCACATTTAAATTAAATCATTAAATTTTTAATAAAAATAACACTCCAACTCAATGTTTTAAACACATCTCAACTGTTTCATCTATTCAAGCACAACTTATATTTATGAAATGGACACCCTAAATTTTCTCTTTTTATCATCGAAAAATGTAATGTCGGAGTTACTTGATATGATTAGTACCGTGTTGGTAGAAATACGTGTTAGTAGAAATACTAGAAGATGATGTAGAAAGCTCGGTGAGACGAACAAGATGACCTACTTTGAATATAAATCGTGAGGCGGGCCACATTGGCAGAGAATATTCGTTGATTTAATACAAAATATTCAATTATTTTGTCTACATGAAGCTGATAATAAATATGTGGATGGAATTGACTTTACTATTTTTCATGTCGTCTCACATACGTTGATGAAGGTGATAGGGAATACCATAGTAGATGACGATAAATCAAAATCATTTGAAGACTAAAAACATGAGTTTGAACCCAAGATGAGGTTAAAGACTAATTTTTATGGCTTTTCTTTGGAGCAATAGGTGTCTCAAGGCTCAACCCATTTACTCCACTTTTTTTCTTATTAAGGGTAAATAAGTTCATTGAACATAGTTTAAAGAGTCAAAACAAATCTTAATAAAAATGAAATTCATGTGAGCCCAAGCACCATCAAATCAAATCGAAGAACATTAGTTGGATTACTATTGACATAGTTCAAGATTACTTCTAACTTAGTCTACAATATAATTATTGCTATATTAGATTAAATTTTGAAGCTTACATTATATATACTAATGTTCCCTTTAAGGTCAAAGGGAACTTATGGTTGTATCGGAGTCAAGCAAGTTGAGTTTGATCTCGAACTGAAACGAGTCAGCTCGGCTCGGCTTATTTATTTTATCGAGTTAAAAAGTCGAGCCCGACTCGTAACATGGTCACGCCAAATCGAGCCGCCTCATTAATTTTTTTTTACAAAAATATCGATAACTCGATAAACACAAATAAAAATTACACATATATCTATATTTATTATTTTTATTGTTCTAATAATTTAAAGAACGAAAGTTAAATTAAAAGTATTATATGTATAAATTTTGTTTATTTTCTCATATTTTTATATATTAGATGAATTATATGAATACATGTATTCACATGGGGAAATCTTAGATGGGGCGGGGCCCTGTTTTTTTCTTAAAAATATAAAATTTTATCGAAAATTTTATATGTATTTATTACCCCCCTCACTACATTTTTTTCTTTAAAATTTCCGGCCCCTGTTTAAATGTTCAAGATCTGTCATTGTGTATTCGTCGAGTAAAGACACTATAGTTTCTAATGCTTTTACGCATTTAAGTGAGTTTTTTCTATATAATTAAACGAGCCTAATTTATTAGTATATTAGTTGTATTAAGCTAAGATATGAAAAAAAAAATCAGATTGGACTTTCAGACTAGATTGTAACCCAACCCAATTTGCATTACCAAATCGGTTTCAACCCGACCCAACTACCCGTTATTGTTCCCCATCTTGTCACCCAAACCTGTTTGAACCAAATCGGTTTCAATCTGAACCAAAAGTATTATATATAAATGCATGTTTCAACCCAACCCAAAGCAATTTGAATAGAGTTTTAATATTTTTCACCCAAAACGGTTTATGACCTGAACCAATCAAGCCATTTTGACCAAAGCTGACAAAAATCGATTTTGTTTACATTTTACAACCTGAACCAATTTAAAAAAAAAAAAGAAAAAAAAGAAAGAAAAAAAAAACAGTATGTTTGAATTAAGATGGCAAAGCCGAGTTGGATTTGAAAAAAAGAATATTCTATTGTGGTGGAAATTTCATGAATAGGGTTCGAGTATTTTTCAGCCAAACTGGTTTATGACTTGAACCAATAAGGCAATTTTGAACAAAACTGATAAAAATAGATTCAGTTTACAACCTGAACCAGTTTTGAAAAAAAAAAAAAAAAAAAAAAAAAACAAGAAAAAGGCAGTATGTTTGAATTAAGATGGCAAAGCCGAGTTCGATTTGAAAAAAGAATATTCTATTGTGGTGAAACTTTCATACAACTCTCTGGTAACCTTTAAGAGCTTTCACAATTCACACCTCATTCTCCATAACATATTCATCTCTATAACTTAAGAAAAAAAATATATAGCTATTCATTCCCCATATGTTTGTGAGAGGTTATAAATAGAAATAAAAGAAAGACAAAAAATAATAGAAGAAAGTATTATTTAAGGCTCAATCTATTTAGATACGCAAGTGTCGGATTCGACACTCAGCCACCCTTATACCACTTGTATAGCCATATACGAGTCGTATATGGCTAACCTTAAACAACCAGAACTGACAAACTGACAACTGGTTGTCAGTTCTGGTTTGGCGGCTATTCGTATACGATTCGTATAGCCCTATTTGAGGCATATGATTTTTTGCTTTAAAATTTGGCAAAATGTAGGTGTTTAATTAATTTTTTTAAATATTAGTTTCATATGTTTTGTATTTAATGGTATCGTGTCATGTCGTATTGTATTGTGTTAATATTATCTGTTTTGTATTTTATCGTATCATGTTATATTGTATTATATTGTATTGTATCATATTGTGTTTTATTGTTATGCATTGTATCGTATATTTTTTCAATATTAGTTTTAAACATTTTATATGTATCGTATTGTATCATATTGTATTATACATTATACGTGTTATGGGTTAATCTTTCCACCAGGAAATGTTTTCCTGACCATCCGGGATATTTGATAGGTTTGATATTTAGAACATGTTCCTCATATATTGTCAGTCCATGTTTGTGACAACAGCTTTTAGATTTAGGTCTTTGGATATCTTGTAACTAGTGAAATGATAAATGGTTAGCGGGTTTAGCTTTGTAATAGTTAATTAATAGTGATTGGGCCAAACCAAACCCACATTGGGGGAATGGTAGGCGAATTGGGCCTGTCCAATTCGCAGGCCTGTGTGAAACCAGCCTAGTATGCATGCTTTGTGTTATACAAACAAAGCTCTGCATTAGGGTTAGGGTTAAGCACTTTAAATCAGATTGAAGAGACTTTAGAGAGAGAGGGAGAGAGAGATTTGTTTAAAAGTGGTGGACGAATTTGTGAGGGTTCTAGGATCTTAGGTTGATTTTTTTTTTTTTTTTGTATAATCAATAAAGATAAGTTTGTTCGGTTTTAGTTTAATCTGCTTCTACACCTTTCTATGACAATCTGATCTAGAGGATTCCGCACTCTAGATTAGATAAACGATTCTATTAAGATCCATAGGATTTAGGGACCTACAATTGATAACAGAGCATTAGGCTCTTGGTTGGCTCGGTTCAGAATTGTCTGCGGCTGAAAATTGAAGATTTTGGCTGTTTGGAGGCTGAAAACATGAAGTAGAAAAGGTTGTTTAGAGTTTCTGCAATTTTAATACTGATTCAGTGTTTTTGTTGTGGTTGTTTTTGCACAATTCTGGACGAATTTTGGCTGGAAAAACTTGAAGATTCGAAGATTTGTTCTTCGTGTTCTTCGTTGTGTTCCTTAGATTTTTATCAAAATTTTGCTCATTTTGGTTGTTTGATCTTGCAGGTTTGTGTTAGATAAGAGATAAAATCTTTTCAAATTCCCAAAAGATTTGATCAAATCCCTAAAATTAGGAGTTTTGGTGACTGGTTTGTAGAACAAGTTTCTGCGTTTTTGTCATTTACGCAGTCTAGACCAGCGTAATTGACTGACCCGCGTAATTGACCGACCTGCGTAATTAATCCAAAGGCAACTTTGGTAACTGTGATAATTGTCTTCTGCGACATTATCACGGTGATCAGCGACTTTGCTAGTCGCCATAATACTGAACTGATCTGGCCGTGTAATTAACTTGCGTAATTAATTCTCAAGTGGAACTTAGTGACCTGCCTGCGTAATTAACTAGTGATTATGACCTACTAGCGTAATTAACTAATGAATTTGACTCGCCTACCTAATTAACCAGTGAAACTAACTCACCTGCATATTTAAAAAGTGGAGTTTTAAAAGGTGGCGTATTTAAAAACTGGAGTAATTAGCTACGGTACGAAAATCCCAAAAAAGGTTTTGGACATTATATATCATTGGATTCGTATTCTCAAGACGAGTCTAACGGTACGATTTGGTAAAAATAATTTTCAGTCAGTTTTTAAACGTTTTTAACGAGCCTGTTTGGTAAAAATGTCGATTTGCAAGGGTCACACATTTAAATTAAATCATTAAATTTTTAATATAAATAACACTCCAACTCAATGTTTTAAACACATCTCAATTGTTTCATCAATTCAAACACAACTTATTTTTATGAAATGGACCCCCTAAATTTTCTCTTTTTATCATCGAAAAAGGTAATCTCGGAGTTACTTGATACGATTAGTACTATGTTGGTAGAAATACATGTTAGTAGAAATACTAGAAGATGATGTAGAAAGCACGGGGAGACGAATAAGATGACCCACTTTGAATATAAATCGTGAGATGGGCCACAATGGCAGAGAATATTCTTTGATTTAATACAAAATATTCAATTATTTTGTCTGCATGAAAGTGATAATAAATATGTGGATGGAATTGACTTTACTATTTTTCATGCCATCTCACATACGATGGTGAAGGTGATAGGGAATCCTATAGTAGATGATGATAAATCAAAATCATTTGAAGACTAAAAACATGAGTTTGAACCCAAGAAGAGGTTAAAGACTAATTTTTATGGCTTTTCTTGGGAGCAATAGGTGTTTCAAGGCTCAACCCATCATCTCCACTTTTTTTCTTATTAAGGGTAAATAAGTTCATTGGACATAGTTTAAAGAGTCAAAACAAATCTAAATAAAAATGAAATTCATGTCAGCCCAAGCACCATCAATTCAAAACGATGAACATTACTGTTGACATAGTTTAAGATTACTTCTAACATTAGTCTACAATATAATTATTGCTATATTAGATTAAATTTTGAAGCTTACATTATATATACTAATGTTCACTTCAAGGTTAAAGGGAACTTATGGTTGTATCCAAGTCAAGCAAGTTGAGTTTGATCTCGAAATGAAACGAGTCAGCTCGACTCGCCTTATTTATTTTATCGAGCTGAAAAGTCGCGCTCGACTCGTAACATGGTCAAGCCAAATCGAGTCGTCTCATTAATTTTAATTACAAAAATATTGATAACATGAAAAAGACAAAATAAAAATTACACATATATCTATATTTATTATTTTTATTTTTATTGTTCTAATAGTATAAAGAACGGAACTTAATTTAAAAGTATTATATGTATAAATTTTGTTTATTTTCTCGTATTTTAATATATATATTAGATGAATTATATGAATACATGTATTTACATGGGGAATCTTAGATGGGGCCGTCCGCTGTTTTTTTGCTTAAAAATATAAAATTTTATCAAAAATGCCATTGTGTATTCGTCGAGTAAAGACACTATAGTTTCTAATGCTTTTATGCATTTTAGTGGGTTTTTTCTATATAATTAAACAAGCCTATTTTATTAGTATATTAGTTGTATTAAGCTTAAAGATGAAAAAAAAAAGTTTGGACTTTCAGACTAGATTGTAACCCAACCCAATTTGCATTACCAAATCGGTTTCAACCCGACCCAACTACCCGTTATTGTTCCCCATCTTGTCACCCAAACCTGTTTGAACCAAATCGGTTTCAACCTGAACCAAAAATATTATATATAAATGCGGGTTTCAACCCAACCCAAAGCGATTTGAATAGAGTTTTAATATTTTTCACCCAAATCGGTTTATGAACTGAACCAATCAAGCCATTTTGACTAAAGCTGACAAAAATCGATTCTGTTTACATTTTACAACCTGAACCAATTTTCAAAAAAAAAAAAAAGAAAAGAAAAGAAAGAAAAGAAAAAAAACAGCATGTTTGAATTAAGATGGCAAAGCCGAGTTGGATTTGAAAAAAAGAATATTCTATTGTGGAAATTTCATACAACTCTCTGGTAACCTTTTAGAGCTTTCACAATTCACACCTCATTCTCCATAACATATTCATCTCTGTAATTTAAGAACAAAAAAATATATAGTTTTCATATGATTTGGCACCCATCCTCATTCCTATTTGAATTTAAGGATTCACTCCCTATCCTCTATATTTAGATTTAACTATTCATTCCTCATATGTTTGTGAGAGGTTATAGATATAAATAAAAGAAAGAGAAAAAATAATAGAAGAAAGTATTATTTGAGGCTCAATCTATTTAGATACCCAAGTGTCGGATTCGACACTCAACCGCCCTTATACCATTTGTATAGCCATATACATGTCATATATGGCTAACCTTAAAAACTAGAACTGACAAACTGACAACTGGTTGTTAGTTCTGGTCTGGCGGCTTATATTATACAGCAGGCTTGGGTTTTCTTGCTACAGACGAGAGAGACAGAGATCTCAAGGAGCAAACCATTATTCACCGACAGACGCAGTCTATTCTCGCCGATCGGTATCAGGTGCCCCCCTCTTCTCCTCAAAGGTTCTCATTCGACGATTCCCTTAGTCGTATACGATTCGTATAGCCCTATTTGAGGCATATGATTTTTTTGCTTTAAAATTTGGCAAAATTTAGGTGTTTAATTAAATTTTTTAAATATTAGTTAGTGGAGCTCCACATAATAATTTTAATGGCTTTTCTTTGGAGCAATAGGTGACTCAAGGCTCAAGCCATCGCCTCAAGTTTTTTTCTTATTAAGGGTAAATAAGTTCAACATACAGTTTAAAGAGTCAAAACAAATCTAAATAAAAATGAAATTCATGTCAGCCCAAGCACCATCAAATCAAAACAATGAACATTAGTTGGATTACTATTGACATAGTTCAAGATTACTTCAAACGTTAGTCTATAATATAATTATTGCTATATAAGATTAAATTTTGAAGCTAACATTATATATACTAATGCTCCCCTCAAGGTCAAAGGGAACTTATGGTTGTATCCGAGTCAAGCAAGTTGAGTTTGATCTTGAACTGAAATGAGTCAGCTCGGCTCGGCTTGACCTATTTATTTTATCAAGCTGAAAAGTCGAGCTTGACTCGTAACATGCTCAAGCCAAATCGAGTCGCCTCATTATTTTTTTTACAAAAATATTGATAACATGAAAAACACAAAATATAAATTACACACACACACACACACACACACACACATATATATATATATAGGGTAGGGATTCTAAGAGAAATCCACCCTATTTGAGAAACTTGAGAAGCAATCTGGACCACACATTTTCCCTAAGCAAAAAATGCAAAAAAAGGTTAAAAAAATGCAAAAACTTTTTTTTTGGAAAATCACAGCTTTTTCTTTAAGGATTAATTTTTTTTTTTAATTTTTTTTTGATTTATACACATGTGTATATTGTTAATCTTTTAACTATACATATATGTATATTGTCAATTATACGTATATGTATATACATGTTTAAAATTGAAAAAATATGTGTTATAAATCCTAAACCTTATACCATAAACACTAAAGCTAAACCTTAATGCTAAACCCTAAAGCTAAACCCTAAAGCTAAACCCTAATTCTAAACCCTAAAGCTAAACCCTAGTGCTAAACCCTAAAACTAAAACTAAACCCTAAAGCTAAACCCTTAATGCTAAACCCTAATGCAAACCCTAAAAATAAAGCTAAACCCAAAAGTTAAAGCTAAACCCTAATGCTAAACCCAAAAGCTAAACCCTAATGCTAAACCCTAAATACTATTACTAAACCCTAATGCTAAACCCTAAAGCTAAACCATAAAGCTAAACCCTAAACCCTAATGCTAAACCCTAAATACTAATGCTAAACCCTAAATAACACTTATTTTTCAATTTTAAACATGTATATACATGTATGTATAATTGACAATATACATATATGTATAGTTAGAAGATTAACAATATACACATGTGTATAAATAAAAAAAAATTAAAAAATAAAAAATTAAATCCTTAAAGAAAAAGCTGCGATTTTTCCCAAAAAAAAAAAAATTTGCATTTTTTTTACATTTTTTTTTTTTTGCATTTTTTTGCTTAGGGAAAATGTGTGGTCCAGAATGTTTCTCAAGTTTCTCAAATAACCTACTACTTCTCACAAGATCCTTATCCTATATATATATATAGGGGAAGGTTCATTGGGGAACACTAAAAAAGTGGGGAACAGCGGGGAACCGACTCAAACGAACTCTGATTGGACTCATTCCAGCGGCGTTGGAACCGGCTCGTCGAACCCTAACTATGATCTCCTAACCCTAAACCCTAAATCCTAACTCCTAAACTCTAAACCCTAAAGCTAAAAAATAATGCTAAAACCTAAGGTAAACCGTAAAATCTAAACTATAAACCCTAAAATCTAAACCCTAAAGGCTAAACCTAAAGCTAAACCCTAATGCTAAACACTAAAGCTAAACCCTAAAGCTAAACTCTAAACCCTAAAACTAAACCCTAAAGCTAAACCCAAATGCTAAACCCTAAAGCCAAACCCTAATATATTTAGGGTTTAGGAGTTATGATTTAGGGGTTAGGGTTAAGAGATCCTAGTTAGGGTTCGATGAGCCGGTTCCAACGCCGCTGGAATGAGTCCAAGCGGAGTTCGTTTGAGTCGGTTCCCTACTGTTCCCCACTTTTTTAGTGTTCCACAATGAACCTCACACTATATATATATATATATATATATATATATATATATAGGTAAAGAGTACGGTACAAATTACCTTATCGTACATTATATACGCGAACATAATAGCCATACACGTGTCCTAATTGGTTTTTTCATATATAAGGTTAAATGAGACAATCAATTCAATCATCTGAGGGTAAATTCGTCTCTTCATTCAATCAGCGAGCGAGAAGTTCGTTACACTAATATTTCGGTATTTATCATTCGAATCATTTTCAAAATTTTCATAATTCTCAATTTGCAGTTATCGTTCTTCTGTGTTAGGGTTTTATTCAGTTTTTTTTTTTCGATGGATCCACAGAGCAGCACTGGACGTGCAAATGTTGATGTTGAAGAAAGTCGACCTATCGGTGATCATGCTCAATTATCTGCATATCAGAGAGTTTCTATTGAAGATGTTTTAAATCCGCCATCTGCAAATTCAAATCCAATTGCAAGTTCAAGTGCTCTAAACGATTGTTTTAATGGTAATTATGTTAATTCAGATCTCTAAAATGTTCGTATACCTTTTTTTTTGTTTAATCGCTCCTCTGATTTTTATGTTGTTGTAACTGTTTTTGAAGTTTGAATGTTGAGTATATTTTTGACATGAAAGCAACATGTACAAATTCGCATGTTATTAGTCTTTCAATTCGCATTTGATGTTTTTTTCCTTAAGTATTTCGCATGCTATGGTATATTAAATCGCATAGATAAATCAGATTAATCAAAATCATCAATTTCGCATGTTTTCTTCATAGATTTCGCATGTTTTTGATTTTTCTGATTTGATTCATTTAGATGAAAGGGTTTACACTCCGGAGGTTCAAGCATCAGCTACACCTCTGGTTAGAATGCAATTTATCTCTATTGAACAAGCATATGCGTTTTACCAATCATATGCTAAGTTAGCTGGTTTTTCTATTCAGAAAGGTGGTGAAGTACACAGTGGTGGTATAATCAAAACTAAGTATTTTGTTTGTTCTAAAGAGGGACATAAGCCACTTTGTATTGACGATCGTTCGAAGTCAAAAAAGCAATTCAAAACAAGGAACAGGGGGACTATTGCAAAGCTCAACTTATGATTTGCACTGTGGATGGTAGATTATATACAATAAAGAGATTTGTTGATGGTCATAATCATAAGTTTGTTTGTCAAGATGATATTCACATGTTGCCAGCTTACAGACAATTGTCAGATGTCCAGGAGGAGTTGGTTTGGGAACTAGGCACTTTAAACCTTGGTCCTGTCAAAGCTTTCCATATAATGAGGAAACGTTATGGTGGTTTCGAGAACGTTGGTGCCACGGTTGATGATTGCAAAAATTTTAGGAAGCGAATTAACAGCTATATAGGAGAATATGATGCTGACATAGTGATTAATAGGATGACTGACAAAAAACAGTATTTAGCTGATTATTCGTTTGAATATTCTATTGATGATGGCAAACGTTTAACTGGTTTGTTCTGGGCTGATGGTTTATGCAAGCTTAACTATATGGAATTTGGGGATGTGATATCCTTTGATGCAACTTTCAAGACAAACAGGTTAGTGTTTGAAGACAAACATGTTTTTTTTTTTTTTTTTTTTACTATTTTCGCATGTTATATGTCTTCATAAACTGTTATATCGCATGTGTAAAATTGGTGTTGACTATATCGCATGTTATACTTTTTTTTTCGCATGTGGTTTTTTGTAATTCGCATGTTTTCAACGTATTTTCGCATATGTTGTGCAGGTACAAGATGGTGTTTGTCCCGTTCACTGGCATTGACAACCACTGTCGAAATGTAACATTTGGAGCTGGGTTGTTGGCATCGGAGAGCATTGAATCATATAAATGGCTTCTGAATTCATTTTTAAAGTCATTTGGTCAGCAGCCAAAGGTTGTAGTGACTGATCAAGACCCTGCTATGAAACAGGCTATTGAGGAGGTTTTCCCTGTCAGCAGACACAGATTGTGCATGTGGCACATAATGAAAAAAGTGGCAGATTAGGTATAGTATGCTATATTGTCTTCTGTTAGTGTTATTTTTTTGTATATTATATTTTTTGTTATAGGTTGATATAAAAAGCATTTATTGTCATAGGTTGGACACGAGTTGTGCAATAACGATGAGTTTAAAAGGAGGATGTACGACATTGTATGGACTGATTCGATTGAGCCCGAAGAATTCGAGAGACAGTGGAAGTTGGTGATGATTGAGTTTGGTCTCACAGAAAACAAATGGATCGATGATATGTTTGTGATGAGATCCATGTGGATTCCGGCTTTTTACCGACACGAGCCAATGTCGGGACTTATGAGAACAACCTCAAGATCAGAGAGTGAGAACCATTTTTTCTGCTAGGTGTCTAATTCACAACTCACTCTCGTAGAGTTTATGAATCATTTCGACGGTGCAATGGATGTCGAACGTTTTAATCATAGAAAGAATGATCATATTTCAAGATATACTGAGCCTGCTGATTTGACCGGAACTTCTTTGGAAGAAGATGCTGCTAAGAGATTTACCAGGTCTATATTCTTTGATTAGCAAATAGAGATTTGTGGTACAATTTATGAATGTCTGCCGATGGACACCAAAGTAGAGGGTCCACAGATCAGGATAATGTTGAAGGACTTTAAAGCCCATGGAAATGGTTTATTGGAGGTATTATAGCATATTTATTTTACACATGCGATTTGTTGATAACATATATGCGAATTTCTTTTTTTTCAGAATTATCATATTGCAATATGCGATTTTGTTTTTTATCATGCGATTTTCAAAATTTATTCATTTGCATGATTTTTTAGGCATGCGAAATTGTTATGCTATACATGCGATTTTAATTGTTACTATATATATATATATATATATATATATTTTGTTTTTCCTAGGTGTGGTTCAAGAATCTTGAAGATGATGTAACTGCACAGTGTAGCTGTTTGCGTTTTGAGCAGTATGGGCTGCTATGCAAACACGTTTATTTTCTTTTCAAGATGTTTGGTGTTAAAGAAATACCAAACAAATATGTTATGAAGAGATGGACGAAGGATGTTGTTCCGAATGAGTTAAATGTGAAGTACAATCTAAATGTGGGTGGCAAGGATGTGCAACACAAGGCTAAACGGATTGCTCGTGAAATCATCCACACAGGGGAGTATTTGGTTAGTAATTTGATTTCCGACCTTGATCAACTTGTTTTAGTCAGGGATCAAATGATGCAGCTTAAAGAGAGAGTTGATCAGAGTCGAATAACCAAGGAACTTGATCCAAAATTTGACCGATTTTCAAAGTTGATTGGTTATCAACAACCAGTAACTAATGCTCCTCCTACTGTCCGTGTACCGGCTGGTATAAGAAACAAAGGTCGCGTCTCGCATAAAAGGATTAAATCTAAGAAAGAACAAATGATCAGCCGCAAGGGGAAAAGGTCAAGGACATGTAGCGTATGTAATGAAAAAGGTCATGACATTCGGACTTGCGAGGAGCTGAAAGCCAAACTACAAGGTAAACATCAAAAAAAAAAAAGAAGAAGGGCATCCAGATCGAAAATGTTGCTAGAGACAAAGACAATGAGGTTGAAGATGATGAAGAGGAAGATGAGTTTGAAGATTACAGTACTGATGATGGATCTGAAGAAGAAGATCAGTGGGAGGAGGTTTCGGAAGATGATGAGGATGAGTAGTTTTTTCTAAATGGACATGCAAATTTATACGAAACACTTGCGATTTTTTATATTCATCTGTTTATATCAGTTTTCATGCGATTATAGTTTTTAAACATGCGATTTTATAATCAGCAGTTTTATATAAATTTTTACATGCGATTTCACTTTTATTGCATGCGATTTGTTAGTTATCTTGTTTTTTGTTATGTGACAATGATGGCTGTATCATTCATGCGATTTAATATTAAGAGATAACATAATATGTTCAAAAACATGTACCCAAAATATAATAATAGTTATTGTCTAACACAGCCATTACCAAAAAACGATTGAAAAGAGTTTTTTAGTTACTTGGAGTAAATATTTTGTCAGTTCAGAAGAGCTGAACTCCATCTTCTCCTTCACAGTGTTCAGAGTATCTGTCAGGAAAGAGAAGGCCAAGTCATCAGCTCGAGATTGCTCTTTTATGTGATCCAAAGCTCTGTCTCTGAAGGTTGTTGGTGGTTCTTGAAGTAGCTTTTCCCATACTGCTTGATTTTTCTTGATTTGTTCAAGAATTTTGCCCTGCACATCAAGAATCAGGTGAGAAGAGGTGACATCAGTGCTTAATTCTGTCAACGTGCGAGTTGACAATAGCTCTTTGATTGCAATGTTTTTGATTTTTTCTATATCTTCAGATGCCATTTTTGTTGGTCTGTGTTTTTGTGTGTGTATTTTCTTTGTCTTCTATGTCTTAATATGGAAGGTAGTTATATCTAGGTTTTTTATATTAATATAGTGAAATTATTATATAGGTAGGGTGGTAAGTTCTCTAGTATTTATTGTAAAATTGATCATTACATGTCAAATTACAGTCACATCGGTCATAAATTAAGTATTTTTTTATATATAATACTACTATTTTTAGTTTTTAAGATTCGTATTTTGTTTTTTTTAGTTATTTATTTATTATTATTTTTTTTGCATTTTTAGGAGAAAGCAATTTTTAATTGTTTTGCACTGTTTTAATTCGAAATCGCATTTGAATGTATACAAATTCGCACCCTATATAAAATCTCAAATAATACTTAACATTTTACTGAAATCGCAATGCTTTATCATGAATTCGCACACTATATGAAATTTTAAGGAATACTTAACTTTTTACCGAAATCGCATGTACATTGTTATGAATTCGCACACTATATAAAATTTGAAAGAATTTTTTTCAATTGAAATCGCATTTGCATTGTCCATGAATTCGCACATGATATCACAACCTGCATCATCTTCTTGATTAATTGTTATAATTTCGATTTATAAATTCATCAGAAGTTCACAAACGTGTCCATCGATTTTTGATTAATTGTTATAGGAATCGATCGATTTTTGATTAATTGTTATAATTTCGATTTCGGTTTTGATTTTAGAATCTTACGTTATGATTTTGAGGTTTTTGTTTGCTGATTATCAATGGTTTTGATCTTGCATTTGACGATTTTAACCTTGGCGGTTTCTTTTTATTAATTTTAATTTGATAAATTTAATAATAAAACACGTTGTTTAAATGAGATGATCTGACGGTTGTGGATGAAGCGTACATAATGTACGATTAGGTTATTTGTATGATAACCGGCCTATATATATATATATATATATATATATATATATATATATATATATATATATATATTATTGCTCTAATATTTTAAAGAACGAAAGTTAAATTAAAAGTATTATATGTATAAATTTTGTTTATTTTCACATATTTTTATATATTAGATGAACTAGTTTAAGTACCCGTGTATTACACGGGTGGCTTTCAAAAAAAATCTCCTTTAACAAGTTGACACAAATATTTTAATTATATAAATGTTAAACTACTAACGCAAATAATAGAGTACACTGAATAATTGAAATACATGAATAAGAAAAAATCACAAATCATTAAAGATTTCTTCAACCGACCTGACCTGGAATGGCTCTTTTCAACCTGACCATCTTGCCACCTCCGTATTCTATATTCTTCAACTTATATTGAGTGTGGAAATAAAGTTTTTTGGACTAAATGAACTTACCCACCAACACCTTGGTCGCTGAATCAACGGAGTTAACATTTTTTAGGACGAAAAAGGATAAAGGTGTACCGATTGATACTGATACGATTGCAATATCTATAAAATTCTATAAAGTAAGCCCTACTTTAAACACCTTTAAGAAGCATATAAGCTAAGCTTGAACACTTTTAAGAAAAAGATTCCAACGTCCACAATATTCTATAAACTAAATCCTATTTTGAACATGAATGTAATCATAAGAACCGAATGATAAAGATTAACTTCTTTTGTCTAAACTCTAAATTACAAAGAACCGAATGTATATTTAATCTATAAAAAACAAATCACCCATCATTTAAATGAAATTTAAACAAACACAAGTATCTTTAATCTATGTTATTCATCTGATGATCAAAAGAACCTACCCAAAAAACGAACAACGAACATAAGCTGGTATTTTTATTTAGAAAAGTTGATATACTTCTGAACCTACCCAAAAAAATAATGCTTATCTGTATTTAGAAATTCATATATAATTATCTTGAAGATAAAAGCCTAAAAACTTTGTGTAAAAGAACCATGTTTGAAAAAAATCATGTATAATGAACTTGAAGATAACATTTTTAATTTTACCGAGTTTGTGCGAATACATGAGCCATTCGACCAGTTCTCTATATAGCTAGATAAATCTTTTATCGCTCATGTTGGATAAAATATAGCCCAAATCGACCTGTCTTTAAAATATCAGGTCGGACCAAAGGAAATGTGTGTGCATTATAGGTTGAGGAATACATACCGCAGCGCCTGAACAGACCGAAGGGAGGAGAGGCTTAGACGGGTCGCCGAGAGATGCACCCATCTCTTTCTGGACAAACTGTAAGCCTTCGAAAATCTCATCCCACAAACCTGGAGGCAGTTTTTTTTTTCCACTTTCTTGATATTCATCACATGCTTCGGTTGAAATAGTGAGCCCAGCCTAGGAACTGATAGACCAATGCTTGCCATCTCAGCAAGATTTGCTCCTTTTCCTCCCAACTGTATTCATACAATTACATCTCTATGACCTAAGAACCTAAAAAGGCTTTAAGCACATGTATATTTAATCACCCATCATTTAAATGAAATTTAAACAAACACAAGTATCTTTAATCTATGTTATTCATCTGATGATCAAAAGAACCTACCCAAAAAAACGAACAACGAACATAAGCTGGTGTTTTTATTTAGAAAAATTGATAGACTTTTGAACCTACCCAAAAAAATAAAGTAAAGTAAAGTGAATGCACAATTCAGATTAGCCTATAACCAGACCATATCAAGTTTCAATTATCACTACTGATGAAAATTTTCCTATAATCACACCATGTCAACTATCAGTTATCACTATTGATCAAAATTTGCATATAATTTTCCTATAATCACACCATTTCAAGTCTCAGTTATTACTCACTGCTCATCAAAATTTTCCTAAAACTTGCCTTGATTTTTGGTCCAGATTAATCCACTTTGGTCCTTTTTTTCACGTGATACGCAATGTTACTTAGACGTTATGGCTTCGGCTCATCGGATTTGGTTTTTTACCTGTTACACGACCAAGCACGTTGCCACAGATCGGTCTATAGACCGCCATGGTTAACAACCAACAAACTAATAGAATACATCATAGCACTAATTTATTTGAATAAACAATTATAATTTTTTTTTAAATAGCAAAGTAATGGACATGAATTTTATTTTTATCTCGAGACACTACAAATATCCAACTATATTTACTAAAATTATTTATTTGAATTGAATGGACAACGTAATCGTATTACAAAAGGAACGTGTAAATGGGATTTATTTGGCATTAAAATGGAGAGCGGACAACCACTCTTGCAGCAACGACTGTATCTAAACCCGTGGCTAGCTAGAAAGGACTCCAACCGCTCAACAATCGTCACCCATGATGTAAACAGTTCAAAAAATAGCATAAATCAGTATTTGCCATAACTTTATAAATCATTCTTCACATTATATACTAATTTTAAAACAAAACAAAGATAGATTTTTGGGGATATCTTCTTCGAGAACACGGAGCTGATGATAACCAGATCGAAGGTCGATTTTAGAGAAACAACTTGCGCTTTGTAGTTGGTCATATAGATCGTCGATGCGAGGGAGAGGATAACAGTTCTTGACGGTGAGTTTGTTAAGTTCTCGGTAGTCGATGCACATACGAAACAAACAATCTTTCTTCTTGACAAATAGCACATGAGCACCCCAAGGTGAGGTACTTGGACGTATTAAACCTTTGTCGAGTAATACTTATAGTTGACTAGATAACTCTTGCATCTCAGAGGGTGCAAGTCGGTAAGGAGCCTTGGCAACAGGAGTCGAACCAGGTATGAGATCAATACGAATATCAACAGATCGAGGAGGAAGACCAGGAAGATCTTTAGGAAAGATATCTGGGAAATCACACACTGCTGGAACATCGCTTACGCTCTTTCCCTTGCCCTTTTCTTCCACTATGTGGGCTAAAAAGACAAAGTACTGTTTATGTAAGCATTTATTCGCTTGAGTGCACGACATCAGTTTCAGTCCTCTAGAAGGTCGGTCTCCATAGACGTGCAAAGTATCACCAGATGGGAGAGGTAAACGAACATACTTCTCATGACAAGCAATTTCAGCATGGTTCTTACGCAACCAATCCATGCCTACTATGATATCAAAGCTACCCAATTGCATGGTTATGAGGTCAATAGTAAAAACGTGATCGTTAAGAGTCAGGAGACAATCACGAAGAATAGAGTCGACGAAGATAGACTTACCATCAGCAATCTCGACTAAGAACGACTTAGGTAGCTTAGAGTGTGCACAGTTTAACAAAGATTCCAATTCAACGGACACAAAGCTTTTTTCCGCACCAGTATCAAATAGGATCGAAGCGTATAGATCATTAACGAAAAACGTACAATTAACGACGTCATTGTCGTTCTGAGCTTGCTTGGCGTTGATGTTGAAGGTGCGTCCTCGCGGGGCTTGTTGTTGCGGCTGCTCTTGATTCAACTAGGGGCACTGAGGATGGAGATGAGTGGTATCACCACACTTGTAGCAGGCTCGAGCATTGGTCGCCGGTTTGGGGTTCTGGGGAGCTTGTTGAACTTGATTGGTCTGGCGACAGTAGGGAGCAACGTGACTGTAGCGGTTGCAGGAGGTATAGTGGCGACAAGCAGAGTTAGCAGGGTGATGATAGTGACAGGTGTCACATTTGGGATGAACCCCAGTGTACGACTTTTGGTGTTATCAGGAGAAGCAGGGTTTGGAGTTGCAGTAGTACAATCACATTGCAGCCAGAATTTTGAGACTTTCGTTTCTTGTTCTTGCTACCACTTGATTGCTGGGTGATCTGGTTAGCTGGTTTAGAGGGGGCAGGTGTGCCAAACTGTTTATCACGAACACGGTTGTTGTTCAGACTTGCTGCGAGATGGTAAACTTCTTTGATGGAATCAAGCTGAGCTGCTTCAATGGAGTCACACATGGCAGAGGGTAAACCATGAATGTACTTCATGATCATACGCTTAGGAGTAGACACCAAATGAGGAACGATTTTGCTGAGTTGCTTGAAACGGGTTGTATAGGCCATATTGTCATCACCAACTTGTTTCAGATGCCAAAATTCGTCATCAACTTTCTGCTGATCATGCGGAGGGAAGAATTCGAGCATCATCAATTCCCTAACAAGCATAGGCTTCATCATTGGAGCGGATGTTTCTCTCATTGGTCCACCATTCCAAAGCTCTGCTTTGGAAAACACCAGTTGCGCTCCTAGTCTTATGATGCTCAGGGTATTCGCTGTTGATGAAAGTAACTTCGATGCTGTCAAACCACTCCAACATTGCAGTCACCCCATCACTGCGCGTGAAAGGCTTAGGGTTGCAAGAGACAAAGTGTTTGTAGTTGAAGCTCACAGGCTTAGGTTGGACCGCTTTCGAGTCAATGGAGGAGGGAGGAGTGTTTGATCCGTGGATTTCAGTGACAATCTTGGGAACAATGCGTGCAATCTGGTCGGCCATAAAAGACATCATCTTCTTCTGGGTGTTGGCCTTAGACCTTTTGTTGGAAAGTCGGCTTGATGACATCTAAAGAGTCAGAACAAGGATCGGGTGAGACTCGAACGTAATGTTGTTAAATTGATTCGTATCACAGAGTATATCATATAGCACATAAATGTTTCAAATAGTATCACATTTGCACATATGTTTCATGTAGCATAACAAGTTTCATATTGTATCACATAGAATAACGAAAGCGTCATAAATTTAATTTGTTCACGAGAGGTTATTATTGTTTTAGATTGCGAAGATACGTGCGAAGTGCGTAACGATCTTGAAACGAGCGAAATAATAATAAGTGTAAAACCACATAATAATCGAGATAACATAAAAGAGAGGCTCATAAAATATGGGATTGTTTCGGGTAGAGAAACGTCGACTATTCCAAAGTGAATCGAAGTCCTTTTTCTAATTAAGGAAACGTGCTTTGGCCTAATAGACAAATATTATCATCGATAAATGACTAACGATATTTGACCTTCCGGTTACTACATGTCCTTAATCGATTGGGAAAAATTCGAAACTTTGGCGAGATTGAAAATCAAAGAGTGGGACTAGTTATCAAGATGCGAGTTTCACCTCTAACTTGGTAACATCGTACTCTAGTATGCCCGGTGCTTATCAAAAGATAAGACCACTAGAATAAGAGGTGGAAATTTCCTTCAAGATTTGGATATCACTCCTAACTTAAGGGTAAATTTCATGCAAAGATACAAGTATAGCTGAATGAAAGTCGTCATCAAAGGCGGGAATCACCCCTATTTTGATGAGTCATTTCGATTGCGTTACAAGAGTGTCTTCAAAGCATCCAAGTGTGTATTGTGTTAGCCTTAGGAAAGACATGTATATTAAGAGACCAAAGAGAACAGATAGAAGCAATTAAGAGAGAATGCAAGTAGTTTTAAACGACAAATAAGAATCAAAGTTCCTAAAACTATAGACTAGGCAAAGCTTTCCTACTTTTCCTAATTCCCTATAGTTATGGCTCTAATACCAATCTGTCACACCCCAACCGATGGCGGAAACATCAGGGCAGGACGAACAAATCGCTCAAAGCATCATAAGGCTACTTGTTTCGATATAGATTAATTCAAAATTTCATATTAAACTAAATTGTCATACAAAACCAAGACATAGTCAAACTTGTATCAAAATTGTTCAAAATTCAAACATGTTCAAACATTGTATTTCTAAAATGAGTTTCTAAATTCATCCTAGCTTGATTTCCTGTTTTCCTTCGCCTATTCAACCTGCAACATGTATTAAAATAAAATCAACAAAATGTTGGCAAGTATACAAGTTTAATACATAACATATATAGTTTAAAACTCCACATGATAACATATTACAAGTTTCAACAAGCTAGCTAGCGTAATCAATATGTTAACCTAAGTCTCCAACGCGTTAACTGTGCCTTTCCTACATCGTTGCCACGAGGAGGAGGTAAAAGAATCAAACTTAACAATACCCCAAGTCTCAAGGGCGGTGCGTTAGCCCTATAGCGCTATAATTGTCAAGGTGGCTAAACATAAGATTCAATGTTCACATAGCATATAAGACTCACAAGTATCACAAGTATCATCTTTTCATGTTTAATAACGGAGAGAGTTTGTTTCAAACAAGTTTCAAGTGTCATGTGTTTTTATAGAATACATGTTACATCCCAAAGTGTTAAAAGCAAAAAGGGATCGAGTATACTCACAGTGGGTGCTTAGAATCTAAACACTGCCTAGTTGGATCGAAGGGAGCGTTGGATCAGCCTACGTGTGGGAACAGAGCATAAGTCCTCTAAGTGCTGACCCGGTTGGGAACAAAGTGTCGAATGGTACGAAAAACTGGTTAAGTGGTCGACAGACTATCCGAGCGGATGGTCATCCAGACGGATGGTCATTCGGGCGGATGACCATTCGAACGGATGGGTTCCATCCGAACGGATGGCCATCCTAGCGGCAGACCATTCGAACGGATGGCCATTCGAACAGTGTGTGGGTGTCTGTGAACTGTTAAAGTTTTCGATGTTTTGATCATAGTGTCCTCCAAAAACAAACAAAAATTGTTATCACGGGCAGATCATCTGGACGGATGGTCAACCGATCGGATGGCCATTCGGACAGATGGTCAGTGTTTGAAGTTTTTTTTGTAAAATTTTCTAAGTAAAAGCTTTGAGTTAACAGAGACGGCGTGACGACGTGTCAAGCAACGGAAACACACCAAATCCAGTTCATTCGGTCGGATGGGTATCACCCCTTCGGACTGACGAGCTGTTCTTGATGGAAGTTCATGTTTGACCCGTTAATCGGTCCATCTCTCCGGTAGAAATCTGTTTTCAAGCCGGCTCTCGACTAAGGAACGAGTCGAGGGTCTGATTGAGTCTGATTTTACCGGTGCTTTATATAAATCAGAAAGAAGTTCAGAAACAAGTTTGTAAAACGTGAAAGTTTATCAGATCTGAGCCAAAAACACGTGAAAATCCTCTAGATCTGGTATAAAACGTGAGAATCCTTTAGATCTTGTATAAAAATTGTGAAAATCCTTTAGTTCTGGAACCAATCTTGGTTAAATGGTGCTCCACAACAGTTTGCATAAGCAACCGAGTGGAAACCACCTTCAAGAGGTTCAAATCAGTTGGTTTTCGAGAAAAAAAGTTGAAGTGTTCGTGTGATTTTGTTGAAGAAGATGGTGTAGAAATGATTAATGATGAAGATTAAAGGAGTTTTGCGGTAAAAAGCTTACAATTTGGCCTTGAATCGCGACTGAAAGCGTCTGAGAGCGTGTGGGAGGATGGCAGAGGTGAAAAATGAGAATGAAGGGTTAAGTGCACTATTTATAGTTGACAACGACAGGTCCATTCGACTGATGGTGATCGGATGGGTTGAGTCGGTGCAAGTGGCAAGTGTCGGATGGGGTCCGATCGAATGGCCATCCGGTCAAATGGTCATCCGGACAGATGGTCATCCGATCGGATGTCCATCCGGACAACCGGTTCGCTCGTGTTAGTTTTCCGTCTTTGGTTCTTTTTGCGAGCGAGGTTAAGTGTTTGCATTGCGTATTATTGTGATTAGCCATTACATATAGTATTATTATACTTGGGCGTTCAAAATATCATAAATAACACAAGAAGTTTCCGTGTTTCAAGTTCGCGTTTAAGCTAGTTTCTCGTTCATTAAGTATCAAAGCATCACAAAGAGTCAAGAATCTAAAACACATCGTTCACACATATAAGAAGCATCACAGGAAGCATCACATTGAGTAAAAGTTTCATATAGTTTCAAATAACTAAGATTCAAACAATTCATTTCTCATTATGATCGATTGTCTCGAGTGTAAAAGTATAACAGGATAGGAAGTACAATAAGACTTGCTAAGATAATAAAAGTATCGAAACGCAGGGCGTTACAATTTTGGCTGGAAAAACTTGAAGATCTTCGTAGTGTTCTTCAGATTTTTCTCAAAATTTTGCTGATTTTGGTTGTTTGATCTTGCAAGTTTGTGTAAGAGAAGAGATAAAATATTTTCAGAATATCTTTTCAAATTCTGAAAAGATTTGATCAAATCCTTAAAATTCGGAGTTGTTGGTGATTGGATTGCAGAACAAGTTTTTGCATTTTTGTCATTTACGCAGTCTGGACCTACGTAATAGACTAGCCCGCGTAATTGACCGACCTTCGTAATTAAATCCAAAGGCAACTTTGATAATTGTCTTTTGTGAAATTATCACGGTGATCAGGGACTTTGCTAGTTGTCGTAATACTGAAATGATCTGGCTGCATAATTAACCTACGTAGTTAATCCTCAGCGTACTTTGAACTCAGTGACCTGCCTGCGTAATTAACTGGTGATTTTGACTTACGTGCGTAATTAACCAGTGAATTTGACTCACCTACGTAATTAACTAGTGAAACTAACTCACCTGCGTATTTAAAAAGTGGAGCATTTAAAAGGTGGCATATCTAAAAACTGGAGTAATTAGCTACGATACGAAAATCCTGAAAAAGGTTTTGGACATTATATATCACTGGATTTGTATTCTCGAGACGAGTCTAACGGTACGATTTGGTAAAGTGCAATGAAGAAAGCTCCGGCTCGGGTCTAAAAAGAAAGTCTTCGGATTCGGGAAATTATACACGAGGATCACCGAATGTCGAAATCTCGAGCGGATTCGCTATTCCCGACATAAACGAGGATCCTTCACCACCACCAAGACGACAAACGAGAAAGGAGAAAAAGGACAAAGGGCCGTCTTCAAGAAACGAAGATCCAAGAGATATAGCACACAAATTCGAAGAGTACAAGGCCATGAAAAAAGAGATAATGGAAATTAAACGTATACGAGAAGAAAAATACTTGACCTTGGCGGATGAGCAACGAGAGGCGTTGCGACAAACAATGTTCGACAAGGACTTGGAGACGTATAATCGGCCTACCGACAATGTTCACCCTGCTATGTTGGAAATCACACTCGCTAGAAAACGTGAGATCGCAAAAAAATATGGATAGCCTTGTGATTTTTAGTTTTTTTTTTAAGTTAGATTTTATTTAAAATGTAATGTTTTATTTTTATTTAAGATGTAATGCTTTATTTTTATTTAAAATGCAATGCTTTATTTTTATTTATAAAAAGTTTATGTTTTTTCCATTTTATCTTAAATTAAAAAAAAAAACATAAAATAAAAAAAAAAAGTTTGCCACTCAGCAAGTATTTAAACCATTGCCAACAATTTTCAGCAAAGTTTAAACACTTTAGACTGATTGACATGGCGCGCTCGGATTGGTCGGTTTTTTGGTTTGTCACTCAAAAGTGTTTAACCACTTCTAACACCCTAAAAATGTAAAATTTTATCGAAAATTTGATATGTATTTATTACCCCCCTCACTACATTTTTTTTCTTTAAAATTTTCGGCCCCTGTTTAAATGTTCAAGATCCTCCATTGTGTATTCGTCGAGTAAAGACACTATAGTTTCTAATGCTTTTACGCATTTAAGTGAGTTTTTTCTATATAATTAAACAAGCCTATTTTATTAGTATATTAGTTGTATTAAGCTTAGAGATGAAAAAAAAAAAACAGTTTGGACTTTCAGATTAGATTGTAACCCAACCCAATTTGCATTACCAAATCGGTTTCAACCCGTTATTGTTCCCCATCTTGTCACCCAAACCTGTTTGAACCAAATCGGTTTCAACCTGAACCAAAAGTATTATATATAAATGCGGGTTTCAACCCAACCCAAAGCGATTTGAATAGAGTTTTAATGTTTTTCACCCAAATCGGTTTATGACCTGAACCAATCAAGCCATTTTGACCAAAGCTGACAAAAATCGATTCTGTTTACATTTTACAACCTGAACCAATTAAAAAAAAAAGAAAGAAAGAAAGAAAACAAAAGAAAAACATTATATTCTATATACACTTAAAAGGCTATGTCGGCTAACCACTCCGACATAGCCATTTGTCCTCTTATAAGTGGTCAAAATAATTTTTCGCTTTTAACCCTTAACTTTTCTAATTTACGTGTTTAGTCCTTCTATTATAACTATCATAATATACATGTTTAGTCCCTCTGCTTAATAAACTTTATTCCACATTAGTTAACTTTGCTAATATACATGTTTAGTCCCTCTACCTAATTTACGTGTTTAGTCATTCTATTATAACTATCATAATATACATGTTTAGTCCCTCTACTTAATAAACTTTATTCCTCATTAGTTAACTTTGCTAATATACATGTTTAGTCCCTCTACTTTAACTTTGATGTCCTTCTACTCTAGCTTTCCTAATATACATATTTAGTCCCTCAACTTAATAAATTTGATTCCCCATTAGTTTACTTTGCTTATATACATGTTTACGTTTTCTAAATACTTTTCTAATTTTTCCAGTCAATGTAAGACACGTGTCGACATACTTTTGATTCGGATCAAAAATCGGGTCGCCCCGCTGCGAAGCGCGGGTGCAACACCCTAGTTTGAATTAAGATGGCAAAGCCGAGTTGGATTTGAAAAAAAAGAATATTCTATTGTGGTGGAAATTTCATGAATAGGGTTCGAGTATTTTTCGCCCAAACTGGTTTATGACTTGAACCAATAAGGCAATTATATACCTATATTAATTTCAAACATAACTGAACAACAGTGTTTTAACGGAAACGGCATTAACGGCGTCAACAACTTTACTTCCTCACTTTGTCGTCATCTAGAATCCCTTACTTTTGCTTATTCACCTAGAAATTAGAGTGAGAAAAAGACACGGAAGAGAGAACTCGGAAGTATCTAGAGATAGTAAAAAGCAAGAGAGAGTAGAGTGATGAAAGAGGACCCAACCATGGCCTCCGGCGGGTCTCCTAACTTCGCCAAACATAACGGACAAAATTCAACAAACCCGGTCGATTCAACCCGAATGCATAACCTAGAAACCGACAACAGTCACAAGCAACAGCAGGGTGAAAACCCATCAATCGAATCACGGCTTATGAGCAGTCGCCGGAGGGTGAGGCTCCGATGCTTCATTTACTCCCCATTTCACCGTCGACGAAAAATCTATCTGATGGCGGTGGTGAGACGTCGGTATCAACTGTTGGCACATAAACACATAAATGATACCCCAAAGCCATCTTCACTTTCATTCATTTGCTCCCCATTTCACCAAAGAACAGCAAGAAATTGGAGGTGGTGTTGAGCAAGATCGGTCGAAATTAAAGGTGAGAGATGGTGTATAGTTAATTTGGGGAAATTAGGTGAATTGCACGAAAACCGATCAAGGGTTTTAATGCACAGTTTGCCCTTTTGGTAGAAATATAACATTCTAATGTGCACATTTGGTAGATATATGAAGAAAAATGTGTGAAAAGCTATTACCATCTCTTCTGTTACAGTTCAATCTGTAATATGATATACATTTATTTGTGGCAATACTAGATTTTATAGATGAGTCAATTCTTTATTTTAGTAACTGTCATAATAATAATTACAACAAATATTACAATGAAAAGGATGCAAGTAATATTACAACCCAACCCCCCCCCCCACAAAAAAAAAAAAAAAAAAAAAAAAAAAAACTAAGTTGCGATTCCGTTATTTTAGTAAAATAATGTCACATGCTTTTATTTTTATTTACGTTATTCATCAAAAGCGGACATGTCAACTATAATGATATTTTTTAATTACCGTGGTGAGCCTCACCGATAATATTTGAAAAATATCGTTACTGGTATCTATATCGATATTTGTTTTTATAGATTTCTTGACGTGTCTACTTGTGTCTTGACGAACCAAAATGATTTTGATAGAATAACAACGATATCAATACTATCTTAACTGGTACTGGTATCAATGTCATTTTTATAGTTATTACGTCAGATATTTATTTAGTCGATACCAATTCGGTTCGCAATGGTGCCGGTACAATAGAAACACTCGATATAGAAACAATGTTTCGACGTAAAAAATTTTCGTAAATGAGTTGGGTGCTTATTTCATGTACACTTCTATGTTTTGATGTTTAATCATATTCTACTTTTTGTCTTTTTTATTAACCAGATTACTTTTCTACCTTAACCCATAAACTTCAATAAAGTTGATATATATTCGACTTCGTCTATGTTTTACATCACGTAAGTCATTTGGTGTTAGAAATTTGTGTTTTTTTTACGCGTTTTCCTGATTTTTGTCGTCGTTCGGTTAGCACGGGTTTACGGCCCTACCACGGTTTTACGCCCCCCGCCCCGCAACGCGGGGGGCTTAACACTAGTTTTGAACAAAACTGACAAAAATCGATTCATTTTACAACCTGAACCAGTTTTGGAAAAAAAAAAAAAAAAAAAAACAAGAAAAGGCAGTATGTTTGAATTAAGATGGCAAAGCCGAGTTCGATTTGAAAAAAGAATATTCTATTGTGGTGAAACTTTCATACAACTCTCTGGTAACCTTTAAGAGCTTTCACAATTCGCACCTCATTCTCCATAACATATTCATCTCTGTAACTTAAGAAAAAAATATATAGCTATTCATTCCTCATATGTTTGTGAGAGGTTATAAATATAAATAAAAGAAAGACAAAAAATAATAGAAGAAAGTATTACTTAAGGCTCAATCTATTTAGATACCCAAGTGTCGGATTCGACACTAGCCACACTTATACCACTTGTATAGCCATATACGAGTCGTATATGATTATCCTTAAACAACCAGAACTGACAAACTGACAACTGGTTGTCAGTTCTGGTCTGGCGGATAGTCGTATACGATTCGTATAGCCCTATTTGAGGCGTATGATTTTTTGCTTTAAAATTTGGCAAAATGTAGGTGTTTAATTAATTTTTTTAAATATTAGTTTCATATGTTTTGTATTTAATGGTATCGTGTCATGTCGTATTGTATTGAGTTAATATTATCTGTTTTGTATTTTATCGTATCATCCTATATTGTATTATATTGTATTGTATCATATTGTGTTTTATTGTTATGCATTGTATCGTATATTTTTTCAATATTAGTTTTAAACATTTTATATGTATCGTATTGTATCATATTGTATTATACATTATACGTGTTATGGGTCAATCTTTCCACCAGGAAAAGTTTTCCAGACCATCCGGGATATTTGATAGGTTTGATATTTAGAACTCGTTCCTCATATATTGTTGGTGCATGTTTGTGACAACAACTTTTAGATTTGGGTCTTTGGATATCTTGTAACTAGTGAAACGATAAATGGTTAGCTGGTTTAGCTTTGTAATAGTTAATGAATAGTGATTGGGCCAAACCAAACCCATATTGGGGGAATGGTAGGCGAATTGGGCCTATCCAATTCGCAGGCCTGTGTGAAACCAGCCTAGTATGCATGCTTTGTGTTATACAAACAAAGCACTGCATTAGGGTTAGGGTTAAGCACTTTAAATCAGATTGAAGAGACTTTAGAGAAAGAGAGAGAGAGAGATTCGTTTAAGAGTGGTGGACGAATTTGTGAGGGTTCTAGGATCGTAGGTTGATTTTTTTTTTGTATAATCAATAAAGATAAGTTTGTTCGGTTTTAGTTTAATCTGCTTCTACACCTTTCTATGACAATCTGATCTAGAGGATTCCGCACTCTAGATTAGATAAACGATTCTATTAAGATCCATAGGATTAAGGCACCTACAATTGGTAACAGAGCATTAGGCTCTTGGTTGGCTCGGTTCAGAATTGTCTGCGGCTGAAAATTGAAGATTTTGGCTGTTTGGATGCTGAAAACAGGAAGTAGAAAAGGTTGTTTAGAGTTTCTGCAATTTTAGTACTGATTATGTGTTTTTGTTGTGGTTGTTTTTGCAAAATTCTGGACGAATTTTGGCAGGAAAAACTTGAAGATTCTTCTTCCTGTTCTTCGTTGTGTTCCTCAGATTTTTATCAAAATTTTTTTGATTTTGGTTGTTTGATCTTGCATTGTGATAGAGAAGAGATAAAATCTTTTCAAATTCCCAAAAGATTTGATCAAATCCCTAAAATTCGGAATTTTGGTGACTGGCTTGTAGAACAAGTTTATGCATTTTTGTCATTTACGCTGTCTAGACCAGCGTAATTGACTGACCCGCGTAATTGACCGACCTGCGTAATTAATCCAAAGGCGACTTTGGTAACTGTGATAATTGTCTTCTGCAACATTATTGTCACACCCCAACCGATGGCGGAAACATTGGGGCGTGGCACTGAGCGAAACAGATTGTCCAAAAGTTTCCATAACAACTATAATTACCAATTATTTAAAGCAACATGTCCCATACCATGTCATAAAAGATAACATAATTATTACAGGCAAGATCTAGTCAAATTGTTCTATTCCGACAACTCAGATTTTTATTACAGACAATTGTTTATTGTTCTAGGTCTTTCCTAGCCTCGATTTCACAGCAAGCTAAGCAAATAAGCATCCTAAGCACCTGACACATACGTTAAAGTAAAAGTCAATACACATAGTGTAAAGGTGAGCATACAAGTTTAATAGATATAATAGAGTTCGAAATCATTACGCATAACCAGCACGTACACAGTGTAAAATGAGGCATGTTAGTTATCGACATGAACCTATCGATACCAATGACTGCGAGTTGGCTGCCCAAGGCAGTTCGTAATACACAATCACCACTGTGAGCCATGTAAAAAATTATCCTTAACAACCCCTGAGTTAACAGGTGCTGAGTCCAAACAAATAGTACTACCGTTGCTAAGGCAGGTAGACAGCATTCCATGTGTAAACATAACAAACAAGCATTCATTGAGTCACGTATAACATGCGGTAATTGGTTAGCGATTAAAGTATTGCATAGTATGTTCGATGTGATTTAGAATAAGTAACGTATGTAACACCCAAAGGTGCGTAAAGCAAAAAGGGATCGAGTATACTCACAGCGATTGGTGGATTGAAGGGAGCGCTAGAGAGTAAGGTTAGCCTGATCAGAACGATATCATAATGATAAGTGACGCGTAAAACGATGCAGAGTGTAAGTGGGTCGGACAGCAGTTCGATCGGATGGTAGTCCAATCGGATAGCCGGTTATTCGGGTTACAGTCCGCTCGGCTGGTCATCCGATCGGGTGACCTTTCGAGTGGGTTGCTACTTCCTTTGGAAAGGATGTGTTTGTGTATGATGGCTTGACTTTTGAAGTTTTCATTGTAGTACTTTGAAAACAGAGAAGTATATCTACCTTTCAGGTCGGTCGATCGGACGGCAGTCCGATCGAAAAACAATCCGATTGGCGAGTCTTCTCAAATTGAGAACAAATTCACAGCAGGACGATCACTCTATCGGATGATAGTCTGATCGGGTGGCAATCCGTTGATATTGAACATGTTTGAAAATTGTTTAAGTATTGAAGTCTGATCATTACATGGTTGAGTGGTAGTCCGATCGGGTGGTAATCCGATCGGGCAGCACTTCGTTCAATGTTCATCCCTCATAGTTTGGAAATAGAAGTTGAGTGTGGGGCCAGGGTGCAAGTTGATCGGGCGAAAACCCGAACGGGTGACAATCCGATCGAACAGCAGTCCGATCGGGCAGCACTCCGTTCTGGTGTCCCGGTCGTCTTCTTCCTTGGTCATTTTGATAGTTTGTAGTTTTATCGAGACGGTGTGACAACGTGCTAATCAACAGAACCCCATCTTGACCCCAGTGACCCGACTGAACACGAATCACCCAAGTTCAACCAGTTAACCGGTTCATGATGGTTGTTCTTGGTTAACCCGAAATCGGTGGTCTCGTGGATAGAATCCAGATCTTGAACCAACACATCCACAAGAAGGAGTAGAAGGTTAGAACAAACTCCGATTCCATCGGTTTTGAGTGCCTTGAGTTTAAAAGAGTTGAAAGGATGTTGGAAAACCCTCTTTCAATCTTTTTCACCGTGAATATGTTTAGATCTATGAAAGATATTTGTTTATTTGTGTGGAAATCGTTCAGATCTAAGTTGTTCTTGGTGGATTGAAGTCAAAACATGAAGTTCTCAAGAACACCATGATGACATCATCCTAGAAGAGCTCAAATCTAGTGATTTCACAGTTAAAAGTTAAGATTCAAAAGATAGAAGGGTGTAGGAGTGCGTGTAGATCAAGAAAGTACAAAGATTAGGTTGAAAACTTGCAAGATTTGAGAGAAATCGGAGAAAAGAAGCTTGAGTGCGGCTGTTTCGAACAGAGAGATGTCACCACTCCAAAAATGGTAACAAGTGAGGTATTTATAGGGTTTCCCAAAGTGGAAAGAGCTGGTCGATCGAGTGGCAGCCTGATAGAAAGGCTGGCCGATCGAGCGGCAGCTCGATCGAATGGCTGGTCACTTGGTCGATTAGCCACTTGGTTCGAGTGTTCGGTGCGATGAGTTTTGCCGTTTCGATTGCGATTGCGAGCGTTGCGACGCGATAGAGTTTCCTATTCAAAGTACCTTTAATCCCAACTACTATATCAACATACAATCATCCTTATTTCGTATTCATTTAGCGTTTGCGATTCGATTGCGATAGAGTTTCGATTAATCACCCCACATAACATAATTAAACATGCACAAGTAACACATAAGGCACACACACATAAAACCATATCCAAAACGCGCAATTCGAGTTGCGAGTGCGATTGCGATAGCGATAGAGCGATAGAACATGCGATAAATATCGAATAAACCTCGATTATTAATAAGTACTCCACATAATACAACTAACGTAAAACATAAAATAGACTACCTACGAGTCAAAGAAGTCAAAACAGGAATTGAGCAAGGAGCGACAGATCGCAATTAGCAATCTTGTCTTCCTTTGACTTCAATCTTGACTTTGACTTTCAAAACACGGGGTGTTACAATTATCACGCTGATCAGCGACTTTGCTAGTCATCATAATACTAAACTGATCTGGTCGTGTAATTAACCTGCGTAATTAATCCTAAGTGGAACTTAGTGACCTACCTGCGTAATTAACTAGTGATTATGACCTACTAACTAATGAATTTGACTCACCTACGTAATTAACCAGTGAAACTGACTCACCTGCATAATTACCTGCGTATTTAAAAAGTGGAGTTTTTAAAAGGTGGCGTATTTAAAAACTGGAGTAATTAGCTACGATACGAAAATCCGAAAAAGGTTTTGGACATTATATGTCACTGGATTCGTATTCTCGAGACGAGTCTAACGGTACGATTTGGTAAAAATAGTTTTCAGTCAGTTTTTAAACGTTTTTAACGAGCCTGTTCGGTAAAAATGTTGATCTGCAAGGGTCACACATTTAAATTAAATCATTAAATTTTTAATATAAATAACACTCCAACTCAATGTTTTAAACACATCTCAACTGTTTCAGCTATTCAAGCACAACTAATTTTTATGAAATGGACACCCTAAATTCTCTTTTTATCATCGAAAAATGTAATCTCGGAGTTACTTGATACAATTAGTACCGTGTTGGTAGAAATACATGTTAGTAGAAATACTAGAAGATAATGTAGAAAGCTCGGTGAGACGAATAAGATGACCTACTTTGAATATAAATCGTGAGGTGGGCCACAATGGCAGAGAATATTCGTTGATTTAATACAAAATATTCAATTATTTTGTCTACATGAACGTGATAATAAATATGTGGATGGAATTGACTTTACTATATTTCATGCCATCTCACATACGATGATGAAGGTGATAGGGAATACCATAGTAGATATAGTAGATGACCATAAATCAAAATCATTTGAAGTAGGGATGAGATCGATACGATACCGGTACCGTATCGGTACCGATACCGTTTTTTACCGATACCGAATTTCGAAAAATCTATTACCGATACCGGTACCGTTTATGATCGGTACGGTACGGCATCGGTACGGTACCGGTATGGTACCGGTATTCCGGTAAAAAATCTCATCCCTAATTTGAAGACTAAAAACATGAGTTTGAACCTAAGAAGAGGTTAAAGACTAATTTTTATGGCTTTTCTTTGGAGCAATAGGTGTTTCAAGGCTCAACCCATCGTCTCCACTTTTTTCTTATTAAGGGTAAATAAGTTCATTGGACATAGTTTAAAGAGTCAAAACAAATCTTAATAAAAATGAACATGTCAGCCCAAGCACCATCAAATCAAAACGATGAACATTAGTTGGATTACTATTGACATAGTTCAAGATTACTTCTAACATTAGTATACATTATAATTATTGCTATATTAGATTAAATTTTGAAGCTTACATTATATATACTATTGTTCCCTTCAACGTCAAAGGGAACTTACGGTTGTATCAGAGTCAAGCAAGTTGAGTTTGATCTTGAACTGAAACGAGTCAGCTCGGCTCGCCTTATTTATTTTATCGAGCTGAAAAGTCGAGCTCGACTCGTAACATGGTCAAGCCAAATCGAGTCGTCTCATTAATTTTTTTTACAAAAATATTGATAACATGAAAAATACAAAATAAAAATTACACATATATCTATATTTATTATTTTTGTTGTTCTAATAATATAAAGAACGGAAGTTAAATTAAAAGTATTATATGTATAAATTTTGTTTATTTTCTCGTATTTTTATATATTAGATGAATTATATGAATACAAGTATTCACATGGGGGAATCTTAGATGGGCCGTCCGCTATTTTTTTGCTTAAAAATATAAAATTTTATTAAAAATTTTATATGTATTTATCCCCCCCCCACACTACATTTTTTTTTTCTTTAAAATTTTCGACTCCTATTTAAATGTTCAAGATCTGCCATTGTGTATTCGTCGAGTAAAGACACTATAGTTTCTAATGCTTTTATGCATTTTAGTGGGTTTTTTCTATATAATTAAACAAGCCTATTTTATTAGTATATTAGTTGTTTTAAGCTTAGAGATGAAAAAAAAAAAAAAAACAGTTTGGACTTTCAGACTAGATTGTAACCCAACCCAATTTGCATTACCAAATCCGTTTCAACCCCACCCAACTACCCGTTATTGTTCCCCATCTTGTCACCCAAACCTGTTTGAACCAAATCGGTTTCAACCTGAACCAAAAGTATTATATATAAATGCGGGTTTCAACCCAACCCAAAGCGATTTGAATAGAGTTTTAATATTTTTCACCCAAATCGGTTCATAAACTGAACCAATCAAGCCATTATGACCAAAGCTGACAAAAATCGATTCTGTTTACATTTTACAACCTGAACCAATTTTCAAAAAAAAAAAAAAAAAAGAAAGAAAAGAAAAAAAAAAAAAAAAAACAGCATGTTTGAATTAAGATGGCAAAGCTGAGTTGGATTTGAAAAAAAGAATATTCTATTGTGGTGGAAAAATTCATGAATAGGGTTCGAGTATTTTTCACCCAAACCAGTTTATGACCTGAACCAATCAAGCAATTTTGATCAAAACTGACAAAAATCGATTCAGTTTACAACCTGAACAGGGGCGGACCCAAGTTATGGGGTGGGTGGGCGGCCGTACCCCTTGAAAAAAAAAATTTTAGTGGTATTTTTCGCGAAAAATTCAGACCGCACCTCTTGGAAATTTTCGTCCGCACCCCTTGAAAAATTCCGACCGCACCCGTTCGAAATTTTCGTCCGCACCCCTTAGAAAAAAAATGTTAGGAATTTATGTAAACAAATTTTTTGTGAACACGGATTGAAACCCGATCAAATTATGTAAACAAGTTAGCCTACTAACTCCTTTAATAAAATTTAAATTCAATCTATCAAGCCCAATAACTTAATACTCATTCAAGCCCAACCCAATTACTAGTTTTGTTAAACAAACCAGTCCACATAATAAAAAAAACCCAAATCGCTGCCACTTGCCAGCGACTCCCGCCCTCCCTCCGCCTCACTTCAGCACCCAGCGACAGCATAATTCCGGCCGGCGACTGCAAAATTTCGGCTGCAAACTGGTTAATTCAGGCCACCCCTGACAGGTACATGTTTTTTACTAGGGCTTGAAATTAAAAATTTTGGTTGGCAAACATGTTTGTTGATTATATGATTGTTGGTTGGCAAATAATAATTACTAGGGCTTGAAATTCAAAATTTTAAATTGAAAATTAAGGAACATGTTGAACACTTGAAGATCCTTGTTTATTTTGTATGTGATAGGATTAGGAATGAACAATGAGTAGGGAAGTTATGCCGCGATTTCTCAAAAGGAAAGGGATTGAACCACTTTTTTTTGCCGGATATTCTAATTAAAGACCAAGGTATATTATAGATAAGTTTTTTTGTTCTTTTATTGAATGATTAAGAGAAATAAAAGTAGGAATTGTTTGATTGTTTGAGAATTGAATGGACCCGACCCGATCTGATTCGACCCGCTATGAAACTTTGTTTGTTTGTTTTTACTGGTTTTCCATGACCCGACCTGATCTGACCCGCTATGAACCGATTTTTTATATAGCTAGGGGTCTAAAATCTTTAAAAAATTTCCGCACCCCTAGGAAAAAAACCCTGAATCCACCACTGAACCTGAACGAGTTTTGAAAAAAAAAAAAAACAAGAAAAAGACAGTGAGTTTGAATTAAGATGGCAAAGCCGAGTTGGATTTGAAAAAAAGGAATATTCTATTGAGGTGAAACTTTCATACAACTCCCTGGTAACCTTTTAGACTGAGTGTAGTGGGGCAACCTTTTGAGTGGGCGTCTTGCGATACGTGGCGCCATGTCACATAAGAGGATTTTGACCAAAAAAGGGGGAGTGGGGCAACCTTGCTGGGTGGAGCGTCTTGCGACACGTGGATTGATTTATTTTGTCTTTTTTTATGTAAAAGATATAAAAAAAAGTCCTATTTTTTATAAAAGTATTGATCAAAGTAAATAAAAACTAATACTTCAATAATAAAATATTACTTCAACCAAAATAAAAAAAATACATCAACTAAAAAAAAATTACTTCAACCAAAATAAAAAAATACATCAACTAAAAAAAAATTACTTCAACCAAAATAAAAAAAATACTTCAACAAAGGTTATATTTTTCTCGAATTTCTTGCTTCATTTGTTCGGCTAAAGCGAGCTCGGCTCCAGTAAGGTTTGTCGTGTCGGTTGTTAATATTTGCAAATCAAGTGCTTTTTGACGACTTTCTTTCAGCTTTAGCTTTCGGTCCCCGTGTTCTTTTTTTAAGTTGATCCGTTGTTGGCTCGTTTGCAACAAGCCGTCTAACTTATTGGTCACTTTTTCGAACGTTTCGGTGTAGTCGATTCGTACACCGCTAGAAGACGGTTGGGCGGCTTTTTTGGCCCTATCTCGGCCAACCGGCCGTTGTGGTGGTTGAAACGCATCGGCCTCTTCATGTGGCTCTTCGAAATCTTCCTCAATGTCGTTGAGATTTATTTGGCACCGAGTGTCCGAACCGGTACTTTGATGGTCGTTTGAGGATGAGGTTTTTGACCGCTTAGCCGACGGTTGGCCACGAGTTTTAAATGGATCGAAGACGATGACTGTGTGAAATTTCGAACTCTTTCTTAAAAATTGCCAAATAGCAAGATAAGGAAACGCCTTCTTGTGTTCGGCTCGGTATTCATTTTGGGCGTTTGCTTGGAGCATCGCATCGTCGGAACCACTTTGGCCCACCCTCGAGTTACTTAGGCGAGTGAATATTTGGTTGAAACTTTGAATCAAAGGACGCTTTTTACGCCACTTCGCGCCAATACCATCGGGATCACGGTATCCATCTTCTTGATCTTCCAACTTGAGGAAAACGTTGTAAATACGAGACCAATATGTTTTTTCCTTTTGATAGTTACCTATAAAAAACGAAACAATAGTTATCTATAGAAAACTTTGTACATACGAGACCAATAAGTTATAAGACTACTTACTACATAACGGGTCTTCGGATATTTCTAGCCAAGCCTTGGACAAGCTCATTTCCTCGTTGGAAGTCCATGGTATCGGTTTGGTTTTCAAGCGTTCTTCACCCGGTGTTTTCCTCTTGTGTGAACGTTTCTTTTTTTGAGGTTCAACATCATTTTGACCGCCATGGAACTGGGTCTCTGGAACTTCTTCGTCATCTAAATCAACCACTAGATGGAATACAAACAAAGTTAAAAAAAAAAACATATTCTTTACAAAAAAAATATCTAAAAAATTTATACCATTTTGTTGTCTCGATCCTCCAACGTTTTGAAAACCACCGGGTTGTTGTGTGTTCCAAGTGGTGAACCCCATATTTTGCGGTATCATCGTATTGTTGTAGTATACTTGCGGTGTAGGGCTAGCAACGTGCATATTATTGAAATAGGCGTAAAAAGCGGGGTTATTTAAAACGTTTGGGTCCGCCATATCGGGTTGTGGATTGGAAGATTGTGTATTTTGGTTGAAAGGAGGGATGTTGTGGGGATACATTTTGATGAGTTGATAGAAGATTGGTATAAATTTTGATGATTTGAGAGAAGATTGTGGTAAAAATGTGTTTGATATGGGGTATTATTTATAAATGTTGGATTTAAAAAAAAAAAAAAAAGCTTGGCCAAACTATCCGTTGGCAACGGATACATTGTGGGAAAGTGTGAAAGTTGGGCGACGTGGTTGAGTCGGGCAAGAGGGGGTCGCCACCCAAGTCGCCCCCGGGGGCGGTGTTCCAGGCGATACCAGGCGACCTGGGGGTGAGAGTCGCCCCACAACACTCAGCCTTAGAGCTTTCACAATTCACACCTCATTCTCCATAAGATATTCATCTCTATAATTTAACAAAAAAAAATATATAGTATTCATATGATTTGGCACCCAATCTCATTACTATTTGAATAGAAGGATTCACTCCGTATCCTCTATTATTAGATTAACTATTCACTCCCCATATGTCTGTGAGAGGTTATAGATATAAATAAAAGAAAGACAAAAAATAATAGAAGAAAGTATTATTTAAGGCTCAATCTATTTAGATACCCAAGTGTCAGATTCGACACTCAGCCGCCCTTATACCACTTGTATAGCCATATACGAGTCGTATATGGCTAACCTTAAACAACCAGAACTGACAAACTAATAACTGGTTGTCAGTTCTGGTCTGGCAGCTAATCGTATACGATTCGTATAGCCTTATTTGAGGCATATGATTTTTTGCTTTAAAATTTGGCAAAATGTAGGTGTTTAATTAAGTTTTTTTAAATATTAATTTCATATGTTTTGTATTTAATGGTCTCGTGTCATGTGGTATTGTATTGTGTTAATATTATTTGTTTTGTATTTTATCGTATCATGTCATATTGTATTATAATATATTGTATTGTATCATATTGTGTTTTATTGTTATGCACGTATCGTATATTTTTTCAATATTAGTTTTAAACATTTTATACGTATCATATTATATTATATCATATTGTATTATACATTATACGTGTTATGGTTTAATCTTTCCACCAGGAAAGGAACTGACCATCTGGGATATTCGATAGGTTTGATATTTAGAACCTGTTCCTCATATATTGTTGGTGCATGTTTGTGACAACAACTTTTAGATTTGGGTCTTTGGATATCTTGTAACTAGTGAAACGATAAATGGTTAGCGGGTCTAGCTTTGTAATAGTTAGTGAATTGTGATTGGGCCAAACCAAACCCACAAAGGGGGAATGGTAGGCGAATTGGGCCTGTCCAATTCGCAAGCCTGTGTGAACCAGCCCAGTATGCATGCCTTGTGTTATATAAACAAAGCTCTGCATTAGGGTTAGGGTTAAGCACTTTAAATCAGATTGAAGAGACTTTAGAGAGAGAGAGAGAGAGAGAGAGAGATTTGTTTAAGAGTGGTGGATGAATTTGTGAGGGTTCTAGGGTCTTAGGTTGATTTTTTTTTGTTTGTATTATCAATAAAGTTCAGTTTGTTCGGTTTTACTTTAATCTGCTTGTACACCTTTCTATGACAATCTGATCTAGAGAATTCCACACTCTAGATTAGATAGATGATTCTGTTAAGATCCATAGGATTAAGGGACCTACAATTGGTATCAGATTGGCTCGGTTCAGGATTGTTTGATGTAGAAACTTAAGATTTTAGCTGTTTGGAGGCTGAAAACAGGAAGCAGAAAAGGTTGTTTATAGTTTCTTAGATTTTAATACTGATTCTGCGTTTTTGTTGTGGTTGTTTTTGCAAAACTCTGGACGAATTTTGGCTGGAAAACTTGAAGATTCGAAGATTTGTTCTTCGTTGTGTTCCTCAGAGTTTTATCAAAATTTTGCTAGTTTTAGTTGTTTGATCTTGCAGGTTTGTGTTAGGGAAGAGATAAAATCTTTTCAAATTCTGAAAAGATTTAATCAAATCCCTAAAATTTGGAGTTTTGGTGACTGGTTTGCAGAATAAGTTTCTGCGTTTTTGTCATTTACGCAGTCTAGACCAGCGTAATTGACTGACCAGCGTGATTGACCGACCTGCGTAATTAAATCCAATGGCGACTTTGGTAACGGTGATAATTGTCTTCTGCGACATTATCACGGTGATCAGCGCCTTTACTAGTCGTCGTAATACTGAACTGATCTGGCCGTGTAATTAACCTGCGTAATTTATCCTCAGCGTACTTAGAACTCAGTGACCTGCCTGTGTAATTAACTAGTGATTATGACTTACCTGCGTAATTAACTAATGAATTTGACTCACCTACGTAATTAACCAGTGAAACTGACTCACCTGCGTAATTACCTGCGTATTTAAAAAGTGGAGTATTTAAAAGGTGGCGTATTTAAAAATTGGAGTAATTAGCTATGGTACGAAAATCCCGAAAATGATTTTGGGCATTATATATCATTGGTTCGTATTCTTGAGACGATTCTAACAGTACAATTTAGTAAAAACAGTTTTGGTCAGTTTTTAAACGTTTTTAGCGAGCCGGTTCGGTAAAAATGTGAAGTATGTCGAACTTGAATGAGCTATTGAAGATGGAACATGAGGCTGGTACTGCCAACAGGCCTCCTAAGCTGATGAAGGTAGAACAATACCTTACATGGAAAGACAAGTTTCAGTCCTTTGTTGAGTATCAGGACATATGAATGTGGATCTGTGTTGAGGATGGGTACGTGAACCCGACTCATGACTTCGAAGGCAGACAATGGGTCAGTGCTTATGTAAATATGGAAGAAGTTGAGAAGAAAATGTATGAAGCTGAGAAGAGAGGCCTAGCTGCTATAAACATGTCTCTACCTGATAGAAGTAAACACACCTTTAAGAGGTACACTACTTCGAGAGAGATGTGGGATGCATTAGAGAAGCGATCTCAGGGCAATGCTGATGTGAAGAAGAACAAGATTGATCTACTGAAGATACAATTTGCTGTTTTTATGTGCATGAGAAATGAGTCCCTAGAAGAAATCATTACAAGGTTCTATCATCATCTGATGAAAGAGATAGACAACTATGGCATAGATGGATACACTAATACTGAGACCAACGACAAGTTGCTAGATACTTTACCTGCTAAGTGGGATATTTACACTCTTATGATCAAGAGTGAAGCTGATTATTAAACTAAAGACGTAGAAGAGGTTGTTGGGAAACTGAGAGCTTACAAGCTCAACATGAAGAAGAAGGAAACAGGTTATGATTAGGTTCAAGATCTGGGAGTCTACAAAGGAATTCCATCTTCATTTTCTCACAACGCTTCTAGTGATTCAGCAACCACATTTCTCTCAAGTGAAAGTGAAAATGTTTTTGATGCTAATGGTGAATTGTGTTTTGTTGCCTCATCGGGAGGTTCAACTGCATGTAAGAGACATCACAAATAGTAGATTGGATCGAATACCAGAAATCCCAAGTCCATGCCTATGAGTGTGAAATCAGCTGAGAATCAACTGTCTCTCATTGCCTCGTTTGTTTCTTCATATCAGAGTTATATACAGGGCAAGATAACAAATCCAACAGCAGCACTGGATGAAGATTATGAGCAGACTAATCCAAACAATTTGGATGAGATGGATATTCAGTGGCAGATGTGTAACGACTCACACAAAAATGTCCTAAAACGTTCCGTAAGTATAAACCTGGACCCCTGATATAACAACCCTCATTAAAAATACTATTTCTTATTTTAATTTGCTCAAGAGGAAACCCTAATTGAGACACCCAAGTAATTCTGCATAAACCCTAAAATTTTCAGAACGATCAGAATCAGGATCAGGGCCCTAAAACTCAGGGGGGGGGGGTATTCCCTACTCGACGATTATCCATATATCTCGCTGTCTATCTCGAAATTTCTCGTTCCGTTGACTCAGCTGAACTCCAAACACACGTGGCAACCATCTGAGCATATGTAAGCCGTCGCGTAGCGCGACGACTATAGGAGTGACCAGTCGCGCTACGCGACTGAGTCAAAAGTTCAGTATAAATAGAGGGCTTTGGCAATTGATTTCTGGCGTTCGTTCGACGAAGAAATTCGTTATACACTCCGAGTTATAGTAGAAACAGTCTCAAAAACACTAATTAGTAGGGGGTGCTGCTAAGATACAGGGTATTAACTCAATCGCTGCTACGATTCAATGTCCGATCGATAGAAACTATCCGATGGATGTTTAAGCGCTATCCTTTGTCATTAGTCGTGATTCCGACAGGATGTTTGAGTACCACCCGAACTCGGGGAATACTCTGTCATTCGTTGTGAATCCGATAGATGTTTAAGTGATTGCACTTTGTCATTCGTTGTGAGGGTTTTAATCTCGTGAGTTATCGTAAATGCTGTATTAGTTACTTACCTAGTTCGTGTACACTAGGTTACAAGGCTAATCAATAGGCTAAGCTCTGCCTGTATAAATCTGCAATATATCAAGGCTTATCTGTAGACTAAACTTTGCCGTATGAATCTACATGCTTATAAAATGAGTCATTCTCTTTTTATCAACTATTTTACAATACCTCAAATTATTTTCAAAAGTTATAATTACAGGGACTAAGTCGTGGATATCTTGAATCACTGGCTAGTGGGGTATTGTGCACATTACTAATTTTCTCCCAGTTAGGTTCATTGACCTACTAGGGATAATCATCACTATTTAGGTTCATTGACCTAATAGTGGTATGACCATCGTCACCATTGTGACATGTCACCATTGTGACATAGCGCCAGATAAAAATAAGATAGCAGCCATTGTAATCGCTCTTATGCTGTAATTAATAACTATACATCATTTTATATAAATAGAATGATTCACTCAGTATTTCCCGCTGACAAAACCTTTTTCAAACATGTTTCAGGTAATTACAATAGATTGGAGTAAGAGATGGATACGGCACTGAAAGACTTCAAGAAGTGGCTTATTTTATTAATTAAATCAAATTAAGAAATATTGTTTTATGTAATCAAATTCATCTTTATTAAAGCTACCATTGTAAAACATGGGTTTATCTCATCTATTTAATAAATAAAATCCGGTGTTTTCTAAACTCTGATATTTTTCCTAACTCACGGTCCTGATGAAATTTCCGCTGCAATATTTTTCAATAAATCACCGGTACCATTGGACTGTTCGCGACTCCCGATTCCGTCCAGGGGGGTCGGGGGCCGTGACAAGATGGCCATAATATCTAGCAGGGCTAGATGGTTCATGAATAGAACTTGCAGGAAGTTCATTTGGAAGAAGGTTGGATTCGATAAATCCAAGGTTCGATGCTTCAAATGTCAAAATCTTGGACATTTCGCCAGAGAACGTCAAAGACAATCAGGAGAACCACAACAACCTTTCCACATTTCATAATTCATCTGGTTAAAGTTCCTCCAACAGTGCATCATGGGCACTTGTTTCCACTACTTCTCCTGATGGTTCATATGATTAGAGTCTTCACCTGGAAGATGATGGAATCATAACACAAGCTCTAATGGCAGAGATAGTTACAGTGAAAGAAAAAGGTCAATAAGTTGATGGAGAAGCTAGTGATGAAGCTAATGAAGAGTGTTCTGAAAAGAAGATTTTAGCTTAACAAGTAGCAAGTGAAGAAACTAAAGTTGCCAAAGAATAGGATGTTGCTGAACAGATCAAGCCTAAAGAAAAACCAGCTGAAGAGGCAAAGACTGATGATGTACAGGTGCAATCTGATGAAGAAGAAAAGGCCAAAGCTGATTTTTGTGCATTTATGGCCGATTTGAGTAAAGCTACTGGTGATGTAAGTTCAAAACCAGTAAGTTCTGTCTGCATGAGTTGTAGTGAACTAAAAGGTACGGTTGATAGGTTGTCGACATACAACCGAAGTCTGATAAATGAACTAAATGGACTAAAAGAATCAAATTTTTTGATAAAGAAAACAAAGTCTCAATACCTAAAGAAAATAAAATCATGTGAAGCTGAAATTAAAACTTTGACTAAGAAACTAAATAAAGAGCTTCAAGTGATAGATTTAGCACATGAGACTATGAGAAATAAAACAAAAGAACTATCTGACAAGTGCAGAGAGTTATCTGACGCATAAGTTAAGATTGTTGAACTTCAAAGAAAAATAGACCAATTTCGAAACACATCGTTTGTAATGAATCACATGATGGGAAACTTAAAAAAGAGTATTGATCGAACAGTGGTGGGATATAATGAAGTTCCTCCTCTTGTTCATCAGGACTATACATTTTTACCACATGAACAGTGCAGGTGCGGTTGAGCCGATGACTGTCGAAGTACCTGATAGTTCTGTGTCTGAGAATGATGTTGTTTCTGAGTATGAAGTGGCTGATGACAAGAAGGAAACCAAAAGAGACACTGTTTTCAAAAATAAAAATGCAGCTTCCCAATAAAAACAACATTATGTTAAAAAGTTGAATTTTCAGAAAGGGGATGACATGAAAAAGTTCGTGCTTTAATTGTCTTACAAAAGGACATGTAGTCAGTTGTTGTCCTTACAAGAAGGGTGAAGCACCTTTGAAAGAAATGAAGAAAGACAAACCACCAGAAATGAGGGGTGATTGTGGGTTGAACAAAGCAAAGTCACCAATGAAATCTATTGTTGAAGACAAGGCTGAAACAGGAAATCAACAGTTTCCTCGTTTTCAAAGTAATCAACAAAGGTTTCAACCTGCGTTTACATCTGGCAGATTCTACAGACCTAGAAGTAGTTCACCTAAAATGAATTTCTTTAATGGTTAGTCAAATAATTTCAGAGGTCAAAGTTCACAGCAACACTGGTGGTAGTCGAAATTTTTATAATAATGACTCTAGAAATTATTACAATCAAAATTTTGGAAATCAATCGAGAGTTCATCATAACTCGGGATTTGCGAATTAGAAAAGAGGTTTTCAAAATCAAAATTTCCAAAGGTCACAGAGTCCAAACACATATAGGAACCCTCAAGACCAAAGACTTACCATTTCCATCAGCAGGTCTAAGATCCAAGACTCCAGTTAGGAGTGATGGATATTGGATGGATGTTCCGGTAGTTGGTGAAAATGGAAGACCCAAGACCATTAAGGCTTAGGTCCCTATATCTAACTAAATATGTTTTGTTTTGGTTTGTGTAGGAGCTACTAAGGGGGTTGATCAACTTGTGGTATGTTGAAAGTGGCTACTCCAAGCATATGACAGGGGATAAGAGGTTGCTTATAGAATTTGAAGAAATTAATGGAGCATATGTGAACTTTGCAGGAGTAAAAGGTGGAAAAAATAACAGGTCAAGGGAAACTGACCAATGGGAAGATAACGTTAGACAAAGTTAACTATGTCGAGTAGCTCAAACACAATTGATGAGCGTGTGGCAAGTCTGTGACAAAGGTTACTCTGTCCATTTTACCAAGTCTGAGGCATTGGTGTTAAAACCGAGTTTGATCATTCTTGATGATTGGGTAGTTATGAGATGTAACACCTAATAAATTCACAACCAATATAATGAAGACACGTGTCATGAGCTTTAAACGTGTAATGGATTGAATATGAGGGACTAAAGTTGACAAACAAAGAAAGTAAGTGTGTAAAAGGATTCAAAGTGTCAACATTCGATAATTATACCTTTCAACAGCCCTACACGATGTTTATACCCTTAAACGAATGAATTATGAATCGTATGAAGCCATTTGTGGAAGAAAGTGAAAGTTTACAAACCGCAAGGGTTAAAAGAGTCAACATTTATTTTATACCTCTGAGTGACCTTTTAGCGAACCCAAAGCTTTGTAACGATTAATTATGCTCACCAGAATAAGTGATAAAAATTTCACAAGGTTTCGATATCGTATGAGAAAAATACGCTAACATTCGTAAGTGAGGGGTTAAAAGCGTCAACGATGCAATTTAAGACTTTCGGGTGAACGTAAAACTAACCGGGGACTTAACAAAGTTTGTTTATGATTTGGAGTCCTTAAAAATCAAGTTGGAGGATTAAAAGTGCAATAAAATAAGTTAAAACAATTATTAGAAGGACCAGGGACCTAAATTGCAAATCTGGGAAACTTGGTGACCGGATCTGGGAGCCATACCGGCCGCGTAAGACCTCCCAGGACTCTTATGCGGGCCGCCTGAAAACCACCAGCATCCAAAAACATGGCAGTTGTCAGTTTTCAGTAGGTTAACTGACTTATTTGCATGGTATTCAAAATCCAGAGGCTGAGTCAGTAGTTTTTCATGCATAGGGACACTTGGGATTGATCTAAGATCAGTTATAGGCCTTGTTGTAATGATCTTGGGTGATTAAAGTCCCTATATAAAGAACACTTGTTGCAACATTTTGACATTCACTTGAAATCATTCATAACTCTTATTCTGGAGCTCTCTGGACCTCAAGCAGAATTCTCTAACCTTCATTTTCGTGCTAAGGACTTCAGTAAGCTTCCTTAACCTCTCTAATTCATGTTTTATTAGTTTAATGGCCTAAAGTTAAAACCGTCGTAATTAAGGTTTGACTTACTGATTAATCAATAATGGTCCAATTAATTCTCGAATTGAAAGTAGCTTTGAGTTGGTAATTATGTGGGTAATAAACCCTTAAAAGGGCACCCTCTGATTCCCACTCTAACTAGGTTAATTGTCGGGTCAAACTTAATTATAAAAAGTCAACAGAAAGCTAATTTTCGAATAAACACATAATTAACAATGTAGAAGCCAAGAAACCTGTTTTATCACTTGTATAACTTGGTAATTAATGAAAGAACATGTCTAAACATGTTCAACCCGACAATTTTCAGTGTAGGCTCGGTTCGGAACCGAAAGTCGCAAAAGTAGACTTTTGCTTTGACTTTCAGTTATGACCCAATGTAGCATATTTTAGAAATGCCTTAGAGCTCTATTAGGACCAGGTTATAGGTTAGTGTAACCCTCTGAGGTTATACAACTTGGTTCCTTAGTTATCCGATTCATTTGCATGTTTCCGTTATATGCCTAAATGTTGACCATTATGCCCTTTTGACTTTAAAACGAGATTTTTGAAAATGTGAGAGGACAAAAACCTTTATTACTGATTTATAAACTTGTCCTAAAAATTTGACATCAGTTTGAGGTCTAGATTAGGAGATATGCTCAATATCGTAATTAAGAAGCTTTTTATTAATTAAAAGGCACAATTAGCATAAAGCCTATCTAAACCCAAATTTTGACACCAAAATTTTTACCCACTGATGTAATATAATATTTTGGGATTTTTTAAGATTTTATTTATTTTTAAGCTGAGCATAACATAGGGTTCTTGCTATAATTCGGTAATTGTCGGTTATACCCTTTTCTTGAACAAAATGAGTTTTATATAATATTTTGATACCAAACTTTTTGCTACCGATTTTATATGATAAATAAAATATTTTGAACTTTATAAACTTATCAAAAACTCAGATTTCTTATTTAAACCCGAAAATCGCTTAAAACCGACTTTTACGCGTTTTAAGCGCATAGTATGGGTTAAAACTATTTTTAAAATATAAGACTTAATACCTACTGATGTTTTAAGTAAATTTTATTAATTAAACAGTAAGCAAAAGTTTTGAACTCAGAATTCTAATTTTGACCTTTAAAGCTTATGTGAAATTACCAAAATGCCCCTAGTATGCATAGTTTGGTTATAAAGGTTAAATTTCACATGTATGCAATACCCTACTATTATGAATTACAAAAATAAATATTTTTACTGATTATATTAGACCTGAAACTCAGAATAATATTTAAACTCTTTTACAAGCTTTAAAATGACCAAAATACCCCTACGGGGCATAATTTGAGTTTAAATCCATTTTGGGCATAATGGAAGGTATCCTACTGATATCACAACATATTTAGGGCATATTAACTTAGGAAATCTGTTCATGACTCATTTGTTTACCCGTTATGCATTTTTCGCGTTCGGTACGGTTTATGTAACTAGTTTGCATAAATTAATCGAAACGGGTCAAACCTTATCATTTTTATCTCAAAATCCAGAATGTGTTTAGTTTACCCATATTATACAAGTACACAAACTTGTCGGGTCTAAACCACATTCTAATCCGGTCTTCGCTTAATCGTGCGTTTTGAACCGTATATCTTCCTTTAAAACTAACCGGTCTAAGTTTAGACTTAATTAAGACCCGTTAGGAATCTAATAGGTTATTAAATCCTTCGTTCCAGATTAGGAGACCAGTAAAAGATACTTGCACTCGCTGATATATACTTGCTCAGGTAAATACTTTTAACTTATTTTCCGTTATACGGGCTTGGGATACGGTATTATAATAATACCGCTTGGTTGGGTATGTAATTGTTTTTAAATCGGATTGTGATTAATATATATTGCATAACCCATTTTAATCTGTTTTGTTTGGTATTTGGCTTTTGGGGGGTTAATGACCGTGTCCTGGATATCCTCGGCTCATTCATTGAAATGGCCACGACTTAAGCACTAGGTGTAGGCACACACCCGACAGTTGCGTATGTATAAAAGGTACCCCACATTAAGGAAAATTCCTTGTGGGTATTATACCTGTGGTGTGTCAGTTAATCTTGTTCGGCTCTTCTAACCGGCCCTGACAGACGGCAAACATTTAAATCTGTATACAAGATTATTTTTAAATAATTGTCCCAAGTTATAAAAGATATTTTGTGCCTTGTGCATTCAAATCAATTTTCTTAAACATTTTCAAAATGAGTCGGTTAATTGTATTTGCCAGTGTAAACTGACGTATTTTCCAAAAGGCTAAGTGCAGGTACTAAACGGAATCGGCTGGCTACTCCTAGCATCAATAAAGAGTATTGCAAGCTTAGATGTTATAAATCTGCTGAACAATGTTTCTTTTTAACTTCGACCCATCTGTGGATCCTTTACAACCGTTTTGTAATAAATGATATTACTTTCATTCGGTTTGTAATGATTTTATCTTTCAACTTCCGCTGTGTATATAAACTGTGATAAATAGTCTATGATGATATCAACTACGTCACGATACTCCCCACCGGGCCCACCGGTAATACATGGAAATATCGGAGTGTGATAGGTTGGTATCAGAGCCAACGTTGAGTGAATTAAACTCTAGCCTTTTGTGTTTAATCTCAATGACACAGTTTGCACATTCCTCGACTTTCGAGTCTAGACAAAGAACTTAGGACTAATTCTGACTTATTTTGTTTTGTCCTTTATTGTTTCTTTTGTTTTGACAGGACCAACAAAGATGCCGCCAAGATTCCGAGGAAGAGGAAGAGGCAAGGGGCCATTCATCGCCCCCAACGATCACGAGGCCGGGCCTTCGCACCGGCGAACTCCATCAGACACTTTAAGCACAAGTCCTCAAGAAGACTGGAAGACCCATTTAGAACCCTCGAGGCATTCAGTCTCGCTAAGGTCCTCACCTTCCTACCTCAACTCTTTCAGGCCTCAATCAGAGAACGAGCCCCACAACTCACATCACTCTTTCATAACCCTTCAACACCCCGACTCACACCATTCCTTCAACGACCCAACACCCTACTTTCAAATCCGGTTCTACCCGGCAAACCAAATTGATGAGCCAATGGGTTACAACCCATTGGGACCGGAGGACCATTTCTCCATGGACATGGAAGAGGATCCGGAACCTGCCCAGCTGCAAACCGGAACACCTACTCACCCCATCGAGATTTCGGATGGGTTGTCATATCATGGATCACCTTATCGTGGTCCAGACAGTTATGAGGCAAGATTTGCCCAATACGACTGGGTTTTTACTCCCAGTTACCACTCATCACAGCAGCAACAGCAGCAGCAGGATCCCTCGGAGGATTCGTGTTTTGTAGCGGTTACTCCACCGCCACCACCACCGCTTGAGCAGCAGCTGCCTCCGGAGCCACCGAGGCGGAGAAGAACAACCGCACAGATGTTCGTGCGAGGGGGAATCCGTATCAACACCCATCAGTATTCAAGTGGCAGTCATTACCCGCCACTATATGAAGACCCACAGATGGGTGGGCCTTCGAACCCTGTTTCGGAAGTGGAATCTGCGCCAGTCGCACCGCCACCAGTGGGTTATGATAACCAATTCCTACATACGCCGGTACAGCGGCATACAACCCCTTTGAGCAGCCTGTCTATCCGGGGTATAACTACTACAATGCCCCCAATGTTGACCCATACCTTGTAGCAGCCAACTACAATGCCCTTCATCCTGAAGGGCCTTACGCATCCTCCTACCAAACCGGGTACCCACCTTATGGGTATCAACACCCACCACCTCCTCAACCTCCGCATCAGCAGCCGCCACAGCCGCCGTTGATTCAGCCCCAGCAGCAACAGGAGATTCTACAAAGGTTGAGCCAGGTGGAACGGGAGGTTCAAGAGGAACGTAGGAACCACCGGGGATTTCTCAAGGGTTTGGCAAGCTTAATCAAAGGGAAGAGCAAAAAGGATTATTGGGATCCTTTGTTTATTTGTTTGTTTTGTATTTCTTTAATTTCCAATCAAGTCCCTGTGTGGACATCTATTTCTATATCCAGTCCCTGCGAGGACTTATAATTTCAGTTTAGCCCCTGTGTGGGCAAGTTATTTCTGTTAAAGTCCCGTTTAGGGCAAATATGTACTCTTTTTTAATTAGTCTGGAATGTTGAATTTTCAATTTTCGTCATTATATGCATAAATATAATATATGAACTAAATAAATAAAAAATCTCAATCCTTTTAAAATAATCTGCCTATTAAATATTAAATAAGAATCTTAAAAGGTATAACCTAGCCCACATGTCATTATAGACCTGGCCATAATGGTAAAGCCTGTTTAAAAAGGATTCAAATTCCTTGTTAACATCTAAAAACATGTTAAGGATGTGATTCGTTAAATCACACATGTCATTCTTATATTGGATACTTCCAGTTCCTTCTTTATTATTTAAACATCTATTTGTGATGTAGGGCCTACGAGCCATAATCATTGTCATATAAGACAAAAGACAGATTGTAGTCTACGACTCCCTGTCAAATAAAAGGTAATGAACTACGTTCAAACATTAATACCTCGATTCTCTGAAATCATGGTTTATAATTTAAATTGTCCTTGCGACTAGGCCTTATGTGCCATTAATAATACCCTTAATACTTTATAATTAGGACAAATTATGATGAAAATCCTAAATGAATACGTTTAATAAATTAACCAAATATGGTTTATAATTACCATGGTTAATGAATTGCCATAAAAGACAATTCCATAATGGACTTTTGAATAAATCTTGTCAATATTTTATGTAGCAATCAAGCTACATGGCTGGGTCGGACGAAGTCAACAGTCACCCAAGGGAGATTCATGACACTTCCAGAGTTAATGTAGCAGGCGCAGAATTGTAGGCATTAATAGATAATGCCGTTACGCGAGCTTTTGACAGACAGTTTAATGAATCTACTGGTACCCATGTCAGAACTCAGTCTGTACCTCATTCAAAACCACCCTCCAGAACTCATACAGCTCGTAAGAGTGATTCTCATCACTCAACAAATCAGAGGAGTGTTCCGTCTAAGAAGATTGAGCTCAAACAAGAACCACGTGTTAAGGGCTGTTCTTATAAGTATTTTGTGTCCTGCAAGCCTAGAGACTTCACAGGGGAGAAAGGAGGCATCGATTGCATGACTTGGCTCAATGAAATGGATACGGTGGTTGATATTAGTGGTTGTGCAGAGAAAGATATTGTGAAGTTTGTGTCACAATCATTTAAAGGAGAAGCTCTAGCGTGGTGGAGATCACTGATTCAAGCTACAGGAAAAGTCCACTTGTATAGCATGTCTTGGGAGTAATTCGTTGCTCTAATCAAAGAAAATTACTGTCCTCAACACGAGGTTGAGAAGATTGAGACTGACTTCTTGACTTTAATCATGAAGAACTTAGACTGCCAGACTTACCTCACCAGTTTCAATACCATGTCTCGATTGGTTCCATACTTGGTTACACCGGAACCAAAACGTATCGCTCGTTTTATTGGGGGTTTAGCCCCGGAGATCAAAGCTAGTGTGAAGGCGTCTCGACCTACTACTTTTAAGTCAGTAGCTGATTTGTCTTTATCCCTTACTCTGGATGCGATCAGGCTGAGATCGCTTAAGATTTCTGAAGAAGGAAAACGGAAACGCGGGGATGATAACTCACGTCGTTCTGACAAGAAGCATAAGGGAAACTTAGACCACAAGAAGAATTCTGGGTCTAACAAGGGTAACCAGCAAGTGGATGAGAAGCCTAAATGCAAAACCTGCCAGAAACGTCATTTCGGGAAATGCAGGTTTGAATCAAAGTCGCAGTCGCAGTCGAAGCCGATTGGTTGTGGGATCTGCATGTCCAAAGAACATAAGACTTTGGATTGCAAGAAGTTGAAGGATGCGACCTGTTATGGTTGCAATGAGAAAGGGCACACCAAGACTAACTGCCCAAAGTATGCGAAGAAGCCTGAAGAAGGCAAGAAGACCAATGCTAGGGTCTTTCAGATGAATGCACGGGAAGCAGTGCAAGATGATAACGTGATAACAGGTACCTTCCTTATTAATGAAGTCTATGCAAGGGTATTATTTGATTCGGGTGTGGATAAGTCATTTGTCTTTGATAAGTTTTGTAAATTGCTAAATCTGCCTGTTAAAACCCTAAGCATGAAATATGAAGTAGAGTTGGCCGATGGTACCATAGAAACTGCCTCAACTGTGTTAGATGGATGTTTCATATCCATTAGGAACCACTCCTTTCCGTTATCCTTGCTTCCTTTGAAATTAGCTGGTTTCGACATAGTGATAGGCATGGATTGGTTATCTCATAACCAAGCCCAGATCATTTGCGACAAGAAACAAGTGGTTATCAAGACTCCGTATGGTGAGCCACTTACCATATAAGGAGATACTCAGTACGGGTTGCCTAAGAAAGTGTCTATGCTTAAGGCATCAAAGTGTTTGAGGAAAGGTTGTGTCATCTACATGGCATAAGTAACTATTGATGAACCAAAGCCCAAAATTGAAGACATCCCTGTCATTTCTGATTATTCAGAAGTATTCCCTGAAGAACTACCTGGTTTACCCCCAGATAGGCAAGTGGAGTTCAGAATCGACATAATACCTAGAGCAGCACCTGTTGCAAGAGCACCTTACCGGTTGGCCCCGACTGAGATGAAGGAGTTGAGAACTCAGATGGATGATTTGTTGGCAAAAGGATTTATTAGACCTAGCTAATCTCCCTGGGGAGCACCAATTCTGTTTGTAAAGAAGAAAGATGGATCGATGCGTCTATGCATCGATTATCGCGAGCTTAACAAGGTCACTATCAAGAACAAATATCCATTGCCCAGGATCGACGACCTGTTCGATCAATTGCAAGGAGCAAGTTACTTCTCCAAGATTGATTTAAGGTCTAGTTACCATCAGCTGAAGGTTAGAGATGAAGATGTGCATAAGACTGCATTCAGAACTCGCTATAGCCACTACGAGTTCTTAGTGATGCCGTTCGGGCTCACTAATGCACCAGCATCATTCATGGACCTCATGAATCGCGTTTGCAAACCCTACCTGGACAAGTTTGTCATCGTCTTCATTGATGACATCCTCATTTATTCAACGAATCAAGCTGATCATGAGAAGCATCTTCGTTGTATTCTTAAGCTACTTCAGCAAGAAAAGCTCTACGCCAAGTTCTCAAAGTGTGAATTTTGGCTTCGTGAAGTCCAATTCCTTGGACATATGGTTAGTGAGCGTGGTATCCAGGTGGATCCCGCTAAGATTGAAGCTATCATAAATTGGCAAGAGCCGAAGACGCCCATAGAGATTCGTAGCTTCTTAGGTCTGGCAGGATATTACAGGAGTTTTATTTAAAATTTCTCAAGGATTGCTGCACCCCTAACTTCACTGACTCGCAAGAATATCAAGTTTGATTGGGGTCCTAAGCAGCAAGAATCTTTTGACATCCTTAAGCAAAAGTTAAGTAATGCACCTGTGTTGACATTGCCTGAAGGAATAGAAGAGTTTGTAGTGTACTGCGATGCATCACACACTGGTATGGGATGTGTGCTCATGCAGAAAGGCAAGGTGATTGCCTATGCTTCCCGACAGTTAAAGGTGCAAGAGAAGAACTACACCACCCATGATTTAGAGTTGGGTGCCATTGTGTTTGCACTAAAACTTTGGAGGCATTATCTATATGGTACCAAGTGTGTGATCTATTCTGATCACAAGAGCCTTCAACATTTGTTTAATCAGAAGGACTTAAACATGAGACAGCGTCGATGGATGGAGACTTTAAATGATTATGATTGTGAAATCCGATACCATCCAGGCGAGGCGAATGTGGTCGCCGATGCCTTAAGTAGGAAGGAAAGAGTTAAGCCCATTAGAATCAACACCAAGAGCATTGAATTGAAAAACAGTCTGAATGAAAGATTGCTAGCCGCTCAGAAAGAAGCTGTACTAGAAGCTCAAATGAAAAGTTGGGAGTAACTGCTGAACAGTTATCATATAGCAAGGATGGAATCCTAAGATTGAATGGACGAATAGGGGTTCCAATTTATGGAGGACTAAGGGAAGTGATCCTTCAGGAAGCCCATAGTTCCAAGTATTTTGTTCATCCTGGCTGTGACAAAATGTACCAGGATTTGAAGGAGAATTATTGGTGGATAGGCTTGAAGAAGTCTATAGCCACTTATGTGGCCAAATGTCTGACATGTGCTCAAGTTAAAGTAGAACACCAAAAGCCGTCAGGTTTGCTACAACAGCCTGAACTTCCCACCTGGAAGTGGGAAATGGTGACTATGGATTTTATCACCAAGTTACCAAAGATGAAGAGAGGAAATGATACTATTTGGGTTATAGTGGATAGACTGACTAAGTCAGCCCACTTCTTACCTATTAAGGAAACACGCAGCTCAGATAAGTTAACTCAGCTGTACGTGGATGAGATTGTATCTCTCCACGGAGTGCCAGTGTCTATCATCTCTGATAGGGATACGAGGTATACATCGCATTTCTGGAAAAGCTTCCAGCAATCCCTAGGCACTCGATTAAATTTCAGCACAGCATATCATCCTCAGACGGATGGTCAAAGTGAACGTACTATACATACACTCGAGGATATGCTACGAGCTTGTGTTATTGACTTAGGAGGAAGTTGGGATGATCATCTTCCATTGATTGAATTCTCATACAACAATAGCTATCATTCCAGTATTCAAGCTGCACCTTTTGAAGCTTTGTATGGAAGAAAGTGCAGAACGCCCGTTTGTTGGGCAGAAGTTGGAGATGTCCAACTAACAGGACCTGATATAGTCCTGGAGATGATAGATAAGATTGTACAGATACGAGATCGTCTCAAAGCTTCCAGGGATAGGCAGAAAAGCTACGCAGATAAAAGGCGTAAACCTCTAAAGTTTGAGGTTGGTGACAAAGTACTACTGAAGGTATCACCCTGGAAAGGGGTAATGTGATTTGGCAAGAAAGGCAAGTTAAGCCCAAGATATATAGGACCATTCGAGATCATCGAATGTGTCGGAACAGTGGCTTATAAGTTAAATTTTCCTGAAGAGCTCAGTGGTATTCATAATGTATTCCACATCTGCAATCTGAAGAAATGTCTAGCTGAGGAATCACTAGTCATACCACATACGGATGTGCACATAGATGAGAGCCTGAAGTTTTTTGAGAAACCTTTGTCGATCGAGGATCGACAGGTTAAGAAGCTTCGAAGGAAGCAGGTACCAACTGTAAAGGTTAAATGGGATGCCCTTAGAGGTCCCGAGTATACGTGGGAGGTAGAGTCCACAATGAATGAGAAGTACCCTCATTTATTTCAGTAAATCTCGAGGTCGAGATTTCTTTTAAGGGGGTGAGGATGTAACACCTCGTAAATTCACGACCAATATATTGAAGACACGTGTCATGAGCTTTAAACGTGTAATGGATTGAATATGAAGGACTAAAGTTGACAAAAAAAGAAAGTAAGTGTGTAAAAGGATTCAAAGTGTCAACATTCGATAATTATACCTTTCAACAACCCTACACGATGTTTATACCCTTAAACGAACGAATTATGAATCGTATGAAGCCGTTTGTGGAAGAAAGTGAAAGTTTACAAACCGCAAGGGTTAAAAGTGTCAACATGTTTAATTTATACCTCTGAGTGACCTTTCAGCGAACCCAAAGCTTTGTAAGGATTAATTATGCTCACCAGAATAAGTGATAAAAATTTCATAAGGTTTCGATATCGTATGAGAAAAATACGTTAACATTCGTAAGTGAGGGGTTAAAAGCGTCAACAATGCAATTTAAGACTTTCGGGTGATCGTAAAACTAACCGGGGACTTAACAAAGTTTGTTTATGATTTGGAGTCCTTGAAAGTCAAGTTGGAGGGTTAAAAGTGCAATAAAATAAGTTAAAACAACTATTAGAAGGACCAGGGACCTAAATTGCAAATCTGGGAAACTTGGTAACCGGATCTTGGAGCCATACCGGCCGCGTAAGACCTCCCAGGACTCTTACGCGGGCCGCCTGAAAACCACCAGCATCCAAAAACATGGCAGTTGTCTGTTTTCAGCAGGTTAACCGACTTATTTGCAAGGTATTCGAAATCCAGAGGCTGAGTCAGTAGTTTTTCATGCATAGGGACACTTGGGATTGATCTAAGATAAGTTATAGGCCTTGTTGTAATGATCTTGGGTGATTAAAGGCCCTATATAAAGAACACTTGTTGCAACATTTTGACATTCACTTGAAATCATTCATAACTCTTATTCTGGAGCTCTCTGGACCTCAAGCAGAATTCTCTAACCTTCATTTTCGTGCTAAGGACTTCAGTAAGCTTCCTTAACCTCTCTAATTCATGTTTTATTAGTTTAATGGCCTAAAGTCAAAACCGTCATAATTAAGGTTTGACTTAGTGATTAATCACTAATGGTCCAGTCAATTCTCGAATTGAAAGTAGCTTTGAGTTGGTAATTATGTGGGTAATAAACCCTTAAAAGGGCACCCTCTGATTCCCACTCTAACTAGGTCAATTGTCGGGTCAAACTTAATTATAAAAAGTCAACAGAAAGCTAATTTTTGAATAAACACATAATTAACAATGTAGAAGCCATGAAACCTGTTTTATCACTTGTATGACTTGGTAATTAATGTAAGAACATGTCTAAACATGTTCAACCCGACAATTTTCAGTGTAGGCTCAGTTCGGAACCGAAAGTCGCAAAAGTAAACTTTTGCTTTGACTTTCAGTTCTGACCCAATGTAGCATATTTTAGAAATGCCTTAGAGCTCTATTAGGACCGGGTTATAGGTTAGTGTAACCCTCTGAGGTTATACAACTTGGTTCCTTAGTTATCCGATTCATTTGCATGTTTCCGTTATATGCCTAAATGTTGACTATTATGCCCTTTTGACTTTAAAACGAGATTTTTGAAAATGTGAGAGGACAAAAACCTTTATTACTGATTTATAAACTTGTCCTAAAAATTTGACATCAGTTTGAGGTCTAGATTAGGAGATATGCTCAATATCGTAATTAAGAAGCTTTTTATTAATTAAAAGGCACAATTAGCATAAAGCCTATCTAAACCCAAATTTTGACACCAAACTTTTTACCCACTGATGTAATATAATATTTTGGGATTTTTTAAGATTTTTATTTATTTTTAAGCTGAGCATAACATAGGGTTCTTGCTATAATTCGGTAATTGTCGGTTATACCCTTTTCTTGAATAAAACGAGTTTTACATAATATTTTGATACCAAACTTTTTGCTACTAATTTTATATGATAAATAAAATATTTTGAACTTTATAAACTGATCAAAAACTCAGATTTCTTATTTAAACCCGAAAATCGCTTAAAACTGACTTTTACGCGTTTTAAGCGCATAGTATGGGTTAAAACTATTTTTAACATATAAAACTTAATACCTACTGATTTTTTAAGTAAATTTTTATAATTAAATAGTAAGCAAAAGTTTTGAACTCAGAATTCTAATTTTGACCTTTAAAGCTTATGTGAAATTACCAAAATGGCCATACGGTGCATAGTTTGGTTATAAAAGTTAAATTTCACATATATGCAATACCCTACTTTTATGACTTATAAAAATAAATATTTTTACTGATTATATTAGACCTGAAACTCATATTAATATTTAAACTCTTTTACAAGCTTTAAAATGACCAAAATACCCCTACGGGGCATAATTTGAGTTTAAATTCATTTTGGGCATAATGGAAGGTATCCTACTGATATCACAACATATTTAGGGAATATTAACTTAGGAAACCTGTTCATGACTCATTTGTTTACCCGTTATACATTTTTCGCGTTCGGTACGGTTTATGTAACTAGTTTGCATAAATTAACCGAAACGGGACAAACCTTATCATTTTTATCTCAAAATCCAGAATGTGTTTAGTTTACCCATATTATACAAGTATAAAAACTTGTCGGGTCTAAACCACATTCTAATCCTGTCTTCGCTTAATCGTGCGTTTTGAACTGTATATCTTCCTTTAAAACAAACCGGTCTAAGTTTAGACTTAATTAAGACCCATTAGGAATCTAATAGGTTATTAAAACCTTCGTTCTAGATTAGGAGACCAGTAAAAGATACTTGCACTCGCTGATTGTGATATATACTTGCTCAGGTAAATACTTTTAACTTATTTTCTGTTATACGGGCTTGAGATACGGTATTATAATAATACCGCTTGGTCGGGTATGTAATTGTTTTTAAATCGGACTGTGATTAATATATATTGCATAACCCGTTTTAATCTGTTTTGTTTGGTATATGGCTTTTTGGGGGGTTAATGACCGTGTCCTGGATATCCTCGGCTGATTCATTGAAATGGCCACGACTTAAGCACGGGGTGTAGGCATACACCCGATAGTTGTGTATGTATAAAAGGTACCCCACATTAAGGAAAATTCCTTGTGGGTATTATACCTGTGGTGTGTCAGTTAATCTTGTCCGGCTCTTCTAACCGGCCTTGACAGACGGCAAACATTTAAATCTGTATACAAGATTATTTTTAAATAATTGTCCCAAGTTATAAAAGATATTTTGTGCCTTGTGCATTCAAATCAATTTTCTTAAACATTTTCAAAATGAGTCGGTTAATTGTATTTACCAGTGTAAACTGACGTATTTTCCAAAAGGCTAAGTGCAGGTACTAAACGGAATAGGCTGGCTACTCCTAGCATCAATAAAGAGTCTTGTAAGCTTAGATGTTATAAATCTGCTGAACAATGTTTCTTTTTAACTTTGATCCGTCTGTGGATCCTTTACAACCGTTTTGTAATAAAGGATATTACTTTCATTCGGTTTGTAATGATTTTATCTTTCGACTTCCGCTGTGTATATAAACTGTGATAAATTGTCTATGATGATATCAACTACGTCACGATACTCCCCACCGGGCCCACCGGTAATACGTGGAAATATCGGGGTGTGGCATGAGAGCACCAAGGAAGAATGATACCTATGTCATAGACATGAGTGTCAATGATTCTTCGATGGTGTCTACATGTTTGTTATCGAAAGCATCTGAGGCTGAGTCGATGTTATGGCATAGACGCATGGCACATATCCACTATCGAAAAATGAATTATATAATTAAAAATGGTTTAGTGGAAGGTGTGCCTATGCAGAAGTTTTTTGTGGATGATAAATGTCTTCCTTGTAAAAGGGGTAAGCAGCACAGAAAACCTCATAAGTCTAAAACCGTGAATTCCATTGCTTCTCCACTCAAATTACTTCACATGGATTTGTTTGGTCAAGTCAATGTAAGGAGTATTAGAGGAAAATATTATTGTTTAGTTGTTACTAATGATTTATCTCGTTTTTCTTGGGTTTTCTTTTTATGGTCAAAGGATGAAACAGCAGAAATGTTGATCAATCTTTTTACAAAGTTGGAGAATCTACTTGAGACTAGGATCAAGCGCATTAGAAGTGACAATGGAACGGACCATGCTTTCTGATTCTAAGCTTCATGTCCTCTTTTGGGTAGAGGCTGTGAATACAACTTGTTATGATCTGAATAGGGTTTTGATGGTTAAACGACATAACAAAATGTGTTATGAACTTTTTAGAAACCGTAAACTAAATTAGAAGGGTTTGAACCATTTGGGCTAGCATGCACAATAATTAGAAATAAAAACCAACTGAAATTTGGTGAACTCGCTGACGAAGGATTTTTTCCTAGGTTATGTAGACGGTTCATCAAACAAGAGAGTTTTTAATAAAACTAACGGTAAAATTGAGACGGTTTTTAATATTAAAATTATAAAATATTCACCCAACAGTCCAGCCCAGGTCCAGCTAAGCTATATGATTATGATCTATTCTTTGAGTCTTCTAAATTTCCTGTGTTTTCCAATGTAAGTCATTTGGAGGTAATTCATAGCTTGACCAGGGATGGAGATAAGAGTATTTTCGGTCCGAGATCAAGTGTTCCAATTGCGGATGTGCCAGGAACTTCTTCAAATGCAATTGTAGAAGTAGCGGATTCGAGTGATAGTGAGTCTGAACCTCTTGAGGGGGAGGACTTTACTAATTTGTTTGCTAATCAAAATAATCAAGGGGAGATTGTATCAAATCTAGAGACTAACTTGGAAGTTGACACCATTTCTACTACACGAGCAAACAGAGATCATACAGTTGAGAGTATTATAGGTGATTCGAATGCAGGTGTTCAGATAAGGAGAAGTATAGTAGAAGGTTCATGTTTGTATACTACGATTGAGAAGACTGGTATAATCAACGAGTGCTTGTATAGTTGTTTTATTTCTCAAGAGGAGCCAAAAAACATTCATATGGCTTTGAAGGATAATTCATGGGTAGAAGCTATGTAGGAGTAACTAGATCAGTTTGAGAAGTCGAAAGTCTAGGAGTTAGTTGATTTACCAGAGGAAGAGAAAGAAGGATGGGATCTTTATTCATCAAACGAAGTATGTGTATGTCATTTTAACTCGTTTCAAGATGGAGGATTGTGCAACTTTCAATACACCCATTTGTGAAAATCACAATATTGGTCTAGATGTTGTGAGTGAGGGCGATGCTGATCCAACTCAATATAGGACCATGATTGGATCGTTGATGTATCTTATTGCTTCAAGACCAGACATTATGCTCGTCGTATATCTGTGTGCCAGATATCAAGCAAATCCAAAGGAGTCGCATATGAAGGTGGTGAAGCGTATTCTTCGTTACTTGAAGGGAAAACCTAAGTTTGGGTTATGGCACCTTGCTGATAGTGACTTGGAGTTTATTGCATACACCGATTCAGATTTCGGAGGATGCAAATCAACCAGAAAATCTACCATAGGTGCTTGGCAGTTCTTAGGGGGAAGACTTGTGTCATGGAAATGCAAGAAGCAAACCTGTGTGTCTACGCCTTCGTGTGAAGCTAAATACATTGCTGCATGTAGCTGCTACTATCAGGTTCTATGGATATAACAGCAGATGCACGATTACGGTTTGAATTTCACTCGCACCCCTATTATGATAGACAATAATGCCACAATTTCCATAACAAATAATCCCGTAAAACACAGTCGCACAAAACATATTGACATTCGTCATGATTTTATACGGGATTGTGGTGAAAAGAGAATGATTGAACTGCATAGAGTCGACACATTACATAACCTGGCAGATTTTTACACAAAAGCTTTTGACATGGCTCGATTTGAACATCTAGTCGAATACAAAGGGATGATGAATCCTGAATAACCAGTTTTTTTCATAAGAATTTTGTAAATATTTTTATTGATTTCCTAAAAATCAAAAATTAGAAAAAACCATAAAAATTAAAAAAATAAAAAATAAAAAATAAAAACTGAGTTTTGCATAAGTGTGATAACAACTTCATTATATGATATACAAGTAGGCAAGAAACATGAAATAATCAACTTACCATGGTGATATAAACATAACAAACTGTGTATGAGTGGGTAACATATTAGTGGCGTATCGTTTTATAACCTAAAATCTTGCGTTGATAGATTGCCAAATTCCGAGGTTTTAGGTCTTTATACTATTATTTCATCCGGGGATATCAGGGTTGTCCTTTTGCTGCATCAATATTTATGCTGACTTAGGCATAACCAAGATATCTTAAAAGAGCTAAAATGCCAAAAACCTAGAAATTGAAGAAGCTCTCTTAGAGAGTCATTCAAATGTGCAAAATGCATCAATCGTACCAATTTTTTGGTATTTGCCTTACCCTCATTAGATATTGGTCTCTTTGATGTACAAAAGTACTGACCTGATCACCAAAGTTCTAGCGCTGTAAAACAAAAGGATGAATTCGGTAGACTCACCTACTACGAGGAAGTTTTGTGCATAACTTGATCACGAGGGTATGTTCTAAAGCAGTGTTGTAAAAGTCGCTAGGCGGTCTCTAGTCGGCCGACTGGGGAGTTGGGAGTAATCGGAGTACTCGGAGAGTACTCAGGGAGTACGCGGACATGGTAACTATAAAGAAAATTAATTGTTATATATTATACATATGTTAAAATAAGCATAATTCATATCAACTGAGTATAATTTAAAATGAAACATGTTTAAAGTTCAAATATTCTGAATACAAGTCCTAGTAGTCCGAGTACAAGGCCGAGTAGGCCAATTTTGACCGATTTTGACTAATTAAAAGTCAACAAACCACGTTGACCGCCTAGACCGACTCTTTCTGACTATGTCCGACTAGGCGCCGACTAGGCGCCAAGTTTGACCGAGTTTGACCGAGGCCGACAAATTGAGTCCGCCTAGGAGGAAGTCGCCTCGGAGGGGTTCCGAGGACCGAGTACTCGCCGAGTACTCGGCCGTGGAATCCTACTTTTACAACACTGTTCTAAAGTGGGACACGCTAGTACATCAATATAATATTACCTTAATGTGTCACTAGGTAAAGATACTTGAAATGTTCACCTGTTTTATTTAAATGGATAAACAATATTGGTAATCGTCTTGAACTACGTTTCACGAGAATTAACTTAAAGAATTAATTTCAAGTGTGAAACAGTTTGAGTTGGCTGATATGATCTTCTTCACTAGTGATTCACACAAAAACAGAGTGTTCATTTTAGTTGTTATTTCTTTTTGTTATTTATTTGCTTTCAAAAAATATAAAAAAATCAAAACACATTTTTTCTTCTTTAAAATTCTTACCGTACAGAAAATGGTTATTCATGTGTCACACCCCGACCGCGCTAAAACAACGAAACCGCGGCCGAACGTCGCGGAGTGGAGCGACAGAATTATTGTTTCACAACCATGGATTCAAAAAGTTTCGTTTTATTAAATATTAAACAATAACATTTTCTTTAAAACTGAACAAGCAAGTTAAACATCGTCTATCATCGTTATTTAGTCACTAAGGCCCCGTCCAGTCCTAAGTGAGCATGCATCCTACTTGTAATCAACATCATTCGACACCACCTGAAACATATGTAAAAATAAAGTCAGCAAAGAAATGCCAGCGAGCACATAGGTTTTGTGTGAGCATCAGATTCATGGCTCGTTTACATGTTTAAATAACTCGTATAACCTTGTTAATCGATATTGAAAAACCATGTTTTGTAAAACATTTGTATTGTAAAATGAATAACCAAGTCAAAACAGATTGGTTATAGTTTATAAAACCTCGATGCCATGAATCTTAACTCAAAACATTTGTTTAAGTAAACTACATTGTAAATCGTTCTCATAATAAATCTCGTATGGTTTATATCGTTTCGTAAACATCGTTTATGTGCCATCGTTTAGAAATCGTTCAAATCGTTTAACTTGTTCTCGTCAAAACCATCGTTCCTTTGTTTAAATCGTTCAAATTGTTCCAAATCGTTCAATCGTTCAAAATCGTTCTCGTTTTAGTTTTGAAAACTACTTTTGGTCGTCTCGTGGAATACATTCAAGCTTTCGTAACTCATCCATTGTTCAACTCGTATTAACAAACCACCAAAGGGTAAGTTAACAATTAACAGGTTCAGTCGTTACCCACATAGCCCCCCACACATAACCATGGGTGTAGTCCGATAACGGGATTTGTCAGATCCTATGGTACCATAACCTAATACTGGTCAGCTTGGCCAAAGCTAATGAATGTTATTCTTTATGTAAATACGTCCAACAAGTTCGTTCACATTATCGAAATCGTTCTCGTTTTATATAAACCATAGTATTCGTTTTTGAAATCATCGTTAAAACCTCGAAATCGTTTAACACAGATGAATCACCCCAAAACATTGAAAGCAGTGAAATAGCGGAACTATGTACTCACATCGAAGTGCAAAGTATCCATGATTAAAGTGAACTAGCAAAGCTCGAGTAAACCAAGGAAATCAAATAACACCTAGTAATCGGATCGCTAGTTAATAAATCGACACCTAAATCAGAAGATCGGGTAGAATGAGGTCTTGTAAACCAAATGAGTATTGGAACTCATGTGATATGGTTTAAAAAATCCTACATTCTAAATCGGAACCTATCCTAGGTGCTTACGACCCGTTACGACCCATTAAGGTAGCTTACACCACTTTAACGCGTCGTTCGCGCAAATGCGCGTTCGAGACGCCTAACTAGTCCTATGACAAGTATTATATGCCCTAACATATTTAAATATGTTTCATAATCAGTTAAGTGACAAAAGTTTAAGTTACATATGCTTAAAATCCAATTATGCATGAAAAGGGCATTTTGGTCATTTTCCAAAGGCATATAAACTACCTATCATACAACTAATTAAACTAAGTGACCATAAGGTATAACCTAGGAAGGTTATTCCCTATACAACCATGGTCACAATATATGCTTGGTCGGATCCTAATGATCGACCAAACGGGTCGGGTTCGAAAGTCTAAGCGGTGGTTTAGACCGCTTGACTTTACGACCCTATACAAGCACTAGACTAAAAGTGCCGAGTTAAACATGTTAAAACATGTTTAACTAAGTTAGAAAATAGGTTTTGATATCAAACAAAGTGTTTTGATACCCAAGGATAGTTTTGTCTCAAAATGCGCATAAAGGGCATTTTGACCAAAACTTTGACTCGTTACTTCGACTAATCGATGTGGTAATCAGTAGGTATAGTCACAAGGGACTATAACCATCGTGATTACGCTCACGTTGCAAAGTTCAAACGAACTTTGTGTTGACCAAAGACTGGTCAAAGCAGAAAGTCAAACACTGTTTGACTTTCATGCTTGAAAAGCATAAATAACATGAAAGAATACTCACAAAAGGTCCAAGCAAGGAAGATTTGATCTAAAATACTCAATTATGAAGCTAAGGCTTCAACTTAGAGCAGATTAGAGCAAATGTGTGAGTTGAATGAATGAAAAATGGTGGGTATTTATAGAATTCCAAGAACCGTTAGGATCGTTTCTTGAAATTTATGCTTTAATCCTAGCCATCCAAGTGTTACCCATTGTTTACAATACATGGGGAACTCAAAAACTATCAAATGGTATCAGAAATCAGTGATTAAAACCATCAAATTCAGCTCAAATGGCCAAGTTCAATGTTTCTATCTGACAGTCTGTCGCGGGCCGCATAGAGCCAGACATAATCTTATGCACCCCTCCTAGACTAGTTTGGCAGATTGTGAGTTTTAGTCCCTGCAAGTCCAAAACTTGGTTGTTGATGCATTTTTGACACGTTTAAGCCCCGTTAACCCCATTTCAAGGCTCTATAATGAAGTTAAAGTATAGAGAACATGACATATGCTCAAAATCATCTCGGATGTCGGTTCGTTTGGTCGTACGGTTGCGTTATTCGGTTAATTACGACGAAAACTTGAACGGACGCAAAAACGATCCAAATTGCGCGACGAATGGTATTTTTGCATTCCAATTACTAAAATAAAATATTTTAATGATTACAAAAATTTTTGGATGTCCGGATATGTTCAGAACGTAAGATATGCGCGAAAATGCAAATTATGCACTTTTTGACTCTTTTAGTCCCTGTTTGATCAAAAAGTTTATTTTCGCATACCGAACCCCTCAAAGCCTATTTCTAAGCTATGTAAAGGATATTTAGGGTATGTTTAACTTATGATCAAGCTCTGGAATGTTCGTTACCATACGAATCGGTATAGTTTCGCAGTTTGACACAAATAGTCCCTTCGATCGAATAAACTTGTTTTCGACACACCAAACCCTCCAAAACTTATTTCTAAGTCATGTAAAGGTTATTTAAGGTATGTTAAGCCTATGTCACTATTCCAGAGTGTTTGTCGTGTTAAACTGATTACGTTTGCGCATCAGTTTGCGTATAACTTCCCAGAAAGCGATTTAAAGCTTGAAATCGAACTCGAATCAAATTATAAAATCATCAAGCACAAATACACATATATTAACACCAAAACACATTGTTTTATTGATAATTGATATTGTTTTACATCGTACATCGTTTACAGAGCACAGTTGTCACAGTCTCCCCTATTTTAGGAAATTTCGTCCTGAAATTTTAACTAGAGGAAAATCGTGAAAACAAGTGTGGATATTTCGCTTTCATTTGGTCCTCATGCAACCAAGTAAACTCTGGGCCATTTTTGGACTCCCAGCGAACCTTGACTAATCTTATTCGCTTGTTCTTCAACGGTTTGTCTGCCCGTTCATTTATCTCCACAGGTTTCTCGACAAAGTGCATCGTTTCATCAATTTGAATTTCGTCGAGTGGAATGTGAAGATCAGTATCGGCTAGACACTTTCGTAGATTGGACACGTGGAATGTTGGGTAAATATTCCCAGGTTCAGGAGGTTGCTCAAGTCGATAGGCAACCTTTCCAATTCTTTCAACAATCTTAAATGGTCCAACATATCATGGTGCAAGTTTTCCTTTCTTTCCAAATCTCACCACTCCCTTCCAAGGGGATACCTTGAGTAGGACACGGCCTCCGACTTGAAATTCCAAGGCCTTGCGTCGCATATCCGCATAACTCTTTTGACGGCTTCTAGTTGTCACAAGATTATCGTGAATTTTCTTGATTTTGTCTGTCGTTTCCAGAATGAGCTCAGGTCCAGTAAGCTGAGCTTCACCGATCTCATTCCAACAGACAGGTGAACGACATTTTCCACCATAGAGAGCTTTGAACGGTGCCATATTAATGCTTGCATGATAACTATTGTTGTAAGAGAAATCGATCAACGGAAGATGAGAATACCAATTACCACCAAAGTCTATCACGCATGCTCTAAGCATATCCTCCAAAGTTTGTATCGTCCTCTCAGATTGTCCATCTGTTTGGTGATGATAAGCAGTGCTTAGATTTAGTTGAGTTCCCAAAGCAGATTGCATGGTTTTCCAAAAATGAGATGAAAATCGAGCATCACGATCGGATATGATATCCAAAGGAACACCATGTCGAGATACAATCTCATCAACATAAATCTTTGCAAGTTTATCAGCAGATAGATCCTCGCGAATCGGTATAAAATGAGCTGACTTTGTTAATCGATCGATAACAACCCAAATAGCATCGTGACCTCTAGATGTACGCGGTAACTTAGTGATGAGATCCATAGCAATGTTCTCCTACTTCCATACCGGTATCTCTGGTTGTACAAGCAAACCAGATGGTCGTTGATGTTCAGCCTTGACTTTGAGACAAGTTAGGCATTTCGATACATACAAAGCAATATCCTTCTTCATACCAGGCCACTAGAACTGAGTACGAAGATCCTTATACATTTTGTCAGCACCAGGATGGATAGAATATCGAGACTTGTGAGATTCGTCCATCACTAATGTGCGAAGATCGTCTTGTTTCGAAATCCACAAACGATCCTTGAAATAGAGTAAACCATCGTCTTTTGTTTTGAGTTTAAGTTCAAGCTGATGTGGTAATTCCTTACCCATCAGATTTTGTGAAACACAAGATTGTTGAGCATGAGAGACACGTGTTTGAATATCGGATAGTGTTCGAACAGAATTAAGCTTGACTCGTTCCTTTCGACTTAGCGCATCGACTACGACATTCGCCTTACCAGGATGGTAGTGAATTTCACAATCGTAATCGTTTAGGAGTTCAACCCAGCGTCGTTGTCTCATGTTCAGCTCCTTCTGATTGAGAATGTGCGGGAGACTTTTGTGGTCTGTGAAAACCACACATTTCGTACCATAGAGATAGTGTCTCCAGAATTTGAGAGCGAAAACCATAGCACCCAACTCAAGATCATGAGTGGTGTATTTCCTCTCGTGAATCTTTAGTTGTCTTGATGCATAAGCTATAACTTTACCTCGTTGCATAAGAATACAACCAAGGCCTAGATTCGATGCGTCACAATAGACAATGAAATCATCCGTTTCCATCGGGCAAAGATAAAACAGGAGCATTATAGAGTTTTTGTTTCAGCATTTGGAACGCTTCTTCTTGTTTGGGTCCCCACTCAAAAGGCTTATTCTTTTGAGTCAAAGCAGTGAGTGGAACCGAGATCTTCGAGAAGTTCGAAATGAATCGTCGATAATATCCAGCAAGACCAAGAAAAGAACGAACTTCTGTAGGTGTCGTAGGTGTGTTCCAATCCTTAATAGCAGCTATTTTGGAAGGATCCACATGAATACCCTGCTCGTTAACAATATGACCCAAAAAATTGAACTTCCTTAAGCCAGAATTCACACTTGGAGAATTTAGCAAAAAGTTGTTCTTTCTTTAGGAGTTCCAGTGTCAAACGAAGGTGTTGTTCGTGATCGGCTCGAGACTTCGAATAAACAAGAATGTTGTCGATGAACACAATGATGAACTTATCTAAATAAGGTTTACAAACCCTGTTCATTAAGTACATGAAGATAGCTGGGGCATTCCTCAAACCAAAAGGCATGACAGTGAACTCGAAGTGTCCATATCTCGTTCAGAATGCAGTTTTGGGAATATCTTCTTCGAGTACACGAAGCTGATGATACCCAGAACGCAAATCAATTTTGGAAAAACATGTAGCACCTTGTAGCTGATCAAAGAGATCATCGATTCGTGGTAGGGGATATCGATTCTTGATGGTAAGCTTATTAAGCTCACGATAATCGATACACATTCGAAAAGATCCATCTTTCCTTTTCACAAACAGGACAGGAGCGCCCCAAGGTGAATAACTCGGTCGGATGAATCCTTTATCAGATAACTCTTGAAGCTGTTTCGATAATTCTTGCATCTCAGAAGGTGTAAGATGATAAGGTGCTTTCGTAATCGGGTTGGCATTGGGTACAAGATCAATATGAAACTTGACTTGACGAACTGGAGGCAAACCAGGCAGTTCATTAGGAAACACCTCTGGATAATCTCGAACAATCGGGTGTCACACCCCAAATTTCCACGTGTCACCGGTGGGCCCGGTGGGGAGTAGCGTGACGTCATGGTTGGCAACATAATGGTCAAACAACACAATATTATTAAGCACAGCGGAAGCAATTGAAAATATAATACAACCGAATTTATTATTGTAATATCAACTGTCACAATATTCGGAAGTTTATCCACAGAAGGATCGAACATAAAATGGAAACAATAGTTCAACAGACTTCAGGCATCTTAAGCTTGCGAGACTCTTTATTGATGCTAAGGAGACAATCCAGCCAATTACGTTTAGTACCTGCATTTAGTCTTTTTGGGAAAATACGTCAGTTTACACTGGTAAATACAATCAACTGACTCATTTTGGAAAATGGTTCAAAAATTGGTTTGGATGCACATGGCATAAATATTTTATAATTTGATTAAAATGCACAGAGGCAATATTTAATCTTTTTAACTTGGGAGAATTATTTAATATTATAATCTTGTGAACGAATTACATGTTACTTATGCGTTCAGTAGCCCGGATCTAGTCCGGGTTAAAGATTAATAGAAACACCACTATAATGAGTTATACACGGACGGTGTACGCCTACACCCCGTGCTCAGGTCGTGGCCAATCTCGTAAGATGATGCCAAGGATATCCGGGACATGGTCATTAACCCCCCAAAGGCTGTAAAGTAAACAAGACTGTTTTAACGAGCCGATCAAATTATTCAACTACCCACTAAGCGTGGAGATTTGATGCCCGATCAAGCGGTACGCTATGTACCGTAACCCAAGCCCGTATAGGGAAAATAAGTTAAAAGTATTTACCTGAGCTAAATATAAATTCAATCCCAGCCGTATCTCAAATCAGCAAGTACAGATAGCTTTTACTGGGCTCCTAATCTGGAACGAAGGTTTTTAATAACCTATTAGAATCCTAACGGGTCTTTAGTTAAGCTTAAGCTTAGACCGGCTAGTTTCAAGGATACGGTTCGTACGCACGATTAAGCGAAGACCGGATAGAATGTGATTTAGACCCGACAAGTTCAGAGACTTGTTTAATATGGGTCCTTCATGCACATTCTGGATTTTGAGATTAAACCGATAAGGTTTGACCCGTTTCGGCTAATTTATGTAAACTTGTTACATAAGCCAAACCGAACGCGAAATAAGCGTAACGGGTATCCGTAAGAGCCATATACAGGTTTCCTAAGTTAATATGCTTCAAATATGTTGTGACATCAGTAGGATGTCTTTCATTATGCCCCGAACTAATTTAAACACAAACTATGCCCCGTAGGGGTAGTTTGGTCATTTTAAAGTTTGTAAAAGCGCTTAGATGTTTAACTGAGTTACAGGTCTGATGTAAACAGCAAACATACTCATTTTGATGAGTTATAACAGTAGGCTAAGGTAGTTTGGTAATTTCACATAAGCCGAAAAGCTCAAAAACGAAGTCTGAGTTAATCAACCTTTTCTTACTGTTAAAATATCATATTTTGCCTCATATATCAGTAGGTATCAACCCGGGTATGTTAAATATGATTTTAAAACATATTATGCGTTAAAAACGCTAAATAAGGCGATTAAAGGCCATTTCCGGGTTTGATACTTAAATCTGATATTTTTATATTTCCAGAAGGCTTAAAATAAATTATTTATCATATGTGATCAGTAGAAAAAGGTTTGGAGTCGTTTTGATAAGTAAAACTCATATTATGGCCCGTAAGGGCAAAACCGACAATTACCGGATTAAGCCTACGACTACTAGTTATGCTCAGCCTAAAATTAATTAAAAATCTTTAAAAATCCCAAAATAATATATTACATCAGTGGGTATTAAGTTTGATACCAAAAAGTAGGCTTAACTAGGCTATACGCTAATTACGCCATTTTATTAACATAAAGCATTAATTTAGCGATATTGAGCATAACTCTTAATCTACAAGTCAAACTGATGTCAAACTTTGCATTCAAGTTTATATATCAGTATTTAAGGTTTCTACACTTTTACATTTTCATAAATCACTTTTTAAGGTAATAAGGGCATAACGGTCAACATATGAGCAATTAACGGAAACATGCATATTAATTGGATAACTAATGAACCAAGGTGTATAATCACAGAGGGTTGTTCTAACATGTATCCTAATCCAATTAAAGCTCTGAGGCATTTCTAAAACATGCCTAAACGGGTCAGAACTGAAAGTCAAAGTGAAAGTCAAACTGTGTGACTTTCGGTTCCGAACCGGGTCTAAACAGGAAATAGTCGGGTTGAACATGTTTGGACATGTTCTTACACTTATTACTAAGTTATAACAATGATCAAACAGGTTATATATGTTCTAGATAGCTAATTATGCATAAATGACATTTTAAGCATCCTGTTGACTTTTTAATTATATGTTTGACCCGACATTTGACCTGGTTAGGGTGGTGATCAGGTGAAACCCTTTTGAGGTTTTATTACCCACATAAATACCAACCTATAACTACTTTTAATTCGAGATATGACTGAGCCATTATTGACTAATCTCGAAGTCAAACCGTAATTACGACGGTTTGACTTTTAGCTAATTAACCAAGCTAAACTCAACTAAACAAGAACTAGCAGACTTACAAGAGTCCTATGCACGAGATATGATCACTTGGAAGCAGGTTTGAGCTCCAGAATGATCCACAAATGCAGATGAAGTGTGAAGAAGTGTTGTGAACTTGAAGGCCTATTTATAGTGGGTTTACACACCACATTTGATTGACAAATAAGTCTAGCACACACCACAATCAATCAACACTTGTTACTAGTGTGTAGGGGGTGTTTTTAGGGGCCAAGTGAAGTGAAAAATCGGTTTAAAATCGCTTCTAAGAGCAAGGGCAGCCAAGAAAAACGAATTCAGGATCTGGCACCCCCTCGCGTGGCGCGAGGGGCTCCTCGCGTGGCGCGAGGCCCACCTGCAGCATATCTTTATTTTTGATTTTTGCGCATTGGTCCTTGGCTCTTCAAATTTTGAATAGGCACTTGTTTATTGCATTATGAACCCTCACAACTGATCTATAAGGACTTTAAAACATATACCCACTTTGTTAGGTCCCCGGTTAACTTAATTGTTGCCCGAAAAGTCCTAACTTTCAACGTTTTCGCTTTAACCCCTCGTACACGAATTTGATCATAACTTTCTCATACGATAACGAAACTTTATGAAATTTTAATCGTGCATTCTAGTGAGTATAATTAACCGTTACAAAGCTTCGGGTTTGCCAAAAGGTCACTCAGAGGTATAACTTAAACATGTTGACACATTTAGCCCCTGTAGTTTGTATTCTCTCACTTTTTGTTTCGTATGATCCATGATTTATTCGTTTGAAGGTATGAGCACCATGTAGGGTTAATGTACATTATATTTATTCACAGTTGACACTTAGAATACGTATATTCACATACTTTCCATGTTTGTCAACTTTAGTCCTTCTATAATATTTCTTTCACACGTTTAAACATTTGACACGTGTCTACACATTATAGGACGTGAATTTTCGAGGTGTTACATCCTCACCCCCTTAAAATAAATCTCGACCCGAGATTTACTGAAATAAGTAAGGGTACTTTTCTTTCACCGTGGATTCAACCTCCCACGTGAATTCGGGACCTCTACGGGCATCCCATTTGACCTTTACAATAGGTACACGCTTCCTTCGAAGCTTCTTTACCTATCGATCTTCAATCGACAAAGGTTTTTCCACAAATTTTAAGCTCTTATCTATATGCACATCTGTATACGGTATAACCAGTGATTCGTCAGCGAAACACTTCTTTAGATTGCAGATGTGGAACACATTGTGAATTCCACTAAGCTCTTCTGGTAAGTTCAACTTATAAGCAACTGACCCGACACGTTTGATAACCTCGAAAGGTCCTATGTATCTCGGGCTTAGCATGCCTTTCTTACCAAATCGCCTCACCCCCTTCCAGGGTGACACTTTAAGCAACACTCTATCACCTACTTCGAAGTGAAAAGTCTTACGCTTCGGATCTGCGTAGCTCTTCTGCCTATCTCGGCAGCTTTGAGACGGTCACGAACCTGGACAATCTTGTCCGTCGTCTCGAACACTATCTCTGGTCCAGATAATTGGACTTCTCCAACTTCCGCCCAACAAACTGGCGATCTACACTTTCTACCGTATAATGCCTCAAAAGGGCGCAACCTTAATGCTGGTATGGTAGCTATTGTTGTAGGAGAATTCGATTTAATGGTAGGTTCTTATCCCAACTACCACCCAAATTGATCGCACATGCACGTAGCATATCTTCCAATGTTTGATTAGTACGCTCACTCTGACCGTCAGTCTGAGGATGATAAGCTGTACTAAAATTCTAGCGGGTGCCCAAAGATTGTTGGAAACTCTTCCAAAATGTGACGTGTATCTATTATCTCTATCAAAGATAATAGCCACAGGTATGCCATGTAAGGCTACAATCTTATCAACGTATAACTGGGCTAACATGTCGGAGCTATAAGTCTCCTTGATGGGTAAGAAATGTGCTGACTTAGTCAGTCTATCACTATAACTCTTATCGTATCATTCCCTTTCCTTGTCTTGGGTGACTTGGTAATAAAATCCATAGTTACCATTTCCCACTTCCACGTAGGAAGTTCAGGCTGTTGTAGCAAACCTGATGGTTTCTGATGCTCGGCTTTGACTTGTGCACTTGTCAAGCATTTAGCTACATAGGTGGCCACAGACTTCTTCAAGCCTATCCACCAATAGTTTGCCCTTAGATCCTGGGTAGCTGATGGCAATTCTTAATCGTTGACTAATTAGGGTTGCGGCATGTATGCATAAGCAATATGAACCGTCTTTCTTATTTAACAACATAAAACCCTCAGAATATTGAGTCAGGCTTTATGTGCCTATGTTTTAAAACCTACTTAATCAAGGTTTCGATTATTCCATAATCAATATGGAGTTTTCACAATACTCCAGCCCACAGCGGGATACAATCTTAATTCTACCTGCCTTCTCGGAGGTAAACAGGGAAAACTTATGAGAAGATAATCAAGATTGCAAGGAGGCTACAGAGATTTTCCATATCTCAGGCTCCAGTTCATCCACCATTACTCGTGTCAAATAAGTGACACCTTTATGTTATAAGTCCACGAATTCCTTAGTCGGGAACATTTACTTAAAAAAAAATTTCCATTTTTGGATATCTTCTTTGAATACTACTAGTCGACTTTAGTACAATATGACCATTGGGATATCTCAGGGGTTCCATGTATTAAACCTCCATGCTGATCAGTCATGGAAATAATCTATGGGACACACTAGGATACGCCAATCCTCATATGACACTTTAATCAAACATAGTTTGGCATTCGCAGGCGATAGAAAACAATGAGAAAAATAATTAAAATAACATATGTTGTCGTACTCTATGCAAAGAAAGAGTGCTCTTAGATTTTCGGAAGGTTTTTCTTGCCGATACGAGAAGAATCGGTTACTATGGTTTCCTTGGTAATTATACCTTGTGGATGATAATAAAAGTTTTTGCTAAGTTTATGGTTCATGAAGATTTATTATTGCCTGTATTAAAAACAGGACACTTAGCAGAAATTATCATTGATAAATGATAAGGAAGTTTATTGCACAAGTGCTTATATTTAATCAATAATGGAAGTTTCACAAACTAGGCACCTAGCTCAGTTGGCTAGGCGCGCGAAAGGGTGCGGCCGGCCTAGACCCAGGTTCGATTTCGGGGACGGCCAGTTCCACCATTTTTTTATGTTTAATATTAATTAATCGTACGGATACGTGTAATTATGAGAGTTGTCTCATAAGGAGTCTTGATAATTAATTGCTTCTTATTACCCACAATATGGGCTTGATTTTATCACTAAATTGAGTCCTTGTATTTAACGGAACTAGGACATCAAAAATGATTCCTAATGGATATAAAACATCCATCTATTAATGCTGAAGCAGTCTCAGAGGTATACCGGCTTCTTACCGAACTTTCGTTGCTTTTTATTAAGCCTGTACTTGCTCTCTTTCTCAGATTTCTGGGAGTTATTCTCCTTCTTTTGGTTCATCCTTCATATACGAAGTGTGAACAAAACCTCTTCTTATGAGTAATTGAACATGGTTTTTAAATGAAATTCAGAGCGAGGAGCATTCGGCTCTTTAGATTATTTCATGATCTTTCCATGGTCCTTTCAACTGCTGCGTCAACCACAGCTTGAAGATTAACTCCATTAATATTGAGGTTTACGTTTGTAGTTTTATTAACTTTCGTCGCCTTATTAGCATTGCGACTTTCGTCTACCTCATCCGAGTTTTCCATACTCGAAACTTGGTACCAATCACCAAGATTTACCCATTATTAGTCATCATCCTGATGACCTGACTAACATTAGCCACAGCATTCATAAACCGTATGGGCTATTCTGTTCCGAACATTCATAGCGAATGTTATTTTGAACGAAATTCCATTATATTTAGCCTAGGTCACAACTGGACCATCAATGGCATTCAAAGTTTGGAGCGAGTCCAATACTTGCTTGACAGGGGACCATAATGTCACAACTGTCTTTGTCACAAGTACGATTATAAATAGCTCAAAGGCTTGTCTTACAAGACCTTTATTATATGTATACACATATGGCATAGAAGTCTGTCTCGATGGACGTAGAAAGATATGGCATAAAGCCTAGTCATGAAGGACATAAATGATTATACGGCACGAAGGCCTTGTCGTAACTGTCATTTAGATATGGCACAAACGGCCTTGTCATAAGGACATTTATCAAATCTGGCACAAAGGCATGTCTCTAGGAATGTTAACATTTTAATATGTTAGCCTGTCTCGAATGACAATTTATAGCACATAGGCTTGTCATGAATGACTTTAAAACATGACTCGATGGTCTATTCTCAAGGACCTTAATTTATTAGCCGCAATCTTATTAGATTAGGGCTTCAAGGTTTGAACGTGGTTCTTCACCTTTGGACAGGGAGTCATAGACTACAACCGTCATCGTCTTGAAAGACGATTCATTTGGCAGAAAAGAAGCCAATCAACATCACTAATGGATGTTTATATATAACCATCGTATCTAATGATATTAGTCATGATCACATCGATCATATTGACTATTGGGTTTGGGTATAATCACACCATTTTGAACAGGGGATCATAAGGATCACTACTATCGTTGTCTTACCGACGCCAGAATAGGGTATAGCCCATAGGCATTTCATCGCGAGGGATGTTAATATTATGATCATCATACTGATGATACCAGTCAGGATCGCAACGGGTATAGACTATGGGGTTTGAGTATAGCTCACCCCCTTGGCAAAGAATCACAAAAGATTACAATTGCTTCGTCTCAATTGGACAACATAATATAGCCCTTAGGCAAAACATCATTAAGAATGTTGAAAATGTTTTAATCATCGTATTGATGATTTTTGTCACGCTCGCATTGATCATATAGACTATTTGGCTTGAGCATAGCTCACTACCTTGGACAGGGAATCGTAAAGATCACCATGTCTTTGTCATACGCGGACAATATAATGTGGCCCATAGGCGAAACATCACTAATGGATGTTTATAATAGGTTCATCCTATTAGAAGATATAAGTCATGATTGCATCAATCCTATTGACTATTTTGGCTTGAGCATAGCTCACCACCTCAGACAAGGAATCATAAAGATAACAATGTCAATGTCTCAAATGGACAATATATTATAGCCCGTAGGCAAAACATCACTAAAGGATGTTTAAATAATATTATCACCATATTAAATGATATTAGTCATGATCGCATTGATCATATAGACTATTATGTTTGGACATAGTCCAATATTTTAGACAGGAGGTCAAAGACCATCACTGTCGTTGTCTTATCGGACAATAAGTCTAGCCCGTAGGCACATCATCACTAACGGATGTTCATAAAATGATCATCTTATAGGATGATATAAGCCATGATTTCTAAATCACTAGGCTAGATATGGGAATTGGAAGAATCCAATATAAGGATGACTGTTGTGATTTTTCTCGAATCACATTTGTCGAGGGTGCTAACACGTTCTTAGATGTTAACAAGGATCTGAATTCCTTGAGTAGGTTTCACCATCTTGGCCGCGTAGGCTAGGTTTCACCTTTAAGATTTCCTGTCATAATGCATACTGACCGGGAAGGAAGGATGTTTATTTTATTCAGGATTTTTATCATAAATCCTAATTCATAAGTTAATAATAATAGCACAAATGGCCTAGTCGCGTAGACAAGTTGAATTTATAAGCCATGATTTCAGAGAATCGCGGCATTAAGGTTTGAATCACAGTTCATTCCCTTTTCCTGACAGGGAGCTGTAGGCTGCCACTGTCTTCAGTCTCAGAGGACATTAACTTTAGCCCGTAGGCACTTCCCTTATAAGAGATGTTTATTACGGAATTGCCCCTTAGGGAAATTCATTAACCATGGTAAATAGAGACCATATTTGGTTAATTTATTACTCATATTTATTTAGGATTTTTATTATAATTTATCCTAATTATAAAACATTAACAGTTTTATTAGTGGCACCCAATGGCCTGGTCACATGGACATTTATAAATTATAAGCTTATGATTTCAGAGAATCAAAGCATGACAGTATCTTGGCACAATAGGCCTAGTCACAAGGACATTTATAAATTTTTAAGCTATGATTTCAGAGAATCAAAGCATGAAAGTATATTGGCACTATAGGCCTAGTCACAAGGACAATTATAAATTATATGCTAGGATTTCAGAGAATCAGAGCACTTGAGGTTTGAACCTAGTTCATACCTTTATCTGACAGGGAGTCATCGCTACCACTGTCTTTTGGCTCATATGGAAATGAGCAGAGCCCGTAGGCATTATGTTACCACGTATGGTTTAAAATATGATCATCTTAATTAATGATGTAAACCCAGGATTCAGAGATCATTAAACTGGGTTAGGAGTCTTTTGAAGAATCCTATTTCAACATGACGTGTGTGATTTTTAATGAATTACGTCTGCCAGGAGTGTTAACATGTTTTAAGATGTTAACAGAGATTTGAATCTTTTAAACAGGTCTTACCATCTTGGCCCGGTCTTTAAAATTGACCCGTAGGCTAGGTTTCACACTTAAGATTCTTACTTAATGATTTGAATCTTTTTAACACGTCTTACCATCTTGGCCCGGTCTTATTATTGACCCATAGGCTAGGTTTCACACTTAAGATTCTTAATTAATAATTAACGCAGAACAATTTTAAATTGAGGTGTTAATATGGATCTAAATCTAATTATGGAACTACCATCTTGGCCCGGTCTTAAAAGGACACGTGGCTAGGTCTTGTCCTTTTTAGACTTTGCCATTTTATTATAATGGTAGATCTTGTAAAGGAAATGTTATTTTACATTTATTTAATATTTCTTGTTTAGAATGAAAGTTTAAACTTAATCATTCCACTATATAAAAAAAATAAAAGTATAAAGTTGCCCTGAGCGGGACTTGAAAGGAATAATGTCGTCCTCGTAGGGACTGAAAGATAATTATGTCCTTATAAGGACTAATAAGGAAACGATCTTCAGTAAAAGGAGTTTCTTCTTCATTTTTTTCTGAATGCCTTCTCCTTGGGTGTTCGTTTCATTCTAGCCGCGGTACGAAGTTCAGCATCTCAGGGCTCCGGGTGTGGAGAACTCCTATTACGGCTTCTTCGCTTGGCGACGTATCCAATAAAAATTTGGAAGTAAAAATTTATAGATTAGGATTGAGAATATTCCTAAGTTAAGTCTAGACTCAGAAGGTTTAGATATGTGCAATTGTGTAACTGAGATTAAACACAAAAGGCTAGTGTTTAATTCACTCAGTGTTGGCTCTGATACCAACCTGTCACACCCCAAATTTCCACGTGTCACCGGTGGGCCCGGTGGGGAGTAGCGTGACGTCATGGTTGGCAACATAATGGTCAAACAACACAATATTATTAAGCACAGCGGAAGCAATTGAAAATATAATACAACCGAATTTATTATTGTAATATCAACTGTCACAATATTCGGAAGTTTATCCACAGAAGGATCGAACATAAAATGGAAACAATAGTTCAACAGACTTCAGGCATCTTAAGCTTGCGAGACTCTTTATTGATGCTAAGGAGACAATCCAGCCAATTACGTTTAGTACCTGCATTTACTCTTTTTGGGAAAATACGTCAGTTTACACTGGTAAATACAATCAACTGACTCATTTTGGAAAATGGTTCAAAAATTGGTTTGGATGCACATGGCATAAATATTTTATAATTTGTTTAAAATGCACAGAGGCAATATTTAATCTTTTTAACTTGGGAGAATTATTTAATATTATAATCTTGTGAACGAATTACATGTTACTTATGCGTTCAGTAGCCCGGATCTAGTCCGGGTTAAAGATTAATAGACACACCACTATAATGAGTTATACACGGACGGTGTACGCCTACACCCCGTGCTCAGGTCGTGGCCAATCTCGTAAGATGATGCCAAGGATATCCGGGACATGGTCATTAACCCCCCAAAGGCTGTAAAGTAAACAAGACTGTTTTAACGAGCCGATCAAATTATTCAACTACCCACTAAGCGTGGAGATTTGATGCCCGATCAAGCGGTACGCTATGTACCGTAACCCAAGCCCGTATAGGGAAAATAAGTTAAAAGTATTTACCTGAGCTAAATATAAATTCAATCCCAGCCGTATCTCAAATCAGCAAGTACAGATAGCTTTTACTGGGCTCCTAATCTGGAACGAAGGTTTTTAATAACCTATTAGAATCCTAACGGGTCTTTAGTTAAGCTTAAGCTTAGACCGGCTAGTTTCAAGGATACGGTTCGTACGCACGATTAAGCGAAGACCGGATAGAATGTGATTTAGACCCGACAAGTTCAGAGACTTGTTTAATATGGGTCCTTCATGCACATTCTGGATTTTGAGATTAAACCGATAAGGTTTGACCCGTTTCGGCTAATTTATGTAAACTTGTTACATAAGCCAAACCGAACGCGAAATAAGCGTAACGGGTATCCGTAAGAGCCATATACAGGTTTCCTAAGTTAATATGCTTCAAATATGTTGTGACATCAGTAGGATGTCTTTCATTATGCCCCGAACTAATTTAAACACAAACTATGCCCCGTAGGGGTAGTTTGGTCATTTTAAAGTTTGTAAAAGCGCTTAGATGTTTAACTGAGTTACAGGTCTGATGTAAAAAGCAAACATACTCATTTTGATGAGTTATAACAGTAGGCTAAGGCATATATGTGAAATTTATCATTCTTAACCAAACTATGCCCCGTAGGGGTATTTTGGTAATTTCACATAAGCCGAAAAGCTCAAAAACGAAGTCTGAGTTAATCAACCTTTTCTTACTGTTAAAATATCATATTTTGCCTCATATATCAGTAGGTATCAACCCGGGTATGTTAAATATGATTTTAAAACATATTATGCGTTAAAAACGCTAAATAAGGCGATTAAAGGCCATTTCCGGGTTTGATACTTAAATCTGATATTTTTATATTTCCAGAAGGCTTAAAATAAATTATTTATCATATGTGATCAGTAGAAAAAGGTTTGGAGTCGTTTTGATAAGTAAAACTCATTTTATGGCCCGTAAGGGCAAAACCGACAATTACCGGATTAAGCCTACGACTACTAGTTATGCTCAGCCTAAAATTAATTAAAAATCTTTAAAAATACCAAAATAATATATTACATCAGTGGGTATTAAGTTTGATACCAAAAAGTAGGCTTAACTAGGCTATACGCTAATTACGCCATTTTATTAACATAAAGCATTAATTTAGCGATATTGAGCATAACTCTTAATCTACAAGTCAAACTGATGTCAAACTTTGTATACAAGTTTATATATCAGTATTTAAGGTTTCTACACTTTTACATTTTCATAAATCACTTTTTAAGGTAATAAGGGCATAACGGTCAACAAATGAGCAATTAACGGAAACATGCATATTAATTGGATAACTAATGAACCAAGGTGTATAATCACAGAGGGTTGTTCTAACATGTATCCTAATCCAATTAAAGCTCTGAGGCATTTCTAAAACATGCCTAAACGGGTCAGAACTGAAAGTCAAAGTGAAAGTCAAACTGTGTGACTTTCGGTTCCGAACCGGGTCTAAACAGGAAATAGTCGGGTTGAACATGTTTGGACATGTTCTTACACTTATTACTAAGTTATAACAATGATCAAACAGGTTATATATGTTCTAGATAGCTAATTATGCATAAATGACATTTTAAGCATCCTGTTGACTTTTTAATTATATGTTTGACCCGACATTTGACCTGGTTAGGGTGGTGATCAGGGGAAACCCTTTTGAAGTTTTATTACCCACATAAATACCAACCTATAACTACTTTTAATTCGAGATATGACTGAGCAATTATTGACTAATCTCGAAGTCAAACCGTAATTACGACGGTTTGACTTTTAGCTAATTAACCAAGCTAAACTCAACTAAACAAGAACTAGCAGACTTACAAGAGTCCTATGCACGAGATATGATCACTTGGAAGCAGGTTTGAGCTCCAGAATGATCCACAAATGCAGATGAAGTGTGAAGAAGTGTTGTGAACTTGAAGGCCTATTTATAGTGGGTTTACACACCACATTTGATTGACAAATAAGTCTAGCACACACCACAATCAATCAACACTTGTTACTAGTGTGTAGGGGGTGTTTTTAGGGGCCAAGTGAAGTGAAAAATCGGTTTAAAATCGCGTCTAAGAGCAAGGGCAGCCAAGAAAAACGAATTCAGGATCTGGCACCCCCTCGCGTGGCGCGAGGGGCTCCTCGCGTGGCGCGAGGCCCACCTGCATCATATCTTTATTTTTGATTTTTGCGCATTGGTCCTTGGCTCTTCAAATTTCGAATAGGCACTTGTTTATTGCATTATGAACCCTCACAACTGATCTATAAGGACTTTAAAACATATACCCACTTTGTTAGGTCCCCGGTTAACTTAATTGTTACCCGAAAAGTCCTAACTTTCAACGTTTTCGCTTTAACCCCTCGTACACGAATTTGATCATAACTTTCTCATACGATAACGAAACTTTATGAAATTTTAATCGTGCATTCTAGTGAGTATAATTAACCGTTACAAAGCTTCGGGTTTGCCAAAAGGTCACTCAGAGGTATAACTTAAACATGTTGACACATTTCGCCCCTGTAGTTTGTAATCTCTCACTTTTTGTTTCGTATGATCCATGATTTATTCGTTTGAAGGTATGAGCACCATGTAGGGTTAATGTACATTATATTTATTCACAGTTGACACTTAGAATACATATATTCACATACTTTCCATGTTTGTCAACTTTAGTCCTTCTATAATATTTCTTTCACACGTTTAAACATTTGACACGTGTCTACACATTATAGGACGTGAATTTTCGAGGTGTTACATCGGGATATCTTGAATACTCTTGCTCTTGCTTTTCTCCTCAATGACATGTGCCAGAAAAGCCACATATCCTTTTCGTAAATAATTTTGGGCTTTCGTACACGACATGAGTTTCAAACCTCCAGATGGTTTCTCACCATGAACCTCTAGAATATCGCCAAATGAAAGAGGAATACGAACAATCTTGTCGAAACAAACCACCTCAGCATGAAACTTAGTTAACCAATCCATCCCAATGATAATATCGAAACTTTCGAGTTGCATCGGTGTGAGGTCAATAGGAAAAAGATGGTTATCGAGGTTCAACTGACAATCACGAATAACGGAATCGAGTACAAGCGGTTTACCAGTAGTAACTTCGACAGATAAGGGTTTCCTCGGTTTAGTTCTAGGTATCGCAAGCAAAGGCTCAAATGATAACGAAACAAAACTTCTATCGGCACCAGAATCGAAAAGAATAGATGCAGGTTGATGGTTAACAAGGAACGTACCATTAACAACCTTGTTGTCAGCACGCGCCTCGTTTGCGTTCAACTTGTACACTCGTCCACGAGCGGGATTCACATTCGTATTGATATTCGGATTTGCATTCGCGTTTAGATTTGCAAGCCTCGGACAATTGTTGTGGAAATGACCCATTTCCTCGCAGTTGTAACACGAGCCAGGTGGAAATCTAGCAGCATTTCCCTGAACCTGTGCTTGATTCTGAGCCGCTTAATTTTGACCCAGGTGACAAATGTTGGCCAGATGCCCAAGTTTACCACAAGTGGTACACTGTTTGCAAGCTTGTTGGGCAGCATGATGACCATTGCATCGAGCACAGTGAGGTGCAATACCAGCATACTGTTTCTTCACAGGAGGTTGGGCCGGTGGGTTCTGAGCATTTTGTGCAGTGACTGCAAAGTTCTGGGAAGCCTTACGCTTCCTCGACCTCCTATAAGACTCGCCTTTCTTATTTCCCTTGCCATTTCCCTAGTCTTGTGCAGCATCAGCTGACTACTTTTTGTCACCCTTGCGGGTCAGTTTACCTTTTCTGACTTGAGATTCAGTCAGAGTAGCAGCCAATTCAATCGCTTGACGCACAGTGGTAGGATTACTACCAGTCATAATGTCTTGCACAGAATCGGGCAAACCATCGATATACCTCTCAATCGCTTTCTCCAACGGGGTAACCATAGTAGGGCACAACAAACTGAGCTCCTCATAATGATCCGTATACGCACGGTGTTCTCCCCCATCTTGTTTTAGATCATCAAATTCTCGTTCCAAAGATCGAATCTCGTGATGGGGACAGAACTCTTTCATCATGAGAGCTCGAAGCTCTTCCCAAGTTTGTGTCATCGCCACATCGGCACCCCTATCTCGCATCATACCGTTCCTCCATGTAAGAGCACGTTTCTCGAACACACTTGACGCAAACTCAACTTTACGCTCATTCGGACAATGTACATGTCTGAAGGTGCTTTCCAAACTCTCGAACCATTGTAGGGGCGCAATTGCTCCTTGAGACCCAGAAAACTTTAATGGTTTAGCCGAATTGAAAGTTTTAAAACTGCATTGAGCATTGTTGTTCGCTTGATTGATCTGAGTTACTAGGTTCGGAAGCACAGCTGCGATTTGTTGAGCGACAAGGCTACGACTGCATCCTGTTCGGGATTACGTCTAGGTGGCATATTCTAAAAAGAACAAGGAAACATGAGAAATGAGTGAGATCGACAATTGGATAAACAAAATAGGTATTGAAAACATCGACAAAACATAAGGAAGACGATCATTTGTTCGTTACCTCGAACAAACAAACGACACACAGTGACTAATCAAAGTAAATGGGTCTATATAATGTATCGCGAAGACATGCTTTATCCTATAAGTGGACACTTATCCCAAGAGTTCCCAGGTAAGAGTGACTGGTCCGATTATGTGGATTTGTACGAACACTCTAGCCTTAGACAGAAAACTCAGGATACAGGAACCCACCCTTCCAGATTGCACGTGTTCACGTTATAAGACCCAAACTTTGACGAGATTTTGAAAACTTTGAAGGTTCAAAACCTTATAACAAATCATCTAAGAAGAGATGATTGGTTTTCAAATCGGATTTGTTATTGTTCTCGTTGTGGTTATCACCTACAGATAGGTGACGGTATTGTTTTAAAATCTAAACGCAAGTGAACTCGCGTTAGGGTCCTAGAAAAGTTATAGTCTAGGTCAAAGCATTACTGAGAACCTAATTCCCTATAACCATTGGCTCTGATACCAACTCTTCTGTCACACCCTGACCGCATTAAAACAACGAAACCGCGGCGGAAACATCGGGGAGTGGAGCGACAGAATTATTGTTTCACAACCATGGATTAAAAAAGTTTCGTTTTATTAAATATTAAACATTAACATTGTCTTTAAAACTGAACAAGCAAGTTAAACATCGTCTATCATCATTATTTAGTCACTAAGGCCTCGTCTAGTCCTAAGTGAGCATGCATCCTGCTTGTAATCAACATCATTCGACAGCACCTGAAACATATGTAAAAATAAAGTCAGCAAAGAAATACCGGCGAGCACATAGGTTTTGTGTGAGTGTCAGATTCATGGCTCGTTTATGTCACACCCCCAAAATCCATATGCGGAGTATCACCGCTTGGAGACGTGACTGACCAGGATCCAGCCACCAATCATATTGAATGTAACACCTGTGTCTTTTCAACCATCAAACAAATGCCAAACCAATGAAATAATGTATTTCATACTTTGGACTTGTATAAATATGTGTATCTTTTGCACATATCGACTCATGTTCGATTTCAAGCTCTAAATCGCTTTCTGGAAGGTTATACGCGCACTAATGCGTAAATATAACCAGTTTAATGCAACGAACACTCCGGAATAGTGAAATAGGCTTAACATACCTTAAATAACCTTTACATAACTTATATATAAGTTTTGGAAGGTTTGGGGTGGTGAAATCAAAGTTTAATCGCTTACAGGGACTAAAGTTGACAAACTGCGAAAGTATGCCAATTTGAACTGTAACAGACATTCCGGAACATGACCATAAGTTAAACATACCATAAATATCCTTTACATAGCTTAGAAATAGGCTTTGAGGGGTTCGGTGTGCTAAAATAAACTTTTGGGTCATTTAGGGACTAAAAGTGTCAAAAAGTGCACAAGTTTGCATTTTCGCGCATAACTTACGTTCTGAATACATCCGGACATCCAAAAATTTATGTAAGCACTAAAACATTTTATTTTAGTGTTCGGCATAAGAAAAATCCATGCGTCGCGTCATTTGGATCAGTTTTGCACTTTCGGGACCAGATTCGATGTATTAGCCGTTGTTTAATTCACAACCACACATTCTAACAATGCTTAGTCAGCGGATAAGGATGGAATTTAGGAACCATGACATTTCAACACATGTATGGATGGAATTTAAACACCTAAACACCATGACATTTCAACACATGTACGGATGGGATTAAGGCACGTTTTCCATGAAACGATCTTAACGGTTCGGGTATTCCTATAAATACCCATCCACCCCCATTGCTAAAATCACTAGAACTTTGATTTGAGAAACTCTAAGTTGAAACTATTGTTTCATACCTGAGATTTTTGAATCGAGGTTAGCATTCGGGGACCCTTCGTAAGTATTCTTTCGTTCTTTTCCTTATTTTATTGCTTTTCGAGTCCGAAAGTCAAACTTTGTTTGACTTTCAGCGTTGACCAGTAATGGTCAATGCGAAGTTCTTTTGAACTTCGCAATGTGAGTGTAATCACGTTGGTCATAGTCCCTTGGGACTATGCCCACTGATTACCACGTTGTCTAGGGTCGTAGGGTAAGCGATCTAATGAATCGCTTATACCTCGAACCCGACCCAGTTTGGTCGATCATTAGGATCCGACCAAACACATTAGGTGACCATAGTAGGTAGGGAATAACCTTCCGAGGTTATACCCTATGGTCACATCGTTTAAGTAGTTGTATGATAGGTAGTTTATATGACTTAGGTAAATTACCAGAATACCCTTTTCATGTATAATTGGTAATTAAGCATATGTAACCTAAACCTTTGTCACATAACTGATTATGTAATATGTTTAGGCATATAACACTTGTTATAGGGCTAGTTAGGCGGTCCGAACGCGTTTCACGCGAACGACGCGTTAAAGTAGCATAAGCTACCTAAACGGGTCGTAATGGGTCGTAGACACTTAGGTTAAGTTTCATTTAGTATGTAGGCTTTGTTAAACCAAATGACACGAGTCTCTACACTCGTTTGGTTTACAAACCCTAATGCTACCCGATCTTCCGATTTAGGTCCGGTTTATTAATGTAGCTACCTATACTAGGTGCCGTTTGATATCCGCGATCTCTAGCATTGTTTAGTTGTTACTCAAGGACTACTGAGCAATCTCAGGTGAGTACATAGACCCCTCTTTTACTGTTTTCCAAACTGTTTTGGGGTGAAACACATGTGCCTACTTGTTACTTTCATGCTTTCCTGTTTTAACATCATATACTGCTATGTTCGTTAGTACGTTATAGTACATGATTTTATGACATTTCATGCTAGGTGTGCCCAATTGTGTGCATTACTTAGTACATCGTTTTACATGACATTTTGACATAGACATTTCGGCATAGACATTTTAACATGATTGACATTTGATCATGCATTTCCCACAAAACATAACTTTGATTTAAACCAAGTTTACTTCAATACTTTGTTTTTGTGCATATGGTTTAGTTGAGACATTTCACTTGCCATACATGACATCTTGACATAGACGTTTGACATGGATATTTGACATAGACATTTGACATGGATATTTGACATAGACATTTTGATATGATTTACATCTTGACATGAACACTTTGACATATTACCCAATACATTTGACAATTGATTTAAACATAGACTTCTTACATTGGTTGGTTTGGTTTGATTAAGTGATTAAGTAACGATGCGTGTGTAATATGATACAAGCATGGTGGATACGCCGCTGGTACTTCCTATATATAAGTGTTTGTATGGTATTACATATCATAGCGTTATTTGAATCATTTCAGTTTGAGACATAGAACATTTTATACAAATAACATACTTTTCACAAGACATTGATTTATAAACATCTTATCTTATGCAAACATATTTTACTTGGTTATTCATTTAACCTTACATTTATTTATACTTATCATCTGATCTTATCGATTTTCAAATGATTTACAAAGCAAAGCAAATAACAAGGTTCATGACTAAACATTTTCTCAAACATAAGTCATGAAACCTATTTTCACAAAACCTATGTATCTCACAGGCATTTTTATGCTGACGTACCTATTTTCACATGTGTTTTTCAGGAACTGTTGCATAAGATGATCAAGATACACATAGGCAGTCTTGGGCTTTAGTGACAATAAAAGATGCAAGACTAGTTAATTATGTTGTATTTCTTTGTTTGTTAAGACATTGTAACACTTGTAATCAATAAAACGAAACTTCAATTGCCATGGATTTGAAACAATTAATTCTGTTACAACACTCCCCGACATTTCCGCCACGTTTTGTATGTTCCACGTGGTCGGGGTGTGACAGAAAAGATGGTATCAGAGCCAATGGTTATAGGGAATTAGGTTATTAGTAATGCTTTGACCTAGTCTATAACTTTCTTAGGACCCTAATGCGAGTTTACTTGCGTTTAGTCATAAAACAATACCGTCACCTATCCTTAGGCGACTACCACAACAAGAACATAAATTTCAAAACCGCTTTGAAAACTAATCATCTGTTCTAGGATGATTGATTACTAGGTTTTGAATCCTCTGTTATATGGTTTTGAACCCCTTTGAGTTTTCAAAACTTCGTCAAGGTTTTGGGTTTTAAATAATGTGAACACGTGCAAACTAGAAGGGTGAATGCCTGTATTCTGAGTTTTCTGTCTAGGCAAGCACTTCGTATACATCTCAACCAGACGCGAGACCAGTTGTGCTTACCTGGGAATTCTTGGGATGAGTGTTCACTTATAGGCGAGCATGTCTTCGCGATACATTATTTTTGACCTATTTACTTTGATTATTCACCGAGGTCGTTTGTTGCTTTGTAGTAACAAACAAATGACCACTATCCTTGCTTTCATCAGATTTGCTTCATCTCATTCTTTTCGTCTAATTCTCTCACTCGTTTCCTTTCATGTTCCTCTTTTAGAATGCCTCCTCGACACGAAAACCAGATAGCGACTGCCGAGCTGGCAGAAATCATTGCGCAGCAAATGGCTGCTCAATTCCCAAACCTCTTTGCTCTATGGAATCAAGCCAACAACAACAACAATGGTCCATGCAATTTCAAGAGTTTTAACTCGGCGAAACCACTCAAGTTTAGTGGTTCTGAGGGAGCGACTGGGCTTCTTCAATGGTTCGAGAGCATTGAGAATACTTTCCGCCACGTGCAGTGTCCTGACAATCGCAAGGTCGAGTTTGCTTCGAGTGTGTTCCAGAAGAGAGCCCTTACGTGGTGGAATGGGGTTATGAGAGATCGTGGTGCAGAAGTTGCACTAGCACAGACATGGGCGGAACTTAGGGCCCTTATGATGAAGGAATTTTGTCCTCGACACGAGATCAGGGCTTTGGAAAGGGAATTCGACAATCTTAAGCAAGACAGCGGTGAGCATCGAGCCTACCCGGACCGTTATGAAGAGTTAAGTCTGTTATGCCCAAACATGGTCACGCCTTTGGATAAGGCAATCGAAAAGTACATTGATGGCCTCCCTGATTCAATACAAGACATTTTGACTGGTAGCAACCCTACTACAGTTAGACAGGCCATTGAGCTATCTGCAACCTTGACTGAATCAAAGATCAGGAAAGGTAAACTTTTCCGAAAAGGTGACAAGAAGCCGGTCGAAGAATCGAAACCAATCGAGGAATCAAAGATCATGGATGAACAGACTGGATCCCCTAGGAGGTCAAAGAAGCGAAAGGCTTCTCAGAACTACGCTGTGGTCGCTCACAATGATCAAGCCGTTCTCAACCAACCAGCTCAACCCCCTGCCAGGAAACCCTACAACGGAACTGCACCCTTGTGCAACCAATGTGGCCTACATCATCATGCTGGGGTGAAGTGCCGCACATGCCAAGTTTGTGGACTTATAGGTCATACAGCTAGGGTTTGCCCAACCGCAGCTGCACCAAATCAAGCTGGAAACAATCCTGCTCAAGCTCGTTTCCCACAGGGATCTTGCTACAACTGTGGCGAGATGGGCCATTTTCGTAGGAATTGCCCAAGGCTTGCTAATGCAAATCCAGCACAGGGATGAGCATATGATCAACCAGAAGACAACATCGTTTAGAAATAATCACGTCTTATGTATTATTTTCTTTTGTTGTCAAGATCCAAGAAACAGTTGTTATCGTTGTTTATAAATAAATCTTTTATTTACATTGCAATGTATTTATGTGATTGTATGTATAAACAACATATCCCCTACAATACCGACAATCAAGGAACCGCATTCCTTGAAAAACAGACTACTCCCAAATTTCTTCCATTGTATGATCTCTTGAGTTTCCACGAAAATCCTAAGTACCCGTTTCTTCCAAGAGAAACGAAGTACGAGGTGCCGAGTTAATAGCAATCAATAACAAGATAATAACAATTAAACAACTATGTGACTATGTGCTTATGAACATTACAAGACAAACTGTGCGGACTATGCAAGGAATTACGTAATTATGGATGCATACATAATTATGGAATTTAGTGCACAGAAACCACAGCGAGCTTTGTCATGTACCTAGAAGTTAACCCTATTCATTTCCAATTCTGATGAAGTATCCGTTGAGGAAAAATGAACTAGCTATTCATTTTTCACTTCTGAAGAATATCCGTTGAGGAAATGAATATCCGTTTATCCTTCATTTCCAATTCTGAAGAATAACCGTTGAGGAAAATGACTCCGTTTGTGCATTTTCGTTCTGAAGAGTATCCGTCGAGGGAAATGAATATCCATTTATCCTTCATTTCCAATTCTGAAGAATAACCGTTGAGGAAAATGACTCCGTTTGTGCATTTTCGTTCTGAAGAGTATCCGTCGAGGGAAATGAATATCCGTTTATCCTTCATTTCCAATTCTGAAGAATAACCGTTGAGGAAAATGACTCCGTTTGTGCATTTTCGTTCTGAAGAGTATCCGTCGAGGGAAATGAATATCCGTTTATTTAATCCTTCATTTCCGAACCTGAGGAAACAACCGTTGAAAATGACTCCGTTAGTTCATTTTCGTTTCTGAAGATTATCCGTTGAGGAAACGAATATCCGTTGTTTAATCCTTCATTTCCGAACCTGAGGAAACAACCGTTGAAAATGACTCCGTTAGTTCATTTTCGTTTCTGAAGATTATCCGTTGAGGAAATGAATATCCGTTTGTCTATCATTTTCATTTCCGTTTCTGAGGAAGCAACCGTTGAAAATGACTCTGTTTGTTCATTTTCGTTTCTGAAGATTATCCGTTGAGGAAATGAATATCCGTTTGTCTATCATTTTCATTTCCGTTTCTGAGGAAGCAACCGTTGAAAATGACTCTGTTTGTTCATTTTCGTTTCTGAAGATTTATCCGTTGAGGAAATGAATATCCGTTGTTTAATCCTTCATTTCCGAACCTGAGGAAACAACCGTTGAAAATGACTCCCTTAGTTCATTTTCGTTTCTGAAGATTATCCGTTGAGGAAATGAATATCCGTTTGTCTATCATTTTCATTTCCGTTTCTGAGGAAGCAACCGTTGAAAATGACTCTGTTTGTTCATTTTCGTTTCTGAAGATTATCCGTTGAGGAAATGAATATCCGTTTGTCTATCATTTTCATTTCCGTTTCTGAGGAAGCAACCGTTGAAAATGACTCCGTTTGTTCATTTTCGTTTCTCAGAATTGTCCGTTAAGGAAATGAATCCCCGTTTGTTTATTCCTTCATTTCCGCTTCTGAAGAATACTCGTTGAGGAAAATGACTCCGTTTGTTCATTTTCGTTCTGAAGAATGTCCGTTAAGGAAATGACAGGATTATGCTTTACATATCTCTGGTGGTTATCAGACACAAAGTCACAAATAGACTCCTACGAATTAATTTCGGGACGAAATTTCCTAAAGTAGGGGAGACTGTAACACCTGTGTCTTTTCAACCATCAAACAAATGCCAAACCAATGAAATAATGTATTTCATACTTTGGACTTGTATAAATATGTGTATCTTTTGCACATATCGACTCATGTTCGATTTCAAGCTCTAAATCGCTTTCTGGAAGGTTATACGCGCACTAATGCGTAAATATAACCAGTTTAATGCAACGAACACTCCGGAATAGTGAAATAGGCTTAACATACCTTAAATAACCTTTACATAACTTATATATAAGTTTTGGAAGGTTTGGGGTGGTGAAATCAAAGTTTAATCGCTTACAGGGACTAAAGTTGACAAACTGCGAAAGTATGCCAATTTGAACTGTAACAGACATTCCGGAACATGACCATAAGTTAAACATACCATAAATATTCTTTACATAGCTTAGAAATAGGCTTTGAGGGGTTCGGTGTGCTAAAATAAACTTTTGGGTCATTTAGGGACTAAAAGTGTCAAAAAGTGCACAAGTTTGCATTTTCGCGCATAACTTACGTTCTGAATACATCCGGACATCCAAAAATTTATTTAAGCACTAAAACATTTTATTTTAGTGTTCGGCATAAGAAAAATCCATGCGTCGCGTCATTTGGATCAGTTTTGCACTTTCGGGACCAGATTCGATGTATTAGCCGTTGTTTAATTCACAACCACACATTCTAACAATGCTTAGTCAGCGGATAAGGATGGAATTTAGGCACCATGAAATTTCAACACATGTATGGATGGAATTTAAACACCTAAACACCATGACATTTCAACACATGTACGGATGGGATTAAGGCACGTTTTCCATGAAACGATCTTAACGGTTCGGGTATTCCTATAAATACCCATCCACCCCCATTGCTAAAATCACTAGAACTTTGATTTGAGAAACTCTAAGTTGAAACTATTGTTTCATACCTGAGATTTTTGAATCGAGGTTAGCATTCGGGGACCCTTCGTAAGTATTCTTTCGTTCTTTTCCTTATTTTATTGCTTTTCGAGTCCGAAAGTCAAACTTTGTTTGACTTTCAGCGTTGACCAGTAATGGTCAATGCGAAGTTCTTTTGAACTTCGCAACGTGAGTGTAATCACATTGGTCATAGTCCCTTGGGACTATGCCCACTGATTACCACGTTGTCTAGGGTCGTAGGGTAAGCGATCTAATGAATCGCTTATACCTCGAACCCGACCCAGTTTGGTCGATCATTAGGATCCGACCAAACACATTAGGTGACCATAGTAGGTAGGGAATAACCTTCCGAGGTTATACCCTATGGTCACATCGTTTAAGTAGTTGTATGATAGGTAGTTTATATGCCTTAGGTAAATTACCAGAATACCCTTTTCATGTATAATTGGTAATTAAGCATATGTAACCTAAACCTTTGTCACATAACTGATTATGTAATATGTTTAGGCATATAACACTTGTCATAGGGCTAGTTAGGCGGTCCGAACGCGTTTCACGCGAACGACGCGTTAAAGTAGCATAAGCTACCTAAACGGGTCGTAATGGGTCGTAGACACTTAGGTTAAGTTTCATTTAGTATGTAGGCTTTGTTAAACCAAATGACACGAGTCTCTACACTCGTTTGGTTTACAAACCCTAATGCTACCCGATCTTCCGATTTAGGTCCGGTTTATTAATGTAGCTACCTATACTAGGTGCCGTTTGATATCCGCGATCTCTAGCATTGTTTAGTTGTTACTCAAGGACTACTGAGCAATCTCAGGTGAGTACATAGACCCCTCTTTTACTGTTTTCCAAACTGTTTTGGGGCGAAACACATGTGCCTACTTGTTACTTTCATGCTTTCCTGTTTTAACATCATATACTGCTATGTTCGTTAGTACGTTATAGTACATGATTTTATGACATTTCATGCTAGGTGTGCCCAATTGTGTGCATTACTTAGTACATCGTTTTACATGACATTTTGACATAGACATTTCGGCATAGACATTTTAACATGATTGACATTTGATCATGCATTTCCCACAAAACATAACTTTGATTTAAACCAAGTTTACTTCAATACTTTGTTTTTGTGCATATGGTTTAGTTGAGACATTTCACTTGCCATACATGACATCTTGACATAGACGTTTGACATGGATATTTGACATAGACATTTGACATGGATATTTGACATAGACATTTTGATATGATTTACATCTTGACATGAACACTTTGACATATTACCCAATACATTTGACAATTGATTTAAACATAGACTTCTTACATTGGTTGGTTTGGTTTGATTAAGTGATTAAGTAACGATGCGTGTGTAATATGATACAAGCATGGTGGATACGCCGCTGGTACTTCCTATATATAAGTGTTTGTATGGTATTACATATCATAGCGTTATTTGAATCATTTCAGTTTGAGACATAGAACATTTTATACAAATAACATACTTTTCACAAGACATTGATTTATAAACATCTTATCTTATGCAAACATATTTTACTTGGTTATTCATTTAACCTTACATTTATTTATACTTATCATCTGATCTTATCGATTTTCAAATGATTTACAAAGCAAAGCAAATAACAAGGTTCATGACTAAACATTTTCTCAAACATAAGTCATGAAACCTATTTTCACAAAACCTATGTATCTCACAGGCATTTTTATGCTGACGTACCTATTTTCACATGTGTTTTTCAGGAACTGTTGCATAAGATGATCAAGATACACATAGGCAGTCTTGGGCTTTAGTGACAATAAAAGATGCAAGACTAGTTAATTATGTTGTATTTCTTTGTTTGTTAAGACATTGTAACACTTGTAATCAATAAAACGAAACTTCAATTGCCATGGATTTGAAACAATTAATTCTGTTACAACACTCCCCGACATTTCCGCCACGTTTTGTATGTTCCACGTGGTCGGGGTGTGACAGAGAACAAGCATGTAAGTAATTATAATAGTCCAACCAATACAATTGGTGTCCAAATAAAACATAGTTTAAGTTGCAAGCGGAAGCATAATGTCAAAAACCAAAGTATAAGTTAATAATGTTTAAGTTCATCATGAACACTCAATGTCCATGCTCCACAACGACTCTTCCCCATGCAAGCTCCTGCTAAATCTATTGACCTGCAAAGCATGTAGTAACGAGTCAACAATAATGTTGAGCGTGTTCACAGTTGGGTGTTTGTTTTAAGTTGTTCCAAAAACAGTTCCTTTAACTGGCATCCCTACCGTGGGGGTTACCCCATAGTTGAAAACGTGATTTGTTTAACCCATTTACCCTGGCAATCCAGCCGTGGGGGCTACCCCATGTTTAGTTATCTGGCTTTTCGGTCGTAGGGGCTACCCCATGTATATACTACTAGACCCGTTACCATATCGACCGCTGACTGTAGTCATGTTTATGTGCCCTGAACTGTCAATGTCTATCATCATTGACGTGCCCAGATCCATTAGTTCACGCCCGTCCTCTGCGGTACGGTGTGAGGCTTTTCAGACCTAAGTAGCGCTATCTAACTAATGACCCGCTCGCCATTGGCCCAGCGATTAAGTCGATATAAAAAGGAGGGACTTCGTGATAGAGTTTTGGTCTAGTGAAAACTGTCCAAGAGGACGAGGAATTATATTCCTGAACACGTACTGTCCTACCCAAGAAAGGACGAGGAATCCATGTTCCTTAACCCATTCCCAACCTCTGGGAATCCCATGCTTTGCAGAAAGTGTGAACTCACCTTAGGTTAGCTCGGCAGATAAACAAAAGGTCAATCGAGCTGCTAGAGGTCAACCACGTCCTAACATGGTTACCATACAAGTCAGGTCTAGGTTCAAATAGTGCACATACATTTCACATAGTTTAACAGGTTATGAATACACATTGATCATGGCAAGCACATAATATATGTTAACACATTAACAGTAAAGTCAAGTACTCCTCATGTCCAACTTGTACTATCCACCCAATGAAGCCCAAAGATACCCAGCCCAACCTCTTGTGCGTCCAGCATATCTTGGGCGACCCATAACAGGTTGTGCGATTCAAACATACCTGGCCCAGTTTACAAATAAGCCCAACAAAGTACAAAGCCCAAATAATAACATACATTGGTCTTGTGCGGTCCGGATATCTTGTGCGATCCGGACGACTTGTGCGACTGGGAAATCTTGTGCGACTGGAATTGGGCTTTGAGGCCCAACAGTTGTGAAATTTGTGTGAGGCCCAAGCCTAGTGCGATCAGCACTATCTTGTGCGATCCACAAGGTCTTGTGCGATCATGCAATAGCTGTGATGTACGCTGTGTTTAATCAGTTGCACTCTACGGCTTGTGCGACTGTGTTGTGCAACCTGTCTTGTGCGATCAGATCAGATCCTATGTGATCTGATCTTGTGCGATTAGTTACATTCTTTCCTTAACTCATGCCATCAATTAACTTGTTTCCTTTTTATCTTGCAAGATTAACTCTAACAATTACCAACCACAACATATTCGATCAAACTAGAGTTTAACATCAATTCTTATGAACCCTAAACATAATCAAAACATGGACAATAATCATAACACTTAAACATATCAACATGATTCATATTCTTGATCACTAGCATACATCCTATCATGATAACACAATGAATCATCCTAAAACATATTACAGCCGATTACAAGCATTCGGTTTTCATTTATCCACAAATCCAATCTATACTAACACAACCAAACCATTCGGATCCAAACCCATATATGGCCGATTACATTCATTCACGATCAATCACATATTATTCAAACCAACATAACAATACATCATCGTGTAAACATCATCATTTACGAACACATATCATGAAACACTAACCGGTTAAAGAATGGAATGAGAAGAGATCCGAATAGAGAGTCTTCGGTGGAGAAATGATGTGGCTGCCGTCGAGTTCGTGAGGGAGAGAAAGAGAGAGTATGGTTTCTGTGTGTTTCTTGTGTTAGCAAATAATAAGAGAGAAAAACTTCCCTAGTGATATGTGCATACATATAAAAGGAGTGGGCCGAACCCTCCCTTGGGCTGCCCTTGGTTTCGGATTCAAAGAATGTAGCCCGAATGGGCTTGTGCGATCGGGTTGTGTTGTACGATCCGAGTCATATATATATACATACATCGATCCACATAATACAAACATAAAATCTCACAAACATTCATTAAATCAACGTATTAGATAATCACACAAAGTTCACATACGTTACATTAAGCATCAAAGATAGGTTCTGAAATACGAGTTGTCACATTATCCCCAAGTTGAAAGAAATTTCATCCCGAAATTTGGTACGTACTCACTGAGGAAGCTAGTTAAGTTGCATGGTTTTCCTGGTTTTCCTGGGGTGTCACATCCTCCCCCCGTTGATCTGGAATTTCGTCCCGAAATTCCGTTGTAGCTTCGGCCTCAGTAGTGGTTGTACTGTTTGCGAACAATTGGGGATACTTTTGTTTCATCTGATCTTCGCGTTCCCAGGTGAACTCTGGGCCACGACGTGAGTTCCAACAAACTCGAACAAGAGGAATTCTAGTGCGCTTGAGGACCTTAACATCCCGGTCCGTGATTTCAACTGGTTCCTCGACAAATCGTAACTGCTTGTCGATAGTGAGCTCCTTCAAAGGAACTATGAGGGTCTCATCTGACAGACATTTCTTCAGATTTGACACGTGAAAAACATCGTGAACTGCACTGAGTTCTGCGGGTAGGTTTAGTCTGTAGGCTACCTTGCCTATTTTCTCAATGATTTCGAATGGTCCAACGTATCGTGGATTAAGTTTGCCTCGTTTGCCAAAACGAACCACACCCTTCCAGGGTGATACTTTGAGTAGCACTCGATCCCCAACCTGGAACTCGAGTGGTTTCTTGCGCTTGTTTGCGTAAGCTTTCTGACGGTCGCGAGCTGCCGCCATGCGTTGTCGTATCTGAGCAATTCTTTCGGTAGCATCAACTACGAGTTCTGGGCCAGTGATCTGACTGTCACCCACCTCTGCCCAACAAAGAGGTGACAGGCACTTACGCCCGTACAGTGCCTCAAAGGGAGCGGCTTGAATGCTGGTGTGGTAACTGCTATTATACGAAAATTCCACTAGTGGCAGATGCTTTTCCCAGCCGTTGCCAAAGTCAATCACACATACCCTAAGCATGTCTTTAAGGGTCTGGATGGTGCATTCAGACTGCCCATCCGTTTGCGGGTGATAAGCTGTGCTCATGTCTAATCGTGAGCCAAAGGATTTGTGCATTGCTTGCCACAGTTCTGAAGTAAAACGTGCATCACGATCAGAGATAATAGAGGTGGGCACCCCGTGCCTTGAGACAACTTCCTTAAGATAAACGTCTGCTAGAGTGGAGAACTTATCCGTTTCCTTGATAGCCAAGAAGTGAGCAGACTTTGTGAGTCGATCCATGATCACCCAAATAGTATCATTCCCCCGTTGAGATCTAGGCAGGCCAGTAACAAAATCCATGGAAATTTGCTCCCATTTCCATTGTGGTATCTATGGTTGTTGGAGTAGGCCTGATGGTTTCTGATATTCAGTCTTGACTCTCGCACAAGTCAAGCACTTGCTGACGTAAGTTGCTATGTGAGCTTTCATGCTAGGCCACCAATATGTAGTTTTCAAGTAGTGGTACATCTTATCTGAACCAGGGTGTACTGAGTAGCGAGACTTGTGTGCTTCATCCATCACAAGCTCTCGTAGGTTGCCATAGAGTGGGACCCAAATACGTCCTGTTACGTAGTAGGCGCCGTCTGCCTTTTGTTCTAGCCGCTGTCTTGAGCCGCGTAGGGCTTCAGCCCTGACGTTTTCTGGTTTCAATGCTTCTACCTGAGCATCTCGTATTTGTGCAGGAAGGCCAGACTGGATGGTGAGTTGTAATGCTCACACGCGTTTAGGTGTAGTGTCCTTTCGACTAAGGGCGTCAGCCACAACATTGGCCTTGCCTGGATGGTACTTGATTGCGCATTCATAATCGTTCAATAACTTGACCCATCGACGTTGACGCATGTTTAATTTCTTCTGCTTGAAGTTATGCTCGAGACTCCTGTGATCGGTGTAGATGGTGCACTTGGTACCGTACAGGTAATGTCTCTATATCTTGAGTGCAAATACGACAGCTCCCAGCTCTAAATCATGTGTAGTGTAGTTCCTTTCATGAACTTTAAGTTGGCGTGAGGCGTAGGCTATAACTCTATCCCGTTGCATCAATACACAACCAAGACCCTGAATTGATGCGTCACAGTAAACCACAAAGTCGTCTGTGCCCTCTGGCAATGAAAGGATAGGTGCACTGCAAAGTCTATCCTTTAAGTGCTGAAATGCTAATTCCTGTGCATTTCCCCATCGACAAACAACGCTTTTCTCCGTTAGTGAGGTGAGGGGCTGTGCAATCTTGGAGAAGTCCTTGATAAACCTTCTGTAGTATCCAGCCAAGCCCAAGAATTGGCGAATTTCTGTTGGTGTTCTAGGTGCAGGCCAGTTGCTGATCGAATCAACCTTAGATGGATCAACGTGAATCCCATCCTTGTTTACCACGTGGCCTAGGAAATGGACTTCACGAAGCCAGAAGTCGCATTTCGAGAACTTAGCATAAAGCTGTTCCGTTCGAAGGAGTTCCAATATAAGTCGTAGATGTTGCTCGTGTTCTTCCTAACTCTTAGAATAGATCAGGATGTCGTCGATGAAAACTATGATGAACTTATCTAAGTAGGGCTTGCACACTCGATTCATCAAATCCATGAAGACCGCAGGTGCGTTTGTCAGCCCAAAAGGCATGACCAAAAACTCGTAGTGTCCATAACGAGTTCTAAAGGCTGTTTTGGTGACGTCCTCTTCTCGGACTCTCAACTGGTGATATCCCGATCTCAAATCAATCTTCGAGTAAAAGCTCGACCCTTGCAACTGGTCGAATAAGTCGTCGATGCGTGGAAGAGGATAACGATTCTTCACCGTCACCTTGTTGAGTTCTCGATAGTCGATACACATCCTGAAAGTACCGTCTTTCTTCTTCACGAATAGCGCTGGAGCTCCCCATGGCGAAGAGCTAGGACGAATAAAACCCTTGTCCAAGAGTTCTTGTAGTTACGTAGAGAGTTCTTCCAACTCTGATGGAGCTAAGCGATACGGTGCTTGAGCTATAGGCACTGCTCCAGGAGCTAGCTCGATCTGAAACTCAACCTGGCGATGAGGTGGAAGACCAGGTAATTCCTCAGGATAGTCGCGTACGATTGGAAAATCTTCTATCTTCTTCTCTTTCTTCGAGGTGTCAGTATCGAGAGCCAAAATGGCAGTGTGGCCCTTTCGCAAACACTTCTGGGCCTTTAGGAAAGAGATGATGCTCACGACAGCACCACTCTTATCGCCACGAATCATGAGGGGTTCATCACCTGAACGAGGAATACGGACAATCTTTTCATTGCAAAGAATCTCTGCTTGGTGTTGGGATAACCAGTCCATCCCAATGACAACGTCGAAACTACCCAACACGATAGGAATGAGGTCGATAGAGAAAGTGTGACCAACAAGAACAAGATTACAACCCTTGACTACGTGTGTGGCCTCTAGACCCTTACCATTAGCTAGCTCTACAATGTGCTTGGTATTCAAAACTGTTGGGGTACGTTTAAGCATTTGACTAACTTTTAAGGACACGTAGCTAGTATCGGCACCCGAATCAAATAAGACATTAACATAAAAGTCGTCCAGTAGGAACTTACCCGTCACAACGTTGGGATGATTCCTCGCTTCACCCTGGCCAATAACGAACACACGGCCCCTTGCACCATTGCCGTTGTTACCCCCTTTGTTTCCATTCCCCTGATTGTTATTATTATTGTTGTTGTTGTTGTTTTGGTTCCGGTTCAGTTGGGGACAATCTCTCTTGAAGTGGCCTTCAGCTCCACACTGAAAGCACCCTTTGTTGATGCCTTGTTGCTGCTGCTGCTGGCGTTGTGGGGCTTGCTGTTGCTGGCGATTCTGGTTTGCAGGATATAAACTTCTACAATCCTTTGCGGCGTGGCCTGGCTTGTTGAACCGATGACAGTTACCCCTGGTGCATGGCCAGCTGTGATGTAGGTTACAGCGATTGCATTTGGGGTGACTTCCCTTGTACCCACCTTGACTTTGGCTACCAGATGATTGTTGATTAGGGCTCTTGTAGTCGTCAGTCCTTCTCTGTTGTGACTGAGACTGAACAAAAGTTGAACCCTTACTAGAAGCTCCTTCCCACTTACGTTTGTTGTCTCTAGGAGTATCAGAAGTAGTAGCACTAGTGCGCTTTGGTAACCTGTTCTGCTCCACCGCCTGATCCGTGAGACGATGAGCCAACTTGATGATCTATTGAATGGTGCCTAGATTTGCTGGGGTCACGTGACTTTGGATCTCTGGCACTAAACCCTTGAGATACAGTTCGATACGTTTAATGGGAGGGTCTACCATAGTGGGACACAGAATAGCCAACTCGTTCGATCTTTTGGTGTATGCTTCAATCTCTGACCCCGTCATCTTCAAATTGTAAAACTCTACCTCCAACTTATGAATGTCATCACGGCTACAGTATTCTTCTTTGATTAACTCCTTGAAATCGTTCCAGGGGGTGGCGTTAGCAGCAACCAACCCCAGCATTTGGACCTGAGCGTTCCACCACGTGAGCGCTATCCCCTTAAGGGTACCAGTAGCATACTTCACCCTGCGAGCCTCAGGGCATTCACACATCTCAAAGATGGATTCGAGCTTCTCAAACCAGTGGAGAAGACCGACAGCTCCTTCAGTACCACTGAATGTACCAGGTCGACAGTCCATAAAGGTCTTGAAAGTGCACACAGGAGGCTGTGCAGGTTGACCTGTCGTAAGAGTAAGAAAGGACAAAGTTTAACACAAAGGTTGGTTCACGAGAGTAGGATCTAAGGATCCTAGAATGAGTTTCGACTGCAGGGTATACCTCCTGCTTGTGCGGCTGCAAGTGCTGCAGCAAGTGCCGCAGCAACTTGTTGGTTAATCAGAGCCGTCAACTGGGCTTGAGTCATGTTAATACGTCCAGCCATGATCTTCATATCAAGGGAAACGTGAGTGAGAGGGGTTCGTGAAAGTGCGATGACAGAAGAGAGTAAGCACACATGTGTTTTCAAACAATAGTTGTTACGTTTATCTAAGCATACCATGAGTAAAGTTCTATGTAACTAGCAAGTAGGCAACATAAGCATAAATCATATCACCTAGAATGTCGAGTCTTGCACGTGGAGCAAAGCGTCGTTGTGGATCGTTGAGCACTGTTCAGGTTATAGTCTGGTTTTAACAAAAAATGTTTTTCCCTTATTAAAACCAAGTTCACTATAACCAATGGCTCTGATACCAATCTGTCACACCCCCAAAATCCACATGCGGAGTATCACCGCTTGGAGACGTGACTGACCAGGATCCAGCCACCAATCATATTGAACAAGCATGTAAGTAATTATAATAGTCCAACCAATACAATTGGTGTCCAAACAAAACATAGTTTAAGTTGCAAGCGGAAGCATAATGTTAAAAACCAAAGTATAAGTTAATAATGTTTAAGTTCATCATGAACACTCAATGTCCATGCTCCACAATGACTCTTCCCCATGCAAGCTCCTGCTAAACCTATTGACCTGCAAAGCATGTAGTAACGAGTCAACAATAATGTTGAGCGAGTTCATAGTTGGGTGTTTGTTTTAAGTTGTTCCAAAAATAGTTCCTTTAACTGGCATCCCTGCCGTGGGGGTTACCCCATAGTTGAAAACGTGATTTGTTTAACCCATTTACCCTGGCAATCTAGCCGTGGGGGCTACCCCATGTTTAGTTATCTGGCTTTTCGGCCGTGGGGGCTACCCCATGTATATACTACTAGACCCGTTACCATATCGACCGCTGACTGTAGTCATGTTTATGTGCCCTGAACTGTCAATGTCTATCATCATTGACGTGCCCAGATCCATTAGTTCACGCCCGTCCTCTGCGGTACGGTGTGAGGCTTGTCAGACCTAAATAGCGCTATCTAACTAATGACCCGCTCGCCATTGGCCTGGCGATTAAGTCGATATAAAAAGGAGGGACTTCGTGATAGAGTTTTGGTCTAGTGAAAACTGTCCAAGAGGACGAGGAATTATACTCCTGAACACGTACTGTCCTACCCAAGAAAGGACGAGGAATCCATGTTCCTTAACCCATTCCCAACCCCTGGGAATCCCATGCTTTGTAGAAAATGTGAACTCACTTTAGGTTAGGTCGGCAGATAAATGAAAGGTCAATCGAGCTGCTAGAGGTCAACCACGTCCTAACATGGTTACCATACAAGTCAGCTCTAGGTTCAAATAGTGCACATATGTTTCACATAGTTTAATAGGTTATGAATACACATTGATCATGGCAAGCACATAATATATGTTAACACATTAACAGTAAAGTCAAGTACTCCTCATGTCCAACTTGTACGATCTACCCAATGAAGCCCAAAGATACCCAGCCCAACCTGTTGTGCGTCCAGCATATTTTGTGCGACCCATAACAGGTTGTGCGATTCAAACATACCCGGCCCAGTTTACAAATAAGCCCAACAAAGTACACAACCCAAATAATAACATACATTGGTCTTGTGCGGTCCGGATATCTTGTCCGATCCGGACGACTTGTGCGACTGGGAAATCTTGTGCGACTGGAATTGGGCTTTGAGGCCCAATAGTAATGAAATTTGTGTGAGGCCCAAGCCTTGTGCGATCAGCACTATCTTGTGCGATCCACAAGGTCTTGTGCGATCATGCAATAGCTGTGATGTACGCTGTGTTTAATCAGTTGCACTCTACGGCTTGTGCGACTGTGTTGTGCAACCTGTCTTATGCGATCAGATCAGATCCTATGTGATCTGATCTTGTACGATTAGTTACATTCTTTCCTTAACTCATGCCATCAATTAACTTGTTTCCTTTTTATCTTGCAAGATTAACTCTAACAATTACCAACCACAACATATTCGATCAAACTAGAGTTTAACTTCAATTCTTATGAACCCTAAACATAATCAAAACATGGACAATAATCATAACACTTAAACATATCAACATGATTCATATTCTTGATCACTAGCATACATCCTATCATGATAACACAATGAATCATCCTAAAACATATCACAGCCGATTACAAGCATTCGGTTTTCATTTATCCACAAATCCAATCTATACTAACACAACCAAACCATTCGGATCCAAACCCATATATGGCCGATTACATTCATTCATGATCAATCACTTATTATTCAAACCAACATAACAATACATCATCGTGTAAACATCATCATTTATCATACATGTAACCCTAACCATTATTTTAAACCATGGAATCATCACATCATTTACGAACACATATCATGAAACACTAACCGGTTAAAGAATGGAATGAGAAGTGATCCGAATAGAGAGTCTTCGGTGGAGAAAGGATGTGGCTGCCGTCGAGTTCGTGAGGGAGAGAAAGAGAGAGTAGGGTTTGTGTGTGTTTCTTGTGTTAGCAAATAATAAGAGAGCAAAACTTCCCTAGTGATATGTGCATACGTATAAAAGGAGTGGGCCGAACCCTCCCTTGGGCTGCCCTTGGTTTCGGATTCAAAGAATGTAGCCCGAATGGGCTTGTGCGATCGGGTTGTGTTGTACGATCCGAGTCATATATATATACATACATAGATCCACATAATACAAACATAAAATCTCACAAACATTCATTAAATCAACGTATTAGATAATCACACAAAGTTCACATACATTACATTAAGCATCAAAGATAGGTTCTAAAATACGAGTTGTCACAGTTTACATGTTTAAATAACTCGTATAACCTTGATAATCGATATTGGAAAACCTTGTTTTGTAAAACATTTGTATTGTAAAATGAATAACCAAGTCAAAACAGATTAGTTTTAGTTTATAAAACCTCGATGCCATGAATATTAACTCAAAACATTTGTTTAAGTAAACTACATTATAAATCGTTCTCATAATAAATCTCGTATGGTTTATATCATTTCGTAAACATCGTTTGTGTGACATCGTTTAGAAATCATTTAAATCGTTTAACTCGTTCTCGTCAAAACCATCGTTCCTTTGTTTAAATCGTTCAAATTGTTCCAAATCGTTTAATCGTTCAAAATCGTTCTCGTTTTAGTTGTGAAAACTACTTTTGGTCGTCTTACGGAATACATTCAAACCTTCGTAACTCGCCCATCGTTCAACTCGTATTAACAAACCACCAAAGGGTAAGTTAACAATTAACAGGTTCAGTCGTTACCCACATAGCCCCCACACATAACCATGGGTGCAGTCTGATAACGGGATTTGTCAGATCCTATGGTACCATAACCTAATACTGGTCGGCTTAGCCAAAGCTATAGAATGTTATTCGTTATGTAAATACGTCCAACAAGTTCATTCATATTATCGAAATCGTTCTCGTTTTATATAAACCATAGTATTCGTTTTTGAAATCATCATTAAAACCTCGAAATCGTTTAACACATATGAATCACCCCAAAACATTGAAAACAGTAAAATAGGGGAACTATGTACTCACAATGAAGTGCAAAGTATCCTTGATTGAAGTGAACTAGCAAAGCTCGAGTAAACCAAGGAAATCAAATAACACCTAGTAATCGGACCGCTAGTTAATAAATCGACACCTAAATCAGAAGATCGGGTAGAATGAGGTCTTGTAAACCAAATGAGTATTGGAACTCATGTGATATGGTTTAACAAAGCCTACATTTTGAATCAGAACCTATCATAAGTGCTTACGACCCGTTACGACCCATTAAGGTAGCTTGCGCCACTTTAACGCGTCGTTCGCGTAAATGCGCGTTCGAGACGCCTAACTAGTCCTATGACAAGTATTATATGCCCTAACATGTTTAAATATGTTGCATAATCAGTTTAGGTGACAAAAGTTAAGTTACATATGCTTAAAATCCAATTATGCATGAAAGGGGCATTTTGGTCATTTTCCAAAGGCATATAAACTACCTATCATACAACTAATTAAACTAAGTGACCATAAGGTATAACCTCGGAAGGTTATTCCCTATACAACTATGGTCACAATATATGCTTGGTCGGATCCTAATGATCGACCAAACGGGCCGGGTTCCAAAGTCTAAGCGGTGGTTTAGACCGCTTGACTTTACGACCCTATACAAGCACTAGACTAAAAGTGCCGAGTTAAACATGTTAAAACATGTTTAACTAAGTTAGAAAACAGGTTTTGATATCAAAACAAAGTGTTTTGATACCCAAGGATAGTGTCGTCTCAAAATGCGCATAAACGGATTTTTGACCGAAACTTTGACTCGTCACTTCGACTAATCGACGTGGTAATCAGTAGGTATAGTCACAAGGGACTATAACCATCGTTATTACGCTCACGTTGCAAAGTTCAAACGAACTTTATGTTGACCAAAGACTGGTCAAAGTAGAAAGTCAAAGACTGTTTGACTTTCATGCTTGAAAAGCATAAATAGCATAAAAGAATACTCACAAAAGGTCCAAGCAAGGAAGATTTGATCTAAAATACTCAGGTATGAAGCTAAGGCTTCAACTTAGAGAAGATTAGAGCAAATGTGTGAGTTGAATGAATGAAAAATGGTGGGTATTTATATAATTCCAAGAACCATTAGGATCGTTTCTCAAAATTTGTGCTTTACTCCTAGCCATCCAAGTGTTACCCATTGTTTACAATACATAGGGAACTCAAAAACCATCAAATGGCATCAGAAATCAGTGATTAAAACCATCAAATTCAGCTCAAATTGCCAAGTTCAATGTTTCTGTCTGATAGTCTGTCACGGGCCGCATAGACCCAGACATAATCTTACGCGCCCCTCCTAGACTAGTTTGGCAGATTGTCTGTTTTAGTCCCTGCAAGTCCAAAACTTGGTTTTTGATGCATTTTTGACACGTTTAAGCCCCGTTAACCCCATTTCAAGGCTCTACAATGAAGTTAAAGTATAGGAAACATGAAATATGCTTAAAAACATCTCAGATGTAGGTTTGTTTGGTCGTACGGTTGCGTTATTCGGTTAATTACGACGAAAAGTTGAACGGACGCAAAAACGATCCAAATTGTGCGACGGATGGTATTTTTGCATTCCAATCACTAAAATAAAATATTTTAATTATTACAAAAATTTTTGAATGTCCGGATATGTTCAGAAAAAAAGATATGCGCGAAAATGCAAACTTATGCACTTTTTAACGCTTTTAGTCCCTGTTTGATCAAAAAGTTTATTTTCGCATACCGAACCCCTCAAAGCCTATTTCTAAGCTATGTAAAGGATATTTAGAGTATTTTTAACTTATGATCAAGCTTTGAAAGTTCGTTACCATACGAATCGGTATAGTTTCGCAGTTTGACACAAATAGTCCCTTCGATCGATTAAAGTTGTTTTCGACACACCAAACCCTCGAAAACTTATTTCTAAGTCATGTAAAGGTTATTTAAGGTATATTAAGCCTATGTCACTATTCCAGAGTGTTTGTCACGTTAAACTGATTACGTTTGCGCATCAGTTTGCGTATAACTTCCATGAAAGCGATTTAAAGCTTGAAATCGAACTCGAATCAAATCGTAAAATCATCAAACACAAATACACATATATTAACACCAAAACACATTGTTTTAGTGATAATTGATTTTGTTTTACATCGTACATCGTTTACAGAGCAAAGTTGTCACATCATGGAGAAATTGTTATCGATAGGGGAGCTGATGCTAGAATTTGAGTTCTAAATTTTTACACATTGTCGATTCTAGTGTGTTGGACATAAGTTTTGAGTGCTGGTGTTGAGTTGAAAATTGCTTAATCTGTAATACTGTTTTCACATCTCTTGATTAATAATAATTTGTTAAACTGTGTTGAAAAATTCTTATTGTTTTGTCAAGATATTTGTTTTGTATACAGATAGTTGCAATTTGTTCCTGTGAAGCAAAGTGAGGTAAAGTGAAGTAACAGGATGAGTTGTTGTGAAGTTTAGTGAAGAGGACTCTGATTGTATGCATGGTAGAAACCTTATTTCTACATTGTAGACAAAGTTTGAAGAGTTTGAAGAGTGCTATGCAAATGCTGAACTAGAGTTTACTCAAGTGCTAATGGTTTTGAAGATTTGGTGATTGGATGCATTAGCTTAGGGAGAGTCTGTTGCTGCCAGAAGCTATTGAAGCTGAACCTATCCAAAGACCAAAGACGATGAAACGATTACATGAAGAATGTAAGATGATTGAAGACAAAGTTGTTTTAAGAAACTATTGTCAAGGGGAAGTCTGTTGGTGCATGTTTGTGACAATAGATTTTAGATTTGGGTCTTTGGATATCTTGTAATTAGTGAACGATAAATGCTTAGTGGGTTTAGCTTTGTAATAGTTAGTGAATAGTGATTAGGCTAAACCAAACCCACATTGGGGGAATGGTAGGCGAATTGGGCCTGTCCAATTCGTAGGCCTGTGTGAAACCAGCCTTGTATGCATGCCTTGTGTTATATAAACAAAGCTCTGCATTAGGGTTAGGGTTAAGCACTTCAAATCAGATTACAGAGACTTTAGAGAGAGAGAGAGAGAGAGAGAGAGAGAGAGAATTTGTTTAAGAATGGTGGACGGATTTGTGAGGGTGCTAGGATCTTAGGTTGATTGTTTTGTATAACCAATAAAGATCAGTTTGTTCGGTTTTAGTTTAATCTGCTTCTACACCTTTCTGTGACAATCTGATCTAGAGGATTCTGGACTATATGTTAGATAGACGATTCTGTCAATATCCATAGAATTAAGGGACCTACATATATGAGTAACCTATTTTTTGCATATGTAATTATTGTGTTGTAGGACTGGTGTGCATTTGGTGTGATACATTTTTATTAATATTTTAAGCCCATTTTACGCATTAGTCAAGTTTTAAATTTATAAAACATGATATTCTACTAAAACTAAACACACGCTTGGGCAAGTGCACCCATCGTGAGTGTAGTATAGCGTTGGTAAGACACCGAGGTCGTCCAAGGACATAAGAGATTTTAGTACCGGTTTATCCTCAACGTCTAATCAATCTAAATTTTTGAGAAAAGGTTTGAAACATGAAAAATAAAAACTAAAAATGCAGAAATAAAATAAGATAAAAAGAGATAGACAAGATGAATCACTTGGATCCGACTTGCCTTTAATGCATCATTTGATGATTTTTGCACTTTCAGACTTTTTAAGAGATTATCTTAGTTATAGTAGTAGGCCCCTCTTTTGAAGGTGACGTTTGTGACACCTGTGTCACTTCAACCATCAAACAAATACCAAACCAATGAAATATTTTATTTCATACTTGGGATTTGTATAAATATGTGTATCATTTGCACATATCAATTCTTGTTCAATTTCAAACTCTATATCGCTTTCTGGAAAGTTATACGCGCACTGATGCGTAAACGTAATCAGTTTAACGCGACAAACACCCCGGAACATCAAAATATTCCTAACATACCATAAATAACCTTTACATAACTTAGAAATAAGTTTTGAAGGCTTTGGTATGGCAAAAATCAAGTTTATTCGCTTACAGGGGCTAATTTCAACAAACTGCGAAAGTATGCCGTTTCGTACTGTAACAGACATTCTGGAACTTGATCATAAGTTAAACATACCCTAAATATCCTTTATATAGCTTAGAAATAGGCTTTGAAGGGTTCGGTGAGCTAAAATAAACTTTTTGGTCATTCAGGGACTAAAAACGTCAAAAAATACATAAGTTTGTATTTTCGTGCATATCTTACGTTCTGAATATATCCGGACATCCAAAAATTTATGTAATCATTAAAATATTTTATTTTAGTGATTGGCATGATAAAATTCCATTCATCGCTTAATTTGGATCGTTTGTACGTTCGTTACGACTTTCGTCGTAATTAACCGAACAACGCAACCGTACAACCAAACAAACCGACATCCGAGATGTTTTTGAGCATATTTTAAATTCCCTATAATTTAAAATCATTTTAGAGCTTTGAAATGGGGTTAACGGGGCTTAAAAGTGCCAAAAATCAAGTTTTACAAGTGCAGGGACCATTTTTGAAATTTCTGACCAGATTCAATGAACCTAGTCCAATTTTGAAGTGTTGATGGTTTTAATGGCTGGTTTTGGATGCTATGGGCTCAAATTTTTTGGTTTTAAACATTCTCATGGTTTTCAAAACCATGAGCCCAAGTGGAGGGCCAAGATCAAAGCACGAAATGCGAGGAACGATCCTAACGGTTTACCGAATCCTATATAAACCCATGCCTTCACTTCATTTCAACTCACACTTTGGTTCAATCAGCTCTAAGTTGAAGTTATTACTTCATACCTGAGTTGTTTGAATCAAAACTTCCTAGCTTGGACCCTTTGTAAGTCTCTTTCGTACTTTTTATGCGTTTTTAGCACGAAAGTCAAATAGTGTTTGACTTTCTGCTTTGACCACGAGTTGGTCAACACGAAGTTCATTGAACTTTGCAATGTGAGCGTAATCATGATGGTTTTATTAGTCCCGTGTGACTAAACCTACTGATTACCAAGTTGATTAGGCGTAGTGACGAGTCGTAGCTTCGGCCAAAATGCGTATTCATACGTATTTTGTAACCAAACTACTCTTGGGTATCAAAACCCTTTGTTTTGATATCAAAACCTGTTTTCTAACTTAACTAAACATGTTTTAACATGTTTAGCTCGTCAGTTTTAGTATAGTGCTTGTATAGAGTCGTAAGTCAAGCGGTCTTATCAGCCGTGGAGACTTTCGAACCCGACACGTTTAGTCGATCATTAGGATCCGACCAAACACATTAGGTGACCATAGTTGTATAGGGAATAACCTTCCGAGGTTATACCTTATGGTCACTTCGTTTAGTTAGTTGTATGATAAGTAGTTTATTATGCCTTAGGAAAATTACCAAAATGCCCTTTTTACGCATAAATTCATTTTAAGCATATGTAACCTAAATTTATACATCTAAACTGATTAGGTAACATTATTAGACATGATAAGGCATATAATACTTGTCATAGGACTAATTAGGCGGTCTGAACGCGTTTCACGCAAACGACACATTAAAGTAGCGTAAACTACCTAAGCGGGTCGTAATGGGTCGTAAGCACTTAGGTTAGGTTTCGTTTTAGTATGTAGGCTTTGTTAAAACATATCATACGAGTTCCAATACTCATTTGGTTTCCGAAACCTCATTCTATCCGATCTTCCGATTTAGGTCCGGTTATTAATGTAGTTACCTATATTAGGTGCCGTTTGAATTCCGTGATCCCTCTAGCTTTGCTTGTTGTTGTTCAAGACTTCTAAGCACCCTCAAGTGAGTACATAGTCCCCTCTTTTACTGTTTTTCAAACATTTTGGGGTGAAACACATGTGCCTACTTGTTACTTTCATGCTTTCCATGTTTTCATATCATATACTTGCTATGTTCATTAGTACACTATTAGTACATGATTTCATTATGTTTTTCCTATGTATGTCCATTTAGTGCATACTTAGTACATCGTTTTACGTTACATTACATGCTTTTGTATGTCCATTTAGTGCGTACTTAGTACATTATTTTACATTTCATTTCATGCTATGTATGTTCATTTAGTGCATACTTAGTACATCATTTTACATTACATTTCATGCTATGTATGTCTATTTAGTACATACTTAGTACATTATTTTACATTACATTTCTTGCTATGTATGTCCATTTAGTGCATACTTAGTACATTATTTTACATTTCATTTCATGCTATGTATGTCCATTTGTTGCATACTTAGTACATTATTTTCATAAAACATGCTTACATTTTGGTATGACATTTGGTTTGTTTAAATGGCTCAAAAATACATTCATTAACATTAGCTACGCCATTCGTTAGTAGGTAGTGGTACCATAGGAATTGACAACTCCCGTTCCTGACATCCTAGGTATGTTTGGATGAAAGGAATGACCGAATTCGATACACATAACTCAGATAAACCTTTAATTCGTTTAAGGGTTTATCGCCACAGTCTCAAGGCTTGAATGTATGCATTTTCACAATACCGCATAGATGTTTGTATTAGTAAAGCATGCATTATTCTACAAAACATAAATTTTGATTATAATTTATCAATTGCATTGTTTTGTACATTTCTTTCTTATAGGGTCGAGTAAATGCTTTTAATCAATAAAGGCTTTTTATTCACTCTACATTACATTTGTTTACACAATAACATTTCAACATTTGTTTAAACATTACATTTAGTTAGACATGAACATTTTTACATTGGTGGTTTGTTTGGGTAAGTGATTTAAGTAACAAGACGTGTGTAACATGATAAAAGCATGGTGGATACGCCGCTGGTACTTCCTATATATAAGTGCTTTTATGATATTCCATATCGTTGCGTTATTTAAACCATTTCAATTTTAACATATTACATTTTACACGATTAACATATCTTTACAAAACATTGTTATACAAACAACACATTTTATACAAATTCGTTTTTACTTGGTTATTTACATAACCATACATATTCTTTTATATCATTTGTTTCCTTATCGATTTTTATATGATTTATAAAACAAAAACATTTTACAAGGTTCATGACTACTTTTGTTAAACATTTTCTTTAAACTTACAAGTCATGAATCCTAAATCAATAAAACCTATGTATCTCACAGACATTTTTATGCTGACGTACCTATTTTCACATGTGTTTCAGGAAATGATGCATAGGATTGATCAAGTTACACATAGGCAGACTCGGGCCTTAGTGACAATAAAAGATGCAAGACTAGTTAATTATGTTATGCTTCCTTGTTGTTAAGACATTATAATTTCTTTTAATCAATAAAACAACATTTAGCTTTCCATGTGTTATGAAACAATGATTCTGTTACAACACTCCCCGACGATTCCGCCACGATTTGTTGTTTTACGTGGTCGGGGTGTGACAGAAAAGTTGGTATCAGAGCTCATGGTTATAGGGAATTAGGTTATTAGTAATGCTTTGACCTAGTCTATAACCTTCCTAGGACCCTAACGCGAGTTACTTGCGTTTAGTCATAAAACAATACCGTCACCTATCCTTAGGCGACAACCACAACAAGAACATAAATTTCAAATCTGCTTTGAAAACCAATCATCTGTTCTAGGATGATTTATTATAAGGTTTTGAACCCTCTAAGTTTTCAAAATCTTGTCAAAGTTTGGGTCTTATAATGTGAACACGTGCAAACTGGAAGGGTGAATGCCTGTACTCTGAGTTTTCTATCTAAGGCTAGAGTGTTCGTACAAATCCGTAGAATCGGACCAGTCACTCTTACCTGGGAACTCTTGGGGTGAGTGTTCACTTATAGGCAAGCATGTCTTCAGTGATACATTAATATGACCCGTTTACTTTGATTTGTCACCGTCTCATTTGTTTTGCCTTAGGTAACAAACAAATGATCGCAATTTTATGCATTGCTATTCTGTTTTGATTATCCGATGACATTTCACTTGTTTCTTCCTATGTCTTTCACTTCCTCCAGAATGTCTCTTCATCGCATCGACACTCAAATGTTCGAGCAAACTGCCAAATTTACCTAGCGAATAGGCGAAGTAAGCCTGAAGTCTGTGGATTTAGGTATCGCCATGTCTCGTCTCAATAATGAAGCCACCCAAGAAGCATCGAAAGAAGCAGAAGCCAAGCCTTCGAAAAGGTCAAGGAAGCGTAAAGCTTCCAAGAAACCTACAGCAGTTGCACCAAATCAAGCGGGACCTAGCCAGGTGGCAGCACCACCAGCCAAGAAGCGGTACAAGGGAACTGCTCCCTTATGCAATCAATGCAACTGTCATCATCCAGATCGAACACCATGTTTTAAATGTACCCATTGTGGACGATGGGGACATTTGGTTGACATATGCCGCTTCGCTATCCAAAACAAAGTTGATGCAAATCTTGCTGCTACTCAACTCTGAGCCAACCCTGCTCAAGCTCACTTTTCTCCTGGATCGTGCTACAACTGGGGCAAGATGGGTCATTTCGTGAATAAATGCCCAAAGATTGTCAATACGAATCCAACCCACGGATGAGCATTTGGCTGATTAGAAGAAACTGCTGCTTTAAATAATTTGAATCTTCTGCTTTTGTATCTGTTGTTGAATCCTGAAACAATCAGTTTTGTTTATAAATAAATCGTTTTTCACAATTCTGATATACAAGTGTAGTTACATATGTGTATGGCATTTTCCTGTGATACCTACATCAAAGAACCATGTTCTTTAAACAAACTACTCTTGTGATTCTCCCTTTCAAGTAATCGCTCATGATTTCCTCGAAAATTTTAAGTATTCGTTTCATTCTAAGAAATGAAGTACAGGAAATAAAGCGACATTATGAGTAATCGTGCTTTTTGCACATCTGTACCTTTAAATCCTTGGTTTGATAACTAAGGGTATTCCTCAATCTCATACCCATTACATTCTGATTTTCATAACAACATGCATAGCATAAGTTTTCAAAACAACTTTTATGATTTCAAAACATTCCATATAGTTTGAAAACATTTTAACATAGTATATTTACTTAATATATCAAGTGCATGATTTCAGAAGCATCATTCATGTTTTCAAAAACCTTATACATAATTTCAAAATTCATCTCGCATGATTTTAAAGCATTTTATAAATATACTTATCTAATACACCTACTTTATGATTTCAAAAGTATTATGTAAGGCTTCAAAAACATTAAACACATTTCAAAAAGAACCCCATGCATAGTTTTTAAAAACATTTTCTCATGCATTGACTTAACCTTCAAATTCTGCTTCATATGTCGCCTTGGCATATCTACTTATCTAGCATGTGACACCCCAGGAAAACCAGGAAAACCATACAACTTAACTAGCTTCCTCAGTGAGTACTTACCAAATTTCGGGACGAAATTTCTTTCAACTTGGGGATAATGTGACAACTCGTAATTTAGAACCCTTCATTGTATCTCGATGTAACATGCTTGAACGTTATGTGTTTACATATTAGCAAATGAAAGTTGGGAATTATATTGATGTGCTATGTGTTGATAATATGTACGTATAAGGTATAATTATGTATATGTGGGTATGTAATAAGCCGAGACCATGAACCCAACTCGAGACCGCTCGGTCTCGAGTGAACAGTGTAACTGTTGGGCCGGTTGGGCCATGCACCTCCTTTAATCCATCCGGAACCCATTAGAGTGCACCAACTTGGAGCTAGTATATAACTCATACTCCTAGCCAACCTTGCCATTTCTTTGGGCAACTCACACTCACTCTCACACACTCTCCTACATTCTCTCTCACTAAAACCCTAGAACCACAAACCTCCTCTCCTCTCTTTCAACCGGTAGCACCAAGACTCTCGGCTCAAGCTCTAGATCATCACTCGGTACTTGGTTCGTTGATTCTTCAAACCCGAACATCATCCGGTTAGTATTTTATGTCTCTAGATGTTACAATGCTTGGTTGGTAAATAACATACATGGTAAAGGTGTTGATGTGTGATGATATAGGTTAGTGATTCATGTTATGTGCTTTATTTCGGTTGATGATGTATGATGATGATATATGATGATGAAATGTTGTCTTGGTATAAATAATATGTGATTAATCATGAATGAGTGTAATCGGCTCTACATGGGTTGGATCCGAATGACTTGGTTATGTTTAAGAATGAATGAGGAGGTTTATTGCTCATGAAATCGGATTTGCATATGTGTATTAGATGATGTGCATATTAATAGGATTTTGTACTAAGGATTCTGAAAATCGAATGCTTGATTAGCCAACTATTATATGTATTATGATCGAATGATTGTTGAGTTGTCATGATTAGAGTATATGATGGGATAGGGTTGTTTGATTAATCATATTGCAAAATGTTGAAAACCCTAAAATGATGAACAAGTTTGAATGTTGATATGAATATTTGAATATGCAATGAACACTTGAAAGATGCCTTGTTTAATCCATTTGATCTAGATATTAGACAAAGAAACATGTTTGTGTGTTTTTAATGGATAGTACACAATTTCATTCACATGAAATTGCAATGCTATTGGATAGTACATCGAAGGTTCTAGAAGGATTTCTGTTATCGGGTATGAAAGTCGAGACCCTCGGTCTCGACTCGAGACTAAAGGCTACAGCTCGAGACCGCAGTGATTGCGACTCGAGACCATCACATGACAACTCGAGACAAGCTTCAAGGACTCGGAACCAGCAAGGTCTCGACTCGAGATCTCATGGTCTCGAATCGAGACTGAACTCGAGACCTCTAAGTTTCCAACTCATGCTTGCACCACTCGAGACCAGCCATACATGACTCGAGAACTCCTGGTTACGACTCGAGACTGCATGTTCTCGAGTCGAGACCACCTTGTCTCGACTGGGTTGCTTGTTCCGTTATTTGGCCGAATTGGTTGGGCTGTTCACGCCTATTACTGTTTAACTGGATTGTGTGTTACTGTTAATTGGGCTGTGTGTTAACTGTTACTGTTTAAGAACGTAGACAGGCCCAATAACTTAGAGGATAAAAATATGACATGTATGCTATGTGTTAGATACGTGTAGGATATACGTGACTCCTTTACACCCAAACCTGACCTATACTGGTGACCATATTAGGACGTGGTGACCAGCATACTTAACCAAGTAAACTAAACTGCCGAGCAACCCAAGGTGAGTTCACACTTTCAACAAAGCATGGGATTCCCAGGGGTTGGGAATGGGGTTAAGGAACATGGATTCCTCGTCCTTTATTGGGTAGGACAGTGCTGGTTCAGGAATGCAATTCCTCGTCCTCTTGGACAGATAACCTTCACTAGACCAAAACTCTATCACGAAGTCCCTCCTTTGTTTATATCGACTTAATCGCCGGGCCAATGGCGAGCGGGTCATTAGTTAGATAGCGCTATTTAGGTTTGACAAACCTCACACCGTGCCGCAGAGGACGGGCGTGAACTAATGGATCTGGGCACGTCAGACATTGACAGTTCAGGGCACATAAACATGACTACAGTCAGCAGTCGATATGGTAACGAGTCTAGTAACATACATGGGGTAGCCCCCACGGCCGTAGAGCCAGACAATTAAACATGGGGTAGCCCCCACGGCTGGATTGCCAGAGTAATTGGGTTAAAAAAATCACGTTTTCAATTATGGGGTAACCCCCACGGTAGGATGCCAGATAAAGGAAACTGCTTTCGAAACAAATTAAAACGAATACCCAACTGTGAACTCGCTCAACATTATTGTTGACTCGTTACTACATGCTTTGCAGGTCAATAGGTACTTAGCTGGAGCTTGCATGGGGAAGAGTCGTTGTGGGACATGGATAATTGTGTGCCATGTTAAACATTGAAACACTTGAACTTATATTTGGTTTTGGATTTTAATCGTTATGCTTCCGCTTGCAACTTAAACTATATTTTGTTTGGACACCAATTGTATTGGTTGGATTTTATACTTACTTACATGCTTGTTCAATATGATTGGTGGCTGGATCCTGGTCAGTCACGCCTCCAAGCGGTGATATTCCGCAGGTGGATTTTGGGGGTGTGACATAGCACCTCAACTTCATGAGCATTTTTACCTCATGTTTCGACTTAAGTACGTCTAGTGCTAGGTTTTGAAACGCCTCCCGCTTTTCAAATCCCAAAATCCATATGGGATCTTCTTACCTTCACAATTAGATCCTTGTGGATGATTATCGTTCAAATAAGAGTCCTTCATTGGATTCCTTGTATGCCTTAATTCGAACATTTCGATTCCTTATAATCGAAATCGAATTTTCTTTTTAAGATCTTCCTATCTTTATAGTTAGATTCTTGGAAAATATTTAAAGTGCCAATCAAAATCCACGGATTAGATACCTGGTGTGCTTTAAATTCATGTGCAAAATTAACAAAATGATAACAAATTAAAGATCAAGATAAACAATTTTGTGGTTATGTGATTATGTGTTATGTGTTTTCTGTTGTGTTTTTGTTTTCATTATCCAAATCCTCTTCCATATCTTCATGTGAAAGATTCATAGTAGGATATCCAAAGGTGCTACCCTAAATCCTTAATGGGCTTCTACGTAATCGTTAAGACCCTTGGATTATATAGTACCATTCCATAATTCAAAAGAGATCCCTTTGAGTGGTCTATGTCAAAACATTGATTCAGAATCTGGTTAAGAATGACATGTGGTGATATAGCCGAACAGACTCCTTGGTAGTCTATTTAAATCATTTATTGATTTAAGTAAAAGGACCCTATGGTGGTCTAGTCACGCTCATCACAAGTTTGTTCATTTGGTTTTCCCCTACACATTATAAAATGCGCTGTGTGGACTATGCAAGGAATTATGTAATTATGGACGCGTACATAATTATGAAATTCAGTGCACAAGAGCCCGGTAAGATTTATCATGTGTAAGAACCTATGGTGGCAACAATAACGAAACGTGAACAATGTAATGAAGGTACGGTGGACACACCAATAACGCTTTATATACTTGTATATAAGTGTCCCTCTTACATTGCAAGCGTAATGTTATTTAAAGTTACTAGAAGTTCAGGACTCTAACCAGTGTTGTTTGATCTTTTCAATTTCATGTTTCAAGCTCTCACAAGTTTCCTCTAGATAAATTTCGAGGCGAAATTTGCTGAAGTAGGGGAGACTGTGACACCTGTGTCACTTCAACCATCAAACAAATACCAAACCAATGAAATATTGTATTTCATACTTGGGATTTGTATCAATATGTGTATCATTTGCACATATCAATTCTTGTTCAATTTCAAACTCTATATCGCTTTCTGGAAAGTTATACGCGCACTGATGCGTAAACGTAATCAGTTTAACGTGACAAACACTCTGGAACATCAACATATGCCTAACATACCTTAAATAACCTTTACATAACTTAGAAATAAGTTTTGAAGGCTTTGGTATGGCAAAAATCAAGTTTATTAGCTTACAGGGGCTAATTTCGACAAACTGCGAAAGTATGCCGATTCGTACTGTAACAGACATTCTGGAACTTGATCATAAGTTTAACATACCCTAAATATCCTTTATATAGCTTAGAAATAGGCTTTGAAGGGTTCGGTGTGCTAAAATAAACTTTTTGGTCATTCAGGGACTAAAAGCGTCAAAAAGTGCATAAGTTTGCATTTTCGTGCATATCTTACGTTCTGAATACATCCGGACATCCAAAATATTATGTAATCATTAAAAATTTTTATTTTAGTGATTGGCATGATAAAATTCCATTCGTCGCTTAATTTGGATCGTTTTTGCGTTCGTTACGACTTCCATCGTAATTAACCGAACAACGCAACCGTACGACCAAACGAACCGAAATCCGAGATGTTTGTGAGCATATTTTAAATTAACTATACTTTAAAATCATTTTAGAGCTTTGAAATGGGGTTATCGGGGCTTAAAAGTGCCAAAAATCAAGTTTTACAAGTGTAGGGACCATTTTTTAAATTTTTGACCAGATTCAATGAACCTAGTCCAATTTTGAAGTGTTGATGGTTTTAATGGCTGGTTTTGGATGCTATGGGCTCAAATTTGTTGGTCTTAAACATTCCAATGGTTTTGAAAACCATGAGCCCAAGTGGAGGGCCAAGATCAAAGCACGAAATGCGAGGAACGATCCTAACGGTTTACCGAATCCTATATAAACCCATGCCTTCACTTCATTTCAACTCACACTTTGGTTAAATCAGCTCTAAGTTGAAGTTATTACTTCATACCTGAGTTGTTTGAATCAAAACTTCCTAGCTTGGACCCTTTGTAAGTCTCTTTCGTGCTTTTTATGCGTTTTAGCACGAAAGTCAAACAGTGTTTGACTTTCTACTTTGACCACGAGTTGGTCAACATGAAGTTCATTGAACTTTGCAATGTGAGCGTAATCATGATGGTTTTAGTCCTGTGTGACTAAACCTACTAATTACCACGTTGATTAGGCATAGTGACGAGTCGTAGTTTCGGCCAAAATGCGTATTCATGCGTATTTTGTAACCAAACTACTCTTGGGTATCAAAACCCTTTGTTTTGATATCAAAACCTGTTTTCTAACTTAACTAAACATGTTTTAACATGTTTAGCTTGTCAGTTTTAGTATAGTGCTTGTATAGAGTCGTAAGTCAAGCGGTCTTATCAACTGCTTAGACTTTCGAACCCGACCCGTTTGGTCGATCATTAGGATCCGACCAAACACAATAGGTGACTATAGTTGTATAGGGAATAACCTTCCGAGGTTATACCTTATGGTCACTTCGTTTAGTTAGTTGTATGATAAGTAGTTTATTATGCCTTAGGAAAATTACCAAAATGCCCTTTTTACGCGTAAATTCATTTTAAGCATATGTAACCTAAATGATTACATCTAAACTGATTAGGTAACATTATTAGACATGATATGGCATATAATACTTTTCATAGGACTAATTAGGCGGTCCGAACGCGTTTCACGCAAACGACGCGTTAAAGTAGCGTAAACTACCTAAACGGGTCGTAATGGGTCGTAAGCACTTAGGTTAGGTTTCGTTTTAGTATGTAGGCTTTGTTAAACCATATCATACGAGTTCCAATACTCATTTGGTTTACAAAACCTCATTCCATCTTAACTTCCGATTTAGGTCCGGTTATTAACGTAGTTACCTATATTAGGTGCCGTTTGATTTCCGTGATCCTTCTAGCTTTGCTTGGTTGTTGTTCAAGACTTCTAAGCACCCTCAAGTGAGTACATAGTCCCCTCTTTTACTGTTTTTCAAAAATTTTGGGGTGAAACACATGTGCCTACTTGTTACTTTGCTTTCCATGTTTTCATATCATATACTTGTTATGTTCATTAGTACACTATTAATACATGATTTCATTATGTTTTTGCTATGTATTTCCATTTAGTGCATACTTAGTACATCGTTTTACATTACATTACATGCTACGAATGTCCATTTAGTGCATACTTATTTTACATTTCATTTCATGCTATGTATGTTCATTTAGTGCATACTTAGTACATCATTTTACATCACATTTCATGGTATGTATGTCCATTTAGTACATACTTAGTACATTATTTTACATTACATTACATTTCATGCTATGTATGTCTATTTAGTGCATACTTAGTACATTATTTTACATTTCATTTCATGCTATGTATGTCCATTTGTTGCATACTTAGTACATTATTTTCATAAAACATGCTTACATTTTTGTATGACATTTGGTTTGTTTAAATGGCTCAAAAATACATTCATTAACATTAGCTACACTGTTCGTTAGTAGGTAGTGGTACCATAGGAATTGACAACTCCCGTTCCTGACATCCTAGGTATGTTTGGATGAAAGGAATGACCGAATTCGATACACATAACTCAGATAAACCTTTAATTCGTTTAAGGGTTTATCGCCACAGTCTCAAGGCTTGAATGTATGCATTTTCACAATACAGCATAGATGTTTGTATCAGTAAAGCATGCATTATTCTACAAAACATAAATTTTGATTATAATTTATCAATTGCATTGTTTTGTACATTTCTTTCTTATAGGGTCGAGTAAATGCTTTTAATCAATAAAGGCTTTTTATTTACTCTACATTACATATGTTTACACAATAACATTTCAACATTTGTTTAAACATTACATTTATTTATACATGAACATTTTTACATTGGTGGTTTGTTTGGGTAAGTGATTTAAGTAACGAGACGTGTGTAATATGATAAAAGCATGGTGGATACGCCGCTGGTACTTCCTATATATAAGTGCTTTTATAGTATTACATATCGTAGCGTTATTTAAACCATTTCAAGTTAAACATAATACATTTTTACACTCATATCATATCTTCATGAAACATTGTTTTACAAACAACATATTTTATACAAACTCATTTTACTTGTTTATTCATTTCATTATGCATTGTTCTTTTATATTATCTGATTTCTTATCACTTTTCTATGATTATAAAAGAAAACATTTTACAAGGATCGTGACTTACTTTTGTTAAACATCTTTTTCTAAACTTATAAGTCATGAATCCTAAATCAATAAAACCTATGTATCTCACAGGCATTTTTATGCTGACGTACCTATTTTCACATGTGTTTCAGGAAATGATGCATAGGATTGATCAAGATACACTTAGGCAGACTCGGGCCTTCGTGACAATAAAAGATGCAAGACTAGTTAATTATGTTATGCTTCTTTGTTGTTAAGACATTGTAACTCTTTTAATCAATAAAACAAAATTTCAAATTTCCATGTGTTATGAAACACTGATTCTGTTACAACACTCCCCGACGTTTCCGCCACGATTTGTTGATTTACGTGGTCGGGGTGTGACATCAGATGGCACCGTTTGAGGCATTATACGGAAGGAGATGTCGGTCGCCTATTGTGTGGCACGAGATCGGGCATTCGCAATTAACCGGTCCCGTACTATTGCAAGAAACAACTGACAAAATCCTCCAAATTCGAGACAATCTGCTGAAAGCTCGGAGTCGTCAGAAAAGTTACGCCGATAGACGACGCAAGCCCCTTGAATGTCACACCCCCAAAATACCACAAGCGGAGTATCACCGCAAGTAAAAGCCATTAGTCTTGTGTTGTGATTCCATGTAGCTCGACCCATGACCACTCCAGCTCCCCAGACAGCAAGTTCCAATGATATATACCTAAAGGCCTGCAAGGCATGTAATAACGAATCAACAACAAAGTTGAGCGAGTTCACAGTTGGGTGTTCGTTTTAAGTTGTTTCAAAAACATAGTGTTTCTTTAGCTGGCTTACTTGCCGTGGGGGTTACCCCATAGTTAAAAATATGATTAACCAATTCCTTCTTTCCCAAACCATAATCAGTGGGGGCTTCCCCATGTGAACCACTAGACCCGTTTACCATATCGACCACTGACTAAAGTAAGTTGGTGCCCTGACGTCAATGTCTATCATCATTGACTAGTGCCCAAATCCATTAGTTCACGCTCGTCCTCTGCGGCACGGTGTGAGGCTTGTCAAACCTAAATAGCATTGTCTAACTAATGACCCGCTCGCCATTGGCCCGGCGATTAAGTCGATATAAAAGGAGGGACTTCATGATAGAAAGTTTTGGTCTAGTATCCGTGTTGTCACCCTTCAGTAAAGAGGGTGTGTACGAAATCCCCAAACCAGGAGATTACGTAGGTTCCAAATTAATTCCTTATTACATGTTGTCACCCTTCAATAAAGAGGGTCTGTACGTGTTCCAAACCAGGATATCACGCAGTTTTAGTTTAAATCCTTTACCCATTCCCAACCCTTGGGAATCCCATGCCTTGTGGAAAGTGTGAACTCACCTTGGTTTGCTCGGTATGTTTTAGTTACTCGCACACACTAAATCAGTCAAAGCCTATAATGTTCATGTACACGAAATTAGTTTACGTTCACGTTCTTCGCATATAACTTGTAATCATAATATCCATTCTAGCAGTGATCTCCGAATAGCACATAACAGTTATACCAACTCATTAAGACCCACAATTCACATGCAACAATAAAGACTTCTCATACAACGTCCGACATACCAGATATGCTCACATATGAGTCTGACACTTAATGTCATGAATTGTCATGACATGGAACAATCACTTGACAATAACGAAATCTAATGATTTCTTAAAATCACCACCAACAACTATAATCAACTATCACCTTATTGGGCCGATTTATTTAGTGGACATGAAGTAATAATGATGCATTGGGTTGAGAGTATATAGTGGACGATCATGAATCACTTAGTCACTTTAGCACGTTCGGCCCAAAACATGATATACCCATACATATTTCACTCACATATCCCTTAAAGTCCATTAATTAATAACCCACATGTAACTCCTAGTATGTAAAACAATCTCAGGACCCATTTACACAATGCATAGTCATTTACTAACATGATAAATTCATCACAACTACCCGATTAGCACAAGACCTATCATTCAAATCTAAGTTTCACATAAACATAAAAGTCTCATCATGTGGTCTTTAATTCTAGATGATATCCTATCCAACCGATTGCACTAGACCCGAGAATCTCCACCTGCTAAACTCTAGTACACATACACCCAAAATAATAATTGTTCCACCCATGTGAATTTGATGCATGCTTAGATCATGGGTGGACCCCCAAGACTTCCCACCCACGTGAACAGCAAGTCCAGAAATCCCATCCATACTATTAGTCAAAATATCTTGTCATACTATCATGCACCAAAACTAGGAAATAAATCACCCACAACCAGTATGAAATCGGGTCCCACATCATGATCAAGTTGCAACATGAATTTAATATTATGGCAGATCTATTAATAATTTAAGAAATACTCAGCAAGGTTTATCATAATATGACCCTAACATAGTTTATCATGCAAGAACGTGATTCACACAACACAAGTTTCATACGTTTTTCACATAACAAGATCACACAAAGAAACAATCAACATAACAGTGAATCTACTAACCTACGGCTGGCTTAAACAGGATGATGTCTTCGATGGTGGGGGGTCTACTGACGTCGCACATCCAAGGGAATGGTAGGGTTTCTTTTTGAGTATTTGTTAAACAACAACCTAATCATACTCTAAATAATAGAGATTTTGGGGGCGGATACTTCCTTAACCGAACTGGGCTTTTTAATCCATTTGGTTTTCATAGGCTACAAGGGTTTGGGGGTGTGACCCACCTGATCACCGTTTACTTGAAACACTAAGATGTGGCCCACTTCTAGTACAGCCCAAATATACTAGTATGATTGTTTAACGAAGTTATCGTACGATTACAGAATTTTTACTAACACGGAACGTGTAACGCATAGAAGGGAAATGACGAGGAGTTAAGATCACAAGATAAAACGTTACTAACCTTGAAAGTTCGGGTTGTCACATTATCCCCAACTTGAAAGAAATTTCGTCCCGAACTTTAGCATGTGGTTACTGAGGAAGCTAGTTATGTTGCGTGTTTTCCTGGTTTTCCTGGGGTGTCACATCATTCCCGCGTTGGTTTGGAATTTCGTCCCGAAATTCCACAGTAGCTTCAGCCTCAGTAGTGGTTGCACTTATCTCAAACAACTGGGGATACTTGTGTTTCATTTGGTCTTCTCGTTCCCAGGTAAACTCTGGGCCACGACGGGAGTTCCAGCAAACTCGAACAATAGGTATCCTGGAGCGTTTGAGGATCTTGACCCCCCGGTCCAAGATTTCCACTGGTTCTCTGACAAAACGCCACCGCTCGTCGATGGTGAGCTCCTTGAAAGGAACTATGAGGGTTTCATCTGACAGGAACTTCTTCAGATTCGACCCAAGGAATACGTTGTGAACTCCACTGAGTTCTTCGGCTTGATTCAATTTGTAGGCCACCTTGCCAGTTCTCTCTGTGATTTTGAAAGGTCCAACATGTCGCGGGTTAAGTTTGCCTCGTTTACCAAAACGAACTACACCTTTCCAAGGTGAGACTTTAAGTAGTACTCGATCCCCAACCTGGAACTCGAGTGGTTTCCTGCGCTTATCAGCGTAGCTTTTCTGACAGTCACGAGTTGCCGCCATTCGTTGTCGTATCTGAGAAATCTTCTCTGTTGTGTCTACGATGAGTTCCGGGCCAGTGATTTGGTTGTTTTCAACTTCTGCCTAACAAAGAGGTTATCGGCACTCCCGTCCGTACAATGCCTAAAACGGAGCGACCTGGATGCTGGTGGGGTAACTGTTGATATACGAAAACCCCACTAAAGGTAGATGCCGCTTCCAGCCGTTACCAAAGTCGATTACACATGCTCGAAGCATGTCCTCAAGAGTTTGGATGGTGCGTTCAGTCTGCCCAGACGTGAGCCAAAGGATTTGTGCATCACTTGCCATAAATCAGATGCAAATCGTGGGTCGCGATCAGAGATAATGGAGGTTGGAACCCCGTGCCTAGCAACCGCTTCTTTCAGGTAGATGACTACAAGTGTAAAAAACTTATCCATTTCTTTGATGGCTAGAGAGTGTGCTGGTAACGAGAGACAATCAACGATCATCCAGGTGATATTGTTTCCGTTTTGAGTTGTAAGTAGACTAGTGACCAATTCCATGGCAGTCTGTTTTTGCTTTCCAAATAAGTGTTTCTGGTTGCTAACACTTCATCTTGACTTTCCCACAAGTCAAACATCATTCCCATTCTTAGCTAGATGGGCCTTCATGCCCGATTACCAGTACAGGGTTTATAAATCCCAACACCTCTCATCAAAACCCAGACGACTAGAATATCGAAGCCGGTGTGCTTTGCCCAACACGAGTTCCTTACAGTTGCCGTAAAATGAGATCCACACGCGTTCCATGAGGTAGCGAGTATCGTCTGACCTGCCAAGGTTGCTTCTCCAAGCCCCACATGGGTTCAACTTGATAATCCCGTTCCTTTAGTTCTCCAGTTTGAACATGGCGAGTCGGATCAGGTAAGCTAGAGTCGATAGTGAGCTCCAAGGCTCGTGCACGTTCAAGTTTCAAAGTTGTAATCATCCTAAAGTTCCATCCAACGATGTCATTACTGATTTAGTTCTTTCGAAACCAGGGTACACGGGAGGCCCTTGTGATCGGTCTAAGTAACGCATTCGGTACCATCCAAGTAATGCCTCCAAGTAAGTCCAAAGACCACGGTTTCCACCATTGGTTGTGTGTCGTGCAGTTCCTCTTTGTAACTCCATTACTTAAGTTATCACTCTCTCGTGTTGCGTCGACGTGTAACTGGGACTCTGATTCGAACCATAATGATATACCATTGAATCACCCGCACCCTCGGGTAAAGACGATGCTTAGTGCATTGCAGACTTCGGATTCGAAAGCTGAAAAGACGTCCTCCTATTCTGTCTTTCACGAACACAGCACCCGGCTGTGCTAAAGAGATTTAAGCTACGCGACCTTCGAAAATCCTGTGATTAATCTGCGATAGTATCATGCAGGACCAAGAAAATGCTGCATCCTTGAAGGACTCTTTGGTGTCGATCAGTTCCCAACCAAAACGGGCCTTAGCGAGATCCACGTGCATTCCCACTTCTTTGAATATATGACCCCAAAGGGTACCTCTCGAATCCAGAAGTTACATTTATCAATACTTCGCGCGGTGTGGCTCCTCCCTCAGGAGCTCTCAAATAAGATACAAAGCTATCCATGATGTTCTTTTCTCTTGGAAAAGATTCAAAACGTCATCCAATAGCATGGTCGGTTCACATGATCCATAAAGCTGCGGGTGTGATGATTACTCCAAAGGTCATGGAATACAAGGTCGTATGGCCGAATTGCGTCTGATAAGTCGCTTTAATAACATTCTCCCCTTGGACTTCCATCTGATAATAGTTCGCTCGTAAATTAATCCTCGAATGAAAGCTCGTCCCTTGCAACTAGTCGACAGGTTGTCAATACACTGTCGAAGCAAACGGTTCTCAACTGTCGCCTTGATGAGTTCTCGAGAATCAGTACACACACAAAAAGGCTTATCCTAACGGATATAACTGGGGCTTCCCAAAGTGAAAAACTAGGTTCGACCAAACTCCTGTCCAACAGTTCTCGTAGTAGCTTATATAGTTCTTGCAACCCTCCTGGTGCAAGACGGTAAAAGTACGAGTATTCGGAGCTGCCTCTGACGTGAGATCAACTGGGATTCCGTCTAACAGTTGTGGTAGTAAACCTGAAAGTTCCTCGAATAGCATACTGAGATGAGTCATAACAATTGGTGGATCCTCGATCCTATTTTCCTTAGCCTTATCATCAGAAATGGTTGCTAACATAGCGAGGTCATCCCTCCGTAGACACTTCTGGGCCCTCATAGCTGGAATGGCTCTAACCCTTGCACCCCTCTGACACTTTAGAACACACAACGGTTCTCCACACCAACTTTCTCCTCGCTAGTATATCTGCACGATCTTTGGATAACCAATCCACACTAATTGCTGTATTGTAGCCATCAAGAGTAGTAGAAGGAAGGTCGATGTCGAACGCTTGTCCCACAAGGTCGAATTTGCATCCCAACAAACATACGAGATTTCGTTTTTCTTGCCATTAGCCGATTCCACAACAGGTTCGGTTTCAAGAAGCATCAGGGTTAAGTAGAACAGAGACAAAGCGATTCGTTACCAAAAACGTGTAGGCCACCATGTGGTTATAATCCTGGCGTCGCCCACGCCAATCCTAAATGCCCTTCCACGAGCATTATTTCCAGAGTTGTTATTGTCATCGTTCCCTTGGTTGTTGTCGTCTTGATTCTAACAACGGCCAATCCATGTCGTAGGCACCTTTATTTCCATACTGTAGGCCATGGTTACAAATACCTTGATGTCGCCGTGACTGTTGACTCTAACGTCGTTGCTTGAAACGAAGCCCTACGATTTTTCACCAACCAAGTCCATCTTTTCACATTCTGTGCCACGTCCTATCGCGCTACACACTGTGCTGGTAGTCACACAATCCACACTATAATCTGTTGTCATCGCTTATGTCCCGATTGATTCATAAGAGTTGACTCCCATAAGTCGCTAACTAGGGTTAGGGATTCTGTTGAAGTCAATCTGCTGGTGTTCGTTGCCGGTAACCAGGGTCGTCCTAATACTGAGGTCGGTAAGGTACTACCCTCCTACCCTCATCCTCTTGTCCATCGTTCTTGCAAGTTGATTGAGTAATACACAGTATGTTCCAGAGTGTTGCAGAAGTGATCACACTTCGGGTTCTAAGACGTCAGTACATTGAGTTCCAGCAAACAAAGAGGAGTGAGAGAGGTATAGACTAATCATTGACGCTGCGACATCCAACTCAGGGACGTTCGTACAAGCACCTAACATCCTACACAGTTCGTTAGGCGTTCAGATGGGTGTTCAGGTGATACTCGATAGCATCAAGATTCGTAAGAATTTAGAGTGGAGTGAAAAGATCACGTTCAAGTAAGAGACAATCACTGCTATGACTCTTATAGACTGTTGTGTTTTACATCGATCAAATAACAGAACGGAACCCCTTTTTCACTTGTTAAGCCTCACTGGGACTCGCATGCACCCCACATTATTATTATGTGTGCACGCACAATAATATTGTGATTTGCATGCTCATCTCAGCTCCTCTTAACTCATGTCAAATGGTTCCTCGAACTCGAGTAGGAAACAAAGAGCATCACGAAGCGTAAGTCTTGAAGGTTTAGGGAAATACCACCCTATCAGTCACATAACACATGCAAGTAGTACATGATTTCATACTGTTGTGCTAAACGTGCAATCACATGCAATATCATATGTAAGTGTTCACTAGTTATGCAGTACAATAAGTATACGAGAGACGAACCTTGCAATCTGGAGCTGAGTGTCATGGTCGTATTCACGTTTTTAGAACTGTTCGGTTATAGTCTGGTTTTACAAAAACGTTTTTCCCCTTTATAAAACCAAGTTCACTATAACCAATGGCTCTGATACCAATCTGTCACACCCCCAAAATACCACAAGCGGAGTATCACCGCAAGGAGTGTGACGTACCAGGATCTAGTCACCAATCACATTGAACTCATAGTTATATTTAAATAAAGTTTTCATCTATTAACATTAAATGTTAGAACGTTACAAATAATTCACAGTATACAGCGGAAGCGTAATTTATTCGTTAAGTGTTTATGAACCACATGTAAAAGCCATTAGTCTTGTGTTGTGATTCCATGTAGCTCGACCCATGACCACTCCAGCTCCCCAGACAGCAAGTTCCAATGATATACACCTAAAGGCCTGCAAGGCATGTAATAACGAATCAACAACAAAGTTGAGCGAGTTCACAGTTGGGTGTTCGTTTTAAGTTGTTTCAAAAACATAGTGTTTCTTTAGCTGGCTTACTTGCCGTGGGGGTTACCCTATAGTTGAAAATATGATTAACCAATTCCTTCTTTCCCAAACCATAACCAGTGGGGGCTTCCCCATGTGAACCACTAGACCCGTTTACCATATCGACCACTGACTAAAGTAAGTTGGTGCCCTGACGTCAATGTCTATCATCATTGACTAGTGCCCAGATCCATTAGTTCACACCCGTCCTCTGCGGCACGGTGTGAGGCTTGTCAAACCTAAATAGCGCTATCTAACTAATGACCCGCTCGCCATTGGCTCCACGATTAAGTCGATATAAAAGGAGGGACTTCATGATAGAAATTTTTGGTCTAGTATCCGTGTTGTCACCCTTCAGTAAAGAGGGTGTGTACAAAATCCCCAAACCAGGAGATTACGTAGGTTCCAAATTAATTCCTTATCACATGTTGTCACCCTTCAATAAAGAGGGTGTGTACGTGTTCCAAACCAGGATATCACGCAGTTTCAGTTTAAATCCTTTACCCATTCCCAACCCTTGGGAATCCCATGTCTTGTGGAAAGTGTGAACTCACCTTGGTTTGCTCGGTATGTTTTAGTTACTCGCACACACTAAATCAGTCAAAGCCTATAATGTTCATGCACACGAAATTAGTTTACGTTCACGTTCTTCGCATATAACTTGTAATCATAATATGCATTCAAGCAGTGATCTCTGAATAGCACATAACAGTTATACCAACTCATTAAGACCCACAATTCACATGCAACAATAATGACTTCTCATACAACGGCCGACATACCAGATATGCTCACATATGAGTCTGACACTTAATGTCATGAATTGTCATGATATGGAACAATCACTTGATAATAATGAAATCTGATGATTTCTTAAAATCACCACCAACAACTATAATCAACTATCACCTTATTGGGCCGATTTATTTAGTGGACAAGAAGTAATAATGATGCATTGGGTTGAGAGTATATAGTGGACGATCATGAATCACTTAGTCACTTTAGCACGTTCGGCCCAAAACATGATATACCCATACATATTTCACTCACAAACCCCTCAAAGTCCATTAATTAATAACCCACATGTAACTCCTAGTATGTAAAACAATCTCAGGACCCATTTACACAATGCATAGTCATTTACTAACATGATAAATTCATCACAACTACCCGATTAGCACAAGACCTATCATTCAAATCTAAGTTTCACATAAACATAAAAGTCTCATCATGTGGTCTTTAATTCTAGATGATATCCTATCCAACCGATTGCACTAGACCCGAGAATCTCCACCTGCTAAACTCTAGTACACATACACCCAAAATAATAATTGTTCCACCCATGTAAATTTGATGCATGCTTAGATCATGGGTGGACCCCCAAGACTTCCCACCCACGTGAACAATCAAGTCCATAAATCCCATCCATACTATCAGTCAAAATATCTTGTCATACTATCATGCACCAAAACTAGGAAATAAATCACCCACAACCAGTATGAAATCGGGTCCCACATCATGATCAAGTTGCAACATGAAATGAATATTATGGCAGATCTATTAATAATTTAAGAAATATTCAGCAAGGTTTATCATAATATGACCCTAACATAGTTTATCATGCAAGAACGTGATTCACACAACACAAGTTTCATACGTTTTTCACATAACAAGATCACACAAAGAAACAATCAACATAACAGTGAATCTACTAACCTACGGCTGGCTTAAACAGGATGATGTCTTCGATGGTGGGGGGTCTACTGACGTCGCACATCCAAGGGAATGGTAGGGTTTCTGTTTGAGTATTTGTTAAACAACAAACTAATCATACTCTAAATAATAGAGATTTTGGGGGCGGATTCTTCCTTAACCAAACTGGGCTTACACGCCCATACAAGTGGGCTGCCACCACACACGGTAACACTGCCAACTCAATGGGCCATGGTGGCGGTTTGGGCCTTTTAATCCATTTGGTTTTCATAGGCTACAAGGGTTTGGGGGTGTGGCCCACCTGATCACCGTTTACTCGAAACACTAAGATGTGGCCCACTACTAGTGCGGCCCAAATATACTAGTATGATTGTTTAACGAAGTTATCGTACGATTACATAATTTTTACTAGCACGGAACGTGTAACGCATAGAAGGGAAATGACGAGGAGTTAAGATCACAAGATAAAACGTTACTAACCTTGAAAGTTTGGGTTGTCACACTGAACAAGGCAAGAACCTTACTAAACCATTCCCTTAACCCCCGACCAGGTAGCCAACATGCTTCTATATAGACCGTAGAGACATGAATGATGCAATCTTTTACTTTATATAGACAGAAAAGTAACGCCAAGACACCACAGACAAATGATAAAGAAAATTCACCTTCAACATAAGAAACTAGTTATTAAAGTCATTAATACAAAACCAAATAAAAAGTGCCCAAAGATTAAAAATCAAAAGTAATACATAAAAGACTTGTCTTCACCAAGTGATGTAAGAGGCTTAACCAAACATGGCCTTTGATTGGTAAGAACTCTTACTATCAATCGCGGATCCCGAGACTACTACACACTTTAAAGATGGATGATGGTGGTGGGTGTTGATGGTGTAGTGGTGGTGGCAAAGAGGGAGAGTAGTGGTTTGCCAAGGGATGCCTTTGAAGTGAGCCAAGCACCCCTATTTATAGCCTGCACAGAGCTCTGGCCATGGCCCCGTATCCAGTGGGCACGCCCCTGTGGCCAACCTTTTATCTTCCTTCATTAAATGCAGTTGTCAGCAGAGGGTCCCACACAGCCCCGTGTCCAGTGCGCACGCCCCAGTGGTCAGAATCGTATGTGTACTATCAAGATTTTGCAAGATTCTTCGTATCTTTGCGTTGACAACGCCCCGTGTTGAGCTGGGCACACCCCCGTGGTGGGCGTAGAAGCTTCTACAGGTTTGTCTTTTCTGCAAGCTCCTGACCACTCCCCCGTGTCCAGTAGACACAGCCCTGTGGTCAGTCCTCTGTTGTCTTGTTTTTGCTTTGGGGATGCTGCCGAGGGGTCGGGCATGTCATGTTTATTCCTTTTCTTTGTATTTATGTTGGTTTTGGCTGTATATTTGTTCCTTTTGCTCGTTTAAGCTCATTGGTAAATTCAAAAGGAAGACAAAAACACACTTTTTCCAACATTAGTACTAAAAAAGGGTTAGTTTTATGACTCATTTGATGTAATTTATCTGTTACATTTTGCACACATCAAATACCCCCACACTTGAATCTTTGCTTGTCCTCAAGCAAAACTCCTTAATATGTGGCTTTACACACCCAAATGAAAGAGGTAGAAGATAAGTTTTGGGCTTATCTTGAGTGTCGGGAATCCAAGATCTTCTATTGGGTTTTATTTTTATTTTATTTACAATCCTTTTCGTCCTGGTTTATTTAGAACAATTCATGAGAAAAATTACTTATTTGGGCATAACATGCCTCTTTAAAATTCCATTTATATACAAGTTCACATACCTCACGGGAGATCACTCAACACTCGGCCGAAGATGTACTTATGTGAAACATTTGAGACCGACATGGAACTTAATTCTACCATATGCTTGTCAAGCCATCAAACCTCCTCCTTTTTAACTATAAACCTTTGTAAATATCAAGAGGACTTTGGGAAAGGGTTAGGCTTGGGCTAAGGGTAGGTGGTTTTGGTTAGTGGTTAGTAAAATTGGCGAAAAACGTAAAAAGCGTCGGTTGTCATAAAACTTTTTGTTTTTGTGACTTTTATTCAAACTAAGCACATTCAAACAAAGTTTCTTTGAGGAACTTGTTTGTTTATTACAAGACTTTCATTTTTTTATAAAGAAATGTTATAAGATAACCGAGCTTTTTACTAAAACAAAGGGGTTGAAAAGAAAAAGGTTTTGGTGGGTAAAGGGTCTTTTTTTGTGGGTTTTGAAATGAAAATGTTTAGTCTCAAAGGGGTTAACAAGGGGGATTTTAGGTAGGTGATAAAAAAATGAAAGATAATGGTGTTGAAAGGAAAATGGGTTAGTCCTAATGCATCCATCATTTACTTACTTGGGTTCAATGTGACACCTGTGTTTGTAATCATTGTAAACTGTTATGTTATCAATAAAACAATGTTATTTAGTCCCAATGTTTGTTTGTTTATGTTTGATATTTTTCATGTTTTCGTTTTTGTTCAATTTCAAACTCTATATCGCTTTCTGGAGAGTTATATGCAAACTGGTGCGTAAACATAGTCAGTTTAACACGAAAAATACTCCGGAACATCAACATATACTTAACATACCTTAAAAAACCTTTACATAACTTAGGAATAAGTTTTGAAGGCTTTGGTATGGCAAAATCAAGTTAATTCGCCTACAGGGACTAAATTCGACAAACTGTGAAAGTATGACGATTCGTACTAGAACAGACATTCCGGAACATGACCATAAGTTAAACATACCATAAATATCCTTTACATAGCTTAGAAATAGGCTTTGAGGGGTTCGGTGTGCTAAAATAAACTTTTGGGTCATTCAGGGACTAAAAGCGTAAAAAAGTGAATAAGTTTGCATTTTCGCGCATAACTTACATTCTGAATACATCCGGGCATCCAAAAATTTATGTAAGCATTAAAATATTTTATTTTAGTGTTTTGAATAAGAAAAATCCATTTGTCGCGCAATTTGGACCGTTTTTGCGTCCGTTACGACTTCCGTCGTAATTAACCGAACAACGCAACCGTACGGTCAAACGAACCGACATCCGAGATAATTTTGAGCATGTTTCATATTCCCTATGCTTTAACATCCTTGTGAAGCTTAAAAATGGGTTTGACGGGTGTTAGAGGTGCCAAAACACGACCATACGCAGACAGGGGCCAAAATTGTCAACTTTTGAAAGTTGCTGATCTGCAGATAGCATACGGACCGTAAGCCATACTCCATACGGTCCGTAAGCCAGTGTTAGACAGCAGAAAATGCAATCCAGCTGTTCCACACTTGTGCAAATGGTTTTGGGCAATACTAGGGGCTCCAATGGTTTTGTAAATCAGTGGGCTTGATGTGTACGGCTTAGATCAAAGCTCGGTTTACGAGGAACGATCTTAACGGTCCTAAGAAATCTATAAATACCCCTCAAGTTCACAACTCAAAACCCACACCTTTGAATCTGAATTTGTTCTCTAAGTTGATGTGTTTATCACTTCATTACCTGAGAATATTCGGATCAAAACTTCCATTCTTGGACCCGTTGTAAGTCCTCTTTCGTTCTCTTAGCGTTTCTGCATTTTTAGCGTTTTTGCATTGACCAGTTTATGGTGAACATGAAGGTCGGTTAAACTTCGCAACGTGAGCGTAATCACGATGGTTATAGTCCCTTGTGACTATACCTACTGATTACCACGTTATCTAGGCTCAGTGACGAGTCGTAGTTTCGGCCAAAATACGTATTCTTGCGTATTTTGCAACCAAACTACTTTTGGGTATCAAGACCCTTTGTCTTGATACCAAACTTGTTTTCTAACTTAGTTAAGCATGTTTTAACATGCTTAGCTCGTCACTTTTAGTTTTGTGCTTGTCTAGGGTCGTAAAGGTAAGCGATCTAATCAATCGCTTATACTTTCGAACCCGACCCATTTGGTCGATCATTAAGATCCGACCAAACACATTAGGTGACCATAGCATATAGGGAATAACCTTCCGAGGTTATACTTTATGGTCGCTTCGTTTAAGTAGTTGTATGATAAGTAGTTTGTATGCCTTAGATAAATTACCAAAATGCCCTTTTTACGCCAAAATTCATTTTTAAGCATATGTAACATAATTTTTGATATCTAAACTGATTTGGCAACAATATTAGACATGTTAAGGCATATTTTACTTATCATAGGACTAGTTAGGCATTCCGAACGCGTTTTACGCGAACGACGCGTTAAAGTAGCATAAGCTACCTAAACGGGTCGTAATGGGTCGTAAGCACTTAGGTTAGGTTTCATTTTAGTATGTGGGCTTTGTTAAACCATATTGCATGAGTTCTTACACTCATTTGGTTTACGAACCCTCATGCTACCCGATCCCCCGAATAAGTCCGTTTATTAACATAGTTACCTATATTAGGTGCCGTTTGATTCCGTGATCTTCTAGCTTTGCTGGGTGGTTATCTTAGGACTTCTAAGAAATCTCAAGTGAGTACATAGACCCCTCTTTTACTGTTTTTCAAACATTTTGGGGTGAAACACATGTGCCTACTTGTTACTTTCGTGCTTTCCTGTTTTTCACATCATATACTTGCTATGTTCATTAGTACACTTATAGTACATGATTTACATACATTGTTTTGCTATGTATGTTTACTTAGCATACTTAGTACATTGTTTTACTTTACATTTATGCTATGTATGTTGGCTGAGCATGCTAGCACATTGATTTACATGACTTTTCTGCTTTGTATGTTAACTTAGCACACTTAGTACATTGTTTTCATATAACATGTTTACATTCGGTATGACATTTGGTTTGTACAAAAGGGACTTATATACGTTCATTAACATTAGCTACGCCGCTCGGTAGTAAGTAATGGTACCATAGGACTTGACAAATCCCGTTCCTGACATCCTAGGTTTGTTTGGCTGTAAGGAATGACTGAATCCGAACACATTTCTTTTGATAACCTTGACTTAGGGTTATCCGTCTGTCTCAAGGCTTGTATGTATGCGTTAACTTACCACATAAGTGTTTGTATCATTAAAACATGCATTTACTTTGCAAAACATAACTTTTTGATATATTCAAAATACTTTGTTTTGTACATTTTTACATTTGGTTTATGTAACAACACATTACTTACCATACATAACAATTGTTACACATTACTTGACTACATTTGGACTTTCAACATTTGATATGGCTTATACAAGGACTTTCTGACAATTGGTTTAAACATAGACTTTATACATTGGTGGTTTGTTTAAGTGACTTAAGTAACGAGATGTGAGTAGTATGATACAAGCATGGTGGATACGCCGCTGGTACTTCCTATATATAAGTGGTTGTATTATACTACATATCATAGCATTATTTAAATCATTCATTTTGGACTTATACATTTTACACAAGTAACATGCTTTTCACAAGACTTTGGTTTACAAAACAGTTCATTCTATACAACTCATTTTACTTGGTTATTCATTTAACCATATATTATTCTTTTAATTATACATATCATCTGATCTTATTTCTTTTCAAATGATTTACAAAACAAAACAATTTACAAGGTTCATGACTAAATCTTATTAAACATTTTCTTAAACTTAAGTCATGAATCCTATTTTCACAAAACCTATGTATCTCACAGGCATTTTTTTGCTGACGTACCTATTTTCACATGTGTTTTCAGGAGCTGTTGCTTAGGATGATGATAGTCATATTAGGGCGGACCTGTGCCTTAGTGACTTAAAACGAAGCAAGAACTAGTTTAATTATGTTATGTACTCTTTATTTCCTGTTTTAAGACAATGTAACTCTCTTGTTTGATAAATAAAATATAACTTAAATTGCCATGGTTATGAAACAATTAATTCTGTTACAACACTCCCCGACGTTTCCGCCACACTTTGTTGTTTTACGTGGTCGGGGTGTGACAGAAGAGTTGGTATCAGAGCCAATGGTTATAGGGAATTAGGTTATTAGTAATGCTTTGACCTAGACTATAACTTTCTAGGACCCCAACACAAGTTATCTTGTGTTTAGATCTTAAAACATGCACTTCACCTATCCTTAGGTGATAACCACAACGAGAACATCAATTCCGAATCCGCTTTGAAAATTAATCACCTATTCTTGGATGATTGATTACTAGATTTTGAACCCTCTATTACAAGGTTTTGAACCCCTTTGAATTTTCAAAATCTCGTCAAAGTTTTAGGTTTTGAATAGTATGAACACGTGCAAACTGGAAGAGTGAATGCCTGTACCCTGGGTTTTCTGTCTAAGGCTATAGTGTTCGTACAAATCCACATAATCGGACCAGTCACTCTTACCTGGGAACTCTTGGGGTGAGTGTTCACTTATAGGCGAGCATGTCTTCGCGGTACATTATTTTTGACCCATTTACTTTGATTAGTCACAATGTGTTGTTTCTTTGCCTTGTGGTAACGAACAAATGACCACCATCTTTGCTGTTGTCAATTTTTGTATCATCTCATTCTTTTCATCCAATCATCTCACTCGTTTCCTTTCATGTTTCCTCTTTTAGAATGCCTCCTCGACGCGACAATCAGATAACAAATGCTGAACTGGCAGAAATCATCGCGCAGCAAATGGCTGCTGCTTTTCCAAATCTTATTGCTCAACTGAACCAAGCCAACAACAACAATCATGCTCCATGCAATTTCAAGAGTTTTAGTTCGGCTAAGCCACACAAGTTTAGTGGTACTGAAGGAGCAACTGGGCTCCTACAATGGTTCGAGAGCACTGAGAGTACGTTTTGCCACGTTCAGTGTCCTGATAATCGCAAGGTTGAGTTTGCTTCCAGTGTGTTTCAGAAGAGGGCTCTTACATGGTGGAACGGGGTTATGAGAGACCGCGGTGCTGAGGTTGCTTTAGCACAGACTTGGGCCGAACTTAGGGCCCTTATGATGAAGGAGTTTTGCCCTCGTCATGAGCTGCGAGCTTTGGAAAGGGAATTTGATGATTTGAAGCAAGATAGTGGCGAGCATCGGGCTTACACTGATAGGTATGAAGAATTGAGTCTGCTTTGCCTGACCATGGTTACCCCTCTTGACAAGGCTATCGAAAGGTACATCGATGGTCTACCTGACTCGGTGCAAGACATCATTACTGGTAGTAACCCTACCACAGTCCGTCAGGTTCAAAAGGGAAAGCTGCATAAAAAGGGTGACAAAGGTAAGAAGCAGGCGTCTGACAAAGAGGATGGCAAGAAAGGTAAAAACAAGAAGGGAAATGATTTTGGTTCCTCAAAGGGGTCTAGGAAGCGAAAGGCTTCCCAAAACTATGCCGTTACTGCACAGGCTCAAGCTGCACCAAATCAGCCTGCGCAACCACTCGCCAAGAGGCCTTATCTTGGCAACGCACCTTTGTGCAACAGGTGTAACGGCCAACACCTACCACATCTCCAATGTCGTCATTGCACTAACTGTAGAAGAAATGGTCATCTTGCCGCTACATGCCGCATTCCTGTCAACCAGAATCAGGCAGTTCAGAACCAAGCCCAACAAGTTGCTCAGCCTCTTGCTCAGTAACAAGGTCAAGCTGCACGACCTCATTTTCCTCTTGGTTCGTGCTACAATTGTGGGGATCTGACCCACTATAGAAACCGGTGTCCAAGACTAGCTAACGCTAATCCAAATCAGAATCAGGCTCAGTCTCGAGGTCGAGTCTTCAACATGAATGCACAAGAGGTGCAAGCAGACGATAATGTGGTTAACGGTACGTTCTTTATTAATAATCAGCCTACATCTGTTCTTTTTAATTCGGGTGCCGATAAGAGTTTTGTGTCATTATCTTTTGAGCCATTTCTTCGCACGTCTAGAACGAAACTAGGAAAACCCTTGACTGTAGAAGTTGCTAGTGGTGAACCCATTGTTCTTGATTCTATTCTTCGCAACTGCCAGTTGAACCTTAACAACCATCTTTTTCCTATCGACCTCACACCAATGCAACTTGGAAGCTTCGACGTTATAGTGGGTATGGATTGGTTAGCCAAGCATCACGCAGAGGTAGTTTGTTTCGAGAAGATTCTTCGTGTGCCGCTTTCGACAGGGGAGATCCTACAGGTTCGTGGTGAGAAACCTGCTGGTAGTCTCAAACTCATGTCTTGTTTTAAAGCTCGAAAGTATCTACAAAAGAACTATGTGGCCTTTTTGGCACATGTTGTAGCAGATTAGGGCAAAGGTAAGTCTATTCAAGATATCCCTGTTGTTCGGGATTATCCTGAAGTGTTTCCTGAAGAGTTACCTGGTCTACCCCTAGCACGTCAAGTCGAGTTCCGTATTGATCTCGTACCTGGTGCAAATCCCATTGCCAGATCCCCATATCGTCTTGCACCGTCTGAGATGCAAGAGTTATCTAAGCAGCTTCAAGAGCTCTCTGACAAAGGTTTTATCCGTCCTAGCTTTTCACCTTGGGGTGCTCCCGTTCTGATGTGCTGAACAAGAGTTAAAGCTAGGGTTAGATCTCAAGGTGATAGCTAATTCCAGACAGCGATCCCATCATGATGAGAGGGGGAGTCTGCCGAGGTTAGAGCCAAAGAGAAGATCCTAGTACATGTTAAAGAAAGAAAGGAGACTGATCAAGATTGAAGAATCGTCATGATGAAGACTCTCACTGAAGATTCCGTCAACATTCAAGGGGGAGTCTGTTGGTGCAGTTGTCTGTCGACTTCATCTTCGTTCGAGTCTTGGATTAGAAGAGAAGTTCGGGAAGCCCAGAGATTGATAAAGACTGAAGAATGAGAAGACTCGATACTTCAGACTCGTCAACATCCGAGGGGGAGTCTGTTACTGCATACGTCTGTCGACTTCGTCTTGTATCGAGTCTTATAATAGAATCGTTAGATCAGGGCACGTTATACGAGAAAATAGGAGAGTTTAGGGTGTATTTTAGGTGATTCCATTTGAAACTGACTTATGACATCTTCAAACGGAATAGCATATGTGATTCCGTTTGAAGCATGACATGCCACCTTCAAACGGAATAGCAACTCCTATAAATACCCTTCAAACGATTTCATTTGTAACCTTCTTGATTCCGACGCCGAGGTGCTGTCGAAGTGTCCCCAGCTTGTAAATTGTTCAGAGATCAATATACGAGACAGTTAATAGTGAATACAAGCTAAACAAAGACAGAATCAATGAATTCCGCCTCTGATTCTGTCTGAGCACTCTTTTGATCGACTCGTTAGGTCGTTTCACGATCTTACACTTTTTGTCAAGAAGAAGGATGGATCTTTTAGGATGTGTATCGATTATCGTGAGCTTAACAAGCTTACCATCAAGAATCGATATCCCCTACCTTGCATTGATGATCTCTTTGACCAGTTACAGGGCGCTTCTTATTTTTCAAAGATTGATCTGCGTTCTGGGTATCATCAACTTCGTGTGCATGAAGAAGATATTCCCAAGACAGCGTTCCGCACTCGTTATGGGCATTATGAGTTCACAGTTATGCCTTTCGGGTTGACTAATGCTCCTGCTGTTTTCATGGACTTAATGAATAGGGTCTGCAAGCCTTATTTAGATAAGTTCATCATTGTTTTTATTGATGACATCTTGATTTATTCTAAGACGCGAGCTGATCATGAGCAACATCTTCGTCTTACTCTGGAACTCCTAAAGAAAGAGCAACTTTTCGCCAAATTCTCCAAGTGTGAATTATGGCTTAAGGAAGTTCAATTTTTAGGACATATTGTCAATGAGCAAGGTATTCATGTAGATCCCTCCAAGATCAGTGCGATTAAGGATTGGGATACACCTACTACTCCTACTGAAGTTCGTTCTTTTCTTGGTCTGGTGGGTGATTATCGCCGCTTCATTGAAAATTTCTCAAAGATTGCAGTTCCTCTAACTGCTCTAACTCAGAAAAACAAACCCTTTGATTGGGGACCCAAACAAGAGGAAGCGTTTCAAAACTTGAAGCAGAAACTTTGTGATGCACCTATTCTGACTTTGCCTGAAGGCAATGATGATTTCGCCATTTATTGTGATGCATCTAAATTGGGTCTTGGCTGTGTTCTGATTCAAAGGAACAAAGTCATAGCCTACGCATCAAGACAGTTGAAGGTACATGAAAAGAACTACACCACTCATGATCTTGAGTTGGGTGCAGTTGTCTTCGCTCTTAAGATCTGGAGACACTATTTGTACGGTACAAAATGTGTGGTTTTCACGGACCACAAAAGTCTTCAGCATATCTTCAATCAGAAAGAACTCAACATGAGGCAACGACGTTGGGTTGAGCTTCTAAATGACTATGACTGCGAAATTCGCTACCATCCTGGTAAGGAGAATGTCGTAGCCGATGCTTTGAGTCGTAAGAAACGTACTAAGCTTCATTGTGTTCGTGTTCAATCTGATATTCAAGCTTGACCCGATATCCAAGCACGCATTTCTCAGGCTCAACACACTTGTGTTTCACAAGGTTTGATGGGTAAGGAGTTACCCTATCACATAACACCTGATCTGGAACAGAAGGACAATGGATCGTTTTATTTCATGGACCGTTTGTGGGTCCCAAGCCAAGATGATCTTCGCACCTTGCTTATGGATGAAGCCTATAAGTCTCGTTATTCTATTCATCCTGGCTCAGATAAGATGTATAAGGATCTTCATATTCAGTATTGGTGGCCTGGTATGAAGAAAGATATTGCCTTATATGTATCAAAATGCCTTACTTGTCTTAAGGTTAAGGCTGAACATCAACGTCCTTCTGGTTTATTGGAGCAACCAGAGATCCCAGTTTGGAAATGGGAAAACATTGCTATGGATCTGGTTACCAAACTTCCGCGTACAAAGAAAGGTCACGATGCCATCTGGGTAGTTGTTGATCGTCTTACTAAGTCAGCACATTTCTTACCAATCCGTGAGGATTTTTCTGCTGACAAACTTGCTAAAATCTATGTGGACGAAATTGTATCTCGACTTGGTGTTCCTTTGAACATCATTTCTGATAGAGATGCTCGCTTCAATTCTCATTTTTGGAGAACCATGCAATCTGCTATGGGGACCCAACTTAATCTGAGCACAGCTTATCATCCACAAACAGATGGTCAATCTGAAAGAACAATCCAGACTCTGGAGGATATGCTTAGAGCTTGTATGATCGATTTTGGTGGTAGTTGGGATTCACATCTTCCGTTAATTGAATTCTCCTACAACAACAGTTATCACTCCAGCATCAACATGGCTCCTTTCGAAGCTCTCTATGGTCGAAAATGTCGTTCACTAGTCTGCTGGAATGAGATCAGTGAGGCTCAGCTTACTGGACCTGCCCTCATTTTAGAGACAACTGATAAGGTTAAGAAAGTTCGTGATAACCTTCAGACAGCTAGAAGCCGTCAAAAGAGTTACGCGGACCAACGACGCAAGCCCTTGGAATTTCAAGTCGGTGATCGCGTATTACTTAAGGTCTCACCTTGGAAAGGTGTGATCATATTTGGAAAGAAAGGAAAACTTGCACCTAGATACGTTGGACCATTCAGGATCGTCGAAAGAATCGGTAAGGTAGCCTACAGACTTGAGTTACCTCCTGAACTTGGATATGTTCATCCAACCTTTCACGTGTCCAATCTCAAGAAGTGTCTTGCTGATGAGAACCTCCACATACCGCTTGATGAAATTCATGTGGACAACACGATGCATTTTGTTGAGAAACCTGTGGAAATCATGGAACGTGAGGTCAAGTGGCTCAAACGCAAGCGCATTCCATTGGTTAAAGTTCGCTGGAAACATGGACCTGAGTTTACTTGGGAACGTGAAGATCAAATGAAGGCGAAGTATCTGCATCTATTCTCACAAGTTTCCTCTAAATAAATTTCGGGACGAAATTTCCACAAGTAGGGGAGACTGTGACACCTGTGTTTGTAATCATTGTAAACAGTTCTGTTATCAATAAAAAAATGTTATTTAGTCCCAATGTTTGTTTGTTTATGTTTGATATTTTTCATGTTTTGGTTTTTGTTCAATTTCAAACTCTATATCGCTTTCTGGAGAGTTATACGCAAACTGGTGCGTAAACATAGTCAGTTTAACACGAAAAATAATCCGGAACATCAACATATACTTAACATACCTTAAAAAACCTTTACATAACTTAGGAATAAGTTTTGAAGGCTTTGGTATGGCAAAATCAAGTTAATTCGCCTACAGGGACTAAATTCGACAAACTGCGAAAGTATGACGATTCGTACTAGAACAGACATTACGAAACATGAACATAAGTTAAACATACCATAAATATCCTTTACATAGCTTAGAAATATGCTTTGAGGGGTTCGGTGTGCTAAAATAAACTTTTGGGTCATTCAGGGACTAAAAGCGTCAAAAAGTGCATAAGTTTGCATTTTCGCGCATAACTTACATTCTAAATACATCCGGGCATCCAAAAATTTATGTAAGCATTAAAATATTTTATTTTAGTGTTTGGCATAAGAAAAATCCATTTGTCGCGCAATTTGGACCGTTTTTGCGTCCGTTACGACTTCCGTCGTAATTAACCGAACAACGCAACCGTATGGTCAAACGAACCGACATCCGAGATAATTTTGAGCATGTTTCATATTCCCTATGATTTAACATCCTTTTGAAGCTTAAAAATGGGTTTGACGGGTGTTAGAAGTGCCAAAACACGACCATACGCACACAGGGGCCAAAATTGTCAACTTTTGAAAGTTGCTGATCTGCAGATAGCATACGGACTGTAAGCCATACTCCATCCCGTAAGCCAGTGTCAGACAGCAGAAAATGCAATCCAGCTTGATCCAGCTGTTCCACACTTGTGCAAATGGTTTTGGGCAATACTAGGGGCTCCAATGGTTTTGTAAATCAGTGGGCTTGATGTGTACGGCTTAGATCAAAGCTCGGTTTACGAGGAACGATCTTAATGGTCCTAAGAAATCTATAAATACCCCTCAAGTTCACAACTAAAAACCCACACCTTTGAATCTGAATTTGTTCTCTAAGTTGATGTGTTTATCACTTCATACCTGAGAATATTCGGATCAAAACTTCCATTCTTGGACCCGTTGTAAGTCCTCTTTCGTTCTCTTAGCGTTTCTGCATTTTTAGTGTTTCTGCATTGACCAGTTTATGGTCAACATGAAGTTCGGTTGAACTTTGGAACGTGAGCGTAATCACGATGGTTATAGTCCCTTGTGACTATACCTACTGATTACCACGTTATCTAGGCTCAGTGACGAGTCGTAGTTTCGGCCAAAATACGTATTCTTGCGTATTTTGCAACCAAACTACTTTTGGGTATTAAGACCCTTTTTTCTTGATACCAAACTTGTTTTCTAACTTAGTTAAGCATGTTTTAACATGCTTAGCTCGTCACTTTTAGTTTTGTGCTTGTCTAGGGTCGTAAAGGTAAGCGATCTAATCAATCGCTTATACTTTCGAACCCGACCCATTTGGTCGATCATTAAGATCCGACCAAACACATTAGGTGACCATAGCATATAGGGAATAACCTTCTGAGGTTATACCTTATGGTCGCTTCGTTTAAGTAGTTGTATGATAAGTAGTTTGTATGCCTTAGAAAAATTACCAAAATGCCCTTTTTACGCCAAAATTCATTTTTAAGCGTATGTAACATAATTTTTTATATCTAAACTGATTTGGCAACAATATTAGACATGTTAAGGCATATTTTACTTATCATAGGACTAGTTAGGCATTCCGAACGCGTTTTACGCGAACGACGCGTTAAAGTAGCATAAGCTACCTAAACGGGTCGTAATTGGTCGTAAGCACTTAGGTTAGGTTTCATTTTAGTATGTGGGCTTTGTTAAACCATATTGCATGAGTTCTTAGACTCATTTGGTTTACGAACCCTCATGCTACCCGATCCCCCGAATAAGTCCGTTTATTAACATAGTTACCTATATTAGGTGCCGTTTGATTCCGTGAACTTCTAGCTTTGCTGGGTGGTTATCTTTGGACTTCTAAGCAATCTCAAGTGAGTACATAGACCCGTCTTTTACTGTTTTTCAAACATTTTGGGGTGAAACACATGTGCCTACTTGTTACTTTCGTGCTTTCCTGTTTTTCACATCATATTCTTGCTATGTTCATTAGTACACTTATAGTACATGATTTACATTACATTGTTTTGCTATGTATGTTTACTTATCATACTTAGTACATTGTTTTACTTTACATTTCTGCTATGTATGTTGACTGAGCATGCTAGCACATTGATTTACATGACTTTTCTGCTTTGTATGTTAACTTAGCATACTTAGTACATTGTTTTCATATAACATGTTTACATTCGGTATGACATTTGGTTTGTACAAACGGGACTTATATACGTTCATTAACCTTAGCTACGCCGCTCGGTAGTAAGTAATGGTACCATAGGACTTGACAAATCCCGTTCCTGACATCCTAGATTTGTTTGGGTGTAAGGAATGACTGAATCCGAAAACATTTCTTTTGATAACCTTGACTTAGGGTTATCCGTCTGTCTCAAGGCTTGAATGTATGCATTAACTTACCACATAAGTGTTTGTATCATTAAAACATGCATTTACTTTGCAAAACATAACTTTTTTATATATTCAAAATACTTTGTTTTGTACATTTTTACATTTGGTTTATGTAACAACACATTACTTACCATACATAACAATTGTTACACATTACTTGACTACATTTGGACTTTCAACATTTGATATGGCTTATACAAGGACTTTCTGACAATTGGTTTAAACATAGACTTTATACATTGGTGGTTTGTTTAAGTGACTTAAGTAACGAGATGTGGGTAGTATGATACAAGCATGGTGGATACGCCGCTGGTACTTCCTATATATAAGTGGTTGTATTATACTACATATCATAGCGTTATTTAAATCATTCATTTTGGACTTATACATTTTCCACAAGTAACATGCTTTTCACAAGACTTTGGTTTACAAAATAGTTCATTCTATACAACTCATTTTACTTGGTTATTCATTTAACCACATATTATTCTTTTAATTACACATATAATCTAATCTTATCGCTTTTCAAATGATTTACAAAACAAAACAATTTACAAGGTTCATGACTAAATCTTATTAAACATTTTCTTAAACTTAAGCCATGAATCCTATTTTCACAAAACCTGTGTATCTCACAGGCATTTTTATGCTGACGTACCTATTTTCACATGTGTTTTCAGGAGTTGTTGCTTAGGATGATAATCGTGATATTAGGGCGGACCTGTGCCTTAGTGACTTAAAACGAAGCAAGAACTAGTTTAATTATGTTATGTACTCTTTATTTCCTGTTTTAAGACAATATAACTCTCTTGTTTGATAAATAAAATATAACTTAAATTGCCATGGTTATGAAACAATTAATTATGTTACAACACTCCCCGACGTTTCCGCCACTCTTTGTTGTTTTACGTGGTCGGGGTGTGACATTCAAGTTGGTAAGGACTGGGAATGTATCGTCGTGGCAAGTTCTAGAGTCGTAAGAACCAAGCGGCTATTCACACAAAAAATGAAAAATGAGCATTTAATTTAAAGATATATGCCTGTATGCTCAATAAAGGCTCAAAACTCACTTGTTGTGGGAATGGGTTTATAATGTGATCAAGTATATATAATCAAATTTTAATTAGATTTGTCATGCCTTTTCATAATTTTCTTATTTGATTCTTTTTATCACGACGCTATCGGTTGTAAATTTGTAAAAATATAACCATTTTATAACTTGTTATTCCCAAATTAAACCAAGACAAGTAAAAAAAATGAAAATTTTTGAAAAAATTTGGAGTAATTAGCAGTTCTAATAGAGTTTTGTGTAAGGCTTGTTATTAGGACTTGCGAGATTCAAGGTTTTAGCATCCCCCCCACCCAACTTAGAATACACATTATCCTCAATGTGTCCCAAAAATAAGTTTTTAGGTTGATTGAATGTGTAAAAGAGTGTTGAAAAACAAAACTTTGTGTTACTGGGCGTCTGGCCACGGCCCCGTGTTGGTCCGGGCATGGCCCCGTGGTCAGATCGCCAATAACAGAATTTAACAGAAGGCTGGTCACGGGGCGTGTTCAGCGAGCACAGCCCCATGGCAAGTTACCTGAACTTGGCAAATTTCTGCAGAGCCTGGGCACGGGGCATGTTGGGCTTAGCACGACCCTGTGTTGAACTTGCTGTACTGCTGGAGTTGTCGGGAGGCTCTGTTTTCATGCATGGGGTGTGGTTTTAACGTTCCCTTGGCAACCTCCACCTTTTCGAGTGTGTTTTATTCCTGAAAAGTAAAGCTAAACTATAAAATATAAAAGTTACGCTAAACTAAAAACTACGGATAGTTCCGCAGAATGCCTCCGAGGTGCGCCACGTTTATAAGGGTCATTGGCTAAACCCTAAGCCAGTCATATGTTACCCGAGCAGGATGTCTCGCATCCCGTTTTGCACCATCAGAGAGCGTCATCCAAGCTTGAGTCTATGACATCCATGTAGTTGACCGGGTCGTCCTCTACTCTTTTCCCAACCCTGAATTTCACCTCTTTGTCTCCGACCCTCAATGTTAACTTCCCATCACTCATATCCACCATTGCGTAAGCGGTGGCAAGGAATGGTCTTCCTAGAATAAGTGGTACTTCGGTGTCTTCCTCCATGTCGAGTATGACAAAGTCGGCCGAGAAGACAATGTCTCTGACTTTTACCAATAAATTCTCGGCGACACCTTGCGGGTATTTGATAGACCTATCGGCGAGTTATATGATCATCTTTGTAGGGCTCGTCTTACCTAGTCCGAGTCGGTCAAACATTGATGCGGGCATGAGATTGATGCTAGCCCCAAGGTCGGCTAGTGCATTGCGTATAGGTGATCCCCCAATGGAACAAGGGATGGTGAAGCTTCCGGGGTCGATTTTCTTTTGTGGGATTTTGTTGAGTAGCACGGCAGAGCATTCTTCACTTAAATTGACCAATTGCAATGTTTCAATCTTCCTTTTGTGAGTGAGGAAGTCTCTCATAAATTTTGAATATTTTGGCATTTAAGTGAGGACTTCCACAAATGGAAGATTGATATGCAATTGTTTTAGTAAGTTTATGAATTTTGTGAATTGCTCGTCGGTCTTTTGGCGAAGTAACCGACCGGGGTAAGGCACCGAGGGGTTCTTGGTAGGTTCGGGATTTGACGGAGGAGTTGTTTCCTTATGGGTTGGTGGTGAGATCATGGTTTGAATGGGTGGATTTTTTTCGGATAGGGGTAGTGGGGCCTCCTCGGGACCTACGGTCCGGTTTCTTAGTGTTATGAGATGTACTTGCGCCTTTGGGTTGGTTTCGGTATTGCTAGGTAGTGCGCCTTGTGGTCTCTCGGATAAATTTTGGGCTAGTTGATTTAGTTGTTTTTCAATGTTTTGAATACTAGCTTGTTGATTTCTAAAGTTCGATTCTACTTGTAGGAATCGATCCAAGTTCCTTTTTCGGTTTCGGAGATGAGGCGTGAAACAACGTCTTCAGGCCTCTCTCGTCCCCCTTGTTGTTGTTGAGAAAAATTTTGTGACTCATTTCTTGGTTGTTGTTGAAAGTTTGTTAGTTGGTTTTGGTTTAGTTGGTTACTACTATTGTCGGGCTCCCTCTAACCATGGTTAGGGTGGTTATGCCATCCTTGGTTGTAGGTGCCCGTTGGGGGACCCGACAGCCTAGGTCTATTATCAATGTAGTTTACCATTTCCGTTTGATTATCCATTTCTTTCATACAACTCCATTTTCATGTGGCCCACCACACCCTTCGCAAGCTATAACCGAAGCCATTTTTGACATTTCTAATTTTTTGATTTTTGAAGATTGGGCCTCGATTTGGGCTTGTAAAGAGGTATTTTCATCCACTTTATGGGCGCCCGAGGTAATAGATTTTGTGCCTCGGGGAGTGTGCCATTGAAAATTGTTTTGAGCAATTTCCTCAATTTGATTATAAATTTCGTTTGGGCGACAATTACCTAGGAGTCCCCCGAAGCTAGAGTCGGGTGTTTGTCTTGTGTGCGGCAACAACCCATTATAGAAAGTGGATAATTGTTGCCACACTACGAGGCCATGATGAGGACATTCCTTAATAGCTCCTTGAATCCTTCCCAAGTTTCATATAAGGATTCCCCGTCCTCTTGTGAATATGTATTGATTTCAGTCATTAATTTAGCGGTTTTAGAGGGTGGGAGATACTTATATAGAAACTTTTGGACAAGTTCATCCCAAGTGTTTACCGAACACTTGGGAGGGTGTTAAGACAAGCCTTAGCTCAGTCTTTTAGTGAAAACGGGAACATTCGGAGGCGGATGGCGTCATTTGATGCTCCGTTGATCTAGAAAGTATCATATATTTCCAAAAAGTTGCTAATATGTAATGGGGATCTTCATCAGCTAGGCCATGGAAGGTTGCGGAATTATGGAGCATTTGAATCAAATGCAGCCAAAGTTCGAAGTTGTTGTCATCGACATTCGGTGCATTGATGGCGGCCCCGAGATTACCTACCGTGGGTCGTAGGTAATCCATCAGGGTACGCTGATCTGCCATTGGAAGTTGGTCCCCTGAAGCTTTCTCTTGATTTTTAGCTTTTAGTCTCTTTCTTAGAAAGCGTTCGGGTTCAGGTTCGTCTAGAGGTTCTTTTATGTCTTTATTGGAACTGGAGCTCATGCACTGCATATAAAGTTCAAGTGTTGTGACTGGGTTCCAAGTCCTGCGATAAAAACAAAAAAGAACGTTGGTCAGATGTCTCACCACGACCCCGTGGTCGCTGACCACGGCCCGTGGTCGTGGTCACATTGGTTGTTTTCTGGATCCCAGTTACTGGGGAGTTCAGCACGGCCCCGTGGTCACGCTTCTGTAACTTAGAAAACAAAAACTGCCAGTAAGTTTGCTGGACACCGCCCCGTGTCCGACCAGGCACGGCCCATGCTGAAGTCTACAAAAACTGAGAAATTAAGAAAAATCCTAAAAAATAGAAAAATAAGTAAAAATAATTAGGCTGTTGATTCCAAACTTTCTTAAAATACTTGTGTCCCCGGAAACGGCGCCAAAAACTTGGTGGGCGTTTGGTGTGATATATTTTTATTAATATTTTAAGCTCATTTTACGCATTAGTCAACTTTTAAATTTAGAAAACACGATATTCTACTAAAACTAAACACACACTTGGGCAAGTGCATCCATCGTGAGAGTAGTATAACGTTGGTAAGATACCGAGGTCGTCCAAGGACATCAGAGATTTTAGTACCGGTTTATCCTCAATGTCTAATCAATATATATTTTTGAGAAAAGGTTTGAAACATGAAAAATAAAAACTAAAAATGCAGAAATAAAATAAAAATAAAAACAGATAGACAAGATGAATCACTTAGACCCGACTCGCCTTTAATGTATCCTGTGATGATTTTTGCACTTTTGGACTTTTTAAGAGATTATCTTAGTTATAGTAGTAGGCCCCTCTTTTGAAGGTGACGTTACCCTCAACCCAGTGGTTTGACGTCAGCAAGGATACAATTCCAAAGGGTCGGAATATTGAAAGATAATTAATTAAGTTATTAATGCGAAAAGTGGTAGGCCCCTCTTTTGAAGGTGACGTTACCCTCGGCTAAGTGGTTTGAGTCAGCAGGGATACAATCCCAAGTAGCCGGGTTAATGTATTAATAGTAGTTTACATATGATGGGTTCAAGCTATTCGCACCCCCGCCATCCAATACCAGTGGGTGTTGAAGGAGGTCCTAGTAAGCTTGAACCAGGTCCTTGCAGGATCTATACACTGAACAAGGCAAGAACCTTACTAAATCATTCCCTTAACCCCCGACCAGGTAGCCAACATGCCTTTATATAGACTGTAGAGACATGAATGATGCAATCTTTTACTTTATATAGACAGAAAAGTAACGCCAAGACACCACAGACAAATGATAAAGAAAATTCACCTTCAACATAAGAAACTAGTTATTAAAGTCATTAATACAAAACCAAATAAAAAGTGCCCAAAGATTAAAAATCAAAAGTAATACATAAAAGACTTGTCTTCACCAAGTGGTGTAAGAGGCTTAACCAAACATGGCATTTGATTGGTAAGAACTCTTACTATCAATCGTAGATCCCAAGACTACTACACACTCTAAAGATGGATGATGGTGGTTGGTGTTGATGGTGTAGTGGTGGTGGAGTGGTGGCAAAGTGGGAGAGTAGTGGTTTGCCAAGGGATGCCTTTGAAGTGAGCCAAGCACCCCTATTTATAGCCTGCACAGAGCTCTGGCCATGGCCGTCCAGTGGTCACGCCCCTGTGGCCAGCCTTTTCTCTTCCTTCATTAAATGCAGTTGTCAACAGAGGGTCCCACACAGCCCCGTGTCCAGTAGGCACGGCCCCGTGGTCAGAATCGTATGTGTACTATCAAGATTTTGCAAGATTCTTCGTATCTTTGCATTGACAACGCCCTGTGTTGAGCTGGGCACGCCCCCGTGGTGGGCGTAGAAGCTTCTACATGTTTGTCTTTTCTGCAAGATCCTGACCACTCCCGCGTGTCCAGTAGGCACGTCCCCGTGGTCAGTCCTCTGTTGTCTTTCTTTTGCTTTGGGGATGCTGCCGAGGGGTCGGGCATGTCATGTTTATTCCTTTTCTTTGTATTTATGTTGGTTTTGGCTGTATATTTGTTCCTTTTGCTCGTTTAAGCTCATTGGTAAATTCAAAAGGAAGACAAAAACACACTTTTTCCAACATTAGTATTAAAAAAGGGTTAGTTTTATGCCTCATTTGATTTAATTTATCTGTTACATTTTGCACACATCAAATACCCCCACACTTGAATCTTTGCTTGTCCTCAATCAAAACTCCTTAATATGTGGCTTTACACACCCACATGGAAGAGGTAGAAGAGAAGTTTTGGGCTTATCTTGAGTGTCGGGAATCCAAGATCTTCTATTGGGTTTTATTTTTATGTCATATGAGTCTGACACTTAATGTCATGAATTGTCATGATATGGAACAATCACTTGACAATAATGAAATCTGATGATTTCTTAAAATCACCACCAACAACTATAATCAACTATCACCTTATTGGGCCAATTTATTTAGTGGACAAGAAGTAATAATGATGCATTGGGTTGAGAGTATATAGTGGACGATCATGAATCACTTAGTCACTTTAGCACGTTCGGCCCAAAACATGATATACCCATACATATTTCACTCACATACCCCTCAAAGTCCATTAATTAATAACCCACATGTAACTCCTAATATGTAAAACAATCTCAGGACCCATTTACACAATGCATAGTCATTTACTAACATGATAAATTCATCACAACTACCCGATTAGCACAAGACCTATCATTCAAATCTAAGTTTCACATAAACATAAAAGTCTCATCATGTGGTCTTTAATTCTAGATGATATCCTATCCAACCGATTGCACTAGACCCGAGAATCTCCACCTGCTAAACTCTAGTACACATACACCCAAAATAATAATTGTTCCACCCATGTGAATTTGATGCATGCTTAGATCATGGGTGGACCCCCAAGACTTCCCACCCACGTGAACAATCAAATCCATAAATCCCATCCATACTATTAGTCAAAATATCTTGTCATACTATCATGCACCAAAACTAGGAAATAAATCACCCACAACCAGTATGAAATCGGGTCCCACATCATGATCAAGTTGCAACATGAATTGAATATTATGGCAGATCTATTAATAATTTAAGAAATATTCAGCAAGGTTTATCATAATATGACCCTAACATAGTTTATCATGCAAGAACGTGATTCACACAACACAAGTTTCATACGTTTTTCACATAACAAGATCACACAAAGAAACAATCAACATAACAGTGAATCTACTAACCTACGGCTGGCTTAAACAGGGAATGGTAGGGTTTCTGTTTGAGTATTTGTTAAATAACAACATAATCATACTCTAAATAATAGAGATTTTGGGGGCGGATACTTCCTTAACCGAACTGGGCTTACACGCCCATACAAGTGGGCTACCACCACACACGGTAACACTGCCAACTTAATGGGCCATGGTGGCGGTTTGGGCCTTTTAATCCATTTGGTTTTCATAGGCTACAAGGGTTTGGGGGTGCGGCCCACCTGATCACCGTTTACTTGAAACACTAAGATGTGGCCCACTACTAGTGCGGCCCAAATATACTAGTATGATTGTTTAACGAAATTATCATACGATTACAGAATTTTTACTAGCACGGAACGTGTAACGCATAGAAGGGAAATGACGAGGAGTTAAGATCACAAGATAAAACGTTACTAACCTTGAAAGTTCTGGTTGTCACACTGAACAAGGCAAGAACCTTACTAAACCATTCCCTTAACCCCTGACCAGGTAGCCAACATGCCTCTATATAGACCGTAGAGACATGAATGATGCAATCTTTTACTTTATATAGATAGAAAAGTAACGCCAAGACACCACAGACAAATGATAAAGAAAATTCACCTTCAACATAAGAAACTAGTTATTAAAGTCATTAATACAAACCAAATAAAAAGTGCCCAAAGATTAAAAATCAAAAGTAATACATAAAAGACTTGTCTTCACCAAGTGATGTAAGAGGCTTAACCAAACATGGCATTTGATTGGTAAGAACTCTTACTATCAATCATGGATCCCAAGACTACTACACACTCTAAAGATGGATGATGGATGATGGTGGTTGGTGTTGATGGTGTAGTGGTGGTGGAGTGGTGGCAAAGTGGGAGAGTAGTGGTTTGCCAAGGGATGCCTTTGACGTGAGCCAAGCACCCCTATTTATAGCCTGCACAGAGCTCTGGCCATGGCCGTCCAGTGGGTACGCCCCTGTGGCCAGCCTTTTCTCTTCCTTCATTAAATGCAGTTGTCAGCAGAGGGTCCCACACAGCCCCGTGTCCAGTAGGCACGGCCCCGTGGTCAGAATCGTATGTGTACTATCAAGATTTTTCAAGATTCTTTGTATCTTTGCGTTGATAACGCCCTGTGTTGAGCTGGGCACGCCCCCGTGGTGGGCGTAGAAGCTTCTACAGGTTTGTCTTTTCTGCAAGCTCCTGACCACTCCCCCGTGTCCAGTAGGCACGGCCCCGTGGTCAGTCCTCTGTTGTCTTTGTTTTACTTTGCTTTGGGGATGCTCCCGAGGGGTCGGGCATGTCATGTTTATTCCTTTTCTTTGTATATATGTTGGTTTTGGCTGTATATTTGTTCCTTTTGCTCGTTTATGCTCATTGGTAAATTCAAAAGGAAGACAAAAACACACTTTTTTCCAACATTAGTACTAAAAAAGGGTTAGTTTTATGCCTCATTTGATGTAATTTATCTGTTACATTTTGCACACATCAAATACCCCCACACTTGAATCTTTGCTTGTCCTCAAACAAAACTCCTTAATATGTGGCTTTACACACCCACATGGAAGAGGTAGAAGAGAAGTTTTGGGCTTATCTTGAGTGTCGGGAATCCGAGATCTTCTATTGGGTTTTATTTTTATTTTATTTACAATCCTTTTCGTCCTGATTTATTTAGAACAATTCATGAGAAAAATTACTTATTTGGGCATAACATGCCTCTTTAAAATTCCATTTATATACAAGTTCACATACCTCACGGGAGATCACTCAACACTCGGCCGAAGATGTACTTTTGTGAAACACTCGAGACCGACATTGAACTTACTTCTACCATATGCTTGTCAAGCAATCAAACCTCCTCCTTTTTAACTATAAACCTTTGTAAATATTAAGAGGACTTTGGGAAAAGGTTAGGCTTGGGCTAAGGGTAGGTGGTTTTGGTTAGTGGTTAGTAAAAATGGCGTAAAGCGTCGGTTGTGATAAAACATTTTGTTTTTGTGACTTTTATTCAAACTAAGCACATTCAAACAAAGTTTCTTTGAGGAACTTGTTTGTTTATTACAAGACTTTCATTTTTTTTTTTGCGTTGACAACGCCCCGTGTTGAGCTGGGCACGCCCCCGTGGTGGGCGTAGAAGCTTCTACAGGTTTGTCTTTTCTGCAGGCTGCTGACCATGCCCCCATGTCCAGTAGGCACGGCCCCGTGGTCAGTCCTTTGTTGTCTTGTTTTTGCTTTGGGGATGCTACCGAGGGGTCGGGCATGTCATGTTTATTCCTTTTCTTTGTATTTATGTTGGTTTTGGCTATATATTTGTTCATTTTGCTCGTTTAAGCTCATTTGGTCCTGTAAATTCAAAAGGAAGACAAAAACACACTTTTTCCAACATGAGTACTAAAATTGTTAGTTTTATGCCTCATTTGATGTAATTTATATGAGGGACTCCTTGGGAACCGGCGCCCTGAGGAAATTTATAACCAAATTGTGGAAATTGCTCGAAACAGTTTTCAATGGCACACTTCTAGGGGTTCAAAATCCATAGCCCCGGGTGCCTATAAAGTGGACGGAACCACCTCTTTACAAGCTAAAATCGAAGCTTTAACTACAAAAATAAAGAAACTTGAATTAAATAAAACGGTTTCGGTTATGGCTTGTGAAGGATATGGCGGACCACATGAAAACTGGAGTTGTATGAAAGATATGGAAGACCAAACGGAAGTGGTGAATTACCTCAATAACTGTCCACGACCACCGGGAGCCCCAAGCAACTCCTTCACCTCCGAGTGGCAAAATCATCCCAAATTTGATTGTAGGGATTCGGGAGGTAATAACAAACAAAATCAAAATCAACGATCTAACTTTCAACAACAACCCTGAAACGAGCAACAAGGTTTCCAACCACAACAAGGAGGAAGAGAAAGACTTGAGGATCTCATCACTCCTCTTTTCTCCGAATCCGACAAGAGGTATTCTAAAAGGTTCCTACAAACCGAAGCTGAAATTAGGAACCAACGGGCTAGTATGCAAAAATATTGAAAAACAACTAAGCCAACTTGCCCAAAATTTCTCTGAAAGACCACAAGGAGCCTTGCTTAGTAACACCGAACCAAAACTAAAGGCCCAAGTAAACATTATCAACTTGAGAAGCCAGAAGGTAGGACCCGATAATGAACCAACATCACCCCAAACCACTACACAACCCACAAACACACCCATAGCTAATAACCAAGAAAATACTCAACCCCAAAATACCGACCCAACCAAACCACCACCGGTCCCTTACCCTGGTCGTTTACTACGAAAAAAGACCGACGAGCAATTCACCAAGTTTGTAAGCTTACTTAAACAACTTCACATCAACCTCCCTTTTGTGGAAGTCCTCACACAAATGCCAAAATACTCCAAATTCATGAGAGACTTCCTCACTCACAAAAGGAAGATTGAGTCAATCTAATAAGTCAACTTGAGTGAAGAATGCTCGGCAGTACTCCTCAACAAACTCCCCCAAAAGAAGATTGATCCCGGAAGCTTCACCATTCCTTGCTCCTTCGGAGGATTACTAATAAGCAATGCACTTGCCAACCTAGGGGCTAGCATCAACCTAATGCCCGCCTCTATGTTCAACCGACTCGAAATAGGAAAGCCACATCCTACAAGGATGACCACACAACTCGCGGATAGGTCGGTAAAATACCCTCAAGGTGTCGTGGACAATCTCTTGGTCAAGGTTTGGGAATTTGTTTTCCCGGCCGACTTTGTGATCCTTGATATGGATGAAGACACCAAGATCCCGATCATATTAGTAAGGTCATTCCTTGCCACCGCACGGGCTATGGTAGATATGAGTGACGAAAACATTGAGGGTAGGTGACAAGAAAATAAAGTTTGAAGTGGGACAACACGTGGAGGATAACCCGGTCAACTACATCAAAGCTATAGACTCGAGCCTTGACTTCGCCATCAGTCGGTGCAACTTGGGATGCGGGTCATCCCGCTCGGTAATATTTGACCGACTTTGGGTGGAGCCAAGGACCCTTATAAATGTGGCACACCATGGAGGCATTCCATGGACTATCCAACAATAAATTTGTTTAACTGTAAGTGTAAATTTTAGTTATTGATTTTATTTATTAGTTTTCTCTTTGTAGGAATAAAATACACTCAAAAGAAGGATGTAAAATGGCCAAAGGACATTGAAACAGCACCCCATACACGTAAACAGATGTCTCCCGGTGCAAAGTCTTCAAAACAGTAAGTGTAGCACGAGGCCGTGTAAGGTAAGCACGCCCATGTGCCTCAAGTCTGGAGAAAATAAATTTAGGTTGGAACTTTTTAACGGGGTCATGTCCCATAGGCACGTCCCCGTGTTTGTCTTCTAGAAAATTTTCGTTACTGGCACTTTTGACTATGGGTCGTGCCTACCGGACACGCCCCCGTGCCTGCCTTCTAGAAATATTCACAGAAGTCATGGTACTGGCACTTTTTACACGAAGCCGTGTCCACCAAATACGCCCCCGTGTGCAGTGTCTGATTTTTGAAAAAATTATTGTTTCTATCCCACATTTACACATTTAATAAAATCTAACCAATTTTGGACACATTAAGGACAATGTGTAATTTAAGTATGGGGGAACTTGAATTTGTTTGTCCTAAAACAAGTCTTACACAAAACTCTACTTGGAACCGCTAAAACACCCCAAATGTTTTTCAAAAATAATTTTTTTAGTTTGTTTTGTCTTGTTTATATTTTAAGTTAGAACACCAAGTTCTAAAAATTAAAGTTTTTACAAATTTACAACCGATAGCGCCGTGATAAAAAGAACCATATAAGAAAAATTCATACAAAGGCATGGCAATCTTTTTAAAATTTGATTGTATATATCTTTTAACACTTTTATCCTTTTTCCCACAAATTGTTAGTTTTGAACCTTTAACGAGCATTCAATATCATATCTTTACTAAATGCTCACTTTTCATTTGTGTAAATAGCCCGTATGGTTCTTACGAATCTAGAACTTGAGAAAACAATACATTCCTGATCCTTACCGACCAATCCAAGAAACTACAGGATGGAGGCATTAGGACCATAAACTTTTTTTCTTTTTCAACCTTATTTTCTATTTATCTCCCCACAAAATTTTCCCTTAGTCAACCCTTTTGAGCCTAAACCTTTCATTTCAAAACCCGCAAAACACCATTTTGCATAAATCACCCAAAACCATGTTTTACTTTTACACCCCTTTGTTTTAGTAAAATTCGGTTCTTTTGAAATACTCAAAGGTATGTGACTTATTTTTTTTGTGAATATTCTATCAAAAAAAAATCTCCAGTTGCTTAAAATAAAATAAGCAAGCTTTTTGCTTATAAGCATTTAGCTGGTACCTAAGTCACAAATAAATTTTCAAAAGAAAACTAACATTTTACGCCTTTAGCCACTTTTTAAACAAAACCACCCTACCCTTAACAAAAAACTACCCTTTTAAAGTCCTCTTGGTATTTACAAAGATTATGTTAAAAAGGAGGAGGTTTGATTATTGTCAAGCATATGGTAGGAGTAAGTTACATACTGGGATTGAGCGTTTCACTTTTACATCATCGGCCGAGTGTTGAGTGATCACTTGTGAGGTGTGTGAATTTGTATATAGCTAAATGAAATTTTTAAAAGGCATTTTATGCGAAAAAATATTTATTTCTAAAAAAAAGTTCTAAATAAATCATGTCGAATAGGATTGTAAATAAAATAAAAACAAGAACAAAAAGCAGTTGGATTCCTGACACTCTGCAAACAAGACCCGAAAACTTCTTCTCTACCAATTCCATTTGGGTCTGTAAGCAATATTAAAGAGTTTTGCTTGAGGACAAGCAAAGATTCAAGTGTGGGGGTATTTGATATGCGCCAAATGCAACATATAAATTATACCAAATAAGGTATAAAAACAATCAATTTTAGTACTAATGTTGGAAAAAGTGCGTTTCTTTGTATACATTTTTGATATTCAGGATTAAAAGAGCTTAAATGTACAAAAGGAACAAATTAACAACAAAAACCAGCATAAATACAAAAGAAGGGAAGTTGATAAAATATACCAACCCTCCAAGCTTCATCCCAAGACCAAAACAAGGAACCAGAAGACAAGCAAGAGCCGTGCCTGTCGGTCATGGGGCCGTGCCCTACCCAAGATTCCAGGAAGAAGAAGACAAATAGAAGCAGACAAGAGACACAGGGTCGTGTCTCTTGGACACGGGCCGTGGTCAACTCCTAGATATGTAAATATTAGATAGTACAGCAAGTACATTGGCCACGGGGTCGTGCCGTTGACACACGAAGCCGTGTGAGCATCCGGACTGACAAGCTCATTAAATGAAGACAGAGAAGAAGGAAGGCATGGGGCTATGTAAAGCCTCTGTTTTTAGCTATAAATAGTGGTGCTTGGTTCAATTGCAATCCATCCCTTAGCAAACCACTTCTCTCACAACTGCCACTACTCCACCACCACAATACCACCATCATCCACCACATTCATCGATCATCCATCTCTAGAGTATCTGTAGTATCGTACGAGTTTCTATCAAACAAAGGCCATGCTTGGCTAATCTCTTACATCATTTGGTGAAGACAAGTCATTTATGTATTAGTTTTGATTTCCAATTTTTGGTTAACTTTTTAATTGGGTACATATTAATGACTTTAATAACTAGTTTTTTATATTAAAAGTGAACTTTATTCTATCATCTCTTCATGTTTCATTGATTCACTCATTCGTGTCTTTACGGTGTATATAAAGCGCGTTAACTGCCTGGAAGGGGCTTAGAAAGGTGGTATAGGTAAAGTTCTTGCCTCGTTCATTGTATAGATCATGTGAGGACTTGATTCAAGCTTATTAGGACTTCCTTTGAGGCAGATAGCATCAAATCAGGGAAGTAAGAACGTCTTGAATCCCTTATAAGTAAATTACTATTAAAACTTTAAACCGGCCTTGCGAGACTGTATCCCTACTGACTCAGACCAATATGGCCGATGTTAGCGTTGCCTCCAAAAGAGGGACATGTCACTATAACTAAGATAATATCTTAAAAAACCCAAAGTGCGTAAATCATCAAAGGATACAGAAAAGATGAGTCGGAGCCAAATGATTCTATCTTGTCTATTTGTTTCTTTATTTATTTAGTTTCTTTATTTTACTTATTAAAAATCTTTCCTCAAAATTTGATTAGATTAGACGTCGACGATATTCCGGTATTAAAAGCTCTCATGTCCTTGGACGACCTCGGTATCTTACCATCACTATACTACGCCAACGATGGGTGCACTTGCCCTAGCATTTTGTAGTGAGTGATAGTGTTATATCGTGTTTTATAAATTTAAAACTTGATAAAAATCATACACCCTCGCTCCAAGTCAAGTTTTTGGCGTCGTTGCTAGGGACACAATGATTTTAAGAAAGTTTAAAATTGGCGGCCTAATCATTTTTATGCTTTTCTAATTTTTCTTTATAGGTTTTTCTTCTTTTTCTCCAACTTTTCTACTTTTTGTAGGAATAACACGGGGCCATGTCAGACCTACAGTATAACAACCCTCCTAAAATATTTCCGACACACCTAAAATAATTATAAGATCCCTATACGCCTTAAAATACACCCCGTATACTAAAAGTGGTCCCTAAATACTTTAAATTTATAAAAATAACATAAAAACAAGAATTTTGGGTCGCTCGCGGGCCGTGAAGACCTTCATGGTCTTCTACGCGGGCCGCGACAGCTAGGAGGTCAGACGACACCCTGAGGTGCCACGTGTCGCCATTTTTCGAGTCTATATTCGTGACCGAGCAACCCTATGACCCTACAACCCTACGTCGCGGGCCGCGAAGGCTAAGCCTGCGGGCCGCGAGGAACTTGAAATCAGCTCCTATAAATTGGGAGCTTTGGCAGTCAGTTTCCGACGCTCACAACTTTTCTTTCTCTCTCAATTCTACATAGCAATCACTATACCCGTGCATTATACCCCCCCTAATTAACGAAGTTCTGCCTCGTTGTAAGTATTAGATACGCTGCCCGATTGATCTAGTGCTCCGTAACGGCTGTCGAGGTTCTGCCCGACTTAGTCGTTGGAGTTCTGTCTCGGGGAGGGTATAACTAATGTAAACATTAGGTTATAATAATAACGCGTCTGTATTGTGTAATTAATAGATAATCACCAGGAAATCACAACGAAGACCCTAAATTAGCAATGTGAGTAATCCTCCTTTTTGCAAACTGTTTTCACAAAACCTCAATTATTTTAATTATATTTAGCAGTGATTGAGTGTTTGTAATTTCTACAATTATCGTCGGTATGTTGGGGTTTTGTATACAAAATTTGTTACTACACTGTGAGTAGTAACATGACCACAAGTCGGGTTGACAGTACCGTGGGTAGTAATTAAAGTAGAAAAACAAACAAATGTAATTGTGAGATCGCCCTCAATACTGTACAACTGTTAAAACCTATCTTGATTAAATAGGGATTCACTCACCAGTATTTCCCACTGACAAAATGTTTTTAAACGCGTTTCAGGTAACAAAATGTGAAAGCCAAATAGAAGCCAGCTGGACAGCACTGAATGCTTGGAAAAGTGGCTATAAAAGTTACCTAAATAAAGAAGTTGTTTTATTTCAATAAAATAGGGTTTATCCCTATAAATCAGTTTGTAATGAAAAGTTGGGTTTTATCCCAATATATTTATTAATATAAAATGTGGTGTTTTACTCTGATAAAATATTTCCTAACAACGGTCCTGATGTAATTTCTGCTGCCAAATAATGATAAACACCGATACCCCTGAATCTGATGTCACGGCCGCCCGTTCCCGGGTAGTTAGGGGACGGGGGTTGCGACAGAAGGTGGTATCAGAGCTACAACCACTGATTCAGCCACAGAAGTGTTCTGCTGACACCAAAATTTTATTCTTTATGTTAAGAAATAATCTAAGGAATTACGTGCATATCTGTATATTATTGTTTTGTGTTATTTGACAATTTGTTAGTTTACAGTATTAGCGACCAAGGACCTTCAGACGCTTACTGTCAGTTGTCCAGCTCACCTAGGGACGAAGGCACCTCTTCACAACCTACCCCCTTGGGGTATTCGGCTGATACCGAAGATGGGATATTCGTGTTCAAGGCACAATCTGAAGAGCCATTCCCTCCCAAGAAAAGAGGATGGTTCAGTAGAGGAGCTCACAAAAGTAGAAAAAGGATGAAAAAGTTACAGCAACAGCGAGCTTTAGCAGCCGCTAATAGAGAAATGAACTCTCAGGATATGATCAATAGGAGACTGGCAAACTTCCACATACTAGCAACCACAGCCGCCGACCCAAATCTAGAACAACTCATAGCACCCCAGCCGTTACCACTATTTCCCACACAACCAATGGAAATTGAAGCCAACCCAGAAAACCAAATTCCAATGCCTGCTTTTGATCCAGCTGAGATCCCTAGAGTACCAGCACCCCATCCCCCAGACTATGACCCATGGTTTGACGACCATAGGGATTATGAACAACGCTGCCCAATACCAGACGAACCCATGCAAAACCTAGTAGGACCCTACCCATACCTGGACCCTTTAGACCCCTATTTTGATAATGACCAATACATCAGGGAAATTCTAGAGAACCCGTACCTTTACGAAGAATCGATGCCGCAGTTCCCAGACCCAATACCAGCCCCTGCACCACCCATGAGCACTGAGAATGTGCAATAACTCCGAACCTTTGGTGAGGAGATTTTAGAAGGAAGTGAAAGAATGCGACAAATAGGTGAAAGGCTCGTCTGGAAATATGACAAGCGTAACAAGGAATTTTGGATGAACCCATACCATTAGTAGTAATAATATATGTATATATGTATATATATATAATATGTGGGTATGTTTGAAATATATATATAGATATATATAATAGATAAATAGCTACGAATGCATATTAGTATTGTAATTTTAGATTTCAGTTCCAGTTTGTACTAGACGCATAATATATAAAATAGAGTAAAGTTCGCAATGACGACGATTTTGGATCAATATGCTTGTGATGTGATTGTTTGTATTGGATATTGTCTTGTGATATTAATACGTGGTAAATGTTTAAAATTCAGATGGACAACGAAGTGAACCAGGAAAACAAGAATAACGATAACCAGAATAACAATAATAATGGAAACCAAGTGGATAACAGTGCCATCCAACACATAGTTGCACAAGGAATTATAGACGTAATGCCATATATTATCAAAACGGTTAAGGAAGCGGATAATAATAAAAGTAATAATGGCAGTAAACGACCACCTACTAAACCTGAACACAACATAAACAATGGACCCATACTTCAAGTGCCCATTCCAAAAAGAAGAAGAACCATGTCTTATGGTTGTTCTTACAAGGAATTCTGGTCCTGTAAACCAATAGAATTCTCGGGCAATGAAGGGGCCATTGTAGCTCTACGCTGGATGGAAAAGACTGAGGCAGTCTTAAAAATAAGCAAGTGTGTGGAAGAGGATAAGATAATGTTTTCCTCCAATCTGTTTAAGAACTCAGTTTAGAATGGTGGAACACTATCCTCCAGTCGACAAGAAGTGACCCAGTCTATAATATGGAATGGAATGAGTTTAAGAATATGGTGGAAAGGAAATTCTGCCATCCTAATGAAAAGGAACAAATAGCAAATAAATTTTTAAACCTTAGGATGACTGGAGCGGATAGTAAAGGTTACACTATGCTATTCTTCGAATATGCTAGGATAGTGCCGACCCTTGCATCACCAGAACCAGTATTAATCTCCCGTTACATCTGGGGATTAATCAGTGAGATTAGGCATGTAGTCAAGGCAGCTAGACCACAAACCATAAAAGAAGCAGTAGAATTAGCAAATACCTTGACTGACGAATTAGTGCGTACACAAGAAGAGAACCAAAGGAGGAACCTAGCTCAGAAACTTACCCAAGAATTTCGCTATAGAAATTCCAATCCTGGGAAAAATGTAGGTTCTACCTCTGCACCTTACTGTAAGGCCTGCAAGAAGAAACATTCAGGAAGATGCTCCACCTACTGCAACTTCTGCAAGATACCGGGACACAAGGAAGAAGATTGTATGAGGAAGCCAAGTAATGCAGTGTGCTTCAACTGTGGAGAAAAAGGTCACATCAAGCCAAACTGCCCGAAACTAGCTCCAGCTACAAACAACAAGAATACTAAAAAATGCTAGAGCTTTCGTTCTAACAGCAGAAGAAGCTAAGATGATCACAGACGTGATAGCCGGTACATTTTTAGTTAATGATGTTTTTGCTAAAGTATTATTTGACTCTAGTGCGAACCAAAGTTTTATTAATACTTCATTTTGCAAACTTCTCAATCAACCATTAACTGAACTCCCACAAGAATGTCTAGTAGAAACAGCAAATGGGGAAAACATTAAGATTACTGAAATCTTGCAGGGTGCAAGAATAGAATTTTTAAATCAAATGTTTATTGCAAACCTTTATCCAATAAAACTGGTAGGATTTGATGTTGTATTAGGAATGGATTGGTTAATAGCCAATAAAGCGAGTATTTTATGTGATCAAAAGTCAATCCAAGTAAATTCACCAAAGGGTGAAAAGATCACAATTAAAGGAGATAAGCCATCTAGATCTACGAAATTCATCTCTGGGATGAAAACAACCAGTTATGTAAGAAAAGGATCATTAGTGTATTTGATTTTCATAATCATTAACACTAAAGGAAAAGAATTGAAAAATATTCCCGTAGTATCTCAATTTTCAGATGTGTTTCCCGAAGAGCTATCAGGACTACCTCTAGACAGGGAAGTTGAATTCAGAATTCATCTGCTACCAGGGACAACCCCAATTACCAAAGCACCCTACCGCTTGGCACCAGCAGAAATGCAAGAGTTAAAGAAACAGTTAGACGAACTGTTGGAGAAAGGATTCATACAGCCAAGTTCATCGCTATGGGGAGCGCCGATCTTATTCATCAAGAAGAAAGATGGGTAAATGCGTCTGTGCATTGATTACCGTGAATTGAACAAGGTCACGATTAAAAATCGGTATCCATTACCAAGAATCGATGATCCGTTCGATCAATTGCAAGGAGCTTGATTTTTCTCTAAGATTGATTTACGCTCAGGATATCATCAATTAAAGGTACATGAAGAGGACATTCCTAAGACCGCATTTAGAACAAGATATGGCCATTATGAATTTACTGTCATACCATTTGGTTTAACCAATGCCCTAGCCGCATTTATGGACATGATGAACCGAATATGCAAGCCATATTTGGATAAATTCATAATTGTTTTTATAGATGAGATTCTCATTTATTCTAAGAGTAAAAATGAACATGCAGCACATCTACATGCATTCCTAAATTTGCTGAGAAAAGAAAAGCTTTATGCAAAATTCTCGAAGTGTGAATTTTGGTTAGAAGAAGTACAGTTTTTTGGGCATTTAGTCAACCATGAAGGAATCCATGTGGATCCCACAAAGATTGAGGCAATTACTAAATGGAAAACCCCTGAGTCACCAACCGAGGTTAGAAGTTTCTTAGGATTGTCCGGTTATTATAGAAGATTTATTCGAGATTTTTCAAGAATAGCCATTCCCTTAACGAAGTTAACCTGTAAGTCTGTTAAGTTTGAATGGGGACCAAAACAAGAAGAAGCCTTTAGAATTCTTTAGCAAAAATTAACCAACGCACCCATACTAGCGTTACTAGAAGGAACAGAAGACGTTGTAGTTTATTGTGACGCTTCTAAGTTAGGTTATGGATGTGTGTTGATGCAATGTCAAAAGGTTATAGCTCACGCCTCTAGACAACTTAAGAATCATGAAGAGAATTATTCAACCCATGATCTAGAATTAGGAGCCATAATTTTTTCCCTGAAAATTTGGAGACATTACCTTTATGATAGTAAGTTTACTATTTTTACCAATCATAAGAGTTTAAGGTAAGTTTTCGGGAAAAATGAGTTGAATATGAGGCAAAGACGCTGGATGGAGATACTTAGTGATTATGATTGTAGTATCCAGTATCATGCAGGAAAGGCTAATGTAGTAGCTAATGCTTTAAGTCAAAAGTATCACGAAAAGCCAAAAAGAGTGCGTTCTCTTAAATTAAATCTATAAGTAGATTTAAATGAACAGATTAGAAAGGCACAAGAATCAGTAATCAAGGATGATACTGAGAAATTAAAAGGTAATTGATTTCGGAGGAAATTGGGACGATCACTTACCATTAATAGAATTTTCCTACAATAACAGCTATCACACCAGTATCAATGCTGCACCATTCGAAACACTTTATGGACGAAAGTGCCGAACTTCAGTCTGTTGGGCAGAAATTGGAGAAAAGCAACTATCTTGACCTGAGATAGTGCAAGAAACAACCGACAAGATTGTTCAAGTTAAGGAACGACTGAAAGCAACTCGTGATCGACAAAAGAGTTATGCTGATAACAGGCGAAAACCGTTGGAATTTCAAGTAGGAGACAAGGTGTTATTAAAGGTCTCTCCCTGGAAAGGAGTGGTAAGATTCATCAAAAGGGGAAAGCTAAGCCCCAGGTATGTTGGACCTTTTGAAATTATTAGAAGAATAGGACCTGTAGCCTATCAGCTACAACTGCCAGAGGAAATGGCAGGAATACATGATGTATTTCATGGATGCAATCTCAAAAAGTGCTTAGCCGATAAATCACTAGTGGTGCCTCTTAAGGACATAGAGGTAAACGAAAAGCTTAAATTTATAGAAAGGCCTCTACAGATCGAAGACAGGAAAGTCAAGAATCTCAAACACAAAAGATTGGTATTAGCCAAAGTAAAATGGGACTCCAAAAGAGGACCAGAATACACTTGGGAGCTTGAGTCAGAAATGCAGAGGAAATATCCACACCTATTCCAGTAGACCTTGAGGACGAGTTCTAAAACAAGGTGGAGAGGATATAACAACCCTCCTACATATTTCTGACACCCCTAAAATAATTATAAGATCCCTATACGACTTAAAATACACCCCGTATACTAAAAGTGGACCCTAAATACTTTAAATTTATAAAAGTAAAATAAAAACAAGAATTTGGGGTCGCTCGCGGGACGCGAAGACCTTCATGGTCTTCTACGCGGGCCGCGACAGCTAGGAGGTAAGACGACACCCTGAGGTACCATGTGTCGCCACTTGTCGAGTCTATATTCGTGACCGAGCAACCCTATGACCCTACAACCCTACGTCGCTGTCACACCCCGATGCGTAAAACAAGGAAACCGCGGCAGAAACGTCGGGGAGTGGAGCGACAGATTATTGTTTCACAACCATGGATTCAAAAGTTTCGTTTTATTGAATTATTGAATATTTACATTGTCCTCAAGTAAAAACTAACAAGTTAAAGATAGTCTATCATCGTTATTAAGTCACTAAGGCCTCGTCCAGTCCTAAGTGAGCATGCATCCTAGTCGCAATCAACATCATTCAACACCACCTAAAACATATGTAAAAATAAAGTCAGCAAAGAAATGCCGGCGAGCACATAGGTTTTGTGTGAGTGTCAGATTCATGGCTCGTTTACATGTTGAAATAACGCGTATAACTTCGTTAATCGATGTTTGAAAACCTTGTTTTGTAAAATGTTTGTATTGTAAAATGAATAACCAAGTCAAAACAGATTGATTATAGTTTATAAAACCTCGATGCCATGAATCTTAAACCAAAACATTTGTTTATGTAAACCAAATCGTAAATTGTTCTCGTAAAATAACTCGTATGGTTTATATCGTTTAGTAAACATCGTTGAGTGTCTTCGTTTAAAAATTCTCACCCAAGTGAACTAAATAATGCTACGGAATATAATATGATAAAAAAAACTTATATATAAGAAGTGCCAGCGGCGTATCTACCATGCTTTTATCACATTACACCCGTCCCATTATTTAAACACTAACCAAAAACCAATCGTTCGTTCAATTCGTTTAACTTGTTTCAATCGTTTAAATCGTTCAATCGTTCAATATCGTTCAATCGTTCAAATCGTTCTCGTTTTAATTGTGAAAACTACTTTTGGTCGTCTCGTGGAATACATTCAAACCTTCGTAACTCGTCCATCGTTCAACTTGTATTAACAAACCACCAAAGGGTAAGTTAACAATTAACAGGTTCGGTCGTTACCAACATAACACCCCCACATAACCATGGGTGCAGTCCGATAACGGGATTTGTCAGATCCTATGATACCATAACCTAATACTGGTCGGCTTCGCCAAAGCTAATGAATGTCATTCGTTATGTAAATACGTCTAACAAGTTTGTTCACATTATCGAAATCGTTATTGTTTAATATAAACCATAGTATTCGTTTTTGAAATCATCGTTAAAAGCATCGAAATCGTTTAACACATATGAATCACCCCAAAACAATTGAAAACAGTAAAATAGGGGAACTATGTACTCATATCGTAGTGCAAAGTATCCTCGATTAAAATGAACTAGCAAAGCTCGAGTAAACCAAGGAATTCAAATAACACCTAGTAATCGAATCGCTAGTTAATAAATCGACACCTAAATCGGAAGATCGGGTAGAATGTGGTTTCGTAAACCAAATGAGTATTGGAACTCTGTGATATGGTTTAACAAAGCCCACATTCTAAATCGGAACCTATCCTAAGTGCTTACGACTCGTTACGACCCATTAAGGTAGCTTATGCTACTTTAACGCGTCGTTCGAGATGCCTAACTAGTCCTATGACAAGTATTATATGCCTAACATGTTTAAATATGTTGCATAATTAGTTTAGGTGACAAAAGTTAAGTTACATATGCTTAAAATCCAATTATGCATGAAAAGGGCATTTTGGTCATTTACCTAAGACATATAAACTACCTATCATACAACTAACTAAACTAAGTGACCATAAGGTATAACCTCGGAAGGTTATTCCCTATATAACTATGGTCACAATATATGCATGGTCGGATCCTAACGATCGACCAAACAGGTCGGGTTCGAAAGTCTAAGCGGTTGTCAAGACCGCTTGACATACGACCCTATACAAGCACTAGACTAAAAGTGACGAGTTAAACATGTTAAAACATGTTTAACTAAGTTAGAAAACATGTTTGATATCAAAACAAAGTGTTTTGATACCCAAAAATAGCTTCGATGGAAAATACGCATAAACATGTATTTTGACCGAAACTTTGACTCGTCACTTCGACTAATGAACGTGGTAATCAGTAGGTATAGTCACAAGGGACTATAACCATCGTGATTACGCTCACGTTACAAAGTTCAAACGAACTTTGTGCTGACCAAATCGTAGTCAAAGTAGAAAGTCAAACACTGTTTGACTTTCATGCTTGAAAAGCATAAAAAGCATGAAAGAAGCTTACAAAAGGTCCAAGCAAGGAAGATTTGATTCAAATTACTCAGGTGTGAAGTATAAAACTCCAACTTAGAGCAGATTGAATCAAAATGTGTGAGAAAATGAGAATGAACAAGTGGGTATTTATAGAAAGTCTTGAGTTCTTAAGATCTTGAAAAGTGTTTTTGCAAGAATCAAGGCTCAAATCTCACCATACACTTGTGGAACATGGTTTACAATACAAGGGGAACATCAAAACAATCAAATGGTATCACAAATCAGGGATCAAAACCATTAAAATCAGCGGAATTGACCATATTCAAAGTTTCTGATCTGGGCATCAGTCGCAGCCCGCGAAGACCCACTCATGGTCTTACTCGCCCCGCCTAGTAACTTTGACAGATTGGCAGAAATGGCCCCTGCATGTCCAAAACTTAGATTTTGATGCATTTAGGACGTGTTTATGCTCCGTTAACCCCATTTCAAGGCTCTAAAATGAAGATAAAGATAGGGAACATGAAATATGCTTGAAAGCATCTCGGATGTCAGTTCGTTTGGTCGTACGGTTGCGTTATTCGGTTAATTACGACGAAAACTCGAACGGACGCAAAAACGATTCAAATTTCACGACGAATGGTATTTTTGCATTCCAATCACTAAAATAAAATATTTTAATGATTACAAAAATTTTTGGATGTCCGGATATGTTCAAAACGTAAGATTTGCGCGAAAATGCAAACTTATGCACTTTTTGAAGCTTTTAGTCCCTATTGATCAAATAAGTTTATTTTCGCATGCCAAACCCCTCAAAGCCTATTTCTAAGCTATGTAAAGGATATTTAGGGTATGTTTAACTTATGATCAAGTTCCAGAATGTTCGTTATAGTACGAATCGGCATACTTTCGTAGTTTGACACAAATAGTCCCTACAATCGAATAAACTTGTTTTCGACACACCAAACCCTCCAAAACTTATTTCTAAGTTATGTAAAGGTTATTTAAGGTATGTTAAGCCAATCTCAGTATTCCAGAGTGTTTGTCGTGTTAAACTGATTACGTTTATGCATCAGTTTGCGTATAACTTTCCAGAAAGCGATTTAAACCTTGAAATCGAACTCGAATAAAATCGTAAAATCGTCAAACACAAATACACAAATATAAACCCCAAAACACATCGTTTTATTGATAATTGACATTTTTTTACATCGTACATCGTTTACAGAGCACAGTTGTCATAGTCGCGGGCCGCGAAGGCTAAGCCTTCGACTTACGCGGGCCGCGAGGAACTTGAAATCAGCTCCTATAAATTGGGAGCTTCGGCAGTCAGTTTCCGACGCTCACAACTTTTCTTTCTCTCTCAATTCTACATAGCAATCACTATACCCGGGCATTATACCCCCCTAATTAACGAAGTTCTGCCTCGTTGTAAGTATTTTAACCCCCGGTTACGTATTAGATACGCTGCCCGATTGATCTAGTGCTCCGTAACGGTTGTCGAGGTTCTGCCCGACGTAGTCGTTGGAGTTCTGTCTCGGGGAGGGTATAACTAATGTAAATATTGGGTTATAATACTAACGCGTGTTCATTGTGTAATTAATAGATAATTACCAGGAAATCACAAAGGAAAACCCTAAATTAGCAATGTGAGTAATCCTCCTTTTTGCAAACTGTTTTTACAAAACCTCAATTATTTTAATTATATTTAACAGTGATTGAGTATTTATAATTTCTACAATTATCGTCGGTATGTTGGGGTTTTGTATACAAAATTTGTTAATACACTGTAAGTAGTAACATGACCACAAGTCGGGTTGACAGTACCGTGGGTGGTAATTAAAGTAGAAAAACAAACAAATGTAATTGCGAGATCGCCCTCAATACTGTACAACTGTTAAAACCTGTCTTGATTAAACTGGGATTCACTCACCAGTATTTCCCACTGACAAAATGTTTTTAAACGCATTTCAGGTAACAAAATGTGAAAGCCAAATAGAAGCCAGTTTGTCACACCCCGATATTTCCACGTATTACCAGTGGGCCCGGTGGGGAGTATCGTGACGTAGTTGATATCATCATAGTCAAACAACATAAATTTAAATGACAGCAGAAGTAAAAAGATAGATTCATTTCAACTGAATAAACTGTAATATTAAGTATCACAAAATAGTTGAAGCGGATCCACAGGCGGATCAAATAAAAAGGAAACTCTTTTCAACAGACTTTAACATCTAGAGCTTGCGAGACCTGATTATTGATGCCTGGAGTAGCCAGCCTATTACGTATAGTACCTGCACTTAGCCTTTTTGGAAAATACGTCAGTTTACACTGGTAAATACAACTCAACTGACTCATTTTGAAAAGAGTTTGAAAATTGATTTGAATGCGCTTCGGCAAAAATATCTTTTTAACTTGGGACAATTATTTATATATAATCTTGTATACAGTTGTACTTATTTGTCGTCCATCAGGGCCGGTTTGTAGGGCCGGTCCAGATTAACTGACACGCCACAGGTATAATGCCCACAAGGATTACTTCCTTTAAGTTGATTACCAGCTTTTACATAATGCATCTGTCAGGTGTACGCCTACACCCCGTGCTTAGGTCGTGGCCATTTCTTTGAATGATGCCACGGATATTCGGGACATGGTCATTTAACCCCCAAAGGCCATACACCAAATAATACATATTAAACAGGTCATGCAAATACATTAATTACAATCCGATTTAAATGACTACACACACCCGACCAAGCGGTACTTTTATAGTACCGTATCCCAAGCCCGTATTGGGAAAATAAGTTAAGAGTATTTACCTGAGCAAAGTATAAATCAAATACAGCAAGTGCACGTAGCTTTTACTGGGCTCCTAATCTGGAACAAAGGTTTTTAACAACCTATTAGAATACTAACGGGTCTTTAATTAAGCTTAGACCGGTTAGTTTTCAAAAGGAAGACTCGGTTCAAACGCATGACAAAGCGAAGACCGGTTTAGAATGTGGTTTTGACCCGACAAGCTTGCATGCTTGTTTAATATGGGTAACTTGAACACATTCTGGATTTTGAGGTGAAAACGATATGGTTTGACCCGTTTCGGCTAATATATGCAAACTAGTTACATAAGCCAATCCGAACGCGAAAAGTGCGTAACGGGTAACCAAATGAGTCATACACAAGTTTCCTAAGTTAATATGCCTTTAATATGTTGTGAAATCAGTAAGATATCTTCTATTACGCCCAAAACGAATTTAAACTCAATTTACGCCCCGTAGGGGTATTTTGGTCATTTTAAAGGTTATAAAAGAGTTTAATTATTAACCTGAGTTATAGGCCTGATATAATTAGTAAAAATACTTAATTTAATAAGTTATAACAGTAGGGTATTGCATATATGTGGAATTTATCAATTATAACCAAACTATGCACCGTAGGGGCATTTTGGTAATTTCACATAAGCTTAAAAGGTCAAAATTAGAAATCTGAGTTTAAAACTTTTGCTTACTGTTAGAGTACAATTATTTACTAAAAATATCAGTAGGCATCAAACCTTATATGTTTAAAATAGTTTTAATGCGTACTATGCGTTTAAAACGCTTAAGAAGGCGATTTGGAGCCATTTCCGGGTTTTCAAAGGAAAGCTGATATTTTTATTTTTCCAGAAGGCTCAAAATATTTTATTTACCTATTAGATCAGTAGAAAAAGGTTTGGTATCAAAAGGATTTGTAAAACTCATTTTAAAGCCCAAAAGGGCAAAACCGGCAATACCGACATAAGCTTAGAACTCTATGTTATGCTCAGCCTAAAAATAAATAAAAATCTTCAAAAATCCCAAAATATTATACTATATCAGTGGGTAAAAATTTTGGTATCAAAAATTGGGTTTAGATTGGTGACGGGTGGTCCGTTGGACAACCTTTAAATGGTTTAAAAAGATTAAAATTCCATGCTTTACTTGGTTATTTGCTTGAACTTAGTAACTACGAGTGTTCGTGTGTTTTACAGGTAAATCGCTTAATTTGGTTAAATTGGCAACGCACATGTGGGCTTGAGTGGATGGCAGATTTTTGAAGGGGATTCCTAAAGAAAAACCATTTATTGTTCACATGACTTATTGGAGGAATTTTATTATTATCACAATACTACATCATCCATCATCATATTTACGGCAATGGGGGCCACACCTCTTGGACGCACGTGAGAGACAATTGTTTTGAGGGTTTGACTTTGGAATGAATATACAATTATACATCACACACATATAGTGGGAGGTGCACAAGAGCCAAGACATCATCATTGTGGACATTGGCTGACATATTAGAGGAATTTGAGAACTCACGTGCACACCATCTAATTTCATCAACTTAACATCATCACAAGAGTTGGGCTGACATGTTTCACATGGGCCGGCTAAGCAGCGATTGGAGGGCATTGGTGGCATGTATTGTGGGCCGACATATGCACATAAAAGGGCGGCAATCATCACATGGATCTTGTGGACTTTTTGGATTGGGCCGCCACACAAAGGAGGGAATATTGACTTTGATGCCACATCTAGGAAGAGAAGAAGTATATTCACGTGCAAGGCCATAAGACTTAAGCATTCATCATCATCACGTGACTGTGGATTTCTTTTGGACGCACATGGGCCGACATCATCATCATGGATCCATCTTGAACATCGTGTGAGAAACAAAAGTTGAAACAAGTCACCAAAATCAGGTTGATACAGTAAATTACGGTCTCACCGTAATTTACGGTGGACCTGATTTTGGTTTGGAGGCCACCGTAAAGCAGACAAACAGCACCGTAACACTTTTAGGTGTACCGTAACTTACGGTAGAGCCGTAAGTTACGGTGGAAGCTGCGGAACAATTTGTAACCGCCATCTTTAAGTCAGTTTAATGAGGTCTTTTCATGTATTCTCATCATTGGACGGTTTGGGAACTCACTAGGGGCGATTTGGCTATCTTGGCTTGGTTTTGGACAATTCCTAACGTTCGGTTTGTGTTTTCGATTTGTATGAACATTGAATTGATTGATATGATGATTCACCAAGCTATGTGTGGCTAAAACTTTCGGTGATCATCTTAGGTGAAGGTTTCTCTTGAACTTTTGTGTGTTTATTTCTGAATTTCTAGAATGATAACTTGCGTTGCTTGAATATCATGGTGTATGTTTAATTGCTTGTAACTTGTTAATCGATATTGCAATTTCTAGTCTTAATCGTACGTTCTTGGTGCCGTTGGCAATCGAGATATCACGGGAAGGGTTAGGGTTGGTTATTGATTAATTGATCATCGGGAAACAACCTCGCATTTATAAATCCGAGTACTTTGTTCCCTTTTATCACTTTGATTATTCATGCACGAGTTATGTCTATGTAACTCTTTCTAGTTGGAATTTCACACAATTGTTTAAAGAAACTGAAACCTAAGATGGTCATTGTTCTCTCCTATCTGTTTTACAATCAACATTTGATTTGCAATTAGTTTTTAATTTAATTTTCTAAAACAACAATCCAATTCATTGATCTTAATTTTCTGCAAATTAGGTTAATTGTAGTTTAATTGCAAAGCTATAAAATCAACACACTTTCCACATACTCCCTGAGTTCGATACCCTCTTACCACTATCTATAGTTGTTTTTGGGATTAAATTTGCGTGACCCACGACAATCACGTCAATTGGCTATATGCTAATTACACCGTTTAATTAATAAAAAGCATTCTAATTACGCTATTGAGTATAACTCTTAATCTAGACCTCAAACTGGCGTCAAATTTTAGGGACAAGTCTATAAATCAGTAATGAAGGTTTCTACTCTTTTACTTTTTAAAAAATCACATTTTAAGGTCATATGGGCATAATAGTCAACATTTACGCATTTAACGGAAACATGCATATGAATCGGATAACTAATGAACCAAGTTGGATAATCACAGAGGGTTATACTAACATGTGACCTGGTCCAAATAAGGCTCTAAGGCAATTCTAAACTATGCTCAAATGGGTCAGAACTGAAAGTCAAAGCAGAAGTCAAACTATGCGACTTTCGTTCCCGAACCGAGCCTAAACTGAAAATTATCGGGTTGAACATGCTTAGACACGTTCTTACATTAATTACCAAGTTATATTAATGATAAAATAGGTTGCATAGCTTCTACATTGTTAATTATGCATAAATTGGAAAACAAGCTTCCTGTTGACTTTTGATAATCAAGTTTGACCCGACAATTGACCTACTTAGAGTGGGAATCAGAGGGTGCCCTTTTAAGGGTTTGTTGCCCACATAACTACCAACTCATAGGGTACTTTCGATATGCAATTTGACTGGACAAATTAAGATTAATGACGAAGTCAAATCTTAATTACGACGGTTTGACTTTACGCTAATTAAGGTTAATGACACTTACAAAGGTCCTAAGCACGACTAGAGATCACTAGGAAGGGTGCTTGAGCTCCAGGAACCTCCAGATAATGAGTTGTGAAGTTTCCAAGTGAATGATCAAAATGATGCAACCAAGAACACCATATATAGGAACTTTGATTGCACAAGATCATGCCAAATAAGTCTATGGGATGATTCCTGATCATCCCAAGTGTCCCTAGGCCCTTAAAAACCATCAAACAAGCCCATAGAATCGAAAAAAACCTTCATAAGTCGGTGTAACTTGCTGGAACAGACAGCTGTGAAGTTTTTCTGATGCTGGACACCTTAGGCGGCCCGTGTAAGGATCTCACCAGGCTTACGCGGCCCGTGTGAGTCCTCAGAACCGGCCAAACAAGTTTCAAATATTGCAATTTTGGTCCCTGGTCCTTCTAAACTTATTTTTAACATGGTTTCTTGCACTTTTAACCCCCAAACTTGACTTTTAAGGACCCCAAGTCATAAACCAACTTTGTTAAGTCCTCGGTTATTCATACGATCACCGAAAAGCCTTAAATTTCAACGTTGACGCTTTTAACCCCTCATATACGAATATTGTCATAACTTTCTCGTACTTTAATGAAACCTTGTGAAATTTTTATCACTTATTCTCGTGAGTATAATTAATCATTACAAAGCTTCGGGTTTGCTAAAAGGTCACTCAGAGGTACACTTTAAACATGTTGACACATTTAACCCTTGTAGTTTGTAATCTCTCACTTTCTTCCACAATTAGCTTCGTATGATCCATGATTCATTCGTTTAAGGGTATAAACATCGTGTAGGGTTATTGAAAGATATATTTATCCATTGTTGACACTTTGAACCTTTTTATTCACATACTTTCCTTGTTTGTCAACTTTAGTCCTTCATACGTAATCTTTTACACGTTTATAGCTCATGACAAGTGTCGATATATCATTGGACATGAATTTTCGAGGTGTTACATCCTCACCCCCTTAAAAGAAATCTCGACCTCGAGATTTACTGAAATAAATGAGGGTATTTTTCTTTCATTGTGGACTCTACCTCCAACGTGTACTCGGGACCTCTACAGGCATCCCATTTTACTTTTACGATTGGTACATGCTTCCTTCGAAGCTTCTTAACCTGTCGATCCTCGATCGACACAGGTTTTTCAACAAACTTCAAGCTCTCATCGATGTGCACATCTGTATGTGGTATGACCAGTGATTCATCAGCTAGACATTTCTTCAGATTGCAGATGTGGAATATGTTATGAATACCACTGAGCTCCTCAGGAAAATTTAACTTATAAGCCATTGATCCGACACATTCGATGATCTCGAATGGTCCTATGTATCTGGGGCTTAATGTGCCTTTCTTGCCAAAATGCATTACCCCTTTCTAGGGTGATACCTTAAGTAGTACCTTGTGACCTACCTCGAACTTCAGAGGCTTACGCCTTAAATCTGCGTAGCTTTTCTACCTATCCCTGGTAGCTTTAAGACGAACGCGTATTTGCACAATCTTATCTATCATCTCCAGGACTATTTCAGGTCCTGACAGTTGGACATCTCCAACTTCCGCCCAACATACGGGTGTTCTGCACTTCCTACCATACAATGCCTCAAAAGGCGCAGCCTTAATGCTTGTATGATAGCTATTGTTATAAGAGAACTCGATTAATGGCAGGTGGTTATCCCAACTACCACCTAAGTCAATCACACATGCACGAAGCATGTCTTCCAAAGTTTGGATGGTACGCTCACTCTGCCCGTCCGTCTGAGGATGCTAAGCCGTACTAAAATTTAAGCGCGTGCCGAAAGACTGTTGGAAACTTTTCCAAAAATGTGATGTGTATCTGGTATCTCTGTCAGAGATAATTGACACTGGTACGCCATGCAGAGATACAATCTTATCTACGTACAATTGGGCTAACATGTCGGAGCTATAGGTCTCCTTAATGGGTAGGAAATGTGCTGACTTAGTAAGTCTATCTACTATCACACATATAGTATCATTTCCTTTCTTTGTCTTTGGCAACTTGGTGGTGAAATCCATTGTCACCATTTCCCACTTCCACGTGGGAAGTTCCGGCTGTTGTAACAAACCTGACGGCTTCTGATGTTCAGCTTTGACTTGCGCACACGTCAAACATTTAGCTACGTAGGTAGCTATAGACTTTTACAAGCCTATCCACCAAAAAATTGCTTTCAGATCCTGGTACATCTTGTCAGCTCCAGGATGAACGGAGTATTTAGAACTGTGGGCTTCCTGGAGGATAACATCCCGAAGTCCTCCATAAAATGGAACCCATATTCGTCCATTTAACCTCAGAATTCTGTCTTTGCCATAGGATAACTGTTCTTCAGTTACTCCTAGCTTTTCATCAGGATAGTTAGCTTCTAGCACAGCTTCCTTCTGCGCAGCTAACAACCTTTCATTCAAACCATTCTTTATCTCAATGCTCTTGGCATTGATTCTTATAGGCTTCACTCTTTCCTTTCGACTTAAGGCATCGGCAACCACATTTGCCTTGCCAGGATGGTATCTTATTTCACAGTCATAATCATTTAAAGTTTCCACCCAACATCGCTGCCTCATGTTTAAATCCTTCTGATTAAACAAGTGTTGAAGGCTCTTGTGATCATAATAGATCACGCACTTAGTTCCATACAAATAATGCCTCCACAGTTTTAGTGCAAATACAACGGCACCGAACTCCAAGTCATGAGTGGTGTAATTCTTCCCGTGCACCTTTAGCTGGCGTGAAGCATAGGCAATGAATTTGCCTTTCTGCATAAGCACACATCCCATACCTGTGTGTGATGCATCACAATATACTACAAATTCCTCTATTCCATCAGGCAATGTCAATACTGGAGCATTGCTCAACTTTTGCTTAAGGATGACAAAGGATTCTTGCTGCTTAGGACCCCAATCAAACTTAATATTCTTACGCGTCAAGGAAGTTAGGGGTGCAGCAATCCTTGAGAAGTTTTTAATAAATCGCCTATAATATCTGGCTAAACCTAGAAAGCTACGAATTTCTGTAGGCGTCTTTGGCTCTTGCCAATTCATGACAGCTTCAACCTTAGCGGGATCTACTTAGATACCACGCTCACTAACAACATGTCCAAGGAACTGGACTTCACGAAGCCAAAATTCACACTTTAAAAATTTGGCATAGAGCTTTTCTTGTTGAAGCAGTTTCAGAATGTAATGGAGGTGCTTCTTATGGTCAGCTTGACTCTTGGAGTAAATAAGAATATCATCGATGAAGACAATGACAAATTTATCCATGTAGGGCTTGCAGACGTGGTTCATGAGATCCATGAATGCGGCTGGTGCATTAGTGAGTCCAAAAGGCATCACCAGGAACTCGTAATGACCATAACGATTCCTAAAAGCAGTCTTGTGCACATCTTCATCTCTAACCTTCAACTGATGGTAGCCCGACCTCAAATCGATCTTAGAGAAATAACTTGCTCCTTGCAGTTGATCGAACAGAACGTCGATCCTGGGCAATGGATACATATTCTTGATAGTGACCTTGTTAAGCTCACGGTAATCAATGCATAGTCGCATTGATCCATCCTTCTTCTTCACAAACAAGATTGGCGCTCCCCAAGGAGACGAACTAGGTCTAATGAAACCTTTGGCTAGCAATTCATCTAGTTGCGTCCTCAATTCCTTCATCTCTGTTGGTGCCAACCTATAAGGCGCTCTCGCGACAGGTGCTGCTCCGGGGATGATGTCAATTCTGAATTCTACTTGCCTATCTGGTGGTAGACCAGGTAGTTCTTCTGGGAAAACTTTAGGGTACTCAGAAATGACTGGAATATCTTCAACCTTAGGTTTCTACTCATCGATAGTTACCTGTGCCATATAAATGACACAACCCTTCTTCAGACATCTAGATGCCTTGAGCATAGACACTTGCTCAGGCAGTCTATACTGGGTATCTCCCTGAATGGTAATTGGCTCACCAGACGGAGTCTTGATCACCATTTGCTTCTTATTGCACACTATCTGGGCTTGGTTACGAGATAACCAATCCATGCCTATAACTATGTCAAAACCGGCTAACTTCAAAGGAAGTAGGGACAATGGAAAAGAGTGGTTCCTAATGGATATGAAACATCCATCTAACACGGTTGACGTGATTTCTAAGGTACCATCAGCTAATTCCACCTCATATTTCACACTTAGGGTTTTAACAGGTAAATTCGGCAACTTACAAAACTTATTATCTACAAACGACTTATCAGCTCCTGAATCAAACAACACTCTTGCATAGACATCATTTATGAGGAAGGTACCTGTGATCACATTGTCGTCCTGAACGGCTTCCTTTGCATTCATCTGGAAGACCCTTGCATTGGTCTTCTTGACCTCTTCAGGCTTCTTGGTGTATTTAAGGCAGTTGGTTTTGATGTGCCCTTTCTCATTGCAATTGAAGCATGTTGCGTCTTTTATCTTTTTGCACTCTATCGTCTTGTGCTCTTTAGACTTGCATAACCCACATGCAAGTGATCCTGATTGAGACTTGGTCTCAAGCCTGCATTTTCCAAAGTGGCGTTTTTGGCAAGTCTTGCACTTTGGCTTTTCCTCAGCTTGTTGGTTATGGACCCAAACTTCTTGGAATCAGTGTTTCCTTTGTGCTTCTTCTCCGATCCTCGTGAGTTATCATCCTCACGTTTTCTCTTACCTTCTTCAGAATTCTTTAGCGATCTTAACCTGACCGCATCTAAGGTAAGAGACAAAGATAGATCAGCTGCTGATCTAAAAGTAGCAGGTCTAGATGCCTTAACACTGGCTTTTATCTCTGGGGCCAAACCCCCAATGAAGCGAGCAATTCGCTTGGGTTCCGGTGTTATCAGATACGGAACTAGCCTAGACAGGGTATTGAAACTGGTGAGGTAAGCTTGACAATCTAGATTCTTCATTACCAATGATAAGAAATCAGACTCAATCCTTTCAACCTCATGCTGAGGGCAGTAATTTTCTTTAATGAGAGCAACAAACTGATCCCATGTCAGATTGTAGAGTGGGATCTTTCTAGCATCTTGAATGAGAGACTTCCACCATGCTAGTGCCTCTCCTTTGAATGATTGGGATACATATTTCACTACATCCCTTTTGGCACAACCGCTGATATCGACCACGATGTCCATTTCATCCAACCAGGTCATACAATCAATCGCTCCTTTCTCCCCAGTAAAATCCAAGGGTTTACAGGAAACAAAGTACTTATAAGTACAAGACTTGGTACGTGGTTTATCATCAAATACTATCCTCTTGGATGGAACACTGTTTTGGTTTGAGGAATGTCGATCGTCATCTTTCTTTGGCTCATCTTCCTTAGAGGGCGGCTTACTGTGAGCCTCGGAATGAGTCTTAGGCTTGGAATGAGGTGCGGATAGGGTCCTACTTCGAGTCCCGCTAGATTCATTATACTGCCGCTCTATAGCTTTTGTAACAGCATTGTCTATTAATGCTTGCAGTTCTGCACCCGCTATGTTAATTCGGGTATTATCATGATCCTCCCTTGGGTGACTGTTGATCTCATCCGAGTCAGCCATGTAGTTTGAACTGTTACATAAGATATTGACAATAATTTATTTGGGAGTTTATTATGGAATTGTCTTTTATGGCAATTCATTAACCATGGTAAACACAGACCATATTTGGTTAATTTGTTAATCATATTTATTTAGGATTTTTATTATAATTTATCCTAATTATAAAACAATAACAATATTATTAGTGGCACAAAAGGCCTTGTCACAGTGACATTCTAAATCATAAGCCATGATTTCTGAGAATCAAGACATTAAGGTTTGAACATAGTTCATTACCTTTTCTTGACAGGGAGTTGTAGGCTACCACTGTCTTTAGTCTCAGAGGACGTTAATTATAGCCCGTGGGCACTTCATCCTTAAGGGATGATTATTTTAATAAAGAAAATTGGAGTAATCCAATTTAAGGATGACTTATGCGATTTTATCGAATCACATTTTTGCCACCAATGTTAACATGTCTTCAGATGTTAACAAGGATTTGAATCTTTTGAATAGGTTTTACCATCTTGGCCATGTCTGCAACAACATTTAGGCTAGGTTTTACTTTTAAGATTCTTTTTAATATTTAACGCAGAACAATCTTAAATTGAGATGTTAACAAGGATCTGAATCTAATTGAGGAACTACCATCTTGGCCCTGTCTTTAGGTGACACATGGCTAGGTCTTGTCCTTTTTAGATTTTGCCATTTTATTATAATGGTAGATCTTATAATAGGAATGTTATTTTAATTCTAACCGTTCCATTTAAAATTTAAACAAGTACGTGGTTGCCCTAAACGGGACTTCTAACTGAAATGACTTGCCCATGCAAGGGCTAATCAGAAAAATAACAAGGAAACAAATAAAGAACAAAATAAAACGAATTAGGATTAATCCTATGTTCTTTGTCTAGACTCGAGAATCAAGGAATGTGCAATTGTGTATCTGAGATTAAACACAAAAAGGATAGTGTTTAATTCACTCAGTGTTGGCTCTGATACCAACCTGTCACACCCCGATATTTCCACGTATTACCGGTGGGCCCGGTGGGGAGTATCGTGACGTAGTTGATATCATCATAGTCAAACAACACAAATTTAAATGCACAGCGGAAGCAAAACGATAGATTCATTTCAACTGAATAAACTGTAATATTAAGTATCACAAATAGTTTAAGCGGATCCACAGGCGGATCAAATAAAAAGGAAACTTTGTTCAACAGACTTTAACATCTAGAGCTTGCGAGACTTGATTATTGATGCCTGGAGTAGCCAGCCTATTACGTATAGTACCTGCACTTAGCCTTTTTGGAAAATATATTAGTTTACACTGGTAAATACAACTCAACTGACTCATTTTGAAAAGAGTTTGAAAATTGATTTGAATGCGCTTCGGCAAAAATATCTTTATAACTTGGGACAATTATTTATATATAATCTTGTATACAGTTTTACTTATTTGTCGTCCGTCAGGGCCGGTTTGTATGGCCAGTCCAGATTAACTGACACGCCACAGGTATAATGCCCACAAGGATTACTTCCTTTAAGTGGATTACCAGCTTTTACATAATGCATCTGTCAGGTGTACGCCTACACCCCGTGCTTAGGTCATGGCCATTTCTTTGAATGATGCCAAGGATATCCGGGACATGGTCATTTAACCCCCAAAGGCCATACACCAAATAATACATATTAAATGGGTCATCCAAATACATTAATCACAATCCGATTTAAATGACTACACACACCCGACCAAGCGGTACTTTTATAGTACTGTATCCCAAGCCCGTATAGGGAAAATAAGTTAAGAGTATTTACCTGAGCAAAGTATAAATCAAATACAGGAAGTGCACGTAGCTTTTACTGGGCTCCTAATCTGAAACAAAGGTTTTTAACAACCTATTAGAATCCTAACGGGTCTTTAATTAAGCTTAGGCTTAGACCGGTTAGTTTTCAAAAGGAAGACTCGGTTCAAACGCATGACAAAGTGAACCGGTTTAGAATGTGGTTTTGACCCGACAAGCTTGCATGCTTGTTTAATATGGGTAACTTGAACACATTCTGGATTTTGAGGTGAAAACGATATGGTTTGACCCGTTTCGGCTAATATATGAAAACTAGTTACAAAAGCCGATCCGAACGCGAAAAGTGCGTAACGGGTAACCAAATGAGTCATACACAAGTTTCCTAAGTTAATATGCCTTTAATATGTTGTGACATCAGTAAGATATCTTCTATTATGCCCAAAACGAATTTAAACTCAATTTACGCCCCGTAGGGGTATTTTGGTCATTTTAAAGGTGTTGGTGCACTAAATGTCTGTTGATTACGTCATAATCAAGTCTTGTGTCTAGATAGGGTGAATGTACACACAACAGGGTTTTAATTAGGGTTTAGACATGTTGAACATGAAGATTTCGCTTGAAATCAGTTCAAGCGAAATCAACATGAATTGATTTCGCTTCAGGCAATTGATTTGGCTTCAGGCTTATGATTTCGCTTCAGGGATTTCGCTTCAGGCCAGTTCAAGCGAAATCTACATGTCTATATATAGGGTTGTTGTCATTTCACTTGGTACGCAACTTCTGAAGGTGTAACGAAGTGCTGCCAATTTCTGTTCAGGTTGTAAACATTGTTATTATCAATACAAGCAACAGATTAAAGAGTACAAGCTGTATTCGTGTCCGGTTTACTGATTCCGCCTTTAAACTGGATGTAAAAATCTTCCGAACGACTCAATAGGGTCAAACAACGATCCAACAAGTGGTATCAGAGCTCAGGACGAGGAGTTCATACTACTACAGCTTGATTTTACCGGATTATCTTCTTTCTACTCATTTTTTTTTACATTTTTCAGATCTGAACTAGTTCCAACGGTCGAAATGGTCTAATTTTCGAGTATAACGTGTAAAACTGAGTTTTAACAAAGCCTATAAAGTTTCGGACTTAAATTCAGACTAAAACATGTTAAAATTGACCTAAAACAAGGTTTCGCTTGAAAGTTGTTCGTAGATAACAGGTTGATTTCGCTTCAAGACAGACTGATTGGACGATTTCGCTTGAAACGCTGAAGCGAAACAGACTTCCTGAAGCGAAATAGTGATTTTCGCTTAAGACTTGTTGAAGCGAAACAGTTGAAGCGAAACAGTTGAAGCGAACTTGATTCTATTGGATTTCGCTTGAAGTTGAAGCGAAATAGATCTAACAGATTTCGCTTGAATTGAACTTGAGATCAGTTGAAGCGAAATATTAGGTGTCGCTTGAAAAGTGCTTTGAAATAGATTTCGCTTGAATAGTGTTATAGAGGGCTGATTTCGCTTGAGGCTGTATATACTTCAAGAATTTCGCTTGAAGTTGCTGAATTTTCAAAACTTAAAATTTTACTAAGTGTTTGTTTGTTTGTTTGCACGTGATTCGAGGTGATCTACAAGGCGCAAATATCAAGAAAAAAATTTAAAATGTCAGGAGAAAGTGATCCTGATAGATATTGGAAAGCAGATTATGCAAGATGGGAAATTGGAAAATTAAACGAACCATTCAAAGAAGCCCAGAGAGCAAAAAGATGGAATGAAGAGTTGGAATGTTACATGGATCCACGGGGTAATCCAGTTGTTAACCCATCAAAGGTGGATTTCGAAGCTGTAATAAATTTGGTTCCAAGGCAGGCTACTTTCAACACACGAAGGTTATCTGATAAAGCATATTTGCCTGATTTAGAGAAGAAGATTAGAGAAGTTTGTGAAGCAAGTCTATCGAAGGTGGTAGAGATGAAGTAGTGAAAAGAAGAAGAATTGAAGAAGATGATTGAAGAAGTAAAGAATGTTGTGAAGATTGCTGCTGAAGAGGAACAGAAAGCTGAAAAAGAACAGAAGAATGAAGAAGCTAAGAAAGAAGAAAAAGTGGAGAACAAAGAGCAAGATCAGAAAGCTGAAACAGAAGAACCGGTGCTTAATGAGACCGAGGTTAGAAAATCTTCTGATCTATCGAATGTTGAATTGGTTGATGAAAAAGAAAACAAGTGCAGGAATTGCATAGAAATGTGCAAAGCCTGTACTGAAAAAGATGACATTATAAAAACAAAAGACAATGATATGATTAAACTAGAAAATGTTTTCACAACAAAATGTAAAGAAATGATTGAAAAAGAAGAAATTTTGAAATTAAAAGTTGAAAAGCTAACACAGAAATGTCAAGGTCTTGAAAAGGATAATGATGTTTATAAACAAGTGTGTTCTACAAAATGTGTTGATTGTGTTGAAAAAGAATCTAAATTTCAAGATTTACAAAAACAGTATGATTCTTTAAAATGGTCGAGTCAGAGAGTACAAGAAGCTTATGATACTTTGAAAAGCCAAGTCAAAAGTTTTGATCAAAGATTGTCAGAAACTTTAGTCACTAAAGAAATGTATGAAAGAAAGATTAAAGAAAAGCAAATTGAATTGAACAAATGTGTTGATGAAATTGCTAGTCTTAAACAAGTCTTGGCTGAAAAAGAAAAGGTTGTTACAAAACTTCAAAGTTATCATAACTCTTCGTACATTCTCGAACGCATTTTCAACATTACACCAGATGACAAAGATACTGAAAATTGCAAAAAGGGTATTGGTTCAGAATTTCATCAGGTACCACCACCATTGAGAAACAATTATACTTTTTATGATGAAGAAAAGGTGGCAAAAGGTTTGAACATAGCTGACCAGTTACCTGAAAGTATCGATGTGACTTACTCCAAATCTGATGATGCTAATGATTCAGAGGTGGTAAGTAAGGTTGTTGAAAGCGTTTTGAAAGATGAGTCTACAAAAGGTAAGTCTGAATCACAGGATGAAGATGAAGGAAATTTTTATGATTGTTATTCGAAAAACACAAAATCCGAGAAAAGTTTGAATGATGATTCAAAAGGATTGGTTTATACCATGATTGGATCAGACAAATTATTCTTAGATGTTGTATTCCCGATTCAGAATGTGATTTCAGAGAAGGTCGATAAAGTTTTCAAAATGGTTGAGATTGAGAAGTCTGAGATTCCAAAGTTTGCTGGTAAAGGTCATAAATTTTTTTATAACAAACCTGGTTTTAAGAAGAAAAACATGAAGGCTGGTTTGGGTTATAAAAAGAAACGGAATCGGTATCAAAGTGAAAAACAGGATTTGCAACAAAAGATGAATTTTGTTCAAGGGAAAAGCTTGAAAGAAGAGGAAAAACTCAAATTTGGTTGACAGTCTAATGATGAGTTTGATGCTATGAAAAAGAAACAACAACAGGCCAAGGATGTTTCAAAGAAAGTGTGTTTTAAATGTGATCAAATTGGACATGTTGCACGAAAGTGTCCAAATCCAAAGCCTGTTGATGTTGAAAAACAGAAATCTGAGGATGTGAAATCAAGGTCAACCAGATTTGATTCGAAACAAACTTGGAGGTACAATATAAACAAGTTTGCTTCAAATCAAAATTGGAAATCAAACCCGAACAGGTTCGATTCAAGACAGACCTGGAACTCTTACACACCCAGATTCAGAACAACACAGAGTTGGAGAACATCTGTTGATATGACAAAACCTCAAGAGTTTTGGAAACCTAAAAATGTTATTCAAAATCAAAAGGTTCAAAAAGAGAAATTTTTTTTACAAAAGAGGTACTCCGAAAGGTCAAATGTGGAGTGCTAAGAAACAAGTGACGATGGTAAAAGATGAAATAGTTGAGGTCAAAGTTGAACAAGTTTTAAATGACAAAGAGTTTCCAAAATTGAAGGAACATTATTGTATTGAAATACCTAAGGTCCAACAGACCTAGGCTAAATTGTTCAAATGATTGATAAAGTTTGAATGTGCAGGTGCTCAACGAAGCTGAAGACTGTGAGAATGGTAGTTGGAGCAACCTGGCACAGGAAGAGGTTGCTGAACCCTGGTTTGGTTGAACAGGGAGTTCAGTTTGTTTTTTTTTTACATAAATAAACAATATGTTCAAAATCCTAAAAATTTGAAAAATTAAAAACCAAAAATATGTTTTTAGTTTGTTAAAATTTGAAAAACCAAAAATATGTTTGTTTTTAATTTTGTTTAATTGTGTGTTGATTGAATACGCCGAAACCCTCACGGCTGAACAAACATGATTACTTTCATCAGATTGAAAAACGGTTTTCAAACTGTAAAAATCAATGGGTTGTAAATCATGGGGGTACATTATATTTTCTGCCAATCAGAGCGCTTGAAGCAGAAAATGGATGGCGAGACAAAGCTATCAGTGTTGGTTGTCAAATTTTTCTTTAAATGGTTCTGCATTTTAGGGGGAGTAATATTGTTAGAAAATACAAAAACATTTGAAAAATTTGAAAAAGTCAAAAACATGATAAAAATCTAAAGAAATGATAAAAATTGAGTTTTTGCGTAAAAAGAGGAAATGATAGTACATCAGTAGACAGTTACAGTACGCTAAAGAAATGGAAAGTATAAAAGAGTTAAACAATCTTACTGATGATGTGTCGATAGGTTTTCACACATTTAGTAGATTTATTCGGGATATAAACCTAAATTCAAACTTGTGAATTCGTGGGGAACACTACTTGGATATATAGGTAACCCCTGAAATCTCGTTTGAAAGGTCTCGTAATCTGATATACTAGGTCTTTATACTCTATGATGTCTGGGGTATTATTCCGGGACTTCTGCTGAACGGTGGTTCTGACCTAGTCCCTGGCTAATACTTGCTGCAATGCTTGAAACACAGCATTAAACCCTCAGCATGCTGAAACAATAAAATTGATATATGCTGCTGTTGTAAGCAAAAAGATCCTCTAAAGGGGACACACCGTAAAGTCGAAGCTGATATCTCTCTGCGTATACGGAAGTATCGACCTGAGATCCCTCGGCCCTCGCATACCTAAATTATATACAGATATCATTGTAGTATTCTCACCTGTAAGACTGATTATTGAGATTCTGGATACGGGAGTATATTCAAGAGGTGGGACACATGAATGATATAAGTTCTTAATTCATCTAAATCGTATCCTGAGTAAATTGAAATTTGTGTGAGAATTTAAGATGGATCAGTATATCGACAATCGAAGTAAATTGTTTAAGTCTGAGTGTGAAATTAAGCTCAACGGTACTTGTGACTTGTCATAAACTGATATGATCCTCTGACGCATACTCAAAACAAAAATATTGTTTGTAAATATGTTTGTACATATTTCTTTATTGCTTTATGTTTTCAGAAAATACAAAAAGATTTTGATTCTGCTTTATTTTCGACAACTGATATCTGAAGTGCTGAGTTTCAAAATCTAAGTATGCTGATTGTGTTTCTGAAAATAAAACAAGTTCATTAATTTGAAACTTGAAGTTTTAAATTCAAAAATTTCAAAAACAGTTTGTGATATCTCCAAGGTCATTAGTTTGAACTTGGATGATAAACTGTGAGGGAGTTGGATTCTTTAACACTGCTATATCAGTAAAGTTTGTTGATAGGGGGAGTAGATTAAAGAAGATTGATTGATATCATGAAAAGGTTATTACTTATAGTTGGATGAGTGATTGCAGGTTTCAGGAATTCCCACGGAAGCTAAATGATAAAGCTTGATTCAGATATCTCAGATTCTAGCATATTGAGAGGGGGAGTCTGTGAAAGGGGGAGTCTGAGTTGAAGATAAAGATTGAGGAAAATGTTTACAAGGTTTGAAGAATGATGAAGACAAAGACTTGAAGCCAAAGACTTCATCAACATCCAAGGGGGAGTCTGTTGGTGCACTAAATGTCTGTTGATTACGTCATAATCAAGTCTTGTGTCTAGATAGGGTGAATGTACACACAACAGGGTTTTAATTAGGGTTTAGACATGTTGAACATGAAGATTTCGCTTGAAATCAGTTCAAGCGAAATCAACATGAATTGATTTCGCTTCAGGCAATTGATTTCGCTTCAGGCTTATGATTTCGCTTCAGGGATTTCGCTTCAGGCCAGTTCAAGCGAAATCTACATGTCTATATATAGGGTTGTTGTCATTTCACTTGGTACGCAACTTCTGAAGGTGTAACGAAGTGCTGCCAATTTCTGTTCAGGTTGTAAACATTGTTATTATCAATACAAGCAACAGATTAAAGAGTACAAGTTGTATTCGTGTCCGGTTTACTGATTCCGCCTTTAAACTGGATGTAAAACTCTTCCGAACGACTCAATAGGGTCAAACAACGATCCAACAAAAGGTTATAAAAGAGTTTAATTATTAACCTGAGTTACAGGCCTGATATAATTAGTAAAAATACTTAATTTAATAAGTTATAACAGTAGGGTATTGCATATACGTGAAATTTATCAATTATAACCAAACTATGCACCGTAGGGGCATTTTGGTAATTTCACATAAGCTTAAAATGTCAAAATTAGAAATCTGAGTTTAAAACTTTTGATTACTATTAGAGTACAATTATTTACTAAAAATATCAGTAGGCATCAAACCTTATATGTTTAAAATAGTTTTAATGCATACTATGCGTTTAAAACGCTTAAGAAGTCGATTTGGAGCCATTTCCGGGTTTTCAAAGGAAAGCTGATATTTTTATTATTTCAAAAGGCTCAAAATATTTTATTTATCATATTAGATCAGTAGAAAAAGGTTTGGTATCAAAAGGATTTGTAAAACTCATTTTATAGCCCAAAAGGGCAAAAACCGGCAATACCGACATAAGCTTAGAACTCTATGTTATGCTCAGCCTAAAAATAAATAAAAATCTTCAAAAATCCCAAAATATTATACTATATCAGTGGGTAAAAAGTTTGGTATAAAAAATTGTGTTTAGATAGGCTATATGCTAATTAAGCTGTTTAATTAATAAAAAGCGTTCTAATTACGTTATTGAGCATAACTCTTAATCTAGACCTCAAACTGGCGTCAAATTTTAGGGACAAGTCTATAAATTAGTAATGAAGGTTTCTACTCTTTTACTTTTTAAAAAATCACATTTTAAGGTCATATGGGCATAATAGTCAACATTTACGCATTTAACGGAAACATGCATATGAATCGGATAAATAATGAACCAAGTTGGATAATCACAGAGGGTTATACTAACATGTGACCTGGTCCAAATAAGGCTCTAAGGAAATTCTAAACTATGCTCAAATGGGTCAGAACTGAAAGTCAAAGCAGAAGTCAAACTATGCGACTTTCGGTCCCGAACCGAGCCTAAACTGAAAATTGTCGGGTTGAACATGCTTAGACACGTTCTTACATTAATTACCAAGTTATATTAATGATAAAACATGTTGCATAGCTTCTACATTGTTAATTATGCATAAATTGGAAAATAAGCTTCCTGTTGACTTTTTATAATCAAGTTTGACCCGACAATTGACCTACTTAGAGTGGGAATCAGAGGGTGCCCTTTTAAGGGTTTATTGCCCACATAACTACCAACTCATAGGTACTTTCGATATGCAATTTGACAGGACAAATTAAGATTAATGACGAAGTCAAATCTTAATTACGATGTTTTGACTTTACGCTAATTAACTAATCAAAACTGAATTAAGAAAGGTTAAGGATACTTACAAAGGTCCTAAGCACGACTAGAGATCACTAGGAAGGGTGCTTGAGCTCCAGGAACCTCCAGATAATGAGTTGTGAAGTTTCTAAGTGAATGATCAAAATGATGCAACCAAGAACACCTTATATAGGAACTTTGATTGCACAAGATCATGCCAAATAAGTCTATGGGATGATTCCTGATCATCCCAAGTGTCCCTAGTGTCACGCCCCGCAAAATTTCAGCATTTCGGAAGTTTCCGGAACACTAAGGAAGCGTCCAGGACTGCCCGGAAGTCTCCGAAACAGCCTAGACAATTCTGGAACGTTTTGGCACCCTTAGAAGGTCCTAGATCAGTCTTAAAAGTGCTCGAAACAGTCTAGAATGGGCTACATAATACTGCCATAAAAATCAGCCAAAGAACATTCTAGAATCCCAACAAATATCATGATATTTATGTAGGAAATATCTAGGTATTAAGGCTTGATATTTGTAAAGGAATGATCTAGATTTGGAACTATCTAGATCATGTCCAAGTAGTATAAATAGGAGTGTTAGGCATCATTTGCACCAACCCCACATAACCCCTCATAACTTATTCATAACCAACTTCTTGTAAACACTTTGTACTTGTAACTTTGTGCAAGTAATCAAAACACCATTTTACTTGTAGTATTACACTACAAAACTTGTCCTTGTGATTCTCACAAAAGACTTCCACTGCGTAAACATAACCCAACACAACCAAAAGGCTTAACTTAGATCAAATCTAAGTGCCGCACAAGAGTAAGAAAACGTGACAAGTGGTACCAGAGCCGCGTCGGTTCATCGGGATGGCGAATAAGAAAAGCATGGGAGAAACGAACAAGAGAATCATCTCTAGTAAAGAAGAGACACACAATCACAACCAGAATCAACAAGAAGTTGAAAGCGTGTCTATGGATTTGGCCAGATTCTTAGACAAAATGAAGACTAATGTCGAAGCATCGGTCACACAACTCAGAATTCTTGTCAATCGTTCCTTGGAAAAGCTAGACATTTTGGGAACATTGCGAGATAAGTTAAAAGGACTCAAAGAAGACTTCAAAACCGCTATCGATGTCATATGCCTCGAGATTCAAGCCATAATCCAGGAGGAAATCGCAAGGCTGCGGAGTGAGGTAGACGCCAAGATCCAAAACTTTCACAAAAAATTTGCTGAGTTAGAAGCAAAATTGATCAACACCAACAAGGCACAACCAGAAGCATGTCTGGGGTCCATGCAAGTAAGTCATCTTAATAATTTAAACACACAAGAAACTCCCAAAACACGGGAAAAACATAACATAAAAAAGCTCCCGAACAAGGGAAAGAAAAGATCCACAACCACAAAACCAGAAAAGAAGTCGAAAGGACTTCAACTCGTCAACATGGTGGTAAACGGGAGACCCGTTAAGGCACTAGTTGACACAGGAGCAAGCCATAACTTCATCCCAGTAGATGAAGCAATAAGACTCGGTGTTCGAGTCACAAAACAAGACGCAATGATAAAGACCACAGATAACGTCCAGCCAATACTTGGGATGGCATACGGCGTCAAAATCACAATCGGCAAATGGAAAGGTAAGATCGACCTTTCCGTGGTGCCAATGAAAGACCATAACTTTGTGCTTGGCCAGGATTTCTTTGAAAAGGAACAGGCCTTTCTCATTCCGTTCGCAAACAAATTTTGCATCATAGACGGAAACCAAGTTCACACAATGAAGACAGAGGCGGACATTAGCCGTTAAGGTATGTCAATAACATCAATACAAATGGAGGTTGGTTCAAAGACAAGATCAACCACACATTCATCACAACGAGGCGTAACCCGAAATCGCAACGAGGACGTTGTGAATTTAGGTGGGGGAGGATGTCACGCCCCGCAAAATTTCAGCATTTCGGAAGTTTCCGGAACTCTAAGGAAGCGTCCAGGACTGCCCGGAAGTCTCCGAAACAGCCTAGACAATTCTGGAACGTTTTGGCACCCTTAGAAGGTCCTAGATCAGTCTTAAAAGTGCTCGGAACAGTCTAGAACGGGCTACATAATACTGCCATAAAAATCAGCCAAAGAACATTCTAGAATCCCAACAAATATCATGATATTTATGTAGGAAATATCTAGGTATTAAGGCTTGATATTTGTAAAGGAATGATCTAGATTTGGAACTATCTAGATCATGTCCAAGTAGTATAAATAGGAGTGTTAGGCATCATTTGCACCAACCCCACATAACCCCTCATAACTTATTCATAACCAACTTCTTGTAAACACTTTGTACTTGTAACTTTGTGCAAGTAATCAAAACACCATTTTACTTGTAGTATTACACTACAAAACTTGTCCTTGTGATTCTCACAAAAGACTTCCACTGCGTAAACATAACCCAACACAACCAAAAGGCTTAACTTAGATCAAATCTAAGTGCCGCACGAGAGTAAGAAAATAACTCCGTGACAAGTGGTATCAGAGCCGCGTCGGTTCATCGGGATGGCGAATAAGAAAAGCATGGGAGAAACGAACAAGAGAATCATCTCTAGTAAAGAAGAGACACACAATCACAACCAGAATCAACAAGAAGTTGAAAGCGTGTCTATGGATTTGGCCAGATTCTTAGACAAAATGAAGACTAATGTCGAAGCATCGGTCACACAACTCGGAATTCTTGTCAATCGTTCCTTGGAAAAGCTAGACATTTTGGGAACATTGCGAGATAAGTTAAAAGGACTCAAAGAAGACTTCAAAACCGCTATCGACGTCATATTCCTCGAGATTCAAGCCATAATCCAGGAGGAAATCGCAAGGCTGCGGAGTGAGGTAGACGCCAAGATCCAAAACTTTCACAAAAAATTTGCTGAGTTAGAAGCAAAATTGATCAACACCAACAAGGCACAACCAGAAGCATGTCTGGGGTCCATGCAAGTAAGTCATTTTAATACTTTAAACACACAAGAAACTCCCAAAACACGGGAAAAACATAACATAAAAAAGCTCCCGAACAAGGGAAAGAAAAGATCCACAACCACAAAACCAGAAAAGAAGTCGAAAGGACTTCAACTCGTCAACATGGTGGTAAACGGGAGACCCGTTAAGGCACTAGTTGACACAGGAGCAAGCCATAACTTCGTCCCAGTAGATGAAGCAATAAGACTCGGTGTTCGAGTCACAAAACAAGACGCAATGATAAAGACCACAGATAACGTCCAGCCAATACTTGGGATGGCATACGGCGTCAAAATCACAATCGGCAAATGGAAAGGTAAGATCGACCTTTCCGTGGTGCCAATGAAAGACCATAACTTTGTGCTTGGCCAGGATTTCTTTGAAAAGGAACAGGCCTTTCTCATTCCGTTCGCAAACAAATTTTGCATCATAGACGGAAACCAAGTTCACACAATGGAGACAGAGGCGGACACTAGCCGTCAAGGTATGTCAATAACATCAATACAAATGGAGGTTGGTTCAAAGACAAGATCAACCACACATTCATCACAACGAGGCGTAACCCGAAATCGCAATGAGGACGTTGTGAATTTAGGTGGGGGAGGATGTCACGCCCCGCAAAATTTCAGCATTTCGGAAGTTTCCGGAACACTAAGGAAGCGTCCAGGACTGCCCGGAAGTCTCCGAAACAGCCTAGACAATTCTGGAACGTTTTGGCACCCTTAGAAGGTCCTAGATCAGTCTTAAAAGTGCTCGGAACAGTCTAGAAAGGGCTACATAATACTGCCATAAAAATCAGCCAAAGAACATTCTAGAATCCCAACAAATATCATGATATTTATGTAGGAAATATTTAGGTATTAAGGCTTGATATTTGTAAAGGAATGATCTAGATTTGGAACTATCTAGATCATGTCCAAGTAGTATAAATAGGAGTGTTAGGCATCATTTGCACCAACCCCACATAACCCCTCATAACTTATTCATAACCAACTTCTTGTAAACACTTTGTACTTGTAACTTTGTGCAAGTAATCAAAACACCATTTTACTTGTAGTATTACACTACAAAACTTGTCCTTGTGATTCTCACAAAAGACTTCCACTGCGTAAACATAACCCAACACAACCAAAAGGCTTAACTTAGATCAAATCTAAGTGCCGCACAAGAGTAAGAAAATAACTCCGTGACACTAGGCCCTTAAAAACCATCAAACAAGCCCATAGAATCGAAAACAACCTTCATAAGTCGGTGTAACTTTCTGGAACAGACAGCTGTGAAGTTTTTTTGATGCTGGGCACCTTAGGCGGCCCGCGTAAGGATCTCACCAGGCTTACGCGGCCCGTGTGAGTCCTCAGAACCGGCCAAACAAGTTTCAAATATTGCAATTTTGGTCCCTTGTCCTTCTAAACTTATTTTTAACATGGTTTCTTGCACTTTTAACCCCCAAACTTGACTTTTAAGGACCCCAAGTCATAAACCAACTTTGTTAAGTCCTCGGTTATTCATACGATCACCGAAAAGCCTTAAATTTCAATGTTGACGCTTTTAACTCCTCATATACGAATATTGTCATAACTTTCTCATACTTAAACGAAACCTTGTGAAATTTTTATCACTTATTCTTGTGAGTATAATTAATCATTACAAAACTTCGGGTTTGCTAAAAGGTCACTCAGAGGTACACTTTAAACATGTTGACACATTTAACCCTTGTAGTTTGTAATCTCTCACTTTCTTCCACAATTAGCTTCGTATGATCCATGATTCATTCGTTTAAGGGTATAAACATCGTGTAGGGTTATTGAAAGATATATTTATCCATTGTTGACACTTTGAACCCTTTTATTCACATACTTTCCTTGTTTGTCAACTTTAGTCCTTCATACGTAATCTTTTACATGTTTATAGCTCATGACATGTGTCGATATATTATTGGACATGAATTTTCGAGGTGTTACACATCTAGACAGCAGTGATGTCTTGGAAAAGTGGCTATAAAAGTTACCTAAATAAAGAAGTTGTTTTATTTCAATAAAATAGGGTTTATCCGTATAAATCAGTTTGTAATGAAAACTTGGGTTTTATCCCAATATATTTATTAATATAAAATGTGGTGTTTTACTCTGATAAAATATTTCCTAACTACGGTCCTGATGTAATTTCCGCTGCCAAATAATGATAAACACCGATTCCACTGAATTTGATGTCGCGGCCGCCCGTTCCCGGGTAGTTAGGGGACGGGGGTTGCTACATACAGTATCTAGGAAAAGTTGTTTTCTTGTTACTGGAATAATAACACAGGGCCGTGTTACAGGAGCACGGGGTCGTGTCAAACCTCCAGTATCTGGGAACCTGAAAACATAAACTTTTTCTAGACAGCACAGGGCTGTGCGTCACAAGCATGGGGCCGTGCTACTCTTCTGATCAGCCAATTTTGTGTTTTTATTCACAGAAAGTCACCGAACTCCGTATAATTCGCAGAAAATACGACCTGCTGCATGACCTCCACTTTCGACAAAGACATAAAATTATCGCCCGAGCGCTTTTTAAGGAGAAGAGTTCATGCTAAAAATCGACAAAAAGCCTCAACCCAAAACTCCCCATGGAGGATCAACGCAATCTCATGGATTACCTATGGCCTACGGTCGATAATCTTGGAATCGCTATTAACCCTCCTGTCGATGCCAACAACTTTGAGCTTTGACCACACCTAATACAAATGGTCCAAAAAGGCCACCTTTCACGGCCTACTCGATGAAGATCCCCATTTACATATTACCAACTTTTTGGAAATATGTGACACCTTTCGGATCAACGGAGCTTCGAAACGATGCTATCCGACTTTGTATATTCCCCTTTTCCCTCAAAGATAGAGCAAAAGCTTGGCTAAACACCCTCTCAAGTAGGTCCATGCACACTTGGGATGAACTTGCCCAAAAATTTCTATACAAATATTTCCCTCCCACTAAAACCGCCAAACTCATAACCGGTATTAATTCATGCTCTCAAGACGACGGGGAATCTTTGTACGAGACATGGGAGAAGTTCAAGGAGTTATTAAGGAAATGCCCGCATCATGGAATTGAACGTTGGCAATAAGTGTCCATTTTCTATAATGGACTCTTACCACACGCAAGACAAATCCTTGATTCTAACTCTGAGGGACTCCTTGGGAATTGGTGCCCCGAGGAAATTTATAACCAAATTGAGGAAATTGCTCAAAACAGTTTTCAATGGCACACTCCTAGGGGTTAAAAATCCATAGCCCTGGGCGCCTATAAAGTGGAAGGAACCACCTCTTTACAAGCTCAAATCGAAGCCTTAACTACAAAAATAAAGAAACTTGAATTAAATAAAACGGTTTCAGTTATGGCTTGTGAAGGATATGGCGGACCACATGAAAACTGTAATTGTATGAAAGATATGGAAGACCAAACGGAAGTGGTGAATTACCTCAATAACTGTCCATGACCACCTGGAGCCCCAAGCAACTCCTTCACCCCCGAGTGGCAAAATTATCCCAACTTTGGTTGTAGGGAATCGGGAGGTAATAACAAACAAAATCAAAATCAACGATCTACCTTTCAACAACAACCCCGAAATAAGCAACAAGGTTTCCAACCACGACAAGGAGGACGAGAAAGACTTGAGGATCTCATCACTCGTCTTTTCTCCGAATCCGACAAGAGCTATTCGGAAACGTTCCTACAAGCTGAGGCTGAAATTAGGAACCAACGGGCTAGTATGCAAAAATATTGTAAAACAAGTAAGACAACTTGCCCAAAATTTCTCCGAAAGACCACAAGGAGTCTTGCTTAGTAACACCGAATCAAACCCAAAGGTCCAAGTAAACGTTATCAACTTGAGAAACCGGAATGTAGGACCCGATAATGAACCAACATTGTCACAACCCCCGAACACACCCTTGACGGGAACCGTGAACAGTCAAGTGGAACCGGTGATTATTTTGAAAATATTGCAGCGAAAAATTTCATCAAGAACGCGAGTTAGGAAAAATACCAGAGTTTAGAAACACCGGAATTTTATTTATAACCAATGGGAATAAAACCCATGTTTTACAAAGGTAGCTTTTAATAGGGGATAAACCCGAATACAAAATTTCTTGAACATTTGATTAATAAAATAAGCCACTTCTTTAAGCCTTTTGGTGCCGTATCACAAATCTTATTCTTATCTACTATAATCACCTGAAATGCGTTTTAAAGTTATTTGATCAGCAGGAAATACTGGTGAGTTCATTCAGTTTGCACAAAAACACATTGTTATAACTACAATATCAAGAGTTTTTACATTTGCTTATATATTACTATTACCCAAAAGTATTTGTCACTAGAAAGTTCCCGTGACTATGGTTATATCACTGTTGATCATTATCTCAACTAGTGAAGCTTATCAAGTAGTGTATACAAAACCCCACATACGGGTAGTAGTAGTTTCAGTAAGACTATAAAGACTTAATCACTATAATATTTAGGGTTTTGAAAGCATTTGATAAAAGAGAATGACTCACCTTGTAGGTCTATAGTTCTTGATTTAGCAGGCCTCCTGATTCTAAGACTTCTGATGGTTAAACATCTACTTTTAATTCTGAACCTTTTAGTAATTAAGCATCTATTTTGATTGTAAGTTTATAGTTCAGAGTTTTCTGATAGTTAAACATTTAGTTTAACATAGTGAAATAATTAATAGTGTAAAACCAAATCAAACCTAACGATGGTTACGAGATCAGAACCATAACGTAAGTCAACAAAGTATAGTCTTATTCAGACAGCACTTCGGCATTCGTTAGTTGGTTCCTGGATCGATCGGACAGAATATCGTATTGGTGATTGTTAGTTAGAACACCAACGTATAGAGAGAAGAAGAGAAGGAATGACAAGGTAAAATGAATCCTAAGCTTCCTATTTATAGGTAAGGAATATGTCTTACCCCACATAGATTTTCCCCAGGTGTTATCTACCCATATACACCTTCCCCGGTTATTATCTACCCATATACACCTTCCTCAGTTAAACATTTCCTTAGATAAACATTCCTTAGATATTACCTATTTAGATGTTATCTATCTCGTGTATATCTTGTTGTTAAACATAGATGTTTAATTAATTAATTTACATTAACCGTTTAATTAAGTAATTTACTTAGCCGATTAATTAACTTACTTAGCTGATTAATTAATTAACATACTTAATTGTTTAACTGATTAACTTAACTTTTAAGTTTCCTTAACTGTTATGTTTTCTTACCTATTAAGTTTTCTTAACTGCTAAGTTATCTTAACCACTAAGTTTTCTTAACCGTTAAGTTTTCTGGTTTAGTATTCCCCTGGTTATGAGTTCTAATTTATAGATACAATGGAACTCGTATTAGTGTATTAACTTAATTCAACTTTAACTATAATCATGAGATCATAACCCACAACGAATGACAAAGTATAGCCTTATTCAGGCATCACTTAAACATTCTTTGGCTTGGTTTCAATCGATCGGATAGGGTACCGTAGCAGTGATTCGAGTTGGCACACTGATTACGGGAAGATTCAGAACTCGGGTATAATAGCAATAGAGCAATACAGATGAGACCGAGAGAGAAATGAAAGAATTTGAGCAGTTCCGAATGCAGAAATCTCGTCAAATTATAGCTGAAATATGATCTCGTCGCGTCGTGCGACCGATATATTGTTTCTCCTACGCGTAGCTTAAAGAGATTAAGCTAGGCATAGGCTACCACGGGTCCAGCATAGGTCTGACACATGGTCGATGTCGTGACACGTGTCCCTAGCCGCCTTTTATCGTCCAATCGTGTGGTTTTCTCGATTTTTGTGTTAATACTTATCGCGTATGTTCGGATCTTGATCCTAAATCATCCGGTTTACAACTGGGAGTTTAGTAAAGGTACTTTTGTGTGAGTCGGTTCATCAACCGTCAAGTTTTATGATTAAGTATTACAAGTTTCATCGTGTGAACTTATGGTTTTGATTACGGGTTGCCGTCGGGAATATTTTTGAGGGTTGTAACAAACATCACCGCAAACCACTACACAACCCACAAACACACCCATAGCCAATAACCAAGAAAATACTCAACCCCAAAATACCGAACCAACCAAACCACCACAGGTCCCTTACCGTGGTCGTTTACTATGGAAAAAGACCGACGAGCAATTCACCAAGTTTGTAAGCTTACTTAAACAACTTCTCATCAACCTCCCTTTCGTGGAAGTCCTCACACAAATGCCAAAATACTCCAAATTCACGAGAGACTTCCGCACTAACAAAAGAAAGATTGAGTCAATCCAACAAGTCAACTTAGGTGAAGAATGCTTGGCGACACTCCTCAACAAACTCCCCCAAAAGAAGATTGATCCCGGAAGCTTCACCATTCTTTTCTCCATTGGAGGATCACTAATAAGCAACACACTTGCCGACCTAGGGGCTAGCATCAACCTAATGCCCGTCTCTATCTTCAACTGACTCGGACTAGGAAAGCCACATCCTATAAGGATGAGCATACAACTCGCGGATAGGTCGGTAAAATACCCTCATGGTGTCATGGAAAATCTCTTGGTCAAGGTTGGGGAACTTGTTTTCCCGGCCGACTTTGTGATCCTTGATGTGGAGGAAGATACCGAGATCCAGATCATATTAGGAAGGCCATTCCATGCCACCGCATGGGCTATGGTGGATATTGTATCACCCTGAAAATTTCGTCCAATTATGTGACGACACATGTCCAATTCTCCTACTAATCCGGACTACGTGGAGGGAGAAACCTCCAAGTAATCCCGACTATGTGGAAGGAGGAGGACCTACATTATACGTTCATTGAAACGTGTTACATATCTCCAACTAATCCCAGTTCTTGGAAGGAGAGAAACTATTATTGTGCGTTAACTAAAACGCATCCCGGATCTCCGACTAATCCCAACTATGAGGAAGGAGAGGGACTAAAAGTGCCTAATGGCAAAAGAATCAAAGTCCAAGGGCTTGGGATGTAAAAATCTCAAAATACATTCCTGGCAACCCCATACGGACTGTAAGTTGTAATGAAACTGGGTGCGCTAACGTCCTTACGGACCGTAAGCGATAAACCCTTACGGTCCGTGAGGGACCTTGCTGGCAGTTTTATGGTTGGTCTCCAAGGCTATCTTCACAACTTGACACCTTGATTCGTTTTGCCACTAATTTCTCTGGTTCTAACACATCACTAGACACCTGTGATGATCTTAGAACTATCCTTAACACATGGCAATATCTTGTGATGAGTATTCAACTATAAATAGCCTCCATATTCATCCATTTCAACTCGCTCATTCCTTCTTTTCTCTCTAATCTTTCTTGGAGCTTGTTTCCATACTTTGGATGCTTTCAGCTGAGTTCTGAAAGTGTTCTTCAACACAAGTAAGTGCTCTATCTAGTCTATTTCATTTCTAGGCTAAGTTATTAGCTGAAAGTCAAATAGTTTGACTTTCAGTTATGACCATTTTGGTCAAGCCAATGTTTGATCCGAACATGGCTACGTGATCATAATAATGAAGGTTATAATCCTCTGAGATTATACCCTCTAAAGATCACGTTAAGTAGGCGAAATAACGAGTCAAGTTTATATTAAATAAAAGGTCAAAAACGTAAATTTTGCAAATTACGCTAATTGAGTTATTAACTATTAAGACCTTAAATTTTGACATCATAACAGTTTATAAAACATACTAGGACATGTCTAAACATGTCCAACTCATCATTTCTTGTTTAGATCTTAATTCTATATCGAAAGTCAAGCAGTTTGACTTTTGCTGTGACTTTCGATTCTGACCCGTTTGGTCAATGTTAGAACTTATTTAGAACTGATATTGTGACCATATTAGTGTAAAGTATAACTCTTAGAAGTTATATTTCTTGGTCATGTTGTTTGGTAGGTTATATGACAAGTCTAAAACTTATATCTTAAAAAGGACGATTATGCCCTTTTCATCCTAAAAGATAAAGAAACGGTTTTCAAACCAAATGGTTAACATTATGACTTTAAAACAGAATGTATAAATGTTATAAAATGTTTTTTGAAGCCTTAGACTTGTCATAAGACCTATCTAACCTTCCAAACCCATTTATATGTGCATAACTAGTTATACGAACCTAGTTCGTATAATTTAGGCATAATGGGTCTAGACATTTCAAAACCTCTCCAAATCAAAATGCTTGGGTAAATAACCTTTATCTAATGAGTCATTGCTCTCGGATAGGTATAAACCACATTCTATATGATTTACGCTTAGTCTAGCGAATCTATTCTTAAGTAACGGGTCATATCTAAAGGGACTAACCTTTGACCCTTATACATTCTATCAGATAATTATTTATGTTCATTCCAGACTATAGAACCCCCCAGATAATCAGACTTGGGACAATAATACTTAGACTTGCGGCTTTTGCTAAATTATAATCATATCTTTTGGAAGCTAGCAAAAGGTGAATACTCTTAACTTATTTTGTTTTTAAACTTGGGGTATGGCGAATGCTACTTGGAGCAAGTATTACATAATTGAGTCGACTATGACTGCTCATAAATGTAAGAACTCGGTTTAATCTGTTTTACTTGATAACTGAAACAATTGGGGGTTATTGGTACCGTGCCCGGGCGTCCCGACTCATTAACTATTATGGCCATACGGAATAGCGTGGCAGGGTAGGCATACCGACTGTAAGATGCGTTTTATTCAACTTTGGTGTGTCCCTTAATCATTATATCACTGAAAAGGACCGGCTCTAATCTCTGGTTCCCATTGTATGACAAGTATGTAAATCTGGTGACAAGATAAAATCCCAAGAATATTAAATGATTACCTACGGGTTTTCTCTATGTATAAAACTCTTTTGAAAAATTGTTTTCAAAACAGTCAGTTAATTGTATTTACCAGCGAAAGCTGACGTATTCTCAAAAAATTGAACTGCAGGTACCGAACCTTATTATAGGCTAGGAATCCGGGTCGGCTAGAATGAAGGCTAAGGAATTTACAACTCCTCAAGCTCTGGTTATTAGATCCACCCTATGGGCTTATACTGAAACAGTTGTGAAACTTTTATTTGTATATTCAGACACTTTTAATGATATGAATATTTTTACTCTAAATATTTCCGCTGCATATTATCAAATTGTGATACTGTTATCCAATCGTCACGACCCATCCAGGCCCACCGGGAATCAGGGTGTGACAGGTTGGTATCAGAGCTACTAACTGAGTGAATCAGACACTAGCCTTTTGTGTCTAGTCTCAAATATCACAAATGCAGATTCCTTAAGAAACTATGAATCTAGACCCAACCATAAGACTACTCTTATTTATATATATTGATATTGATTTTATAAATATTCTACAAATGTCGCCAAGATGTCGCGGACAAGATGAAGATTCTATGATTGGCCGCAGACTCAATAATCTCTACCACTGAGTAGCTTGAAGTTCCCTATGGCGAACTACACTGTTTTGGAGATGATGACCCCGATACGAGGATGCTAAACCCTGTCACCAGATACTTATATTCTTTTGGTATAACTCTATACCCAATAACATTAATCTAAAGTCTACCACATCTGATACACTCTGGTGATACCTCACCAGCTGATTGAACAACAGTAATATAAGAAGCCGTGTCATGGCAAGGATATCTGTGCACCTTTGCATAAAATCCCATTCTTGAATTCAATATTCTCTCATCTTGGAGAATAAGCAGAAAAAGGATTCACTTTTTCTGGTTCTTGCTTAAAGCTTATAATCTCAAGCCATGGAACTCGATTATCCAACTCATCTGGGTATATTAAGTTATATTATATAAATCCGGCAAATCTCGACAGTAAGTTCTCCACCTATCATCTGGAGCATGACATTGATTTCTATTTTATTGATTTTTAACAACCATAGTGCCGAACTTAGTATGATAAAACCACCATATGGTGATAGGCAGTATCTTAGTGTCTACCATAGATTGCTTTCATGCCTGGCCAGTATCAGGGTTTAATGCATGGAACCTCTAAGATCTCTCAAAGATCATATTGTACTGATATCAGCTAATAGTAAGCATCTAAATATATCTTGGCGATATTGCTGCCATAAGAATATCATTGATTTTATGGAGCCCTTTTCATTATTTTCCTTCAAATGTTATGAAGGTCACACTTTATTACTCCTGCCATATCAAACAAATCTCTTGGTTGCTCATATATAGACGAAGGCCAAAAACACATGTTCCCACCAATGAGTGGTTGAGAAAGTGTAAATTTTCATCCAACTATGTGACAATATATGTGTCCCAAATCTCCAACTAATCTTGACTATGTGGAAGGAGAGAGACCAATATTGAATACGTCGACTGAGACGTGTCCCAAATCTCCAACTGATCCTGATTATGTGGAAGGAGAGGAACCAATATTGAATACGTTGACTGAAACGTGTCTTGAAATCTCCAACTAATCCCAACTAAGTGGAAGGAGAAGGATTAAAAATGCCAAATCTATGGGACTAAGTCAAATTGGTCAAAAGCCCGCGAGCAATCAAACAAATATTTCTCTCTAAATCTTTTCGGTCTACTAGTTCTTACATGAATAAGACTAGCAAATAGACCATGATAAAAGATTCTGTCATCAGCAAATATTCCCACCAAAGGTGGTGGTTGAAAAGGTGGTAGTAGTGGAAAACTATTTCCCTCACACCGATATAGTCTTAATAGTCTATAAGTGATCTTCATCCAACTATGTGACGACACTTATCCTAAATCTCCAAACTAATCCCGATTATGTGGAAGGAGAGGGATCCACATTAAATACGTTGACTAAAACGTATCTCAAATCTCCAACTAATTCCCAACTATGTGGAAGAAGAAAATTCTCGTCCAACTATGTGACGATACTTGTTCCAAATCTCCAACTAATCCCAACTATGTGGAAGGAGAGGAACCACATTAAATTCGTTGACTAAAACATATCTTCAACTAATTCCCGACTATGTGGAAAGGAGAAAATTCTCGTCCACCTATGTGACGATACTTGTTCCAAATCTCCAACTAATCCCAACTATGTGGAAGGAGAAGAACCATATTAATACGTTGACTGAAACATATCTTCAACTAATTCCCGACTATATGGAAAGTTGAAATCCTCGTCTAACTTTGTGACGTATTTGTTCCAAATCTCCAACTAATCCCAATTATGTGGAAGGAGTGGAACCATATTAATACGTTCACTGAAACGTATCTTAAATCTCCCGCTAATTCCCGACTATGTGGAAAGGAGAAAATATTTGTCCAACTATGTGACAATACTTATTCAAAATACGTTAACTATATTAAATACGTATCTATATTAATTACGTTGACTAAAATGTGCCCCTAGTCCACAAATAATCCTAACTGTGCGGAAGAAGAGGGACTAAAAGCCTCTAGAGCCATATAACTAAGTATAAATGAAAGCCCATTACCAGCTGCGGTAAAAGAGGCTAGTAAATATAAGACGTATAGATATGCAAGATCTAACGTGAATAAATTGATCTGATACAAAATTCTCAAAATCTTACTAATGACCTTATATATATATCTCTTAGCCAAACTAATGGCAAGCCTAAATATTGGCGATGCGACTAAGAAAAATGGTGGTGACAACTTAGAGCACCAAACCGTAAGGACGAAGAAAATAATCTTCGATCCCTAATTGCCGATGAAGTCGATAAAGCCCTGGCTGGATTTATGGCTACACTAAAAGGGCCAGAGCCATTGGTACAAAAACAGAACTCTGTTTCTAAACCCCGTTCTACTACTCATAAGACTGAAAAGTCCCACTGCTCCTCAACTAAGAGTGAGCGAAATATCAAGAATACTACTAGAACTGAGCCCCGTGACTCTAAGAAGGGGTGCACCTATAAGTACTTCGTTTCTTCTAAACCCCGTGACTTTACGGGTGAGAATGGAGCTATTAATGCTCTAAAGTGACTTGATGAAATGGAGACTGTTATTGATATAAGCGGTTGTGCCACTAAGGACACTATCAAATATGTGTCCCAATCCTTCAAGGAGGATGCTCTAACTTGGTGGAAGGCACTGATCCAATCCACTGGCAAGGTTGCACTGTACAACCCAAGTTGGTCAAAATTCGTGGAACTAATCCGCGAGACCTACTGCCCACCTCATGAGGTGAAGAAAGTTGAATCAGACTTTCTAAAATTGACCATGAAAGGCCTCGATTGTCGAGCCTATGTACCCAAATACAACTCTTTATCAAGAGTCATTCCTTATTTAATTACTCCTGAGTACAAGCGCATTGCGTGATTTATTGGAGGACTCGCTACAAAAATCAAAAGGATTGTTAAATCCTCCAAACCTACAACTTTTAGATCCACTATGGATCTAGCCTTATCTCTCATTGAAGATGAGGTAAGAGTAAAAACGGCTATGGCTGAGGATGATCACAAGCAAAAACGTGATGACACCCCTAGTAAAGATTTTTAAAAAGGTAAGATTGGTTTGAGTTATCACCGGTCCAAGCCGGATGAGGCAAAACCCGAGTGCAAAACCTGCGGGAAGAGACATTCTTGAAGATGTTTCCATGAGCAACCCAAAGGTTGTGGCATCTGTAAGCCGATGGACCACAAATCCCATGAATCTAAGAATCTGGTGAATGCCACCTTCTATGGATGTGGCGAGAAATGGCACATAAAGACGCACTGCCCAAAATGGGCGACTGACGGGAAGAACAAGGCCATTGATGGCATGAAAGGCAATGCTTGAGCCTTTTAATTGACTACGAGAGAAGCAATTAAAGACACAATTATCACTGCAGATATGACTCCTGTAAATAATTTATTTACTGCAAGTCTTATTTTAAATCCTGTAAATAATTTATTTACTGCAAGTCTTATTTTAAATTCTGGAGCTTCGTCGACTATAAATGTAATAAAATTTCTAAATCTGCCCTTAAGAAATTTTAATATTAATTATAAGGTCAAAATGACCAATGGGAAAGGCTTCCACAATTTTTGATAAATATGATATACCTAGCAAGAACTAATCTATCTCTATTAATCTTTTATTTATAATCTTGCGGGATTTGATATAATTTAGGCAGGGATTCGTTAACTCAAAACCAAGCCCGTATTTTCCTGAATAAGAAATTTATCGAAATTAAATCCCCATCTGGCGATATACTCGCTATTCGTGGAAGATGAACACTATGGATTGCCCGAGAAAGTTTTTATGCTTATGGTATCCAAGTGCTTGAAAGGAGAATGTGTCATCTACAAGACACAAGTAACTATTGAGAAACTAGAGCCAAAAGTGAAAGACCTTTTTGTAGATGGATATGAAGGTCCATAGCCATCTATGAAGCAAAATGCCTAACATGTTCGCAAGAAAGTCGAACATCATAAACCGTCTGGTCTGCATCAATAAACTGGAAATTCCCACATAAATATTGGAGATGGTAACAATGGGTCTGATTACCAAGTTACCTAAGACCAATCGTGGCACTGACACGATGAGGGTTATAGTTGACAGATTGACTAAGTCGGCGCAATTCTTTTCAACGAAGGAAAATTTATAGTCCGACAAGCCAACTGAGCTGTATATTGACAACATTGTGTCTCTTCATAGAGTACCGTTGTCTATAGTATCGGATTGAGATACTAAATATACTTCTTAAATTCTAGAAAAGTTTCCAGCAAGCGCTTAGTACACTCTTAAACTTTAGTACGGCTTACCACCCAGACTAATGGGAAAAATAAGCGTACAATCTAAACTCTGGAAAACATGCTATGTGCATGTATAATACACGAAAAAGCGTAGAACACCCGTCTGTTGGGCGAAAGTTGGTTGAAACTAACTCTCTGGATCTAAGATTTTCCTTAAATCAACTAAAAGAATCTTACAAATCTGAGATAGACTCAAAGCTGCCCATGATAGGCAGAAGAGTTATACTAATAAAAGGCGAAAGCCTCTTAAATTCTAAATCGGAGATAGAGTAATACTCTAGGTCTCGCCTTGGAAAGGCGTAATGAGATTTGGAAAGAAGAGTAAGCTAAGACCTACATATATTGGACCATTCTAGATAATAGAATGTGTCGGTCCTATAGCTTATAGATTTAAGCTACCTGAAGAGCTGAGTGAAATCCATGATGTATTCCATATCTCTAATCTAAAAAAGTGCTTAGCTGGTGTTTAACACCCCAGCAATGTTAGATTAAATGTATACACATATGTGTTTGATTATAACTTTACAAATAATAACTAGGAACATCAAACCTAGTTAATGGCATATTGTAAATAATGAAATCATGAGTTATAACCCTTTTTATAACAAATAGAACATGAGGGACTAAAATTGTAAAGTGGGTAAACTTGTTTTATTTAAAACTAAAAACAAAAACACAGCACAGACCTATGTGCGTATGTGTGTGTGCGAGATCAGGGCCAAGAGAAAACCCCCAACTCTTCAATCACTAAATTCATTAATTGGAGGGTGAACTGGGAGTATCTTTGATGCATGTATCCAGATTATTGATCATGCATACGTGACTTACATACGGTATGTTGAAATTTTGAAAATGGTGAAGTAAAAATCTTGATGAACACTTGCAAATGCAATTAAAGTATGAATCGTGGAGGTTAGAGTAAGAACTTGAAGTGTATCCATGTTTAGAAACAAACTTGTGATAAGATTATGTTGATAATGCTATGAATCAAGTATTTGAGCCACTAATCATGACTATGTAGGTGGGTTTTAGTGAAAGCATGTAATACATGAGCCATGATGAATAAATTATGCCTTTAGAGGATGATAGACTGAAATGAGGTGAAGAATATATAAATATATCATATGTTAAAATGCTAATGGGTTGTATGAAGACGTGGGTTTTGATCCTAGTATGAAAAACCCCATGTTTATATGAATAAATTATGTATTGACATAAGTTTGTTGAAAATTCATATTAACAAGATGTGTAATTAAACATGTTGAGTTGAGATTCTTGGTTAGTCAAGGTTTAAATTGAACTAAATTAATTAGCTAAAAAGTATGCCCAAAAGGTGCTTGACGAAATGCCTACAAGAAATTACCAAACCTAATTAATAAACAAAAATGTCGATGGAAACATGAGATAATGTGTTTGGCAAATTTACATGCCTTAGTTATGGCAGAGAGGTTCTAATGACACTTGGCTTGTATACTATAGGCAACACAAGCGAAGCGTCGGGAAGTCAAGCCGGTGCGGACACTTGTCTAAAGGGAAAGCTTTAAGGCTACGGTCAAAAGAAAGAAAATAACTAGTTAGTTCGTTTATAAGTTGTTAGGGGTCATTTTCTTAACATACGTATCCTGATCAATATCCTGCCTTTGTTTGTTTATCTGTGACCAGGATGCTGGAAGAGGGTATTGCTAACATCTTGGGCGATATCCTGAGGCTCATTGAATTAACCACGTGCAGATTAAAGGCTGAGACTTGCTAACGGTCAAGAGGACTTCTTCTCCTCAAGACTCGGACGAATTTGTTGAGGGAGAGACGTTGAGCCCAAAAGACCAGGTCTACAACGTTCGAAGAAGGAATATTCGGTGTATCCCGCAAGTTTAGGGTAGTTTGTTATTTTATCTTTACTATAAATAGATGTGGGCGGATCAGCTTAGAACACACAATTTTTCACTAACACTCTCGTACACTTTCACTTTTTAGCTCATCGCAAACACTACACTTGTATTCAAGTTTCATTGTAACACTTAGTCGATCCGTACCACATCCTGCACTGTATCCTGATTTGTGAAGCAATTGAAGAACTAGGCAGCTGCGATTGTCAGGTCCCGAGGTTTTATGCCGGCGATCTAAATTGATCAAGGGCTTTCCTCGTACATCTCGTGTCGTTTACTTTACTTTTGCTCATTGTTTGATCATAGATACAGCTCTATATCCTGAGACGTATCCTGAAACGTATCCTGAAACTTTTTTCACAATTAACTTGATTAACATATTTTCGATACTCATTTCTAGCACACTACCTCACTTAACTAATTTGATCACTTAATTACTTCGGTAATTTTTGACCAAAACAATTTGGCGCCCACCGTGGGGCAAGTGGTGCTCTCTTTACTAAAAATTTTTGTCAAATCGCTAATCGGTTTTCTATTTTCAAAACTTTTTGCCACATTGTCCATAATGGCCTCGAGATCAAACATGAGTTCCTCTACTGTGTCTGCTATGACTTCTGCTGCTACCGGTTCGGTGCTTCCACCACCTCCTCCAAGGATGCCAGCCTCTACACAATCTCAAGATGTTATCCCTACTCGGAGTGTCCAGGGATCTGCTCCCGTTTTAGCTTCTAATGATGAAATTTTAACCTTATTTGGAAGTGTGCAGGAACAAATGAGGCAGCAACAGGAAACAAACCAGATGCTTTTAAGGGAAATACAACTCCTGAAGTCTGGCTCGAGCATATCTGCTGAGGATAATGTCACTCCCTTACACCCCAGAGCGTTGAACTTCAGTTCAGCTGTGTATACTGAGGATAACAGGGGGAATATTGTGCCCAGTCTTCCCCAGAATCATACTCCTGAAATACCCTCCTCGGTCAGGATGTCAACCATGAGGAGCTCAGGATATGCTTCAGGATATGGGCAAAATCCTCCAACGGGTAACGTGTCAAATAATAATAATACTCATGCTACTAACAATGGTGGATCTTTGCAGGATACAGGTGTAACATCAGCACTTACCAGGGAACTTCAGAAGTTGAAGGACATGATATCTAGTGTACCTGGGGTGGTCCAGCCGATCCCTGAAGTGTCTCAAGACAGCCACAAGATATCTCGTTTTGCATATCCTATCTGTGATGCTGAGATCCCAAAGAGATTCCAAACCCCCAACATGAAACTTTATGATGGGACTACGGATCCTGAGGAGCATATTGCTCAGTATAGGGAAAGAATGGAGATTAACCCTATCCTTCCGGAGCTCAAGGAAGCGTGCTTGTGCAAGGGATTTGGTTCTACTCTAACAGGATCAGCCTTAAAATGGCTGTTAAACGTTCCTCCTCACTCAATTACTTCATTTGCTCATTTGGTTAATTTATTTAACAGTCAATTTTCTTGTAGTCGGAGTTTTGAGAAACTAACCAGTGATCTTTACAGGATAACTCAAGGGCCTCAGGAATCCTTGAGGGATTATGTGAACAAATTCAGTCGAGAATCCTTGGATATCCCACATCTTGATGTTGCAACAGCTGTGCAAGCTTTTAAGATGGGATTACAAAAGGATATTCAGTTTTATCAGGATCTTGTGATGAATCCCTGCAGGAATCTCGACGAAGCTCGTAACAGGGCTTTGAGATATATCCGTCTGGAAGATGACAGGAAGATGCAAGAAAGGATGAACTCATCCAACACTTATGAGTCAACTAATAGGAAGTCAGAATCCTCGTTCAAGTCATATCGGCCTAAGCCGTATAGTAGAAATGAAAACAAAAGAGTGAATGCTGTCGAGGATGAGGATCCTGAAGAGTATCCTGAGTTGTCCGAATATTGCTTTTCTATTAATATTCCTGAATTGATGTATGCTATGCAGGGTCTAGGAGACAAGGCTAGGTGGCCTCGAAAGAACCAACAAAAGGCTGACTGGAAAGATAAGTCAAAATGGTGCGCTTACCACGAAGATTTCGGACATGTGACTGAGGATTGCATTGCTCTAAGGAAAGAAATAAGCTATCTTCTAAGCAAGGGATATCTGAAAGATCTCTTAGGAAGAAAGAAGAATAAGGGTCAGGATACTGAGAAGGATCCTGAGCGAGCAGCATCACCTCCCGCGGATGCCAAGATAATCAACTTCATTTCAGGAGGATCCGACATTTGTGGAACTTCGTATTCGGCAGCAAAGAGACATGCAAAGGAAGCCAAGGCCGAAAGGGGAGACAAACCTGTCAGAATGACTACTCTCACAACTGACAAAGTGATCACTTTTGATGCTGATGACAGGGATACTGTCCAAGATCCTCACCATGATGCTCTGGATGTCAACGTTTGCATGGAAGCATGAGGATATGACAGGCATATCCAAAGATATTATCACTCACAAGCTTGGAATTGATAAATCATTCAAGCCTGTGCAACAAAAAAGAAGGAAGTTTGCTCCTGAGCGGAACACGATTATCCAGGAGGAAGTTGAAAGATTATTAAAGTCCAGAATGATCAGAGAGGTTAAGTTCCCTAGGTGGCTAGCAAACGTGGTTGTAGTACAGAAGAAGAATGGGAAATGGAGAGTTTGTGTAGACTACACAGACTTGAACAAAGCTTGTCCTAAAGACCCATTTTCTCTTCCCCATATTGATGCAATGGTAGATGCCACTGCCGGGCATGAAATACTGACCTTCATGGACGCATCCTCAGGATTTCAACAGATCCAAATGGAGCCTTCTGATCAGGAGGATACCGCCTTCATGACACCAACAGGTATTTATTGTTATACAGCTATGCCTTTTGGTTTGAAAAATGCAGGTGCAACATACCAAAGATCGGTAAACATGATGTTCAAAGACAAACTGGGGGACACCATGGAACTATATATTGATGATATGGTGGTGAAATCTAAAAAGGCTGAGGATCACCTCCAGGATATCAAGGGAGCATTTGATATCCTGGATCAATACAACATGAAGCTGAATCCTGCTAAATGCCATTTCGGAGTGGGGGCAGGAAAGTTTCTTGGATATATGGTGACAAAGAGGGGGATAGAAACGAGCCCAGAGCAGATCAAAGCTATCCTGGATATAAAATCACCCTCAAACATGAAGGACGTACAAAGATTAACAGGCCGAGTAGCAGCTTTAAACATGTTTATCTCAAGATCCTCAGAGAAATGCAAAGACTTCTATGATATCCTGAAGAAGAACAAAAGATTCGAATGGGGAGAAAAGCATGAAGCAGCCCTGCAGGATTTGAAACGATATCTCTCAACCGCACCTCTATTGATGAAGCCTGAAAATGGTGAACCACTATCCCTATACCTTGCTGTATCAGGGAATGCTGTAAGTGCCGTTCTTATAAAAGACCATGAAGGTCAACAATATCCTGTTTATTATGTTAGTAAAAGTTTACTAGATGCTGAAACTAGGTATTCTCATTTAGAAAAATTGATACTAGCATTAGTCATGGCATCAACGAAACTTAGGCATTATTTCGAGACACATAGGATATATGTTAAAACGAATTATCCTGTCAAAAATGTGCTTAGGAAACCAGAGATGTCAGGCAGAATGGCCAAGTGGTCAGTAAAGTTAAGTGCTTATGATTTAGTATATGAACCTAGAAATGCCATAAAATCTCAGGCTTTAGCTGACTTTGTGGCTGACTTTAGTAGTGACATCCAGGATGAGGTAGACTTAGAAGTTCAACAGTTAGGAGAATCCTCAGGATCCTGGACATTGTATACTGATGGAGCATCTAATGTAAGAGGAGTAGGATTAGGAATACTACTAAAATCGCCACAGGGGGACATATTACCCCAGGCTATTAGGTGTGAATTTCCTGCTACTAATAATGAAGCAGAGTATGAGGCTTTAATTGCAGGATTAGAGTTGGCTAAGAGCATGAGTATCAAAAATTTGCAAGTATATGTTGACTCTTTGTTAATTACTAACCATTTTAATGGATCCTATGCAGTTAAGGGCGAGAAACTAATCGAATATCTCGATATTCTCAAAAAATTAGCAGGATATTTCGATGTTTTTATACTTGAACAGGTACCAAGGGAGGATAATGCTGAAGCGGATGCCTTAGCAAATTTGGGATCATCGATTAAGATACCTGAAGGGACGCAAATACCAATATTATATGTCCTATATCCTGCAACGAATCCTCAGGATAAAGAAGTAGCTGGTATTCAGGATCCTGGAGTAGAACATCCTGAAAAGGATCCTCAATCCTGGACGGCTCCAATCATGAGATATCTCAAAGAAGGACACATCCCTGGAAACGAAAATCCTAAGGCATTTAGGATGAAGGTATCACGATTCACTATTATAAATAATATTTTATACAAGAAATCTCTTGCAGGACCGTATTTGAGGTGCTTGGAGGATCCTGAAGCCAAGGAAGTACTTCAGGATATTCATGAAGGGGATTGTGGTAACCATGCTGGGGGCAGGTCGTTATTCTCAAAAGTATTAAGGACAGGATATTATTGGCCAACGATGAGAAAATATGCCGCAGAATATGTTTGAAGATGTGACGCATGTCAAAGACATAGTAATATACTGCATCAGCCGGCTGAACCATTATATCCTATTGTTTCCCCTTGGCCATTTATGAAGTGGGGTATGGACATAGTGGGAAAGCTACCAAAAGCTCCGGGAGGAAAAGTCTTTATGCTAGCAATGACGGATTATTTCTCTAAGTGGGTTGAAGCAAAAGCATTTGTTCAAGTTAGAGATCAAGAAGTAGTATCCTTCATCAAGAGGAATATCCTGACCAGATTCGGAGTACCAGCTGAGATAATCTATGACAATGGTTCTCAGTTCATAAGTAAGAGGACTACTGACTTTTGCAAGAGTTGGGGAATCAAAATGATTACGTCTACTCCGGTACATCCTCAAGCAAATGGACAAGCAGAATCCTCAAACAAGATAATTGTCAATAACTTAAAGAAAAGGCTTGGAGCCAAAAAAGGAAGATGGGCAGAAGAATTACCCTTTGTTTTATGGGCTGATAGGACAACGGTAAAGAATGCAATAGGCCAAACCCCATTTTCCTTGGTGTTTGGAGCAGAAGCAATGATTCCGACAGAAATGACAATACCTACTGCAAGATCTACCTTAAGTGATCCTGAGCAGAATCCTGAAGCCTTGAGTCAGGATTTAGACACTATAGATGAAAAGAAAGATGCGGCAAGGCTAAGAATGGCAGCATATCAACAGAGAATATCCAGGGCATATAACAAGAATATTAGAACCAGAAGATTTAAGGTTGGAGATTGGGTGTTAAGAAAGGCTTTTCAAAATACTACTAATCCTGCCGATGGTAAATTAGCTCCAAAATGGGAAGGACCATATGAAGTTGAATCAGAAGCAGGGAAAGGAGCATATAGACTCAAGAATATGGAGGGGGATATGCTACCGAGATCTTGGAATGCCATACACCTTAAGCTCTATTTCAAGTGAGTTTAGAATTCAATTTCTAACTCAGAATGGTATGGATTCTATATTTTTTAAATATGTTTTGGTTTAATTTATTCTTTGAAACTCAATACTGACTTAAGCATCGGAGGGGTGTTAGCTAAGCTAACACCCACCTTAGTTTACAATTGTTTTGCGAGATATGTTTCAGGATATAGCTCCAGGATATGTACTCAGGATAACTTAGAAGATTAGAGGATTGGCCCCCTCTCTCACGTTTAAGGGATACTGATCCCTTCACAGGTTTAAAGGTATTCACCTTTCTTCCGAATTGGGTTTAAACACCCCGCCTGGAGCGCAAGTTATTCAGGGATAGTTCAAGGTGGCGGGACCAGTCCAAGTAAAAGTGGCTGACAATTTCGTTACTGTTGGCTATATCCTGAATCCTAAAGGTATATGAGGATTGATCACCCTCTCTCACGAAAGGGTATTTTCATACTCTCTAAGGTTTAAAGGTTTTCACCTTTCTAAGTCTTGGAGTTTATACACTCCCGCCTGTAGCGCATGAAAAGTCGGGATTTTCCCCAGGATACAAGGGATTTATCTCCAGTACATCCTTGGGACGTAAAAAATTGCTTATGCAATGGAAACTGACATTAAGTAGATTTCTAAGATACTTGAAGACATTGTACACAGGGGACATCCCTGCCAAGATGGTGATGTAAAGCTAAAAGGATGAGGTTTGGAACTAATGCACTAAGTACCTTGCACAGGGGACATCTTCATTGGAAGAATTGCAAAAGGATCGAAGTTTGGTAATAGGTTTATACCCTATTTCTGGTATGATCTTTCCTTTGTGAGCCTCATTTAAGTTTTTAGTGACATTATGTTAAGCATCCTGATATATATCCTCAAAGTCATTCTAAGGATATTTGATTAGGGTGGTTGAAACTAGTATTGGTTTGGAACTTTGATCGTTTAATATTATCAAAACTTGGTTTTGAAAAAGATAGAGTGTTTTTCACTTTTTAAAGAAATTTCTACAAAGTTGAAGGAATGTTTGGAAATTCTATCTAATAAAGGATTTTACAGTATATCGCTGAGCATACTGATCAGGATGTTTTATAAGATAACAGTATGAAATTTTTTGCAAAGCTAAGGTTTACACTTAGAAAAATAAAAAGATGAAATTATTCTTAAGCAATCAATACTGGTTGATAACCGAAGGTTTCATCCTGAAACTCAGGACCCATCCACCTTCGGCTATCAAAGTGTTTCAACACAGAAATAAATTGTTCATAAAAACATAAAATTGTTCGAATGATTTAAAGAAAATAAGCTCTAGGGGGTAGTGCCTTCTTGGTCCATAGCGGTTTCAGCGACATTCATCATGGGATCCGCCTCAGCATCCTTCTCAGCATCGGTTGCCTTTTCGACTGCTTTAGAAGGTTCATCAACAGTTGATTTGGAAGAAGTACCGCCAAGATTCTTCAGCTTGGTCTCCCAAGCACCAACGTCCCAAGAAGGGCATTCGAAGCCTAACGTTTTGGCTTCATGAGCCATCTTCAACCTAGCCTGGAGAAGTGAAATGACGACGGAACTTTTGAGGCTTTCTCGGTAACTGACCATATCCCGTTCGTACTGCACGTGGGCAGCTTCCAGGTCGGCTTGGGCCTGAAGAGTAGCTTTATTGAGAGCAACTTGGTGTTCTTGGGTCATAGCTTTGTATTTCTCCTCGTAATGACGAGATTTAGCGGCCGCGATCATACCTTGGTCAGAGATTGTGATTTCTGCTTCCTTTAACTTAGATTCAAGTGTTTTGTTAAGCTTGCAGGATTCTTGATATAAATGAACTAAACGCTCAAGACCCTACAAAGGTAAAAGGACAGGGGTTAACATTGTTAAATCTATGAAAATAATCTAAATTGCAGGATATAGTGTGAGGATACTAACCTGGTTAAGAAAAGAAGTCATAAACCCACTGGCTTCAATAAACCCGTGCTTCTCATAAGGAAAAGTGTCAGAAATGACAGGAGAATCGGGTTCTTTCCTTTTGCGGGAACTTGAACTCCGGGGCTTGGTAGCCGGTGAAGGTTTAGGAATGATGATGGCTTTGGAGCTGCTGGGTTTGGATGTAGCAGTGGTCTTGGGGCTAGGTTCTTTCTTGACCTGGATCTGGTCAGAATAGCTATCCAGTTCGTCAAGGTCAAAGACTTCAGGGATCTTAGCTGGTGCTGCATAAAGGGAAAAGTTTTACTCTTCATTTTATCATTATATTGTTTTGACTAATTATTTTGAAAGAAATTCTTACCAGACATCTCGGATGATGAGTATTGACTTGAACTCGGGACGTGTGTGGTGAAAGTCCTGTCTATTGCAGGTAACCGGTAAACGGTATTGATTCTCTCTTCTGACTCAGCGGTAGAGGGAGCAACTTCCTTGAAGTTCACTGCATAAAGATCAAAAAGAAGAATATTAATAGAAGATAACAATCAAATCGTCTATGAGGATATTTATGATCCTACCGGTGGTTAACCACTCCACCGGAAGGTTGGCACCCTCAGCAATGGAATCTCGTTTGACAAAGAAGAATTTGCGTTGCCATCCGTATTCGTTTTTGGTGGCTTTGAGAATCAGGGGTTTGCTGGAGGTCGAGAAGAGCAAGAACAGGCTAGAGCCATGGGATCGGAGGCGATAAGCTATAGGTAAATCCTCGATGCAGAGGTCAGAGCAATGGAGGTTTTTGATTTGGTTGAGTACAATTAGTACTCTCCAGACCATGGGCATGGTTTGAGCAAAAGAGATGCCAGTAATACGAAAGAATTGCATCATGAATTCAGGAAAAGGGTATCGAAGACCTAATGAAAAAGGATATGCTGGAAAACAGATCCATTCGGTAGAAGAGACATCCGATCGGATTGACCGATCGAATGGCCTAAAGACCGTGCTGTCGGGGAAAGCGCCGGAGGCTCTTAGAGCCGCAATGTCTGCGTTGTCAAAAGCGCAGATCTCCTTTTCGGGATTTTTAAGAAGGTTCTGCTGGGTGAAGGTCTCGGCGTCCATTGCAAATAAGATGAAGTAAATTGACAGGAAGAAAGTCAGAAATGGAGAATTACCTGAAGGTTCTGTTAAAGATATCTGCTTTTCAAACAAGAAAAGAGAAGATATAGGGGCATCGTGGATCTCCATTGAGTAAAAAACGCGTTGGAAGTTACGATGTGATCTTGACCGTCGCTTCGTTTTAAATGCCTTGAGTTATGGGATAAGATTTTTGAAATATATCCGTTGGATTGGTATACCAACCGATATATTTGGGGACAATTGTTAGGGGTCATTTTCTTAACATACGTATCCTGATCAATATCCTGCCTCTGTTTGTTTATCTGTGACCAGGATGCTGGAAGAGGATATTGCTAACATCTTGGGCGATATCCTGAGGCTCATTGAATTAACCACGTGCAGATTAAAGGCTGAGACTTGCTAACGGTCAAGAGGACTTCTTCTCCTCAAGACTCGGACGAATTTGTTGAGGGAGAGACGTTGAGCCTGAAAGACCAGGTCTACAACGTTCGAAGAAGGAATATTCGGTGTATCCCGCAAGTTTAGGGTAGTTTGTTATTTTATCTTTACTATAAATAGATGTGGGCGGATCAGCTTAGAACACACAATTTTTCACTAACACTCTCGTATACTTTCACTTTTTAGCTCATCGCAAACACTACACTTGTATTCAAGTTTCATTGTAACACTTAGTCGATCCGTACCACATCCTGCACTGTATCCTGATTTGTGAAGCAATTGAAGAACTAGGCAGCTGCGATTGTCAGCTCCCGAGGTTTTATGCCGGCGATCTAGATTGATCAAGGGCTTTCCTCGTACATCTCGTGTCGTTTACTTACTTTTGCTCATTGTTTGATCATAGATACAGCTCTATATCCTGAGCCGTATCCTGAAACTGTTTTCACAATTAACTTGATTAACATATTTTCGATACTCATTTCTAGCACACTACCTCACTTAACTAATTTGATCACTTAATTACTTCGGTAATTTTTGACCAAAACATAAGTGATGGATTATCACACTAACAAACCAATTAATTGAAAGCGTAAACCGGGTAATGGAAACGCGGATTTGTGTTTGATAAATTCTAGAATGGGGTTAAAACTTAGAGGATACGAATTACTTTAAGAAAATGAAAGTAAATTTTACGTTTGGTTAGAATTAACCAAGCGGGACAACAATGCGTATGCAAACCATGTAACGGGAGCTTAAAACACAAGTTTAGTAAGCCCGAGGAAGGGATATAATGGTAAGAAATTAAATCTTGCCGTAAGATGTGAAAATGGGGTTTATTGCAAAACGGGTCAAACAATTTCGTAAAAGATTTATAAGCCGAAAGCTTATAAGTTAAGAATTTTGTTGATCCAGATAGTGGATGTTGAGTTTATATTGTAGAAGATCAACTTATGATCATGTAGGAAGAAACGGGAGGTTAAATAGATGAACGGATTGAAAGTTATGATCGTTTTAGTACCAAGGACAAAAATGGAAACAATATTCAGCAGTTACGGACCGTAACCTACGGCTTGGGGCCGTAGGCTACAGCCTAAAGCTTCTGTCTCGGGTTTCCTTTACGGGCTATGGCCAATGAGTATGTTTCTCTGATTTCCCATCCCCTTTCTTGTAATTTCTAAATTCCCATCTCCCTTCTCTAGTATTTGTTAATCTCAGTTCTATTGTAATCAATTCTAAATTCGAATGAAAAATTATCATCTTCTGTTAATGATTGTTTAGTTGTGAATATCAAATCACAACATTGGAGCTTTCATTGATCCTTATCATCGATGGCTTTGAAAGATCTTAAACCACAATTACCTCGTTTCACAGGCTCTGATCCTAACTCATGGATCTCTCAATCCGAGCTATACTTCCGATTTTACTCAATCTATGGTAATGAACGATTCTCATATACTATTGAAGTATTTGAGGATGGACCATTCGATTGGTTCAATTCCTGGTTTCGGAGCGATGACCTCACATGGAACGATTTCACTACTGCCATGCTTCACCGATTCCGTTCTCCGACCTCCACGAAAACTGCTCTCAAGGTGTTCGATGAAATGCCTGATAGTATTGAAGTTCATGAAATCATTAAAGATGAGGTATTCGAAATCCAAACTGAATCAGTAGTTAATGTTAATGAGTCACGAGGAATGAAGGATGCTCAATTGGATATATGGGATTATAATTTTGTGCTTGAACATGTTAAACCTTGCCTACAGTTAGTCGTGGCAGATGTATCAAAGGAGAATGATATGGTTAAAACCAACGTTTGTAATGATGGTTTTTATTTGATTCAATGATTCTAAACTCCTTTGCATGGAAACCGAGTTGGGTTACGAATCATGTTCAGGTAACTTCTAGGAAGTCCTTCTAGGAAGTCCTTCTAGGAAGTCCTTCTAGGAAGTCCATTCCCCCTGTTGTCAATACACTTAAGTTTCAGTTTGATAGTTTTACTATGGTAATCGCTAGTTCCAATTATCCTTATATAGTTTTACTATGGTAATCGCTAGTTCCAATTATCCTTTTGGTGGTAAATTTCAAGAAACAGGTTAAGGTTTTGTTCCTACACCACCCACTATTACAATTGTCCGTGAAAAGCGTACTACTATTGGTACTTTTGGTAGTTTGCTACCTGGTTTGTATTTTGGGGCTGACGGGTTGAGGAACTTTAGTTTAGATCCAGGTCCGAATTGTATTTACACGCGTTATTCTAATTGAATTATTCATATATTTGAACCTATTGACACAGTAGTGCTTGAGTTCGGTACTTCAACTTTGGTTCATCAAGGTCTTTCCGCTCTTCGGTTGTACTTTTTAGATGATGATCCAAACCCGCTCTTCGGTTGTACTTTTTTGGGTGTCCGGAGCTTCTAATTTCATTGAAACTTTTTCGTTTAAGGTTGATTTAAAATGTGTGTTGTGGATTTTGAGGAACATGAGGCATGGGCAGTTGATTTTCACCCGAAGATACTTGTTTGTGGCTGGATTATTTTCCATAGAAATAGTTATAAACCAACAAAACGAGGTGTGCTTTTAAATCAAAATAATGGTAACGACCAGTATGGCCTTGGAGTAAATTTATATTATGTTGCATGTCCCACACTTCACGGTGGTCCACATCATAATCATAATGCAGACCTTGACTTAGTTTTTTCGTTATCAGTTGAGTTACCATGGAAGCCCCCAATTGTGTTTTTTTTTTCTATTTTGCTCGAGATCAGCTCCTGGGTTGGAAATGGGGGACCCTTAAATTGGTCTTTTCCATGGCTGTTGTTGCCAAAGCAGAGAGACCCACCAAATTTTATTATGGTGCCTTATTCTGCTTTTGGGTATGTTATGGTTCAGCCTTTTGAGTTGAAAGTGGTATCTCAAGGAAAACTTTCTAGTTCTTCGCCTTGATGCATCTTAAGAGGCTGCTTCATCACAGTTGCATGGGTTAGGTGTGACAACTGTGTTCTGTAATCATCGTATAATGTAAAACAATGTTGATTATCAATAAAGCTATGTGCTTTGGTGTTATTATATGTGTTATTGTGTTTAATGATTTTACAATTTGATTCGATTCCGATTTCAAGCTTTAAATTACTTTCTAGAAGGTTATACGCAAAACTGGTGCATAAACGCAATCAGCTTAACGCGACGTACACTCCGGAACTGTGACGTAAGCCAAACATACCCTAAATATCCTTTACATAACTTAGAAATAAGTTTCGAAGGATTCGGTATGGCAAAAACATGTTTATTTGAACTAAATGACTATTTACGACAAAAACTGCGAAACTAACGTTGGTGACCGCCCGGATAATATCTGAATCCTGAAAATATTCTGTTATGATTAAAATTTTATTTTTAATCAGGTCCGTGTTGAAAAATAAATTAAAACGCCTAAAAACGTTATTTTTCAAGTTTAAGCGCGTACCGTGTGTTTCTGCGCGACACAGTGCTTCTACAGCAAAACCCAGACAACGCAGCCAAATCTCGGCAACTGAAATTTATTTCAGTAATATTTTGGCAAGATTATTTTTATAGAATATTAAAAATAATTTAGAACGCCATAAACCGGGGTTTAAACGCTAGATAAAATAACCGGTATCCAGTTAAATACCCGTTTTAGCCTACATATAGCATGTTTGTATGAAAACTTACACTTGGACCCCCTCCCTTTTAAATTTTCGGTCATCTTTAAGTGGCCCCACCAAATATTTTGTAAGATTATGAAAATATCCTATAAAGACTTGTATGGACAAGTGTTACACATGCCTTCATTCTCTTACCTTCTAAATCTCTACATATCTCCAAGATCACTCAACATATCTCAACACTTCACTCAACCTCACTTCTCTCTCCCCCTTGAACTGTCCCCATCTCTCTCTCTCTCCTCCATCTTCATCTTCTTCAAACCTTCAATCTTGTTCTTCATTTCAAGTCCTATTTCAAGCAACCTTCAAGTTAGTATGAAGATCTAAGGTGATTCCAAGGTGTTGTCAAGAGATTACAAGCTTCCTATCATCAAAATCTCATCCTACAACCTACTTGAATCTTGAAGGTATAACATTATGTTTAAATCATACTTTGATTCTTGGTTGTTCTTGATGATTGAAGTTTCTCTTGAATCTTGGGATTTTCACTAAACTTGAAATCTAACAATGAAATGGGTCTTGAAACAAGTAAAAATGGTGATGTACATATATGTATGTATAACCGTACATATGTATGTGTGTATATGAGTCTTGAAGTTTGCTATCTTGTTAAGTACTTATTTATGTTGTTACATGTTCTAGAATGGTGGTAAAAATGCAAGTATTTGGTGATTTATGTATGATATGTTAAATATAAATTACATCAGCAAATACATCTGAATATATCACATATTTTATGCATCCAAACCCATATAAAAAGATGATGAAATGATGGTGTGCTTTAGGCATTTGTACATGTGAAAATATGTTGATTTAAAACTTAAGAAGTGATGAAAAATGGTTAAATGACAAAAACTGCTTTAGATCTGGTTATAAACACTAAAAATAATATTTTTTTGATGTATTATAGTGGCATGAAACTTTGACATAGGTTTGATAGCTTTGCATGTTGTACATATAGCTTAAAAAGTGGTAAACTAGGTGAAATTTGCATGATTTATGTGCTTTGTTTAAGACCTGCACTATCATGAGTATAACCATTATTTTATTCAATAAATAACATGGGTTGTGTCAAAATTTCAAGTCGTTTCGATTTGGGATGGTTCGGGTAATGTTTGATGCAAAACTATGCGGTAAAACGGTCGAAAATCGCCTTTTCGGAGGACTTTTATAAAACTGTTTTAGATCAGTAACCAAACTGATATTTTTGATATAAAAATAAGTATTTTAACTAATATTAAGTTTACTTGGTGTTTGGTTAGTCATACGTGACTTCCGACGCCCAAAAATGTCACCGAATCGCTAAAATAAGTGTTTTTCGACATACACTAGAATGGGTTGTTCATGGGTTATTTTATGTGTTACAATATGCTATGTGTTTTACAATATGTGTATAGTAATGTGTTAGTGTTGAAAAGGTTATAAGTATTACGCTCTAGTACATATATACAAATACACCAAAATAATCAAAAATAATAACTTTTCGAGAAATCTCAAGGTTATGTGAAAATTCCAAGTATCGGAGAAACTCATGTATTTTTGTGAGTATTGATTATTAAATCATTCTTATTTAATTTAGGACAAATAAACAATTTGGGGGATTGCGTTAACTTATAAAAACACACCCGAAGGTGAGTACATAGACCCCTCTTTTACTGCTTTCCAAACATTTTGGGGTGAAACACATGTGCCTACTTATTACTTTCATTCTTTTCATGTTTTATATCATATGCTTGTTATGTTCATTAGTACACTTATAGTACATAATTTACATTACATTGTTTAGCTATGTATGTTTACTTGGCATACTTAGTACATTGATTTACATGACTTTTCTGCTTTGTATGTTAACTTAGCATACTTACTACATTGTTTTCATATAACATGTTTACATTTAATATAACATTTGGTTTGTACAAACGGGACTAAACACATTCATTAACATTAGCTACGCCGCTCGGTAGTAAGTAATGGTACCATAGGACTTGACAAATCCCGTTCCTAAAATCCTAGGTTTGTTTGGATGGATGGAATGACCGAATCCGAAAACATTTCTTTTGATAACCTTGACTTAGGGTTATTCGTCTGTCTCAAGGCTTGAATGTATGCGTTAACTTACCACATAAGTGTTGTATCAGTAAAACATGCATTTACTTTGCAAAACATAACTTTTTGATATATTCAAAATACTTTGTTTTATACATTTTTACATTTGGTTTATTTGGCTCCACTTTACTTACAATACATAACATTTGTTACACATTACTTGACTACATTTGGACTTTTAACATTTGACATGGTTTATACAAGGACTTTTGACAGTTGTTTTAAACATGGACTTTATACATTGGTGGTTTGTTTAAGTGACTTAAGTAACGAGATATGTGTAGTATGATACAATCATGGTGGATACGCCGCTGGTACTTCCTATATATAAGTGCTTGCATTGCACTACATGTCGTAGCGTTATTTAGATCATTCAATTTGGACTTATACATTTACACAAACAATATATTTTTCACAAGACTTTGGTTAACAAAACAATTTACAAGGTTCATGACTAGCTTTTATTAAACATTTCTTTAAACTCAAGTCATGAATCCTATTATCATAAAACCTATGTATCTCACAGGCATTTTTATGCTGACGTACCTATTTTTACATGTGTTTTCAGGAGCTGTTGCTTAGGATGTTCGTGACACACTAGGGCGGACCTGTGCCTTAGAGACTTAAAATAAAGATGGAACTAGATTAATTATGTGGTGAACTCTTCGTTTCAGATATTTTAAGACAATGTAACTCTTGGTTTGATGAATAAAACATAACTTTTAATTACCATGGTTGTGGAACAATAATTCTGTTACAACACTCCCCGACGTTTCCGCCACGACTTGATGTTTCACGTGGTCGGGGTGTGACAGAAGAGTTGGTATCAGAGCCAATGGTTATAGGGAATTAGGTTATTAGTAATACTTTGACCTAGACTATAACCTTTCTAGGACCCTAACACAAGTTACCTTGTGTTTAGATCTTAAAACAATACTATCACCTATCCTTAGGTGATTGCCAAAACAAGTACACAAATCTCAATTCCATTGAAAATCAATCATCTACCCTTAGATGATTTATTTTTAGGCTTTACGCCATTAAAGTTTTCAAAATCTCGTCAAAGTTTTGGGTTCTAAATAGTGTGAACACGTGCAAACTGGAAGAGTGAATGCCTGTACCCTGGGTTTTCTGTCTAAGGCTAGAGTGTTCGTACAAACCACATAATCGGACCAGTCACTCTTACCTGGGAACTCTTGGGGTGAGTGTTCACTTATAGGCGAGCATGTCTTCGCGAAGCATTATTTTTGACCCATTTACTTTGATTAGTCACTATGTGTCGTTTGTTTGCTTTGTGATACGGACGAATGACCACCATCTTTGCTTTTGTTGATTTTTGTTTCATCTCATTCTTTTCATCTAATCATTTCACTCGTTCCTCTCATGTTTCCTTTTTTTAGAATGCCTCCTCGACACAAAAATCAGCTACCAAATGTCGAACTGGCAGAAATCATCGCGCAACAAATGGCTGATGCGTTCCCAAATCTTATTGCTCAATGGAACCAAGCCAACAACAACAACAATGCTCCTTGTAACTTCAAGAGTTTTAATTCGGCTAAACCACTCAAGTTTAGTGGTTCTGAGGGAGCAACTGGGCTTCTTTAATGGTTTGAGAGCATTGAGAATACTTTCCGTCACGTTCAGAGTTCTGATAATCGCAAAGTCGAGTTTGCTTCCAGTGTGTTTCAGAAGAGGGCGCTTACATGGTGGAACGGGGTTATGAGAGACCGTGGTGCAGAAGTTGCTCTAGCACAAACCTGGGCTGAACTTAGAACTCTTATGATGAGGGAGTTTTGCCCTCGTCATGAACTACGAGCTTTGGAAAGGGAGTTTGATGACTTGAAGCAGGATAGTGGCGAGCACCGGGCGTATACTGATAGATATGAGGAGCTGAGTTTGTTATGCCCAATAATGGTTACCCCACTCGATAAGGCTATCGAAAGGTACATCGATGGTCTACCTAACTCAGTGCAAGACATCGTTACCGGTAGTAACCCTACCACAGTCCGTCAGGCGATCGAATTAGCAGCGACATTGACTGAGTCACAGATTTGGAAGGGTAAGTTGCACAGAAAGGGCGAGAAAAGTAAGAAGCAGGAGTCTAACAAAGAGGATAGCAAGAAAGGTAAAAACAAGAAGGGTAAGGATTCTGGTTCCTCGAAGGGTTCTAGGAAGCGAAAGGCTTCCCAAAACTACGTCGTTACTGCACAGGCTCAAGCTGCACCAAATCAGCCTGCGCAACCACTTGCCAAGAAACCTTATCTAGGCAATGCACCTTTGTGCAACAGGTGTAACGGTCATCATCAGCCACACCTCCAGTGTCGTCAATGTACCAACTGTGGAAGACCTGGTCATCTTGCTGATACATGCCGCATTCCTGCTAATCAGAATCGGGCAGCTCAGAACCCGGCTCAACAAGTTGCTCAACCTCTTGCTCAACAACAAGGTCAAGCTGCACGACCTCACTACCCACCAGGTTCTTGTTATAACTGCGGGGATCTGACCCACTATCGTAATCAGTGTCCAAGATTGGTGAATGCCAATCCAGCTCAGGCTCAGGCTCGAGGTCAAGTCTTCAACATGAATGCACAAGAGGCACAAGCAGACAATGAAGTGGTTAACGGTACGTTCTTTGTTAATAATCAACCCGCATCTGTTCTTTTTTATTCTGGTGCCGATAAGAGCTCTGTGTCGTTATCTTTTGAGCCATTGCTTCGAGTGTCTAGAACGAAACTATGTAAGCCTTTGACAGTAGAAGTTGCGAGTGGTAATCCCGTTGTTCTTGATTCTGTTCTTCGCAATTGCCAATTGAACCTTAACGACCATCTTTTTCCTATTGACCTCATACCCATGCAACTTGGAAGCTTCAACATTATTGTGGGTATGGATTGGTTAGCCAAGCATCACGCGAAGGTAGTTTGTTTTGAGAAGATTGTTCGGGTGCCGCTTTCGTCAGGTGAGTTCCTATAGGTTCGTGGTGAGAAACCTGCTAGTAGTCTCAAGCTCATGTCTTGTATGCAAGCTCGGAAGTATCTGCGAAAGAATTATGTGGCCTTCTTGGCACATGTTACAGCAGATAAAGGCAAAGGTAAGTGTATCCAAGATATTCCTGTTGTTCAGGATTTTCCGGAGTTGTTTCCTGAAGAGTTACCTGGTCTACCCCCAGTACGCCAAGTCGAGTTCCGTATTGATCTCGTACCTGGTACAAATCCCATTGCCAGAGTTCCATATCGTCTTGCACCGTCTGAGATGCAAGAGTTGTCTAAGCAGCTACAGGAGCTATCTGACAAAGGTTTTATTCGTCCTAGTTTTTCACCTTGGGGTACTCCCGTTCTTTTTGTCAAGAAGAAGGATGGATCCTTCAGGATGTGCATCGATTATCGTGAGCTGAACAAGCTTACAATCAAGAATCGATATCCTCTATCTCGCATCGATGATCTCTTTGACCAGCTACAGGGTGCTTCTTATTTTTCGAAGATTGATCTTCGTTCCGGGTATCATCAACTTCGTGTGCATGAAGAAGATATTCCCAAGACTGCCTTCCGCACTTATTATGGGCATTATGAGTTCACAGTCACGCCGATCGGTTTGACTAATGCTCTTGCTGTTTTCATGGACTTGATGAATAGGGTTTGTAAGCCTTATTTAGATAAGTTCATCATCGTTTTTATTGATGACATCTTGATATACTCTAAGACGCAAGCTGATCATGAGCAACATCTTCGTCTTACTCTAGAACTCCTAAAGAAAGAGCAACTTATCGCCAAATTCTCCAAGTGCGAATTTTGGCTTAAGGAGGTTCAATTTTTTGGGCATATTGTCAACGAACAAGGTATTCATGTAGATCCCTCTAAGATCAGTGTGATTAAGGATTGGGATACGCCTACTACTCCTACTGAGGTTCATTCTTTTCTTGGTCTCGCGGGTTATTACCGCCGCTTCATAGAGAATTTCTCAAAGATTGCAGTTCCTTTAACTGCTCTAACTTAGAAGAACAAATCCTTTGAATGGGGAATTAAGCAAGAGGAAGCGTTTCAGACCTTAAAGCAGAAGCTTTGTGACGCGCCTATTCTGACTTTGCCTGAGGGCAATGATGATTTCGTCGTTTATTGGGCCTTGGCTGTGTTCTGATGCAAAGGAACAAAGTCATAGCCTACGCATCAAGACAATTAAAGGTGCGTGAGAAGAACTACACCACTCATGATCTTGAGTTGGGTGCAGTTGTCTTCGCTCTTAAGATCTGGAGACACTATTTGTATGGTACAAAATGTGTGGTTTTCACGGACCACAAAAGTCTTCAGCATATCTTCAATCAGAAAGAACTCAACATGAGGCAACGACGTTGGGTTGAGCTTCTAAACGACTATGACTGCGAAATTCGCTACCATCCTGGTAAGGCGAATGTCGTAGCCGATGCTTTAAGTCGTAAGGAACGTACTAAGCTTCATTGTGTTCGTATTCAAACTGATATTCAAGCTCGATCTGATATTCAAGCCCGCATCTCTCAGGCTCAACATGCTTGTGTTTCACAAGACTTGATGGGTAAGGAATTACCCTATCACATTAAGCCTGATCTTGAATTGAAGGACGATGGATCGTATTATTTCATGGACCGTTTGTAGGTCCCAAGCCTATATGATCTCCGCATTTTGCTTATGGATGAAGCTCATAAGTCTCGTTACTCTATTCATCCTGGCTCAGATAAGATGTATAAGGATCTTCGTACTCGGTATTGGTGGCCCGGTATGAAGAAAGACATTGCCGTGTACGTGTTAAAATGCCTTACTTGTCTTAAGGTCAAGGCTGAACACCAACATCCTTCTGGTCTTTTGGAGCAACCAGAGATTCCAGTTTGGAAATGGGAAAACATCGCTATGGATCTTATTACCAAACTTCCGCGCACTAAAAAGGGTCATGATGCTATCTGGGTAGTTGTTGATCGTCTTACTAAGTCAGCACATTTCTTGCCAATACGTGAGGATTTTTCTGCTGAAAGACTGGCTAAAATCTATGTGGATGAAATCGTATCTCGACATGGTGTTCCTTTGAACATTATTTCTGACAGAGATGCTCGCTTCTCTTCTCGTTTTTGGAGAACCATGCAATCTGCTATGGGGACCCAACTTAATATGAGCACAGCTTATCATCCACAAACAGATGGCCAAACTGAAAGAACAATCCAGACTTAGGTGGATATGCTTAGAGCTTGTGTGATCGATTTTGGTGGTAGTTGGGATTCACATCTTCCATTGATTGAATTCTCCTACAACAACAGTTATCACTCCAGCATCAACATGGCTCCTTTCGAGGCTCTCTATGGTCGAAAATGTCGTTCACCAGTCTACTGGAATTAGATAGGTGAGGCTCAACTTACTGGACATGACCTCATTCTAGAGACAACTGATAAGGTTAAGAAAGTTCGTGATAACCTTCAGACAGCTCGAAGCCGTCAAAAGAGTTACGCGGACCAACAACGCAAGCCCTTGGAATTTCAAGTCGGTGATCGTGTATTACTTAAGGTCTCACCTTGGAAAGGTGTGATTAGATTTGGAAAGAAAGGAAAACTTGCACCTAGATACGTTGGACCATTCAAGATCGTCGAAAGAATCGGTAAGGTAGCCTACAGACTCGAGTTACCTCCTGAACTTGGGAATGTTCATCCAACCTTCCACATATCCAATCTCAAAAAGTGCTTAGCTGACGAGAACCTCCACATACCGCTTGACGAAATTCGTGTTGATAAAACACTGCACTTTATCGAGAAACCTGTGGAGATAGTGGACCGTACATTCAGACAGTTGAAGAACAAACGGATTCATTTGGTCAAGGTTCGCCGGGAATCCAAACGTGGCCCCGAGTTTACTTGGGAATGTAAGGACCAGAAGAAGGCGAAATATCCGCATTTGTTTTTACAAGTTTCCTCTAAATAAAATTTCGGGACGAAATTTCCTAAAGTACGGGAGACTGTGACAATTGTGTTCTGTAATCATCGTATAATGTAAAACAATATTGATTATCAATAAAACTATGTGCTTTGGTGTTATTATATGTGTTATTGTGTTTAATGATTTTACAATTTGATTCGATTCCGATTTCAAGCTTTAAATTACTTTCTGGAAGGTTATACGCAAAACTGGTGCATAAACGCAATCAGCTTAACGCGACGTACACTCCGGAAATGTGACGTAAGCCAAACATACCCTAAATATCCTTTACATAACTTAGAAATAAGTTTCGAAGGATTCGGTATGGCAAAAACATGTTTATTTGAACTAAAGGACTATTTACGACAAAAACTGTGAAACTAACGTTGGTGACCGCCCGGATAATATCTGAATCCTGAAAATATTCTGTTATGATTAAAATTTTATTTTTAATCAGGTCCGTGTTGAAAATTAAATTAAAACGCCTAAAAACGTTATTTTTCAAGTTTAAGCGCGTACCGTGTGTTTCTGCGCGACACAGTGCTTCTACAGCAAAACGCAGACAACGCAGCCAAATCTCAGCAACTGAAATTTATTTCAGTAATATTTTGGCAAGATTATTTTTATAGAATATTAAAAATAATTTAGAACGCCATAAACCGGGGTTTAAACGCTAGATAAAATACCCGGTATCCAGTTAAATACCCGTTTTAGCCTATATATAGCATGTTTGTTTTAAAACTTACACTTGGACCCCCTCCCCCTTTAAATTTTCGGTCATCTTTATGTGGCCCCACCAAATATTTTGTAAGATTATGAAAATATCCTATAAAGACTTGTATGGACAAGTGTTACACATGCCTTCATTCTCTTACCTTCTAAATCTCTACATATCTCCAAGATCACTCAACATATCTCAACACTTCACTCAACCTCACTTCTTCTCCCCCTTGAACCGTCCCCATCTCTCTCTCTCTCTCCTCCATCTTCATCTTCTTCAAACCTTCAATCTTGTTCTTCATTTCAAGTCCTATTTCAAGCAACCTTCAAGTAAGTATGAAGATCTAAGGTGATTCCAAGGTGTTGTCAAGAGATTACAAGCTTCCTATCATCAAAATCTCATCCTACAACCTACTTGAATCTTGAAGGTATAACATTATGTTTAAATCATACTTTGATTCTTGGTTGTTCTTGATGATTGAAGTTTCTCTTGAATCTTGTGATTTTCACTAAACTTGAAATCTAACAATGAAATGGGTCTTGAAACAAGTAAAAATGGTGATGTACATATATGTATGTATAACCGTACATATGTATGTATGTATATGAGTCTTGAAGTTTGCTATCTTGTTAAGTACTTGTTTATGTTGTTACATGTTCTAGAATGGTGGTAAAAATGCAAGTATTTGGTGATTTATGTATGATATGTTAAATATAAATTACATCAGCAAATACATCTGAATATATCACATATTTTATGCATCTAAACCCATATAAAAAGATGATGAAATGATGGTGTGCTTTAGGCACTTGTACATGTGAAAATATGTTGATTTAAAACTTAAGAAGTGATGAAAAATGGTTAAATGACAAAAACTGCTTTAGATCTAGTTATAAACACTAAAAATAATATTTTTTTGATGTATTATAGTGGCATGAAACTTTGACATAGGTTTGATAGCTTTGCATGTTGTACATATAGCTTAAAAAGTGGTAAACTAGGTGAAATTTGCAAGATTTATGTGCTTTGTTTAAGACCTGCACTATCATGAGTATAACCATTATTTTATTCAATAAATAACATGGGTTGTGTCAAAATTTCAAGTCGTTTCGATTTGGGATGGTTCGGGTAATGTTTGATGCAAAACTATGAGGTAAAACGGTCGAAAATCGCCTTTTTGGAGGACTTTTATAAAACTGTTTTAGATCAGTAACCAAACTGATATTTTTGATATAAAAATAAGTATTTTAACTAATATTAAGTTTACTTAGTGTTTGGTTAGTCATACGTGACTTCCGACGCCCAAAAATGTCACCGAATCGCTAAAATAAGTGTTTTTCGACATACACTAGAATGGGTTGTTCATGGGTTATTTTATGTGTTACAATGTGCTATGTGTTTTACAATATGTGTATAGTAATGTGTTAGTATTGACAAGGTTATAAGTATTACGCTCGAGTACATATATACAAATACACCAAGCCTCACAAATTTAAGAGATATGAGTAATCATGGGAATTCCATCCTCCATGTTATTCAAAGACCCAAAGTTCATGTTACCGAGATGGGCATGCCAGAGCCATGTTGTCTCATGTAATTTACAAAGTAAACATACTGGATGAACAACTTGAAGCTTGAACTTGTAGAGTCTGTTATGTGATCTTCCAACCTTTAATAATAACGAGCCTCCTCGTTCATATAACCAACTTCAATTAACTAACCAAGACTTAGATATTGTTGCATAAGTCTGGTATATAATAAACACTTGCAATAGTATATCCTCCATTCTTGCATCAGTGCCCCCCCCCCCCCCCCCAACTATTTGCAATAGTATATCCTCCAGCAATGCTTGGAAGATGAAGCCCCTTGCCTTCTTCCCAAGCTTGACATCCATATGAAGTCCAGGTGGTTTTTTTATGGCATCCCAAAATACCTCGGGTACCCAAAACAGACTCCATCTTGATACCCCAAGATGTGTAGATTGATGAAGTATCAAGGATTTTGGGGTCACATTGGCAACCAGTCTTCAGCAGTTTGCAAATGATCTAACTCGTCGAGACCTTTCGCCCACTGGTCACGAGCTATTGGAATGAATCACACTATCAGATTTAGATTTCGTATACGAGAGATTGAATAATGTTATTGATTGAATTGGTGAATTGGAATCGTTACATATGAATGTATATATACGAGGGGTTTACATAAGGATAACCGCCTCAACCTAAGATATCGAATAATAATAATACTAATAACATTATATAATACATTCTAATAATAATAAACTTATGTAACATAATCTAGCTTATAAGTCTTGCTCGTCTAATACCCTCCCGTAAGCTAGATTTCACTTAAATGGAGGAACTCCTTTAACCGCTGGAAGTCTTTGGGTTGCAATGCTTTAGTGAGGACATCAGCAACTTGTTGTTTGGTTGAGCAATAACGTACTTCAATCTGATCCTTCTTGATCAGATCCCGAATAAAATGGTATTTGATTCTTATGTGTTTTCTCTTGCCGTGATATACTGGGTCTTTGGCTAAGCATATTGTCGATTTATTGTCACAGTAGATCACCGGAGGTTGATTGATTTTTTCTTCTAACTCATCCAAAATTCCTTTGAGCCAAAGTGCTTGACACCCAGCCATTGAGAGTGCAATATATTCCGCTTCCGTTGATGATAGAGCTACTACTTTTTGTTTCTTTGATTGCCAAGCCACAACTCCAGATCCGAAGTGGAAAACGTATCCTGATGTGCTCTTACTATCGTCGACATTTCCTGCATAGTCACTGTCACTGAACCCGAGTAACGAACCTTTACTTCCTTTTGAGTACACTAATCCTTGATTTATCGTTCCCTTTATATATCTTAGGATTCTTTTTCCAGCTTCCCAATGACTTATCTTTGGTTGTTCCATGAATTGACTGATCTTATTGACTACAAACATAATGTCCGGTCTCATGTTAGTCAAATACATAAGGCTGCCGACTAATCTCCTGTAGATGTTAGGTTCTATTTTGTCATCAGGGTCCTGCTTGGACAGCCGTAACCTATACTCCATTGGAGTGGAAATGGCCGTGCAGTTCATCGTGTTGAACTTCTCCAACAACCCTCTTGCATATTGATGTTGTGAAAGCATAATATCTCCATTTTTAAACGAGACTTCCATTCTGAGGAAATAATGCAGAACGCCCATATCTGTCATCTCGAATTTGTCTTTCATTGACACTTTAAATTGGTTTAACATTAGTAATGAATCACTTGCTATAATTAAATCATCAACATATAGACAGATTATGATCCTTGCCCTCTCGGTTATTTTGATGAATAAAGTATGTTCATGAATGCATTTCTTGAAGCCACTTGATGTGAAATACCCTTCTATTCTACTATACCAGGCCCTCGGTGCTTGCTTTAACCCTTAGAGTGTCTTTTTAAGTTTACATACCTTTCCTTCTTCTCCTTTAATAATGTACCCTTCTGGTTGTTCGATGAACACTTGTTCCTTTAAATTCCCGTTTAGAAAGGCTGTCTTTACATCCATTTGATGTAAATGCCATCCATGATGTGCAGCTAACGCCAAGACGAGTCTGACTGTGTCAAACCTTATTACTGGTGCAAAGACATCTTGATAGTCAATGCCGTATTTTTGTTTGTAACCTTTTACCACCAATCGTGCTTTGTGCTTGCTCACTTTCCCATGCTCGTCATATTTGGTTTTGTATATCCACTTCACACCTATCGGTGCTTGATTTTTTGGAGGTTCGACCAATTCCCATGTTTCATTTTTAATTATAGAATCCATCCCTTTGTCCATAGCATCCTTCCATTTGGCATGTTTGCATGCTTCTTCATATGTCGTTGGATCCGCATCAGCAAAGAGAACAAAGTTCACCACGTTATTTGAATTACTGTAGCCGTTATCATATAAGGCATCAACTTGAGCTTTTGTAAGTGGCTTTGATTTGCGGTACACATCGGTTACTCTTCGTGTTCTTATAACTTCATTTTCTGAGGAGGAAGACGTATCTGCATCTTTAACTCCATTGTTCGAGTCTTCGGCTGTACTCATCTTTTCATTATGACTGCTGACTGGATCTTCATTCCGAACACTAGAGTTTGAGTGTTCCTGTGCATGAATATTCTCCTGCAGTACTGTAGATTGATCTTGATCTTCCACTATTTCTCTTAGAGTATCTTCACCAGGATTATTGATCTCTAAGTATGACGTTTCTTGACTCCCTTTGTTGGTGATCCAATGTTGGTTTTCATTGAACACAACATCTCTGTTTATTATGATCTTCTTTGTTACTGGGTTGTAAAGTTTATAGGCCTTGCTATTTTCGCTGTATCCAACAAAAATGGTTCTTTCAGTCTTGTCATCCAACTTACCTCGTTGCTGTTTCGGAACATGTGCATAAGCAACACATCCGAAAACTCTAAGGTTCTCAACATTGGGCTTTCTTCCACTCTAGGCTTCTTGAGGTGTCTTATTAGGCACACTTTTTGTTATTGCCCGGTTCAGTAGGTAGGTTGCACATCAAACTGCCTCGGCCCAATACATATTTGGTAAACCCTTTTGTATTAATTGACCGATGCTTAATAGATTGTGTTTTAGCCCTTCCACATAAAACACATTAGGAACTCGTCTCTCTATCCCTCTAACTTTTATCATTACATCTCCACAGCCGAGCACATCTAATCGTTTATCATCTCCAGTTCTCACTTCTTGCCGCTCGGATTCGTTTAACGTAACAAACAGGTTCTTATCCCCCGTCATATGGTTGCTACATCCACTATCTAGATACCAGCAATCTTTTTTTATGACTTCTTCCACGTTAAATATCATGAACATGGTATCATCATTCTCATCTTCTACTTCATCAGTGTGCATGAGTGCATTGCTAGATTTATCATTCTCATTTCTCTTGTTGCAGAATCGTGCCATGTGTCCTAATCTTTGGCAATTAAAACATCGGATTGAACCATTAAATTTCCCTCTTCCTTTGCTTCGTCACCTGCCATTATTCTCTAATCTTGATTGTTTCGATCTATCATAATAATTGCTTTGTACTTGAAAGGCCTGTTCTGTTGGAGCATCATCATATTGTCTTAGCCGTAATTCATGCGATTGCAGAATTCCGAGTAATTCTTCAGTGGAGATTGCATTCAAATCCTTAGATTCTTCTATGGCAACCACCACGGATTCATATTTTCTTGTTAAACTTCTGAGAATTTTTTCAACAATTCGTTGCTCCTCTATTCGTTCTTCATTCAGACGCAATTGATTAACTATTACCGTTGTGCGATTAACGTAATCTTCTATAGTTTCACTATCCTTCATTTTTAATGCATCGAATTCACATCTAAGGGTTTGTAATCTTACCGTTCTTACCCTATTCTCTTCTCTGTACGCCTTATGCAGGATTTCCCACGCTTCTTTTGAAGTCTTACATGTTGCCACTCGTTCGAATACTGTTTCACTAACGGCCTGAAACATAATATGCAACGCTTTCCTGTCCTTCTTGATCTTTTCCCTCTGAACATTCTGATCGTTTTCTGATGCATTTGCCGGAAGATCTAAGTATCCCTCTTCCACTATCGTCCATAAGTCTTGTGATTCTAGTAACACTCTCATTTGTATGTGCCAATGATAGTAATTCTGTCCCAGTAATTTTGGAATCTGGGTTTGAATTCCTCCGTTGGTCGCCATGTATAAATTAGGGTTGTGCACTTGATAGCGATTTGCAGATTTTGTATTTGTTGATCGGTGGCTCTGTTACCACTTTATTGGAATGAATCACACTATCAGATTTAGATTTCGTATACGAGAGATTGAATAATGTTCTTGATTGAATTGGTGAATTGGAATCGTTACATATGAATGTATATATACGAGGGGTTTACATAAGGATAACCGCCTCAACCTAAGATATCAAATAATAATAATACTAATAACATTATATAAGTACATTCTAATAATAATAAACTTATGTAACATAATCTAGCTTATAAGTCTTGCTCGTCTAATACGAGCCCTATAACTCCAATCCTAACCGAAGCTATGTTCATTTAAAGTTGGGCATTTTCTGCTATGTTTCCCCTTGTCCAACTGATCCAAATAAGAGTCCCTTAACTCTTGGATAACCTCATCATCAATTTCATTGGTGCGTCTGTTGGCATTGGCAATTGTAATCTATGGAGTTCTATTGGGTGTTCAATATGAAAGATTTATCACATAAGAATTGTTGGAACTGGTTCACTTATTTCTAATCACAATAAATTTGTTGGCCATCAGATTGATAATCAGCGGAAGCGTTGAGATAATTTGGATTCATAACAACAACTTGATTTGTTCGGTATTTGCAGAGATTAAGAAATTAAGATGGAGGGACAATTTGGCGGTTTAAATTGTCTTGGTGCCGAGAATGAAACCCGACAAGACATATAAATATCATATAGATGGCAGTTAAGAGCGGTTGAAAATGGAGGGAAAACTACCCTTTTGAAACGGTGTCTCCTAACCAACGCAACCACTCTAACATACCGGTCATAATTACATAATTATAAGTCACAATAATCCTAAGTTAACATACATACATAATAATATCCGAATATAAAAGAAATTATGTTTATATCTTCTAACACACTCCCCTAAACATAATTTCGTTTACGAGAATGTGTTAAAACACTGATGTTAGCATCATCCACTGCTGCCTTGGCTCTCTTGAAATCGAACCTTCTCCTCGTATTCAGCCTTCGTATCCCTTCGCAATCGTTGCCAGCAAAGAATGCGTAGTGTTCAGCATCGTTTTCTGCAACTTCTTTAGATCTTGAGTTTCCAGTTGTCTGCATCTCATCTGTTTCCTTCATTTTAACTTCATCACTTTTGATTTGCCTGGGATCAGTCACCACCTTAATCTCCTCTTTCTGCTGTGCATGTTCTTGTATTGACTTGTACTTGTAATAATAGATCATCACATCCAGATACATGGCGTATAGTAACCTCATGTATTCACCTTCATTGAAATCGAACCCAATCTCTTTGGCAATCTTTGCCCATAGATTGTTTTCTGTGACAACCCGATGTCCCCCTTCTCGTTTGACACTCATATACAAGTCTAACAAACATACCTTCCTGTTGTCCGAAGCATATGCCGGCAATGGTCTAGTGAAAATTTCTAACTTGTCTTTTAAAAACCTGTCTATCATCTCATTGAATTTAATATCGATATGATATCTGTATTTTGCCACATAACTTTCGTCTTCTAACATGACTAATAATGCCTTACAGTCATTGAATTCTTTGAACGACATTGATTGAAGTATCAGAATGTTCCAGTCCGGTTCATTCGTTGATACATTTAAACTTTCGAAGTAATCATTTAAGAATTCGGTTTTGAATCTTTCATGTTCGGTTTCTCTGCTTAACACCGATTCCTTTTCTAACATACCAACTTCTTCTTCTTTTGTCATACCAGTTTTATCACTTCTTTTATTAAACAATGGAACACTGAATGTGGGAAACAGATTACATTTGTCTCTGATAAACTTGACGGTGAAACCTTGTGTTATTAATTGGTTTAAACTTAAAACATTTCTATCAATATCCGGAGTGTAAAGAACACTTTGAATCCGGATATTTTCCATCCCTGACTGAATTTCAGTGATTCCTATGCCTCTTATGAAGAAGAAGTGATTTTCTCCAATGTTTGTTTCGACACTTGATAAATTCTTTATACGTTTGAACATGTCCATATTACCAGAATAGTGGCGTTTAAGAGTTTTACTAACATACCATATCTCCGACCACAGACCTCCGTCGGTGCCTGCCACTATGTATTCCATCCTTTGACTGTTTTGAAGTTCAGGATCATTGTCTTGTAGTTTCTGTGTTCCGGTGTCTACTGCCAGACAAAGCAATTGAGATTCCTCATCATATTCTTTCAGTGCACCTTTGGAAATCTGGTGGCCAGAATTATTGCAGTAGTAACACCGCCTCTGCATCCATTTCCTTTCTCGCTTCTCTTCCGTGCAGTGTTTACACGACAGTAATGTTGAAGACGGCTTGAGATCGTCATCGCTAATATAACCGGCTCTGATACCACTTTGTTGGCCATCAGATTGATAATCCGCGGAAGCGTTGAGATAATTTGGATTCATAACAACAACTTGATTTGTTCGGTATTTGCAGAGATTAAGAAATTAAGATGGAGGGACAATTTGGCGGTTTAAATTGTCTTGGTACCGAGAATGAAACCCAGAAAGACATATAAATATCATATAGATGGCAGTTAAGAGCGGTTGAAAATGGAGGGAATGTAGGACCGTGTTTCGGGACCGAAACCGTGATTATCGTGATTATGTTCATAGACGGGAAGATTAGATACGGATGAAATACTTACTTGTATAGATTTGATAACATAACAAAGCAAACCGGCCCGAATAACAAGCTAACCGAACCATACCAAAGGAGTACACATCCGGGGAGAAACCAAGTGGTGATCTCTCCCGGTGAGGTCTCAAACCTCCTAAAACTTCCAAGTGTTTGAAATGACAAAGGGTTGCTATTTATAGCCACACCCCTTTGTCTTTCAAACACACACGGTCAACCGAATAACCCTCTCGTTTGACCACTTCAAACGAGCGGGTCTATACACGTTCGATAGACCGTTTCACTAACTATTACAAATTCAGCGTAAAATAATAAATCTAAACTATTCGACAAGCATCGGACACAAAATCTGCATCAACAAATTCCCCCTTGTCCGTTGCTGTCGAATGCTGAAAATGCAACTGCAATCGATCTTCAGTCAAGTATTCATCTTCTCTGTGTTAACAAATTCCCCCTTGACCGATGATCCAGGTAAGTAGTATCTTGATGCTCCTTGTATAATATTTCCCCCTTAAAGTACGCGTATCCGTGTTGGGTGTTGTGCAATTTCTTCAATTGACCGATCTTCCGCTGATCTTCCAATACTCCAACCGGCATTTGATAAGGGTTCCATTCTTTTAAAAACTACATCAAGTCTTGATCTTGTCATAAGAACTCTATTTCATACAAGCATACTACATTGATAGAGATTTCTGGTGAACTGTCTTCTGTAAACCGTCTTTGTGGAATCGACCAAGTAATGCACTTTAATCTTCAGCATCAACACTCAAGAAAGTCAGCCAGACCAAGTGTATCCCTTGCAAGCTCAACCAAACGGCACGCTTAGTTGAACTACATCCAGATCTCATTGTCTCGCCTTTGTGAAGTTGACCACGTAATGCACAATGGATCTTCAGCATCAGTACTCAGGAAGTCAGCTTGACCAAGTACATCGTTTGCAAACTCAACGAATTGATTTACCCCCAAATCCCTGTAAAATCCCATAGAAACATCAAACCCAAAACTGAATCCTGCAGGTCTTCAGCCTTAAACTATCAGCTTTCATAAAGATTCCCCCAGGTCTTCAGTAAACAGCGCTTTGAAACAACTGTCGACTTTAGATACCTGTAAGTTTCCGTGCAAAACTCTTCACGCAGGCTGGAGAATTAATTAAAATCCTCAAATATGTGTCTGTGTAAAACATTCCATGCAGAACCGTTTGTACCACCAGAAAATCACAAACTCTACCACCTGTGATTGCGTTTAGAAATTTACCGAAGAAATTCAACATATGAAAATTTTTTATCCCCCCATTTCTTTGGTAAAATCTCTAAACCTTAACAGATTCTTTCCACTTCAAAGAAACTGTCGTCAAATGTTCACCAATTCCCTCCACTGAGCGGAACTGTCGTCAACTTTACTGAAAAAATTCTCTCCACTGAGTAGAATCTTTCAAATGTTCTCGGTTTATCGAAAAATCATGAAAACGGCTTTCTTCTTTGCATATTCTAGTTGATAAAGAAAGTCCCCTAGGCCCCGTAGGATCCGACTTGTATCCCTCCAAAGTACTGCTAACACCTAATCCGAAAACTTCCATCATAGGCATAACTCTTCGACCTTGTGAACTCGTTAGGACCGGTCTAGGAATTCCAGGTTCATTCAATCGTTACCAAATGCAAGAATATGACAATAAACAAAATGCTCTCGAGCATTTACTAAAACCGATAACAACATAAAGATTGACGTGCGGAAGTGAACATACCATTTTTGGTTTTTTGCCCATAATAGTCGCGTCACCATTTTTGACATTTGCATCGGTAACCGTGACTACCCCACATTCAAAATAAATCATTTGTTTTCATTAAGCTTCATCATCTCGCGCGCTCCCGAACCCGTACAAATTTGACGTTGACATTTAGAAGCTCGGTTCAGATAAGCTTTGCGAACACCCGACCCCACTTTGTAAAAAAAAAATCAATTTCAAGTTTATGCACCATACTCCGAACCGTAACTAATTAATTCCATGTAGGCCCACTCTAAAATTGAAAAATGTAGTGCACCACTTTGTATTTCGAAAGTTATAATTCAGCGATCAATCTTCTACCTGATCCATTAAACATATATGAACACATAAGGTGGGCCCTCTAATGAACACTCCATGCTCAAACCTCTATGCTCCATGTGCAGCCCAAAAAAAATGAACATATGGTCATTGTAATAAACATGGGCCCAATACAAGAATTAAAGCCCATGCAATAGATTATCTTTGCAAAAACCTAGTGGCAGGCACATGTATCAGCCGACATCTCCTACTTTGTGTCTAAATCTTCCTTGTACAGTAGTCAACAACATCAAACTTTTAACTCTTCTTCTTCGATACACACATCACCATCGATACATAAACATCAAACTTTACAAATTCCACATTCAGCTGCCACGAACATCACAGCCATCCGCTGATATCATCTTCAGCGATTCCATCTTCAAAGAAACCCCAAATTACTTCTCTTTCAACAGAGCAACAATTGTAAATCCCCTAATACAAATTGTGCAGACATCATCAAACTCATTCCTCTTTTTGTGCGATACCAAACACAAAAGTCATACACCAGCTGAATCATCACTCAACATCGATGAACAATCAGCGATATACAACTCTAGTTGCAGATCTATGGCTACTGGTGGCGGTTACAGCGATCCGAGCCAGAAAATCGACTACGTATTCAAGATAGTGCTCATCGGAGACTCTGCACTCGGTAAATCACAAATACTAGCTCGATTCGCCAGAAATGAGTTCGGTTTTTTTTTTTTTTTTTTGACGCAAACACTTGTCAAGAACGGTACAGTGACGACGAAACATGAGTCTCGGAAATTCCACAGTCGACGAAACAGAATGATGTCTGATGAACGACGAAACCGATGTGTGTTGATCCGACGAAACAGAAGTCGACGAAACTCATTGGGGGACGACGAAAGTGAAGGTGGTGTTTCGTCATGGGGTCAGTTTCGTCGGGAGTGGGTATGAAGAAACCCTAGTTCTTTAACCAGCCGCCAAGAACATCAAGAACAGAGCCACTGTTTATTCCCAGATCTACGAAAAATCTTTAGAAACAAGATGAAAACTTGATTTGTTTGGTGTAAAACAGAAAAACTAACACTCGTATATGTTCTGTTTCAGCTAGATCTGAATATCTCGATCCAGATCTGGGTTTTTCTCCATTTTTACATCTTGAACAAAAAGCACAAAAATCACAGATTTAGAGCACATGTGACTTAGCAAACTGTTAGATTTACTAAATCAGGCACCATGGCTCTGATACCAATTGTAGGACCGTGTTTCGGGACCGAAACCGTGATTATCATGATTATGTTCATAGACGGGAAGATTAGAGACGGATGAAATACTTACTTGTATAGATTTGGTAACATAACAAAGCAAACCGGCCCGATTAACAAGCTAACCGAACCATACCAAATGAGTACACATCCGGGGAGAGACCAAGTGGTGATCTCTCCCGGTGAGGTCTCAAACCTCCTAAAACTCCCAAGTGTTTGAAATGACAAAGGGTTGCTATTTATAGCCACACCCCTTTGTCTTTCAAACACACACGGTCAACCGAATAACCCTCTCGTTTGACCACTTCAAACGAGCGGGTCTATACACGTTCGATAGACCGTTTCACTAACTATTACAAATTCAGCGTAAAATAATAAATCTAAACTATTCGACAAGCATCGGACACAAAATCTGCATCAACAGGGAAAAACTACCCTTTTGAAACGGTGTCTCCTAACCAACGCAACCACTCTAACATACCGGTCATAATTACATAATTATAAGTCACAATAATCCTAAGTTAACATACATACATAATAATATCCGAATATAAAAGAAATTATGTTTATATCTTCTAACAAAATTGAGTGAGATTTTCTTTATAGTTGGAAGCCTGGAACTCGTTTAAAACAAGCTTTAAATAAGCTTTAATAGGATCACACTAAGGATCTATCAAGACAGATCTAAAATTCTATACATCTATACTGGCATACTACAAATTCTGGTCCACATTGTACATGTGTTTTTTGAGAGAAGTGTCCAAAGCAAAAGCACATTAGATAAAGTTTTGATGCTTATGCAAGACCAATAAGCAACTTATAAACAGATGACTTGATTGTTACTGGGATATGATATTAAGAAGTGAAACTCTGGTCCGAACCAAGCACCTAAAAATGCTATCTAATCCACCCTCCATGCTTTCAATCTGAGCTCCGAATCTATCCAACCTACACTGAGCAATCTGCACATTCCTCATTTCACTCGAATCTCCGTATTTACATAATCTTGTCAACGCAGCATCGATTCCTTCGAATTCATTCCAGATCCCATTTTCTTGTTGATCTTCACATGCCACAATCCCTTTGTGCAAGAACTTTGACACCACAAGTGACCATCTGTTTGTTTTGGAAACTGGTACACAGAAGAACATCAACAAAGACTCCAAAACCAAAATGGTCACTTCGGAAACTCCTATTACTGCCCTGATCACTGCCACGAGCTGGTGGTTATCTGAATCAACCACCACTGAATCACCACCACCACCGTTGATCATGTTATCAACTTGCTTCAAACTTCCAATCAACATTTTAACATCTTTTTTCATTTTCTTTTTGAAGCAATTGTATTTCTCCATGCAGTTTTCAAAGCTCATCTCCCCCTTTCTCCTCCGTAAAGCAGAAAGAAGTTCTCTATTATGCCCTTTGATTTCTGACAACATATCACTTATGCTTCCACAAATATCCAAGAATCTCACCGATTCGTCTACTAACTCATCGACCCAATTCTTGTTTTGTTCACGAGACATCAAAACTTGGGTGGTTGATGAAGTTAGGAGATCATCCATGCATTTGTATAATATTGACAGCTGGGATAACCCACTGCAGATTGTGTCCGCAGATACCGCATCTGCTGCCGTTGTTTTGATCTTGTTGAGCAGTTCTTCAATCTCGAAACTGATCGGATGTGATCTGCAAGGTAAGCTAATGGATTTAGTTTGGCATTTGATGCTTAATTTCGAAGTAGAAGCCATGGGTATAGAAAAGCTTTATTTGCTATATTGCTATGGTAAGCTTATCCTCTATGGTGCACTATATATACTTGATTATCGCATATCATTGGTTATTAGATATAAAATATATAAAATTCTAGAAATGTGTTGGTGTTTGGCCAACACAACTGTACCCATCAATAATAGATGCCACTTTCTTTTTTAATTAGCAAAGGTTAGGTGTTACTTTAGTTTTGCCTTACATCTGGCATCTAAAGATCGCATCTGTCATAAAATGAAATCTTTTAACTTTATTCAGGTATCGTTAAAGATTTTATTTGAGTAACAAATAATGATGTTCTTTTTCAAGGAATTTTTCCATGTGCATCAAGATCTAGTTGGTCCACGTATGGTGGTTTGTCATAATAATAATCGATGTTACACCATCCTAACCCGGGATTGGATAAGATACTGAACTCCATGTCACTATCAAAGCTTCATGCTTACGAATTGAAGTGAAGACCTAATTGATCCACGTATGCCCTTTTGACCAACGTTGTTGCACCCATGTATATTGATACCTTTTTTATGTTGGGTTGCATGTATAAGATTAGATGAAATGGTCCAAAAATGGCCACGTCCATCCCCTACACAGGTTAGTTCCATTCTAAGTACTAGAATTTGACATATTTAAAATATCTGATTTGTGGTTCACCTTTCACCAGGAGGTTTCAGTTTTTATGTGATACTTATGTGGTCTTACACTATAAAATTTGGTGGGCGTTTTAACCAAAGTTTTTGGATTAGTTGGGTCAGAGATATGATTTGATAATTTTACATATATAAGAAGATAGCAACAATGTTTTACATTTTAGCCCTTTCTAAAGTTGCTAAATTTGTGATGATGATGTAACAGGGAGGTTCAAATAAAAATCGTTAAATAATCAGTAGCCAAATGAACCATTTATTAGCTATTTGATCATATTTCTATTGAGGGCGCGCGCGAAGATTTCATAATTACACTAAAATTAGGTACGATACCGGTACCGTAACGGTACTGATATCGTAAATACCGTTACCGAAATTGAGGAAATGTGGATACCGATTACCGTACCGTATTTATATATTCGGTACCGGTATCGGTACCGGTATTTCGGTACTTTACCACATTAGTACCGCGTTGGTGTCATCCATTTTTTTACCTAAAAAAACTTTATATGCAACCCATCTATCCATTATTAACTGAACTAGAGTAATATATAGAGGAATGTAAACAAAAGGTAAACATATTAAGTAGTAAAAAAAAATCAAAAGGTAAGCATCCATGGGTTCGACTTTTAACATCCAAATTCCAACATGTCTAAAAAATCATCATAATTGATTAAAAATAACCAAACAAAAGAAATTTGATATTGATTTTTGTAAAACAATGTTCAAGAAAATATAACTTAATAGTGGGATTTAATATAATAGCAAAATACATAAAGTCATTATTAAATTCGGTATTAATACCGGTATTTACCGAAAAATACCGATACCGATACCGAATTTCGAAAAATCTATTACCGATACCGGTACTGTTTATGATCGGTACGGTACCGGTATTTCGGTAAAAACTTTCATCCCTAATCTCGTCTGTCTTTACATCCGATTCTTATTTGGGATGATAATGGGACAGGTATTTGCAATCTCAATTTCATACCTAGTTATAAAACCGTGTCATAAAACAATGTCTCATGCCTGACCCAATATCCGTCAATTATTTGTCCAGTAACTACGCATAACTACGAGTATCATGTTTACCCGTTTCTTTGTTAGAAAAAAAAAATACATGTTGTGATTTTCATGTGGATTATCTTTGGTTTCCTTCTAACTTTTAAATAATTTGATATTTTTACCAATTACAAAAAATTAAAAAATATAATAAATTACATAGAAATAATTAACCATAAAATGTTTGAAACATTTAATAAGCTTCATGAATTTGTAAATCACAATAGACAAGTCGATATATTTCATAGCATGTAAAATATAAACAATATTATAAATACATATATCAAAAGAAATTTACATCTTCTTAATGATAAGCTACTTGAATGAAGTATTACTAGACAATCGTTGAGGAAAAAAAATAAAAATATGATTTTTTTTGGTATATCGTTTGGGCAAACGTTAACGGGTATATGGTTCTGAGTAACCACTTCAGGTATCATCTAATCCATGCTCGTCCCGTAACCAATAAGTCTTTTTTTCAACCCCGTACCTACTCACATACCTGAATTCGTCTCAGATTTTTCAGGCATCGTGTATTCCCATCAGGCTTGGTTATTTTGCCACAGTTACTTGTTATTACAAATATTACCACTACTTTAAAACTTGACATTCATGGCTTAATTTGTCATATTGGATCATTAGAGTCATTACAACTCTTAATGGGACACATAGGTTGTGAAAATTCATACTAGGTCTTAAAGGATTGCATAAGTTGTAAGCACTACAAGTTGTCGCCCCTAATGCCATGCGTCACCGCTAAAGGCGTCATCTCTGTGGTGACGCCATTGATTATGTGATGATCCAGTGGTAGACACCTATCATCCTCTTCTTCTCCATCTCAAACAAACACACACACACACCTCCTCTTCATTCTTTATCCTCCTCATACACAACACACACTCCGTCTTCTCCAACCTTCAACTACACACCACCAACAACCTAAACCACCACCACCATCGTTAATCTACCACCACTGGACCACCACCATCGTTAAGATCCACCGCCACTGGACCACCATCGTCAAGCTCCACCTCCACTGTCAAGCTCCACCACCGTCAAGCTCCGTCACTTCGCCACCACTGTCAAGCTGCACCACCACCACCATCAAGCTCCGTCGTCAAGCTCCGGCCACTAGCTAGTTTTTATCTCATGTAAATCATGTGGTGTTTATCTTAGAAATCATGTTATGTAAATGTGGTTTTAATGAGAAAATATGTAGTGTTTTGCTTCACTTTCAAGTTCAAACAAGTTTACTAACAAATTAGTCGTGTTTTGTTGGTTTGAAAGTTGATAAAGCTGTCTCTGGTGAATTACATACGAAACTTCGGCCAAAGCATTTGTGGCGACATAGTAGCTGCGATTACCGAGCATTAGTGGCCAAGTATTAGCGGCGTTATCGGTAATGGCGACATATCGCCACTAAGGGGGTGTTTGTTTTTTGCAAGAAGTACTTCCTGACCTCTTATGTCTGCGCCGCGTAGACCACGCGCAGACCTTTAGGTCTGCAGCCTGTTTGTTTTTTTGGAAGAGATTTCACTATAAAAGCTCGTCTAGAGCTCTTCCTCGCGCAGATGTGGACCAACCTCTTCAAAACACCTCTATCTATCAAAACACCTGCACATCTTCAAATCTCAAACCCTAGCACCCATCTTCACTTCCAGCCGACACCTCATCTCCTCCGCCACCCCCTCCACCTCCGCCACCCATCCACCTCTGCCGCCCCTCCACCTCTGCCGCCCCTCCACCTCCGGCGCCCCTCCAATCGTTCACCCAGGTACGAATCATATCTCATTACGAACCGACACCTCACCTTCTCTGCCGTCAACCTTTTACGGCGGACATCACCGGCGATCTCCCTATCTACAATCTGGCTTCCGTCGTTGGCCGGAGGGAGAGCTCCACGACAGCAATGAAATACAAACTGATTCATCTCATTCCTCTTGTCGTCATGCTGTGCTTCTTCATCATCTGATGCTTCAGTTCTCCCGGTATCTTCTTCTTCTTTATCCATAATTTTATTATCATCTCAGCCTCAATTTATGTTATAAATTTGGTTAACTTTTCATTTTGCTAATTATTGTGCTATTAGTTTGTTATATTCACATCACTATACATTTTATAACTAGTGGTTGATTGTTGTTATTGTAATGATTTTAAACCCTAGGTTACTATGGCCATCAGTGCGACTTTATTTTGTGAAATTAGGTCTTAACTGCTGATGCAGAGTTTATTGAATTGGAACCGTTAAGTTGATTTTTTTTACTCATAACTAAAAGGTGGGTTGAGAAACAAACAGCTCGCAGAAGTTAAAAAATAAACAGTCTTCTTCTTACAGACTGTAGAGGTTTGGTCCACCTCTTCAGCTGCAGATGTCTGCAGGTGTGGTCCGCAGACTGCAGACGTTTTACCTCTGAAAAAACAAACAACACCTAAAAGTTTTAGTGGCGAATAAGGAGGTCTTTAGCGGCGATACATGTCGCTGCCGTTGCTCCGAATTCTTGTAGTGAAGTCATATTATGTCGTATTGAGATATAATGAGCCTTTAATTATATCTTAGGTGTTGTTTGTTTTTTGGCCAGAAGCACTTCTAACCACTTATGTCTGCGCGCAGACACTTTCAGACCTTTGGCTCCTGCAGCTTGTTTGTTTTCCAGAAGCACTTCTCACATTTTACCTCTTCCCCACATCTTCCCCACGCAGACATAAGCCCACCTCTTCTCTCTTTCAAAACACAGACACTCTCCACCTCCACCTCCACCACCACATCTCCGCCACTCTCTGCATCCCCGCCAACACCTCCACCACCACATCTCCGCCACCACCTCCACCCCCACATCTCCGGATGAACCTGAAGCCAGATTTGAGCTGCAACTCGAATCAAATCAAAATAAACCGAAAACAACACCACCATTGTTGTCGGAAGGCACTGCCGTCGACTACTTTGTCTTCGACCATTATCATTAATGTGAACAAGCAACTATACAATCTTTGTAAAAATCCACCTTTGCCACAGCCGTGAGCGGCGGCAGCGCCGCCTGCCGTAGCTGGTGTACCACCGGCTACATCATCTTTAGCCGGCTGTTATCCCCGTCGGAACTGAGAGAGGGGCGAGAGGGTGAGGGATTTGTCGGAGATGGAGAGAGATCGAGAGGAGTGGAGGTGGGTGTGCGACTGATTGTTAGAGTTTAGGGCTTTCTTTTTTTTTTTTTGATTAAAAATGAGGGGTTTTTGTAGAAGTAAAAAAAAGAATGTAACAACCCTCATTTAAAAGTCCTATTTATTTTATTATTTTATACAATAGGAAACCCTAATTGAGACACCCAAGTAATTCTGCACAAACCCTACAAATTTCAGAACAATCAGAATCAGGATCAGGGCCCCTAAAACTCAGGGGGGGTATTCCCTACTCAACGATTATCCATATATCTCGTTGTCTAAATTGAAATTTCTCAAACTGTCAACTCACCTGAACTCCAAACACACGTGGCAAGCATATGGCCACTTTGAGTCCCTTGCACACCGTAAGGGTTGAGGCTTACGGTGCGCAAGCAATGCAAATTTCTTGTATAAATAGTAGCGTCTGGGACTTGATTCTGGGCACAAAAACGACGAAGAAACTCAAAATACACGCTGAGATATCGTCCAAATACTCTCAAAACACACACGAATCACTAATTAGTATAGCGGGGTGCTGCTACAAACAGGGTATTAACTCGATCGCTGCTACGATTCAATGTCCGATCGATTGAAACTATCCGATGGATGTTTTAGTACTATCCTTTGTCATTCGTTGTGAATCCAATGGATGTTTAAGTAATTATACTTTGTCATTCGTTGTGATTCCGATGGATGTTTAAGTGATTGCACTTTGTCATTCGTTGTGAGGGTTTTTATCTCGTGCGTTATCGTAAATGATGTATTAGTTACTTACCTAGTTTGTATGCACTAGGTTACAAGGCTAACCAGTAGGCTAAGCTCTGCCTGTATAAATCTGCAATATATCAAAGCTTATCTGTAGACTAAACTTTGCCCGTAGAAATCTGCAATGTGAGTCCATTCTCTTTTCTCACAGTTTTTATCACCTTTTTGTGATACAATTATATTTACAAATGCTTTCCAAAATCCTAAATGTTTACCAGTTATACTTACAGTGATTAAATTTTTATATTCTATAATAACTGCTGGTTTGGGAGGTTTTATACATTATTTGATCCTCGTTACTATTAACCAGAAAATTAACTAATAGTAGCATGACTACAATCACAGTGGAAATTATGCCCCAGTAGCCATAGCCTATAACTAATATTATTTTAACATTAAATCGTTAATAAATTTAATGTATGTTTAAAGTAAATCTAAATGGTGTATACCATAATAAAATAGTCCAGTATAAAGTATTCTACTATACTAAGATTATATTTTAGTCTTAGTCACGTTAATAGATTAAATAATGACATTACAATTATTTAATTAATTAACATATTATATTTGATAAGTTATATTAGTTTGACATAAAATGATATAAGTCATCTTCTGGGTTAAATGGTTTTGTGCCATAATTAATATATTTGACAAAGTAATGTTACAGGACACAACTATGTCCAGAGTCACTAGTTGAGAGAATGATCAACAGTGACATGTCCAAAAGCACTAGTTGAGAGAATGATCAACAGTGTTATGACTAGAATCACTAGTTGAAAGAATGATCAACAGTGATATGACCAGAGTCACTAGTTGAAAGAATGATCAACAGTGATATGATCACCGTCACAGGAATCGCCTAGTGACAGATAAATTGAATAATAGTAAAATAGAATTATTTGATAAATTCACTATTGGACGACAGTGAGCCAATGAGTGATATGACTATTGTCATATCGGAACTGCCACCGTGTGACAAATACTGATTGAGTTGGGTAAATATAATAAATATAAAAACCTTAATACTGTAAGGTATAACAATATATTTTATAAAAATGGAATGAACTCACTCAGTATTTCCGCTGACAAAACCTTTTTCAAACATGTTTCAGGTCATTACAGTAAATTGGAGTAAGAGTTGGATATGGCACTGAAAGGCTTCAAGAAGTGGCTTATTTTATTAATTAAATCAAATTAAGAAATATTGTTTTATGTAATCAAATTTTATCTTTATTAAAGCTACCATTGTAAAACATGGGTTTATCCCATCTAATTAATAAATAAAATCCGGTGTTTCTAAACTCTGATATTTTTCCTAACTCACGGTCCTGATAAAATTTCCGCTGCAATATTTTATAAAATTAATCACCGGTACCACTTGGCTGTTCGCGACTTCCGATTCCGTCCAGGGTGGGTCGGGGGCCGTGACAGAAGGTGGTATCAGAGCCACTTGTTTAAGCTATTTCGGTGTTCTTTTAATACCTAAACTTAAAAGTTAGGAAACTGATACAAATTAACATATGTGTTATATATGAATATATATATATATGTCAATATGCACATATAATATCCTGGAAGTATTGTTTTGTTATTCTGTGATATTAATAAGTGAAAATGTTTGCAATTCAGATGTCGAATGAAGTACCACATAATCCAGAAGTTCATGCTAATAATGAAAATCCTTTGGATAAAAATACTATAGAAAATCTAATAGCCCAAGGAATAGCTAATGCTTTACCTTTCATAATTAAAGCTGTTAAAAACCCCGTAGAACCCACCAAAGTTGTGAGTAGCAAGCATACTCGTGACGACAATTTTAACCATAGTGTCAGTGGAGGTGATGATGATATTATCAAAATCCCATTTCCCAAGAAAAGAAGGCGATGACTCTCGGGTGTACCTACAAAGAATTTCTAGCCTGTAAACCAACTGAGTTCGCAGGCAGTGAAGGCGCCACGGCTGCTCTGCGATGGTTGGAAAAGACGGAAGCTGTTCTTACAATCAGCAAATGTGCCGAAGAAGATAAGGTGATGTATGCATCTAGCCTCTTTAAGGAAGAAGCCTTAGAATGGTGGAATACAATTCTTCAGGCAAAAGGAAGTGACATGGCTTATGCCATGAACTGGGAAAAATTCAAGGAAATGACAGAAAGGAAATTTTGTCCTCCTTATGAAAAGGAACGAATGGCTAACAAGTTCCTAAATCATAAAATGATAGATGTGAATTGTCGTGAATATACGACAACGTTCTTCGAATATGCAAGAATGGTACCAACTCTGGCTTCGCCAGAACCCGTACTAATTTCTCGTTATATTTGGGGATTAGTTAGCGAAATCCGAGACATAGTCAAGGCCGCTAGACCACAGACTATTGAAGAAGCAGTCGAACTAGCTAACATGCTAATAGATGGACTAATTCGCACAAGAGAAGAAAACAAAAAGAAAGAATTAGCCCAGAAAATTTTTCAAGAATTCAAGAAGAAAGAAACTGAACCGTCATTGGAGCAACCTATCTGCGGAAACTGTAACAAAAAGCATTCAGGAAGATGCCGTTTTAAGAGAACACCCTACTATGACTTCTGCAAGATGACCGGGCATATAGAGGAAGAGTGTAGAAGGAAAACTAATGTTTGTTTCAATTGCGGAGAGACGGGACACATCAAACCATATTGCCCGAAACTAACCAAAGCACCTGACAACAAGGTCAGAACTGCAGACAAAGCTAAGAAAAACGCGCGAGCATTCGTACTTACTACGCAAGAAGCAGAAATGATTCCAGACGTAATCGCTGATATGTAATATCTAAGTTAAGTTATTATTTGACCCTAGTACAAATAAAAATTTATAAATGAATACATTCTGTCAAATATTTTATCTATTCAGAACCATAACAGACTTGTTTGGTCTTCACTTTCACTAAATCATTTATTTGGTCACGATCACCTTGTGGTAACGTTTTCACAAATTCGAAGCTTGTGCTAATCTCGTTGCACACCGTATATAAGGGTTTAATTATTTATATTGAATCCGCTTTGTTGGTTTATTCTATAAAATCAATCTTAACACAATCATGTGCTAAGATAATGATACACAAATTCATTTCATATTTCAGTGTATCTCTTAAGGATTTTTATATCAGCAATCGAGCGCTTCGTAATCTTTATTGTTTTATCATCTTTAATCGAAAAACATAATTCAATTATTTCAATTTCAATCAAAAATCCTACTAGATTTATTTGAAACATTCGGACTTACTTCATTTGATTTAAAGCATGGTGAAACTCATTTCATTCACCGCTACTATTTCCAATTACTACGACATCTTGTGGCGTCATAATAAATTTGAAGCTTGAGCTATTCTCATTTTTACTCCTGATGTACGAATTTTCATTTTTGTTGGTTCATTATCTTAAACAGTCTTAATACAATTATGTGTTAAGATAAGAGTACACAAATTCATATCATATTCCGGTGTATCTCTAAAAGTTTCTTTCATCATTTATCGAAAATTCTATAATATTCATTTGGTCTTTTCATTATCAATTGAAAATCCTATTCGAAATGAATATTCAAATTTAATTCATTAAAGCTTTCAGTTAATTACACGGTGAAATTGTTCGGTCACCGTAATTATTGAATTATTTCAATCATTACGACACCTTGCGACGTCGTTATAAACTTGTAGCTTGGGCTAATCATAATCATACGAATCATTCAAAACCACGTATGTATTTCTTTCATTTGACTCGTTATTAAAAATAGTCTTAATGCAATTATGTATTAAGACCATGATACACTAAACTCTGTTGTATTTCGGTGTACCCTTGCAAATTCAATAATGTCAACACACTGATTTTTCTCTTGTTATGATTCGATAGTTGACAAATCATTTTTCATGCCTTTATTTCATTTGGAACCTGTCAATTCTAAGTTTTTCTCAGTTGCCAATCAAAGTAAGCTTTCTTTTGACAAAGAATTTTTATTGATTCTAAAAATCCTTCACATTCATTCTAAATATCTATTGATCATATATCTTTTGGCTTGAACCTAGTCACATTGGAAATTATATCATTTCATCCGTTTGACATCGATTTCTTAAAATAATTCAGTTGAACCAGTGAGTCCTATTTATTGTATAACTCGTATTCACAAAATTTGATATTTAATTATGTGTCATTTTGTTGACTAAAATATGACATAAATCTAAAAGAAATATCGTAACACAAATCTCGAGGACAAGATTTTTATTAAGGTGGGGAGAATGTAACAACCCTCATTTAAAAGTCCTATTTATTTTATTATTTTATACAATAGGAAACCCTAATTGAGACACCCAAGTAATTCTGCACAAACCCTACAAATTTCAGAACAATCAGAATCAGGATTAGGGCCCCTAAAACTCATGGGGGGTATTCCCTACTCAACGATTATCCATATATCTCGTTGTCTAAATTGAAATTTCTCGAACTGTCAACTCACCTGAACTCCAAACACACGTGGCAAGCATATGGCCACTTTGAGTCCCTTGCGCACCGTAAGGGTTGAGGCTTACGGTGCGCAAGCAATGCAAATTTCTTGTATAAATAGTAGCGTCTGGGACTTGATTCTGGGCACAAAAACGATGAAGAAACTCAAAATACACGCTGAGATATCGTCCAAATACTCTCAAAACACAGACGAATCACTAATTAGTATAGCGGGGTGCTGCTACAAACAGGGTATTAACTCGATCGCTGCTACGATTCAATGTCCGATCGATTGAAACTATCCGATGGATGTTTTAGTAATATCCTTTGTCATTCGTTGTGAATCCAATGGATGTTTAAGTAATTATACTTTGTCATTCGTTGTGATTCCGATGGATGTTTAAGTGATTGCATTTTGTCATTCGTTGTGAGGGTTTTTATCTCGTGAGTTATCGTAAATGCTGTATTAGTTACTTACCTAGTTTGTATGCACTAGGTTACAAGGCTAATCAGTAGGCTAAGCTCTGCCTGTATAAATCTGCAATATATCAAAGCTTATCTGTAGACTAAACTTTGCCCGTAGAAATCTGCAATGTGAGTCCATTCTCTTTTCTCACAGTTTTTATCACCTTTTTGTGATATAATTATATTTACAAATGCTTTCCAAAATCCTAAATGTTTACCAGTTATACATACAGTGATTAAATTTTTATATTCTATAATAACTGTTGGTATGGGAGGTTTTATACATTATTTGATCCTCGTTACTATTAACCAGAAAATTAACTAATAGTAGCATGACTACAATCACAGTGGAAATTATGCCCCAGTAGCCATAGCCTATAACTAATATTATTTTAACATTAAATCGTTAATAAATTTAATGTATGTTTAAAGTAAATCTAAATGGTGTATACCATAATAAAATAGTCCAGTATAATGTATTCTACTATACTAAGATTATATTTTAGTCTTAGTCACGTTAATAGATTAAATAATGACATTACAATTATTTAATTAATTAACATATTATATTTGATAAGTTATATTAGTTTGACATAAAATGATATAAGTCATCTTCTGGGTTAAATGGTTTTGTGCCATAATTAATATATTTGACGAAGTAATGTCACAGGACACAACTAAGTCCATAGTCACTAGTTGAGAGAATGATCAACAGTGACATGTCCAAAAGCACTAGTTGAGAGAATGATCAACAGTGTTATGACTAGAATCACTAGTTGAAAGAATGATCAACAGTGATATGACCAGAGTCACTAGTTGAAAGAATGATCAACAGTGATATGATCACCATCACAGGAATCGCCTAGTGACAGATAAATTGAATAATAGTAAAATAGAATTATTTGATAAATTCACTATTGGACGAAAGTGAGCCAATGAGTGATATGACTATTGTCATATCGGAACTGCCACCGTGTGACAAATACTGATTGAGTTGGGTAAATATAATAAATATAAAAACCTTAATACTGTAAGGTATAACAATATATTTTATAAAAATGGAATGAACTCACTCAGTATTTCCGCTGACAAAACCTTTTTCAAACATGTTTCAGGTAATTACAGTAAATTGGAGTAAGAGTTGGATACGGCAGTGAAAGGCTTCAAGAAGTAGCTTATTTTATTAATTAAATCAAATTAGGAAATGTTGTTTTATGTAATCAAATTTTATCTTTATTAAAGCTACCATTGTAAAACATGGGTTTATCCCATCTAATTAATAAATAAAATCCGGTGTTTCTAAACTCTGATATTTTTCCTAACTCACGGTCCTGATAAAATTTTCGCTGCAATATTTTATAAAATTAATCACCGGTACCACTGGGCTGTTCGCGACTTCCGATTCCATCCAGGGTGGGTCGGGGGCCGTGACAAACAAACGCTCTTCTCCTTGCAGACAGCAGACCTTTGGTCCACCTCTTCTCCTGCAGATGCCTGCAGATGTGGTCCGCAGACTGCAGACCTTTTGCATCTGAAAAAACAAACACCACCTTATTCTGTCTTACTGGATCTTAAGGGTCGTAATAGATCTTTGAAGGGGCATGCCATATCTAAATTTGTTATATTAGCTAGTTTTACTGTCATATTAGGTAGTCATTAGTTCTAATCAGTAAAATCGCGACTAGGAGGCGACTAGTCGGCGATTAATCGCTAGTCGGGCCTAGTCGGACCTAGTCGGGCCTAGTCGAACCTAGTCGGCCAGCAAAAATCTGCGATTCCGGCCAGACTCCGGCAAAAATCCTGTATATTCCGGCCAAAACCTCTAATTTTTTTTGTCAGTTTTCAACCAAACCATGTGAATTCCAACAATTAATCTTGTATAATTAAAAAAATTAGTTGAGTAAAATTTAAAACCTAGCTACGTAAAATATTTACCAATAAAAATGTGTATATGTATACATTAAACTGAAAATTACATATAAAAAACCCGATCCGATTAATTCCGAGTAATCCTGAGTAGTCATTAGTACCCACCTCACCGGCCGACTAACGACTAGCGAGTTCTCCAAACCTTGGTTTTAATGACTCATTTTTATCTTAATGTGTCATATTTACTAAAATATTAGTTAGTGAAACTACCTAAAGCTTTTTAGTAATTTCGTCTTCTTATTTGAGATTCTTTTTTATTTTTCTAACTAAGTCTAAAATAGTAGTTATTTTGATAAAATTTTATATTCTAGTTAATTTTCGTATTTTATTCAAGATAATATTTAATGTATCAGCTACAACCGAATTTAATATTCCGGTTACTAGAATCCCTCTTTTATAATGTTTGAGACAATTTTTATCTAAACATCTGCTAGAACTCGTCTAGCCTTTTCTTGCGTTCGCTATGCTTGTACACGACGATTTACGATTCTGTCTTTCATCACTTTTTAATAGTTTCTTTTTTTAAAGGTAAATTTCATTAAAACAAACGCTGCCTCAAACCGAGGCAACCAACAACCACTTTACAAATTTACACCAATCTCCCCCAGAAATAGACTTTCCTTTATTTCTAGACGTATACCACAAAAAAACAAGGTTTTTAACCTCACTAATAATACCCTCCATTTGACCGGTTTATTCTTGAACCTAGCTTCATTTCTTGATCTCTAAATAATCCAACAACCAGTCCTAATCAGGCCCTTTATAGCCTCTATCTTTTGCCCGTTCAAGCCCAAATGATTGTGAACTTCAATTAAGTCTTTAAACAAGAACACCGCTATATTGACTTGCACTAACTACTCATAAAAGACCATAACATAGAAGCAAAATAGCAGGAAGTGAACAAATGATCAACACTCTCCTCACCTTCTTCGCATAGGCCACATATCGTGTTACTGTCCCCATTGTTTCTCTTTTTTAACGCGTCCATTGTAGCAATCTTGCCCATTTCCGCTCTCCATACGAAGATATTGCATTTACTCGGAATCCAGTTACATCCCTCCGGAACATACACGTCCGATCTAATCCTGTTATTATCGAGAAGCTTCTTAAGCGCCTTCGTGCTGAAGTCTTTATCTGCTGCACCAATCCACTCTCACTCATCCTTTTCTGATTTAATTGAATCTGCATAAGCATCGAAAATAAATTCGCAAGCTCGTTAACTTCTCCTTCAGCCAAAATCGGCCTCTTCCACCTCCAGTTATACCACTGGTTGTTGTTTATCTTGCTCAATCAGACACTAACCCTGCATCCTTTATCCTTTTCGAGCTCAAATAAATTTGGGAACATCTCTTTAAATGGCCTGTTGTAGATCCATGGGTCCAGCCAGAAAGCCGTATTTTCTCCATTACCAACCGAAGCCTTGAAAAAATGCCTCAATTGAATTCCGTCAATCGTAGTTTTGTTTAACACTTGCACAATATTGTACCAAACACCACCGAGAGACTTTTTAACCGGAAGAAAATCCCCACCATTTCTATTAGCGTGTAAGGTTGTTACCGTTTTGGTCCATAATCTGTTTTTATCAGCTAAGAACCTCCACCCCGACTTGGACAGCAAAGAAATGTTTATATTTTTTCAGTTTACTTAAACCGTGCCCACCGTTCTTTTTAGGGAGAGACACCCGATCCCAAGCGACCCAATAAAGCTTTTTTACCGAATCGTCCCCACTCCACAGGAAATTCCTCATTTTCGCTTCCAAATCCTTGATCACTCGAATCGGCGCCTTATATAAGGAGAAATAATAGTTGGGAAGGCTTTCGAAAACAACTTTGATTAGCGTAATTCTTCCACCGATAGTTAATAAAGCCGCCTTCCATTTTGCTAGACGAGCATCGAATATATCGTACACCGGTTTCCAATTACTCACCCGATTCATGTTAGCCCCCACTATAAGACCAAGATACTTGAAGGGAAAAATACCCGCTTGACATCCAACCGCCGTAGCCATATTGTTTAACTCACCCGGTTGTACACCGATAGCATAAATATGCGACTTATCAATATTTATTTTAAGACCCGAATAGATGTAAAAAACCCGGAGAATACAAACCACGTTCCTAATATTAGAAGGAAACCATTCCCCAAGTCTAATAGCATCGTCTGCATACAACAAGTGAGAAACACACGTCCCATTAGGAATTTGGATGCCCGACAAAGCGTCAGCGCTTATGGCTTTGTCAATCATGCAAGAAAGCATCCCCATCACCATGATAAATAGGAACGGCGAGATGGGATCCCCCTGACGCAAACCTTTTTGACATTGAAATTCAAAGGTCGGTGACCTGTTAACCAACACTGAGGATCTCGCCGATTCTAAGATTCCTTTCATCCATGAGCACCATCTACCCGGGAACCCCATCTAGTTCATAGTGGATATCAAGAAATTTCAATTCACATTGTCATACGCTTTCTCGAAGTCTATCTTTAAGAAAAAAGCCTTTTTCTTAGTCTTTTTTCCCCCAATGTGTGATTTCATTTATTAAAAGCGGTCTGTCCAGAATGTAATTACCTTTAATGAAAGCCGATTGGGACTCTGAAATCACGGACCCGGTCATCTTTTTAAGACGATTAGCCAAACCTTTTGAAACCACTTTGCTTATCATGCCAATAAGGTTAATAGGCCGATGGTTGTTCAGCTCCACCGGATCTTTCATTTTCGGAATTAGCGTTATGAAGGAGGTTCCACACCCAACGTTTATCTTCCCATTTTCAAAGATTTCGTCCATTATATTTTTGAAATCAATTTCGAATAGATTCCAAAACTTCTTAATAAATTTTATATTCAAACCGTCTGGCCCCGGGGCCTTGTCATCACCACAATCGTTGACCGCCTCTTTAATTTCCGTCACCCTGAACGATTCAATCAAGAAAACCTTATCATCTTGAACCAGCTTCTTCATGCCATCACCGGACAAAGTGGGTCTAACACGGACACCTTCCTTGAGTCTATCTCTAAAAATCCGCATCGCCTCTCTTTTGATCTTTGTAGGATTTGTTAACCATCTGCCTCCCAGGTTTAGGCCTGGAATCTGATTAGAAGCCCTCCTCATGTTAACATGTGCGTGAAAAAATTTCGTGCTTTCATCTCCTTCTAGAGCCCATCTCGTTCTCGATCTTTGTTTCATATCCGCACGCTTATCCGACTCATACCTCAGAACAACTTTTTTGTTTTCCACAGAAGCCCATTCCTCTTTTTCGTTCATACCACAGGTCTCCATTAGCTCCTCTAATTCCTCTAATTCTTCTTCCACTTTGGCAAAGATTTCCCTTTTTTTCTGATGCTCCGACCTCCATTCCTTGATAGCACTTCTGATTACTGTGAATTTTTTCAGTAACCTGATATCCGCGGGCCCATCACTACATCCCAAGAGACTAACAGCCTTTTCAACAGAGTCCTGAAAGCCCGGTTCCTCAAGCCATGAGTTGAAAATTCTAAAAGGTTTAGCTCCAAAAATTTTCTTATTTTACCGTTAAAACTAAAGAACAATGATCTCAATACTTTGTCGGTAAACCCCTCAAACAGGCATCCGGCTACTTAAAAATGAATTTCGGGCAAACTAAGAACCGATATAACTTACTAAACTTCCTGCCATTGTCTCTCACACACGTGTACTTTCTGCCTTTCAAGTCATATTCCACAAGACCAGCAGTATTAATGAAATCATTAAAGTTTTTGGCACATGTGTTCTTGTAATTGGAGTTTCTAAGTTCTTCTGGAGACCTAACCGCATTGAAGTCATCGGCAATGACCCGTAACCCTTCAAAACCTTCCATCGTATCTCTTATCTTGTTCCAAAGGTTCAATTTGTCAGCCGCGTCCTGAGGGGCATATACATTTATAACATTAACTTCATATTGAGACCCTTTTAGTCTCCCATTAATGAGAAGAAAATTCTTGTCCTTCACCGAACAAACCACATGAAAAATCCCTCTATCCCATAAACAAAGTAAACCACCCGATAGACCCGATGCTTTGACACTCTCCATACCAAAATCATGATTTCCCCAAAAATTGGCTAGATTAGTACCGGAAAGATCTTCATGTTTCGTTTCTTGTATAAGAATGAAATCAACCTTGTTCTTCTCCTTTAAATCCCTAATCTAACCCTCTTTGGCCGGACCCCCAATCCCTCTAGCATTTAACGAAAGAAAATTCATTATCTAACCTCATTATTGCCTTCTTTAACTAGTGTCTCCTTCACCAAGTTGCTCTATTCTCTGAGTTCCACCCCAACGATGTTCCCCATCATCGTAGCTTCAAATTCATCGAGAATCGGCTCCACATTTTTTCCATTAACCTACGTATCGTCCATTAGAGTTTCCCTTGAGGAGAAGTCATTCCCCTCCTCTACTGACATCGCCCTCTCATTCAAATCAAGCACAGTGTTAAAAGTCTGTGCTCTGTCCACTATATTTTCTGTCACGGCCCCAGCCCCGGTTTTACCCTGTCAGGAGCTGCGGAACAGGAACCCGTGGTATTTATTAATTGATGCGACAGCGGAAGATTTATCAGGATCTTTTAAAACTTGAAATGCCCGATTTATTTTATTTCATAATTCGGGATAAACCCCGTAATTTACAATAGAGGAATTTTACTAGGGAATTCCCTGATTTATAAAACATGTTTATTTATTTTAACTGAGCCACCTCCTCAAGCTTGTTAGTGCTCCGTAGCACGTTTTCCTTGATTTACAACAGGTCGACTGAAACATGTTTTAAAAATATTTTATCGGCGGGGAAATACTAGTGAGTCACTCAATTTGATAAAATGACACGTAGTTATAAATTACAGCATAAGAGCGATTACAATGGCTTCTATCTTATTTTTATCTGGCGCCGTGTCACCTGGTGACGATGGTCATACCACTATTGGGTCTTTTTTCCCCAAGTAGTGATGATTATCACTGTTAGGATTTGTTAGCCTAACCCGTGAGAAATTAGTAATGTGCACAATACCCCAATTAGCCAGTGATTCAAGATAACCACGACTTTATCCCTGTAATTATAACTTTTGAAAATGCTTGGAGTATTTTAAAATACTGTTGATAAAAAGAGAATGACTCACATTGCAGATTTAAACGGGTAGAGTTTAGCCTACTGATTAGCCTTGTAACCTAATTTAAATAACAATGCACAGGAACTAGGTTAGTAACTAATACAGCATTTGCGATAACTCACGAGATTAAAACCCTCACAACAAATGACAAAGTGCTATACTTAAACATCCGTCGAATTTACGACTAAAGACAAAGTATGGTCCTAATGTGGGCAGCACTTAAACATCCATCGGATAGTTTCAATCGATCGGACATTGAATCGTAGTAGCGATCGAGTTAATACCATGTATCGTAGCAGCGCCTCGCTATCTTAATTTCGAATTTTGAGCAGTGTGCTTTCGTTTTTGAAAGTTGGTTTCGACACCTTTGAACTGCTCCTGATCCAAGCTATTTATAGCTGAAATATGAGTTTCACGCAGCCCGCGTAAAACTCCTCTTGACACTTACGCGGCCCGTGAGGGCCAGCTAGACGTAGACTAGGGCTACTGTGTCATCAGTAGACTTGCCACGCGTGCAACACGTGGCCCGGATGCTTATCCGGTCAAATTTGGAGTTGACGCGGCCCGCGTAAGGGTCTGCCTATCTTTTACACGGCCCGCCTGAAGACCAAAAATCTTGTTTTCTTGATTTTTGATATGGATTAGAGTTTCAGGGGTCCGGGTTTTCATTTCCGGGTCGATTTGGGACATTTTTGAAGGTCCTTACATCCTCCCCACCTTAATTAAAATCTCGTCCTTGAGATTTATTGAAATAAGTGAGGATACTTTCGCTTCATCTCCGATTCCAGCTCCCAAGTGTACTCGGGTCCTCTCTTTGAATCCCATTTGACTTTGACCAGTACTAGTCTTTTGTGCTTGAGAAACTTGGTCTTTCTGTCTTCTATCTGAAGTGGTTTCTCCACGAACTTCAACTTTTCATTTACCTGGATGTCTTGAAGAGGGACTACTAATGATTCATCCGATAGACATTTCTTGAGATTGGATACATGAAATACGTCATGTACCCCAGCTAGCTCCTCTGGTAGTTGTAAGCGATAGGCAATTGGTCCTATACGTTGGACTACTGGGAATGGTCCTACGTACCTTGGACTTAGCTTTCCTCTTTTAGCGAACCAAACTACTCCTTTCCAAGGGGAAACTTTCAAGAGAACCTTGTCTCCGATTTGAAATTCTAACGGCTTGCGTCGATTATCAGCATAACTCTTCTGGCGATCTCGAGTCGTCTTTAATCTTTCCTTGATTTGAATGATCTTGTCGGTAGTTTCTTGCACTATTTCAGGACCTGATAATTGACTTTCTCCTATTTCTGTCGAACAAACTGGAGTTCTACACTTACGTCCGTACAGTGCTTCGAATGGGGCAGCTTCGATGCTTGAATGATAACTATTGTTATAGGAGAATTCGATTAAAGGTAGGTGGTCATCCCAGTTTCCACCAAAATCTATCACACATGCCCTAAGCATGTCTTCCAGGGTTTGGATCGTCCTTTCACTTTGTCCGTCTGTCTGAGGATGATATGCAGTACTTAGATTTAATCGGGTTCCCATAGCTTCTTGGAAACTTGTCCAGAAGTGGGAAGTGAAATGACTATCCCTATCCGATACAATGGAGAGTGGAACTCCATGTAAGGATACTACCTCGTCTATGTACAATTTGGCTAACCTTTCCATGCTAAAGGTTTCTTTCATTGGTAGAAAATGAGCTGATTTGGTTAATCGATCCACAATTACCCAAATAACATCATTACCTCTTCTGGTCTTGGGTAACTTAGTAACAAAGTCCATTGTTATAAGTTCCTATTTCCATACAGGCATTTCTAATTGTTGTAGTAGACCTGAGGGTTTCTGGTGTTCTGCCTTAACTTGTGAACAAGTAAGACATTTAGAAACATATCTAGCTATGTCCTTTTTCATTCCTATCCACCAGAAATTATTCTTTAAATCTTGGTACATTTTATTGTTACCAGGATGCATGGTATACCTAGATTTATGGGCTTCCTCTAAAATCTTATTTCTTAATTCTCCTCGCTTAGGTACCCAAATCCTTTTCTTATGGAATCTCCACATTCCATCACTTCCTTGTTCTAATTCTTTTATCCTTCCCTTCATTCCTTCAGCATCATCCTTGATTGCTGTTTCTTGAATGTTTTTCAGTTGTTCTATTAAGTCTAATTGTAAACTTAATCTAAGAGCACGAACTCGTCGTTGTTTCTCATGATACTTACAACTTAAAGCATCAGCAACTACGTTTGCTTTTCCTTCGTGATATTGAATATCACAGTCGTAGTCACTTAGGATTTCCATCCATCTCCTTTGCCTCATGTTCAATTCTTTTTGCCCAAATATGTATCTTAAGCTTTTATGGTCTATATAGACAGTAAACTTACTTCCATACAAATAGTGTCTCCAAATCTTAAGGGCAAAAATTATGGCTCCTAACTCTAAGTCATGAGTCGTATAGTTTTCTTCGTGCTTTTTCAATTGTCTTGAAGCATATGCAATTACCTTCTTGTGTTGCATTAGCACACATCCTAATCCTAGCTTTGAAGCATCACAGTATACTTCAAAATCTTCTGTTCCTTTTGGTAAGGCTAGAATTGGAGCATTTGTTAATTTCTGCTTTAAAATCTTAAAAGCTTCTTCTTGCCTAGGTCCCCATTCAAACTTAACTGCCTTACAGGTCAGCTTAGTTAAGGGTACATTTATCTTGGAAAATCCTTAATAAAACGCCTATAGTATCCGACTAATCCTATAAAACTTCTAACTTCCATAGCTGATTGCGGAACCTTCCATTTGGTGATCGCTTCTATCTTAGCAGGATCTACGTGAATGCCTCCGTGATTCACCATGTGACCTAAAAATTGCACTTCTTGCAGCCAAAATTCACACTTCGAGAATTTGGCATAAAGCTTCTCTTTTCTTAACAATGTTAAGAGTGCATGCAGGTGCTTACAATGCTCATCCTGGTTTTTGGAATAAATAAGTATATCGTCGATGAAGACAATTACGAATTTATCCAGGTACGGTTTACAAATCCTATTCATCATGTCCATAAATGCTGCTGGAGCATTTGTTAACCCAAAGGGCATGACTGTAAACTCGTAGTGACCATACCTAGTTCTGAAAGCAGTTTTAGGTATGTCTTCTTCTTGTACCTTCAATTGATGGTATCCAGAGCGTAAATCTATCTTAGAAAAGTATCTAGCTCCTTGCAATTGATCAAAAAGATCATCCATCCTAGGTAATGGGTATCGATTCTTAATTGTAACTTTATTCAATTCCCTATAATCGATACACATTCTCATTGATCCATCTTTCTTTTTCACAAACAACACTGGCGCTCCCCACAGGGATGAACTAGGTTGTATGAATCCTTTGCTTAGCAATGCATCTATCTGCTTTTTCAATTCTAGCATTTCGGTGGGTGCTAACCGATAAGGTGCCTTGGCTATCGGTGTAGTTCCAGGAATTAGACGAATTCTAAATTCTACTTCCCTATCAGGTGGTAATCCAGGTTGTTCTTCTGGGAATACCTCTGGGTATTCTGATACTACTGGAATTTCATTAAGTTCCTTACCTTGATTGTTAATGATTACCGAGATCATATATACTATTCCTTGCTTTCGTTCATAACTAGCAACTTTCATTACTGAAATGAACTTTAGTGGTTTACGTGGCTTATCTCCTGTAATCACCAGTTATTCTCCTGTGGGTGTATGAATTTCTATAGAATTCTTATCACAAAGAATTCGAGCATGGTTGGCTACTAACCAATCCATTCCTAACACCACATCGAATCCGGCTAAATTCATAGGTAAAAGGTTTGCAGAAAATTTATGGCCTAAGAGTTCTATCTTTCCATCTCGCAAAACCTTATCTATGTTAACAGAATTCCCATCTGCCGTTTCGACCGTAAAAATCTGTCTAAGGTTGGTTAAGGGCAAATTAAGAGCTTGGCAGAATGAAGTATTTATAAAACTTTGGTTTGCACCAGAGTCAAATAATACTTTTGCATAAACGTTGTGAACTAGGAACGTACCAGCTATCACATCAGGGATGAGCTCTGCTTCCTGAGTAGTTAACTGGAATGTAACAACCCTCGGTAAAACCAACATCCTCATAATATTTCCGACAATCTAGTATATTTTAAAAATGTCCCAATATGTTTTATATTACACCCCGTATGTGAAAACCGAGCCCTAGTTATGTTATAATTATAAAATAAATAAAAAACATGAAATATAGGGCTGAGGCGGGCCACGTAGACCCACCCCAACATTTCACGCGGGCAGTATAAGGGCTGAAATCTGACTTCGTTGACTTCTTAAGTTGATACGGGCCGCGTAAGCTTAAGCTTACACTTACGCGGGCCGCTAGAGATCATGAAACGCGGAGACATCCGGTGCTGACACGTGTCGACATCGTGGCGGTCTAGAGGATGACCGGGACAAGCTATATGTTGACCAGATGGTTGACGCGGGCCGCGTAAGGCTTAGCCTTATCTTACGCGGGCCGCCTAGAAGTCAGAATCCAGCACTATATATAGAACTCATCAGTTTACGTTTTTCGTCACTCACATTTCAATCTCAAATCACAATTTCTGTAGAGAAGTTATAATACACGGGTATTATACCCCTAATTAGCGAGGTTCTGCTCCGTTGTAAGTATTATAACCCCAGTTTCATAATAGCTACGCTGCCCAATTGATTTAGGGTTCCGTAACAACTGTCGTGGTTCTGCCCGACGTAGTTGTTAGAATGCCGTCTCGGGGAGGGTATCATTAATATTTTCAAAGGGTTATGGTACTAACCAATGTACATTTGTATAAATTATAGATTATATCCAGGAAACCCTTACGAAAAGCCTAAGACAGCAATGTGAGTTTATCCTCTTTTTTATAATCTTTTTGGTAATGTTTTACCAAATCTTAAATGTTTTACCATGAAAATTAGCAGTGATTGAGTCTTTGTAGTTCTTCAATTACTGCCGGTATGTTGGGGTTTTGTATACAAAATTTGTACTACCTGCGAGTAGTAAGTCGAGTATGACAATACGTTGCCATTGGACAATGAGTTAGCCAATGGGTAATATGACCCACAAGTCATGATTGATAGTACCAAATGGAGTAATTGTGTTGACATAAACAATGTGATCGCTCTCAATACTGTTCGCTGTGACTTTATATTTAAACTTGATTAAATTGGGATTCACTCACCAGTATTTCCCACTGACAAATGTTTTTGAAACGCGTTTCAGGTAACCCAATGTGACAGCCAATTAGTAAAAAGCCAGCTGGAGAGCACAGAAGGCTTGGGGATAATGTGGCTATAAAAGTTACCTAATAAACGATGTTTTAAATTCAATAAAATAGGGTTTGTCCCTATAAATGTATTGTAATAAGAAACTTGGATTTTACCCATGTGTTTATTAATATTAATTATGGTGGTTTTACTCTGATAAACATTTCCTAACTACGGTCCTGATGTAAATTCCGCTACGAGATTTAATAACCTGATACCACCAAAACTCTGAGATCGCGTCTGCCCGTTCCCGGGGATCAGGGATCGGGGGTTGCGACAGAAGGTGGTATCAGAGCCTAGCCACTGGTCTGAGCCAAAGAAGTGTTCTACTGACACTTAAAATTCTGAAATTTGTGTTAGGAAATAAAATTATGGAAATAAGTACATAACTATATTTATTTGTTATGTGTTATTTGACTATTTGATAGTTTACAGAATGAGTGATCAAGGACCCTCAGAAATAAGTCGTCAGTTGTCTGATTCACCTAAGAGTGAAGGTACCTTATCACAGCCTGCCCTTTCGGGGTATTCTGTTGATCAAGAGGAAGGAATATTTGCCTTTAGAGCTCAGTCGGAGGAACCATTTCCTAATAAGAAAAGAGGATGGTTTATTAAAGAAGCTTTTGCTCGTAGGAAGAGAATGCGAAAATTGCAACAGCAAAGGGCCTTAGCAGCTATTAAGTGAGAGACAGATGCTCATACGCAAGATATGCTTAATAGAAGCCTAGCTATTTTCCATATCCTAGCTACAACTGCTGCTGACCCAAGTCTGGAACAACTAGTAGCCCCACAACCACAAAACCCAGAACAACTCATGGAGATAGAAAACCAGGAAACCCAAGTGGAGATGCATGACTTTAACCCTGACGAAATTCCTTGGGTACCTGCACCAAATCCCCTAGACCCAAATTACGACCCATGGTGGGACGAGAATAGGGACTATGTGCAACGTTACTCTATTCCTGAGGACACACCTATAGGAGCCTACCCAGGTATGGACCCTTTAGATCCGTATTACCATGATAACTACATTAGGGGAATCTTGGAAGATCCTTACCAATTTCAGGCACTTTTACCTCCATATCAGGAACCCGCACCCCAGATTCCAAACCCAGTCCTAGAACCTGCACCCCCAATGAGTGCAGAAAACGTCCAAGAACTTAGGACTTTTGGGGAGGAAATTTTAGAGAGCAGTGAGAGAATGCGTCAGGTGGGAGAGCGTCTCGTATGGAAATACGATGAACGTAATATGGATTTTTGGATAAATCCATATCCGTGAATGAGATGGTGAAACGATGGTAGTAATAATATTATAATAATAATAAAATAAAAAAAATAAAATAAAATATGTGTGTACGGATGCATATTACTATTTTATTTCTGTTGGTATTGTAATCTTTATTTCTGTACTAGTGTGTAATAGACGCATAAGTATATGAAAAGAGTATAGTAGCAATGATCTACGTTTTTGGCTAAATTGTGTGTCATGTGATTGATATTAATATGGGATAAATGTTTAAAATTCAGATGGCCGACGAAGAAAATCAAGTAAATCTGAATAACGATAACCAGAGTAACATTAACGTGGTTAATGATAATCCGAGTATCAATAACAATGGAAACCAAGTGGATAATAGTGCTATCCAACACATAGTGGCACATGGAATTATAGATGCGATGCCATTTATTCTCCAAACTGTTAAAGATGCTGATAATAAAAGTAAGCATAGCAGTAAGCGACCAAGTGAACCAGAAAACAGTGCAAACAATGGACCGGTACTTCAATTGCCTATTCCCAAAAGAAGAAGAACCATGCCTTATGGTTGTTCTTATAAAGAATTTTGGTCTTGTAAACCAATGGAATTCTCGGGCAATGAAGGGGCCATTGCAACCTTACACTGGATAGAAAAGACTGAGGCAGTCTTAAGGATAAGTAAGTGTGCTGAAGAAGATAAGATATTGTTTGCTTCTAATCTGTTTAAGAATGCAGCACTAGAATGGTGGAACACTATCCTCCAAACAAGAGGAAGTGATCAAACCTACAATATGGAATGGGAAGAATTTAAGAACAAGGTAGAAAGGAAATTCTGCCCACCCAATGAGAAGGAACAGATAGCAAACAAATTCCTAAATCTTAGGATGACTGGTGTGGATAGTAAGGGGTATACTAAGATATTCTTTGAATATGCTAGAATAGTGCCAACTCTTGCTTCACCAGAACCAGTGTTAATCTCTCGTTATATTTGGGGATTAATTGGAGAGATTAGACACATAGTCAAGGCAGCTAGACCTCCAACCATAGAAGAAGCGGTAGAATTAACAAATACATTGACTGATGAATTAGTCCGTACCAGAGAAGAGGATCAGAGGAGGAACTTAACTCAAAGGCTTACACAAGAATTCCGTTCCGGAAATTACAATCGTAGGAATATGGGTTCTACCTCTGCACCATACTGCAAGGTCTGCAAGAAAAAGCATTCGGGAAAATGTTCCACTCTCTGCCATTATTGTAAGATGCCAGGACACAAGGAAGACAATTGCAGGAAGAAAATTGCAGGAAGAAATCTAGTAATGGATTTTGCTATAACTGTGGAGAAAAAGGTCATATTAGGCCAAACTGTCCAAAATTAGCTCCAGCCACAGACAACAAGAATACTAAAAAAGTTAGAGCATTTGTTCTGACTGCAGATGAAGCCAAGATGAATCCAGATGTCATTGCTGGTACGTTTTTAGTTAATGATGTTTTTGCTAAAGTATTATTTGACTCTGGTGCAAACCAAAGTTTTATTAATACATCGTTTTGCAAAATTTTAAATCAGTCATTAACTAAACTACCAAATGAATGCTTAGTAGACACAGCCAATGGAGAAACTGTTAGAATTTCTGAAATCTTGCAGGGAGCAAGCATAGAAATTTTAAATCAGAAATTTATTGCAAACCTTTATCCCATGAATCTGGTAGGATTCGATGTTGTTTTAGGAATGGATTGGTTAATAGCCAATAAAGCTAGTATTTTATGTGATCAAAAGTTAATTCAAGTAAATTCACCAAAAGGTAAAATGATCACAATTAAAGGAGATAAATCTTCTAATTCAACTAAATTTATCTCTGTGATGAAAACTGCAAGTTGTATGAGAAAAGGATCTATAGTGTATTTGATTTCTATAATCATTAACCCTAAAGGAAAGGATTTAAAAGATATTCCAGTAGTATCTCAGTTTTCAGATGTCTTTCCAGAAGAATTACCAGGACTACCTCCGGATAGAGAAGTTGAATTCAGAATCCATTTAATACCAGGAACAGCACCGATTGGCACCTGCTGAAATGCAAGAATTGAAGAAACAATTAGACGAATAGTTAGAGAAAGGATTCATACAACCAAGTTCGTCGCCGTGGGGAGCGCCGATACTCTTCGTTAAAAAGAAGGACGGATCAATGCGTATGTGCATTGACTACCGTGAATTAAACAAGGTCACAATTAAGAATCGGTACCCATTACCGAGGATTGATGATCTATTTGATCAACTGCAAGGAGCTCGATTTTTCTCTAAAATCGATTTAAGATCAGGATATCATCAATTAAAAGTACAGGAAGAGGATATTCCTAAGACCGCATTTAGAACAAGGTATGGCCATTATGAATTTACTGTCATGCCATTTCGTTTAACCAATGCCCCAGCTGCATTTATGGACATGATGAAGCGAATATGTAAGCCATATTTGGATAAATTCATAATTGTTTTCATAGATGATATTCTAATTTACTCTAAGAATAAAGAGGATCATGCTAAGCATTTGCACGCACTTTTAAGTTTGTTAAGAAAAGAAAAGCTTTATGCTAAGTTTTCAAAGTGCGAGTTTTGGTTAGAACAGGTACAATTCCTTGGACATTTAGTTAATCATAAAGGAATTCAGGTAGATCCAACAAAGATCGAGGCAATTACTAAATGGAAAACCCCTGAATCACCAACTGAGGTTAGAAGTTTCTTAGGATTGGCCGGTTATTATAGAAGATTTATTAAAGATTTCTCTAGAATAGCCATTTCCTTAACTAAGTTAACCTGTAAATCTGTTAAGTTTGAATGGGGATTAAAACAAGAAGAATCCTTTAGAATTCTTAAGCAAAGTTTAACCCATACACCCATACTAGCGTTACCAGAAGGAACTGAAGACTTTGTAGTCTATTGTGATGCTTCTATATTAGGTTATGGATGTGTATTGATGCAACGACAAAAGGTTAGCTTACGCATCTAGACCACTTAAGAATCATGAAGAGAATTATTCAACCCATGATTTAGAATTAGGAGCTATAATTTTTGCTCTTAAGATTTGGAGACATTACCTTTATGGTAGTAAGTTACCATATTTACTGATCACAAAAGTTTAAGGTATGTTTTCGGGCAGAAAGAGTTGAATATGAGACATAGACGTTGTATGGAATTTCTTAGTGACTATGATTGTGATATCATGAAGGAAAAGCAAATATAGTGGCAGATGCTTTAAGCCGAAAATATCATGAAAAACCAAAAAGGGTACGTTCTCTTAAATTAAATCTGCAAGTAGATTTAAATGATCAGATAAGAGAAGCACAAAAATCAGTAATCAAGGATGATTCTGAAAAATTAAAAGGTATGCTAAAAGAATTGGAACAAGGAACAGATGGAATTTGGAGATTCCATAAAAAGAGAATGTGGATACCTAAATTAGGAAATCTACGTCATCGTATACTAGAAGAGGCCCATAAATCTAAATATACGATGCATCCAGGAAGTGATAAGATGTACCAGGATTTAAGGAAAAATTTCTGGTGGATAGGAATGAAAAAGGACATAGCAGCCTATGTTTCTAAATGTTTAACTTGTTTACAAGTTAAAGCTGAACACCAGAAACCCTCAGGTTTGTTACAGCAATTAGAAATGCCAGTGTGGAAATGGGAATTTATAACAATGGATTTTGTTACTAAATTACCTAAAACCAAGAAAGGAAATGATACAATCTGGGTGATTGTAGATAGGTTAACTAAATCAGCTCATTTTCTACCAATGAAGGAAACAATTAGTATGGAACAATTATATAAGTTATATGTAAATGAAATTGTTTCTTTGCATGGAATTCCTTTATCAATTGTTTCTGATAGGGATAGTCGATTTACATCTCATTTTTGGTCAAGTTTCCAAAAGGCAATGGGAACCAAGTTAAAGCTAAGTACGGCTTATCATCCACAAACGGATGGACAAAGCGAAAGGACAATTCAGACAATGGAGGACATGCTTAGAGCTTGTGTAATTGATTTTGGAGGTAATTGGGACGATCACTTACCTTTAATAGAATTTTCTTATAATAATAGTTATCACACAAGTATCAATGCTGCACCATTCGAAGCACTTTATGGACGAAAATGTCGAACCCCAGTCTGTTGGGCAGAGATTGGGGAAAAGCAACTATCTGGACCTGAGATAGTGCAAGAAACAACCGACAAAATTATTCAAGTCAAGGAACGACTGAAAGCAGCACGTGATAGATAGAAAAGTTATGCTAATAACAGGCGAAAACCATTGGAGTTTCAAGTAGGAGATAAAGTATTGTTGAAAGTCTCTCCTTGGAAAGGAGTAGTAAGATTCATGAAACGGGGAAAGCTAAGTCCCAGGTATGTTGGACCTTTTAAGATTATTAGAAAAATAGGACCAGTAGCCTATCAGCTACAACTGCCAGAGGAAATGGCAGGAATACATGATGTGTTTCATGTATCTAATCTTAAAAAGTGCTTAGCTGATGAATCATTGATAGTACCTCTTAAGGATATAGAGGTAAATGAACAACTCAAGTTTGTAGAAAGACCTCTACAGATTGAAGATAGGAAGGTCAAGAATCTCAAGCATTAGAGACTAGTTCTAGTCAAAGTGAAGTGGAATTCCAAAAGAGGACCTGAGTATACATGGGAGCTCGAGTCAGAAATGAAAAGGAAATATCCGCATTTATTTCAGTAGATCTCGAGGACGAGCTCTAAAACAAGGTGGGGAGAATGTAACAACCCTCGGTAAAACCAACATCCTCATAATATTTCCGATACTCTAGTATATGTTAAAAATGTCCCAATATGTTTTATATTACACCCCGTATGTGAAAACCAAGCCCTAGTTATGTTATAATTATAAAATAAATCAAAAACATGAAATATAGGGCTGAGGCGGGCCGCGTAGACCCACCCCAACATTTCAAGCGGGCAGTATAAGGGCTGAAATCTGACTTCGTTGACTTCTTAAGTTGATACGGGCCGCGTAAGCTTAAGCTTACACTTACGCGGGCCGCTAGAGATCATGAAACGCGGAGACATCCGGTGCTGACACGTGTTGACATCGTGGCGGTCTAGAGGATGACCGGGACAAGCTATATGTTGACCAGATGGTTGACGCGGGCCGCGTAAGGCTTAGCCTTATCTTATGCGGGCCGCCTGGAAGTCAGAATCCAGCACTATATATAGAACTCATCAGTTTATGTTTTTCGTCGCTCACATTTCAATCTCAAATCACAATTTCTGTACAGAAGTTATAATACACTGGTATTATACCCCTAATTAGCGAGGTTCTGCTCCGTTGTAAGTATTATAACCCTAGTTTCATAATAGTTACGCTGCCCGATTGATTTAGGGTTCCGTAACAACTGTCATGGTTCTGCCCGACGTAGTTGTTGGAATGCCGTCTCGGGGAGGGTATCATTAATATTTTCAAAGGGTTATGGTACTAACCAATGTACATTTGTATAAATTATAGATTATATCCAGGAAACCCTTACGAAAAGCCTAAGACAGCAATGTGAGTTTTTCCTCTTTTTGATAATCTTTTTGGTAATGTTTTACCAAATCTTAAATGTTTTACCATGAAAATTAGCAGTGATTGAGTCTTTGTAGTTCTTCAATTACTGCCGGTATGTTGGGGTTTTGTATACAAAATTTGTAATACCTGCGAGTAGTAAGTCGAGTATGACAATACGTTACCATTGGACAATGAGTTAGCCAATGGGTAATATGACCCACAAGTCAGGATTGATAGTACCAAATGGAGTAATTGTGTAGACATAAACAATGTGATCGCTCTCAATACTGTTCGTTGTGACTTTATATTTAAACTTGATTAAATTGGGATTCACTCACCAGTATTTCCCACTGACAAATGTTTTTAAAACGCATTTCAGGTAACCCAATGTGACAGCCAATTAGTAAAAAGCCAACTGGAGAGCACTGAAGGCTTGGGGATAATGTGGCTATAAAAGTTACCTAATAAACGATGTTTTAAATTCAATAAAATAGGGTTTGTCCCTATAAATGTATTGTAATAAGAAACTTGGGTTTTACCCATGTGTTTATTAATATTAATTATGGTGGTTTTACTCTGATAAACATTTCCTAACTACGGTTCTGATGTAAATTCCGCTGCGAGATTTAATAACCTGATACCACCAAAACTCTGAGATCGCGTCCGCACGTTCCCGGGGATCAGGGATCGGGGGTTGCGACATGGAAGGCTCTTGCGTTTTTCTTAGTAGTTCCTTCTGCAGGTTTGGCTTTGTTATCAGCTGGTTTGACCAGTTTTGGGCAGTCTGGCCTAAAGTGTCCAGCTTCCCCACAGTTGTAGCAGATTGTGGATTTTTTTTCCTGCAGTCTTCTTCTTCTTGATGCCCCGGAATTTTGCAGAAATTGCAATACCCTTTGCATCTTCCAAAATGCTTTCTTTTGTAGGTATTGCAAAATGGAACAGTGGAAGATTGCCCCGTTCCCTTTTTCTTGAAATTACTTCTATTACCCATACGGAATCCCTGGGTAATCTTTTGGGCCACTTCCTTTTTTCGGTTTTCTTCTCTTGTGCGTATCAGCCCGTCAGTTAGAGTGTTAGCTAATTCCACTGTATCTTCAATAGTGCATGGTCTCGCAGCTTTGATGATATCTCGAATTTCGCCAATCAATCCCCAAATATAACGGGAAATAAGTACCGGTTCTGGCGAAGCCAGGGTTGGTACTACTCTAGCATATTCGAAGAATGTCGAAGTATACCCTCGACAGTCTACATCCACCATCAGATGGTTCAGAAATGTATTCGTCATTTGTTTTTTCTCATATTCAGGGAAAAATTTTCTTTCCACTAGCCGCTTAAATTCTTCCCAGCTCATGGCATAGGCCACATCGCTTCACTTCGGTTGAAGTACCGTATTCCACCACTCTAACGCCCCTTCTTTAAAAAGATGCGACGCGTACATGACCTTGTCTTCCTCAGCACATTTACTTATTTTAATCACTGCCTCGGTTTTCTCTAACCAACGCAGTGCAGCAGTCGCCCCTTCGTTGCCTGCAAATTCAGCCGGTTTACAGGCAAGAAACTCCTTGTAAGTGCAACCAAGCGTTGCAGCTTTCATTTTCTTAAGGAGCGGGCTAGCATTCCATCGTTGTTGTTATTAGTATGATTGCCGCCTCCGTTTACACTATTACTAAAATTGTCACCGTGTGTACGTTTGCTAGGAATAATTTGTTGAGGTTCAATTGGATTTCGAGCAGCAGCAAGTATTGCTGGAATAGCATTGGCTATTCCCCGAGCAACGATATTCTCGATATCTTGCCTATTCAAAAATTGATCTTCATGATTTTGCTCAGATTGGTTACCCTCGTTAACTTGTTCATTACCAGCGTGTGCCATCTGGTAATCAATTTATATAAGTGATTAGTATAAAATAATTAATAACCAAACATAACAAAATAATTGCACATAATCACATTAACAAGTATAGCCAAAATTGTCGATCTTTCGACTTTCGATATTTTATATATATATTAGGCATCCGTACAAACTGGTTATCTTACAAAGTATTATTTTTAGTTATTTCACATAATTATGTTTTATTATGATATTGTTATTATTATTAAACACACATATTCCTACAACCACACAACCACACAACCACAGTCACACCATCCTTGTCAGCAGGCCTCTTAGAAACGACGTTCCCTTTCGTCGTACTTCCAAGATATCCTTTCCCCTACTTCCCTAATTCGGTTCCCTGCATCAATTAGCTCCTCGCCATAATGGCGGAGTTCAGCCAGATTTTCCATGCTCCTAGGTGGGTGTAGTGGAGGTTCTGGGTTAAATTGAGGGAAAAAGGTATTAGGGTTGTTTAGGAGATTTTGAAACTGCCAGTCGGTGGTCCACCATTCTTCTAATTCTGCAGGTAGAGGTTGGGTATGGATAATAGGATCTAGGATTTCAGGCTCTAGGTCAACTGGAAGTTGTGATTCCGTTGGGTAATTAAAAAGGTTTTCACCGGCAGGTCCGATGAGGTCACTAAGTACCAGTTTATGTTCCAACTCCTCCCAGGGTGACATTTCCTGGTCTTGCCTGGAACTTTCCCCAATCTCTATTTCCTTGCATTTACCTTTGGGATCCTCCGTCTTGATAACTTTCCTTGTTGCTGGTTTCCTCCTGCGCACACGCCTCCAGCTCACAATTCTTCTTCTCTTCTTTGGCTTAGGTTTCTCCGAAGGTTGGGTTTGAAATTCCATAGGTTCCTCTATGCCAGCACAATACCCGGTAAAGTCTCTGGAAACTTCCACATTAACAGGATAGAGATTGAGATTCTGAAGGATGATGGAGAGTGTGAAACATGGGTGTTTAAGTGTTGATTTTACGTGGTTTAACTTGTTTTATATGATTATATGCCTGGAATTAGTTTATTTCGAGTGATCGTATGTTTGCCGGCAAAACAAGTGAATTCAGTGAAGTTACAGAGTTTAGAGATAAAGTGGAATGTGTAAGGTTGATGAGTGTGGTCAATGGAAGCACTCGGGTATGTTGCAGGTCGAATGATAGCATGGAACCGCTGGAAACATGAAGAACAACGAAGTTGAGAGGCCATTATGTAATTATGTGGAAGTTGCTTTATGAATGGAAAAGGAAGATGAAATCACGATGGGGCTTACGGTGTGGAATACGTAAGTTATGGTCTCTCATGCATGGCTCATAAGAAGTAACAGGAGATTTGATATGTGGCTTACGTTTTATATATGGGACTTACGGTTGGGAAACATGGCTGCATGTGACTCAAAGGTTTGGTGGACAAAATGGTTTTAAAAAAAATCCTTACTTGGTGGGCCTCATAACACACGAATTGGAGCAGCCATCAACTAATTAGTGGGCTTCATCATCGATTTATTGGCAGCCCATTATTCACGAATGGAGGAGCCGTACACCTCTACTATCAGGGATTTGAGACATCATCATTACGAAAGGAGGCAGACACAATATTTCTTTTTGGGGGGGCTCTTATACTAATTAATGAACCATCGAAAATTGGAGCAGACAAAACACTTTTGGGGCATCGATTTGTAGCAGCCACTTACACCTATTTTGGAGCAACACTAATTATCTTGGGCTCCTAAATCGGCCCAACATCATTATTATTATCCACGAAAGTTGGGCTTCCTAATCCATGGATTGAGAGCAACTGGACTATCACGAATGATTGGGATATCATTAAGATAAAAACTTTTGGCAGCTTGGGGGAAAGAGGGGGAACCTAATCATCATCGTACCATCGATTCTTGGCAGCCATATACAATTTCGACACACAACGCATCATCATCACTTATCATCATTCATCAATCATTCACCAACAACCGAGCCGATCATGTCTTTATCACTATCTCAAGCTTTTGATCGGACGGGTATTATGAGCGGCTAAATCTCTCGTGGACACTTCGGGTGAATGATTCTTGTGAGACACTTTTAATTCTAGTTTCTCTTTTGTATTGTATTGAGATTTGGATTTGTAGTCGGGTGACAGCCGACTATTTACGTGATTATATAATTTGTGTGACAGACAAATCCTGAGTGACAGTCAGAGTTATAATTATGTTTTTAATCCAATTATGCTTTTGTTGATTGAATGATTCCTATGTATATTTGTTTTAATATTTATCTGATCAATCAATATTAAGATTTGAACTGCATAGGTAATTGGTAGATGTGACAGATTTACTATTCAATCAATAGCATCTAATAAAATCAGAACTAGGTTATTAGTAATTATGGAATCAAAAATCCCGGAGTGATCACGTTTCCTTATCATTATTTTTACAACCCCAAAGTCATTGTTTATGGTTTTCTAGCAAGCTCTCAAAGTAATTCAAATATTTACAAAAATAACAATTAGCATTAACCATAGACTCCTCAGTGGAATACGATACCTGCTTACCGTTGTACTAGTTTAAGTGTTTTTAGTAGGTTTTTGCACAGACCCCGACGACAGTCTGTCAAAGGGCTTCAGAAAATTCATTCATGTTGTTTAGCAGATATGATGAAACACAAAAATCTAGGTTAAAAGTTTGTAACTTGAATTTTCACATAATCACAAAGTGGTAATCATAAAAATTTTAAGTATTAATAAAATATGAAATATTGCGATTTTATATATATTACAAATTACAACTGAAAATATACTAGGGATAATTTATTTTATCTTTTCTTACTAAGTTATTTATCTAATGGGAAAGTTTCTTTAAAGTTTCTGATTTATGGATGATATGGGTGCTAGTACTGGGTCAGGGTGTTGGCAGTTAAAGGTTAACATTTACTGCTGTAGTGGCTAACATGTAGAGATTTGCCCATTGTTCATCTAACTCATCTTCCCATGGTGGGTTATTACTTGTTCCCTGTGTCTCTTTATTAATTATCACTCCTTTTGTTTGTGACTTCCTCATTTTCTCTTGACTTTTTCTAATAATCAAACTTCTTTTCTTAAGGGTAAGTGGTTTTTCATACTGTGCCTTACGAACAAATATTCCTTCCTCAGTATCAGCTGAGTATATTGAGCAATTTGATTGGAATGAAATTCCCTTATCTTTTGGGGAACTATCTAATTGACGATAGATGTCCGAGATTCTTTGCTTACTCATACTATAACTAACAAGTAGTCAGTTAAAAACACATAATCACAAGACAGTAATCAGGAAAATTAAGTATTTTTTAAATACTTAATAGGCTTAAATCAGTGGCTCTGATACCACCTTTTCCTGTCACGGCCCCAGCCCCGGTTTTACCCGGTCAGGAGCCGTGGCACAGGAACCCGTGGTATTTATTAATTGATGCGACAGCGGAAGATTTATCAGAATCTTTTAAAACTTGAAATGCCCGATTTATTTTATTTCATAATTCGGGATAAACCCCGTAATTTACAATAGAGGAATTTTACTAGGGAATTCCCTGATTTATAAAACATGTTTATTTATTTTAACTGAGCCACCTCCTCAAGCTTGTTAGTGCTCCGTAGCACGTTTTCCTTGATTTACAATAGGGCGCCTGAAACATGTTTTAAAAATATTTTATCAGCGGGGAAATACTGGTGAGTCACTCAATTTGATAAAATGACACGTAGTTATAAATTACAGCATAAGAGCGATTACAATGGCTTCTATCTTAATTTTTATCTGGCGCCGTGTCACCTGGTGACGATGGTCATACCACTATTGGGTCTTTTTTCCCCAAGTAATGATGATTATCACTGTTAGGATTTATTAGCCTAACCCGTGAGAAATTATTAATGTACACAATACCCCAATTAGCCAGTGATTCAAGATAACCACGACTTAATCCCTGTAATTATAACTTTTGAAAATGCTTGGAGTATTTTAAAATACTGTTGATAAAAAGAGAATGACTCACATTGCAAATTTAAACGGGCAGAGTTTAGCCTACTGATTAGCCTTGTAACCTAATTTAAATAACAATGCACACGAACTAGGTTAGTAACTAATACAACATTTACGATAACTCACGAGATTAAAACCCTCACAACGAATGACAAAGTGCTATACTTAAACATCCGTCGAATTTACGACTAATGACAAAGTATGGCCCTAATGTGGGCAGCACTTAAACATCCATCGGATAGTTTCAATCGATCGGACATTGAATCGTAGTAGCGGTCGAGTTAATACCCTGTATCGTAGCAGCGCCTCGCTATCTTAATTTCGAATTTTGAGCAGTGTGCTTTCGTTTTTGAAAGTTGGTTTCAAAACCTTTGAACTGCTCCTGATCCAAGCTATTTATAGCTGAAATATGAGTTTCACGCGGCCCGCGTAAAACTCCTCTTGACACTTACGCGGCCCGCGAGGGCCAGCTAGACGTAGACTAGGGCTACGTTGTCATCAGTAGACTTGCCACGCGTGCAACACGTGGCCCGGATGCTTATCCGGTCAAATTTGGAGTTGACGCGGCCCGCGTAAGGGTCTGCCTATCCTTTACGCGGCCCGCCTGAAGACCCAAAATCTTGTTTTCTTGATTTTTGATATGGATTAGAGTTTCAGGGGTCCGGGTTTTCATTTCCGGGTCGATTTGGGACATTTTTGAAGGTCCTTACATTTTCTCCCTAGGACATATACTTAAAAATAATGTTATCCTGGGCCCGCAGCTTAGTTAATTCAATTGGATCCTCCAATTCCCTTCTCGAGCGTTTTTTGGGCCGAATATTGCTTACTAGGCTTACAGGTTTGGGCTTCTGCTTATCTTTGTCCTTTAGTAAATTAAAGGGTTTTTTCTTGTACCCGTGCTCACATGCCTTGGAAACAAAATTACCGTTAAGACCGCCGACATCCGCATTTAATTCCTCCATGCCACCCGGTTTTTCCTCATGCACGAAAAACTTTTCAACTTCGCCTTCCTGACTTTCCTCCTCCCCCTCGAGTTCACCTGAGACGGTCTTTCCTCCTCAGTTCCGGCGACTAACTCCAGTCTAACCTTATCCACCAGACAATCCGAAACCCAGTCACTTTGCTCTTCTGAAATCCATACTTTATATTTCCTACCTTTCTAGCTTAAAATCACCGAGTCCGAGATTAATTCCCCATGTTCCACAAGAACTCCAACCCGGTTAACAGACAAATCTCTAACCTCCGGCGACAATTGGGAAGCATGAACCACCTTACCGTAATACTTTGCCATCTCGTCAAACACTTTGTTCTCCGCCAGGGTGGACGGGAACTCCATCGAATTTGATCCATGCAATTCTCTCGTACGGAAAAGATTGTCCTTCCCACATATCTAAGGAAGAAAACCAAACATTCCAAACTTTGTTGTTATTGATGAACTCCACTACTTCATAGTCCTCCGGGAATACAATTAGCACACTTAGCCCTCCCACATAATAAACTTTTGCTTTTGGAAAACCAGATGAGGTGAACAATCCATTTAGTGCTGACAATGTCGCAATATCCCTAGTTCTTCCAACCACCGCCTTTTCCTGGAAAGCAAAAAACGCACTCGTTTCCTCATGCACTTCGACCACCCTCTTTGATTTCTCTGTTTTCGATCTATCAGGGATCTGTGTCGTGTTTTGTTTCATCGGTTCTCTTCTTTCTTTCTGATAGTTGTTGTTCACCCCATGTTCTTAGTATTAGTCTTCTTACCCTTGGAATCATCGGCTTTCTTCAAAGGCTGCTCATTCGTATCCCAGTATCCGGCGTTCTCATTAGCAAACTTTGCTATGTTTACCTTCAGCTTATAGCCTCCCATCTTTGTGCCATTAAGTGCCTTTTCCATCTCTTTTGCATCCTTCACATGCTTAAAACTAAGAAAACCAAACCTATTCCCCAACTTATCCCTTTTCCTCGCGATGGACATACGAGCGACCTCCCCGAATACTCTAACAAAATCCACCACATCCCACGGTCTGCACCCTGAAGGTAGATTTGATATGTAGTATTTTGTGACTGCTTCCCCTTTGGCGCTTCCTTCTGCTTAGTTAGTCTTCCTGGACTTCTTCCAGCGGTAAAGATCATCGGCCCATTGTTCTTCGTCGTTTCCTCTTCCTTTTCCCTCTTCCATTTTTAATTTTTTTCAAGTGCCTTAACTTATTAATAGTTATAATGGCACATTATAGGAAAAGATAATTTCACTCAATGAATTCTCATTAAACAATTGGCCAGTATATCATTACAAAGATTGGCGATAGGAAAGGAAACTAAATATTCTGTACAACAAAGTTTCCTATGATTATGCAATTTACTATAGTTACAAGATAATTGCTATTACACCCCCGCAGTCGAATCAGGAGGTTGGCGAACGTTGAGACTGGAGCGAAAATCATCAAACAGTATTCGAGGCAAGCCTTTGGTGAAGACATCCGCTATCTGGTAGCGAGAAGGGACGTGCAGGACACGAACACACCCCCGTTGTACCTGCTCTCTGACGAAGTGAATGTCCAGTTCAATATGTTTGGTCCGCTGATGCTGAACATGGTTACCCGATAAATAAATGGTGCTGACATTGTCAGAGTAAACGAGGGTAGCCTTGAGGAGCGGTTGATTTAATTCCAGCAGCAGTTTACGAAGCCAACAGATTTCAGAAACAACATTAGCAACGCCTCTGTACTCAGCTTCTGCACTGGAGCGCGAGACTGTTGGCTGTCTTTTGGATGACCAGGAAAGTAAGTTGTCGCCAAGATATACACAGTAGCCGGATGTTGAACGGCGAGTGTCGGGACATCCTGCCCAGTCAGCGTCAGTGTATGCACGAAGAGAAATAGTTGGGGCAGGATTGAGATAGAGACCGTAGTCTGTAGTGCCCTGTATATATCGAATGATTCGCTTAAGAGCGTTCCAATGATCATCTGATGGAGAGTGCATGTGCATGCATATCTGCTGAACTGCATATGAGATATCAGGCCGTGTGAATGTAAGATACTGAAGAGCACCTGCCAAACTGCGATAGGTGGTTGGATCATGAAATGGGGCAGAGGAATTTGCACCAAGTTTGGAGCCAGTGTCAACTAGAGTAGCAACCGGTTTGCAGGAGTCCATGGCGGCCCGGCGTATGATGTCTTTGGCATAAGAATGCTAGGATAAGAACATGCTATCACCCGTTCGTGTGACAGGGATACCCAGAAAATGAGATAAGGGACCCAAATCTTTCATGGCAAATTCACCAGATAATGAATTCATAATACGTCCGCGAAGTGTGTCAGAAGATGTGGTGAGGATGATGTCGTCCACATAAAGAAGGAGGTAGGCAGTATCCTGACCATGATGATAAATGAACAGAGAGTTGTCAGACTTGCTTTGTTTGAATCCCTGCAATAAGACAAAGTCAGTAAACCGCTGGTACCAGGCTCGTGGAGCCTGCTTTAAGCCATATAGCGATTTCTTCAGTTTGCAAACATGACCCGGAAATCGTGAATCCCGGAACCCCATGGGTTGATGCATATAAACAATTTCCTCCAACTTACCATGTAGGAAGGCGTTGGAAACATCTAACTGGTTGATGGCCCAAGAGCGTGAGAGAGCCAATGTAAGGATGAGACGAATCGTTGCTGGTTTAACGACCGGACTGAAGGTGTCACCACAATCTATACCCACCTGTTGACTGCGACCATCACAAACCAGTCGAGCTTTATATCTTTCCAAGCTACCATCTGAACGAAACTTATGTTTGAAAAGCCACATACACCGTATAATATTCATGTCTGGTTGACGGGGAACTAACTCCCAAGTCTCATTTTTAATAAGTGCACTAAACTCATTGGTCATGGCGGTGAGCCATTCGGGTGAGGACAAGGCAACCTGTGGGGACTTGGGAATAGGCACGATAGTGGTGGTGTGGAGGTTGAAATGGTGCTTTGGTTTGGATATACCATCCATGGTGCGAGTGCGCATGGTACGAGTCGGTGGTGGTGAACCGAAATGAGGGGCAGTGCTTGTGGTGGGTTGTTGGGCTGGAGAGGATGGGTTTGTATGGTGGGTCGTGGAGTGGGGAGGGGACGGTGGGTCAGGAAGGTTGTGGGCCTGGGTAGAGTGGGCTGGACAGGAAGGGGTGGTAGGCTGTATAGGAGAGGCTGGTGGAGCCAAGGGGTCTGGGTTAAAAGTTGGGCCAGCTGTTGGGCCAGCATGGGGTGTGGGACATGGGCGTCGGGAGTAGGTGAGGGGTTGGGTTGGGTTGGGCTGTGAGGGAGCCGAGGGAGTGGAGTGGTCTGTGGAAGAAGTGGATTGGGTTGTTTGGTTTATGTTATTGGGCCGGTCATTGGACTGTGAGTGGGAAGTGGGGTGAATGTGATTCCATAGGAGTGGATTTAACCCACTGTCAAGGAAGTCATAGAAGTCGGGTTGGGTGGGTTGGGTGTTAGAGAAGGGAAAGATTGTCTCTTCGAATTGTACATGACGAGAGACAAAAATGGAATTTGTGGTGAGGTGCAAACAACGGTAACCACGATGATTAGGTGGGTAACCGAGAAAGACACATGGTTTGGAACGGTTAGCAAGTTTGTTTATGGTGGTGGAGGGAAGTAAAGGGTAGCATAACCACCCGAACACGCGAAGGTGCTCATATGTGGGATGACACTTATATAAGCGGGAGGTGGGGGAAAGGAATTGAGTGTGTTTGTTGGGGATGATATTGAGAAGGTAGGTGGCGGTTTCAAGGGCGTGGTGCCAAAAGGAGGGCGGCAAAGAGGATTGGGCTAATAAAGAGCGTACCATGTTATTGGTTGTTCTAATTTTACGCTCAGCCTTACCATTTCGGGAAGAGGTGTATGGGCAAGAAAATCGAAAGTGCATTCCATGGAGACGACAAAAGTTGTGGAACGAAGTATTGTCGTATTCCTTGCCATTATCACATTGAAATTGTTTGATTTTGCCGTTAAACTGTGTGGTTATGTAGTTGTGAAAAATGGTGAAGATAGAAAATACATTGGATTTGTTGGTTAGGGGAAAGGTCCAAAGAAAGTTTGTAAAATCATCTAAAAACAAAACATAATATCGGTGACCCCCGGTGCTAGGCACAGGAGATGTCCAAAGATCACTGTGAATTATATCAAACGGTAAATAAGTACGATTACAAGAATCAAGAAATGGCATGCGCACCCTTTTGCCAAAAACACAAGCTTGACATAATGTTTTGTCATGTTTATTAGATGAACTAGAAACTGATAAAGGTAGCGAATGCAAAATGGAGAAACTCAGGTGCCCAAGTCGTTGATGCCAACGTTCTTGAGTGGTAGCCACAAAAGCAGTAGAGGTTGGTTTGGAAGGAAGCGGTGCTGTCAATGGGTATAGATCTCCCGAGCTATTGCATCGTTGGAGGTGTGCCTTGGTCTTGAGATCCTTCACAGTGAAACCGAAGGGATCAAATTCAATGGACAATAAATTATCAGTAGTAAGTTTTCGGACAGATATAAGATTTTTTTACAAGGTTTGGGGCATAAAGGACATTGTTTAATTTAAAGGACGGGAAAGGTGGTGGTAGGGTTAGGTTGCCTTGACCAATCACGGGAATGGTCATACCATTGCCAACTACAATATATTTGTTAGTGCAAATATTAAAAGAAGACGGGGAGTCGTTACCTTGAGGAATTTTCATATGGCCAGAAGCATCGGTGTCCATGAATCCATGCGGGTCCTGTTGGTTGAGGGACAAGGCGTAAAGAGCCTGTTGAATGTCCGTGGGGGATAGAGTAGCCGTGTAAGCTTGATCGGGGGCTGCTCCAAGAATGCTTGCGGAGTTATTGTTGGGCCGAGCAGTAGACGGGTACGAACATGGCGGTGTGGCAGCTTGTGAAGACCAAGAGGGCTGATTTGTTGCATAAGGGAACTCCATTGACTAGCGGCCCAGGAGTTGGGAAAGACGATATAAGGATGTGGCGATTGTATGTTGTAGGAGCGGCCGCCACGGTTAGAGACACCACGACCCCGCCCCCGGGATCTACCATTGCCTCTGCCCTGATAGGAGGCAGACTCGGCAGCAGATGCCGTAGGGTGAGAGGCAGTGGTGGCTGCCAGTGCGGTGGCGGATGTACCGGCAGCCCGAGCCGAGGTGGTTTTCTTCGTTGTTTCGGCCATGATAAGACGGGATCGGCATTCATTGAAGGGTGGTAGAGGATCCTGATTTTGCAAAACCGTTGAGATACTCTCGTATGCCTCGGTGAGACCCGCGAGGAGTTGAGTAACAAGACGTTGATTGTCAACTGGTGCCCCGACATTCTTCAATTGATCTGCAAGATTCTTGACCTGTTGACAATACGCGGCCATATTCGGAAAAGCTTCAAGATGTATATTAGAGAATTGTTGTTGAAGATGGATCTGACGCGCACTTTTGTTGTCATTGAAGTGGTTTGCGATAGCAAGCCATGCTTCATGAGCGGTCTGACCCGGATCCAGAATAATATGAAGAAGGGGTGTGGATATGGAACTGTAAATCCACTGCAAAACCAAGGCGTCAAGGCGTGCCCAGAGAGCATCGGCCTCAGCCTTGGCAGCGATGGCGTTGGCTTTGTCAGCATCAGACGACGAGCCGGAAGGAGCAGCAGCGACGGGGCGGGGCTGCAGATGTTCATATACCTGATAGGCACGACAGAGCACCTCAAAGAGGGCTTTCCAGGTAGAGTAGTGCGATGATTCATCTTCAAGAATGAAAGAAATCATGTTTTTGATGTTGGTGACCGCCATAGCGGGATGGATCTTGGTATCCATGACAAAAGAAAAGGATAACAGTAGGTAGAAGAAAAAGATTAAAGGAAATTGTGGTCAAGGTAATGTTTGTAGAAAGATTAAATGGGTCGGTGGTCAAAGGTAATTGTGAGTAGGGTGGTCAAAGTTGACGGCAACAAGGTAGTTTTACGGTAGCAAGGGTTTGGTAGAAAAAAAAAGAGAGAAACAGGAGGAAGAGGAGGTAGGATCGCCGCTGATACCATATAGGAAAAGATAATTTCACTCAATGAATTCTCATTAAACAATTGGCCAATATATCATTACAAAGATTGGCGATAGGAAAGGAAACTAAATATTCTGTACAACAAAGTTTCCTATGATTATGCAATTTACTATAGTTACAAGATAATTGCTATTATGCTATTACACATAACTAAAGAAAATTATGTGATTTACTACTTAAACAATTACTAAATAAAATGAACATATCTACTAAATTTGAGAAATTAAATGTCAAATTAAGGACCAAGCAAGTCAGATGTCTATGTTTATATCTTTATAACTACAAAGTCTGGTGAATATACACAATCTATTGAATATATACTCGAAAGCATAAACATATAAAACATTTCCTGCCTATGCAGAACTGGTTGAATAGTGATATGATAAACCTTCAAGGGATGACGCACCTCTAGTAGAGGTTTCGGTTTCGAATTTCCACTGGTTTCTTTCATAACCTCTTAAAGAGCACTTGTCTAGGAAAAATTGTGATTTACCTAATCCCCTTGGTTAAGACTATTGGAGGGTCCCGTAAAATACAATGACTTTTGAGTTTTTATTGGGAAATGATATTGAGAAGTGAAACCCGTGTCTGAACCAAGAACCTAAATATGCACTCTAATCCACTCTCCATTCTTTCAATATGAGCTCCCACTCTCTCCAACCTACATTGTGCAATCTGCACATGATTTCCCTTTTCACTACAAAACCCAAATTTACATAATATTCTCAATGCAGCATCAATGTTTTCAAATTCATTTAAACTCCCATTTTCTTTCTGATCTTCACATACCACCATCTCTTTGTGCATTATCTTAGACACCACAATGGACCATCTATTTGGCTTCGAAACGGACGCAGAGAAGAACATCAAAAGAGACTCAAAAACCAAAATGGTCATTTCAGAAACTCCTATTACTGCCCGGATCACCGCTGCAAGATGGTGGTTATCAGAATTAACCACCACTGAACCACCACCAGAAAGGTTATCAACTTGCTTCAAACTTGTATTCAACCCTTTAACATGTTTCCTCAATTTCTTTCTGAAACAGTTGTATTTCATGATGCTGTTTTCAATAATATGTTGATCACCCATTCGCCTTCGTAGAGCACAAACAAGATCTCTACTATGATCTTTGATTTCTGACAGCATCTCACTTATGCTGCCACAAATATCCAAGAACTTGACAGATTCGTCTACTAGCTCATTGACCCATTTCTTGTTCTGTTCATGAGACATCAAAACTTGAGTGGTTGATGAAGCTAGAAGATTGTTCATGCATTTATACAATCCTGTCAGCTGGGATAAATTGTTGCAGATTGCCTCTGCAGATGATGCTTCTGCTACTGTTGTTTTGATCTTGCTAAGCAGTTCTTCAATTTCCAAAGTGGTTGGATGTGATCTGCATGGCAAACTAATGGATTTAGTTTGGCTTTTGATGCTAAATTTTGAAACAGAAGCCATGGGGGCAAGAAAAGGAAATAAAGTTTGTTTTTTTTGTTGTGGTGATCTTATGTCTATGGTATACTAAATATCCATCTGTGTTTGACATCTAGCAACAGCATTGTTCATTTGTTGTGTTGGTTGTTTGGTCAGCAGAATTATGTCCCCAATTATATAGGCAATTTTGTTGTGTTATTTGAAGTTGGTAATGAGGTGTATAAGAAGGGGCCACGTTAGTTTACCTTTACATAAACGTGGCATCTCAAGATTGAAACTTCGATCTATAAAAAGATAAACTTTTCAATATAGTAAGAGTTGACATGAAGATATTTAAATGTGATAAATAATGGTGTTCTTGTTCTTGGTCAAGGTTGAAATCTAATAGGTCCACGTATGGGTTTGTCATCACAACAGGGTATGGTTATGCATGTGCAATGGTAGTTGTCATCGGGAATGCAAAGTGGAAGATCAGACGGGTTGATTATTTTTATTGAGTTTGTGACCGCTATACTGCTATTGTAAAATTAAAACCATGGGCTGTGGGTGGCAGTTGCCAAGCAACGCTAGCTAGATCACACCGGGCTAGCGTTGGTCATGGCGTTGCTTCGTTGGTGTGGGGATTGAACCTGGGAGGAGGGGTGGGGTGGGGGGGAGAGGTGACATGGCTGGTCCAAAAAAAATCCACATGGCTGGCCACACCAGCCGAAGCCACACCACACCCCTTGTTTTTGAATATTACCTTGTGGATCTCACACTCACCACATGTAGAGCAATGCCCCCAACTCAAGCCCCTCCACACCCCATAGTCTAACTGCAGAACGCCAATGGATAAGCGACGAATCGTAAAAAGACAAGACACAAAAGAGTAAAACTAAAGAATAAATGTACTCCTAGGTAATTACTAATAGATTAGCGATGATAAGATGACCCAGAAATTAGAGAATATCACTGACGGATCATTAAGGTACTACTGACATATGTAAATTCAAATTTGGTCGTTGTTTGTGGAAGCTATTTCCCGATGGATTGTAACTCGTTAATCGATCGGCAATCTTAAAGATAAGATTTTGGATAATATCCCGCTTAGGCTTTTTAGATGTCAAACAGACTGTCACACGGTAATTCGTTGCTAATTTTATTGATAAGATTCCGGATAAGATTGTCGCCCAGCTTTTCAATCGTTTATAATGGGAATCATTTCTCGGAGGCACTTCCGTCTAGAATCCATCGAAAAAGTTATTATAAATGGAACACCAATGTCAATTGATTTCAAACGAATACTCCATTATGTACCTATCAAAATCTTGAATTTTCTTAGTCTCTACGAACCACCATGTTTTTCACATAAATTACATATTCATCTTCCTTTACAAATAACTTGTTTGTTAGAATGGCTGGATGTGGAATTAAAATTGATCATACGTATCTTGAAGGAGTTAAGGAACGTACAGTGGTATACCAAAGGTGGTCTAAGACATAAAGCATTGGTGAGCAAACAAGTTTTCTACTAGCATACGTATAGAAATTTGACTCAATCCAAACATAATATAACATAAAATGTATACTAAGACATAAATTACAAAAACTAACATGCAACAAATAGATGTCAAACCAGTTGAGTCCACTTTGCGTAATCTTGTCACTGAAGCAAACAACACCGTTATACGATTGATTGCTTTGTTAGATTAAATATTATTTATTTAGTATTTAATCTTGTAGCCTATATAATCATTTATATTATATTAGATCAAAATATATTAATAACCTATTATAATTAGTTGGTAATTGTTGATGGACCATATTACCCTTATTAACTAATTAGGTTTCCTCTTGGGTGTATAAATAAGGGGCTTATTAGAGAGTTAAAGGGTTAGACAGTTACACACTTTACACAATCAACCAACCCTCATTAACATCAATTCGAACTCTCTCCCTCAACCGAATTCTACCCTATTTTCGGTTATCATCACCATCATTACTTTACACCCTAAGGAGGAACCGAATCATACTGACAAAGATGTCGAACTCAATGGCTGGTTCTCTGACTGGATTCTCCTCTGCTTTGAATGCCATAACAGGTATGTTATTCATGTTTTCCATTTAGCTTAAACAGAACTGATCAACATGCTTAACATAGACCTTTCCTAAGGGCGGTGTACTACTCCTATAGCGTTATACATGTTAAGATTGGCTCATGAAGTCAATGACAAGTATTGTGCAAGAATGGCTTCTAGAATGTAAGAATCCTAAGGTATATCACAATAGCATGTATAAAATATAAATGGATTAGTTCATTGAATCATGTGTGTTCAAATAAAAAAGGGGTCATGTATACACACGGTTTGCGTAGAAGTTCCACGTAAGTAAGTTGATGTGTTTGAGAGTTTGGGAATGCCGAGTTATTCTACAAAGGTAAACAAGGCGTGTAAGTATGACGGATTGGATTTACGAAGTTGTATGTGGAATTATATCTTTTGAATGAAATTACATAATAGTTATCTTGTTACTCAAAATTGAAAGAATGTTTATGTGTTTTTCATGGGCACTATTTCATCCCTAGCCTTGAGATATAATATGTAACAATGATATAATCTAGTAGTCAACTTGCTTCTCGATCATACAAAATCCTTCTAGAAAGCCACCCAGATTTTGATCATATATGCTATATAAAATACAAGCGCATGTGCAGTCATTATGGTAAAAATGGATGCAAGGGTGAAATGTTGGAACTAGTGATCTTATACGAGGAAGATACAACGTATTTTTTTTTTTGAAGTCACAAATTTCATTCCAATCATCAGGGCAAATTACATAAGGATAGCAGGTAGACGAGCAACAAACTGCGCCGCCATCCCTTTTTGAATAGAAAAAGCTAATCTACTAAAAACAAAGCCTCGCCCCTGAGGGGTCGAAAAGTTGCTGTGGACCACACGCTGGACTCTAGACAAGAACCGAACTGCCTCTGGCGCCAAGGAGCCGAACGTGTCAAACGCCAGGGGGACAAAGGCGTGCTGATTATCCTCACAAGCTTTCGCGTGCTTTTCCACCTTCTTTGACTCTGCTTTCAGTACCGCTTGCCCCGCCACAAACCCATTTTCTCGGAACCCGGCTAGGGGGGATACACCTGTGAGATCGACACAAGCATGTTTCCCGCCCTCCCAACCAAAAACTAGCACGTCAGCCGGGCGTAGGGTGGATCTCCCCTCCGACGGGTCTGTAAGAAAATTAACCGGTGCCTCTTTCTTTGCCGAGATCCCTGCTCGTCTGAGAATATCCATTAACGTGTCTCGAACAAAGTCATGGCGATACTTAAACCCCGGCAACTCTCTACAGTGTAACGCATGCTCCCCGTATTTAATGCACACCGGCATCTCTATCTGCACACTTTGAAAGTCCAACACGGATTGTATAGGCCTACACGATCCGTATTGGATAAAGTTAAGACATGACAGACTGACAGGTGCATGGCTTATCTGGCGGCTGGCCTATACGCATCGTATAGGCCTATACAATGCATATTAAGGCTTTGATTTTTAGAGGTTTGATTTTTTGGTGTTTATTATTAGTTATTTTTATTTTAATGAGTTTTAAAATCTTTATTATTTTTTTATCGTCAAGTATCGTATTATAGCGTATCGTGGTGTATCGTATCACATTTTTAACTTAATATCGTATTATAGCGTGTCGTGGCGTATTGTATCACATCTTTTTTTATTTTTTATCGTTAAGTATTGTATTATAACGTATCGTGGCGATCCGTATCACAAGCATCTGCCTTTGCAACCACAAACCACATCTTTCATCATCATCATCTTCATACTCAGTATATCCCACCAATAGCAAAGCTAAGGCAGGGTCTTAGAAGGGTAAGATGTAGACAACCTTACCTATACCCCGTAGGAATAGAGATGCTACTTCCATTGAGACCCCCGGCTCGATGCTAGTTTTGCATCAACCCTTTGACATAAGGCACATAACACTCAGCAATTGGGACAAAAGCCGATTAGTGCATGTACCCCCTTGTAAACTAGCAACCCTAAGTGTTAAAGGGAAACGAACCTTGTTTACAAGGTAGGATGGCCGCCATATTTTGAATTTCCACGTCCCTCGCCTCGATGCCAAAGACACTACACTTAGAAAGATTAACTTTAAGCCCATATGCCAAATAAAAACATCTAAGAATCCTACGAAGGTTCGAGACATTAGAGATGGACCACTCCCCGATGAACATAGTGTCATCCGCATACATAAAGTGTGTGACATACGTGCCACTACTCGTACACCGAAGCCCTTTGAAAAGACCAATAGAACCCGTCTTCTTCATAATGCCGGTTAATGCTTCCATGGCAGTAACAAATAAAAATGGTGAAAGTGGATCTCCTTGCCTGAGGCCGCGAGAACCCACAAATTCCATCGTAGGCGAGCCATTTACCAAAACCAAGGCCCTAGCCAAGATTAGTGTTGCCATAACCCACTTCCTCTGTTAGTGCATACGTTTGTCGACTTCGTCTTGTATCGAGTCTTATACTAGAATTGATATATCAGGGCGCATTGTATGAGAAATAGGGTAGGATTTAGGAGTGTTTGAGCTAATTTCGTTTGAAATGACAAGAGACACTTTCAAACGAAATTAACCTAGTTAATTTCGTTTGAAATGAACCATGTCACTTTCAAACGAAATCAAGTTGTTTAATTTCGTTTGAGGCTGTTTCAAACGAAATTAACACACCTATATATACCTTGAGTGCTAGTTCATTTGTAACCTTCTTGTTTCCGACGCTGAAGTGCTGTCGAAGTGTCTACATGCTGTAAATTGCTTCTAGATCAATAAACGAGACAGTTAATAGTGAATACAAGCTAAACAAAGACAGAATCAATGAATTCCGCCCCTGATTCTGTCTGAGCACTCTTCTGATCGACTCGTTAGGTCGTTTCAGGATCCTACATGTGGTATCAGAGCTCAGGAGGAAGAGTTCTTACCGTTTAGCTCGTTTTCGCTGGAAAATTCTGATTTCTACGCCTTCTTTTCAAAATTAATCAAGTTTTCACGGTTAAAAATGGCTGATTTTCACATATCATGTGCGTATTGTTGTTTTAACAAACCCTAGAAAATTTTAGAACTAAAATCAGATTAAAACTTGATCAGTTGGACAAAATCTGGATCGAAATGATGATGTCATGGTAATTTCATTTGAATTGATCTACTGATTTCGTTTGAAATCACACATCATTCTGATTTTGTTTGAAAGTAGCAATCTCGTTTGAAATCGTAATTTCGATTGAAAGTTCATACACATTCAGCAATTTCGTTTGAGAGTGTTGGTGTTTCAAACGAAATTAGGTAGTTTGTTTGAGAAAGGTATTCCGTTTGAAAGGTGATCTAGTTTGAACTTGTTATTTCGTTTAAAGTGACTGTTTTGATAAACGTGTTTCCGAATCATGGATATAAATTTCTTTAATATGGATAGTAAAACACTTTTATTAATAAAAGAGTTTAACTCGTTTTCAAATTGTCCAAGTGAAAGTACAAGGAGTATCATTGAGAGATATAGCCATCTTGTTCGTTCAATGTCTGAGAAAGGTATAACCAAAAGTCCAAATGAATGGGTTGAGAAATTAGCCAATGCCTTACCTCAAAAAGAATGGGATACATATCTTTTGAGTTTAAAAAGAACAGGAGAATACTATGGATTGTCTATTTCTCAATTCATTAAGAAGCTTGAAGAACAAATGGAGAACAATGCTGTGAATAAGAAAAGTCAAGATGGAAAATCAATATTAAAAATGAGCAAGAATAAAGGTGTCCAAGTGGGAGAGGAACAGACTGAAGAGATTTCAGCTTTGAAAGATGAAAAAAATCTGAGGATAAACAGATTCTTGAATTGCAGGAAAATTATGAGAAATTGAAATCTGAAAATGTCAAACTGTTAAGTGATTTGGACAGTTTGACATTAGAAAACAAAATTTTGAAAGAAAAAGAAAAAGATTTTCAAAGTCAAATAAATATTTTAGAAGATGAAAAATATGTTATTTTTAAAAATAATCTTGAAAAACAGATTGAAATAAATTCTCATCTTCAGAAATCATTCGGCTTGAAAATGAAGCTGAAATTGCTCGGAATAAAATTGATTAGCTTGAGAATAAATTGAAAGGTTTTGTGAACTCAACAGTACCAGATTATATTTGTCCAAAACCGATCAATTATGTTTCAATAAGTGACAATGTCACAAATTTTGACAAAGTCAAAATTGAGGATTGTGATGAGAAAACTGATGATGAAGTTTCAAAAGAAAAATATTTTTGAAATTGAATGAAATGTTTCAAGAAACTGTTTTACATTCTACTGAGAAAGGTGAATGCTCAACGCAAAAACCTGTAAAGAAGAATGTGGAACAAAAACAAAAGGATAAAAAGCCAAAAAATCTTCAAAAAGAAATAAAAGCTCATCAGTTCAATCATCCAATCGAGATAAAAAAACTACAAAAATTGGAAAATCAAAACTCAAAAATTGTTGGTAATAAGTGGTGCAGGTTTGACCACAGTGCTCAAAAGCCAAATCCAGCAAACAAGAGAAGAAATGATTATCACCAAGCCAAACAGTGCTATGATCTGAATGTTTGGACTGAAGGTGGTGATTGGTACGATAACAGAGTGTGTTACACTTGTGGTGTGAGAGGACACGTTGCTGTTAACTGCCAGAGTTGGAGTTTTGAAACGAGGAGATGCTTTGAATGCCATATCAAAGGTCACATTGCCAGAGATTGCTCAATGAGATCAAAGGGAAGATCGAGGGTTGAATCTCAGAAAATGGCAAAGAAACCAGTCAATGTCAAGCCCAAAGAACAGAAAGTGGAAGAAAAGAAAGTAAAACTTTCACATGGGCAGAAAGACAGACTGAGAAAGAAGAGGAAGAAAGCAAGAGAATATCTCGAAAGGATTTTGTCCTCGGATACAACTGGTAAAACAGATAAAATTTTGATAAATGGTCTTGCTCGCCAAAGAATGACAAATCAAGTAAAACGAATTCATCAGATAAAAATCTGAGGACAGAGGAGAGAGTAAAGAAAGAGAAAGTTGGTGGTGATGAATTTGTTTCTTTGGAAACAAAGGAGCCACGTGTTGGCAATGAATCTGACTCATCAAAGTCAGACAAGCCAAGTTCAGGCAATGAATCTGGTGTGGTAAAGCCAGAAGAGCCGTGTGTTGAGGTAAAAGTTGAGAATTCTGGTCTAACAATGGATGATGCAAATTTTCCACCATTGTTGAACAAGAATTCAAAATCACCCAAGGACAGTCAGGCTTGGGTGAATCTGTTTAAATGAAAAATCTGACTTGCCGGAGCTCCCAGGTTGATAAGTGTGGAGCAGGTATCGGCACATTTCTTGAGAAATTCACGAAAGTGATTTTGACTTAAAAGTGGTAAATCAGGAACATTAAATTGTACTTGTTTTTCCTACAATTGATTGAGAAACAATGTGATGAACCCCAATTTTACAAGTTATAAAATCAACGAAACTTATTTTCTGGAAAAACCATTTGATTAAAACAAACTTAAGTGTTTTGAAATCACTATGGGAAAATGTTTTGTTGTCAGGGGGAGTTCTGATTGTTCAAGCCAAGTGAATGGAGAATTGAAGTAATTCTCATCATGTTGTCACCTTTCTTTGTACAGTTTATTTTAAAATTTTCCCAGAAAATCAAAATTGAAACATATTTTGATTTTAGGGGGAGTAAATTTTTTTAAAAAAAATTAGAAAATTTGAAAATTACAAAAACATTGAAAAAATGTAAATATGAGTTTTGTTATAAAAAGAGGAAATGATAGTAGACCAGTTAGACTGTCACAGCATGCTAAAGATATGTAAAGTCTAAAGTGATAAACGGTCTCACTAAAGATGTGACGATAGGCTCAGCTAGACTAGTAGATTTGCAATAACGATACAAACCTAAAATGAAAAAGCCTAGTTCTAGTGGGAAACATGGTCGAAAGCATAGTACTTAGTTTTGTCCTTCTTGATTGTGTGCCTACTCAGTAATCGCTGATTGTCGAAAGACATAAAACTGGTTAAGTTTGTGAACTTTCACAACTTTGCTAAAAAGTCGTTGTGATTGTGCATTTTATTTTGCAAAGATTTAAATTTGTTTTATTTCTTTATTTTGTTTAAGAATTGGACATCCTCTGCGTATACGTAAGTATCGACCTGGATGTTAGTGCCTAAACGTTCTGCTTTATTTTCTTTGGTGTTTCGTTTAAGCTTTGGATCACCTCTGCGTATACGAAAGTATCGATCTGGTGATTAAAGCCTAAACAATTTCAACTTGTTTTATTTTTCTTATTTTGTTTAAACATTGGACTTTCTCTGCGTATACGGAAGTATCGACCTGATTGTTAATGTTTAAACATTCTGAGTTGTTTTTGCACAAATCACAGTTGATAAAAGTTTAAAGGCATTACTTGAGTTAGTGTATTGCATGATGAGGGGATATGGTGAGATCGTGGGGTCCATAAGAATTTAGTGCAAAATTAATATACTTTAACGTATCGGTAAGCATTTCAAAAGTTCTGATAAATCGTCTTGCTCGCCAAAGAATGACAAATCAAGCAAAACGAATTCATCAGATACAAATCTGAGGACAGAGGAGAAAGTAAAGAAAGAGAAAGTTGATGTTGATGAATTTGTTTCTTTGGAAACAATGGAGCCACGTGTTGGCGATGAATCTGACTCATCAAAGTCAGACAAGCCAAGTTCAGGCAATGAATCTGGTGTGGTAAAGCCAGAAGAGCCGTGTGTTGAGGTAAAAGTTGAGAATTCTGGTCTAACAATGGATGATGCAAATTTTCCACCATTGTTGAACAAGAATTCAAAATCACCCAAGGACCGTCAGGCTTGGGTGAATCTGTTTAAATGAAAAACCTGACTTGCCGGAGCTCCCAGGTTGGTAAGTGTGGAGCAGGTATCGGCACATTTCTTGAGAAATTCACGAAAGTGATTTCGATTTAAAAGTGGTAAATCAGGGACATTAAGTTGTACTTGATTTTCTACAAGTGATGTTTGTGAATTGAACTTAAAAATGTTAGTTTTTACAAGTGGTTGAAGAAACAAGGTGATGAATGATCCCCATGGTTGAGAAATGACTCACAAAACTAATTTTCCGGAAAAACCATTTTGATTAAAACAAACTTAAGTGTTTTGAAATCACTATGGGAAAATGTTTTGTTGTCAGGGGAAGTTCTGATTGTTTATGCACAGTGGATGGAGATTTGAAGCGATTCAATATCGGTTGTCAATTTTATTGTACAGTTTGTTTTCAAATTTTCCCAGAAAATCAAAATTGAAACATATTTTGATTTTAGGGGGAGTAAAAATTTTAAAAAATTAGAAAATTTGAAAATTCCAAAAACATTGAAAATTGAAAAAATGAGTTTTGTTGTCAAAAAGAGGAAATGATAGTAGATCAGTTGGACTGTCACAGCATGCTAAAGAAATGGAATGATAAAATGTGATAAACGGTCTCAATAAAGATGTGACGGTAGGCTCAGCTAGACTAGTAGATTTGCGATAACGATACAAACATAAATGAAAAAGCCTAGTTTTAGTGGGAAACATGGTCAAAAGCATAGTACTTAGTTTTGTCCTTCTTGATTGTGTGCCTACTCAGTAATCGTTGATTGTCGAAAGACATAAAACTGGTTAAGTTTGTGAATTTTCACAACTTTGCTAAAAAGTCGCTGTGATTGTGCATTTTATTTTTCAAAGATTTAAACTTGTTTTATTTTTCTTATTTTGTTTAAACGTTGGACTTTCTCTACGTATACGGAAGTATCGACCTGATTGTTAATGTTTAAACATTCTGCTTTGTTTTCGCACAATTCACAGTTGATAAAAGTTTAAAGGCATTATTTGGGTCAGTGTATTGCATGATGAGGGGGTATGATGAGATTGTGGGATCCATAAGAACTTAGTGCAATATTAATATACCTTAACGTATCGGTAAGCATTTCGAAAGTTTTTAGTTTGAGTTTATGTGGATAACAATATCGTCAATCTATGTGAATCGTTTAAAACTGAAAATGTTTAAAGCTTATCGGTGCTTGTGGTTGGTCACATAAACTGATATGATCCTCTTACACAAACTCACAAAAATATTGTTTGTAAATATTTCTTTACTGCATTTTCTTTCATTAAAAAATTCAAAAAGATTTTAAGTGTGTTTAGCATAAATTTTGAAAAATTCAAAAATATTTTCGATAACTGATGTTGAAAAGCTGATATTCAAAATTCAAAGTGCTAAACAGGATGAACAGGGTTGGGAATGTGTAGTTAAATGAAGAAATTTGTTTTGAGTAAGAAAGTTTGATTAGTTAATCAAGGTCATTAAATTGAACTTGATGTAACTATTGTAAAAACTTATTTGTTTGTAAGAATATGTGTGCAGGAAATGATAAAAAGCGAAGTTTCAATTCCTGATGATCTAATTCCAGGTTTTGATACTTTGTTACTGATAAAGAATTCCAGACTGCGATCCCAGCAAATCGAAAGGGGGAGTCTGAAGACATCCGAGTAGATAAGATTGTTCGAGGAGGAGTCTGTTGATGCTAAAGAGAAGAAAGAGATAAAGATTTGAGAATACTTACAGTGTCGGATACTTCAAAGAGTTCGAGAGGACTGATAAAGATTGAAGACATCAAAGACTCGATACTTCAGACTCGTCAACATCTGAGGGGGAGTCTGTTAGTGCATACGTCTGTCGACTTCGTCTTGTATCTAGTCTTATACTAGAATTGATAGATCAGGGCGCGTTGTACGAGAAATAGGGTAGGATTTAGGAGTGTTTAAGCTAATTTCGTTTGAAATAACAAGAGACACTTTCAAACGAAATTAACCTACTTAATTTCGTTTGAAATGAACCATGTCACTTTCAAACGAAATCAAGTTGTTTAATTTCGTTTGAGGCTGTTTCAAACGAAATTAACACACCTATATATACCTTGAGTGCTAGTTCATTTGTAACCTTCTTGTTTCTGACGCTGAAACACTGTCGAAGTGTCTACGTGCTGTAATTTGCTTCTAGATCAGTAAACGAGACAGTTAATAGTGAACACAAGCTACACAAAGACAGAATCAATGAATTCCGCCACTGATTCTGTCTGAGCACTCTTCTGATCGACTCGTTAGGTCGTTTCTCGATCCTACATCCTCCACCAACCTGAAAAGTTCATTTGAGCCATAATCGAGTCAAGAAAAGCGCAATTTACCAAGTCATAGGCCTTGTTTATATCCACTTAAAAAATGCCTTTCTTTTTTGACTTTTTTAACCACCCCAACTCATTTAGCATAAGAGGACCATCCATAATACTCCTCCCCGCCAAAAAAGCCATTTGTTCTTCTGATATTAACTTCCCAATTACCCCTTTTAGCCGATTTACCAAGAATTTTGAAATAACTTAATTTGTTTATTACCCCAATTAAACTAATAGGGCGGAAGTCAAATGGACAAACCGGATCTTTAAGTTTTGGAATTAGGGCAATAAAAGATGATGTGCAACAATGATTTAAAGAACCCTCCTAATAGAATCGATCAAATAGCCCTATGAAATTGCTCTGAAGACCCTCCCAGCATCTCTTAATAATTTAAAATTGAAACCGTCAGGCCCCGGAGCACGATCGCTGGCACACTCCCATATAGCATTCTTAATTTCCACAGTGGAGAACGGGGCTTCCAATAAATTCGCTTCCCCGTCCGTAATTGTGGAAAGATATGGACATACAATTTCTGGTCTTTGCTCCATAGGTTCCTTAAATTGCTTGGAAAAATAATCGTAGAAAGTTTCTTTAATTGCCAAAGGATTAGTTTCCCACACCCCATCCACCATGAGACCGTTCACTCGATTTTACTTAGATTCGAGTTAATAACTTGATGGCAAAATGCAGAATTTTCATCTCCGTCAATAGCCCATCTTGCCCGCGATTTTTGACGTGTATCCATTTGTATCGACCGATCACATTCCGCCTCAAAACTTTTGCATTCAGCCCGTTCACATAATTCATCCTCCCCCAATAACCGGTCCTCTTCCAAGTTGTCTAGAGTCACTACACGTCTCTTTTTTCCACCATATTATGTCCTACACTTCTCCTCCTGAATCCATGCTTTAATTCTGTTTTTTAACCACCTCAATTTGGTTGCCAAGGAGAGATCTTCGGGACTTGAAATAAATGAACAACAGACTTATAGAACAAAGGTCATGAAACCCCGGTAATCGAGCCATGAATAAAAAAATGGAAAGGAATATGTCCATACTCCGATTTGACCGTGGACAAAATAAGAGGTCGATGATCAGACGTGTCTCTATCCAAAGCCAGTAGTGATAGGTTGGCCATTTTTCTATAAAACCAAGGCAAACCAAAATCAATCTAGTTTTCTAAGTTTCTCACCATTATCTGAGATATATGTGAATTTCCCGCCACCCATGTTATACTCCTGCAGACCCGCCGATAAGATAAAATGATTAAAATGCTCGGCATTTGAAGCATTGAACATGGAATTACGTCTTTCGCAGGGATCTCTCACTTCATTAAAATCCCCCATAAGAACCCAAAGACCCTGCACCGAATTCCTAACCGCTAGAATATCAACCCATAAAGCTCTTCTAGAGGCAACATCATTCCAAGCGTATATGTTCATAATATTAATGCGGCAACCCGTCTGAACTAACGTTCCTCAGACCACAAGGAAATACCTCTGCTTGATGATATTATCGCATATAACAATAGTTGGACGCCAGAGGCATGCTAGACCCCCAGATCTGCCATGAGAATTTACCATAGCTAACTCAAAAACCGAGCGCCCCTAAAAATTATTAAACAAAAAACTAGACGTGTTCTCAAGTTTTTTTGCCTGAATCGACAACTTGTTTTAATACCCCACACCCAGTCCACCTTTCGAGAATCCCTTAGCCCCTTAGATTTATGGATAAACAATTCATCGAAAACCAATTTTTTAGCCTTCATCTACCATCAAATTCTCAGTGACAGTAGCAATTGTCACTAGGTTAATACCCACCAGCGAACCCACTCCTAATGTAGCTTCTACTTCTTCACCAACGGAACCAGGGAAGGCAGAAGACGAGGCTAAATTTTGAACCACATCAAGAGACGTACCTGGACTTGCGGTAGGCGATGGACCCGGAGGAGAGATCTGATAATCCGGAGGGGTTGGCAATAACCTCGACGGAGAGCCGCCAGTAGCAGCGTCGACGTCTACCGTGCCATTCACAGTATCAAGCACAGGGGTGTTAAGGTCCAAAGGGTGCTCATCATTGTCAAGATTGTGACAAAGAAGTCTGAAGGGGGGGCCTGCATCGAACCAGAACAAGGTGGTGTCTGGACCTCCTGGGTCGTTTACCCAGGGCAGCTTGTGTAGAGCCCAACATAGACCCATGTAGAGTGGGCTTATCACAATCACCAATAGAATTCTCCAAAACAGGCCCACCATGGGGAAACCCACCAGCCGCCTTGGGAGCACCAACAACCTCTTGAGGCTTCCCATGCACCTCATGCACACAACGAACCAAATTACAATGTAAGACCCATGCTAATTTAACATTGATATATATAATTAAAGTAAGCATTTTATATGAAAATGCCACTTAAACGAAACTTTTACATCATAAGTATTTAAACATGTTTACTACATCCAAAAACTTAGTTAAAAGTGTTTACATAATCCACTTTTTATAAAACAAAATAAGAACAAGAGGAAGCTTCATTAGCTATGAAGGTTTTAAAACACTTATAAACAAGCTCCATCATCAAACAACAACAAATAAAAATATTTTGGCCGTTTTTAGGCCTCTCGCGACACGCGAGAGGATTGGCCTAATCTGTCGCGTGCCGCGATATTTGTCGCGTGTCGCGCCCCATCTCAATTGATCCGTCGCGTGGCGCGGCGCGGGGGAAACCATTTCCCACCAGGTTTGTTACTGAAACCTGCATTTTTGCCTAGCTATGTTTTTAACTAAAATTCTAACTTCAAAATGGCATAACTTTTGATCTACTTATCCGAATTACATGATTCTTTTTCCTATGCGACCGTAATAAAATTACGAATCCGTTTATCAACTCGATTTACATTAAAACTGATTCATAAACAGATGACTTATAAATCCTTTATGCCAATCTTTGACTCGTTTCATTTTACCAACATACAACATGTCTATTAACAGTGATTGTTTCTAGTTCTTTTTGCCCAACCTTGGGATTGTCAACATTAACGTTTTCGCTCCCATCACATGGTTTGCGCTCGCATTAACATCATGCTTATTATCTATAGTTTATGCATGCACATTTAATCAAGATCAACAAAATCATGTTTCTAAGTTTTTGACCCAAATCCAAGGGTTTACTAAATCAAGTTTTGCCGTGTCCGTTTCTCGGCTTACGCACTCATTATACCAATTCATCGTGTGACATTCAAGTCACTTCAAACACCATGGTTTTAAACACCAATTTGACCCATTTCGTTGTTGTTGGGATTGAACCCTACAAAGGAACAGTTGATAAAGCCAAAACTGGATCAGATCAGTGGATTCACAATAAGCAGTTGTTTGCATCAGATCTTTCCCCTTGAAAGTGGCCTAACATCTGATGATCTCTAAGTAATGCCCTTCACAACAACTGCTGATGCCTAAAGACTGCTGAAGATAAAGTAATGATGCTCAATCTACTGATATGGTTCAAGTACTGCTGAAGACACAAAGCACTGCTAGAGCAATAACAGTGGAATGAAGAAGCAGTAGTTTATGTTATTCATTGTACTGTATTTGTAATCAGTAGTTAGACAGCAGTGTTTGTCTAGAGCAGTTGTTAGAGGTTGTTAGGAGGTTAGATGTCAGTTTCATGGTGACGTCAGCCAAAAGATGCTAAGTGGTTGTATTGTACTATAAATATAACAGTACCCTGTACTGTTCTATTATCTCTCTTCATCACAAAGTCATTATGTACGAACAATCACTGTGAGCTCAGGCTGAGGGGGAGACTAGTGCATGCATGCATAGTTGATTATTGTAATAAATACAATCTTTCGATTATGAGATAAACATGTTTGCTGAAAACTATTTCTTCCGTTGATTGTGTGTTGAAAGTTTGTTTCATTTATCCCCGCTGCAATTTACTCTGTTTCATCTTCATCTTAATCAAACAAACACAATCATAAGAAACTCATATCCAAACAATTGGTATCAGAGCGAGGACAGTCAAATTTGATTTAACAATCATTTTGACTTAAAAGTTCAGCTCAATTTTGTTGATACTTTAGATTGTTCGGTTTTAGTTGTAAAACAGAGTAAGGTATAATCACGTACAAAGTTGATTATTCAGTGCCTGAAAAACAACCAGAATGACGTCACATTCATAGGATAACACTAATAACAACATTGGTTCTCTATTCAAACCACCTATGTTGGTCAGATCTGAATACAACATCTGGGAGTGAAGGATGGTTCACATCCTAGCTCAACAAAATACCGGGTGTTGGAGGTCGGTTGTCTTTGGACCACATGTTCCAATGGTGCCGATTGCTGAGGATTTAAAGCTCATGGTTCCTAAGAAAATTGAGAACTATACGGACCAGGATTTTTAGAAAATTGAACTGGATGCCAAGGCATTTAGCATCCGCACTACCAAATGAGATCTATGCTGGGCTGTTACACTATAACAGTGCCAAGGAATTGTTGGATGCACTTAAGGAACAGTTTGGGAGGACTGAAAAGTAATTGAAAATAACAAAGAAGTTTTGAAGCAACTGTCACACCCCAACCGATGGCGGAAACATCGGGGCGTGGCACTGAGCGAAACATTGTCCAGAAGTTTCCATAACAACTATAATTACCAATTATTTAAAGAAACATGTCCCATACCATGTCATAAAAGATAACATAATTATTACAGACAAGATCTAGTCAAATTGTTCTGTTCCGACAACTCAAATTTCAAAATAAAGACATTGATTTATTTGTTTCTAGACCTTTCCTAGCCTCGATTTCACGGCAAGCCAAGCATATAAACATCCTAAGCACCTGTCACATACGTTAAAGTAAAAGTCAATACACATAGGTGAGCATACAAGTTTGATAATAGCATATAGAGTTCGAAATCGTTACGCATAACCAGCACGTACACAGTGTGAAATGAAGCACGTAAGATATTGACATGAACCTATCAATACCAATGACTGCGGGTTGAATGCCCAAGGCAGTTCGTAATACACTCTCACCACTGTGAGCCATGTAACAAATTGTCCTTAACAACCCCTGAGTAAACTGGTGCTGAGTCCAAACTATAGTACTATCGTTGCTAAGGCAGGTAGACAACATTCCATGTGTAAACATAACAAACAAGCATTCATTAAGTCACGTATAACATGCGATAACGGTTAGCGTTTAAAGTATAGCGTAGTGTGTTCGATGTGATTTAGAATACGTAATGTATGTAACACCCAAAAGTGCGTAAAGCAAAAAGGGATCAAGTATACTCACAGCGATTGATGGATTGAAGGGAGCGCTAAAAAGTAAGATTAGCCTGATCAGAACGATAGCATAAACGATAAGCGGTGCGTAAAACGATACAAGTGTCAATTTATCGAACAGCAATCCGATCGGGTGGCAATCCGATCGGGTGGCCGGTCGATCGAATGACAATCCGTTCGGGTGGTCACTCGATTGGAAAGTCACCTCGTTTGGGATGGATGTGTTTGTGTATGATGGCTTGTCTTTTGAAGTTTTCGTTGTAGCATTTTGAAAATAGAGAAATATCTCTACCTTTCAGGTCAGTCGATCGAACGGCTGTTCGATCGGACAGCAATCCGATTGGAGGGGCTTCTCAGGTTGAGAACAAATTCATAGCAGGAAGGTCACTCGATCGGATGGCTATCCGATCGGGTGGCAGTCCATTTAGAGTGAACACGTTGAAAATTATTAAGTCCCTAAACGTCACACAATCAGACGGTTACTCGATCGGATGGCAATCCGATCGGGTGGTAGTCCGTTTCCACGTTCAGATCCTTAAGTAGTTTGAGAAAATGGTTTAAGTATAGAACCAAGTGCAGCCCGATCGGACAGCCGGTCGATCGGGTGGCAATCCGATCGGATGGTAACCCGACGGTCTGGTTTCTGTTTGGAGTGTTGTAGTTTTGAATGAAACGTTTTGATGTCTTGTTTGTACAACAGAACCCTTATCTCGTCCCAAGTGAGCTGGCCGGACAGGAATCACCCTGGTCTGAACAATTCTCGGTTCGAGTCGGTTGTTCATGTTCAAACCCGAAATCAACATCTCATGGGTAGAACCCAGATATCGAACCAACACATCAACATGAAAGAGTAGAAGGTTAGAACAAGCTCTGATTCGATCGGTTTTGAATGTATTAAGTGTAAAAGAGTTGAAAGATAGTTAGAAAACTATGTTTCAATCCTTTTCACCATAAATATGTTCAGATCTATGAAAGATCTTTGTTTATTTGTGTGGAAACCGTTCAGATCTAAGTTGTTCTTGGTGGGTTGAAACCAAAGCATGAAGTTCATAAGAACACCATGATGACATCATCCTAGAACACCTCAAATCTAGTGATTTCGTGGTTAAAAGTTAAGATTCAAAAGATAGAAATGTGTAGGAGTGCGTGTAGATCAAGGAAGTAAAAGATTTAGACGGAAAACTTACAAGAATCACTAGAAATCTGAAGAGAAACGGGTTGGTTCGAGTGAGAGGGAGAGAGAGCTGTCAGCATCAAATGATGTTGACACAAGAGGTATTTATAGGGTTAACATAAAAGGAAAGGGGCATAAGTTGCTGGTCGATCGGGTGGCAACCCGATCGGGTGGCAGCTCGATCGAGTGGTACCTCAATCGGGTGGCAGCCCGATCGGGTGGCAGCTCGATCGGCTGGCCACTCGATTGGAGTGAACGGTGCGACGAGTTTTGCGATTTCGATTCGCGTGTCGAGCGTTGCGATGCGATAGAGTTTCCTATTCAAATTACTTTTAATCCCAACTACTATATCAACATACAATCATCCTTAATTGACTTGCGTTAAGCATTTGCGATTCGATTCCGATTGAGTTTCGATTGCGTTTCGTTTATCCACCACACACAACATAAATAAACATGCACAATTAACATTTAAGGCACACACACACGTAAAACAGTATCCCAAAAACGCGTAATTCGAGTTGCGATTGCGATTGCGATAAGCGATAAACGATAAAGACATGCGATAAACATCGAATAAACCTCGATTATTAATAAGTACTCCACATAATACAACTAACGTAAAGCATAAAATAGACTATCTACTAGTCAAAGAAGTCAAAACAGGAATTGAGCAAGGAGTGACAGATCGCAATTAGAAGTCTTTTCTTCCTTTGACTGCAATCTTGACTTTGACTTTGACTTTCGAAACACGGGGTGTTACAGCCTCCCCTAGTTGAGGGAATTTCATCCCGAAATTAGGCTGAAGCCATAACAAACAACTGTGGGTACTTCGCCTTCATGTCACTTTCGAGTTCCCAAGTGAACTATGTGCCTCGTTTGCCTTCCCATCGAACTTTCACAATAGGAATGCGCGAGCATCTGAGCTGCTTGGTTTGGCGATCCATGATTTTGACAGGCTTCTCCACGAAGTGTAGTGTTTCGTTTACTTGGAGATCATCAAGGGGGTATAATTAAATCATGCTCATCCAGGTATTTTCTGAGGTACGAGACATGGAAAGTCGGGTGGACGTTGCTAAGTTCCTCCGGTAGTTCGAGTCTGTAGGCGACTTTTCCGTCCAACATACCGAGGTACTAGTTTCCCTTTCTTTCCGAATCTGACCACACACTTCCAAGGTGATACCTTTAGGAGTACGTAGTCGCCAACGTTAAATTCAAGGGGCTTGCGTCGTCTATCGGCGTAAATTTTCTGACGACTCCGAGCTTTCAGCAGATTGTCTCGAATTTGGAGAACTTTGTCAGTCGCTTCTTGCAATAGTTCAGGACCAGTTAATTGCGAGTGCCCGATCTCGTGCCATACAATTGGCGGCCGACATTTTCTTCCGTATAAAGCCTCAAACGGTGCCATTTGAATGCTGGAATGATAACTGTTATTATACGAGAACTCGACTAAAGGCAGGTAAGCGTCCCAATTACCACCGAAATCTATGACACACGATCGGAGCATGTCTTCAAGAGTACGAATCGTTCTCTCAGTCTGACCGTCGGTTTGAGGGTGAAATGCGGTACTTAGGTTAAGCGTAGTACCGAGGGCTATTTGAAATGTTTCCCATAGGCGCGAGGTAAACCAAACATCACGGTCAGAGATGATGTCGCGAGGCGTCCCATGTCGATAAATGATCTCATCGGTGTAGATTCGGGCTAATCGTTCTACCTTGTAGTCTTCTCGTATTGGTAGAAAATGAGCAGATTTGGTCAAACGGTCAACGACAACCCAGATGTTGTCGTGACTTGATGGCGTGCGCGGAAGTTTTGTTATGAAATCCATAGCTATACTTTCCCACTTCCACATAGGATTCGGGGGTTGTTCAAGTAAGCCAGAGGGTCTTTGGTGCTCGGCCTTGACTTTCAAGTAAGTCAGGCACTTTCCAACATAAAGGGCGATATCTCTCTTCATGCTCGGCCACCAGTACTTGTAGCGAAGGTCCTGGTACACCTTGTCGGCACCGGGATGAATAGAATATCGGGATTTGTGGGCTTCGTCCATCAAAGTCTGTTGTAAATTGGTCCTCTTGGGGATCCAAATTTGGTCCAGAAAGTGGAATATCCCATTCGACTTATTCACAAGCCGTGGTAGATTATTTCCTTCTTTAGAGTGCGCTCATTAAAACAAGCATGCTGGGCTTCACGGATGAGGGTTTCGAGATCATATTGGGCTTGGATATTTCGAATTCTGAGCAGATAGCTCCGTCTGCTGAGGGCATCGGCAACGACATTTGCTTTGCCTGGGTGATAACGGATCTCATAGTCAAAATCGTTGAGAAGTTCTACCCATCGGCGTTGACGCATATTAAGTTCCTTCTAGTGAAAGATATGTTGTAGACTCCTATGATCGATGAAGATCGTACACTTGGTACCATACAGGTAGTGTCGCCAAATCTTTAATGCAAAAACAACTACGCCTAGCTCGAGATCATGGGTTGTATAGTTCTTCTTGTGGATTTTGAGCTGACGAGACCCGTAAGCAATAACCTTGTCTCGTTGCATGAGAACACAACCAAGGCCAAGGTTTGAGGCATCGCAATAGACTATAAAGTCGTCGTTTCCGTCGGGTAAAGTGAGAACAGGAGCATTACAGAGCATGTGCTTGAGGGTTTGGAAAGCAGACTCTTGTTCAGTTCCCCAAACAAAAGGCTTGTCCTTATGCGTGAGAGCGGTAAGTGGCACAGCGATTTTTGAGAATCCTTCGATAAATCGACGATAATAGCCCGCTAGTCCGAGAAAAGAACGGACTTCAGACAGGTTCTTAGGTGTAATCCAGCTCTTAACTGCTTCAATCTTCGAGGGATCAACGTGAATTCCTTGACTATTGACAATGTGACCGAGGAATTGAACCTCCTCCAGCTAGAATTCGCACTTGGAGAACTTGACATAGAGTCGATTCCCTTGGAGTAGTTCAAAAACCAAACATAGATGTTGCGCGTGTTCAGCTTTCGACTTGGAATAGATCAAGACATCATCGATGAACACGATGACGAAGTGGTCAAGATAAGGTTTACACACGTGATTCATCAGATCCATGAAAACCGCGGGTGCGTTGGTTAAACTAAAAGGCATAACAACGAACTCATAGTGGCCGTATCGAATGCGAAAGCGGTTTTGGGTATATCCTTCTCTTGAATGCGTAGTTGGTGATAGCCTTAGCGTAGATCGATCTTCGAGAAACACGTAGCACCTTGTAGCTGATCAAATAAATCGTTAATTCGAGGCAGGGGATAGCGGTTCTTGATTGTCAGCTTATTCAATTCCCGATAGTCGATGCACATTCGGAACGACCCATCCTTCTTTTTGACGAAAAGGACTGGTGCGCCCCAAGGAGAGGTGCTCGGGCGAATGAAGCCTTTATCAAGTAATTCCTGGAGCTGACTCAAGAGTTTGCGCATTTCGGACGGAGCAAGTCGATAAGGAGCTTTGGCAACAGGGTTTGCTCCAGGAATGAGGTCGATACGAAAGTCGATATCACGACTTGGCGGCAAACCTGGGAGATCATCAGGAAACACATTCGGAAATTCACACACAACGGGAACATCGCTTACTCCCGGGCTACCTTTCTTTTTCTTCTCTGCTACTACAATGTTAGCCAAGAAAGCTCTGTATTCCTTGTGGAGATACTTGCTAAATTAGACACACGACATGAGCTTGAGACCTTTCGAAGCAGTTTCACCATAAACACATAATAAATCACCATTCGCGAGCGAGAATCGAATCATTTTATCGAAGCACACAACTTCAGCATGGTTTTCACGAAGAAAGTCCATGCCTACTATGACGTCAAAACTTCCGAGTTGCATCGGAATGAGGTCGATTGGGAAGATGTGGTTGTTGAGCTCAAGAGTACAATCAAGAAGAACAGAATTAACGGCGACGGTTCTTCCGGTGGCGACTTTGACATCGAATGTCGAGGGGAGATGGGAGCGCTTAGGATTAAGGAGCTTCTCGAATTCAAACGATACAAAACAGTTATCGGCTCCAGTATCAAACAAACATAAAGCATAAATACCATTCACAAGGAACGTACCATTGACCACATTGTTGTCAGCCTGGGCCTGGCTGTCACACCCCCAAAAATCCACACGCGGAGTACCACCGCTTAGAGGTGTGACTGACCAGGATCCAGCCACCAATCATATTGAACAAGCATGTACGTAATTATAAAATCCAACCAATACAATTGTTTTCCAAACAAAACATAGTTTAAGTTGCAAGCGGAAGCATAACGATTAAATCCAAAACAAAATATAAGTTCAAATGTTGCAATGTTTAACATGGCACACAATTGTCCTTATCCCACAACGACTCTTCCCCATGCAAGCTCCAGCTAAGTACCTATTGACCTGCAAAGCATGTAGTAACGAGTCAACAACAAAGTTGAGCGAGTTCACAGTTGGGTGTTTGTTTTAAGTTGTTCCAAAAAACAGTTCCCTTTAACTGGCATCCCTGTCGTGGGGGTTACCCCATAGTTGAAAACGTGTTTAGTTTAATCTCGTTTACTCTGGCAATCCAGCCGTGGGGGCTACCCCATGTGTAACTATCTGGCTCTCTGGCCGTGGGGGATACCCCATGTATACACTACTAGACTCGTTACCATATCGACTGCTGACTGTAGTCATGTTTATGTGCCCTGAACTGTCAATGTCTATCATCATTGACGTGCCCAGATCCATTAGTTTACGCCCGTCCTCTGCGGCACGGTGTGAGGCTTATCAGACCTAAATAGCGCTATCTAACTAATGACCCGCTCGCCATTGGCCCGGCGATTAAGTCGATATAAAAAGGAGGGACTTTGTGATAGAGTTTTGGTCTAGTGAAATTTAACTGTCCATGAGGACGAGGAATTATATTCCTGAACCCGTACTGTTCTACCCAAGAAAGGACGAGGAAATCTGTATTCCTTAACCCATTCCCAACCCCTGGGAATCCCATGCTTTGTAGAAAGTGTGAACTCACCTTAGGTTAGCTCGGCAGATAAACGAAAGGACAATCGAGCTGCTAGAGGTCAACCACGTCCTAACATGGTTACCATATAAGTCAGGTTTTGGTTTCGAGTAGTGCAAGTATGTTTACACAGATTTAGCCAATCAAGAACACGTAATGATCAGGGCATACACATTGAACATGTTAAACAAATCAGTTAAACACATATAACCCAAACTTGTACGATCATGATGTATTGGGCTGAAGTAACAGTGTAAGCCCAATAACATCTTGTGCGATTGGGCAGTTGAAACCCAACAACTACCCGGCCCAACATGTTGTGCGATCAGCATAACCTTGTGCGATCCACAGCATGTTGTGCGATCTAGTTAAACACCCGGTCCAATTAATAAACTAATCCAACATGCATACGGCCCAAACAAGTGAACATCAATCAATTTGTGCGGTCCAGTCGGCCTTGTGCGACGTGGGACATCTTGTGCGACTACAGACTTCTTGTGCGACTGAACTTCTTGTGCGACTGAACTTCTTGTGCGATTGAACTTCTTGTGTGACTGAACTTCTTGTGCGATTGGTTTTATTATCCGAATATTATGCATATCATTTATAGGAAATCAACAATTACCAATCATACATTAAATCGGTCAAAGCAATCAAAGAGTTTCCTATTTTCGTGGTTATCAATCAACAACTAACCAGTTTCAAACTTGACTAATATTCGATCAAACCAAGCAATCATCACCAATTCATATGAATCCCTAATCATATTCAAAACACAACAACAACCTACACATTAACTAATAGATCATGGGATTTAATACAATACTTCACACTCGGTCATGCCATCTTAACAAGCCATTCGAACATAATAAATAATATATATAACAGCCGATTACTTGTATCCAATCGGTTCTTAGATTCATATTATGACATCCGATTCACATAAACATCAACACATAAACATTATTGTTCATCATACATACAACCCTAACCATTCAATCAAATCATGGAATCATAACATCAATTACAAAACACAAATCGTGAAACACTAACCGATTAAAGATAAGATGAGAGTGATCCGAATCAAAAGCTTCGATGGAGATGAGGCTTCGGCTAAGAGGATTGTCGTCGAACAAGAGGGAGAGAGGAGTAGAGAACTAGGGTTTTGTGTGTGTGTGATGTGTTTTGCAAGTTATGAGGAGTATACCCTTTCTCCTAAGTGTTATGCGTGTAAAAGAGAGTGGGCCGAACCCATCATGGGCTGCCCTTGATCCGAATACAAAGAGTGTAGCCCGAATGGGCTTGTGCGATCGGGTTGTGTTGTGCGTTTGGGCTCGTTTATATACATACATACATTACACAACACACATATCAAACATAACATTTCATTAATCATCAAAGTTCATACAATCACATAAGTTCAAAACATGCTACACTTAGCACAAAGATAGGTTCTAAAATACGAGTTGTCACATTATCCCCAAGTTGAAAGAAATTTCGTCCCGAAATTTGGTACGTACTCACTGAGGAAGCTAGTTAAGTTGCATGGTTTTCCCGGTTTTCCTGGGGTGTCACATCCTCCCCCCGTTGATCTGGAATTTCGTCCCGAAATTCCGTAGTAGCTTCAGCCTCAGTAGTGGTTGTACTATTTGCGAACAATTGGGGATACTTTTGTTTCATCTGATCTTCGCGTTCCCAGGTGAACTCAGGGCCATGACGTGAGTTCCAACGAACTTGAACGAGAGGTATTCTAGTGCGCTTGAGGACCTTAACGTCCCGGTCCGTGATTTCAACTAGTTCCTCGACGAATCGCAACTGTTCATCGATAGTGAGCTCCTTCAAAAAAACTACGAGGGTCTCATCTGACAGACACTTCTTCATATTTGAGACGTGAAAAACGTTGTGAACTGCGCTGAGTTCTGTTGGTAGGTTCAGTTTGTAGGCCACCTTGCCTATTTTCTCTATGATTTCGAAAGGTCTGACATATTGCGGGTTAAGTTTGCCTCGTTTGCCAATACGAACCACACCCTTCCAGGGTGAAACTTTGTGTAGCACTCGATCCCCAACCTGGAACTCGAGTGGTTTCCTGCCCTTATCGGCGTAGCTTTTCTGACGGTCACGAGCTGCCGCCATTCGTTGTCGTATTTGAGCAATCCTTTCTGTTGTGTCTACCACAAGTTCTGGGCCAGTGATCTGACTATCCCCCACCTCTGCCCAACAAAGAGGTGATCGGCGTTTACGCCAGTACAATGCCTCAAATGGAGCAGCCTGAATGCTGGTGTGGTAACTGTTATTATACGAGAACTCCACTAATGGGAGATGCTTTTCCCAGCCGTTGCCAAAATCGATAACACATGCACGAAGCATGTCTTCAAGGGTCTGGATGGTGCGTTCAGACTGCCCATCCGTTTGCGGGTGATAAGATGTGCTCATATCTAAACGTGAGCCAAAGGACTTGTGCATTGCTTACCACAGTTCAGAAGTAAAGCGTGCATCACGATCAGAGATAATAGAGGTGGGCACCCCGTGCCTCGAGACAACTTCCTTAAGATATACGTCTGCTAAAGTGGAGAACTTATCCGTTTCCTTGATAGCCAAGAAGTGGGCAGACTTTGTAAGTCGATCCATGATCACCCAAATAGTATCATTTCCACGTTGAGATCTAGGCAGGCCAGTAACGAAATCCATGGAAATTTGCTCCCATTTCCATTGTGGTATCTCTGGTTGTTGAAGTAGGCCTGAGGGTTTCTGGTACTCGACTTTGAATCTCGCACAAGTCAAACATTTACTAACGTAGGTTGCTATGTGAGCTTTCATGCTAGGCCACCAATATGTAGTTTTGAGATCATGGTACATCTTATCCGAACCAGGATGTACTGAGTAGCGAGACTTGTGTGCCTCATCCATCACAAGCTCTCGTAGGTTGCCATAGAGTGGGACCCAAATGCGTCCTGCTACGTAGTAAGCACCATCTTCCTTTTGTTCTAACCGCTGCCTTGAGCCATGTAGGGCTTCAGCCCTGACGTTTTCTGGTTTCAATGCTTCTTCCTCAGCATCTCGTATCTGGGAAGGAAGTCTAGATTGAATGGTGAGTTGTAATGCTCGCACGCGCTTAGGCATAGTGCCCTTTCGACTGAGGGCGTCAGCCACAACATTGGCTTTGCCTGGATGGTACTTGAGTGCGCATTCGTAATCATTTAATAACTCGACCCATCGACGTTGACGCATGTATAACTCCTTTTGCTTGAAGATATGCTCGAGACTCCTGTGATCGGTGTAAATGGTGCACCTGGTACCATACAGGTAATGTCTCCATATCTTGAGTGCGAAAACAACAGCTCCCAGCTCCAAATCGTGTGTAGTGTAGTTCTGTTCGTGAATCTTAAGTTGACATGACGCATAAGCAATGACCTTGTCACGTTGCATCAACACACATCCAACTCCCTGAATGGATGCGTCGCAATAAACCATAAAATCGTCTGTGCCTTCAGGCAATGAGAGGATAGGGGTGCTACAAAGTCTATCCTTTAAGTGTTGAAACGCAGTTTCCTGTGCTTCACCCCAACGATAGGTGACACCTTTCTGAGTTAGTGAGGTGAGAGGTTGCGCAATCTTGGAAAAGTCCTTGATAAACCTTCTGTAATAGCCCGCCAAACCCAAGAATTGGTGAATTTCTGTTGGTGTTCTAAGTGCAGGCCAGTTCTTGATCGAGTCTGCCTTGGATGGATCAACATGAATCCCATCCTTGTTTACCACGTGGCCAAGGAAATGGACTTTACGAAGCCAGAAGTCGCATTTCGAGAACTTTGCATAAAGTTGTTCTGTTCGAAGGAGTTCCAAAATGAGTCGTAGATGCTGCTCGTGTTCCTCTTGACTCTTAGAATAAATCAGGATGTTGTCGATGAAAACTATAACGAACTTATCCAGGTAGGGTTTGCACACCCTGTTCATAAGGTCCATGAAAACCGCAGGTGCGTATGTCAGCCCGAAAGGCATGACCAAAAACTCGTAGTGTCCATAACGAGTTCTAAAGGCTGTTTTGGAGACGTCCTCTTCTCGGACTCTCAGCTGGTGATATCCCAATCTCAGATCAATCTTCGAGTAGTAGCTCGACCCTTGCAGCTGGTCGAATAAGTCGTCGATGCGTGGAAGAGGATAATGATTCTTCACCGTCACCTTGTTGAGCTCGCGATAGTCGATACACATTCTGAAGGTACCTTCTTTCTTTTTCACAAATAGCACTAGAGCTCCCCAGGGCGAAGAGCTAGGATGAATAAAACCCTTATCCAAGAGTTCTTGTAGTTGCGTAGACAGCTCTTCTAGTTCCGATGGAGCTAGGTGATAGGGCGCTCGAGCTATGGGCGCTGCTCCAGGAGCTAGCTCGATTTGAAACTCGACCTGGCGATGAGGCGGAAGACCAGGTAATTCCTCAGGGAATACCTCAGGATAGTCGCGTACAATAGGAATATCTCCTATCTTCTTTTCTTTCTTCGAGGTGTCAGTAACGAGAGCCAAAATAGCAGTGTGACCCTTTCGCAAACACTTCTGGGCCTTAAGGAAAGAGATGATGCTCACAACAACACCACTCTTGTCACCACAAATCATAAGAGGTTCGTCACCTGAGCGAGGAATACGGACGATCTTCTCTTTGCAAATAATCTCTGCTTGGTGTTGGGATAACCAGTCCATCCCAATGACAATGTCGAAACTACCCAGAACGATAGGAATGAGGTCGATAGAGAAGGTCTGATTAGCAAGAACAAGATTACAACCCTTGACTACGTGTGTGACCACTAAACTTTTACCATTAGCTAGCTCTACAGTGTGTTTGGTGTTCAATAGTGTTGGGGTACGCTTAAGCATTTGACTAACTTTTAAGGACACGTAGCTAGTATCGGCATCCCAATCAAATAAAACCGTAACGTAAAGGTCGTCCAGTAGAAACTTACCCGTCACGACGTTGGGATCGTTCCTTGCATTACCTTGGCCAATAACGAATACACGACCCCTTGCACCATTGCCGTTGTTACCCCCATTGTTTCCATTCCCCTGGTTGTTATTATTGTTGTTGTTGTTGTTTTGGTTCCAGTTCAGTTGGGGACAATCTCTCTTGAAGTGGCTTTCAGCTCCACACTGAAAGCACCTTTTGTTGTCACCTTGTTGCTGCTGCTGGTGTTGATTCTGTGGGGATTGTTGTTGCTGACGATTCTGGTTTGCGGGGTATAAGCTTCTGCAATCCTTCACGGCATGGCCTGGCTTGTTGCACCGATGACAATTACTCCTGGCGCATGGCCCGCTGTGGTGTAGGTTACAGCGATTGCATTTGGGGTGAATTCCCTTGTACCCACCTTGATTTTGGTTACCAGTTGATTGCTGACTAGGGCTCTTGTAGTCGTCAGTCCTTCTCTGCTGAGACTGAGACTGAACAGAAGCTGAACCTTTGCTTGAAGTTCCATCCCACTTACGCTTGTTGTCGCTGGGAGTATCAGAAGTAGTAGCACTAATGCGCTTTGGTAACCTGTTCTGCTCCACCGCCTGATCCGTGAGACGATGAGCCAACTTGATGATCTGCTGGATGGTGCCAAGATTTGCTGAGGTTACATGACTTTGAATCTCTGGCACTAGACCCTTGAGATACAGTTCGATACGTTTGATGGGAGGGTCTACCATAGTAGGACACAGAATAGACAACTCGTTTGATCTTCTCGTATATGCTTCGATTTCTGATCCCGTCATCTTTAAGTTGTAAAACTCTACCTCCAGCTTATGAATGTCATCACGGCTACATTATTCTTCTTTGATCAACTCCTTGAAATCGTTCCATGGGGTGGCGTTAGCAGCAACTAACCCCAGCATTTGGACTTGAGCGTTCCACCACGTGAGCGCTATACCCTCAAGAGTACCAGTAGCATATTTCACCCTGTGAGCCTCAGGGCATTCACACATCTCAAAGATAGATTCGAGCTTCTCAAACCAGTGGAGGAGGCCTACAGCTCCTTCAGTGCCGCTGAAAGTAGTGGGTCGGCAGTCCATAAAAGTTTTGAAGGTGCACACAAGTGGCTGAGCATGTTGACCTGTCGTGGGTGTAAGAAGGGACAAGATTAAGCACAAGTGTTGGTTTACGAGAGTAGGACCTAAGGATCCTAGAGTGAGTTTAGACTGCAGGGTATACCTCCTGCTTGTGCGGCTGCAAGTGCCGCAGCAACTTGTTGGTTAATCAGAGCCGTCAACTGGGCTTGAGTCATGTTAACGCGTACACTCATGATCTTCATATCAAAGGAAAACATGAGTGAGAGAGGTTCGTGGTAGTGCGATGATAGAAGAGAGTAAGCACACATGTGTTTTCAAACTATCGTTGTTACGTTTGTCTAAGCATACCATGAGCAAAGTTCTATGTAATCTAGCAAGTAGGCAATGTAAACATAGATCATATCACCTATAGTGTTGAGACTTGCACGTGGAGCGAAGCGTCATTGTGGATCGTTGAGCACTGTACAGGTTATAGTCTGGTTTTAATAAAAAAAAATTTTCCCTTATTAAAACCAAGTTCACTATAACCAATGGCTCTGATACCAATCAGTCACACCCTCAAAAATCCACACGCGGAGTATCACCGCTTAGAGGCATGACTGACCAGGATCCAGCCACCAATCATATTGAACAAGTATGTACGTAATTATAAAATCTAACCAATACAATTGGTGTCCAAACAAAACATAGTTTAAGTTGCAAGCGGAAGCATAAGGATCAAATGTTGCAATGTTTAACATGGCACACAATTGTCCATATCCCACAACGACTCTTCCCCATGCAAGCTCAAGCTAAGTACCTATTGACCTGCAAAGCATGTAGTAACGAGTCAACAACAAAGTTGAGCGAGTTCACAGTTGGGTGTTTGTTTTAAGTTGTTCCAAAAACAGTTCCTTTTAACTGGCATCCCTGCCATGGGGGTTAACCCATAGTTGAAAACGTGTTTAGTTTAATCCCGTTTACTCTGGCAATCCAGCCGTGGGGGCTACCCCATGTGTAACTATCTGGCTCTCTGGTCGTGGGGGATACCCCATGTATATACTACTAGACTCGTTACCATATCGACTGCTGACTGTAGTCATGTTTATGTGCCCCGAACTGTCAATGTCTATCATCATTGACGTGCCCAGATCCATTAGTTCACGCCCGTCCTCTGCGGCACGGTGTGAGGCTTGTCAGACCTAAATAGCGCTATCTAACTAATGACCCGCTCGCCATTGGCCCGGCGATTAAGTCGATATAGAAAGGAGGGACTTCGTGATAGATTTTTGGTCTAGTGAAATTTAACTGTCCATGAGGACGAGGAATTATATTCCTGAACCCATACTGTCCTACCCAAGAAAGGACGAGGAAATCCATATTCCTTAACCCATTGCCAACCCCTGGGAATCCCATGCTTTGTAGAAAGTGTGAACTCACCTTAGGTTAGCTCGGCAGATAAACGAAAGGTCAAACGAGCTGCTAGAGGTCAACCACGTCCTAACATGGTTACCATATAAGTCAGGTTTTGGTTTCGAGTAGTGCACGTATGTTTACACAGATTTAGCCAATCAAGAACACGTAATGATCATGGCATACACATTGAACATGTTAAACAAATCAGTTAAACACATATAACCCAAACTTGTACGATCATGATGTATTGGGCTGAAGTAACAGTGTAAGCCAATAACATCTTGTGCGATTGGGCAGTTGAAACCCAACAACTACCCGGCCCAGCATGTTATGCGATCAGCACAACCTTGTGCGATCCACAGCATGTTGTGTGATCCAGTTAAACACCCGGCCCAATTAATAAACTGATCCAACATGCATACGACTCAAACAAGTGAACATCAATCAATTTGTGCGGTCCAGTCGGCCTTGTGCGACCCGGGACATCTTGTGCGACTACAGACTTCTTGTGCGACTGAACTTCTTGTGCGATTGGTTTTATTATCCGAATATTATACATATCATTTATAGGAAATCAACAGTTACCAATCATACATTAAATCGGTCAAAGCAATCAAACGGTTTCCTATTTTCGTGGTTATCAATCAACAACTAACCAGTTTCAAACTTAACTAATATTCGATCAAACCAAGCAATCATCACCAATTCATATGAATCCCTAATCATATTCAAAACATAACAACAACCTACACATTAACTAATAGATCATGGGATTTAATACAATACTTCACACTTGGTCATGCCATCTTAACAAGCCATTCGAACATAATAAATAATATATATAACAGCCGATTACTTGTATCCAATCGGTTCTTAGATTCATATTATGACATCCGATTCACATAAACATCAACTCATAAACATCATTGTTCATCATACATACAACCCTAACCATTCAATCAAATCATGGAATCATAACATCAATTACAAAACACAAATCGTGAAACACTAACCGATTAAAGATAAGATGAGAGTAATCCGAATCAAAAGCTTCGATGGAGATGAGGCTTCGGCTACGAGGATTGCCGTCGAACAAGAGGGAGAGTGGAGTAGAGAACTAGGGTTTTATGTGTGTGTGATGTGTTTTGCAAGTTATGAGGAGTATACCCTTTTTCCTAAGTGTTATGCGTGTAAAAGAGAGTGGGCCGAACCCATCATGGGCTGCCCTTCGTCCTCCAACTTCTGGCACTCATGGGGAGGGCAGAATTCTTTGAGTATAATATTCTTGAACTCATCCCATGACAGACCATAAGCTGCGTCGTTTCCGCGTTTGTTTCTTTCGGCCGTCCACCAGTCTAGAGCGCGAGACTGGAAGATGCCGGTAGCATTCAGAGTGTGGAGATTGTCAGGACATCCACTCTGACGCAGGGTGACTGTCACACCCCCAAAATCCACACGCGGAGTATCACCGCTTGGAGGCGTGACTGACCAGGATCAAGCAACCAATCATATTGAACAACGTAAATAGTAAGTGTAATTTAACCAAACAATATGAAAGGTGTTCCAAAAAAAACCAAAGTATAGTATATGAATGTTTAGCGGAAGCATAAGTATGTAAACCCAATGTGAATCATAAGTTCAAATGTTCAAATATTTAACATGGCATCCTCGATCCATGTCCCACAACGACCTGCTCCTCCCTGTGCAAGCTCCATATGTACCTAAGGTCCTGCAAGGCATGCAGCAGAGAGTCAACAACTAGTTGAGCGAGTTCACAGTTAATAGTTCAGTAATTGTAATAGTATAGTAAGCCTTGTGTTCGTTCATTAAGTCATGTATCGTATTAGTTCGTATCGCGGCCCTCTAGGCATGTATGCGAAGATTAGGGAAAACTTCCCGAGTATTCTAGACTGGGTATATTTGTATCGCGGCCACCCGGCATGTGTGCGAAGTTTAGTGTATAGTTCGCAGCCTTCCTAAGCATGTGTGCGAAGATTAGTCATATTATCGCGGCCAACCCTGGCATGTGTGCGAAGATCAGGCATATTATCGCGGCCAACCCCGGCGTGTGTGCGAAGATCAGTTCTATTAGTATCACTAGTCTAGTCGTATCTTATCAATAATCCTTCCTCACCCGAGGAGCATATAACTAAGTTCCATAAGCTAGGTAAGTACAAGTAAATAATCCAAACCCATTCCCACCCTGGGAACCCCATGCCTTGGCTGTGTGAACTCACCTTGGTTTGCTCGGTATGCTAAGTATGCTCACAGTTAATCAATCACGTCCTAAAGTACGCACGTATACATAATCAGTTTGTAATTACGAAGTTGGCACGTAAGTATAATCATAGTGGACAGCGCATCAATAATTACCAAGTAGCACATTGCACATATTCATGATCATACAAGTCATACATAGCATCTAACGGTAATTAGTTAACTCAGTTAAGTATTAACAGAGATATTTACTGTGCATATTATCCAAATCGGCGAAACACCCCCTGTTTCACCGTGAGCCCCTTCGACGAATCACCTTAGTTTCATCGTGACATCCCTCGGCGAAACACATTCTGTTTCGCCATGAACCCTTCGTCTAGCAAGTCACATATTCATCACATTTATCAAACACCCACTATCTAACTTTCATCAAACAATTGATAAGGTTTAATACATTTAACTAATCTGACAACATATTTAGGGTGCACATGGATTAATGACATAAAACTACAAATTCACATGGCCATCATTTACCTATATGTGCACATGGATTGATAGGACCTAGAATATACAAATTCACATGTTACTGACAATACCATTGAAACATGTATATATTATTATTATTATTTTTTTATTTCTTTGCACATGGCCGCCACTTCTCAATTCCAAATTAACAATTGTTATCATGCTATATACTATCAACTATAATGAACCGATTAAAACTACTGACATGAATCAATTCCCTAGAACTCATATTATTACCAAACTTCCTTTTATTAATTATCACAATCATCAAGAAATCACAATGATATTAGTACTAACCGAGATGACAGAAACGGTCGGTTGGATCGATGTGGAGAGCCTCAAGAATTCAGAATGGTCGCCGCACAAGAGAGGGTAATCTAGGGTTCGGTAACTGACGTTTATGTACAATGAGCACCTATAAATCAGATAGATGTTTGGGCCCTATCTGGGCCAAAAGCCCAATTCGGCGAAACCTTATGTTTCGTCAACTAAACTCTATGTTTTGTCATGTGTAGCTTGAGGTTATTGCACAAGGTTTCGTCGGGCATAGTTTGTAATTTGTGAAAGTTTATTAGTTTAAAATAAGTGTTTATAACAACTACCGTAACCAAGTACTAAACATACTCAAACAATACACATATTCAAATAATTTCAAAGACAGTTTGTAACAAGTAACATATCAAGGAAAGGTCTTGGAAACTCGGGTTGTCACATCATCCCCAACTTGAAAGAAATTTCGTCCCGAAATTTAGCATGTGGTTACTGAGGAAGCTAGGTAAGTTGTATCGTTCACTGGTTTTCCTGGGGTGTCACATCATCCCCCCATTGATTTAGAATTTCGTCCCGAAATTCTGCAGTAGTAGCTTCAGCCTCAGTAGTGGTTGCACGGTTTTCGAATAACTGGGGATATTTGAGTTCCATTTGTTCTTCTCGTTCCCAGGTGTACTCTGGGCCACGACGGGAGTTCCAACGAACTCGTACAAGAGGTATTCTGGTGTTCTTGAGGACCTTAACATCCCGGTCCGTGATTTCAATAGGTTCCTCGACGAAATGCAACTGTTCGTCGATAGTGAGCTCCTTTAAAGGAACTATGAGGGTCTCATCTGACAGACACTTCTTCAGATTCGACACGTGAAAGACGTTGTGAACTGCACTGAGTTCAGCTGGTAAGTTCAGTCTGTAGGCCACTTTGCCTATTTTCTCTATAACTTCGAATGGTCCGACATATCGCGGATTTAGCTTGCCTCGTTTGCCAAAACGAACCACACCCTTTCAGGGTGAAACTTTGAGTAGCGCTCGATCCCCAACCTGGAATTCGAGTAGTTTCCTGTCTTTATCGGCGTACGCTTTCTGACGGTCACGAGCTGCCGCCATGCGTTGTCGTATTTGAGCAATCTTTTCAGTAGTATCAACTACCATTTCTGGACCTGTGATCTGACTGTCACCCACCTCTGCCCAACAAAGAGGTGATCGACATTTACGCACGTACAATACCTCAAATGGAGCAGCTTTAATGCTGGTGTGGTAGCTGTTATTGTACGAAAACTCCACAAGTGGCAGATATTTTTCCCAGCCATTGCCAAAGTCAATTACGCACGCCCGAAGCATGTCTTCAAGAGTTTGAATAGTGCGCTCAGACTGCCCATCCGTCTGAGGGTGATAAGCTGTGCTCATGTCTAAACGAGAGCCAAAAGATTTGTGCATTGCTTGCCAAAGTTCTGAAGTAAAACGTGCATCACGATCAGAGATAATAGAAGTGGGCACCCCGTGCCTTGAGACCACTTCCTTCAAGTATACGTCGGCTAGAGTGGAGAACTTATCCGTTTCCTTGATAGCCAAGAAGTGAGCAGACTTTGTGAGTCGATCCACGATCACCCAAATAGTGTCATTTCCGCGCTGAGATCTAGGTAGGCCAGTAACAAAATCCATGGAAATTTGTTCCCATTTCCATTGTGGTATCTCAGGTTGTTGGAGTGGACCTGATGGTTTCTGGTATTCCGCTTTAACTCTCGCACAAGTCAAGCACTTGCTAACGTAAGTGGCTATGTGAGCTTTCATGCTAGGCCACCAATATGTAGTTCTGAGGTCGTGGTACATCTTATCCGAACCAGGATGTACTGAGTAGCGAGACTTATGAGCTTCATCCATTACAAGCTCTCGTAAGTTGCCATAGAGTGGGACCCAGATGCGTCCTGTTACATAGTAGGCTCCGTCTGCCTTTTGTTCTAACCGTTGCCTTGAGCCGCGTAGGGCTTCAGCCCTGACGTTTTCTGGTTTCAATGCTTCTACTTGAGCATCTCGTATCTGTGAAGGAAGACTAGACTGAATAGTGAGTTGCAACGCTCGTACATGCCTAGGTGTAGTATCCTTTCGACTGAGGGCGTCGGCCACCACATTGGCTTTGCCCGGATGGTACTTTATAGCACATTCGTAATCGTTCAGTAATTCGACCCATCGTCGTTTCTTTCTTCTTGAAGATATGCTCAAGACTCCTGTGATCTGTGTATATGGTGCACTTGGTGCCATACAGGTAATGTCGCCATATCTTGAGCGCGAAAACCACAGCTCCCAGCTCTAAATCGTGCGTAGTGTAATTCCGTTCGTGAATCTTAAGTTGACGTGAAGCGTAAGCAATAACTTTATCCCGTTGCATCAACAAACATCCAAGACCTTGGATAGACGCGTCGCAGTAGACTACAAAATCGTCCGTGCCTTCAGGCAATGAGAGGATAGGTGCGCTACAAAGTCTATCCTTTAAGTGCTGAAATGTTGTTTCCTGTGTATTACCCCAACGATAAACAACACCTTTCTGTGTCAGTAATGTGAGCGGCTGTGCAATCTTTGAGAAATCTTTGATAAACCTTCTATAATAACCCGCCAAACCCAAGAATTGGCGTATTTCGGTTGGTGTGCGAGGTGCAGGCCAGTTCTTGATCGAATCTACCTTGGATGGATCGACATGAATCCCATCCTTGTTTACCACGTGGCCTAGAAAGTGGACTTCACGAAGCCAGAAGTCGCATTTTGAAAACTTAGCGTATAGTTGTTCCGTTCGTAGGAGTTCCAAAATAAGTCGTAAGTGCCGCTCGTGTTCCTCCCGACTCTTCGAGTAGATCAGGATGTCATCAATGAAAACAATAACAAACTTGTCAAGATAAGGTTTGCACACCCTGTTCATAAGGTCCATGTAAACCGCAGGCGCGTTCGTTAACCCGAATGGCATGACCAGAAATTCGTAGTGACTGTAGCGTGTTCTGAATGCTGTTTTGGAGACGTCCTCATCCCGGACTCTCAGTTGGTGATAGCCTGACCTCAGATCAATCTTCGAGTAATAGCTCGACCCTTGCAACTGGTCGAATAAGTCGTCGATGCGTGGAAGTGGATAGCGATTCTTCACGGTCACCTTGTTCAGTTCGCGGTAGTCTATACACATGCGGAAGGTACCGTCCTTCTTCTTTACAAATAGTACTGGAGCTCCCCAGGGCGAAGAGCTAGGACGTATGAAACCCTTTTCCAATAGTTCTTGTAATTGCTTAGACAGCTCTTCCAGTTCCGTTGGAGCTAAGCGATAAGGTGCTCGAGCTATGGGTGCTGCTCCTGGAGCTAGCTTGATCTGAAATTCGACCTGGCGATGTGGCGGTAACCCAGGTAACTCTTCAGGAAACACTTGAGGAAAATCGCGTACTACAGGAATATCCTCAATCTTTTTCTCTTTCTTTGATGTATCAGTAACAAGTGCTAGTATTGCGGTGTGGCCCTTTCGCAAACACTTCTGAGCCTTCAAGAAGGAGATGATGCCACTCACGACACCACTCTTGTCGCCTTGAACTTCGAGAGGTTCTTTGCCAGAACGGGGAATACGAATGATCTTCTCCTTGCATAGAATCTCTGCTTGCTGTTGGGATAACCAATCCATACCAATGACGATGTCGAAACTACCCAGAGTTATAGGAATGAGATCGATAGAGAAAGTCTGACCAGCGAGGATAAGATTACAACCTTGAACTATGTGTGTGGCCTCTAGACTTTTACCGTTAGCTAACTCTATGACATGTTTGGTGTTCAAAAGTGTTGGTGTACGTTTAAGCATTTGACTAACTTTCAGAGACATATAACTGGTATCCGCACCCGAATCAAATAATACAGTAACATAAAAGTCGTCGAGGAGGAACTTACCCATAACCACGTTAGGATCATTCCTTGCATCACCCTGACCGATCACAAATGCACGACCCCTAGCACCATTGTTGTTGTTGTTTTCCCCATTATTGTTCCCATTGCCCTGATTATTGTTGTTGTTATTCTGATTCTGGTTTAACTGGGGGCAATCACGTTTGAAATGACCTTCAGCCCCACACTGGAAACACCCCCGGTTTCCTCGCTGTGGCTGCTGTTGCTGGTTCTGTGGAGCTGGTAGTGGGAGTTGCTGATTCTGATTTGCAGGTCGCGCACTCCGGCAGTCTTTAGCTTCATGCCCTAACTTGAGACATCTCTGACAACGTTCCTTGCGACACCGTCCACTGTGATGTCTGTTGCACCTATTACATAGTGGGTGAATTCCCCGATATCCACCCAGCCCCTGCCCACCAGACGACTGCTGACTCGGACTCTGGTAATCATTGATCTTGCACTGCTGCTGTGCTTGTGACTGAAAGGTAGCTGAACCCCTGCTGGAATCCCCCTCCCATTTCCGCTTGTTGTCACTGGGAGTAGCAGGAGTAGCTGAAGTGGTAACAGTAGTAGTAGCACTGATACGTTTAGGCAACCTGTTCTGCTCCACCGCCTGATCAGTGAGACGGTGAGCCAACTGAACAACCTGCTGGTAGGTGGCAAGGTTTGCTGAAGTCACATGACTTTGGATCTCCGGCACTAGACCCTTAAGATAAAGTTCGATACGCTTAACTGGAGGGTCCACCATAGTAGGACACAGTAATGCCAGCTCATTTGATCTCTTTGTAAACGCCTCAATTTCTGACCCCGTCATCTTGAGGTTGAAGAACTCGACCTCCAGCTTATGAATGTCGTCACGACTGCAGTATTCCTCCTTGATCATCTCTTTAAAATTGTTCCATGGGGTGGCGTTAGCAGCAACCAACCCCAGCATTTGGACCTGAGCTTTCCACCATGTGAGGGCTAAACCCTCGAGAGTACCGGTAGCATACTTCACCCTGCGAGCCTCAGGGCATTCACACATCTCAAATACTGACTCTAGCTTTTTAAACCAATGGAGGAGTCCAACTGCTCCTTCCGTGCCACTGAAAGTAGTAGGACGACAGTCCATGAAAGTCTTGAAGGTGCAAATAGGTGGTTAACCTATTGTGTATAAGAATCATGACAAAGTTAAACAAAAGAGCTGGTTTAGGAGTGTAGGATCTAAAGATCCTAGTGTGAGTTACAACTGCAGGGTATACCTCCTGCTTGAGCGGCTGCAACTGCCGCAACAACTTGTTCGTTGATGAGAGCCGTCAACTGGGCTTGTGTCATGTTAATGCGTCCAGCCATGATCTTCATAGCAAATGTGACAAAAGTGAGAGAGGTTCGCGAGTAGTGCGATGACAGAAGAGAGTAAGCACACAAGTGTTCTCATGCAATAGTGTTGCGTTAATCTAAGCATACCCTGAGCAAAGTTCTATGCAATTCTAGCAAGTAGGCAATAAAACATGTACCATATTACCTAGGATGTTGAGTCTTGCACTTGGAGCGAAGCGTCGTTGTGGATCGTTGAGCACTGTTCTGGTTATAGTCTGGTTTTAATAAAAACATTTTTCCCTTATTAAAACCGAGTTCTCTATAACCAATGGCTCTGATACCAATCTGTCACACCCCCAAAATCCACACGCGGAGTATCACCGCTTGGAGGCGTGACTGACCAGGATCAAGCCACCAATCATATTGAACAACGTAAATAGTAAGTGTAATTTAACCAAACAATATGAAAGGTGTTCCAAAAAAAACCAAAGTATAGTATCAATGTTTAGCGGAAGCATAAGTATGTAAACCCAATGTGAATCATAAGTTCAAATGTTCAAATATTTAACATGGCATCCTCGATCCATGTCCCACAACGACCTGCTCCTCCCTGTGCAAGCTCCATATGTACCTAAGGTCCTGCAAGGCATGCAGCAGAGAGTCAACAACTAGTTGAGCGAGTTCACAGTTAATAGTTCAGTAATTGTAATAGTATAGTAAGCCTTGTGTTCGTTCATTAAGTCATGTATCGTATTAGTTCGTATCGCGGCCCTCTAGGCATGTATGCGAAGATTAGGGAAAACTTCCCGAGTATTCTAGACTAGGTATATTTGTATCGTGGCCACCCGGCATGTGTGCGAAGTTTAGTGTATAGTTCGCGGCCTTCCTAGGCATGTGTGCGAAGATTAGTCATATTATCGCGGCCAACCCTGGCATGTGTGCGAAGATCAGTCATATTATCGCGGCCAACCCCGGCGTGTGTGCGAAGATCAGTTCTATTAGTATCACTAGTCTAGTCGTATCTTATCAATAATCCTTCCTCACCCGAGGAGCATATAACTAAGTTCCATAAGCTAGGTAAGTACAAGTAAATAATCCAAACTCATTCCCACCCTGGGAACCCCATGCCTTGGCTGTGTGAACTCACCTTGGTTTGCTCGGTATGCTAAGTATGCTCACAGTTAATCAATCACGTCCTAAAGTACGCACGTATACATAATCAGTTTGTAATTACGAAGTTGGCACGTAAGTATAATCATAGTGGACAGCGCATCAATAATTACCAAGTAGCACATTGCACATATTCATGATCATACAAGTCATACATAGCATCTAACGGTAATTAGTTAACTCAGTTAAGTATTAACAGAGATATTTACTGTGCATATTATCCAAATCGGCGAAACACCCCCTGTTTCGCCGTGAGCCCCTTCGACGAATCACCTTAGTTTCATCGTGACATCCCTCGGCGAAACACATTCTGTTTCGCCATGAACCCTTCGTCTAGCAAGTCACATATTCATCACATTTATCAAACACCCACTATCTAACTTTCATCAAACAATTGATAAGGTTTAATACATTTAACTAATCTGACAACATATTTAGGGTGCACATGGATTAATGAGATAGAACTACAAATTCACATGGCCATCATTTACCTATATGTGCACATGGATTGATAGGACCTAGAATATACAAATTCACATGTTACTGACAATACCATTGAAACATGTATATATTATTTTATTTTTTTTTTTGATTTCTTTGCACATGGCCGCCACTTCTCAATTCCAAATTAACAATTGTTATCATGCTATATACTATCAACTATAATGAACCGATTAAAACTACTGACATGAATCAATTCCCTAGAACTCATATTATTACCAAAATTCCTTTTATTAATTATCACAATCATCAAGAAATCACAATGATATTAGTACTAACCGAGATGACAGAAACGGTCGGTTGGATCGATGTGGAGAGCCTCAAGAATTCAGAATGGTCGCCGCACAAGAGAGGGTAATCTAGGGTTCAGTAACTGACGTTTACGTACAATGAGCACCTATAAATCAGATAGATGTTTGGGCCCTATCTGGGCCGAAAGCCCAATTCGGCGAAACCTTATGTTTCGTCAACTAAACTCTATGTTTTGTCATGTGTAGCTTGAGGTTATTGCACAAGGTTTCGTCGGGCATAGTTTGTAATTTGTGAAAGTTTATTAGTTTAAAATAAGTGTTTATAACAACTACCGTAACCAAGTACTACACATACTCAAACAATACACATATTCAAATAATTTCAAAGACAGTTTGTAAGAAGTAACATATCAAGGAAAGGTCTTGGAAACTCGGGTTGTCACAGTGACCTCGATCGAGTCGAACCATTGAAACAAAGTCGTAGGGCCATCTTCGCCAGTGAACTCTTTTGGTCCGCATGCCTTGAACTGTTTGAAGCTGAAAGCAGCTTTAGGAGTTTCGGTCCTGGATTCTTCGGACGATTTGCTCATGTTCTCGTATAGTTCACTCACGATTTGAGGAACAACCTTTGCCATTTTCTTGGCGACGAGGGCAGCAAGGCGTTTGTCTTTCTGGTTTTGGCGGGCAGTGCGCGTGTGACGGGATCCAGATGACGACATTGTCTGCAACAGACATCGTCATAGGACTCAGACACAACATAGTCGAATCTCACCTCACACGTCTAGTACTACTAAAGCTCAGAAATACGCATAATCATGTAAACACATAGGCACATAATCACATATTCACATAGGCACGTAAGCACGTAAGCAGGTATGGCATAGAATCACAGAAGCACGGAGGCATATAAACACGTAATTCACCTAAAAGCACATAGAAGCAGTCAAAATACAGAAACCTATTATTCAAAGTCCGCGAGCGTTCGAGAATAGCGTCCGCGATTATCATAGCGAGTAGTATAGGATAAGCGTATAATATAGCAAGCAACCTAGCGTAAACTCGTTCCTCATGTAGGAGCGATTTGTTAGCATATTGAGATAGAAGTGCAGGGTGAGTCATGTGTGTCAATCAAGCGAATAGTGAAAATCGAATAAATTACCAAAAATTAAAACTTATAAACAGGTAAATACACACATAAACACATAAATCGACGAGTATCAGAGTCAGCAGCTGTTGTCTCAGAATCGAAACACATAAACACCAAGGTGGTTCGACTATTCACAAGGACCTTTGGTACACACTTGGCCTTCGGGAGTGTGCTCTCGCCTAGAATCTGGGCGAATGGCACGCATCCTTCTAGTTCTAGCATGACTTCAAGTCGTTGGAGTCCGTCGAGACTTTGGTGAGAGTTTTGTAAAACCAAAATGAGGTCGGAACAAGTTGTCAAGGTTCGGGTTTCACCCCTGACTTAACAACTTCGTTCCTGTTTTAGTAAAAAAATAAAGAAGAATTATGCGTCAAAGTATGGATTTCACTCCTGATTTGACGCAACTTCCCCTGTTTGCAGATAAAAATGCGGGTCGAGCAAGCAATTTAGTCGAGAGTTTGCGGCTTTCACACCTAATCTTGACTTAATCGCCCGTTCATTTTTGAAAATTTGAGTGTAATGGTAGTGTAGTCGGTCTGTTGGTTCCTAACTATAGACTAGGTCTTTTCTAAGACATCGACTCAAACTAGGTCGAGTCTTGCCTAATTCCCTATAGTTATGGCTCTGATACCAATCTGTCACACCCCAACCGATGGCGGAAACATCGGGGCATGGCACTGAGCGAAACAGATTGTCTAGAAGTTTCCATAACAGCTATAATTACCAATTATTTAAAGCAACATGTCCCATACCAGGTCATAAAAGATAACATAATTATTACAGACAAGACCTTGTCAAATTTTTCTGTTCTGACAACTCTGATTTCAAAATACAGACATTGATTTATTAGTTTCTAGACCTTTCCTAGCCTCGATTTCACAGCAAGCCAAGCATATAAACATCCTAAGAACCTGTCACATACGTTAAAGTAAAATTCAATACACATAGGTGAGCATACAAGTTTGATAATAGCATTTAGAGTTCGAAATTGTTACGCATAACCAACACGTACACAACGTGAAATGAAGCACGTAAGTTATCGACATGAACCTATCAATACCAATGACTGTGGGTTGACTGCCCAAGGCAGTTCGTAATACACTCTCACCACTGTGAGCCATGTAACAAATTGACCTTAACAACCCCTGAGAAAACAGGTGCTGAGTCCAAACTATAGTACTATCGTTGCTAAGGCAGGAAGACAACATTCCATGTGTAAACATAACAAACAAGCATTTATTTACTCACGTATAACATGCGGTAACGGTTAGCATTTAAAGTATAGCGTAGTGTGTTCGATGTGATTTAGAATAAGTAACGTATGTAACACCCAAAAGTGCGTAAAGCAAAAAGGGATCGAGTATACTCACAGCGATTGATGGATTTAAAGGAGTGCTAGAGAGTAAGATTAGCCTGATCAGAATGATAGCATAAACGATAAGCGACAAGTAAAACGATACAAGTGTCAATGGATCGAACAACAATCCGATCGGGTGGTCACTCGATTGGATAGTCACCTCGTTTGGGATGGATGTGTTTGTGTATGATGGCTTGTCTTTTGAAGTTTTCATTGTAGCATTTTGAAAATAGAGAAGTATCTATACCTTTCAGGTCGGTCGATCGAACGACTGTTCGATCGGACAGCAATCCGATTGGCCGTGCTTCTCAGGTTGAGAACAAATTCACAGCAGGACGGTCACTCGATTGGATGGCTATCCGATCGGGTGACAATCTGTAACAACTCTCATTAAAATTACTATTTCTTATTTTATTATGTCTAATAGGAAACCCTAATTGAGTCCCCCAAATAATATTACATGACCCCTAAAATTTTCAGAACAATCGGAACTAGGATCAGGGCCCCCTAAAACTAAAGGGGGGTATTCCCTAATTGATATTATCCTTACAGTTTGTTGTAAAACGCAAATTTCTTCGAACGGTCAACTCACCTAAGCTACAAATACACGAGGCTACCCTATGCTAGAAGGGTACCCGTCGCGCCACGCGACGGCGCCGGTTTTTCAGTATAAATAGTAGGGGTTGGCACTTGCACTGTGGTGTTGGTTCGACGTTCAAATTCAATTCGTGTACTGAGATATCATCTGTTCATTCCAAAAACACACACAAGTACGAAATTCTGCTGCGATAACAGGGTAATAACTCGATCACTGCTACGATTCAATGTCCGATCGATAAAAACCAGTCGGATGGATGTTTAAGTGCTGCCCGTATTTGGGCTATACTTTTTCATTCGCCGTGAGGGTTTTGATCTCGTGAGTTGTCGTAAAAGTTGTATTAAGTTACTGAAGTAGTTTTTCGTGTGCATTGTTAATTAAATTAGGTTAACAAGGCTAAATCAGTTGGCTAAACTCTGCCCGTCTAAAGTTGCAATGTGAGTCATTCTCTTTTTATCAAATCGTTTTCCTAAAACTCTACTTGTTTTTGAGGTTATAATTACAGGGATTAAGTATTTGTAATCTTCAATTACTGCCGGTATGTGGGGTTTTGTATACATTACTTGATACCCGTCACCATTGGACAACAGGTTAGCCAATGGGTGATCTGAACATAGTCACAGATACTGTCGAGTGACAAATACCGATTTGGGGTAATTGGTAGATAAAAACAATATAATCACCCTTAATACTGTATATTATAACAATGTCTCGTTTTGTGCAACTTGAACGACTCGCCAGTATTTCCCTGCTGATAAAACCTTTTTAAAACATGTTTCAGGTGATCTAATGTGATCCAGGAAAAAGTGTCGTGTAGCACTCCAAGCTTGAAGAAGTGGCTCAATAAAATAAATAAACGTGTTTTTGTAAAACAGGGGATTTCCTTGAGGAATCACCTTTATTGTAAATTATGAATGTTATCCCCAAATTGTGAAATAAACAAATTGGGTATTTTCAAGTTTTAAAAAGATCCTGTTAAACTTCCGATGTCAACTCAAATAATAAATACCACGGGTTTTCTGCCCGTGGCTCCTGGACCGGGTCACACCGGGCCGGGGGCCGTGACAGAAAAAGGTGGTATAAGAGCCACTAATTTAAGCCAATTAAGTATTTAGAAATACTTAATTTTTCTGATTGCTATTCTGTGATTATGTGAAAATTCAATTTACAAAAATTTTAACTTAGAATTTTGTATATTTCTTCATATGCTAACAGCATGAATGAGTTGTCTGAAGCTCTTCAGAATATCACTATCCATTCTGCTGACATGGATGTTTCCGAGGGCTTTTCCGGTTATTGGGCCGACACTGAGGAACCAATGGTATTCCAAGCCCAACCTCAGGAGAAATCAAAACCGAAAAAGAGAAGAAGACTCGTAGGCTGGAGGCGTGTGCGTAAGAAGAAACCAGCGGTACAGAAAATGAAAGAGACTGAGGATCCGAAGGATAAAGGAAAAGGAAAAGAAATCGGGGAAAGTTCCGAACAAGCCCAGGAAATGCCATCATGGGAGGAGCTGGATTGTAACTTGGCACTTAGTGACCTCATCGGACCTGCCGATGAAAACCTCTTCAATTATCAAGCGGAAGCACAACTTCCAGTTAATCTGGAACCTGCTATCCCAGATCCTATTATCCACCCCCGACCTCTACCAGAAGAGCTAGAAGAATGGTGGACAACTGACTGGCAATTTCAGAATCTCTTGAATAACCCTAATACCTTTTTCCCCCAATTTGACCCTGAGCCTCCACTACACCCACCAATGAGCACCGAGAACTTGGCTGAACTTCACCACTATGGCGAGGAGCTGGTGGACGCAGGAAATAGAATCCGAGATATGGGGGAGTGGATATCAGGGAAATACGACGAGAGGGAACGTCGTTTCTGAAATGCCAGCTGACAGGATCGTATGTGGTTGTGCGGATGTGTGTTTAATAATAATAATAAATATTAACAAAAATATAATCGTGTAAAATAACTTAAAGTAAAACTTTTGTAATATAACGGTGTGTAATGATGCATATTAATATATAAAAAGATGAAGTCGCAAAGTCGAAAATTTTGGCTATACGTGTTGACATGATTATGTTGACGTGATTATGTGCGATTGCTTGATTATGCTTGATTATTATTTACTCTATCTTGTGCCAATAATTTATATATTGAAAATTATCAGATGGAACCTGCTGTTAATGAACCAGTTAACGAAGTTAACCAATCAGAACAAAACCATGATGATCAATTTCTGAATAGGCAAGATATAGAGAATATCATTGCTCAGGGAATAGTCAATGCTATTCCAACAATCCTTGATGCTGCCCGAAATCCAGTTGAACCTCAACCAATTATTCCTAGCAAATGTACTCGTGATGACAACTTCAGTAATAGCGTAAATGGAGGCGGCAACAACAACAACAACAATAATAATAATAATAATAATAATAATAATAATAATGGGATGCAAGCCCCATTCCTTAAAAGAATGAAAGCTGCAACGCCTGGTTGCACTTACAAGGAATGTCTTCTCTGTAAACCTGTCGAGTTCGCATGCAATGAAGGGGCAACTGCCACGCTACGTTGGTTGGAGAAAACCGAGGCAGTAATTAAAATAAGTAAATGTGCCGAGGAGGATGAAGTCATGTATGCTTCCCACCTTTTCAAGAAAGAAGCATTAGAATGGTGGAATACGGTATTACAAGCTAAGGGAAGTGACATGGCCTAAGCCATGAGTTGGGAAGAATTTAAGCGTCTGGTGGAAAGAAAATTCTGCCCAGAATATGAAAAAGAACAAATGGAGAACAAATTCCAGAACCATCGAATGGTGGATGTTGATTGTCGAGGGTATACTTCGAAGTTCTTCGAATATGCTTGAATTGTACCTACTCTGGCTTCGCCAGAACCGGTACTTATTTCTCGCTACATTTGGGGTTTAATTAGCGAGATCCGTGATATTGTCAAAGCTGCGAGACCCCGCACGATCATTGATGCGGTGGAATTAGCCAACACTTTGACTGACGGACTGGTGCGTACACGAGAAGAAAACAGAAAGCAGGAATCGGCTCAGAAAATTACCCAAGGATTTTGTATGGGTGATAACAGCAACTTCAAGAGAAAGGGAACTGGATCATCTTCCACTCCGCCGTTCTGTAGGAACTGTAAAAAGAAACATTTTGGAAAATGTAATTAAACCTGCAACTTCTGCAAAGCTATAGGACATCGTGAAGAAGATTGCAGAATGAAAACAAAGATCTGCTATAACTGTGGAGAAGCTGGGCATTTCAGAACAGAATGCCCTAAATTGGTCTAACCAGCAGATAACAAGGCCAAAACTGCTGAAGGGACTAACAAGAAGAACGCAAGAGCCTTCCAACTGACCACGCAGGAAGCCGAACTGATTCCTGACGTAATAGCAGGTACGTTCATAGTTCACAATGTTTATGCGAAAGTATTATTCGACTCTGGTGCAAACCAAAGTTTTATAAATACTTCATTCTGCCAAGCTCTTAAGCAACCTTTAACGAACCTTAGGCAAGTTTTTACAGTAGAAACCGCAGACGGGAACTCTGTTAACATAGATACAGTTTTGCAAAAAGAAACTATAGAACTTTCAGGTAATAAATTTTCTGCAAACCTATTACCCATGAATTTAGCTGGATTCAATGACGTATTAGGAATGGATTGGTTAGTAGCCAACCATGCTCGAATCCTCTGTGATAAGAATTCAATAGAAATCCGTGCACCCACAGGAGAAGTAATCCTGATTACAGGGGATAAGCCACGTAAACCCATGAAGTTCATTTCAGTAATGAAAGTTGCTAATTATGAACGAAAGCAAGGAATAGTGTATGTGATTTCGGTAATCATTAGCACTAAGGGTAAGGAACTTAAGGAAATTCCTGTAGTATCAGAATACTCGGATGTATTCCCAGAAGAACTACCAGGATTACCACCAGATAGGGAGGTAGAATTTAGAATTCATTTGATTCCTGGTACTACACCCATAGCTAAAGCACCCTACCGGTTAGCACCCAATGAAATGTTAGAACTGAAAAAGCAATTGGATGAATTGCTAGGTAAAAGATTTATACAACCTAGTTCATCCCCGTGGGGAGCACCAGTGTTGTTTGTAAAGAAGAAAGATGGATCGATGCGAATGTGTATCGATTATAGGGAATTGAATAAGGTTACAATTAAGAATCGATACCCATTGCCTAGGATTGATGATCTTTTTGATCAATTGCAAGGAGCTAGATAGTTTTCTAAAATTGACTTATGCTCCGGATACCATCAGTTGAAAGTACAAGAAGAAGACATACCTAAAACTCCTTTCAGGACTAGATATGGTCATTACGAGTTTACAGTCATGCCCTTTGGACAAACAAATGCTCCTGTAGCATTTATGGACATGATAAATAGGATCTGTAAACCGTACTTGGATAAATTTGTAATTGTCTTTATCGATGATATACTTATTTATTCCAAATGCCAGGAAGAGCACTGTGAACATTTTCGAGCACTCTTAACTTTGTTAAGAAAGGAGAAGCTTTACGCCAAATTCTCGAAGTGCGAATTTTGGCTGCAGGAAGTGCAATTTTTAGGACACATGGTGAATTACGAAGGTATTCACGTAGATCCCTCTAAAATAGAAGCGATCACCAAATGGAAGGTTCCGCAATCAGCCATGGAAGTTAGAAGTTTTCTAGGGTTAGGCGGATACTATAGACGATTTATTAAGGATTTCTCTAAGATAGATGTGCCATTAACTAAGCTAACCTGTAAATCAGTTAAGTTTGAATGGGGACCTAGGCAAGAAGAGGCTTTTAATATTTTAAAGTAAAGGTTAACGAACGCCCCAATTCTGGCCTTACCCGAAGGGACTGAAGATTTTGAAGTTTACTATGATGCTTCTAAGCTAGGATTAGGATGTGTGCTAATGCAACGCAAAAAGGTAATTGCGTATGCCTCAAGACAATTGAAAAAGCACGAGGAAAATTATACGACACATGACTTAGAGTTAGGAGCCATAATTTTTGCCCTTAAGATTTGGAGACACTATCTGTATAGCAGTAAGTTTTCAGTCTATACAGATCATAAGAGTTTAAGATACATATTCGGGAAAAAAGAATTGAATATGAGGCAAAGAAGATGGATGGAAATTCTAAGTGACTACGACTGTGATATTCAATATCACGAAGGAAAAGCAAATGTAGTCGCAGATGCCCTATGTCGTAAGTATCATGAAAAGTAAAAGTGAGTTCGTGCTCTTAGGTTAAATTTATAATTAGACTTAATGGAAAAACTGAAGAATATTCAGGAGACAGCAATCAAGGATGATGCTGAAGGAATGAAAGGACGAATAAAGGAATTAGAACAAGGAAGTGATTGAGTTTGGAGATTCCATAAGAAAAGGATTTGGGTACCTAAGCAAAGAAATTTAAGAGATAAGATTTTAGAAGAAGCCCATAAATCTAGATATACCATGCATCCTGGTAATAATAAGATGTACCAAGATTTAAGGAACAACTTCTGGTGGATAGGAATGAAAAAGGACATAGCTAGATATGTTTCTAAATGTCTTACTTGTTCACAAGTTAAAGCAGAACACCAGAAACCTTCAGGATTACTCCAACAATTAGAAATGCCTGTTTGGAAATGGGAACTCATAACCATGGATTTTGTTACTAAGTTACCCAGAACCAGAAAAGGTAACGACGCAATTTGGGTAATTGTGGATCGATTAACCAAATCAGCTCATTTCCTACCCATGAAGGAAACCTTTAGCATGGAAAGGTTGGCAAAATTGTATGTAGATGAAGTAGTGTCCTCACATGGAGTCCCACTCTCTATCATATCGGATAGAGATAGTCATTTTACTTCACATTTTTGGACGAGTTTCCAAAAAGCAATGGGGACTCGATTGAATTTAAGTACTACATACCATCCCCAAACAGACGGACAAAGTGAAAGGACGATTCAAACCCTGGAAGACATGCTCAGGGCATGTGTAATAGATTTTGGTGGGAACTGGGATGACCACCTACCCTTAATTGAATTCTCCTATAACAATAGTTATCATGCACGCATTGAAGCTGCCCCATTCGAAGCACTGTATGGGCGAAAGTGCAGAACTCCAGTTTGTTAGGCAGAAATAGGAGAAAGCCAATTATCAGGTCCTGAAATCATACAAGAAACCACCGACAAGATCACTCAAATCAAGGAAAGACTGAAAATGGCTCGAGATTGCCAGAAAAGTTATGCAAACAATCGATGCAAGCCACTGGAATTTCAAGTCGGAGATAAGGTACTCTTGAAAGTTTCTCCTTGGAAAGGAGTAGTGCGGTTCGGGAAGAAGGGAAAGTTATGTCCAAGGTATGTAGGACCATTCCCAATAATCCAGCGAATAGGACCAGTTGCCTATCGTTTACAACTAGCAGAAGAGCTAATAGGGGTACATGACGTATTTCATGTATCCAACCTCAAGAAATGTCTATCTGACAAATCCCTAGTAGTACCTCTTCAAGATGTAGAGGTAAATGACAAGTTAAAATTTGTTGAGAAGCCACTGTAGATAGAAGACAGAAAGGTTAAGTTTCTCAAACACAAAATACTAGTACCGGTCAAAGTCAAGTGGGATTCGAAGAGAGGACCTGAGTACACTTGGGAGCTGGAATCGAAGATGAAGCGAAAATATCCCTACTTGTTCCAGTAAATCTCGAGGACGAGATTTTAAAATTACTATTTCTTATTTTATTATGTCTAATAGGAAACCCTAATTGAGACCCCCAAATAATATTGCATGACCCCTAAAATTTTCAGAACAATCGGAACTAGGATCAGGCCCCCCTAAAACTCAAGGGGGGTATTCCCTAATTGATATTATCCTTACAGTTTGTTGTAAAACGCGAATTTCTTCGAATGGCCGACTCACCTAAGCTACAAATACACGAGGCTACCCTATGCTAGAAGGGTACCCATCGCGCCACGTGACAGGCTGTCGCGCCAGGCGACGGGGCTGGTTTTTTAGTATAAATAGTAGGGGTTGGCACTTGCAATTTGGTTTGGTTCGACGTTCAAATTCAATTCGTGTACTGAGATATCATCTGTTTACTCCAAAAACACACACAAGTACGAAATTCTGCCGCGATAACTGGGTAATAACTCGATCACTGCTACGATTCAATGTCCGATCGATAAAAACCAGTCCGATGGATGTTTAAGTGCTGCCCGTATTTGGGCTATACTTTGTCATTCGTCATGAGGGTTTTGATCTCGTGAGTTGTCGTAAAACTTGTATTAAGTTACTGACCTAGTTTTTTGTGTGTATTGTTAATTAAATTAGGCTAAATCAGTTGGCTAAACTCTGCCCGTCTAAACTTGCAATGTAAGTCATTCCCTTTTTACCAAATTGTTTTCCTAAAACTCTACTTGTTTTCGAGGTTATAATTACAGGGATTAAGTCTTTGTAATCTTCAATTAATGCCGGTATCTGGGGTTTTGTATACATTACTTGATACCCGTCACCATTGGACAACAGGTTAGCCAATGGGTGGTCTGACCATAGTCACAGATACTGTCAAGTGACAAATACCGATTTGGGGTAATTGGAAGATAAAAACAATATAATCACCCTTAATACTATATATTATAACAATGTGTCGTTTTGTGCAACTTGAATAACTCACCAGTATTTCCCTGCTAATAAAACCTTTTTAAAACATGTTTCAGGTGATCTGCTGTGATCCAAGAAAAAGTGCCGTGTAGCACTCCAAGCTTGAAGAAGTGGCTTGAGGAATCACCTTTATTGTAAATTATGAATGTTATCCCCAAATTGTGAAATAAACAAATTGGGTATTTTTCAAGTTTTAAAAAGATCCTGTTAAACTTCCGCTGTCCACTCAAATAATAAATACCACGGGTTTTCTGCCCGCGGCTCCTGGACTGGGTCACACCGGGCCGGGGGCCGTGACACCCAACTTGTTGCTCAAAGAAGTGGCAATGTTTATGTAATTGATCTGTCAAAAGAGAGCCCAAGAACTGATGCCTGTCTGTTCTCAGCTGCCTCTAATAAAGAGATAGAACTATGGCACAGAAGATTGGGGCACCCAAATCTCAAGACAATCACTACTTTGTCAAAACAAGGCCTTGTAAGAGGTCTTCCATAAAAAGTGTCCATCTGTACTGAGCACTGTGTTTCCTGTTTAAAAGGAAAACAACATAAAAGCTCATTTAAGTCCATTGAAGAGTCCAAAACAACCAAGTGCTTGAAAATGCTTCACATGGATCTGTTTGGCCCAGTTAAAGTCATGAGTCTTAGAAAGAAAAGATATTGTTTGGTAATTGTAGATGACTTTTCTAGGTTTACATGGACTTATTTCTTACATTCCAAAGATGAGACTGTAGGCATTCTGCAAGACTTTGTTAAATAGGTTGAAAAGCAGTTTGACTTGCCAGTAAAAGTCTTCAGGAGTGACAATGGCACAGAATTCAGAAATAGGGAGTTGGATGAGTTTTGTGTGTCAAAAGGAATTGTAAGGCAGTACAGCATTCCAAGAACACCAGAACAAAATGGGGTTGTTGAAAGAAAGAGCAGAACATTGATTGAGGCTGCCAGGACCATGCTTGTTGATTCAGGTTTTCCCTTAACTTTCTGGGCAGAGGCTGTAAACACTGCCTGCTATGTCCAAAACAGAATTTTAATAAACCTCGGGCATCAAAAGACTGCCTATGAAATTCTGTATAAAATCAAACCACTTATCTCATATTTCAAAGTTTTTGGCTGCCCATGCTTCATTTTAAACTTAAAAGATTCCATTTCAAAATTTGCAGCCAAAATTGATTGTGGTTATCATTTGGGATACTCAACCACTTGTAAGGCCTACAAAGTGTTTAACACTAGGACTAAGACAGTGGAAGAGACTTTGAATGTGAAGTTCAATGAACTTTCTTCAATGAAAATCCCTTCAAATCCTGCAGAATTATTTGATCTTGACAAATTTACTTTTGAAAATGTTTCTCTCAAGAATAACAGTGCAGGTCCATCTCAAAATCCTCCATCAAACAATGGATATGAAATCATCATTCCACAATAAAATTCTGCATCCATTGGTAGAGCAGCAGATGTTCAAAACAGCTGTCAAAGCTCGACCACTGCTCAACGGTTGTTGACCAAAGTAGCCCATTAACCCCTGCTTCCACATCCTCAAACACTGTTGATAAAAATCCCCAAACAGTGGATAAAAATAAACATGTTTCCACACCACTTCCTCCTATTCCTCCACCTCCATTTCAAGACCCTGTTGGTTCATCAAAGTCACCAACAGTGGTTAGCTCAGATGATTCACATCTGCTGCCCTCACCCTTCAATGCCATTGTTCCATACAAAGGAGATTTAATCTTCTTGAAGTCTCATCCACCTGACGAAATCATTGGCAACATCAGTGAAGGGGTGCTCACAAGAAGCCAATCCCAAAACATTTGTCTTTTTGCTGGTTTTTTTATCACTCCATCAGCCAGTCAAGTACCAAGAGGCACTAAAAGACAATAGCTGGGTAGAAGCCATGCAAGAGGAGCTCCGAAAGTTTAAAAGACAACAAGTATGGGAACTTGTACCACTGCCAGAGGGTGTGAGTCCGATTGGCACAAAGTGGGTCTTCAAAAATAAAACTGGTGAAATGGGGATTGTTGTCAAGAATAAAGCAAGGCTTGTGGTTCATGGGTTCAGACAGGAAGAGGGCATTGACTATGATGAAACTTTTGCCCCTGTAGCAAGATTGGAAGCTATCAGACTATTCCTGGCCTTTGGTGTCAACCACAACATAAAGGTGTATCAAATGGATATCAAATGTGCATTCCTCTATGGTAAAATTCAGGAAGAGGTATATGTTTGTCAACCTCCAGGTTTTGAGGATCCATTTAATCCGAATCATGTCTAAAAGCTAAATAAAGCTTTGTACGGCCTGAAACAAGCACCTAGAGCCTGGTATAAAACTCTTTCCACCTTTCTTCTCTCTATTGGTTTCACAAGAGGCAAAATAGACAAAACATTGTTTTTAAAATGGAGAGGGAAAGACTTGATGATTGTCTAGATTTATGTGGATGACATCATTTTTGGAAGCACATATTCCAAAATGTGTGAAGAGTTCAAACAACTCATGATAGCTGAGTTTGAGATGAGTGCAATGGGTGAACTACAGTGCTTTCTTGGTCTCTAAGTAAAGCAACTGCAAAATGGTACTTTCGTCCATCAAGATGATTGCAAACCATGTAGTACACCCATATCAACCACAAAGATAGTCATGTTTGATGAGAAGGATGATTTGGTTGATCAAACTCTTTAAAGAAGCATGATTGGGTCTTTATTGTACCTAACTGCATCTAGGCCAGACATCATGTTTGCAACATGTGTTTGTGCAAGATCCCAATCAGCCCCTAGAAAGTCAAATCTTATTGCTGTAAAAAGGATATTCAGATACTTAAAAGGTGCTCTCACACTTGGTATCTGGTATCCAGCTGATGGAAATATCAAGCTTTCAGGTTTCTCAGATAGTGACTTTGCGGGATGCAATACAACAAGGAAGTCCACTTCAGGAGGGTGCCAATTCCTAGGCAGTTGCTTAGTGTCTTGGCAAAGCAAAAAGTAAGCAGTTGTTTCAACATCCACTGCTGAGGCAGAGTATATAGTTGTTGCAAGCTGTACAGCCTAACTGTTATGGTTTCAAAATCAATTGTTGAATTTTGGTATCACTGCCTTAAAGACACCTCTCATGTTGGACAGTCAGGCAGCAGAAAATATCATCAAAAATCCAGTTTCACATTAAACCACCAAGCACATTGATATCAGACATCACTTTGTGAGGGATTGCTATGAAAATGGTTTGATTTCTTTGCACCATGTTCCAACTAAAGATCAGCTGGCAGATGTGCTAACAAAAGCATTAGACACATCCACCTTTGAAAGCTTGATCTCTAGGATTGGCATTCTGAACATGGAATAACAGGCAAAATCTTGTTTTCTATGAATAAAAGCATTAAAATGTTTTCAGAAAATCAAAAATTCATCCTTAAAAATAGCAAAAAAAAAAATGAAAATTTTCATCAATCCTTAAAAGTCTGCCACAACCACTATTTTGGTTCAAACATCTGTTCTGTTAATATTATCCACTGCTGAAAGTCAATCTCTGTTCCTTCATTGTCCTTGTTAAAAACTATTGTTAAACATCAGTGTTTTAACCCACTGATGGCTATCCACTGATAACTTAAAGTCAGCCACTGTTTCATTTTCACCACTGTAAACCACTTATATTGACCATCAGTGGTTTCCTAAACAAATGTCTTCCATTATTCATCAGAGGTTGGCACGTGAACAGTACTTAGCCGTCAGATCTCTTGTAACCACTGCCACGTCAGCATACACCTTTTCACTTTATAAAACCCTGATCAAAACCCCAAACAGGGTTTTCACCGTCGAATCGAATTCAAAATTCTTTTCAAAAGCAGTTACCATCAAATTTCTTCAAATCATTCATCGTCTTCTTCATCTCGCAATCACCTTCAAATCACCATGGCTCTCCCATTCAAAACCCCTCATAACTACCTGTGTATACTTGATAAAACAAGTCAAAACACAACCTTTCACTCTACCATTGATGCTCTCTCGTCTTTAAAGTACAAAACTTTATTGACTTGTAACGCACCTATATACCTAGACACCCTTAGTGAGTTCTGGAAAAATGCATAACTAGAAGTTCAGGACAAAAAGCCCTGGGCTATTACTTCTTCGGTAAAGGGAATTCAGGTTGGAGTTACACCAAAATACATTTCTGAGGTCCTTGAAATGAATGATCATACAGGTAAAACCTCCTTCCCAAAGGCTGATTATCAAACTGATTTCATTGAGAGAGGGTATAAAGAAGAAATGAAAAAAGATACTTTACAAAAGGGCAGTTTTCCACCTGCCATGAGGTTTTTGTTCCATACCCTCCTCATGTGTATCTCAAATAAAACAACAGCCTTCAATGAAATACCATTGAAAATCCAATACATGTGCTATGCTATAATGTCTGAAGTTAATTTTAACTATTCCTAGGAGATTTTCAGTGATATGGTAAAAATGTTAATAATATCAAAGACAATAAAAAACCATTTCTCTTGTTTCCAAGGTTTTTAAGTTTTTATTTACAAAAGAAGATTCCAAAAGAGAGTGCACATGTGCTTATTCAAGGAAATCCTATTCAAATAAACAGCCTATCTTTTGAAACTTTTACAAGGCTGTCAAAACCTTCAACAACACAAATAGAGGAACCTGAGCAGAATTTAGCAGTAACAACTGCTCCTCAGGTCCCTGCTGTTGAGCGTACTGCTCCAAGTGATCACAGTAGCAAACCCACTTCTGTGAAACCCACACCTAAAATCACCAAAAAGCCCAAACAGAAAAAATCCCAAAGGCTCCCCAAACCCTCCAAAAAGGTAACTCTGGAAGATGAGATCCCAGTGATTATAACTGTGACAACACAAAAGTCACCAATAACCGCTGCTGCTACTTCCTTACAGCAGATGGAAGAAAGATCTCAACCTGAGCCTAAAACTCCTCCTGCTTCCTCTCAAAAGGATCAGGTTGTATCCATAGGGACACCACATTATGAAGCAATGGATTCACTTGAATCTATCTTCCACAGCCCTGCTCCTGGGGCAAATTCTCTTTCTACCCCCATCCTTACTGCACAACTCCCACCATCAATGATACCTCTGTTGGATGCACTTGATATAGCCCAGACACAAATCAGTTCTTCTCAACCACCTGTCAATGAGAATATACCTCAACAAGTGACTGAGTTTGGTCCCTCTATCTCTTCTAACCCACCAACAGTTGAGGAGGCTACACTACAGGAATTACAACTAATTCCTGTCAGTAGTTAAATTGGAGCACCTACTACAGGTGTTGAATCCATTGATTTACACCTGGACAGTAGTTTCATCAGTAAGACTCCCTTAGAGGCAATTTCTTCTTTGGGAACCATAGTATCCACTGGTGTGTTTCCATTATACACTGGTGTGCTTAAAAAGGTAACCTTTGCTGAAGAAAGAAGTCCCCAGTACCAAGAACAAGGGGCATCAGTGGATGACTTTTGGGAAACTTTCCCTAAGTCAACTACTGATACAACCACTGCCAGTGGGAAATCAGATGATCCCATTCATTTGGGTGATGGTTTAAAATACAAAGAATTGACGGAGAGGGTTGATAAAATTGATACATCTGTTGCAGAAATCAAAACTATGCTGCAATAGTTGTTACAATCTCAAAAGACTACACCCACAGCTGCAACATCTGTTCATTCCCCCGCTGAGCTTTGGAACATGTTTGAACCTATGCTTCTTCAAAAGAGACAATATGTTGATAAACAACATGAGATTCAGCTTCAAATAGTCAGAAATGCAATGGAAGCTAGGTACAAAGATACACAAGCTGATATCAAGGAAATCAAGGCCCATTTGCTTCAAACCACTGGCACTGCTCTTCCTTCAATCATCTTTGTTGAAAACCCTGATGATGCCAAAAAGGGGGAGAAAGGTAAAAAGGGAAAAGATGGCCTATATATTAAACCAGATCCAATGTCTAAGCTTGTGGTAGAAATCCCAAGGCCAGATGGTTCCAAAAAGGTTGATGAGACTCAAAATGCATTTCCTCAACTAAAGGCAAACATGAAAGAGTCTATGGAAATAAAAGGGTCAAAAAAATTTGAGCAAGAGAAGAAAGTTTTGATGGAAAAAGAAGATCAGGGTACTTCTAAAACTAAAAGAAGATAGCCTATCAGAAAAGTTAGCCAACCTAAAACCACACCTTCCAAAACCACCAAACATACTCCTCAAATCCCCAAAAGTTCCTCTCATCAAACCTCCAAATCAATAGATGTTGAGACACCTGTTGTACCAACAGTAGTTGATACTTTAGTGGTTTCAACAAATGTTATCTCAACCACTGCCCTTACCATTTTACCATCCACCACTCAATTCGTTGTCTCACCACAAAATACATCTCCACCTCAAACACCACCTGCCAAAGTGCAGAAGAAAACAGTTGATACATCAACAGTTGTAGTGACAACAGTGGTTGAAACACCAGTTCTTTCAACAGCTGTTAGTCAGTCACCCATCACCTCAAACATTCCTTCACAAGCCATAATTCTTTCTGCTCCAAAAATTCAAACAAATCACATTCTCCCAAAAAGGTGTGTACAAGAAAAAGAAAGTTCCAGGTGCATGATGATGACATACCAGCACCAATTCCAATATCATCCAAACCTTACAATGTGGTTAAACCCCAACCATTTATTCCTCTAAAATTGGCCAAACCAATCAAAGATCCACAAGTACTACAAGGATTTGATCCTGCTGATCTTGTACCATTAGCTGCCACCTATCCACTAGAACTGCATGCAGTGAAGGATGAAATGAAACAGTTCTATCTAGTGGATGACCCTTCAAAGTGAAAATTCCCTTCTCTGGCAGGTTTTAGAGATCCTAAAAACATGGATGAATACCTAAAACTAAAAGCCAAGCAAGCTGAATGGAGGGCCAAATATGAATGCAAAGGGCAAGGTGATGGGGCCATCTCAAGTCGAATGTAGTTTTTGCTCACCAAGGTTAAACAAATGGAAGACTATGCAAGAGAACTGAGCAAAGAGATGTCCAACCTGCCTCTAGATGCTGATTTACAAGTAGATCTGAAAGAAGATCTCATAAAATTAATCATGAGTGAAAAATTCTATCCTGCCAAAGCTGAACAATTCCAAGACTGGCCACTCATTGCTCTCAAAGCTGAACTTAAAAGAATTGAAAGAATCAAAAGTGAACCAGGTATGAAAAGAACAGCACCAAACTGGAGCAAATTCAGTAAGAAAATTGCTGATCTTACCTTGGAATACAAAAGAAAAAGAAAAGAGTTGGTTGCAGCAGATTATGGAACAGCCAGGCACAATGTAACTACAACCATTAACATGATTACAACCAATGTATATGCACAATGTAATGAAACTACAAGTTACATACCTTTCAAAGCTTTTCCTTCAAGCGCACGTCCGCTCCGACTTGTCCACTTGAAGATTCAATCATCTTGCCTATAGAGTTCAACCAACGATGTGTTTAGAACTCATATCAATTCACATTTCACGTGCCATATTATTCAATTACGTGTTTTACTCGAAATTTCAACATATTAGCATTCGTTTAAGCATTTTAACAAACACCTTGTGGGCATAAATTTTATACATCTACAACCATGATTAAACATCATTCACAAGCTCATATGTCTAGTATGCATAACAATACCTAGACTTGCTTCATGAACATCAAATAACACCAAATTAATGACCATAATTCTAGTGTTCATCATCTTCTTACAAAACCCATTTAGCACCTATGTGGATGATTATAAATTTCATAATTTACATCACCAATTCATCAAGTTTCCTAAACATGAATTCAACATAGCATCATTCATATATTCAATATTCTAGAAATAATTTCGTTTTCAAGTGTTCACCAAGAATTTGAGATGAAATCAAATGATGAAATTTGACATACCTTGTGATCCCTGCACTTGGGTGATCACTAATTTCAGCTTGGTTTTTTATTTAGACTTGATTTCTCTCTTGATTTTGGTTGATTTGTGTAAATTAGGGTTCAAATGAGAGAACCCTTTTTGGCTCCTGTGGAATCTTCGACCAGAACACTCACTTGAGTGTGTCTTTTGGTGTTTGTTTTTATTAAATTAAAACCATTTACAGTTTTGTCAACTTTAGTCCCTCAACTACTCAAGTTTTTATAAGGGGTTTCATAATTAAGTTTCCTTATTAGTTCAAGAACTCATGACTAACTAGGTTAATTATTCCTAGTTATTTTATCTTTGGCTATTACCAACTTTTTAATTTTTATATATAAAATCTATATTTTTGGGGTGTTACATACGAGGGTCCGGCTATTCATTTTCCGGCGACTCACCGGAATCTACCTGGTCGGAGTTAGTTTCGGGTTCAGTACCTGGCCAGAATTCACCTTCCCCGTGTCCTCCGACATATTATCATCTGCTACATTATAGTTCCAACCCGAAACCTCTGCCGATTTTTAATAATCGAAATCCGGAGACCAGAGCTCCGGGATTTCCAAAACCATGTAACGAATCTCCTGTCTTTCCAATTAATCACAACCATCTCATCGATACGGTAGCCAATAGCCGTTAGGATCCTGACCGAACCCAACAAGTTATTTGCATCCTTCAATGGGAAAGACGATGGTTGAACAATATCACCGAATAACCAACCAGTTTGATCGAACATTGAGTTATCACGAAACTAGAACGGAACTCCAGTGATTTTTGAAGAAACAATCCGATTCAGGGGAAGATCTTCCCCAATCCAGTGGCTAAATTTTGAGAACAGATCATCAAACACCCCAGAGAATCTTTCCATAGAAGCCATTGCCACCTCCCCGTTGCTTAAAGTAATTAGGATACTAAGCCCACCAATGTAGGACAAACCATATCCCTTCAAACCACCAATATCAAGGATTTGTTTAATATCACAGATGGTCCTAACATCCTTAGCAAGGCCAACTATCGATCTACCGGAGCAATGGAGCGGATATGCTGGGCCATCACCATCCACAATAATAGTCTTCGCTCCTTGTCTACAACCCCTAACGCTCTCTTTGAACAAATCTGCGAAGGTTTCCCCATTACGGACAATAGTGCTACCCTACGGACGACTGGGTGGGTGATTCACCGGAGCCTTACCATTAGTTGCGGGAGCAGCGTTGTTTTGGTTCCCAGTACTCGGAATCTTCGGTCTCCATGTAGTCTTCCACATTGTTTCCGTCGTATAAATGAATTTCTTATGGTTTTTGTCGTATTTTGCCAAAGACACCACAAGGAGAGAAGGTCTTCCGACCATGGTATCCCGTTGTCATAATCTCTCTCCCATTCTCTCTCTCCCTCCATTACACAAGGACGACCCTTACCTAAACTTGTTATACTTTTCATTCTTAAAAATTATTAGTATTAGGAAAAATTACAAGTTTTGTCCTTTATCTATATACATTTTTCCAGCCGGTGTCCTTTTCAATGAATTTTGACAGGTTTTGCCCTTTATATGGAATTTTGTTTCCCGTTTGTCCTTTAGCCCTAACCCAGTTAGATTTTTTTTGTTAAATCTAATCATGTGCAAGGCATATGAGAGCATTCTTGTAATTTCACCTTTCTAGGGTATATTATGTAAATAACTTATATTCAAGGACTATTTTGTAAAAGAATAAATAGATATATAAATAAATAAATAAAATACACCTACTCCCTCTCCTCTCTCTATTCTCTCTCTCTCTCTATCAAACAATCGGAAGATCCCCTTTCTTTCTTCACTCTCTCTATAAAATAAACCTACTCTCTCTCTCTACCGCTTCTCCATGCATCCACCACTGAGCAACCATCGTCCAGCCACCACCAACTGCATCCACCACCGTGCAACCACCGCCCGACTACCACCAATTGTAACCCACCCCTTCATCATATACAACCACCCCCAAACAACTCGTTCATCTTCTTTCTCTCTCGCTCTCTCTCTCTCTCTCTCTCTCTCTCAAACACACGCCCAGATCTGCAACTCGAAAACCCAGCAACAGTTGTTCATTCATCACTCAATCATGCTTCTCTCTCTCTCTAACACACGCTTAGTGAGTATTAAGAAGAAAGAAGTAACAATACTACAAAAAAGAAATATCAGATCAAAATCATAATTGTTACTAATACATAGGGCCGGCCCAAAGGGCTTTAGACCCTAGGCTTGGGCCTAGTGCCACCCAAATTAAAAGGCCTCCAAAATTTGGTGTGCTTTCTTTATACTAGGCTCGGTTATTACAAGATAATACACTGAACAACCAACTAAAAAGGCATGCCATTGGAACAACCCATTAGTCCATTACCCAAATTGAAAGGCCTACAATCCTTATGACATGTAAACAACAGAGCGTGCGATGCGAACTACGAAGGAAAATAAAGGGAGGCTAATAAACGACAGTATAGAACATCATGCAGATTGAGCAATCCGGAGAAGGTGGTAGGGAGTAATCATCACATCTCATTATCTCCATCTCAATTGAAGAACAAGGTAACAATGACTCTTTTTCGATTTTACATATATATTGTTGAAATCCCAAGTCTCAACCCCTCAATTGCTCAAAGTCTTAAACATAAACTAAAGTCAGTTAACTTTTTTGTTATCGATTTAGTTTTGGAACTCAGTTTTCGATTCGATTTGATATTGTGGCAGTGGCTGGCTAAGACGACAGTAGAACGACCTTCTCAGACACCTCAGTTTTTCGAATTATTATTGTGATTGGCTTGGAAATTGACAATGTGGCACTCAGGTTAGATATTGTTATTTGCTGTTTTGAGAATTAGGGCTTATTCTTTAATTATTTGCTATTTAGGGCTTGTTTGTTTGCTTATTTTGGTTTTTTAGGGAATTAGCGTTCATTGATAATCTCTTAAATAAATTTATATTTTACTAATGTCAGAGCGAATCCGAAGTTTTGAATCCGTTCATGCAAAAAGGCAAAAAAAAAAGCGTAAAGAAAAAAGCTTAATCAAATAAAAAAGAGAGCACTTCTAAAATTCTATTCAAAACCAAATTCCACAAATAATGAAGGTAAAACAAGTGAACCTACAAACGATGGACACCTGTAACCGTTGCTACCGCAGAACGTAGCTTTTCCAAATTAAAATTAATAAAAAATTACTTAAGATCTGCTATGTCACAAAAAAGATTAAACGGTTTAGCTATTATATCAATTGAAAAAGAGTTTTTAGAAGAACATGATTACGATAATTTCATCAAACAATTTGGCTCAATTAAAGCTAGAAAAATAAATTTTATTTAAAGATATATTATATCTATAAAAAATGTAACTTAAATCTTTTTTAACTACGCCAATTATAAAATATTTAGTTTATAATTGTCGGTCCTAAGCCCGGGTAAAGGAGAAGGGTTTTGTTACTTAATATGTTGAAAAGGATAATTTTGCAAAAAGGCCTCTACTTCGTAGTTCGCTTAGAGCATCCGAAAATATAGGAACGGCCCCAGGGGCGGAACCACAGGCGGGTTAGGGGGTCAGCTGCCCTCCGGCCAGCAAAATTTTCACTTTATCAGAATACTTAGCATTTTTTTTGTATAGTCGATCCCCAGGTCGTCTTGTGTAAAGCGTTAAAATTAGAAGAAAAAAATTAGAGATCTTCAAAGATTTTCCGGCCTGCGGCGGCGGCGAACGGTAGTCTGACGGTGGTAAGCGGTGGTCCGGTTGACTGTAAATATTTTTGATGTTGAATGAAGAAGATAGAGAGTGAAGCACGTGCTCTGATGATAACTGATATATGATATTTAAATGGGCTTTAGGGGTAAATAGGGCTTTTTGTTAAAAGCCCAAAATAATAACCTAATTTTTTAATGTTTTGTTTTATTGTTTCAAGAAATTTACAGATCTATCATATTTTACTGTGCCGCAAATACCAAAAGTCAGACTTTGAAAAGGCTTTTCTCATTCTTGGAAGAGTTAAAATGACAACTCATATAGCATACTTCACCATCCTTCATTCTGCAACAATGAAGTAATTTTTCTTCCTTTTTCTATTATTAATTTATATTGTTTTATTTATTAATTTGTTGTTTTATTTAATATTATGTAACTTTTCTCCTTTTTTATTATTAGCCATTATTTAATTTAATGTTTATAAAGTGAATTGTTATGTGTACTGTGTTTACATTTCAAAAAAGATATATATATGCACTATATCAAGAATAATTTACGGAACAAGATGGATGATAATTTTCTTACAGATTCCTTGGTTTGCTATGTTGAGAAAGATATATTTGCAAGTGTTGAAAAGAAAGCAATTTTACAACGATTTCAAGCTATGGGGCCTCGAAGACTACATTACCGGTTGATTCATCAATTGGTAAAAAAAAGTAATTTATGTACTTTAATATGAATGTAAAACATTTCTTTTTTTTTTTTTTTGGAATAATAGATATTTTATAAATATACCTACTAGAAATTTTGTAAACAGTTCTATTACGACCCTCCGATCAAAAAGTTCTGGTTCCGCCGCTGAACGGCCCTGCTAATACAATTCAAGAGTACGACCACTAGTTCAGGTACCTCTAGATACATAGGCTTCTATAATCATCAACTTTCATATTTTTGAGTTTAATTGTATTATAAAGGATAAATCCTCAAAATCTCTGGCTCAGGACAAGAACAACTGATTTATTATCATGACATGATATGTGTGGAACATGAAAAACTAAGGTGATGTTTGTTTTTTCTGAGGTAAAACGTCTGCAGTCTGTGAACCACATCTGCAGACATCTGTAGCAGAAGTGCTGGACCAAATGTATGCAGTCTGCAAGAAGAAGACTGTTTGTTTTTTTACTTCTGCAAACTGCTGAAATAAACTGAAATATAAATAAACTGATTTATTAAACTTAAAAGAGTTTTTCAACATTCAAACTTAAATAATAGTTATACAATACTTAAATAATATTCATAAAAAAGACAATAACATTTTTTTAAAGCATTGTCTCCGTGCTTTGCATTAACTGCTCAGCAATCTCATCTCGTAACTGATTCATATATTCTCGATCCGATGCAGTACCATGTGCTTCAACCTCGTCTTCACCAGCATTAACGTGCACTTGCCTATTATGCACCGAAACATTGGGTTGATCGTATTCTGTAAACAATTCATCGCTCAAACTCTCTTTCCTTATAAAATTATGTAACGCGAAACATGCAATGGTAATGTTCCTTTGTGTAACCAATGGAAATGGTGCCATCCTCTTCAAAATAGAGAATCTTGCTTTCAAGACACCAAAAGCACGCTCAATTACGTTCCGAAGTCTTGCATGAGCATGGTTAAATTTCTCTTTATTAGTCAATGCACGTCTTCGGCGAAAATCTCCTAGCCAATACCTCACATTACGATATGGAGCCATAAATCCCCGTATGTGTGCATACGCGGCATCACAAAGATAATACTTGTCTGTAAAGATATACAATTATTTTAGAAAAGTAAACCAAGTGATAAATAGCTAAAAGAACATAAACATACCTTGTGGTGGAAACGAGAATGGTGCATCTGGATCTGATAATGCCTCTGATAATATTCTTGTATCATGTGCTACACCTTTCCAGCCGGCCACGACGAACGTAAAAATCATGTTGAAGTCACAAATTGCTAATACGTTTTGATAACAATCTCCTTTTCCTCTTCCTCTATATAAATCTTGTTTAGTAGTAGGGACAACAGCATGTATTAAAGTTCCATCTAGTGCACCAACCGCTCCTTTAAAAACTCGTCGTAGTCTCTTGTTATGTCCCGGTATGTTTGGATTAGGATTGAAAGAAGTTGGTACTATCATTTCTTTGGCAAAAAGCATCATTTTATCCAACACTTCATAAAAATATTTATGAATTGTTTGCTTTGAGTGTTGAAATCTACGCTTGATAACTACATATCGTTGATTATGACCGATTATCATAAAAAACATAGCCATCTTCTCCTCAACCAATACATGTTTACTATCCTCTAACGAATAATTTTCTCTAAAATTTGCAATTTCCAGTGGCAGTATTTCCATCAAACAATTCTGCACAAAGTTCTGGAAAAGGCAATGGAACTGTCTTCAATGATGCAGCCTTCGGATGCCCCTAAACCCAAAGTAAAAAAAAAATATTGTTATAAACTTTTTTTTTAGAATTATGTTTAAAATTTATATAAATGAACATACCATCTTAAATTCTTCCCATTCCTCGTTCGTTAAGCTAAAAGTATTTGTTTGAGGGTTGTATATGTTGTCGGTTTTGTTTTTCAAATACACCCAACCTACGTATTTGGCTTTTAGATTATCATATGCATTCTGCATTTGTTTTTGTGTTAAATCCAAGCCAAACTTTTCCTTAACAACTTTTCCTAATTTATTTCACGAGTCTTTATGCAAACTCAAGCCTTTTCTACCCACCGTGTGTATCTCGTCAATGCAAGTCTCTAATAAGCATTTTAGATGGTCGTTTGACCATTGCTGTTTCTCTCCCATTTCTACTAATCATGTCAATCAAAACATAAGTTAAGCGAAGCGAAAGCGAAAATTATATTCAAACAAACAAAAATCCTTAATTAAACGATTCATCAATAAGCATAAGCGAAGCGAAATATTCCAAAACACCCAACATCTATATTCTAAAACATAAGCGAAGCGAAATATTCCAAAACACCCAACATCTATATTCTAAAACATAAGCGAAGCGAAGCGAAATATTCCAAAACACCCAACATCTATATTCTAAAATATAAGCATAACCGAAATTCAGCCAAGAACTAACTATACGCATAACCGAAATTCAGCCAAAACATCTATAAGCATCTATGTACTAAAACATATTTAAGTTGATCTATAAGCATATATGTACCAAAACATATTTAAGTTGATGTAATTAAAAAAAGGAAGAGTCTGACTAGAAAAGTATATATATACACATGACTAAAATCAAGTAATTACAAAATAAATCAACTGAGTTTGATAGTATCCATGTTTCAAATATTTAAAGATTTAAAAAAACCCAACTCAATTCAATTTAACAATTGATAATAAATTCAGCCAAAAAAATGGAAGGTTTCAGATCGGGTGAAAACTTTCAGAAAAGTATATACACATTTCTTTGCTTTAACAGATCTGGAAGTGGAAGGTTTCAGATCGGGTGAAAACTTTCAGACGCAAATTACACATTTGTTATAATAAATTCAGCCAATATATTAGCAAGAACAAATTACCTTTAGATTGGAGGATGAGTGGAGATACAAGGGGCTGTGGAAGTGGAAGGTTTCAGATCGGCGTGGTGCTCGGCGGTGGTGCTCGGCTCGGCGGTGGAGAACGACTACGGGAGGGGTGGAGGGCGGCGTGGCGGCGGCTGGAGGTGGAGGGCGGCGTGGCGGCGGCTGGAGGTGGAGGAGCAGGGGAGGTCGGCTGGGCTGAGGAATGGAGAAGGGATCTAGGTTTTGAGAGTTTTGTGTAGGAAGAGGTTGAAGAGATATGAGAAGAGGTAAAACAAGATCTGCCCGAGGAAGAGCTTCTGAAGAGGTTTTTTAATGAATTGTCTTCTGAAAAACAAACAAGCTTCAGACCCCTATGTCTGTGCGTGGTCTGCTTGGTGAAGACAAAAGAGGTCCTGAAGCTCTTTTAACAAAAAACAAACAGCACCTAAACCTTTACAATCAAGATGGAATATAGTTGAGTAGTTGACAGTTTATATAAGTTGTAAATTGCTTATTTTTTACATTTATTTATCACATCATATTCTCTTCGTCAATATTTTTAGCTCATAATTTACATACGAGTCAAAGTTAGTTGTTTGATTCATTAATGTCATTTTTTTTTACGAATAAGCGTTAGTGGTATTTTATGAACCGATTGTTACTAATATAATTCAAGAGTGCGTTCACCGGTTCTAATTTTTTCGTCACTTTTTGGATTTTCGTCACTTTCTGTTCGGTTCTTGGTTCCCAATTTCACCAATAAAAGGGTGTTCGGTTTTGGAGGGTCCGGGTCGATTCCAACCCCTTGCCAACCCTAGCGAGGCATGAGCCTTGAGTGCGCTAGCCTTTGATAACTATGCTTTATAGGCATCCAAATTTCTAATTTCTCAACTGCCATTCACTAACTTGCTCAAATTCTTCTTTCCCTCTCTTATAGCCTTTCCAATAAAGTCATCACTCTTGTTTATTTGTTCTCTATGTAGACATGAATTCTTAGCTAGGAAAAATGATGGGAGAGGTGCTATCTTCTAGCTAGTTGAACATTGGAGAAATTAAGAAAGAGAAAGAATTTTATTAAGGCCCCCCTTATTCCCACATACCATATATCTTATTTTCACACCCCCTATTGTATACGGGCCGTATACAGTTTTACGGCCCGTATAGAATGTTTTTTAATATGAAAATGCGTAGGGAATGTTTTTTTGATTTTACTATATACGGCCCGTATATAGTTATACGAGCCGTATACATGTGTATACGATTTGTAAAACCTATACGGCTCAATGGATTTATTTTGTGAGGTTTTTGATGTTACCAAATGTATACGGGCCGTATAACTGTATACGGGCCGTATATAAGGATGTCTTTTCAAGTATCACGTTTTTTTCAGTAAAAACACAATCATTCTAGGGTTTCTAAACTGTTCATCACCTTTAACAATGTTGATAAACGTTGATCGGAACACGCCGCTTAAATCGGAGCACAAGTAGAGTAACGTTACCGATCAGTCTGTTGATGGAAACCTTAGCGATCGTAGAGATCTTCGTGTTGGTTATTTATCAATTATACTAGTTATCGGCGGGGATGGGTACAGAAACCACCAAGGGTGATTATGGATTGGTTACAGAAACCACTAGCAGAAGAACCCGACATGTCTTCTATGATGATCCGAAACATTCCGAATAACTAGTAGAAGAACCCGACACAAACAAGTTCTCCACAGTTTGTTATTCAGATCTCTATTCGGTCATCTTTCCAAACTACAACACACGATAACTTTAAACTTTATATTGTGTGATTTGACCAGGAAATGATTGGAGGTGATTGCTACTTTTAATAAGCTGTCATAGTTGTCAAATTCGTTGTGTGCATTCATATTGTTTAGACAATAACAAATAATAAACGGATTGTTGGACTTCTTGTTCCAAATGCACGCCTCAATTCATCTTTTTTACTCTTTTCTTCGATTTCAACAAATCTTTTCCTTTTCCTTCAATTTCGAGAACATTCTCCGTAACATGAAGACGTGTCGGGTTCTTCTACTAGTGGTATTTTAATGAAGTATTGAAGATTGAATGTGCAAACCGCAACCGTTTTTTACTACGGAAACAGTAGCTATGCGAAATATAAACTGCAATCGTTTGTGACTATGGGAAACACAAGTTTTCTTTTTGAGCTTGATGGATGTCCGTTATCTCAGTTGAGGCGTGCATTGTTTAAATCTGAATCAGTTGGTATGTGTTCGTATCAGCGTTGTTTATCACCCTGTGTGAGCACTGGAATAAGAAGTCCAACAATCCGTGCAGTCATATTTGTTGAGACAGCAATAGATAATAAACGGATTGTTAGAGTTTTTGTTCAAAATGCAGCTGTAGTACCGGGACCACTGGACCAGACACATGTCACATAGTTTGTCATGACAAAAGATATAGATGTAGGAATATAACTAGATGTTATATGTGTCAGGATCTTTATCTATCATGTCATCGACGAACTGCTCGAAATCTCTTTCGTTTCTCATGTTAGGGAGAATGTTCTCGAAATTGAAGAAAAATGAAAAATGGTTGCTGATGTTTGAGAATTAAACGCATGTACGTGACAAAACAAGGATCGTTCTAATAGATTAAAGATATTAAATAGTTGTCATATTCGTTGCGGGTTGGTTTTGGCAAGAAAAGAAGGGGTTTACGGTGTTTTGGTAGGTTGAAAGTGGTGAATGGTCTTGAAAGATTTCTTGAAATCAAAGAAAAGTGTAAGTAGCAGAAGACGTGTCGGGTTCTTCTGCTAGTTATTCGGAATGTTTCAAATCATCACAGAAGACATGTCGGGTTTGTATTTCCCATAGCCACCGTTTCCGTATACAAAACGGATGCGGTTTGCATATTCAATCTTCATTGCTTCATTAAAATTAACAACCTGATTCGGATCATCTTTAGTAGTGTTTGTTTGAGAACCTGATTCAGATTTAAACAATGCACACCTGATTCAGATCTCTATCCGGTCATCTTTCCAAACTACAACACACGATAAGTTTACACTTTATAGTGTGTGATTTGACCAGTTGTCAAATTCGTTGCGTGCATTCATATTGTTTAGACAACAACAGATAATGAACGGATTGTTGGACTTCTTGTTCCAAATGCAGTAGTAGGATCCGTACTTAAAGGTCTCTCTAAAATATGCAACCGAGACCACCTTGTTAATTTTAATGAAGCAATGAAGATTGAATGTGCAAACCGCAACCGTCTTTGACTACGAAAACGGTGGCTATGAATGCTTGGAAAATTGCATCAACTCTCCTATATCAACATACTCTTCTCCAGACGCTTAGTTGTTATGAATGACAACTTGAGGGGTCTAGTTAACTTTCAGATTCAGATTCAGATTCAGATTCAGATTCAGGAAGCAGATAATTTGTCAAAAGACATGGCAGACTGACAGGTGCATGCATTTAATTCTTTAATCTATTAGAGCGATCCTTGTTTTGTCACGTACATGCATTTAATTCCCAAACATCATTATAGATTCCACGTTTAATTCCCGAATGCATCTACTTCTCGCAGTTATAACACATAGTCAATGTAGTAAAATGTGAGCTTTTACACCAACCATATCGATATTCTAGTTCTCCTTTTCCTTCAATGATTAATTTGTAATATATGAATAAGATACCTTCGAGATACTTCGTGTTAGTTTGATTTGAATTTTGAAAGTTGGAAGAATTGAGCTTGATGGATGTCCATTATCTCAACGCTTCTCCTTACATTACTGATCTGGAATTGGACAACCGCAACCGTTTTAGTGCTTCTCAATCAGATATTATTTTTTGAATCATAACTGAAACAGTCGGAAAAAACTAAACTGAACCAACATAGTTGAAGGTGCATGTCTGCAAAAGGTGCAAGAGAATGGCGACTAATCAGTTGTATTTTTACAGATTTTTTCCTTATTGGCCATTATTTGACCGAGTAATCAGTTGTATTTTTACAGATTTGTTTCTTAAACATAGTTAACTTTCAGATTCAGGAAGACGTGTCGTGCATTGTTTAAATCTGAATTAGGTTCTCAAACAAACACAACTAGACAAAACAAGGATCGTTCTAATAGATTAAAGAAAATAAACCACATCCTAAATATAATATTTTTTTACCATTGTTACCCTAAGGATACGGGCCGTATACTATTATACGACCCGTATACAATCATCGTATACGATCTTGTAAATTTTTTTCACATGGTGTATACGGGCCGTATAATTTTATACGGCTCGTATATAATTAAATAAATTGACAAAAGTCTACTGGAACAACTTTTATCATTCACATCATCCTTCTCGATCTCAACCGAAGGGGAATCCAAGAAACGAAAGGGATTTCGAGCAGTTGGAAAATTGCATCTCCTCTCCTATATCAACATACTCTCCTATAAAGATGAGTTGGTTTTGAACCAAGAATACGAAGATCAATAAAGACGAATTGGTATTGAAACAAGAATACGAAGATCAATAAAGATGAATTGATATAGTAATTTTCAATAATGTAGGAAGGATTGTAGTTATAGAACCCGACAAACCAACAAGATCTGAATACTTCAAACATTCTAAACCCTAACTGTGTATGTACTTGTGCTGTAGAAACCGGTGATGATTTGTGTACACAACTGAACGTTCTCAAACAAAAACTACTAAAGAAGAGTTGGTATTGAACCAACATTCCTTCAAACATTCTAAACCCTACCTGTAAACCGGTGTATGGCTTGTGCTGTAGAAACCGGTGGTGAATTTGCGTACACAACTGCTTTCTGAATTAAACGCGTGTACGTGACAAAACAAGGATCGTTCTAATAGAATAAAGAGAATAAACCACGTACAAATCATCTGCTTTCTGAATTTGAATGTTAACTTTGACTCATAAACCCTTGAATCCCAATGCTTCTAAAAAAAAATTGTTTCTTTCCTTTTCATGAGGTAAAACCGGTTTCAACATCAAGGGTTGGACTGCCGTAGATGAAGTCAAATGTGATCAAACTTGGACATCAGATGTAAATCTTGAAGCAAATATTTGGTTCCCAATTGGTTACAGAAAACAAGGATCGTTCTATAAGGACGCATTTCACGGTAAACGATGCAGCTGATGAAACCAAAGTTGTTATTTCGGTTGTTCGGTACTTCCGAGACGATTCAAGTGAGTCCTATGAAGTAAGTGTCTGTCTATTCAATTGAGAGGAATCATTGCATTACATCCCCATTGTGTGTTTGCTTACTGATCTGGAATTGGAGAACCGTTGTGTCTATGGGAAACACAAGTTTTCTTTTTGAGCTTGATGGATGTCTGTTATCTCAACGCTTATCCTTACATTACTGATCTGGAATTGGAGAACCGTTGTGTATTTGCTTACAGATCTGGAATTGGAGAACCGTTGTGTATCTGAATCAGGTTCTCAAACAAACACTACTAAAGATGAGTTGGTATTGAACCAACAAAATCCGAATACTGAAAACCCGACATTCTTTTAAACATTCTAAAACCTACCTGGAAACAAACCAACAAAAGTCTGCTGGCAAGAATCTTTTTTCACATGGTATTGAACCAAGAATATGAAGATCAATAAAGATGAATTGGTATTAAACCAAGAATATGAATATCAATAAATATGAGTTGGTATCTAACTAAACCCATCGTAGTTAAATACCAACGGGTTGGTTTTGAGAAGAAAATAAGGGGTCTAAGGTGTTTTGGTAGGTTGAAAGAGGTGAATGATGTTCAAAGATTTGTTGATATATATATAACAGAGTAACCCTCACTCTCAGTCATATCTATAGAGAGACTTGGGAAACAAATATACCTTCAACCATTCTAAACCCTTGCTGGAAACAAACCAACAAAATCCGAATACTGAAAAACATCAACAACCAATTTTCCTTTTCCTTCAATTTCGAGAACATTCTCCCTGTGTATGTGCTTGTGTTGTAGAAACCAGTGGTGAATTTGCGTACACAAATGAAGGTTCAATGCATGAAAAGTTTCTTACGAAATAAAGCAGTTGGTTTGTGTTCATATCAGCATTGTTTATCACCCTGTGTGAGCATTGGAAGCCCGACCACTAGCAGAAGAACCCGACACGTCTTCGTTGATGATTCGAAACATTCACGAACCACAATGGACTCAGACTCATACTACTCACCCTCCCTTGACGAAAAGTTTTCCTGACGACTCAAAATAAAGCATTTGGTTTGTTGCGAATTTGGTTTCTTCGGTACAGGCTGATCAACCGTCCGGAGAAGAGTATGTTGATATAGGAGAGTTGATGCAATTTTCCAAGCTTTTATTTCGGTTGTTCAGTACGTCTCGGCTTTTATTTCGGTTGTTCAGTACTTCCGAGACGATTCAAGTGAGTCCTATGAAGTAAGTGTCTGTCTATTCAATTGAGAAGAATCATTGCATTACATCCCCATTGAAAACAAGTGGTTGTAATGACGAGACCGTTGATTTGAAACGAAATCGTTTGTAATGACGGGACCCGCGTTGATAGCTTCCGTTTTATTACAGTCATACGACGCGGCTTTTTGTTCTTCAATCTTTGTTACTTGTTAATGTTTTATTTTTTTCTACTTTTAGAAAGGTTTGACCACCTCACGACTGTATGATAAAACCGCTTATTTTGCTAGTGGGTTTTATAAGTCAAATTTAACGTTGCTATTCAGATTCAGATTCAGGAAGACATGTCGGCTTCCGTACCCGTCCCCGCGTTGATAGCTTCCATTTTATTACAGTCATACGACACGGCTTTTTGTTCTTCAGTCTTTGTTACTTGTTAATGTTTTATTTTTTTCTACTTTTAGAAATGTTTGACCACCTCACGACTTTATGATAAAACCGCTTATTTTGCTAGTGGGTTTTATAAGTCAAAGTTAACGTTGCTATTCAGATTCAGGAAGACATGTCGGCTTCCGTACCCATCCCCGCGTTGATAGCTTCCGTTTTATTATAGTCATACGACACGACTTTTTGTTCTTCAATCTTTGTTACTTGTTAATGTTTTATTCTTTTTCTAATTTTAGAAAGAAATGACCACCTCACGACTGTAAAATGTATAGTGTGATTGGCACCTTAAACCCCTTATATACTTTGAGAAAAATCCAATTTTCGAGGAATACGGGCCGTATAATATTATACGGTCTATATACCACGTTCGTATACATTGTATACGACCAGGTAACTTATTTTCACATGGCGTATACGGGCCGTATAACATTATACGACCCGTATACACTATGTGAAAATAAGTTTTTTTTCCATGTGTTAATATTAATACCAATTTATTAATCATTGGTGTATCAAATTCTATCAAATCAAAATAACTATCTCCTCATACATCTACCGTACACCTGTCCCCTTCTTCCATTTTTAGGCGTGGGCTGCTTCTCCTATAGAGTACTTGAAGTTCTTTATCAAAAATCTGTGCAAGATGAGGTAACCTTCGTACCATATTTTTAAATATTGTAAGAGTCATATTGTAACTTAAAAAAAATGGCATGATTTTGATCTAATTTTTTTTTTGTAGTATCATTACTTTTTTCTTCTTAATACTAATAATTTGTATGTTGAATTAACCTTGAAGTTATTTTTTTATAGTATGGTAAAGTTGTTGGTTTAAAAAATTAGAAAAGTTAAATAAATAAATAAAGAGATTCACCAAATACCACTCATTTAACATTAGTTTTTAACATGGTTAGAAAAGTTGATGGATCTGGCAACGATTTAGAAACCTCAGTAGTCCAGTTGAGAAAAAAAAACACTGCATGGATCTGGCAATTATATCTAAGCCTCAGGGACGATTTTGGCAATTTACTCTTAAATATATAATGCTTACGATACAAACAACATTTATCCTTAAAACCGTGAAAACAGATCCTAGCACTTAAAAAAGTTAAACTAGCACATACTACCACAACACATATATAAGAATTGCACTTTTGAATTATATTAGCACTCATATAAATCAAACAAGATAATTGATTTTAGCACATATGTGAATGATATCAGCACATTTCTTTGTGAAGAACTATATCAGCACATTGATAACAAAATGATGATCCAAATAAATAACTCATTACTTGTTAGCACAATTTTAAGGAATTCAATATAATTAATATTATTTAGGTTATTATTTTACCTGTTATTTATAACACGTTTTAATAGAAAGTATAGATAGGTGTATATATATTTTAATTTTTAGTTTGATTAATATTAAATTAGTCATGAGTTATTCACAAATCTTGTGTGTTGATGCATTTGAACTCTGATTTACAACAAAGAAATAATCAGCCTAAACAAATAATCAAAAGTAATCACTACCTTTCATTGTAAAAAGCGAGAACTACTATTTTAAATAGTAATATCTGGTTGAAAGTCTATGCAAACACAGGTTGTTTTTAGAAAACCATTCATGCCATATTTTATTAAACAACGAATCACTATATATTTTTAGAAGGGAATTACTTTCCCGAATGTTCATATACGTTGGAAATGTGCTTATTAAACTTCGATGCAGAAGCTGTAAAATATTAAACGAATATACTAACAAACTTAAAATCTTTACTTTGAAAAAAAAATCAATACATGCAATACAACTTGACTTTCAACAAAAATTAACTACGATCACACGATCACTTGCCTCAACAACTTTCACCAAAGCCCAATCAAGAGTCTCTTACCCAGCAACATCTCCTTTGCTAAATGTTGTGTCCTGGCTACATATTCTGCTGGAAACAATGTCGCAGCTGTTGATCCAATAACATCTCCACCCACAACTGTTGTTGGAACTGCTCTTTAACCTCTAGCTGCAATTGCTTTTGCTGGTACCGCTTCATTTTGCAAATGTTGTGTCCTGGCTACATATGCTGCTGGAAACAATTGTATCATGCCAAAACCTTCTTTATTTCTGATCTTTATTCCTCATCAACATCTCCCTGATTTGGCCTTTGAATTGTAACTCAAAGTTCATGGAGACCATATCTTCAAAATCTCTTTCCAGTTCAAGGTTCAACAGATCTTGGAGGTCACCTACATCCAGACCATATGCATCATCCATTTTCAGCCTTTGAACACTACCATCTGATCTGTGCAGAGTCAATTCGTGGGTGCCTGAGGATGAGTTCCACTTTAGAATTTTTGGATCAGATGGTTTTCTTGAGTGAAGAGTTATTCTAGATGAGTTTGGTGATTGAGGCCTGCTGATAAGTTTTGCAACTGTTTCTCTCAATTTGTCACTTGAAGGATCTGTGTGGTACCGTAGTTGGCGTTTGATCCCCTGTTTCCTATAATACTCAAACATCTGTTCATCAGCCTCAGCCATCTTCTTCTGCCTTTTTTCTTGATTCAAGGCAGCTATGGATAAGCCAGATGCTGAGGGCAGATTTTTAGATGAAAGGGTCCGTTGGGGAATAACCACTGTTGGAGATACTGGCTTTTGAGGAATTGTAGGATCCTTTGCTATTAGTTGTTCCAGTCTCTTGTATGTTTCAACAATCTTGGATTCAGACCATCTGGAAACAGACCTTGCATTATCATAATTAGCAGCAACCAGCACTGCTCTTATTCTCTTCAGCTTTAATGCCTTGTTTTGATCAATTTGTTTGCCTTTCTTCCAGTCTGGTGGAGTTGGCTTTAGTGAAGGATCATTGAGCATCTTTCTTATTCTGTCACACCCCGAAATATCAGAGCATTGACGTGACTGGACTGGTATCTTCATTGCACAGCGGAAGCAAATAAGCTAAGACTTCTAGAAAACGAATGCCACTAAGTACTCGACTCCACATGGTTCTCCTATTCCAACCGTTCCATAATTTTGAAAAGTAACCTGAGAAAAAAACATGCGAAAAATCAACATAATGTTGAGCGAGTTCATAGTTTGTTTGTAAAAGATTTGAATAAATCTTTTGAATAACCGGTTTGTGAAATATTATTGAGAAAACGAATTTAAAAATCATTTTCTTGTCAAGTTATATGGAAACTTTGTATTTGTAAACGCATTATGTTCGTAGAACCATGAATTTGTAGACTCTTGTATTTGTAAAGTTTGTATAACCGTTAATGCCCACCCTGACTTTGACTTCATGCCCGCATAATCCTATGCTTTGAATTTGTATAAAACATGGTATGTAATTTGTAAAACCCCGGTATGAAAGCAACAAGGAAAAACAGATCACCAATGGTTTGCAAGGCCATTGATATGTGTGAAATGGTGCAGGAAAACTCAAACCTAGCGGAATTTTGCCACGACATTAGTATGTGGACATAGTCACCACATGGGCCACCCTGGTCCTCATGGGTGTGGGCTCACTACACCCAAATAGATCTATCACTCATGTCCCTCGGTCCTACGACGAGGATTAATGGCCTTAAGTGTTATACCCACCTTTCACATGATCAAGCAGTAACCCTCCTTAGCTAACCATACCATGTATAAAAATGTTTGTAAATAATTGTAACATGTATTTCACCCCCGAAGTTATAAAACTGAAAACAATTAAAAGAAAAGGGGGACATGAACTCACTGGGTGTCCCATTCCTCAAACGCAGACCAACCCAGTCCCAACATTATAACTAGACGATCCCATCCCTAGTCCTGAAAATCACTCACATTTCGATAATACGCATTTGTTTTGTAAAAACCAGTATATTTAGTATAAATCATTCATTAGCCGTTTGAGTTCCTTGAAATCCATTCGTAACATGGTTTAGAAATGAGTTTTCGTTTATCGAGAAATTGTTTACTTTTGCAAAACTTGCATGTCTTTCCACCCCCGAAAACATTTATAAAAATGTAAAACCGTAAAAAGTGGGGGTTATGAACTCACCTGAATTGCCTTGTGCAAAGCTAGCTAATTACGACTTCGTGATGTCGTTTCCAAGACGAGACTTGCCAGCGTGCATTCTACAATATTCCTAACACGGAATATCTTATAAGTTTCTACATAAACGCAGTAACTAAACTACGTGCCACCGAGCTCTACCGAATCGTTAACCGAACGATTTAACTTGAAGAAAACGAGGAAGTTGTATTGGTTAAGTTTCGTCTAATGTCGGTAATAGTTCGCTAAGTCTTTGAAAAACACTTAGTTCTCGTGAGATTTAAAATATATAAATATTTATATAAAAATATATAAATATTTCAGTAGCATCTCGTTAGTCGTCTTGAGTAGTCGTTGTGTATGTAACAAATATTTGTATGAAAGTAATATATAATAAACTTGTATTATATATATTGTGTCTTGTATATATTTGCCAAAATATACGCATAAGCTGTTTCGGCGTTTGAAATAAAAATAAAAAAGATTATATTTATTTTACAAAAGTATCATCGAGTTGTTTGTGTTTGAAAATAAATATATAATTATATTTATTTTTCTAAATGGATACGAGTCGCTTGATGTTTGAAGTAAACATAAAACTATGTTTATTTCTATAAAAGAATTCGTTATCGTTTGATACTTGAAATAAGCGTATAAACCATGTTTATTTTATAAAAATGAATTCGTGTTGTTTGATATTTAGAATAAATATAAAAACTATCTTTATTTTATAAAACGAAGGCATGTTCGGCGTTTGAAACAATATAAATAATTATATTGATTTTATAAAAGATTTGTCAAACTTTCGAAGTTTAAAATAAATACAATAACTATATTTAGTCATTGTAAATAATTCCGAATCGTTGTTTTGTTTAAAACAATCGTGATAAACACATTTGTCTTGTAGTTTAATTCGAATACGTAAAGTTCGCTTTATTATATAAAATACATTTTGTTTTCGGATTTTTCTCGAAAAACGGGCAGAGTTTCTTCTGTTTTTGGACGCCCCCGATAACACAAGTTGTCGTTATTTTTCAAAATTCAACAATATATCAAACAATGTATATGTATGAGCAAGTTATATAAACAATATAGTAAGTAAATCCAAGTAAACTTTAACTAGTAGTTCGTCGATTTATTCGGTTTGAGCTCGTTTTCGTGTGATCGTAACATTAAAAATAAACACTATAATGAAATTATGTCTTTAAACCATTACCAAAATTCTCGTGTCGTAACGCTAAAAAGGTTGACTGAGTTGACCAGTTTTGAGCGAGTTGACCAATTGACCGAGTCAACCAGGTTAACTTGCGTTGACTGAGTCGACCGAGTTAACTCGGTTGACCAAGTCGACCCAAACCACATCTGAAGTTGACCAATCTGACTGAACCGAACCCGATCTGAGCTGAGACCCAAATCTGTCCAAAACAGAACCCGAACCAAAACTTGAACCACAACAGAATCTACATACGAACCGAACAAAACAAAACCCGAAACTCGAACCTGCTGTACCACCATCTGAACCTGGCTCACTTTAACCTGAAGCACGACTTGAACCACTGTTGAGAGTTGACTTGAAAAACCCAAAAACTAATCTAAAGTGCACCTACAACCGAACCGAACCAAGCCGAGCCCGAAATAACACCAACACCACCCTCTTCATCAGCTCAACTTTCACACCACCGTCATCTTCTTCACCGGAGCAATGGCCGGAAACAGAAAGCATCACCAGAACCCCAAAAATCAGAAATGTGCAAACCATAAAAATACTTGAACTGAAGTGAATCGGTACTTACTGGGCCAGTCGGAGATGAAAACATGTCACCTGAGAGTCGTCATCGCCACGGCGGTTCTGCTGTTGTCGCCGTCGGGTGGTCGGAAAACCACCACCATCTTCAACATCAACAACAGCCTCTTCATCATCATCATCATCACCCGTCAAGCAACAGAATCATCGTCATCCTCGTCAACTCCAGCTTCACGACGGCTCCGTCATCTCGATTTCAGTCACCGGAAGGGAAATCGAGGGGGTCGAGGGGTTGTCGTTTCACCGGTGAAAGGAAAGAGGAGGGGGTATGTGTGGCCGGTGAACCGGCTCCTCCTCGGAGCCGTCGGACAGTCATCGAGAGAAGGAGGGTGAATAGAGTTGTGTGTTGTGTTTGATTGAACTTAGGATGAAGGAGATGAGGTTCCTTCATTTTATTTGTGTGTGTAAGCAGTATATAGAAAAAATCAGGCATGGATCTTATAGATGGTAGATGTCTCAACTTTTGAGACAAGATCTTGTAAAGATATTGTAGAGATTTTGAGCAGATTTTCAAGGCAAAGATCTTCAAGGAAATCTTGTAGAGATCTTGTATAGATCTTCAAGCAAACCAATATACAGTTTGGTTGTGTGTATGTGTGTTTGTCTGAGGTTTCCCAAATGAGGGATAGGGTACACTAAGGTATATATATATATATATATATATATATATATATATATATACTTAGAGTTTTAGTTAGTGGGCTTGGGCCCAAGGCCCACAAACCCAATCCCCGAGTTTAAGTGACCCGTAATTTCTACGAGATCCGATATCGCAACCCAGTCTCCATAAGTGTCGAAATAATAAAATTTTAAAATTAAAAGGCGTATAATAGTGGCGTTTGTCGTGTGACGCGTTCGTTCGTCGATTACGGTAATAATCGCGAAAAATTATATCGTTGCTGTCTTTAATCTGTTTTTCGATCCAGTTTCGATTGTAGTTACCAAAATTTTATTACGGAGCTAAATATAGCGTAAAATGTAAGTTTTGAAGGTGACAGGCGTCTCCGTCGCTTCCGTTTCGTCACCGATGTGTTTCCTACCATCGCGTTTTTAGTCCCCGTTTGCATTTGTGTCGCACGGAAGCCCAATAAATTCAAAAAAATTAATTTCATAAGCATAAAATTTCCGTGTAACATTCGTACTTTTCGGCGTTGTCAGTATTTTGTACGGTATCAGCTCGTTGTCTTTTGATGCTCCGCAGATTCCGCCCGAATCTTCACACGCATACTGTAAAGTTGGATAAACGTTCCTAGGCATTCCAAAGGCCTAATTAAGTTAATTTGTGCTGTAAACACTATTTATTATCACGTGAATCACATGTTAATCACATAATTAATAGCCGTAAATCACCGGTTGTCACATTCTCCCCCTGTTAATGAAATTTCGTCCTCGAAATTTAGACTACGTTAACTCCTTAGAGTTACGTTATGTGTAGGTAAATATGAATAGTATCAAAGTGGAAGACCAGGAAATCAAATCAAGACTCATTCGAGTTATGTGAATTCAAGGACGTACCTCAACAATAAGAGCCCAACGGTTAATAAGAATATGTTTCAGAAATTGATGTCAAAGGAAAGAAGACGTATAGATACAGTCACTAGTGTGACTAAGTTAACAGGAGTCCAACAAAGAACAGGAACTTCGACCAATTGAACTCCGTATGAACGTTCACAATATGTAAATGAGTTCCAGAAGCAATAACATCCACTAGATGAACCTAGAATCAACGATCTCAAATGTAATAGTTTGCATGAAACGCTCGATCGTGATCAGCACAAGCTGCAAGTTATACCGACGCCACAAGGTGTCGTAGAGAATGAAACAATTTCAAATATAGCGGTGATTGAACAAGTATCACCTGTGTTTTGCATGAAACGCTCGATCATGATTAGCCTAAGCTACAAGTTTATACCGACACCACAAGGTGTCGTAGTGATTTAAATAATTCAATAATAGCGGTGATCAAGCAATCTCACCGTGTTTGAAATCAATTGAAAACGCAATGAAGTAAATATGAAAATTTGTTTCTAACCACATCATAGAATTTTTCAATTGAAAATGGAACATCAATGAAATAATGTTTTCGATCGAAGATGAAGGAGCAATGAATATCGCAAAACATTCGATCAATATGAAAGAACCGTAAATAGGTACACCGGAATATAGAAATAAATTTGTGTACCACTGTCTTAACACACGATTGTGTTAAGACTGGTTTAATATGATAATCAAAGCGGATTTAAAGCAAATCAATAAATAAATATTTAAATCCATGCATGAGATGCGTAAACAAATTTAGCGCAAGCTTCAAATTAGTGAAAACACCACCACAAGGTGTCGAAATCAACAAATGACTTAATGGAGTCGTAGACCAAACGAGTCTACTACAACTCGGAACAAATGAAACGCTTGGTAAAACGAATTTTGAATATGATGCTCCCAATACATCATATGATGCTTTGAAATGAATATGTGTAATGGACAAGTTCAAACAATTGAACTTGGTTTCAGCGCAATCCGACAATGAATATATATGTATCAAAAAGGAAATTTCGGCATGGTTACGACGAAAACCATGTATGTAACTTGGAAAGAAAAGAAATTTCAAGAAAATGTGTTGACTTGATAACAAAGGAGCCAACAATTACAATAATGCGGGTCATTCGAATCACAAATCAATAATTAGATTTAGCGAAATAATATTTTAACTTTGATGAAACGCTTATTCGAAACGAAACCACATGCGCAACAAACGATGCATGCGTAACATATGAATTTTCAAGAAATGAAGCAAATGAATATTCACTATACTGAAAGAAATGATCGTGACACAATGACCATTAAGAGGAGTAGAGATACGAAAATCTACTCAGTAAATGTGAAAGTCGAAATTTCAATAAAAGAAATTTGAGGACTTTACCTGGGGTTTTGTGTGATGATTGGTTGTTAGGTGACATTACCATGGAATGTCGAACATATCGTACTCGTCATTAATGTGAAAGGGGGAATACCAAGACACGCGTCTTTTCCTTAGCATGACTCGTGTCGTTGCAGGACCGCGTGCCAAACCGCCGCTTCCTGATCTATAGTTTTCGCGCTGACAGGATTAGCATCATCGCTGAAATGCTCCACAGTGTCTTCTCGGTGACTTCACCTTGAAGGTCGTATGTGACGTACTTCAACCTCCTTTCCTGTATAACTTAAGTTTCACGTATACCTATGCACTAGCTTTTTGTTCCGCGTAGAATGTGATGTACTCCGACATCTGTTGACGTAAAATTTGAGTTTCATGTATTCTCGTGCACTAGCGTTTTGTTATGCGTATGCTGCCTGCTCGGGAACTTAAAATATCATAGACAATATGGATAATAGTGTGTGCCCGAGTTAACAATCGCGGTTCCAACGTGGAGACCTTTAATAAACTTCGACATAAGTTTTCGAAGGTCCTAAATGCATGTTTTCTATTCTCTCAGAGTTTTGGTTCTATGTGTATTTGTTTTTGTGTACCGTGTATAAAACACCACAATAGCGTATGTTTGAAAACAAAATTTTGACTGTTTGTTTTTCGGCAACGGTTGGAGACCATATTCGAGTTTTAGGCGTTCTGTATGTACTCAAAGTCTTAATAGTCTAAGTCCGAGATAAAGGTGAGGTTAGAGCCTAGGTATCTCTACTTAAAACCCTATTCGCTGTAACCTATAGCTCTGATACCAATCTGTCACACCCCGAAATATCAGAGCATTGGCGTGTCTGGACTGGTATCTTCATTGCACAACGGAAGCAAATAAGCTAAGACTTCTATAAAATGAACGCCACTAAGTACTCGACTCCACAAGGTTCTCCTATTCCAACCGTTCCATAATTTTGAAAAGTAACCTGAGAAAAAAACATGCGAAAAATCAACATAATGTTGAGCGAGTTCATAGTTTGTTTGTAAAAGATCTGAATAAATCTTTTGAATAACCGGTTTGTGAAATATTATTGAGAAAACGAATTTAAAAATCATTTTCTTGTCAAGTTATATGGAAACTTTGTATTTGTAAACGCATTATGTTCGTAGAACCATGTATTTGTAGACTCTTGTATTTGTAAAGTTTGTATAACCGTCAATGCCCACCCTGACTTTGACTTCATGCCTGCATAATCCTATGCTTTGAATTTGTATAAAACATGGTATGTAATTTGTAAAACCCCGGTATGAAAGCAACAAGGAAAAACAGATCACCAATGGTTAGCAAGGCCATTGATATGTGTGAAATGGTGCAGGAAAACTCAAACCTAGCGGAATTTTGCCACGGCAATAGTATGTGGACATAGTCACCACATGGGCCACCTTGGTCCTCATGGGTGTGGGCTCGCTACACCCAAATAGATCTATCACTCATGTCCCTCGGTCCTACGACGAGGATTAATGTCCTTAAGTGTTATACCCACCTTTCTCATGATCAAGCAGTAACCCTCCTTAGCTAACCATACCATGTATAAAAACGTTTGTAAATAACTGTAACATGTATTTCACCCCCGAAGTTATAAAACTGAAAACAGTTAAAAGAAAAGGGGGACATGAACTCACTGGGTGTCCCATTCCTCAAACGCAGACCAACCTAGTCCCAATATTATAACTAGACGATCCCATCCCTAGTCCTGAAAATCATTCACATTTCGATAATACACATTTGATTTGTAAAAACCAGTATATTTAGTATAAATCATTCGTAAGCCGTTTGAGTTCCTTGAAATCCATTCGTAACATGGTTTAGAAATAAGTTTTCGTTTATTGAGAAATTGTTTACTTTTGCAAAACTTGCATGTCTTTCCACCCCCGAAAACTTTTATAAAAATGTAAAACCGTAAAAAGTGGGGGTTATGAACTCACCTGAATTGCCTTGTGCAAAGCTAGCTAATTACGACTTCGTGATGTCGTTTCCAAGACGAGACTTGCTAGCGTGCATTCTACAATATTCATAACACAGAATATCTTATAAGTTTCTAAATAAACGCAGTAACTAAACTACGTGTCACCGAGCTCTACCGAATCGTTAACCGAACGATTTAACTTGAAGGAAACGAGGAAGTTGTATTGGTTAAGTTTCATCTAATGTCGGTAATAGTTCGCTAAGTCTTTGAAAAACACTTAGTTCTCGTGAGATTTAAAATATATAAATATTTATATAAAAATATATAAATATTTCGGTAGCATCTCGTTAGTCGTCTTGAGAAGCCGTTGTGTATGTAACAAATATTTTTATGAAAGTAATATATAATAAACTTGTATTATATATTTGCGTCTTGTATATATTTGCCAAAATATACGCATATGCTGTTTCGGCGTTTGAAATAAAAATAAAAAATATTATATTTATTTTACAAAAGTATCATCGAGTTGTTTGTGTTTGAAAATAAATATATAATTATATTTATTTTTATAAGATTCGCTTGACGTTTGAAGTAAACATAAAACTGTGTCTATTTCTATAAAAGAATTTGTTATCGTTTGATACTTGAAATAAGCGTATAAACCATGTTTATTTTATAAAAACGAATTTGTGTTGTTTGATATTTGGAATAAATATAAAAACTATATTTATTTTATAAAACGAAGGCATGTTCGCCGTTTGAAACAATATAAATAATTATATTGATTTTATAAAAGATTTGTCGAACTTTCGAAGTTTAAAATAAATACAATAACTATATTTAGTCGTTGTAAATAATTCCGAATCGTCGTTTTGTTTAAAACAACCGTGATAAACACATTTGTCTTGTAGTTTAATTCGAATACGTAAAGTTCGCTTTATTATAAAAAATACATTTTGTTTTCGGATTTTTCTCGAAAAACGGGCAGAGTTTCCTCTGTTTTTGGACGCCCCCGACAACACAAGTTTTCGTTATTTTTCAAAATTCAACAATATATCAAACAATGTATATGAATGAGCAAGTTATATAAACAATATAGTAAGTAAATCCAAGTAAACTTTAACTAGTAGTTCGTCGATTTATTCAGTTCGAGCTCGTTTTCGTGTGATCGTAACATTAAAAATAAACACTATAATGAAATTACGTCTTTAAACCATTACCAAAATTCTCGTGTCGAAACGCTAAATGGGTTGACTAAGTTGACCAGTTTTAAGCGAGTTGACCAATTAACCGAGTCAACCGGGTTAACTTGCGTTGACTGAGTGGACCGAGTTAACTCGGTTGACCGAGTTGACCCGAACCACGTCTGAAGTTGACCAATCTGACCGAACCGAACCCGATCTGAGCTGAGACCCAAATCTGTCCAAAACAGGACCCGAACCAAAACTTGAACCACAACAGAATCTACATATGAACCGAACAAAACAAAACCCGAAACTCGAACCTGCTGTACCACCATCTGAACTTGGCTCACTTTAACCTGAAGCACGACTTGAACCACTATTGAGAGTTGACTCGAAAAACCCGAAAACTAATCTGAAGTGCACTTACACTCGAACCGAACCAAGCCGAGCCCGAAATAACACCAACACCACCCTCTTCATCAGCTCAACTTTAACACCACCGTCATCTTCTTCACCGGAGCAATGGCCAGAAAAAGAAAACATCACCGGAACCCCAAAAATCAGAAATGTGCAACCATAAAACTACTTGAACTGAAGTGAATCGGTACTTACTGGGCCAGTCGGAGATAAAAACGTGGCACCTGAGAGTCGTCATCGCCACGGCAGTTCTGCTGTCGTCGCCGTCGAGTGGTTGGAAAACCACCACCATCTTCAACATCAACAACAGCCTCTTCATCATCATCATCACCCGTCAAGCAACAGAATCATCGTCATCCTCTTCAACTCCAGCTTCACGACGGCTCCGTCATCTCGATTTCAGTCACCGGAAGGGAAATCGAGGGGGTCGAGGGGTTGTCGTTTCACTGATGAAAGGAAAGAGGAGGGGGTATGCGTGGCCGGTGAACCGGCGCCGGCTCCTCCTCGGAGCCGTCGGACAGTCATCGAGAGAAGGAGGATGAATAGAGCTGTGTGTTGTGTTTGATTGAACTTAGGATGAAGGAGATGAGGTTCCTTCATTTTATTTGTGTGTGTAAGCAGTATATAGATAAAATCAGGCATGGATCTTATAGATGGTAGATGTCTCAACTTTTGAGACAAGATCTTGTAAAGATCTTGTAGAGATTTTGAGCATATTTTCAAGGCAAAGATCTTCAGGGAAATCTTGTAGAGATCTTGTATAGATCTTCAAGCAAACCAATATACAGTTTGGTTATGTGTATGTATGTTTGTCTGAGGTTTCCCAAATGAGGGATAGGGTACACTAAGGTATATATATATATATATATACTTAGAGTTTTAGTTAATGGGCTTGGGCCCAAGGCCCACAAACCCAATCCCCGAGTTTAAGTGACCCGTAATTTCTACCAGACCCGATATCGCAACCCAATTTCTATAAGTGTCGAAAGAATAAAATTTTAAAATTAAAAGGCGTATAATAGTGGCGTTTGTCGTGTGACGCGTTCGTTCGTCGATTACGGTAATAATCGCGAAAAATTATATCGTTGCTGTCTTTAATCCGTTTTTCGATTTGGTTTTGACTGTAGTTACCAATATTTTATTACGGAGCTAAATATAGCGTAAAATGTAAGTTTCGAAGGTGACAGGCGTCTCCGTCGCTTCCGTTTCGTCACCGATGCGTTTCCTACCATCGCGTTTTTAGTCCACGTTTGCATTTGTGTCGCACGGAAGCCCAATAAATTCACAAAAATAATTTCATAAGCATAAAATTTTCGTGTAACATTCATACTTGTCAGCGTTGTCAGTATTTTGTACGGTATCAGCTCGTTGTCGTTTGATGTTTCGCAGATTCCACGCGAATCTTCACACGCGTACTGTAAAGTCGGATAAACGTTCCTAGGCATTCCAAAGGCCTAATTAAGTTAATTTGTGTTGTAAACACCATTTATTGTCGCGTTAATCACCCGTTAATCACGTAATTAAGAGCCGTAAATCACCGGTTGTCACATATTATTTCTATTTCTTCATTGATAGAATCTGATGATCAGTCTTTAAATTGTGCTCTGGTTATCTTGTATGGTTTGTGTGTCATGATATGTTCAATGTAATCCTACTTTAGTTCCCTATCAAGCTCAGCATTGATTGGCTTCTCTGACATAGACTTGCTCAGATCCTTGGCATAATCTTCAATCTTGCTAACTTTGCTAAGTTCATGTGACTGGACACCCTGAGCAGTCCTATCATCCAACCCTTTACACTTCTCCTTTCCAATATAGTCAGCCTATCTACCTTGTAGCTTCAAGTACTCATCCAAGTTTCTAGGCTTTCTATAAACAAGGAGAGATGGGAAGGTAAGTTGTGATGTATCCTCTGTGATATAAAATGATTCAATTTCTCCTTTGATTACATGAATCTCAAGGGGATACTGAGCAGCCAGTGAGATGATTGATGGTTCTGATACAATGGGTGGAAGTGAAGTGGATTTAAATGGAAATGATGAGAGTGGTGATGGTTCTTGAATGGGGGCAGATGATAAGGAGACTGGTGGTTGAATCTCCTCATCATATTCTTGCACAACAAAAGTTTTTCTTTTGCATGTGAATTTGAGTTTAGGTGATGGCGGGCTTAATGGAATTCTTGGTGGTGTGGGCAGTGGTTCAGTTGTTGGTGGTGTGGAAAAAATGATCATATCAGTGGTTTGGGTAACATCTGCTGATACAACAGTTGTACCGGCAGTGGTTTGTGGAACTTCTACTGAGATATCTGTTGTACCAGCATCTGTTGGGTGTATTGGTGATAGTGCTGGTGATGGTTTCTTTTGCTTTTTGAGTGGTGATTTTTAATGGTGAAAGTTTGGTATTGGGTTTAGCAGAGGATACAGTTTTGGTAGGTCCAGCAGAGGTTTTAGGAGGGGTGATATTTGGTTGTCTAACATTTCTTGTAGACTTCCTCCTTTTTGAAGTGCCAATATTCTCCTTTTTCATCTACTCAACATGTTCTTGCTCAATTAGGCTGGAAGCTTTGGCTTCTTTTGTATATTGCTTCATCTGCTTTACCAAGGTAATCTCTTCAACCTTCTTATTAAGGGTCTCATCAATCCATTTTTGCTTTCTAGCATTTGAGGCCTTTGCAAAAAAATTTATTGAAGCAGACTCTAGCTTTTGCTGTTGCACCTTTGGTTTTGCTTGTGAAGAAGGCTGCAACTTTCTCAACTTATCATTCTCCCCCTTTTTGGCATCATCCACATCTTCATCTTGAGGGACTGTTGCAGGGGCAGAGACAATAGTTTTGACCAAATTGTTAGTGCAGTATGTCTATCGCCTCCGTCATCTCAAGTCGTAGCAGAAACAATTTAATTCTAGGCTTATTTTGTAATATCTTGTGACTAAAAGGCAAGGTGGCATAATTGTAAATAAGGAGAACCTCCTTATATCCTTGGCCTATAAATAGAAGTCTTAGGGCTTAGATTAGAGACTTTTGGAGACTTTTGTAACATTTGTCATTTGAGGAGCTTTGGAGATATAGACCTAGAGAGAGAAAGTCTAGAGAGAGAAAGCTCGTTGTACGTGATTCGGGTGCTGTACGATTTCAGATCATTGAATAGAATCACAAATTATATTACGTTCTCGTGTGTTCGGTCACGTTCGTGTACGGATTCCGCACGTCACACGTTCGGTTCGCAATCGTTTCGGAGTCAAAACCGGTCCTAACAAGTGGTATCAGAGTAGGAGCTCGATTGCACGGATCAAGCACACTGATTCGCACCGAAAAACATCAGATTCAGAGTCAATTTCATCCAGATTTGTCAAAATTTCTTCACTTTTTCATATCTTCACATTTCTAATTGAAAACGCAAAATTAAACGGGTTTTTACGGTTAAAATCGGCTAATTTTTTGATATGTTGTGAGAAACACTTGAACTACAAGCCTACAAAGTTTCAGATCCTAATTCTAAGCCATTTGTGAGAAATCTAAATTTTTGTGCTCGTTAAACGTGAACATGCTAACTGTTGGTGTTCTTGGTATTCACCGGTCGGATGGCTAATCTGACCAGATGACCTATCCGACTCAAATTCATTCATTGCAATTCATTTAAAAGTTGTTTGACCTGTTGACTTACCACCTGGTCGGATAGATTTACCATTCATTAAAGTTGTTTATCTTGTTGACTGCCTATCCGATCAGACAAGTTGCCCGAACGGACAACAATCCTTGTCATTGTATCTTATCTGACCGACTCACTTTAGTCAACATTATCAGCTTTTGTTAGTCAACATCTCTGCAATGCATGTGAAACATTAAAAGCAATCGGTGTACAAGTGACTTAAATTCATCATTACATCAGACCCACATCTTATCGGCCCAATCATATTCTTTAGCACTTGAAGTTGTCGGAAATTTGAATTAAATAAGTGCATGTGATAATTGTCTGTTTGCATGAGAATTGTTAAGAAATTTGGCAGCTACTGAATTCATTGATAAATTGCATGTGCTTTGATTATTGACGACCATATCACCTTAACTGTGTTCTGACAATTGCATGTGATCTTGAATAAAGTAATCTGATCATGATACAAGCATTTATTAATTGTATGTTTGCATGTGCTTTGATTGATATTCATAATACTTTGTGGTGTTCATCGGTCGGACAACTCACCCGAACGGACAACATATTTGTCGTTTAGTGCCATACATTGAGAAGTAATCCGGTCGGACAACTCACTCGAGGTCAAAAAAGTCAACAAGTAATCCGGTCGGACAACTCACTCATATCATTTGTGCTACTCGGTCGGATAGCTTTTAATCCCATCCGGTCGAACAACTTTAATTCTCATCCGGTCGGACAACAATTCCCACCCGAACGGACAGCAACCTCACCCGTTCGGACAGCATACCCACCCGATCGGACATCGTTGTCACCCGATTATTGTCATTATTGACTTTTGTTGACTCGTTCGGATACTAGTTATTTGATAGTAATTGAACTAATCTTGTTTGTTTATATTCAGGTGATTCGAGAAGTTCATATCATGGCTGAAATCAAGGTGAAAACCAGAGAAGAGATTCTGAGTGAGAAAACATACAGAGAAAGCAACATTGCTGGAAACAGAATTAATGAAATGCAAGAAGAGTATGAAAATGCTGTAAGAAATAAAAGATGGGACAAGAAGCAAGAGTGCTATGTCAATAGAGATGGTGAACCCGTTGTTCCCAAGAGGGACATAATTTTTGATGATGTTCTTTTAGTAATTCCTCTATCCATCGAATATTATTCAATTGCTCCAAAAGATAAAACATATGCGAAAAGGCTGGATAAAATCATAAGAGATGCCATGACATCAAGTTTGAGGAAAAGGGATGAAGAAAGAATGAAGAAGAATGTTGAGAATTTGGTTGATAATTTGAAGAAGGTCGCTAAGGAAGTCAAAGTCGAAACTGTGAGAGTTGAGGATGTGAAGATAGAAGAGGAAGGGAAGGTGATAAATGAAGAAGCTGTGGAAAAAGCTGTTATTGAAGAACAGCAGGTTGAGAAAGAAAAGAAGAAAGAAAAAGAAGAAGTGAAGATAGAGAGGTTGAATGCTGATGTTGGTGTTGGTGTTGATGCTAGTGATGAGAAGAAGAGTGAAGCTGATCAGAAGCAGACGGAAGCAAACACCGAAGTGCCAATCACTGAGGTAAAATCTGATTCTGAAATCTTAAAAACTGTTGAACAATGCAAGAAATGCATGGAAACGTGCAGTGCTTGTACTGAAAAAGATGAAAAATTCAGAACAAGAGATCTTGAATTCAATAAAATCGAAGAAGTTTTCAAAAATAAATGCAAAGAAATGTTAGAAAATGAAAAGGTTTTGAAAGATAATGACGAAAAACTTTCAGAAAAATGTAAAAAATTAGAAAAAGAAAATGAAGTTTTGAAAGAAAATGTTTTGAAAAGGACATAAGAATGTGATAAAAAAGAGAATGCTTTTCAAGAAATGAAAAAGGAATATGATTCAATAAAATTGGCTTATCACATTACAAAAGAGTCATATGAAAATGTGAAAAGTCAAATGAAACTTGTTCAATCGAGATTGAAATACTGTTCTGAAACAACTGATACGCTTAAGCAACAGTATTCGATAAAGCAACAAGTTGTCAATTCTTACATTGAGGATGTTGCTAAGCTAAAACCGGATGGTAAAGATTCTGAGCAAAACAAGAAAGGTATTGGCTCAGAGTTTCATCAAGTTCCACCACCGGAAAAGTTCGCATTTTATGATGATGTGAAGGTCGAAAAAGCTTTCAACATGGTAGATCAATTGCCAGATAACATTGACGTAACCTACTCCAAATCTGATGATTCAAGTGATTCAGAGGTGGTAGGTAAGGTCGTTGAAAGTGTGTTGAAAGAAGAGTCGGTTGAAACAGGTAAATCTGAATCACATGATGGAAATGAAGGTAGTTTTCATGAATAATATCTGAAAAACTCAAAATCCGAGAAAAATTTGAATGATGATTCAAAAGGATTGGTTTATACCATGATTGGATCAGACAAATTATTCTTAGATATTGTATTCCCGATTCAGAATGTGGTTTCAGACAAAATTGACAAAGTTTTCAAGATGGTTGAGATTGAAAAGTCTGAGATTCCAAAGTTTGCTGGAAAGTGTCACAAAACTTTTTATAACAAACCTGGTTACAAGAAGAAAAACATGAAGGCTGGGTTGGATTATAAAAAGAAACAGGATTGGAAGAAAAATGAAACGCCAAATTTTCAGACAAAAATAAGTTTTGTTCACGGAACAAGTTTCGAAGAAGAGAAAGAACTCCAATTTAGACGACAGTCTAATGAAGAGTTCTATGCTCAGAAAAAGAAACAACAACATGTTAAAGATGTGTCCAAGAGAACATGTTTCAAATGTGATCAATCTGGACATCTTGCTCGTAAGTGTCCAAATCTGAAACCTGTTAGTGTTGAAACGAAAACGAAGTCTGATGTTGTGAATCAGAAGTCAACCAAGTTTAATTCAAAGCAAACTTGGAAGCCGAAAATGTCAAAGGCTGACTCACAACAAACCTGGAAATCAGAGACACCCAGACTTAGAACAACACAAAGTTGGAAAACAACAGTTGATACAACAAAACAAAACCAGTTTTGGAAACCAAAAGTTGTTCATAATCAAAATGTTCAAAAAGAGTCACATTTTTACAAAAGAGGTACTCAAACATGGTCTGTTAAGAAACAAATGACTTCGGTAGATGATGCTAAAACTGAAAAAGTCTTTGTACAAAATGACAAAGATTTTCCAATGTTGAATGAAGCATATTGTGTTGAAATGCCTAAGGTCAAGCAGACCTGGGCTAAATTGTTCAAGTAATTGAATAGTTTGAATATGCAGGTGCTTACGAAGAAAATGGAATGTCAACAAGAAGAATGTCGGAGCAGCCGGGCACGAAAAGAAGAGGCTGCGGGTCCCTGCAATTGAAACAGGGAGTTTGTTTGATTTCTGTATATAGATAAACGATATTTCAAAAACCCTAAAAATTGAAAATTTTTAAAAACCAAAAATATGTTTTTATTTTGTCAAAAATTTGAAAATTAAAAATATGTTTGTTTTTAAATTTGTCAAAAATTAAAAAAAAATATGTTACGTGAATACGCCGAAACCCTCACGGCTGAACAAACATGATTACATTCACAAGATTGAAAAACGGTTTTCAAACTGTCGAAAATCAATGGGTTGTAAATCATGGGGGTACATTATATTTTCTGCAAAACAGTGCAACAAAAGCAGAAAATGGATGGCGAGACAAATCTATCTACATCGGTTATCAAATTTTCTTTAAATGTTTTGAATTTTAAGGGGAGTAAAAAATTTCAGAAAATACAAAAACATTTGAAAATTTGAAAAAGCCAAAAACATGATAGAATTCAAAAATGAGTTTCTGTGTAAAAAGAGGAAATGATAGTACATCAGTAGACAATCACAGTACGCTAAAGAAATGGAAAGTAAAATGTGATAAACGGTCTCACTGATGATATGCCAGTAGGTTTTTACACGCTTAGTAGATTGTTTTTGAGATATAAATCTAAATATCATACTTACTTATCTCGTGGGGAACATCTCTCGGATATATGGGTAACCCCCGAAATCTTGTTTGAAAGACCCCTCTTTCTGAGATACTAGGTCTTTATGCTTAGTGATATCTGGGGTATTATCCCGGGACTTCTGATTTTGCGGAAGCAATGGTCTAGTCCCCGTATAATACTTTTCGCTTGCTTGAAATAAAAGCACCACCCTCAGCATAAAAAATGATGAAACATTGCAAAATGCTAATCATGTGTTGTTGAAGAAAAGATTCTCTAAAGGGAACACACCTAAAAGTCGAACCATCATCTCTCTGATTTTGCGGAAGCAATAGCCTGAGCTCTCATGGTCTCGCATTTAACCCTTTACAGATATCATCTAGGTATACTCACTTGTAAGACTGGATATTGGGATCTGGATACGGGTGTATATTCTGAGGTGGGACACGCGAATAAGTTAAGTCCTTAAATGCACTAATCTCGTATCTCGAATCAGTTGAACTTTGTGTGAAAATTTAAGTGGATCAGTATACTGACAATCTAAGTGAATCATTTAGAACTTAAAGTGTTTAAAGCTCAACGGTACTAGTGATTTGTCATAAACTGATATGATCCTCTGACACGAACTCAAACAAAAATATTGTCTGTAAATATGTTTGTAAATATTTCTTTATTGCTTTATGTTTCAGAAAAATACAAAAAGATTTTGATTGCTACTTTATTTTCGACAACCGATGTATGAATGCTGAGTTTCAAAATCTAAGTATGCTGATTGTGTTTCTAAAAATAAAACAAGTTCATTAATTTGAAACTTGAAGTTTTTAAATCAAAAACAGTTTGTGATATCTCCAAGGTCATTAAATTGGACTTGGATGATTTACTGTGAGGGATTTGGATGCTTAAATTGTTAAAATCTGTTGTAAAGAGCCAGTTTTTGATCCTGTTCGTTGAAACTGCCAAATCCTTAAAGATTGTTGATAGGGGGGAGAGAATCAAGTATTTTTGGATATATTCTTATTATTATATCTTAAAGCCAGGATCTTGATTTAAAAAGTTTAAAAGAGCCAGGTCACAATTCCTGGATAATTGAATGTTTAAAATGTTTGTACTTATAAACGTTTGAGATTTGCAGATGTTGTACCAGACTACGATCCCGACAGCCGAGTCTAAGGAGGAGTCTGAAGACGAGCTCAACGCAAGAGGAAGCATGGATTCAAGGAGCCAGGTATCTTTCCCGGAAGAGCTTGTAACCGAAAAGCCAGGTGTCGATCCCAAAAGCACGAAAGCTTGACGAAAGGGGGAGCCTGAAGAGTCTACCGAAAAGAGGAGCAGGAGCTGAAGACAGATCCACCGGGATTCTATTCGAGCAAGAGGGAGTCTATGTTTCTAAAGACGTCAAACATTCAAGAAGACTCAGAGAGAGAGAGAGAAAGACAAGACGCTACGAGTTTGACTCAATGTTTGAGATTGACTGCGGCAATATCCAAGGGGGAGTCTGTTAGTGCAGTATGTCTATCGCCTCCGTCATCTCAAGTCGTAGCAGAAACAGTTTAATTCTAGGCTTATTTTGTAATATCTTGTTACTAAAAGGCAAGGTGGCATAATTTTAAATAAGGAGAACCTCCTTATATCCTTGGCCTATAAATAGAAGTCTTAGGGCTTAGATTAGAGACTTTTGGAGACTTTTGCTACATTTGTCATTTGAGGAGCTTTGGAGATCTAGACCTAGAGAGAGAAAATCTAGAGAGAGAAAGCTTGTTGTACGTGATTAAGGTGCTGTACGATTTCAGATCATTGAATAGAATCACAGATTATATTACCTTCTCGTGTGTTCGGTCACGTTCGTGTACGGATTCCGCACGTCACACGTTCGGTTCGCAATCGTTTCGGAGTCAAAACCGGTCCTAACACAAATGTACGCATGTTGGATCTGAGTTTCTTTTTGATTGTATTTTCGTTTGAAATTAAGATGGAAATGAGAGAGTTGTGCAGCGGAATTAAGATGAAAACAAACTTTGCATACAATCAAACGAGAGTAATACTTTAATCAAACATCTTTACACAATGAATCGAAAGATTGAATTTGTTTCAACAACGATTACAATGATTGATGAATGAATGCAAACTCCCCCTCAGCCAGAGCTCAGTAGTTTGTTCGTGCAAAGAAGACGATGTTGTGAAAGAGCTAATAGAACAGTACAAAGTACTGAACTATTTATAGGCACTTGCAAACCACTGAGCATCTTAGCTGACGTCACCATGAAAGTGACATCTAACCTCCTAACAAACTCTAACCTCTGATCTATACAAACTCTGATATACTAACTACTGCTATTACATTTCTTTACATAAAAGACACTTAAACAGCTGCTGCATCCTTCCACTGCTGTGAACCCAGCAGTGCCTGTCCGGATCAGCAGTACTTGACTCAAGGCAGTAGATTGAGTCAGCAGAGCTTTGGTCTTCCATCAGTCTTTGACATTTGTCAGTAGATGCAAAGCAGCAGTTGTAGGTCAGCACTTAGTAAGATCAGCAGATAGGAGGTCAGCAGATATAAAACCACTTTCAAGGGGAGAGATTTGCATGAACTAACTGTAATCGTCTGCTTATTCTGGATCCACTGCTCTGATCCAGTTTTGGCTTTAATTATCTGTTCCTCTGATAGGGTTCAATCCTAACAATCTCCCCCTGGAACAGATAATGCCAAAACTCTTCATTATTTGTGGAATTCTTTATTGCCTCATCAACAGCTCCCTTATCTGACCTTTAAATTGTAATTCAAAGTCTAGGGCATCTGTATCTTCATCATCCCTGCTAAGTGGAAGATCAAGGAGATCCTGCAAATCTTCAAGACTCAGGCCAAGAGCTTGTTCCCTTGATATTTTCTCCACTTCTCCACCAGACCTGAGCAAAGTCAATACGCAGGTCTGTTTGTCAGTTTCCCACTTTTGTATTTTTGAGCCTGGTGGGTTTCTTGGGAGATGTTTATTTGCAGAAGTATTTGGAGAGGCTGGCCTATTCATGACTGGCTGAGCAGTACTTGCAGTTTGATCCAAACCAAGAGTTTCCATGATCATTTTCTTTATACCCTCTTTTCCAAGGTTTTCACCTTCCATTAACTCTTTGATGGTTTCAGCAATCAGCTGTTTCTGTGGCCTTCTTTTGTAGATGGCAGCACCAACTGGAGCTGTGGATCTCCTGATTTGCAGCTTTGATGGTCTTTTTGAAACCGCTGCTTCAGGATAGTCAGGCTTTTGAGAAACTGTGGGATCTTTCTTTCTTAATTGTTCCAACTTTTTGTAAGTAGCCCTGACCACATCTTCTTTCCATCTAGTAACTTGTCTTTTGTTTCCATAATCAGCTGCTACCAGTTCCTCTTTCATTCTCCTCAGCTCTTCCTGTTTGTCAGGTATATTCTTTCTAAACTTTGCCCAGTTAGGAGGAGTATGAGTGACTTTCCTTTTTATCATGTCTTGAATTCGTGCTTCTTCGTTTTCAAGTTCAGGAATAGTCCACTCTTTGTACATGTATCTCTCTCCTTTGTACTTCTTGTGAGCCATGATGCTTTCAATGTAGTCTTTCTTCAGAGTTTCAGCTGCTCTTTCAGAAATTTGTTGACTAACATTTTTTGCAAATTGCTCTAGGGATCTGACTTGTGTGAGCAAATATTGACTTCTCTGTGCAATTTCTTTATCAGATTTCCCTTGTGTGTTTTTCTTTGAGATATCCTCTGCTTGCTTGGCCTTGATTTCCAAATATTCATCAACATTTTTAGGCCAGGGATATCCTTTTATTGATGGCAAACTCCGTTTGGCAGGGTCATCCTCAAAGTAAAAAGATTTTATTTCTTCTCTAACAGCTGCTAATTCAAGAGGAAATTGAACACCTGCAGGAGGTAAGGGCTTGTACATTTTAACTGAAGAGAGAGGAACAGGTTTTGGAATTGTGACAAGTGCTAAAGATTTTGAAGATGTTTGTGGTGGTGAATTGTCATCATCTTTGAAAATTAGTCTTCTCCTTTTTGTAGGAGGGACTGATGATGTTTTGGATGGAACAGTGGTGGTAGATGTAGTGGCAGTGGATTGTGATTGACTAACAGCTGTTGAAACAACTGGTGTTTCAACCACTGTTGTCATTACAACAGATGTTATAACATCTGTTGTCTTCTGCTGTATGTCAGCAGGTGTTGTTTTTGGTGGTGATGATGGTAAAGCAGTGGATGTTGTGTGTGTTGAAGTGGTGTGTGTTGATGGAACAACTGTTTGGCAAGCAGTAGTTTTTGTAACTCCTGTTGCATCAGCTGTTTTGTATGGTGGTTTTTGAGCAGACTTTGAATGTCTGGTTGGAATGGATTTGGGTTGCCTCACTTTTCTAGTAGGCTTCTTCTTTTCCTCAACAGGATTTTCATGATCCTTTGACCCAGAAGTACCCTGATCTGGATGATCCATTCTGTCCACCCTGGCTTTCCTTTTGGCCTCTCTATCCCTTTTTACACTTGCAACTGCTTCTGCTAGTGCATTTGTTGTCACATCAATTTTCTTGCTGCCATCTAGCAAAGGGATCTTTTTGGTCATGTTTGAATTTTCTGGTTCAAGATAGAGACCATCCTCTATACCCTTCTTTTTCCACTCCTTAATTTTCTCCCCCTTTTTGGCATTATCTTTGTGGATTTGATAAATGTAGCGGACTTTTGGAGGAGCATTGCCAGTGGTGTGCAAGATCTGAGTTTTGAGAGCCTTTAAATCAGCCTGAGTGTTCTTGAACCTTGACTCCATTGCATTTCTCAGCTGTTGTACATGTTTTTCATGTTGCTGATCTGCTAATTGTGCTTGTTGTTGGAGAAAAGATTGAAATAGATTCCAGAGCTCATTTGTAGCAGGTGCCCTTTGGGGAGCAGGTGCTTGAGGTGGAACAACAGTTGATTGTACCTTCTGAACTTGTAACACCTGTTGTAGCATATCTTTGAGTTCTGCAACAGAGTTATCAAGCTTTGCAATACGATCCGTCATATTCTGGTACTTTAAACCATCACCCAAGTTAATGGGATCATCTGATTTCCCACTAGTAGTGGTTTTATCAGTGGTAGATGTAGGGAGTATACTCCAAACATTAACCACTGATGCCCCTTTTTCTTGGTACTGGGGTCTTCTTCCTTCAACACTTGACAACCTTTTGATGTTGCCAGTAGGATAAATAAATCCACTGGTGGTTGGCATAGGTGCTATAAAAGGAATTGCCTCCAAGGAAGTCTTATTAATGTAACCACTGTCCAACTGTAAACCTGTAGGTTCAACAGTTGTAGTGGCTGCTTCACTTGGATTACCACCAAAAGTTACTTGTAACTCATGGGGTGTAACCTCCTCAGGTTGTGTTGGTGGGTTAGCAAAGATTGATACATCAGACCCAGTCAGTGGTTGAGGTATATTCTCATTAGTAGGTGATTCAGAAGGACTGGTTAATGCCTGGTTCAAATCAATTGCATCCAACAGTGGTTTTATTGGTGAGGGAATTGTGGATGTGATGATTGGTGTAGAAATAGGATGTGTCCCGGGCATTGGACTGTGGATGATAGAAACGAGTGTTTCCAGAGCATCATGATGTGGAGACCCTATTTGTACAACCTATTCTTTTTTTGAAGAAACAGGAGGAGTTTCGGTTATGGGTTGAGATATTTGTACCAACTGCTGTGAGGAAGTAGCAGCAGTGGTTTCTTGTGACTTTTGTGTTGTCACTGGCAGGTGCTCTGGTATCTCATCCTCCAGAGATGCCTTTTTGATGGTTTTGGGGGGTTTTTGTGTTTTTCTTTTTGTTGGCTTTTTGGTGATTTTAGGTGTGGGTTTCAAAACAGTTGTGCTGCTGCTTTGATCACCTTGAGCAGTGGGCTCAGCAGCAGATACCTGAGGAGCAGTTGTAACTGCTAAAATCTGCTCAGGCACCTCTGCTTGTGTTTTGCAAGGTGCTAACATTCTTGAAAAAGTTTCAGTTGTTAAACTGTTTATTTGAGTAGAATCACCTTGGTTTATTACAGCTAAATCATCCTTACTGAATTTCTTTGAAAAATAGTAACTTAAAAACCTTGGAAACAGTAAGAATGATTTTGTTTCAACATTATTAACCAAATCTTTAAAAATTTCCCGAGAATAGTTAAAATTTTCTCCTTGAAGAATTGCATATCCCAGATTTTGAATCTTTAAAGGGATTTCATTGAAAGAAGTGGTTTTGTTTGAAACACATAGTAGGAGGGTATGAAATAAAAATCTGGTTGCAGACAGAAAATAACCTTTTTCTAAGGTAATTTTCTTCATCATTGTGGCTTCATACCCTCTCTCAATGAAGTCAGTTTGTAACTCGTTTTTAGTGAAAGAAATTTTACCTTCCCGATCACCGAGTTGAAAGACCTATGAAATGGATTGTGGCGTGATTTGGACAACTTTACCCTTTATCGAAGAGTTTATGGTGGTTGCAGTGTCTCCTTGTTTTTCAAGGGTTGCATTTTTCCAGAACTCCCTTTGGGTCGCCAAATAGACTGGTGCATCGGCAGTGAACAAAGTTTTGTACTTTGATTTTGCCATGAGATCAATGATGGAATCGAAAACTTTGGTGGTTCCTGGTTTTGTGAGAAGACCCAGGAGATTGTGAGATGGTTTATGTGGAATTTCAGTGGAGATTGCCTTTTGAGAGGCTGTTTTCGATGATGATTTGGATGAGGGTTTTGAGGATGACTTCGATTTTGTCATTTTGAAGATGAATGATCAAGAAAGTTGTGAAAGATGAGAAGAAAAACTGCTTTGAGAAGAGAATTTTTAAGAATTCAATTCGACAGTAAAACCCTGTTTTGGTGGTGAGTGGGGGATTTTATAGGGAAGAAAGTGAATGCTGAGGTGGCAGCCGTTACAAAAGGTCTGACCAATATGTACTGCCCACGTGACAACCCCTGTTGAAAGTGAAGGACAGTACTTGTGTGATAGGGACAGATGAAGGCAGTGGTATGAAGGCAGTGGATGATTTTCACTATCAGTGGATAGCATATCAGTGGATAAGACACTGCTTTTGAACAACAGAGTTTATCAAAGTAATGAGAGAGCAGGGGTTGACTTTCAGCAGTGGACAGACTTTTGAAGAAAGCAGACTTTTGAACAATAAGTGGTTAATGGCAGACTTTTAAGGATTTTAATGAAAAATTTTCATTTTTAGCTATTTTTAAGGATGGAGTTTTGATTTTCTGAAAACATTTTGTTGCTTTTATTCATAGAAAAAAAAGGTGTTGCTTGTTATTCCATGTTCAGCATTCCAATTCTAGAGACCAAGCTTTCAAAAGTGGCTGTATCAAGTGCTTTTGTGAGCACATCAGCCAGCTGGTCTTTAGTTGGGACATGATGCAGAGAAATCAAACCTTTTTTATAGCAATCCCTCACAAAGTGATGTCTGATGTCGATGTGTTTGGTGGTTGAATGGGAAACTGGATTTTTGATGATATTTTCTGCTGCCTGACTGTCCAACATGAGTGGTGTCTTCAAGGCAGTGATACCAAAATCCAGTAACTGATTTTGAAGCCACAGGAGTTGGGCTGTACAGCTTGCAGCAGCAATGTATTCAGCTTCAGCAGTGGATATTGAAACAGCTGCTTGCTTTTTGCTTTGCCATGAGACTAAGCAATCACCTAGAAACTAGCACCCTCCTGATGTGGACTTCCTTGTGGTGTGACATCCAGCAAAGTCACTGTCTGAGAAACCTGAAAGCTTGATGTTCCCATTAGCTGGATACCAGATACCAAGTGTGGGAGCACCTTTTATGTATCTGAAGATCATTTTTACAGCAATGAGATTTGATTTTCTGGGAGCTGATTGACTTCTTGCACAGACACATGTTGCAAACATGATGTCTGGTCTAGATGCAGTTAGGTACAATAAAGACCCAATCATGCTTCTATAAAGTGTTTGGTCAATCAGCTCATCCTTTTCATCAGACATGACCAGCTTATTTGTTGCCATGGGTGTGCTGCATGGTTTACAATCATTCATATCAAATATGGTTAAAAGTTCTTTAGCATATTTGCTTTGATGAATGAAAGTTCCATTTTGCAATTGCTGTACTTGGAGACCAAGAAAGCATTGCAGCTTACCCATAGCACTCATTTCAAACTCAGCTGTCATGAGTTCTCTAAACTCTTCACACATTGAGTTACATGTGCTTCCAAAAATAATGTCATCCACATAAATCTGGACAATCATTAAATCCTTCCCTCTCCATTTTAAAAACAGTGTTTTATCAATGGTACCTCTTTTGAAACCATTTGAGAGTAGCAAGTTGGAAAGAGTTTCATACCAGGCCCTTGGTGCTTGTTTCAAGCCATACAAGGCTTTGTTTAGCCTGTAGACATGATCTGGATAAAATGGATCCTCAAAACCTAGAGGTTGACAAACATACACCTCTTCTTGAATTGTACCATAGAGGAATGCACTTTTGATATCCATTTGAAACACCTTCATATTGTGGTTGACAGCAAAGGCCAGGAACAGTCTAATGGCTTCCAATCTTGCAACAGGGGCAAATGTTTCATCATAATCAATCCCCTCTTCCTGTCTGTAACCTTGAACCACAAGCCTGGCTTTATTCTTGACAACAATACCCCTTTCATCAGTTTTGTTCTTGAAGACCCACTTGGTGCCAATGGGACTAACCTCTTCTGGCAGTGGTACAAGCTCCCATACTTGTTGTCTTTTAAACTGTTGGAGCTCCTCTTGCATGGCTTCTACCCAGCTGTTGTCTTTCAGTGCCTCTTGGTACTTGACTGGCTGATGGAGTGATAGAAAACCAGCAAAAAGACAAATGTTTTGGGTTTGACTTCTTGTGAGCACCCCTTCATTTATGTTGCCAATGATTTGATCAGGTGGATGAGATCTCAAGAAGATTAAATCTCCTTGGTATGGTATGATGGCATTGGTTGGTGAAGGCTGCAAATGTGTATCATCTGAGCTAACCACTGCTGGGGACTTTGATGATCCAGCAGTGGCTTCAAAAGGTGGTGGTATAGGAGGTAATGAAGTGGACAACTGCTGACTTTTATCCACTGTTTGAGGACTTTTGTCAGCAGTGTTTGAGGATGTGGAAGCAGTGGTTGATGGGCTACTTTGGTCAACAACTGTTGAGGTAGCAGTGGTTGAGCTTTGACAACTGTTTTGAACAGCTGGTGCTTTTCCTTTTGTGGCAGACCTTTGAGGGATGATGATTTCATACCCATAGTCTGGTGTTGTATCCTCTGATGGACCTGCACTGTTAGTCTTGACAGCAGTATTTTCAAAAGTGAATTTTTCAAGATCAAACAGATCTGCAGGGTTTGCTGGGATTTTCATTGATGAGAGTTCATTGAACTTAACATTCAAAGTCTCCTCCACTGCCTTGGTCCGTGTATTGAACACTTTGTAGGCCTTGGCAGTGGTTGAGTATCCCAGATGATAACCACAATCAATTTTGGCTGCAAATTTTGAAATGGAATCTTTTAAGTTCAAAATAAAGCATGGGCAGCCAAACACTTTGAAATATGAGATCAGTGGTTTAATTTTATACAGAATTTCATAGGCAGTCTTTTTGTGCCTGGGGTTTATTAAAACTCTGTTCTGAACATAGCAAGCAGTGTTTACTGCCTCTGCCCAGAAAGTTAATGGTAAACCTGAATCTGCAAGCATGGTTCTGGCAGCCTCAATCAGAGTTCTGTTCTTCCTTTCCACTACCCCATTCTGCTCTGGTGTTCTTGGGATGCTGTACTGCCTTACAATCCATTTCTTCACACAGAAGGCATCCAACTCCCTATTTTTGAATTCTGTGCCATTGTCACTCCTGAAGCTTTTCACTGGAAGGTCAAATTGCTTTTCAACCTGTATTACAAAGTCTTGCAAAATGCCTGCAGTTTCATCTTTTGAGTGCAAAAAGAAAGTCCATGTGAACCTAGAAAAGTCATCAACAATAACCAAACAATATCTTTTCTTTTTGAGGTTCATGACTTGAACTGGGCCAAACAAATCCATGTGTAGCATTTGCAAACACTGGGTTGTTTTGGACTCTTCAATGGACTTGTAAGAACTTTTATGCTGTTTTCCTTTTAAACAGGAAATGCAATGTTCAGGACATGAAAACAATTTTTGTGGTAGGCCTCTCACCAAACCATTTTTTGAAATTTCTGTGATTGTCTTAAGATTTGTGTGTCCCAACCTTCTGTGCCAAAGTTCTGTCTCTTTGTTAGAGGCAGCTGAGAACAGACAGGCATCAGCTCTGGGACACTCTTTTGACATGTCAACAACATAAACATTGCCACTTCTTTGAGCAACAAGTTTAGTTTGACCAGAGTTGATTATTGCTTCAATCTTTTTGACCATTTCTGGTCCAACAATCCTACAACAGTCTTTTGTGAAGAATGACCCAAATCCCTTGTCACTCATTTGGGACACACTCAGAAGGTTGAATTTTAGATTGTCTATTAGATTGACATTTTCAAATTTTACTTTTCCAGACTCCACTGTACCCGACCCCAGAACTTTTCCTTTACTATTATTCCCAAAGGATATATCACCCCCTCCATGGATTTTAAAGTCTTTGAGGAGGGCTATACATCCTGTCATGTGCCTGGAGCCTCCACTATCTACATACCAAAGACTATCAAAGCATGCAGAAGCTCCCTGCACATGAAGTAAAAGGATTAGTTCATTAAGGTCTCCAAAGCCAACAAGGCTTTGGATGGGGTCTCAACAGTGTCTGGGATGGATGCAGAATGATGGACAGTGGTTAGGTCAGGAGTTTGAACTGTTTTAGGACAGTGTTTCTCTAACCACTGTTGTGGGTCCTGACCAATCATCTGCTGGTAACCAAAAGGATGCTTGTTCACTTTGGGTTTAGAGGGCCTTTTGTAAGCCTCATAAACGTGAGGAATCCTTTGGTAAGACTGTTTTTCTCTGCCTTTTCTGAACTGATTGGCAGGGGGTGCATCAGTAACCTGAACATCTCTTTTGACAGATGTTTGGTTCAGCTGTTTTGTAACAGCTGTTTGAACTGGCACAAACAGTGGTTGTTTCTTGGTGAATTTGACAGATGTTGATGATGATGATGGACTCAAGGATGTTTTAGCAATGTACTCATTCTTTTTCACATCAAAGTTTTTGAGATACACACATGCTTGAGTTTTGTGGTTTGTTTTACCACAGACAATGCAACCTTCAGCTGAAACAATGACACTTGTTCTGTTTAAATCATACGCTTTTAAGTGGAAACAATCTTTTGTAAGATGATTCCTTTTCTCACAGAATTCACAAAACAAGTTATCAATTTTTTCTTTCTTCTTTCTCTTTTCAGACTCCTTTGCAGCAGAGGTTTTAACCACTGCTGGGATGTCCTTGAGAGGTATGACTTTAGCTTTTGGAGCCTTGACACCATCAGTTGATGTAAAGTCCATTGGCTTGAAATTTTCAAGAATGTCACACTCATCAGACCATTTTGGTTTAAACTGGTATTCTTCAAGCTCCTCAAAAGTAGAGGATTCCATTGGTCTGTCAAGTGTGATTTTGTTACCAAGTTTGTCAGTGATTTTCACTTCTTGGCCATTCTTGTTTGTGGGGATGAACTCAGTGGTTACATCAGTGGTTTGAACAGATTTTTCAAAAACAGTGTTTTCATCATCATGTTTTCTATAGCCAACCCCAAATTTCACATTGCTTTTTCTCTGTTTTTCAAGCATAACCTCATATCCTTTGCAAGATTCCACCCATCTTTCACAAGTAATCTGGGCGGACTCCAACTCCTTTTTGCAAACTTGGTATTTTTCTACCATAGTTTGAAGTTGGGTTTTGGTTATACTTTGCTCTTCTTTTAGACAGCTGTTCTCTTTTTCTTTTTCAGTCAATTTGTTTTTAAGTTCTTTTAAAGACCTTTCAAATTTGACCTCATCAGACAAGATTTTATCCCGAAGGTTTTCATTCACCTCTTTAATGTTAGCAAAAGCAATTATGCAATTGTCAGAACACAGTTTTTCAAGAACTTGAGGAGATACCTTGGCAGCTGCCATCATTGCACAATCACATTGATGATCTTCCTCATCATCAGCTTTTACCTTCTTTTCACCAGCCTTTTCTTCCTTCTCTTCTTGTTTGTCCTCTTCGGACCATGGATCTGTCAGTGGTTCAATCAGGGAACCTGAACTTTCTCCCAACAGTAGTTCACCAGCCACAGCAGTAACCACTGCTTCAGTCACCTCTTCCACTGTTTCAAAGCTCTGCTGTTCCTCCTCAGTTTCAACCCCCTCCTGTATTGACTCTAATGCCATCAAACAAAACTCATCATGAGAAGAATCATTAGAAGCATAGAGTGCAAAATTTTCATCATTAAGGTCTTCAGGCATACTTCTCCAGTCAACAAACCCTTGAGTGAAAAAACTTTGTTGATCTGGTTGTGCTGCTGCTGGAGCAGTGGTTTGAGGTGCAACAGGTTGCACTTGTACCTGTGGAGCAGGGGTTTGAACATATTGGATTTGTGGAACAGTAGTTTGGACATAATGTACTGGCACAAGGGCAGCAGCATAGTGAGCAGTGTTCACTTGAGCTGCTGGGGCATATTGGGCATAGTGCACAGTGTTTTGGTTTTGAGGTCTAGGATTTGAGCTAGGATGAGTAATTATGGGACCAGTAGTTTGACTCCTACATTCCCTAGCGAAATGTCCCAACCTATTACACTTGTAGCACTTGATTTTCGATTTATCCAACCCAACCCTTAGATTCCCATGCAAACCTGGGAATTTTCGCCCTGTTCTTTTGTAGAACTTGCTAGTTCTAACACTTAGCAAAGCCAGTTGGTGCAGGATGTCCATTTCCTCTAAATCAGTGGGATCAAAATGTTGCAAATCATTTAGTTCAAAACTTAAATTGTCTGACATCTGGTTTTCATTTGCAGTGAATGCATAACTAGCAGAATGAGGATCAGGGTTGTTAAAATTTGCACCAGCAGTTATGTCAATGAAGTGATCATAACCCTGATCCTTACCACTGCTCCCAGATTCTTCTTGACCCAGAAGAGCAGTATTACCGAAAGTGTAATCATCGGTAACTTTTCCTGACTCTTGTAACCTCCTTTTCTGGTTCAACTCCTTTTCGTAGGTCAGGAGTCGACCGTGGAGTTGGGTCAAGGTCAGATCCTTGAATTCAGGTGAGTTTCGGGTGACAAAAGCTATGGTGTCCCATTTTTCTGGCAGTGACCTGAGGAACCTGCTATTTTGAGTTGAGTTTGTAAAAGTAGTGTTAACAAGCCTCAGTTCACTGATGAGACAACTGAAACGCTCAAATTGTTGCGTTAGTGATTCGCCTTTAACGTAGCAAAATGTTTCATACTGTTGGTTCAGGATTTCCCTATTGTTTTCTATGACTTCTTCAGTTCCCCCAAACTGTTCCTTAAGTGCATCCCATAACTCTTTGGCACTGTTACAATGTAACAGTCTAGCATATATCTCATTGGGCAGCGCTGATGCTACGATGCTAAACGCTTTAGCATCTAGTTCGATCTTTTGAAAATCGATTTCGGTATAATTTTCAACTGGTTTTGGAACGAACTTTTTAGCATCTTCAGCACTTGGCACTGAAGGAACATGGGGACCATAAATGACAGACTTCCAACAACCTGTGCTTTGTTGAGCGAGGATGTGACCCATCCTCCTCTGCCAGATGTTGTACTCATTTCTTTTTAGCATAGGTGGTTTAAAAAGCGAGCCGATGTTGTTTTTATCATCCTGAGATTGTGATGTCATTCTTGTTGTTTTACAGACACTGAGAAATCAACTTTAATGGTGATTAATCCTTGCTCTGTTTTTCAACGGACGAACAAACGATCAGTATCAACTGTTATGAGCTGAACTATTTACGTCAAAATGATTGTTAAATCAAATTTGACTGTCCTAGCTCTGATACCAATTGTTGGATCTGAGTTTCTTTTTTATTGTATTTTCGTTTGAAATTAAGATGGAAATGAGAGAGTTGTGCAGCGGAATTAAGATGAAAACAAACTTTGCATACAATCAAATGAGAGTAATACTTTAATCAAACATCTTTACACAATGAATCGAAAGATTGAATTTGTTTCAACAACGATTACAATGATTGATGAATGAATGCAAACTCCCCCTCAGCCAGAGCTCAGTAGTTTGTTCGTGCAAAGAAGACGATGTTGTGAAAGAGTTAATAGAACAGTACAAAGTACTGAACTATTTATAGGCACTTGCAAACCACTGAGCATCTCAGCTGACGTCACCATGAAAGTGACATCTAACCTCCTAACAAACTCTAACCTCTGATCTATACAAACTCTGATATACTAACTACTGCTATTACATTTCTTTACATAAAAGACACTTAAACAGCTGCTGCATCCTTCCACTGCTGTGAACCCAGCAGTGCCTGTCCGCATCAACAGTACTTGACTCAAGGCAGTAGATTGAGTCAGCAGAGCTTTGGTCTTCCATCAGTCTTTGACATTTGTCAGTAGATGCAAAGCAGCAGTTGTAGGTCAGCACTTAGTAAGATCAGCAGATAGGAGGTCAGCAGATATAAAACCACTTTCAAGGGGAGAGATTTGCATGAACTAACTGTAATCGTCTGCTTATTCTGGATCCACTGCTCTGATCCAGTTTTGGCTTTAATTATATGTTCCTCTGATAGGGTTCAATCCCAACAACGCATATGGCCTTGATGTCTGCTTGAGTCACTTTATATCTTGCCTCAACCATATTTCTGATCTATTCCATGTGAGTGTTATGGTTGATGTCAGCCAAATTCCTTTGAGCTTGGATGATTGGTTGCACAGATTTTCACAATTCATTGGCAATTTGCTAAGTGGTAGGCTGATTTTTAGAATGTTCCATCATTTTCTTAATCATTTCTTTCATTTCAATAATTGAAGACTCCATGGAAGACATTCTCTCCGTCAATTCCTTATATTTTAATTCATCATCTAATTTAATAGTTGTATTTGGTTTGATAAGAGGGGAATTCTCCAAATCATCAAAACCAAATGCCCCTTTGTCTTGGTACTGGGGACTTCCAACTGGAACAGAGGTTACAATTGTAGCCTCAGCAGTTGTTGCCTTCAAGGAAGTCTTATAAATGAAACCACTGTCCAACTGAAAACCAATTGGTTCTCCAGTTGTAGTGGCTACTTCTCTTGAACTGCCACCAAGAATTTCATAAAACTCAAGGGGTGTAGCCTCCTCAGTTGCTTGGGGGTTAGCAAATTGAGTTTGCTCAGACTCAGTCACATATGGAAGTGTGCTCTCTTTAACAGGTGAATGAGAGGGACTAAGTTGTATCTGAGTCTCAATTACATCAAGTAAACGTATAAATGTAGGTGGAATTGGAGTGGAGGGTTTTGGAGTGGAAAGACACATAGCCCTGAGAGAGGGGCTTTGAAGCATACTTTCAATTGAAATGTCTGCCTCATGATGTGGTGTCCATGTGCTTACAACTTGATCCTTTTGTGAGTATTCAAGAGGAGTTTGGTTGCGTAGAGATCTTACCAACTGTTGTGAGGAAGTAGCAATAGTGGTTTCAAGTGACTTTTGTGTTCTCACAGGGTTATCCTTTGGGATCTCATCTTCCAGGGGTCCCCTTTTATGTTGTTTTGTTTTGGTGGGCTTTTTCAAAGGGGGGGGGTTCTTTTGGGTTTTGCTGGTGTGGGTTTCAAACCACCGGTTGTGGTGTCATGATCACCGGGAGCAGTGGGCTCAACAACAGAGGTTTGAACGACAGATGTGGACGCATCTAAAATAGGCTCATCCCCCTTTTTTGTGTTTTTTAAACTTTTGACTCTTTATGCATCATTCTTGTAAAAGTATCATTTGTAAGACTATTTATTTAAAAAGCTACACCTTGTTGGAAATCCTGTTGAGACACTGGCTTTTGAAGGTAATAGCTTAAAATGTCACGCCCCAACCGATGGCGGAAACATCGGAGTGAGACGAATTAGATTGCAAGAGACTTCATAACACTATTTGTGACAAGTATTTAAATAATAAATTTTCATTTCATTTCTAAAGAGTCAATTACAAATATTTGAAATAAATACAAGATGAATAACGAAATACAATACAATAAGAATACAAATTTAAAGTGTGTATCTAAGCATCCTACTAGATTCCATGCATCACTAACATCATCGCTAAACCTGCAACATGTTTTAAAAGTGAAGTTCAATACAAAAAAGTATTGGCGAGTATACAAGTTTGGTGCGTAGTATATAAGTATAAAAATAATAAGGAACAATCCACATGGCAAACCTAGTTATCAAGATTAACGTATTAAACTGGCATGCGCTTAACAAGTCAACCCTCTGTTTACGCAAGTATTAATGAATAAACCTAACATGACCTCTCGTTCACGGGCGGTGCGTTACTCCTATAGCGCTATACATGTTAAGTGGAGGCTTGTACGAAGCTAATGACAAGTTCATCACATAAGAATCACCCAGAAAACACGAATCAAGCATAACAAATAGTAAGCATGTATTGGATTGTTTGTTTATGTATTTGCATAAGAATATGTATACTAAGTGTGTTTTGTATATAAAAACATGTTACACCCAAAAGTGTGAAAACGGTAAAATGGGTCAAGTATACTCATAAAATTGCTAAGTCTTCCGATTATCCAAGTGTTGACGAGTGTAAGAGATTAGGAAGTTGATGTGTGCAAAATGAAACATATAAATTACATCAAATGAGGCATAAAACTAACCCTTTTTTAGTACTAATGTTGGAAAAGTGTGCTTTTGTCTTCCTTTTGTATTTTCAGGGTTAAATGAGCTTAAATGAACAAAAGAAGCAAAAATGCAGCTAAACCTAACAATAATACAAGAAAAGGAATAAACGTGGCATGCCCGACCCCTCGACAACATCTTCCCAAGAAAAAACAAGACATCAGAAGGCTGAACACGCCCCGTGCTCAATGAACCCGGGGGCGTGCCCAAGTGTCTGCAGAAATGACAAAGCAGTAGAAGCTTCTATTTCCCAACACAGGGGCGTGGCCAGCGGACACGGGGACGTGGTCAACGGTAAAATTCACAGAATCTAGGCAAATCTTGATAGTACAGATACGCTTCTGCACACAGGGTCGTGGTCAACTAATGCAGACAAACTGTAATTAATGAAGAAAGAAAAGATGGGTGGACACGGGGCCGTGTCCAGGCTTCTGTGCAGGCTATAAAAAGGGGTGCTTGGCTCACTTGCAATCAATCCCTTGGCAAACCACCTCTCCCACACTTCACCCACCAACCACCACCATCATAACCCACATCCACCACCATCATCCATCATCCATCATAGAGTGTGTGAGTAGTCTCGGGATCCAAGATTGATCGTAAGAGTTCTTGACCATCAAAGGCCATGATTGCCTAAGTCTCTTACATCACTTCGTGAAGACAAGCATTTAGTGTAATACTCTTTATTTTTAATCTTTTCGCACTTTTTATTTGGTTATGTATTAATGACTTTAATAACTAGTTTCTTATGTTGAAGGTGAAACTTCCTTATCATTTGTCCGTGGTGTCTTGGCATTATTTTACAATTTATATAAAATAAAAGATTTTCAGCATTCATATCTCCACGGTCTATATGGACATATGTTGGCTACCTGGTCGGGGGTTAAGGGAATGGTTTGGTAAGCATCTTGCCTTGTTCAGTGTATAGATCCTGCAAGGACCTGGGTCAAGTTTAGTAGGACCTCTTTCAATACCCACTGGTATTGGATGGCGGGGGTCCAAACTCCTTAATCCCCTCATATGTAAACTACTATTAAAACATTAACCCGGCTACTTAGGATTGTATCCCTGCTGACTCAAACTACTTAGCCGAGGGTAACGTCACCTTCAAAAGAGGGGCCTACCACATTATGCATTAATAACTTAAAACATTAACCCGGCTACTTAGGATTGTATCCCTGCTGACTCAAACTACTTAGCCGAGGGTAACGTCACCTTCAAAAGAGGGGCCTACCACATTATGCATTAATAACTTAATTAATTATCTATCAATAATCCAACCCTTTAGGATTGTATCCTTGCTGACTCAAACTACTAGGTTGAGGGTAACGTCACCTTCAAAAGAGGGGCCTACTACTATAACTAAGATAATCTCTTAAAAAGTGCAAAAGTGCGAAAATAATCAAAGGTTACACTAAAGGCGAGTCGGATCCAAGTGATTCATCTTGTCTATCTGTTTTTATTTTTATTTTCAGCATTTTTAGTTAGTTTTATTTTCTTGTTTTAAAACCTTTTCCTAAATTTTTGATTTGATTAGACGTTGAGGATAAACCGGTACTAAAAGCTCTTGTGTCCTTGGACGACCTCGGTATCTTACCAACACTATACTACGCTCACGATGGGTGCACTTGCCCATATGTGTGTTTAGTGTTAGTAAATATCGTGTTTTATAAATTTAAAACTTGACTAAAGTGTTAAAAAGGGCTTAAAATATACATAAAAACCTATCACACTCGACACGCATCATGTTTTTGGCGCCGTTGTCGAGGACACAACGATTTTAAGAAAGTTAGGAATCAACGGCCTAATCGTTTTTTCTTATTTTTCTGTTTTTTTAGGATTTTTCTTAAATTTTCAGCTTCTGCAGAACTCAGCACGGGTCGTGCCCGCTGAACACGCCCCGTGCCCAATCTTTGGTACTGGCATCTGTTTTAAGTCAGACAGTAGCTGAACATGGGGCCGTGCCCAATCAACACGCCACGTGCCCAAGTATCAGTTACTGAAAATAGAACCGTAAGATCCCGATGGTTGGTAATTTCTGACGCAACCATGAGTGATACTGATAATTTTTACTTCCAACCCTCTTATGGTACGTGGTGTCAAATATGTGGTGGAAATCATAAAGATTTAGAATGCTATTTTTTAAATTACAATCCCCACTATATAGACCCATTGTTTTCCTGTAGCCTTAAGAGGGGCGAAAGTAAAAATAATCCCTATCTCTCCCTCGAATGCTCTCAATCATCCCTTCTAGGAGAAATGCTTCTTGATGAATTATTTCAAATGGAAGATCTAATTCTTAATTGGGTAAAAGAGCTTGAGATGGATATCATTAATTCACCTCAAGACGATACCCAAGAAGAATTATTGAGATCGCATTCGGATAAAAACAACTTCGTTGTTCCTGAAATCACCTCTAACTCTTACGAAGACTTGAGCGATAGTCGTCCCTGTGTCGATTGTGCCGTGAAGGACTCCCCATCCACTTCTTTCGATGCATACATAGACCTGAGCGATTCGGCATACACCTTCTTTAACGAGAGCCCGGGAAAGGGTTGGACTTGTCCACCTACATTTAGCATAGGAATCACCCTTACCGACAACCTCTTGCGTTCTCGTCTAAATCTAGAGCAATTAAGGTATCTCAGGCACTTCGGTGTTGTTCCGTCCAGTAAGGAACCACCCGATCCGGATAAATTCCTTAAAAATAGACGAAACTTCATAAACAGCCTCTAGACACAGGGCCGTGTCCAGGTCAGCACGCCTCCGTGTCCACCAAAAGATTCCCTTCTGACTTTTGGTCAGAATACGGACAAAATGTGTCAGGATTTTGTCTGCACACGGGGCCGTGTCCAGCCAACACGGGGCCATGTGCAGCTTGCTGTCATTTTCTATAAATGCAGCCAAGATTCCTGCACATTTGGACCACTCCAAAAGACAGAGATTTGGTGGATCTTCACACATACCATCCTAGGTATATTCTAAATAAGGTTCCCAACAACCATCTTGTCTTTTCCACTTTTGTCTCTTGCCTTCTTCTTCAATTTTTCCTTCAACACCTCCATGAGAGCTTGAAATCACCACAGTTTCAAGCTTTATTGGGATGTTTGTTAGATTTTTGTTCAAGGAATCTTGTTAAAAATAAGTTTTACAACATTGTTTTAAGTTATTTCTGCTAAAAAATGCTTCAACAACTACAAAAATAATTTGAAACTCCAAGATTCCTTGTTCCAAAAATCTGCAGATAGGTGAACACGGGGCTGTGCTCACTGAGCACGGGGCCGTGTCCGAGATTACTGTTTCATAAAATGAATTCTTTTCAGTTTATTTTCGTAGAATGTCGAGCCAAAATAGTGGAACTTCTTCTGCACATTCCAGAAACAGTCGAAGGGAAAGAAGGTCTTCAATCGAAGCAACTCTCGTACAGTATGTAATGGCATTACGTGAAGCTCTTGACGAGATGACATCAGTAGAGGAGGTCTTGATAGACCGTATAAATTATCTTACAGTGGGGCTGGAAAACAGTTTTCAAGAAATCAACCTCTTGCGCCAGAGGTTGAACATTCTTGTGACACCTTCCATGGAACCAATCCTCCCCCAAGAGGATTGGAACTTAGCACTTGGAGTCAATAATCCCACCAGATGGGATGACATCCCCGCAGAGCCTCCTCTTGACAACTTGCAGGAAGTCCCGGTGGAAGTTACCCCCCCCCCTCAAAATGCCAATGAGCCCGTCTTTCTTCTCCCTAGGGAGATTGAAGAATGGCTCGCCGACGTGTGAGGGGCCCTTATCCGGAGGAGGAAGTTCTTTAAGCATCCAACCGAAAAAGTTATCTTTTCAGAAATTTTGCTATTAGAATAAACTATAGGCTAGGACTTCTTTCCGGGTTTAGACTTCTTGTGTTTTTAGACCTATTTATCTAAAAGTTTTAGTTTACTAGGAACATTATGAAACTCTCTCTATTTAATGAATGATGGTTTTAAAAATTGTTTGGTGTTTGGATGATGTTGTAATGGGTAAGACACACTCGGGATGGTGAAGGATACTAAGGGAAACTTGAACCAGCACCCCATGCACAAAAACAGAGCCTCCCGACAATTTTCCTTCATTACAGCAAGTTCAGCACGGGTCGTGCCCAGCCAACACGACCCCGTGCTGAACAATCTGCAGAAAATCTCCTAGTTCAGGTTACTGGACACGGGGCGTGTTCGCTGAACATGCCCCCGTGCCCAGCCTTCTGTTTCTTTCTAAAAATTTCTGTTACTGGCAACCTGAACACGGGGCCGTGCCCGGACACCACGGGCCCGTGTCCAGATGCCCACTAACATAAAAAAAAATTTAACACACCTTTTACACATTCAATCAACCTAAAAACATATTTTTGGGACACATTGAGGACAATGTGTAATTTAAGTGTGGGGGGGATGCTAAAACCTTGAAATTTTGCAAGTCCTAATTACAAGCCTTACACAAAACTCTATTGGAACCGCTAAACACCCCAAATTTTTCCAAATTTTTTTTACTTGTCTTTGTTTAATTTGGGAATAACAAGTTCTAAAAAGGTTATATTTTTACAAATTTACAACCAATAGCGTCATGATAAAAAGAACCAACATAACAAAATTATGAAACGGCATGACAAATCTAGTTAAAATTTGATTATATATACTTGATCACATAAAAACCCATTCCCACAAAAAGTGAGTTTTGAGCCTTTATTGAGCATACAAATACACATCTCTAAACTAATGGCTCATTTTTCGTTTCTTGTGTGAATAGCCGCTTGGTTTCTTACAACTCTAGAACTTGCCATGACGATACATTCCCGGTCCTTACCAACTTAAACCCAAGTAAGTAAATGATGGAGGCATTAGGACTAACCTTTTTTTCTTTCAACACCATTATTTTTCTTTTTTTTACCACCTACCCAAAATCCCCCTAGTTAACCCCTTTGAGCCTAAACCTTTTCATTTCATAACCCACAAAACAAACACCCTTTACCCACCAAAACCCTTTTTTCATTTTAAACCCTTTATTTTAGTAAAAAACTCGGTTTTTCTTATGACATTCCTTATAAAAAAAATGATTAACTCAAGAAATAAACAAACAAGTTCATCAAAAAGAACTTTGTTTGAAGAATTGCTTCATTAAAAAAAAGTCATAAAAAAAATAAAAATAAAAAAAAGTCTTACGAAAACCGACGCTTTTTACGCCTTTCGCCCTTTTCTACTAAACACTAACCCAACCACCTACCTTTAACCCAAGCCTAACCCTTCCCCAAAGTCCTCTTGATATTTACAAAGGTCTATAGTTAAAAAGGAGGAGGATTGATTGCTTGGCAAGCATATGGTAGAACTAACTTCCATGCCGCTCTCGAGTGTTTCACAAATATACATCTTCGGCCGAGTGTTGAATGATCTCCGGTGAGGTATATGAACTTGTATATAAATAGAATTTTAAAGAGGCATGTTATGCCCAAATAAATAATTTATCTTATGTAATGTTTTGAATAAATCATAACGAATAGGATTGTAAATAAAATAAAAATAAAACCTAATAAAGAATCTTGGAATCCCGACACTATATGACAAGCCCAAAACCTTCTCTTCTACCCATTCCATTTGGGTGTGTAAGCCACAAAATAAAGAGTTATCCTTGAGGACAAGCAAAGATTCAAGTGTAGGGGTATTTGATGTGTGCAAAATGCAACATATAAATTACATCAAATGAGGTATAAAACTAACCTTTTTTTAGTACTAATGTTGGAAAAAGTGTGCTTTTGTCTTCCTTTTGTATTTTCAGGGTTAAATGAGCTTAAATGAACAAAAGAAGCAAAAATGCAGCTAAATCTAACAATAATCCAAGAAAAGGAATAAACGTGGCATGCTCGATCCCTCGACAGCATCTTTCCAAGCAAAAACAAGACATTAGAAGGCTGAACACGCCCCATGCTCAATGAACACGGGGGTGTGCCCAAGTGTCTGCAGAAAAGACAAAGCTGTAGAAGCTTCTATTTCCCAACACGGGGGCGTGGCCAGCGGACACGAGGCCGTAGTCAACGCTAAGATTTCGCAGAATCTAGGCAAATCTTGATAGTACAGATACGAATTAGATTGCAAGAGACTTCATAACACTATTTGTGACAAGTATTTAAATAATAAATTTCTATTTCATTTCTGAAGAGTCAATTATAAAGATTTGAAATAAATACAACATGAATAACGAAAAACAATACAATAAGAATACAAATTTAAAGTGTGTATCTAAGCATCCTACTAGATTCCATGCATCACTAACATCATCGCTAAACCTGCAACATGTTTTAAAAGTGTAGTTCAATACAAAAAGTATTGGCGAGTATACAAGTTTGTTGCGTAGTATATAAGTATAAAAATAATAAGGAACAATCCACATGGCAAACCTAGTTATCAAGATTAACGTATTAAACTGCCATGCGATTAACAAGTCAACCCTCTGTTTACGCAAGTATGAATGAATAAACCTAACATGACCTCTCGTTCACGGGCAGTGCGTTACTCCTATAGCGCTATACATGTTAAGTGGAGGCTTGTACGAAGCTAATGACAAGTTCCTCACATAATAATCACCCAGAAAACACGAATCAAGCATAACAAATAGTAAGCATGTATTGGATTGTTTGTTTATGTATTTGCATAAGAATATGTATACTAAGTGTGTTTTGTATATAAAAACATGTTACACCCAAAAGTGTGAAAACGGTAAAATGGGTCAAGTATACTCACAAAATTGCTAAGTCTTCCGATTATCCAAGTGTTGACGAGTGTAAGAGATTAGGAAGTTGAATGTGTTCGATTTGAAGTTTAAGAGATGTTTACATAAGGTTTAAGGATTTGGAGTTCGAGGAGATGAAAATAAGCATATGAAAAGTAATCACCTAGTCACATAATACTTGTTTGACACTATGAAACCCCAAGGGTTAGAATGTTTTCATGGGTTCAAATACCCATTAGAATCATAACAAGTCATTACGTCTTAGATGATGTAATCTAATACTTTGACAAATGAACACTAATCCATCATCAAAGGTTCGATTATTTGGATAATATATATATATGTATTACATAGTGTCCATCATATCCTATAGGTCGTGTAGGAGGTAGGATGATACATCCACCATTTAGGAACCTCTTTGTATCATAGAAGTCATGTAGGAGGTAGGGAGAACAAGTCTTCCATTTAGGTACCTCTAGGTGTTCACCACTACACTTGATGTTATGAACATTCAAGGAGGGTCATGAATATACAATAAGAATGGAAATAATTACAACTAATCTAAGAAATCATCAAGTAATGTGTGGATTTTTAGTAGGATAGCCCAAGCTTGTCCTATAATCTCACAACCATCAAGCTTGAAGCGTGTTCATTACTTGTGGGTTAAACCCTTGAACAAAACAGAAAGTTTGTGAGGTTTATACCTCTGATTTTGAATGTCTCAACCTTGTTTTTAAGCCTAACTAACCATAGATGTGGTTATAAGCATAAGGACATAGGTTTGAGATGAGTTTTCTCAAGTTTACACAAGTTTAACAAATTAAATGATAACAGAAATAAACAGCCCACTTTGGAGCCCTTTTGGCGACATTCCAGGGCTTGGTTTTCCAGGGAAAACCAATGGAAACGTATCTAAGGTCAATATAATGAAGTAGGAAAAAGAATCAAGTGAATCGGATAAGAAATAAGTAAGTTATGCTCACTTTTATGAATGTTGGTATTTCTACTCGAACTTATGGAATCAGTTGCGATTTGGAGAGAGTTTGAGAGTGTTTTAGTATTGCAAAAGTTGTAGGGAGGCTGGTTATAAGTGTTATTTATAGGGGGAAGGATTAGGGTTAAGTTGGGTTGGCATTTAATGCAAGTAGGTGAGAGTTTAAGCAATAAAAAATAGAGATAATTCAGCAATATATGGCTGAATTGCAAGGGATGTTTGGCAGCTTTTATATATTTTTTTTGTTGTTTAAATGATGTAAAATGTATAAATAAGATGTATTATATATATGGTTAACATGTCCTACAAATGTAACTAGGCCTAAAGGTATATCAAACATGAATTAAACTAAGAGTAAAAAAAATATGTGATGCATAAGTATGTGTAACAAACCAATATAACAAGTATGTACAACATGTGACTTGAGGTATCAAATAAGCGTAAAGAACATGAATTTGCGTCTTTCAACATGTGACCAAATGTTTTCTTAAGAATCACGAACACATGGTAGTGGTTTGTGAGTTAATCTTCGTAAGTATGCATTAAGTATAAACAACATGAATTTCATATAAAAAATCATTTTTTTTACGACAGCCGAAGTCTCGGATTTACAATGGCTTGAAATGAATTACGGTTACAAAGGAGACGGATCTCCGAAAGTAGAAATATACGACAAGTTTTCTAATTAGGGAAAGTGCGGAAAAGCAGGGCGTTACATAAAAATCTGGAGTACATGAGAAAAGAATTATTTGAACCCCTTTTAACATTGTTCACATTTGCCACCAAGTCCGAGAACAGTGCCTGAGATAGATTATAATCAGATTTTGTCAAAATGGCATATCCCAAGTACTAAACTTTTAGTCGTATCTCATTCAATGAGGTGGTCTTGGCAGAGAGACAAATCAAGAGGGTATGGAAAAAGAATTTCATTTCAGCAAGAAATTTTTGTTTGAAAATTGTAACTCCAGTCAGTTGACCCTAATATCCTCTTTCAACAAACTCTGTGTGAATTTCATGTGTTGGGATTAAACCCTACCAGAGGAACAGATGATAAAAGCCAAAACTGGTTCAGAACAGTGGATCCAAAATAAGCAGTTGTTTGCACTAAAGCTTTCCCCTTGACAGTGACTATAACATCTGATGCACTAAAGTATTGCTCTTACAACAAACTGTTGCTATTAAAGACTGATGCTGCTAAAGTACTGATGCTCTATCTATTAATGTCTCCTAAGTACTGCTGAAGACCAAAGTGCTGCTCATTCAAGGACTGATCACCTTTGAAGAAAGCACTGATGTTCAACATCAGTGCTTAGACTACAACAGTGGAAAGTGAAGCAGTAGTTTACTTTTGTTTTGTCATTTACTTATTATCAATTGTTTAGTCATCAGTAGTTGTATGTAACAGTCCTTGTAGGTTGTTAGGTTGTTATGTGTCACTTTCATGGTGACGTCAGCTAAGATGCTTCAGTGGTTTGATCTGTACTATTAATAGAACAGTCTGTACTATTCTATTCAAGGAGTTTTCTCCTTCAACCCAGTCATCTTGTACGATCAACCATTGAACTCATGCTGAGGGGGAGTTTTAGTATGTAAGCATGCATGTAATCTTTTGATTGTAATCTTTTGACTAATGAAAATCATGTGTTTACGAAAAAATATTTTCCCTTTGATTGTGTTTACAAAGTTTGTTTCCATTTCCGCTGCATTTAATCTCAATTTACATTCATTCATTGCTATTAAAGACTGATGCTGCTAAAGTACTGATGCTCTATCTACTGATGTCTCCTAAGTACTGCTGAAGACCAAAGTGCTGCTCATTCAAGGACTGATCACCTTTGAAGAAAGCACTGATGTTCAACATCAGTGCTTAGACTACAACAGTGGAAAGTGAAGCAGTAGTTTACTTTTGTTTTGTCATTTACTTATTATCAGTTGTTTAGTCATCAGTAGTTGTATGTAACAGTCCTTGTAGGTTGTTAGGTTGTTATGTGTCACTTTCATGGTGACGTCAGCTAAGATGCTTCAGTGGTTTGATCTGTACTATAAATAGAACAGTCTGTACTGTTCTATTCAAGGATTTTTCTCCTTTAACCCAGTCATCTTGTACGATCAACCATTGAGCTCATGCTGAGGGGGAGTTTTAGTATGTAAGCATGCATGTAATCTTTTGATTGTAATCTTTTGACTAATAAGAATCATGTGTTTATGAAAAACTAGTTTCCCTTTGATTGTGTTTACAAAGTTTGTTTCCATTTCCGCTGCATTTAATCTCAACTTACATTCATTCATTTGTTTAAATATAACAAACAAACACAATCATGACAGCCTCAGATCCTCACAATTGGTATCAGAGCTTGGACAGTCAAATTCGATATAACAATCAATTTGACATAATAGTTCAGCTCAAAATTTATTGATACTAAGGTTGGACGCATTTGTTGAAAACCAAAAGTAAAGGATAATCACGTTTAAAGTTGGTTATTCGAAAAACTTTTGTAAAACAGCCAAGATGTCATCTATCGCATAGGATTCACGTAACACTGGTAATATGATATAAACTACCGATGATTGTTAAAGTTGGTAAAATTTGATAATCTTGGTTTGGATATGGTCTTTCATAGATTTATGAGTGTTTGTGATGAAAACTATGATTGGTTCCATGATTGATTGCTACTAAGGGTTTATCTCATGTCACTAAAGACTTATGTTCAGAAAAATGACATTTATGCCCTTGGTAACATATGAGAGATGAACAAAACCTAAGGAACAAAATCTTATATGTGAACAACAATTTTGAAAAACCTGCAAAAGTTAAAAACAAAATTGTTTAAAATAAAGATGAAAATCAGTAGTATCAAAAATTTTTGCATCAGATATAACTTTGGATCAACTCAAAACATTGATAGTGAAATATCAGTGTTGTAAAAAGCTTGAAATTAACCCAAATCTCTTGTGAGAAAAAGGGTGAAATCCTACAAAGGTTATATGTTTGATGTTGAGAAAACTGGATCATGAGTAATGTGAAATTTGACATAAGCATGTGCAAAAATGTCCAAATCTCTCAAAACATTACTGAAAATGATTTTGGAATGAGTATTCTTCTCTTAAACCCTCTAGTGGAAGTTTCAGAACTTCTCTATGGAAAGGGTGAAAAAGGAAAAGAATAAAAATTAAAAAAAAATCAAAGTGTGTTTATCTCAAACTTTTCAAATCAAAAGAAAAGACCATAAATCTAAAACACTTAAGAGTTCATAGGTGGGTCCTACAGAAGGAAATATAAAAAATAACCATACATCCTTGGTCAAACATATGTCATCAAAACAACCTTGTACAACCACTGTATCAGAGAAGTTTCAGGTAACTCACAATCATCATCAACAAATGCTGAATATGTTATTGTGATTTCAAAATCATTTCATTCATATAAGCAGCAGTTGTACAAAACAACTGTTAAGGCTCATCAGTGTGCCAAACCCATCTTGAAAATCCTTTCACCTTCATTTCAAACAGATGTTGGATCACTAAAGTCACCAACGTGCAGTTCCACCTTTTTATAACATCTACCCTTTACAACTCATCTATTTCACCATTCACTTGACAACATCAATGAAAAGGGATTGTTTCAAAAAGACTATCCTAAAAACATTTTCCTTCTTGCTGGTTTTCTACCATTCCATCAATAAGTCATGCACCTTGGGGTTCTATAAAGACAAAAAGTTGGGCAGACTTCATATAAGAGGGGCTTCTGCAGTTCAGTAACTACAAACTTGAAAAACTTGTGCCACAGCCAAAGAATGAGAATCCTTTTGGCTAAAAGTGGGTCCTCAAAGAACACTGCGTATGCTAGAAGCATGATTGTCAAGATGTATCATACTCAAAAAGACACCAAGAGTGTGAAAAAGCTTACATCAGGGGGATATAAATCCTTAGGCTATAAGCTTAGTGTTGTGACGATGCACATGCAGTAGATGTTTCCTTAACCACTGATTGAAGAATAATATGATGGGGCTGCTGTTGCTGAAAAGTCCTACTGACTATAACTTCAAAGTATGTTATTGAATTTTGGTATAGTTGCTCAAAAGGCTTCTTTTATGCAGGGTTGTCAAGTAGCTGAAATATATCATCAAAGATTCACTATCTTATTGTTTTCTCATCATTCACAATCAGACATCACTCTGTGAAGGATTGCTATGAAAAAGGTTTGATTTCTCTGCATCATGTTCATATCAAGGATCAGCTGGCAGATGTGCTAACAAAAGCATTAGACACATCTACCTTTGAAAGCTTGATCTCTAGGATTGGCAGGCTAAACATGGAATAACAGGCAAAATCCTGCTTTTCTATAAATAAAAGCATTAAAATGTTTTCAGAAAATCAAAAACCCATCCTTAAAAATAGCTAAAAATGAATTTTTCATTAAATCCTTAAAAGTCTGCCATAACCACTATTTTGTTCAAACATCTGTTCTTCTAAATGCTGTCCATTGCTGAAAGTCAACCCCTGTTCTCTCATTTCCTTGATAATCACTGTTATTCAAAATCAGTGTTTTCATCCACTGATATGCTATCCACTGATAGTTAAAATCACCCACTGCTTTCATTATAACCGTTGCAACCACTGGTATTGCTCCATCAGTGGTTTCTAAAACAACTGTCTTCCATTATTCATCAGAGGTTGGCACGTGGACAGTACATAGCGGTCAGATTTTTGTAACCGCTGCCACGTTAGCATTCACTTTTTCTCCTATAAAACCCTGATTAAAACCCCCAAACAGGGTTTTTACTGTCGAATCGAATTCAAAATTCCTTTCTAAAAGCAGTTACCATCCATTTCTCTCCAAAAGCACTCATCTTCTTCATCGTCTTCTTCCTCTCGAATCACCGTCTTCATCCTCTCATAATATTCTCTCAAAATGGCCATAAAAATTCCATACAAAGCTCCCCACAACTACTTGGGTCTACTCACAAAACCCAGTCATACTGAAACCTTCAATTCCATCATAGGTGCTCTTTCGTCTTCAAAGTACAAAACCTTTTTGACTGCTGGCAACCCAGAGAGAGTTTTGGAAAAATGCCACCCTTGAGTCTCAAGATAACACGGCAATAGCCATCAATTCCTCAATAAAGGGTGTACGAGTTAAAATTACACCCACAATCCATTTCAGAGGTATTTGAACTCGATGATCTGCAAGGTAAAACTTCTTTTCCCAAAATTGAGTATCAAACAGATTTCGTTGAGAGGGGGTATGCTGAGGAAATGAAAAAGGACACCTTACAAAAAGGTAGTTTTCCTCCTGCAACAAGATTTTTATTCCATACCCTCTTGATGTGTGTTTCAAATAAGACCACTGCTTTTAATGAAATACCATTGAAGATCCAATACCTGGGTTATGCTATTTTACCTAACAAAAATTTTAACTATTCCCAGGAGATCTTTGATGATTTGGTCAAAAATTTTGATAAAAAATCATTTTTACTATTTCCAAGGTTCTTGAGCTTCTATTTTCAAAAGAAATTTTCAAAGGATAATGCTCATGTGCTTATCCAGGGTGAACCTTTTCAAATAAATGGCCTAACATCTGAAATATTTACAAGGCTATCAAAAGTTTCCAAAACAAAAGCAGAGGCTCCTGAGCAGAATTTAGCAGCTACCACTGCTCCTCAGGTACCTGCTGCTGAGCCCACTGCTCTAGGTGATCACATCAACAAAACAACTGTTGTGAAACCCACACCTAAAACCACTAGAAAACCAAAACAAAAGAAAACACAAAAGCCCCCCAAACCTACAAAAAAGGCAACTCTGGAAGATGAGATCCCAGAGCAACTGCCAGTGACAATACAAAAGTCACCAGAAACCACTGCTGCTACTTCCTCACAGCAGATGGTAGAAAGATCTCAACCCATGCCTCAAACTCCTCCTGCTTCTTCTAAAAAAAACAGGTTATACACATAGGGACACCATAATATGATGCTCTAGAATCACTTGATTCTATCATCCACAGCCCACTGCCCGGGGCAAATTCGCTTTCTACACCCATACTCACAGCCACAAGTCCCCCACAAACAAAACTTTTGTTAGATGCTCTTGATTTGAACCAGACACAAACCAGTCCTTCTCACTCACCTGTTAATGAGAATATTGTTGGTGCATGTTTTGTGACAACAGCTTAATAGTTTGTTTATTTAGTCTTTGGATATTTTGTATTGGGCTGAGCATTATTGGTTAGGGAGTTATTTAGTGTTATGGGCTTGCAGAATGGCCTGGCCCAAGACCAAAGCCCATGTGCAAAACTTGTACTATATAAACAAGGCTTGGCATAAGGGTTTATGTTAGACACTTGTGAGCAAGTTTGGGGAGTTAGAGAAATCTATAGAGAGTGGCTAGGAGATTTCTTGTGGGTCTTGAATTAATTGTAAACATCGTGTTGGATAATCAATAGAAGACCGGATTGAAAGTGTATCGTGTTCTTGATTCTTGTTCTACTCGTTTTCAGTGAAATCTGATCTAGAGGATTCCGCACTCTAGGTTAGATCGACGATTCTATTATGATCCGCACGGATCACGGGACCTACAATTGGTATCAGAGCATTCGGCTCTTGATTGGCTTGGTTCAGAATCGTTTTCTGCAGAAAAATCGAAGTTTCAGGCGTTTTTTAAGGCTGTTCTTGAGTTCTGCTGCTGATTTCGGACAGAATTCAAGCATTTCGGATCATTACTGATCAAAGGGCCTGCATTTCGGACCAGAATCAAGCAATTTCGGACCATTTCGGATTGTCTGATTGCATTTCGAATCTTTTAACTGCATTTCGGATCTTCAGACTTGTATTTCGGATACTCAGGCTTGCATTTCGGATCAAACATTTGCATTACGGACCAGTTTGAGTTGATTTCGGATCATTTCGAACTTGAAGACTTGCATTTCGGATTAGAAGTCTTGGATTTCGGATCAAAAGAACTCATTCCGGATCAGTTAAATTTGCATTTCGGATAAATTGGAAGGATTACGGATCATTTCGGATAAATAGGTGTTCATTTCGGATAAACAGGTGTCATTTCGAATCAGCATAGGTCAATTTCGGACCAAAGGATGCTCATTTCGGATTTGGAGCCATTTCGGACAATTTCGGACTAGGTGGAATTTTTCTTGGCTTGCGTAAGGAAAATTTCACAGTTTTGCGTTTAGAAAATTATCCGTAATTCATCTCAGAAAACCGTTTGCACCGTTGAATTCCTTGGATTTTTAGGGCAAAAAAAAAAAGACTCTGGAAAATCTGGAAATTGGAAATAGGTTTTTGACATTATACATCATTGGAATCGTAATTTCGAGACGAATCTAACGGTATAATTTGATAAAAACAGTTTTCAGAAAATAATTTGTATGGTTTCATCAGTTTGCTTACGGTAAAAGCTCGCCAAGGACCAGTAGAGAAGTTAGAATTGGATTTTGACACAGGTTACCAAAATTCATTTGAACATTTACGCTGCGTGATGGCTAAGATGAACAATGGAAGTGAAGTTAAAAACTGGCCAAAGCTTGTAAATGTCAATGAATATGTTGAATGGAAAAAGAAGGTTGAGGCATATGTTCAAAGTAAGGATGCGAGAATGTGGAGTTGTATGATAGATGGATACGCTACTCCCACACGTCGTGTTGAAGGAAGGGTAAAAGTAATTTCTTATGAGAAGATGGATGAATCTGAGAAACAGTTGGTTGATGCTGAGAAGAAAGCTTTTGCAGCAATAAAGATGTCCTTGCCTGAGAGTGTTAAACATACTTTCAAGACGTATGGGACTTCTAGAGAGCTGTGGGAAGCCTTGGAAAAACGCTATCAGATCTCTTCCAAAGTAAATTCTTGTGATCAAGCATTGGTAGCTGAGCTTGCAGATGTGAAGATTGGAGAGGGAGCTGCTGAGATAGAAGAGAAGAAGGTAGCAGATGAGGAGAATGCTGAAAAGGTTGAGGCAGAAGTTTCAAAGAGCTTGACGGATGTAAATGGACTTACAGCAGAAGTGAAGGTATCATCAGAATCTGTAAGTCATACATGTCTTAATTGCACTGAACTACAGGTTAAAGTTGACAGACTATCGGAGCAAAACAAAATTCTTTTAGCCGATTTGGAAAACCGAAAAGAGTTAAATGTTCTTTTGATTAAAAGAGAGTCAAATTGTTTAGATAAACTCAAATCAAATGAACAAGAAATTAGCAGGTTAACAAGCAAAGTCAATGAACTGTTACAGGTCATTGATTTGGCTCGTGAAACTGTGAAAGAAAAGACTAACGAGCTTTCAGAAAAGTGCACAGAATTGGCTGATGCACAAGCCAAAATTGTTGAACTTCAGGGGAAGTTAAACAATTTTGGGAACTCTTCGTTAGTCAGGACTCAAATTCAAAAAGGTTTAAAAAGGAGTAATGATAAAACAGGGGTGGGGTTTACTAAAGCTTCATCTTCTGGAAATCAAGACTACTCTTTTCTACCAAAAGAAGAAGAGCTAATTGATTTTGTAACCACTGCACAAGAGGTAGTGGATCCGATAGCTGTGGACTTGCCAAATAGTCCAGTTTCTTTGAAAGAATCTGTTGGGTCTAACAGTACACCTCATAAAGTGGATGAGGATACTGAAGACAAAAAGACCAACACATTTAAAAAGGGATCAAACAAAAGGAAAACTTATAAGAAAAGATCCTGTTTTAAATGTCACAACAAAGGGCATGTGGCGAGTTGTTGTCCTTTGAAGAAAGGTAAACAAAAGGTTGATGAGGTTAAGGATGAGAATCAGGTTGGGTCAAACAATAGTGTAAAAACTAGTTGTCAGACAAATAAACCTGAATCTCAATCAAAACCCTCAACTTCGAAAAGATTTGATAGACCAAGAAGTATTTCTCCACAATTTAGTCATCATAATGGTAAATCAAATCAATTTCAAAGTCAAAATAGAAATTTTGGATATCAAACTCGATACCAAACTGCTGGTAATCGAAATTTTCAACAAAGAAATGGACATAGGGGTTTTAATAACTCAAATGTTCAACAACATCCAAAATTTTTCCAAAATTCATGGTATAATAATGGGAGAAGCAGGTATCCAGATAATCCACTAATCCACTGAAGTGTGATGGATATTGGATGGATGTTCCTGTAATGGATGAATTTGGAAAACCCAAGACCATCAGGGCTTGGGTTCTTAAGTCTAACTGAGTTGTTGAGTGTGTGCAGGATGACCAAGAAGGACTGTTGATGTGTTCGACAGTGGTTATTCCTGTAAAGCATCTGAGGTGAATAGTAGGTTAACATGGGTAACGAACTATTTACTTCTGTGATCATTTTGAGTGTTTTCAAACTTAAAACGTGAAAAACTGTAGTCAGGTTAAAGTGGGAGTTTGTTTGTGTTTTTAAATTTGTGTTTTTGAAACTTACTCCAAGAAAACAAAAATTTAGGGGGAGAAATTGCTCTAAGCCAAAAAGTGTTTAGATAGTGCGTGTGTTTAGGGGGAGTAAGTTATAAAATTTTAAAAATCCAAAAACATTGAAAAATTGAAAAAATGAGTTTTCATGGTGTGAAAAAGAAGAAATGATAGTACATCAGCAAGTTAAACTGTCACACTCAAACTGAATTAAATTGCTTAAGTGTGATAGCAACTTCATCATATGATATACCAGTAGGCAAAAGCATGAAATAATCAACTTACCAATGTGATATAAACAAAAATGCACTGAGTATGAGTGGGGAACACATCGGTTGTCACACCCCGAAATTATCAGAGCTTGGCGTGACTGGACTGGTATCTTCATTGCACAGCCGAAGCAAAAAGCTAAGACTTTCTAGAAATTGAACGCCCACTAAGTACTCGAGTCTCCAATGGTTCTCCTATTCCAACCGTGCCTTGTCTTAGAAATGCAACCTGAGAAAGAAACATGCGAAAAAGTCAACATAAAGTTGAGCGAGTTCATAGTTTGTTTGTAAAAGATTTGAAATAAATCTTTTGAGTTGTGAAAGATTTGAAATAAATCTTTGGAGTAACCGGTTTTTGAAATAGTATTGAGAAAACGAATTTAAAAATCATTTTCTTGCCAAGTCATATGGAAACGTTGTGTTTGTAACACAGTATGTTCATAAAAACCATGTATTTGTAATGTTCGCATAACCGTCAATGCCCACCCTGACTTTGACTTCATACCCGCATAATCCTGTGCTTTGAATTTTTGTATAAAACATGGTATTTAATTTGTATGAACAAGTAGTTTCGTAAGAATAAAATCCCTGGTATGTAGCAATAAGGAAATAAAGAGATCACCAATGGTTTGCAAGGCCATTGATATGTGTGAAGTGCAAGTAGGAAGACTCAAACCTAGCAAATTTATGCGTCGGGCACAAAGTCACCCCGAGGTCCATTCTGTTTGGCCTGGGGGCTGGGCTCGCTACACCCAGATAGATCTACCGCTCCTGTCCCTCGGTCCTACAATGAGGATTAATGATCCCAAGTTGCGCCTACCCACTCACATGATCTGTGCGTTCTAACCCTCCTTAAGCTAACCATACCATGTATAAAAATGTCTATAATCATTGTACATGTATTTTACCCCAGTCTCTAAGACTGATCCTCCCTCAGTCTCTAAGACTGAGCCTTCCTCAAAACGCATCATACTTGGTACTCGTTCTCACCAAGAGTGCTTCTTGTATTTACCCGTAGTTTAGAAAACTAGAATTTGTGGGTATGCATATTCCGAAAGATACGCTTGTTTGAAAACCGGTATAAAACATAAGCTTTTCGTAAACCATTTGAGTTTCTCGAAATCCCTTCGTAATATGATTTAGAAATACGAGTTTTGCGTTTGTTCAAAACTTTGTATGTTTTTGCAAAACGTGCATGTCTTTCCACCCCGAAAACATTTACAAAAATGTAAAATAGTAAAAAGTGGGGGTTATGAACTCACCTGAATATTCCCTGTGCAAAGCTAGCTAATTATGACTTCGATGATGTCGTTTCCAAGACTTGACTTGCTAGCGTGCATTCTACAATATTCCTAACACGGAATACCTAATAAGTTTCTAAATAAACGCAGTATCTAAACTACGTGTCATCGAGCTCTACCGAATCGTTAATCGAACGATTCAACGGTAAATTGTTAACTTCATAAAAATGATTAAGTTAAACTTGTTAAGTTCCGAGAAGTCGTTTGTGTATATAGGAATATTCGTACGAAAGTAATATATAATAAACTTGTATTATATACAGCGTCTTGTATATATTTGCCATAATATACGTATATGCCGTTTAGGAGTTTTGAAATAAATATAACAACTTATATTTATTTAATAGCGTTTTCGTGTTGATGTCGTTTGAAATAAATACGATAGTTATATTTATTTCTTAAAAGAATATGAGTTGCTTGGCGCTTGAAATAAATATATAAAATATATTTATTTTATAAAAGAATTCGCGTTGTATGGTATTCGAAATAAATATGTAAACTATATTTATTTTGTAAAACGAATACGAGTTGTTTGACGCTTGAAATAAATATATAAAATATATTTATTTTATAAAAGAATTGTCGTTTTCGTGTGTGATAAAGCGTCGTCGAAAGTGATAAAAGAATTGAAAATATTATTTCATGTTTTATTTTATAAAAGCATTATCGAAATAATATCCAAATTGTCGTCTTTGTAAAAGATTATTTGAATCCGATAATAAAACGCCTTTTGTGTTTGCGGATTTTCTCGAAAAACGGGCAGAGTTTCCTCTGTTTTTGGACGCCCCCGACAACCACGTGTCGATATATTTTGTCAAACTCAACAATATTCTCAATATCAATATGTATAATTATCGTAAAAGAGACAAAATGTAAATTAAGCACTAGTTTGTATTGGTTCGAGCTCGTTCACGAAATAAATAAGATTATAAGAATAATGAAATGCATTGCTGTAAAATCTTTACCATCTTCTCGTGTTGAAAACCGAGCTGACCGAGTCAACTCACTGAGTTGACTGCGTTTGACCGAGTTTGACCAGTGTTGACTTTCGTTGACTGCTTTGACCAGGCCGAGACCCAACTTGAACCGAACTCCCGAATCAGATCTGAAGTTGCTGGCTTTTGGACTGGGTTTGACCGAATCCGCTGCACCCGAATCAACCGAAGCTGACCCACACATAAACTAACCCAGATCTGAATCGGAACGGGATCTAAGTCTGAAGTGAGTCGAAACCCGAACCAACATAACCACTCACTGCCGTTGCCGCCGGTCTGCTACCACCGTCGTCGGCTCCACCATTGCGGCTCCATCACCATCATTCATCGGAAAATAATGAGAATTAGGAGAGGAACTAGTTTACTTGTTCAGAGACCAAAGAGAAAAGAAAATGAACGGATGCTCTTACCCCCGGAGTGACGACTGTCGGAGCTGTGGTGTCGCCGTCTCCAACCACCCGAAGCCACCACCGAACCGCCGTGAGCCGAGCCACCGGAGATCACCTACAGATGCCTCCACTGCCGGACTTTTGATGTAGACCACCGGACAAAAGAACTGACCGGCGGTCCGAGTCTTCGACCGTCGGTCCTCCCTCTCTCTCTCGCCTCTCAGTCACTCTCTGCTACGAAACCACGCCGCCACCGCCGTGTGCGGCGGCCCTTCCTCTACGTCTCAGGTCTGCAAGTGTGAGGGGGGTCATCTGCTGGAAACAATCCACCACCGGTCGGTTAACCGGCTCCGATCATCGGCCGTGAGCGGCGAGGAGAGAGGCAGAGAGAGGGGGGGTTATGGCTGATGTTGAAAGTGTTTGAGGAAAATGAATGTTACAGCTTGAATGTGTGTTGAAGAGATGAAATCTTTATGCATTTGTGAAGTTGTCTGTGCATATTATCGAGAGAGGGGAGAGACACAGACAAAGGTCTGTGTGCTTGTTTTAATTTGTGGAGTGAGAAAAAAAACCATGAAGCCTATATATAGAGATTTTTGTGATCTTTAGAGATCTTATGTGATCAAAATAAATCTTTTGTACAGATTTTGTAGGATTTGGAGAGATTTACTATAGATTTGATGAGATTTTATAAGATTTTGAACAAATCTAATATATTATGTATAGGTTTAGGCTTGGGCCCAGGGCCCACAAGCCCATCTCGTGCGTAAGCGGCCCGTAATTCCTACGAGACCCGTTGTCAAAACCAGAACTCCGTTTAACGTCAAAAATTAAAATACACAAAAATACGGTCGGTAGTCGTTGTTTGCACGCCCGTTCGTCGATCACGGTAATAATCGCGAAAAATTGTATCGTTGCCGTCTTTAATCCGTTTTTCTATCCGGTTTCGACTGTAGTCACAAAAACTTTATTACAAAGCTAATATATATCGTAAAAATTTAATATTTGTCGGCGTTGTCAGTATCCTGTTAGGTTTCAATCCGTTGTCGTTTAACGTTTCACAGGTTTCTCTGTAAACCACCGTTCGCGCTCTGTAAAGTCGGATAAACGTTCCCAGGCACTCCAAAGGCCTAATTAAGTTAATCCGTGCTGTAAACACTATTTATTGTAGCGTTAATCGTCTGTTAATTACGTAATTAAGATCCGTAAATCACCGGTTGTCACATCGGTGGTGTATGGTTTAATGACCTTAAATCTTGCGTTGATAGATTGCCAAAATCTGAAGTTTTGGGTCTTTATACTGTTATTTCATCTGGGGATATCAGGGGTGTCCTTCTGCTGCATCCAGATACATGCTGACCTAGATACACCCAGGATATCTTAAAAGAGCTAAAAATGCAAAAACCCTAAAAAATTAAGAAGCTCTCATAGAGAGTCATTCAGTAAGTGCAAGATGCACAAATCGTACCAAAAATGGTATTTCTCTTAGCCCTCGTTAGATATTTTGGTCTCTCTGCTGTACGGAAGTACTGACCTGTTCACCAATTATCTAAACGTTGAAAAACAAAACGCATGAATTCAATATACTCACTTACTACGATGAATCTTTGTGCATACCTTGATCGCGGGGGTATATCCTGAAGTGGGACACACTAATATATCAGAATTAATATTACCTTAACGTATCATATGGTAATGGTACTTGAAATGTTCATGCATTTTGTTTAGGTGGACAAACATACTGGTAATCGTCTTGAACTGCTTTTCATGAAAAATTATATAAAGAATTATCTAATGGTGTGAAAACAGTTTGATTTTGCTGATATGATCTTCTTGCACATGATACTCACAAAAAGAAGTATTGTAAAAAAATTTTGAGTTTAATTTAGTTTGTTAGTTTGTTTTGAGAAATATAAAAATACCAAAAATATTTCCTTTTAAAAGATCTCCCATTTTGAACTGACAGGTAGTTGTTTTTGCAAACTAAGATAAAATATTGGTTTATCTTTAAATGTGAAAAAGGCTAATTGTTTTTCGAGATACTTTCTTGTGTTGCTAAACAGATTGTTGCGGTTATCAAAATGAAGTGCAGAATACAAGTAAAGTGCAGATTGAGAGTGAAGTGAAGAACGTGTGAAGATGCATGGTAGGATCCTTCTACTACATTGCAGAAAGAGAAAGAGATATGGAAGATTTGAAGATACTTGCTTAACCAAAGATTGCTAGTTCGCTGATCTACAACGAATGAAAGTTTTGGAGATTGGAAGCATCAGCTAAGGGGGAGTTTGTTGATGTCAGAAACTGTGTAGCTGACGCTATCCAAAGACCAAAAGATTGCAAGATGTTTGAAGACAAAGTTACACTATGAAGCTATTGTCAAGGGGGAGTTTGTTGGTGCATGTTTTGTGACAACAGCTTAATAGTTTGTTTATTTAGTCTTTGGATATTTTGTATTGGGCTGAGCATTATTGGTTAGGGAGTTATTTAGTGTTATGGGCTTGGAGAATGGCCTGGCCCAAGACCAAAGCCCATGTGCAAATCTTGTACTATATAAACAAGGCTTGGCATAAGGGTTTAGGTTAGACACCTGTGAGCAAGTTTGGGGAGTTAGAGAAATCTATAGAGAGTGGCTAGGAGATTTCTTGTGGGTCTTGAATTGATTGTAAACATCGTGTTGGATAATCAATAGAAGACCGGATTGAAAGTTTATCGTGTTCTTGATTCTTGTTCTACTCGTTTTCTGTGAAATCATCATCAACAAATGCTGAATATGATATTGTGATTTCAAAATCATTTCATTCATATAAGCAGCAGTTGTACAAAACAACTGTTAAGGCTCATCCACTGATGAACAAATAATGTTTGACCAAAATAGCCTTCTCAACTCTTCAATCACCACCACTCTCTCCACCAAAATCATCACTTCTTCACCTCCAACCACTATTGATAAAATCCATAAAAAATGGATAAAGATCATCATTATGCCAAACCCATCTTGAAAATCCTTTCACCTTCATTTCAAACAGATGTTGGATCACTAAAGTCACCAACGTGCAGTTCCACCTTTTTATAACATCTATCCTTTACAACTCATCTATTTCACCATTCACTTGACAACATCAATGAAAAGGGATTCTTTCAAAAAGACTATCCTAAAAACATTTTCCTTCTTGCTGGTTTTCTACCATTCCATCAATAAGTCATGCACCTTGGGGTTCTATAAAGACAAAAAGTTGGGCAGACTTCATATAAGAGGGGCTTCTGCAGTTCAGTAACTACAAACTTGAAAAACTTGTGCCACAGCCAAAGAATGAGAATCCTTTTGGCTAAAAGTGGGTCCTCAAAGAACACTGCGTATGCTAGAAGCATGATTGTCAAGATGTATCATACTCAAAAAGACACCAAGAGTGTGAAAAAGCTTACATCAGGGGGATATAAATCCTTAGGCTATAAGCTTAGTGTTGTGACTGTGCACATGCAGTAGATGTTTCCTTAACCACTGATAAGAATAATATGATGGGGCTGCTGTTGCTGAAAAGTCCAACTGACTATAACTTCAAAGTATGTTATTGAATTTTGGTATAGTTGCTCAAAAGGCTTCTTTTATGCAGGTTTGTCAAGTAGCTGAAATATATCATCAAAGATTCGCTATCTCATTGTTTTCTCATCATTCACAATCAGACATCACTCTGTGAAGGATTGCTATGAAAAAGGTTTGATTTCTCTTAATCATGTTCATACCAAGGATCAGCTGGCAGATGTGCTAACAAAAGCATTAGACACATCTACCTTTGAAAGCTTGATATCTAGGATTGGCATGCTAAACATGGAATAACAGGCAAAATCCTGCTTTTCTATAAATAAAAGCATTAAATGTTTTCAGAAAATCAAAAACCCATCCTTAAAAATAGCTAAAAATGAATTTTTCATTAAATCCTTAAAAGTCTACCATAACCACTATTTTGTTCAAACATCTGTTCTTCTAAATGCTGTCCATTGCTGAAAGTCAACCCCTGTTCTCTCATTTCCTTGATAATCACTGTTGTTCAAAATCAGTGTTTTCATCCACTGATAGTTAAAATCACCCACTGCTTTCATTATAACCGTTGCAACCACTGGTATTGCTCCATCAGTGGTTTCCAAAACAACTGCCTTCCATTATTCATCAGGGGTTGGCACGTGGACAGTACATAGCGGTCAGATTTTTGTAACCGCTGCCACGTTAGCATTCACTTTTTCTCCTATAAAACCCTGATTAAAACCCCCAAACAGGGTTTTTACTGTCGAATCGAATTCAAAATTCCTTTCTAAAAGCAGTTACCATCCATTTCTCTCGAAAAGCACTCATCTTCTTCATCGTCTTCTTCCTCTCGAATCACCGTCTTCATCCTCTCATAATATTCTCTCAAAATGGCCACAGAAATTCCATACAAAGCTCCCCACAACTACTTGGGTCTACTCACAAAACCCAGTCATACTGAAACCTTCAATTCCATCATAGATGCTCTTTTGTCTTCAAAGTACAAAACCTTTTTGACTGCTGGCAACCCAGGGAGAGTTTTTGAAAAATGCCACCCTTGAGTCTCAAGATAACACGGCAATAGCCATCAATTCCTCAATAAAGGGTGTACCAGTTAAAATTACACCCACAATCCATTTCAGAGGTATTTGAACTCGATGATCTGCAAGGTAAAACTTCTTTTCCCAAAATCGAGTATCAAACAGATTTCATTGAGAGGGGGTATGCTGAGGAAATGAAAAAGGACACCTAACAAAAAGGTAGTTTTCCTCCTGCAACAAGATTTTTATTCCATACCCTCTTGATGTGTGTTTCAAATAAGACCACTGCTTTTAATGAAATACCATTAAAGATCCAATACCTGGGTTATGCTATTTTACCTAACAAAAATTTTAACTATTCCCAGGAGATCTTTGATGATTTGGTCAAAAATTTTGATAAAAAATCATTTTTACTATTTCCAAGGTTCTTGAGCTTCTATTTTCAAAAGAAATTTTCAAAGGATAATGCTCATGTGCTTATCCAGGGTGAACCTTTTCAAATAAATGGCCTAACATCTGAAATATTTACAAGGCTATCAAAAGTTTCCAAAACAAAAGCAGAGGCTCCTAAGCAGAATTTAGCAGCTACCACTGCTCCTCAGGCACCTGCTGCTGAGCCCACTGCTCTAGGTGATCACATCAACAAAACAACTGTTGTGAAACCCACACCTAAAACCACTAGAAAACCAAAACAAAAGAAAACACAAAAGCCCCCCCCCCCCCCCAAACCTACAAAAAAGGCAACTCTTGAAGATGAGATCCCAGAGCAACTGCCAGTGACAACACAAAAGTCACCAGAAACCACTGCTGCTACTTCCTCACAGCAGATGGTAGAAAGATCTCAACCCATGCCTCAAACTCCTCCTGCTTCTTCTCAAAAAAACAGGTTATACACATAGGGACACCACAATATGATGCTCTAGAATCACTTGATTCTATCATCCACAGCCCACTGCCCGGGGCAAATTCTCTTTCTACACCCATACTCACAGCCACAAGTCCCCCACAAACGAAACTTTTGTTGGATGCTCTTGATTTGAACCAGACACAAACCAGTCCTTCTCACTCACCTGTTAATGAGAATATACCTCAACAAGTGACTGGGTCTGGTGTTTCAGTCATTGCTAACCCACCAACATCTGAGGAGGTTACACCCCTTGAGTTACATGTAACTCTTGGTGGTAGTTCAAGTGGTGCAGCTACTACAGATGTTGAACCCACTGGTTTACATGTGGGCAGTAGTTTCATAAGTGAGACTCCCTTGAAGGCAATTTCTTCTCTTGGAACCATGGTGTTTCCAGTTTTCACTGGTTCACTAAAACTGGTTTCCAGACCTGAAGAAAGAAGTCCCCAGTACCAAGAAAAAAGGGCATCAGTGGATGACTTTTGGAATTCTTTCCCTAAGTCAACTGCTGATATAACCACTGCCGATGGGAAATCAAATGATCCCATTAACTTGGGTGATGGTTTAATGTACCAAGAATTGACGGATAGAGTTGACAAGCTTGATACATCTGTTGCAAAAATCAAAGACATGCTGCAACAGTTGTTGAAAGCACAAAAGGTACCATCCACTGCTGCACCAACTCCAACAGTTATTCCATCATCTGCTCCAACTGCAAATGAGCTGTGTAGTTTATTTCAACCTTTGCTCATCCAACAAAGACAATATGTTGATCAACAACATGAGATACAAGTGCAAAATATCAGAAGTATTATGGAAGCAACGTTTAAAGATACCCAGGAAGATATCAAGGCAATCAAGGCCCATTTATTGAACACCACTGGCACTGCTCCTCCCTCTATCATCTTTGTGGACAACCCACCACCAGTTGATGCCAAAAAGGGGGAGAAAATGAAGCAGTTGAAGAAAAAGGGGTATGAAGATGGTCTGTACATTGCACCTGACAATTCAAGTATGCTTGCAGACATCCCTAAGCCATATGGGTCTAAAAAGGTTGATGTGACCCTAAATGCCCTTGCTGATGAAAAGGAAAGGTTAAAAAGGGATATGGAGGCAAAGGGCAAGTCCAGGTTTGAAGAAGAAAAGAAAATGTTTATGGCAAAGGAAGTTCAGGGTATTTTAGAGCCTAAGGATGAAGAAAATCCTAAGCCACAAAGAAAGCAGCCCACTAGAAAAGTGAGGTAACCCAAAACCACACCTTCCAGACAAACAAAACATGCTTCTCAACCTCCCAAAAACTCCTCACATCAAACCTCCAAACCAACAGCTGTTGTAACACCTGTTGTATCAACAACTGTTGGTACTTCAGTGGTTTCAGCAGTTGTTAACCCAACAACCACCACTTCAACCACAACCACTGCTCCCACTACAAACACTGCCTCACCAAAAACATCCTTACCACCAAAACAGCCTCCTGCCAAAAAGCAGAAGACAGCTGATAACACATCATCAGTTGTAATGACAACAGTAGTTGAAACACCAGTTGTTTCAAAAACTGTTAGTCAATCACCTATCACCTCAAATGTCTCTTCACAAGCCATTATTTCTTTTGCACCAAAAACTGAAACAAAAACACCTTCTCCTAAAAGGGTGTATACTAGAAAAAGGAAATTCCAGGTGCATGATGATGATATACCCGCACCTGATCCCATTTCATCCGCTCCTTATAATGTCATTAAGCCTCAACCTTTCATTCCTCCAAAATTGGTCAATCCAATTAAAGATCCAATAGAACTCCAAGGTTATGATCCTGCTGATGTTGTACCAGTAGCTGCTAGTTATCCACTAGAACTGCAAGCAGTCAAAAACGAAATGCGGCAGTTCTACTTGGTGGATGATCCTTCAAAAAGGAAATTTCCTTCTCTAGTTGGTTATAGAGATCCAGCCAACATGAATGAGTATTTAAAACTCAAAGCTAGGCAAGCCGATACTAGAGCCAGACTTGAATGCCAAGGAAAAAGTGACAATGAAATTTCAAGTTATACACAGTTTTTGCTCACTAAGGTCAAACAATTAGAAGACTATGCAAGAGACCTGAGCAAAGAAATGTCTAATTTGCCTCCAGAAGCTGGTTTGCAGGAAGATCTAAAAGAAGACCTCATCAAGCTAATTATGAGTGAGAAATTCTACCCTACCACTGCTGAACAGTTCCAAGAATGGCCTCTGGTTGCTCTAAAAGCAGAACTAAATAGAATTGAAAGAATAAAAGAGATCCAGGCATGAAAAGGTCAGCACCAAATTGGAGCAAATACAAAAAGAAAATTGATGATCTTACTTTGGAGTATAAAAGAAAGAAACAGGAGTTGGTTGATGCAAAGGTTGGAACTGCCAAGGCCATAGCAAAATGGACAAAGCAGTACACAGATGAGGCTTATGAAAGACTGAGAAAAAGGAGAGAAACAGATCCTAGCCTTCCAAAGAAACCTGATTACAAAGCCATTGAAAAAACAAAGAAGCAGGCTCACACTTCTGTACCACTGTTCACATCATCAGATACCTCTGCCATTGTGATAAACTAAAGAAAGACAAAAGGACTGACTGATGCAGAAGAAAAAGAACAAGAATTTGTGTATTTCAAAGAAGCTATCAAAACAATGGAAATAGAGAATGAAAGCTCAGCAATCCAACAAAAAATTGCCAAAAATGTTCTGAACAGGCCTTCATCCCCAAACTCATCTAAAATAAAGACTCTCCCAAGAAACCCACTGGGCTCAAAGATACTAAAGTGGATGTCTGATCAAAATACCAACGTATTGACTCTGCTCAAGTTCAGTGGTGAAGTGAAGTACATATCAAGGGAACAAGCACTTGGCCTGGGTGTTGAAGATCTGTAGGATATCCTTGAACTTCCACAGTGCAGGGATGAACATGATGAGGACTCAATGAACTTTGAACTACAATTCAAAGGTCAAGTTAGAGAACTCCTGATGAGGCAACAAAGATCCAAGAATAATGAAAGGTTTTGGCATCATCTGTTCCAGGGGGAGATTGTTGGGATTGAACCCTACCAGAGGAACAGATGATAAAAGCCAAAACTGGTTCAGAACAGTGGATCTAAAATAAGCAGTTGTTTGCACTAAAGCTTTCCCCTTGACAGTGACTATAAGATCTAATGCACTAAAGTACTGCTCTTACAACAAACTGTTGCTATTAAAGACTGATGCTGCTAAAGTACTGATGCTCTATCTACTGATGTCTCCTAAGTACTGCTGAAGACCAAAGTGCTGCTCATTCAAGGACTGATCACCTTTGAAGAAAGCACTGATGTTCAATATCAGTGCTTAGACTACAACAGTGGAAAGTGAAGCAGTAGTTTACTTTTGTTTTGTCATTTACTTATTATCAGTTGTTTAGTCATCAGTAGTTGTATGTAACAATCCTTGTAGGTTGTTAGGTTGTTATGTGTCACTTTCATGGTGACGTCAGCTAAGATGCTTTAGTGGTTTGATCTGTACTATAAATAGAACAGTCTGTACTGTTCTATTCAAGGAGTTTTCTCCTTCAACCCATTCATCTTGTACGATCAACCATTGTGCTGAGGGGGAGTTTTAGTATGTAAGCATGCATGTAATCTTTTGATTGTAATCTTTTGACTAATGAGAATCATGTGTTTACGAAAAACTATTTTCCCTTTGATTGTGTTTACAAAGTTTGTTTCCATTTCCGCTGCATTTAATCTCAATTTACATTCATTCATTTGTTTAAATACAACAAACAAACACAATCATGACAGCCTCAGATCCTAACATCATGTTTTTCAAAAGAGATTTTACCTGCCTGGTCATCCAAAGTGGGGTGTGCGAAGCGTGATATGTTTTTATTGATATTATAAGCCCATTTTACACATTAGTCAAGTTTTAAATTCGTGAGCGTAGTATAGCGTTGGTAAGATACCGAGGTCGTCCAAGGACACAAGAGCTTTTAGTACCGGTTTATCCTCAACGTCTAATCAATCTAAATTTTTTTGAGAAAAGTTTTGAAACATGAAAATAAAAAACTAAAAATACAGAAATAAATAAAATAAAAACAGATAGACAAGATGAATCACTTGGATCCGACTCGCCTTTAATGTATCCCTTGATGATTTTCGCACTTTCGGACTTTTTAAGAGATTATCTTAGTTATAGTAGTAGGCCCCTCTTTTGAATGTGACGTTACCCTCAACCCAGTGGTTTGAGTCCACAGGGATACAATCCCAAAGGGTCGGAATATTGAAAGATAATTAATTAAGTTTTTAATGTGAAAAGTGGTAGGCCCCTCTTTTGAAGGTGACGTTACCCTCGGCTAAGTGGTTTGAGTCATCAGCAAGGATACAATTCCAAGAGGTCGGTTTTATGTATTAATAGTAGCTTGCATATGAGGGGTTCAAGCTATTCGCACCCCCGCCATCCAATACCAGTGGGTATCGAGGAGGTCCTAATAAGCTTGAACCAGGTCCTTGCAGGATCTATACACTGAAGAAGGCAAGAACCTTACCTTACCAAACCATTCCCCTAACCCCCGGCCAGGTAGTCGACATGCTTTTATATAGATCGTAAAAACACGAATGATGTAATCTTTTACTTTATATAGACAGTCTAGTAACGCTAAGACACCATGGAAAAATGATAGGAAGAATTCACCTTCAACTTAAGAAACTAGTTATTAAAGTCATTAATACAAAACCAAATAAAAAGTGCCGAAAGATTAAAAATCAAAAGTAATACAATAAAGACTTGTCTTCACCAAGTGATGTAAGAGGCTTAACCAAACATTGCCTTTTATTGGCAAGAACCCTTACGATCAATCTTGGATCCCGAGACTACTACACACTCTAAAGATGGATGATGGAGGATGGTGGTGGGTGATAGTGTTGTAGTGGTGGTGGAGTGGTGGCAAAGTGGGAGAGTAGTGGTTTGCCAAGGGATGCCTTTGAAGTGAACCAAGCACCCCTATTTATAGCTTGCATAGTGCTCCAGCCACGGCCCCATGTCCAGCGGGTATGCCCCTGTGGCCAGCCTTTTCTCTTCCTTCATTCAATGCAAGTGTTAGCAGTGGGTCCCACATGGCCCAGTGGTCAGTATCGTATCTGTACGATCAAGATTTTGCAAGATTCTGCGTATCTTTGCATTGATCACGGCATGTGCTGAGCTGGGCACGCCCCCGTGGTGGGCGTAGAAGCTTCTATACGTTTGTCTTTTCTGCAGGTTCCTGATCATGCCCCCGTGTTCAGCTGGGCACGGCCCCATGGTCAGTCTTCTGTTGTCTTGTTTTTGCTTTGTGGATGCCGCCGAGGTATCGGGCATGTCACGTTTATTCCCTTTCTTTGTATTCATGTTGCTTTTGGCTTCTTATTTGCTCCTTTTGTACGTTTAAGCTCATTTGGTCCTGTAAATTCAAAAGGAATAAAAAAAACAAGCTTTTTCCAATATTAGTACTAAAAAAGGGTTGAATTTATGCCTCATTTGATGTAATTTATATGTTACATTTTGCACACATCTAATACCCCCACACTTGAATCTTTGTTTGTCCTCAAGCAAAACTCTATAATATGTGGCTTACACACCCAAATGGAAGAGGTAAAGGAGAAGTTTTGGGCTCATCTTGAGTGTCGGGAATCCAAGATATTTTATTGGGTTTTATTTTTATTCTATTTACAATCCTATTCGTCATGATTTATTTAGAACATTTTATAAGAAAAATTTCTTATTTGGGCATAACATGCCTCTTTAAAACTTTATTTATATACAAGTTCACATAACTCACAGGAGATCACTCAACACTCGGCCGAAGATGTATCTTTGTTAAACACTCGAGACCGGCATGAGACTTACTTCTACCATATGCTTGCCAAGTGATCAATCCTCCTCCTTTTTAACTAAAAACCTTCGTAAATATCAAGAGGACTTTGGGGAAGGGTTAGGCTTGGGCTAAGGGTAGGTGGTTTTGGTTAGTGGTTAGTAAAAATGGCTAAAGGCGTAAAAAGCGTCGGTCGTCGTAAAAATTTTTGTTTTTGTGACTTTTATTCCAACTAAGCATATTCAAACAAAGTTTCTTTGAGGAACTTGTTTGTTTATTACAAGACTTTCTTTTTTTTAATAGGATACGTCACACAATAACCGAGCTTTTTACTAAAACAAAGGGGTTGAAAAAGAAAAAGGTTTTGGTGGGTAAATGGTGTTTATTTTGTGGGTTTTGAAATGAAAAGGTTTAGGCTCAAAGGGTTTAACTAGGGGGATTTTGGGTAGGTGACAAAAAAAGATGAAAAATAATGGTGTTGAAAGGAAAAATGGGTTAGTCCTAATGCCTCCATCATTTACTTACTTGGGTTCAAGTTGGTAAGGACCGAGAATGTATCGTCGTGGCAAGTTCTAGAGTCATAAGAACTGAGGGGCTATTCACACAAGAAACGAAAAATGAGCATTTAGTTTAAAGATATATGATTGTATGCTCAATAAAGGCTCAAAACTCACTTGTTGTGGGAATGGGTTTATAATGTGATCAAGTATATATAATCAAATTTTAATTAGATTTGTCATGCCTTTTCATAATTTTCTTATTTGGTTCTTTTTATCACGATGCTATCGGTTGTAAATTTGTAAAAATATAACCTATTTTAGAATTTGTTATTCCCAAATTAAATCAAGACAAGTAAAAAACATGAAAAAATTTGGGGTGATTAGCGGTTCCAATAGAGTTTTGTGTAAGCCTTGTTATTAGGACTTGCAAGATTCAAGGTTTTAGCATCCCCCCCCCCACACTGAAATTACACATTGTCCTCAATGTTTCACAAAAATTTGGTTTTAGGTTGATTGAATGTGTAAAAAGGTGTCGAAAAACAAGATTTGGTGTTACTGGGCACCTGGCCATGGCCTCGTGCTAGCTGAGCACGTCCCCGTGGTCAAAGTGCCAGTAACAGAAACTTAAAGAAACATGGCCATGAGGCGTGCCTGGTGGCCACGACCCCGTGGTGGGCAGTTTTCAGACAAAACAACAGTTCAGGGATGTGGGCACGGGGGCGTGGTTGCTGACCATGACCCCATGGTGGCACTCTGTATTTGATGATTACAGGTTTTCGGCTTTTGGTTTGGGTTTCCGGGCTTATTTAGCACTAATGCTTAGTGCATCAAAGCTTCCTGGGTACCTGTTTTGCTAAACACTACACCATACATAACATAACAAACATCCTAATTTTACCAAAGTTCATCATCCGTCATCACACACATACAAAGAAAATAAAATGCAGAAAATAAAAAATGTTTAGGAAAGTAAATTGTTCAAACCATGGCACGCAGGCCAGAAATTGTCTTTGGGATAGAAAGGGTTAACCAGAGATACCGCATCCAACATCACACCACCTTCAATGCCTCTGATCAGTCCATATCCTCGTCCTCATCGTCTTCCTCTCCTCCATACACCATATTCCCCCGGATGTAGGTTATGTCATCCTGCATAGCGGAGATGTCGCGCTCCACTGCTCCGACTCGGGTAAAGGTGTTGCTAGCCATGTTGTATGAGTTACGGGAGCATAGTAGGTTTTCCTGAAAAAGATCATGTAAACTTTGAAAGTTAGGAAAACCACCCCCTTGAGAGGAGGAGCCAGCTTGGTTGCCTTGATACAGAGGAAGAGGAAGGTTTGGGTCGGCGTGTAGGACGAGGGCTGCTTCCGGGTTCCAAACGTGTCCTTGAGTGGTTTGGAAGCGGACTGTCCCGTAATCGATCTCGTGGATGATTCCTATTGAGCTGCATTGGGTGAGATCTACCTTCCCCGACCATGGACCTTTACAGAATGATTTTGGCATGCGTTGAACGTAGGTCTTGAAGAGGCGGTAGATCCATCCCCCAAAGAAGATTGGTGTCGGGGAGGAAGCCAACTGATTCAGATGCATGTTCCTTAGGAGTAGGTGAGTGACATCGAGAGGAATGTGGTTGTGGATGCAATATAAGACCGTAAGATCACGTAAGTTGACAACACCGGTGCTATCAGGCTTTTGACTTAGAGAGTTGCTAAGGACCCTGTGAATGTAGCGGTCTAGTTTCCCCACAGCTTACAAGGTATCCAGGCATGCTTGTTTTGGTGTTTCATTGGGCCTTGTTTGAAGAATGTCATAGCGGGGTTGGTAGTCCCACTCTGTTGGTTTGAATTTGGTGAACTTGCTGGCCATATCTGCAAAAGAAAACATAAAATAATTAGCATGTAACGATAAATTTTCGAAGAAAACTGAAAATAGGAGGCTGGACACGGCCTCGTGGCCACTGGCCACGCCCCGTGTTCAGCTTGTTTCTCCCAGACATGCCCCGTGCTCGCTGACCACGACCCCGTGGTCAGGGTTCTGTTACCCAAAATCATCATTTTTCGACCTGGTTTCGAAAACTTGAAAAGTTTTGGTTGAGTAGGGGCGGTTTCCCCTAAAATGAAACCCCAAGTGTTGTTTTCCAAAAACAAACCATTTACCCTATCAATTTCATCTTTTTCAGATAAAAACACGGGTTTGAAGTTTATGCTTGAAATCGGGCAATTCTACAAACAATTTCAGTTGATTTACTTCCTATAACATGCAACTATACTAATACTACTAGATCTAAGCAAAAATTTGGGGTTTGGTTCGGTTCAAGTTCAAGAACCCTAGATTTTTCCCCAATTTTTTTATGTTAATCTACATGCAAATTGTTAAACTAACTACAAAGATGATAGAATCATACCTTGTTGATGTTGAACACAGGAAAAACGTAAAAATCTGCAGAGAATCGCAAAGGAACCAGAGAGTTTTCGGGGAAACGGGTCGTGGTGAAATGAAAATGAGAAGACAAAAGGGGTTTTATTCCCGACTGTAGCCTAACACGGCCCCGTGCTCGCTGGGCACGGCCCCGTGGGCGGCTAAAAACTCAAATATATTTTATTTATTTATTTATTTTTAGTGCACGTGTGTGTGACCTGTTTCCCGAAACTTGGTTTAGATATCTTACCGTTTTTGGAGTTTTCCCGAAGTCCATTGCCTACAAGACATGATGTTAGTACACAAACCTCCATTTAATCATTCTTCGACCGCTTATAGTGAGATCTCTTCCTCGTCATCCTCAATGAATCCTTGATAAAGCTTAGGCCGTTGTTCGTTGACTTTGAATGGAATTCCATTTCGAGATTTAATTTCAATTGCTCCGTGTGGAAAAATAAGGGTGATAGAAAAAGGTCCCGACCACCTAGACTTTTAATTTTCCGAGAAATAATCGAAGTCGTGAATTAAACAATAGAACTTGATCTCCTACTCGAAATTCATTACGTTTAATATGTTTATCATGCATGTTTTTCATTTCTTCCTTATAAATTTCGAAGTTAGAGTATGCTTGATTCCTGAATTCGTCTAATTCGTTTAATTGACAAAATCGATTCTTTCCGGCAGTTTCAATGTCTAAGTTTACGTTTTTTAATGCCCAGTAGGCCTTGTGTGCTATTTCTACTGGCATATGACAACTTTTTCCATAGACAAGCTTATATGGGGTGGTACCTATTATTGTTTTATATGCTGTTCGAAAAGCCCATAATGTGTCGTCTAATTTATCGACCCATTCTTTTTTTATTTAACCCTGCGGTTTTTTCAAGTATTCTTTTTAAACCTCGATTAGTCACTCCGGCTTGTCCATTTGTTTGAGGGTGATATGCAGTTGAGATCCGGTGATAGACCCCATATCTTGTTAAAAAAAATTCAAGTTGATGATTACAAAAATGGGTACCCCTATCACTTATTAATGCTTTTGGAGTTCCGAAACGAGAAAATAGTCGTTTCAAGAATCTTACCACAACTCTTCCATCATTTGTTGGAAGACCTTGGCTTTGGCCCATTTTGACAAGTAATCCACTGCCACAAGTATATATTTATTTTCTTTTGACGGTGGGAAAGGTCCAATAAAGTCTAGTCTCCACGCATCAAAAATTTCACAAACAAGAATGCCATTTTGTGGCATTTCATTTTTTGAAGAAATATTACCTGATCGTTGCCATGCATCACATGTCTTGATAAGACTTTGGGAGTCTTTATAAATGGTTGGCCAATAGAATCATAAATCAAATACCTTTCGTGCGATACTAGCGGCTCCATGATGTCCTCCGTATGGACCTTCATGACAATGGCGGAGAATTTTTCTTGCTTCACTACCATGCACACATCATCGGATAAGTTGGTCGGCACACATTTTGAAAAGATAAGGATCTTCCCAAAAATAATGCTTTACATCGGCAAAGAATTTCTTTCTTTGATGATGTGACCATCCTTTTGCGACTATTCCACTAGCTAGGTAGTTGGCGTAGTCGGCGTACCATGGTTCTTCTCGGTATTCCACCATTTCTAAGGATTCCGTTGGGAAGTTTTCATTGATGAGCTCGTCCCTAGTTGCCTACAAAGCTGGATCTTCCAAGCAGGATAGATGATCTGCAGCGGTGTTTTCTGCTTCTCTTTTGTCTTCTATTTCAATGTCAAATTCTTGGAGGAGTAGTATCCATCTAATTAAACGCGGTTTGGCATCCTGTTTTTTAAAGAGATAATGAATGGCTGCATAAACTATCGTTTAAGAAAGAACAAGATAAGAACGAAATTTATCAAAAGCAAATACTACAGCTATTAATTCCTTTTCAGTTGTTGTGTAATTTTCTTGTGAATCGTTAAGTGTTTTACTAGCGTAGTATATTGGGTGAAAATGCTTATCTTTTCGTTTTCCCAAGACAGCTCCAACTACAAACTCACTTACATCGCACATGATTTCAAAAGGTAATTTCCAATCAGGCGCTATCATGATTGGTGCATTGACTAGCATTTCTTTTAGTGTTAAAAATGCTTGGTTGCAATCTTTGTCAAAGATGAACGGTGCATCTTTTTCAAGTAATTTTTTTAAAGGTCTTGAAATTTTAGAAAAGTCTTTGATAAATCGTCTATAAAATCCGGCATGCCCTAAGAAAATCCTGATGGCTCTAATGGAGGATGGAGGTGGTAGTCGGGAGATGGTGTCTATTTTAGCCCGATCAACCTCCATTCCTTCGCTTGAGATTTTGTGACAAGTACTATTCCCTCTTTTACCATGAAATGGCATTTTTCCCAATTAAGGGCGAAGTTAGTTTACTCACATCGTGATAGCATTCATTCAAGGTTATCGAGGGATTGGTTGTATGAATCTCCAAAGATAGAAAAGTCGTCCATGAAGACTTCCATAGTCTTTTCTATCATGTCATGGAAGATGGCCACCATGCAACGTTGGAAAGTTGCAGGGGCATTACATAGACCAAAAGGCATGCGTCGACAAGCAAAAGTTCCGTAGGGACATGTGAATGTTGTTTTTTCTTGGTCTTCGAGAGCTATCGGTATTTGAAAGTAACCTGAAAAAACCATCTAAAAAACAATAAAATTTGTGACCGGATAATCTTTCTAACATTTGATCAATAAAAGGTAAGGGAAAATGATCTTTCCTTGTTGTCTCATTTAATCGACATCTATACAAACTCTCCATACGGTGATGGTTCTCATTGGCATTAATTCATTTTTTCATTAGTGACCACCGCCATACCTCCTTTCTTGGGAACTACTTGGACGGGACTCACCCAATGGCTATCGGAAATTGGGTAGATAAGTCCAGCGTCAAGTAGTTTGATGACTTTGTTTTTAATCACTTCTTGAACATTTGGATTTACTCTACGTTGTGGTTGTATCACCGATTTATAGTCACCATTCATTAAAATTTTGTGCATGCACATGGAAGGGCTTATTCCTTTAATATCTGCAAGCTTTCATGCGATCGCGTTTTTATGTTTTTTCAAAAGTGTAATTAATTTTTCTTTTTCTAAACTAATTAATTTTAAAGAAATAATTATAGGTAGATTACCATCCTTGTCAAGAAAAGCATATTCCAAACCTTTTGGGAGTTCTTTGAGCTCAAGTGGTGGGTCTTTAAGAGACTCCTTATTCGGTTGCTCAATTTGGTCAAGGACCAAAAAAGTTTGTTCAATGGCGACCTCTTCTTCGACAAAGTGGTCGATTTCGTCTTCCGTATCGGGTGGTTCATCTTCATCTTCAATTAGGGGGTCGTCATTGCCGATTGGATATTTCATTGTTTGGTCAAGATCGACATACTTTTTGTCAGCCCCTAATTGAATGGGTAGGTTGTTTTGCTTCCGGTTGATCAAAGCTTGATGGGTTTTCACAAAAGGTCGTCCCAACACAAGTGGAGCATCATCAAGAATGACGAAGTCGGTTGGGACTACCGTTTGATTTGTTTGCACTAACACATCCTCAACTACTCCCATTGATTTTATTATTTTCCGATTTGAAAGAAAAATAAGTATTTGAAGTGGATAAAAATCACTAATACTTAACTTTTCGAAAATATAGTTTGGCATTATATTAACATAAAGATCTTTATCAATTGTAATATTACTAATAAAGGAATTTTGAAAGAAACATGGAACCGGCGTGATGTTAGGATCATCTTTTATTAGCGCGGTTTGATCGTTTGTTAATGTAATGCGTACCATTTCGTCCATTTTAGTGTTAGTGTTTAACTCTTTTAAAAACTTAACATGAGTAGGTACTAAACAATGGTTTTTGAAAGAAGGTGTTAAGTAATTTCTTGAAAAAATTGACTCTTTTTGAAGATTAGCGTTTTCGTACTTACCTTTTTCGTTGTTTAGTTCATGCGTCCTTTTTTCACTTACTTGTTCTTCCATTTTTACCTCTTTTACTATTACCTCTTTAGTACAAACTACCTCTTCCCTCACGTGGGATTCTTTTATATAGCGTTCGATAGTTTTGAGGTGTTGTATTATTCTTTCGGCTTCGGGGAGGATAGTTGGTGGTTCGTCAAATTGAGCGGGATAAGTGTCCCAAAAGCTTGAGTGCGGAAGTTCAAACCTTAGTCCTTCATAATTCCCATGTGAGGTAGGTGGTTCACACCATTGTTCCTCATAGTAAGTATGTTTTGGTCAAAAATTACCGAAGCAATTAAGTGATCAAATTAGTTAAGTGAGGTAGTGTGCTAGAAATGAGTGTCGAAAATATGTTTATCAAATTAATTGTAAAAACAGTTTCAGGATACGGCTCAGGATATAGAGTTGTATCTATGATCAAACTATGAGCAAAAAAGTAAAAGGGTGACACAAGATGTACGAGGAAAGCCCTTGATCAATCTAGATCGCCGGCATAAAACCTCGGGAGCTGACAATCGCAGCTGCTTTGTTCTTCTATTACTTCAAATATCAGGATATAGTGCAGGATGTGATGCGGATCAACTAAGTGTTACAATGTGATTCGAGTACAAGTGTTTGTGTGTAGTAGTTGCCAGTAGCTCGAGAGTAAAGTGTGCGAATGAAATAGTGTGTGCCTTCACTGGTCCGATCCATCTATTTATAGTAAAATAAATGTAACAAACTACCCTATTAAACCGGGATCCGGTGGATATTCCCCATTTGAACGTTGTAGACCTGGTCTTTCGGGTTCAACGTCTCTCAAATAACTGGTTTGCCCGAGTCTCAAGGAGAAGAAGTCCATCTGACCGTTAGTGACCTATAGCTTCCAACCTGCACGTGGTCAATTTAGTTAACACCAGGATATCGCACCAGGATTTTACCAATATCCTAATCCGGTATCCTGATCACAGGTAAACAATCAAAAGCAGAATATTAGTCAGGATATATATGCTCAGAAAATGACCCATAACAATTGTCCCCAAATATATCTGTTGGTATACTAATCCAACGGATATATTTAAAAATCCTGTCTCGCAAATCGAGGTTATTAAATCGAAATGACGATTGAGGTGACATTGTGCAATTTTCAATGCAACATTTACTCTTTACCCCCCTCCAAACTTAGCTTTTATTTGACCGACTTATCACATATCATCATCACCATATCCCAGGCGATTTCTCAGGTACTTTTCTCTTCCCTTCTTTTCCTCTGTTTTCCTTTATCAAAATTCTTCATGGCTAGCGAAACGAGATCTCATACAGGCGACCCGACTCCATCCTTTGAAGCCCAAAACCTTCTTAAAAAACCCGAAAAAGAAATCTGCTCGTTTGACAATGCCGACATAGCCTCTCTGCAAGCTTCCGGTGCGTTCCCCGTTGGAACAATTGTTCGTGCTTTCGATAGAGAAGTCCGATCGGATTTCTCTTCCACCGAATGGGTCTGCTTCATGGCTTACCCTTTTTCTATTGGACTCCGATATCCGTTTCCGACCTTTATATCCCGCTTCTTCGATCTTACCGGTCTCAGTTATGCCCAAACCATGACTATGGTTTGGCGAGTGCTGGTACCCTTTGACCAAATCAGATCCCGTTTTACCCCTGATCTTTGCATTGAAGATCTCTCGATGGCCTATCGCCTTCGTTCTCACGGCAACAGTCGTTTTCTCCTTTTCTCTACCTCCAAAAATCCTCTTGTTCTTAAAGCCACGAAGAATGAGGAGAAATGGAAACATAATTTCTTTTTTGTAAAAAGGGATTCTATTACTGGAGGTTTTGACCTTCCGGTGAAGTGGCTGACTTCCGGTAGGATTTAGGGTTTTAGGAATATCCCCAATCGTATCCTGAAGTTATATCCTGAATTGACAGCTTTATCTTTTGTGCAGCAAATCTCAAGGAACTTGCCCCTCCAAGCGCTGAGTCTGAACAGAGGATCAAAAGCATTTACCAGCTTCCAAATAGTGAAAGAATTTTCTCCCTATTATCTGCAAGCTCAAGTCAGAGATCCAGCTCCGAGATGTCTGGTAAGTATGTTAGTACAAAATGTATGTATTAGCTTAAAAATACTCATGGATCAAATATTTCTTCCCTTTATACAGCATCAGTTAAAACTCCAGAGATCTTTGATCTCGATGAACTAGACAGCTACTCCGCTCCCCTTTCGGTAAACAAGGAATCAAGCCCCCAAGTCACCATGTCCTCCAAGTCCAGCAGCTCAAAGGCTATTGCTATTCCCAAGCTCCCTCCAGCCTCCAGGACTCGTGCTGCCAGCGCCCGGAAGAGAAAGGAAACGAATTCTCCAGCTACCTCCGAGACTTTTTCTCTCGAGAACCCTGGATTTAATGAAGCCACTTCATTCCTCAAACAGGTATGAATTCCCATCCGATATCCTGTACATGTATGTTAACCATTATCCTGCACATTTTATATCGATACCTGTGTCTTTAACTGCAGGGTTTGGAACATCTCATGCACTTGTATGAAGATGCCTGCGGGCTTAATAAGATGCTGGAGATCAAACTCGAAAAAGTTGTAGCCACTATAGCTGATCAAGGAGCGATTGCGGCCGCCAAGTCCCAGCATTATGAAGATAAGCTTAAGGCGATGACCCAGGAGCACAAGCTACCCTTCACAAAGCTAATGAGGATGCTCAAGCCAAGCTAGATGCCGCCCTTCTTCAATACCAGCAGGATATGAGTTCCTATCGGGATGGCCTTAAAGGATCCGTTGTTATTTCCCTTCTCCAAGCCAGGTTAAGGATGGCTTATGAAGCCAAAGCCTTGGGCTTCGAATGCCCCTCTTGGAATGTCAAGGCTTGGGAAGCGAAATTACAGGATCTTGGAGGCCAACCTGTTGCACATCCCGCAAAGCATGCTGGTGAAGAGCCTTCTAAGGCGGCAGAGGAGGTCGCCAATGCTGGTGATAATGCTGAGAAGAATCCTGAGGGGGATGTCGGTGCAGATGCTGGGAAAGAGGTTGCTGGTCAAGAAGGTGTTGCCCCTTAGGCAGCGAACTGGGCGATGATGGATGTATGTGCTAAGGCCGGAGCCCACTTTTTTAGATTTGGTTGTTGTGGTTCGTCTAAACACTTTACATTTCCTGTCTTTGAACAATTTACATTTCCTGCATTAGAACAATATGATGGCCAAAGGTGGATGGGTCCTGTGTTTCAGGATGAAGCCCTTGGTCATCGGTTAGTCTAAGTTGTTTTGGATAATGCAATGGTTGGAGGCGGACGGGTCTCGTTTTGAGATGAAACCTTCAATCGTTGCGTAAATATGGCTAAGACCAATCGTGCTTTTGGCGGATGGGCCTCGGTTTGAGGTGAAACCAAAAGCATAACTTTTGACTTGTTAATAATATAACCACCTCTTGACTTATTTGTTGTTGCCTCCTAATTTCTGTCATGCATTTCTTAGTGTAGATTTTGCAAAATATCCTGATCAATATACTCAGTGATATATTATGAAAATTTTTATTAAATAGAATTTCTAAAAATTCAATCAACTTTAGACAAAACCTCTGAAGAATAAAAGATGGTCCATTTTTTAAAACCTGTTTTGCTAACACTTGTTTGATCAGAGTTTTATTTTCAATCAAGTATCACTTCCCAAATATTTCAATCAAATATCCCGAAACGTATCCCAAAAACACATCCTGAAGACATATCCTAAAGATATGTCATTTTTAGGATATTTTGAGCCTTAATGAGAGTTAAATAATTCATGTAAGATTCACAAAGGAAAGATCATACCAGGAATTGAGTGTAACCCTAGTATCAAACACCAACCCTTTTTGCAACTGCTCCCACTAAGATGTCCCAGTCCGGGACACTTAGCTCAATTTTGGTCTTTTAAGCTTCACAAAATTGCTTTAGAAGGAATGTCCCCTGTGCATGATGTCCTCAAACACTTAGAAATTTTTTTGAACATTAGTTCCAACTGTATAGACGATTCCTGTGTTACAGGGGTAAAACCCAATATATTGGAGATAAATTCTTAGTATCCTGGGGAAAATCCCAAATTTTCATGCACTACAGGCGGGAGTGTATAAACTCCAAGACTTAGAAAGGTGAAAACCTTTAAACCTTAGAGAGTATGAAAATACCCTTTCGTGAGAGAGGGTGATCAATCCTCATATACCTTTAGGATTCAGGATATAGCCAACAGTAACGAAATTGTCAGCCACTTTTACATGAACTGGTCCCGCCACCTTGAACTATTCCCGAATAACTTGCGCTCCAGGCAGGGTGTCTAAACCCAATTCGGAAGAAAGGTGAATACCTTTAAACCTGTGAAGGGTTCATGATCCCTTAAACGTGAGAGAGGGGGCCAATCCTCTAATCTTCCGAAGTATCCTGAATGTGTATCCTGGTGCAACATCCCGAAGCATATACTGCAAAACAATCGTAAGCTAAGGTGGGTGTTAGCCTGGCTAACACCCCTCCGATGCTTAAGTCAGTAATGGGTTTAATACAGTAAGTAATATCAAAATTTAATAAAAGAGACAGAATCCATACCATCCTGAGTTAGAATTTAAATTCCATACTCACTTAAAATAGAGTTCTAGATGTATAGCATTCCAGGATCTCGGTAGCATATCCCCCTCCATATTCTTGAGTCGGTATGCACTTTTTCCTGATTCTGATTCAACCTCATAGGGTCCTTCCCATTTTGGAGTCAACTTTCCATCAGCGGGATTAGTAGTATTCTGAAAAGCCGTTCTCAATACCCAATCTCCTACCTGAAATCTTCTGGTCCTTATATTCTTGTCATATGCTTTGGATATCCTCTGTTGATACGCTGCCATCCTTAGCCTCGCAGCGTCTCTTGTCTCATCAATAGTATCCAGTTCCTGGCATAGGATTTCAGGATTCTGCTCAGGATCCCTGAGGTTGGATCTCGCTGTAGGTATCACCATTTCTGTCGGGATCACCGCTTCTTCTCCAAACACTAAGGAAAACAGGGTTTGGCCAGTTGCACTCTTCACCGTTGTCCTATCAGCCCACAAAACAAAGGGTAATTCTTCTGCCCATCTTCCTTTCTTAGCCCCTAGTCTCTTTTTTTAAGTTGTTGACAATTATCTTGTTCGAGGATTCTGCTTGTCCATTTGCTTGAGGATGTACCGGAGTAGACGTGATCATTTAATTCCCTAACTCTTGCAAAAGTCAGTAGTCCTTTTACTTATAAATTGAGATCCATTGTCATAAATTATCTCAGCTGGTACTCCAAACCTAGTCAGGATATTCCTTTTTATGAAGGATACCACTTCTTGGTCTCTAACCTGAACAAATGCTTCTGCTTCAACCCACTTGGAGAAATAATCCGTCATTGCCAACATGAAAACCTTTCCTCCTGGAGCCTTTGGAAACTTTCCCACTATATCCATCCCCCATTTCATAAACGGCCAAGGGGAAACAATAGGATACAGTGGTTCAGCAGGCTGATGTAATATATTACTATGTCTTTGACATGCGTCACATCTTCGAGCATATTCCGCAGCATCTTTTCACATCGTCGGCCAATAATATCCTGTCCTTAACACTTTTGAGAATAATGACCTGACCCCAGTATGGTTACCACAATCCCCTTCGTGTATATCCTGAAGCACGTCTTTGGTTTCGGGATCCTCCAAGCACCTCAGATATGGTCCTGCAAGAGATTTCTTATACAAAACATTATTTATAATAGTGAATCGTGATACCTTCATTCTAAAGGCCTTAGGATTCTCATTCTTTGGAATGTGTCCTTCCTTGAGATATCTGATGATTGGAGCCATCCAGGACTTAGGATCCTCCTCGAGATACTCGTCATCAGGATCCTGAATACTTACTACTTCCTTATCCTGAGGATTCGTCGTAGGATATAGGATATGTAATATTGGTATTCGGGTTCCTTCCGGTATCCTGACCGATGATCCCAGATTTGCCAAGGCATCAGCTTCAGCATTATCCTCTCTTGGTACCTGTTCAAGTGTAAAAATATCGAAATATCCTGCTAATTTTTTGAGAATTTCGAAATACTCTATTAACTTCTCTCCTTTAACTGCATAGGTTCCATTAAAATGATTAGTGATTAACAAAGAGTCAACATATACTTGCAAATTCTTGATACTCATACTTTTAGCCAACTCTAATCCTGCAATCAAAGCTTCATACTCTGCTTCATTATTAGTAGCAGGAAATTCACACCTAATAGCCTGGGGTAATATATCCCCCTGTGGCGATTTTAGTAGTATACCTAGACCTACACCTCTTACATTAGATGCACCATCAGTATATAATGTCCAGGATTCTAAGTTTTCTCCTAGCTGCTGTACTTCTAAGTCTACTTCATTTTGAATATCACTACTGAAATTAGCCACAAAGTCAGCTAAAGCCTGAGACTTTATGTCATTTCTAGGTTCATACACTAAGTCATAAGCACTTAATTTCACTGACCACTTAGCCATTCTACCCGACAACTCGGGTTTCCTAAGCACATTCTTAACAGGATAATTAGTTCTAACATGAATCCTCTGCATCTCAAAATAATGTCTAAGTTTCGTTGATGCCATAACTAGGGCTAATATCAATTTTTCTAGATGATAATATCTAGTTTCAGCATCTAATAAACTTTTACTAACATAATAGACAGGATATTGCTGACCTTCATGGTCCTTTATAAGAACGGCACTTACAGCTTTCCCTGATACAGCGAGGTATAGGGATAGTGGTTCATCATTTTCAGGCTTCATCAGTAGAGGTGCAATTGAGAGATATTGCTTCAAATCCTGCAGGGCTGCTTCATGCTTCTCTTTCCATTCGAACTTCTTGTTCTTCTTGAGGATATCATAAAATTCCTCGTACTTTTCCGAGGATCTTGAAATAAATCTGTTTAAAGCTGCTACTCAGCCTGTTAACCGTTGAACATCCTTCATATTCGAAGGTGATTTTATATCCAGGATAACTTTAATCTGCTCCAGGCTTGCCTCTATCCCCCTTTTGGTCACCATATATCCTAGAAATTTTCCTGCCCCCACTCCGAAATGGCACTTAGCAGGATTCAGTTTCATGTTATATTGATCCAGGATATCAAACGCTCCCTTAATATCCTGGAGGTGATCCTCAGCCTTTTTAGATTTCACCACCATATCGTCAATATATACCTCCATGGTGTCCCCCAGCTTGTCTTTAAACATCATGTTTACCAACCTCTGGTATGTTGCACCTGCATTTTTCAAACCAAAGGGCATAGCAGTACAACAATAAATACCTATAGGTGTCATGAAAGCAGTATCCTCCTGATCAGAGGGTTCCATTTGGATTTGCTGAAATCCTGAAGAGGCATCCATGAAGGTTAACATCTCGTGGCCGGCGGTAGCATCTACCATTGAATCAATATGAGGTAGAGGAAACGGGTCTTTCGGACAGGCTTAGTTTAAGTCTGTGTAGTCTACACAAACTCTCCATTTCCCATTTTTCTTTTGTACCACGACTACATTCGCAAGCCATTTAGGAAACTTCACTTCTCTAATCATCTTGCTCCTTAGTAGTCTTTCAACTTCCTCTTGGATGATCACATTTCGCTCCGGAGCGAATTTCCTTCTCTTTTGTTGGACCGGCTTGAATGACCTGTCAATACCGAGCTTATGTGTTATAATATCCTTGGAAATACCTGACATATCCTCGTGCTTCCATGCGAATGTTGACATTCTGCATTTCAAAAAATTAGTCAATTGATTTTCAATATCCTGAGGGATATTGGTTCCTACGAGCACCGAGATATCCGGATTATCCTGATCCAGGATAACTTTCTTTACATCCTGCTCCGACGCTTCCATGATATCCTGGGCCCGCATCTTTAATTGCTATGCTGCATTAGGCTTGGTTGAGGATTTCATTGAGGATGAGTACCATTCCTTCGTCTCCTGCTGATCACTATCAACCTTGACAACTCCCCAAGGGGTAGGGATCTTGATGCACTGATGATAAGTCGATGGCACATCCTTCATATCATGGATCCATGGCCTGCCTAGTATGATGTTATAGCAGGATAGGGAGTCCATCACACAGAAATGTTGTATCGAGTTGACCCCTTCAACGTATACTGGTAACTTTATCTCCCCTACGGTATTTCTAGCTTCCCCACTGAAGCCAACGAGCACGGTGGATTTCGAAGTAATGTCCATCGGAGATACATTCATCCTCTTCAATGTTTCCAGCTGAATTATGTTGACAGAGCTGCCATTATCCACTAATATCCTGCGTACAAAATGGTTAGCAACATATAATGTTATTACGAGGGCATCATGGTGAGGATCCTGGACAGTACCCCTGTCATCACTGTCGAAAGTGATCACTTTGTCAGTTGTGAGGGTAGTCATTCTGGCTGGTCTGTCTCCCCTCTCAGTCTTAGCCTCCTTTGCATGTCTCTTGGCCACAGAATACGAAGTCCACAAATGTCGGATCCTCCTGAAATAAAGTTAATTATTTTGGCATCCGCTGGGGGTGATGTTGCTCGTTCAGGATCCTTCTCAGGATCCTGCCCCTTATTTTTCTTTCTTCCTAGCAAATCCTTCAGATATCCCTTGCTCAATAGGTAGCTTATTTCTTTCCTTAGAGCAATGCAATCCTCAGTCACATGTCCGAAATCTTCATGGAAGGCACACCATTTGGATTTATCCTTCCAATCAGCTTTTTTTTTATTCTTTCGAGGCCACCTAGCTTTGTCTCCTAAACCCTACATAGCATACATTAACTCAGGTATATTAACAGAAAAGCAATATTCGGATAATTCAGGATATTCTTCAGGATCCTCGTCTTCAACAGCATTCACTTTCTTGTTGTCATTTCTGCCATATGGCTTGGAGCGATACGGTTTATACGAGGATTCTGATTTCCTGTTGGTTGATTCGTAGGTTGAGGTAGAATTCATCCTCTCTTACATCTTTTTGTCATCTTCCAAGCGAATATATCTCAAGGCCCTGTTACGAGCTTCGTCGAGATTCCTGCAGGGATTCATTACAAGATCCTGATAGAACTGAGAATCTTTTTGTAATCCCATCTTAAAAGCCAGCACAGCTGTTGCAACATCAAGATGTGGGATATCCAAGGATTCCCGTCAAAACTTGTTCACATAATCCCTCAAGGATTCCTGAGGTCCTTGAGTTATCCTGTAAAGATCACTGGTTAGTTTCTCAAAACTCCGGCTGCAAGAAAAGTGACTATTAAATAAATTAACCAAATGAGCAAATGAAGTAATTGAGTGAGGAGGAACATTTAACAGCCATTTTAAGGCTGATCCTGTCAAGGTAGAACCGAAACCCTTGCACAAGCATGCTTCCTTGAGCTCCGGAGGGATAGGATTAATCTCCATTCTTTCTCTATACTGGGCAACATGCTCTTCAGGATCTGTAGACCCATCATACAGTTTCATGTTGGGGGTTTGAAATCTCTTTGGGATTTCAGCATCACATATATGATATGCAAAGCGGGATATCATGTGGCTGTCCTGGGACACTTCTGGAATTAGCTGGACCACTCCAGGTACACTGGATATCATGTCCTTCAATTTCTGAAGCTCCCTAGTAAATGTTGACGTCATACCTGCATCCTGCAAAGACCCATTATTGTTAGTAGCAAGAATATTATTATTTGACTCGTTACCGGTCTGAGGATTCTGGCCATATCCTGAAGCATATCCTGAGCTCCTCACAGTTGACATCCTGACCGAGGAGGGTATCTCAGGAGTATGATTCTGAGAGTGGCTTGGCACAATATTCCCCCGGTTATCCTCAGTGTAAACTGCAGAACTGAAGTTCAAAGCCCTAGGCTGCAAAGGAGTGACTATTTCTTCAGCAGGTCTACTTGGGCCAGATTTCAAGAGTTGTATCTCTCTCATCAGCATCTGATTAGTTTCCTGCTGCTGCCTCATCTGCTCCTGTACACTACCAAACAAATTCAGAATTTCATCATTAGAAGCCAAAACAGAACCAGATCCCTGGGTACTAGGAGCGGGGATAACATCCCGAGCCACATGACTCTCAGTTCCGTGTGAAGAAGCTTGCATTCTTGGAGGAGGAGGTGGAAGCACCAAACCAATTGTTGCAGAGGTTGTAGCAGACATGGTGGAAGAGATCATGTTTGATCTCGAGGCCATTGAAAATAATGTAGCAAAAAGTTTTGATAATAGAAATCCGAGTAATGATTTTACTAAAGTTTTTAGTAAAAATAGCACCACTTGCCCCACGGTGGGCGCCAAATTGTTTTGGTCAAAAATTACCGAAGCAATTAATTGATCAAATTAGTTAAGTGAGGTAGTGTGCTAGAAATGAGTGTCGAAAATATGTTAATCAAATTAATTGTAAAAACAGTTTCAGGATACGGCTCAGGATATAGAGCTGTATCTATGATCAAACTATGAGCAAAAAAGTAAAAGGGTGACACAAGATGTACGAGGAAAGCCCTTGATCAATCTAGATCGCCGGCACAAAACCTCGGGAGCTGACAATCGCAGCTGCCTTGTTCTTCTATTACTTCAAATATCAGGATACAGTGCAGGATGTGATGCGGATCAACTAAGTGTTACAATGTGATTCGAGTACAAGTGTTTGTGTGTAGTAGTTGCCAGTAGCTCGAGAGTAAAGTGAGCGAATGAAAAAGTGTGTGCCTTAACTGATCCGATCCATCTATTTATAGTAAAAGAAATGTAACAAACTACCCTATTAAACCGGGATCCGGCGGATATTCCCCATTTGAACGTTGTAGACCTGGTCTTTCGAGTTCAACGTCTCTCAAATAACTGGTTTGCCCGAGTCTCAAGGAGAAGAAGTCCATCTGACCGTTAGTGACCTATAGCTTCCAACCTGCACGTGGTCAATTTAGTTAACACCAGGATATCGCACCAGGATGTTACCAATATCCTGATCCGGTATCCTGATCACAGGTAAACAATCAAAAGCAGAATATTAGTCAGGATATATATGCTCAGAAAATGACCCATAACAAAGTATATGATGGAGATGATTCATACCTTGGTTCCTCAAGGTATGAGTATGAGTGAGAAGGTTCATACCTTGGTTCCTCATGGTATGTGTATGAGGTGGATGGCTCGAAAAGGTCACAATATTGTACCGAGTGAGGATTACCGCAAATAATACAATACTCTTCTTCGTAATCATCCTCTTCATAGTAGTAATTGTAACCTCCTGAGTATTAATCCATAAGAATCACTCAGCAGACCACAAAAGAGTCTCGGGACCAGAAAACAAAGTTAAAAACTGAAACAGAGGCTCACCACGGCCCAGTGGTCAGTGAGCACGGCCCATGGTCAGGGTCTGTATCTGGGCGTTTTGAAAAATGCTACTGGTTTTGTGCAGCACAGGGGCGTGTTTAGTGAGCACGACCCCGTGTTCAGACTCTGTGTCTGGATGTTTTAAAAATGTTTTGTTGTTTGTATACAGCAAGCGGCGTGTTCAGTGAGCACGGCCCCGTGTTCAGACTATTGTAATGCAAAAGTTCCTAAAATAAAATAAAAAAATGTGCGCGCAGTTTTGAAAAATGATTAGGCCGTCGATTTTAAGCTTTCTTAAAATCCTTGTGTCCCCGGCAACGGCGCCAAAAACTTGGTGTGTGCGAAGTGTGATATGTTTTTATTGATATTTTAAGCCCATTTCACACATTAGTCAAGTTTTACATTTGTAAAACACAATATTCTACTAACACTAAACACACACTTGGGCAAGTGCACCCAGCGTGAATGTAGTATAGCGTTGGTAAGATACTGAGGTCGTCCAAGGACACAAGAGCTTTTAGTACTAGTTTATCCTCAACGTCTAATCAATCTAAATTTTTTTTGAGAAAAGTTTTGAAACATTCAAATAAAAACTAAAAATGCAGAAATAAATAAAATAAAAACAGATAGACAAGATGAATCACTTGGATCTGACTCGCCTTTAATGTATCCTTTGATGATTTTCGCACTTTCAGACTTTCTAAGAGATTATCTTAGTTATAGTAGTAGGCCCCTCTTTTGAAGGTGACGTTACCCTCAACCCAGTTGTTTGAGTCAGCAGGGATACAATCCCAAAGGGTCGGAATATTGAAAGATAATTAATTAAGTTATTAATGCGAAAAGTGGTAGGCCCCTCTTTTGAATGTGACGTTTCCCTCGGCTAAGTGGTTTGAGTCATCATCAAGGATACAATCCCAAGAAGTTGGTTTAATGTATTAATAGTAGTTTGCATATGAGGGGTTCAAGCTATTTGCACCCCCGCCATCCAATACCAATGGGTATCGAAGGAGGTCCTACTAAGCTTGAACCAGGTCCTTGCAGGATCTATACACTGAACAAGGCAAGAACCTTACCAAACCATTCCCCTAACCCCCGACCAGGTAGTCAACATGCTTTTATATAAACTGTAAAAACACGAATGATGTAGTCTTTTAATTTATATAGACAGTAAAGTAACGCCAAGACACCACGGAAAAATGATAGGAAGAATTCACCTTCAACATAAGAAACTAGTTATTAAAGTCATTAATACAAAACCAAATAAAAAGTGCTGAAAGATTAAAAATCAAAAGTAATACAATAAAGACTTGTCTTCACCAAGTGATGTAAGAGGCTTAACCAAACATGGCCTTTGATTCGCAAGAACCCTTACAATCAATCTTGGATCCCGAGACTACTACACACTCTAAAGATGGATGATGGAAGATGGTGGTGGGTGATAGTGTTGTAGTGGTGGTGGAGTGGTGGCAAAGTGGGAGAGTAGTGGTTTGCCAAGGGATGCCATTGAAGTGAACCAAGCACCCCTATTTATAGCCTGCAAAGTGCGTTGGCCACGGCCCCGTGTCCAGCGGGCATGCCCCCATGGCCAGCCTTTTCTCTTCCTTCATTAAATGCAAGTGTCAGCAGAGGGTCCCACACAGCCCCGTGTCCAGTGGGCACGACCCCGTGGTCAGCATCGTATCTGTACTATCAAGATTTTGCAAGATTCTGCGTATCTTTGCGTTGACCACGCTCCATGCTGAGTTGGGCACGCCCCCGTGGTTCGCGTAGAAGCTTCTACAGGTTTTTCTTTTCTGTAGGTTCCTGATCATACCCCCGTGTTCAGCTGGGCATGGCCCCTTAATCTTCTGTTGTCTTTTTTTAGCTTTGGGGATGCTGCCGAGGGATCAGGTAAGTCACGTTTATTCCCTTTCTTTGTATTTATGTTTGTTTTGGCTTCTTATTTGCTCCTTTTGTACGTTTAAGCTCATTTGGTCCTGTATATTCAAAAGGAAGACAAAAACACGCTTTTCCAATATTAGTACTAAAAAATGGTTGGTTTTATGCCTCATTTGATGTTATTTATATGTTACATTTTTCACACATCACAAAGCAAAAACTGTAGATATAGATGATGGAGAGATTTGAACAACGGTCTCTCCGACCTTAGACGTGATACCAAAAGGCTTCTCATTTTGTGACTGAACTTCGGCATTAGCCTAAAATTGTCGAAGGGTATCCACATGAATTGATGCATCGGCAGTTAGGATTGTTTTGTATTTTTTATGACATTAAAACGTCAAATATTGAATGGAAATATGTATTTTTGTTGGTTTTCTCGAAGTTAGGAAGGTAGTTCTGGGGGGTTTTGTATTGCAGAGCCATGATCAGAGAAGAAAAATAAGTAGGGTTGAAGAATATGATAGTGGAAACCGCTTTGTTAGGAATTTTGAATTCGAGACGGCAGTGTAAGCTCAGTTTGGGTATGCAACATGGGTTTTTATAGGGTGAAAAAGTGAAAGCTGACGTGGCATCTGTTTCAAAGATTTGATTGCTAACATTTGTCCACATGGCAACCTCTGTTGGGGATAATGGATGACAGTTGTTAGGAAACCTCTGTAATCGTTAGGATAAACAGAGGTTATGAGAACAGAGGATACCTTTCAGCAGTGGATGAATTTTTAGCCAAGCAGAGGCTTTAAAAACAATGGTTTCGATAAGTCTTTTAAGAATTTTTGAAAATTTTTCAATCAAAGCTATCTTTTAAGGATGGATTTTTTATTTTCTGAAAACATTTTAATGCTTTTGATTGACCAATTCAGCAGGATTTACTGGGATCGAATTTGATTGACCAAGCTTTGATACCAATTGCTAGGATCTGATTTTGATTGTTGTGATAATTAAGATGATAACAATGGAAGAAGATAAAAGAGAAACGGAAAGAAAAAGTTTATTATGCAGCTGGATAATAAACTTTTTCTCATAACAATGAGAAGAATGCTTTAATCATCATGCTTTTATAAAGATTGTAATTACAATGTTTACGTGTGCATGAGAATTACAAACTCCCCCTGAGCATGTTCGTAAAAAATGTCAAGAGGAAAGTGATAAATAGAATAGTACATGCATTGTTCTATTTAGAATACAAATCAAACATCTGAAGTATCTAAGCGGACGCCACCTAGACAGTGACATCTGACAGCCTAACAAAGTCCTAATATCCGCAATTAGCCTAAGCACTGTTACATTGATAACCTCTGTTGAGCAACATCAGTTGAACATCATCTGTTGGTCTTTAACATCTGTTGAGCCATAGCAGACCTTTGCTTCTTCAGACTTTGTCTTCATCAGCAGAGGATTACTTTGCAGACCTTTTGATCAGCAGACTTTATCTTCAAGCAGATGTTCTCTTTTGGCAGACTTTGGCTTTGGCAGACCTTTGGAGTAGCAGATGTTGAGTCTTTGTCATTGGGAGGAGCAGATTCTTCAAAGCACTGTTATTCATGATAAGATATTATAGACTAATTTGGCTTTGCAATAATTAGTTCTGTTGTAGGGTCCACTGGAACCAACACAAGTAATACTACTGGCCTTACATCTAGCTTTGGATCTTTAGCAGCCCTTTGAACATCTGTTCAGGCTTAAACCAACCTGGGGGATTTAAACCTCTGTTGACTTACCAAACATCTGTTCAGGCTTAAACAAATGTTTGGCATTCTATATCAGTTACTTATCTCTAACAGGGCGTTGCCCTTTGAATAGATTTTTCTTCTTCTTCAACAGTGCTTTAATGTTTGGCATTTTATATTCAGGCACAATTTAACATCGACATAAACTAAATCAAATTCAGACACAATTTAACATCAACATCAATATCGATCTGGAATCCTCAGATTCTATATATATCAATATAATAATACTTATGTTTGCTAAAATAAGTAAAAGTAAAATGTGACAAGAAAGATTAATACGATTAAAATTTATGTCAATAAAACAGTAACAACTACATCGAGTACTGAACTAAGAAACTTTCAAATCTAACAATAACAATCAGAAATTTAAAAATCTAACGGCAAGAATTAAGAAATTTTAGCTTGAACTCCATCGAGTATTGAACCTCTCGAGGTATATCCTTGAGCCTCGCCATGAACTCCACATCTCTATCACCGCACTCTATATTACTAATAACACAAAGGTCACAAACGGAAGTCGAAGGCATCACCATCAGGTTTCTGGAAACCTGGTCTCTAGTGAACAGACCAAGGTGCAGTCCATCAAAACACCTCTACAGCTCTTGAAAAGTAGCCTTATCCGCATATACTTGCTCCTCAACCTTGCTTGATAAAGCGCTGCTTTAAATCATCAGACTCTGTAGAAGTGTATGATGCCATTTTATGTTATATTACTCAACTGATGTGAAAGAAACGTATCTTGGTAGTAAAACGTGATGGAAAACATGTGAATTGACAATGATATTATATAATGAAATATCTAACAGCCCAAAGGTCATATTTAAATTCCCTGTACATGTAATAATCTTGGAAGGAAAACGTGTACATTTAATATAAACATGTAAATTTATATTTAAAAACAGCGTGCTTTTAATGCAAAACCTTTTAAAAATAAATTTTTATGGGAAAGCTAATAAAATTAATTATCAAGAAACCCAAATGACAAAATTTAAACCTTCAAAAAAACAAGTTATCATAATTACGATTAACCTCTTCATTTACCATAACACCCATTTTAAACACTATAAAAGGCTTGTGATTAGTTTGATTGAAAGCATCAGCAATTCACTTTTAAAAAACTGTTAGTTAAAAAAACAAACCAAAAACAACAACACCAACAATACTCTAGATGGCAAACCGATGCTTCTACCACTGGTCAGACACCAGCCCTGTTAAAACGCAATTATCTAGATGGTCGCTCGAAGAAAAGAGAGCAGATGAAGAACAACAGAAAAGTCGGCATCATTAGTGAAAACAATTACAAGCAAACCTGGAGCGGCATCGGATTGCTTGATGAAGTCCTCCACTCTCCTCCATCAGATTTCAAGAACAACGCCAGAAGAATTTATCACACAACTGCTAAAACAGGATCAGAAAATCTGTGACATGCTAGCCAATCAGCAAAACAAAAGAAAGAATGAAATCGCGTGGAAGAAGGCAAGAGTCGTCGAAATGCTAGGAAGTGTTAATTGTAGCGTGTAATATTTTATGCATATTTGAATCTTTAATCTTTCTTAATATTTAATTTAATAAAATCAATATCCATATTAACATATTCTTAAATTTGAGTGTTAATAAAAAGAGTTAAATGCTTGGTTGGTCCCTGTGGTTTTCAAAAATTACAGACTTGGTCCCAGTGGTTTACTAATTACACGCGTGGTCCCTGTGGTTTTCAAAAATGCACTCGGTTGGTCCCCAGCCCTAACATCAGTTAAATTTCTCAGTTAAGTCCATGTTAAATGACCAAAATACCCTTGCCTTTTAGCTATAAAAGGGTAGTGAACCCTGTCTCATTCATCAGACCTTGAACCCCAAACCCTGTCTCATCACCACCGCCACCACTTCACCACCGCCACACTTCACCACCGCCATCATCACCACCACCGTCACCACCTCCGCCTTCACACCTCCACTTCTCCAGCGACCACCACTTCACCACCGCCACCACTTCACCACCGCCACCACTTCACCACCGTCACCACTACACCACAGCCACCACCGTCACCACTACACCACAGATCGATGATGATGATGATGATGCAGATCGATGATGATGATGATGATGTAACAGATCGATGATGATGATGATGATGATGTAACAGATCGATGACGATTTGGGGGTTTTGTTTCTGATCGATTTGGGGTGTTTTGTTTGCCATCGATTTAGGGTTTCGGAGGTGGAGGTCGATGGGTGTCGGCGGAGGTGGGGGTTTCGGAGGTGGAGGTGGTGTCGATGATAATGATAACAGATGATGTAACAGATCGATGATGATGATGATGATGATGATGACGATGATGGTGTCGGAGCAGGGGTGTCGGAGGTGGAGGTGGTGGCGGAGCAGGGGTGTCGGAGTGGAGGTGGTGGCGGGGTTCTATCACTACTTCTTCTTCTTCGACAACAACAAAATCGACAACCCAAGTAAAACAGAAGCCAAAATTGGTACATCTTGTTGATGACGGGGTTCTATCCCCAAATTTCTTTTGGGTTTGAGTCTTCCTTCTTTCTCTTTTGGGAGACAGAAGAATAAGTCGGGCCGAAATTTTGTAAAGGGTGGTGGTGATGACAATGGTGGTGTTGTCGGTGGTCAAAGTGGTGAAAATGTTGCTGGTGGTCAAAGTGGTGTAGATGTTGTTGGTGGTCAAACCGGTGTAGATGTTGGTGTTCAAACTTGTAAAGATGTTGTTAGTGTTCAAACTGGTGAAGATGTTGTTGCTGGCAGTGGTGATGTTGGTCAATGTGCATGGGTTGTTGATGGCAACAGTGGTGGTGGTGGTGATGGTGTCGGAGCAGGGGTGTCGGAGGTGGAGGTGGTGGCGGAGCAGGGGTGTCGGAGGTGGAGGTGGTGGCGGAGTGGAGGTGGTGGCGGAGCAGTGATGTCGGAGGTGCAGGTGGTGCTAAGAAGAGGTGCAGCAAGGGTATTTTGGTCATTTAACATTGACTTAACTGAGAAATTTAACTGATGTTAGGGCTGGGGACCAACCGAGTGCATTTTTGAAAACCACAGGGACCACGCGTGTAATTAGTAAACCACTGGGACCAAGTCTACAATTTTTGAAAACCACAGGGACCAACCAAGCATTTAACTCTAATAAAAATTACAACACTTATTTCTTCATAATCAATATAAAGAGTTAATTACTATTTTCGTCCATGTGGTTTGTCAAAAATCACTACTTCAGTCCATTAGTTTAAAAATTGCGATTTCAATCCCTGTGGTTTCACTTTCGTAACCATTTCAGTCCACCTCCGTTAACCCCATCCATTTATTCTGTTAAGTACACGTGAATTGACCATAATGCCCTTATTAATAATAAACAAAAGGATATATAAATGAGTTAATTACTGTTTTCGTCCGTGTGGTTTGTCAAAAATCACTATTTCAGTCCCTGTGGTTTCACTTTCGTAACCATTTCAGTCCAGTCTCCTAACACCGTCTATTTTATCGTTAAGTTTTTAATGAAATACCTAAGTTACCCTTGTGTTAATTAAATAAAAAACCATGGAAATTTAAAAGATTGTATTCTTTGACCCACTTGTTAGAACACAACCCCATGCTACCCTACCCCACCCCACTCCATCCCTGTTCTCATTTCCGGTCATCTTCTCCGGTATCACAACCCCACCCTCTTAATGTCCGCCGACCCATTACCCCACCCCAATTAATATTTTCCTAGCACCATCAATTAACATAATAACTTTGAAAAATAATGCTTACCTGGACATTATCTCATTCTAAAATCCAAAATTAATACTGAAGCTATGGTGGGTCGAACCCTACAATCCAATTTAAGTCCATATGTCATACAACAATAAAATCATATAAATCCAATAATAAAATCATATAAGTCCATATTTAATTAACACAAAGGTAATTTAGGTATTTCATTAAAAACTTAACGGTAAAATAGACGGTGTTAGAAGACTGGACTGAAATGGTTACGAAAGTGAAACTATAGGGACTGAAATCGTAATTTTTAAACTAATGGACTGAAATAGTGATTTTTGACAAACTACAGGGACGAAAACAGTAATTAACTCCTTTAGATATCTTTTTGTTTTTTATTAATAAGGGCATTATGGTTAATTCACGTGTACTTAACAGAATAAATGGATGGGGTTAACAGAGTGGACTGAAATGGTTACGAAAGTGAAACCACAGGGACTGAAATCGTAATTTTTAAACTAATGGACTGAAATAGTGATTTTTGACAAACCACAGGGACGAAAATAGTAATTAACTCCAATATAAATAAGTATAACTACAGTAAAAAAAAATAAGCTACAAACCTAACATACAACTCTCCCATCAAAGAAGCTAGCACATGGCCAACCGCTGACAGTTGGTCAGTGTTATCTTTGACGGTCAGGGCTATTAGGGTTACAGAGTTCCAATAGAGAATACAGACTGAAATATAAAGGGAGTGTTAGAGTAGATTAGAGCAATCTACAAAATCACAAAACAACTATCTATATCAACATTCAACAAACAGTACCTCATGCTCTCAAGAGCAACCTTCTGTAACCCCTGGTGCGAATTGTGATGATAATCAACAAGAGAATCAGTCGATTTTAGGGTTTAATCGACGTCTGGTGTGAATCGTGATGATATTTGGAGATGATTTATGGTTTAATCGACGTATGAGGAGAACAATGAGTTGGGAGCTCTAGATTTGAGAGAGAGGGATAGATTGAAAGTATGGTTTGAATTTTGAATGTGGAGCCAGAATCATGTATCAGTATTATATATGTATCAGAAAGTATGGTTTGAGTTTTGAATCTGGAGCCAGAATTTTGACTGTGGTAGAGGTTTTAATTGAGACCATTCTCTAATTTGTATTTTAAATTAAGATTTATTATGCAATAATGATATCAGATAGGGATTGTTAGACAGCCTATCTGATTGCCACGTCAGCATTGTGATGCAATGCTTATTTCCTCTTTTATAGAAAGTATAGATTAGTTGGATGCCACATCACATGTTTTGAATGGTCCTTACCGATTTTAGACGAAATATAGTTTGTATTTGATCCTACATGTAACAACATTCACATATTTTCCCTTATCTCAATTTTTATAATTAAACTAAAAATCACTACATTTTCTCTCTCTTTTTCAATATAATAATATTTTTATATCTTTATCATTACATTTTTTTTCTCCACTCACAACCACTTTAAAAAATATTAAAATATTAATGTGCATGAGCAATGTTCCCCCAAATATACAGATAAAAGGTAACATATTCTAGTTACAACCACTTTTTTATTATATGCATAACTTACTCACATAAAAATGCAATGCTCTAAGTTGAGTAGTATATCTATATAATTTTATATTTTGTTATACCCCCATACTTTGAATGCAAAAAAATCAAACATTCAAACTAGTGCAAAAATTATTTAAAGGGGCGACATTAAGCCTTTGTGGAAGAAGTCAACATGAATAACGTGTAGTAAACTTATAGCCAGATTTCATCAAGCAAGGTGAATATTAATCTCAATATGTTTGGTAATATTGATGTTGTATTGGGTTTGTTGAAAGAAGAGACATTGACGTTGTCATGACAGGCAATAGAGGCATGTAGTACTAGTATGGCATGTGCGTAAACCCGATTTGGAATACCTTAAAGTATAGGGATGTGATGTATACATAGAAGAGAAGTGGACGATACATATAGTTACAACTCATGATCTAGTCCTATAAATGTAAGCGAGAATAGCCTTGAGAATACTAAAGTGTGATTCTCGACGTTTGTACTTACAAGAATAAACATGTTTAATTACTGCATACGAAATGTTTGGTCTAGTGAAAATTAAAGATTGCAAAGCACCAACAAATACTTTGATGTTGGTGTCAACACAAGTATTGGTCTGCTTGCGGTTAGACATCTTTGTAAATTTATGTGTTTAACATAGAAAAATACGTTATTTGTTACAAGTAGCAGCAATTCCAACCCAAGTCGCTTCACTTATGGCAAACTCTAGATCTTAACTAAAGAAGTGATAATGCGACATATTAATCCATTATCCACATATAAAAAAAACATAAGGTTATATTGTGGCCATAATGATAGATAAATAATGTAATCATCCTACAAAGCCTCCTTAAGGGGCGGGGGAGTGGAAGATCTAGCAATATGAAGGTTAAACTTACTAAATGGTTTTGTAATACCCCATGGGGATCAAGTGACCATAGGATGGGAACGAGCTAGAGTGGTCATGGTTGATGTGGGATCTTAGTGGAATTTGATAACGCAAACTTAGATGGTGGGGGTGGGGGGGGGGGGGGGGGGGGTAGGGTTGAGGGAGAGTTGATGGGTACTAGGGTATATGATAAAAGCACTCACGTGTAAGATTTGTCAGGAATACCAGAATCAAGAAGATGTTGAGAGATAAGAGAAGAACCGAATGGCGAGTCTAGAACCGTATAATATGGAAACTATGTCGGAGAAGATGATGCAAATGGAAATGAAGACGCAAAAATAACGTAACAAGAAATGACCACAAATTTTAGTATGAAGATCTAGACATCGACGAGGATGAGATAGATGAACAAGGAAGACACAAAGGGTTGTTCTAGAAGCTGCATTACGAGGAGGAAACACATATGAGTAGCAAAAACATCTCAAGACGTGAAGACAAGAGGAACAATACTAGGAGTAAATGTGCATGGCCATCTGTGTTGCTCTCCGTGTGGCTTTAAGGGCCAAGATCGTTTTAGTTGTTAATAAGATTGTGGGACATCCATGATGATTCGGAAGAGCATCCTCGCAATTAACTATGGCCTATTAAGAATGAAAATAGGTACGAGTATTTCATTTCAGCTTTCTATCACTCCATAACTACCATTGGTATTTTGGTAGCTAGAACTAGTTGGCTATTAAGGTTGACTATAGAAAATTATTGACGACGAGGAGTGATCGATGTGGAACAGTTGATGGAAACGAGGATGGGAGGGTCGACTTTTGTTAAGGATCTGGCATGAAGAAAGGTAGGATATGGGTTGTAATTACGAGTAATATTAACAATGCGATCAAACTTCGTAGTCAGAGCGTTGATCATGTATTAGCCGGTGTCTTGCATAGCGTATCTGGTGAACCATCATCAATAGCTTATGCTTATATGAGTTAGTCTGGATTAAAATTAAACACAACATAATTAATAAAATATAATGTGTAACTAACAATTTGAACATACAACTAAAAATATAAAATTACATCGCCAATTGATTCTACACATAAATCCCATAGATTTAACAAACACGTACATAATTATAATATAAATATGCATGTTGATCAAGAAACTCGTTATTCAAATAAATAAGCATGTTGATCAAGAAACTCGTTATTCAAGGAGATCTCATCACGTGCCCTAATCAACTTAGTAATCTGCCCTGTTTCCTTGTGTTATCTTCTATATAAACCCAATTAACAGTAACCCCATAATTTAAACCAAAATGGCTAAAGCCTACTCTCTTAACAGGTCTGCCAGTTTGCCGTGTGGACCGGTTTGCATGGAGGCCGAGTACAACAAGCTCATGTGTCAGGATGAACCATCAAGCCCGACCTCCGAGATCATGGAAGATAGTTTTGTTCAGGATCCGCCGTCCAGACGAGGTCATATCTTCGTTGTTGCTTCAATGGTGTTCATCTTCATGGCTATAATCATGAGTAACTATTCTAAGGATGGATTTTGGCTCACTACAAAAAAGAAAGTGTTCATGTATCAATGAAGATGTTTAGGGGTTTTAAGTTGACGATCGGTGAAAAGTCATCGGTCAGATGTGTTTTATGGTCGTGGGTTAGGGTTCTTTTTCGTTATTATGTTTCCGTTTATGGTGTTGTTGTGTGTGCTTATGTTCTTCATCGTCTATAGTGTTGTTGTGTGTGCTTATGTTCTTCATCGTCTTCTCATAATGAAAAAGAAAACGAGATCATAAGGAGCTCGTAAATTACTTACTAATCAACAGGTCAATTTGAGTTACGTTTCATCTCAAACGAGTCAAACCAAAAATACTAAGGGAGTGACGTCAACCATGCAAGGTTAGTGGGTTGGTGTGTTGCGGGTTGGTGGGTTGAAACGTACAACTCGAACAATATTATTATTCGTGTAAAAGATTTTAACCCTAACCCGCACACACATAAATTTGGGTAAACCCGAACATAACCCATTTAACCCATTTTTAAATGAGTCATACATGTTGAAGAGTAATAAGTGGGTTGTTGGGCTATAAACGGGTTATTAGTAATGTGTTTAATGATGAGTATTGAGTGTGACAAGTAGATAATATGGTATGACAAAACTAACACAGTTATGACTAACCATGGTCGTAAAACAAGGCCTCGAAGGCCGAGTACACCCCGAGTACTTGCTACAAGGTAGGTTGCCGAGGCACAAGTACTCTTCGTTAAGGCCGAGTAATCCCCGAGTGCTATCCGCCTAGGCCTAGTACTTCCTGAGTACTCCCGACTCCGACTAGTGAGCGCCTGGCAACTTTTGCGACCACAGATTAACCATGTAAAATGGGAAACGACAAAAACAATAATAATCTAAAAGTTTTTTTCTAGATGCTTAAACAGGTCAACCCATTTTTATAGGAGTCAACCTGAACCCAACCTGTTTTAAAAAGGGGCCAACCCAAACACAGCCCGGTTGTTTCAAGAATTGCCGTCCCTGAAAAGTATTAGATGAAAAAGGGTCAAATAGGTCAAACGATTAAAATCGTCAAAAGTGTATTTTAAGCAATTATATATTATTATTGAAAAATTGTAGTTTTTTGAATAACTTCTTTTATGTGAAATTGGACAGAAGTGTTCGGTCCAACCCAACCCAACCCAACCCAACCCGTACTAATTACCTGTATCTGTATTAACATGTTACACAAGAACGTGGTTTCAAAAAGCACAAGACATGCTGAGACATTTGATCCTAAAAGCCGACGCGTGAGACGAGAGCTTCATGTCCACAAGGCGTTGCGCTATATACAAACCAAATAAGCGTTGTTTGTAGAATTAGTAGTTGCATCTCTTTTGCGAATCAGCCTTTTTATCAAAGTAAACCATTCATTATTTCTTCATTCCTTAGGTTATATTCACATATCAACCTCCTAGGAATCCCAAATTTGACCGACTTTGACCCAGATGTGCATGACTGCATGAGGCAGTGAGGCACTGCCTCAAGACCCTGAGGCGTTTTCCAAATCATCTCATGTGCAGTTTTTTACAACCAAGCTACTGAAGGGGGACACGAAACCCAACAGCGTCCTAATTACACTGATGTAAGTCGTCTTTAGCATACTAAGTTAGATCATTAGGAACTACTCTATTAAAATCACAACAAAAAAATAAGCTAGAAATCCACTGTAGCAAGGAGCAGTGAGAATAGCCTCTAACCACCAACCATCAAGTTCAAACTCAAAGCAAACCTAAACATGAATGGCTATCATCAAACCGAGCTTTTATATGATCTCTTTTCTATGGAAAATAAAACCAAAAGACCTATTCAATCCACCCTCTTGCAATTTAAATGGCTGAACCGTTTGAAGTTACACAGTTCAATACGCTTCTGTGACATTTAATGTTTGACCAAAAATAGTTAAGCCAGTTTACAATGTTACAAAGTTAAACAAGGATCGAACTAGAAGTCAGACCGCAAAACATATGAAGGGAAGATGAATTTGCTTTGTCTTTGTATAAATTAAGTAATTATAACTAATGGACTGGGAATAACATAATGTGACAAAATAATATTGATAACGAATACATATAAGAAGACACGAAGATATAGAGGCGTACCAGCCAATATATCAAACAGCAAGCCCTTGCTCTTTAGCTTTCTTCAGCCACTTAAGCGTACTCTCTAACGTCGTATAAGCAGCAACCTCTGTCAAACTTTTACTCTCTAAAGCATAATCGAACACTTCATACGCCTCTGCAACTTTCCCGCTTCTACAAAGCGCCCTCAAAAACGTCCCGTACGACCCTGACTCAAGTTTCATATCATTTTCCTTCATTACATTATATAACTCAACCCCTTTATCCAACTGTCTCGCCTTACACAACCCATGAAGCAAAGTGTTATACGTACACTCATTCGGGCTACACCCTTTACCTTCCATCTCCCCCAACAACTCCAACGCACCAAGTGCGTTCCCGTCTCTACACAACCCGTTCATCAACGAAGTGTACGTAACCACATCCGGAAAATGACCCATTTTCGCCATCTCTTTAACAAACTTCTTAGCCTCTTTAACCTTCCCCGACTTCGATAACCCGTAAATCAAAGTGTTATACGTAACCAAATCCGGCTCTATCTCCTCCTCAACCATCTTCTTGAACACCCTCAAAACCTCACCCCCATGACTCAACATACAATACCCTTTCATAATCGTGTTGTAAACATAACAATCCGGCTTAAACCCTTCCTCTTTCAACACATCCAACAACCGCATCGCCTCGCGCAGGTTCTTCCCATTACAAACATTATCAATCAATATAGTATAAGTCACCAAATCAGGCTTTACATCAAACCCAATTTTCATTTCATTAATAAATGCATTCACACTGCTTAAAAATTGAACCTTTATCAATCTTTTAACCAAAAAATTATAAGTGTAAGTATCAGGCTTTGTAAATTCAACCTGAGCCAGCTTCTTGATTAGCTCAATAGCATGATCTTCATACCCGAAACCGCAAAGGGTCCGAATCGCGATATCGGTCGACACCTTGTCGGGTTGAAACCCTTTTGAGCCCATTAGGGTTAGAACCTGATCAACATTTGAAAGATCCGAATTGGGTTTTGTGCAGGATTGGGTTAAGAGTATATGGTATGAAGATTTATCAGGGGTGAACAAAGGGTTGACTTTTGTCATGTGGGTTAGTAAAAAGATTGAATCTTGAATGTTTGATGAAACAGAGGTGAAAGATTCAAGAATCTTGTTGCAGAATCTGTTGGTTAAAAGTGAGGGGTGTTTGATGGTGGTTGTGAGGGAGGTGAAGAGGGTTTTGGCGGCGGAGATGTCTGGGGATGTGAAGGTTATTGGTGGTGGTGGTGGTGGTGGTGGGCGGTGGGTGGTGGTGGTGGTGGATTTGGGAGTTTTGCGGTGGTGGTAAGGGGGTTGTTGTGGTTGTGGTTCATGGGTGGATGATTGAAGGTTTGGTAGTAGAGATCGAACTGGTGGGACTAGATTCTTGCTGGTTCTGAGTGATGGTGGTAGCTTTCCCATTTTCTTGAGTGTTTGTGAGGTACGGGAGGGTTTGAGGGTTTTGGAAGGTTTTTGGTGTCTTGTAAAAGCTTTTCTTTTTCCAGCGGATTACCTAAAAATCACTATGTTTAGGGCAGTTCATAAAGCTTGCGACTCGTAGCTCGTTTGAAAGAAGGTCGAGAAAAACTAGCTAAAAAAACTTAACTTGAGATGATATGAATCAAGCTGGCTCATTTTGTAACCAAGCCCAGCTCGAGCTAAGCTCGGCTCGGCTCGTTGGCTCGTTCTTAGGCTCGTTTAACTCCGACGTAAAGCTCAAGCCAAGTTTAACCGCCTAAATTAATTTCGAGCTTGAGCTCGACCCCACCCTGGCTCGAGTTGGCTCGACTCGTTTATAGCCCTAACTATGTTTTCTCCATTTTAATTTAATTAAATAATGTTTTCTATATCTTTATTATTTCAGATAAATAATAACACTTTCTCTCTTTCACTCACAACCCCTCGTAACCACTATCTATAGCATGGAGAACCTTCTCACGAAATTTGATGGACGGGATGTGAGTGCTCTTAGCCCCGAACCCGATAAAAAAGGTCTGAAATCGAAGATGTTCAAGATGGATTCTTTGGTGTTAGACTGGGGAATTAGTACATAGTAAGAAAGATTTTAGTATATTGATCTTATATTTGGAAGGTTGAGATTAGCGTTAGGGAAAAGAAAATAGTGAAGGGTATAAAAGAAATCTTATATTTATTGATTTTCTTTCCACATGCAACTCACATGTTAATTCCACCCCATCAATTTAAAATGTCCATAACTTTTTCATATGACATTTAAAAAAAATTACAATAATAACAAGTGTTTTTAATCTTTAATATGAATATGATATTGATATATTAAAATAAAACAAAGAATTTTATTTTTACTGAGTTTTCTTTGCATTGTGTTAAAGACTTAAAGGTTCAGGTTATTGTGTCTTTCAACTGGGTTTTGGTCATTACGTTTTTACTAAGGTTTCTATACATTGTGTTATTATCAAAACTTATAACACAATGTTAATTAGGGTCCTGGCCATTGCGTTTTTATCGCAACCTATAACACAATTTATGACACAATGAGGAGGGTGTTATATTTGGGTTTTCTATACATTGTGTTATTGGTTCTAATTATTGTGTTTTTCAACTAGGTGAGTTTTCTATACATTGTGTTATATGTTCTAGTCATTGTTTTTAGTAAGCTATCCATTGTGTTTTAATATGTTGTTCATTGTGTTTTAATTTGTTGTTCATTATGTTTTATTATGTTGTTTATTGTGTTTTTAGTCTGTTGTTCATTATGTTTTTAGTATGTTGTCCATTGTGTTTTAGCCTGCTATCCATTATGTCTTTTATCTATTGTCCATTGTGTCTTTTTCCTGTTGTTATCAATTGTGTTTTTAGTCTACTTTCTATTGCGTTTTTAGTTTGATACTCATTGTATTTTACGTTATCTCCATTGTGTTTTAGTCGCTCTCTTTTGTGTCTACCATCTGTTTTCATCGATTGTGTTTTTGGTTTACTTTCCATTGTGTTTTTAGTTGTTATTCATTATGTTTTACGTTATGTCCATTGTGTAATACGCAATTGAGTTTTTGAAAACTACAACAAGCAGGTACTCATATTAAAAATAAAAAGACGCTTGATTTTATGGTATAATTTAAAAAAAAACAAATGACTTATAAAAAAGTTACAAACGTTTAAAAATGGGGGAGAAATAGCATGTGATTTGCATGTGCATATTATATTATTATCTTTGTAATGCCCGCTTTTGTAACATTCCTTAATTAGAAAGCTTGTCTTGTATTTCTATTTTCGTAAACTTGTAATCTCTGGTAATCGTATTTCGTTTCGAATCGTTGTAAACTCGAGGCCTTAATCATAATAAAATGGATTATTTTATGAGAACTAGTAGGAATGACCGCGCGTTGCAGCGGGTGTCCCGAATGATTTCATATTCAATTATATACGTATAACTGAAAATGAGCCACTATGAATTATAAATTAAAGATTAAGAATATATGAAAAATTAGGGTGTAGTGTAGCTTAGCACCCCATTTTTTATTATATATAATATAATATCTTAAAACTATAAGTTATACATTCAGTTTTTTTTTTTTTTTTTTTTTTTTTTTTGCCAGCAAAAGGAGAAACTTTATTAACCAAACAAAGAAAAAACTTAGCAAGCAGCTAAGCCATTTCAATAGACCCTGAACAAAGCAAAACCAATACACAAAGTTAATTAGACACTATAGACTCAAAGCTGATCCAATTTTCCAAAGCCAGGGACATTTGGCCCTATACACCATCCAACCGTATGAGTGCTCCTTAACTCTTCCAACACATTAGTATCTAAGTGGGTCATCCTGTTATTATTTCTCTGCTGACTTCAGAAAGTCAGTAGAAACATAGCATAGATGACTTATTTCTCCTTAGTTGATCTGCCAACATTATGGGCATGATCGAGTAACGTCTTCACAATTTCAAAGTTGTTGGGCATCAGGATTTATCCCAAACGCACACCATCCAACAAACTACATTGGTAATCATACAGTTGGCTAATAGATGGTCAGCCGTCTCGTCCGCCACACCGCACATAAGGCATGTACTGTCCCCATACGCCAGGCCTCTAGTTGCTAAAGCCATGGCAGTCGGATGTAGTGTATCTTAGGCACTGCTAACTTACTCCAAAAAACCATTCGGACCCGTGTTTGGAACTGACCATCCGTTGATCTCATTTCTAACTTGCTTGATCGCCGAATCCATCGAACCCCATCTAATCTGTTTATTTGACCTATTTTACATGCTTTCTTTCTTAAATTTTACATTGCCATCCAACCTCATTCAGCTTCTCCTATAACACGTTGTGAGCATTACTTAAGTATATGTATATATGGGTGATGAAAAACATACCAATACAAACACCTGCCGGAGCCAAAGAACTGTTGTCACCATACACAGCTTGCTTATTCACAGTAATGTTTGAAAGATCCCAAAGCTTCTCCACCTTGTTCCCTTCAAATCCAGACCCAACTATGTTAGAATGAATAGTACATGTGTAAATGATCCAAACTGCTCGTGGACTACTCAAGAGCGGCTCACTAAACGCTTGATTTGAGCCAAGCTCAAACAAGGCTTGAGCCTAAAAATAAGCTTGTTTGATAATTGATCCCAAACATGGGTTTCACTTATCGGGCTCCATAAGGCTTGCGATCTTAGACGAACGAGCCTATTATTTATATAATTCTTATTAGTTCTTCTAAGTAGATGTATTAATCTTTACAATGCAACCAAAATCCCCCATTAAAAAAAGTAAACTATACTGAATTATATGGACAATGAGTAATGGATAAAAGAGAAAGAAAGATATAATGATATGGAAACCAACCAAAGGACGTGAGAGTGGAGTCTCGAACACCCGCTAGGTCACTTCCAAAGCTTTAAGAAACACAGCCACAGCGACATGCCTAGTTGTTCTTTATTATTCTTGACGCTTGAAATGATATATATTATTTAAAAACTTGAGCTGTCAATAATTATTTAGCTTTAATCTTCACACATATAACAGGTCTCTTATTAAGAATTCAACAAGCTATCAATCAAGAGTTTAAATAACTAATCCCAAACACAGAGGGCTCCTTCTCTACTTGATGCAACCCACGGTCATGATCAACAACCATCATGAGTGAACCAAAACAGAGACAACCTGATTAAGAAAGTTCAAACAAAATGACTCAAATCCATAAACAAAAAGAAAAAAAAAATGCATTTTCCATATTTTTTGTTCATTTTAGGCAACAGCCCGGCCAATGGAGCTGAGTTAACCGTAGACGCTCATGTTCTTCTAGCAACTGCAGTTACATCAGATGACGCGATAAAAATTCTTCAATACATAAATTCGACAAAAACCCGAACAGCGTATATTTATCCGGGGAAAACTGTATTACAAGTTAAACCTGCTCCGTTAACGTTGGGACACAAATAACCGACACATCAGGCAACAAGGCAGATCCATTTCAATACGGGTCGGGCCATTTCAGACCAGGAAAAGCAGCTGATCCTGGGCTCGTCTACGATGCTTCCTACACAGATTATCTCTTATTTCTATGCAATCGTGGCGATCTAAAATCCAACCCAGCTTTGGTGGTTGCGGCAAACGTGGATGACACATTTCATCGAGCAGCTACCTAACAAATACGATAACCAAAACAGGCTTTGAGGATGTTAAACAAAAAAAAAAACACATAGAACCAAACTATGCTAGTAATCCTAGTACGTAAAATATGTCTCCTAACCAAGATGATGGGTCATGCGAACCGCACCAAACATATATAAAATCCCAACCAAGCTAACCTAGATCTAAAACATGTTTACCTAGAAGGACCGAGATTAATATATACCATAACCAATAGACCTATAACCATACCATGTCCTTGGTGTTCTTTGATTCATGCATAACTACTTCCTGTAATGAAATATATAAAACTAAATGGAGACACTGAGAATTTACAAAATAGCAAAGCAATATGTATAAGATGTAGTGTATGTGTATCATACCGTAATATTCTGCACAAAAAAACACCAAAAGCTACATCTTTTAACAAATTACGTCAAATTAGTTTCCCAGATTCCTCTTTACTGAAATCAATACTGTTATATTTCATGCAACCCATTAGCTTCCTTGAACCTTTTTGAAGGAATCAGCTCGGAATCTTCAGCCAATAATTTCGACATCATCTGCAGTTTCAACATCACAATAGATTATAGTACATTTATACCATTGTCATACATTTGTTATTCTTCTGTGATCAACTAATCATATACATGTGGCCAACAACTGTACATACAAGAATAACTAATATATTTAAACTAAAAGTAATGTATGTACCTTCCAGTCGTTGAAGTCAAACCTAAAGATGAAGTGTGAGTATACCACCTTCCTAGATGTAATCATGGAAGCAGCAGGAGTACTCTGTGGTGCTGAATACAGAAATATCAGTTACAAAAGTAAACAAAGCCCCCTTCTGTTGGTGCATACGTCTGTCGACTTCGTCTTGTATCGAGTCTTGTATTAAGAATGTTAGATCAGGGCACCTTGTACGAGAAAATAGAGTTTGTGTGTTGAAGAGTTAATTTCGCTTGAAACAGCAAAGTGCTATTTCAAGCGAAATCACCATTAGCTATTTCGCTTGAAATGGCCAGTGCCACTTTCAAGCGAAATCACCTCCACTATATATACTCTTCATGCGAGATCATTTGGAACTTTCGTAATTCCGGTACCGAAGTGTTGCCGGCGTGTCAACTGATCTGGAAACTTGTTACATCTATAAAACAAGACATTTAAGTGTGAAACAAGCTGTTTTACAAGTCAATTCATTTGTTTCCGCCTTTTGAATTGATAAGAACTCTTCTGATTGACTCGTTTGGGTTACAAAACGGTCCTACAAGTGGTATCAGAGCTCAGGAGGAAGATTTCTTGCCAAAACAACCATAAAATCTGTCTTCTACACCTTCTTTTACAAAATTCAAAAGTTTTTACAGTCAAAATGACTTGAATTTCACATATTGTGTGCGAATCAGTGTTTTAATGAATCCTTGAAAGAATTGGACATTAATTCAGCTTAAAATTGATAGAATTCGTAATTTCGCTTGAAACACAAATCGATAATGATGACGTCAGCATAATTTCGTGCGGAATTACAGCTTGATTTCAAATGAAATCACATTATTCCGCTTGAAATTCGTTAATTTCGCTTCAGAGTGTAATTTCGTTTGAGACGTTTCACACGAAATTAGATATTTTCGCTCCAAATTGGTATTCCGTTTGAAAATTCATCTATTCCACACGAAATCAGGTATTTCGTGTGAGAGTGTATTCCGTGTGAAAAGGGGTATTCCGCTTCAAAAGTAATTTCGTTTGAGAATTGATTCCGTTTGAACTTGTATTTCATGTGAAACTTGTGTTTGTGAAATATTTTCCGAAACATGGAAGAGGAATTCTACAATGCGTTTGCTACTCTAGTTGCACCAGTTACAGCTGCTGAAACATTGTACAGTGAGAATGAGACGGGAACTCATCAAAAACCGCCGAAGCTTATGTATATTGAAGATTTTAAAGGATGGCAAAATCGATTTGAAAACTGGGTGCAAGCTTATAAGTTTGACGCATGGTGTTCATTAGAGAAAGATTACGAGAAACCGAAAAATGAACGTGGACTTGAAAAAGCTTTTTGTGACTTTTCAGAGAATGATAAATTGAAATATACAAGTGAAAAAATGATGATCAGCATTCTTCAACAAGCGATTAAAGAAGATATTTTTTTTTTGCTTCAACATGAGGGTACTGCAAGATCAATTTGGACTGCATTGATTCAAAAGTTTAAAGGAAGTGCAGATATGATCAAAAACAAAAGGGCTTTACTGAAGAAATCATTTGATATGTTTGTAGTCTTAGAAGGTGAAACAACAAAAAAGACCATTGATAGATATTGTCATTTGGTTTTGGAAATGAGAAGATTAGATATAAAGAAAGATGATGAAGAATGGGTTGATAAGTTAGCCGATGACGAGGAAGAGTACATTAATAATGCAAGAAAAAGTTTAGACTCATTTAGTTTTAATTTGTTTTTTGCAGATAAAATTGAAAAACTAAATGAGAAGAAAGCTGCCAGATTGAAGAGAGACTTGGAAGCAAGAAGAATTGATGAAGCAAAAGAAAAACTGGAAGCCGAGAAAGCTGGAGTTGAAGAAAGTTCAACAAAGAAAGTTGAAGAAGAAGGAAGTGAGGTAAAAGTAGAATTTGATGAAGAAACAGATGTGATTAAAGAAGTAGTTGAGAAAGTAGTGGAGAAAATTGTTGAAATCGAAAAAATTGTTGAAGTTGAGAAGATTGTAGAGGTTGAAAAGATTGTTGAAGTAATTAAACCCTGTCAGAAATGTTTGGAGTCTTGCAAAGATTGTGAAGAGAAAGACAAGAAGATTTGTGAACTGGAAGAGCTGAAAGAAAATTTGTTATCTGATGTGAAGTATGAGAAGGAATCTTATGACGTGCTGAACAGAACAGTTGATGGTTTGAACAAGACAAACCGAGAAGTTGATGCTGCTATGACAATGATGAGTGCTACTTTAATGACAAAGCAGAAAGTCATCAATGAGTATATTGAAGATTGTGCAAAGTTAAAGCAAGATTTGGAACTTGAGAAAATTGAGAGTGAAAGAATCAAACGTTTGTTGTTTAGTTATACAACATGTGATTATTTGATTGATAGAGTTTATCCTACTGTTGCAGGTCTTGAAGCATTTCAAGATAAAAAGACAGAAGATACGGATACCGGTAAGAAACAAAGTGTCAAATATAACAAGTGTCCGCCCCCGAATTGGAATAGTTATTCTCCCAGAAAGCCAAATGAGGAACGTTTAAATAAGGCTCTCAACATCAAGTTAAAGTGTGAAATCATTGATGAGTTACCAGACAATATTGATATCACATTCACAGCGTCTGACACTGATCATGAGTCTGAGTTGTTAAAGAAAGTGGTCGATCAGGTGTTGGATATGGATGAAGAGTCAAAGTCGGAGTCAAAATCTGAAAGTTCGAGTTTGTCAGAAAAGAGTCCAAGTTCACTAGTCAAACGGGTTTACAATAAAGAATTCTTGTTATCAAAATCTAATTTGAATGATGGATCAGTCAAAGTGGCATATACTTTGAATGATTCAGACAAATTATATTATGATGAGGAATTTCCAATAAGAAGTGTCAAAACTGAACAGATCAAACAGGTTTTCAAATTAACAGAAATTAATATTTCTGAAATAAAAGATTTAAATCTTCTTGAAAAATCTAAAAAGTACACTTCAAGAGTTCAACAGAGATTGAACAAGAAAAAGGGTTACAGTTCTGGTTCAGGTTATCGAAAGAAACCAAACCACAACAGTAATTTCAAAAAGAAAGGTCTAGATTTCATTTCCCGGGAAAATTATAAAAATGAGAAAAATTATAAATCAAAAACAAAATTTGTTGCAGGAGGAAGTTCTGAAGAAGAGCAGAAGAAACCATTCTGGAGACAGTCAAATCAAGAGTTTCTTGCTGAGAAGAAAAAAAATATGATGATGAGAACTAAACAAAGAGTTGAGAAAAGAATGTGTTTCAAATGTCACAAGATTGGACACATTGCTTGGAACTGTCAACAGACCAATAACACAAAACAGGGAGTTTCGTTTAACTCAAAATTGGAAGAAATACATATTGATGAAAAGAAACAACCAACAAATTTTGAAGTTGATGAAACTTCAAAACGTTTTTACAAAAGAAAAGTTGATGAAAACAAACAAAGATGGGTTGTTAAATCTGACAGTAGTTCTGACAATGAATCTGATTCCATAAAATCAGAGGAGTCATTTGTTGAGAAAAAGAATGAGAATTCCGTTCCTGAGATGAACGATGAAAACTTTCCAAAATTGTCAAAAGAAAATTTGAAGTTAAAGATTAGTAAAACTGAGATTTCAGGTCAATTTTTCCCTGGTAAAGGAGAATTTGATGCTGAAAAGGCTTTCAATGAGAAAGTCAAACACATCTTTGGGAAGATGGTTGATGGGAAGGTTAAAGGTGCAAAATAATTTTATCAATCGAAAAGATGGTGGGATAGATGTGTACCAAATTCACCCAAGGCTGATCAGGCTTGGGTGACAGCATTTTCAAACTAAAATTCTGACTTGCCAGAGCTCCCAAGTGGGTAATCGTGGAGCATGAATCGACATCATTATAGAAAAATTGTTTTTGTGAAACATTTAAAAAATTGTTAAAATTCTACAGGTTGTGGACTTGCCAGAACTTTCAGGTTGGTAAGTGTGAAGTAGGAATTGGCATTTTACTGCTAGTGGTTTTACAAGTGGTAGTTGTTCATAAATTGTTATATTCTTGCAAGAGGTTTTGGTGATTAAGTGAACTTACAAGTGGTTGAAGAAGGTTTTCACTAGCAAATGGTTAATCAAGGTCATTAAGTTGAACTTGATTTAACTTTCATTTAAGAAGTTGAAAGAACAAAGTGATGATATAAACGCCAATTTTACGAGTGGTAAAATCAACAAAGACTTATTTTCCGGAAAAACCATTTGATTAAAACAAACTTAAGTGTTTTGAAATCACAATGGGAAAATGGTTTGTTGTCAGGGGGAGTTCTGATTGTTTATGCCAAGTGGATGGCGAATTGAAGTGATTTGATATCAGTTGTCATGTTACTTGTACAGTTTGTTTTCAAATTTCGTTAAATGATTTTGAATTTTAGGGGGAGTAAGAAATTTCAGAAAATCCAAAAACATTTGAAAATTTGAAAAAGCGCAAAAACATGATAAAATTCAAAATGAGTTTTGTTGTTAAAAAGAGGAAATGATAGTACACCAGTGGACAATCACAGCATGCTAAAGAATTGGAAAGTTAAATGTGATAAGCGGTCTCACTGTTGATGTGCCAGTAGATTTTTACACATTTAGTAGATTGTAACGAGATATAAACCTAAATTTCAAACTTACTTATATCATGGGGAACATCTCTTGGATATATGGGTAACCCCCGAAATCTTGTTTGAAAGGTCCCTCTTTCTGAGATACTAGGTCTTTATGCTTAGTGATATCTGGGGTATTATCCCGGGACTTCTGATTTTGCGGAAGCAATGGCCTAGTCCAGTAGTCCCCGTATAATACTTTACGCTTGCTTGAAATATAGCACACCCCTCAGCATAAAAAATGTTGAAACATTGCAAAATGCTAATCATGTGCTGTTGAAGAAAAGATTCTCTAAAGGGAACACACCAAAAGTCGAAGCCGTCATCTCTTTGATTTTGCGGAAGCAATAGCCTGAGATCTCACGGCCCTCGCATTTAACCCTTTACAGATATCATCTAGGTATACTCACCTGTAAGACTGAATATTGGGATCTGGATACGGGAGTATATTCTGAAGTGGGACACGCGAATAAGTTTAAGTCTCTAAAACATTAATCTCGTATCTCGAAACAGTTGAAATTTGTGTGAAAATTTAAATGGATCAGTATACTGACAATCTAAGTGAATCGTTTAGAACTCAAAATGTTTAAAGCTAAACGGTGTTGGTGATTTGTCTCATAAACTGATATGATCCTCTTACACAAACTCACAAAAATATTGTTTGTAAATATTTCTTTACTGCATTTCGTAAATATTAAAAATCCAAAAAGAATTTAAGTGTGTTTTAGCATAAATTTTGAAAAATCCAAAAAGATTTTCGACAATTGATGTTGATGAGCTGATTTTCAAAATTCCGAGTGCTAAACATGATGAACAGGTTTGGGAGAGTGTGTTTAAAGAAATTCTTACTAGTGGTTTTCAAAGAATAAAAATTTTAAAAGACTGTCTACAAGTGATCATCAGAAACTGTTAAATGTTAAATCATTCTAGATAGATACCTGCAAGTGGGATATAAATTTATTAAATGTTAAATTTGTGAAACTTATTGTGAGGTAGAGATTTGTGCAGGAAACAGTAGTGTGTAAGAGTCAGCTACAGATCTTGGGATAGAAGATTGTAGAGCCAAGTTCAGATCCTGATGTTCATGCAAGCTGATGATGCTAATGAAATTAAGGAATCAAGAGATCTGATCAAGAAAATAAGAGTGCGATACGAGCCAGGAAGAGATCCTGGAGATGAAAAGAAGACAGAGATTGAGGAAGCTTACACTGTAAGATATTTTGGAAGAAGCCCAAAGACTGATCAAGGCTGAAGAGATGTAAAAACTCGACACTGAAGACTCGTCAACATCCGAGGGGGAGTCTGTTGGTGCATACGTCTGTCGACTTCGTCTTGTATCGAGTCTTGTATTAAGAATGTTAGATCAGGGCACGTTGTACGAGAAAATAGAGTTTGTGTGTTGAAGAGTTAATTTCGCTTGAAACAGCAAAGTGCTATTTCAATCGAAATCACCATTAGCTATTTTGCTTGAAATGGCCAGTGCCACTTTCAAGCGAAATCATCTCCACTATATATACTCTTCATGCGAGATCATTTGGAACTTTTGTAATTCCGGTACCGAAGTGTTGCCGACGTGTCAACTGATCTGGAAACTTGTTATATCTATAAAACATGACATTTAAGTGTGAAACAAGCTGTTTTACAAGTCAATTCATTTGTTTCCGCCTTTTGAATTGATAAGAACTCTTCTGATTGACTCGTTTGGGTCACAAACCGATCCTACACCTTCGCCAATATTATTAGCAGGATCAATGTTATGAGTTGCACTTTTGATCTGTCGTAGACTAAAATGCCACGTTTGCAATTCAAGTGCACGAAGCTATGTGTAAAAAACATAATGGTTTTAGCTAAAGGGGTAATTAGCAATATCGAAAACAATGCTAGAGCTAGAGGCGACAACTTCGACCCGATTACTTATGAATGTGCATATTTAGGTTAAGTTTGAAAAAATATAAACATCCCCAAAAGTCTTAACTTTTTTTCCATGCATTCTCCTAATTTGTTTTTATTCAAAAAATTTTGATTGTTACCATAAATAGTAACTTCATAATTAACACATTAGTCATTTACTAAAAAATATAAAAGATGGACAAAATAGTGTTTACAGATCAATTCAACCTGACCTGGCCTGCTTCACCCCAACCCCTTTGACATGTTACCATACCCACCAATGTTCTCTAACAAAAGCATATTTACAACCATAAACTTTATATATTGCTCATACCACATATCAAGTTGTTCCGGTATTTAGGTCTTGCGCTTTGCGACGAGGGTGTTAATCGAATGATAAGTAGATGAAAAACGTTAAACCATACCACGCACACCCGTTGCGGCGTGCTAAAACGCAGAAATTAGACCGAATCGTAAAAAGATATAAAAAATAACTAATCTAGTTTGAAAATTAGTAATAAAGTGTACGAGTAAATAATAAAATATAAAAAAGGAAAATCTTATTAAATTTGGGGGGATATACATATCGTTAACAAAGTTGGGATAAACATATCATTACCAAAGTTGAGAGGCCAAAGAAGAAAAGGAAAAAAAATTAAAATTATACATTATGGGTGTGAAATGATCGCTTTCAAAAAGTAAAGATTTTGATTTAGATCAACTTCATTATCTCACAGCTGGCTTCAAGTCACGGTGCACAACACCTTTAAGATGACAAAATGCAAAAGCAACAATAAGATCATCCAACTACAAAAGATCAATGTCCAAATTTGAGACATCAAGTGCTTCCATTGACTAGAGACATCATCTTTCTGCAATTTATATAGTTCATACCCAAAACCATGACAAATTATTAAAGGTGGCAATTTCAACACATTTACTTATTAGAGGGTCGATCCGACTATGTTTTGTCTCTAATAGATCATAAGGGTAAAAATGGCGTAAAATAAAACAGGTAAGTATACTTTTAGTGCCCAAAGTAGCTTAAATATTTATTCAAAATTTTAGTTATTACTTAAAACTATTTTTGTAATCAAATTGAAACATCAGTAATTTATAGAACTTTGGACAAAAGGTGTTTCGGGTCAACCCATTTTACCAAACCAAATATTTTACCCATTTTAACATGTCCTTATGCCACCTCTGTATTACTATGTGAACACCAATTAGCATACCTGAAAACCAAACATATGTTGTGGCCAATCCAAAATGTCTGCATGCCTCGCCCCGTCCTGCCCTATCTTGGCATCTTTAGGCTCTACTTCTCTGGCTAAGACGGCTAAAATAAGATAGAAAAACATGTTGATCAAGCGAACTTTACAAAGTGAATGATCAATCTGTAATTCACTTACTTGATGATTGTTGTTGATGTTATGTTCTTGCCATCGTCTGATGCATTGAAACCAGAGAAAACCAAAAATCAAACACCAAAACCAAGAATCAAAAACCAAGAATCAAACAAATGCAAATAAAATTCCACAATTATAAATCACAAATTAGAGAGGTGGCTGGCGGAGGAGACGTACCAGAAAGAGGGAAGAGGTCAAGGAGAAACAGGGGTGATCGGAACTGTAACACCTCGAAAATTCACGTCCAATAATGTATTGACACGTGTCATAGGTTTGAACGTGTGAAAGAATGTTATAAAAGGATTAAAGTTGACAAACATGGAAAGTATGAGAATATACGGGTTCTAAATGTCAACAGTGAATAAATATATTGTACATTAACCCTACATGATGCTCATACCTTCAAACGAATAAATCATGGATCATTCGAAGCTAAATATGAAAGAAAGTGAGAGATTACAAACTACAGGGGTTAAATGTGTCAACATGTTTAAGTTATACCTCTGAGTGACCTTTTAGCAAACCCGAAGCTTTGTAACGGTTAATTATGCTCACTAGAATACACGATATAAATTTCACAAAGTTTCGTTATCGTATGAGAAAGTTATGATCAAATTCGTATGCGAAGGGTTAAAAGCGTCTACGATGAAGTTTATGACTTTTCGGGTGACAATAAAGTTAACCGAGGACTTAACAAAGTGGGTATATGTCTTGAAGCCCTTATAAGTCAAATTGGAGGGTTCAAAGTGCAAGAAATAAAGTCGAAGCAAAGTTTTCAAGAGCCAAGGATCAAAGCATAAAAAATAAAAAATTCAGATTTGATCAGATGGGGCGTCGCGCCACGCGAGGACCCTGGGGGGGGGGGGGGGTCTACGCGTGCCGCGAGGGGCCTTCTGCTCCAAAATTTTTGGGTTCTTGTCTGCCAACTCCATTCTAACCGACTTTAATCCGATTTTCCACATCTTGGACGGCCCCTAAACAACCCCTAGACACTTAGGGACATCAGGAAATGATCCATGGCCATTGTTAGGCTTGTGTGTCAACAATCCATGAGGTTTTGAACACTATAAAAGGCCACAAGGTTGCAACCATTTCTTCACACCTCATTTCTGTATTAATGGAGCTTCTTGGAGCTTAAGAACAGACCCAAGTCTTTCCTAATCGTGCATAGGACTTCAGTAAGTATGCTTAACCTTTCTTAGTTAAGTTTTTGCTTAAAAGTCAAACTGTCGTAATTAACGGTTGACTTAGCGATTAATCATTGATGGTTCAGTGATTAGTCGAATTGAAAGTAGTTATAAGTTGGTAATTATGTGGGCATTAAACCCTTAAAAGGGCACCCTCTGATTCCCACTCTAACTAGGTCAAATGTCGGGTCAAACTTGTTATTAAAAAGTCAACAGAATGCTTATTTTCCAATTTATGCATAATTAGCAATATAGAACCCATACAACCTGTTTGATCATTAATATAACTTGGTAATTAATGTAAGAACATGTCTAAACATGTTCAACCCGACAATTTTCTGTTTAGACCCGGTTCGGAACCGAAAGTCGCAAAGCTTTGACTTTTGCTTTGACTTCAGTTCTGACCCGTTTTGGTATGTTTTAGAAATGCCTTAGAGCTTTAATTGGACTAGGTTACATGCTAGTATAACCCTCTGTGATTATACACCTTGGTTCATTAGTTATCCAATTAATATGCATGATTCCGATAATTGCTCATATGTCGACCATTATGCCCTTTTCACCATAAAACGTGATTTTTGCAAATGTAAAAGAGTAGAAACCTTATTTACTGAATTATAAACTTGCACCCAAAATTTGACATCAGTTTGAGGTGTAGATTGAGAGTTATGCTCATTAGCGTAATTAGAAAGCTTCTTTAGCGATTAAACAACATAATTAGCGTATAGCCTATTTAAACCCACTTTTTGATATCAAACTCTTTACCCAATGATATAATATATTATTTTGGGATTTTTGAAGATTTTTAATTAGTTTTAGGCTGAGCATAACTTAGAGTCGTAGGCTTGATTCGGTAATTGTCGGTTTTGCCCTTTTGGGCTATAAAATGAGTTTTACATATCTTTTTGACCCCAAACCTTTTGCTACTGATTATATATGATAAATAAATTATTTTAAACCTTCTGGAATAATAAAAATATCAGTTTTCCATATAGAACCCGGAAACGGCTTCTAATCGTCTTTTTAAGCGTTTTTAACGCATAGTATGTACTAAAACTATTTTAAACATACAAGGCTTGATACCTACTGATATTTTAGGTAAATTATAATATTTTAACAGTAAGCAAAGGTTGTTTAACTCAGACTTCAGTTTTGAGCTTTTCGGCTTATGTGAAATTACCAAAATTCCCCTATGGTGCATAGTTGGTTATAATTGATAAATTTCACATATATACTTTACCCTACTGTTATAACTTATTAAATTGAGTATTTTTTCTGATTACATCAGACCTGCAACTCAGGTTAATACTTAAACTCTTTTATAACCTTATAAATGACCAAACTACCCTTACGGGGCATAGTTTGTGTTTAAATTCATTTCGGGCATAATAAAAGATATCTTACTGATGTCACAACATATTTGAGGCATATTAACTTAGGAAACCTGTATATGGCTCTCATGAATACCCGTTACGCTTATTACGCGTTCGGTTCGGTTTATGTAACTAGTTTGCATAAGTTAGCCGAAACGGGTCAAACCTTATCGGTTTTATCTCAAAATCCAGAATGTGTATGAAATACCCATATTAAGCAAGTCTTCAAACTTGTCGAGTCTAAATCACATTCTACTCCGGTCTTCGCTTAATCGTGCATACGAACCGTATCTTTAAAACTAACCGGTCTAAGCTTAAGCTTAACTAAAGACCCGTTAGGATTCTAATAGGTTATTATAAACCTTCATTCCAGAATAGGAAGACCAGTAAAAGCTACTTGCATTTACTGTTTGTGAATTATACTTGCAAAGGTAAATACTTTTAACTTATTTTCCCTTATACGGGCTTGGGGTATGGTATATAAAATACCGCTTGGTAGGGCATTCGACCTTAATCGTTTGGTGGTTAAGTATTATCGAGATGACGCGTTTAAATTTTTTGTTTACTTAAAGCCTTTGGGGGGTTAATGACCATGTCTCCGATATCCTTGGCATCATTTTACGAAATGGCCACGACCTAAGCACGGGGTGTAGGCGTACACTCGCCAGTGCATAAATAAATAATGTGGTGTATCTATTGATCTTTAACCCGGCACGATCCGGGCTACTGAACGCATAAGGAACATGTAATTCTTTTACAAGTTTATATATTTAAATAATTATCCCAAGTTATAAAATGTTTGTGCCATGTGCATCCAAATCAATTTTTAATCATTTTTAAAATGAGTCAGTTGATTGTATTTACCAGTGTAAACTGACGTATTTTCCCAAAAAGATTAAATGCAGGTACTACTCGTAATAGGCTGGATTTTTCCTTAGCATCAATAAAGAGTCTCGCAAGCTTAAGATGCCTAACGTTTGTTGAACTACTGTTTCCTATTTATGTCTGATCCTTCTGTGGATTCTTTCAACTGTTTGTGATACACGATATTACAATTATATACAGTTGAAATATATTTTTCATTTGCTTCCGCTGTGCATTTAAATATTGTGTTGTTTGACTATTATGTTGCCAACCACATCACGATACTCCCCCACCGGGCCCTCCGGTCATACGTGGAAAGTAGGGGTGTGACAGGAACCCTGCTGGAATTCACTGTTGTCATCAAGAAAGTCCCCAAATTTTAGTTGGTTGATGAAAGCTATTACCTCGAAAGTTAATTTCTACACCGTTGCCGGTTCAGCGGCGACCGGCGGAGCGGGGTGCAGGCGTGCAACGGCCGGTGTTTTCTCTTGCATCTGAGCATCTCTCTCTCCCTCTCTATGAACGGCAACGATAATAGCTCATATATAGGCGCAAATCTATAACGGAAAACAGGTCTCTTGATTTCTCCGGCTGTTGAAGAAGTTTGGAATTCCTAATTGAATGTTTTGATTTTGATGATGTTGATCGATCAGTCGATTAGGTTTCTTCTCGAGGGCAGAGTAGGAAATGATTTTAATTATGTGAGTACAGGTGTAGATGCAATTTACTATTATACCCTTGTAGTGTCTTAAAATGTTGATTTCTTTACAATTTTACCTCACAAAAGAAGCTTTCATTAGTTGTACGTATTTCTTTAAGAGTTGGACGTAATGTAAAATTACATTTTCGTACATTAGATTTTCTTTATATATATATATATATATATATATATATAGTGTGTGAGGTTCATTGGGGAACACTAAAAAAATGGGGAACAGTGGGGAACCGACTCAAACGAACTCCGATTGGACTCGTTCTAGCGGCGTTGGAACCGTCTCGTCAAACCCTAACTAGGATCTCTTAACCCTAAACCCTAAATCATAACCCCTAAACCCTAAATATATTAGGATTTGGCTTTTAGGGTTTAGCTTTAGGGTTTAGCCTTAGGGTTTAACTTTAGGGTTTAGCTTTAGGGTTTAGAGTTTAGATTTAGGGTTTAGGGTTTAACTTTAGGGTTTAGCTTTAGGTTTAGCCTTTAGGGTTTAGCTTTTAGGGTTTATAGTTTAGATTTTACGGTTTAGCTTAGGTTTTAGCCTTATTTTTTAGCTTTAGGGTTTAGAGTTTAGGAGTTAGGATTTAGGGTTTAGGGTTAAGAGATCTTAGTTAGGGTTCGACGAGCCAGTTCCAACGCCGCTGGAATGAGTCCAATCGGAGTTCGTTTGAGCCGGTTCCCCGCTGTTCCCCAATGAAACTTCCCCTATATATATATATATATATATATATATATATATAGATTATACCTTGTTTATTCATGTTTGTTTATACATTTAATTCATAAATACACTTGATACTTATTCATTAATAACACTAGTGGAAATGCCCGCGCGTTGCTGCGGGTATATATGTTTTTTTGGGCGCACGTTACGTGGTCGGTTTCATGAAATATGATTTGATATGATGAAAAACTACATGAGATGCCCACATCAGTGTTGTTACGCGAACAACTAAGATGACAAATGAGAATGGCACCTTAAGCCCACATTACTACAAACACCAAAAGCTTAAATCCACCTATTAATCCATACAAAATCTTACACTCGTAAGTATTTCTACCTACCTAAAAATACAAACACCAACTCAAGGTATTCCTTCAAGGCTTCATGGTTAAAAATGATTGAGCCCATAAATTACAATGTCAATTCCGGTATGGTCAACGCAACACTCTTTCTTTTACAAAGGACCACCCACCCGAGCTGCAAGAAACAAGATCAACACAAATAATAGTTATACACGGGTCAAAACAGTTACACGTAGAATCATATCCTGTTTTATTGCACGTTTAAATGGGTTGGGTTGAACAGCAAACATCTTTTTGTCTTAAAAATATATATTTGCATATATTAATTCATTGATTATGCTTAGATAAACAATTTTTTTATTGTAATAATCACTATGTTATATTAACAAAATATTAAGTTCTAGAAGTTGTCTACAAAGTGAGTAACTCACACGTAGTCAAGATGAATGTTCATGAACCAAGCGTTCTCTTTGCTTTGTGTAAATGTAATAAAACCATCAATAACCTAATTCTACTCAACATCTATTGGCTCACAGAAGTATACAATCGTCTGCCAAAAAAAGAAAAAGCATTTAACATTTAATAAAAAGAATAGCAAATTACAGTGGTGGCCACTTCATGAACCGAGTGTTCTCTTTACTTTGTGTTAATGTAATAGAACCATTATAACATGTTTAAAAGAATACATTTAAAAAAAACCACTAAAAAAAGAGTTCCAAACTTGTCTAAAGTGTGCATACTGCAGTAATAGTCATGATTAATGTCACGGCCCTCGACCTGTTTAGCCCGGTTCGGAAGCCGCGAGACAGAAACCCGTGGTATTGGTATTTACTTGGCAGCGGAAATTTCAACAGGATCATTTCTCAGAAAATAATATCAGAGTTTTAAAAGAAAACATCGAATTATTTTATTATAATTATTGGGACAAACCCTGTATTTTTACAAGAAAGGAATTTCACTGGGAAATCCCCAGATTACAGAAAGCATGTTTATATCTATTTGCTGAGCCACTTTATTTAAGCGTGAGTGCTACGCGGCACTTTTCCTTTAGAGTAAGTCACCTAAAACATTGATGTGGAAAAAGTAGTAAAACTAAATAAACTAAAATAACCCTAAATTAAGACTCAAGTAATAAAAATCTAGACTCTCTAACTCGACTAAACTACTCACCGGCAAGTGAACCGGTCGACTCTAGCAAAGAAAAGTAAGTCCGGATGTCGAACCCACAAGGACTCTAATTAATCACATTAACGACTTTATTTAGACTAGACACTGACACGACTAAACAATTGTTGTGTTTTAAGGGGGGGGGGGGGGTACTAAAATCCTAAAATTGAAATTAAAATGAAATTAGACTAAGACACGGACGAGAACTAAGGTTTGATTCAGATGAGATTAACGACTACCTAGGCTTGAATCCAGTTTAACTATGAATGGACTTCTAACGATATTATTGTTGTATGGAGTCAGGATCGTAAGATACTAAACCCTAAGGTATTTCAAGCTAAGACTTCCCGACCCTTCTCAGGAAGAAACCTAGGAAACCCTACAAGGCTATTATGAACACCGACTGTTAGACTCCCTCTCAGTCCTCTAACGACTCTAAAAGTGCCCTAATACGACTATCTACCTCTCAGCGCGACAATCTAGGGCAGTTCTAGGTTCTAACTTGGTTTACTAGACACAAATGCAATTAGGGAACTAAAACCGACTTCTCTCAAAATCTATCTTAGCTATATACTGCACCGCGACCTAATAACTAACTCGAGTCTCTCAGCGACAAGTTAAGCAGAATACCTAATTCTAATTGTATTTTAATTACTGTTTCTAAGGCTATTGGCCAATTTACCCAACGATCACCTGAACCCGCAAAGAATCGAATAATCAACACAAATTTATTATGTGAAATACATTCACCAAAATCTATGTGAAACAGCAAGTAAGCAACATTCGAAAGTAAATATGCATACGCACCAAATCAAAAACTCTAGAGCACTTTACTTTTAAAGATCAATCCATAACAAATAATAATAAGCGTTAAAAGATCCAAACTTCGATCAAACTATCATCTTGCCTAGGTAGTTACAAAGGTTTTAGCCAAGAAACATGTTGTCTAAAACAAATAAATCAAGTTCAAAACAAGAATTCATTGGAAAAAGTATCGAAAACACGAAATTAAAGAAAACCGGGAGATAAAACCCGAACAATCTTCACTTCCACGCTCCAGGCTTCAACCGAATGATTCCCGTAAGCTAAAGCACTCCGTAATATGTAAAATCTGCTCCAAAAGTCGCCTTAGGGTTCTTGGTTTCGTAAGATCTATTTTCTTTTTTTTTTTTTTCTGTTACGTATATATCCGTAGGTATTGTATTAGATATCAAAACCTTTTTTTTTCACCATGCTGGGCTTCCATTGGCGGTATACTAAACAGAAGTGGGCTGGACTTCTGTATTGTGTCAACACATGCATGCGGTCAATGTTTTGATTTTTTTTTTTTGTCAAAAGTGGGACCCTTGTGATTTAAAGAAATATACTTATTTCTTTTCTCTTGTTGCAAGGTGTGAATTAATTGAAACTTTCATCATTTTATGCAACAATGGCCCTCAACTTTGAACATTTATCAAAATCAATTTTTCACTTTCATGATTTGTTGTTCAGGTCCCTTGAGCTTTATTATATATTTCTCAACTCTTCATTCTACATTCATGCAAGCTCGTTTATGATTCTTTTTCAGCAACTTCATGCATCGAGACCTGGAAAATCGAACTTTGATCAATAGCACGTAATTCTAAAAAAAACTAGACTATAAATAACGATAAATTATACAAAATATACACGATATAAAGGATGTATTTTGCAATACATCAAATATCCCGACACTTGCTCTTTTTTCGTCCTCGAAAAAGAATTATGCAACGGAATCAGAGACAAATAATCACTTGGGTCAAAAATTAGTTATATCTTATTAAAACCAAGGCTTGCGTTAGCCGCGATTGCGAATATACTTGTCCACTTTAAACCCGAATCCAATCCTAAGCCCTTATCATGTAATTTTAATTTAAGTGCGGTCAATCCACCTAGGGTCTCACACTAGAATTTACGGTCCACCTACTCCCACGTCAAGTGTATAGGACTAAAGGAACGATCACTGGACCAATTCCCAACCGTCTTATATCAAAACTAAGAGAGTTAACAATCAATTTTTTTCTTTTTCCATTTTTTTTCTTTTTTCTTTATGAGCGTAGACGATGCTTTCCCTAACCAAGAGGCAATCCGGCTGTAGAGTCGCTATCCCCAACTCGGATTACTTAAGCTTCGGTACTTTTTTTTCTTTTCTTTGCACGGTCGATTTCACACACCCTAGCGGTAATTCGGTTGTAGAGTCACTATCCTCAACCCAAACTACATAGGAATGCGCTACTATCATTTAGTTTCTAGCTCACTTTTTATTCTATTTTTTTTCGCATGATCACAAACTCTAACAGTTTAACTTATAACGGTGCCCCTTATACTATTATCGGCAGTTTTAATTTCCCATATCTCCCAGGCGAAAACCCACTAGCAGACCGACAATTAAGGTATATTAGCTCAAAGGGACTTAAAACCAAACCCGGGCCTATCCACATATCCCTAACTAGACGCAAGCTCGATTTATTATAATCTCATATTATTATTATTCGAACCCAAGCAAAAATTCATCTTTTCTATCATTTTCTGTTTTATTTATGCAAACTTCTAATATCGAAGGACATTTTCTGATTTTTTGATTTTTTTTTTTGGATTTTTCAATTTTTTTATTTTTTTTTTGTTTTTTTCAATAAGACTTGATTATTTACATGTATCCCATCCCCACACTTGAAAATTGCATTGTCCCTAATGCAAGAATGGAAACACGACTCAATACTACCTAAACGCTAAAATTAGACTCCTAAACTACTAACGAACTAACTAAATAAACGAACTAACGACGAAATAAATAAATAAAATACAACAACAAAAAGGGAAACGACTTAGCTGATATGTGAGACTGTCAAAGTGCCAGTCATTTCCACATAAACCCTCCAATACCGAACGCGCTCAGCAAACAACTCTAACCTCGGACACGCGAACGAAAGCGGCTAACACAATCAACGAAAGCCGGCTGCCATGGTCCCTGGCGCGTGTCGCGGCGGCTACCCATTTAGGCTAGGGTAGCCTTGTGTCGTTTATAGCCTGGATGAGTTGTTACTTTTCAAAAATACGTGTTCTACTTCAGTTTTTTACGATACACGGATTATTTAGGGGATCCCCCCTTAAGTTTTAGGGGGCCCTGTTGCTGATTTCGCCCGTTTTTCCATTTCGAGCCGCACCGTACTTATTTGGGGGTTTCAATTAGGGTTTAGTGTGCCATTTAGGAACGGAAATTTGCGAGGTTGTTACATCCTCCCTACCTTGTTTTAAATCTCGTCTTCGAGATTTACTGAAATAAGTAAGGATACTTTCGTTTCATTTATGATTCCAGTTCCCACGTATATTCAGGTCCTCTCCTTGAATCCCATTTTACCTTGACCAGAATCAATCTCTTGTGTTTGAGATTCTTGACCTTTCTGTCTTCTATTTGTAGAGGTTTTTCAACAAACTTTAACTTTTCATTTACCTCTATATCTTGAAGAGGTACTACCAGTGATTCATCAGATAAACGCTTCTTAAGATTAGATACATGAAATACATCATGTACACCGGCTAATTCTTCTGGTAGTTGTAATTGATACGCGACTGGTCCTATTCGTTGAATAACCGTAAATGGTCCTACATACCTTGGACTCAGTTTTCCTTTCTTACCGAATCAGACTACTCCTTTCCAAGGATAGACTTTTAATAGCACTTTGTCTCCAACTTGAAATTCTAACGGCTTACGTCAATTGTCAGCATAACTCTTTTAGCGATGTCGAGCCGTTTTTAGCCTTTCCTTAATTTGAGTTATCATGTCGGTGGTTTCCTACACAATCTAGGGACCTGATAATTGGCTTTCTCCTATTTCCTACACAGTCTGGGAATGGTATGCTGTACTTAAATTTAATCGCGTCCCCTTTGCTTGTTGGAAACTAGTCCAAAAATGTGAAGTGAAACGACTATCCCTATCTAATACAATGGAGAGTGGAACTCCATGTAGTGATACCACCTCATCCACATATAACTTAGCTAGTCTTTCCATACTAAAGGTTTCTTTCATTGGTAAGAAATGAGCGGATTTAGTTAATCGATCCACAATCACCCAGATTGCGTCGTTACCTTTTCTTGTTTTGGGTAATTTAGTAACAAAATCCATTATTATTAATTCCCATTTTCATACAGGCATTTCTAGTTGTTGAAGTAAACCTGAAGGTTTCTGGTGTTCTGCCTTAACTTGTGAACGAGTTAAACACTTAGAAATGTATCTAGCTATGTCCTTTTTCATTCCTATCCACCAAAAGTTATTTTTCAAGTCTTGATACATCTTGTTGTTACCAGGATGCATCGTATACCTAGATCTATAGGCTTCCTCCAATAATCTAACTCGTAGATTCCCTTGTCTAGGTACCCAAATTCGTTTCTTATGGAATCTCCAAATTCCATCGGTTCCTTGTTCGAATTCCTTTGTCCTTCCTTTCATTCCTTCAGCATCATCCTTAATTGTTGTCTCTTGAATACTTTTTAGTTGTTGCATTAAATCTAATTGCAGATTTAACCTAAGAGCACGAACTCGTCTTTGCTTCTCATGGTACTTACGACTTAAGGCATTGGCTACTACATTTGCTTTTCATTCGTGATATTGAATATCACAGTCGTAATCACTTAAGATTTCCATCCACCTTCTTTGCCTCATGTTCAATTCTTTTTTCCCAAAAATATATCTTAAACTCTTATGATCTGTAAAGACAGTAAACTTACTACCGTACAGATAATGTCTCCAAATTTTAAGGGCAAAAATTAATTATTGTTCCTAATTCTAAGTCATGAGTCGTGTAATTTTCCTCGTGTTTTTTCAATTGCCTTGATGCATATGGGATCACTTTCTTACGTTGCATTAAAACGCATCCTAATCCTAGCTTAGAAGCATCACAGTGAACTATGAAATCTTCCGTTCCTTCTGGTAAGGCAAGAATTGGGGCATTTGTTAATTTCTACTTTAGAATTCTAAAAGCTTCCTCTTGCTTAGATCCCCATTCAAACTTAATAGTTTTACAGGTCAACTTAGTTAATGGTACAGCTATCTTAGAAAAGTCTCGGATAAAACGCCTATAGTATCCAGCTAATCCTAGAAAACTTCTGACTTCTGTAGCTTACTTCGGAACTTTCCAATTTGTGATAGCTTCTATCTTGGAAGGATCTACGTGAATGCCTTCATGATTAACCATGTGGCCTAAAAACTGCACTTCTTGTAACCAAAATTCACACTTAGAAAATTTGGCGTAAAGCTTTTCTTTTCTTAACATGGTTAAGAGTGCATGTAGATGTTCACAGTGTTCATCCTGGCTTTTGGAATAAATAAGTATATCGTCAATGTAACACCTTGTAAAATCATGTCTAATTATGTATCGACACGTGTCCCTAATCCTAGCTATTTCAATCATTGACTAGGAGGGACTATTGTTGCCAAACAATGAAAACTTTGAATATACAAGGACTAAAGGTGTTAACATGCTTAAACTAAGCCTCTGAGTGACCTTACACGGTATTCGTATTCTTTTAATAAGCCACTTGTTGGATAAACGAAACCGTTTGCAATATAACTCAAAAGTTTGTGCATCGAAGGGTTAAAAGAGTCAACATGTTAATTTATATCTCTGAGTGACATTTTGATGAACCTGGAGTGTAACGATGTTCGATTATACTTCCAAGAATACCTACAACCTAACTTGAGGGGCAAAAGTGCTAAATATGAAAGTTATATCAAGTTAAAAAGTTAAGGGGCTAAACGTGTCAATATTTAAAATAGTTTTGCTGATCCGGGTGAGTGTCGCGGGCCGCGACCTCCCACCCTGAATTTCTACGCGGGCCACGACGCCTTGATCTGCAGCAGAATTATTTTTTTTCCTTTGCTTGTTCTCCACACATACCACCCATACTCACATAAAATCAATTCTATGGGTGTTAATTGTTTTTAAAACATGGTTTTACACATGTTGTCACACCCTGGCTTTTGCGGAAGCATGGGTTTATTTGGTGTGACTTCTTAATACCATAGCTTAATCACAACAAAGCTATATGAAAATAAAACCATGCAGATCATCCATTGATTTAAGTTTGAAAAGTAAAATACCACAACATTGTCTTAAGGCGTTGAGACATGCAACGGAAATTACAACCTAATAACATAAAAACATTGTTTGAAAGACACAACCATAAACTTAAAATAGACGTAGTTTAAGAACTGTGACTCGTCCAGGTAAAAGCCACAACCCCTAAACTCGGATAATCCCATAACTCTATGCAGCGTGAAAACGTAGCATACCGTGCCAGATCCTTAGTTCCCTGAAATACATGTAAGTTGGAAAAATCAACAAAAATGTTGAGCGAGTTCATGTGTAGTGGGTATGTAAAACCTTTAAAGTACGTCCCAATGTAGAAAGGTTTAAGTACGTCCCAATGTAAAAAAATATCCCTGGTATGTAGCAATAAGGAAAAAGAGATCACCATTGGGTTGCAAAGCCAATGATATGTGTGAAGTGATGCAGGAAGACTCAACCCTAGCAGATTTGTGCGTCGGGTACTTAGTCACCACCTGGTCCATTAAGCGGGCTCAGGAGTGGGGCTCGCTACACCCAAATAGATCTATCACTAATGTCTCTCGGTCCTACACGAGGATTAATGGCCTCAACTTGCGCCTACTCACTCACATGATCTGTACGTCCTAACCCTCCTTAAGCTAACCATACCATGTAAAAAGTATTCGTAATCATAGTAACATGTATTTCACCCCCGCAGTATAAAAACTGAAAACAGTTAAGAGAAAAGGGGGACACGAACTCACCGAAGTGCGTCTCTAACAAGAAATCTCCCGGTCAACCTGCTGTGCGACGACCTACACGTACTAACTTCTATTAGACGGACGGCCATGCCTTAGCTTAAGGTTTAATGTCTTTGGGAAATAGTTAGGAAACTATTTCGTAATTACACTTCGTAATTATTTTGTAAATATATTCCTTCCCAAGGATGGGGGTTTTAATACATGTGCGTTCGTATAACTTCGAAATATATATTACGTCTCACTTAATGTAATATATTTTATTTCATTTGTCCAAAATACTTTACTCCCAAAATATAAATATTTTTCCCAAAAATATTATATTTTATTCCATATAATTTTCCCAAAATAATACTTTGTCAAAATACACACTTATGAGTATTTTCTGAAAATACGTAAGTTACGTTGTAAGGTTCGGGTGGTATAAATAATACCGGTGTAACTTAAATATTTATTGTGATGGCGTTCATATTATTTTGGAGTCGTGAATATTCAGTGTATTCTAGTAATATTATTTTTACCCAAAAAAAATAATATTTATGAAGTTCACAAAATAATCATAAAAATTACACAAGTGCTATTATGGAAAATATATATTCTAATATATATTTTAGCAAGTTTTACTTGTGAAAACCCCACCTCCGACACTTACCAGTTTTGTAATAAAATTGTGGCGAAATTTACACTTTGAAAGTAAGTTGAAAATATGTTCATAACACTTGTGGTAAAAATATTTTCCAAGTGTTTTATTTCTGGAAAAAATTTCGCCAGAGTTTCCTCTGTAACTGGAGGTGGCAACGCTTTCAAGCGTATCATTTTCTTTTATAAATTCAATCAACAATGTTCCCAACATCAACAAACAATGTTTCAACATCAACTAGTTCAAAAATATACATAGACCGCAAACACTTGAACTTGCAGTTTGTGTAAAAGTAGGTAGTAACCTTCCATTATCTTCGCTAGATCTTTTTATTCTTATAAATGAAATCGGTTTCTTGAAAGCGTCATTTTTAAAGAAAATGTAAGTTTACAACTTCTCGGTCAAAAGTTACGAACATATTTCTTTGGTAAAACCCTTTGTTACATAAGTGTCTACGCACTAGTTTGCTCACAAAAACACTTTTGTTCAAGAATGATCCGGCTTCTAAACATGATTTCATTTGACACTTCGTTCATCGAAAATACCACTTGTAGATCTTTAAATCTACTAGTTTTGGACTCTATTTTATAAGAAAAACTCTTTTTACACGAGTTCATGTTAATAAGTAGTAGTGTTCGTCATCTAGTTATTTTTACACTAATCATAGTGCTAGTTCATGTTCCATGAACATGACCTAGCATGGTTAGATGGCGATCCGTTCCCCTACTAGCATTTGACAACACAAAATAATCATAAGAAAACAAGTTTAACAAGTTTACACTATTACATTTCTTTTATCCAACAAATTCATCTTTTTTTTAAGACTTTTAATTTTGTTCTCTAGTGTTCATGATTTTTATCTGACAAATCTCTTATTAACCACTTTAGACATGATCAATAGGGTGTTTAGAGTCACTTACTACTAGCTCGTGGCTAGGGAAGAAACTAGACGAAAAATGGGTGGTTAATAGCGTTTTGGTGAGGTCATTGGCAATCCGTAAGCACCGAGCCTCCTTATACGTGATCCTTCCCACTTGAGTGTAGATGGAATTATAATATCAAAATTGAATGATGGTGGAATGTTGCTTGTGGATTCTCGGCCGTAGGGAGCCAAGAAAGAAAGAAATTTTTTTTTTTTTTTGTTAAGTGATTTGTGAATGTCATGTTTATCCTTTAGCTTTCTTATAACCATCACCTAATAAAACCCTTTGGATAATATGTCACCTAGATATGGAGCATAGGATTTAAAATAATCAAAAAGAATTCAAAGGTGTTTCACTCTTGGGGGAACCGAATGGTTGTGGGTGGGGATAATTGGTTGGGTTTGAATTTGTAGTTAAGCACTAGTTAGATAATTTAGGTTATTAAATTAGTTAAATAGTGTGTAGTGTTTTGTAACGGGTGTTAGGGTATTCGGGGACCCTAACTGGCTCAGAAAAAGAAAAATAGTGTCATTGACAATATTTTTATGTCCCGGGTTAAGTTCGGTTGTTCGGTTGGATACTGATCCGTTAAAGTGCTTAATAAGCATTTAAAGTGTCGTTAATATTATTTTTAGTGACACAATTTATTCCCGACACTTTGGAAAGTGTCTAGTAATATTTTTCTCATGTTTTGGCACTTTACTAGTTAAATGAATGCTGAATTTCATATTAAAGTGCAGAATCTTGTACTTAAAGTACGTTTTAGGCACATCCGGTCACTATAACTATTACCTAGTGACGCAGTTTAACAATACTCACCTCCCTACACTCACTACTAGTGTAGTAAACTATTCCCGGCTCATACTGGCCTTAGAGACAGTGCCTGTCTGATGCTGGCTATGTCAGCATGTTTACTGGGTTATCCGTGTAGTGTGCTTCTGTGTTTTTTTGTGCATCAAGGTTGTCACTGATGTTTGTGTAAAAATAATAGAGTGACAGTATAAAATGTGATGCATGTATGTGTATGTATCAGAAATCAGTAAGCAGTTTGACCAAAACTGTAAGCAAGCACAGTAATTAAGCGGTAATTAAATATTAATTAATTCGTACGGATACCTGGTTTGGTGAGGGTTGTCACATTCTCCCCCAGTTAAATAAATTTCGTCCCCAAATTTAGGCTCTGCTTCTAGATGCAGGGTTCTTAGGAAATAATTGGGGGTATTTCTCCTTCATACGATCCTCACGCTCCCACGTGAATTCAGGTCCATGTCTTGCATTCCAACGAACTTTGACGAGTTTGACACTACTCCTGTGAGTTTTGTTAACTTTCCAATCCGTGACCTCAATAGGTTCTTCAGTGAAGTGGAGCGTGTCGTCGATATGAACTTCGTCAGCAAGAATGATCACTGTTTCTTGTGTTGGACTCTTTCTTAAATTTGATACATGGAATGTATCGTGAACACCATTGAGTTCGGCAGGTAGGTCCAACTTGTAGGCTACAAGCCCAATCCTTTGCAGGATTCTTAAAGGGCCAATGTAACGCGGATTCAACTTTCCACGCTTTCCGAAGCGTGCCACACCCTTCCAGGGTGATACTTTCAATAAAACCATATCTCCAACTTGAAATTCCAAAGGTTTCCATTTTGGGTCCGCGTAAACTTTCTGTCTTTCACGAGCCGCTTCGATGCGTTTTCGAATTTGCGCAATCTTGTCCGTTGTTTCTTGGACTATTTCGGGACCAACAAGTTGTCTGTCACCTGCATCAGCCCAGCATAGTGGTGATCGACACTTGCGTCCATAAAGAGCTTCAAATGGAGCGGCTCCAATGCTGGTGTGGTAGCTGTTGTTGTACGAAAATTCGACCAATGGTAAATGATTATCCCAGCTACCACCCAAATCCATTACACATGCTCTCAGCGTATCCTCCAAAGTCTGTATAGTTCTTTCACTTTGCCCATCAGTTTGCGGATGAAACGCAGTGCTCAGATTCAATTGTGAGCCAAAAGCTTCTTGGAAGGATTGCCAAATCCTTGATACAAATCTCCCATCTCTATCAGAGATAATCGAGAGAGGCACTCCATGACGTGCAACAACTTATCGCATGTATATTTCCGCAAGTTTACTAGTGTTGTCCTTTTCTTTGATTGGCAAGAAGTGTGCGGACTTTGTTAGGCGATCAACTATTACCCAAATCATATCATGGCATCTGGGCGTCTTGGGCAGTTTCGTTATGAAGTCCATTGAAATCTGTTCCCATTTCCACTTGGGAATCTCAGGTTGTTGCAGAAGTCCTGAGGGCTTCTGGTACTCAGCTTTCACCTTGGCACACGTTAAACACTTGCTAACATAAACAGCAACATCGCCTTTCATTCTAGGCCACCAATAATAATCCTTAAGGTCTTGGTACATCTTATCCGCACCAGTGTGTATAGAGTACCGTGATTTGTGGGCTTCATCAAAAATAACTTTTCTCAAACCACCAAACAGAGGAACCCAAATCCTTTTCATGAAACATAACATTCCTTCCTCGTTTGGCACTAATTGCTTCTCCATCCCACGGAGATACTCATCTTCAATATTCCTTTCTTTCACAACTTCTCTCTGTGCGGCATGAATGCGTAGAGAGAGATCTGTCTGGACTATCATCTCCAAAGCCCTAACCCTTATGGGCTTGAACCTTTCTTTTGGACTTAGGGCGTCGGTGACCACATTCGCCTTCCCTGGATGATACTTGATCTCGCAGTCATAGTCGTTCAACAATTCGACCCAACATCTTTGTCTCATATTCAGCTCTTTCTGGTCGAATATGTGCTGCAGATTTTTATGATCCGTAAAGATTGTACATTTCGTACCATATAGGTAGTGTCTCCAGATCTTTAATGCAAATATCACAGCGCCTAGTTCCAAATCATGCGTGGTATAGTTCTTTTCATGTACTTTCAACTGACGTGACGCGTGAGCTATAACTTTCTGGCGTTGCATCAGCACGCAACCCAATCCTTGTCATGAGGCGTCACAGTATACCACGAAATCATCAGTTCCCTCTGGTAGCGATAAGATCGGCGCATCACAAAGTTTGTTCTTCAATAACTGAAACGCTTTTTCCTGTTTGATTCCCCAATCAACCTTCTTATCCTTCTGTGTGAGCGCGGTAAGGGGTTGAGCGATTTTAGAAAAATCCTCAATGAATCTTCAATAATAGCCAGCCAAACCTAAGAACTGGCGAATCTCGGTCGGCGTCTTTGGAGTCTCCCAGCTCTTTATCGTCTCGATCTTTGTGGGATCAATATGGATTCCATTTCCATTAACCACGTGTCCAAGGAATTGGACTTCACGTAGCCAAAACTCGCACTTGGAGAATTTGGCATATAACTGTTCCTTTTTCAGCAACTCCAAAATAGCTCTTAAGTGCTGTTCGTGTTCAGCCTTCGTCTTTGAATAAATCAAAATGTCGTCGATAAACACAATCACGAACTTATCCAAGTATGGCTTGCAAACTCTGTTCATTAGGTCCATGAAAACAGCAGGCGCGTTTGTCAACCCAAACGGCATAACTAGGAACTCATAGTGTCCATAACGAGTTCTGAAGGCTGTCTTCGGGATACTCTCCTCTTGTATCCTTAGCTGATGGTATCCAGATCGAAGATCGATCTTAGAGTAAAAGCTTGAACCTTGGAGCTGATCGAATAAGTCATCGATCCTTGGCAAGGGATACCTATTCTTGATAGTCAACTTGTTCAACTCCCGGTAGTCAATGCACATACGAAAACTACCGTCTTTCTTCTTAACAAACAGGACCGGAGCTCCCCAAGGTGAGAAGCTTGGTCTGATGAATCCTTTGTCTAGCAACTCTTGGAGTTGTGTCGACAATTCCTGCATCTCTGACGGTGCAAGTCTATAAGGTGCCCTAGCCACAGGCGCGGCGCCTGGAACTAAGTCTATACGGAACCCCACTTGCCTCTGGGGTGGCAATCCTGGAAAGTCCTCAGGGAAGACTTCAGGATACTCCCTTACGATGGAATGTCTTCGATTTTCGGCTCAGCAACTTTCTTATCCACGATGTGTGCTAAGAATGCAACACATCCCTTCTGTAAACACTTTCGCGCTTTCAGGCAGCTGATGATTCTTAAAGGCGTATCACGCTTTTCACCATGAGCCACAATCGTTTCACCATCTTCGGTTGGGATGCGAATGATCTTCTCGTGGCAGATAATTTCTGCCTTGTTACTTGATAACCAATCCATTCCTACTACCACGTCGAAGCTCCCCAGCTGGACTGGTAGTAGATCCAAAGTAAACTCACGCTCTCCCAACTCGATTACACAACCTCTGACCACTTCATTGGCTTCTACTAACTTTCCATTAGCCAATTCAATTGAGTAAGGAATATCTAATTTACTAGCGGCTAAACCAAGCATATTCTTAAACTCTAACGATACGAAGCTATAATCGGCACCAGTATCAAATAAAACGGATGCAAAGCGTTGGTTTATAGGGAACATACCAGTAACAACATTGGGATCCTGGCGCGCTTCCCTCGCTTTGATATTGAAAACCCTTCCCCGTGCTTGGTTCAATTCTGGGCAGTTCCTCTTATAGTGCCCAATGTCACCACAGTTAAAACAACCTGGTCTTTGCCCGTTTCCTCCACCATTTCCAGCTTGATTGTTGTTGTTTCGGTTCGCATTACCAGCTTGATTCACATTGTTGCCTCGATTCCCATTTCCTCCATTGTTTCCCTGTGGGCGATTTCCATATCCACCCCGGTTATTGTTTCTATTCCCAAATCCTCCTTGGCCTCCCCGGCTAGCCATAGCCCAACAAGAATCCTTCGAGTGACCAGTCTTTCCACAAGCTTCACATACTTTTAAACCACACCGGCCTGAGTGGTGACGCTGGCAGGTGTTGCACTTGGGATGTGTACCCATATATCCCTTTCCTTTCCTTCCAGTACCAGTTGTAGCTTGGACTGGTGCGCTTGGTTCTCCTTTCCTGCCATCACCACTTGTGCCTTGTTTGAAGTTCGAGAATTTTCTTTTGTTACCCCCGGACGACTCAACGTGAGTCTCCTTCTTCTTTGGCTCAACATCAGAAAACTTGTTTAGGCGAATAGCCTCCTCAGTGAGAGCCACGCTCAGATCAATTGCCTCAGTGACAGTTGCAGGCTTGGAAGAGGTCACCATACTTATGATTTGAGGAGCTAAACCCCAAATGAAGCGCTCAATCCGCTTGAATTCTGGTGTGAACATATAAGGTACCACATGTGACAGGTCGTGAAACCTTTGAACATACTCTGCGATTTTCGGACCTTCCATCTTCAAATGCCAAAACTCAGTTTCCAACCTCTGGATCTCAGCGCGAGAGCAATACTTTTTACGCATGAGCTCTTTCAGCTCGTTCCATGTCATTGCGTAGGCTGCGGCTTCACCAAGTGTTTGGACTTGTAAATTCCACCATGACAGGGCTCCGTCCAAGAATAGCCTAGAGATGTAAGTAACTTGCTGATCTGGAGCGCATTTGCTCATGCGGAGAACTGATTCTGTCTTTTCGGCCCAACGAACAAAAGCAACAGCACCTCCGGTGCCATCAAAGTTTACAAGTTTGCAGTCTAGGAATTGCTTGTAGGTATACCCTGCACATACGTTACAATATATGAATGGCATTAGCAAACTTGCTATAGATATCCAATGTATCATGGTATACCTAAATGACTTAGTATTACCATGAGGCGGATTGTTGTTGCCGGTATTGCCAGAATTACTTCCGCTAGTTCCTCCTTGAGAGGCGGCGTACTGTGCAATGGTGGCAGCGATGATTTGTTGAAGTCCTGCCTCGTTGGCAGGCATGCGCGGATCGCGTTTTGGTGGCATCTTCTAAAAGATGGTTCACGTTGGTCAGGTGATAGTAAGTAAAGTGTACGTATGTAATATCAACACATAACATCTCGTGTTATAAATAAATCACCCATATCGATAGCCTCTGTAACGGTTGAGGGCTTCGAGGTAGTAACCATGCCCCTGATCTGGGGTGCAAGTCCCCAAATGAATCGTTCATTCCTTTTGAACTCCGGTTTGACTAAGTAGGGGATGACCCTAGACCAGTCGTGAGATTGCTGGACGTATTCAGGAATCTCTGGTCCGTCCATTTTCAATTCCAGAACTCCACCTCAAGCTTCTGGATTCCAGCCCTAGAATTGTATTTCTTCTCCATCATTCCTTTGAGCTCGTCCCAGCTCAGTGCATAAGTAGCATCTGTGCCAAGGGTCTGAACCTGAAGGTTCCATCATGAGAGTGTGTCATCTAGAAATAACCCCGAGGTATAGGTAACACTCTGTTGGGGCGAACCGTTACTCATTCTTAGAATGGAGTCAATCTTTTCAGACCAACGAACAAATGCAACGGCGCCTCCTGTTCCGTCAAAGTTCAAAGGCTTGCAGTTCAGGAACTGCTTATAGGTGCAGCCAGTTGGAGGGTTATTTCCAGTAATGCCATCGTTGTGCTTAGAGCGGAGGGCTTCATGTCGTGCATTTGCCTGTGAGATGCGTTCTTGCAGCTCGGCTTCTGTCCTTGGCAGTGTACTGGTGTCTGTGACACGTCTGGGTGGCATTCTCTTCTGTCGAAGTGGTATGAAGTGGGTTAGACAACATTTCAATTGTCTATGAGATACACAACACCATAAGCCATCATGTAATCACCCAATTTCACACGTATATATACTCAATGTATGAGCGAGGAAATAATTTCTGAGCCTTCACATAGGCTTGTCAAATTGGCTTATTGCTTGTAATAGAATGAACTCGAGGCTACATCGCCTTGGTCATTCGTGTTTTAGTTATTTCCTGCTACATTGGTTTTCATTAGCTTAACCCGCAGAGTCCACCAGGATTTCTATGCACTACAAGTCGTTATTACATGGGCCCCCGTAATAATAAATTGTCTTGCACAGTTACCCCAATTTTCTCTCGTCCAAGCAGATGATCAATCAAGGAGCAACAACAGGTGCATCGGCATGAACAGGGTCATGCTCCAATGCGGGGTCAGGAGCAACGCCTGGCTCAGGGGCCACAGCCGGCTCCGGGTCAACAAACTCCATCTCAAAATCAGCTGGATCAACAAACATAGGGTCGACAGGGACTACAGAATCCTCCAAGGGGTGGTCTAAGTGTATGAACTCCATGTCATGGTCTGGATCAAAACCAGGTGGAAAAACGGGATCATTCTCAATATCGTGATCAAACTCAAAGCTGTGTGCGGGAACTGGTGCAGCTGATGACGCCATATCAGGGTCGGCGTCGTGTGAGTGATGTTGCACTCCCTGTGCATGCAAAGATACGGACGCCACAGACTCAAATGGGTCTGGGACAGGTGAATGGGCATGAGCCTCTTCTTGCAGGAGCGTCAGCAAGCAGTAGGCTATCACCAGCAGCAATAGGGCCTCACCCTCAAATGGGTCCTCCTCTAATAGATCGTTATCGTTGTCAGAGACAACGTCGGGGGGGGGGGGGGCATATCAACAACGGGATAAGCGGCAAGGGGCACAGGAGCAGGGATCACCGCGAGTGGCAAATTCTCAACAAGATGGCCATCAGCAGGCTCTGCTACGACATCAGGCAGCGCAAAGGGCTAAAAGTCATCATCGTCTGTGCCAGTAGTATCGGAAATGTACACCTCGTGCTCCGATGAAACTATGTCGTCTGATACTATGGCCATGGGATTCGTAGTGTCCATCTTTCTAGTACATGATGAAGGCATGACGTTTGTAACACAAACACACATACGTATAACAATCAATCATATAAACATATTAGTCACCAATAAGCAATCAAATAGTTCTCCTAGTCTCACTAGCCTCCCAGCCTCTCAGACTGACTCCCTAGTCCCACTAGACAATTCTCTCATCCTCCCAGACTAACTCCCTACTCCCACTAGACAATTCTCCCAGCCTCCCATACTGACTCCCTAGTCCCACTAGACAACTCTCCCAGCCTCCCAGGCTGACTCCCTAGTCCCACTAGACAACTCCCTCAGCCTCCCAGACCGAGCCTCAGCCTCCCAGACTGAGCCTCAGCCTCCCAGACTGAGCAATAGCTAACAAATAAAATGTGCTCAACATTTGTTTGTAAAAACGTTTTGGATCTGGACTTAAGTGATATGCAATGTAAAAATGTTTTTGTGAGAGCCCTAGTGATCATAGTCTAGACTCGAGAAAGAATCCTAGTTCGCTATGACCAGAGCTCTGATACCAAGCTGTCACACCCTGGCTTTTACGGAAGCGTGGGTTTATTTGGTGTGACTTCTTAATACCATAGCTTAATCACAACAAAGCTATATGAAAATAAAACCATGCAGATCATCCATTTATTTAAGTTTGAAAAGTAAAATACCACAACATTGTCTTAAGGCGTTGACACATGCAACGGAAATTACAACCTAATAACATAAAAACATTGTTTGAAAGACACAACCATAAACTTAAAATAGACGTAGTTTAAGAACTGTGACTCGTCCAGGTAAAAGCCACAACCCCTAAACTCGGATGATCCCATAACTCTATGCAACGTGAAAACGTAGCATACCGTGCCAGATCCTTAGTTCCCTGAAATACATGTAAGTTGGAAAAATCAACAAAAATGTTGAGCGAGTTCATGTGTAGTGGGTATGTAAAACCTTTAAAGTACGTCCCAATGTAGAAAGGGTTAAGTACGTCCCAATGTAAAAAAATATCCCTGGTATGTAGCAATAAGGAAAAAGAGATCACCATTGGGTTGCAAAGCCAATGATATGTGTGAAGTGATGCAGGAAGACTCAACCCTAGCGGATTTGTGCGTCGGGTACTTAGTCACCACCTGGTCCATTAAGCGGGCTCAGGAGTGGGGCTCGCTACACCCAAATAGATCTATCACTAATGTCCCTCGGTCCTAGACGAGGATTAATGGCCTCAAGTTGCGCCTACTCACTCACATGATCTGTACGTCCTAACCCTCCTTAAGCTAACCATATCATGTAAAAAGTATTCGTAATCATAGTAACATGTATTTCACCCCCGCAGTATAAAAACTGAAAACAGTTAAGAGAAAAGGGGGACATGAACTCACCGAAGTGCGTCTCTAACAAGAAATCTCCCGGTCAACCTGCTGTGCGACGACCTACACGTACTAACTTCTATTTGACGGACGGCCGTGCCTTAGCTTAAGGTTTAATGTCTTTGGGAAATAGTTAGGCAACTATTTCGTAATTACACTTCGTAATTATTTTGTAAAAATATTCCTTCCCAAGGATGGGGGTTTTAATACATGTGCGTTCGTATAACTTCGAAATATATATTAAGTCTCACTTAATGTAATATATTTTATTTCATTTGTCCAAAATACTTTACTCCCAAAATATAAATATTTTTCCCAAAAGTATTATATTTTATTCCATATAATTTTCCCAAAATAATACTTTGTCAAAATACACACTTATGAGTATTTTCTGAAAATACGTAAGTTACGTTGTAAGGTTCGGGTGGTATAAATAATACCGGTGTAACTTAAATATTTATTGTGAAGACGTTCGTATTATTTTGGAGTTGTGAATATTCAGTGTATTCTAGTAATATTATTTTTACCCAAAAAAAAATAATATTTATGTAGTTCACAAAATAATCATAAAAATTACACAAGTGCTATTATGGAAAATATATATTCTAATATATATTTTAGCAAGTTTTACTTGTGAAAACCCCACCTCCGACACTTACCAGTTTTGTAATAAAATTGTGGCGAAATTTACACTTTGAAAGTAAGTTGAAAATATATTCATAACACTGGTGGTAAAAATATTTTCCAAGTGTTTTATTTCTGGAAAAAATTTCGCCAGAGTTTCCTCTGTAACTGGAGGTGGCCACGCTTTCAAGCGTATCATTTTCTTTTATAAATTCAATCAACAATGTTCCCAACATCAACAAACAATGTTTCAACATCAACTAGTTCAAAAATATACATAGACCGCAAACACTTGAACTTGCAGTTTGTGTAAAAGTAGGTAGTAACCTTCCATTATCTTCCCTAGATCTTTTTATTCTTATAAATGAAATCGGTTTCTTGAAAGCGTCATTTTTAAAGAAAATGTAAGTTTACAACTTCTCGGTCAAAAGTTACGAACATATTTCTTTGGTAAAACCCTTTGTTACATAAGTGTCTACGCACTAGTTTGCTCACAAAAACACTTTTGTTCAAGAATGATCCGGCTTCTAAACATGATTTCATTTGACACTTCGTTCTTCGAAAATATCACTTGTAGATCTTTAAATCTACTAGTTTTGGACTCTATTTTATAAGAAAAACTCTTTTTACACGAGTTCATGTTAATAAGTAGTAGTGTTCGTCATCTAGTTATTTTTACACTAATCATAGTGCTAGTTCATGTTCCATGAACATGACCTAGCATGGTTAGATGGCGATCCGTTCCCCTACTAGCATTTGACAACACAAAATAATCATAAGAAAACAAGTTTAACAAGTTTACACTATTACATTTCTTTTATCCAACAAATTCATCTTTTTTTTAAGACTTTTAATTTTGTTCTCTAGTGTTCATGATTTTTATCTGACAAATCTCTTATTAACCACTTTAGACATGATCAATAGGGTGTTTAGAGTCACTTACTACTAGCTCGTGGCTAGGGAAGAAACTAGACGAAAAATGGGTGGTTTATAGCGTTTTGGTGAGGTCATTGGCAATCCGTAAGCACCGAGCCTCCTTATACGTGATCCTTCCCACTTGAGTGTAGATGGAATTATAATATCAAAATTGAATGATGGTGGAATGTTGCTTGTGGATTCTCGGCCGTAGGGAGCCAAGAAAGAAAGAAATTTTTTTTTTTTTTTTTGTTAAGTGATTTGTGAATGTCATGTTTATCCTTTAGCTTTCTTATAACCATCACCTAATAAAACCCTTTGGATAATATGTCACCTAGATATGGAGCATAGGATTTAAAATAATCAAAAAGAATTCAAAGGTGTTTCACTCTTGGGGGAACCGAATGGTTGTGGGTGGGGATAATTGGTTGGGTTTGAATTTGTAGTTAAGCACTAGTTAGATAATTTAGGTTATTAAATTAGTTAAATAGTGTGTAGTGTTTTGTAACGGGTGTTAGGGTATTCGGGGACCCTAACTGGCTCAGAAAAAGAAAAATAGTGTCATTGACAATATTTTTATGTCCCGGGTTAAGTTCGGTTGTTCGATTGGATACTGATCCGTTAAAGTGCTTAATAAGCATTTAAAGTGTCGTTAATATTATTTTTAGTGACACAATTTATTCCCGACACTTTGGAAAGTGTCTAGTAATATTTTTCTCATGTTTTGGCACTTTACTAGTTAAATGAATGCTGAATTTCATATTAAAGTGCAGAATCTTGTACTTAAAGTACGTTTTAGGCACATCCGGTCACTATAACTATTACCTAGTGACGCAGTTTAACAATACTCACCTCCCTACACTCACTACTAGTGTAGTAAACTATTCCCGGCTCATACTGGCCTTAGAGACAGTGCCTGTCTGATGCTGGCTATGTCAGCATGTTTACTGGGTTATCCGTGTAGTGTGCTTCTGTGTTTTTTTGTGCATCAAGGTTGTCACTGATGTTTGTGTAAAAATAATAGAGTGATAGTATAAAATGTGATGCATGTATGTGTATGTATCAGAAATAAGTAAGCAGTTTGACCAAAACTGTAAGCAAGCACAGTAATTAAGCGGTAATTAAATATTAATTAATTCGTATGGATACCTGGTTTGGTGAGGGTTGTCACACATGTAATGATCCTATAATTACTTGGAGAACACACATTACACTTGTCAAGATCTTGTTCTTCTCAAATTAGTATAAATAGGCCATGAGTCTTTCATTTTCACTTGCACCATTTCTTTATATCCTTCTTTTATGGGGACTCCTGATCATAAGGAAGCCTATTCTAGTTGAAAAGATTGCTAGGACCCTTTGTAAGTGTTCCTAGCCACTAAATAATGCTTAGACTTTTAGCTAGACATTAAACATCAAGCCATTGTTCGCAACGAACATGGCTACGTGATCGTAATTTGGTAGGTGTTAATCCCTTAAAAGGGCACTTCCTAAGAATCACGTTTGCTAGGTCGATTGACGAGTCAAAGTAATATTAATTTAAAAAGTCAACGGGCCAGATTTTAAAATAATAGCGATCTAAGTTTAAGAGTGTTCTAAAATATGTTTTATCACTTAAACAACTTGATAATAATTATTAGAACATGTGTAAACATGTTCGGCTCGTCAATTCCCGTTTTAGGGTCGGTTCGCAACCAAAAGTCGCGTAGTTTGACTTCTACATTGACTTTTGGTTATAAACCGAATTAGACTAGTATGCTACTGATTTTAGGTTCCGTTATGATCGTAATATAATGTAGTATAATCCCATAAGGTTATATTACACGATCGGACTAGGAATCTGAGTTTATGCGCATGTTCCGTTATTATGCCATACTTTGACTAAAATGCCATTTTTATTAAAAATAAGGTTTAAGACATAAATGAGCATGCAAGTGAGTTATGTACTGATAAGTAAACATGTTTAGAATATTTTGGTGCTTATAAACTGGTCATAAACTGAGTTTACGCATATGGTCGTAAACTATGCTTTTAAAGGACTAAAATACCCTTTTAAGTATAAAATGAGTTTTAAACAAAATTTTAGTATAAAACTCATTACCTACTGATATGATATTATAATTAGGATTATTTGGGATGCTAAGTCAGATTGTAAACTGAGTTTAACTTCAGTTTCGTATACAATGCCGATAAATGACGATAACGCCCTTATGGTACTTAAAATGTGTTTTAAGCATAATATTCAAACCAAACCTTTTACTTACTGATATGCTATGACAAATAAAATATTTTAATTATTCAAAGCTGGTCATAACATCAGATTTCATAAATCTTTGCATAAATAATCATTTAACGATATTAACGCCGTTTAGGCGCGTAGTATGGTTTTAAACCATATTTATGAACCAATACTTGTTACGTACTGATTTTATAAACCATATTAAATATTTTTACAGTAGGTATAAGTCATGAACTCAGAATCCTAAATAAAGTCTCAAAACTATGTGTGAAATGACCAAAATGCCCCTACGGCGCATAGTTTGGTCTTGGAGCATAAACCACACATATATTTGATACCCTACTGATATGATATCATAATTTAACCATTTTTTTACAGAATGTTTATGACCATAACATCAGTTTACTTGCAAGCTTCTTTTATAAATTGTAAAATTACCAAAATGCCCTTATGAGGCATAGTTTGACTTTAAAACCTTAATGGGCATACAAGTTGATATCCTACTGCTATTATAACTTGTTTAAACTATATTAGCATATGGAACTTGTTCATGACTCATCCGGTTACCCGTTATCGCTTATACGCGTATGGTTAGACTTACGTAACCAGTTTACATAAGTTTACCAAAAAAGGGTTTAACCTTATCGTTTTGATCTCAAAATCCAGAATGTACAATGTTTACCCATACTATACAAGTCCTAGTACTTGTTGGGTTTAAACCACATTCTATTCGGTATACGCTTAATTTAGCGAACCTATTCTTAAGTATCGGGTCATGTGACATCTGTGTTTGTGTAATCATTGTACAAACTCTGAACAATTCAAATATTAATAAAAAATGTATTTTGATCCCAATGTTTGTTATTTATGTTTGATGTCGCAACCCCCGATCCCTTCTCTGTCCCGGGAACGGGCGAACGCGAGCTCAGAGTTTGGTGGTATCAGTTGTTTAACTATTGCAGCGGAAATTTCATCAGGACCGTAGTTAGGAAACGTTTATCAGAGTAAAACCACCATATTTCATATTAATAATCACATGGGCAAAACCCAAGTTTCTTATTACAATACATTTATAGGGATAAACCCTGTCTTATTGAATTTAAAATATCGTTTATTAGGTAACTTTTATAGCCACATTATCCCCAAGCCTTTAGTGCTCTCCAGCTGGCTTTCTACTAATTGGCTATCACATTGGATTACCTGAAACGCGTTTTAAAAACATTTGTCAGTGGGAAATACTGGTGAGTGAATCCCAGTTTAATCAAGTTTAAATAAAAAGTCACAGTGAACAGTATTGAGAGCGATCACATTGTTTATATCTACACAATTACTCCATTAGTACTGTCAACCCTGACTTGTGGGTCATATTACACATTGGCTAACTCATTGTCCAATGGTAACGTATTGTCATCCCGACTTACTACTCACAGTGTAGTACAAATTTTGTATACAAAACCCCAACATACCGGCAGTAATTGAAGAACTACAAAGACTCAATCACCGCTTAATCACGTTGTAAAACAATTAAGGTTTTGTAAAACATTCCAAAAAGGTTATCAAAAAGAGGATAAACTCACATTGTTAGCTTAGGCTTTTCGTAAGGGTTTCCTGGATATAATCTATAATTTATACAAATTTACATTGGTTAGTATCATAACCCTTTGAAAATATTAATGATACCCTCCCCGAGACGGTATTCCAACAACTACGTCGGGCATAACCACGACAGTTGTTACGGAACCCTAAATCAATCGGGCAGCGTAACTATTACGAAACTGGGGTTATAATACTTACAATGGAGCAGAACCTCGCTAATTAGGGGGATATAATACCCGACTATAATGTCTACTACTTCAGAATTTGAGATTGAGAATAAATTGTGAGCGACGGAAAACGAAAACTGATGCGTTCTATTTATAGTTGCTGAAACTGGTCTCCACGCGGCCCGCGTAAAGAACAGACAAGGTTTACGCGCCCCGCGTCAACCCTGGTCAACTCACTAGCTTGTCCCGGTCATGATCTAGACCCGCCATGATGTCGACACGTGTCAGCTCAAGATGTCTCCGCGTTTAATGATCTCTCGCGGCCCGCGTCAATGTAAGCTTAAGCTTACGCGGCCCGCTTGAACTAAAGAAACCAGCGAAGTCCGTTTCCAACCTTGATACTGCCCGCGTAAGAGATTGGGGTGGGTCTACGCGGCCCGCCTCAACTCAATATTTCATGTTTTTCATTTATTTTAAATGTTATAACATAATACAGGCTTAGTTTTCACATACGGGGTGTATTATAAGATATATTGGGACATTTTACAGTATACTAAGGTGTCGGGAACATTTATGAGGGTGTTAGTTTTACCGAGGGTTGTTACATTCTCCCCACCTTATTTTAGAGCTCGTCTTCGAGATCTACTGAAACAAATGCGGGTATTTCTTTTGCATTTCTGATTCAAGCTCCCACGTGTACTCTGGTCCTCTTTTGGAGTCTCACTTCACTTTGACTAGAACTAGTCTCTTATGTTTGAGGTTCTTGACTTTCCTGTCTTCAATCTGTAGAGGTCTTTCTACAAACTTGAGTTGTTCATTTACTTCTATATCCTTAAGAGGTACTATTAATGATTCATCAGCTAAACACTTTTTGAGATTTGATACATGAAACACATCATGTATACCTGCCATTTCCTCTGGTAATTGTAACTGATAAGCTACAGGTCCTATTCTTCTAATAATCTCAAAAGGTCCAACATACCTGGGACTTAGCTTTCCCCGTTTGATGAATCTTACTACTCCTTTCCAAGGAGAGACTTTCAACAATACTTTATCTCCTACTTGAAATTCCAATGGCTTGCGTCGGTTATCAGCATAGCTCTTTTGTCGATCACGTGCTGCTTTCAGTTGTTCCTTGACTTGAATAATTTTGTCAGTTGTTTCTTGCACTATCTCAGGTCCAGATAGTTTCTTTTCCCCAATTTCTGCCCAACAGACTGGGGTTCGACACTTTCGTCCATAAAGTGCTTCGAATGGTGCAGCATTGATACTTGTGTGATAACTATTATTATAAGAAAATTCTATTAAAGGTAAGTGATCGTCCCAATTACCTCCAAAATCAATTACACAAGATCTAAGCATATCTTCCATTGTCTGAATTGTCCTTTCGCTTTGTCCGTCCGTTTGAGGATAATAAGTTGTGCTTAGTTTTAGCTTGGTTCCCATTGCCTTTTGGAAACTTGACAAAAAATGAGAGGTAAATCGGCTATCTCTATCAGAAATAATTGATAAAGGAATGCCATGTAAAGAAACAATTTCATTTACATACAATTTAGCTAATTGTTACATACTAAAAGTTTCTTTCATTGGTAGGAAATGAGCTGACTTAGTTAGCCTATCTACAATCACCCAGATTGTATAATTTCCTTTCTTTGTTTTGGGTAATTTAGTAACAAAATCCATTGTTATTAATTCCCACCTCCATACTGGCATTTCTAATTGCGGTAACAAACCTGAGGGTTTCTGGTGTTCAGCTTTGACTTGTGAACATGTTAAACATTTAGAAACGTAGGCTGCTATGTCTTTCTTCATTCCTATCCACCAGAAATTTTTCCTTAAATCCTGGTACATTTTATCATTTCCTGGATGCATCGTATTGTTGGTGCACTTGTGTCTGTACTTTGTCTGTATTTTGTTGTGATATAAAACGATGTCTTTTGTCAGTCTTGTATACGTCTTATGTTTGTTAATAGGTGTTTTGATGTAAGTTTGACCAAGTCAACCATCCTCCTGGTTTGACTTTGACCAAACAGTTAGAACATGGTTGTAAGTTGTCTGGGTCGAAGGATGAGTCATCGAAGGATTGTTTATATCCTTCGATGAGCTCGAAGGATAAACCTTCGATGGATATAGATGGACCTCGAAGGATATCATCCTTCGAGGTACATGTGGATCCTTCGATAGTTTTCAGTTCGATAGATGATCTTTCGGTCTGACTATCTGATCCTTCGACCAGACGACCTGTGATGGATATATATACTCATGTAATGTGTTCACTTCAGTATGTGAGTGAACTTAGTCTTGTAGAGAGCGTATTTTCAGTTTGGTCAAGGGCTGTAACCGTGTCCACTGAAATACAAGAGAAAACTTTGATATCTCGTGTGTCTACCTTTCTCTTTGTAGCTTGTGTTCTCATATAAACTACCGGTTTGCATTCTAGCTTGGATTCCGCACTTGCTAGTGTGTTAAACATAACAAGGATAAGGTTTAACCTCAACCTCCGAGGGACCTACAAGTGGTATCAGAGCCGTGGCTCTTTTCCTTGTTAAAAACCGAGTTTATACAAGACTTTGGAGTGTTTGGACAAAAACTCACTTGGTTTAGCATCTGTTTTTAGTGTTTTTCGCACATTTCTAGACGTAAAAACGTGTTCTAAACTAACCGGGTGTGTTAAAGGACGGTTTGGGTAACTTAAAAACTTGTTTTTAAGAAGTTTGGTAATTTCCGGCCAAATTCCGGCTTACTCCGGTGACCGGTTTCTGGATAAGAACCTTCTTTTTAGGCAATATTTTATTGGTCAAATCTGGGTTGGCAGAAAGTATGGTCTGAACATACCTTCTGCCGAAAGTTTTTACCAACCAATCACCTTTTCACCAACCTGTCAACTTTTGTCAACTGTGTCAGTGCAGATCGAAGGATATCCTTCGAAGTCGAAAGATCATCTTTCGATCAAAGGAGGTTCGATAGATAATCATCCTTCGAACATCCTTCGAAGTCTGTGACTTATCCTTCGATCCAAGGAATCTTTTCGAAGGATATATCTGTCGATCTACAGGTCTTTTTCGAAAGACAAGGATCCTTCGATTGGAGAGTCTTTCGAAATTATTGTTCGAAACTCAACAGTGATCTTTCGAACACTGTTGATCCTTCGAACAAGTTCTGTTCCTTCGATTCTAGTCTGTTTAAGTTTAACAAGTTTGTGTTTTGCAGGTCTTTCGATCAAGGATCCTTCGACTGGTTGTTATCATTCGAGATATTAACATAGTTTGTGAAAATTATATTTAAAAAAAAAAAAGGAAAACTTGTTTTTCAAATTTTAAATCAATTTTCACTTAATATATTAATTTTCTTTACAAAATGGGAACAAACGGTCAGTGGGATCCAACTGCGTGGACTCAAACAACTTTGACTCCACAATCATCAGCTACGCAATCGTCAGCTACGCAATCTACGTCGGATTTCAACAAAACTGCATGGATGCAGGCTATTGCCCCACCTCAAGCTGCAATGATAACTGCAAATCAATGGGCATTGGTCACAAATCAAAGCAGCAGCATTCAAGCTATGATGCAGAACGACAGTGAAACTGGTACAAGCACAAAACCGCCAAAGCTAAATCACATCAATGATTGGGGATGGTGGAAAGAAAGGCTGAGAACTTATGTTCAGGGGCAAGGTCAAGATCTATGGATGTGCTTCTTCACCGCATTTGACAATGATTTGGAAGTTGCAGGATCTAATCCACAAACTTACAGCACTATGTCTGAAGATGATAAGAAGAAATTTGAGTTAGAAAAGAAAGCATTCATGATTCTCACACAAGCTCTTCACAGAGATATTTACCACCAGTTTGTTTACTACACGACTACTAAAAGCTTGTGGGATATGCTCACGTTACGATGTGAAGGAAATGCTCAATCTAGAAAGATCAAGCAAGAATTACTGAAGAAAGAGTTTGAAGGTTTCACGTGTATGGAGAATGAGACTTTGGCAGAGTTATCTACAAGGTTCCATCACTTGTTGAGCGAGATGTTTGCTTTTAGAGTCATTGCCACTCCACAAGAAATGGTGAAGAGATTCGCTGATAGCTTACCAGCAAAGTGGAGCAGTTATCTTGAAATTCTCAAAGAAAATGGTGTTCTAGACACAATCACCGTTTATGAGTTAATTCAAAAATTGGAGAACAAGGATGTAGAAGAAAAGCTTAAGGCAAAAAGAACACTAACTCCTCAAAATCCAGAGATGTACTATGGGATTGCAGGAGGTATCAGTGGAGAAAAACCAGTCTCTCAACATGCGAAGCTTCAAACAGCCTTCATCTCAAACACCGGGCCTTCCACAACAAATCAGTTTGATCCTTCAGCATACACGATGTTTTCAAGACCAGATTCTTCTTCTCTACAACAGGATGTGCAACCGACAGCTCAGCAATTCACACCACCGCCTTTCTTAGACCCAAGCAGAGCTCAGCAGCAACAACCGCAACAGCAAGGGTTTTATGGAAGCTCTTCAAACTTTCAAGCCACTTCCAATCCGAACACAGTCAGATTAGACACTTCCAACTTTTCCAAAGTCAGTGTCGAAATAGCCAAGGAGCATATGGAGATGTTGAACACCTTGGTTAGTGCTTATTGTGGATTGGTCGCAGGTCAGATTGGGAATATCAATCTAACCAATGAAGATTATCAGCAAGTGGATAGAGAAGAGTTTGAAATGATGGATATCAAATGGGCTCTTGCTAGTGCAATTCGAAGAGCAAAGGAGTTTATGGAAAGGACGGGGAGAACCAACTTGAATAGCAACAACAACACCAAGTATGGTTTTGATAAGAATGCTGTCACTTGCTTCAATTGTGGTGAAAAGGGTCACTTCAAGCGGGAGTGTCAGAAGCCACCTAAGCAAGGAAATCAGAATCCCTTCAGGAATCAAGGACAGCCACAACAGCAATCGAACAACAATTCTGACAGATCAATAGTTCCCGTTGGAGGAAATGCATCTGGATCCACAAACACTAATCCCCACAGAGGATTGGTTGTTCAAGCTGATGAAATCTGCAATTGGAACCTTCAGCTTGGAGAAGGAGGAAATGGTGGAACAGCATGTTATGCTAAAGTGTTTGAGAAGGTAGTAGAACCCGTGTCTGCTGGTGAATCTTCAGAAGATGAAGATAGTTCGGGTTATAGTGGGAGCATGGATGGGGAATCACTTGATGCTGGTGATTTATCAAGTGATGCTTTAGATTTGGAAGTTGATGAGCTTTTGGCTGAAGCTGAAGCATTATGCAAGAGGAGATCTATTCTTTGCCAGAAATCTGCTGGAACTTCCGAGAAGCTTGCTCAGTTCTTCTCTGAAGATGGATCTTTTTCTTTCCATTCAGCCTTTATGGCTAATGTCGACAGTTCATCAAGTCAGGTATGTGTCGATGAACCCACTGTCGTTAGTTGTGAAAATTGTGATAGTTTAAATGTTAAATATGCTGAAAAGGAAAGTCAGTTTGAAATCACATACAAACACAATCAAGAATTGATTGTAGATCTTTCTAAAGCAACTGAAGCTAACTTGTTTTTAACCAGAAATGAAAAGGAATTTAAGGCAACAATTGCGTCATTAAGACATGATGTTTCAGAATTACAAAAGGCTGTTTTGCGAAAACAACATGCTAACAATAATCTTATTGACACAATTGAAAAGCAAATGGTAGAGTTGGCAACGGCTCGATGTGAATGATAGACAATTAAGCAGAAACTGGAAAGCTATTCCAATTCCCGCTATGTATTGGATCACATCATTGACGTTCAAAAGAAAAAGGGGGATAAAATATGTATTGGATTCAAATCATGTCCTCCCCCAATGAATCACAATTACTCCAAATTGCCTGATGACGAGGATATGCCCCGTTTTGAACCTACTGTGCCACTCGATCTAGATGACTTTGCAGCAGGCCTCGGGTTCACAACTGGTGCATCATCCTCGGGTCAATCAGAATCTGAGAGTGTAACAGATTCATCGTGTGTTAAGGAACAGAGTCCTCCCATTGTTGAGGATGCTGATTCTTCGGATGATGAATCTGAAGAAATTGTGAAACAACAGTCTAACTCGGTTACAACAGATATTCCAATCGAGAATCACATCCTGTGTGATCCACCAGTGAAACCGAGTAAGACTGAAATGTCAAAGGCAATGGAGTCCCTTGTATCTAGCAGTGAAGAGAATAACTTGTTGTACACGCTCAAAGGAGATAGCAAAATCTACTCTAACAAAGATTTTCCAATTAAAAATGTAAATCAAGATTTAATTGAGCAAATTTTTGAAGGATGCACTGATAAGTTTTTGGGGAACAAAAGTGGCAAAGTTACCGTCACTCAATGTGATCCAATTCCGTGTGAACAAATTAGAAAACAATACGGAAACCAAAAACTACCAATTGAGCGAAAACAACAAGTCAACTCCGGAAAGGGTAAGGTACAGGGAAAGAAGGCTCAGAACAAGAATGTTCAAGCACCTAAAGTTCAGCAGCCTAAGACTGAACAACCAAAGGTTCAACAACCTAAAGTTGAACAGTCTAAGGCTACTCAACCTAAGGCTGCACAACCTAAAATTCAACAATCAAAGGTTGAGCAACCTAAGGTTCAACAACAAAAGGTGCAAAACAAAAGAGCTCCTGTTAAGAAGCGAGGACCGAAAATGAACTTTGTTGGATCCACGGGTTCAGACAAACTTGAAACATTTCAGGATAAATCTAACCTTGAGTTTATAAAACAATTTAGAATTTTAAAACGAAATGATCAGAAAAATTACACCCAACACACCAACGGATGTGATTTAGGTCCAAGCACGTCTAGATCACAAAGTTCATTGTCTGGTTCTCCGTCTGGTCATCAACATGTTTCTCCGAAGTTTGTAGAGCGGAGAACATGTTTTGAATGTGGGACAGTTGGGCATATTGTAAGATATTGCCCACACGTGCAAAAGCTGAAGTCAACAACGAGTGCTCCCCAAGAAATCGATTACCGAAAACGATCAGTTTCCCCGAAACAAGACCCACGTGTCTTGAAAGAAAGGGAAAAGAAGTTAAAGCAAAAGAATCAAAAGGTAATTGAAAAGGCCTTAAAATCAGAGGTCAAGGAAGAAAAACCTGTACAAGCAAAATCTGAAACTGTAAAACCAGTAAATGCTAAAACAATAAATTCAAATACTGGTAAAGGACAAACAGCTTGGAAGCAAAAGCAGGTAGTTCAATCAGGGGGAGCACCACAGGTTCTTTTTCCTAATCATCAAGTTATTGAAATCACTTTCCTTGATGATCAAGGACGACCCAAGTCCACAAAGGCTTGGGTCCCCCTCTCAAACTGATAAGTTAATTGCATGTGCAGGCGGCTCCAGGAGGAACTATTAATAGTCATTGAATTGTTGATAGTGGGGCTTCCAGGCACATGACGGGCGACTACCGTCTTCTTTTCGATGTGCGAAGTATAAGAGGAGGATATGTTGCGTTTGCTGGAGACAAAGGAGGGTATATCACAGGCGAGGGAATGATCTCAAATGGAGTTGTGAGTTTTGACAAAATCAATTATGTGCAACAGTTGGATCACAATCTCCTGAGTGTTTCTCAGATCTGCGACAAGAAGTTCACCGTGCATTTTGATGATGCCGGTTGTTATGTGCTGAAGCCAGGATTCAAGATTCCCGAAGAATGGATTCTCTTATCAGCACCAAGAGTTAATGATTTGTATGTCCTCGATATGAGCCAAGCAATAACCAAGTCCAAACAAGTTACTTGCTTTATTTCAAAAGCCACTGAAAAGGAGACGATCTCTTGGCACAGACGGATGGGTCATATTCACCTCAGAAAAATGAATCACCTTGTCAAAAACAATCTGGTGAGAGGTGTCAATGTGAAGAATTTTCAACTTCAAGATGTCTGTGTGCCGTGTCAGAAAGGGAAGCAGATCAAGAAATCACATCCATTGAAGAAGGTTAACACTGTAAACATGCCACTCGAACGTCTGCATATGGACCTTTTCGGCCCAGTCAAACACAAGAGTGTGCACGGGGAAGTTTTCTGCTTGGTAGTCACTGATGACTATTCAAGATTTTCATGGGTTGATTTCATGGTCCACAAGAGCGAGACTCCAGAAATTCTAAAGAATTTGATCACCTTGTTGGAAAATCTTTATAATCTAAAGGTGAGGCGAATTCGAAGCGACAACGGAACCGAGTTCAAAAACAGGGTTATGGATGAATTTTGCACTGCAAAAGGAATCCTTCATGAATACAGCTCTCGGTACACGCCACAACAAAACGGAGTCGCTGAAAGAAAGAACAGAACCTTAATTGAGACTGCAAGAACCATGTTGGTTGAGTCTCAGCTTCCAGTTCGATTCTGGACTGAAGCTGTTGCCTCGGCTTGCTACACGTTAAACAGGGTTCTCACAGTGAAAAGACATGGCAAAACGTGCTTCGAACTTCTACACAAGAACACTCCTGACTTAGAATATCTAGAACCTTTTGGGGCACCATGTACCATGATTGAGCCTGACGGGAAGTTTGGTGCCAAAGCTATCGAAGGTTACTTCCTTAGGTATGCTACTCCTAATCTGCGAGTATGGAACCTGACTACCAAGAGGATTGAAGAGTGGGGTGAAGTAAGAGTTCAAAGATATTCTAATCCACCGAAGCCTTCTGGAGATCCATGGATGTTCGATTATGATGGTCTTTTCGACTCATTCAATCTGCCGACATTTGATGATGACAATGCAATTGCTCAAATGTTGTCTGAAAGCGAGAATGCGACTGGCTCTCAGTTAGCTCGCCCAATCATTGTTGACTCACAAGCATCTTCTTCTGTCAACAATCTCGCTTCAAATGAGGTGTTTAATGATGCTGTCGACTACAATTTGTCATCGGAAGATGAGGAGTATGTTGATGCAAATGATGGTGAAGCACGGGGTCCGGTTCAAGGTACTTCAGAAGCAACGGATCCAGTGTCTGCGCCAATTGTCCAAGAAGAAAATGCATCATCTTCTACAACTCAACAGCTTCAGAATGATATCGGGAATTTAAATATCAATAACTTGAGGACCAATGTTGACATTCCTCTAGTTCCTGAAACCCGAATTCATAACATTCATCCTCAGCAGAATATTATAGGTGATGTTCTCAGTGGTGTAAGGACAAGGAATCAAATCAGAAATAACGAAAATGCTGGCTTGTATGCTGAGATACGAGAATCGGGACAACAAAATGATTGGTCTTTCGCCTGCTATGTTAGCCAAGAAGAGCCTAGATCTTGGAAGGAGGCATTGAAAGATGATTCCTGGGTGGAAGCCATGCAAGAAGAACTTCAGCAGTTCGAGAAGTTGGGCGTATGGAAATTGGTTGATAGGCCCGACAACTACAAGAAGATCGGAACTCGTTGGGTGTTTAAGTGCAAGAAGGACGACCGTGGGATTGTTGTCCGAAACAAAGCAAGGTTAGTTGTTCAAGGCTTCAGTCAGATAGAAGGTATTGACTACAATGAAGTGTATGCACCTGTTGCACGTCTGGAGGCTATTAGAATCTTTCTAGCCTACGCATCCTTCAAGAAATTCAAGGTGTACCAGATGGATGTTAAAAGTGCATTTCTTCACGGAGTAGTCGAAGAGGAAGTATATGTCGAGCAACCACCGGGGTTTGAAGATCCTGACAGAGTTTTACTACTTAACAAAGCGTTATATGGTCTTCATCAAGCACCTCGAGCCTGGTATGAGACACTGTCTACCTACCTGCTGAACAACGGTTTTAGACGGGGTTTGATCGATTGTACCCTCTTCATCAAAGAAAAAGGTGAAGATCTTCTGTTGGTACAGGTATACGTCGATGACATTATCTTTGGTTCTACCGATGATAATCTATGCAAGGAATTTGAGAAGGTGATGCAAGATCGATTCGAGATGAGTGCGATGGGTGAAATGACGTTCTTTTTGGGTTTGCAAGTTAATCAGTCCGAATCTGGAATTTTTATCCATCAAACCAAGTACGTCGGAGACATCTTGAGCCGGTTCTAGATGTCCGATTCGAAGCCAATTTCTACTCCTCTTCCGCAGAATCACGGGATTACTCCGGATGAAAAAGGGGAAGCTGTGGACTCTTCACTTTATCGTGCTATGATTGGATCTTTAATGTATCTCACAGCATCAAGACCCGACATTATGTATCCAACGTGCCTTCTCGCCAGATACCAAGCGAATCCGAAGGTCTCTCACTATGCTGCTGTCAAAAGGATATTTCGTTATCTGAAGGGTTGCCCTGACACCGGGTTATGGTACCCTAAGGATGATAACTTCGATCTCAAGGCTTTCAGTGATTCTGATTTCGGCGGCTGCAAGAAAGATGGCAAATCAACTACAGCAGGATGTCAGTTCTTAGGCAATCGCCTAGTCACTTGGCAATGCAAGAAGCAGACATGTGTGGCTACGTCTACATGTGAAGCGGAATACATTGCTGCGTCTAGTTGCTGCTCCCAGGTTCTATGGATCCAACAACAGATGCGGGACTACGGTTTTGAATTCCTAACTACTCCTATTTATGTTGATAATGAAGCTGCTTTACAGATCACTAGAAATCCTGTACAGCACTAAAAAACGAAGCACATCGATATTAAATATCACTTCATACGTGATTGCTTTGAAAAGAGACTTATCGATGTGGTTCACATTCATACCGATCACCAACGTGCCGACCTTTTTACCAAAGCATTTAATAAATCAAGATTCGATTATTTACTTTTGGTAAACGGCATAAAGGTGAAGCAAGAGTAACCGACATCGGAAAATCGTTTTTGTAAATATTTTTCTATTAAAAAAAAAAAAAATCCAAAAATATGTTTTTACTTTATTTTATTTTTGAATTTTAGGGGGAGAAAGTTTCAGAAAAACACAAAAACAATAGAAAAACAAAAATGAGTTTCTTGGTAATATAAGAGAAAATGATATTACATCAGAGGTCGGTCGAAACATGTTTCTAGAAATCAAAAGAAAAGAAAAAGATAAGTAGCTCTACTAATGATGTACCGGTAGACTCACGATCATTTTAAAGTATGCAGGAGATATAAACATAACGAACTGAAAACCGCGTGGGAACCGCTCATTGGCATATGGTCTTGGTACCGAAATTTCGTTTGATAGATTGCCGGGGTTCTGAGATATTCGGGGTTTATGCTGTTTATCATCTGGGTATCATGGTTGTATCTTTTACCGAAAAAAAAATATATAAATAACGGGGACGCAAGTCTAGATCTTCCATGATACTATACATACGTGTACATACTGCATTCGACCTCAATAAGTGATAAACAATCACATGTCCAATCAAATAAGTGATAAAATATCACATTCATCCGGGAGTCAAGTTCGTCTCTCTGCTGTACGGAAGTACTGACCTGTTCACGGACTTGCTCCTGTGCCCTCATGCATATGAAAATCAAGTTCCTCATCAATAAGTGATTCTATCACATAGGGCTTGTTTTCAAATCAAATAAGTGACTTGTTCACATTTTATATACGTTAAAAACGGATGATAAATGGTATACTCCCCAGTAAGATGAACTCTCGTGCATACCTTGATACGGGAATGTGTCGTGAGAGGATGAACACCGGTCGGTAAGTATAAATCATACCTTAAATGTATCTCAATGTATTATGATTACACTTGATCGCTGAGTTTAAGTGGATAACAATATCGGTAATTGTTGTAGAATACTTATCCACTTCTGTAAAAGAATATTAAAAGAAAATGTGTTTTGACAAAAGACCGCAAACTGATATGATTCTCTTCGCCAGAAACTCGCAAAAATATTGTTGTGTGTGTACATATTTATTTACTGCTTAACTTTTATTGTTTTTTTTTAAACAGTTTTGTCGTTTGGTGCATATCAGCACGACATTAGCGGTGATGTCGTTTGATAACATTCAAAGGATATTAAAATTGTTGTTTTTTTTATTTTATCAAAATCCAAAAAGATTTTCAATTTAATCTTATTTTTGATTAACCGATGTTGGTACTCGATCAGATACCTGGCAAGCCGAGATACTTCATAAAACTGACCTTTGCAGAACTTCATAACGGACAATTTTTCAAAACGGTCGTTTCTGAAAACTTTTAAGAATTTGAAGAGTTTGAATTGCAAATTCCCAAAATCCAAAGTGTTGGTGAAAATCTGATCCTTCGAGGAAGCAATGGCCCTCGAAAGATCAGATGGTCAATGAAAGTCAATCTTGATGCTCGAAAGATGAAATGGTCAACGAAAGATTTGACCAATTGGATCCTTCGAGCTGATCAGACTTTTCGAAAGATGGATCAGGTCGAAAGATATCCTTCGAGGATCGTCTTTCGAGGTTGTTGAGGGTTCCACAAATATCTGGTATCTTTCGATCCAGATCTGGATCCTTCGACCCAAAGTCCCATCTTTCGAAGCACCTTTTCATCTTTCGAAAGGATAACGATCCTTCAAGGCGGTTCGTATTTCGAGGTCAGGGTATAAAAGGGGTCTTCTTCTTCATTTCAACATAACAGTTCAACTTCACTATTTCAAAAAACCTCTGATCCTACCGAAACTCTGCCAAAATTGAAACAAAAAGTTAGGGTATCAGGATTTTATCTACAATCTCGGTAGGATAATCCTAATACACTTAACAAACAACAACTTGAACACTTCATCTGATCATGTGTTTTTATGTAATGTGAATGTGTTGTAAGCATGTTAGTGGTAGATTTTGATGATCATAAGTTTTTGTCTTGTCTGATGCTCTGTGTTACAGTGTTTTATGCTAAATTTTAATGGTCTGAAAGTTGTTTTGTGTGTTCTTGGGTTAATCTGTTCATGTGTGTGTATTGGTATTCGGGTTTGGATTAGTGTCCGGGGTTGGTTTTGATGTTGGTGTTTCTGTTTTAAGTGTCTTGATGTTGATGTTTTAAGTGGTGTAATGTTGATCCTTTAAATGGTTTAAAACACACGTAAATCACACTTAAAACTGTCACCAGAAAAACGCCGATGTACAGTGTCACCGGAGAACATCCTTCGATCTCGAAAGATGATGTCTTAACCTCGAAGGATGGAATGCAAAGGATGGACTGCAAAATATCCTTCGAACTGAGGCTCGAAAGATACTAAGCCTTTCGAAGGATCATCCTTCGGTTGATCAGATCTTTCGATTGATCAAAATATCTTTCAAAATTTATGATCTTTCGTAAGTTGATCTTCCGATAAGACCTGTCATCTTTCGAGGAATATAACATCTTTCGATCAAATTGTCATCCTTCGATGTCTACATGGAATCCTTCGAGGACACAACACTTAGAAATTTTTCAAGAAACTGAAATCTTTCTAAGTGTGAAATCCTTGTTGACTGTTATGACTGTTTTCTCATTACGTGTTCCTGTTTTCATGAACAGAAATGGCACCGAAAGAGAAGAAAGAACGGGCAAAACCAACTAAGAAAGAAAAGTCGGAAGTTGAATCTATGTCGGAGCCAAGACACAACATGGCCGCGTATCTGCAACCGGAAGACAAAGTTAGTCCGGAATTCAATGGGATAATGCAGTATCTTCACCGGACACGAATCAACTATGCCATTACTACACAACACACCGCTTACCAGTCCCAGATCAAGGAATTCTGGAATTCTGCTGTGGTCGATACAGTGAATAACTAAGAAGTGATTAGAGGATTCGTTACTGAGAAACCCGTGGTGATCACCGAGAACACCATCAGAACGCGTTTGCAATTGGGAGATCAACCAGAAGATCCGACTTCTATTGATTTACAGTGTCAGCGTGGTTTATTGATGAGGCTACGTTACAGCGATAATGTGCTAGCAAATCAGATAAGCAAGGGGTTCATGCCGTTACGATACAAGTTTTTGTTGCATATTCTTATTCATTGTTTGACCAACAAACGGTCTGGATACGATTTGTCACCTATTGAGTTGACGGGATTGTTTACGGCTTTAATTCTGAACAAGCCGTTCAACATATCTCGTTACATCTTTGACAATCTGAAAGAGAATGCCCGCAGGCCACTTCCGTCAGCAAATCAACGGACGTCAACCAAGTTTTGGTTATATCCAAGATTCTTGCAAATGATGATAGATGATCAGATTCCGAATCTTCCCAAGGTTGAAGCAGATGTCCTTCCAGTCAATCCGATGAACGAGCGTACATTGCTGATCTTCAAATCTATGTCTAAGTATAAGGAATCCGATCCAGTCAGAAAGCTTATTGGTCACCTCGATGATCTAGCCTACGAGGCACCACAGAACCACAAGTGGCGTCGAGATGGAAGTGATTCTGATGACGAAGAGCCCAGATTAATCGCGTTGGCCAACACACAACTCGGGGCTAAGCACGGAATTAAAGCATCGAGCAAGAAGTCTGCTGGCAGTTCCAGTGTTGCAGCACATGTTGAAGTTGATGTAAATGTTGCTGCAGAAGAAGTTCAAGGAGTGTTCATCGAATCAGATGTCCGTGGTAATGTTGTTGGTCCTGCAAGTCGGTCAGGCGATGACGCGACAGACAAAGGTAAAAGTAAGGTGGACGAGCCGAGGAGGTTGGCGGATGAAAGCAGTTCGTCTTCTGATGTTGAAGGAGGTTCTGGTAATGATGATTCGTCTTCTGAGGATGATAATCCTCCTCCACCAGGGATGCGAAAGGCTTATGATCAGCGCGGGAATTTTCGTGGTTTTGAACGTATTGAGAAACCGGTTAGTGCCGCAGAATCTGACAAAGATGATGATTATATTCCTGCTGCTCCTGGTTTACTTAGAAAGAAGAGGCAAGCAAGAAGAGAGGGTACTCGTACTTCAAAGAAATCAAAGGGCGGATCAAGGTCAACAGGTGAAACTGCTGGTGATGTCACTATACCTGATTCGATCCAGCATTCAACTCCTCCGGAGCATCAGCTACCACCTGTCAGTGATCAATTAACTACATCAGAGATGCTGGAGCTGGTCTCATCTCCACAGACGTCTTCTGGGACACGCACGGCGACTGTTGATCAACAGCCGCCTGCAACTCCTGTCTCAGGTACACACACACGTCCTCCTCTTGTTATTACTGGTCCAACAGGTACTTCCGGTCCATCTGGTCAGTCTGGACCTGAGCCCTCACGGCCGACTCTAGCAGAAACGCTGTCTGGTTTGTCTGAAGCTGAGAAAATTCACTTCCTGATCGAACAAGTCAGTGAATTGGGTAACTTAGTCGGTCGGCATACTAGAAAGATTGAAGAGTATCGTGTACAGCGAACACAGGATGTGGAGGCACACAACAAGCTAGTCACAATTGTTAGTGCACAGAATCGTAAGATAAGAGAACAAGCTCTAGAGATTGAAAGACTGAAAGAAGCAGACAGGGCTCGTGATAAGGAAGTTGAGATAATGAAGGGGCATAGTACTGTGTTAGAGAATGAGGCAAAATCGTTAAAGCAGAAGCATACAGAGCTGTCGGATCGCTATAAAAATCGTGATGATCGATTAATAGAAGCCTTCAAGCCTATTCAATCAAACTTCAAGAAATTTGATCACAAAGTAGTTACGCTTTGGAATGAAAGGTGCAAAGCATTGGGCATCGTTCCCTCAAAGCATGGAGATGACAAGGACGATGATGCAGCAAATCCTGATCAACCAGCTGCCACAGGTTCCGGTGCAACTGCATCCGGTGCTGCAGGTGGGTCTGGTACATCTCAAGATGCTCCTACTGCTCCTCCAACAGCTACTACTGGTCCGTCTGAGCAGACTGAAACATTGGAAGCTTCGGCAGGGTTTGAAAATGTTAGTCTTGAACCGGAAACGTTTACCGATCTCCCTGAATCCTCAATTGTTCAACAGTATCATCCAGTCACGGGTGAACTATTAGAAGAGGGAGAATATGTTACAGAGATGTCTGATGAATGTGTATTAGCTCTGAAGGAATTGGATGAAGTTGATTTGACAACGATCGATGCTACTCCATTAGTTCCGGACGAAACCGATTTCTCTACGATTGAAGAAATCTTCATCGGTTCGGATCCGGAACGTCCTGTTTATGTTGGTCAAGATAATGTGGAGTTTAATACGCTTGATGATGAGTTTGTGGCGGCAAAGACAGCTGAATTTACTAATCTTTCTTCAGATTCTCCTACAGTTCAAGAAAGCCGTGAGAAGACCGTGAACGAATGGCGAGCGGATTTCCTAGCTAGGAATCCTCCTCCGCTCCCTCCGTTGGATCAGGCCAACTACATGATTCTGGAAAGGAATCAGGCTAGGGGCCGTATTATCAGCTGGATGTTCATCAAGGAGCTTCACTGCATGGTTGTGAAGCGAGAATGCGGCCTTCAGTACTTCAGGACTCTTCTCAGCATTCTTTCACTTCCTTATTATGATGTTGCGGTTTTGGCTCAGCTGGAGGTTATTAATCGAGTCGAAGACAAGATGGTGGATTTGTTCGCCAAGAAGATCAGGTTGGAACGAAGAAGAGGTTGGAAGGATCCGCTATACAAGCCGCAGTTTCCTCGATACGAGTAGATCAGGTTCACGCTTGATCCAGAGACAAATACTGCTCGTTATCGATTGGTTTATGATCCTCCGAAGTTGATGAATAAAATACCGTTGTTGAAAATGAAGACAGATTTTCTGGGTAACTTTCGTTGCTGGGTTTATGATGCAGATACTAGAGAAGCAGTGATCTTATTCAAAGACAGTCAGGAGAACTTTCGAATGATAGATCCAATGTGGATTACTAACATGTCCAGGTCGGATATTATTATTCTTAAGGATCACAAGATCAACTACTTGGTTAGAGATCGTGCTCAAGCAATGAAGTTTCAGAAGATGGCCTTGTATTGCTTCAACCTACTTGTGAATGCGGGAAGTGCATGGTCATCGCATCACTTAACGGTTGAAAGGACGTCAGAGACTTGAAGACACGAAGATCGAGACAAAGCTACAGCCAAGGGGGAGTTTGTTGGTGCACTTGTGTCTGTACTTTGTCTGTATTTTGTTGTGATATAAAACGATGTCTTTTGTCAGTCTTGTATACGTCTTATGTTTGTTAATAGGTGTTCGATAGATGATCTTTCGGTCTGACTATCTGATCCTTCGAGCAGACGACCTGTGATGGATATATATACTCATGTAATGTGTTCACTTCAGTATGTGAGTGAACTTAGTCTTGTAGAGAGCGTATTTTCAGTTTGGTCAAGGGCTGTAACCGTGTCCACTGAAATACAAGAGAAAACTTTGATATCTCGTGTGTCTACCTTTCTCTTTGTAGCTTGTGTTCTCATATAAACTACCGGTTTGCATTCTAGCTTGGATTCCGCACTTGCTAGTGTGTTAAACATAACAAGGATAAGGTTTAACCTCAACCTCCGAGGGACCTACACGTATATTTAGACTTATGGGCTTCTTCTAAAATATGATTACGCAGGTTTCCTAATTTAGGTATCCACATTTTCTTTTCATGGAATCTCCAAATTCCATCTGTTCCTTGTTTTAATTCCTTTAACATACCTTTTAATTTTTCAGAATCATCCTTGATTACTGATTCTTGTGCTTCTCTTATTTGATCATTTAAATCTACTTGCAGATTTAATTTAAGAGAACGTACCCTTTTTGGCTTTTCATGATACTTTCGGCTTAAAGCATCTGCCACTACATTTGCTTTTCCTTCATGATACTGGATATCACAATCATAGTCACTAAGCATCTCCATCCAGTGTCTTTGTCTCATATTCCACTCCTTTTGCTTGAAGATATACCTTAAACTCTTATGATCAGTGAATATGGTAAACTTACTACCGTAAAGGCAATGTCTCCAAATCTTAAGAACAAAAATTATAGCTCCTAATTCTAAATCATGAGTTGAATAATTCTCTTCATGATTCTTAAGTTGTCTAGATGCATAAGCTATAACCTTTTGGCGTTGCATCAACACACATCCATAACCTAATTTAGAAGTATCGCAATAGACTACAAAGTCTTCAGTTCCTTCTGGTAATGCTAATATGGGTGTATGGGTTAATTTATGCTTAAGAATTCTAAAAGCTTCTTCTTGTTTTACTCCCCATTCAAACTTAACAGATTTACAGGTTAGCTTAGTTAAGGGAATAACTATTCTAGAAAAATCTTGAATAAATCTTCTATAATAACCGGCTAATCCTAAGAAACTTCTAACCTCGGTTGGTGATTCAGGGATTTTCCATTTATTAATTGCCTCAATCTTTGTTGGATCTACATGAATTCCTTCATGATTGACTAGGTGTCCAAGGAATTGTACCTGTTCTAACCAAAACTCGCACTTAGAAAACTTAGCATAGAGCTTTCCTTTCTTAACAAACTTAAAAGTGCGTGCAAATGCTTTGCATGATCCTCTTTACTCTTAGAGTAAATTAGAATATCATCTATAAAAACAATTATGAATTTATCCAAATATGGCTTACATATTCGGTTCATCATGTCCATAAATGCAGCTGGGGCATTGGTTAAACCAAATGGCATGACAGTAAATTCATAATGACCATACCTTGTTCTGAAAGCGGTTTTAGGAATGTCCTCTTCCTGTACCTTTAATTGATGATATCCTGACCTTAAATCGATTTTAGAGAAAAATCGAGCTTCTTGTAGTTGATCAAACAAATCATCGATTCTCGGTAATGGGTACCGATTCTTAATCGTGACCTTGTTTAATTCACGGTAGTCAATGCACATACGCATTGATCCGTCTTTCTTTTTAACGAACAGTATCGGCGCTCCCCCTGGTGAAGAACTTGGTTGTATGAATCCTTTTTCCAACAATTCATCTAATTGTTTCTTTAATTCTTGCATTTCTGCAGGTGCCAAACGGTAAGGTGCTTTGGCAATCAGTGATGTTCCTGGTAATAGATAAATCCTAAATTCAACTTCTCTGTCTGGAGGTAGTCCTGGTAATTCTTCTGGAAAGATATCTGAAAACTGTGACACTACTGGAATGTCTTTTAGTTCTTTTCCTTTAGTGTTAGTGATTATAGAAATCAAATACACTATAGAACTTTTTCTTATATAACTTGCAGTTTTCATCACAGAGATGAATTTTGTGGATCTAGATGGTTTATCTCCTTTAATTGTGATCGTTTTACCTTTTGGTGAATTTACTTGTATTGACTTTTGATCACATAAAATATTGGCTTTATTAGCTATTAACCAATCCATTCCTAAAACAACATCAAATCCTACCATCAAATCCTACCAGGTTCATGGGATAAAGATTTGCAATAAATTTCTGATTTAAAATTTCTATTCTTGCTCCTTGCAAGATTTCAGAAATTCTAACAGTTTCTCCATTGGCCGTCTCTACTAAACATTCTTGTGGTAGTTTAGTTAATGATTGATTTAGAATTTTGCAAAATGATGTATTAATAAAACTTTGGTTTGCACCAGAGTCAAATAATACTTTAGCAAAGATATCATTAACTAAAAACGTACCAGCTATGACATCTGGAATCATCTTGGCTTCATCTGCAGTCAGAACAAATGCTCTAGCATTTTTAGTATTCTTGTTGTTTGGAGCTGGAGCTAATTTAGGACAGTTTGGCCTGATATGACCTTTTTCTCCACAATTGAAGCATAATCCATTACTGGATTTCTTCCTGTAATTTTCTTCCTTGTGTCCTGGCATCTTACAATAATTGCAAAGAGTGGAGCATTTTCCCGAATGCTTTTTCTTGCAGACCTTGCAGTATGGTGCAGAGGTAGAACCCATATTCCTACGATTGTAATTCCCAGAACGAAATTCTTGGGTAAGCCTTTGGGTTAGGTTTTTCCTGTGGTCCTCTTCTCTAGTACAGACAAGTTCATCCGTCAAGGTATTTGCTAGTTCTACAGCTTCTTCTATGGTTTGAGGTCTAGCTGCCTTGACTACATGTCTTAACTCTCCAATTAATCCCCAGATATAGCGGGAGATTAACAGTGGTTCTGGTGAAGCAAGAGTTGGCACTATTTTGGCATATTCAAAGAATATTTTAGTGTATCCCTTACTATCCACACCAGTCATCCTAAGGTTTAGGAATTTGTTTGCTATCTGTTCCTTCTCATTAGGTGGGCAGAACTTCCTTTCTACCTTGTTCTTGAATTCTTCCCATTCCATATTGTAAGTTCTATCACTTCCTCTTGATTGGAGGATAGTGTTCCACCATTCTAGTGCTGAATTCTTAAATAGATTAGAAGCAAACAATATTTTATCTTCTTTAGCACATTTGCTTATCCTTAAGACTGCCTCAGTCTTCTCTATCCAGCGTAAGGTTGCAATGGCCCCTTCATTGCCTGAGAATTCCATTGGTTTACAAGACCAGAATTATTTATAAGAACAACCATAAGGCATGGTTCTTCTCCTTTTGGGAATAGGCATTTGAAGTACAGGTCCATTGTTCACGCTGTTTTCAGGTTCGATTGGTCGCTTACTGCTATGCTTACTTTTATTATTCGCTTCTTGAATAGTTTGAATAATAAATGGCATTGCATCTATAATTCCTTGTGCCACTATATGTTGAACAACACTATTATCCATCTGGTTTCCATTGTTATTGATGCTCGGATTCTCATTAACCACGTTAATGTTACTCTGGTTATCATTATTCAGATTTCCTTGATTTCCTTCATCGGCCATCTGAATTTTAAACATTTACCCCATATTAATATTATAAGATAATAGGAAATATCGTAATTCACATGACACATAATCTAGCCAAAAACGTCGATCATTGCGACTTGTACTCTATTTTCATATACTATGCGTCTATTACACACTAGTACTGAAATAAAGATTACAATACCAACAGAAAGAAAATTACACTAATAGTACTATGCATCCGTACACACATAATTTTATTTTATTTTTATCTTATTTTATCATTATTACTATTACCGTTTCTACCCTCATATTCACGGGTATGGATTTATCCAAAAATCCATATTGCGCTCATCGTATTTCCATACGAGACGCTCTCCAACCTGACGCATTCTCTCACTGCTTTCTAAAATTTCCTCCCCAAAAGTCCTAAGTTCTTGCACGTTTTTTGCACTCATTAGGGGTGCAGGTTCTCGGACTTGGTTTGGAATCTGGGGTGCGGGTTCCTGATATGGGGGTGAAAGTTCCTGAAATTGGTAAGGATCCTCTAAAATTTCCCTAATGTAGTTATCATGGTAATAGGGATCTAAAGGGTCCATACCTGGGTAGGCTTCTATGTTCTGTATGGGTGGGTATTCCTGGATAGGGTAACGTTGCACAAAGTCCATATTTTCATCCCACCAGGGGTCGTAATTTGGATCTAGGGGGTTTGGTGCAGGTACCCTAGGGATTTCTTCTGGGTTAAAATCATGCATCTCCACCTGGTTTTCAGGAATTTCTTTATCCATGGGATGTTCTGGATTTTGTGGTTGTGGGGCTACTAGTTGTTCCAGACTCGGGTCAGCAGCAGTTGTAGCTAGGATATGGAAATTAGCTAGGCTTCTATTAAGCATATCCTGTGCATGGGCATCTGTCTCTCGCTTAGCAGCTGCTAGAACTCTTTGCTGTTGCAACTTTCGCATTCTCTTCCTACGAGAAAAGGCTTCCTTACTGAACCATCCTCGTTTCTTATGAGGGAATGACTCTTCTGACTGAGCTCTAAAAGCAAACACTCCTTCTTCCTGATCAACAGAATACCCAGAAAGGGCAGGCTGTGATGAGGTACCTTCACTCCTAGGTGATTCAGACAACTGATGACTCATGTTTGAGGGTCCTTGATCACTCATACTGTAAACTAACAGATAGTCAAATAACACATAACAATTAATTACAGTTATGCATTTATTTCAATAATTTATTTCCTAACAAAATATAGAATTTAAGTGTCAGCAGAACACTTCTTTGGCTCAGACCAGTGGCTAGGCTCTGATACTACCTTCTGTCGCAACCCCCGATCCCTTATCTGTCCCGGGAACGGGCGGACGCGAGCTCAGAGTTTGGTGGTATCAGTTGTTTAAATATTGCAGTGGAAATTTCATCAGGACCGTAGTTAGGAAATGTTTATCAGAGTAAAACCACCATATTTCATATTAATAATCACATGGGCAAAACCCAAGTTTCTTATTACAATACATTTATAGGGATAAACCCTATCTTATTGAATTTAAAACATCGTTTATTAGGTAACTTTTATAGCCACATTATCCCCAAGCCTTTAGTGCTCTCCAGCTGGCTTTCTACTAATTGGCTGTCACATTGGATTACCTGAAACGCGTTTTAAAAACATTTGTCAGTGGAAAATACTGGTGAGTGAATCCCAGTTTAATCAAGTTTAAATAAAAAGTCACAGTGAACAGTATTGAGAGCGATCACATTGTTTATATCTACACAATTACTCCATTAGTACTGTCAACCCTGACTTGTGGGTCATATTACACATTGGCTAACTCATTGTCCAATGGTAACGTATTGTCATCCCGACTTACTACTCACAGTGTAGTACAAATTTTGTATACAAAACCCCAACATACCGGCAGTAATTGAAGAACTACAAAGACTCAATCACCGCTTAATCACGTTGTAAAACAATTAAGGTTTTGTAAAACATTCCAAAAAGGTTATCAAAAAGAGGATAAACTCACATTGTTATCTTAGGCTTTTCGTAAGGGTCTCCTGGATATAATCTATAATTTATACAAATGTACATTGGTTAGTATCATAACCCTTTGAAAATATTAATGATACCCTCCCCGAGATGGCATTCCAACAACTATGTCGGGCATAACCACGGCAGTTGTTACGGAACCCTAAATCAATCGGGCAGCGTAACTATTACGAAACTGGGGTTATAATACTTACAATGGAGCAGAACCTCGCTAATTAGGGGGATATAATACCCGACTATAATGTCTACTACTTCAGAATTTGAGATTGAGAATGAATTGTGAGCGACGGAAAACGAAAACTGATGCGTTCTATTTATAGTTGCTGAAACTGGTCTCCACGTGGCCCGCGTAAAGAACAGACAAGGTTTACGCGCCCCGAGTCAACCCTGTTCAACTCACTAGCTTGTCCCGGTCATGATCTAGACCCGCCACGATGTCTACACGTGTCAGCTCAAGATGTCTCCGCGCTTAATGATCTCTCGCGACCCGTGTCAATGTAAGCTTAAGCTTACGCGGCCCGCTTGAACTAAAGAAACCAGCGGAGTCCGATTCCAACCTTGATACTGCCCGCGTAAGAGATTGGGGTGGGTCTACGCGGCCCGCCTCAACTCAATATTTCATGTTTTTCATTTATTTTAAATGTTATAACATAATACAGGCTTAGTTTTCACATACGGGGTGTATTATAAGATATATTGGGACATTTTACAGTATACTAAGGTGTCAGAAATATTTATGAGGGTGTTAGTTTTACCGAGGGTTGTTACATTTGATATTTTACGCATTTTGAATTTTGATCGATTTTGAACTCTATATCGCCTTCTGGAAAGTTATACGTAAACTGATGCGTAAACGTAATCAGTTTAGTGCGAAAAACACTCCGGAACAGCAACATAAGCTTAACATACCTTAAATAACCCTTACATAACTTAGAAATAAGTTTTAAAGGGTTTTGTATGGCAAAAACAAGTTTATTCGCTCGCAGGGACTATTCGCGTCAAACTGCAAAAAAGTTTGCCATTCCGTATGCCAACATACATTTCGGAATATGATCATAAGCTAAACATACCATAAATAACCTAAACATAGCTTAGAAATAAGCTTTGAGTGGTTCGGTGTGCAAAAATATGCTTATTTAATCTTTCAGGGACTAAAAGTGTCAAAAACGGCGTAAGTTTGCATTTACGCGCATATCTTACGTTCTGACCACATCTGGACATCCATAATTTTTGTAGTCACTAAAATATTTTTATTTTAGTGATCGGCATGCAAAAATACCATTCGTCGCTTAATTTGGATTGTTTTCGCGTCCGTTCGAGTTTCGTCGTAATTAGACGAATAACGTGACCGTACGACCAAACGAACCGACATCCGAGATATTTCCGAGCATATTTTGTGTCCTCTATACTTTGACTACCTTGTAGAGCCTTGAAAATGGCTTAACGGGGGTTAAAAGTGCCAAAAATGAGCTTAATCAAGTGCAGGGACCAAATGTGTAACTTTTGAAACTGTGCTGAAACGACCAGAGGTCGCGGGCCGCGTAAGCCCAGCCCCTATGCTTACGCGGGGCGCGAGAGAATAACCAGTAACAGAAATTTGTTTTTTAGCAACAGATTGATAATTCAGGTGCCATTCTTGCAAGTTCTTTGTGTAATGGCCATGTTAACACCTCTCCAAGGCATATTAATTGGCCCTTAATACTTGTATGGCTGTGATTTCTTCCTTGTTGGCCAAACAAACACTTGTGATGATCTTGTTCATCATCCACAAGTATAAATATCCAAGCTCTCATTCCATTTCACTCACGCTTGATCTGATTAATGCTCTAAGTTGAAGCCTTTGCTTCATACCTCAGTGTTATAGATCAAGTTCTCCCTAGCTTGGACCCTTTGTAAGTTTCTTTCGTGCTTTTATCACTTTTCAAGCGTGAAAGTCAAACAGTGTTTGACTTTCTGCTTTGACCACTCAATGGTCAACATAAAGTTCGTTTGAACTTTGCAACGTGATTGTAATCACGATGGTTATAATCCTTAGCGATTATACCTACTGATTACCACGTTAACTAGGTGTAGTGACAAGTCAAAGTTTCGGTCAAAATGCGTTTTAGCACGTATTTTGCAACGGAACTACTTTTAGGTATCAAAACACTTTTTTTGATACCAAATCAGTTTTCTAAGTTAGTTAAACATGTTTTGACATGTTTAACTCGTCACTATTAGTTTAGTGCTTGTTTAGGGTCGTAAGTTAAGCGGTCTAGACAACCGCTTAGACTTTCGAACCCGACCCGTTTGGTCGATCATTAGGATCCGACCAAGCATGTTTAGTGATCATAGTTGCATAGGGAATAACCTCTGAGGTTATACCTTATGATCACATATGATTGGTTAATTATTCGTTAAGTAGCTTACATGCCCATAGAAAATGACCAAAATGCCCTTTTGAAGCATAAATCCACATTTTGCATATGTGAACATGTTTTTGACATATGATCTGATTTAGTAACATGTTTAGGCATAATTGGGCATGTAACACTTGACATAGCTCATTGATAACCATCCGACCTTAGTTTTACGAAACCGACGTGTTATAGTAGCTTATGCTACCATAACGGGTCGAAACGGGTCAAGAGCACTTAGGTAGACTTCCAAATCAGAATGATGGGACTATTAAATCATGCCATATGAGTGCCAATACTCATTTGATTTGTAGAACCTCATTTTATCCTATCTCCCGATTTAGGATCCGATTATTAACATAATTACTTATATTAGGTGCCGTTTGAATTCGTGATCCTTGGAGCTTTAGTTGGTCTTATTCTCAAGACTATTAAGCAATCCCAAGGGAGTACATAGTCCCCTCTTTTACCGCTTTCAAATATTTTGGGGTGAAACACTTGTGCTTACATGTTACTTTCGTGCTTTTCATTGCTTTTATGACATAAATATGCTAGTTTCACTTAGTACTCATATAGTACATGATTTCCCCATTGTGTTTTGCTATGTATGTTTACTTAGCATGCTAGCACATTGATTTCATAAACATTTTTGCTATGTATGTTTATTTAGCATGCTAGCACATTAATTTCATAAACATTTTTGCTATGTATGTTTACTTAGCATGCTAGCAGATTGATTTCATGAACATTTCTACTATGTATGTTTACTTAGCATACTTAGTACTTGGTTTTCACATGCTACATTGGTTATGACATTTGGTATGTTTAATCGGGACAATAATACATTCATTAACATTGATCACGCCGCTCGGTAGTATGTAACAGTACCATAGGACTTGACAAATCCCGTTTCCGACTTCCTAGGTTTGTTTGGAAGTTGGGAATGATAGAATCCGATATACATAATTTGAATGAACCTTTAATTTGTTTAAAGGTTTGTCTCCATAGTCGCAAGGCTTGAATGTATGCGAATAAACATTACTGCATAAATGTTTGTAATCATAAAGCATAGTTTTTTTTTTGCAAAAAACATAACATTTGATTTAAACTTAGGTTTATTCAAAAACTTTGTTTTGTACATTTTCCTATGGGGTTGAGTAATTACTAGTTATTCACCATACATGACATTTGTTTTCACATTGACATTATCACATAGTTTGAGAAGATACTTTCTACTTGCTATGCATTACCTTTGGTTATACATGATCCATTTCACACATGACATTGAACATGGTTTACACATAAACATTTTGACATTGAACAAGATATTTTGGTTGGTTATTGATAAGTGACTTATGTAATGGGGCTATGTGTTATATGATAAAAGCATGGTGGATACGCCGCTGGTACTTCCTATATATAAGTGCTTTTATTATATTATACATTGTAGCGTTATCTAAACCACTCGACAAAGACATGAAATATTTTATACAAAGACACGACATTGTTTTACAAATTACATATTTTATACAAATTCACTTTTACTTGATTATTCATTTAACCATGCATTATGCTTTTATCATCATTTGATTTTCACATCGATTTTCACATGATTTTATAAAGGAAAACATTTTACAAGGTTCATGACTACATTTTTGTTAAACCCTTCTTTTAACTACAAGTCATGAATCCTGCATAAACAAAACCTATGCATCTCATTGGCATTTTTATGCTGACGTACCCCGACCACGTAAAACAACTAATCATGGCGGAAACGTCGGGGAGTGTTGTAACAGAATTATTGTTTCACAACCATGGATACAAAAGTTTCGTTTTATTGAATTATTAGTTAAATTACATTGTCTTTTAAACCAAACAAACAAGTTACATATCGTCTATCATTGTTTTTAGGTCACTAAGGCCACGTCCAGATCCTATGTGAACATGCTTCCTAGCAATCAACATCATGCAACACCACCTGAAACATATGTAAAAACAAAGTCAGCAAAGAAATGCTGGTGAGCACATAGGTTTTAGGAGAGTATCGGATTCATGGCTCGTTTATATGTTGCAGTACCTTATCAGACTACAAGAGTCAAAAGTACAAACCTCGTTTTGAAAAAAAATGTATTGCAACATAATTAACCAATCTCAAATCAAATTGGTTATAGTTTATAAAATCTCGTAGCCATGATTCTTAACCCCATAAACATTTGTTTTAGTAAACCAACTCGTAAATCGTCTCGTAAAAACTCGTTAATAAAACTCGTATGGTTTATATCATTTTGAAAACCTCGTTGTGTGATATCGTTTCAAAATCGTTTCCCCAGTGAACTAAATAATGACACGAAATGTAATATGATAAAAGCACTTATATATAAGATGTACCAGCGGCGTATCTACCATGCTTTTATCATGCTACACTCATCCCATTATCTAATCACTACCCAAAACCAATCGTTTATCCAATTCATTTATCTCGTTTAAGTCGTATCAAATCGTTTAACTCGTCCCAAAATTGTATTCGTTTTAATTGTGAAACTACTTATGGTCGTCTCGCTAATAACATTCAAACCTTCGTGACTAGACTATCTCGCTTCTCGTATTAACAAACCACCAAAGGGTAAGTTAACAATCATATTCGGTCGTTACCTACATAACCCCCACACATAACCATGGGTGTAGTCTGATAACGGGATTTGTCAGATCCTATGGTACCATAACCTAATACTGGTCGGCTTGATCAATGTTAATGAATGTCATTCGTTATGTAACTACAACCAACAAGTTTGTTCACTTTATCGAAATCGTTATTAGTTTAATATAAACCATCTTAATCGTTTTTGAAACCATCGTTTAAACCTCGAAATCGTTTAATACATATGAATCACCCCAAAACAATCGAAAACAGTAAAATAGGGGAACTATGTACTCACATCGAAGTGCAAAGTATCCTCAGTCTAAGAACTCAACAAGCTCAATCAAACCAAGGAAACTCAAGCAGCACCTAATAATCGAATCACTAGTAAATAAATCGACACCTAAATTGAAAGATCGGATAGAATGAGGTCTTGTAAACCAAATGAGTATTGGAACTCATGTGATATGGTTTAACAAAGCCTACATTCCAAATCGGAACCTAACCTAAGTGCTTTCGACCCGTAAAGACCCGTTTAGGTAGCTTACGCTACTTTAACGCGTCGTTCGCGCAAAAGCGCGTTCGAGACATCTAACTAGTCCTAGAACAAGTATTATATGCCTAAACATGCTTAATTATGTTGCATAATCAGTTAAGTGACAAAATTTTAAGTTACATATGCTTAAAATCTAATTATGCATGAAAAGGGCATTTTGGACATTTACCTAAGGCATATAAACTACCTATCATACAATTACTTAAACTAGGTGACCATAAGGTATAACCTCGGAAAGTTATTCCCTATGCAACTATGGTCACTAAACATGCTTGGTCGAATCCTAATGATCGACCAAACGGGTCGAGTTCGAAAGTCTAAGCGGTGGTTTAGACCGCTTGACTTACGACTCTAAATAAACACTAAACTAAAAGTGATGAGCTAAGCATGTTAAAACATGCTTAACTAAGTTAGAAAACAGGTTTTGATATCAAAACAAAGTGTTTTGATACCAAGAGTAGTTTGGTTGTAAAATACGCTTAAATGTGCATTTTGACCGAAACTACGACTCGTCACTACGCCTAGTCAACGTGGTAATCAGTAGGCATAGTCACTAAGGACTATAACCATCGTGATTACGCTCACGTTGCGAAGTTCAAACGAACTTCGTGTTGACCAACTCGTGGTCAAAGCAGAAAGTCAAACAATGTTTGACTTTCACGCTCGAAAAGCGATAAAAGAACGAAAGAAGCTTACAAAGGGTCCTTGCTAGGGAGAACTTGATCTTAAAATCTCAGGTATGAAGTATTGTAACTTCAACTTAGAGTAATCAGATCAAGGGTGAAGAAAAATGAATGAATGGCATGGCTATATATAGTTTTCACAAAACCGTTAAGATCATTCCTTGCTAAATAGGGAAAGATCTAGGCCATACAATTGTTAGGGAAGGATTGGAGGACTTGTTCATCACACAAACCAGCCAATAGCATCCAAATCAGGGGTTGAAAACCATTAGAGAAAGTGGTAAAGACCAGATTAAATGTTTCTGCATTTCTGCTGATCCGGTGTTAGCTTACGGACAGTAAGCTCATCGCCATACAGTCCGTAAGGATCTTGCAGACCAGCAACTTTCAGAAATTGACAGTTTAGTCCCTGCACTTGAGAAACTTGATTTTCGATACAATTTTGACGTGTTTAAGCCCCGTTAACCACATTTCAAAGCTCTAAAATGAAGTTAAAGTATAGGGAACTTAAAATGTGCTCAAAAATATCTCGGATGTCGGTTCGTTTGGTCGTACGGTTGCGTTGTTCGGTTAATTACGACGGAAATCGTAACGAACACAAAAACGATCCAAATTAAGCGACGAATGGAATTTTATCATGCCAATCATTAAAATAAAATATTTTAATGATTACATAAATTTTTGGATGTTCGGATATATTCAGAACGTAAGATATGCGCGAAAATGCAAACTTATGCACTTTTTTACGCTTTTAGTCCCTATTGATCAATAAAGTTTATTTTAGCATACCGAACCCCTCAAAGCCTATTTCTAAGCTATATAAAGGATATTTAGGGTATGTTTAACTTATGATCAAGTTCTAGAATGTTCGTTACCATACAAATAGGTATAGTTTCGCAGTTTGACACAAATAGTCCCCGCGATCGAACAAACTTGATTTTGACACACCAAACCATCCAAAACTTATTTCTAAGTTATGTGAAGGTTATTTAAGGTATGTTAAGCCTATTTCACTATTCCGAAGTGTTTGTCGCATTAAACTAACTGCGTTTGCGCACCAGTTTGCGTATAACCTTCCAGAAAGCGATTTAAAGCTTGAAATCGAAATCGAATCAAATCGTAAAATCACCAAACATAAATACACACATAATAACACCAAAACACATTGTTTTATTAATAATTAACATTGTTTTACATTGTACATCAATTACAGAGCACAATTGTCATAATCTCCCCTACTTTAGGAGATTTCGTCCCGAAATTTTAACTAGAGGAAACTTGTGAGAACAATTGCGTATATTTTGCCTTCATTTTGTCCTCACGTTCCAAAGTAAACTCTGGACCATGTTTGGACTCCCTGCGAACCTTAACCAATCGAATCCGTTTATTCTTCAACTGTTTGACTGCAGGGTCCACTATCTCCACCGGTTTCTCGACAAAGTGCATCGTTTCATCAACTTGAATTTTGTCGAGTGGAATGTGAAGATTAGTATCAACTAAACACTTTCGAAAATTGGACATGTGAAAAGTCGGATGAATATTTTCGAGCTCTGGAGGTAGCTCTAGTCAATAGGTAACCTTCCCACTTCTTTCCACAATCTTAAATGGTCCAACATATTAAGGTGCAAGTTTTCCTTTCTTTCCAAATCTCACCACTCCCTTCCAAGGTGACACCTTGAGTAGGACATGGTCTCCGACTTGAAATTCTAAGGGCTTGCGTCGCATATCCGCATAACTCTTTTGACGGCTTCTAGCTGTCACAAGATTATCATGAATTTTCTTGATTTTGTCTATTGTTTCCAGAATGAGCTCAGGTCCAGTAAGCTGAGCTTCACTGATCTCATTCCAACAGACAGGTGAACGACATTTTCGATTGTAAAGAGCTTCGAACGGTGCCATATTAATGCTAGCATGATAACTATTTATGTAAGAGAACTCGATCAATGGAAGATGAGAATCCCAATTACCACCAAAATCTATCACGCATGCTCTAAGCATATCCTCCAAAGTTTGAATCGTCCTCTCAGATTGTCCATCTGTTTGGGGATGATAAGCTGTGCTTAGATTTAGTTGGGTTCCCATAGCAGATTGCATGGTCTTCCAGAAATAAGATGAAAAACGAGCATCACGATCAGAAATGATATCCAAAGGAACACCATGTCGAGATACAATCTCATCAACATAAATATTTGCAAGTTTATCAGCAGATAGATCCTCGCGAATCGGAATAAAATGAGCTGACTTCGTTAATCGATCGATAACAACCCAAATTGCATCGTGACCTTTAGATGTACACGGTAATTTAGTGATGAGATCCATCGCAATGTTCTCCCACTTCCAAACCGGTATCTCTGGTTGTACAAGCAAACCAGAAGGTCGTTGATGTTCAGCCTTGACTTTGAGACAAGTTAGGCATTTCGATACATACAAAGCAATATCCTTCTTCATACCAGGCCACCAATACTGAATACGAAGATCCTTGTACATTTTATCAGCACCAGGATGGATAGAATATCGAGACTTATGAGATTCGTCCATTACCAAGGTGTGAAGATTGTCTTGTTTCGGAATCCACAAACGATCCTTGAAATAGAGTAAACCATCGTCCTTTGCTTCGAGTTTAAGCTCAAGTTGACATTGTATTTCCTTACTTATCAAATTTTGTGAAACACAAAATTGTTGAGCTTGAAGAACACGAGTTTGAATATCAGATAGAGTTAGAACATAATGAAGCTTGACTCGCTCCTTTCGACTAAGCGCATCGGCTACGACATTCGCCTTACCAGGATGGTAACGAATCTCGCAATCGTAATCGTTTAGGAGTTCAACCCAACGTCGTTGCCTCATATTCAGCTCCTTCTGATTAAGAATATGCTGGAGACTTTTGTGGTCTATGAAAACCACACACTTCGTTCCGTAAAGGTAGTGTCTCCAGATTTGGAGAGCAAAAACTACAGCTCCTAAGTCAAGATCATGAGTGGTGTAGTTCTTCTCGTGAACTTTCAACTGTCTTGACGCATGTGCAATGACTTAACCTCGTTGCATAAGAACGCAACCAAGGCCTAAGTTGGACGCATTGCAGTAGACAACGAAATCATTGTTCCCATCGGGCAAAGACAGAACAGGAGCATCACAAATCTTCTGTTTCAGCGTTTGGAACGCTTCTTCTTGCTTGGGTCCCCACTCAAAAGGCTTATTCTTCTGAGTCAAAGCAATGAGTGGAACCGCGATCTTCGAGAAATTCGAAATGAAACGATGATAATATCCAGCAAGACCAAGAAAAGATCGAATCTCTGTAGGTGTCGTTGATGTATTCCAATCCTTAATAGCTGCTATTTTGCAAGGATCCACATGAATACCCTGCTCGTTGACTATATGTCCCAAAAATTGAACTTCTTTAAGCCAAAATTCACACTTGGAGAATTTAGCAAAAAGTTGTTCCTTCTTCAGGAGTTCCAATGTCAAACGAAGGTGTTGCTCATGATCGGCTCGAGACTTTGAATAAATGAGAATATCATCGATGAACACAATGATGAACTTGTCTAAATAAGGTTTACAGACCCTATTCATTAAGTCCATGAAGATGGCTGGAGCATTCGCCAGACCAAAAGGCATGACTGTGAACTCGTAATGCCCATATCTTGTGCGGAAAGCAGTTTTGGGAATATCTTCTTCGAGAACACGAAGTTGATGATACCCAGAACGCAGATCGATCTTGGAAAAACAGGTAGCACCTTGCAACTGATCAAAGAGATCATCGATTCGAGGTAGGGGATATCGATTCTTGATGGTAAGCTTATTAAGCTCACGATAATCGATACACATTCGAAAAGATCCATCTTTCTTTTTCACAAAGAGGACGGGAGCTCCCCAAGGTGAATAACTTGGACGGATGAATCCTTTATCGGATAACTCTTGAAGCTGTTTCGATAACTCTTGCATCTCTGACGGTGCAAGACGATAAGGTGCTTTCGCAATCGGGTTGGCATTGGGTACAAGGTCAATATGAAACTCGACTTGACGAACTGGAGGCAGACCAGGCAGTTCATCAGGAAACACCTCTGGATAATCCCGAAGAATCGGAATATCCTGAATACTCTTGTCCTCGCCTTTCTCCTCGGTGACATGTGCTAGAAAAGAAACATATCCTTTTCGTAAATAGCTTCGGGCTTTCGTACACGACATGAGTTTCAAACCAACAGATGGTTTCTCGCCACGAACCTCTAGGACATCGCCAGACGAAAGAGGAATACAAACAATTTTGTCAAAACAAACCACCTCAGCATGGTGTTTGGTTAACCAATCCATACCCACGATAATGTCGAAACTCCTAAGTTGTATCGGTGTGAGGTCGATAGGAAAAAGATGGTTATCGAGGTTCAACTGACAATCATGAAGAACAGAATCGAGTACAAGAGGTTTACCAGTCACAACTTCGACAGATAAGGGTTTCCTCAGTTTAGTTCTAGGTATCGCAAGTAAAGGCTCAAAAGATAACGAAACAAAACTCCTATCGGCACCAGAATCGAAAAGAACAGATGCAAGTTGATTGTTAACAAGGAACGTACCGTTAACAACCTCGTTGTCCGCCCTCGCCTCATTTGCGTTCAGATTGAATGCTCGTCCACGAGCGGGATTCACATTCACGATCGCGTTCAGATTCACATTTGCATTTACCAACCTCGGGAAGTTGTTGTGGAAGTGACCCAACTCTCCACAATTGAAACATGAACCAGGTGGGAATCTTGCAGCATTCCCTTGAGCTTGTGCTGGAACCTAAGCAACTTGATTCTGGCCCATACGACAAATGTTGGCCAGATGCCCAAGTCTACCACACGTAGCACACTGTTTACAGGCCTGTTGGGCAACATGGTGACCGTTGCATCGAGCACAGTGAGGTGCAGTACCAGCATATTGCTTCTTCACAGGGGGTAGGGCTGGTGGGTTCTGAGGGTTCTGGTTAGTGACAGCAAAGTTCTGGGAAGCCTTGCGCTTCCTCGACTTTTTAGAAGCCTCACCCTGCTTCTTACCCTTACCCTTGTCTTGTTCAGAATCAGCTGACTTTTTCTTATCACCCTTACGGGTCAATTTCCCTTTTCTGACCTGAGACTCAGTCAGTGTAGCAGCCAACTCAATCGCTTGACGGACAGTGGTAGGGTTACTGCCAGTCACAATATCTTGCACAGAATCAGGTAATCCATCGATATACCTCTCTATCGTCTTTTCCAACGGGGTAACCATCGTAGGACACAACAAACTGAGCTCCTCATATTGATCCATATAAGCACGGTGTTCTCCCCCGTCTTGTTTCAAATCATCAAATTCTCGTTCCAAGGCTCGAATTTCGTGATGGGGGCAGAACTCTCTCATCATGAGAGCTCGAAGCTCTTCCCAAGTTTGTGCCATCACCACATTGGCACCCCTATCGCGCATAACACCGTTCCACCATGTAAGAGCACGCTTCTCGAACACACTTGATGCAAATTCAACCTTACGCTCATTCGGACATTGCACATGTCTGAATGTGCTCTCGATACTTTCGAACCACTGCAGGAGCGCTGTTGCTCCTTGCGACCCAGAAAACTTCAATGGCTTAGCAGAATTAAAATTCTTGAAACTACATTGTGCATTATTGTTGTTATTATTGTTGTATAACTCATGGATCTGGGTTACTACGCCTGGAAGCACTGCAGCCATTTGTTGAGCAACAAGGGTTGTGATTTCTTTAGCAGTAAAAGGCTGTGCATCACGTCGAGGAGGCATTGTCTAAAGAGAACAAGGAAACATGAGAAACGAGTGAGGTCGACAATTGAGAAAAACAAAAGAGGTATTGAAAACATTGACAAAACACAAGGAAGGCAATCATTTGTTCGTTACCTCGAACAAATAAACGACACGCAGTGACTAATCAAAGTAAATGGGTCAATATAATGTATCACCGAAGACATGCTCGCCTATAAGTGAACACTCACCCCAAGAGTTCCCAGGTAAGAGTGACTGGTCCGATACTGCGGATTTGTACGAACACTCTAGCCTTAGACAGAAAACTCAGGGTACAGGCATTCACTCTTCCAGTTTGCACGTGTTCACATTTTAAGACCCAAACTTTGACGAGATTTTGAAAACTGAGAGGGTTCAAAACCTTATAATCAATCATCCAGGGATAGATGATTAATTTTCGAAGCGGATTTGTTATTGTGTTCTCATTGTGGTTATCACCTAAGGATAGGTGACGGTATTGTTTTAAAATCTAAACGCAAGTCTTCTTGCGTTAGGGTCCTAGAAAGTTATAGTCTAGGTCAAAGCATTACTAATAACCTAATTCCCTATAACCATTGGCTCTGATACCAACTCTTCTGTCACACCCCGACCACGTAAAAAAACAAATCGTGGCGGAAACGTCGGGGAGTGTTGTAACAGAATTATTATTTCACAACCATGGATACAAAAGTTTCGTTTTATTGAATTATTAGTTAGATTACATTGTCTTTTAAACCAAACAAACAAGTTACATATCATCTATCATTGTTTTTAGGTCACTAAGGCCACGTCCAGATCCTAAGTGAACACGCTTCCTAGCAATCAACATCACGCAACACCACGTGAAACATATGTAAAAACAAAGCCAACAAAGAAATGCTGGCGAGCACATAGGTTTTAGGAGAGTATCGGATTCATGGCTCATTTATATGTTGCAGTACCTTATTAGACTACAAGAGTCAAACGTACAAACCTCGTTTTGAAAAAAAAAATGTATTGCAACATAAATAACTATTGGTGCATATTTGTGACAACAGCTTAGATTTGGTCTTTGGATATCTTTTAATTAGTTAAACGATAAACAGTTAGCAGGTTTAGCTTTGTATTAGTGAGATAATAGAGTTTGGGCTAAACAAAACCCAGTTGGGTCATAGGGGGACGAAATGGGCTTGCCCATGTAGGAAACCTTAGCCCAAGTTGCAAACCTTGTGTTATATAAACAAGGTTATGCATTAGGGTTTAGGTTAATCACCCAAAACAGTTTTTGAGAGAGTATTTTCGTGAGAGCTTACAGCCTGGACGAAATTGTGTGTGTTAGGGTTTTATTTGATTGTAATTCGTGAGATTGATAATCAATAGAAACCCAGTTTGATTGTGAGTTGCTAATTTATGTTTCTACTCATTCTGTGATATTTTGATAAAGAGGATTCCGCACTCTTGATTGGATTGACAATTATGTTAAGATCCATACGTCAAGGGGACCTACAATTGGTATCAGAGCATTAGGCTCTTGAAGGCTCGATTCAGAATTGTGCTTGGAAGAAACAGGGAGTTTTTTTGAAATTTTTTGAAATATGACAATTAGGGTTTCGAAATTTTTGGCTGGTTTGATAAAAATTTTCGAAATTGTTTGGCTGATTTTGATCTTCTGCATTGATTGTTTGCTATTTTGCAGGTTTTAGGGTTTCCAGGGCAGTTTTTGGTTGATTGTTTTGAAGAATTTTGGCTGAAAGACTTGAAGATTCAAAGACTGTTCTTCGTGGTTTTCCATAAGTTCTTCATATTTTTTCAAAAATTTTGAGCTGATTAGGTTGTCTGATTTTGCAGGAAAGTGTTAGGAGAATCAGAAAAATCTTCAGAATTTTGATCAGATTGAGTTTCCAATTTTACTGGACCAGCGAATTTGACTATTGGCGAATTTACCAAATTCGCAGACTGATCAGCGAAATTGTTTGACCCGGTGAAATTAAATCCAAAGGCGACTTTGGTAACCGTATAATTTTCCACAGCGAAATTATCACGGTTTCAGCGACTTTACAAGTCGTCGTTATAGCGAACTGGTTACCCGGCGAAATTAATCTGACCAAAATTAACAGACGGTTTTAATAATCAGCGAATTTGACCTGCGAACATGACTTTTCAGTGAACTAGACCTGCGAACTAGACTAGCGAAAATAACCTTGATCTGCCCAGCGAATTTAACAGCATAGTTAGAGGGGTGGAATATTTTCTGGCTAGCGTAAGAAAAAATTCACGTTTTGGTGAATAGAAAGTGATCCATAGCTCGTTTGACAAAACCGTCTGCACCATTAAATTCCTTGCATTTTTAGAAAAAAAGTCTGGAAAATCCCGAATTCGGTTTTCGACATTAGATATCATTGGACTCGTCTTTTCGAGACGATTCTAACGGTGTAATTTTGTAACCACTGTTTTCGGAGATATTTTGTACGGTTTTATCAGTCTGTTACGTTAAAATGTCGAACATGTCAAGTTTGAATGAGCTTTTGAAAATGGAGCATGAGGTTGGCACTACTAACAAACCGCCTAAGATGATGAAGGTGGAAAATTACTTGACATGGAAGGATCGTTTTCAATCCTTCATTGAATATCAGGACACACGCATGTGGATATGTATTGAAGATGGGTACACAAACCCAACACACGACTTTGAGGGCAGACCACGTAGAACTGCCTATGTGAACATGGAAGAGGCTGATAAAAAGATGTATGAGGCTGAAAAGAGAGCCTTGGCTGCAATCAAAATGTCCTTACCTGATAGCATCAAGCATACCTTCAAGAAGTACACAAATTCAAAGGATATGTGGGATGCATTAGAAAAGTGATATGCGGGAAATGCAGATGTCAAGAAAAACAAAGTTGATCTACTGAAGAAGCAGTTTGCTATTTTCAAGTACATGAAACATGAGTCACTTGAGGACATCATCACTCGTTACTACCATCTGATGTCGGAAATGGAAAATTATGAGATAGAGTGCTACACTGACGTAGAAAAGAATGACAAGCTGCTCGATGCCTTACCTACTAAATGGGATATCTACACTCTCATGATCAAGGGAGAAGCAGATTATGAGTCAAAAGAGCTTGAAGAAGTGGTAGGAAAGCTGAGAGCTTATGAGCTCAGTATGAAGAAGAAAGACACTGGATATGATCAGGTTCAAGATCCAGGGATTTACAATGGGCTTACATCTTCTTCATCTCACAACGCTTCTAGCGACTCTGCTACTACGTTTCTATCGTGTGAGAATGAGCAGGTCACAGTGAATGAGGATGGTGATGTGTGTTTTGTAGCTGCTTCAGGAGGATTAACAGGAGCCAAGAGAACATCAGCTTCTAAGCAGAGTAGTGGTGTTAAGTCGATGCCTATGATTGTTAAGTCTGCAGAAGAGCATCTTGCTCTACTTGCTTCATTTGTTGCTTCATATGAAAACTACATTCAGGGGAAGATATCTGATCCTGCCACTTTAGACGAAGATTATAATCAGATTGACCCTGATGATCTTGAAGATATGGATTTACATGCCATGATTACTAGACGAGTGAAGAGATTTATGAACCGAACAGGAAGGAAGTTTATAGGAAAGACTGTTGGTTTCGATAAGACCAAAGTGAGATGCTTCAACTGTCAAAGTTATGGGCATTTCGCTAGGGAATGTCAAAAACAAAAGCAGGAGACTTCGAGTCAGAGTTCAAACAACAGGAATGCATCAAACAATTCTAGCTCAAAGGCTTTGATCTCTACAGCACGAGAAGGCTCATATGATTGAAGTATTCATCTAGAAGATAACGAGAATGCCACTCAGGCATTCATGGCAGAGATCGTGCCAGTTGAGGATGATGAAGCTACTGTAGGAGATGCTCAAGCAAAAGTGGATGCTGAGGTGAAGATGGAGAGTAAAGTTGAAGTAGATAAGGCTGATCAGACAACATATGCAGAAGAGGAAAAGCAAAAGTCTGACCATGAAAGCGAAGCTGAAGAAAAGGATGCTGAATATAAAAGAATGGAAGCTCAGCTTGCGGCTCTAATGGCCAACCTTGACAAACAAAGAAGAGAGGTAAAGTCTAATTCTGTGTGTTTAAAATGTCATGAACTACAGGGTGAGGTAGACAGGTTGTTAACACAAAACCAAAGTCTGGTGGGCGAGATGTCTAACATTAAAGAATCAAACTTTTTTGCTAAAAGAAACGAATCTTTATACTTGAAGAAAATAAAAGGTTATGAAAGTAAAATTGAAGCATTAACCTACAAATTAAAAGAAAAACTTCAAGTCATAGACTTAGCTCATGAAATGATGGCTGAGAAAACAAAAGAGATTTCTGATAAATGCAAAGAGTTGTCAGATGCACAACTCAAAATTGTTGAATTTGAAAACAAATTAGGTCAATTCAGGGACTCTACTTTTGTTATGAAACACATGATAGGTGGCTTGAAGAAAAGTAATGACAAAACCAGTGTGGGATTTCATGGTTTCAATGAAGTTCCACCTCCTGTTAGTCATGACTATTCTTTCTTGCCTGATGAAGATGAGCTCATGGACTTTGTGTCAACATCACCAAGTAGTTCCACACCAAGTCAAGGAAATGTGTCTGAGAGTGATGATGCTAAGAAGGATAATAACAGCAAACCTGTTTTGAAAAAGAAAACATCACATCCTAAGAATCAGAATCCAACCTTTGTTAAAAAAATTAATTTTGTTCAAGGAAGTGACATGAAAAATGAAACTGCTGTTATTGAAAACGAATCGAATGTAGAGTTTGCTAAAAATAAGAACATTGAAAAAGCTTAAATTAAGCAAACTGAAGAAAATCCTTCCAAGGCATCATCATCAAAACCTGAATCTAGTTCAAAGGCTTCAGATAAGAAGTCTTCGAAAAAGAGATCGTGCTTCAAGTGTCACACAAAGGGACATGTAGCTAGCTGCTGTCCTAATAAAAAGAATGAAGCACAAGTGAGTGAGAAAAAGAGAGAGAAATCACCTGAGAAGAAAGGTGATAATGAGGAGAAAGTTGCAACTTCTCCAAAGAAATCTGCTCCCAAGCAACCAGAGGGTGTTGCTGTTGGTGTAGATAAGGCTGAAAAGGGAACTCCAAAAGTTCCTCGTTTTCAAAGAAATCAACCAAGATTTCAGCCTAAATCTCCACTAGGAAGATATGAGAGACCTAGAAGCAGTTCACCAAGAATGAACAATCATAATACAAATAATTTCAGGACTCAAGGTCAATATCAAAATCGATACCAAAATGATGGTGGTTGAACTTTTTATAACAATGGCTTTAGAAATTACAACAATAATGCTTCTTGGAATCAAAATTCAAGGTACCAAAATCAAAATTTCCAAAGGTCAAATAGTCCAAACACATATAGGAACCCTCAGGACCATAGACCTAGTGGAAATCAAAATCAAATTCCATCAACAGGTCTGAGATCCAAGACTCCAGTTAGAAGTAATAGATATTGGATGGATGTTCAAGTGGTTGGTGAATTTGGATGACCCAAGACCATTAAGGCTTGGGTCCTCCAATCTAACTAATTTCTTGGTTGGTGTGTGCAGGAGCTGCTAAGGAGGATTATCAACTTATGGTATGTTGATAGTGGCTGCTCCAGGCACATGACGGGGGATGCGAGATTGTTGACTGAATTTGAAGATTATGATGGTGGACATGTAAATTTTGTGGGTGCTAAGGGTGGTAGAATTACAGGACGAGGAAAAGTGACCAATGGGAAGATCACATTGGACAAAGTGAACTATGTGGAGCAGCTTAAACACAATCTGATGAGCGTGTCACAAGTCTGCGACAAGGGTCACTCGGTCCATTTTACCAAGAATGTAGCATTAGTGTTGAAATCAGGTTTGGTGATTCCGGACGATTGGATAGTGATGAGAGCGCCAAGGAGAAATGACACTTATGTCATGGACATGGGTGTTAAGGATCCAACTGCTGTTGTGGTGTTTACTATCAAAAGCATCTGAAGCTGAATCGATGTTGTGGCACAGACGCATGGCCCATATTCACTATCGAAAAATGAATTACCTTGTTAAAAATGAGCTAGTGAAAGGGGTTCCAATGTAGAGGTTTCACGTGGAAGATAAATGTCTTCCATGTCAAAAGGGAAAACAACATAATAAACCTCACAAATCTAAAACAGTAAATTCCATAGATGCCCCTTATGAATTACTTCACATGGATTTATTCGGTCCGGTGAACGTGAGGAGCATAGGTGGAAAGTACTATTGTCTTGTTGTTACTGATGATTACTCACGATATTTATGGGTTTTCTTTTTAGGTACAAAAGATGAGACGGCGGAGATGCTGATAGATCTTTTTACGAAATTGGAAAACGTCCATGATGCAAGGATCAAGAGGATAAGGAGTGATAATGGAACGGAGTTCAAGAATCGAATTCTGGATCTCTACTGTCTTCGAAAGGGAATTGAACATCAATATTTTGCTCCTTATACACCTCAACAAAATGGAGTTGCTAAGAGGAAAAACAGGACGTTGATTGAAGCCGCTAGGACGATGCTTTCAGATTCAAAGCTACCAGTTCTTTTCTGGGGAGAAGCTGTGAATACAGCTTGCTACGTCCTAAACAAAGTTTTGACTGTTAAACGTTTTAATAAAACTTGTCATGAATTGATGTTTAACAAGAAACCAAACTTAGAAGGCTTTGAACCATTTGGATTACCCTGCACCATTGTGTGAAATAAAGATAAACAAAAATTCGGTGAGGTGGCTGACGATGGCTACTTTCTAGGTTACGTGCCTGGCACACCGAATAAAAGGGTTTTTAATCTAAAAACTGGTAAAATTGAGATTGTTTACAATGTTGAAATTACTACATACAAACCTCAACAATCAACGAGTGGTCCAGCTATATTATATTATTATGATGGTGTTTTTAAATCATTTAATATTCCTGATTTTCCAAATGCAGATGAATCTCATTTGATTCAAACAGTGATAAATGAAGATGATGAAGGCGAGTTCATGCCTAGATCGAACGTTGATATGACAGATGCTCCAGAAACTTCCCAAGGTGCTGCTGATCCTGATTCAAGTGATAGTGACTCTGAACCCATTCAGGGGGAGGATTTCATTAATCCATTTGCGGATCAGAACATTCAAGGGGAGGTTGGATCAAACCTGGGTGACAATCTAGAAGTCGATGCTGTTGCTACTACACGAGCAAATAGAGATCATCCAGTTGACATGATACTTGGAGATCCTACTGCAGGTGTTCAGACGTGAAGAAGCATAGCAACGAATTCTAGTTTATTTGTTTCGATTGAGAAGACTGGGATTGTGAACGAGTGCTTGTATAGTTGCTTTATTTCCCAAGAGGAGCCTAAAAACATACACATGGCTCATAAAGACAATTCATGGGTTGAAGCTATGCAAGAGGATTTGGCCCAGTTTGCAAAGTTGAAGGTTTGGGAGTTAGTTGACCTTCCTAAAGGTGAAAGAGAGATTGGTACTAAATGGGTATTTAGGTGCAAGAAGGATGAAAGAGTAATTGTAACGCGAAACAAGGCTCGATTGGTGGTGAAAGGTTTCAATCAGCAAGAAGGGATTGATTATAATGAAGTGTTTGCACCAGTGGCAAGGTTGGAGGCAATTCGTTTGTTCCTAGCCTTCGCAACATTTAAGGGCTTCAAAGTTTACCAACTAGACGCGAAGAGTGCTTTTCTTTACGGGAAAGTCCAAGAAGTGGTGTATGTCTCACAACCAGATGGGTTCGTTGATCCAGATTATCCAGATCGGGTGTACAAACTTGATAAGGCTTTGTATGGATTCAATCAAACTCCCAGGGCGTGGTACGAGACACTATCTACACATCTGATCAAGAATGGTTTTGAAAGAGGTCAGATTGACAGTACACTGTTCATCAAGAGGAAGAAGGAAGATTTTCTGCTGGTACAGGTGTACGTGGATGACATCATCTTTGGGTCATCTGATGAAAACATGTGTAAAGAGTTCGAGAAGGTGATGCAGAGCAAGTTCGAAATGAGCGCTATGGGTGAGCTGTCTTACTTTCTGGGATTACAAGTTGAACAGAAGGAGGATGGGATGTTTATTCATCAAACAAAGTATGTGTATGACATTTTGATTCGATTCAAAATGAATGATTTCTCTACTTTCAACACACCCATTTGCGAAAATCACAATCTTGGCCCAGATCATGAAAGTACTGAAGATGTTGATCCAACACAATACAGGGCAATGATTGGTTCTCTAATGTACTTGACTGGTTCAAGACCCGACATCATGTTTGCCGTATTAATCCCGTGAAACATAGTCGCACAAAACATATTGACATTCGTCATCATTTTATACGGGATTGTGCTGAAAAGAGACTAATTGAATTACATCGAGTCGACACACTAGATAACCTGGTAGATCTTTATACTAAAGCTTTTGACAGGGCTCGCTTTGAACATTTAGTCGAACTCAACGGGATGAGGAATCCTGAATAACTGGTTTTTCATAAGAATTTTGTAAATAGTTTACTGCTTTCTTAAAAATTCAAAAATACAAAAACATTAAAAAATCAAAAACATAAAAAAATAGAAAATAAAAAATGAGTTATCACTGTGTGAAAAGGAAGAAATGATAGTACATCAGCAAGTTAGACTGTCACTCTAAAAATGAATTAAATTGCTTAAGTGTGATAGCAGCTTCATCATACGATGTACCAGTAGGCAAAAGCATGAAATAATCAACTTACCAATGTGATATAAACCTAAATGAACTGTGTATGACTGGGGAACACATCAGTGGTGTATGGTTTAATGACCTTAAATCTTGCGTTGATAGATTGCCAAAATCTGAGGTTTTGGGTCTTTATACTGTTATTTCATCTGGGGATATCAGGTTTGTCCTTCTGCTGCATCCAGATACATGCTGACCTAGGCACAACCAGGATATCTTAAAAGAGCTAAAAAATGTCAAAACCCATAAATGAAGAAGCTCTCATAGAGAGTCATTCAAATGTGCAAAAAGCATAAATCGTACCAAAAAATAGTATTTGTCTTAGCCCTCGTTAGATATTTTGGTCTCTTTGCTGTACGGAAGTACTGACCTGATCACCAATTATCTATACGCTGAAAAATAAAACGGATGAATTCAGTATACTCACCTACTACGATGAATCTTTGTGCATACCTTGATCACGGGGGTATATCCTAAAGTGGGACACACTAGTATATCAGTATTAAAATTACCTTAACGTATCATACGGTACTGGTACTTGAAATGTTCATGCATTTTGTTTAAGTGGACAAACATACTTATAACACCTCGAAAATTCACGTCTCATAATGAGTTGACACGTGTCATATGATTGAACGTGTGAAAGAATGTTATTGAAGGACTTAAGTTGACGATCATGAAAAGTATATGAAAATACGAGTTCTAAATGTCAACAGTGAATAAATATATTGTACATTAACCCTACATGATGCTCATACCTTCAAACGAATAAATCATGGATCATGCGAAGCTAAAAGTGAGAGATTACAAACTACAGGGTTAAATGTGTCAACATGTTTAAAGATATACCTCTGAGTGACCTTTTGACAAACCCGAAGCATGTAACTGTTAATTATGCTTACTAGAATGCGCGATATAAATTTCATAAAGTTTCGTTATCGTATGAGAAAGTTATGATCAAATTCGTGTGCGAGGGGTTAAAGCGTTAACATTGAAAGTTATGACCTTTCGGGTTAACCGGAAGTGTCCAAGGACTTGGCAAAGTGGGTATAAGTCCTAAAGCCCTTGTAGATAAATAATAAGGGGTCAAATTGCAAAATATAAGCTTGGTTGACCTTTCGAAGAGCCAAGGGGCAAGATGTGGAAAACAGAAAATGGAAAATCTGTTTACAGGGGTCAGGCGGGCAGCGTAAAGGTTAATGAAACCTTACGCGGGCCGTGTAAAGGTTAATGAAACCTTACGCGGGCCGCGTCAGGACGTCAGATGCAGAAACATTGAACAGCAGCCAAATTTCGCACATAAACCGATTTTCCACATCTTTCTTGACCCCTAAAACACCCCTAGACACTTAGGGACACTTGTTGGTGATTTGTGGTCAATGGTAGACTTGTGTGTCAACAAGTTATGGTGATTTGATCACTATATAAAGCCATGAAGTTGCAACATTGTTCTTCACACCTTCATTTGCACTTCTGATCATTCTTGGAGCTCCCAAGCAGGCTCAAGTCTTCAGATTTCGTGAATAGGGCCTTGGTAAGTTTGCTAAACCTTTCTAAATTAAGTTTTAGCTTAGTTATAGCTTAAAAGTCAAACCGTCGTAATTAACGGTTGACTTTAAGATTAATCACTAATGGCCCAGTGATTAGCCGAATCAAGATTAGTTATAAGTTGGTAATTATGTGGGTAATAAACCCTCAAAAGGGTTCCCCCTGATTCCCACTCTAACTAGGTCAAATGTTGGGTCAAACTTGTATTTAAAAAGTCAACAGGATACTTAGTTTACAATTTATGCATAATTAGCAATGTAGAACATATACAACCTGTTGGATCATTGTTATAACTTAGTAATTAGTGTAAGAACATGTCAAAACATGTTCAACCCGACAATTTCCTATTTAGACCCGGTTCGGAACCGAAAGTCGCATAGTTTGACTTTTACTTTGACTTTCAGTTCTGACCCGTTTTGGTATGATTTAGAAATACCTAAGAGCTTCATTTGGACCAGATTACATGCTAGTATAACCCTCTGTGATTATACACCATGGTTCGTTAGTTAACCGATTAATACGCATGATTCCGTTAATTGCTCATATGTTGACCATTATGCCCTTTTCACCTTAAAACGTGAATTATGAAAATGTAAAAGTGTAGAAATCTTAAATACTAATATATAAACTTGGATACAAAATTTGACATCAGTTTGAGGTATAGATTAAGAGTTATGCTCGTTAGCGTAAAATGAAAGGTTTATGTTAATTAAACGGCGTAATTAGCGTATAGCCTAGTTAAGCCTACTTTTGATATCAAACTTATTACCCACTGATTTAATATATTATTTTTGGATTTTTTAAGATTTTTAATTAATTTTAGGATGAGCATAACTAATAGTCGTAGGCTTAATCCGGTAATTGTCGGTTTTGCCCTTACGGGCCATAAAATGAGTTTTACATATCTAATCGACTCCAAACCTTTTGCTACTGATTACATATGATAAATAAATTATTTTAAACCTCCTGGAATAATAAAAATATCAGACTTCTATATAGAACCCGGAAACGGCTTCTAATCGCCTAATTAAGCATTTTTAACGCCTAGTATGACTAGAACTATTTTAAACATACTAAGGGTGATACCTACTGATATTTGAGGCAAATTATAATATTTGAACAGTAAGCAAAAGTTGTGTAACTCAGACTTCAGTTTGAGCTTTACGGCTTATGTGAAATTACCAAAATGCCCCTACGGTGCATAGATTGGTTATAATTTATAAATTTCACATATCTACCTTACCCTACTGTAATAACTTAGTAAACTAAGTATTTTTGCTGATTATATCAGACCTGTAACTCAGGTAAATACTTAAACTCTTTTATAACCTTTTAAATGACCAAACTACCCCTACGGGGCAAAGTTTGTGTTTAAATACGTTTCGGGCTTAATGAAAGACATCTTACTTATGTCACAACATATTTGAGGCATAAATTAACTTAGGAAACCTGTATATAGCTCTCATGAATACCCGTCACGCTTATTACGCGTACGGTTCGGTTTATGTCACAAGTTTACATAAATTAGCCGAAACGGGTCAAACCTTATTGGTTTTATCTCAAAATCCAGAATGTGTATGAAATACCCATATTATACAAGTCTTCAAACTTGTCGGGTCTAAAACACATTCTATTCCGGTCTTCGCTTAATCATGCGTTTGAACCGTATACTTCCTTAAGACTAACCGGTCTAAGCTTAGGCTTAATTAAAGACCCGTTAGCATTCTAATTGGTTATTTATACCATCATTCCAGACTAGAGCCTTCCGGTAAATTGTACCTACGCTTACTTAAGTGAATACGGCTGAGCTATTAATTCTTGCTATTTAAGACAGGAGCTAGCTCATGTAAATACTCTTAACTTATTTTCCCTATTACGGGCTTGGGATACGGTAATATAAATACCGCATGGTCAGGTATGGGATTCAAAGACCAATAAGTCGGGAAATCCAAATAACCTGTTTTTAATTCGTATTGCTTGACTGAAACATTGGGGATTAATGCGACCGTGTCCTGGATATCCTTGACTCATTAAATGCAATGGCCACGACTTAAGCACGGGTGTAGGCATACACCCGACAGATGCTATATGCTAATTAATTAATTATACCCAATAAGGGATTCCCAATAAGGGAATAGTGGTGTGTCGGTTAATCATGAACCAGCATAGATCCGGGCCCCGTATGTAGAGCAAGTTATGTAAAACTGATAACATGAGATATAGTTTGCCCCAAGTATAAAAGATTTATTTTGCCTCTGTGCATCTAAATCAAAGTATAAAAGATTAATTTTGCCTTGTGCATTTTAATCAATGTGTCTACATATTTTGTGCCGAAGTGCATTCAAACCAATTTTCTTAAACTCTTTTCAAATGAGTCAGTTGAGTGTATTTACCAGTGAAAACTGACGTATTTTCAAAAGTCTAAGTGACAGGTACAAGTACATAATAGGCTGGAAGCTGCTCAGGACGTTAATAAGGAATCTTGCTAATTCTAGGCGTTTAAAGTCTGTTGAACAATATTTACGTTTTAAGATCCGCCTGTGGATCCTTTACTTTCCGTTGTAATACTGGATATTACTTTATATTCGGATTTTAATAAAATTTATCTTTTGCTTCCGCTGTGCATTTAAATATTGTGTTGTTTGACTATGATGATATCAATTACGTCACGATACTCCCCCACCGGTGACACGTGGAAAGTCGGGGTGTGACAGGTTGGTATCAGAGCCAACATTGAGTGAATTAAACACTAGCCTTATGTGTTTAATCTCAATGACACAGTAGCACATTCTTTGACCTTCTGAGTCTAGACTTAACATAGGATTATTCTCAATCCTAATATGAAAATTTTGCTCCCAAATTTTTATATTGGATGCGTCGCCAAGTGAAGAAGCTGTAATAAGAACTCTCCACATTCGGAGCCCTGAAATGCTGAGCTTCGTACCGCGACCAGGATGAAACGTGCAACCAAGGAGAAAGCATTCAGGAAATGAATGAAGAAGAAACTCCTCTTGCTGAAGATCGTTTCCTTAATAAGTCCTTTTAAGGACATAATTATCTTTCAGTCCCTACGAGGACAACATTATTCCTTTCAACTCCCGCTTAGGGCAACTTTATACTTTTATTTTTATATCGTGGAATGATTAAGTTTAAACTTTCATTCTAAACATGAAATATGAAATATGAAATAAATGGAAAATAACATTCCTTTTGCAAGATCTACCATTATAATAAAATGGCAAAATCTAAAAGGACAAGACCTAGCTTCGGGTCATATTTAGACCGGCCAAGATGGTAGTTCCTCAATTTAGATTCAGATCCTTATTAACATTTCAATTTAGAAATTGTTCTGCGTTAATTATTAAAAAGAATCTTAAAGGTAAAACCTAGCCTAAATGTCAATGCTGACATGGCCAACATGGTAAAACCTAGCCTAAATGTCAATGCAGACATGGCCAAGATGGTAAAGCCTAGCCTAAATGTCATTGCAGACATGGCCAAGACGGTAAAACCTATCCAAAAGATTCCTAACCCAACTGAATGATCTCTGAATCATGGGTTTAAATCATCAATTAAGATGATCATATTTAGACCATACGTGGTAATATGGTGCCTACGGGCCTTGCTCATTTCCATATGAGCCAAAAGACGGGGGTAGCTATGACTCCCTGTCAGAAAAAGGTAATGGACTATGTTCAAACCTTCATGCCTCGATTCTCTGAAATCCTGGCTTATGATTTAAAAATTGTCCTTGTGACTAGGCCTTGCGTGCTAATATATATTGTTGTTGTTTATATTAGGATAAATTATAATAGAAATCCTAAATGTATATGATTAATAAATTAACCAAATATGGTCTCTGTTTACCATGGTTAATGAATTTCCCTAAGGGGTAATTTCGTAATAAACATCCCTTAGAAGGGAAGTGACTACGGGCTATAGTTAATGTCCTCTGAGACTAAAGACAGTGGTAGCCTACAGCTCCCTGTCAGGAAAAGGTAATGAACTTTGATTCAAACCTTAATGCCGCGATTCTCTGAAATCATGGCTTATAAATTAAACTTGTCTACGCGACTAGGCCATTTGTGCTATTATTAACTTATAAATTAGGATTTATGATAAAAATCCTGAATAAAATAAATATCCTTCCACCCCTGCCAGCATGCAGTTTAAAAAGAATCTTAAAGGTGAAACCTAGCCTACGCGGCCAAGATGGTGAAACCTACTCAAGGGATTCAGATCCTTGTTAACACCTAAGAACGTGTTAGCACTCCTGACAAATGTGATTCGATAAAATCACAACAGTCATCCCTATATTGGAAATTTTTCTAAATTTCCTAATTTGCCTTATGATCTAGAAATCATGGCTTATACCATCTTATAAGATGATTATATTATAAACATCCGTGAGTGATGAAGTGCCTACGGGCTAAATTTGCTGTCCGATAAGACAACGACAGTGGTGGTCTTTGACCCTGTCTAAAGATGTTGGAATACGTCCAAGCATAATAGTCGGTAGGGTCCGTACGATCTCGACTAATATCATCTGAAAAGATGATCATACCATAAATATCCCTTAGGAGGGAAATGCCTACGGGCTATAATTAACGCCCTCCGAGGCTTAAGACAGTGGTAGCCTACAACTCCCTGTCAAGAAAAGATGTTTTGCCTACGGGCTATAATAAATTGTCCATCTGAGACATTGACATTATGATCTTTATGATCCCTTATTCAAAATGGTGTGATTATACCCAAACCTAATAGTCAATATGATCGATGTGATCATGACTAATATCATTAGATACGATAATTATATATAGACATCCATTAGTGATGTTAGTTGGTTTACCTTTCTGTCAAGTGAATCGCCTTTCAAGACGATGACAGTTGTAGGCTATGACTCCCTGTCCAAAGGCGAAGAACTATGTTCAAGCCTTAAAACTCGTGATCTAATAAGAATGCAGTCTATCACGGCTGTGGTGGATAAGGCCGCATCAGAATTAGATTCCATAAAGCTGCCAAAGAAGGTGCAGCTAAGCCTGGAAAGGCTAAAGGAAGAAATGCCTGAACTCACCTGATGAATGCCAAGAGGCAGTTCACGAAGTCATCAAGTACATTCCTTATCATTTACCAAAGATAATTTCTGCTAAGTGTCCTGATTTAGTACAGGCAATAACAAATCTTCATAAACCATAAGCTTAGAAAACCTTTATATTATCCACAAGGTATAACTTACCAAGGAAACCATAGTAACCGATTCTTCTAGTATCGGCAAGGAATCCTTCCGAAAAATCTAAGAGTACTCTTTCTTCGCATAGAGTACGACAACATATGTTATTTTAATTATTTTTCTCATTGTTTTTCTATCGCCTGCGAATGCCAAACTATGTTTGATAAAAGTGCCATATGAGGATTGGTGTATCCTAGTGTGTCCCATAGATTACTTCCATGCCTGATCAGTATGGAGGTTTAATGCATGGAATCCCTGAGATATCCTAATGGTCATATCGTACCAAAGTCGACTAGTAGTATTCAAAGGAGATATCCAGAATGGAATTGTCCGAGTAAATGTTCCTGATTAAGGAATTCATGGACTAGTAACATAAATATGTCACTTATTTGACATAAGCAATGATGGATGAACTGGAGCCTGAGATTTGAAAAAAAAATCTCTGTAACCTCCTTGTACCTTGATTATCTTCTCCTAAGATTACCCTGTTTACCCCTGGGAGGCAGGTAGAGTTAAGTTTAATATCCCATTTAGGGCTGCATTATTATGAAATCTCCAAGACAACTAGTACCATTATTAGCAGAATCGAAAACCCTGGTTAAGTAAATTTTAAGATATAGATTCATATAGGAGAATTCGGTATAGTTAAATTTAAAAGACGGTTCATTTTGCTTATGCATTGTTACCGCAACCCTACTTAGGCAACGATTAAGAATTTCCATCAGCTGCCCAGGATTGTCGATTTGTTCGACTAACGGCAAGGATTAGCTATTCCTTAAAATTTGTTAAGCAGTGGTTGGAATAACCATCTCACCTTAAGATAAGCTTTTCCATAATAGTTGCCATATAAGTATCAAGGTGGCTCCTTTGGAGACCTTGTATAAATGAAATATCAAAACAACCGTTGGATGGACGAGACTTTGGGGAGTCCAATTATCAGGATCTGAAAGTTGACTTGGAAACAACGAATAAGATCAAACAAATCCCTAATTATCTATAAGTTGCCATTATTCGGCAGAAAATCAAGGATTAATGGAAAGTAGTAACCTCCCTAAATCCTTGTTAAGAAATAAGGCTCAACAAAAGATATCACCCAGGCAGGGTGTGCCAAATTTGTTAAATTATCAGGCTAGCCAGGCTCTGATTATATAGAATCATTCGAAGGATTCGAATGTATCAAGATTAAATAGCTTACGAGCTAAGACCTAATTAAGGACTTGATGGAACGCGCAACGTGACCCACACTAATGATTTAGCGACGTGTCACCAATAAGTCGAAAAGCGTTATCACATAATGATGTGCATGACTATGATAGTATGAGCAACCTGTTTCGATTAAGGATCGACAGGATTAGAAGCTCCAAAAAGATACATGTACCTATTATAAAGGTCAATTGTAGTGCCTTAGAGACTCAAAGGTACTGAGGAAGATTAAGCCCAATATGAGGCAGAAAATACTTCCTTTACTTTAACAAATCTCGAGGTCGAGATTTCTTTTAAGGGGGTGAGGATGTAACACCTCGAAAATTCACGTCCTATAATGAGTTGACACGTGTCATATGATTGAACGTGTGAAAGAATGTTATTGAAGGACTTAAGTTGACGATCATGAAAAGTATATGAAAATACGAGTTCTAAATGTCAACATTGAATAAATATATTATACATTAACCCTACATGATGCTCATACCTTCAAACGAATAAATCATGGATCATGCGAAGCTAAAAGTGAGAGATTACAAACTACAGGGGTTAAATGTGTCAACATGTTTAAAGATATACCTCTGAGTGACCTTTTGACAAACCCGAAGCTTTGTAACTGTTAATTATGCTCACTAGAATGCGCGATATAAATTTCATAAAGTTTCGTTATCGTATGAGAAAGTTATGATCAAATTCGTGTGCGAGGGGTTAAAGCGTTAACATTGAAAGTTATGACCTTTCGGGTTAACCGGAAGTGTCCAGGGACTTGGCAAAGTGGGTATAAGTCCTAAAGCCCTTGTAGGTAAATAATAAGGGGTCAAATTGCAAAATATAAGCTTGGTTGACCTTTCGAAGAGCCAAGGGGCAAGATGTGGAAAACTGAAAATGGAAAATCTGTTTACAGGGGTCAGGCGGGCCGCGTAAAGGTTAATGAAACCTTACGCGGGCCGCGTCAGGACGTCAGATGCAGAAACATTGAACAGCAGCCAAATTTCGCGCATAAACCGATTTTCCACATCTTTCTTGACCCCTAAACCACCCCTAGACACTTAGGGACACTTATTGGTGATTTGTGGTCAATGGTAGACTTGTGTGTCAACAAGTTATGGTTATTTGATCACTATATAAAGCCATGAAGTTGCAACATTGTTCTTCACACCTTCATTTGCACTTCTGATCATTCTTAGAGCTCCCAAGCAGGCTCAAGTCTTCACATTTCGTGCATAGGGCCTTGGTAAGTTTGCTAAACCTTTCTAAATTAAGTTTTAGCTTAGTTATAGCTTAAAAGTCAAACCGTCGTAATTAACGGTTGACTTTTAGATTAATCACTAATGGTCCAGTGATAAGTCGAATCAAAAGTAGTTATAAGTTGGTAATTATGTGGGTAATAAACCCTCAAAAGGGTTCCCCCTGATTCCCACTCTAACTAGGTCAAATGTCGGGTCAAACTTGTATTTAAAAAGTCAACAGGATACTTAGTTTACAATTTATGCATAATTAGCAATGTAGAACAAATACAACCTGTTGGATCATTGTTATAACTTAGCAATTAGTGTAAGAACATGTCTAAACATGTTCAACCCGACAATTTCCTATTTAGACCCGGTTCGGAACCGAAAGTCGCATAGTTTGACTTTTACTTTGACTTTCAGTTCTGACCCGTTTTGGTATGATTTAAAAATACCTAAGAGCTTCATTTGGACCAGGTTACATGCTAGTATAACTCTCTGTGATTATACACCATGGTTCGTTAGTTAACCGATTAATACGCATGATTCCGTTAATTGCTCATATGTTGACCATTATGCCATTTTCACCTTAAAACGTGAATTATGAAAATGTAAAAGTGTAGAAACCTTAAATACTGATATATAAACCTGGATACAAAATTTGACATCAGTTTGAGGTATAGATTAAGAGTTATGCTCGTTAGCGTAAAATGAAAGCTTTATGTTAATTAAACGGCGTAATTAGCGTATAGCCTAGTTAAGCCTACTTTTTGATATCAAACTTATTACCCACTGATGTAATATATTATTTTTGGATTTTTAAAGATTTTTAATTAATTTTAGGATGGGCATAACTAATAGTCGCAGGCTTAATCCGGTAATTGTCGGTTTTTCCCTAACGGGCCATAAAATGAGTTTTACATATCTAATCGACTCCAAACCTTTTGCTACTGATTACATATGATAAATAAATTATTTTAAACCTCCTGGAATAATAAAAATATCATACTTCTATATAGAACCCGGAAACGGCTTCTAATCGCCTAATTAAGCATTTTTAACGCCTAGTATGTACTAGAACTATTTTAAACATACTAAGGGTGATACCTACTGATATTTGAGACAAATTATAATATTTTAACAGTAAGCAAAAGTTTTGTAACTCAGACTTCAGTTTGAGCTTTACGGCTTATGTGAAATTACTAAAATGCCCCTACGGTGCATAGATTGGTTATAATTGATAAATTTCACATATCTACCTTACCCTACTGTAATAACTTAGTAAACTAAGTATTTTTGCTGATTATATCAGACCTGTAACTCAGGTAAATACTTAAACTCTTTTATAACCTTTTAAATGACCAAACTACCCCTACGGGGCAAAGTTTGTGTTTAAATACGTTTCGGGCATAATGAAAGACATCTTACTGATGTCACAACATATTTGAGGCATAAATTAACTTAGGAAACCTGTATATAGCTCTCATGAATACCCATCACGCTTATTACGCGTACGGTTCGGTTTATGTAACAAGTTTACATAAATTAGCCGAAACGGGTCAAACCTTATTGGTTTTATCTCAAAATCCAGAATGTGTATGAAATACCCATATTATACAAGTCTTCAAACTTGTCGGGTCTAAAACACATTCTATTCCGGTCTTCGCTTAATCATGCGTTTGAACCGTATACTTCCTTAAGACTAACCGGTCTAAGCTTAGGCTTAATTAAAGACCCGTTAGCATTCTAATTGGTTATTTATACCATCATTCCAGACTAGAGCCTTCCGGTAAATTGTACCTACGCTTACTTAAGTGAATACGGCTGAGCTATTAATTCTTGCTATTTAAGACAGGAGCTAGCTCAGGTAAATACTCTTAACTTATTTTCCCTATTACGGGCTTGGGATACGGTAATATAAATACCGCATGGTCAGGTATGGGATTCAAAGACCAATAAGTCGGGAAATCCAAATAACCTGTTTTTAATTCGTATTGCTTGACTGAAACATTGGGAATTAATGCGACCGTGTCCTCGATATCCTTGACTCATTAAATGCAATGGCCACGACTTAAGCACGGGGTGTAGGCATACACCCGACAGATGCTATATGCTAATTAATTAATTATACCCAATAAGGGATTCCCAATAAGGGAATAGTGGTGTGTCGGTTAATCATGAACCGGCATAGATCCGGGCCCCGTATGTAGAGCAAGTTATGTAAAACTGATAACATGAGATATAGTTTGCCCCAAGTATAAAAGATTTATTTTGCCTCTGTGCATCTAAATCAAAGTATAAAAGATTAATTTTGCCTTATGCATTTTAATCAATGTGTCTACATATTTTGTGCCGAAGTGCATTCAAACCAATTTTCTTAAACTCTTTTCAAATGAGTCAGCTGAGTGTATTTACCAGTGAAAACTGACGTATTTTCAAAAGTCTAAGTGACAGGTACAAGTACGTAATAGGCTGGAAGCTGCCCAGGACGTTAATAAGGAATCTTGCAAATTCTAGGCGTTTAAAGTCTGTTGAACAATATTTACGTTTTAAGATCCGCCTGTGGATCCTTTACTTTCCGTTGTAATACTGGATATTACTTTATATTCGGATGTTAATAAAATTTATCTTTTGCTTCCGCTGTGCATTTAAATATTGTGTTGTTTGACTATGATGATATCAATTACGTCACGATACTCCCCCACCGGTGACACGTGGAAAGTCGAGGTGTGACAATACTGGTAATCGTCTTGGACTGCTTTTCACGAAAAATTATATAAGAATTATCTAATAGTGTGAAACAGTTTGATTTTGCTGATATGATCTTCTTACCGGCGATTCTCACAAAAAATATAGTGTTTATTGCTTTTGTTATTTACTTGCTTTCAGAAAATATAAAAAATCCAAAAATAGTGTCTTTTTCTGTTTATAATTCTTAACGTACGGAAAACTGTTATTCTTGGAGGAATTGTTACTGATAGGGGGAAACGGTGTTGGAAAGTGAGTTCAAAATTTTAAATCATGCGGGTAATAGGGTGTGTGATTAAAAAGTTTTGCGTGTTGGTGATAAGTTGAAAAGGCTTAATCTGTAATATAGTTTAACTATCTCTTGAATAATAATAATTTATTTAACTTTGTTGAAAAATTCTTATGGTTTCTCGAGATGTTTGTTTTATAGTATACAGATTGAAGCAGTATGTTGCTGAGAAGTTGCTGTGAAGATGAGAGTTTGATTGGATGCATGGTAGAACCTCCTTTCTACATTGCAGACAAAGTTGAAGAGTTTGAAGATTCTATGCAAATGCTAAACTGGAGTTTACTCAAGTGCTAACGTTTTGAAGATTTGGTGATTGGATGCATCAGCTTAGGGGGAGTCTGTTGCTGACAGAAGCTATTGAAGCTGAAGCTATCCAAAGACCAAAGACAGTGCAAGACTACATGAAGACTACATGAAGACTGAAGACAAAGTTATTTTATGAAGCTATTGTCAAGGGGGAGTTTGTTGGTGGATATTTGTGACAACAGCTTAGATTTGGTCTTTGGATATCTTGTAATTAGTTAAACGATAAACAGTTAGCGGGTTTAGCTTTGTATTAGTGAGATAATAGAGTTTGGGCTAAACAAAACCCAGTTGGGTCATAGGGGGACGAAATGGGCTTGCCCATGTAAGAAACCTTAGCCCAAGTTGCAAACCTTGTGTTATATAAACAAGGTTATGCATTAGGGTTTAGGTTAATCAGCCAAAACAGTTTTTGAGAGAGTATTTTCGTGAGAGCTTACAGCTTGGACGAAATTGTGTGTGTTAGGGTTTTGATTGATTGTAATTCGTGAGATTGATAATCAATAGAAACCAAGTTTGATTGTGAATTGCTGATTTCTGTTTCTACTCATTCTGTGATATTCTGATCAAGAGGATTCCGCACTCTTGATTGGATTGACAATTCTGTTAAGATCCATACGTCAAGGGGACCTACATTAACCAATCTCAAATCAAATTGGTTATAGTTTATAAAATCTCGTAGCCATGATTCTTAACCCCATAAACATTTGTTTTAGTAAACCAACTCGTAAATTGTCTCGTAAAAACTCGTTAATAAAACTCGTATGGTTTATATGATTTTGAAAACCTCGCTGTGTGACATCGTTTCAAAATCGTTTCCCCAGTGAACTAAATAATGACACGAAATGTAATATGATAAAAGCACTTATATATAAGATGTACCAGCAGCGTATCTACCATGCTTTTATCATGCTACACTCATCCCATTATCTAACCACTACCCAAAACCAATCGTTTATCCAATTCGTTTATCTCGTTTAAGTCGTATCAAATCGTTTAACTCGTCCCAAAATCGTATTCGTTTTAATTGTGAAACTACTTATGGTCGTCTCGCTAATAACATTCAAACCTTCGTGACTCGACTATCTTGCTTCTCGTATTAACAAACCACCAAAGGGTAAGTTAACAATCATCAGATTCGGTCGTTACCTACATAACCCCCACACATAACCATGGGTGTAGTCTGATAACGGGATTTGTCAGATCCTATGGTACCATAACCTAAAACTGGTCGGCTTGATCCATGTTAATGAATGTCATTCGTTATGTAACTACAACCAACAAGTTCGTTCACTTTATCGAAATCGTTATTAGTTTAATATAAACCATCTTAATCGTTTTTGAAACCATCGTTTAAACCTCGAAATCATTTAATACATATGAATCACCCCAAAACAATCGAAAATAGTAAAATAGTGGAACTACATCGAAGTGCAAAGTATCCTCACTCTAAGAACTCAACAAGCTCAATCAAACCAAGGAAACTCAAGTAGCACCTAATAATCGAATCACTAGTAAATAAATCGACACCTAAATCGGAAGATCGGATAGAATGAGGTCTTGTAAACCAAATGAGTATTGGAACTCATGTGATATGGTTTAACAAAGCCTACATTCCAAATCGGAACCTAACCTAAGTGCTTTCGACCCGTAACGACCCGTTTAGGTAGCTTACGCTACTTTAACGCGTCGTTCGTGCAAAAGCGCGTTCGAGACGTCTAACTAGTCCTATAACAAGTATTATATGCCTAAACATGCTTAATTATGTTGCATAATCAGTTAAGTGACAAAAGTTTAAGTTACATATGCTTAAAATCCAATTATGCATGAAAAAGGCATTTTGGTCATTTACCTAAGGCATATAAACTACCAATCATACAACTACTTAAAGTAGGTGACCATAAGGTATAACCTCGGAAGGTTATTCCCTGTGCAACTATGGTCACAAAACATGCTTGGTCGGGTCTTAATGATCGACCAAATGGGTCGAGTTCGAAAGTCTAAGCGGTGGTTTAGACCCCTTGACTTACGACTCTAAACAAGCACTAAACTAAAAGTGACGAGCTAAGCATGTTAAAACATGCTTAACTAAGTTAGAAAACAGGTTTTGATATCAAAATACCAAGAGTAGTTTGGTTGCAAAATACGCTTAAATGTGCATTTTGAACGTGGTAATCAGTAGGCATAGTCACTAAGGACTATAACCATCGTGATTACGCTCACGTTGCGAAGTTCAAACGAACTTCGTGTTGACCAACTCGTGGTCAAAGCAGAAAGTCAAACACTGTTTGACTTTCATGCTCAAAAAGCGATAAAAGAATGAAAGAAGCTTACAAAGGGTCCTTGCTAGGGAGAACTTGATCTTAAAATCTCAGGTATGAAGTATTGTAACTTCAACTTAGAGAAATCAGATCAAGGGTGAAGAAAAATGATTGAATGGCATGGCTATATATAGTTTTCACAAAACCGTTAAGATCATTCCTTGCTAAAGAGGGAAATATCTAGGCCATACAATTGTTAGGGAAGGATTGGAGGACTTGTTCATCACACAAACCAGCCCATAGCATCCAAATCTGGGGTTGAAAACCATTAGAGAAAGTGGTAAAGATGAGATTAAATGTTTCTGCATTTCTGCTGATCTGGTGATAGCTTACGGACCGTAATCTCATCCCCATACGGTCCGTAAGGACCTTGCAGACCAGCAACTTTCAGAAATTGATAGTTTAGTCCCTGCACTTGAGAAAGTAGATTTTCGATGCAATTTTGACACGTTTAAGCCCTGTGAACCCCATTTCAAAGCTCTAAAATGAAGTTAAAGTATAGGGAACTTAAAACGTGCTCAAAAATATCTCGGATGTCAGTTCGTTTGGTCGTACGGTTGCGTTGTTCGGTTAATTACGATGGAAATCGTAACGAACACAAAAACGATCCAAATTAAGCGACGAATGGAATTTTATCATGCCAATCATTAAAATAAAACATTTTAATGATTACATAAATTTTTGGATGTCCGGATATATTCAGATATTCAAAACGTAAGATATGCGCGAAAATGCAAACTTATGCACTTTTTGACACTTTTAGTCCCTATTGATCAATAAAGTTTATTTTAGCATACCAAACCCCTCAAAGCCTATTTCTAAGCTATGTAAAGGATATTTAGGGTATGTTTAACTTATGATCAAGTTCTGGAATGTTCGTTACCATACAAATAGGTATAGTTTCGCAGTTTGACACAAATAGTCCCTGCGATCGAACAAACTTGATTTTGACACACCAAACCATCCAAAACTTATTTCTAAGTTATGTGAAGGTTATTTAAGCTATTTTAAGCCTATTTCACTATTCCAGAGTGTTTGTCTCGCTAAACTGACTGCGTTTGCGCACCAGTTTGCGTATAACCTTCCAGAAAGCGATTTAAAGCTTGAAATCGAAATCGAATCAAATCGTAAAATCACCAAACATAAATACACACATAATAACACCAAAACACATTGTTTTATTAATAATTAACATTGTTTTACATTGTACATCAATTACAGAGCACAGTTGTCACACTACACTTAGGCGGACTTGGGCCTTAGTGACTTAAAATACAGTTATTTATGTTATGTTTCGTTTAAATTCGAAGACAATGTAAACATTAATTTTAATAATACAAAGCTTTAATTACCATGGTTGTTGAAATAATAATTCTGCCGCATCACTCCCCGACATTTCCGTCGTGGTTTGTTGTTTTACGCGGTCGGGGTGTGATAGGAGAGTTAGTATCAGAGCCAATGGTTATAGGGAATTAGGTTATTAGTAATGCTTTGACCTAGACTATAACTTTCTAGGACCCTAAAACAAGTTTTCTTGTGTTTTGATCTTAAAACAATACACGTCACCTATCCTTAGGTGATTACCAAAACATGAACACGAATTTTCAAAATGATTTTTGAAATCAATCATCTATCCTTAGATGATCTCTTTTGGCTTAATGCCTTCCGAATTTTCAAAATCTTGTCAAAGTTTGGGTCTAAATAATGTGAACACATGCAAACTGGAAGGGTGGATGCCTGTACCCTGAGTTTTCTGTCTAAGGCTAGAGTGTTCGTACAAATCCGTAGTATCGGACCAGTCACTCTTACCTGGGAACTCTTGGGGTGAGTGTCCACTTATAGGCAAGCATGTCTTCGGCGATACATTATTATGACCTATTTACTTTGATTTGTCACTGTGTGTCGTTTGTTTGCTTTGTGGTAACAAACGAATGACCACCATCCTTGCATTTTGTCGATTTTTATTGATATCTCATTTCTTTCATCACATCATCTCACTCGTTTTCTCTCATGTTTCCTCTTTTAGAATGCCTCCTCGACGTAATGTTCAACAGCCCAATGCCGAACTAGCGGCTATTATAGCACAGCAGATGACTGCTATGCTACCGAATCTCATAACTCAAATAAACCAAGCCAACAATAAAATAATGGACCTGCTCCGTGCAATTTCAAAAGTTTTAACTCGGCTAAACCGCTCAAGTTTAGTGGTTCTGAAGGAGCAACTGGGCTTCTCCAGTGGTTTGAGAGTCTTGAGAGCACTTTTCACCATGTTCAGTGTCCGAACAACCGTAAGGTCGAGTTTGCTTCGAGCGTATTCCAATAGAGGGCTCTCACCTGGTGGAATGGGGTAATGAGAGATCGAGGTGCTGATGTTGCTTTGGGTTAGACATGGGAGGAACTTAGAGCTCTTATGATGAGAGAGTTCTTCCCTTGTCACGAGTAGAGGGCACTTGAAAATGAGTTCCACGACCTAAAACAAGACAGTGGTAAACACTGGGCATACACTGATTGATACGAGGAGTTAAGCTTACTCGGTCCTACAATGGTCACGCCTTTGGATAAGGCTATTGAGAAATACATAGACGGTTTGCCAGATCCTGTTCAGGATATTATCACTGGCAGCAACCCTACTACCATTCGACAGGCCATTGAGCTAACTGCAACCCTTACTGAATCACAAGTCAAGAAGGGTAAACTCCACAGAAAGGGGGACAAGGAGCAGAAATAGCCTGATAGCACCAAGAAGCAAAAGGGCAAGAAGGCTGCTGAGTCTTCAAAGAAATCTAGGAAGCGTAAGGCTTCCAAGAACTACGCTGTTACTGCTCAGGCAAATCCGACTGCTCCTAATCAGCTACACAACCTGCTGCCAAGAGGCAGTATGCTGGTAATGCACCTTTGTGCAACAGATGTAATAGCCACCACCAGCCACAGGTGCCATGCCGCATATGCACAAACTGTGGTAAGTCTGGTCATCTCGTTAACACCTGCCGCTTTGCTCCGAACCAAAATCAGGCTGCTCAAAACCCAGCACAAAACCCTGCCCAGAATCCTGCTCGACCTCACTATCCGCCTGGTTCATGTTTCAAATGTGGGGACCTAACCCACTACAGGAACAACTGCCCGAGATTGGCAAATGCGAATCAAGCACCGGCTCATGGTAGAGCTTTCAATCTGAATGCAAACGAGGCGCGCGCAGAGAACGAAGTGGTGAATGGTACGTTCTTCGTTAACAACCAACCTGCTTCTATTCTATTTGATTCGAGTGCCGATAAGAGTTTTGTATCCTTAGCTTTTGAGCCTATGCTTTCAATGACTAGAACAAAACTAAGAAAGCCCTTGACAGTAGAAGTAGCTAGTGGTGAACCTGTTGTACTCGATTTCGTTCTTCGAAATTGCCAGTTGAACCTCAATAACCATCTTTTCCCTATTGACCTCACACCGATGCAACTCGGGAGCTTCGATGTTATAGTAGGAATGGATTGGTTAGCCAAGCACCATGCTGAGGTGGTTTGTTTTGAGAAGATTGTCCGCATATCGCTTTTGACTGGTAAGATCTTAGAAGTTCATGGGGAGAAACCCGTTAGTGGTCTTAAACTTATGTCTTGTACCCAAGCCCAAAAATACCTATGAAAGAACTATGTTGCTTTCTTGGCACATGTCGTAGAGGAGAAAGGCAAGGGTAAGACTATCCAAGATATCCCTGTTGTTCGGGATTATCCTGAGGTATTTCCTGAAGAATTACCTGGTTTACCCCTAGTACGCCAAGTAGAGTTCTGCATTGATCTTGTACCTGGTGCAAATCCTATTGCTAAATCCCCTTACCGTATTACACCGTCTGAGATTCAAGAGTTGTCTAAGCAGCTTCAAGAGCTTTCTGACAAAGGATTCATTCGTCCGAGCTTTTCACCTTGGGGCGCTCCTGTCCTATTCGTGAAAAAGAAAGATGGGTCTTTCAGGATATGTATCGATTACCGTGAGCTCAACAAGCTTACCATCAAGAATCGATATCCCCTACCTCGTATTGATAATCTCTTTGATCAGCTACAGGGTGCTACTTGCTTTCAAAGATTGATCTGCGTTCTGGGTATCATCAACTTCGAGTGCTTGAAGAAGATATTCCCAAGACAACTTTCCGTACACGATATGGTCATTATGAGTTTACTGTTATGCCTTTCAGTCTAACAAATGCTCCTACTGTTTTCATGGACTTGATGAATAGGGTTTGCAAGCCTTATTTGGACAAGCTGATCATGAGCAACATCTCCGTCTTACAATGGAGCTCCAAAAGAAAGAACAGCTTTTCGCCAAATTCTCCAAGTGCGAATTCTGGCTTAAGGAAGTTCAATTTTTGGGGCACATTGTTAACGAACAAGGTATTCATGTAGATCCCGCCAAAATCTGTGCAATTAAGGATTGGGATACACCTACTACTCCTACCGAGGTTCATTCATTTCTTGGTCTAGCGGGTTATTACCGTCATTTCATTGAAAACTTCTCCAAAATTGCGGTTCCTCTCATAGCTTTAACTCAAAAGAACAAACCTTTTAAGTGGGGACCCAAGCAGGAAGAAGTTTTTCAGACCCTGAAACAGAAGCTTTGTAATGCACCTATTCTATCGTTACCTGAGGGCAACGACGATTTTGTCGTGTACTATGATGCATCCAACTTAGGTCTTGGCTGTGTTCTCATGCAAAGAAAAAAAGTCATTGCCTATGCATCAAGACAGCTTAAGGTACACGAGAAAAACTACACGACTCATGATCTTGAGTTAGGTGAAGTAGTTTTTGCTCTCAAAATCTGGAGACACTACCTGTATGGTACAAAGTGTGTAGTGTTTACTGACCATAAAAGTCTCCAGCATATTTTCAATCAGAAAGAACTAAACATGAGGCAACGACGTTGGGTTGAACTCCTAAACGACTACGAATGCGAAATTCGCTACCATCCTGGTAAGGCGAATGTCGTGACTAACGCATTGAGTCGTAAGGAACGTGTCAAGCTTCACTGTGTTCAGGTTCGATCTGACATTCAAACCCGCATTTCTCAGGCTCAACATGCTTGTGTTACACAAGGTTTGATGGGTAAAGAATTACCATGTCATATTAAACCTGAGCTTGAACTGAGAGACTTTGGGTTATTTTATTTGTTGGATCTGAGTTTCTTTTTTATTGTATTTTCGTTTGTAATTAAGATGGAAATGAATGAGTTGTGCAGCGGAAATAAGATGAAAGCAAACTTTGCATACAATCAAACGAGAGTAATACTTTTATCAAACATCTTTTCACAAAGAATCGAATGATTGAATTTGTTTCAACAACGATTACAATGATTGATGTAAGAATGCAAACTCCCCCTCAGCCAGAGCTTAGTAGTTTGTTCGTGCAAAGAAGACGATTGATCAAAAGAGCTAATAGAACAGTACAAAGTACTGAACTATTTATAGGCACTTGCAAACCACTGAGCATCTTAGCTGACGTCACCATGAAAGTGACATCTAACCTCCTAACAAACTCTAACTACTGATCTATAAACACTGATGTACTAAACTACTGCTATTACATTACATTACATAAAAGACACTTAAACTGCTGCTGCATCCTTCCACTGCTGTGAACCCAACAGTGCTTGTCCGGATCAGCAGTACTTGACCCAAGGCAGTAGATAGAGTCAACAGAGCTTTGGTCTTCCATCAGTCTTTGACTTTAGTCAGTAGATATAAAGCAGCAGTTGTAGGTCAGCACTTAGTATGATCAGCAGATAGGAGGTCAGCAGATATGAAACCACTTTCAAGGGGAGAGATTTGCATGAACCAACTGTAAACGTCTGCTTATTCTGGATCCACTGCTTTGATCCAGTTTTGGCTTTACATTATCTGTTCCTCTGATAGGGTTCAATCCCAACAATCTCCCCCTGGAACAGATAATGCCAAAACTCTTCATTATTTGTGGAAATTTTTATTGCCTCAACAACAGCTCCCTTATCTGACCTTTGAATTGTAGTTCAAAGTCAAGGGCATCTGTATCTTCATCATCCCTGCTGAGTGGAAGATCAAGGAGATCCTGCAAATCTTCAAGACTCAGGCCAAGAGCTTGTTCCCTTGATATTTTCTCCACTCCTCCACCAGACCTGAGCAAAGTCAATACGCAGGTCTGTTTGTCAGTTTCCCACTTTTGTATTTTTGAGCCTGGTGGGTTTCTTGGGAGATGTTTATTTGCAGAAGTATTTGGAGAGGCTGGCCTATTCATGACTGGCTGAGCAGTACTTGCAGTTTGATCCAAACCAAGAGTTTCCATAATCATTTTCTTTATACCCTCTTTTCCAAGGTCTTCACCTTCCATTAACTCTTTGATGGTTTCAGCAATCAGTTGTTTGTGTGGCCTTCTTTTGTAGATGGTAGCACCAACTGGAGCTGTGGATCTCCTGATTTGCAGCTTTGAAAGTCTTTTTGAACCCGCTGCTTCAGGATAGTCAGGCTTTTGAGGAACTGTGGGATCTTTCTTTCTTAATTGTTCCAACCTTTTGTAAGTAGCCCTGACCATATCTTCTTTCCATCTAGCAACTTGTCTTTTGTTACCATAATCAGCTGCTACCAATTCCTCTTTCATCCTCTTCAGCTCTTCCTGTTTGTCAGGTACATTCTTTCTAAATTTTGCCCAGTTAGGAGGAGTGTGAGTGACCTTCCTTTTTATCATGTCTTGAATTCTTGCAGCTTCATCTTCAAGCTCAGGAACAGTCCACTCTTTGTACATATATCTCTCTCCTTTGTACTTTTTGTGAGCCATGATGCTTTCAATGTAGTCTTTCTTCAAAGATTCAGCTGCTCTTTCAGAAATTTGTTGACTAACATTTTTTGCAAATTGCTCTAGGGACCTGACTTGTGTGAGCAAATATTGATAATTTCTTGAAATTTCTTTGTCAGACTTCCCTTGTGTGTTTCTTTTTGAAATATCCTCTGCTTGCTTGGCTTTGATTTCCAAGTATTCATCAACATTTTTAGGCCAAGGATATCCTTTTATTGATGGCAACTTCCTTTTGGCAGGGTCATCCTCATAGTAGAAGGATTTTATTTCATCTCTAACAGCTGCTAGTTCAAGAGGAAATTGAACACCTGCAGGAGGTAAGGGCTTGTACATTGGAACTGAAGAGAGAGGAACAGGTTTTGGTATTGTGACAAGAGCTAAAGATTTTGAAGATGTTGGTGATGGAGGTGTGTCATCATCTTTTAAAATTAGCCTTCTCCTTTTTGGTTTAGGAGAGACTGATGATGTTTTGAATGGAACAGTGGTTGTAGATGTAGTGGCAGTGGATTGTGATTGACTAACAGTTATTGAAACAACTGGTGTTTCAACCACTGCTGTCATAACAACAGATGTTATAACATCTGCTGTCTTCTGCTGTGTGTCAGCAGGTGTTATTTTTGGTGGTGATGATGGTAAAGCAGTAGATGTTGTGTGTGTTGAAGTGGTGTGTGTTGATGGAACAACTGTTTGGCAAGCAGTGGTTTTTGTAACTCCTGCTGCATCAGCTGTTTTGTATGGTGGTTTTTGAGCAGACTTTGAACGTCTGGTTGGAATGGATTTGGGTTGCCTTACTTTTCTAGTAGGCCTCTTCTTCTCCTCAACAGGATTTTCATGATCCCTTGACCCAGAAGTACCCTGATCTGGATGATCCATTCTGTCCACCCTGGCTTTCCTTTTGGCCTCTCTATCTCTCTTCACACTTGCAATTGCTTCTGCTAGTGCATTTGTTGTCACATCAATCTTCTTGCTACCATCTGGCAAAGGGATCTTTTTGGTCATGTTTGAATTCTCTGGTTCAAGATAAAGACCATCTTCCATACCCTTCCTTTTCCACTCCTTAATTTTCTCCCCCTTTTTGGCATTATCTTCTGGGAGGTCATAAATGAAACGTATGTTTGGAGGAGCAGTGCCAGTGGTGTGCAAGATCTGAGTTTTGAGAGCCTTTAAGTCAGCCTGAGTGTTCTTGAATCTTGACTCCATTGCATTTCTCAGCTGTTGTACATGTTTTTCATGTTGCTGATCTGCTAGTTGTGCTTGGTGTTGGAGAAAAGATTGAAATAGATTCCAGAGCTCATTTGTAGCAGGTGTCCTTTGTGGGGCAGGTGCTTGAGGTGGAACAGTAGTTGTTTGTACCTTCTGAACTTGTAACACCTGTTGTAGCATATCTTTGAGTTCTGCAACAGAGTTATCAAGCTTTGCAATACGATCCGTCAATTTCTGGTACTTTAAACCATCACCCAAGTTAATGGGATCATCTGATTTCCCACAAGCAGTGGTTTTATCAGAGGTAGATGTAGGGAATATACTCCAAACATTAACCACTGATGCCCCTTTTTCTTTGAGTAGTTAAACTGTTTATTTGAGTAGGAGCACCCTGATTTATTATAGTTAAATCATCCTTACTGAATTTCTTTGAAAAATAGTAACTTAAAAACCTTGGAAACAGTAAGAATGATTTTGTTTCAACATTATTAACCAAATCTTTAAACATTTCCCGAGAATAGTTAAAATTTTCACCTTGAAGAATAGCATATCCCAGATTTTGAATCTTTAAAGGGATTTCATTAAAAGAAGTGGTTTTATTGGAAACACATAGTAGGAGGGTATGAAATAAAAATCTGGTTGCAGAAGGAAAATAACCTTTTTCTAAGGTTATTTTCTTCATCATTGTGGCTTCATACCCTCGCTCAATGAAGTCAATTTTTAACTCGTTTTTAGTGAAAGAAATTTTACCTTCCTGATCACCGAGTTGAAAGACCTCTGAAATGGATTGTGGCGTGATTTGGACAGCTTTACCCTTTATATAAGAGTTTATGGTGGTTGCAATGTCGCCTTGTTTTTCAAGGGTTGCATTGTTCCAGAACTCCCTTTGGGTCGCCAAATAGATTGGTGCATCGGCAGTGATCAAGGTTTTGTACTTTGATTTTGCCATGAGATCAATGATGGAATCGAAATCTTTTGTGGTTCCTGGTTTTGTGAGAATACCCAGGAGATTGTGAGATGGTTTGTGTGGAATTTCAGTGGAGATTGCCTTTTGAGAGGCTGTTTGCGATGAAGATTTGGATGAGGGTTTTGAATATTTCTTTGATTTTGTCATTTTGAGGATGATTGATCGAAGAAATTTGTGAAGAAATGTGAAGAAAAACTGTTTTGAGAAGAGAATTTTTAAGAATTCAATTCGACAGTAAAACCCTGTTTTGGTGGTGAGTGGGGGATTTTATAGGGAAGAAAGTGAATGCTGAGGTGGCAGCCGTTACAAAAGGTCTGACCAATATGTACTGTCCACGTGACAACCCCTGTTGAAAGTGAAGGACAGTACTTTTGTTGAAAGTGACTGATGAAGGCAGTGGTATGAAAGCAGTGGATGATTGTTACTATCAGTGGATAGCATATCAGTGGATAAGACACTGCTTTTGAACAACAGAGTTTATCAAAATAATGAGAGAGCAGGGGTTGACTTTCAACAGTGGACAGACTTTTGAAGTATAGCAGACTTTTGAACAATCAGTGGTTAGTGGCAGACTTTTAAGGACTTAATGAAAAAAATTCATTTTTAACTATTTTTAAGGATGGAGTTTTGATTTTCTGAAAACATTTTGTTGCTTTTATTCATAAAAAAACAAGATGTTGCTTGTTATTCCATGTTCAGCATCCCAAACCTAGAGACCAAACTTTCAAAAGTGGCTGTATCAAGTGCTTTTGTGAGCACATCAGCCAGCTGGTCTTTAGTTGGGACATGATGCAGAGAAATCAAACCTTTTCATAGCAGTCCCTCACAAAGTGATGTCTGATGTCAATATGTTTGGTGGTTGAGTGGGAAACTGGATTTTTGATGATATTTTCTGCTGCCTGACTGTCCAACATGAGTGGTGTCTTTAAGGCAGTGATACCAAAATCCAGCAACTGATTTTGAAGCCACAGGAGTTGGGCTGTACAGCTTGCAGCAGCAATGTATTCAGCTTCAGCAGTGGATGTCGAAACAGCTGCTTGCTTTTTTCTTTGCCAAGAAACTAAGCAGTCACCTAGGAACTGGCACCCTCCTGATGTGGACTTCCTTGTGGTGTGACATCCAGCAAAGTCACTGTCTGAGAAACCTGAAAGCTTGATGTTCCCATTAGCTGGATACCAGATACCAAGTGTGGGAGCACCTTTTATGTATCTGAAGATCCTTTTTACAGCAATGAGATTTGATTTTCTGGGAGCTGATTGACTTCTTGCACAGACACATGTTGCAAACATGATGTCTGGTCTAGATGCAGTTAGGTACAATAAAGACCCAATCATGCTTCTATAAAGTGTTTGGTCAATCAGCTCATCTTTTTCATCAGACATGACCAGCTTATTTGTTGCCATGGGTGTGCTGCATGGTTTACAATCATTCATATCAAATTTGGTTAAAAGTTCTTTAGCATATTTGCTTTGATGAATGAAAGTTCCATTTTTCAATTGCTGTACTTGGAGACCAAGAAAGCATTGCAGCTCACCCATTGCACTCATTTCAAACTCAGCTGTCATGAGTTCTCTAAACTCTTCACACATTGAGTTACATGTGCTTCCAAAAATAATGTCATCCACATAAATCTGGACAATCATTAAATCCTTCCCTCTCCATTTTAAAAACAGTGTTTTATCAATGGTACCTCTTTTGAAACCATTTGAGAGTAGGAAGTTGGAAAGAGTTTCATACCAGGCTCTTGGTGCTTGTTTCAAGCCATACAAGGCTTTGTTTAGCCTGTAGGCATGATCTGGATAAAATGGATCCTCAAAACCTGGAGGTTGACAAACATACACCTCTTCTTGAATTGTACCATAGAGGAAAGCACTTTTGATATCCATTTGAAACACCTTCATATTGTGGTTGACAGCAAAGGCCAGGAACAGTCTAATTGCTTCTAATCTTGCAACAGGGGCAAATGTTTCATCATAATCAATCCCCTCTTCCTGTCTGTAACCTTGAACCACAAGCCTGGCTTTATTCTTGACAACAATACCCCTTTCATCAGTTTTGTTCTTGAAGACCCACTTTGTGCCAATGGGACTAACCTCTTCTGGCAGTGGTACAAGCTCCCATACTTGTTGTCTTTTAAACTGTTGGAGCTCCTCTTGCATAGCTTCTACCCAGCTGTTGTCTTTCAGTGCCTCTTAGTACTTGACTGGCTGATGGAGTGATAGAAAACCAGCAAAAAGACAAATGTTTTGGGTTTGGCTTCTTGTGAGCACCCCTTCATTTATGTTGCCAATGATTTGATCAGGTGGATGAGATCTCAAGAAGATTAAATCTCCTTGGTATGGTATGATGGCATTGGTTGGTGAAGGCTGCAAATGTGTATCATCTGAGCTAACCACTGCTGGGGACTTTGATGATCCAGCAGTGGTTTCAAAAGGTGGTGGAATAGGAGGTAATGAGGTGGACAACTGCTGGCTTTTATCCACTGTTTGAGGACTTTTGTCAGCAGTGTTTGAGGATGTGGAAGCAGTGGTTGATGGGCTACTTTGGTCAACAATTGTTGAGGTAGCAGTGGTAGAGCTTTGACAACTGTTTTGAACAGCTGATGCTTTTCCCTTTGTGGCAGACTTTTGAGGGATGATGATTTCATACCCATAGTCTGGTGTTGTATCCTCTGATGGACCTGCACTGTTAGTCTTGACAGCAGTATTTTCAAAAGTGAATTTTTCAAGATCAAACAGATCTGCAGGATTTGCTGGGATTTTCATTGATGAAAGTTCATTGAACTTAACATTCAAAGTCTCCTCCACTGCCTTGGTCCGTGTATTAAACACTTTGTAGGCCTTGGCAGTGGTTGAGTATCCCAGATGATAACCACAATCAATTTTGGCTGCAAATTTTGAAATGGAATCTTTTAAATTCAAAATAAAGCATGGGCAGCCAAACACTTTGAAATATGAGATCAGTGGTTTAATTTTATACAGAATTTCATAGGCAGTCTTTTTGTGCCTGGGGTTTATTAAAACTCTGTTCTGAACATAGCAAGCAGTGTTTACTGCCTCTGCCCAGAAAGTTAAAGGCAAACCTGAATCTGCAAGCATGGTTCTAGCAGCCTCAATCAGAGTTCTGTTCTTCCTTTCCACTACCCCATTCTGCTCTGGTGTTTTTGGGATGCTGTACTGCCTTACAATCCCTTTCTTCACACAGAAGGCATCCAACTCCCTATTTTTGAATTCTGTGCCATTGTCACTCCTGAAGCTTTTTACTGGAAGGTCAAATTGCTTTTCAACCTGTATTACAAAGTCTTGCAAAATGCCTGCAGTTTCATCTTTTGAGTGCAAGAAGAAAGTCCATGTGAACCTAGAAAAGTCATCAACAATAACCAAACAATATCTTTTCTTTTTAAGGCTCATGACTTGAACTGGGCCAAACAAATCCATGTGTAGCATTTGCAGACACTGGGTTGTTTTGGACTCTTCAATGGACTTATAAGAACTTTTATGTTGTTTTCCTTTTAAACAGGAAATGCAATGTTCAGGACATGAAAACAATTTTTGTGGTAGGCCTCTCACCAAACCATTTTTTGAAATTTCTGTGATTGTCTTAAGATTTGTGTGTCCCAGCCTTCTGTGCCAAAGTTCTGTCTCTTTGTTAGAGGCAGCTGAGAACAGACAGGCATCAGCTCTGGGACACTCTTTTGACATGTCAACAACATAAACATTGCCACTTCTTTGAGCAACAAGTTTAGTATGACCAGATTTAATTATTGCTTCAATCTTTTTGACCATTTCTGGTCCAACAATCCTACAACAGTCTTTTGTGAAGAATGACCCAAATCCCTTGTCACTCATTTGGGACACACTCAGAAGGTTGAATTTTAGATTGTCTATTAGATTGACATTTTCAAACTTTACATTTCCAGATTGCACTGTACCAGACCCCAGAACCTTCCCTTTACTATTATTCCCAAAGGATATATCACCCCCACCATGGATTTTAAAGTCTTTGAGGAGGGCTTTACATCCTGTCATGTGCCTGGAGCCTCCACTATCTACATACCAAAGACTATCAAAGCATGCAGAAGCTCCCTGCACATGAAGTAAAAGGATTAGTTCATTAAGGTCTCCAAAGCCAACAAGGCTTTGGATGGGGTCTCAACAGTGTCTGGAATGGATGCAAGATGATGGACAGTGGTTTGGTCAGGGGTTTGAACTGTTTTAGGACAGTGTTTCTCTAACCACTGTTGTGGGTCCTGACCTATCATCTGCTGGTAACCAAAAGGATGCCTGTTCACTTTGGGTTTAGAGGGCCTTTTGTAGGCCTCATAAACGTGTGGAATCCTTTGGTAAGACTGTTTTTCTCTGCCCTTTTTGAACTGATTGGCAGGGGGTGCATCAGTAACCTGAACATCTCTTTTGACAGATGTTTGGTTCAGCTGTTTTGTGACAGCTGTTTGTACTGGCACAAACAGTGGTTGTTTCTTGGTGAATTTGACAGATGATGAGGATGATGGTGGACTCAAGGATGTTTTAGCCATGTACTCATTCTTTTTCACATCAAAGTTTTTGAGGTACACACATGCTTGAGTTTTGTGGTTTGTTTTCCCACAAACAATGCAGCTTTCTGCTGAAACAATGACACTTGTTTTGTTTAGATCATAAGCTTTTAAGTGGAAACAGTCTTTTGTTAGATGATTCCTTTTCTCACAGAATTCACAAAACAAGTTATCAATTTTTTCTTTCTTCTTTCTCTTTTCAGATTCCTTTGCAGCAGAGGTTTTAACCACTGCTGGGATATCTTTGAGAGGTATGACTTTAGCTTTTGGAGCTTTAGCACCATCAATTGATGTAAAGTCCATTGGCTTGAAATTTTCAAGAATATCACACTCATCAGACCATTTTGGTTTAAACTGATGATCTTCAAGCTCCTTGAAAGTGGAGGAGCCCATTGGTCTGTTAAGTGTGATTTTGTTACCAAGTTTGTCAGTGATTTTCACTTCTTGGCCATTCTTGTTTGTGGGGATAAGCACAGTAGCTTCATCAGTGGTTTGAACAGAGTTTTCAAAAGCAGTGTTTTCATCATCATATTTTCTATACCCAACCCCAAACTTCACATTGCTTTTTCGCTGTTTTTCAAGCATAACCTCATATCCTTTGCAGGATTCCACCCATCTTTCACAAGTAATCTGGGCAGACTCCAACTCCTTTTTGCAAACTTGGTATTTTTCTACCATAGTTTGAAGTTGGGTTTTGGTTATACTTTGCTCTTCTTTTAAACAGCTGATTTCTTTTTCTTTTTCAGTCAATTTGTTTTTAAGTTCTTTTAAAGAGCTTTCAAATTTGACCTCATCAGTTAAGATTTTATCCCGAAGGTTTTCATTCACCTCTTTGATGTTAGCAAAAGCAATTATGCAATTATCTGAACACAGTTTTTCAAGAACTTGAGGAGATACCTTGGCAGCTGCCATCATTGCACAATCACATTGATGATCTTTATCATCATCAGCTCTTACCTTCTTTTCACCAACCTTTTCTTCTTTCTCTTCTTCTTTGTCCTCTATGGACCATGGATCTATCATTGGTTCAATCAGAGTACCTGAACTTTCTTCCAACAGTACTTCATCAGCCAAAGCAGTAATCACTGCTTCAATCACCTCTTCCACTGTTTCAGAGTACTGCTGTTCCTCCTCAGCTTCAACCCCCTCCTGTATTGACTCTAGTGCCATCAAACAAAACTCATCATGTGAAGGATCATTAGAAGCATAGAGTGCAAAATTTTCATCACAAAGATCATCAGGCATACTGCTCCAGTCAACAAACCCTTGAGTGAAAAAGCTTTGTTGATCTGGTTGTGTTGCTGCTGGAACAGTGGTTTGAGGTGCAACAGGTTGCACTTGTACCTGTGGAACAGGGGTTTGAACATATTGGATTTGTGGAACAGTAGTTTGGACATAATGTACTGGCACAGGGGCAGCAGCATAGTGAGCAGTGTTTACTTGTGCTGCTGGGGCATATTGGGCATAATGCACAGTGTTTTGGTTTTGAGGTCTAGGATTTGAGCTAGGATGAGTAATTATGGGACCAGTATTTTGACTCCTACATTCCCTAGCAAAATGTCCCAACCTATTACACTTGTAGCACTTGATTTTCGATTTATCCAACCCAACCCTTAGATTCCCATGCAAACCTGGGAATTTTCTCCCTGTTCTTTTGTAGAACTTGCTAGTTCTAACACTTAGCAAAGCCAGTTGGTGCAGGATGTCCATTTCCTCTAAATCAGTGGGATCAAAATGTTGCAAATCATTTAGTTCAAAGCTTAAATTATCTGACATCTGGTTTTCGTTTGCAGTGAATGCATAACTTGCAGAGTGAGGATCAGGGTTGTTAAAGTTAGCTCCAGCAGTTATGTCAATGAAATGGTCATAACCCTGGTCCTTACCACTGCTCCCAGATTCTTCTTGACCCACAAGAGCAGTGTTACCGAATGTATAATCATCAACGGCTTTTCCTGACTCTTGTAACTTCCTTTTCTGGTTCAACTCCCTTTCGTAGGTCAGGAGTCGACCATGGAGTTGGGTCAAGGTCAGATCATTGAACTCAGGTGAATTTCTGGTGACAAAGGCTATAGTGTCCCATTTTTCGGGCAGTGACCTGAGGAACCTGCTGTTTTGAGTTGAGTTTGTAAAAGTGGTATTAACAAGCCTCAGTTCACTGATGAGACAACTAAACCGCTCAAATTGTTGAGTCAGTGATTCACCTCTAACATGACAGAACGTTTCGTACTGTTGGTTCAGGATTTCCCTATTGTTTTCTATGACTTCTTCAGTACCTCCAAACTGTTCCTTAAGTGCGTCCCACAATTCTTTGGCACTGTTACAATGTAACAGTCCAGCATATATTTCATTGGGCAGCGCTGATGCTATGATGCTAAACGCTTTAGCATCTAGTTCGATCTTTTGAAAATCAGTTTCGGTGTAATTTTCAACTGGTTTTGGAACGAACTTTTTAGCATCTTCAGCGCTTGGCACTGAAGGAACATGAGGACCAAAGGTGACAGACCTCCAACAACCTGTGCTTTGTTGAGCGAGGATGTGACCCATCCTCCTCTGCCAGATGTTGTACTCATTTCTTTTTAGCATAGGTGGTTTAAAAAGTGAGCCGATGTTGTTTTTATCATCCTGAGATTGTGACGTCATTCTTGTTGTTTTACAGACACTGAGAAATCAACTTTAATGGTGATTTATCCTTGCTCTGTTTTTCAACGGACGAACAAACGATAAGTATCAACTGTTATGAGCTGAACTATTTACGTCAAAATGATTGTTAAATCAAATTTGATTGTCCAAGCTCTGATACCAATTGTTGGATCTGAGTTTCTTTTTGATTGTATTTTCGTTTGTAATTAAGATGGAAATGAATGAGTTGTGCAGCGGAAATAAGATGAAAGCAAACTTTGCATACAATCAAACGAGAGTAATACTTTTATCAAACATCTTTTCACAAAGAATCGAATGATTGAATTTGTTTCAACAACGATTACAATGATTGATGTAAGAATGCAAACTCCCCCTCAGCCAGAGCTCAGTAGTTTGTTCGTGCAAAGAAGACGATTGATCAAAAGAGCTAATAGAACAGTACAAAGTACTGAACTATTTATAGGCACTTGCAAACCACTGAGCATCTTAGCTGACGTCACCATGAAAGTGACATCTAACCTCCTAACAAACTCTAACTACTGATCTATAAACACTGATGTACTAAACTACTGCTATTACATTACATTACATAAAAGACACTTAAACTGCTGCTGCATCCTTCCACTGCTGTGAACCCAGCAGTGCTTGTCCGGATCAGCAGTACTTGACCCAAGGCAGTAGATAGAGTCAACAGAGCTTTGGTCTTCCATCAGTCTTTGACTTTAGTCAGTAGATATAAAGCAGCAGTTGTAGGTCAGCACTTAGTATGATCAGCAGATAGGAGGTCAGCAGATATGAAACCACTTTCAAGGGGAGAGATTTGCATGAACCAACTATAAATGTCTGCTTATTCTGGATCCACTGCTTTGATCCAGTTTTGGCTTTACATTATCTGTTCCTCTGATAGGGTTCAATCCCAACATTATTTCATACCTTGCTGATGGATGAAGCTCACAAGTCTCGTTATTCTATTCATCCTAGTGCAGATAATATGTATAAAGATCTTCGAACCCAGTATTGGTGGCCGGGCATGAAGAAGGACATTGCCTTATATGTTTCCAAATGCCTTACTTGTCTTAAGGTTAAGGCAAAACACCAACATCCCTCTTGATTATTGGAGCAACCAGAGATTCCAGTTTAGAAATGGGAAAACATTGCTATGGATCTCATTACCAAGCTGTTGCGTACTAAAAGAGTTCATGATGCCATTTGGGTAGTCGTTGATCGTCTAACAAAGTCAACACATTTCTTGCCGATCCGTGAGGATCTATCTGCTGACAAGCTTCTAAAATTTATGTAGATGAGATTGTATCCCGGCATGGTGTTCCTTTGAACATTATATCTGACAGAGATGCTCGATTCTCGTCTCGCTTTTGGAGAACCATGCAATCTGCCATGGGAACCTAACTTAATTTGAGCACAACATATCATCCTCAATCGGATGGTCAATCTGAAAGAACAATCCAGACACTGGAGGATATGCTTAGAGCTTGTGTGATCGATTTTGGTGGTAGTTGGGATTCACATCTGCCGTTAATTGAATTCTCCTACAATAATAGTTATCACTCTAGCATCAACATGGCTCCTTTCGAGGCTTTATACGGTCGAAAATGTCGTTCACCGGTCTGCTGGAATGAGATAGGTGAAGCTCAGCTTACTGGACCTGAACTCATTCTAGAGACTACAGATAAGGTCAAGAAGATTCGTGATAACCTTTAGACAGCTAGAAGCCGTCAAAAGAGTTACGCGAATCGACGACGCAAGCCCCTAGAATTTCAAGTTAGTGATCACGTCCTACTCAAGGTATCCCCTTGGAAAGGTGTGATTAGATTTGGAAAGAAAGGAAAACTTGCACCACGATATGTTGGACCATTCAAGATCATTGAAAGAATCGGAAAAATAGCCTACAGACTTGAGCTACCTCCTGAACTTGGAAATGTTCGTCCAACTTTCCACGTATCCAATCTCAAAAAGTGTTTAGCTGATGAGAACCTCCACATACCACTTGATGAAATTCGTGTTGATAACACAATGCACTTCATTGAGAAACCTGTGGAAGTCATGGACCGTGAAGTCAAAAGAGTCAAACACAAGCGCATACCTATTGTCAAAGTTCGCTAGGAATCTAAACGTGGCCCATAATTTACTTGGGAACGTGAAGATCAAATGAAGGAGAAATATCCGCATCTATTCTCACAAGTTTCTTCTAAATAAATTTCGGGATGAAATTTACTAAAGTAGGGGAGACTGTGACATCTGTGTTTGTGTAATCATTGTACAAACTCTGAGCAATTCAAATATTAATAAAACAATGTATTTTGATCCCAATGTTCGTTATTTATGTTTGATATTTTACGCATTTTGATTTTTGATCGATTTTGAACTCTATATCGCCATCTGGAAAGTTATACGCAAACTGATGCGTAAACGGAATCAGTTTAATGCGACAAACACTCCGGAACAGCAACATAAGCTTAACACACCTTAAATAACCCTTACATAACTTAGAAATAAGTTTTAAAGGGTTTGGTATGGCAAAAACAAGTTTATTCGCTCGCAGGGACTATTCGCGTCAAACTGCAAAAGTTTGCCATTCCGTATGGCAACATACATTCAGGAATATGATCATAAGCTAAACATACCATAAATAACCTAAACATAACTTAGAAATAAGCTTTGAGTGGTTCGGTGTGCAAAAATATGCTTATTTGATCTTACGTTCTGACCACATCTGGACATCCAAAAATTTTGTACACACTTAAATATTTTATTTTAGTGATCGGCATGCAAAAATACCATTCATCGCTTAATTTGGATCGTTTTCGCATCCGTTCGAGTTTCGTTGTAATTAGACGAACAACGTGACCGTACGACCAAACGAACCGACATCCGAGATATTTCCGAGCATATTTTGTGTCCTCTATACTTTGACTACCTTGTAGAGCCTTAAAAATGACTTAACGGGGGTTAAAAGTGCCAAAAATGAGCTTAATCAAGTGCAAGGACCAAATGTGTAACTTTTGAAACTGTGCTGAAACGACCAGAGGTCACGGGCCGCGTAAGCCCAGCCCCTATGCTTACGCAGGGCGCGAGAGAATAACCAGTAACAAAAAGTTGTTTTTCAGCAACAGATTGATAATTCAGGGGCCATTCTTGCAAGTTCTTTGTGTAATGGCCAAGTTAACACCTCTCCAAGGCATATTAGCTGGCCCTTAACATTTGTATGGCTATGATTTCTTCCTTGTTGGCCAAACAAACACTTGTGATGATCTTGTTCATCATCCACAAGTATAAATAGCCAAGCTCTCATTCCATTTCACTCACCCTTGATCTGATTAATGCTCTAAGTTGAAGCCTTTGCTTCATACCTGAGTGTTATAGATCAAGTTCTCCCTAGCTTGGACCCTTTGTAAGCTTCTTTCGTGCTTTTATCGCTTTTCAAGCGTGAAAGTCAAACATTGTTTGACTTTCTGCTTTGACCAGTCAATGATCAACATAAAGTTCATTTGAACTTTGCAACGTGATTGTAATCACGATGGTTATAATCCTTAGCGATTATACCTACTGATTACCACGTTGACAAGGTGTAGTGACGAGTCAAAGTTTCGGTCAAAATGCGTTTTAGCACGTATTTTGCAACGGAACTACTTTTAGGTATCAAAACACTTTGTTTTGATACCAAATCAGTTTTCTAAGTTAGTTAAACATGTTTTGACATGTTTAACTCGTCACTATTAGTTTAGTGCTTGTTTAGGGTCGTAAGTTAAGCGGTCTAGACAACCGCTTAGACTTTCGAACCCGACCCGTTTGGTCGATCGTTAGGATCCGACAAAGCATGTTTAGTGATCATAGTTGCATAGGGAATAACCTCTGAGGTTATACCTTATGATCACATAGGATTGGTTAGTTATTCGTTAAGTAGTTTACATGCCCATAGAAAATGACCAAAATGCCCTTTTGAAGCATAAATCCGTTTTTTGCATATGTGAACATGTTTTTGACATATGATCTGATTTAGTAACATGTTTAGGCATAATTGGGCATGTAAGACTTAACATAGCTCATTGATAACCATCTGACCTTAGTTTTACGCAACCGAAACGTGATAGTTGCTTATGCTACCATAATCGGTCGAAATGGGTCAAGAGCACTTAGGTAGACTTCCAAATAAGAATGATGGGACTATTAAATCATGCCATATGAGTGCCAATACTCATTTGATTTGTAGAACCTCATTTTATCCTATCTCCCGATTTAGGATCTGATTATTAACATAGTTACCTATATTAGGTGCCGTTTGAATTCGTGATCATTGGAGCTTTGGTTGGTCTTATTCTCAAGACTATTAAGCAATCCCAAGTGAGTACATAGTCCCCTCTTTTACCGCTTTCAAATATTTTGGGGTGAAACACTTGTGCTTACATGTTACTTTCTTGCTTTTCATTGCTTTTATGACATAAACATGCTAGTTTCACTTAGTACACATATAGTACATGATTTCCCCATTGTGTTTTGCTATGTATGTTTACTTAGCATGCTAGAACATTGATTTCATAAACATTTTTGCTATGTATGTTTACTTAGCATGCTAGCACATTGATTTCATAAACATTTTTGCTATGTATGTTTACTTAGCATGCTAGCACATTGATTTCATGAACATTTCTGCTATGTATGTTTACTTAGTATACTTAGTACATGGTTTTCACATGCTACATTGGTTATGACATTTGGTATGTTTAATCGGGACAATAATACACTCATTAACATTGATCACGCTGCTCGGTAGTATGTAATGGTACCATAGGACTTGACAAATCCCGTTTCTGACTTCCTAGGTTTGTTTGGAAGTTGGGAATGACAGAATCCGATGTACATAATTTAGATGAACCTTTAATTTGTTTAAAGGTTTGTCGCCACAGTCGCAAGGCTTGAATGTATGCGAATAAACATTACTGCATAAATGTTTGTAATCATAAAGCATTGTTTTCTACAAAACATAACATTTGATTTAAACTTAGGTTTATTCAAAAACTTTGTTTTGTACATTTTCCTATGGGGTTGAGTAATTACTAATTATTCACCATACATGACATTTGTTTTCACATTGACATTATCACATAGTTTGAGAAGATACTTTCTACTTGCTATGCATTATCTTTGGTTATACATGATACATTTCACATATGACATTGAACATGGTTTACACATAAACATTTTGACATTGAACAAGACATTTTGGTTGGTTATTGATAAGTGACTTATGTAACGGGGCTATGTGTTATATGATAAAAGCATGGTGGATACGCCGCTGGTACTTCCTATATATAAGTTATTATACATCGTAGCGTTATCTAAACCACTTGACAAAGACATGAAACATTTTATACAAAGACACGACATTGTTTTACAAATTACATATTTATACAAATTCACCTTTACTTGATTATTCATTTAACCATGCATTATCCTTTTATCATCATTTGATTTTCACATGATTTATAAAGGAAAACATTTTACAAGGTTCATCACTACATTTTTGTTAAACCCTTCTTTTAACTACAAGTCATGAATCCTGCATACACAAAACCTATGTATCTCACAAGCATTTTTATGCTGACGTACCTATTTTCGCATGTGTTTCAGGCATGGTTGCAAAAGTCGGTAGGCGCTCCCTAGTCAGTCGACCGGGGAGTTGAGAGTACTCGGCATAGGCGGAGAGTATTCGGACATGTTAAATTATAAAGAAATTAGTTTTCGGAAATTAAATATATGTCTAATAACATAAATTTACTAATATTTATAACAAATTACGTGAAAATGATATTCATTATTTAATATGATAGTCATATAGATTATGCTTTATTATTTTTTAAGTCAAACTCGGCCCGAATTGACTTACTAGATCCGATTTTGGCCCGGTTTAACCGCGTTTGATCGATTCCGAGAAATTAGGCGGAGTTAGAGAAAGTCGCCTCGGCAGCCTACCTTGTAGCGACTCCTCGGGGAGTACTCGGCCTTGGAAACCTTGTTTTACAACCATGGTTTCAGGTGCTAATGCATGATGAGGTTTGTACTACACTTAGGCGGACTTGGGCCTTAGTGACTTAAAAGACAGTTATTTATGTTATGTTTTGTTTAAATTCTAAGACAATGTAAACTTTAATTTTAATAATACAAAGCTTTAATTACCATGGTTGTTGAAACAATAATTCTGTCGCATCACTCCCTGACGTTTCCGCCGCGATTTGTTGTTTTACGCGGCCGGGGTGTGACAGGTCATGTCTAAAGGAACTACCTTTGGCCCGTATACATTCTGACAGATAATAAATCTGTTCATTCCAACCTATAGTACCTCCCAGATAATCGGACTTGGGTCAATACTACTTAGACTTGCGGCTTTTGCCAAATATAGTCTTATTGATTTGAAGCTAGCAAAAAGGTAAATACTCTTGACTTATTTTAGTGTAAACTTGGGATGGCAAATATGCCTCTTGGGATGGTTATTACACAAGTAAGTCGCCTATGATTGCGCAAAAGTGTATGAATACGGTTTTATTCTGTTTACTTGATAATTACTGTTATTGGGGGTTATTGATACCATGTCCGGACAACCCAATGGGTTAATCAAGTATATAATCTCGTAACAAGGATAATCCCAAGATATATTTAAAGGATCACCTATGGGTTATCCATATGTATAAAACTCTTTTAAAAAAACTATTTTTAAAAGAGTCAGTTAATTGTATTTACCAGCTTTGCCTGACGTATTTTTAAAAGATTGAACAGCAGGTACCGAACCTTAATATAGGCTGGGATTACGGGTCGGCTAGAATGAAGGCTAAGGAATTTGCACTCCTGATGCTTAAGGCCTATGATGTCTAAAGCTCTATTTAATTGGATCCTGCCTGTGGGCTTGTATCGAACACTTGTATTACTTTTATACATTCAAGCTTTATTTTAATAATTTCAATCCAATACTTCCGCTGCATATTATTATATTGTGATAACTGTTATCCAACCGTCATGTGTGTACCCATCTGGGCCCACCAGAAATCGGGGTGTGACAGGTTGGTATCAGAGCTACAGTTTGAGTGAATTAGACACTAGCCCTTGGTGTCTAGTCTCAAATATCACAAATGCAGATTCCTTTAAAAACTCCGAGTCTAGACCTGAATATAAGACTACTCTTAATATATATAGTAGTTATTGATTTTATACCGCCAAGATGTCGCGGACAAGATGAAAAATCTATGATGGGTTGCGGACTCGATGATCTCTACCGTTGAGTAACTTGTAGTTCCATATGGTGAACTACATATGTTTTGGAGACGATGACTCCGATGCGAGGATGATAAACCTCGCCATCTGATATAATATATGTTGATATTCCTGTGATATCGTAGTATCATTTATCCAAAGTCTATCATATTTGATAGACATTCTGGTGATATCTCACCAGCTGATTGAAACAACAACAAATATGAAAAGCCATACTATGGCAAAGATATATGTGCATTTTGCACCTGATTTCTATTCTTTGATTCAAATGTTCTCTCATTCTAGAGAATAAGCATAAAAAGGAATCACTTTCTCTGATTTATGCTTAAAGCATATAAATTCGAGTCTTCGAGCTAGATTAATTCAAACCTATCTGAGTATATATTATATTATGTAAATTCGGCAACTCTCGCCAGCAAATTTCTCCAATTGGAATACGACAATGATTTTTATTTCATTGATTTTTTTAACAACTACGAATGCCAAACTTAGTTTGATAGAAGCGCCATATGATAATTGGCAGTATCTTAGTGTGTCCCATATATTGCTTTCATGCCTGGCCAGTATGACGGTTTAATGCATGGAACCACTAAGATCTCCCAAGGGTCATATCATACTGATATCGGCTAATAGTAAGCATCTAATATACCTTGGCGATATTACTGCCATAAGAAGAATCATTGATTTTATGGAGCTCATTTTATGATTTTTCCTTCTAATAATATGAAGGTCACATTTATTGCTCCTACCTTATCAAACATATCTCTTGACTGCGCGATAGACGAAGGCCAAAAGCACATGTTCCCACCAATAAGTGGTTGAAAAAGTGCAAAATGTTCGTCCAAATATGAGACGACAAATCCCCAATTCTCCCGATAAGGAGAAGGGAAATATATTTAAACGGTGTACTTTATTGAGCCGTATCATATACAGTGTACTTTATTGAGCTGTATTATATACGTTGTACTTTATTGAGGCGTATTCCCGAATATCCCATGTGGAGAAAGGGTATAATTATAAACGGTGTACTTTATTGAGCCGTACCATATACAATGTACTTTATTGAGCTGTATTATATACGCTGTACTATATTGAGGCGTATTCCTGAATATCCCATGTGGAGAAAGGGTATAATTATAAACGGTGTACTTTATTGAGCCGTACCATATACAATGTACTTTATTGAGCTGTATTAAACATGCTGTACTATATTGAGGCGTATTCCCGAATATCCCTTGTGGAGAAAGGGTATATTTTAAACAGTATACTATATTGAGCCGTATCGTATGCACTGTACTATATTGAGGTGTATACCAAATCTTCAACTAAGGAGAAGTGCATATAATTAAAACGTCTAATAAGACGTGTCCTGGAAACTCCAATTAAGGAGAAGGACTAAAAGTGCCAACTCTGTTGGGTGAAGATAAATTAGTCGAAGGACCGCTAGCAATCAAGAAAATATTTCTCTTCTGAATTTACTCAGTCTACTAGTTCTTATGTAATTAAGACTAGTAAATAAGACCATGATGAAAGACTCTATCTTGAATTTCCCACCAATGGTAGTGGTTGAAAAGGTGATAGAAGTGGAAAACTGATTCCCTCACACCCTTATAATCTTAAAAATCTTTAAGTGATTCTCGTCCAATTATGGGATGACACTTATCTAAGAACTCCAACTAATTCCCGAATGTGTGGAAAGGAGTAGAAATTTCATCCATCTATGTGATGCTAATCATCCCCGAACCTCCCAATGTGTAGAAGGATATACATCTAAACGGTGTACTATATTGAGCCGTGTGATATACGTTGTACTATATGGAGGCGTATCCCCAATTCTCCCCATAAGGAGAGGGTCATATATTTATACAGTGTACAACTGTATTATATACGTTGACTGTATTGAGACATATTTTCAATTTCCCTAAGTGGATCGGGACTTATACTTAAACGTCAACTGCGACGTATTCCCAAATCTCCCAATACGGAAAGGGATTTAAATTTTCAACGTCAATTGAGACGCATCTCCAAATGAGGAGAAGAATTCATATTCAATACGTTGACTAAAACGTATCATTAAAATCTCCAACTAAATTAACAATTGTGTGGAAAAGAGAAAATCCTTATCAACTTTGTGACGATACTCATTCCAAATCTCCAACAATTCCTAACTATGTGGAAGGAGAGGAATCATAATACTGCTTTGTCAGTCAAAAAAAAGGATAATTGTGACCTTATGATTCCCTGTCCAAGGTAGTGAGCTATGCTTAAGCCTCATGGTCTATATGATCAATGCGATTATGACTAGTATCATCAATATGATGATCATACTTAACATCCTTGGAGATGTATGCCTACGGGCTATATTAAAATGTCCATTTGTGACAAGGACAATTGTAATCTTTTATGGTCCCCTATCTAAGGTGACGGGTTATACCCAAGCCTCATAGTCTATATGATCAATACGATCATGACTAATATCATCTAATACGATGATCATATTATTTATCCTCCTTAGTGATGTCTTGCTTTCGGGCTATAACATTGTCCATTTGAGACATTGACATTTTGATCTTTATGATTCCCTGTCCAGGGTAGTGAGCTATGCTCCAGCCTAATAGTCTATATGATTAATGTGATCATGACTAAAATCATCAATATAATGATTATGTTTAACATCCCTAATGATGTTTCGCCTTCGGGCTATATTATGTTGTCCAATTGTGACAAGATAATTGTAATCTTTTATGATTCTTTGCCCAAGGGGGTGAGCCATGCTCAAATCTCATAAGTCTACATGATCAGTGCGATCCTGACTAATGTCATCAGTATGATGATCATAATATTAACATCCCTAGTGATGAAGTGCCTACGGGCTACACTTTACTCTATTGTCGATAAGACAATGATAGTGGTGATCTTTATGGTCCCCTGTTCAAAGTGGTGGGTTATACCCAAACCTAATAGTCTATATGATCCACGCGATCATGACTAATATCATCAACATGATAATCATACTAAACATCCCTAGTGATGTCTCGTCTAAGGGCTGCATTATACTGTCCATTTGAGACAATGACAGTTGTGACCATTATGGTTCCCTGTCCTAAGTGGAAAGCTATGCCCAAGTTTTGCAGTCTATGTGATCAAGTGCGATCATGACTGATATCATCAGTGCGATGACCATTAATTTAACATCCTTAGTGATGTCAATCGAATGGCCTACGGACCATATTATATCGTCGATTGTGACGACTGTAAGTGGTCTACGACCCCTTATCCAAAGGTAATGAACTATGTTCAAACCTTAAAGCCCTTTGATCAAATGAGATCGCGGCTTATATATATCTTAATTGTCCTTCGTGACAAGGCTTAGTGCCATATCTTCTAAATGTCCTTTGTGACAAGGCCTTGTGCTATATCTGTCATGTCCTTCGTGACGAGGCCTTGGTGCCATATCCTTCACAATCCTGTGACAGGCCTTTATGCCGTGTCTTTCATGTCCTTCGTGACAAGCCAATGTGCTATTTCAAAATGTCCATCATGACAAGCCAATGTGCTATATTTAAATGTCCTTCGTGACAAGCCAATGTGCTCTATTTAAATGTCCTTCGTGACAAGCCAATGTGCTATATTTAAATGTCCTTCGTGACAAGCTAATGTGCTATATTTAAATATCCCTTGTGACAAGCCGATGAGTTATACGGCTAAGTCCATTACCAATTGTGGTAATCAGGACTAGTGAAGTTGATATATAAACATATAGATCTGTAAGATCTAATGCAAATAAATTAATTTTCTATTTAGTTCTCGAAGAATTACTGATGGCTTTATCTTTCAGATAAACTTATGGCGAGCCTGAGTATTGGCAAAGCAAGTAAGAAAAACGGTGGTGACGATTTAGAGCACCAGAACCGTAATGACGAAGAGAATCGTCTTCGATCCATAGTTGCCGATGAAGTCGGTAAAGCCCTGGTTGGATTTATGGCCACATTTAAAGGGCCAAAGCCATCAGTACAGAAAGAGATCCCCGTTACTAAACCCCGTTCTAGTATTCATAAGACTGAAAGGTCTCAATTCTCCTCAACTAAAACTGAGCAGAATATTAAGAGTATCAAGAAAGCTGAGTCTCATGACTCTAAGAAGACCTATAAATACTTTGTTTCATGTAAACCCCGTGACTTTACGGGTGAGATTGGAGCAATCGATGCTCTGAAATGGCTAGAATGAAGGATAAGGAATTTGCACTCCTGATTAAGGCCTATGATGTCTAAAGCTCTATTTAATTGGATCTTGTCTGTGGGCTTGTATCGAACGCTTGTAATACTTTTATACATTCAGGCTTTATTTTAATAATTTCAATCCAATACTTCCGCTGCGTATTATTATATTGTGATAACTGTTATCCAACCGTCACGTGTGTACCCATCCGGGCCCACCAGAAATCGGGGTGTGACAGTCAATGAAGACAATTACAAATTTATCCAAGTACGGTTTACAGATCCTATTCATCATGTCCATAAACGCTGCAGGAGCATTTGTTAATCCAAATGGCATGACTGTAAACTCGTAGTGACCATACCTAGTCCTGAAAGCAGCTTTAGGAATGTCTTCTTCATGTACTTTCAGTTGATGGTATCCGAAGCGCAAATCTATTTTGGAAAAATACCTAGCTCCCTGAAGTTGATCAAAAAGATCATCTATTCTAGGTAACGGGTATCGATTCTTAATAGTAACCTTATTTAATTCCCTATAATCGATACACATGGGCATTGACCCATCTTTCTTTTTCACAAACAACACCGGGGGATGAACTGGGTTGTATAAATCCTTTTCCTAACAATAAATATAATTGCTTTTTCAGTTCTAAAATTTCTGTTGGCGCTAAGCGATAAGGTGCCTTAGCTATTGGAACAGTTCCAGGTATTAGATGAATTCTAAATTCTACTTCCCTATCTGGTGGTAGTCCAGGTAGATCTTCTGGGAATACATCGGGGTATTTGGATACTACTGGAATTTCTTTAAGTTCTTTACTTTTAGTGTTAATGATTATTGAAATCATATACACTATGCCTTGCTTTCATTCGTAATTAGTGATTTTCATTACTGAAATGAACTTCATTGGCTTGTGTAGCTTATCTCCTGTAATCAGAATCTTATCTCCTGTTGGCGTACGAATTTCTACTGAATTCTGATCACATAGGATTCGAGCATGATTGGCTACTAACCAATCCATTCCTGACACGACGTCGAATCCTGCTAAATTCATAGGTAGAAGGTTTGCCGAGAACTTATGCCCTGATAATTCTATTTTTCCTTCTTGCAAGACCTTATCTATACTAATAGGGTTTCCTTCTGCCATTTCTACCATATAAACTTGACTAATTTTGGTTAATGGTTGCTTAAGAGCGTGGCATAATGAAGTATTTATAAAACTTTGGTTTGCACCAGAGTCAAATAATACTTTTGCATAAATGTCATGGACAAGGAATGTACCAGCTATCACATCAGGAATCAGATTTGCCTCTTGTGTTGTCAGCTGAAAAGCTATTGCATTCTTCTTATTAGTTCCATCGGCCGCTTTTGCTTTCTTGTCAGCTGTTTTAACTAATTTAGGGCAATTTAGCTTAAAATGCACTGCTTCTCCACAATTATAGCAGATCGTCGATTTCTTCCTGCAATCTTCCTCTCGATGCCCCGGTATTTTGCATAAATTACAATATTCTTTACATTTTCCAAAATGTTTCCTTTTACAATTTCTGCAAAATGGCGGTGTGCAAGACTGCCCAGTTCCCTTTTTCTTGGAATTACTATTGTTACCTAAACGGAAACCTTGGGTAAACTTCTGAGCCAATTCTTTCTTCCTATTTTCTTCTATCGTACGAACCAATCCATCAGTCAAGGTATTGGCCAGTTTGACTGCATCGTCGATAGTCCGAGGTCTAGCAGCCTTGACTATATCACGGATTTCGCTAATCAATCCCCAAATGTAGCGAGAAATAAGTACAGGTTCTGGCGAAGCTAGAGTCGGTACTATTCTTACATACTCGAAGAATTTCGATGTATACTCACGGCATTTAACATCCACCATCCTGTGGCTCAGGAACTAGTTTGCCATTTGTTCTTTTTCGTAGGAAGGACAAAATTTCCTTTCTACCATTTCCTTAAATTCTTCCCACCTCATCGCATAAGACATGTCACTTCCTTTAGCTTGCAGCACCGTATTCCACCATTCTAATCTCTTCTTTGAAAAGGTGGGACACATGCATCACTCTGTCTTCTTCTGCGCACTTACTTATTTTGATCACAACTTCTGTCTTTTCTAACCATCGTAGTGCAGTAGTTGGTTCTTCATTGCCTGCGAATTCGGTTGGTTTACAGGCGAGGAATTCTTTATAAGTGCAACCAGTCGTCAACATTTTCATCTTGTTAGGTAATGGGGTTTGAATTACATTTTGCCTCCATTTATGCTATATAACTGAAATTATCGTCGCGGGTGCGTTTGCTATTCTCGGCTTTGGAAGGTTCGACTGGAATTTTAACAGCTGCTACAATTGCTAGGATAACATTGGCTACGCCTTGAACAATTATGTTTTCTATGTCCTCTCTATTTAGAAAAATTTCCTGGTTATTTGGTTCCGATTGATTAACTTCATTTGCCGATTGATTAACTGCGTTGGCCATCTAAATTAGACATAATACTTTGATTAATATCATAAAATAGGCAGCAAATAAATATAATCATCGTAATCACAACATAACTGAGTCAACACGTATAGCCAAAACTGTCGAGCATTATATATATATATATATATATATATGCATCATTACAAACCACATATTTACAGATATTCTACTTATTATTAGATGATATTATATATTATAACATATTATTATTATACAAACACTTTTACTATTGTTAGCCTATCTCAAAAGTGGAACTCCCTCTCGTTGTATTTTCAGACGAGAACTTCACCCACGGTTCGGATTCCTGCTTCCACCAATTCTTCGCCGTAATGGCGCAGTTCAACAACATTTTCTAGGTTCATGGGTGGATAAACAGCAGGAGCAGGTTCATACTGTGGGTAGTAAGGATTGGGGTTGTTCATGAGGTTTTGGAAATGCCAATCATTGGTCCACCACTCTTCAATGGGTCAGGAAGGGTAGTGGGTTGACAAAAGGTTTAGGGATCGCAGGTTCCAAATTTGCATGAAGTTTAGTTTGGACAGGAACATTCACAAGGTTTTTATCAGCTCGGCCAAAAAGATCACAGTTTGCCAGCTTCATGTCTAGTTCCTCCTAGGGTAGCAGAGCTGGAGTCTGTTTAGAGCTTTCCCCCACCTTTTCTTTTCCCTTTGGTTCAACGGTTTTCTTCACTTTTTGAGCTGCATGTTTCTTCTTTCTCCCCCTTTTCCAATCTAAAAGCCTTCTTCTCTTATTTGGTTTGGGTTTTTCCTGGGCTTGGAACACCATGGGCTCGTCGGTCTCAGCTTGGTACCCGGTAGCTTCCATGTCAGTGAAATGTATCGAGAAGTTTTGGAGTGCCTCCGATAATTCATTCATACTGTTAGTCACACATAAGGAAACAAAACGTTCCAAACTAAATTTTAATTTGCAATTAAATTTCACAGAAGCACAAAATTTCCTATCTAAAAGTTAAGTATTTTTCAAATACTTAATTTGCTTAAACTAGTGGCTCTGATACCACCTTTTCTGTCACGGCCCCTGACCCGTTTTGCCCGGTTCGAAAGCCGCAGGACAGAAACCCGTGGTATTGGTATTTACTTGGCAGCAGAAATTTCAATAGGATCATTTCTCAGAAAATAATATCAGGGTTTTAAAAGAAAACACCGGATTATTTTATTTTAATATTGGGACAAACCCCGTATTTTTACAAGAAAGGAATTTCACTGGGAAATCCCCGGATTACAGAAAACATGTTTATTTCTATTTATTGAACCACTTTATTTAAGCGGGAGTGCTACACGGCACTTTTCCTTTCCTTCATAGTAAATCACCTGAAACATGTTTTAAAAAGATTTGTTCTGCGAAAAATACTGGCGAGTGCATTCCATTTATACAAAAGACACATTGTTATAATATACAATATTAAGAGCTATTACAATGTTTATATCAACCAATTACCCTAAATCGGTATTTGTCACTCAACCAGATCTGTGACTATGGTCATATCACACATTGGCTAACCCGTTGTCCAATGGTGAAGATTATCAAGTAGTGTATACAAAACCCCACATACCGGCAGTAATTGTAGATCATAAAGACTTAATCACTGTAATTATAACTTTGAAAACAAGTAGGGTTTTGAAAGCAATTTGGTAAAAAGAGAATGACTCACATTGCAATTTTAAACTTGTCAGAGTTTGCCTATGGTTTAAGCTTGATAAACCTAATTAAATATACAAAGCAAATGAAATTAGGTCAGTAACTGAATTCAACATTTATGATAATTCACGAGATCGAAACCCTCACGACGATTGATAAAGTATAGCCCAATGTAGGCAGCACTTAAACATCCATCGGATCGGTTTTAATCGATCGGATATTGTATCGTAGCAGTGATCGAGTTATTACCCTGTTATCGTAGATGAATGTCGAGGTTTTGATTGTATTTGGAAAGAACAGAGCATATATCAACGTACGAAACGAGTTTTTATGTCGTAACAAGCAAACCATTCAAGTGCCAACCCCTGGGATTTATACTGAATTTTTGTCCCTCCCGCGTGTCGCGCCGGCTGCCATGGTCCCTGGCGCGTGTCGCGCCGGCTACCCATTTAGGCTAGGGTAGCCTTGTGTCGTTTATAGCCTGGATGAGTTGTTACTTTTCAAAAATACGTGTTCTACATCCGTTTTTTTATACACAGATTATTTAGGGGATCCCCCTTAAGGTTTAGGGGGCCCTATTGCTGATTTTGCCCGTTTTTCCATTTCGAGCCGCACCGTACTTATTTGGGGGTTTCAATTAGGGTTTAGTGTGCCATTTAGGAATGGAAATTTGCGAGGTTGTTACAATTAATCCATTAACTAATTATACCATTTACAATAGAAAACAAAAACGTAAGCATTTCGGGTTAACACGGCTCGTTCTGTAGTTAAAGGTTACCCATTTTCTCCCATTACCCAACCCGGCTACTTTTCTACCTCTAATTATTCATTTAAAAATATAATTAAATAGAAGTGTTCCAGATAAACCCCGACCTCTAGTGCAGAAGACGCTTTAAGAAACTGTTTGTATGAAAAAAAAATACCATCTAGGCAAACCTATAGTCTCTCAAGTTCGGCCTATTTGACCCATATTTTAGCTTAAAAAATATTTGATTCATGTATTTGACCTTTTTAAGACTAAAACTAGCCAAATCTGACCCATTTATAAGTAAAAGGTGTAAAAGTCACCATCATCATTTGACCGTTTTGGTCCCTGACGTTTGGTTAGTTTTGTGACTTTCGTCCGGTTTTTTCACATCTGGATCCAGAAGAGTTGAATCTTGCCATTTTCATCCAGCTCATTAACGCTATCCATTTTTCTCCGCTAAGCCAAGGGTATTTTCTTATTTTTTATCAAGTAAAGGTATTTTAACTACTTGTACATAAAGAGAAAAAGACCGAATTGCCCTTTAAGCTAACAAAAAATGACCAAAATACCCCTGACTTAACGGAGAAAAATGGATGGAGTTAACGAGCCGAATGAAAATGGCAAGATTTCAAACCTTTTGGATCCAAATGTGGAAAAATAAACCTTTGGATGAAAGTCGCAAAACTGGCCAAATATCAGGGACGAAAATGGCATTTTACTCATGAAAAATTTAAAAATTATATATTCATATTAGCTCATCTTAAAGGTCTCAATAAAAATGATTCTAATAAATATATATGTGGTAGTAGATGATCTACACCATTGGTGTTATTTCTATGGACATATAGAAAATATATTGCAAGTAATATAAGATACTATGACGAAAGTAAATACTTACATTATGTGCAGGTTGACCGATGGTTATAGATTCGTTTAAAGCCAATGTACAAGCAACCAACGGGCGGGGTTGGATTTCAAGCGGCGCTGCAAAAATATTATAACCACTAAGTTCCTTGTTCTTTGCATCTAAAATTTGTTTCTTCAACCTTGTTTCCGATTCACTATCCAATGTGCCACTTAGCTCCCGTTGCTTAGCTTCGGAGATTGGCTTTTTAGGAGACAGGGTTTATTCTTCACCAAATGAAATGTGACTAATCCTAGCAACAGCTTGCTAATGAACATATAATTGGAATTAGAGAAAAAAAAAAGTAAAATGTGTCTATTCGTTATCAAAAACTGGCAAATGGTTAACCTGTACATGCGTATGCTAGATGGGTTCGATGGGGTGCAAGTTGCAGCATCAGTCTCTTCTGAACCGTTCTCTTCGCCAGCTGCAAATATACCACTTCCGGTTATCTCCTTTATTTATACCCCGATACAGGTTTCCTGAATAAATCGCACAAAGTTACCTTATAATAAAAACATTCACATGTTTTTATGATAAAAAGAAAATAAATCAAAATTGGGGAACAACCATAGCTCTAAATGATAAAATTCGCGTGTGAGCATCTAAGAATCAGGCACTTTGGAGATGAGACGTTTCATCAATCCTGACGATGTAAAGAGAATATCATGCACTACTATGCGCTCTCTCATATCATGAATCAATGTGAAAAAGTTTACAATAGATCCTCTATATATCCAAGCTGACTAACTCAACAATCATAACCGACTCTATGCATACACACTGTATACATATGATGCAGGAGAGAGTTAGGCCCATTGTTTAAATGCTAACTCAGCTTTAAAATCCAAAACCTTCTACTTATATGCATACAAAATAACACGACTCATTCTGTACTAAAGGTTACCCATTTTCTCCCGTTACCCAAGCTGGCTACTTTTCTACCTCTAATTATTCATTAAAAAATTGAATAAAATAGAAGTGTTCAGATAAACCCCGACTCATAATAAATGTGACCCATTATGACCTATTACCCAACATATTCGTTGATAGGAGCTGAGATAATTATAAGATATATATACATCAGTTAAAATGCTATCAACTTTAAGTTACAAAAGTAAAAACTTACCTTAAAGTGCAGTGTTCATTGAGCATCTTTTGGACATGTTGACCTTCAATGGACATGCGAACCCATTGAGCTCTGACCTGTCTTGGACCTAGACCAACACCTGCATGGACCAGAGTCGGTGTCACAGCCGCTTGTTTCCTGACCTGCTGCCCTCGGACTAACGTTTGCACCTGCACCACTCCTTGCAAAGCTCTCAATGTGCATCTCGCCTATACCAAATTCAAACATATCATAAACAAAATTGTATCTATTACAATAATATTTACAAGATGCCTCAAAGCAAAAAAAAAATTGACATTACAACAACAATCTCTAACCAATACCAACAATCTCTATGGTTCAGCCTACAATGTCGTTACGCCTGAGCTCATATTCAAATCCATCATATGTTGGGTCAAGGACAAAAAGAATACAACTGCAAATATTCAAAAAGCGGATAAAAACCCAAATGAAATCATCAAATAAAAAATAGGTACCAAGGGTAAAAAAAAAAGTGTTTGGGTCTAATTTGCTTTGATTGCATGATCACCTCTGATCTGTAGTGACCTGATTACTCGCATACTTCCCGTTGACCACAATTTGTATTAACCTCATTTATCAGTAAAGTATTGTAAATAATTAAACAATCAAGCTAAGTTATTGGAGTTGAGGTAGTACTGGGTACTCGAGTTTCAGTCTGACCGTGTTAACCAGCTTAACTAAGTTGACTCAGTTGACCTACGTTAACTTCTGTTGAGCATGTCGAATCTGTCTTTGAGCCGATGTTTGACTCGAGTTCAACTCCACCCGAATACCCCAATCTCCATCAAACACTACCATATAATACACTGACTCCAACCAAGTAACTACCACTGATATCACCAGAACCCTATCATTGTTGTACAACACAATCCAATTTCGCAAAAATATATAAAAAGCCCGATGTTAGTTAGGCATATACCTTTCCAAATAGAAAAACAAATTGATGAAATGTAGTTACTCGATCTCTTAGTTTCACTTATCAAACCTGAAAAACACATATCCAAAGACCCTAGTATTGGAGAAGTGATAGCGGGACTTGAAATCCTGAACCACAAAACACGAATACAATGAACCTTACTGTAAAAATCACCTTTTTTTAAAGTAAAAAAGCTGAAATTAGTGATGAATCCGGATCCCAGTTAGTGACGAATCCCGTTACCTTATCACTAACAGGTTGAATCTGGTGAATAACATTGATGTTGTGATTAATCTGGAGGGGAGAAGCAGAATCCTTCAATTACCATCTTCCAATGGGTCTTCAACCCTAATTCAACCAGGTTTGCCACATCTTTCATCTTTAGTCCATCATCATCATCATCTAGGAGAGGTTATGTCATTTGGATTCGATAGAGAGAGATAGAGAAATAGAGAGAGATGATGATGAGAAATGGAATAATTCCATAATGTGATTAAAAACCATTTGGTAGGTGAGAAGAATCGATTCAATTGCCAAGGAGTTATTGAGACAATGGTAAAGTTGGGATTTATGATAAAATTGTGCATATAAATTTACCATTATAACCTTGAAGTGTCTTAAAATGTTGCGCCCTTTCCCATTCTACTCTTCTAAAATGTGGTTGTATTTCTTTGTACATATTGTTACAAAACTTGTACGCGTTGTAAAATTACATCCCTGTCCATCACATTTGCTTTATATAGTTATATAGATATATAGATAATCACGTGCTTATTTTACAAATGAACGATCGTAAATAGCGAGTTATACGCTTTATCACGTGCAAATACTTAGTTATACACTACTATACTTAATCCATGTTTATACACTTGTTTAATACTTAAATTACATGTTTTATTTACATAATATACCATAATATATGCCAAATAATCAAACATTAGGGACTTAAAGGTTACATCGGTTGCACAAAGGTGAAGTTCCATTGTATGGCTTCCTAGCACGGGGTTGACCTGGTTGTTTGGGGATGGCTTGACCACTGTGAGCGACCATGGCGAAGTTCTGAGAAGCCTTTCGCTTCTTTGACTTCTTAGGAGATCCAGTCTGTTCATCCATGGTCCTTGATTCCTCGATCGGTTTCTTGTCACCCTTTCGGAAAAGCTTACGTTTCCTGATCTGAGATTCAGTCAACGTTGCAGATAGCTCAATGGCCTGCCTAACCGTAGTGGGGTTACTACCGGTAACAATGTCCTGAACTGAGTCAGGGAGACCATCAATGTATTTCTCGATCGCCTTATCCAAAGGCGTAACCATGGTAGGACACAACAGGCTCAGCTCCTCATATCGATCAGTGTATGCTCGATGTTCACCGCTGTCTTGCTTAAGATCGTCAAATTCCCTTTCCAAGGACCTGATCTCGTGACGAGGACATAATTCCTTCATCATCAGTGCTCTAAGTTCTTCCCATGTTTGAGCCAGTGCCACATCGGCACCCCTATCTCTCACCACACCGTTCCACCACGTCAAAGCTCGTTTCTCAAAGACACTAGATGCGAAATCTACCTTTCGCTCATTTGGACATTGTACATGCCTGAAGGTGCTCTCTAGACTCTCGAACCATTGCAGAAGTGTTGTCGCTCCTTGAGACCCAGAAAACTTTGATGGCTTGGCCGAGTTGAACGTCTTGAAGTTGCAAAGGGCATTATTGTTGTTGATAGCTTGGTGACATTGGGCAACGATGTTCGGGATTGCAGCAGTCATTTGCTGTGTAATGACAGCTGCCAGATCGTCAATAGATACCGGATTTTCGCGTCGTGGAGGCATTCTAAAAGAGGAAACAAGAGAGGAAACAAATGAAATGGCAGTGGGTAAGAATAGGATGTTACAATTACCGACCAAAATCACGGGTGATGGTCATTTGTTTGAACCATGAAGCAAACAAACGACACACAAAGGCTGAATCAAAGCAAATAGGTCCTCATAATGTATCGCGAAGACATGCTCGCCTATAAGTGAACACTCATCCCAAGAATTCCCAGGTAAGCACAACTGGTCTCGCGTCTGATGAGATATATACGAAGTGCTTGCCTAGACAGAAAACCCAGAATACAGGCATTCACCCTTCCAGTTTGCACGTGTTCACATTATTAAAAACCCAAAACCTTGACGAGAATTTGAAAATTCAAAGGGGTTCAAAACCATATAACAGAGGGTTCAAAACCTTACAATAGAGGGTTCAAAACCTAGTAATCAATCATCCTAGAACAGATGATTAGTTTTCAAAGCGGTTTTGAAATTTATGTTCTTGTTGTGGTCGTCGCCTAAGGATAGGTGACGGTATTGTTTTATGACTAAACGCAAGTAAACTCGCGTTAGGGTCCTAAGAAGGTTATAGACTAGGTCAAAGCATTACTAATAACCTAATTCCCTATAACCATTGGCTCTGATACCATCTTTTCTGTCACACCCCGACCACGTAGAACATACAAACGTGGCGGAAATGTCGGGGAGTGTTGTAACAGAATTAATTGTTTCAAATCCATGGCAATTGAAGTTTCGTTTTATTGATTAGAAGTGTTACAATGTCTTAACAAACAAGGAAATACAACATAATTAACTAGTCTTGCATCTTTTATTGTCACTAAAGCCCAAGTCTGCCTATGTGTATCTTGATCATCTCATGCAACAGCTCCTGAAAAAGACATGTGAAAATAGGTACGTCAGCATAAAAATACCTGTGAGATACATAGGTTTTGTGAAAATAGGTTTCATGACTTATGTTTGAGAAAATGTTTAGTCATGAACCTTGTAATTTGCTTTGTTTTGTAAATCATTTGAAAAATGATAAGATCAGATGATATGTATAAATAAATGTCAGGTTAAATGAATAACCATGTAAAAATGTGTTTGTATAAGATAAGTTGTTTGTAAATCAATGTCTTGTGAAAAGTATGATATTTGTAATAAATGTTATATATATCTCAAACTGAAATGATCCAAATAACGCTACGATATGTAATACCATACAAACACTTATATATAGGAAGTACCAGCGGCGTATCCACCATGCTTGTATCATATTACACATGCCTCGTTACTTAAATCACTTAATCAAACCAAACCATCAAGATGTAAAATGTTCATGTCTAATGTAAATCATGTAATATGTATCCAAAATGTAAGCCTGTGATGAATAACAAATGTACTAAGTACGCGACAATAGACATACGTAGCATGTGACCTGTACTAAGTATGCAACAATAGACATACGTAGCATGTGACCTGTACTATGTATACAACAATAGACATACGTAGCATGTGACCTGTACTACGTATACAACAATAGACATACGTAGCATTTGACCTGTACTACGTATACAACAATAGACATACGTAGCATGTGACCTGTACTACGTATACAACAATAGACATACGTAGCATGTGACTTGTACTACGTATACAATAATAGACATACGTAGCATGTGACCTGTACTAAGTATGCAACAATAGACATACGTAGCATATGACCTGTACTACGTATACAACAATAGACATACGTAGCATGTAATGTAAGGTAAAACGATGTACTAAGTAATGCACACAATGGGCATACCTAGCATAAGATGTAATAAAATCATGTACTATAATGTACTAACGAACATAGCAGGTATATGATGTGAAAACCAGAAAGCATGAAAGTAACAAGTAGGCACATGTGTTTCACCCCAAAACAGTTTGGAAAACAGTAAAAGAGGGGTCTATGTACTCACTTGAGAATGCTCAGTAGTCCTTGAGTGACAACCAAACAATGCTAGAGATCACGGATATCAAACGGCACCTAATATAGGTAACTATGTTAATAAACCGGACCTAAATCGGAGGATTTAGATAGAATGAGGGTTTGTAAACCAAACGAGTATAGAGACTCGTGTCATATGGTTTAACAAAGCCTACATACTAAATGAAACCTTAATCTAAGTGCTTTCGACCCATCGCGACCCATTAAGGTAGCTTATGCTACTTTAACGCGTCGTTCGCGTGAAACGCGTTCGGACCGCCTAACTAGTCCTATGACAAGTGTTATATGCCTAAACATGTTACATAATCAGTTATGTGACAAAAGTTTAGGTTACATATGCTTAATTACCAATTATACATGAAAAGGGTATTCTGGTAATTTACCTAAGGCATATATACTACCTATCATACAACTACTTAAACGTCGTGACCATAAGGTATAACCTCGGAAGGTTATTCCCTATATACTATGGTCACCTAATGTATTTGGTCGGATCCTAATGATCGACCAAATGGGTCGGGTTCGAAGGTATAAGCGATTTATTAGATCGCTTACCCTACGACCCTAGACAACGTGGTAATCAGTAGGCATAGTCCCAAGGGACTATAACCAACGTGATTACACTCACGTTGCGAAGTTCAAACGAACTTCGCATTGACCATAACTGGTCAACGCAGAAAGTCAAACAAAGTTTGACTTTCAGACTCGAAAAGACTCGAAAAGCAATAAAAGAACGAAAGAATACTTACGAAGGGTCCCCGAATGCTAATCCCAATCCAAGTAGCTCAGGTATGAAACAATGGTTTCAACTTAGAGCTCCTCAAATCAGAATTCTTGTAAGTTTTGCAATGGGGTGGATGGGTATTTATAGGAATACCCGAACCGTTAGGATCGTTTCATGGAAACCGTGCTCGAATCCTACCCGTACATGTGTTGCAAAGTTGTGGTGACTAAAAATGGGTTCTTATCAGCTGACTAGGCATGTGTGAACTTGTGGTTGTGGATTAATCAGCTGATAACAGGCTGTTAGAAACACTGCATCTGGTCTGCAGACCCCTTGCGCACCTTAACAAATATTTGTTACGGTGCGCAAGGACCAATTTTGGCAGAATTACAGTTTTGGTCCCTGCAGCCCGTTTAAGCTATTTTTGACACGTTTAAGGCCCGTTAACCCCATTTCAAAGCTCTAAAATGAAGTTAAAGTATAGGGAACTTAATATGTGCTCAAAAATATCTCGGATGTCGGTTCGTTTGGCCGTACGGTTGCGTTGTTCGGTTAATTACGACGGAAGTCGTAACGAACGTAAAAACGGTCCAAATGACGCGACGAATGGATTTTTCTTATGCCAAACACTAAAATAAAATATTTTAGTGCTTACATAAATTTTTGGATGTCCGGATGTATTCAGAACGTAAGTTATGCGCAAAAGTGCAAACTTGTGCACTTTTTGACGCTTTTAGTCCCTGAATGACACAGAAGTTTATTTTAGCATACCGAACACCTCAAAGCCTATTTCTAAGCTATGTAAAGGATATTTATGGTATGTTTAACTTATGGTCATGTTCCGGAATGTCTGTTACAGTTCAAATTGGCATACTTTCGCAGTTTGTCAACTTTAGTCCCTGTAAGCGATTTAACTTGATTTTGCCATACCAAAGCCTTCAAAACTTATTTCTAAGTTAAGTAAAGGTTATTTAAGGTATGTTAAGCCTATTTCACTATTCCGGAGTGTTCGTTTCATTAAACTGGTTATATTTACGCATCAGTGCGTGTATAACCTTCCAGAAAGCGATTTAGAGCTTGAAATCGAACAAGAGTTGATATGTGCAATCGATACACATATTTTTACAAATCCCAAGTATGAAATACAATATTTCATTGGTTTGGAATTTGTTTGATGGTTGAAGTGACACAGGTGTCACCGTCTCCCCTACTTTAGGAAATTTCGTCCCGAAATTCATTCGTAGGAGTCTATTTGTGACTTTGTGTTAAATACCCATCAAAGATAAGCAAGGCATAATCCTGTTATTTCTCTTTAACGGACATTTTTCAAAAATGAAAAATGAACGGAGTTATTTTCAACAGGCATTCTTTAGAAATGAAAATGAACGAAATTAGTCATTTTCCACCACTTCTTCAGAACCGAAAATGAACGAAATGAGTCTTTTTCCACCACTTCTTCAGAACCGAAAATGAACAAAATGAGTCATTTTCCACCACTTCTTCAGAACCGAAAATGAACGAAATGAGTCATTTTCCACCACTTCTTCAGAACCGAAAATGAACGAAATGAGTCATTTTTCACCACTTCTTCAGAACCGAAAATGAACGAAATGAGTCATTTTCCACCTCTTCTTCAGAACCGAAAATGAACGAAACGAGTCATTTTCCACCATTTCTTCAGAACCGAAAATGAACGAAACGAGTCATTTTCCACCATTTCTTCAGAACCGAAAATGAACGAAACGAGTCATTTTCCACCATTTCTTCAGAACCGAAAATGAACGAAATGATTCATTTTCCACCTCTTCTTCAGAACCGAAAATGAACAAAATGAGTCATTTTCCACTATTTCTTCAGAACCGAAAATGAACAAAATGAGTCATTTTCCACTATTTCTTCAGAACCGAAAATGAACGAAACGAGTCATTTTCCACCATTTCTTCAGAACCGAAAATGAACGAAACGAACTCTAGACACATGACAAAACTCGCTGTGGTTTCCGTGCACTGAATTTCATAATTATGTATGCATCCATAATTACGCAATTCCTTGCATAGTCCGCACAATTTGTTTGTAATGTGAAGGGGAGGAAAAATCAAACCTGTGATGAGTGTGACTAGACTACCATAGGGTCCTTTTAATTAGATCGACAAAGGATCCTTTTTAATTAGGCCACCAAGGAGTCCTTTCAGCTATATCATCACATGATATTCCTAACCAGATTTTTGGATCAATCTGTTTACCTAGACCACTCAGGGGTCTAATTATGGAATGGTACAATATAATCCAAGGGTCTTTACTATTACGTACAAGCCCATTGAGGATTTAATATAGCACCTTTGGATATCCTACTATGAATCCCTTATACGAAGATATGGAAGATTCTACGAGGATTTGGATAACAAAAACTTGGATTACACCAAAAACATAAAAGGAAACACATAAGCACATAATCACATAGTTGTTTAACTTGGTTATTGATTTGTTATCTTTGGACGCGGATACTTAAAGCACACCAGGAATCCAATTCGTGGATTTCATTTGGCACTTTAATCATTTCAAGAATCCATCCATGAAGATAGGATGATCTACCAAAAATTCGATTTTCGTTTTCAGGAAAACGCAATATTCGAATTAAGGTACACAATAATTTAGGACATACGGAAATACCCTTGGGTACCCTATTAAGAATTTATAGTGGTACTTGGGGTATTCGTACTGAATTATAACTTGCACCTTGTACTTCGTTTCTTTGCAAGAGACGGGTACTTAGGATCTTTGTGGAAAACGTAAGAGATTGTAAAATGGAAGAATTTTGGGGGTAGTTTGCTTTTCAAGGAATACGATTCCTTGATTGTCGGTATTGTAGGGGATATGTTGTTTATGCATACAACCACATAAATACATTGTAATGTAAATAAAAGATTTATTTATAAACAATGTTAACAACTGTTTCATGGACCTTGACAACAAAAGAAAATAATACATAAGATGTGATTATTTCTAAAGAGTGTTGTCTTCTAGTCGGTCAGATGCTCATCTCTGTGCTGGATTAGCATTAGCACGCTTTGGGCAATTTCTTCGGAAATGTCCCATCTCACCACAATAGTAGCAAGAACCTGGTGGAAAGCGAGCTCGAGCAGGTTTGTTGTAAGCTTGATTTGGTGCAACTGCTGCTACGCAAACTTTTGCTGTATGACCTTTACGTCCACAAATTTGGCATTCGCGGCACTTCACATTAACATGATGATAAAGGTTACATCGGTTGCACAAAGGTGAAGTTCCATTGTATGGCTTCCTAGCACGGGGTTGAGCTGGTTGTTTGGGGATGGCTTGACCACTGTGAGCGACCATGGCGAAGTTCTGAGAAGCCTTTCGCTTCTTTGACTTCTTAGGAGATCCAGTCTGTTCATCCATGGTCCTTGATTCCTCGATCGGTTTCTTGTCACCCTTTCGGAAAAGCTTACGTTTCCTGATCTGAGATTCAGTCAACGTTGCAGATAGCTCAATGGCCTGCCTAACCGTAGTGGGGTTACTACCGGTAACAATGTCCTGAACTGAGTCAGGGAGACCATCAATGTATTTCTCAATCGCCTTATCCAAAGGCGTAACCATGGTAGGACACAACAGGCTCAGCTCCTCATATCGATCAGTGTATGCTCGATGTTCACCGCTGTCTTGCTTAAGATCGTCAAATTCCCTTTCCAAGGACCTGATCTCGTGACGAGGACATAATTCCTTCATCATCAGTGCTCTAAGTTCTTCCCATGTTTGAGCCAGTGCCACATCGGCACCCCTATCTCTCACCACACCGTTCCACCATGTCAAAGCTCGTTTCTCAAAGACACTAGATGCGAAATCTACCTTTCGCTCATTTGGACATTGTACATGCCTGAAGGTGCTCTCTAGACTCTCGAACCATTGCAGAAGTGTTGTCGCTCCTTGAGACCCAGAAAACTTTGATGGCTTGGCCGAGTTGAACGTCTTGAAGTTGCAAAGGGCATTATTGTTGTTGATAGCTTGGTGACATTGGGCAACGATGTTCGGGATTGCAGCAGTCATTTGCTGTGTAATGACAGCTGCCAGATCGTCAATAGATACCGGATTTTCGCGCCGTGGAGGCATTCTAAAAGAGGAAACAAGAGAGGAAACAAATGAAATGGCAGTGGGTAAGAATAGGATGTTACAATTACCGACCAAAATCACGGGTGATGGTCATTTGTTTGAACCATGAAGCAAACAAACGACACACAAAGGCTGAATCAAAGCAAATAGGTCCTCATAATGTATCGCGAAGACATGCTCGCCTATAAGTGAACACTCATCCCAAGAATTCCCAGGTAAGCACAACTGGTCTCGCGTCTGATGAGATATATACGAAGTGCTTGCCTAGACAGAAAACCCAGAATACAGGCATTCACCCTTCCAGTTTGCACGTGTTCACATTATTAAAAACCCAAAACCTTGACGAGAATTTGAAAATTCAAAGGGGTTCAAAACCATATAACAGAGGGTTCAAAACCTTACAATAGAGGGTTCAAAACCTAGTAATCAATCATCCTAGAACAGATGATTAGTTTTCAAAGCGGTTTTGAAATTTATGTTCTTGTTGTGGTCGTCGCCTAAGGATAGGTGACGGTATTGTTTTATGACTAAACGCAAGTAAACTCGCGTTAGGGTCCTAAGAAGGTTATAGACTAGGTCAAAGCATTACTAATAACCTAATTCCCTATAACCATTGGCTCTGATACCATCTTTTCTGTCACACCCCGACCACGTAGAACATACAAAACGTGGCGGAAATGTCGGGGAGTGTTGTAACAGAATTAATTGTTTCAAATCCATGGCAATTGAAGTTTCGTTTTATTGATTAGAAGTGTTACAATGTCTTAACAAACAAGGAAATACAACATAATTAACTAGTCTTGCATCTTTTATTGTCACTAAAGCCCAAGTCTGCCTATGTGTATCTTGATCATCTCATGCAACAGCTCCTGAAAAACACATGTGAAAATAGGTACGTCAGCATAAAAATGCCTGTGAGATACATAGGTTTTGTGAAAATAGGTTTCATGACTTATGTTTGAGAAAATGTTTAGTCATGAACCTTGTAATTTGCTTTGTTTTGTAAATCATTTGAAAAATGATAAGATCAGATGATATGTATAAATAAATGTCAGGTTAAATGAATAACCATGTAAAAATGTGTTTGTATAAGATAAGTTGTTTGTAAATCAATGTCTTGTGAAAAGTATGATATTTGTAATAAATGTTATATATATCTCAAACTGAAATGATCCAAATAACGCTACGATACGTAATACCATACAAACACTTATATATAGGAAGTACCAGCGGCGTATCCACCATGCTTGTATCATATTACACATGCCTCGTTACTTAAATCACTTAATCAAACCAAACCATCAAGATGTAAAATGTTCATGTCTAATGTAAATCATGTAATATGTATCCAAAATGTAAGCCTGTGATGAATAACAAATGTACTAAGTACGCGACAATAGACATACGTAGCATGTGACCTGTACTAAGTATGCAACAATAGACATACGTAGCATGTGACCTGTACTATGTATACAACAATAGACATACGTAGCATGTGACCTGTACTACGTATACAACAATAGACATACGTAGCATGTGACCTGTACTACGTATACAACAATAGACATACGTAGCATGTGACCTGTACTACGTATACAACAATAGACATACGTAGCATGTGACTTGTACTACGTATACAACAATAGACATACGTAGCATGTGACCTGTACTAAGTATGCAACAATAGACATACGTAGCATATGACCTGTACTACGTATACAACAATAGACATACGTAGCATGTAATGTAATGTAAAACGATGTACTAAGTAATGCACACAATGGGCATACCTAGCATAAGATGTAATAAAATCATGTACTATAATGTACTAACGAACATAGCAGGTATATGATGTGAAAACCAGAAAGCATGAAAGTAACAAGTAGGCACATGTGTTTCACCCCAAAACAGTTTGGAAAACAGTAAAAGAGGGGTCTATGTACTCACTTGAGAATGCTCAGTAGTCCTTGAGTGACAACCAAACAATGCTTAATTACCAATTATACATGAAAAGGGTATTCTGGTAATTTACCTAAGGCATATATACTACCTATCATACAACTACTTAAACGTCGTGACCATAAGGTATAACCTCGGAAGGTTATTCCCTATATACTATGGTCACCTAATGTATTTGGTCGGATCCTAATGATCGACCAAATGGGTTGGGTTCGAAGGTATAAGCGATTTATTAGATCGCTTACCCTAAGACCCTAGACAACGTGGTAATCAGTAGGCATAGTCCCAAGGGACTATAACCAACGTGATTACACTCACGTTGCGAAGTTCAAACGAACTTCGCATTGACCATAACTGGTCAACGCAGAAAGTCAAACAAAGTTTGACTTTCAGACTCGAAAAGACTCGAAAAGCAATAAAAGAACGAAAGAATACTTACGAAGGGTCCCCGAATGCTAATCCCAATCCAAGTAGCTCAGGTATGAAACAATGGTTTCAACTTAGAGCTCCTCAAATCAGAATTCTTGTAAGTTTTGCAATGGGGTGGATGGGTATTTATAGGAATACCCGAACCGTTAGGATCGTTTCATGGAAACCGTGCTCGAATCCTACCCGTACATGTGTTGCAAAGTTGTGGTGACTAAAAATGGGTTCTTATCAGCTGACTAGGCATGTGTGAACTTGTGGTTGTGGATTAATCAGCTGATAACAAGCTGTTAGAAACACTGCATCTGGTCTGCAGACCCCTTGCGCACCGTAACAAATATTTGTTACGGTGCGCAAGGACCAATTTTGGCAGAATTACAGTTTTGGTCCCTGCAGCCCGTTTAAGCTATTTTCGACACGTTTAAGGCCCGTTAACCCCATTTCAAAGCTCTAAAATGAAGTTAAAGTATAGGGAACTTAATATGTGCTCAAAAATATCTCGGATGTCGGTTCGTTTGGCCGTACGGTTGCGTTGCTCGGTTAATTACGACGGAAGTCGTAACGAACGTAAAAACGGTCCAAATGACGCGACGAATGGATTTTTCTTATGCCAAACACTAAAATAAAATATTTTAGTGCTTACATAAATTTTTGGATGTCCGGATGTATTCAGAACGTAAGTTATGCGCAAAAGTGCAAACTTGTGCACTTTTTGACGCTTTTAGTCCCTGAATGACACAGAAGTTTATTTTAGCATACCGAACACCTCAAAGCCTATTTCTAAGCTATGTAAAGGATATTTACGGTATGTTTAACTTATGTTCATGTTCCGGAATGTCTGTTACAGTTCAAATTGGCATACTTTCGCAGTTTGTCAACTTTAGTCCCTGTAAGCGATTTAACTTGATTTTGCCATACCAAAGCCTTCAAAACTTATTTCTAAGTTAAGTAAAGGTTATTTAAGGTATTTTAAGCCTATTTCACTATTCCAGAGTGTTCGTTGCATTAAACTGGTTATATTTACGCATCAGTGCGTGTATAACCTTCCAGAAAGCGATTTAGAGCTTGAAATCGAACAAGAGTTGATATGTGCAATCGATACACATATTTTTACAAATCCCAAGTATGAAATACAATATTTCATTGGTTTGGCATTTGTTTGATGGTTGAAGTGACACAGGTGTCATAGGAAGCTTTGCAAAACCGTGAGTACAGTCGAACCTATTTTTACGCTTTACACTTTTTTGGTGCAATATGTTTAACCTATGAAAATCACAATCACACTTATGCTTTATTTAAACACACAAACAATCCAATACATGCATGCATACGTTGTACTTGATAGTTAATCTAGGTTTGTTCGTTTTGTGATTAAACTTGTCATTAACTTTGTACGAGCCTACCCTTAACATGTATAGTGCTATAGGAGTAACGCACCGCCTGTGAACATGAGGTTATGTTAAGTCTTTAAACATTTTGTTAAACCTTGGTTTGACTTGATTATTTACATGCTAGATTTACGTTAATCTTGATACCATAGTGTAACACCTCGTAAAATCGTGTCCAATGATGTGTTGACACGTGTAATAAACCCTAATAAAGTCAAACGTTGACTATGAGGGACTAATTTCATCAAAATTGAAAACCTGGAATATAGAAGGAATGAAAGTGTCAACATGCCTAAACTAGGCCTCTAAGTGACCTTATACGGTGCCCGTATTCTCCAATGAGCCACTTGTTGGACGAGAGGAGCCGTTTGCGTAATTATTTGAAAGTTTGTGCGACGAAGGGTTAAAAGTGTCAACATGTAAATTCTTACCTTTGAGTGACCTTTTAACAAACCGAGAGTTTCATTATATTTGATCATATTCTCGAGAATGCCTAATATTGGCCATTCAAGGCTTTTGTACCAATAAGTATTGTTACGCGCAAGTTTGCAAGTTAAGGGGTTAAAAGCGTCAACATGTTTAATTATACCTCTGAATGACCTTTTAACGAACCTAAAGGATGATGGTGTGCAATCATACTCTCGAGAATGCTTAATATGGACTACATAGGGCTTCGATGCTATTAAATGATTATACGCGCAAGTTTGCGCGTTAAAAGAACCAAAAGCGTCAATAAGCGAAACTACGCTTTCGAGTGACCATTTAAGCGAACTGGAGCATCGTAATGTTCAGTAATACGGTCGGGAATGCCTATTATGGGCCATGGAAGGCTTTGATATCGTTAAACGATGTTACGCATAACTTTGTGCGTTAAAAGGACTAAAAGCATCAACGTGTGAAACTACGCCTTTAAGAGTCCTTTTGAATGAACCGGGAGCTCCGTAATGCTCAGTCAAACTTTTAGGTATGCCGAAGATTGGCCGCTAACACCTTCACACCTTATAATGAAAAATATACATGGAACTAGAATGTTATGTGACATATAATGTCACTATTGAAGGTTTAAAAACAGTTAAAACACATCAGGGACCAGAATTGCAAATATGCTAAACTGATGTGTCTGGGCCGGACAGCCTCGCGGGCCACGAAGCCCACAGGGCCTGCTATCACGGGCCGCCAAAACACACACAGCAATAGCAGATTTTTGTTTTGTGGTTTTAAAGTTCCTTGTTCTCCACACAAAGGCTTCTAAACCATCTAATTGAAACTAGGGACTTGTATACAGATTTAAACATCTGGTTTTAGACTTGTTATGATCCTAGTATTACTTGGAGAACACACTTACACATGGCAATCATCCAAACAACCCACAAAAACTATATATAGGCCATGAATCCATTCATTCCAACATGCACCTTTCTTTCTACTCATCTCTTGGAGACTCCTGAATAAAAAGGGGACTCCACTTCAGTTTAAAGTTAGAGCTTTGACCCATTGTAAATGTCCTTAGCCACTAGTTTCCTTTTTATAGGCTTTAAAGCCAAAAGTCAAGCGTTATCATAATAACGCTTTGACTTTTAGATAGATCGTAAACGGTCAAGCCATTGTTCGCAACGAACATGGCTACGTGTTCGTAATTAGGTAGGTGTTGAACCCTCAAAAGGGCACCTCCTAATTATCACCTTTACTTAGTTAATTGTCGGGTCAAAGTAACTAGTCAAAAAGTCAAACTAGTTAGATTTTCATAAATAATTAAAACTGATAATGTAGAAGTTATGAACCATGTTTTATCACTTAAATAACTTGGTAAATGTTATTAGAACATGTCTAAGCATGTTCAACCCGACCATTCTGAGTTTAGGGTCGGTTCGCAACCGAAAGTCGCAAAAGCTTGACTTTTGCTTTGACTTTCAGATCTGACCCGATTAAGCTTAAATTTGTGACAACTGTACTCTGTAATCGATGTACGATGTAAAATAATGATGATTATTAATAAAACAATGTGATTTGGTGTTACTATATGTGTTTTGATGTTATTATGTGTGTATTTGTGTTTGGTGAATTTTCAATTAGATTCGACTCCAATTTCAAGCTTTAAATCGCTTTCTGGAAGGTTATATGCAAACTGGTGCGTAAACGCAGTCAGTATAATGCGAAAAACACTCCGTAATAGTGACATAGGCTTAACATACCTTAAATAACCTCCACATAACTTAGAAATAAGTTTTGAATGGTTTGGTGTGTTGAAATCAACTTTGTTCGATCGCAGGGACTATTTGTGTCAAACTGTGAAACTATACTGATTTGTATAGAAACGAACATTCCGGAACTTGATCATAAGTTAAACATACCTGAAATAACCTTTACATAGCTTAGAAATAGGCTTTGAGGGGTTCGGTATGCTAAAATAAACTTTATTGATCAATAGGGACTAAAAGCGTCAAAAAGTGCACAAGTTTGCATTTTCGCGCATATCTTACGTTCTGAATATATCCGGACATCCAAAAATTTATGTAATCATCAAAATATTTTATTTTAGTGTTTGGCATAAGAAAAATCCATTCGTCGCTTAATTTGGATCGTTTTTGCGTTCGTTACGACTTCCGTCGTAATTAACCGAACAACGCAACCGTACGACCAAACGAGCCGACATCCGAAATATTTTTGAGCATATTTTGAGTTCCCTATACTTTAACTTCATTTTAGAGCCTTGAAAAGATGTTAACGGGGCTTAAACGTGTCAAAAATGGGCCGAAATGCATGTTTCTCAAGTTCAGGGACTAAACTGCAATTTATGTATAGTTAGCCCAGGCGGGCCGCGTGAGTTATTGTGCATGCTTACGCGGGCCGTGTGAGTCACCCAGTTCTGCAAAACAGTTTTCTGAAACAGCAGCTGGTATTCCGTGAATTTGGACATGTTTTTTTATCAATCTAGGGGCCAATTTTGATGGTTTTCAAGTGCCCATGGTATCCAAATACCATGTGACCAAATGTAAGGCCAAGATCATTCCCTCTTCTCCAAGAAATGATCCTAATGGTTGTGAAATTACTATAAATAGCAACCCCCACTTCACTTCATTCCCACACTTGATCTGAATTCAGCTCTAAGTTGGGGTGTTTACACTTCACACCTGAGCTATTTTAGATCAAACATCCTTCTTGGACCCTTTGTAAGTCCTCTTCTTGCTTGTTCTTGAGTTTCAAGCATGAAAGTCAAACAAGTTTGACTTTCAGCTTTGACCATTCAATGGTCAACACAAAGTTCCGTTGAACTTTGCAACGTGAGCGTAATCACGATGGTTATAGTCCCTTGTGACTATACCTACTGATTACCACGTTGACTAGGCGTAGTGACGAGTCGTAGTTTCGGCCAAAATGCGTGTTTATGCGTATTTTGTAACCAAACTACTCTAGGGTATCAAAACCGTTTGTTTTGATATCAAAACCTGTTTTCTAACTTAACTAAACATGTTCTAGCATGTTTAGCTCGTCACTTTTAGATTAGTGCTTGTGTAGAGTCGTAAGTCAAGCGGACTAAACACCCGCTTAGACTTTCGAACTTGACCCGTTTGGTCGATCATTAGGATCTGACCAAACATGTTTAGTGACCATAGTAGCATAGGGAATAACCTTCCGAGGTTATACCTTATGGTCACCTAGTTTAATGTAGTTGTATGATAAGTAGTCGATATATGCCTTTGGTAAATGACCAAAATGCCCTTTTCATGCATAATTGGTAATTAAGCATATGTAACATAAACTTTTGTCACATAACTGACTATGCAACATATTTAAACATGTTTAAGCATATAACACTTGTCATAGGACTAGTTAGACGTCTCGAATGCGCTTTTACGCGCACGACGCGTTAAAGTAGCGTAAGCTACCTTAATGGGTTGCAACGGGTCGAAAGCACTTAGGTTAGGTTCTGATTTAGGATGTAGGCTTTGTTAAACCATATCACATGAGTTCCAACACTCATTTGGTTTACAAGACCTCATTCTATCCGATCTTCTGATTTAGGTGTCTATTGTTTGACTAGTGATTCGATTACTAGGTGCTGTTTGATTTCTCTAGTTTGCTCGAGTTTGTTGAAGTTCTATTGATTGAGGATACCTTGCACTCCATGTGAGTACATAGTTCCCCTATTTTACTGTTTTCAATTGTTTTGGGGTGATTCATATGTGCTAAATGTTTTCAAGGTTTTAACGATGGTTTTCAAAACGATTTTCGATATTATAACGATGATTTCAAAAACGATTAAGAGGGTTTATACTAAACCAATAACGATTTCAATAAAGTGAATAAACTAGTTGGTTGTATTTATATAACGAATGGCATTCATTAGCATTGATCAAGCCGGCCAGTATTAGGTTATGGTACCATAGGATCTGACAAATCCCATTATCGTACTGCACCCATGGTTATGTGTGGGTTAGGTGGGTAATGACTGAATCTGAACGTTAATTTACCCTTTGGTGGTTTATTAATGCGAGAGTGAGATAGTCGAGTCACGAAGGTTTGAATGTTATTAGCGAGCCGACCACAAATAGTTTTCAGACTTAAAACGAGGATGATTTAAACGAATTAACGATTTGGGAAAGATTCATACAAGATTAAACGAGTTGGATAAACGATTGGTTCTTGGTTAAGTGTTTAGATAACGGGACGGGAGTAATGTGGTGAACACATGGTAAATACGCCACTGGTACTTCTTATATATAAGTGTTTTTATCATATTACATACCGTGGCGTTATTTAGTTCACTTGGGTAAACGATTTTGAAACGATGTCACACAAACGAGGTTTTCAAAATGATATAAACCATACGAGTTTTATTAACGATATTTGTTAACGAGTTTTATTAACGAATTAATACGAGATGTTTTACGATTTGCTTTACTAAAACAAATGTTTTTGGGTTAAGAATCATGGCTACGAGGTTTTATAAACTATAACCCGCTTGATTTGAGTTGGTTAATTAAGTTGTAATATTATACTCTTTTCAAAACAAGGTTTTTAACAAAGTATTGCAACATTTAAACTAGCCATGAATCCGACACTCCTATAAAACCTATGTACTCGCCAGCATTTCTTTGCTGACTTTGTTTTTACATATGTTTCAGGTGTTGATGCTTGATGATGATTACTAGGATGCGTGAGTCACATAGGATCTGGACGAGGCCTTAGTGACATAATAAGAATATTAGTCGATATGTAACTTGTTTGTTTTGTGTTAAGACAATGTTAATGTTTAATATTATCAATAAAACGAAACACTTTTTGTATCCATGGTTATGAAACGATAATTCTGCCACGACACTCCCCGACGTTTCCGCCGCGGTTTTGTTGTTTTAACGCGGTCGGGGTGTGACAAAATTCTTAATGTTTTAAGCTTCCATTAGGACCATATTATGTTATAGTATAACCCTCTAAGGTTATATTACCTAGTCATTAGTATTCCGAATTATATGCTAGTTTTCGTTATTATGCTTATAAATGCCCGTTATGCCCTTATGTTATATAAACGAGATTTTTGAAAATGTGAGAGGATAAAAAGCTTTATTACTGATATATATATATATATAAGTATGTCAAATAAATTTGACATCAGTTTCTGGTCTCAAACTAAAGTTATGCAAGATATCGTAAAATGAAACTTTTTATTAATTAAATTACATTTTTAGCATAAATCGTGTTTAAACCCAAATTTTGGCATCAAACACATTACCTATTGTTTTGATATTATTTTTAGGGATTTTTGGAATTTCTGGTCAGATTATAAACTGACCATATCATTGAGTTCTCGTATGATTCGATAAATGACGATAATACCCTTTTTATTTATAAAATGAGATTAACACATGATTAACATGCCAAACCTTTTCCTACTGATGTTATATGTTAAATGAATTATTTTAAACCTTAAAGGCTGATCAAAATCTCAGATTTCCATAAACATATCAAATATCGTCAATTATCGACTTTTACGGAAATTAGGCGCATAGTATGGTTTAAAACCATATTTAACACCTGAGACTTGTTACCTACTGATTTTATAAGTGAATATTACTATTTTAATAGTAAGTATAAGTCTTGAAATCAGACTTCGAATTTTGTCCTTAAAACATATGTGAAATGACCAAAATGCCCTTACGGGACTTAAATTGGTTTTAAATACTTTTTGGGCATATATGTTAACATCCTACTGATGTATTAACATATTTTAAGCATAATAACATATGGGACTTGTATATGGTTCATTTGGTTGCCCCTTATGCATTTACGCGTTCGGATCGGTTTACGTAACTAGTTTACGTAAGTTTGCCGAAACGGGTTCAACCTTATCGTTTATACTTCAAAATCCAGAATGTACTTAGTTTACCCATATTATAAAAGTCTTCTTACTTGTTGGGTCTAAATTACATTCTATTCCAGTCATCGCTTAATCTAGCGTATCGTACCGTTTTAGATACTTTAAGCTAGCCGGTCTAAGTCTATGACTTAAATAAGACTGTTAGCATCCTGAATTGGTTATATATTTCCATCACTCCAGACTAGAGCCACCCGGTAAAAGCTACCTGCATATAGTTAGATTGGTTATGACTGAGTTATTTTGCTGTGAAACAAGTATTAGCTCAGGTAAATACTTTTAACTTATTTTCCTATACGGGCTTGGGATACGGTATAATAATACCGCTTGGTTGGGTATGAAATCATTTAATCGGATTGTGATTAATAAATTGCATAACCCGTTTTAATCTGTTTTGTTTGATAACATAAACATTGGGGGTTAACAACCATGTCCTGGATATCCTCGGCTCATTTCATTTAAAAGACCTATGCACGGGGTGTAGGTATACACCTGACAGATGCAAATGCTAAATAACCCACATATTGGGGATAACTCCTTTATGGGTTTTATAGTGGTGAGTCGGTTAATCATGACCGGCTTCCAAACCGGCCCCATATGTATGACAAACATGTAAAACTGTATACAAGATTTGATATAAAAATTGTCCCAATAGGGGCTGTTTGGTAGCCTCTGAATGGTCATTAAGAGGCTACCTCTTAATGGAACCATTAAGAATTTTACCAATGAGAAGGTAGAAGATTGTGACATGTGATGATTTACCATTCAGAGGTTACCTCTTAACCATTCAGACTTGAGGTTACCTCTTATTCATTAAGAAGTTTTAAACCATTAAGAGGTAGCATCTGAATGGTCATTAAGAGGCTACCAAACAGCCCCTTATAAATGGTTTGTGCTTTGTGCACTTAAATCAATTTTCATAAACTCTTGTCAAAAGAGTCATTTAATTGTATTTACCAAGGAAAACTGACGTATTTTCAAAAGACTAAGTGACAGGTACTACACATAACAGGCTGGGAGCTGCTTGGTAATGAAAGAGGATCTTGCAAATCCTTAAAGATGGCTTAAAGTCTGCTAAACTTCATTTTCTACATTCTGTAAAGATCCACCTGTGGATTTGTTATTACAGGCTCGTCTATAATAAATACTTTGATATTTTCAGACATTTGGGTTTGTAATAATATTTTATATTCCAAGACTTCCGCTGTGCTATAATTGTGTTAATTGACTATGATGATATCAACTACGTCACGATATTCCCCACCGAGCTCACCGGTAATATGTGGAAATATCGGGGTGTGACAGGTTGGTATCAGAGCGAACGTTTGAGTGAATTAAACACTAGCCCTTAGTGTTTAATCTCAAATGACACAGTAGCATATTCCTTAGACCTTTTAAGTCTAGACTTAACTTAAGAATACTCCCATCCCTATTAAGTAAACATTGTTTTCGATTTTATGTATTTTGAATATATCACCAAGCAAGGAAGCCGTTGATGGAGATTCTCCCCATCGGAAGCCAAGGAATGTTAAACTTCGCATCACGGCTAGGATAAGCGTGCGACCGGTTTGGAGGAAAGACCTTTATGGATCTATTCCCAAAACTAAACTTATTGAAATTCTTAACCAGACTTCGAAGTCCATACCAGAGGTCCCTGAGGCTCAAATTCGAAGTCTGTACCAGTGGAACCCATACCAAGAGGTCCCTGAGGCTCCCGTATTGAAAGTAATATCAGTGGATACTAATGATCCCTTGATTGGCGACATATTCAAAATACATAAAATCGAAAACAATGTTTACTTAATAGGGATGAGAGTATTCCTAAATTTTACCTCCAAATTCTGGAATCCCAGACTTGGATTATATCAGTCAAAACCTAATCCGTGATCTATATCATTCTTTAACCATAGAATCCTTGAATTCTACTTCTATAACGAATCCTGATTGGAATAATTACTTATTTCACTGAAGTCTTCAGTGTCTTTACCATGTACGGTAAGCAAAGAAGAGAAACAATCAAAATGAAGCAAGGAAGGCGTTAGAGAATCCTTGATGTGTGCTAAACAGACTACTAAAAAATAACTATTATAGACTCTCTAAGCTAGACACTAAAAAGCTTTAAATCTAGACTCGACCTAAACCACACAATCGGCAAGTGTACCGATCACTGTAGTATGACTTAAGGAAGTCCGAATATCGAACCACGAGACTCTATTAATCACGCTGACAGACATGACTTAAACTGTTTAATTGTTTTTTTTTTTTTTGGGGGGGGGGGGGGGTTACTGAAAATCTAGGAAATCTATTGAACTAATTACTAAACTAATTATTAAACTAGAACTAAACTAATACGAAATAAGGCGAAGAATTTTCTTATATGATGACGAGAACCACCTAGACTAGAATCCTAGATTGATTTTAAGAATTTACCAATTAAGTTAATTGCATGATTTATGGAACCGGGATCTTGTTATACTAAACCTATTAAGACACCAACTAAGCCCCTCAACCCTTCTCGAGGTGAAACTTATGGCACTACCTAGGCCATTAATCCTACCGGTTATTAGACTTCCTTCCAGTTGTCTAATTATTGTGTAAGTACCCTAATATTGACCTACTCTTTTCCAATTATAGATCTAGGGTAGTTTGGATTTGTTAATTTGACTTGATAGACTAATAAACTGACGGGGCAACTAAGGCACGACTTTTTCCAAAGATTGTCTAAAGCAATTCACCGGGTAAGACCTACCAATAGCCCTGCACCTTCCAGCTATTAGGACTAGTAGAATACTGGAATCTAGCTAAATACTAACTTCCACTTCTAGGGTTTATTGGCTAATTCTCCTTAAAGGTCAAAGACACTAGGTCAAAGATCTAGCATGAACCTATTCCATAGCAGTCAACCACATAGATTCACACGAAGCAATTGATAGTAATTAACCGGATTAAAGTACGCACACACACCAAATCAATAAACCAAACTTTTTACAATACACAATCAATCCATAAAAGACATGCAATTAACGAAAAAAGGTTCAAACTTTATTTCAATCCATTCATCATAGTCTAGGCGGTTTAAATGTTTAGCCGAGCATATTAAACAAAGAAAACAAAGCAAAGATGTTCAAACAAGAATTCATGACAACGAGTTTCGAAAGAAAAATCAACAAACAAGGAATTAGGAAACCCGTGCAAGTCTTCAATTCTTCGTCCCGAACTTGTACCAATGATTCCTATGCTTCAAAACCTTCAAAATCGCTCAAAGTATGCTCTTGAATTCGCCTCTTGCTTCATTAATTCGTAATTAGGGTTTATTACTGATTTCTTGAGTTTTTATATCAAACCCTAATTACGTAACAAAGAATTGTCGTCAAACTACCCCGTCGCGTCGCGTGACGGGTATAAGGTCTTGAGGTCGCGTGGCGCGACCTTGATGATGTGTAGCTGTGGCGCGACGCCACAGCTCATTTGTCACAGACTCCTTCGTTTTTTTTCCAGCGTCAACATCTCAAAACTTCTGAAATGTTTCTAACTCCTTTTTCACTTGTTTCCCAGCCTATAACACTTCGTTTTTCGACATTTTTAGCACCGAAGACCTGGAAATATAAAATCCGATCAAAGTAACAAAATTCTAAATAAAACCAAACTAAAAATAAAGGAAAACTATACAAACTTTACATGAATAAGAGATGTATTTTGCAATACATCAATCCTTCTTCCATAATATTCATTGTCTTTTATGTCCCTATAAGGACCTATCTCTTCTATATATAGTCCCTGTGTGGACATACCTTTCTACTTAAGACCTTGTATGGGCATTTGCTATTAGTCCCTTCGTAGACATTTTATTTCAATATAGACCCTTCGTGGACATATTATATTTCAATAAAGTCCCCAGGTACGCATACTATTTCAATACAGTCCTTTCATGGACGTGTGATTTCATTAAAATCCCTTTGTGGATACAATATTTTTAAAATAGTCCCTTTGTGGACTTGGTATTTCAATATAGTCTTTTCATGGACATTATACTACATTGTAGTCCTTTCATGGGCATATTATTTCATTGAAATCTTTTTGTAGACATATTATTTCATCAAAGTCCCCTGGCGGACATAATAATTCATTATAGTCCTTTCGAGGACATATTATTTCATCGTAGTCCCTTCGTGGACATGCTGATTCATCAAAGTCCCTTTATGGATATATTATTCCATTAAAATCCCTTGTGGACATGATATTTTATTATAATCCTTTCAAGGACATATTGTTTCATTAATAAGTCCCAATGAGGACGTATCTTTCGAATTAAAGTCCCTGTGAGGACAACTATTAATAACGTCCCTTCATGGACATGTTATATCATAATAATCCCAACGCGGACATATCTTATAGTCCCTATACGCACCTATATTTCCTTTTAGTCCCTGCGTGGACTACAGTTGCTTAAAGTCCCTGTGAGGACATCTGTACAGCAAAGCTCCTTTTGTGCGCACGCTGTACCAATATAGTCCTTTTATGGACATGTTATTTCATTAAAATCCCTTTGGGGATACGCTATTTCGAAATAGTCCCTTTGAGGACATGATATTTCATTATAACCCCTTTTCAGACATGACATTTCATTATAGTCCCTATATGGACTTATAATATTTTATACTCCTTATACGGACTTATATTTTTCATCTTAGTCCTCTGTGGACAAATAAATACTAAAAGTCCTGATAAAGGCACTGTTGTAAATTCCTACTGATTTATGAAAAGTTTTGAAAATTTTATATACGTATTCATTTCGTCCTTTATCAAACGATAGTTCCGATTTCACTCGAACTTTATCGATCAGCTGAAAATTTCAAAAAAATCCTATTAATGGTATAACCTAGCCTATATGTCTACGAACATGGCTATGATGGTAAAACCCTCTTAAGATAATTAATCTTTGTTAACATACAAGAACATGTTAACACTCCTGGCAGTGTGGCTTGAGAAACCACACCAGCCGTCAAGGTATTGTATTATGTCCAAGCCTTAAAGCCTATACGATCAAGGTAGATCATGGCAAGTATCGTCAGTGTGATGATCATATTATAAACATCCATTAGTGATGAAGTGCCTACGGGCTATACTTGTTATCCAATAAGACAACGACAGTTGTGGTGTACGACTCCTGTCTAAAAATGTTGGACTATGTCCAAGCCTAATAGTCTATATGATCAATGCGATCGTGACTAAAATCATCAATATGATGATTATACTTAACATCCTTAATGATGTTTTGTGACAACTGTGCTCTGTAATCGATGAACAATGCAAAACAATGTTAATTATCAATAAAAAATGTGCTTTGGTGTTCTTATGTGTGTTTTTATGTTTGATGATTTTACAATTCGATTCGATTACGATTTCGAGCTTTAAATCACTTTCTGGAAAGTTATACGCAAACTGGTGCGTAAACACAGTCAGTTTAACGCGAAAAACACTCTGGGATACTGAAATAGGCTTAACATACTTTAAATAACCTCCACATAACTTAGAAATAAGTTTTGGATGGTTTGGTGTGTCGAAATCAAGTTTGTTCGATCGCAGGGACTATTTGTGTCAAACTGCGAAACTATACCGATTCATATGGTATCAAAGAGTCCGGAACTTGATCATAAGCTAAACATACCATAAATAACCTAAACATAGCTTAGAAATAAGCTTTGAGTGGTTCGGTGTGCGAAAACATGCTTATTTGATCTTACAGGGACTAAAAGTGTCAAAAACGATGTAAGTTTGCATTTTCGCGCATATCTTACGTTATGACCACATCTGCACATCCAAAATTTTTGTAGACACTAAAATATTTTTATTTTAGTGATCGGCATGCAAAAATACCGTTCGCCGCTTAATTTGGTTCGTTTTCGCATCCGTTTGAGTTTCGTCATACTTTAACAAACAACGCAACCGTACGACCAAACGAGCCAACATCCGAGAGTGTTCCAAGCATATTTTGAGTCCCCTAAACTTTATTGACCTTGTAGAGCCTTGAAAAAGGCTTAACGGGGGTTAAAAAGGGGCTGAAATGGGCTTAAAACACATGCAGGGACCTAAACTGCCAATTTTCAAACTTATGCTGATCTGGGGAGGCCAGGCGGGGCGCGTAAGCCCCCTCCCTCAGCTTACGCGGGCCGTGTGAGTTGCCCAGTGACAGAAACTTGATTTCAGCAAACTGTTTGATAGTTTGGGGGCTGTTTATGCAAATTCTTTATGTGGTAGCCAAGTTAACACCTCTCCAAGGCATATAACCTGCTCACAACACATGTATGGATGATATTTCATGCTTGTTGGCCACACAAACACATGGAATGATCTTGTGAAGTTGCAAGAACTATAAATAGCCAAGCCAACTTCCATTTCATTTGCTCATTCTTCTCATTTCTTCTCATTTCTTCTCTACATCTGATTTGGGAGCTCTCCCAAGTGTTTGGAGCTTTCTAATCTGATTATTCTTTGTAGAAAAGATAACTAGGACCTATTGTAAGTCTTCTTTCATGCTTATTCTTTATGATTAAGCAGAAAGTCAAACAGTTTGGCCAACAGTTTGACTTTCGGTTTTGACCATCAATTGGTCAAGTCAAAGTTCAATTGAACTTTGCAACGTGATTGTAATCACGATGGTTATAATCCTCAGCGATTATACCTACTGATTACCACGATAACTAGGTGTAGTGACGAGTCAAAGTTTCGGTCAAAATGCGTTTTAGCACGCATTTTGCAACGGAACTATTTTCGGGTATCAAAACCCATTGTTTTGATACCAAATCAGTTCTATAAGTTAGTTAAACATGTTTTGACATGTTTAACTCGTCACTATTAGTTTAGTGCTTGTTTAGGGTCGTAAGTTAAGCGGTCTAAACAACCGCTTAGACTTTCAAACCCGACCCGTTTGATCGATCTTTAGGATCCGATCAAGCTCGATTAGTGATCATAGTTGCATAGGGAATAACCACTGAGGTTATACCTTATGATCACATAGGATTGGTTAGTTATTTGTTAAGTAGCTTGTATGCCCATAGAAAATGACCAAAACGCCCTTTTGAAGCATAAATCCATATTTTACATATGTGAACATGTTTTTGACATATAATCTGATTTAGTAACATGTTTAGGTATTATTGGGCATGTAAGACTTGACATAGCACATAGTTAACCATCCGAACATAGTTTCGCGCGAACGACGCGTTAAAGTAGCATAAGCTACCTTAATGGGTCGTAACGGGTCGAAAGCACTTAGGCTAAGTTCCAATTTAGGATGTAGGCTTTGTTAAACCATATCACATGAGTTCCAACACTCATTTGGTTTACAAGACCTCATTCTATCCGATCTTCCGATTTAAATGTCGATTTATTTACTAGTGATCCGATTACAAGGTACTACTTGAATTTCCTTGGTTTGTCTGAGCTTCGCTAAGTTCTTTAGATCAAGGATACCCTTCTATTCAATGTAGTACATAGTTCCCCTCTTTTACTGTTTTCAATTGTTTTGGGGTGATTCATATGTATCAAAACGATTTCGATATTTTAACGATGTTTTCAAAAACGATTAAGATGGTTTATATTAAACTAATAACGATTTTGATAATGTGAACGAAACTTGTTGGTTGTAACTACATAAAAAATGACATTCATTAGCATTGATCAAGCCGACCAGTATTAGGTTATGGTACCATAGGATCTGACAAATCCCGTTATCAGACTACACCCATGGTTATGTGTGGGGGTTATGTAGGTAACGACCGAATCTGATGATTGTTAACTTTCCCTTTGGTGGTTTGTTAATATGAGGAACGAGGTAGTCTACTCATGAAGGTTTGAATGTTATTAGCGAGATGACTAAAAATAGTTTCACAATTAAAACGAATACAATTTTGGGACGAGTTAAAACGATTTGGAATGACTTAAACGAGATAAAAAAATTTGAACGAACGATTGGTTTGGGTTGTGATTAGGTAATGGGATGGGTGTAACATGATAGAAGCATGGTAGATACGCCGCTGGTACATCTTATATATAAGTGCTTTTATCATATTGCATTTCATGTCATTATTTAGTACACTTGGGAAACGATTTGAAACGATGTCACACAACGAGGTTTTCGAAATGATATAAACCATACGAGTTTTATTAACAAGTTTTAACGAGATGTTTTACGAATTGGTTTACTAAAACAAAAGTCTTTGAGTTAAGAATCATGGCTACGAGATTTTATAAACTATAACCATCTTGATTTGAGTTGGTTAATCATGTTGCAATATTATATACTTTTCAAAACAAGGTTTTCGAGGTATTGCAATATATATATAAACGAGCCATGATTCCGATACTCTCACAAAACCTATGTGCTCGACAGCATTTCTTTGCTGACTTTATTTTTACATATGTTTCAGGTGGTGTTGCGTGATGATTGCTAGGGAGGATGTTCACTTAGGATTTGGACGTGGCCTTAGTGACATAAAAACGATAGTAGACGATGTTTAAATTGTTTGTTTTGTTTTAAGACAATGTAAATTACTTAATGAATCAATAAAACGAAACTTTTAATTACAATGGTTATTGAACTGATGATTATGTTACAACACTCCCCGACGTTTCTGCCACGGTTTTGTTATTTTAACGTGGTCGGGGTGTGACAGAAGAGTTGGTATCATAGCCAATGGTTATAGGGAATTAGGTTATTAGCATTGCTTTGACCTAGACTATAACTTTCTAGGACCCCAACGCAAGTTTACCTGTGTTTAGATTTTAAAACAATACCGTCACCTATCCTTAGGTGATAACCACAGCGAGAACACAATAACGAATCCGCTTTGAAAATTAATCATCTATCCTTGGATGATTGATTGTAAGGTTTTGAACCCTTCTAGTTGGATTCATTTTCGGCTTTATGCCCTTCGAATTTCCAAAATCTCGTCAAAGTTTGGGTCTAAATAATGTGAACACATGCAAACTAGAAGAGTGAATGCCTGTACCCTGAGTTTTCTGTCTAAGGCTAGAGTGTTCGTACAAATCCGCAATATCGGACCAGTCACTCTTACCTGGGAACTCTTGGCTGAGTGTTCACTTATAGGCGAGCATGTCTTCAGTAATACATTATATTGACCCATTTACCTTGATTAGTCACCGCGTATCGTTTGTTTGTTCGAGGTAACGAACAAATGATCGCACTCCTTGTGTTTTGTCGATGTTTTTCAATACCTCCTTTGTTTCTCCAATTGTCGACCTCACTCGTTTCTCATGTTTCCTTGTTAGACAATGCCTCCTCGACGCGATGCTCAAACTTTTACTGCTGAAGAAATCGCAGCCCTTGTCTCTCAGCAAATGGTTGCTGTACTTCCAGGGGTAGTGACCCAAATCCATGAGCTTTACAACAACAATAATAACAATAATAATGCCCAATGTAATTTCAAGAATTTCAATTCTGCGAAGCCGCTTAAGTTTTCTGGGTCACAAGGAGCAACTGCGCTCCTGCAGTGGTTTGAGAGTATCGAGAGCACATTCAGACATGTGTAGTGTCCGAATGCGCGTAAGGTTGAATTTGCTTCAAGCGTGTTTGAGAAGCGAGCTCTTACCTAGTGGAATGGTATTATGCGCGATAGGGGTGCCGAAGTGGCATTAGCGCAAACTTGGGAAGAGCTCCAAGCTCTCATGATGAGAGAGTTATGTCCCCGTCACGAGATTCGAGCTTTGGAACGAGAATTCGATGATTTGAAACAAGATGGGGGAGAACACCGTGCTTATACGGATCGATTTGAGGAGCTCAGTTTGTTGTGTCCCACTATGGTTACTCCACTGGAGAAAGCAATCGAGAGGTATATCGATGGTTTACCCGATTCCATTCAGGATATTGTGACCGGTGTTAATCCTACTACCGTTCGTCATGCAATCGAGTTGTCTGCTACCCTGACTGAGTATCAAGTCAGGAAGGGTAAACTTACCCACAAGGGTGATAAAAAGAAGTCAACCGATTCTGATAAGGAAAAGGGTAAGGGTAAGAAAGGTGAGTCGTCGAGGAAACGAATGGGTGCTCAGAATTTTGCTGTTACAGCACAAACTGCTCAGAACCCTCAGAACCCACCGACTCAACCTCCTGCAAAGAAAGCATATGCTGGTACCGCACCTCACTGTGCTCGATGTAATGGTCACCATGTTGCCCAACAGGCCTGTAAACAGTGTGCTACGTGTGGTAAACTTGGGCATTTGACCAACGTTTGTCGTTTTGGTCAAAATCAGGCTGCCCAGGTTCCAGCACAAGCTCAAGGGAATGCTGCAAGATTCCCACCTGGTTCATGTTTTAATTGCGGAGAAATGGGTCATTTCCGCAACAACTTCCCGAGGTTGGCAAATACGAATGCGAATCCAAACGCAATCACGAATGTAAATCCCGCTCGGGGATGAGCATTCAATCTGAACGCTAACGAGGCTCGAGCTGACAACGAAGTTGTTAACGGTACGTTCCTTGTTAACAATCAACTTGCATATGTTCGTTTCGATTCTGGTGCCGATAGGAGTTTTGTTTCGTTATCCTTTGAGCCTTTACTTGCGATACCTAGAACTAAACTAAGGAAACCCTTATCTGTTGAAGTTGCTACTGGTAAACCTCTTGTTCTCGATTCTGTTATTCATGGTTGTCAATTGAACCTCGATAACCATCTTTTCCCCATTGACCTCGTACCGATGCAACTTGGGAGTTTCGACATTATCGTGGGGATGGATTAGTTAACCAAACAACATGCCGAGGTTGTTTGTTTCTATAAGATCATTCGTTTTCCTCTTTCGTCTGGCGATGTTCTGGAAGTTCCTGGCGAAAAACCATCTGGTGGTTTAAAACTCATGTCATGTACGAAGGCCCAAAGTTACTTGCGAAAGGGATATGTTGCCTTTCTGGCACATGTCACCGAGGAGAAAGGCAAGAACAAGAGTATTCAGGATATTCCGATTGTTCGGGATTATCCAGAGGTGTTTCCTGATGAACTGCCTGGTTTGCCTCCAGTTCGTCAAGTCGAGTTTCATATTGATCTTGTACCCAATGCCAACCCGATTGCAAGAGTTATCGAAACAGCTTCAAGAGTTGTCTGATAAAGGATTCATCCGACCGAGTTATTCACCTTGGGGCGCTCCAGTCCTCTTTGTGAAAAAGAAAGATGGATCTTTTCGAATGTGTATCGATTATCGTGAGCTTAACAAGCTTACCATCAAGAATCGATATCCCCTACCTCGAATTGATGATCTCTTTGATCAGCTGCAAGGTGCTATCTGTTTATCCAAGATCGACCTGTGTTCTGGGTATCATCAGCTTCGTGTATTCGAAGAAGATATTCCAAAAACTGCTTTCCGCACGAGATATGGGCATTACGAGTATACAGTCATGCCTTTTGGTTTGACGAATGCTCCAGCTATTTTCATGGACTTAATGAATAGGGTCTGTAAACCTTATTTAGATAAGTTCATCATTGTGTTCATCGACGATATCCTCATTTATTCGAAGTCTCGAGCCGATCACGAGCAACACCTTCGTTTGACTTTAGAACTCCTGAAGAAGAAACAACTTTTTGCTAAATTCTCCAAGTGTGAGTTTTGGCTTAAAGAAGTTCAGTTTTGGGACATATTGTCAATGAGCAGGGTATTCATGTGGATCCATCCAAGATTGTAGCAATCAAGGATTGGAATACACCAACGACACCTACAGAAATTCGTTATTTTCTTGTTCTCGCTGGCTATTATCGTCGTTTCATTTCTAATTTCTCGAAGATTGCGGTTCCACTCACTGCTTTGACTCAAAAGAATAAGCCTTTTGAGTGGGGACCCAAGCAAGAAGAAGCATTCCAAACGCTAAAACGGAAGCTCTGTGATGCTCCTGTTTTATCTCTGCCCGAGGGAAACGATGATTTCGTTGTCTACTGTGATGCGTCCAACTTAGGCCTTGGTTGTGTTCTTATGCAACGAGGTAAAGTTATAGCATATGCATCTAGACAATTGAAAGTTCACGAGAAGAACTATACGACTCACAATCTTGAGTTGGGAGCTGTGGTTTTTGCTCTCAAAATCTGGAGACACTACCTCTATGGTACGAAGTGTGTGGTTTTCACAGACCACAAAAGTCTCCAGCATATTCTTAATCAGAAAGAGCTCAACATGAGGCAACGCCGTTGGGTTGAACTCTTGAACGACTACGATTGCGAGATTCGCTACCATCCTGGTAAGGCGAATGTCGTAGCCGATGCGCTTAGTCGAAAGGAGCAAGTCAATCTTCATTCTGTTCGAACTCTATCTGATCTTCAAACTCGTGTTCTTCAAGCTCAGCAATCTTGTGTTTCACAAGATTTGATAGGTAAGGAATTACCACATCAGCTTGAGCTTAAACTCGAAGCAAAGGATGATAGTTTACTCTATTTCAAGGATCGTCTGTGGATTCCGAAACAAGACGATCTTCGCACCTTGGTAATGGACGAATCTCATAAATCCCGATATTCTATCCATCCCGGTGCTGATAAAATGTACAAGGATCTTCGTACTAAGTTATGGTGGCCTAGTATGAAGAAAGATGTTGCCTTGTATGTATTGAAATGCCTAACTTATCTCAAAGTCAAGGCATAACATCAACGACCTTCTGGTTTGCTTGTACAACCAAAGATACCGGTTTGGAAGTGGGAGAACATTGCGATGGATCTCATCACTAAATTACCGCGTATATCAAAAGGTCACGATGCTATATGGGTTGTTATTGATCGATTAACGAAGTCAGCTCATTTTATAGCGATTTGCGAGGATCTATCTGTGGATAAACTTGCAAAGATTTATGTTGATGAGATTGTATCACGACATGGTGTTCCTTTGGATATCATTTCCGATCGTGATGCTCGGTTTTCATCTCATTTCTGGAAGACCATGCAATCTGCTAAGGGAACCCAACTAAATCTAAGCACTGCTTATCATCCCCAAACAGATGGAAAATCTGAGAGAACGATTCAAACATTGGAGGATATGCTTAGAGCATGCGTGATAGACTTTGGTAGTAATTGGGATTCTCATCTTCCATTGATCGAGTTCTCTTACAACAATAGTTATCATGCTAGCATTAAAATGGCACCATTCGAAGCTCTCTACGGTCGAAAATGTCGTTCACCTGTTTGTTGGAACGAGACCAGTGAAGCTCAGCTTACTGGGCCGGAGCTTGTTCTTGAAACAACAGACAAAATCAAGAAAATTCGCGATAACCTTGTGACAGCTAGATGCCGTCAAAAGAGTTATGCAGATTTATGACACAAGCCCTTAGAATTTCAAGTCGGAGACCATGTCCTACTCAAGGTGTCACCTTGGAAGGGAGTGGTGAGATTTGGAAAGAAAGGAAAACTTGCACCACGATATGTTGGACCATTTAAGATTGTTGAAAGAGTTGGAAAGGTTGCCTATCGACTAGAGCTACCTCCAGAGCTTGGAAATATCCATCCGACTTTCCACGTGTCCAATCTGGAAAGTGTTTAGCTGATGCTGATCTTCACATTCCACTCGACAAAATCCAAATCGATGAAACGATGCACTTTGTCGAGAAACCTGTGGAGATAGTGGACCGTACATACAAACAGTTGAAGAAGAAACGAATTCATTTGGTCAAGGTTCGGTGGGAATCCAAACGTGGCCCAGAGTTTACTTGGGAACGTAAGGACCAAATGAAGGCGAAATATCCGCAATTGTTCTCACAAGTTTCCTCTAGTTAAAATTTCGGGATGAAATTTCCTAAAGCAGGGGAGACTGTGACAATTGTGCTCCGTAATCGATGAAAAATGCAAAACAATGTTAATTATCAATAAAACAATGTTCTTTGGTGTTATTATGTGTGTTTTTATGTTTGATGATTTTACAATTCGATTCGATTCCGATTTCGAGCTTTAAATCACTTTCTGGAAAGTTATACGCAAACTGGTGCGTAAACACAGTCAGTTTAACGCGACAAACACTCCGGGATAGTGAAATAGGCTTAACATACTTTAAATTAACTCCACATAACTTAGAAATAAGTTTTGGATGGTTTGGTGTGTCGAAATCAAGTTTGTTCGATCGCAGGGACTATTTGTGTCAAACTGCGAAACTATACCGATTCGTATGGTATCAAAGAGTCCGGAACTTGATCATATGCTAAACATACCATAAATAACCTAAACATAGCTTAGAAATAAGCTTTGAGTGGTTCGGTGTGCGAAAACATGCTTATTTGATCTTACAGGGACTAAAAGTGTCAAAAACGACGTAAGTTTGCATTTTCGCGCATATCTTACGTTCTAACCACATCTGGACATCCAAAATTTTTGTAGACACTAAAATATTTTTATTTTAGTGATCGGCATGCAAAAATACCGTTCGCCGCTTAATTTGGTTCGTTTTCGCGTCCGTTTGAGTTTCGTCGTAATTTAACGAACAACGCAACCGTACGACCAAACGAGCCGACGTCCGAGAGTGTTCCAAGCATATTTTGAGTCCTCTAAACTTTATTGACCTTGTAGAGCCTTGAAAATGGCTTAACGGGGGTCAAAAAGGGGCTGAAATTGGCTTAAAACACATGCAGGGACCTAAACTGCCAATTTTTAAACTTATGCTGATCTGGGGAGGCCAGGCGGGGCACGTAAGCCCCCTCCCTCGCCTTACGTGGGCCGTGTGAGTTGCCTAGTGACAGAAACTTGATTTCAGTAAACTGTTTGATAGTTTGGGGCTGTTTATGCAAATTCTTTGTGTGGCAGCCAAGTTAACACCTCTCCAAGGCTTCTAACATGCTCACAACACATGTATGGATGAGATTTCATGCTTGTTGGCCACACAAACACATGGAATGATCTTGTGAAGTTGCAACAACTATAAATAGCCAAGCCAACTTCCATTTCATTTGCTCATTCTTCACATTTCTTCTCTACATCTTATTTGGGAGCTCTCCCAAGTGTTTGGAGCTTTCTAATCTGATTATTCTTTGTAGAAAAGATAGCTAGGACCTATTGTATGTCTTCTTTCATGCTTATTCTTTATGATTAAGCAGAAAGTCAAACAGTTTGACCAACAGTTTGACTTTCGGTTTTGACCATCAATTGGTCAAGTCAAAGTTCAATTGAACTTTGCAACGTGATTGTAATCACGATGGTTATAATCCTCAGCGATTATACCTACTGATTACCACGATAACTAGGCGTAGTGACGAGTCAAAGTTTCGGTCAAAAAGCGTTTTAGCACGCATTTTGCAACGGAACTATTTTCGGGTATCAAAACCCATTGTTTTGATACCAAATCAGTTCTATAAGTTAGTTAAACATGTTTTGACATGTTTAACTCGTCACTATTAGTTTAGTGCTTGTTTAGGGTCGTAAGTTAAGCGGTCTAAACAACCGCTTAGACTTTCGAACCCGACCCGTTTGATCGATCTTTAGGATCCGATCAAGCTCGATTAGTGATCATAGTTGCATAGGGAATAACCACCGATGTTATACCTTATGATCACATAGGATTGGTTAGTTATTTGTTAAGTAGCTTGTATGCCCATAGAAAATGACCAAAACGCCCTTTTGAAGCATAAATCCGTATTTTACATATGTGAACATGTTTTTGACATATAATTTGATTTAGTAACATGTTTAGGTATTATTGGGCATGTAAGACTTGACATAGCACATAGTTAACCATCCGAACATAGTTTCACGCGAACGACGCGTTAAAGTAGCATAAGCTACCTTAATGGGTCGTAACGGGTCGAAAGCACTTAGGCTAAGTTCCGATTTAGGATGTAGGATTTGTTAAACCATATCACATGAGTTCCAACACTCATTTGGTTTACAAGACCTCATTCTATCTGATCTTCCGATTTAGGTGTCGATTTATTTACTAGTGATCCGATTACTAGGTACTACTTGAATTTCCTTGGTTTGTCTGAGCTTCGCTAAGTTCTTTAGATCAAGGATACCCTTCTATTCAATGTGAGTACATAGTTCCCCTCTTTTACTGTTTTCAATTGTTTTGGGGTGATTCATATGTATCAAAACGATTTCGATATTTTAACGATGTTTTCAAAAACGATTAAGATGGTTTATATTAAACTAATAACGATTTCGATAATGTGAACGAAACTTGTTGGTTGTAACTACATAACGAATGACATTCATTAGCATTGATCAAGCCGACCAGTATTAGGTTATGGAACCATAGGATCTGACAAATCCCGTTATCAGACTACACCCATGGTTATGTGTGGGGGTTATGTAGGTAACGACCGAATCTGATGATTGTTAACTTTCCCTTTGGTGGTTTGTTAATACGAGGAATGAGGTAGTCGAGTCACGAAGGTTTGAATGTTATTAGCGAGATGACCAAAAGTAGTTTCACAATTAAAACGAATACGATTTTGGGACGAGTTAAAACGATTTGGAACGACTTAAACGAGATAAAACGATTTGAACGAACGATTGGTTTGGGTTGTGATTAGGTAATGGGATGGGTGTAACATGATAGAAGCATGGTAGATACGCCGCTGGTACATCTTATATATAAGTGCTTTTATCATATTGCATTTCATGTCATTATTTAGTTCACTTGGGAAACGATTTGAAACGATGTCACATAACGAGGTTTTCGAAATGATATAAACCATACGAGTTTTATTAACATTTTTAACGAGATTTTTACGAATTGGTTTACTAAAACAAAAGTCTTTGAGTTAAGAATCATGACTACGAGATTTTATAAACTATAACCATCTTGATTTGAGTTGGTTAATCATGTTGCAATATTATATACTTTTCAAAACAAGGTTTTCGAGGTATTGCAATATATATATAAACGAGCCATGATTCTGATACTCTCACAAAACCTATGTGCTAGCCAGCATTTCTTTGCTGACTTTATTTTTACATAAGGTGGTGTTGCGTGATGATTGCTAGGGAGCATGTTCACTTAGGATTTGGATGTGGCCTTAGTGACATATAAACGATAATTGTTTGTTTTGTTTTAAGACAATGTAAATTACTTAATGAATCAATAAAACGAAACTTTTAATTACCATGGCTGTTGAAATGATGATTCTGTTACAACACTCCCCGACGTTTCCGCCACGGTTTTGTTGTTTTAACGTGGTCGGGGTGTGACATGTTTTGCCTACGGGCCATATTATATTGTCCATTTGTGATAAAGACAGTGATGATCTTTTATGATTCCCTGTCCAAGGTAGTGAGCTATGCTCAAGCCTCATAGTCAATATGATCAGACTGATCAAGACTAAAATCATCAATTACGATGATTATATATAAACATCCATTAGTGATGACAATTATTTAAATCTGCGTCAAAATGAATCGTCATTCAAGACGATGACAGTTGTAGTCTATGACTCCCTATCCAAAGGTGAAGAACTATGTTCAAATATTAAGGCCCCTAATCTAATAAGATTACGGCTTATAAATTAATGTCCTTTGAAACAAATCAACTAGTTATATTTTGAAGTCATTCATGACAGGCCAATGTGCTATAATTTGCCGTTCGTGACAAGTTAACATACTAAATGTTAACACCCTTTGTGACAGGCCTTTTGTGCCAGATTTTATAATGTCCTCCGTAGCAGGCCTTTTGTGCCATATCTAAATGTCCTTTATGACAAGGCCTTCATGCCGGATGATCATTTATGTCCTTCATGACTAGGCTTTATGCCATATCTTTCTACGTCTCTCGCGACGGGCCTCTGTGCCATATGTATATATATAATAAAAGTCATGTAAGGCTAGCCTTCGAGCTATTAATAATCGTCCTTGTGAAAAAGACAGTTGTGACATTATGATCCCCTGTCAAACAGGTAATGGACTCGATCCAAACCTTAAATGCCATTGATGGTCCTTTTGTGACCTAGGCTAAATGTAATCGATATACATTCAAATAACATTCATTAAGAATGTTCGAGACTTAATAGCCTATACGGTTTAATGATGCCGTGGCTAATATATGTCAAGTCATCAGGATGATGACTAACTATTATATAATTGGACATTTAGTACTAAGCCTCGAGTATGGCAAACTCGGATGAGGTAGACAACAGTCGCGATACTAATGACGCGATAAATGCTAATGATGCTACTTACTCTAAATTATAATCTTCTGTTCATGGGAAGAGCTTTGCTCAAACTTCGAATGCGAAGAATGAGCCAAAAAGGATGATATTTAATGAGGAGCCCCGTTCCTCTAAAGATGTACTTACGAGTACTTTGTCTCTTGCAAGACAAGAGACTTCAATGGTGAAAAAGGAGCCATTGATTGCATGAGATGGTTGGATGAAATGGAAACCATTATGTATATCAGCAATTATGCTGAGAAAGACATTGTGAGGTATGTATCACAGACATTCAAGGGCGATGCCCTTAGTTGGTGGAAGACATTAATAAAGTCCACGGGGGAAAATACATCTATACAATATGGAATGGTCCCGGTTTATGGACCTTATCAGAAAAACTTACTATCCACAACATGAAATGGAAGAGGTAGAATTAAATCTTCTGACTCTCAGAATGAAAAATCTGGACTATCGATAGTATGTCACCGACTTAAATTCATTTTCTGAGATAGTACCATATTCGGTTAACCTAGGATCTAAGAATAATGCACAATGTAGTGGTGATTTAGCACCAGAGATAAAGGAGCATGATAAAGCTTCACGGCCTGCTTCTTATAGCTCCACTATGGATCTATCTCAGCCACTCATACTGGATAGGTTGAGAAATAAGTCAGCCAAAATTGAGACTGACGGAAAAAGGAAAAATGGAGGAGGATAACTCCCAGGAATCTAAGAAAAAGAGCAAGTTTGGGCTCAATATGAATTAACAAAATTCCAATAAGAAGCCTGTATGCAAGACCTGTTATAAAAGACACTAGGGACGGTGTCGAATGGAACAAAGGCCAAAGCATTGTGGCATTTGTAAAAGGTCTGGTCAACAGTCCCACGAATGTAGGGACATAAAGAATCGGTCTGTTTCGGCTGTGGCTAGAAAGACCACATCAGTACCAATTGCTTTAAAGATGTCAATGAAGGTACAACTAAGCTTGGAAAACTTTTGAGTATACTCATAAGAACTCCAGATACTAAGTATAAGGTAGAACAGACCAATGAAACCATAAAGACCGTTTCTCCTATTTCTCATCAATGATCCTTCTATAAATCTAAGAGTACTCTTTCTTCGAATAGAGTACGACAATATATGTTATTTTAATTATTTTCTCATCGATTTCTATCAACTGCGAGTGCCAACTATGATTGATAAAAGCGCCATATGAGGATTGGCGTATCCCAGTGCGTCCCATAGATTGCATCCATGCCTGATCGGTATGGAAGTTTAATGCATGGAACCACTAAGATATTCCAATGGTCATATAGTACTAAAGTCAGCTAGTGGTATTCAAGGAAGATATCCATTACAGAAATGCCTAAGTAGGCGTCTCTACTTAAGGAATCCATGCACTCGTAAAACAGATGTGTCCTTTGCATGGCACAAGTAGCGGTAAGTTAACCAAAGTCGGAGATTGGAGCTATTTCTATCATATTTGGATAACTTGATGTCTTCTTCCTAGAACTACCCTGTTTACTTCCTGAGAGGCAAGTGAAGTTAGGATTGACATCCTAGTAGGAGTTGTATCTGTTACAGAAACTCCGATTATTGTTGATAAAGGAAGGCACAATGCCATACGCTTCTGCATTGAATACTGCAACCTAACTAGGAAACGATTAAGAATCATTATTAGCTGCCCAGGATCGTCGATTTTTTTTACTAACCATGAGGGTAGTCAATTCCTTAAGATTGATTCGGATAGTAATTGGAATGATCATCTCACCCTGGATAAGTTCTCCTATAACAAATAATTATTAAATATGCATTAAGGCTGCTCCCTTGGAGACCTTGTATGGGAGAAAGTGTCAACGCCCGTTTATTGGGCAGGAGTTTGGAAATCCCAACTTATCAGAATTTGAGATTTTTAAAGATGACGGATAAGATAATACGAATCTGTAATCGTCTGAAAGCTTCCAGTAATCGGTAGAAGAGCAATGCGAACAAGAAGCGCAAATCTCTTAAAGTTCCAAGTAGGGAACAAGACCAACATGGAAGGGTGTGATACATTTCAGTATGATAGGTAAGTCGAGCGCTGGATATATAGGTCCATTTTAGAGAAACAAATACGTTGGATTAGTAGCCTATAAAAAGAGCTTAACATAATTCGTGATGGATTCCACATTGTGACTTAAGGAATATCTAGCCAACGAGTTGCTAGCATTGTCACATGAAAATGTTCAGATGATAAAATTTACGGTTAATTGAGAAACCGGTATTGATTAAGGATCGATAGATTAAGAAGCTTCGAAAGGAAGCATGTACCTATTGTATAGGTCAATTGGGATGCCCGTGGAGGCCCCTAATATACTGGGGAAGTTAAGTCCATTATACGACAGAAAGTACTTAAATCTTTTTGAGAAAATATCGAGGTCGAGATTTATTTTAAGGGGGCGAGGATGTAACACCTTGTAAAATCATGTCCAATGATGTGTTGACACGTGTAATAAACCCTAATAAAGTCAAACGTTGACTATGAGGGACTAATTTCGTCAAAATTGAAAACCTGGAATATAGAAGGACTGAAAGTGTCAACATGCCTAAACTAGGCCTCTGAGTGACCTTATACGGTGCTCGTATTCTCAAATGAGCCACTTGTTGGACGAGAGGAGCCGTTTGCGTAAAAAAATTGAAAGTTTGCGTGACGAAGGGTTAAAAGTGTCAACATGTAAATTCTTACCTCTGAGTGACCTTTTAACAAACCGAGAGCTGCATGATATTTGATCATATTCTCGAGAATTCCTAATATTGGCCATTCAAGGCTTTTGTGCCAATAAGTATTGTTACGCGCAAGTTTACAAGTTAAGGGGTTAAAAGCGTCAACATGTTTAATTATACCTCTGAATGACCTTTTAACAAACCTGAAGCATGATGGTGTAAAATCACACTCTCGAGAATGCTTAATATGGGCTACATAGGGCTTCAATGCTATTAAATGATGATACGCACAAGTTTGCGCGTTAAAAGGACCAAAAGCGTCAATAAGCGAAACTACGCTTTCGAGTGACCATTTAAGCGAACTGGAGCGTCGTAATGTTCGGTCATATGCTCGGGAATGCCTATTATGGGCCATGGAAGGCTTTGATATTGTTAAACGATATTACGCACAACTTTGTGCGTTAAAAGGACTAAAAGCATCAACGTGTGAAACTACGCCTTTAAGAGTCCTTTTGAATGAACCAGGAGCTCCGTAATGCTCAGTCAAACTTCTGGATATGCCGAAGATTGTCTGCTAACACCTTCACACCTTATAATGAAAAATATACATGGAACTAGAATGTTATGTGACATATATGTCACTATTGAAAGTTTAAAAACACTTAAAACACATCAAGGACCATAACTGCAAATCTGCCAAACTGATGTGTCTGGGCCGGACAGCCTCACGGGCCACGAAGCCCACAGGGCCGGCTGTCGCGGGCCGCCAGAACACACACAGCAACAACAGATTTTTGTTTTGTTGTTTTAAAGTTCCTTGTTCTCCACACAAAGGCTTCTAAACCATCTAATTGAAACTAGGGACTTGTATACAAATTTAAACATCTGGTTTTACACTTGTTATGATCCTAGTATTACTTGGAGAACACGCTTACACATGGCAATCATCCAAACAAGCCTTAAAAACTATATATAGGCCATGAATCCATTCATTCCGACTTGCACCTTTCTTTCTTCTCATCTCTTGGAGACTCCTGAATAAAAAGGGGACTCCACTTCAGTTTAAAGTTAGAGCTTGGACCCATTGTAAGTGTCCTTAGCCACTAGTTTCCTTTTTATAGGCTTTAAAGCCAAAAGTCAAGCGTTATCGTAATAACGCATTGACTTTTAGATAGACCGTAAACGGTCAAGCCATTGTTCGCAACGAACATGGCTACGTGCTCGTAATTAGGTAGGTGTTGAACCCTCAAAAGGGCACCTCCTAGTTATCATGTTTACTTAGTTAATTATCGGGTCAAAGTAACTAGTCAAAAAGTCAAACTAGTTAGATTTTCATAAAATAATTAAAATTGATAATGTAGAAGTTATGAACCATGTTTTATCACTTAAATAACTTGGTAAATGTTATTAGAACATGTCTAAGCATGTTCAATCCGACAATTCTGAGTTTAAGGTTGGTTCGCAACCGAAAGTCGCAAAAGCTTGACTTTTGCTTTGACTTTCAGATCTGACCCAATTAAGCTTAAATACTTAATGTTTTAAGCTTCCATTAGGACCATATTATGTTGTAGTATAACCTTCTGAGGTTATATTACCTGGTCATTAGTATTCCGAATTATATGCTAGTTTTCGTTATTATGCTTATAAATGTCCGTTATGCCCTTATGTTATATAAACGAGATTTTTGAAAATGTGAGAGGACAAAAAGCTTTATTACTGATATATATATATGTATATGTATATATAAGTATGTCAAATAAATTTGACATCAGTTTCTAGTCTCAAACTAAAGTTATGCAAGATATCGTAAAATGAAACTTTTTATTAATTAAATTACATTTTTAGCATAAATCATGTTTAAACCCAAATTTTGGCATCAAACCCATTACCTACTGTTTTGATATTATTTTTAGGGATTTTTGGAATTTCTGGTCAGATTATAAACTGACCATATCATTGAGTTCTCGTAAGATTCGATAAATGACGATAATACCCTTTTTATTTATAAAATGAGATTAACACATGATTAACATGCCAAACCTTTTCCTACTGATGTTATATGTTAAATGAATTATTTTAAACCTTAAAGGCTGATTAAAATCTCAGATTTCCATAAACATATCAAATATCATCAATTATCGACTTTTACGCAAATTAGGCGCATAGTATGGTTTAAAACCATATTTAACACCTGAGACTTGTTACCTACTGATTTTATAAGTGAATATTACTATTTTAACAGTAAGTATAAGTCTTGAACTCAGACTTCCAATTTTGTCCTTAATGTGACAACTGGCACTTTTCCGTAAATTCCGTACAATAATTGAACAATAATCTGTGCTTTAATAACTCTGCATGGTATAGTTTACAAGACGAATGAATTTCTGATTACTGTTATATACATACAATGGCATTTCATGTTGCAAGACTTTTATCGTTACTACATGCAACACGATATAGTTCTGTTAATGCACAGAACAGAATTGACACAATTATCAGACAAACTAGAAGCACTGACGGGAGTTCAGTACTTAGACAGACATGATGTTAAGACACAGAATGAGCCCCAGAACCAAGTGATACACTAGGATAGTGTGTAGGAAAGTAGGAATTACAAAACTACCTTCCTAGTGATGACATAGGTACCAGAAAGTGCAAAAAACACACTGAAACTGCAGAATTCTGCAGAAAATAAATGAATTCAGCAATAAATCAGCTTTTAACATCTAAATATAATGCAGAAAAGTGGTTTAACGGTCTAGAATACTTTCCTAAGTATCGGGAACCGAAACTGTCATAAAATACAACATAAAGCACACTAAACTGCGCAATTCAGCACTTTAGCGAACAGTAACGAAACGAACAACCGGACACTACCCGAAACATCAAATTTTCACTAGAAGCATTGCTTTAGTGTTACAAAGCTAGTTATGGTCACCGAACATCATAACACATCTAATAAACAATAAATACATAAAATACCTAACTAGCACCATTACTTTCCAACTAAATCTAGTAACTAACTATTGAATTACACTTTACCCCCCCCCCCCCATTAATGGACGGTTAGAAAGTGTGCCCCACACATTGATTTTAGTTGATTTTATTTGATTTCTTTTGATCTTTTGTTGGAAATATTCCATATAAATATGCCATAAGAGATTTGGAATATTTATAAAATCCTCAACTAATAACACACCATCATTCACTTCATCTTCTTTCCCTTCTCTTCTTCCTTTGGTCACGACTCAAGCACACCCACCTTCATCCTTCATTTTCAATCCATTTCCTAGCAATCCAAGGTGATTTAGAGGTGTAAGGAGCTTATCTAAGGAGGATTGAAGTGTAGAAACTTGGAGGACCTCTCTCTAGTGCTTTTATCCACCTCATTTGTCATCTTCATCTTCTTGAACATCATCCCTAGCCTTGTGCTAGTAGTAAGACTCTTGTGATATCATTTTACTTCATATTATGTTGGTTAAAAGATGATATAAGTTGTTAAGCATGAAGATCATGAAGAAACATAATCATGAACATAAACATAAAGCATAAAGCATAAATACCTGAAGAACAAGTTGTTTTAAGTGTATGTAGCATACTTGATTGTTGATTGCTCATGTTTATGATGTTGATCATCATAATAACCTTGCTAGATGATGATTAAACACATGATCTAGCAAGTATAACGATGGATCTTGGAGAAATCGTAATGATCATCCTTTATGTTAAACATGAACTTGAAAATAAGCTTATTTTAAAGTATGATGATGATTGATACATGAAATAAGTCTTGTAAATGAATGATTTCAAACATAGTTTCTCAAGAAACCAAGGTTATTCACAGGATTTACATAAACTTGGTTCTTAAAGAAATTATCCACATTTTTGGTGGTTAATCAAATATAGAAATATATATTTAACAAGAAAAACTCAAGAAGAAATATTTTTAGAAAATCACTTCACAAGTTGTGAAGATCTAAATTCTTCAAGAATGATATTCTTAAATAAATAACCACACTTTAAAGGGGTAAATAAGCTTACTAAGTACACTAGTAAGTTACTAAAAATTTTTACAAAATTTCAAGTTCATGACATAGTGTAGATTTCATATTTTTGGCACATGGTAAGTGTTGAATAATTTGTTGATGATTGATGATGATTTTAAAAGAAAATGATATGCTTTGAAAGCATGGAAACCTCCATTTTTAAGGGGAAACTAAGGCAAAAAATTTTCTAGAAATTAAACGCTTAGAAAAATATTTCTAAACAAATATTTACAAGTGTATTCCAAACCATGGATTTTCACATAAAATTTGCCATAATTTTTGTTACAAAAATATAAATATTGGAGGTTGGTTTTTATAAATAAAAGTGACTAAATATGTATTTAGGAAGTATATATATATATATATATATATATATATATATATATATATATATATATATTTAGATGACACCATGTGTGTGATTATTTGTATATTATGTTTATTAGTTATATTATTCTAGGACTTGAAATAATATAACTCATCAAAATACCAAAAATTACACTCCCAAAATATTACCAAAATTCCAAGGAATAAATATACAAATAATACACAAAATATTGGTGAAACCAAACAAAGGAAGATAACTCACAAAAATATTCCGGAAAATTTATTCACAAGTATATTTTTGGTAAATAATATTTTGGACACCAAGAGAACAAAATATGATTATTACAATTATTACGAAATTATATCATATTTCGACAAGGAGAAAATATATTATTTTTGGAAAGTAAAAATATATATTTTCTTGAAATTATTGGAAGGTGTATTATTTTTTAAAGGAATATATATTTTCTCAAACAAACATGAAATACATTATTTTTGAGAGAAAATGTATTTTCTTAAGTAAACTTGAGATATATTATTTTTGGAAGAAAGATGGATTCATATATATTTTCTAACTTAGACTTGGAAATATATTATTTTTGAGATTTACAAATATTTTTGCCAAGAGAAAAATTATGAATAATTTTTCTAAGTAATACTTCTTAAATATATATTTTGGAAATATATATTAATGTATTTTCACTAGAGATATTATTCCATAAAAATTAATATAAAAATTAATACAAAAATTAAGTATATGAATACTTAACAATTACAAGAAAATACGTATTCTCGTACGTATAAATACACTCCGGAATACGACCCCAATGCATGGCAAAAATATACAAGTATGAGAATACGAATACAAATACACCCATCCTTGGGAAGGAAATACATGTATAGATACTTGAAAGGTATCAAGTTAAAATATATCGTCTTAACAATTATTCTAAAATTTAATAAATATAATTTAAGTTAAAATATTTATTATTTTAACAAATAATTAAATAACTTGGAATAATATTGAAGACACAAAGAAACGTAACTCAAAGACACTAATTAACACTAAGTCAAGGCACGACTCGCCCGTCTAATAGACAGTAGTACGTTGTAGGTAGTCGTGCACACTAGTAGCAGCTTGAGTTACGTCGGATTGAAGAACGCAAAACCGTGAGTTCATGTCCCCCTTTTTCTCTTAATTGTTTTCGGTTTTATAACTCTCGGGGGTGAAATACATGTTACGAATGTTTAAACGGTATGAATCGACTATGAAATGAACTATTAGATCATGTGAGCATAGATTAAATTTGAAATGCCATTAACTCTTAATTAGGGACGAAGTTTAGATCTAACGGGTACGGCCGAACCCCACTCATGGTACTTATGTGGCCACTTAAGTGCTTCGGTGTCCCAGTCGAGGTAAATCAACAATGGTCGAGGTAAATCGACAATGGTCAAGGTAAATTGACATTGTCGAAGGGGAATTCGACATAGTCGAGGGAATCGATGAGGGTATAAGCCTACTCATTTCGAGTGCTCCCTATGTCTTCACATGCTTTAATGTCCTTGTAAAACATTAATTTGTTATGTTCATAAATGCTTTCATGCCTGTTTTCAAAAGAGTCTCTTAAAAGTTTACAAGCTTTCAGTACTCAAACAAAACACATGAACTCGCTCAACTTTTGTTGATGTTCTCCAAAATTACATGTATTTCAGGTAACAAGTTGGATCTTGGGCGCTGGTGTTATTTCTTGAAGTAAATTCCCAGTTTAGATGTCATCCACTTTGGTTGATTTGTAACTTAGTTGAAGGTTGTGATTAAGACTTAAATAAATGGTGTTTGTAATACCTTAAAACTTAATGAATGGATGAACATCGTTTTGATCATATAGTTGTTTATTATGATTGAATGCAATGGTATTAAATAAGTCACACGTCATACACTTCCGCAAAAAGTCAGGGTGTGACAGTTTGGTATCAGAGCCTCGATTGCAGTGAACTAGGATTCCTTCTCGAGTCTAGACTACAATCACTAGGACTCTCTCACAAAAACATTTTTACAAAAAGGTTTTTCATTGCATTCACGAAAGCGTCAAGATCCATGTGTCAAACATTTTTCAAAGAAAAGACAAGGTAAGGACATTAGTAGGGATGAGGATACCCCAAATTAAAGTGCCAATTAAGGCATAGTCTACGTGAGATAGACTTGCCAAAGAAAAAATGACCCCCCCCGAAAGGACAAACGAGAGTTATATATGATATGATGCATTTATTTTCCTGTTTATACTAAGTAACATATTTATCCATTGATACATATATATATATATATATATATATATGCGTATAAGTGTACGAAATAATTATTGACATGAATGAGATACCTTCGGGTTTGAATCCTATTATTGTTCTTGGGTTGCACGATGAGAATGTCGACCTCGCGTTTATTACGAAGCTCATGACTGGAGTGATTACCAATCAAGATCCTGAGCTGATTTTCGTAGAAGATGGCTGCTATTCCCTCTCGATTGTGAAAGTGCCTGACTACGGTAGTGACGGCGAGGCGGAGGCGACAACCTTGGACAACAACCTTATCAGTAGGAAGAGGTCCCTGTGGCTTTTGCGGAGCAAGATTGACGCCACACTTGACCAGACAAGGAAAGATGAAGTACTCATCTTGAAGGTGTGATGTGCGATAAAGTGTTATATATATTAAGTGTATATTTTAAGCCCTTTTTAACACTTATTTTAGCCAAGTTTTAAATTTATAAAACACGATATTTCACTAACACTAAACTCACATATGGGCAAGTGCACCCATCGTTGAGTGTAGTATAGCGTTGGTAAGATACCGAGGTCGTCCAAGGACACAAGAGCTTTTAGTACCGGTTTATCCTCAACGTTTAACCAAAATAAAAGTTTAGAAAAATGTTTTAAACTAAGAAAAATAAAACTAACTAAAATGCTGAAAATAAAAATAAAAATAAAAACAGATAGACAAGATGAATCACTTGGTTCCGACTCGTATCTAGTATAACCTTTGATTACTTCCGCACTTTTGCACATAATTAAGAGATTATCTTAGTTATTGTAGTAGGCCCCTTTTTTGAAGGCGACGTTACCCTCACCCCAGTAGTTTGAGTCAGCAGGGATACAATCCTAAAAGGGTGGATTATTGGAAGATAATGAATTAAGTTATTAATGCAGTATTGTGGTAGGCCCCGCTTTTGGCGGTGACGTTACCCTCGGCTAAGTAGTCTGAGTCAGCAGGGATACAGTCCTAAATAGCCGGGTTATAGTATTAATAGTAGTTAACTTATGAGGGGATCAAAGAGTTTGGACCCCCGCCATCCAATACCGTGAAGTATTGAAGGAGGTCCTACTAAATTTGACCCAGGTCCATTGCAGGACCTCTAAACGCTGAACAATGGCAAGACCTTTACCAAACCGTTCCCTTAACCCCCTACCAGGTAGCCAACATATCTCCATATAGACTGTGGAGATATGAATGGTGAAAATCCTTTATTTTATATAGACAGTAAAATAATGCCAAGACACCACGGACAAACGATAAGGAAAGATCACCTTCAACATAAGTAACTAGTTATTAAAGTGATTAATACAAAACCAAATAAAAAGTGCAAAAGATTAGAAATAAAAAGTATTATACTAGACACTTTGTCTTCACCAAGTGATGTAAGAGACTTAGGCAAACATGGCCTTGATTGTCAAGAACTCTTACGATCAATCTTGGATCCCGAGACGACTCACACACTCTACGATGGACAATGGATGATGGTGGTGGATGATGGTGTTGTGATGGTGGTGGGTGGTGGATGAAGTGTGAGAGAGGTGGTGTGCCAAGGGATGAGATGAAATGAATCCAAGCACTCCTATTTATAGGATGAACAGAGAGCTGGACACGGCCCCGTGTCCGTCTGACACTCTCTCTCCTCATTAATTGTAATTCGCAATTACAATAAATGCGCCTGCTGTACTTTCGACACGCCCCCGTGTCCGCTGAGCACGGCCCCGTGATGGGCAATAGAAGCTTCTATAGGTTTGTCTTTTCTGCTGCTTCTTGGGCACGGCCCCGTGCTGGCTGAGCACGGGGCGTGTTCAGTCTTCTGTTTTCTCTATTTTGCTTTGGAAGGTGCCGTTGAGGGTTCGGGCAGTCCACTAATGTTCCTTTTCTTGTATTTATGTTGGATTTAGCTGTCTTTTTGCTTCTTTTGCGTTTTTGAGCTCATTTAATCCTGAAAATACAAAAGGAAGACAAAAACACTCTTTTTCCAATATTAGCACTAAAAAAGGGTTAGTTTTATGCCTCATTTGATGTAATTTATATGTTGCATTTTACACACATCAAATACCCCCACACTTGAACTTTTGCTTGTCCTCAAGCAAAACTCTTTAATATGTGGCTTACACTCCCAAATGGAATAGGTAGAAGAGAAGGTTTTGGGCTTGTCGTAGAGTGTCGGGATTTCCAAGATCTTTTTGGGTTTTATTTTTATTTATTTACACTCCTATTCGTAATGATTTATTTAGAACTGTTCATAAAAGAAATTACTTATTTGGGCATAACATGCCTTTTTAAAATTCTATTTATATACAAGTTCACATACCTCGCGGGGAAATCACTCACACTCGGCCGAAGGTGTATTTTTAGTGAATCACTCGAGAGCGGCACGGAACTTATTCCTACCATAGGCTTGCCAAGAAATCAATCCTCCTCCTTTTTAACTTTTATACCTTTGTAGATATCAAGAGGACTTTGTGGGTTAAGGGTTGGCTAGGGTTAAAGGTAGGTGGTTGGGTTAGTGGTTAGTAGAAAAAGGGCTAAAAGCGTAACAAGTGTCGGTTTTCGTATTTTTGCAACTTTTTATTTTGATGAAGCTTTTATTCAAACTAAGTTATTTTTGATTAACTTGTTTGTTTATTTTCTTTTTGCTTCATCATTATCACAAATTTTTTTTTTTCACGAAGAACCGAACTTGTTACTAAAATAAAGGGTTAAAAATGAAAAAGGTTTTGGTGGATGAAAGGGTTTTTGTTTGGGTGATGAAACGAAAAGGTTTAGGCTCAAAGGGGCTAACTAGGGGGATTTTTGGGTAGGTGGTAAAGGAAAAAGAAAAATAATGGTGTAGAAATGAAAAGGGTTAGTCCTAATGCCTCCATCATTTACTTACTCGGGTTTAAGTTGATAAGGACCGGGAATGTATTGTCATGGCAAGTTCTAGAGTTGTAAGAACCAAGCAGCTATTCACACAAGAAACGAAAAATGAGCATTTAGTCAAATGATATGTAATTGTGTGCTCAATAAAGGCTCAAAACTCACTTTTGTGGGAATGGGTTTTTATGTGATCAAGTATATAATCAAATTTTAAATAAGTTTGCTATGCCTTTTCATAATTTTCTTATGTTGGTTCTTTTTATCACTACGCTATCGGTTGTAAATTTGTAAAAATATAACCTTTTTGAGAACTTGAATTTCCCGAGTTAAACCTAGACAAGTAAAAAAAATGAAATTTTTGAAAAAATTTGGGGTGATTAGCGGTTCCAATAGAGTTTTGTGTAAGGCTTGTATTTAGGACTTGCAAAATTCAAGGTTTTAGCATCCCCCCCACACTTAAATTACACATTGTCCTCAATGTGTCCCAAAAATAAATTTTTAGGTTGATTAGATGTGTAAAATAGTGTTTAAAAAGCAAAAAAAATTGTGTTACTGGGCGCTGAACACGGCCCCGTGTTATCCGGGCACGGCCCCGTGTTCAAGTGCCAGTAACAAAATTGAAATAAGTCAAACAGAAGGCTGGACATGGGGGCGTGTTGGGTGAACACGGCCCGTGTCCAGGTACCTGTACTGGGCGTTTTTCTGCAGGTGGTTTGGCACGGGGCCGTGTTGGTTGGGCACGGCCCGTGTTGAACCTTCTGAAATGGAGAAAATTGTCGGGTTGCCTCGTTCTTGTGCATGGGATCATTTTTCTCGTTCCCCTTTTCATCCTTTACCAGCATGAGTGTGTTTTACTCATTACAAACCATCCAAACCTTAAAACCATCATTTCATTTCATCATAGAGAGAACTTACATAATCCTAAATTAAACTAGATAAAACAAAGAAATAACAAACCATGGAGTCCTAGCCTTTACTTTATTTTAATTTAGCAAAATTTCCAAGAAGTAATTAATCTTGGTTAAACAAGGCCTTTTTGAACTCCTTCTTCCGAGTGCGGTTCTCCTCAAATGTCGGCGAGCCATTCTTCTACCTCCCTTGGAAGGAGAAAAGAAGGCTCATTGGTATTAGTTTGAGGAGTTTCAACTTCCACCGGGATCTCTTGTTGGTGTTCCATGGGAGGTTCCGCCGGAAAGTCTTCCCACCCGGTAGGGTTGTTGATTCCGAGTGCCAGGTTCCAATCCTGTTGAGGAAGGACTGGTTCCATTGGAGGTGCTACAAGAATATTTAACCTCTGGTGCAAGAGGTTAATTTCTTGGAAGCTGCTTTCAAGTCCCATCATAAGATCGTTAATACGGTCGATTAGGACCTCCTCTACTGAAGTCATTTCGTCGAGAGCCTCCCTTAATGCTATCACATAGTGTACAAGTGTAGCTTCAATGGAGGGTCTTCTTCCTCTTCGGCTGTTTGGCGAATGCACAGGAGATGTTTCGTTGTTTTCACTCGTCATCCTACGAAAAATAAACTAAAAATAGTTTATTTAATGAAACAGTGACCGGACACGGCCCCGTGCTCACTGAGCACGGCCCCGTGTTCATCTTTCTGCAGAGTTTTGGAACAAGGAAACTTGGATTTTTAAGTTATTTTCTGAACGTTGTGGGGCCTTTTTGGCTACTAATAACTTAAAACAATGTTTCATAACATGTTTTTACCAAGATTCTTTGAACAAAACTCATTTATCCCTACCATAGAGTTGGAGGAATTCCAAACTTTCAATGGTAGCTCTTGGAGAAAGATGAAGAAGAAGGAAATGGCTAAAAGAGGAAAGGACAAGATGGGTTGTTGGAACCTTCTTTTAGACTTACCTAGGATAGTTTGAGAGAAGATTCTTGCAAATCTCTGCCCCAAGTTGGTCCAAATGTGCAGAATTCTTGGCTGCATTTATAGAAAAACGACAGCATCCTGGACACGGCCCCGTGTGCAGGTGGAGTTCTGACACAGTTTGTCCGTATTCTGACGTACTGATCAGAATGGAATCTTTCGATGGACACGGGGACGTGTTGGCTGGACACAGCCCCGTGTCTAGGGACTGTTTTATGAAGTTGTCTAGTTTTTTTAAGGAACTTGTTAGTATCGGGTGGCTCCTGACTGGTTGGAACAACCCCAAAGTGCCTAATATACCTTAATTGTCCTAGACTAAGGCGAGTACGCAAGAGGTTGTCGGTGAGGGTAATTCCTATTTTCATTCTAGGTGGACAAGTCCAACCCTTTCCCGGGCTCTTGTTAAAGAAGGTATATGCCGAATCGCTCAGGTCTATGTATGCACCGAACGAAGTCGATGGAGAGTCCTTCACGGCACAATCGACACAGGGACGACTATCGTCCAAGTCTTTGCTAGGTACGAAGGTATTTTTGGGAGCAACGAGGTTGTCGGAATGCGGTTCCAACATTTCTTCATGGGTATCGTCTTGGGGTGGATCAATAAAATCCTTCCCAAGCTCTTCTATCCATTTCAGAATTAGCTCTTCTAGTTGAAATAACTCGCTAAGGAGCATTTCCCCTAGAATATCTGGCTGGGCGCATTCGAGGGAGAAATAGTGCTTATTTTTACTTTCGCCCCTCTTAAGGTTGTGAGAAGATGGTGGGTCCATGTAGTGGGGCCTATAATTTAGGAAGTAGCATTTTACTTCTTCATGTTCGCCACCACATAATTGACACCACGTACCATAAGAGTGCCGAAAGTAAAAATAATTACTATCACTCATGTTTATGTCAGAAATTACCAACCGTCGGGATCTAACGGTTCTGTTTTCAGTAACTGAAACTTGGGCACGGGGGCGTGTTGAGTGGGCACGGCCCCGTGTTCAGCTTACTGTCTGATGTAAAACAGGATTGCCAGTTCCAATGATTGAGCACGAGGGCGTGTTCAGCGGGCACGGCCCGTGCTGAGCTCTGCAGAAGCTGAAAAACTAAGAAAATCCTAAAAAAAATAAAAAGAAAAATAAAAGATGATTAGGCCGTTGATTCCTAACTTTCTTAAAATCCTTGTGTCCCCGGCAACGGCGCCAAAAACTTGATGTGCGATAAAGTGTTATATATATTAGGTGTATATTTTAAGCCCTTTTTAACACTTATTTTAGCCAAGTTTTAAATTTATAAAACACGATATTTCACTAACACTAAACACACATATGGGCAAGTGCACCCATCGTTGAGTGTAGTATAGCGTTGGTAAGATACCGAGGTCGTCCAAGGACACAAGAGCTTTTAGTACCGGTTTATCCTCAACGTCTAACCAAAATAAAAGTTTAGAAAAATGTTTTAAACTAAGAAAAATAAAACTAACTAAAATGCTGAAAATAAAAATAAAAATAAAAACAGATAGACAAGATGAATCACTTGGTTCCGACTCGTATCTAGTATAACCTTTGATTACTTTCGCACTTTTGCACATAATTAAGAGATTATCTTAGTTATTGTAGTAGGCCCCTCTTTTGAAGGCGACGTTACCCTCACCCCAGTAGTTTGAGTCAGCAGGGATACAATCCTAAAAGGGTGGATTATTGGAAGATAATGAATTAAGTTATTAATGTAGTATTGTGGTAGGCCCCGCTTTTGGCGGTGACGTTACCCTCGGCTAAGTAGTCTGAGTCAGCAGGGATACAGTCCTAAATAGCCGGGTTATAGTATTAATAGTAGTTAACTTATGAGGGGATCAAAGAGTTTAGACCCCCGCCATCCAATACCATGAAGTATTGAAGGAGGTCCTACTAAATTTGACCCAGGTCCATTGCAGGACCTCTAAACGCTGAACAATGGCAAGACCTTTACCAAACCGTTCCCTTAACCCCCTACCAGGTAGCCAACATATCTCCATATAGACCGTGGAGATATGAATGGTGAAAATCCTTTATTTTATATAGACAGTAAAATAATGCCAAGACACCACGGACGAACGATAAGGAAAGATCACCTTCAACATAAGTAACTAGTTATTAAAGTCATTAATACAAAACCAAATAAAAAGTGCAAAAGATTAGAAATAAAAAGTATTATACTAGACACTTTGTCTTCACCATGTGATGTAAGAGACTTAGGCAAACATGGCCTTGATTGTCAAGAACTCTTACGATCAATCTTGGATCCCGAGACGACTCACACACTCTACGATGGACAATGGATGATGGTGGTGGATGATGGTGTTGTGATGGTGGTGGGTGGTGGATGAAGTGTGAGAGAGGTGGTGTGCCAAGGGATGAGATGAAATGAATCCAAGCACTCCTATTTATAGGCTGAACAGAGAGCTGGACACGGCCCCGTGTCCGTCTGACACTCTCTCTCCTCATTAATTGTAATTCGCAATTACAATAAATGCGCCTGCTGTACTTTCGACACGCCCCCGTGTCCGCTGAGCACGGCCCCGTGATGGGCAATAGAAGCTTCTATAGGTTTGTCTTTTCTGCTGCTTCTTGGGCACGGCCCCGTGCTGGCTGAGCACGGGGCGTGTTCAGTCTTCTGTTTTCTCTATTTTGCTTTGGAAGGTGCCGTTGAGGGTTCGGGCAGTCCACTAATGTTCCTTTTCTTGTATTTATGTTGGATTTAGCTGTCTTTTTGCTTCTTTTGCGTTTTTGAGCTCATTTAATCCTGAAAATACAAAAGGAAGACAAAAACACTCTTTTTCCAATATTAGCACTAAAAAAGGGTTAGTTTTATGCCTCATTTGATGTAATTTATATGTTGCATTTTACACACATCAAGGTGCCTCTCTAATTATTAGGAATTCTCCTTATTCCTCTTACATTTAATCATCGTGCCTATTCGTGCGTAACGATAACGGATGTTAGTGTGTGGACCACCGCAATGGTCCTTTCCATGTCAGAGGTATAAGGACAGTAGTGTCCCCTCTTTGGTTGATCATCTGCTTGGATGAGGGAAAGTTGGGGTAACCATGCAAGACAATTTATTATTACGGGGGCCCACGTAATAACGACTTGTAGTGCATGGAAATCCTGGTGGACTCAGTGGGTCAGGCTAATGATCACCATCCCTCCAAAAATAATCTCTAGGTGTTCACACCTTCATCTGGTAGAACAATACCTAGACCGTTGCCTTAGCACTTTACAAAGTAGGAAACCTGTCTCTGCCTACTTCATGTCTGACACTTCTACCCGTCTACGAGTCGTTTGGGAACCGATATCTAAGCAAGAGAAGATGGCAAACGTCCGAGAAGGGTTCAGCGACGTTACACTTCCTATCACCCCTACATGAACAACCCCCATCTCATGGGAAGTATACCTGTCATTGTGGGGCTAAAGACCTAAGAAAACCAATGTAGAAGGAACATAACTACCACTTTCGTATTATGAAACTTGTATGACAGAGGTGATGTAGCCTCGAGTTCATTTTGTTTTCCCCATTACAAACAATAAGTCAAGTTGTCAAGCCTATATGAAAGCTCAGTGGTTGTTTCCTTACTTATACATTGTTGATTATATATGCATGTGATATTGGGTGATTACATGTTTGCTTGTGGTAATATGTACCTCCTAGACAGTTATAGAATGTTGTCTAACCTGCCCCATACCCTTTTGACAGAAGAAGATGCCGCTCAGACGTGACTCGGACACCATTATGTTAACTTTGGCTGAATACAATGAGCGCGTCTCTCAAGTTATAGCGCAGTATGAAGCCCACCGCTCCGAACGCAGCGGTGGCACTTCTGGAAGTAACCCTCCAACTGGCTACACTTATAAACAGTTTCTAGATTGCAAGCCAATGAACTTTGAAGGCACGGGAGGCGTCGTTGCATTTGCTCGTTGGGCAGAAAAGACTGACTCCATTCTGAGAATGAGTAACTGTTCGCCCCAGCGAAGTGTTACCTTTATCTCAGGGTTGTTTTTGGATGGCGCACTCTCTTGGTGGAACCTTCAGGTTCAGACCCTTGGTGAAGCCACTGCTTATGCACTGAGCTGGGACGAGCTCGAGGAAATAATGGAGAAGAAATACTGTTCTAGGGCCGAAATCCAGAAGCTTGAGACTGAGTTCTGGAATTTGAAAATGGACGGGCCAAAGATCTCTGAGTACGTCCAATGCTTTCATGACTTGTCTAGGGTCGTTCCCTACTTAGTCAAGCCGGAATTCAAGAGGATTGAGCGATTCATTTTTGGACTTGCACCTCAAATCCTGAGCATGGTTACTGCCTCAAAGCCTCCAACCATCACAGAGGCTATCGATTTGAGTGTTACGCTTACTGAAGAAGCTCTTCGTATGGGAAAGTTTCTAGAATCTGAGGCAAACAAGAAAGAGACTCATGTGGAGTCTTCGGGCAATAAGAAAAGGAAGTCTTCGAACCTAAAGATAGGCACCCAAGTCAGCTATGGAAGCTCTAAAGCAAACAAAAGAAGGGAAGTGAACCCACCTCGTGGCAGGAAAGCTTATGGAGCCACCAATAAGGCCGGTAGTAAGGTTTACTTGGGGAATAAGCCGAGATGCGACGAATGAAATTTTTACTATGAAGGTCGATGTCTGAGACCTAAGTATGGAAGGTGTGGAAAAGAAGGGCACAGCAAGGACGCCTGTTGGGCGAAGGATCCAGATGGAAGAGACAATGGTAAAGTTCCAGGTTGCTACAGATGTGGTGAAGTAGGGCACTTTAGGAAAGATTGCCCTAGGAAGGACCAAGCAAGGAAGGGTCTTCACGATCGGAGCTCGTGATGCACGCGAGGATCCGGATGGGGTTGCGGGTACGTTCCCTATTAACAAACTTTTTGCATCTATTTTTTATTAATACTGGCACCAACTTTAACCTTGTATGCTTAGAACTTAAGAAACTACTTGGCCTAGTTTTAAGTAGAATAGACGTCCCGTACTCCTTAGAATTGGTGAATGGAAGGTTAGTTAAAGGGAATGAGATGATTAAGGATTGTATTTTGGGAACTTAGAAGGCCGGAACCTTCCACTACCGTTGACTTGGGAAGTCACGATATTGTAGTTAGCTTGGAATGGATATCCAAGGTTAGAGCTGAAGTTGTTCGACATGAGGAAAATCATTTGCATCCTCCTTGCGAATAATGAAACACTTATAGTACACAATCTTCTTGCAATAGATGCGAGGGCACTAGGCCCCATAAGGTAGTGGATTTGCGACATCTCACATTGGTCATAGAGACACATGAGAGCCTCCAAATAGACTGCATAGCTTTCCCTGCTCATGTTGTCGATAAGGAGACCAAGAAGCCAGAGCCTGAAGACATCCCCGTGATGGAGGAGTTTCCAGAAGCCTTTCCAGAAGACTTGCCAGAAGTACCTCCACAGCGACAAGAGGAGTTTAGGATAAACCTAGTGCCAGGAGCGACACCGGTGACAGATGACACCTTACCGACAAGCTTCGTCTGAGATACATGAACCTCCGATGCAACTGCAAGAGCTGCTAGACAAAGGAAATCTACCAGGCCGAGTCTCTCACCGTGGGAAGCCCCGGTGATATTCATTAGGAAGTAGGACGACAGTCTTTACACGCGTACACAGTCTAATTTGAGAGGAACTCAGAAGAACTAATGTAGAAAAAGTGTTACGCATAGGTTACATGGAGATAGACGACTGACCATCAAGAAACGGTACCCCTTACCGAGAATTGATGACTTGTCGACCAACTACAAGGCCCCAACTACTATTCCAAGATGGAATTGAGGACATGATGTCCTTAGTTAAGGACACGAGAAGAAAGTTGGCAGTTTCCATTTTGCATCAACTTCAGAGAAGTGGATATCAAGGACCGGTCTCCTTTGCCAAGGATTAATGAGTTGTTGAACCAATCGTAAGGTCCTAGTTACTACTCGAGGAGTGACTTGAGGTCAGGATGTCCTCAACTGCAAATACAAGAAGAAAGTATCCCTAAAAGCAACCTCTAGGACTCGCTTTGAGCATTACGAGTTCCTTGTCGTGCCGTTTTGCTCAACACATGCGCTGGCAATATTCATAGACCTCATGAATCGGGTGTGTAAGCCATACTTGGATAAGTCATAATTATATTTATTGACTACATTCTCATAAGCTCGAAGACCAACGAAAGTCATGAGCAACATCTGCCATTCATTTTGGGACTCCTAGAGAGAGAACAGTATGTGCTAGGATGTCGAAATACGAACCTTGGATTCGCGAGGTAAGATTTTTAGGATACGTGGTGGATAAGAATGGGATTCATGTCGACCCTACAATCAAGAGCTAAAGAGTCCCAAAGACGCAACCTAAATTTTTAGGGATTGTAGGCTGTATCAAACAACCCCTAGAAAACCTTTCAAGGACTGTCCAACCGCTAACAACCCTAACATAGTCAACCCCTATCTTGACTTCACCTAACAGTACCAATAGAATTGCGGTTCTTGTGACGCTTCCCGATAAAGTCTCGATTGCGCGTTGATACAACGAGACCAAGTCATCGCATACGCGTCACGTTGATTAAAGGATCATGAGAAGAAGACCTTGAACTAGGTGCAGTAATTGCGCGTCGCAGATTTGACATCATCACTTGTATAGTCAAACGCTGCACGATCTTTACTGATCACAAGGGTTGCAGCACACTGTCGATCAGAAGGACTTAAATAATGGATAACGAAGATGGACTGAGCTACTGAATGGGTATGATTGTGAGATTGAGTATCCCCTTAACAAGGCGAGCGTTGTAGCAAATGCCTTGAGCCGCAATGAACGTGCAAAGCCTCTAAGGGCGTGAGCCTTAGAAATGATCATACAGACAAAACTTATCGCGCGGATTCGTGAAGCTGAACGTGAGATGCTCAAACCAGAGAACCTTCAAGCTGAAGCGTTATATGGAACGTAGGTGCATTGTTCCCTAAGGAAGACGGAACCTTATACTCCATAAGGTTACTTTGGGGTCTGACTCGCGACAATTTACGAACGCTTATTTTGGGGCAAGACTCGTAGGTCAAGGTACTCGATCCATCCTAGGATCCGACAAGAAGTACCAAGACTTGTACAATTAGTATGAGTGGCCCAAGATGGAAGCTGATATAGCTACCTATGTGGGTAAGTGTATTACTTGTGTCAAAGTTAAGACGGAATACCAGAAACCGTCAGGACTGCTGCAACAGCCTGAGAATTCCCATAGGGAAGTGGGAACGAATCTGAATGGATTTCGCTACTAGCTACCAAGAACCCAAAAAGGTCATGATATGAATTGGGTGATTATTGACCGACACACTAAGACTGCACATTTCCTACCAAACAATGAGGAAGACAGCGCAAGGGAATTAGCAGAGATTTAGCCTAGAAAGATTGTGGCACATCATGGAGTACCTGATTCTATCATGTCCGACCAAGATGGTCGTTTTATGCCAAGGATATGGCAGATGATTCAGATGGCGTTTAGGTCACGATTGGACCTTAGCACTACATTTCACCCTCAGACGGACGGCCAGAGCAAACGAACGATACAGACTGTATGGACATGTTACGTACTTGTGTGATAAACTCTGATGAAAAGATGGATTACTCACTAGCCCGTAGTGGAGTTTTCCTACAATAATATTTATCACACCACTGTTTAGGCTGCTTCGTGCGAAGCTTTATAGAAACGTAAGTATCGGTCCCCCTTCGTGTTTGGCGGAGACCAGAGATAAACGATTTACTGGCCCAAATTGGTTCAGGAAAACTATAGGCAAGATTGTTCAGATATGTGATCATGTCAAGACGGTACACGGTATACAGAAAGGCTACGCCGACGAGCGGCGAAAACCGTTGGAATTTGAGATAAGAAGTATGGAGTTAATGAGAGACTCACATTGGGAAGGCGTGGTATGATTTAGAAAGCATGGGAGGTTGGACCCACGGTATATTAGACCTTTCGAGATCCTGGAAAGGATCAGGACCATTACTCACAAGCTGAAACTTCCAGAGAAGATCAGTAGTGATCACGACCTATTCCACGTGTCTGGTCTTTAGAAGATCCTGACTCTAGGAACAATTGTTATTTCCGCAAACAGGATTCACGTCAATGACAAACTTCCATTTATTAAAGAACATGTTAAGGTTGCAGACTGGAAGTCCGCAAAACACGAAGAAGTCGTAATTGATTTGTTAGAGTTATTGGAATTTATATCATAGCCTAGAGTTTACTTGGGAACATTAAGACCAAACTAAGCCTAAGTGACCACATTTGATTTATAACTCCCCTACGACCGATGGCATCGCTTGAATTTCGGGACGAAATTCTTTTAACGGGGGGAGAATGTGACAACTGGCACTTTTCCGTTCCGTACAGTAATTGAACAGTAATCTGTGCTTTAATAACTCTGCATGGTATAGTTTACAAGACGAATGAATTTCTGATTACTGTTATATACATACAATGGCATTTCATGTTGCAAGACTTTTATCATTACTACATTCAACACGATATAGTTCTATTAATGCACAGAACATAATTGGCTCAGTTATCAGACAAACTAGAAGCACTGACGGGAGTTCAGTACTTAGACAGACATGATGTTAAGACACAGAATGAGCCTCAGAACCAAGTGATACACTAGGATAGTGTGTAGGAAAGTAGGAATTACAAAACTGCCTTCCTAGTGATGACATAGGTACCGGAAAGTGCCAGAAACACACTGAAACTGCAGAATTCTACAGAAAATAAATGAATTCAACAATAAATCAGCTTTTAACATCTAAATATAATGCAGAAAAGTGGTTTAATGGTCCAGAATACTTTCCTAAGTATCGGGAATCGAAACTGTCATAAAATACAGCATAAGCACACTAAACTGCGCAATTCAGCACTTTTACGAACAGTAACGAAACGAACAACCGGACACTACCCGAAACATCAAATTTTCACTAGAAGCATTGCTTTAGTGTTACAAAGCTAGTTATGGTCACCGAACATCATAACACATCTCATAAACATTAAATACATAAAATACCTAACTAGCACCATTACTTTCCAACTAAATCTAGTAACTAACTATTGAAATGTTACACTTTACCCCCGCCCCCCCATTAATGGACGGTTAGGAAGTGGGCCCCACACATTGATTTTAGTTGATTTTATTTGATTTCTTTTGATCTTTTGTTGGGAATATTCCATACAAATATGCTATAAGAGATTTGGAAGATTTATAAAATCCTAAACTAATAACACACCATCATTCACTTCATCTTCTTTCCCTTCTCTTCTTCCTTTGGTCACGGCTCAAGCACACTCACCTTCATCCATCATTTTCAATCCATTTCCTAGCAATCCAAGGTGATTTAGAGGTGTAAGGAGCTTATCTAAGGAGGCTTGAAGTGTAGAAACTTGGAGGACCTCTCTCTAGTGCTTTTATCCACCTCATTTGTCATCTTCATCTTCTTGAACATCATCCCTAGCCTTGTGCTAGTAGTAAGACTCTTGTGATCTCATTTTACTTCATATTATGTTGGTTAAAAGATTATATAAGTTGTTAAACATGAAGATCATGAAGAAACATAATCATGAGCATAAACATAAAGCTTAAATACATGAAGAACAAGTTGTTTTAAGTGTATGTAGCATACTTGATTGTTGATTGCTCATGTTTATGATGTTGATCATCATAATAACCTTGCTAGATGATGATGATTAACCACATGATCTAGCAAGTATAAGGATGGATCTTGAAGAAATCATAATGATCATCCTTTATGTTAAACATGAACTTGAAAATAAGCTTATTTTAAAGTATGATGATGATTGATACATGAAATAAGTCTTGTAAATGAATGATTTCAAAAATAGTTTCTCAAGAAACCAAGGTTATTCACAGGATTTACATAAACTTGGTTCTTAAAGAACTTATCCACATTTTTGGTGGTTAATCAAGTATAGAAATATATATTTAACAAGAAAAACTCAAGAAGAAATATTTTTAGAAAATCACTTCACAAGTTGTGAAGATCTAAATTCTTCAAGAATGATATTTTTAAATAAATAACCACACTATAAAGGGGTAACTAAGCTTACTAAGTACACTAGTAAATTACTACAAATTTTTGCAAAATTTCAAGTTCATGACATAGTGTAGATTTCATATTTTTGGCACATGGTAAGTGTTGAATGATTTGTTGATGATTGATGATGATTGTAAAAGAAAATGATATGCTTTGAAAGCATGGAAACCTCCATTTTTAAGGGGAAACTATGTCAATTTTTTTCTAGAAATTAAACGCTTAGAAAAATATATCTAAACAAATATTTACAAGTGTATTCCAAACCATGGATTTCACATAAAATTTGCCATAATTTTTGTTACAAAAATATAAATATTGGAGGTTGGTTTTTATAAATAAAACTGACTAAATATGTATTTAGGAAATATATATATTTAGATGACACCATGTGTGTGATTATTTGTATATTATGTGTATTAGTTATATTATTCTAGGACTTGACATAATATAACTCATCAAAATACCAAAAATTACAATCCCAAAATATTACCAAAATTCCAAGGAATAAATATACAAAGAATACACAAAATATTGGTGAAACCGAACAAAGGAATATAACTCACCATAATATTATGGAAAATTTATTCACAAGTATATTTTTGGTAAATAATATTTTGGGCACCAAGAGAACAAAATATGATTATTACAATTATTACGAAATTATATCATATTTCGACAAGGAGAAAACGTATTATTTTTCGAAGGTAAAAATATATATTTTCTTGAAATTATTGGAAGGTGTAATATTTTTGAAAGGAATATATATTTTCTCAAAAAAAACATGAAATACATTATTTTTGGGAGAAAATATATTTTCTTAAGTAAACTTGAGATATATTATTTTTGGAAGAAAGATGGATTCATATATATTTTCTAAGTTAGACTTGGAAATATATTATTTTTGAGATTTACAAATATTTTTGCCAAGGGAAAAATTATGAATAATTTTTCTAAGTAATACTTCCTAAATATATATATTGGAAATATATATTAATGTATTTTCACTAGAGATATTATTCCAGAAAAATTAATACAAAAATTAAGTATATGAATACTTAACTATTACAAGAAAATACGTATTCTCGTACGTATAAATACACTCCGGAATACAAATACACTCATCCTTGGGAAGGAAATACATGTATGGATACTTGAAAGTATCAAGTTAAAATATATCGTCTTAATAATTATTCCAAAATTTAATAAATATAATTTAAGTTAAAATATTTATTATTTTAACAAATAATCATATAACTTGAAATAATATTGAAGACACAAAGAAACGTAACTAAAAGACACTAATTAACACTAAGTCAAGGCACGACCCGCTCGTCTAATAGACAGTAGTACGTTGTAGGTAGTCGTGCACACTAGTAGCAGCTTGAGTTACGTCGGATTGAAGAACGCAAAACCGTGACTTCATGTCCCCCTTTTCTCTTAACTGTTTTCGGATTTATAACTCTCGGGGGTGGAATACATGTTACGAATGTTTAAACGGTATGAATCGACTATGAAATGAACTATTAGATCATGTGAGCATAGATTAAATTTGAAATGCCATTAACTCTTAATTAGGGACGAAGGTTAGATCTAACGGGTACAGCCGAACCCCACTCATGGTACTTATGTGGCCACTTGAGTGCTTTGGTGTCCCGATCGAGGTAAATCGACAATGATCAAGGTAAATTGACATAGTCGAAGGGGAATTCGACATAGTCGAGGGAATCGACGAGGGTATAAGCCTACTCATTTCGAGTGCTCCCTATGTCTTCACATGCTTTAATGTCCTTGTAAAACATTAATTTGTTATGTTCGTAAATGCTTTCATACCTGTTTTGAAAAGAGTCTCTTAAAAGTTTACAAGCTTTTCAGTACTCAAACAAAACGCATGAACTCGCTCAACTTTTGTGGATGTTTTCCAAAATTGCATGTATTTCAGGTAAAAAGTTGGATCTTGGGCGCTGGTGTTATTTCTAGAAGTAAATTCCCAATTTAGATGTCATCCACTTTGGTCGATTTGTAACTTAGTCGAAGGTTGTGATTAAGACTTAAATAAATGGTGTTTGTAATACCTTAAAACTTAATGAATGGATGAACATCGTTTTGATCATATAGTTGTTTATTATTATTGAATGCAATGGTATTAAACAAGTCACACGTCATACGCTTCCGCAAAAAGTCAGGGTGTGACACTTAAAACATATGTGAAATGACCAAAATGCCCCTACGGGACTTAAATGGGTTTTAAATACTTTTTGGGCATATATGTTAACATCCTACTGATATATTAATATATTTTAAGCATAATAACATATGGTACTTGTATATGGTTCATTTGGTTGCCCGTTATGCATTTACGCGTTCGGATCGGTTTACGTAACTAGTTTACGTAAGTTTGCCGAAACGGGTTCAACCTTATCATTTATACTTCAAAATCCAGAATGTACTTAGTTTACCCATATTATACAAGTCTTCATACTTGTTGGGTCTAAATTACATTCTATTCCGGTCATCGCTTAATCTAGCGTATCGTACCGTTTCAGTTACTTTAAGCTAGCCGGTCTAACTCTACGACTTAAATAAGACCGTTAGCATATAGTTAGATTGGATACGACTAAGTTATTTTGCTGTGAATCAAGTATTAGCTCAGGTAAATATTTTTAACTTATTTTCCTATACGAGCTTGGGATACGGTATAATAATACCGCTTAGTCGGGTATGAAATCATTTAATAGGATTGTGATTAATAAATTGCATAACCCGTTTTAATCTGTTTTGTTTGATAAGATAACATTGGAGGTTAATGACCGTGTCCTCGATATCCTCGGCTCATTTCATTTAAAAATGGCCACGACTTATGCACGGGGTGTAGGCATACACCTGACAGATGCAAATGCTAAATAACCCACATGTTGGGGATAACTCCTTTATGGGTTTTATAGTGGTGAGTCGGTTAATCATGACCGGCTTCCAAACCGGCCCCATATGTATGACAAACATGTAAAACTGTATACAAGATTTTATATAAAAATTGTCCAAAGTTATAAATGGTTTGTGCTTTGTGCACTTAAATCAATTTTCATAAACTTTTTTCAAAAGAGTCAGTTAATTGTATTTACGAGTGAAAACTGACGTATTTTCAAAAGACTAAGAGACAGGTACTACACATAATAGGCTGGGAATTGCTCGGTATCGAAATAGAGGATCTTCCAAATCCTTAAAGATGCCTTAAAGTCTGTTAAACTTCATTTTCTACATTCTGTAAAGATCCACCTTTGGATTTGTTATTACAGGCTCGTCTATAATAAATACTTTAATATTTTCAGACATTTGGGTTTGTAATAATATTTTATATTCCAAGACTTCTGTTGTGCTATAATTGTGTTAATTGACTATGATGATATCAACTACGTCACGATATTCCCCACCGGGCCCACCGGTAATATGTGGAAATATCAGGGTGTGACACATAGTTTGCCATGTGGATTTGTTTAAACATTTTTATCATATGCTATGTATTTAAACTGGTGCACTTGCCAATGCTTTTGTGTTAAACAATACTTTTAAACATTTTTATCATATGCTATGTATTTAAACTTATGTACTCGCCAATGCTTTTGTGTTGAAATATACTTATCACGAACCAAGTCAATCAAGGCACCCGTTGTCACCTTCTACTTTCACCGATTGTATACCAGCTGCGCAAAACCGCAACTAACAACCGAATAGCCCCGTTCTTCCTTCTTTGATCACCACTAACAGCCATGGACCGCTTATGTTCATCACCGGCCACCCCGTCATCTCAAACGGTTCTTCCACCACGACAACGGTTGAACCAAAACACCTCCCGATCTCTGTTTTCTACTGTAAAACAGTGACAAACATCCCTTCTTTCACTCCTGCCCTCCACCGACCGACACACCCGCCAACGGCGGAGGCTTCCCCGATATGAGCCCTAGGCTCTGATACCAAATATTGGTTCAGGCCCCACTAATCACACAACACTCACAAATTGTTTGTGAAATACGTATGAAGAAAAGGAATCTTGATGCTTATTTGATAATTAAAGAAATGGTACAAAAAATGAACTCTATCCTATCCTATTTATAATAAAGAAAACAAATAAAATGCATGTGTAGAAATTATTAAAAGAAGCTCCATGTCTCCATGAAATCAACAACAAACTGCAGCCCTCTTTTCGATCACGTGTGCTCAAAACTTGCAACGAATATATTTGACCAAGACCGAGTCGACTGCCCGTTTGATGACCCAGAATCCATATGTTGGACGCATGACCCGATATTATGCCGACCCATGACCTGTAAACGAACCGATTAATCAAACATTTTTGGTTTATTTGGGTCGAACCAAGTTTAGATTTCTACAACCACACCGAAAACCTTATCCGATCTAACTGGACCGAGGTATGCAGATGGGCATCGACTATTAACACCTTTCTAGAACCCCAGATTGGATCGCCGGATACCCGACCCGATCCCACGAGCCTCACCCGATGGTAGCGGTGCCGATACTGGGTCTCCGGCTACTGAAATGGGTGAGAGATGTAGACGGTTTTTTCTTTTCTCCGTAACTAACGGTGGTGCGGTGGTGATTGTTGGTGGTAAGAGAACTGAGAAAAGGGAAAAGTGTAGGATAAGATGTGTATAAATTGTTTTAAAACATAATAAAACACAAAGAATTTCATTAACTTTTGTTAGTCTTTTGACCACACAAATACCTTGTAAAAGTACATTACATGGTTGAATAAAGTGGAATTAATCAAGCATATTTTGGTAAATTTACTTACTTTTATATAATAACTAGTAGGGTGCCCGGACGATGCAGCGGGGGCGACGCTTTGGATTGCGACACTCGTTTCTAGTAGTTTTCTTATTCGTATAATATTTATAATATTTTTGATAACATTATTGTGGTGGATATATGTCATTAATATTACGCATATATAAAATTTTGTTTTTTATAAAAATTAATAATCAAAAGACAAAAAATATTGTTTTTTTTAATTAATAATCAAAAGACAAAAAATTAAAGATAAATTGTTATAATTGTAAAGTATGTTTATTTTATTGGTTAAATTATAGAGTATAATTTTATTCTTTAAAGTTCATAACTTTTTTTTAAATATCCACATAGTACTCATCCAATAAACTTTAAGTTTAAAATTTCCGTTTTTATAAAAATAAAAAATAGTATTTGACTCGTAAGTACGTTTTAGAGCTTTAACTTAAATTATTAAAATTTGGTTTTTTACAGATATAAAAAAATATATTTTTATAGAATTTCAAGAATTGTTTTTATAAAAAAAAAATAGGATGTTAAGAGTTTATATTTTTATTAACTTTATATAAGACTAAGTTCGGATTTGTAGTTCCTAACTAATCTTACTAATATGAGTCTACTTTTAACTTATAATTCCTAAAAATATGCAACACAATCTAGTATGTATCTAGTCAAGTGGGTAAAAAATTCTTTTGAAACTGACTAATATTATCTATAACAATACAGTCGAACTTATAATTCCTAAAAATTTACAACACAATTTAGTATTTATCTAGTAAAGATTGTAAATTTCTGGAGTATTTTATTTATATTACTTGTTACAAAAAATGTTTATAAAAGAATTATTATTTTCATAAAAACAAAAGGTTTTGTTTATAAATAAAGTAAAAAAATTGTTTTACACATGTAAAATTTCATTTTTTTAAATGATAATCAAATGCAAAAAATAAAAGAGAAGTTGTTATAGTTGTAAAGTAAGTTTATTTTGTTGGTTAAATGATAAAGTTTATAATTTTATTCTTTTAAGTTCATAAATTTTTTTAAATATCGACATGGCACTCATCCAATAAATTTTAAGTTCAAAAATTTTTGTTTTTATAAAAATAAAAAATAGTAGTTGACTCGTAAGTACGTTTTACACCTTTAACTTTAATTGTTAAATTTCGTTTTTATATATATAAAAAATTTATATTTTTATAAAATTTTAAAAACAGTTTTTTTTGTAAAAATAGGATGTTAAGAGTTTATATCTTTATTACTTTATATCATAGTAAGTTCAGTTTTTTTTTAGCTTTAAAGTTTATTACTTTCTTATTTTTTAATTTAGAAATACAAATTATTAGATTAATATCCAATAATAACTCCAATATTTTATAATTTCAGCTTGACTATATCTAACTGCAATATCTATTTATTGCAACTTTAGGATATTAACTTATATAAGTTTAGTTGACTTGTAAATTTAGAATACTAACTTTATTTTGAACTTTATTAATATGGTCAATAACTACATTATTTTAACACCAAAAATAAAGTTCAAATATAAAATAAACTTTATTCATACGTCTAGATCAAACATAACAGCTGAAAATGAAAAAAAAAACATAAACACTTGATAGATTTCATATTAGACTGCATGAAATTTGTTCCGCTTCTGAATTGACACTCGAGGTATTTTTAATCGGGTTTCTGGTTTGTGCTTGAATCGGCAATATCTTCTAATTCCTCTTCTTTGTCATTGTCCTCTGAATCGTCTAAATTAATAACCTCACTCCATTTCCATTCAGAGAGTCTCTTGGATCTCTTCCTTTGAGTCTCAAACTTTCGATCCTTAAAAAGGACAAAAATTGAATACAAAAGTTAAAAAAAATAAATAAACCTTAAAATTACATATTCACTAAACTCACATTGAAGATTAGATTTGTATGGACTAAACATTGCACCATAAGAAATAATATCAAAACTTTTGTCACCATCATCCTGCAATAAAACACACATATAATAACATAACGAATATGTTAATATGAAAGATATACGCAAAAATAATACTTAAAAACCAGCCAAAATCAATACCTTAGAAGCTTGTTCGACAAATGAGTTGTTTAAATTGGCATGTTCATCATGCAACTGAATCTGAAAAATCAAATAAGTTAACATTCACATAAAAGTAAATAAAAGAAAACAATTATTCACTATTGCGATATAACAGAACTGACATTAGAATAATCGCATGCTTGGTTTTTCGCAACAATTGAATTCAGAACTGTATCCATTTCTTAACTTTGTTTAGTAATATATATAGGGGTGTTGAAGGGGTAAGGTCCCAAAAACCTTTCTTCAAGTACTTGGGACCATACCACAATCCCGTCAAAAAGCCCTCTTTAGAACTTGTGCGGCCACACACTGGTCCTACAATGAGAACTTCGGGAGAGAACTATGTTTAAAACTTACGCGCCAAAAGGAAACTAACAAATCCTTGCGCCGATCTCCATAACAGGAAGGATAAAAATCCTAACAAACACTTCCGCATAATTAACATCCAGACTTGGATAAAAATAACTTCTCTGAAACTACACAAAGTTAACATGAGGAGGAGCCACACGGGATTACAGCTATATTCTTGTAGAAGGCTCCATCGTGCACCACCATTTGGTTATAACCGAATGGCCACGTGGCATCATCCCAGGCTCCCTCAAAGCCACGATGATGGCACGGAATTGAAGAGAAATCCATACTTGTCCACTTTCCACGTTGCAATACCCTAACCGTTGATCAAAATCGCGATCCGTGTGCACACACGCAATCGTTAGCGATTAACGGGAGGGAAACGTAACCGCTAACGGAAAAGTATCTTCCGTCAAGTTTTCACCAACAGGTTTCCCCGCCCAAAACTTCGGCTATAAATAGGAGGATAATTCAGGTACAATTCTCAAGTTACATTCACTTCACTTTCACTTCTTCTTCATCAAAACCTGTACTTATTCTCACGCCGGAGGGTGGTCACGGAGAGAACCCCCCATTCTGCCCATGGCGAGTCTAACGGCTGTTGTTTTGTATTGATCGTTAGAGGAAGAAGATTAACCACCCACGAATCGGACGAGAAGATTTAACCTTTTTATGCAGATTCAAACCCCCTGGTTCAGTTGATTACGGTCAATTAAACCAGTGTTTCTTCAGGTATCCTGCTATGTATTTATAGTAGTAACTATAGAAGTGCATTAGGGTTTAATTTTAGATTTGCCACCCCTTTATTTAGGAAATTTGTTGTAGTTAGTTTTAAGTTTTTATAAGATATATCTAAGTACAGATATTAGGCAGTTTTAATAAAATAAAATGAGACACGTAATATCTTCATTTTATGTTACGGTGCTTTTAATTCTTTTTGTTTTTGTTTGCATAGATGGAGCCCATCTTTATAGATTAGGCGCATTAGATCACAAGTATTAATTACTTGTACATTAAAGCATTATTGACTTGTACCTTTTAATCTGTGCGTCGATATTGAACAAGACAACTACCGAAACGTCGACAAAAATGTGTAGGTCGTCATGCTATATTTGGATTTTATTTTAAACAGTATAGTTTATAAGATATGTCAAGAACACGCAAAAAAATTATAAATTTGTTATGAATGGGTGAATTGTAACTAATTATCTATAATTTTGTTAAAACCTTAGGGATTTAAGTGTAATAAGTTTAGGGGCTAAAAAATAAATAAAGTTTAAAAGACTAAACTATCCTCATTTTAGGGGTCTTTCTATAAATAAAGTAGTGGAAAAGTTCTTATTTTTGGGTATCTTAGAACACCACTCTCTCATGCATTATGATATAGTATAGATTAATAATATTTTCGAAACGATGCACGGCTGCAAGGTGTTTTCATTGCTACAATATAAATGAGTTTATTTAAACCTGAATTGGGATATGTGAAATTAACATATATATTAGGTGTTTTAATTCTATGCAGTTCTTATATAAATGTTCAAAACTAAAATTAAAGGTGTTGTAATTCTATGTAGTTCTTATATAAATGTTCAAAATTAAAATTAAAGATTGAGACAAATGATAAAAAAGTATGGATATTGGAATTTATTAGTGGTGAAGGCGTTTGTAGATATCGAACTGAACAAACTGGATTGATGCCAATTGAATACCCATGTCGTCCCAACGTTTTTCTTTCATTTGTGATTGTGAATGCAAGTGCCGTGCTAACGTATTTCTTTCAATTGTGATTGCAAATGCACCAAGCAAGTTCCCGCCTGCCGCAACGCTTGGGACTATTTACTAGTTAGAACTCATAACACAACCATTTATTATTAGATATAGAACATAGAGAATAAATACATTTTTTAATAAAAATAAAATAAGGATAATATTAAGTTAAGGTATTCATGTTTATAAATTCTAAAAAGTTAAACAGGAAATAGAATCATAGCCTCATAGGTATATTATATATAGAGTAAATTACACTTTTCGTCCTTTATGTTTGTATCAAATTGCAATGGATGACCTTTAACTTCAATAATTACAGTTACAGTTCTTTATTTGGAAAACTCGTTACATCATTCATTCATTAGCACTAATAAGGTTGAAACTTTAAGTTAACTCAAAACATCTACTTTGCACATGAGGGGAGATTAGCAATTTCACTTTTTTTTGTTTATATAAAACCCTATCTCTTCTCTCAACCATCTCTTTCCCTCTTTCTCTTCAACCAACCTCCACCACCACCATCATATCCAGTCGTCGCCACCACCACCGTAATCAGCAAACACCACTTCTCCCTCTTTATAACAAATCCCCCACTTCACAATTCAAGATTCAAAGATACCCTGTTCAAATTCCATACTTTACATTCCAAATCATTATCCAGTCACAATTAAACCACTCAAATCCATTCTGTTCTCTCCTTCAACGGTGGTTCAGACGACGACGATGGAAGCTGGAACTACGGTTAAAAAAAACTATTCCAAATAAACATCTAGTTTTTGTTTACATTATCTTCTTCTCCGTTAATCCATTTACTCACCAGTCATCACTTAGATTCAACTCTATCGTCTTCTCTTCCTCAAAATGCCCTAGCTCCGTTTCCGAACAGAGTTTTTTCCCTCTTCTTTTCGAACAGAGTTTTCTCCCTCGATGGTTTCGTCATGAACCCCCAAAAAGAGATGGTGTTGCATATTCCAGATCTGTCGATTATTCACCGAAAAAGCTCTCTCCAGCGTCAAACTCGCCGGAAATTCACCAACCACAACCTGTAAGAACACCCACATGACGGTGTCGGTCAATGTCAAAGTCGCCCGAACTCGACCATGAAAACCGGCATAACTTTACTCTGCTTTTGCTATGTCTTGGGATTATTTTATTATGAATTAAGTGAAAAGTGTGACATTTTCGTATGGATTTTGGTGGTTTTTTGTGGGATTTTGAAGGGGAAATGAACGAGAAACAGGGGAGAGAGAGAGTACATGGGAGATGATGATGATTATTTAGGTTTATAATTTTTATATAAGTTTTTAAATTTTGACATTCTTTTCGTATATATTAAATGACTGTTTTGCTCTCACATGGGTTGCACATGACCTCACTTAACTAAAAGTTTCAACCAGGTTAGGGTCATAGGACCTAAGGTGTAACGAGTTTTGCAAATAAAGGATTGTGACTGTAATTATTACAGTTAAAGGTCATCCATTACAAACATAAAGGACGAAAAATGTAATTTACCATTAGGGGGTCGGGGCGCTCCGTTGTTCTCCGTGGTGGTTGACGTTCCACGCGTCGAACACCGCCGCCATATAATGCCATCATGCGTTGAGTCATAACGCGTTGCAGCCATCACGCTTGAAAAGTTGCAGAATGTTACCTATGAGGAGGGAAATTGTTGTGTGTGATTGGGTTTGGTGAGTGATGGGCACCCCATTAAAATCCATCAATAGTTATGGAACTAAGTTCGATAACGTGATGGAACATGATTGTGTGTGATGAGTGATGGAAATTGGAGCCCCCGACCCTCTTATATATATCTCTTGCCTACTGATAAGGCATGACGTATCATTTAGGATCTCTTTCAATGGCCGAGTCAACTCACTCACCGGTGCCCACCTCACCACCACGTCATGGCATCAGGTTCTACTCATCTCCGCTGTAGCCACCGTCGTGTTAGCTTTACTTCTGGTCCAGTTCGATACCTTCGATGCGGTTCAGTATCCCCCGAACGAGTTAGCGAACAAACCCATGTTTGAAGTAGCTAGGTCAACCCACGGGTGCTCCATGGGTCTGAAAAGATCGGAGAGGGTCAGTTGTTAGGTCTTGAAGACATCGTGTATGACTCGAAGTTAGGTGTTTTCTACACTAGCTGTATTGATGGGTGGATTAAACGAGTCACTGTGAATGACTCAGTGGTGGAGGACCGGGTTAACACCGGTGGTAGACCTCTTGGACTCGCTCTTGGTTACTCCGGTGAAGTGTATGTGGCGGATGCTTATAAGGTTAGTCGGTAGTAAACGCAATTATTATTTTTAATATTATCATTTATTATATATAGAAGAGAGTTTTTCTGATAATATAAAGTATTAAAATACAATTGCTTGGAGATCGGTGTTTGGTTTGCTGGAGCCTGCAAGTTCGAATTTTGATACATTTGTTCAGCAAACTACTACTGATAAGGAGCGATCCAACACACTGTTCCGTCGTAACTAACTGGGACCCACGGTTTTAACTGCTATGACAACGACTGGTCCGGCCCTAACTAACTCACCACGTCAGCATCCCCTAAAAGTATAAATACCCCGCCAAGACTCCTCACCAAGGGTAATCGCTACTTTCTCTCTCTAAACTCTCCTCTCTCTCTCCCCGACTTACTTCTCCTCACAAATACTTATTCTCATGCCCGAGCTTGGTCACAGAGAGGCCCCCTTCCCTGTGACGAGGCTAACGGTGTGTTTCTTTCCTTGTGATCTTGTAGGTTCTAGCCAAGGTCATCTGAAGTCCAACTCTTACCAGCTCGCACCGACTGGTTTTTTAGTCTTCAGTGGCGCCATCCCCTCGAATTCACACAATTCACTTTGTTAATTCTGTTCATTCGAAATTATGGAATCCGCAACAGCTGTCTCCAGAAGTACCTTCCCGTCTTATAACGATATCTGGGAAAGAAGAGTTGCACCTGTAACAGCTGTTTCCACGACAGTTGTCGCCCCGGTGATCTCAGCGGGATCGGCAACAATGCCTCCACCTGCAAATTCTGTAATTACGACCTCTGTTACCACGGACTCAGTTACCGCTCCAGTTTCCACACCGTTGCCTAATTTCAACAATGCTTTCCTTCTACGGAACGCCGATTTGTTACGGCAACTCCAGCAGCAGCAGCAACGGGAGGAGATGTTACAGAGTCTCCGCACAAATTTGTTCAGCAGTACTTATCCAGGGGCTAATCCCATCTCCGCTGGAACTTTTGCTTCCGGATCTATGGGATCTATCGGTCTAAACCCTCAGGATCAGGAGTTAATCATGCCATACCATCCTACGTCTATGACTTCTCAGTCGAAGTTCACGTTAAGGATCGCTAATGCGCTTCTCCCGGCAAAGCTGAAGATGCCCCCAATGTTAAAATTTTACGATGGTACGTCCGACCCGGACGATCATATGTTTGCTTTTGCCAGAGCAGCTAAGGTCGAACAATGGCCCATGCCAGCATGGTGTCACATGTTTGCTCAGACTCTCACCGGGTCAGCAAGGGTGTGGTTCGATGGTTTACCAGAAGGGTCGATCGATCACTTTAAAGATTTCCGGCGGATGTTTTCGCAAAATTTCTATCAGCAGCGACGCTGCAAGAAAGACATTACTGAAGTTCACCACATAAAACGCCGTGACAGAGAGTCCGTAGAAGATTTCATTGATCATTTCAATCGAGAGAGCATGCAGATAAGCGGGGCAGTTGATCAGCTCCGTGTTTCCGAATTCTGTCATGGAGTCCGTAACAATCAGCTCGTAGAGAAGCTCCATTAAGACCTCCCGAAAAACATGAAGGTACTCATGGAACGAGCCCGAGCCTTTGTTCGAGGAAAGAGCGCCTGCGGGCAGCCGAACGAAACCGCAACAAAGAACGCAAAGGCCCGAACCACATCGTGGAGAGGGAACGCATCGCCACCAAAAGATAGAAACAACAATTGGAATAGAAGTCGTGGGCCGTACCAGAAATCCGAACGAAACAACTTCCGAACCGGTAACGTACGTTTCAATACGTTCTCCGAATTAACCAAATCACCGAGCGAGATCCTTAGTAAGGAAACCTCCCGGCTTCCTACACCATCGAAGCAGCGGCCTACATCAGATAAGCATTCCAAAAAGTATTGTGAGTATCACCGAGACAAGAGGCATACGACCGACGAATGTTGGGCACTAAAACAAGAAATTGAGAAAGCTATACGATCCGGAAAACTCTCCTATCTCGTGAAGGAAGTAAAAGATGGCAAAAATCAGCAACCGCACTTGACAACCCAAACACCGAGGCCGGAATCAATATGATTCGGTCTACCGAATCAAGGGGGTAAAGCGGTCGAACCAGCACATGGCAGCTTGGATGCACCAACCTACGTACTTTCCTCCGATCGATCCAGAAGATGCTTGAGAAGGTCCAATCACAATATCGGCCGTGATCGCAGGACACTTGGTCCGGCGGATATACGTAGAAGGAGGAAGTGCCTTTGAGATAATGTACTTACAGTGTTTTCAACAGCTAGCCCCCCAAACAAGAAAGAGATTGATTGAGGTGTCCATTCTGTTAATAAGTTTTTCGGGAGAGGTAGTTCGTCCGATAGGACAAATTACCCTTCCGACCACGTTTAAAGACAATGACAGAAGCAGAACTGTTCAACTAACCTTTCTGGTTATTGGTATTCATTCATCGCACAATGTAATACTCGGACGACCCGGGCTACGAGTTCTCAGAGCAATTAGCTCAACAATACACGGTGCCATGAAATTCCCTACCTAGGCAGGGGTCGCCACTATCCTTTCGGAGTCAAACTTATTCATCGCGGAGGTAAGGCACGCAGCAGAAATGAGCTCCAAAAAATCTGAAGTACCCACAGAACTTTGGGCGATTAATCCGGAGTTCACGGAGCAACAAGTGGCCATCGGTGCTCAGCTCCCAAAACGAACAAAGAAGCTCCTATGGAAATTGTTGAGTAACTCAATCGATGTTTTTGCATGGAAGCATTCCGATATGCAAGGAGTTCCTATGTGACAACTGCCACTTTCGGGTAATTTACTTACATTTAAAACGATGATTTACATTATACAAGTATGTGTTTTGAATATTCGGACTGCATGATTACATGATATACATCTTAGAAAACTCATGGAATACTCGTTTATTATTACACACGATTCACTTTTATTGGGTACATTTGAAATAGTGCAAACAATTCATCGAAAATAACTAGAGTAGTGCCTAGTGAACTAGAGTGCTGACGAAAACTCCGGATCTGCAGAAAACATCTAAAATGACATCTTTAGGACTCGGATGAGAGTCCAATATCAATTATATATTAAACCCTATATGGGAATACAAGAGTTTGGTTAATATTTTACCGATGCCCGGTAGCACTAAAAACTGTCCGAAATGCGCTAAAAGTGACCATTTCATTATTTTTCCGCAAAATTCAGCAATTGTATTTTATTACAAGATGCAAAAATTGATGTTTAGGCACCAATTTCATATAAGAATACTTATGGAATATCAATTATACACATAACGGAAATTTTCCCTACAACTTCCTTAAGCGTACCTTTCGACTATCTACTTGCGAAACGAGCGCTACACATCTAGCCGAACTATATTTTGGCACATGTAGCGAACTAGTTAACATTATTTTTGATCTTATAGAGCTAGTTTATGGTCATTTCAAGTCAAGAAACATCTCGGAAAATTGCAAACCCTTAACACCAAAATACTTACATCTTTTTATTCTTGGGAAATCTAAAAAAATAACTAACATATTTTACCACACAAGACCCCCCCCCCCCCCCCCCACCTTGTAACCGTGAACAAGGGGTCCCACCCCCTTGTTTATGTTGGTAAAATATCTAAGTAATTACTTTGTGTTACAAGTGGATAAGTATGGTGATTTATTTCAACACTTAACCATTAAGTCTTACAACCTCATTACTACACATTTTCATCTATCACCAACCAAGAACACTCCCACCATCTTCATCTTTTTCACAAGAACACCTTCAAAAAACCCATTTATTTTTATCATCTCCTTCATGATCAAGATGGATTTCTTTGGAACATAAGGTGATCTAAAGCATTTGCAAGTAAAAGGAAGGGTTTTCATCCATACAAAAGTGTTCTACCATCAAGATTATCATCTTCTTAGTTCTTAATAATCATCTAAGATCATCCCTAGCCTAGTGCTAGAAGTAAGCTTCTATATCTATTTTTTTTTATGCAAATGTATTAAGATTATGATTGTTATTATTACTAATAATAACCAAGGAAATCATACATAATAAACATGAAGAAAATACAAAGAAGCAAAGAATAAAAATCATGATATAATTATGATTGTTTATATTGTGATCTAAGACTTGATATATGCTTATTTAGTCTTGTTATGATGTTTATGATGCAAATAAATTGTTAGAAGATGTTTTAAGATATGATCTAAAAATTATGCATGTTTATGTTAAAGGGTTTTTAACATAAAGGATTAAATGGATGATCATAACTATTGATCTTGTGAAAATATATAAGGTTTTTGGTTAAAAACAATACTCTCACAAGATTATAAAAAGTAACATACAACTAGAGATTTTTATAAAAGTTGTTAAAACTAAAATTAAACTTGGTTTTTGAACTTGTTAGCATATGAAATAATCATGGTTAAAACCCTACATGATTTGGATATCATCTTGATAATTTCATGTTATAAAAGTCTCATATGTTTAGTTAAGATGTTGGGTAAATTGTTGATGATTTGAAAGAAAAAGAAAATGATATGTTTATGAAACATGGTTAAGATAAAAATACAAAGGTTATATGGCCATTTTTCATAAAAACTTTATTTTATAAAGTAACAACATTTTTGGTTAATTTTAGACAAGAGAAATATATATTTTTTTTAGAAAATATATATTTGGTTATTTTAACAATTTTTGTGACATGTATTACTTGATGTATTAGTTATATATATCAAAGTAGGAACTTGTATCTAATGTCACATTTAAACTCAAAACACTTTATAACAAAAGTCCTACAAGACTTCACATGATAACGCCTTAAAACGAGTTACGGACGATTCTAATAATCGGACACCAATTATGGTCAAAACGGACAACGGACGAATCCTTAAACGAGTCACCAATCCGAGGAGTTACTACGACGTTAGACGATCTTTCGACACGAAATATAATTATGCTATCGATAACAAACTTCGGATGTTTAGAAACTTATAAAAACTAGTATGCTTTTATTTACTAACATCTATACTTAGTAAATTTTTATAAAAAGGGTTTTTATAAAAATGAAAGGCTTACATGTACTAGTGGGCTATTTTTCTAGAAATGGGCTTATTATACTTAATGGGCTATTTTTCTACAAATGGGCTTACTTTTCTTAATGGGCTTAACATAAATTCATGGGCTAAGCCCAAACACCAAACACATGGGCCAAAGCCCAACACTATTCAAGCCCAACACTATACAAGCCCAACACTATTTAAGCCCAACACTATTTAAGCCCAACACTATACAAGCCCAACACTATTCAAGCCCAACACTATTCAAGCCCAACACTATTCAGGCCCAACACTATTCAGGCCCAACACTATTCAGGCCCAACACTATTTGAGGCCCAACACTATTTTAGGCCCAACACTATTTGAGGCCCAACACTATTTGAGGCCCAACACTATTGTGGCCCAACACTATTTAAGGCCCAGCACTATTTAAGCCCAATAACTTGAAAACATGGGCTTGGCCCAATGATACCATTTTTGTGAACACAACTATACAATGGATACATATAAGATACGAAATTCAGCGGACTAGATCCGACTATGCAACTCACAAGATTCAAGATAACATTTATATATATATATTTGGTGGGAAATATATATAGAACATTTGAACAACTCATTCATCGAATACACAGTTAACGAACAGTAAAGACATACAAGTCTTACACATATTGAAAACACAAGACTTGTACTCAAGTTCTTTACAAAGACCGAAGTGTCTAACAGAAATAAGAACATTTGTAGGTCGCAACGCTATTCAGGACGACCGCACGTGAGATCTTATTTACATCTATTCACAGGACGCGATACTGTGAGTTCATGTCCCCTATTCATTTAAATGTTTTACAACTTTACAACTATCGGGGAAGATACATGTTCAATCGTATGTTAAAGTTAGGGAATGAAACACCTTAGATCATGTGCGAATTAGGGTTATACATATAAGCACCATTAATCCAGTTTGGACCTAGGTACAAGGGGTTAGATCTAATGGGTTTTGGCGAGCCCCACTCTTGGTCGTGGACCCATACAGAAGAGTGCGTTTGTGTCCCAGTCGATAGGAGTCGACATAAAATCGTCTAGGGTTGGATTGCTTCCTTTTTCGTCACACATATTAATGTCCTTGCAAAACATTAATGATCAACGATTTCATTGACGCTTTACATACTACAACTCACATTTTAAATACATCGTTTACAACTAAATTGCATGAATTCACCAACTTTTGTTGATGTTTTCCAAACTTAACATGTATTTCAGGAAATTAAAGGACCATGTCGGATTTCCCAGTCAAGATAACAAGTACCGGAACTCCATGCCATCTTTTGGAGGGTTTAACTATTATATTCCGCCTCTTTGCGGAAATATGACGGTTTAAACCTTAGTAGTTTATTTCATGTTAATGTATGAAACAATAACACTTTACTTTTATGTTAATGGTTTGTAACCGACACACTAAACTTATGTTGTAATCTTTTGAAACACTTATATAATGGCAATGGAGTATGTTTTATTCATATAGTTTGTTCATGTACATCGATATTTATGCAATGAAAACCATACAGATCACACCTTGCGTTTCCGCTACGAGCGGGTGTGACAGTTTGGTATCAGAGCATCGATTGTAGTGAACCAGGATTCTTTAACGAGTCTAAGTCTACAATCACTAGGGATCTCTCATGAAAACCCGTTAAATACAAACAAATGTTTTCATTTGCATCAACATTTTTCATGGTCCACTTTCAACAAGAATTCATCTCAAACAAATCAAGCAAGGACATTAGTGTCTTAGTCATCTAAATGGTAGACATGCAACTTTAAGTTAATCCACACAACTCAATTAGGATAACTGTGTGAAAAATACATTTTGTGTATATATGTAACGTAACAAATACTCATACGTGTCGAACAACTTATTTCTCAGGCTATCATGTCTTCATCTGAAGACAGTAATGTATACGACGATGTAGACCCCATGGAGATTGTGTCTGACGATGACGTTGTGCCGGAGGTTCAGGTCATCTTATCTGATAGCGACTCTACTTCTGACAGCGACATGGATGATTTCCAGCCGTTCGCACTTGCTGGTGACATTATCGACGCTGACGTGTTAGGAGACATTATTGATGATGATGTGCTAGATATGCCCCCTCTACTTAACGAGATAGTTATCATGGGTCACCCGGAGGGTGAACATGTGGTCGAGGTTATACCCTGGGATGTCCTTCCTCTTGCTATTATGCCTTTTATTGACGATCTCGACGAGGATGACGACGCCGTTGTTCCTGTGTTTCCCGTGGAGCATTTAGAGGATGATATAGGGGACGGGGAGATTCATGACTTGGTTATTTTGGAGGTCGCTGCACCGGTAGTCCCGGTTATTGTCATTTCTTCTGACTCCGATACCGATTCAGATGCTTCTTCTTATGCATCTGTTACTTCATCCGCACTGCAGGCCATTGGCCTACAGCGCAATGCAGACATTGAGTTGGATGATGTCCTACCAGATGAGCCAGTTGTCCCTGCACATGATCATATTGCCCCTATTCTACCACATATAGACCATACTGACGAGGCAGGACCCTCTGGACATGCCCATATACCACCCGGGGACATGGACCTATACCCACATGATATGCCCATCACAGACCCATACCACCCATTGCACTACCTAGTTGCTACTACCGAGTTACCGGCTCGTGTGCTCACACTCGAGCATCAGATAGACTTTGTTATCCGTCGAGTTAGTGAACTCGAGGATGAGCTTACTCACCTGCTTGGTTTGGTACTTCTGGCACCACCACCACCACCACCACCAGGGTCACCACCATTACCCCCACTACCACCTCAGATGCCACCAGTGGATATACCGCCAGTTGATTTACCTGCTCGTGTTCTGACGCTCGAGCAGCAGATGGTATTCCTGAACCGTTTGGTTCTAGATTTGGAGGGTAGGGTTTCTGATGTTCACAGGTTGTTGTTCCCGATTCCACCGCCAGTTTTTCCCCCACCATAGACTATGCTTACAGGTATTATACTTTTGGGACGGGTAATTATATCCGTTTTGTGTACATATTGACGCTACACCAAGTTTTGAAGACAACCGACATACAGAAGATCACACAGTTGGAAGGAAGATTTTGTTATCTCTTTTGTTGTACTAGACTAGTATGACCGGGTTATGTAGCCCGAGTCTATTTTTGTTCCTTTCAAACGACTATGTAACCGGTTGACTATATATATGAAAAACTTGGTGTTATCTATTAAATGCATCTGAGTGGTCTGGTTGGACATATCTTATTGTTTATGTTAACTTATTTACTCGCATAATATGTTTGGTGGTGATATTGTTATTAATGTTATGAATATTTCTTTTTGGAACAAACAAAATCAACGTCTAATCTTTATCCTATTTCTCCGTTGGAAGAATCATGCCACCAAGGAGAGTCTTACGTTCACGGACTAATCCACCCCCACCTCCACCAATGCCTACGACCGAGGCGGAACTGAATGCACTTATAGAACAGAGAATCGCTCAAGCTATCGCACTGTATGAGGCATCCCGTGTCGAACAAAGTGGTGGCACCGGCGGATCAGGAGGCCAGGGTCCAGGCGGTACTTCAGGTGGAACAAATAATACGGGTAACATTTAGCTGTTTTGTTACTACTTATCAAATTTCTTTCTAAATCTATTCGTGCGATTCACTGTTTGCTCATTCAAAATCCGTTGTCCAATTTCAGGGTGCACATTCAAGCAGTTTCTGGACTGCAAGCCACTTAACTACGATGGCACAGGCGGTGCTGTGGCTTATGTGAGATGGACGGAGAAAACGGATTCCACTATCATAATGAGCAGATGTTCCGCTAATCAGCAAGTCACTTTCGTTACTGGCTTGTTTCTCAACGAGGCTCTTACATGGTGGAACCTACAAGTACAAACTTTGGGTGAAAACGCTGCTTATGCGTTGACTTGGGATGAACTGAAGGAACGTATGAGGGATAAGTACTGTTCTCGTGCTAAACTCCAGAAGTTGGAGAACGAATTTTGGAACCTTACCATGGTCGGAGCTGATATCACGGGATATACGCAAAGATTTCACGATCTGTCCCGCGTGATTCCTTATCTTGTAACACCAGAATACAAGCGTATCGAACGCTACATCTGGGGACTTTCTGACAAGATTCGAAGTCTGGTTACTGCAGCTAAACCCACGACTATTACTCAGGCTGTGACTATAGCCGTGAGTCTTACTGAAGACGGGGTCAGGATGAAGATATTCACTGAGAAAGGTGATGACAAGAAGGAAACACATGTTGAGTCTTCCAACCGTGGGAAGAGGAGTTACTCGAATTTCAAAAAGGGAACCCGCGGTAATAACAACAACAACAGTAACAACAATCACAACAACAATAACAATAACCCCAACAACAACAACAACAACAACAGGCGACAGAATAACTCGCAAAAGGATGCAAGGGCGTTTGTAGCCACAAACGACACTGGTCCTAAGAAGTACGCTGGTACTTTACCTAAGTGTGAGCGATGCAAATTTCATCACTTGGGTGATTGTCGGGTTGTCAAGTGCGACAAGTGTGGCAAGACTGGCCACCGTACTGAATCATGTTGGGGAACGGGAAATAATACTGGATCAGGAAGTGGTTTTGGTAACAAGAATGGGAACGGGAATGGTCGTGGTCAAGGATGCTTTGGATGCGGAAGCAAAGATCACTACAAGAAAGACTGTCCTAAAGAAATTCAAGCTCATGGTCGATCATTTGTGATTGGAGCCAAGGATGCGCGCCAAGACCCTAATGTGGTCACTGGTACGTTTCTCCTCAATGATCATTTCGCATCCATATTATTTGATACCGGAGCCGATTTTAGTTTTATTTCTATAGAATTTAAAAATATTCTGGGCTTGGAACCTAGTAAACTAGATGTTCCATATTCTATAGAATTGGCTAACGGTAAACTAATAGAGACGAGAGAAGTTGTTAAGGAGTGTACCTTAGAACTTGGCGAACAAAAATTCAATATCGATCTCTTACCCGTTGAATTGGGTAGTTTCGACGTAGTGGTTGGCATGGATTGGCTATCCAACAATCGAGCCGAAGTTGTTTGCCATGAGAAGATCATTCGCCTACCACTACCGAACAAAGAGACACTTGTTATACATGGAGAGAAGCGTGACACCCCATTGCGGATCATCAATTGCATGAAAGCACAGAAATACTTACGGAAAGGTTATATTGCCTTTCTAGCGCATGTTGTAGACAAGAAGGCCGATGGGCCGAAGTTGACAGATATTCCGGTAGTAAAAGAATTTCCTGAAGTCTTTCCTGAAGACTTGCCAGGACTACCACCTTATCGACAAGTCGAATTTCACATCGACTTGGTACCAGGAGCCGCACCCGTAGCTAAATCTCCATATCGATTAGCACCTTCTGAAATGCAGGAATTGTCCACACAACTTCAAGAGTTGTTGGATAAGGGATTCATCAGACCGAGTTTCTCGCCTTGGGGAGCTCCAGTTCTTTTTGTGAAAAAGAAGGGCGGGACATTCAGAATGTGCATCGACTACAGAGAGTTAAATAAACTCACCATCAAGAATCGGTATCCACTACCGAGGATTGACGACTTATTCGATCAACTTCAAGGGTCGAGTTTTTACTCAAAGATAGACTTACGATCGGGGTATCATCAGTTACGGATTCAAGAAGAAAGCATACCGAAAACGGCTTTTCGGACTCGTTACGGTCATTACGAGTTTCTCGTTATGCCTTTTGGTTTAACGAACGCACCGGCGGTCTTCATGGATTTAATGAACCGCGTGTGCAGGCCGTATCTCGACAAATTCGTCATAGTGTTCATTGACGACATCTTGATATACTCACGATCGGCAGACGAGCATGAACAACATTTGAGAACCATCTTAGAACTACTCAAGAAGGAGAAACTATACGCGAAGTTTTCCAAATGTGAGTTTTGGATTCGTGAAGTACAATTTCTCGGGCATATAGTGAACGAGAAGGGTATTCAAGTAGACCCATCCAAGATTGAATCGATTAAGAATTGGGAAGCGCCCAAGACTCCTACTGAAGTGCGACAATTTTTGGGCTTAGCGGGATATTATCGGAGATTTATTGAGAATTTTTCAAAGATTGCTCAACCGCTAACCTCTCTTACACAGAAAGACAAGAAATTCGATTGGGGAGAGAAACAAGAAGCAGCATTTCAACATCTTAAAGACAAGTTGTGCATGGCACCAATCTTATCATTACCCGACGGTACCGATGACTTTGTGGTATACTGTGATGCTTCGCATCAAGGTTTGGGTTGTGTACTCATGCAACGTAAAAAGGTTATCGTGTACGCGTCCCGCCAACTGAAAGTTCACGAGAAGAACTATAACACTCACGACCTAGAGCTAGGCGCGGTGGTATTTGCTTTGAAAATTTGGCGGCATTACTTATATGGTACACAGTGCACTATTTTCACAGATCATAGGAGTCTACAACACATATTCAACCAAAAAGAATTAAATATGCGTCAGCGACGTTGGGTTGAATTATTAAACGACTATGATTGTGAAATCAAGTACCATCCGGGCAAGGCAAACGTTGTAGCAGACGCCTTGAGCCGCAAGGAACGAGTTAAAACACTAAGAGTGCGAGCACTAGAGATGACGATTCACACAGATCTTACTGCACGAATTCGAAATGCACAACAAGAAGCGCTCAAGGAAGAACATATTCTGGCAGAATCACTTCGAGGCATGGAAAAACAGTTAGTGCCAAAAGAGGATGGAACTTTGTACGTTGCAGGTAGAATTTGGGTTCCATTCTTTGGAGGTCTCCGAGATCTCATTTTTGAGGAAGCACATAGGTCAAAGTACCAAGACTTAAAAGAGTACTATTGGTGGCCTAACCTCAAAAAGGATATTGCTAGCTATGTTGGAAAATGCTTGACCTGCGCGAAGGTCAAGGCAGAGTATCAGAAACCATCAGGGTTACTACAACAACCCGAGATTCCCGCTTGGAAATGGGAACAAATATCTATGGACTTCATTACGAAGTTACCCAGGACCTCGAAAGGTCATGACATGATATGGGTAATCGTCGATAGATTGACAAAGTCCGCACACTTCTTACCGATTAGGGAGAAGGATAGTACTGAGAAACTAGCGGAAATCTATCTCAAAGAAATAGTGGCTCGTCATGGAGTGCCTATTTCAATCATTTCGGACCGAGACGGTCGTTTTGTGTCAAGAATATGGAAATCATTTCAACAGGCCTTTGGATCTCAATTGAATCTAAGTACGGCCTTTCATCCACAAACTGACGGCCAGAGCGAACGGACTATCCAAACACTCGAAGATATGCTTCGTGCATGTGTTATGGATTTAGGCGGCAATTGGGATAATCATCTACCTTTAGTTGAGTTTTCCTACAATAACAGCTACCATACAAGTATACGAGCTGCACCGTTCGAAGCTCTTTATGGTCGAAAGTGTCGCTCTCCGCTATGTTCGGCGGAAACAGGCGATAGTCAATTAATTGGTCCGGAACTAGTCCAAGATACTACGGATAAAATTTTTCAGATCCGAGACCGTATCAAGGCGGCTCGCGATCGACAAAAGCTCTACGCAGATGGAAAACGAAAACCAGCATCTTTCGAGGTTGGAGAGAAAGTTTTGTTGAAAGTCTCACCTTGGAAAGGCGTAGTGAGGTTCGGTAAACGTGGAAAGCTTAACCCTCGTTACATTGGACCATTTGAAATCTTAGAAAAGATTGGCACTGTTGCCTACAAGTTGAAGTTACCAAATGAACTTAGCAGTGTACACCACACGTTTCATGTGTCGAATCTTAAAAAGAGTCCAATACAAGTAACTGTTACCATTCCTGTGGATGAAATTCACATTGACGACAAACTCCAATTCACTGAAGAACCTGTTGAGGTCACAGACTGGAAGGTCAATAAAACACGGAGAAGTCGTATCAAGTTAGTAAAAGTTCGTTGGAACTCTCGTCATGGACCCGAGTATACTTGGGAACGTGAAGATCGAATGAAGGAAAAATATCCTCACTTATTTCCGAAGACTCCTGCAAAGAATAACAAAGCTAGAATTTCGGGACGAAATTCTAAATAACAAGGGGAGAATGTGACAACTGCCACTTTCGGGTAATTTACTTACATTTAAAACGATGATTTACATTATACAAGTATGTGTTTTGAATATTCGGACTGCATGATATACATCTTAGAAAACTCATGGAATACTCGTTTATTATTACACACGATTCACTTTTATTGGGTACATTTGAAATAGTGCAAACAATTCATCGAAAATAACTAGAGTAGTGCCTAGTGAACTAGAGTGCTGACGAAAACTCCGGATCTGCAGAAAACATCTAAAATGACATCTTTAGGACTCGGATGAGAGTCCAATATCAATTATATATTAAACCCTATATGGGAATACAAGAGTTTGGTTAATATTTTACCGATGCCCGGTAGCACTAAAAACTGTCCGAAATGCGCTAAAAGTGACCATTTCATTATTTTTCCGCAAAATTCAGCAATTGTATTTTATTACAAGATGCAAAAATTGATGTTTAGGCACCAATTTCATATAAGAATACTTATGGAATATCAATTATACACATAACGGAAATTTTCCCTACAACTTCCTTAAGCGTACCTTTCGACTATCTACTTGCGAAACGAGCGCTACACATCTAGCCGAACTATATTTTGGCACATGTAGCGAACTAGTTAACATTATTTTTGATCTTATAGAGCTAGTTTATGGTCATTTCAAGTCAAGAAACATCTCGGAAAATTGCAAACCCTTAACACCAAAATACTTACATCTTTTTATTCTTGGGAAATCTAAAAAAATAACTAACATATTTTACCACACAAGACCCCCCCCCCCCCACCTTGTAACCGTGAACAAGGGGTCCCACCCCCTTGTTTATGTTGGTAAAATATCTAAGTAATTACTTTGTGTTACAAGTGGATAAGTATGGTGATTTATTTCAACACTTAACCATTAAGTCTTACAACCTCATTACTACACATTTTCATCTATCACCAACCAAGAACACTCCCACCATCTTCATCTTTTTCACAAGAACACCTTCAAAAAACCCATTTATTTTTATCATCTCCTTCATGATCAAGATGGATTTCTTTGGAACATAAGGTGATCTAAAGCATTTGCAAGTAAAAGGAAGGGTTTTCATCCATACAAAAGTGTTCTACCATCAAGATTATCATCTTCTTAGTTCTTAATAATCATCTAAGATCATCCCTAGCCTAGTGCTAGAAGTAAGCTTCTATATCTATTTTTTTTATGCAAATGTATTAAGATTATGATTGTTATTATTACTAATAATAACCAAGGAAATCATACATAATAAACATGAAGAAAATACAAAGAAGCAAAGAATAAAAATCATGATATAATTATGATTGTTTATATTGTGATCTAAGACTTGATATATGCTTATTTAGTCTTGTTATGATGTTTATGATGCAAATAAATTGTTAGAAGATGTTTTAAGATATGATCTAAAAATTATGCATGTTTATGTTAAAGGGTTTTTAACATAAAGGATTAAATGGATGATCATAACTATTGATCTTGTGAAAATATATAAGGTTTTTGGTTAAAAACAATACTCTCACAAGATTATAAAAAGTAACATACAACTAGAGATTTTTATAAAAGTTGTTAAAACTAAAATTAAACTTGGTTTTTGAACTTGTTAGCATATGAAATAATCATGGTTAAAACCCTACATGATTTGGATATCATCTTGATAATTTCATGTTATAAAAGTCTCATATGTTTAGTTAAGATGTTGGGTAAATTGTTGATGATTTGAAAGAAAAAGAAAATGATATGTTTATGAAACATGGTTAAGATAAAAATACAAAGGTTATATGGCCATTTTTCATAAAAACTTTATTTTATAAAGTAACAACATTTTTGGTTAATTTTAGACAAGAGAAATATATATTTTTTTTAGAAAATATATATTTGGTTATTTTAACAATTTTTGTGACATGTATTACTTGATGTATTAGTTATATATATCAAAGTAGGAACTTGTATCTAATGTCACATTTAAACTCAAAACACTTTATAACAAAAGTCCTACAAGACTTCACATGATAACGCCTTAAAACGAGTTACGGACGATTCTAATAATCGGACACCAATTATGGTCAAAACGGACAACGGACGAATCCTTAAACGAGTCACCAATCCGAGGAGTTACTACGACGTTAGACGATCTTTCGACACGAAATATAATTATGCTATCGATAACAAACTTCGGATGTTTAGAAACTTATAAAAACTAGTATGCTTTTATTTACTAACATCTATACTTAGTAAATTTTTATAAAAAGGGTTTTTATAAAAATGAAAGGCTTACATGTACTAGTGGGCTATTTTTCTAGAAATGGGCTTATTATACTTAATGGGCTATTTTTCTACAAATGGGCTTACTTTTCTTAATGGGCTTAACATAAATTCATGGGCTAAGCCCAAACACCAAACACATGGGCCAAAGCCCAACACTATTCAAGCCCAACACTATACAAGCCCAACACTATTTAAGCCCAACACTATTTAAGCCCAACACTATACAAGCCCAACACTATTCAAGCCCAACACTATTCAAGCCCAACACTATTCAGGCCCAACACTATTCAGGCCCAACACTATTTGAGGCCCAACACTATTTTAGGCCCAACACTATTTGAGGCCCAACACTATTTGAGGCCCAACACTATTGTGGCCCAACACTATTTGAGGCCCAACACTATTTGAGGCCCAACACTATTGTGGCCCAACACTATTTAAGGCCCAGCACTATTTAAGCCCAATAACTTGAAAACATGGGCTTGGCCCAATGATACCATTTTTGTGAACACAACTATACAATGGATACATATAAGATACGAAATTCAGCGGACTAGATCCGACTATGCAACTCACAAGATTCAAGATAACATTTATATATATATATTTGGTGGGAAATATATATAGAACATTTGAACAACTCATTCATCGAATACACAGTTAACGAACAGTAAAGACATACAAGTCTTACACATATTGAAAACACAAGACTTGTACTCAAGTTCTTTACAAAGACCGAAGTGTCTAACAGAAATAAGAACATTTGTAGGTCGCAACGCTATTCAGGACGACCGCACGTGAGATCTTATTTACATCTATTCACAGGACGCGATACTGTGAGTTCATGTCCCCTATTCATTTAAATGTTTTACAACTTTACAACTATCGGGGAAGATACATGTTCAATCGTATGTTAAAGTTAGGGAATGAAACACCTTAGATCATGTGCGAATTAGGGTTATACATATAAGCACCATTAATCCAGTTTGGACCTAGGTACAAGGGGTTAGATCTAATGGGTTTTGGCGAGCCCCACTCTTCTTGGTCGTGGACCCATACAGAAGAGTGCGTTTGTGTCCCAGTCGATAGGAGTCGACATAAAATCGTCTAGGGTTGGATTGCTTCCTTTTTCGTCACACATATTAATGTCCTTGCAAAACATTAATGATCAACGATTTCATTGACGCTTTACATACTACAACTCACATTTTAAATACATCGTTTACAACTAAATTGCATGAATTCACCAACTTTTGTTGATGTTTTCCAAACTTAACATGTATTTCAGGAAATTAAAGGACCATGTCGGATTTCCCAGTCAAGATAACAAGTACCGGAACTCCATGCCATCTTTTGGAGGGTTTAACTATTATATTCCGCCTCTTTGCGGAAATATGACGGTTTAAACCTTAGTAGTTTATTTCATGTTAATGTATGAAACAATAACACTTTACTTTTATGTTAATGGTTTGTAACCGACACACTAAACTTATGTTGTAATCTTTTGAAACACTTATATAATGGCAATGGAGTATGTTTTATTCATATAGTTTGTTCATGTACATCGATATTTATGCAATGAAAACCATACAGATCACACCTTGCGTTTCCGCTACGAGCGGGTGTGACATCCTAGATCCATGGCACAGCACCATCTGAACGTAAAAGAATCAATCAAGCCGATAGCACAAAGGAAAAGGCACATGGCACGAGATCGAGCCAAGGTAATTGCTAAAGACGTGAAGAGTCTCCTAGATGCCGAAGCGTTCACCCGACTCCGAAGCATCAATATGAAATTAAACCCTAAAAAGTGTACGTTTGGGGTAGAGGAAGGGAAGTTTTTGGGAGTCATGGTCGGATCAAGAGGCTTACGAGCCAACCCTGACAAGATTAATGTTGTTCTTACCATGAAACCTCCGACGTCAGTTAAAGAAATTCAGTCCTTAAACGAACGATTGGCCGCTCTCCACCGTTTCTTGTCGAAAGCAGCAGACAGATCCCTCCCATTTATAGATGTACTTAGAAAAAGTTTCAGATCGGAATTTAAATGGACCGAAGAAGCCGCACGAGCTTTTGAAGAACTTAAAGTCTATTTGGGCACATTGCCAACCCTCACCATACCGGAAGAAGACGAGGTGTTAACGGTATACTTGGTCGCGTTACGCGGCGCCATCAGCGCGGTTTTAGTCGCCCACCGAATCGGAGCTCAGATTCCTATCTACTACGTAAGTCGAACGCTGAAAGATTACAAAACAGGGTATCCAAATTTGGAAAAACTAGCTCTGGCATTGGTCCATGCTTCAAGAAGGCTTCGCCAATATTTTCAAGCCCACCCAATCGAGGTCCAAACAGACCAAAGAATCCAGCATGTTCTCCGACTACCCGAAGTATCAGATCGCATGGCAAAATGGGCAATCGAGCTGGGCGCATTCAACATCACCTTCAAAACCAAGGGTCCGTTAAAAGGGCAGGTGATAGCAGATTTTTTAGTCGAAATGCCGGAAGACAAGGAAGTGGAAGAAACAGAGCAAGCTCCAAACAAGCCCTGGTCTCTGTATACGGATGGGGGTTCGAGTGCCGAAGGTGCAGGAGCAGGTTTGATACTCACCGATCCCGATGGCATGGATATAACGTGTGCACTCCGTTTAGAATTCAAGAGCTCCAATAACGAAGCCGAATATGAGGCATTGTTGGCTGGCTTGCGTTTAGCAGTCACAGTCGGAGCAAAAAATGTTGTGGCTCACGTTGATTCGTTACTCGTAGCAAATCAAGTAAACAGGGAGTATGAAGCAAGGGAAGCCAACATGATCGAATACTTAGAACAAGTGAAGCAAGTGATGGTATTGTTCGACTCATGCAAAATCGAGCACATCCCCCGCAGCAAAAACAAAAAGGCTGACGCCTTAAGCAAATTAGCGTCTGTATCCTTCAGCCATCTTGCTAAGGAGGTACGGGTCGAAGTGTTAACCGCACCTTTAATTGCCAGTCCACAAGTCATGCAAGTGGAAGCTCCATCACAAACATGGATGACACCAATAATCAACTACTTGGTGCACGACGTCTTGCCAATTGATAAAGCGGAGGCCAGAAAAATCCAGATCAACTCGCTTCAATATCAGATGTAGGAAGGGGGTTTGTATCGGAAGACCTTCCTTGGCCCTCTGTTAAAATGTCTCGACCCGGAGCAAGCCAGTTTTATTATTAGAGAAATACATTACGGCATTTGCGGAATCCATGCCGGACCAAAGATGATCGTAACAAAGGTAAAAAATGCGGGATATTATTGGCCCGGAATGCACGAGAGTGCAGTCAAAGAACTCCGGCACTGTGATGAATGTCAGAAGCACGCACCGGTAAGCCTCCGAGCGAAGAACGAGATGATCCCGGTAACACCCGCATGGCCTTTCCAGAAATGGGGGGTTGATATAGCCGGACCTTTCCCACGATCGAGCGGAAGCGCTCAGTATCTGCTAGTGGCGGTAGATTAGTTCACCAAGTGGGTGGAAGCTCGACCATTCACGGTTATCTCCGGTTATAATGTGACGAGGTTCTTCTGGGAGCAGATCGTGTGTCGCTTCGGTCTTCTGCTCTACATAATGAGTGACAATGCAAAACAATTCGCAGAGAACCCATTCAAGTAGTGGTGTGAAAGTTTGAAAATTAACCAAGTCTTCTCCTCGGTTGCTCATCCTCAAGGAAACGGGCAGGTCGAACAGATAAACCGCCGAATCGTTGATGGTATAAAAAGAAGGCTTGAGTTGCTGAATGTATTATGGTCTCACCGAACCCTACATAAGACAAGTAACGGTGAAACACCGTTTAGTCTTACGTACGGGACTGAAGCTGTGATTCCCGCAGAGATCGGACTCCCAAATCAAAGGTGCAAAAACTGGGACGAAAATGAACAGGAGCTCTGATCCAATCTCGATTTGTTGGAGGAAAGACGGAACATAGCTGCAATCAAGGAAGCACGATACAAGAAGAAGATTGAAAAGTACTACAATGCCCGTGCCAAACTCTATAAGTTCAAAGTTGGAGATTTTGTGCTCCGAAACAACGATGCAAGTCGCGTCGAAACTCCTAGAAAATTAACCCCAAAGTGGGAGAGACCGTATCGCGTAAAAGAAGCTAGCGACAAAGGGTCCTATGTGCTTGAGAAGATTGATGGAACCCCCATCCCAAGAACATGGAACGGGGTTCATCTAAAGAAGTGCTTCATGTAAACACCTGCCCATTACAGGTCGAAAGATCGCTATTATTATTTCCTTTTTCCATGTAAAAGTCAGGAGGGTAATGCCCCGAACGTATTTTCAATTTTCCTGTAAAACCGAGAGGGTCTGCCCCGGAACTATGATTATAGAATTATTAAATAAAGCGATCTGCATTTTTACAAGTACAAACCATAGCATATCTATGTATAAGTTTGAACGATAAAAAAATGTGCACCAACGGGCCTCGACCCATGCCTCGCACCGATCGAGAAGGCTTAAATAGTTCTAAAAATAACAAAATCTATTAAGCAAGAGGGTCGGATCAGATATGATCCGACCACAAAATCTATTGAAACAAATAAAACAAGCATACAAGTTTTTTGGCTATGGTCCGGCCACCAAGATGGCCCAATAATAATTCGGCTAAGTAGCGAAAGTTTGGACGCAAACTAAAGCTAAAAAGCCAGGCATAAGTACTGTCACCAAAGATATGATTCCATAGAAAATAAAGAAACATGTTCAGCAAAATCATAAGCAGAAATTAGATTATACGGTTACATGCCATAATAAAAGTAAAATATTGTACGATTACAACAACACACGAAAGGTTCTTCTTAATCCTCCTTGATAATAGGAAGTTCGCTTATTTGTTTTATGATGGACAGAGGTTCGTTCACAAAATCCGCAACCTTGTCGAGAACCGAGATATAAAAATCGTCTAAAGCTTTGATCGCCGCGTCTAGGGTATCTTTGCCTCCTTTGTCATACCCGAGGACCTCTTCGACAGACCGAGCCGAGCCCTTAGCAGCCTGAAAACCCTGCTTAATGCCAACATTCACGCCCACAGCATTGACACTGTTCACCAGATCTGCGACCATTTTCTCTAGCTCGGGGCTCTGGTGGACCAGCTTCACGACCCAAGCTACTCCGTCCGTCAAAAACCATTGTTTAGTAAGAAGAAGCTCCGATGAAAGACCGTATAGTTCTACCATCTCTTTGTCATACCGGGTCAACATGTCTTTCATGTCCGAAACGGCATTCAGATGTGACTCCACAGCTCTATCACGTGCTCTTTCGAGTTCTACTTTATCTAAGCAAAAAAACAAAGGGCTTAAAAAGGAACCAAGAAGACAAAATAATAAAGGGCATTTAAAGAACGTATCATTAATCAAACGATGATGATCAGCCAAAAGTTGATCATAGGAAGATTGCATCTCCTTCTGCTCCGCTTTGTTTCTCCCTTCAACCTCAGACAACTTTTTCTCCAACTTTTCAAACTTCGATTTCACATTCTCCAACTCACGGACAGCTTTATCTCGAGCCTCATGAGCAGCTGCAGCCAAAGCTTGCGAAGATTTATTGATCTCTTTTGCCTCTGATACCTGCTCTTTCAACCGGTCCACTTGAGAGCGAAGAGATGAGATCTCCTGTTTAGTCTTCGACCGGATGCTATCCTCACTCTTCAAAGAGGCAACTTCACGTTTGAACCTATGACAATTTGACTCTGCCTCGACCCAACGTTTGTAGGTTTCAACCACCAGAGAGTTAGAATGGGCTTGATTCAGTATCAGAGCATTTCTAAGCTCCTGACCGCTCATCTTCCTATGATACGCATGTTCAGCAGGAGTCCCAAGGTGAAATAGTTCCATCTTCGCGGAAAGAGCATCCACAATCCTGTCTTTATTAACCAACGACCAATCAGGAACATATTTCTCCAAAGCTTTAGCAGGATCCGCGTCCATCTCCTCGCCCGAACCTAATTCTCGACATAGTAAAAGGGCTTCAGTCTCGCACCATAAGGGGGAAGAGGAGGCACTATCCCCACCATCTATCTGTTTAGGACTCGGCCTCGAGACATTAGAGGCAACCCCAGTTGTAGGCTTACCCGAAGGAGATAGGTCAATTTTCTTCAAAGACAACGGATCGGGCATATTGGCGATGTCGATCACCTTAGTAGATTGGCCCCCGAAAGACAATGGACATGAGGGAAGGTTGACAGGCTAGTCTCTCGGGGTCTTGCCTCCATGAAGATGAGCATCTAAGTTCTCCAGTAAGCCTCCGGCGGTAGAAAACCCGGTGACTTGATCGACTTCATCTTCCTCCAACGTAATTGTTTTAAAATCCAGCTTTTTCTTCTTCAGTTGTTTCGGATTCGGGTCAGGCTTGGAGGAAGTAGTCCGTCCTCTTTTCAAACTGACTTGAGGACGCACCTCAGCACCATCATCATCACCTTCATCTCCTTCAGCATTCACTCCTTCATCCTCAACAGAGAGGTGCTCCGAACCATATAGAATAATCTTGGAACCGGATCCCTTCGCTTCGCTCGAGCCCGTCTTTTTTCCTTTATCACCACCAACCACCGCTGTCGCTTGAACCGAGGCCAAGTTCACCGTCCGTCTTGAGGGAGCCGAGCCCGAACCCCCTTGGCCAGCCGAACCTCCTTGATCAACCGAGACAGTCGGCTCTCTGATTGGGTAAAGGTTCTCTTGCACAACACTCAGATACCGGATCGCCTTTCGGTGTCTTTGTGGCTCGAACATCAAGCTTGGTAGAATCAAAAGACTTCAATCTCAGGGCATCTTTCAAACCCATAACTGCACAAAAACAAACAATAATATTCACAGTCGCGCTTGAATGAAGCATACAGCACACAAAAAATAAATAAATAAATAAATGAATAGTACGAGAAACACTATCTCCAGTTAAAAACATAACTAACCTTCTCCGTTCCATTTAAGGGTAGGGTACCATGCCGGTTCGAACCAGATCGTGCTTATCCGTCCCATGACTAGACTGTGTTCCGGGTATTTTTGAACACACCTGGCCTCCTTGATCAAAGACGCATATAAATTTCTATCAAACTCAAAATCTTTAGGAAGAGGATCTGGAAGACGGGATTTTCTCAGTCTCCACGTGTCACATCCCAATATTTCCACGTATTACCGGTGGGCCCTGTGGGGAGTATCGTGACGTAGTTGATATCATCATAGACAATTTATCATAGTTTAATACACAGCGGAAGTCGAAAGATAAAAACATTACAACCCGAATGAAAGTAATATCAAAATATTACAACGAAATGTAAAGGATCCACAGGCGGATCAAGTTAAAGGAAACATTGTTCAACAGATTTATAAACATCTAAGCTTGCAAGACTCTTTATTGATGCTAGGAGTAGCCAGCCTATTCCGTCTAGTACCTGCACTTAGCCTTTTTGGAAAATACGTCAGTTTACACTGGTAAATATAATTAACCGACTCATTTTGAAAATGTTTAAGAAAATTGATTTGAATGCACAATGCACAAAATAATCTTTTATAACTTGGGATAATTATTTAAAAATAAACTTGTTAAAGAATTACATGTTTATTATGCGTTCAGTAGCCCGGGCTGAAAACCGGGTTAAAGATTAATAGACACACCACATGATATGGTCCCGCGGCGAGTTATTCTCGAACAGGCGGTTATATCTTTTTATACACGCACCAGCAGGTGTATGCCTACACCCCGTGCTTAAGTCGTGGTCATTTCAATGAATGAGCCGAGGATATCCAGGACACGGTCATTAACCCCCCAAAGGCTTAGAATAAACAAAACAGATTAAACGGGTTATCTCAATTATTTAACCTTTATACGATTAAAAATTCAATACCCGACCAAGCGGTATTTTATATATCGTACCCCAAGCCCGTATAAGGGAAAATAAGTTAAAAGTATTTGCCTGGGCAAATTATATAATTTATCCCAGCCGTATACAATTGGCAATTGTAGATATCTTTTACTGGGCTCCTAAATATGGAATGAAGGTTTTAATAACCTATTAGATTCCTAACGGGTCTTACTTAAGTTTAAACTTAGACCGGTTAGTTTTAAAGGAAGATATACGGTTCAAAACGCAAGATTAAGCGAAGACCGGATTAGAATGTGGTTTAGACCTGAAAAGTTTGAAGACTTGTATAATATGGGTAAACTAAACACATTCTGGATTTTGAGATAAAAATGATAAGGTTTGACCCGTTTTGGTTAATTCATGCAAACTAGTTACATAAATCGCACCGAACGCGAAAATGCATAACGGGCAAACAAATGAGTCATGAATAGGTTTCGTAAGTTAATATGCCTTAAATATGTTGTGATATCAGTAGGATACCTTCCATTATGCCCAAAACGAATTTAAACTCAAATTAAGCCCCGTAGGGGTATTTTGGTCATTTTAAAGGTTATAAAAGAGATTAAATATTAATATGAGGTTCAGGTCTGAAATTATCAGTAAAAATATTTAATATAACAATTTATATCAGTAGGGTATTGCATATATATGAAATTTATCATTTATAACCAAACTATGCACCGAATGGGCCTTTTGGTAATTTCACATAAGCTTTAAAGGTCAAATTTGAAAATGTGAGTTCAAAACTTTTTCTTACTGTTAAAGTATAAAAATTTACTTAAAACATCAGTAGGTATTAAGTCTTATATGCCAAAAATAGTTTTAATCCATACTATGCGTTTAAAACGCGTAAAAAGTCGGTTTTAAGCGATTTTCGGGCTATAATAGGAAATCTAAGTTTTTGATCAGTTTGTAACGTTCAAAATATTTTATTTATTATATAAAATCGGTAGCAAAAAGTTTGGTATCAAAATGTTATGAAAAACTCATTTTATTAGCAAAAAGGGTATAACCGACAATTACCGAATCAAAGCTAGAACCCTATGTTATGATCAGATTAAAAATAAATAAAAATATTCAAAAATCCCAAAATATTATATTACATAAGTGGGGAAAAATTTTGGTGTCAGAATTTGGGTTTAGATATGCTTTATGCTAATAATTCCGTTTAATTAATAAAAACTTTCAAATTACGATATTGAGCATAACTCCTAATTTAGACCTCAAATTGATGTCAAATTTTTAGGACATGTTTATAAATCAGTAGCAAAGGTTTTTTTCCTCCCACATTTTCAAAAATCTCGTTTTATGGTCAAAAGGGCATAATGGTCAACATTTAAGCAATTAACGGAAACATGCAAATGAATCGGATTAATTAGGAACCAAGTTGTATAACCTCAGAGGGTTATACTAACCTATAACCTGGTCCTAATGGAACTCTAAGGCATGTCTAAACTAAACTAAATCGGGTCAGAACTGAAAGTCTAATCAAAAGTCTATTTTTGCGACTTTCGCTTCCGAACTGAGCCTAAAGTCGAAATTGTTGGATTGAACATGCTTAGACATGTTCTTACATTAATTACCAAGTTATATTAGTGTTAAAACAGGCTTCATAGCTTCTACATTGTTAATTATGAGTTTATTTGCAAAATAGCTTTCTGTTGACTATTTATAATTAAGTTTGACCCGACAATTGACCAAGTTAGAGTGGAAATCAGAGGGAAAGGGTTTATTACCCACATAATTACCAACTCATAGCCACTTTCAATTCAAAAAATGACTGGACCATTAGTGATTAATCACTAAGTCAATAGCTTAATTACGACGGCTTTGACTTTTGGCCATTAAACTAATAAAACATGAACTTAGGGGGTTAAGAACACTTACAAAGGGTCTAATGGATAGAATAGAACTCAAAAGAGGTTCCCCAAAAGTTCAGGATCCTCTATGTTTGAAAGCAATAGCAACTTGAATGATATAAGTGAGTTTTTACATGAATTCCAACCTCTATATATAGTTTTTGAGATAGGAGGAGATCATGATAAGTGTTAGGGTGAGTTAACCAGATTAAAACAGGTGTATTCTGGTTTTATGAATCTGGTAGCAGCCCCTAGAATGCAAAGGAAATGGTTTTGAGTGTGTATTCAGCAGAAAAAATGAAACCAGCAACTAGATAAACAGTCTGCTGTTGCTTTGCATGGGACGCGGCCCGCGTAGAAGGCCCAAGGGGCTTACGCGGCCCGTCTAGATGTCTGGCTCAGCGAAACAAATTTGCTGAAAAGCTGTTTTCGGTCCCTGTCCTTATATAGCTGCATATTAACAGCCCTTTTAAACCCGTATATCTTATAAAAGACATATTTAGTCCCTATGGCTTCTGAATTAGATGAGTACAGGTTTAAAACAACTATTGAAAGTTGTCAAGATCAGAAACAAGTTTGCTGAATTACAGAAATGGTCCCTGTCATCAAATAAATGCATTTCTGACACATCTAAGGCCCGTCAAGCTATTTTTAAGGTTCTACAATGATGCCTAAACATAGGGAACATAAAACATGCTCAAAAATATGCCAGACGTTGGTTCGTTTGGTCGTACGGTCACGTTGTTCGACTAATTACGACGAAACACGAACGGACGCGAAAAATGATCCATATTACGCGACGAATGGAATTTTATCAAGCCAAACACTAAAATAAAATATTTTAATGGTTACATAAATTTTGGGATGTCCGGATGTATTCAGAACGTAAGATATGCGCGAAAATGCAAACTTGTGCACTTTTTGACACTTTTAGTCCCTGCTTGACTTAAAAGTTTATTTTTGCGCACCAAACACCTCTAAGCCTATATCTAAGTTATGCAAAGGATATTTAGGGCATGTTTAACTTATGATCATATTCCGGAAGGTCCGATACCACACGAATCGATAGACTTTTGCAGTTCGACGCAATTAGTCCTTTAATCGCACAAAGTAGCGCGAAATGTCGTTTAATGGTATCCAAGCCTTCCATGGCCCATAACGGGTGTTCCCAAGCATATTTTTAAATATTACTATGCTCCGTTCGCTTAAATGGTCACCAAAAGGTGTAGATTCAAAAGTTGACGCTTTTGGTCCCTCTAATGCGCAAACTTGCGTATATCATCGTTTAATAGCATCGAAGCCTTATCTAATCCATATTAGGCATTCTTGAGAGTATTATTAAACATCACGATGCTTCGGGTTCATTAAAAGGTCATTCAGAGGTATACTTTAACATATTGACGCTTTTAACCCCTCAAACTTGCAAAGTTGCGCATAACATCACTTATAGGCATAAAAGCCCTTAATGGCCAATATTAGGCATTCCTGAGAGTGAAATCAATTATCATGAAGCTCTCGGTTTATTAAAAGGTCTCTCAGAGGTAAGAATTAACACGTTGACACTTTTAACCCTTCATTGCGCAAACTTTCAATTAATTACGCAAACGGCTACTCATGATCAACAAGTGGCCCATTTGTGAATATGATTACCATGTAATGTTATTCAGAGGCTTATAATAAGCATGTTAACATTTCTAGTCCTTCTAAAATCAATTTTTTTGATTTTTCGCAAAATTAGTCACTCATATTCAACGTTTGACTTAATTAGGGTTTATTAAACGTGTCAATACATCATTAGACGTGATTTTACGAGGTGTTACATCCTCACCCCCCTTAAAAGAAATCTCAACCTCGAGATTTGCTAAAGTAATGGAAGTATCTTCTGACGTATCATGGACTTAACCTCCATAGCATATTTGGGCCTCTAAGGGCATCCCAGTTGACCTATACAAAAGGTACATACTTTCTTTCGGAGCTACTTAACCTGTCGATCCTTAATCGACACGGGTTTCTCATCGAACCATAAATTTTCATATCGTTATGTGACAATGCTCCCGACTTATCGGCGAAACACATCCTTTAATCACTTAGTGTGGGACACCTTGATTTCCATCAAGCTCCTCAAGTAAGTTTTAGCTTATAGGTTACCAATCTTGATATGTTCGATTTCCTCGAATGATTCTATATATCAGAGCTTAATCAGTCCGATAAATTAAAAATTCAGCATACCCCTTTTAGGGTGATACCTTCAATTTGAACCTTATTCCTTATTAAGGACTTAAGAGGGTTGCGACTTTCATCGATCATAGATTTTTTTGCCGATTACTGGCAGCTTCCAGAAGATCATAAATTTATATGATCTTACCCGTCGTTTCCAGGGTAACTTCCGGATCCTGTTATTTTGACTTACCAAAGTCCTATCCATCAAACAGACGTTTGTCATTCCATTTATACAAGGTCTCCAAAGGAGCAGTCCTTGTTATTTGTATAACAACCATTTGTTATAGGAGAGCTTATTTAAGGTGAGATAGTCCTTCCAACTACCACTTAAACCAATCCTAAGGAATAGCTAATCATTATAGTTAGTCGAACAAGTCGACGATCCAGGGCAGCTGATGGCGATTCTTAATTGTTGCCTATCTAGGGTTGTGGTAACCAATGCATAAGCATAACGTACCGTCTTTCTGAAAATAATAATGCCGGAGCTCTTAAAATGAAGCTTTATCTTGAAACTCATATGATTAGGGTCTCAATCCTTCCATTAATATTGGTACTAACCGATATGGAGCTTTTACAATAATGTAGCCCTAAGTGGGATGTTATCCTTAACTCTAGTAGTCTCTCAGGAGATAACCAGAGTGGTTCCTTGGAGAAGATAACCAGGATACACCGAGATTACCGAGGTATTTCTAAAACTCAGGCATCAGTTCATCTATCGATACACGTGTCAGATAAATGACACATTTACTTTACGAATGCAAGGATGCCTTAATTAGCGACACTTACTTGGACATTTCTAGATTGGATATCTTCTTTGAATACCATTAGCTGACTCTAGTACTATATGACCATCGGGATATCTCAGTGGTTCCATGCATTAAACTTCCATACTGATCAGGCATGGAAGCAATCTATGGGACACACTAGGATAAGCCAATCCTCATATGGCTCTTTTATCAGGCATAGTCTAGCATTCGCAGTTGATAGAAATCAATGAGATAACAAAATAAAGTAACATATATTGTCGTACTCGATCTAGAGAATGAGTACTTTAGATTTTTATGAATGAAGATTATTTGATGAAAATAGAAGGAAATGTCTCTATGATTTTCTTCGGCAAGTTTTACCTTATGCTTAATATCTGGAGTTCTTATGGGATAATTCTAAAAGTTTGCTAAGCTTATGGTCTATGAAGGACTCAATAGCACCTGAATCCAAACATGATTCTTAGTAATACCATCATAGTAAGGGATGTACCTGGTGCCATTTTTTACATGAACTGTCTCAATAGCGCCTCTATTCTTAGTTTCTCTATACTTAGCTATACTCTCTTTGACAGTTTTAGGGCAGTCTCAGCTTTGGCCGGTTTATTTCTTAACCTATAAAATGTAAGTGGCTGAGGTAGATCCATTATGGATTTATAAGAAGCAAGCTTTGAAACCTTAATGTGCCCTCTTTTTACCGATGCTAAACCACCAATAATTATTGCATTAAGCTTAGATTTTCGGTTAACCGAATAGGGTACTATCTCAGATAATAGACTCAAATCTGTAACATTCTGTTGACAGTCTAGGTCCATCATGGTGAGAGTCAGAAATTCTTATTCCACCTTTTTCCATTCCGTGTCGCAGTCAATCGGTTTTTCTGATTAGTCCATGAACTTGGACCGTCCCCAATTGTGTAAGAGTACTTTTCCTGTGGGCTTTATTAGTGTCCTCACCAATTAAGGACATCGCCCTTGAATGACTGTGATACATATCTCACCATGTCTTTTTCAGCACAATAGCTGATGTCTATAATGGTTTCCATTTCATCCAACAACTTTACGAAATCAATGGCTCCTTTTTCGCCATTGAAGTCTCTTGACTTGCAAGAGACAAAGTACTTTTAAGTATGTCCTTTAGAGGAACGGGGCTCCACACTATAAGTCATCTCATTGGGTTTGTCCTTCGCATTCGAAGTGTGAGCAAAACTCTTCTCATGAGCAGGGAAATACGATTAGAGCAAGTAGCGTTCGACTTTTCGAACCTTTTCAGATCCTTTATCATAGCCTTTCTAACAGCTACGTCAATCACAGATTGGAGATTAACTCCATTAAACTTGAGGTTCACCTTTGTTGCATCATTAGCATTTGTCGCATCATCAGTATTGCGACTGTTAGGTGTCTCTTTCAAGTTTGCCATACTTGAAGCTTGGCACTAAACACCAAAATTAAACAATTGCTTAATTGCATTTCTATAGCTATTCATCGTCCTGCCGACCAACATACAATAGCCATGGTATCCTTAAACCATACCGACTAATAGGGTATGAATATTCCTAATGAATGTCATTTGTATGCATATCAATTACATTCAGCCTAGGTCACAAAAGGACCATCAATGGCCTCTAGGGTTTGGACCGAGTCCATTTCCTTTTGGACAGGGGATCACAATGTCACAACTGTCTTTGTTATACTGACGATTTTTTATGGCTCGAAGGCTTGTCACAATGACTTTCACATATGAAATATGAGTCCGTCAGGAAGGACTTAATAATCATATGGCACGAAGGCCTAGTCGCAAAGGACAATATAAGATATGGCAAAAAGCCTGTCACGGAGGACATTAATTTATGAGCCGCAGTCTTATTAGATCAGGGGCTTTAAGATTTGAACCTAGTTCTTCACCGTAGGGGTGTTCAGAATTCGTTTTGAATTCGAAAATTTTGAAATTCGTTTAAATTCGATTCGATTATCAAGAATTCGTTTCGATTATAAGAATTCGAATTCGATTCAATTCGAGTCAATTAAATCGAATACGAATCGAATACGAATTTATAATTTCAAATTCAATTCGATTCGAAATTCGAATAAAAATTATACATTTTTATTTATTTATTTATTTATATATAGTAAATATATAACTTTATTAGGCTATACTATAAATTAATTTTAATTTTTTTCCAAGTATTAAAATTACCCATTACCAAACCCACTACATGGCCCATAAGTAAAACCTAAGTAACAAATCTATCAATAGATTTCTAATCGTAAAAATTAACTTGTAATGTGGAGTGGCTATTCCCGACTTCTCATTTTGAATTTTTAGACTTGTGGTACTTTATTTGGATCTTTTTAATGTGATATCGTGCTTTATGGCTGCTTTAAAATTTATGTTTCAATTTGATAGTTTTTTACATTTTTTAAAGAATCTGAATTAAATCAAATTTATTCGAATTCGAATTTTTAATCGAATACGAATTGGGTTTTTTATTCGAATCGAATTCGGTAGGTTTTAATCGAAAACGAATTATAGGAAAAATAAAAATTATTCGAACAATTCGATTCGAATAATTCGAAAATTCAATATTCGATACGATGAACACCCTTACTTCACCGTTGGACAGGGAGTCATAGACTACAACTGTCATCGTCTTAAAAGACGATTCATTTTGGCACCTAGGCAAATCATAGGACATCATTAATGGATGTTTACCTATATACATATATGTATATATATATATATATAATTATCGTCATTGACTATATTAGTCATGATCTTATCGATCTTGTAGACTATAAGGCTTGGGCATTGCCCATCACCTTCGACGATGTACCATAATGGTCATATTTGACAATGTCTCTAATGGACAATATAGTATATAGCCCGTAGGCGATATAGATCCTAATGGTGATTCGGGATAATGTCACGAAGGCAATACAATAAACACACTTATATATAGGAAGTACCAGCGGCGTATCCACCATGTGTTTATTGTATTACTCTAGTTTTGTTATCTAAATCACCGTCAAGATACACATAAATCATAACCATCGAGTCAGAAAGTACTTCTTGAAATCTCACTATGAAGATAGGAAGACCTAAGACTGTACTTCAAATATCCTATAAAATAATATGATCATCGTATTAGATGATATTAGTCATGATCGCACTGATCGTATAGACTGTTAGGGTTGGGTATAACCCACCACTTTAACAGGGGATCATAAAGACCACCACTAACTTTGTCTTATTGCCAATAGAATAAAGTATAGCCCGTAGGCATTTCATCACTAGGGATGTTAATATTATGATCATCATACTGATGATACTAGTCAGGATCACATTGATCATATAGACTATGGGATTTGAGCATAGCTCACCCCCTTTGGGCAAAGAATTATAAAAGATTACAATTGCCATGTCACGATTGGACAATATAATATAGCCCGTAGGCAAAACATCATTAAGGATGTTAAATTTAACCATCATATTGATGATCTTTAGTCATGATCTCATTGATCATATAGACTATTAGGCTTGAGCATAGCTCACTACCTTGAACAGGGGATCATAAGGATCACAATGTCAATGTCACTAATGGACAATATATTATAGCCCGTAGGCACTTCATCACAAATGGGTGTTTATATTTTGATCATCATATTGATGATACTTGCCATGATCTAATTCGATCATATAGGCTTTAAGGCCTGGACATAGTCAAAAATACCTTGACGGCTGGTGTGGTTTCTCAAGTCACACTGCCAGGAATGTTAACATGTTCTTAGATGTTAACAAGGATTAATTTGCCTTAACGGTTACACAATATTACCATGATCGCATTGATCATATAAGCTTGGAGGCTTGAACATAGTTCACCACCTTTGGATAGGAGGGGTAACTCCTTTAACTATCATAGTAGAAGGAATAATTATCCTTAACTATCGAAAGTTTTGGCCAATTAATGTGGACTTGCCACTTGGCAGGGGTAACCATTAAGAAGATCTTTTGAACTTATTTAGCTGATCGATAAAGTTCGAATAAAATTTATATTAATGATTGATAAAGGACGATATGAGTACCTATATAATTTTTTTTAAACTCCCAATAAATCATTAGGAAATTTACCATAGTGCCTCAAATAGGACTTTTAATATCATACTTGTCCATGGAGGACTTAAAAGGAAATTATAGGTCCGTATAGGGACTATAAAAATATCATATGTCCGTATGGGGACCGTATTAAAACAGTTTGCCCATGAAAGGACTATAATGAACTATCAGGTCTACAAAGGTTATGATGAAATATCATGTCCACTAAGGGACTATAATGAAATCTCGTGTCCACGTAAGGAATATAGTAGGGTAAAATGTCCATGAAAGGACTAGTTGAAGTGTAATGTCCTCGAAGGGACTATTATTAAAAGATAATATCCTCAAAGGGATTTTCAATATGTAGACGTATATATTTATGGAGTCTTATCAAAAGAGGTAAGTCTATAAGGACTTTGATGAATTAATATGTCCACAAAGGATTACAATAATTAAATTCCCAAACAGGGACTTAAATGAAAAGAAGTATCATGGAAGGAGGGTCTTCTAATGTCTTCTTTCCTTTATTCTGATTGTTTCTTCATCTTTATTTATCGTACGCAGTAGCAACTCTGAAGATTTTAGTGAATAAATAATATTTCAAATCAGGATCCATTGCATAAGTAGAATCCAAGGATTCAATGATTACAGGAATGACATGGATCACGGGTTAGGTTTTGACTAGTATAGTCTAACTTTGAAATTTGAAAACTCGGAGGTAAGAAATAGGGTTTAATAACACCCACATGTATCATCTTCAGTATGGGAGCCTCGGGGACTTTCTGGTATGGACTCCATAGTCTGGATAAGGGTTTAAACTAGTTGGGTTTTGGGAATAGGTCTATAAAGGTCTTTCCTCCAACTGGTCGCACGCTTATCCTAGTCGTGGTATGAAACTTAGCAATTTCTTGGCTTCTGTGGGGAAGAATCTCCATCCACAGCTTCTTTGCTTGGAGACATGTTCAATATACATAATATCGAAAACAATGTTTACGTAATAGGGATGAAAGCATTCCTATGTTAAGTCTAGACTCCGAAGTTCTAAGGAATGTGCTACTGTGTCATTTAAGATTAAACACTAAGGGCTAGTGTTTAATTCACTCAAACGTTGGCTCTGATACCAACCTGTCACACCCCAATATTTCCACGTATTACTAGTGGGCCCGGTGGGGAGTATCGTGACGTAGTTGATATCATCATAGACAATTTATCACAGTTTAATACACAACGGAAGTCGAAAGATAAAAACATTACAACCCGAATGAAACTAATATCAAAGTATTACAACGGAATGTAAAGGATCCACAGGCGGATAAAGTTAAAGGAAACATTGTTCAACAGATTTATAAACATCTAAGCTTGCAAGACTCTTTATTGATGCTAGGAGTAGCCAGCCTATTCCGTCTAGTACCTGCACTTAGCCTTTTTGGAAAATACGTCAGTTTACACTAGTAAATACAATTAACCGACTCATTTTGAAAATGTTTAAGAAAATTGACTTGAATGCACAATGCACAAAATAATCTTTTATAACTTGGGATAATTATTTAAAAATAAACTTGTTAAAGAATTACATGTTAATTATGCGTTCAGTAGCCCGGGCTGAAAACCGGGTTAAAGATTAATAGACACACCACATGATATAGTCCTGCGGCGAGTTATTCTCGAACAGGCGGTTATATCTTTTTATATACACACCAGCAGGTGTATGCCTACACCCCGTGCTTAAGTCGTGGCCATTTCAATGAATGAGCCGAGGATATCCAGGACACGGTCATTAACCCCCCAAAGGCTTAGAATAAACAAAACAGATTAAACAGGTTATCTCAATTATTTAACCTTCATACGATTAAAAATTCAATACCCGACCAAGCGGTATTTTATATACCGTACCCCAAGCTCGTATAAGGGAAAATAAGTTAAAAGTATTTACCTGAGCAAATTATACAATTTATCCCAGCCGTATACAATTGGCAATTGCAGATATCTTTTACTGGGCTCCTAAATCTTGAATGAAGGTTTTAATAATCTATTAGATTCCTAACGGGTCTTACTTAAGTTTAAACTTAGACCGGTTAGTTTTAAAGGAAGATATACGGTTCAAAACACAAGATTAAGCGAAGACCGGATTAGAATGTGGTTTAGACCCGACAAGTTTGAAGACTTGTATAATATGGGTAAACTAAACACATTCTGGATTTTGAGATAAATATGATAAGGTTTGATCCGTTTCGGTTAATTCATGGAAACTAGTTACATAAATTGCACCGAACGCGAAAATGCATAACGGGCAAACAAATGAGTCATGAATAGGTTTCCTAAGACAATATGCCTTAAATATGTTGTGATATCAGTAGGATACCTTCCATTATGCCCAAAACGAATTTAAACTCAAATTAAGCCATGTAGGGGTATTTTGGTCATTTTAAAGGTTATAAAAGAGATTAAATATTAATATGAGGTCCAGGTCTGAAATGATCAGTAAAAATATTTAATTTAATAAGTTATATCAGTAGGGTATTGCATATATATGAAATTTATCGTTTATAACCAAACTATGCACCAGTTTCACATAAGCTTTAAAGGTCAAATTTGAAAATCTGAGTTCAAAACTTTTTCTTACTGTTAAAGTATAAAAAATTACTTAAAACATCAGTAGGTATTAAGTCTTATATGCCAAAAATAGTTTTAATCCATACTATGCGTTTAAAACGCATAAAAAGTCGGTTTTAAGCGATTTCGGGCTATAATAGGAAATCTGAGTTTTTGATCAGTTTATAACGTTCAAAATATTTTATTTATCACATAAAATCATTAGCAAAAAGTTTGGTATCAAAATGTTATGAAAAACTCATTTTATTAGCAAAAAAGGTATAACCGACAATTACCGAATCAAAGCTAGAACCCTATGTTATGATCAGCTTAAAAATAAATAAAAATCTTCAAAAATCCCAAATATTATATTACATCAGTGGGGAAAAAGTTTGGTGTCAAAATTTGGGTTTAGATAGGCTTTATGCTAATAATCCCGTTTAATTAAAAAAAAAGCTTTCAAATTACGATATTGAGCATAACTCCTAATTTAGACCTCAAATTGATGTCAAATTTTTAAGATATGTTTATAAATCAGTAACAAAGGTTTTTGTCCTCTCACATTTTCAAAAATCTCGTTTTAAGGTCAAAAGGGCATAATTGTCAACATTTAAGCAATTAACGGAAACATGCAAATGAATCGGATTAATTAGGAACCAAGTTGTATAACCTCAGAGGGTTATACTAACCTATAACCTGGTCCTAATGGAACTCTAAGGCATGTCTAAACTAAACTAAATCGGGTCAGAACTGAAAGTCAAAGCAAAAGTCTATTTTTGCGACTTTCGGTTCCGAACCGAGCCTAAACTCGAAATTGTCGGATTGAACATGCTTAGACATGTTCTTACATTAATTACCAAGTTATATAAGTGTTAAAACAGGCTTCATAGCTTCTACATTGTTTGACCCGACAATTGACCAAGTTAGAGTGGAAATCAGAGGGAAAGGGTTTATTACCCACATAATTACCAACTCATAGCCACCTTCAATTCGAAAAATGACTGGACCATTAGTGATTAATCACTAAGTCAATAGCTTAATTACAACGGCTTTGACTTTTGGCCATTAAACTAATAAAACATGAACTTAGGGGGTTAAAAACACTTACAAAGGGTCCAATGGACAGAATAGAACTCAAAAGAGGTTCCCTAAAAGTTCAGGATCCTCTATGTTTGAGAGCAAGAGCAACTTGAATGATATAAGTGAGTTGTATACATGAATTCCAACCTCTATATATAGTTTTTGAGATAGGAGGAGATCATGAAAGTGTTAGGGTGAGTTAACCAGATTAAAACAGGTGTATTCTTCTTTTATGAATCTGGTAGCAGCCCCTAGAATGCAAAGGAAATGGTTTTGAGTGTGTATTCTGGTTTTATGAATCTGGTAGCAAAAAAAATGAAACCAGCAACTATATAAACAGTCTGCTGTTGCTGTGCATGTGACGCGGCCCGCGTAGAAGGCCCAAGGGGCTTACGCGGCCCGTCTAGATGTCTGGCCAAGCTAAACAAATTTGCTGAAAAGCTGTTTTCGGTCCCTGTCCTTATATAGCTACATATTAACAGTCCTTTTAAACACGTATATCTTATAAAAAAGACATATTTAGTCCCTCTGACTTCTGAATCAGATGGGTACAGGTTTAAAACAACTTTTAAAAGTTGTCAAGATCAGAAACAAGTTTGCTGAATTACAGAAATGGTCCCTGTCATCAAATAAATGCATTTCTGACACATCTAAGGCCCGTCAAGCTATTTTTAAGGCTCTAAAATGATGCCTAAACATAGGGAACATAAAACATGCTCAAAAATATGCCGGATGTCGATTCGTTTGGCTGTACGGTCACGTTGTTCGACTAATTACGACGAAACACGAACGGACGCGAAAAACGATCCAAATTACGCGACGAATGAAATTTTATCAAGCCAAACACTAAAATAAAATATTTTAGTGGTTACATAAATTTTTGGATGTCCGGATGTATTCAGAACGTAAGATATGCGCGAAAATGCAAACTTGTGCACTTTTTGACACTTTTAGTCCCTGCTTGACTTAAAAATTTATTTTTGCGCACCAAACACCTCTAAGCCTATATCTAAGCTATGAAAAGGATATTTAGGGCATGTTTAACTTATGATCATATTCCGGAAGGTCCGATACCACACGAATTGATAGACTGTTGCAGTTCGACGCAATTAGTCCTTTAATCGCACAAAGTAGCGCGAAATGTCGTTTAATGGTGTCCAAGCCTTCCATGGCCCATAACGGGTGTTCCCAAGCATGTGTTTAAATAATACTACACTCCTGTTCGCTTAAACGGTCACCAAAAGGCGTAGATTCAAAAGTTGACGCTTTTGGTCCCTCTAATGCGCAAACTTGCGTATATCATCGTTTAATAGCATCGAAGCCTTATCTAATCCATATTAGGCATTCTTGAGAGTATTATTAAACATCAAGATGCTTCGGGTTCATTAAAAGGTCATTCAGAGGTATAATTAAACATATTGACGCTTTTAACCCCTCAAACTTGCAAAGTTGCGCATAACGTCACTTATAGGCATAAAAGCCCTTAATGGCCAATATTAGGCATTCCCGAGAGTGAAATAAATTATCATGAAGCTCTCGGTTTGTTAAAAGGTCTCTTAGAGGTAAGAATTAACATGTTGACACTTTTAACCCTTCATTGCGCAAACTTTCAATTAATTACGCAAACGGCTACTCATGATCAACAAGTGGCCCATTTGTGAATATGATTACCATGTAATGTTATTCAGAGGCTTATAACAAGCATGTTAACATTTCCAGTCCTTCTAAAATCAAAGTTTTTGATTTTTCGTAAAATTAGTCCCTCAAATTCAACCTTTGACTTAATTAGGGTTTATTACACTTGTCAATACATCATTGGACGTGATTTTACGAGGTGTTACACCACGTCATCTCAGGCGAAACGCACCGGTCGTCCACTAGGAAGAAGCGGTCTTTCCAATCTTTTAAACTGGTGATAATCCACGTATAACAACAGGCATTTTTCTTCCTGACCTCAAAGGTATACCAGTTACCGGACCGATTCACCTTATAGAAAGCCCAGAACACATTCTAATCTGGGTCGGAGTCCAAACCACGACAAGCCAGCTCGAAATGACACACCTTGGCAAGGCCAAAAGGGTTCATTTGAGATAGATGAACCCCATGAAACAGAAGAACCTCGACCAAGAACTTCGTCAAAGGAAGACGATAGTTGCAGTAGTCGAACATACGGGTATAAACCCCTCTCTTCCCCGGGACAAAAGGATAAATGGGTGTATTTTTTTCAGGAAGAACAGGATTTAAAGAAGTAGGAATGGCGTATTGATCCACATACCATTTCAGGCCGTTCTTATTTAGATTATTAAAGCAACCGGACAAATTACTCTTATTCGCCATGACAAAAAGGAGACACTAACCTGATGGACAAACAATGTTTTCACTTCAGAGAAAAAGAAGAGGAAGAAGATGAAGTAAAAAGGTAAAAATGAAAAGTTGTTTTCTCCTTTTTATAAAAAACTTCCACCGCCTCAAGGATAACCAATCAAGTGTTGACACGTCAGGGTGGGTGACACATATCAAAAGTCACATCGATTGGGGTAAAAATAGGATAACCGGCGGTCAGCAAAACAAAAGTCACCGCCAAAATTCAAATTTCAAAAATCAGCGAAACCTATGGTAAATAAAGGCCCCGAATCACCAAAACTTTGCCGTTTAGTTCGAAGCTTTTGCTGAACAAACGCTACGAACTAGGGGGACTTGATGAGGATACGTCCTTGGTCGGACCGAATGCCTAACAAACACAAAACTGAACCGAAGGCACAAAGGATCGGTCGTACTGAATGCCATAGATGGAGCGATCCAACACACTATTCCGTCGTAACTAACTGGGACCCACGGATTTAACTGCCATGACAACGACTGGTCCGACCCTAACTAACTCGCCACGTCAGCATCCCCCAAAAGTATAAATACCCCGCCAAGACTCCTCACCAAGGGTAATCGCTACTTTCTCTCTCTAAACTCTCATCTCTCTCTCCCTGACTTACTTCTCCTCACAAATACTTATTCTCACGCCCGAGCTTGGTCACAGAGAGGCCCCCCTCCATGTGACAAGGCTAATGGTGTGTTTCTTTCCTTGTGATCTTGCAGGTTCTAGCCAAGGTCATCTGAAGTCCAACTCTTACCAGCTCGCACCGACTGGTTTTTGAGTCTTCAACTACAAAATACTTTATTTTTATCTTCGTTTTCAATAGGACGGGCGGACCTACCCATAATGATGGGCGGGCGACGCACCTCTTGAAAAAAATTTAAGTGTTAATTTTCGTCGAAAATCCCAACCGCACCCTTTGGATTTTTTCTACCGCACTCCTTGAAAATTTTCAACCGCCCTCCTTAGAAAAAAATATTATGAATTTATAAAAAAATAAACACTAATTATTATGAATATATAAGTATATAACACAATTTGTATAATTATTTATTTAACCACTTATTCACTTTACTTAACCCAGTGTACAATCTAATTTTATTAACTCAACTACCCAACCCAAAGGGCAAAGATTTATCTTTTTTATTGATTGTTTTTTGTTGTTTTATGTTGATTAAGAGAAAATATAGATGTATAAGGGTTTGTTCTTTTAATGTTTTTTGATGTTTTTTTAGTTGTTCTAGACTTGTAGTTAATTATTTTATTGTTTTATTTTAAGTTTTGTTTGTTTATATGATCAACATTTAAAACTAGGGCTTAAATGTTTGAAAATTAAAATTGAAAATTATGGACTATGATATTGGTTGAACATGATTATTTATTTTGTTTAAGTGTTTAGTGTTGTTTTATGAACTTATGGAGGAATTTATATGTGATAAGAACCATAAGTAGAGAAGTTATCTCGTGATTTCTCAAGAGGAAAAGGGTTGCACCACTTTTTTTCGTCGGATTCTTCTAATTAAAGACCAAGCTATGTCTTAGATAAGTTTTTTTGTTGTTTTATTTAATAATTAAGATAACTAGATGTAGGTAGGGTTTGAACTTTGATATTTTTTTTGTTGTTACTTTCTTAATTGTGATGATTTTTTTATGTTGTTTACTATTTTAATTGAAACTTTTTTATTAATATGATAGGAAGTTCGGAAATAGGATTTGATTGCTTCAAAATTGAAATTGGCCCAACCTGACTCGATCTGATCTGTAACACCTTGAAAATTCGCGTCCTATAAAGTATTGACACGTGTCATAAGCTTGAACGTGTGACAGAATACTCTAGAGGGACTAAAGTTGACAAATAAAGAAAGTATGTGAATATACGAGTTCTAAATGTCAACAGTGAATAAGTATATTGTACATTAACCCTACATGATGCTCGTACCTTCAAACGAATAAATCATGGATCATACGAAGCTAAATATGAAAGAAAGTGAGAGATTTCAAACTACAGGGGTTAAATGTGTCGACATGTTTAAGTTATACCTCTGAGTGACCTTTTGAAAAACCCGAAGCTTTGTAACGGTTAATTATGCTCACTAGAATGCACGATATAAATTTCATAAAGTTTCGTTATCATATGAGAAAGTTATGATCAAATCCGTATGCGAGGGGTAAAGCGTTAACGTTGAAAGTTATGACTTTTCGGGTTAACCGGAAATGTCCAGGGACTTGGCAAAGTGGGTATAAGTCCTAAAGCCCTTGTAGGTAAATAAGAAGGGGGAAAATTGCAAGAAATAAGTCGGTTTCCCTTTCGAATGCTTGAAAGGCCAAGCTTTTGCATTCTGCCAAAGGCTTGCGCACTGCAACAAATATTTGTTACGGTGCGCAAGCATGTTGCTAGCGACAGAAAGTTGATGTTTGATGTTTTAAACGCATTCTTGACCTTTTAAACGGTTTTCCTCATATCCCTTGGCCCCTAAACAACCCCTAAACACTTAGGGACACTTGTTAATCAGTTGTAGGCACTTATAGACTTGTGTGTCAACTTCTTATGGTGATTACATTCACTATATAAGGCCATGAGTTGCAACTCATTCCTCACACCTTCATTCTGCAATTGAGGAGCCTTCTGGAGCTTCAAAGCAGACCCAAGTCCTTTCTAATCAAGCTTAGGACTTCAGTAAGTTTGCTAATCTTTTTTTAATTAAGTTTTAGCTTAGTTTTAGCTTAAAAGTCAAACCGTCGTAATTAACGGTTGACTTTATGATTAATCACAAATGGTCCAGTGATTAGTCGAATCGAAAGTAGTTATAAGTTGGTATTTATGTGGGTAATAAACCCTTAAGAGGGTTCCCCCTGATCACCACTCTAACTAGGTCAAAAGTCGGGTCAAACTAGTTTATAAAAAGTTAACAGGAGACTTAAAATGCCATTTATGCCTAATTAGCAATGTAGATCATATACAACCTGTTTGATCATGAATAGAACTTGGTAATTAGTGTAAGAACATGTCTAAACATGTTCAACCCGACAATTTACTGTAGAGACCCGGTTCGGAACCGAAAGTCGCATAGTTTGACTTTCGCTTTAACTTTTAGTTCTGACCCGCTTTAGTATGATTTAAAAATGTCTTAGAGCTTCTTTAGGACCAGGCTACATGTTAGCACAACCCTCTGTGGTTGGTTCATTGATTGACCCATTCGTTTACGCGTTTCCGTTAATTGCTCATATGTTGACCATTATGCCCTTATTACCTTAAAACGTGATTTTTGGAAAAGTAAAAGAGTAGAAACTTTAATTACTGATATATAAACTTGTATGCAAAGTTTGACATCAATTTGAAGTATAGATTGAGAGTTATGCTCATTATCGCAAATTTAAAGCTTTATGTTAATAAAATGGCGTAATTAGCGTATAGCCTAGTTAAGCCTACTTTTTTATATCAAAATCTTTACCCACTGATGTGATATATTATTTTGGGAATTTTAAAGATTTTTAATTAATTTTAGGCTGAGCATAACTCATAGTCGTAGGCTTAATCAGGTAAATGTCGGTTTTGCCCTTACGGGCCATAAAATGAGTTTTACATATCTAAACGACTCCAAACCTTTTGCTACTGATTAGTTATGATAAATAAATTATTTTAGACCTTCTGGAATAATAAAAATATCAAATTTAGGTATTGAACCCGTAAACGGCTCCTAATCGCCTTATTTAGCGTTTTTAGCGCATGGTATGTACTAAGACTATTTTTAAACATACAAGGGTGATACATACTGATGTTTTATTTAAATTATAATATTTTATCAGTAAGCAAAAGTTGTTTAACTCAGACTTCAGTTTTGAGCTTTACGGCTTATGTGAAATTACCAAAATGCCCCTACGGTGCATAGTTTGGTTATACTTGGTAAATTCACATATATACTTTAACCTACTGTTATAACTTATCAAAATAAGTATTTTTTCTGATTATATCAGACCTGTAACTCAGGTAAATACTTAAAATCTTTTATAACCTTTTAAATGACCAAACTACCTCTATGGGGCCTTGTTTGTGTTTATATACGTTTCGGGCATAATGAAAGACAACTTACTAATGTCACAACATATTAGGAGCATATTAACTTAGGAAACCTGTAAATGGCTCATATGAATAACCGTTACGCTTATTACGCGTTCGGTTCGGTTTATGTAACTAGTTTGCATAAATTAGCCGAAACGGGTCAAACGTTATCGTTTTTATCTCAAAATCCAGAATGTGTTTAGTTTACCCATATTATACAAGTCTCCAAACTTGTCGGGTCTAAATCACATCTTATCCAGGTCTTCGCTTAATCATGCATTTTGAACCGTAAACCTTTCCTTAAAACTAACCGGTCTAAGTTACGACTTAAATAAGACCCGTTAAGAATTTAATAGGTTAATAAAACCTTCATTCCAGATTGAGAGCCCCAGTAGAAGTACTTGTGCTTGCTGATTAGGATATACGGCTGAGTATAAATTGCATTGCTAGCTCAGGTAAATACTTTTAACTTATTTTCCCTTATACGGGCTTGGGATACGGTATTATAAAAATACCGCTTGGTCGGGTGTAGAAACCTTTTAATCGGAGATGATTAAATTGCATAATCCCGTTTTAATCTGTATTGATTGATAACAAATAACATTGGGGGTTAATGACCGTGTCCTGGATATCCTTGGCTCATTTTAAAAAGTGAATGGCCACGACGTAAGCACAAGGTGTAGGCAAAACACCTCCTGTTGCATATGTATAACGTATACTCACTCGTAAGGGTATCTTCTTGTGAGATTATATTTGTGGTGTGTCGATTAATCTTGTCCGGCTTGTATTGTATAATCACCGGCCCTAAATGTTGGACAACCATGTAAATCGGATACAAGATTTTTATTAATAAAATTGTCCCAAGTATAAAAGATTAATTTTGCCTCTGTGCATTTTAATCCAGTTATAAAAGATATTTTGTGCCTCGTGCATTCAAATCAATTTTTAAACTCTTTTCCAAAATGAGTCGGTTAATTGTATTTACCAGTGTAAACTGACGTATTTTCCAAAAGGTTAAGTGACAGGTACTATACGTAATTGGCTGGGAGCTCAGGGCGTCACTAGGGAATCTTGCAAGTTCTAGATGTCTAAAGTCTGTTGAACAGTTTTCTTTTATTGATCCGCCTGTGGATCCTTTACCTTCCGTTGTAATACTTTGACATTACTTATATTCGGAATGTAATATATTTATCTTTTGCTTCCGCTGTGCATTTATATATTGTGTTGTTTGACTATGATGATCTCAACTACGTCACGATACTCCCCACCGGGCCCACCGGTGTCACGTGGAAATCGGGGTGTGACAGGTTGGTATCAGAGCCAACATTGAGTGAATTAAACACTAAAATTTTTGTGTTTAATCTCAATGACACAGTAGCACATTCTTTGACCTTCTGAGTCTAGACTTAACATAGGAATACTTTCAATCCTAATCTGGAAATTTTTACTTCCAAATTTTTATATATATTGGATACGCCGCCAAGCGAAGAAGCTGTATTAGAAATTCTCCACAATCTGGAGCCCTGAAATGCTGAGCTTCGTACCGCGGCTAGAATGAAACGAGCATCCAAGGAGAAAGCATTCAGAAATAACTTGAAGAAGAAACTCCTTTTGCTGAAGATCGTTTCCTTAATAGTCCTCATAAGGACATATTTATCTTTCAGTCCCTTTAAGGACACATTATTCCTTTTAAAGACCCGCTTAGGGCAACTCTGTACTTTTATTTTCATATAATGGATTGATTAAATTAAGTTTTCATTCTAAACATGAAATATGAAATAAATGGAAAATAACATCCCTTAGAAGGGAAGTGCCTACGGGCTATAATTAACGTCCTCTGAGACTAAAGACGGTGGTAGCCTACAACTCTCTGTCAAGGAAAGTAATGAACTTGGATTCACACCTAAATGCCTCGATCCCAGACGATCATGGCTTATAAATTAAACTTGTCCACGTGACTAAGCCTTTTGTGCTATTACTAAATGCCTCGATCCCAAACGATCATGGCTTATAAATTAAACTTGTCCACGTGACTAAGCCTTTTGTGCTATTACTAAATGCCTCGATCCCAGACGATCATGGCTTATAAATTAAACTTGTCCACGTGACTAAGCCTTTTGTGCTATTACTAAATGCCTCGATCCCAAACGATCATGGCTTATAAATTAAACTTGTCCACGTGACTAAGCCTTTTGTGCTATTACTAAATGCCTCGATCCCAAACGATCATGGCTTATAAATTAAACTTGTCTATGCGACTAGGCCATTTGTGCTATTATTAACTTATAAATTAGGAATTATGATAAAAATCCTGAATAAAATAAATATCCTTCCTTCCCTGCCAGTAGGCATTTTAAAAAGAATCTTAAAGGTGAAACCTAGCCTACGCGGCCAAGATGGTGAAACCTACCCAATGGATTTAGATCCTTGTTAACACCTAAGAACGTGTTAGCACTCCTGACAAATGTGATTCGATAAAATCACAACAGTCGTCCTTATATTGGATTCTTCCAATTTTCTTATCTAGCCTAGTGATCTAGAAATCATGGCTTGTGTCATCCTATAAGATGATCACATTATAAACATCCGATAGTGATGAAGTGCCTACGGGCTAAACTTGTTGTCCGATAAGACAACGACAGTGGTGGTCTGTGACCTCCTGTCTAAAAGTGTTGGACCAGGTCCAAGCATAATAGTCGGTAGGATCCATACGATCTCGACTAATAGCATCTGAGAAGATGATCATATTATAACCATCCCTCAGAAGGGAAATGCCCACGGGCTATATCTATTGTCCTAAAAGACAAAAGACAGTTGAAGTCTACAACTCCCTGTCAAGAGAAGGTAATGAACGTGATTCAAACCTTAATGCCTCGATTCTCTGAAATCATGGCTTATAAAATTTAGAACTGTCCTTGTGACTAGGCCTTTTTGCGCCACTTTAATATCCTTAATGTTTTATAACTAGGATAAATTATAATGGAAAATACTAATTAAATATAACTAATAAGTTAACCAATATGGTTTATATTACCATGGTTGATAAATCGTCAAAGATGATGATTCCATAATAATCTCTAAATAAATCATTGTTAATATTTATGTAGCAATCAAGCTACATGGCTGGATTAGATGAAGTTAACAGTCACTTGAAGGAGAGCAATGATACTACCAGAATTAATGTAACTGGAGCAGAACTGCAGGCAATAATAGATTATGCTGTTACTCGAGCTCTTGATCGACAGTATGATGAATCAAATGATACCCACTCCAAGACTCTATCTATGGCTCGTAGTAAGCCCCCTCCTAAAACACATGAGTCAAGGGAGGACGATGTTCATGACTTGTCAAATCAAAGGAGTATTCCGTCTAGACAAGTTGTGTTTCATCAAGAGGCATCAGTTAAGACCTGTTCATATAAATATTTCGTCTCCTGCAAGCCCAGAGACTTTACAGGAGAAAAAGGGGCCATCGATTGCATGACATGGCTCGATGAGATGGACGCTGTTGTTGACATCAGCGGTTGTGCGGAGCAAGATGTTGTGAAATTTGTTTCACAATCATTCAAAGGGGAAGCGTTGGCATGGTGGAGATCATTGCTCCAAGCCACGGGAAAGGTTCTACTCTACAACTTATCTTGGGAGCAATTTGTTGCAGTAGTCAAGGAAAACTATTGCCCCCAGCATGAGGTAGAAAAGATAGAATCAGACTTCTTGACTCTGGTCATGGAGAATTTGGATTGTCAGGCATATGTGACAAGTTTCAACACTATGTCCCGCCTAGTTCCTTATTTAGTCACCCCTGAACCTAAACGCATAGCGCGTTTCATTGGAGGCCTAGCACCAGAGATAAAAGGGAATGTTAAAGCATCTAGGCCAACCACATATAGGTCCGCGGTGGACTTATCCTTATCTCTCACCTTAGATGCAATTAGAATTAAGTCTGTTAAGGCTTCTGACGAGGGAAGGAGAGAAAGAGAGGAGGAAAACTCTCAACGATATAACAAGAAGAAGAAGGAAAATTCTGAGCGCGGGAAGGATTCCGAGTTTAGGAAGAACTCGAGTCAGTCTGATAACAGACCCAAATGCAGTAACTGCAAAAAGCAACATTTTGGAAAATGTACAATCGACCCACGTGCTAAATTGTGTGGAATTTGCAAAACCAAGGGTCACAAAACCTTAGATTGCAAGGGGTTAAAGAACGCCACATGTTACAATTGTAACGAGGAAGGGCACATCAAAACCAACTGCCCAAAGCTCATAAAGAAGCCGGGAAAGGCCAGGAAAATAAACGCATGAGTCTTCCGGATGAACGCCAGGAAATGGTGCAGAAGGATAACTATATAGCAGGTACCTTTCCTTATCAATCAGTTTATGCAGAAATTTACTTGATACTGGCACATATGATTCAATATTGAACAATAACTATAGAGAAGTGTTTTCTCCGCCTGATTAGGACTTCGGTCATTTAATACGAGGTAGAAATTGGCCGATGATACTTTAGAAAATGCTCCAACAAACCTTAGATGGATATTTTATATCTAATAGGAATCACACTTTTCTGATATTCCTAAGGCAAGCGTTCAAGCCACCTAAACTCTTTAATATAATAAAGACAGATGTGACGTTTTGATCCTCTGTTAGAAAAGTGACGGACTAGGTCCAAATCTTTAATGCCATTGATGGTCTTTTGCGACCTAGGCTAAGTAATATTAAAATATTTTAAATAACGTTCATTAAGAATGTTAGTGCTATAATAGCCTGTATAGGTTATTGACACCATGGTTAGTATATATTAAGGCCATCAGAGTGAAAAATAGCAGTTGTTGGATTTCAACTAAGAAATTGTTTTATTGGTATTAGGAACCAATATCGAGTATGGCAAACTCGGATAAGACAACAGTCAATCGCGCCATTGATGACGCGACGCATGCTAATGATGCTGAAATTGTAAACCTTAGAATTTCCAACGATGTTCTTCAAACTATGATAGACGCAGCCGTTGGAAAAGCTGTGAAGAAGGCTGTGAAAAAGTTAAGGGAGCCCCATGCTGCTCGGTCCAAATTTTATCTAGGACCACATTTCCTTACTCTTAAGGAGGATCTCGTTCATGCCTCTGATGCAAATGATGAACTAAAAAGGAAAAGGGAGGTAGATAACTCCCAGAGTTCTAAGAAAAAGAACAAACAAAAGTCCGACCAGAAACCAGTATGTGAGACCTGCAGGAAGCGCCATTATGGGAAATGCAGGTTCGAACCAAAATCCAAATCGCAGCCCAGGGCTTGTGGGATCTGCAAGTCTAAGGGACATAAAACGTTGGACTGTAAGGACATGAAGAATGCAGTCTGTTTCGGCTGTAATGAGAAAGGCCACATCAAGACTACGTGCCCTAAATCTGTCAAAGGAAATGCGGCGGAGGAAGTAAAGCCTAAAATCGAAAGCGCCTAAAATGCCTGAGCTAGTCCATAAATAATGGCATCAGGTACATTCCTTGGCATTTTATCAGTAATTTAAATACTAAGAATTTTATTTTGGTTCGAATACCAGTAAATCCTTCATAAACTATAAGTATAACAAGTAAAAAAATGGTGGAACCGGCCGTCCCCGGAATCGAACCTGGGTCTAGGCCACACCCTTTCGCGCGCCTAGCCAACCGAGCTAGGTGCCTAGTTTGTGAAAATTTCCATTCTGATTAAATATAAGCACATATAGTTGATATCTCTTTAATCTCTATCGATTTCGAATACCAAATGGTATGACAAAAGCGCTATATGAGGATTGGTGTATCTTAATAAGTTCCATAGATTGCTTCCATGCCTGATCAGTATGGAGGTTTAATGCATGGAACCACAAAGATATCCCAATGATCATATGGTACTAAAGTCAACTAATGGTACCCAAAGAAGATATCCAGAATGGAATTGTCCAAATAAATATTCCCTAGTAAAGAAATATGTGGACTCAAAACAAAAATGTGTCACTTATTAGACACAAGCGTTGATGAGTGAACTGGAGCCTGAGATATGGAAATCTCAGTAATCTCCTTGTATCTTGATTATCTTCTCCTAACACTACCCTGTTTACCTCCCGAGAGGCAGTAGCATTAAGATTTATATCCCATTTAGGGCTGCATTATTATGAAATCTCCAAGTCAACTAGTACCATTATTGGCAGAATCGAAAACCCTGGTTAAGTAAGTTTCAAGACGTAGATTCATAAAGCCAAACTCAATATCCTGAGAATTCGGTATAGTAAACTGTGAAAGACGGTTCATTATGCTAAGGCATTGTTTACCGCAACCTTAATTAGGCGACGATTAAGAATCGCCATCAGCTGCCCAGGATCGTCGATTTGCTCGACTAACTGTAAAGATTTGCTATTTCTTAAGATTAATTTTGAACAATGGTTGGAATAACCATCTCATCTTAAGATAAGTTGTTCTCTAATAGCTGTTATATAAGTATCAAGGCTACCCCTTTGAAGACCTTGTATAAATGGAATGTTAAACGTCCATTGATAGGACAATAGATTGGTAAGTCCAATCATCAGGATCTGAATGTTGCATTAGAAACGACCAATAAGGTCACACAAATTCATAATCATCTGTAAGATGTCAGTATTCGGCAGAAAATTAAGGATTAATGAAAATAGCAAACCTCCTAAATTCTTGTTAAGGAATAAGGTTCAACAATAGATATCACCCTGGAAGGGTGTGCTAAATTGTTAAATTATCGGGCTAGTTAAGCTTCGAGAATATAGAATCATTCGAAGGGAATCGAATGTATCAAGATCAAATAGCTTACGAGCTAAGACCTAATTAAGGGGCTTGGTGGAACGCGCAATGTGACCCACACTAATAATTTAGCGACGTGTCACCAATAAGTTGAAAAGCGCTATCACATAATGATATGCAGGACTATGATAGTATGAGCAACCTGTTTCGATTGAGGATCGACGGGATTAGAAGCTCCAAAAAGATACAGGTGCCTATTATAAAGGTCAATTGTAGTGCCTTAGAGGCTCAAAGGTACTGGGGAAGATTAAGCCCAATATAAGGCAGAAAATACTTCCTTACTTTAACAAATCTCGAGGTCGAGATTTCTTTTAAGGGGGTGAGGATGTAACACCTCGAAAATTCGCGTCCTATAAAGTATTGACACGTGTCATAAGCTTGAACGTGTGACAAAATACTCTAGAGGGACTAAAGTTGACAAATAAAGAAAGTATGTGAATATACGAGTTCTAAATGTCAATAGTGAATAAGTATATTGTACATTAACCCTACATGATGCTCGTACCTTCAAACGAATAAATCATGGATCATACGAAGCTAAATATGAAAGAAAGTGAGAGATTTCAAACTACAGGGGTTAAATGTGTCAACATGTTTAAGTTATACCTCTGAGTGACCTTTTGACAAACCCGAAGCTTTGTAACGGTTAATTATGCTCACTAGAATGCACGATATAAATTTCATAAAGTTTCGTTATCATATGAGAAAGTTATGATCAAATCCGTATGCGAGGGGTAAAGCGTTAACGTTGAAAGTTATGACTTTTCGGGTTAACCGGAAATGTCCAGGGACTTGGCAAAGTGGGTATAAGTCCTAAAGCCCTTGTAGGTAAATAAGAAGGGGGCAAATTGCAAGAAATAAGTCGGTTGCCCTTTCGAATGCTTGAAAGGCCAAGCTTTTGCATTCTGCCAAAGGCTTGCGCACCGCAACAAATAATTGTTACGGTGCGCAAGCATGTTGCCAGCGACAGAAAGTTGCTGTTTGCTGTTTTAAACGCATTCTTGACCTTTTAAACGGTTTTCCTCATATCCCTTGGCCCCTAAACAACCCCTAAACACTTAGGGACACTTGTTAATCAGTTGTGGGCACTTATAGACTTGGGCGTCAACTTCTTATGGTGATTACATTCACTATATAAGGCCATGAGTTGCAACTCATTCCTCACACCTTCATTCTGCAATTGAGGAGCCTTCTGGAGCTTCAAAGCAGACCCAAGTCCTTTCTAATCAAGCTTAGGACTTCAGTAAGTTTGCTAATCTTTTTTTAATTAAGTTTTAGCTTAGTTTTAGCTTAAAAGTCAAACCGTCGTAATTAACGGTTGACTTTACGATTAATCACAAATGGTCCAGTGATTAGTCGAATCGAAAGTAGTTATAAGTTGGTATTTATGTGGGTAATAAACCCTTAAGAGGGTCCCCCCTGATCACCACTCTAACTAGGTCAAAAGTCGGGTCAAACTAGTTTATAAAAAGTCAACAGGAGACTTAAAATGCCATTTATGCCTAATTAGCAATGTAGATCATATACAACCTGTTTGATCATGAATAGAACTTGGTAATTAGTGTAAGAACATGTCTAAACATGTTCAACCCGACAATTTACTGTAGAGACCCGGTTCGGAACCGAAAGTCGCATAGTTTGACTTTCGCTTTGACTTTCAGTTCTGACCCGCTTTAGTATGATTTAAAAATGTCTTAGAGCTTCTTTAGGAGCAGGCTACATGTTAGCACAACCCTCTGTGGTTGGTTCATTGATTGACCCATTCGTTTACGCGTTTCCGTTAATTGCTCATATGTTGACCATTATGCCCTTATTACCTTAAAACGTGATTTTTGGAAAAGTAAAAGAGTAGAAACTTTAATTACTGATATATAAACTTGTATGCAAAGTTTGACATCAATTTGAAGTATAGATTGAGAGTTATGCTCATTATCGTAAATTTAAAGCTTTATGTTAATAAAATGGCGTAATTAGCGTATAGCCTAGTTAAGCCTACTTTTTGATATCAAAATCTTTACCCACTGATGTGATATATTATTTTGGGAATTTTAAAGATTTTTAATTAATTTTAGGCTAAGCATAACTCATAGTCGTAGGCTTAATCCGGTAAATGTCGGTTTTGCCCTTACGGGCCATAAAATGAGTTTTACGTATCTAAACGACTCCAAACCTTTTGCTACTGATTAGTTATGATAAATAAATTATTTTAGACCTTCTGGAATAATAAAAATATCAACTTTAGGTATTGAACCCGTAAACGGCTCCTAATCGCCTTATTTAGCGTTTTTAGCGCATAGTATGTACTAAGACTATTTTTAAACATACAAGGGTGATACCTACTAATGTTTTAGTTAAATTATAATATTTTATCAGTAAGCAAAAGTTGTTTAACTCAGACTTCAGTTTTGAGCTTTACGGCTTATGTGAAATTACCAAAATGCCCCTACGGTGCATAGTTTGGTTATACTTGGTAAATTCACATATATACTTTAACCTACTGTTATAACTTATCAAAATAAGTATTTTTGCTGATTATATCAGACCTGTAACTCAGGTAAATACTTAAACTCTTTTATAACCTTTTAAATGACCAAACTACCTCTACGGGGTCTAGTTTGTGTTTATATACGTTTCGGGCATAATGAAAGACAACTTACTGATGTCACAACATATTAGGAGCATATTAACTTAGGAAACCTGTAAATGGCTCATATGAATAACCGTTACGCTTATTACGCGTTCGGTTCGGTTTATGTAACTAGTTTGCATAAATTAGCCGAAACGGGTCAAACGTTATCGTTTTTTTCTCAAAATCCAGAATGTGTTTAGTTTACCTATATTATACAAGTCTCCAAACTTGTCGGGTCTAAATCACATCCTATCCCGGTCTTCGCTTAATCATGCGTTTTGAACCGTAAACCTTTCCTTAAAACTAACCGGTCTAAGTTACGACTTAAATAAGACCCGTTAGGAATTTAATAGGTTAATAAAACCTTCGTTCCAGATTGATAGCCCGAGTAGAAGTACTTGTGCTTGCTGATTAGGATATACGGCTGAGTATAAATTGCATTGCTAGCTCAGGTAAATACTTTTAACTTATTTTCCCTTATACGGGCTTGGGATACGGTATTATAAAAATACCGCTTGGTCGGGTGTAGAAACCTTTTAATCGGAGATGATTAAATTGCATAATCCCGTTTTAATCTATATTGATTGATAACAAATAACATTGGGGGTTAATGACCGTGTCCTGGATATCCTTGGCTCATTTTAAAAAGTGAATGGCCACGACGTAAGCACAAGGTGTAGGCAAAACACCTCCTGTTGCATATGTATAACGTATACTCACTCGTAAGGGTATCTTCTTGTGAGATTATATTTGTGGTGTGTCGATTAATCTTGTCCGGCTTGTATTGTATAATCACCGGCCCTAAATGTTGGACAACCATGTAAATCGGATACAAGATTTTTATTAATAAAATTGTCCCAAGTATAAAAGATTAATTTTGCCTCTGTGCATTTTTATCCAGTTATAAAAGATATTTTGTGCCTCGTGCATTCAAATCAAATTTTAAACTCTTTTCCAAAATGAGTCAGTTAATTGTATTTACCAGTGTAAACTGACGTATTTTCCAAAAGGTTAAGTGACAGGTACTATGCGTAATTGGCTGGGAGCTCAGGGCGTCACTAGGGAATCTTGCAAGTTCTAGATGTCTAAAGTCTGTTGAACAGTTTTCTTTTATTGATCCGCCTGTGGATCCTTTACCTTCCGTTGTAATACTTTGACATTACTTATATTCGGAATGTAATATATTTATCTTTTGCTTCCGCTGTGCATTTATATATTGTGTTGTTTGACTATGATGATCTCAACTACGTCACGATACTCCCCACCGGGCCCACCGGTGACACGTAGAAATCGGGGTGTGACATGATCCGACCCTGCGAAACTTTGTTTGTTTATGTTTACTTGTTTTACATGACCCGACCCATCCGGCCCGCTATAAACCGAATTTTTTGTATAGCTAGGGGCCTAAAATTTTTAAATTTTTTCCGCACCCTTAAGAAAAAATTCTTAGATCCGCCACTGGTAGGGGCATGGGCGATGCTTTGAAGGGGCCGGGAGGGGGGCCCGACTCCCCGAACTTTTCGACCAGTGGTGTTATATATGTAGTTTTCGTATAGAAATTTTTGGGTATAAACGTTTTCGAGCCCCCGGTTATATAGAATTTTTTGGGTATATACGTTTTCGACCCCCGTAAAAAAATTTAAGCTTCGCCGCCCACTTGTAGTTACTACTTATCATGAATTACACCTGAACAAACATCTATCATTAATCAGACTAGTGGTCCTTTATTATTATTATTGTAGAGATAATTTTTCAATCTTTATCTATAGAAAAATAACTTTTTTACACATAGAAAAATTACTGCTCAATAAATTTTTGTTTTTTATTTTCTAAAATAACATAGTACTATAATATATTTTGTTTCTTTATTTAAATAATTTCATTACTTGTTAATAGATGAGAGACGTGTATATATATATATATATATATATATGGAGAGAATCGTGAGAAAACTAAATATAATTAAGAAAATTAAAAAACCTAAAAAACATACCATTTTTTTTACAATCTTTTAGTAAAAATTGCTATTTTAAACTGTATGAGAAAAAAACCTATGCATTTATACTCTTTATTTACCTTAATTAATTTATTCCGATCTTCCTTTACTAAAAATATAAGTTAAAGTTGATACTTTTAAAACCCTGGGCGTATAGCTCAGTGGTTATGGAAATGAGGGAAATACTTCTGGCCGAATGGCCTCGAGTTCGATTCCTGATCCACCCGGGTTTTACCGGCTTTGCATGGGTTTTCCCCGGAACTAATGGCATGGTGGGCTAGGGGATCCATGTGTACAGGTTGGGCTGCCGCGGGCTACCTTTTAGCCAATGGGTGCCACGTACGGAGTACCCGGCGATTCTTATGTTGGACGTTAAAAAAAATACTTGTTTTAAAAATATGGTATGATCAATGTCGCTGAATAAAGTTGACTTGGAATTTATGGCAAATTTAATATTTGTACAATGTGTTGAATTGGAATTCATGGCAAATTTAATATTTGTACTATGTAAAATGAAGACACACTTATGAATTAACCAAACTATTTGTGCTCTTTATCGGCTCGGTTAAAAGCTCGTACAAGCTGAGCTTTAACGAGTACAAGCTTGAGCCTGTACTAGAGTTTGTTTAGTTATCAAGTCCGAGCTCGAGCTTGAAATACAAAGCTCATTTAGACTCGTGAGCTTCATAAAAACATGACGAGCCGAGCTCGAGCCTAGTCGGGCTTGGCCCGCCTGGTTTACACCCCTAAGTAAGAGCATTCACATCCAACCCCCTAAATTATGTGAGAGATGTTTTTATTTTATTAAAAGTGGTTGTAGGTGGTTGTGAGTAGATGAGAGAGAAAATGTTACTCTAAATTTGAGGGGACACTGTTCACCTTTTATAATATTTTGAGTAAATTGTCATTTTAGTCCCCGAGGTTTGCTCCAAATTGTCATTTTAGTCTAAATAGTTTTTTTTTCTCATCTTGGTCCTTGACTTTTCTATTTTTTTGTCATTTTGATCACATTGACTAACTCAGTCTAAAAACCTAGTTATAACCAGGGGTATTTTTGACGTTAACAAAAATAAAGTTTCTAAATTGCCATTTTAGTCCAAAACCATTTTTATATATTTTTCTTTTAATCATTTTTATATAATATATATAAATCATTTTCTTACATTTCTCCTTTTTAAATCATATATACATATATATCTGGGTATATACACACAATCCTTCACCAGCATCGTTCACCACCACCTTGGGTCTTCATCGGAACCCTAACTTGACCGAATTAACCTTAATTGTAACGCCCTAACACGTTCTAACCCAAGATTCGCAGCGGAAAACACCTACCTAAAATTTCTTTAATGATATTCTTTCTTTCACTTAAATACATTAATCCCTTTTTATAATTTAATTAAAAACTAACATACATATATCGAATTAAGTGACCACATACACACCCACGTACAATCCATGTCTTGACTCGATCTTCAACCGCGTACAATTCTTGATGAAACATCCATAACCCTGTACAACCTGCAGTCACCACATTCAATCTCATCATTAGTAACCGGTGACATAATACAAAATATTAACACCTGCATAATAAAGCGTCCACATATCATGCTTTCTCTTATAATAGCCCCTTCATCCATCCATTCGATCACTCGCATCGGATTGCGGAGTCAACCTTTACTTCCATTGTTAACATGCCTATGCTTCACATTAATTCTCAATAGAAAAACGGTTAGTATCATTAGCTTCCTTTCATATAATCATGTCCTCAAATACACATAACTCGTCTTATTCATTCAAGCATATAATTAAATACCTTTCTCAAGCATGTATTCACTTTCTATTCACACCCGTACTTACAATTTACATCCTACAAGTATAACTCCTTAAATCATCTTTATGCATAATTCATTATATAAGTTCCATTTCTTACCCAAACCTAATCGAATTTCTTTCTTAACCACTTCCGACTCATTTCCACTAAAACTTAACTTAGTAATAACAACGAGATTCATATCTTCTTACATTACATTCAATAATTACCATATATCATAAATACATTACCAAACAAAAGGGTAAGTTTGGAGTTCACTTACCTCGTGCGTCCGAGTTCAAGCATAGCTTCCATATTTATCCTTGGCCCATTGCCTTCCATGCTTGTGTCCATGTTGACATAACTCCTATCCGTACATGTCATCACATTCATCATAACATGATTAGCATACATGAGCATACATACCTTTTAATGAAGGTTTCTTGCCATATCATCTTATCAAACTAATTTCCCACTTGTAATCCATTCAAAACACATTCCTTATGCAAATCTATTGTCTAATACATCATCAACACATTCTACAAACATTTACTCATTATTAGCATACAATCCAACTTATCATTTTCTCCTAAGCATTTCATCAAACACTTGGTGCGCATATCACTTTCTAAGCATAATGTACAAGTGCTTTAAGCATGTTCTTCCCTATTTCATCTTATGAACCATCACATTCAAGCAAAATCTCATAATCATAATTTCCACATCAAGTTTATCTATCTCAGTCTACCATATAACACCCTGTACATTACAAGATCACATTATAACATCTACAAGTTCATCATGATCATCATCTTCACACTCATGCAATGGGTTTCATTCTAAATCACCAAATTACTTGAAATTATTCATAACACAAGTTCTATTTGGTGTTTCTAACACATCTATATGCTTAATTTCATACAATTTCATGGATTGATCATAACCCACTTCAAACAAGATCATCAAATCTAAGTTTTAAGACATACCTTATGATCCCCTTGTGAAGGTGATCGTTAATTCATGTTCGGTTGTGAATTTGGGCTTCGTTTAGCCTTTCAATTTGGAGAATTTGATGAAGTTTAGGGTTTTGGCTCCATGGGAGCCTTCCCTGCTCGATGATGAACACACACACACGATGCGTGTGTTTGTGTGTGTGTTGTTTTCTTTTAATAAAACAACTTTCAAGTTGTTTACTTTGGTCCCTCGTGTTTCATTTTATTTAAATAAGGCTACAACCCTTCGTTTAATACCAACGATACTAATATTCAACTAGGTTAATTATTCCTAGTTAATATTCATTTACGGGTTCACTTTTACCCCTAACAGTATTTTTACCCGTCCTTTGTATTAACCGGGTTTAAATTACCAAACCCATTTTTGGGGTGTTACATTAATCCCAGCCACCATCGTTCACCACCACCTTTCACCATCATCTAAAACCACCAACACCAGTTCAACCACCATCGCCATTCATTATACTCAACCACCGTCCCCACCACCATCCTATACCACTGTCGCCATCCACCGTCGTTCACCATCGTCACCATCCACAATCCAAAACCCTGGCCCCACCACCTTGTTCAACATCGCCTACAATCACCATTGAGAGAGTTTCAATTTCAGATCTAAAAGGTCTCAGATGTGGTAGATGGCGGTGGGGCATGGTGGTTGTGGTGGTGAATGATGGTTGGTGAGGGAGGGAGACGAGTGGTTGTGGCGATTAACGATGGTGGTAGTGGTGTGGTGGTTGTATTTACAAAAACCCCATTGATTCCCCTCTTTCCAACAACCCTCAAAACCACCAAATGACCCCCAAAATCAACCAACCCAGGTTAATTTGGAAGGAGATTCCGGGTCTTAAACCCCCAAAATTTGAAGAAAACCACCAAGCCCGCTTTTAGGGTTGGGCAGTCTGGGCAGACGCCAAGGTCCAAAGGATTTAGAGGGCCCGAAAAAATTTCAAGGCCTAGATTTTTTAGTGAGCACCGTTATGTTAAATGTTTAATAAATGAGTTCAACAACAAAAAATGAAGCTAGTTCAATGGTTAAGACATTCAAATTTGAAAACCAAGGTCATGAGTTCTAATCCTCTCCGGTGCATTTTTATTTAAACAATTTTCAACTATTATAGTGTTCTGCGTTTTTATTTATCAATCCACTTAATTAATGATTTTGTAACGATTCATTTTCTTAAAACAATATTAACGTTTTATAAACTGAGATTACGCGACATGTTATGCCTAAAAACATCACTAATTTGAATCACATATTTATATATATACATGGGTGTATAAACATATTTTATCAAACTACACCACCTTTGGTTTGTTTTGTTTATTTTGTAACAATTATCGTCGTATTATGGTTTCTTAATGTATAACTGATGAGTTTATATTATAATAAGAAGGCCCAATTTTTTTGTTTCACCCAAGGCCCAAATTTTTATTATTGTTCTGGGAGACGCCCTGAAAACCACCCCCTTACGTGGTTCTGGGTTCGCCTGCGTTTCGATGCCGGAGAAGAAGAGGGTTCCGGCGACTGTAGACTGTTACCGGTGCATGCAACTGTAGACTGTTATGTTGATTGTGTTAGGTGCAAGGTCTACATAGACATGCATTAATATACATATATATAGATATGTGTGTCACGTTTTTTATATAATAATAATAATAACTAGATTTATCACCCGCTGCGATGCGGCGGGGTGCCACTATAATATAATCGCATCCATTGGTTACAGATTTGGATTACAACAAACATTGATTATTCATAGCCAAATACATCAACCGATACAACACTCTAAATCAGCTTCATGGAGTCCGTCTAAGACAATCTAACCAACAAATAATCCAGCTCCAGTAGCAGCAAGCGTACCTGCTACAACGGTATGCACCACTACCAAAGCAGTAGAATCATCCGGTATCAATACAACTGCTAGTATCACTGCCATCAGAGCTGGTAGCGCAGCATACACTAAAGTTGTAAGAGAGTATCCGTCAGCCCTTTTAAGCAAGCTGAGAAGCCCTAACTCCTCGGATTTTGATAGAAGCCCCAATTTCTCAATAGGAGTGACTAACAAACCCTAGCTCCTCTACTTTTGAACACATCCACTTCAACTTGTTTGCTTCCTTCGAAGATTATCCCCGTGTCAAACCACTCATTTTTCTATCAAATGGCATACTTGTTCACCTGCATTCATGCTTATCTAATTAACTTCTAAATTAGAACACAATAAATATCGTACGTGTGACTGGATGTCATTATACAATTAGCAAATCAATAATTATTCATGAAGATCAAGACTAAATTCATGTAGTAAGTTTCATATTTTATTTTAATCACTAAAAAATGCCAACTGATAAAGTTTACCTATCTTGTGCACATAATCTACACAAACCGCAAAGGCCTAGAATTATCGCTTTTTTTGTTATCAATGTGCTAACTTGAAAAGTAGAGATGATGGATGAAAGTAAACTTATTGAGAACTCACAATATTGTGCATCCCGTTTTCACTGTATGGCTTCACAAATGAATAATTTATATAAAGTGAGTGATATCTTATCTTATAAAGAAATTTCAACATATATTAAATAATATACTCATTAATCTGGTAACATACCTCTAAACGACATGTATTAGCAAAAAAGTCAACAATTACTGCCTTGTTGCTGGTTAATTTGCCATTGATCAGTCTACAACGACAACATAACTAATCGGTCGGAATCACACGAACAAATTAAATGAGAGACTTAAGACGCAGCAATTATAACTATTATATATGATTTTACCTTATGATGGATGTCAAGAAAACGTCTTGATAAGCATCTGTGATGGTGAAAAATAATGCAACGTTAGTTATATCATATTACACATAAAGATTAAACACATCTGTGTAGTACACTTCAAACGACATACATTTAACCAGGGGCAGATGTAACTTGAGAATAGGGGTAGCCCCCGCTATCCCTTGACGCTCCGGCATTAGTATAAATTTTAGAAAAAATTTGACGTTTTTTCGATTTCTCTGCCCCTATAGAAAAGAAATTTTTGAAACGTTAGCCCTTGACATTTTTATTCTAAATCCGCCACTGACGTTAACTGTAGGTGTCAACGACCACACGCAAATAGCAGGTGTTAATCGATAATCAAGTTATCTAACAACATAACTTTTGGGATTCCATTATGAGGGATAGTAGAAATTCTAGTTCTAGCAGCTGCAAGTGACAACTACAGAAAACATAATAGTCATTATTCACCCTTACATTACCATAAAGATAACCATGTATGTGGAACTAAACAAAAAAAAGTCTTACTCTGCTCCTTTTTTCTTCACTCCATTAACACCAAGCAACAAAATTTGTTCTTCCTTCAGTTGATTAACACCAAACGAAAAAGAGTTTACTAAATACAACTCTAATATCACACTAAATAACATCAATGAGAAACAAATCACAACAACAAAAAATTTAATCCAACTGTAACATCACATCAAATGTATTAAAACTTTAAAAAATAAACAAAAATTAACCCATACCTTAATATATTATATTAAGGTATATTATTAATATACCTTCCTGAAACTTTTCACCAACACTTAAAATCATATTCTCGGATCTTTTTGTATGCCATTCTTGTTCCTCTAAAACCCTGTTACAAAAAAATAAAAACACACACACAACAGATCTCAAACTCAGATCCACATTACCCACATCAAATTGATCAAAAAGATTTACACTTTTGTTAATTTCAGTGGGTTTAAAAAAAACCCAGATCATAAATTGTCGTATAATAAAAAAAAGATTGATGAAATTTGAGACTTACTGTTTCTTGAAAGGCACGACGCAAGCGGCAAGGCCCACCACCGTCAAACCCCACCCCTACCAACGTCGACTTCCCAAGTCGGCGTCTCTCTCTCTCTCTCTAGCTCCTTCTCCCTCTCAGACATTTAGTTTCTCTCTCTAAAATTAGTTGTTGGAGGTGCAAAATTGACAACACACGGTCTCTCTCTCTAACGCCTGATTTCCTACAAAATCAGGTAAAGTGAGAGCCGATTCACCCAATTTGGAGGCTAAGATGGCCCAATCAGGAACAACTTGAGACGAAATAGACAAAGATGAGTTCATAGAGATGGGGAAGGGTTGCGGCAAGAGAGAATTTTAGAGAGGGAAAGTTAGAGGTCGGAAAAAAGTAAATGATTGTGTGAGAATGGAGTCCAAATGAGGAGGGTGTTGGATAGACGCGTGTATCAGTGGGTGATGATGCAGCCACCGCCCAAGAAGCCAATAAGAGAATAGCACTAACAAAATTGGTACAATACTTTAAGTACAACCAACTAATGCCCATAACACAATTTAAGCATGCAGTACAACCAACTAATGCGCATTTGTGTTACAAATTTATAATATATAATAACAAAATTAAATTTTTTCTTTTATTTTTTAATATAAAATAAGATATGGACTAAATGGCAAGTTGAAAAGTTTATAATGAAAATGCCAAAAATACCCTTGTTAAAACTGAGTTTTTAGACGGAGTTAGTCAATGTGACCAAAATGGCAAAGAAATGGAAAACTCAGGGACCCAGAGGAGAAAAAAAAAGCTATTTGGACTAAAATGGTAATTTGGAACAAACCTCAGGGACTAAAATGACAATTTACTCTAATTTTTTAATATATTTTGAAAGTGATTGTGAGTAAAATAGAGAGAAAATGTAATGATAAAGGTATAAAAGTATTATTTAATTGAAAATGATAGAGAAAAGATAGTATGTAATATAGGGTAATATAGGGTAACATGTGCCTTTCTCCTCTATTTCTTTCTACATATACATAGGTGTATATAAAGAGAGATACAGTAAAAAAAAAGTGTGAGAATAAAATACATACATGTGTGAATAAAATATCTATGATTTAACATTTAATAACTTAGATAATCTCCGATGAAAGTTAAAAAAAAGAGTGAGAATAAAATACATACATGTGTGAATAAAATATCTATGATTTAACATTTAATAACTTAGATAATCTCCGATGAAAGTTCGTGTGTTGGGGTGAGGTGGAAAAGATAGGAGTCCTGCCTACAAACGTGACTAGGAGAGAGTCAAGTGAATAAGATAGGTTTTTTTAACCCTTATATTAAAAGTGCAAGTTGTATAAATATCTATAAATTATATAATTAGTCCTTAATTTCTCAGAAGTCACTTGTACAATTTATCAAGTGTAACGTTAACTTCAGGTGCATTTTTTTTTCTTAGGGAATTCTTAAAATAACCAAAGATGCCGAGATAGAAGTATTGACAGACGAGGCAGAGGGTGTAAAATTTGCAACAACGGACGATGTAGCAGTTGCAAAGAACGGCGTATTGTACTTCACGGATGCCTCTTGGAAGTATGACTTGCACAATTTCGTGTTAGACATATTGGAAGGTCGTCCTTATGGTAGTTTCATGAGTTATGATCTGTCGACAAAACAGACCAAAGTTCTTGCTCGAGACCTGTACTATGCCAACGGTGTTGAAATCTCTCCTGATCAAGATTTTGTTATCTTCTGTGAAACTGCAATGTAACTTGAATCACTTATTTGTAGACGTGGCAAGTTCAACTCATTTTACATGATTATGGGTTGATTTGGGTTGGGTTTTATTTTTAAACGGGTCAAATGGTCAATTTTAAACGTATTCCTAAAACCAAAACATGTTAAATCGCTTGGACTGTATTTTCAAATGTTGGTTTGTTTAATTGATGTTTGCAAAATGCAACATATAAATTATATCAATTGTGGCATAAAACTAACCCTTTTTTACTACTAATATTGGAAAAAGTGTGATTCTGTCTTCCTTTTGTATTTTCAGGATTAAATGAGCTCAAATGAACAAAAGAAGCAAAAAGGCAGCTAAATCTAACAATAATACAAGAAAAGGAATAAACGTGGCATGCCCGACCCCCCGACAGCATCTTCCCAAGCAAAACAAGAAAAGAGAAGGCTGAAAACGCCTCGTGCTCAGTGAGCACGGGGGCGTGCCCAAGTGTCTGCAGAAAAGACAAAGCTGTAGAAGCTTCTATCACCCACCAAGGGGGCGTGCCCAGCGGACACGGGGCCGTGGTCAACTCTAAGATTCGCAGAATCTGAGGAAATCTTGATAGTACAGATACGCTTCTGCACACGGGGTCGTGCCCAGCGGACACGGGGGCGTGGTCAACTAATGCAGACAAACTGCAATTAATGAAGAAAAAGAAGGAAGATGGACACGGGGCCGTGCCCAATGGACACGTGGCCGTGCCCGAGCTGCTGTTCAGGCTATAAATAGGGGTGCTTGGCTCATTTGCAAACCATCCCTTGGCACACCACCTCTCTCACACTTCACCCACACTCCACCACCACCACAACACCATCATCCACCACCATCATCCATCATCCATCATCCATCATAGAGTGTGTGAGTCGTCTCGGGATCCAAGATTGATCGTTAGAGTTCTTGACAATCAAAGGCCATGTTTGCGTAAGTCTCTTACATCTCTTGGTGAAGACAAGTGTCTAGTGCAGTGTTGTAAAAGTTGGATTCCAAGGCCGAGTACTCGGCGAGTACTCGGTCCTCGGAATCCCTCCGAGGAGACTTCCTCCTAGGCGGACTCAATTAGTCGGCCTCGGTCAAACTCGGCGCCTAGTCGGACGTAGTCGGATAAAGTCGGCCTAGTCGGTCTAGGCAGTCAATATGGTTTGTTGACTTTTAATTAGTCAAAATCGGTCAACATCGGCCTACTCGGCCTTGTACTCGGACTACTCGACCGTGTACTCGGACTACTTGTAACATCCCTATTTTTATATATAATAATTATAGGTTTTGTTAAATTTATTAACCACTAGTAACTAGTTTATTTTTAATAAAAATATTAAACTCAAATAGTTTTAAAACACTATTTTATATATAGTTGGTTGAAATATTATACTAATTAATTGGCTTGTATACGAGTGCCATTTCTAATAAAATAAAAACTTATATTATAGAAAGGAAGCTTACGGGTAAGTTGACCATTAAAAATATGAAGTTCTTAGACGGGCCTAGGAACCGTATAATAATTAAACTATAAAAATATATTGTATTTTGAACTTACTCTATTTTTAATGAAACTTAGACCCAAATGTAGACAAAAATATTCTGGTTCCAATGACATATTTATTATTTTATAAAACGCTATATTGTAGAAGTTATACGCGTCAAATAACTCAAGCAGTTAAATTAATTATAATATATATATAATAAAATAATAATAATAAATCTTAATTTACAATTCAATTGTTTGAATTGTCAACGTATATCAAAAATTGAAAAACAAAATATATTTAATATAAAATAAAACTTAACATAACTAAAAATGATTTGTGAGTATGCATGTAATTAGGGGTATGTGTATAGTGGAAAACAAAATAGAAACATATGTCATGAATAAGGATACGTGTCCTCAAAATATTCAATTGCTGTACACTCCAAGACATTAGGAAACTCACTATAAATAGAAGCAACATTCAACATATGAAGCTATTCATTGTGTCTTCTCTAGTTCGCCCCTCTCATTCTATAATTTTAATTTTTCTTTAAACCTAAATACTACAAAGCCTTGCCCTGTTTTAAGTGTTTTAACTCCCGATCACCGCTATCCTTCCCGATTGATCTGAGCCTCATAACTCATGTCAGGGCTCTGCCCGACTAAGTTGTTGGGATTCGGTCTCGGGATTTCGGGACAATGTTGAATTAGGAGTACTATACTTAATACCATTTACAAAAATATATTTTTATATAGCTCAGAAGTTATACCCAAAATTTATACCAGGAATCTTTCTAGTTGAACCCTAAAGTTACAAAGTGGGTCCCTTCTCTTTTCTCACTATTTTATTCCTTTTTATCCCAAACCATAACAACTCTCACCAAAACTATTATATTTTTATTTCTATTATTATTATTTATATTTTGTCTAAAAAGAAACCCTAATTGAGACACTCAAGTAATCCTGCATATTCTTTGATTACTACCAAACACACACTAGCTCGAATTCTGCTACGATACAGGGTATTAACTTGATCGCTGCTACGATTCAATGTCTGATCGATTGAAACTATCCGACCGGATGTTTAAGCGCTATCCTTTGTCATTAGTCGTGATTCCGATAGGATGTTTGAGTACCACCCGAACTCGGGGAATAATCTGTCATTCGTTGTGAATCCGATGGATGTTTAAGTGATTGCACTTTGTCATTCGTTGTGAGGGTTTTAATCTCGTGAGTTATCGTAAATGCTGTATTAGTTACTTACCTAGTTCGTGTGCATTAGGTTACAAGGCTAATCATTAGGCTAAGCTCTGCCTGTATAAATCTGCAATCCATCAAGGCTTATCTGTAGATTAAATTCTGCCAGTATGAATCTGCATGCTTATAATGTGAGTCATTCTCTTTTTATCAAATTGCTTTATAAATTCTTAAAATATTTTCAAAGTTATAATTACACTGATTAAGTTTATGTAATCACCAAATTACAGCCGGTATGTGGGGTATTGTGCACAGTATTGCTGTTTTATCACTTTCGGTGGGCGAACCTAAAATTAGTGATATTCGTCATTCATTGGGGCAGCCAATGGTGATATGACCACAGTCACCGAAAAGAGTCGAGTGACAAATACTGTGGGTAGTTGGTTTGATATCAGAAACATTGTAATCTCTCTTAATACTGTGAATTATAACAAATGTGTCGTTTTAGTAAAATGAATAAACTCACTCAGTATTTCCCGCTGACAAAACCTTTTTAAAACGCGTTTCAGGTAATTACAGTAGATTGGAGTAAAAGATGGATATGGCACCGAAAGGCATCAAGAAGTGGCTTATTTTATTAATTAAAATCAAATTAAGAAATATTGTTTTATGTAATAAAATTTATCTTTATTTAAGCTACCTTTGTAAAACATGGATTTATTCCATCTATTTAATAAATAAAAATCCGGTGTTTCTAAACTCTGGTATTTTTCCTAACTCACGGTCCTGATGAAATTTCCGCTGCAACATTTTCAAATTAATCACCGGTACCACTGGCTGTTCGCGGTTCCCGATTCCGTCCAGGGTGAGTCGGGGGTCGTGACAGAAGGTGGTATCAGAGCCACTACTTTAAGCCAATAGGTGTTGTGATAATAATACCTAATCTTATATAAAAGAGTTAGGAGATTGCTATTAACGGATAGCACACATGATAGCATTTAGACTTGAACTTAAGAAAAGATGCCTTAGTATAAAACTTCAAGATAAGCTAAGTACTTATGTGAATAAAGTATGATGAATTTTGGTATGCCATAAGAATGATAATTAGAATATTGCAAGATATGATAAATAAGCAAGAATTAATAGTAATTATTGCTTATTGATATTACTTGGTCTAGAATAAGATATGTTATGGGAATACAAATTTCCTTGATTCTGGATAAAAGCCCTAATAAAAGAGGCACTTTTCAAATCTTGAAAAGATACTATTTATGGGAAATAGAAAATTTTCTCCGGCAAGACTGGGTATGGTGTAACAGACTCTCCAGTTTGTCCGGATATACTGAAGATTACCGCTCCGGCGAGAACCGGATAAGACGGGGTAAATAATATGTCAAACAAGTGACAAGATTTCCCTAAATAGTATCATGATCAGATATCTGACTGGTTTTTGGAAATATGAATCTGTTAAATACATTGACCTGATAGATGGTATGTTCATTACAGCATGTGAAATATATGATTATATAGATATGTATATCTATAAGGAATTCCAAAAGTCAATTTGGAATAAAGCACAAGCATCTGTGTCTAGATTTCTTTATTAAGAATCTCTTTTCCGATATCAAACATTATTTCGTTTGATCATCTACCTCGAACTCGTGTGAAAATATAAACAAATGGAAACCCTTTAAGTTGGGACACCATCAAAAGTATAAGAATTTCTAAATGCGTTACCATAAACTATTAACGCAAGTAAGAAAAATGTAAAGATGTGCTAGTACACAAGAAAACACATGAAACTTAAATTATACATCCACAAACGTCGAAGTATATCACACACGACTTCCAAGGCAAGACCTTTGGAAAATATAAATTAGGCACGATAACACCAATGCTAATTCCGTCAGTAGAATAATTAAAAGTAGCACTTTGCCAAGTGATCCTATAAACGACATGAATATCGCTAAGGTACGTTGGAACCATATTTTACAACCATCAGTGCACAGTCTAATCAGAGTCATAATTATTATCACTGCAAAAGGAGTCACATACCTTTGCAAATCCCCTAATTCATTTCATTTCATTCGACATTCCTTGGTAATGTCACTTAACAACGGTTATCACACGAAATCCCAGATAAAGTTCTTATATTTCTTTCGTTGAAATTATGACTTCTACATATAATAAGTTGACTTTCGTGTTTTTATTTCCCCTAATGGTCATCATACCATGAGGATTTCTTTCATAGTAACGAATATTGATCTATTTCATTTCTTGGTAAATCCACACGTTACACATGCACTGTTTGTTGCGCATGTGGTTCATTCGATTTGTGAAGACCACTGGAGGACTTCATTCCAATTTGTTATTTTATCCAAACTCAAATATCATTCCGCTCTTTGCACTATAAAACCGCATTATTGCAAAACGATAACTCTTTGATATCGAGTCAATAAATTTCGTTAAACCATTGAGGTAAAGAATTTATATATAGGTATAAAATTTTGTTTGAGGTATACTCTCATTTAAATTTATGTTTAAGTTATTTATTATTTGGTAATTAATAATAGTAGTAATAATATTAGTATTATTTTTAAAACTAGGGTTATTGTCAAGGGCAGGTATTGAATAGCCTTAGTTAGGCATGGACTGATCACCTATGCTTAAACAAGGCAGCACTAACCAATATCCAACCATGATAATGACTAGTTAATATATATAAATTAAGTCATTATACTTATTTAGTAAATTTTAATTATATACAAAAATATATATACTTTATACTGTAAGGAAAAGACATATTTTCCTAAAACAAATACAAGAAATAGAAGGATGAATAAAATTATATAAATAATTGTCTATCACATGTTTTGTAACTATGTACCGTAACGCTTTGGCAAGAAAATAACCATATAAGAATAATATGGTAGTCATCAATTACATTGGGTTAGGAGAACATTGTAATATATAAGAATAGTCTCCGTTTTCACTTATTTACAACATTTGTAAATACATTCACAATGTTATATAGTTTCAAAATGAAAATAAGTAATCACATAGAATCAACCCATTAAGTGTTATATATTTACAAAGTATTTTACAAATACTTTTGTACAATAAATATTTTTACACCTTTATGTACCAATTTCATTTAACGTTATAAATAATAAGTGATTTCTTTTACAAAATAATAATACTAAAATATCGTGTAATGTAATAATTTCATTGCGGTGTTTTGTAATATATATTACATAGACAATATAAGTTATTTTACATAGTATAGTAAAATGCTAAAATAATATTTAAAAGTGGTGATCCTTTTACATATAGTAAAAACACGTAACAAATAATCTATATTACATTTGTTTTACAAATATAATATAATAGTTGGTCATGCCAAAACAACTCGTTTTTATTATATTTCGATCTCTAGGACATAGTAAGAAAAATATAGTCACTAATAGTATACTATCACATTGTTTCACGATTAAAACAACTTGGAACTCTAAATAATAATACACTAACTTTATTGTCTTTTAGTGTATCTTTTCAACACTTTGATTTTCTTATATCATAAATATTTGACAAATCATTTTTCATACTTTTTGAACCTGTTAATTCCAAGTCTTCTTCAGTTGCCAATTAAAGTAAGCTTTCTTTTGACAAAGAATTTTATTGATTCTAAAAGTCCTTTACATTCATTTTAAAATATCTATTGATCATATATCTTTTGGCTTAAACCTAGTCACTTTGAAAATTATACAATTTCATCTCATTCGTTTGTCATCAATTTCTTGAACTAGTTCATTTGAACCAATGAATCCTACCTATTATACAACTCGTATTCACAAAATTTGATATTTTAATTTATGTCATCTACCTTAATATTATTTTTATTGACTAAAATAGGACATAAGTCTAAAAGAAATATCATAACCCAAATCTCGAGGACGAGATTTAAAACAAGGTGGGGAGAGTGTAACATCCCTATTTTTATATATAATAATTATAGGTTTGGTTAAATTTATTAACCACTAGTAACTAGTAACTAGTTTATTTTTAATAAAAATATTAAACTCAAATAGTTTTAAAACACTATTTTATATATAGTTGGTTGAAATATTATACTAATTAATTGGCTTGTATACGAGTGCCCTTTCTTATAAAATAAAAACTTATATTATAGAAAGGTAGCTTACGGGTAAGTTGACCATTAAAAATATGAAGTTCTTAGACGGGCCTAGGAACCGTATAATAATTAAACTATAAAAATATATTGTATTTTGAACTTGCTCTATTTTTAATGAAACTTAGACCCAAATGTAGACAAAAATATTCTGGTTCCAATGACATATTTATTATTTTATAAAACGCTATATTGTAGAAGTTATACGCGTCAAATAACTGAAGCAGTTAAATTAATTATAATATATATAATAAAATAATAATAATAAATCTTAATTTACAATTCAATTGTTTGAATTGTCAACGTATATCAAAAATCGAAAAACAAAATATATTTAAGGGTTAGGATCAAATACAAAGGATAAAATAAATAAGAAGTGTAAGAAGGATTCTAATCCATTGATCTTAGATTTGAAGGGTTGAGATTGGTTGTAGGGAAAAGAAGATAATAGAAGGGCATAAAAGGAATCATATATTTATGGATTTTCTCTCTCCACATGCAAGGCACATGCCAATTCCCCCCATCGATTTAAAACGTCCATAACTTTTTCATACGACATTTTTTTTCAAAAAAAATTTCACCATAATAACGAGCGTTTTTTTATCTTTAATATGAGTACCATATTATCACATAAAAATAAAATAAAAATTTTCATTTTTACTGGGTTTTTTGGCATTGTGTTAAAGGTCCGAGTCATTGTGTCTTTTAACTGGGTTTTGGTCAGTAGAGTTTCTATACATTGTGTTATTATCAAAACCTATAACACAATGTTAATTTGAGTTCTATCCATTGCGTTTTTATAAAAACCTATAACACAATATATGACATAATGAAGATTTTGTTATATCTGGGTTTTCTATAAATTGTGTTATTAGTTCAGGTCATTGTGTTTAATATGTTATTCATTGTGTTTTAATATATTGTCCATTGTGTTTTAATAATTTGTTCAATTTTTTTATTATCTTGTTCATTGTGTTTTAGTTTTTTATGTATTGTGTTTTTAATTTGTTTTTCATTGTGTCTTCATCTGCTCTCCATTGTGTCTTTTATCTGCTGTCATTAATTGTGTCTTTTATCTGTTGTCATCAATTGTGTTTTTATTTAGTCTGATTCTTATTGTGTTATATGTTATCGTCATTGTGTTATACGTTATGGTCATTGTGTTTTAGTATGTTGTCCATTGTGTCTTTATCTGTTGTCATTGATTATGTTTTTATTCTAATTTACATTGTGTTTTACATCATGTCCATTGTGTCATATGTTATTCATTGTGTTTTAATATGTTGTCCATTGTGGTTTAATAATTTGTTCATTTTTTTTATTATCTTGTTCATTGTGTTTTAGTTTGTTATGTATTGTGTTTTTAATTTGTTTTTCATTGTGTCTTCGTCTGCTCTCCATTGTGTCTTTTATTTGCTGTCATTAATTGTGTCTTTTATCTGTTGTCATCAATTGTGTTTTTATTTAGTCTGATTCTTATTGTGTTATACGTTATGTTCATTGTGTTTTAGTATGTTGTCCATTGTGTCTTTATCTGTTGTCATTGATTGTGTTTTTAATCTAATTTACATTGTGTTTTACATCATGTCCATTGTGTAATATGTTATTCATTGTGTTTTAATATGTTGTCCATTGTGGTTTAATAATTTGTTCAATTTTTTCATTATCTTGTTCATTGTGTTTTAGTTTGTTAAGTATTGTGTTTTTAGTTTGTTTTTCATTGTGTCTTCATCTGCTCTCCATTGTGTCTTTTATTTGCTGTCATTAATTGTGTCTTTTATCTGTTGTTATCAATTGTGTTTTTATTTAGTCTGATTCTTATTGTGTTATATGTTATCGTCATTGTGTTATACGTTATGTTCATTGTGTTTTAGTATGTTGTCCATTGTGTCTTTATCTGTTGTCATTGATTGTGCTTTTAATCTAATTTACATTGTGTTTTACATCACGCCCATTGTGTAATATTCAACTGGGTTTTTGAATTTTTTTTGAAAAATATAACAATATGGTACTCATATTAAAGATAAAAAAACGCTCGATTTTATGGTATAATTTTTTTTAAAACAAATGATGTATAAAAAAGTTACGGACGTTTAAAAGTTAGGGGGGAAATAGCATGTGACTTGCATATGCATATTCTCTTTTCTCTTGTAGACAAAATTACCCTTTCCATTTAATTACTCATAGGACACTTGTCACTCTCTGGTGCCTTCTTATCCTTCTTATTTTTAAATCTTTTGTATTATAACTCAACCCATATATTTAATATAAAATAAAACTTAACATAACTAAAAATGATTTGTGAGTATGCATGTAATTAGGGGGTACGTGTATAGTGGAAAACAAAAGAGAAACATATGTCATGAATAAGGATACGTGTCCTCAAAATATTCAATCCAAGACATTAGGAAACTCACTATAAATAGAAGCAACATTCAACATATGAAGCTATTCATTCTGTCTTCTCTAGTTCGCCCCTCTCATTCTATAATTTTAATTTTTCTTTAAACCTAAATACTACAAAGCCTTGCCCTGTTTTAAATGTTTTAACTCCCGATCACCTCTACCCTTCCCGATTGATCTGAGCCTCATAACTCATGTCAGGGCTCTGCCCGACTAAGTTGTTGGGATTCGGTCTCTGGATTTCGGGACAAGGTTGAATTAGGAGTACTATACTTAATACCATTTACAAAAATATATTTTTATTTAGCTCAGAAGTTATACCCAAAATTTATACCAGGAATCTTTCTAGTTGAACCCTAAAGTTACAAAGTGGGTCCCTTCTCTTTTCTCACTATTTTATTCCTTTTTATCCCAAACCATAACAACTCTCACCAAAACTATTATATTTTTATTTCTATTATTATTATTATTATTATTATTATTATTATTATTTATATTTTGTCTAAAAAGAAACCCTAATTGAGACACTCAAGTAATCCTGCATAAACCCTTAAATTTTCATAACAATCAGAATCAGGATCAGGGCCCCTAAAACTCAGGGGGGGCATTTCCCATTCAATATTATCCTTACAGTTTTTCATAGAAATCGAATTTTCTCGAACGGTCGACTCAGCCAAGCTACTGAGACGCGTGGCAACCCTGTGCTAAAACCGCCCTCCTCGCGCCACGCGACAGGGCTTCGCGCCACGCGGGCGCGCCCTTTTTCCAGTATATATAGAGGGGTGTGGGACTTGATTTCTGGCACTGGAGCGACGTTAAAATTCGTTATACACTCCGAGATATTCTTTGATTACTACCAAACACACACTAGCTCGAATTCTGCTACGATACAGGGTATTAACTTGATCGCTGCTAAGATTCATTGTCCGATCGATTGAAACTATCCGACCGGATGTTTAAGCGCTATCCTTTGTCATTAGTCGTGATTCCGACAGGATGTTTGAGTACCACCCGAACTCGGGGAATACTCTGTCATTCGTTGTGAATCCGATGGATGTTTAAGTGATTGCACTTTGTCATTCGTTGTGAGGGTTTTAATCTCGTGAGTTATCGTAAATGCTGTATTAGTTACTTACCTAGTTCGTGTGCATTAGGTTACAAGGCTAATCAATAGGCTAAGCTCTGCCTGTATAAATCTATAATCCATCAAGGCTTATCTGTAGATTAAATTCTGCCAGTATGAAACTGCATGCTTATAATGTGAGTCATTCTCTTTTTATCAAATTGCTTTATAAATTCTTAAAATATTTTCAAAGTTATAATTACAGTGATTAAGTTTATGTAATCACCAAATTACAGCCGGTACGTGGGGTATTGTGCACAGTATTGCTGTTTTATCACTTTAGGTGGGCGAACCTAAAATTAGTGATATTCGTCATTCATTGGGGCAGCCAATGGTGATATGACCACAGTCACCGAAAAGAGTCGAGTGACAAATACTGTGGGTAGTTGGTTTGATATCAGAAACATTGTAATCTCTCTTAATACTGTGAATTATAACAAATGTGTCGTTTTAGTAAAATGAATAAACTCACTCAGTATTTCCCGCTGACAAAACCTTTTTAAAACGCGTTTCAGGTAATTACAGTAGATTGGAGTAAAAGATGGATACGGCACCGAAAAGCATCAAGAAGTGGCTTATTTTATTAATTAAAATCAAATTAACAAATATTGTTTTATGTAATAAAATTTATCTTTATTTAAGCTACCTTTGTAAAACATGGATTTATTCCATATATTTAATAAATAAAAATCCGGTGTTTCTAAACTCTGATATTTTTCCTAACTCACGGTCCTGATGAAATTTCCGCTGCAACATTTTCAAATTAATCACCGGTACCACTGGCTGTACGCGGTTCCCGATTCCGTCCAGGGTGAGTCGGGGGTCGTGACACTACTCGACCCTGTACTCATACTAGTCAGACTTGTATTCAGAATATTTGAACATGTTTCATTTTAAATTATATTCAGTTGACATGAATTATGCTTATTTTAGCATATATATAATATATAACAATTAATTTTCTTTATAGTTACCATGTCCGCGTACTCCCCGAGTACTCTCCGAGTACTCCGATTACTCCCAACTCCCCAGTCGGCCGACTAGGGACCACCTAGCGACTTTTACAACACTGGTCTAGTGTAATACTTTTTATTTTTAATCTTTTCGCACTTTTTATTTGGTTATGTATTAATGACTTTAATAACTAGTTTCTTATGTGGAAGGTGATTCTTCCTTATCGTTTGTCCGTGGTGTCTTGGCATTATTTTACTATCTATATAAAATAAAAGATTTTCACCATTCATATCTGCACGGTCTATATAGAGATATGTTGGCTACCTGGTCGGGGGTTAAGGGAACGGTTTGGTAAGAGTCTTGCCTTGTTCAGTGTATAGATCCTGCAAGGGCCTGGGTCAAATTTAGTAGGACCTCATTCAATACCCACTGGTATTGGATGGCGGGGGTCCAAACTCTTTGATCCCCTCATATGTAAACTACTATTAATACTTTAACCCGTCTACTTAGGACTGTATCCCTACTGACTCAGACTACTTAGCCGAGGGTAACGACACCTTCAAAAGAGGGGCCTACCACATTATGCATTAATAACTTAATTAATTATCTTTCAATAATCCGACCCTTTAGGATTGTATCCTTGCTGACTCAAACTACTGGGTTGAGGGTAACGTCACCTTCAAAAGAGGGGCCTACTACAATAACTAAGATAATCTCTTAAAAAGTGCAAAAGTGCGGAAATAATCAAAGGTTACACTACACACGAGTCGGATCCAAGTGATTCATCTTATCTATATGTTTTTATTTTATTTTTCAGCATTTTAGTTAGTTTTATTTTTCTAGTTTAAAACCTTTTTTCTAACTTTTGATTTGATTAGACGTTGAGGATAAACCGGTACTAAAAGATCTTGTGTCCTTGGACGACCTCGGTATCTTACCAACACTATACTACGCTCATGATGGGTGCACTTGCCCATATGTGTGTTTATTGTTAGTAAATATCGTGTTTTATAAATTTAAAACTTGGCTAAAAAGTGTAAAAGGGCTTAAAATATCATTAAAAACCATAACACACTACACACACATCATTAACCCAATTAGATATTATTTTGATACTATACTATTGATCATCTATAAAACTTCAAAAAATCTGCCTAAAAAAATACTTGGTGAGTCGACCCAACCTGGAACAATCCATTTTCAGAGGCATGACTCGAAAATTGCCCGTTTTGACCCAAGACGTCTAGTTTGTCACCTCCACTCATTTCTTGGTACATCGGGAGAAGCCTTGGAAACTTAGAGATTTGATATTTTGGTCATTGAAATGGCAGGTTGAGATGTAAAAGGTACTACATACAAGGGGAAAAAGCTGGTTCCATAGATGTATTTATTGACAGATTTCCTGGTATGCCCGACAATATTCGTTACGATGGTGAGGGCCACTATTGGATTGCGATCCCCACGGTAAGTTGGCTATATAAGTTTTGTATAATTGCGATTAAGTTAATAAATCTTGTATTAGGATCCTTAATGTTAAAACTAAGTTAACCAGAGGTGTTAATATGGACACTTAACGCGACCTGGGTAACGGGTTAGCATTGAATTTTTAGTATAATTAGGTAAACACTTTCAATCCATATTTTATTCACTGCTAACTTTCAACCCGTATGACCCATGTTACATTGCTAGCTTAACTTTTTTACTTTTGACCCATTTAAAAGGAAATTGGTATAGTCAAATAATTGATTTTTGTCTACAAATCACAAATGTTTTTGGTTCCATATTTATAGGCTTATAATGGAATTACCATAACCCTTAATAAAGCTTTTAACTCATATGTACCTTTTAACTTCTTTTCGTAGGAGCTTACATTCGAGTGGGATCTTGCACGTAAATACCCATACATCCGGAAGTTCATTCCATTTCTGGATAAGTATTTTCAAAGACCTTCGATGGAGAGAAACGCAGGGGCGGTTGTTGTGGGTTTTGGATGGCAAGCCGATCGGGAGATACTATGACCCCGAATTGAAATTTGTTACGACAGGGATAAAGATCGGGGAACATTTGTATCTTGGAAATTTGATGAAGTCATTCATTATGCGCCTAAACCTTACTCATTATCCTGCTAAGGCAACCTCTTCCACAGAATCAGAATGATAGGTTGTTGGTGGACTCGGGTTACTCTCGGAGTATTCCGTTCGATCCAGTGGATGCCCTGAGAGTGCTCGGGATTGATTCTGTTGGCCGTTAATAAAAAAACAAGTCTAGGTATCATATAATGTTGTTTGAGATATAATGGAGTTTATTAATTTGTATCACTCAGGTTATTAATTTATGTCACCAGTCGGTAAAAATGTCGAGTTAAGGGTGAGGCGGAGTGGGGCGGTAAACCCACTCGACACCGTTCGGTGACCACCGCCAACATTTATACCGATCACATGTTACCGATTTGTTGGCCAATTTCGGTGAAGCTTTAACCGAGTAGGGGAGAGGGAGGGAAGGGGGAGAGAGATCGGTGTGTGGTGGGGTCCATTCATTCTCAACCAATCACACATTTTTCCTTTATTTTTAAATAGTTTACCTAAACCCCATTAGGTAAACCACCGCCAAAGTTTTTGAGCATTAGGTAAAAAAAATTAGATGAATTGACGTGCCACTGTCTCATTGGGTGAATGGGGAGTTTACCTATTCCAAATAGGTAACCACTCCCTTCATCCTAACATGTGATACTGACCCATGTAGGAATGGCAATGGGCCGTGCTTGGGCCGGGTATTGGTATTTGGTAATCCCAAGCCAGTACCCGGTTGTAATTCTTTGTCCCATACCCGACCTGTTACCCGTCGGGTATCGGGTATTTCTGCGGGCATACCTGTTAATTTCATAAAAATACCTGTTGGGGCAAATGTGCAATTTTTATTTTGATGTTTATATAATTTACTATTTTAATGACTATAACAAATGAAAATATGATTAATAACTTACATATCATATTCAGACCACATAAACCAAATTAAATTAAAACGATTACTTAATTAAGTAATTGTATCAGGACAAAGTAATTGCATGAACATCCACATAACAAAGGGTGATAGCTTCCATATCCATTATACATGCTCAAAAATAAGTTATTTGTTCACCAAGCACCTGCCAAATACATATCCACATGAGAAGGTAATAAGTACATGTACTAAGTTTATATATATGGAAGGGTGAGGATCAAATAGAAAGTTTATTTTGGCTAGAAATGATAGATGCCAATTGAATACCCATGTCGTCCCAACGTTTTTCTTTCATTTGTGATTGTGAATGCCAGTGTCGTGCTAACGTATTTCTTTCAATTGTGATTGCAAATGCACCAAGCAAGTTCCCGCCTGCCGCAACGCTTGGGACTAATTACTAGTTAGAACTCATAACACAACCATTTATTATTAGATATAGAACATAGAGAATAAATACATTTTTAATAAAAATAAAAGAAGGATAATATTAAGTTAAGGTATTCATGTTTATAAATTCTAAAAAGTTAAACAGGAAATAGAATCATAGCCTCATAGGTATATTATATATAGAGTAAATTACACTTTTCATCCTTTATGTTTGTATCAAATTGCAATGGATGACCTTTAACTTCAGTAATTACAGTTACAGTTCTTTATTTGGAAAACTCGTTACATCTTTCATCCTTTAGCACTAATAAGGTTGAAATTTTAAGTTAACTCAAAACATCTACTTTGCACATGAGGGGAGATTGGTAATTTCACTTTTTTTTGTTTATATAAAACCCTATCTCTTCTCCCAACCATCTCTTTCCCTCTTTCTCTTCAACCAACCTCCACCACCACCATCATATCCAGTCGCCGCCACCACCACCACCAGTAACAACCCGCACGCCCGTGCGTTGTTACCACTCGTTATACTCGTTACGCCTAGCACCAGAGATTCGGATCATAAAGTAGCTATAATCGCATACATCGCTATTTCGCAGTATTTTCGCATATTACGCATACTTTATCACCATCACATTGCACTTGCTGGCAACCACGAAGATATCAAATGAGGACCAATTCTACCCTCCTTGATAGCCGTGATGTGTCGCAGTGCAACTCATTACTCAAAACGCACATCGCATCACACACATTAACGTTCACGATGACGTTGAGTGAGGACCTATTCTACCCTCCTCGATGACCGTGAAGCGTCGCAAAGCAACACATATTCGAAACGAAACCCGGTTATTGTATCGCAACTTTGAAATATGGATATGTATATACGACCCAACGAAGCTAATTATAATAAATATATGGAAATGTAGATGAGAATGTGTAACCAAACTATCGCAACGCTTAGCAATCGAAACGGAATGCCAAAACTCAGCTCGCCGGAGGCATTTGATAGAATGGCACTTCGATCGAATGGCCATCCTATCGGACAACCATCCGATCGGACAACCATCCGATCGGACAGCCAACCGGTCGGACAACCATCCGATCCATTGCACTTCTTCCCCTTCACTCCACTTCACCTATAAATAACACTTGTCACATCACTTGAACAGTGATGTGACAGCTCCCACTCGACCAACACGCTTTGTGGCTATTTCCTCTCGATTTCTCGCGATTCTTGTAAGTTTTCTACCTCAATACTTGTACTTCTACGATCTACACACACTTCTTCACCAATTTCACCTTTGAATCTTGACTTTTAACCGTGAAATCAACGGATGTGAGGTGTTCTAGGATGATGTCATCATGGAGTTATTATGAGCTTCAAGTTTTGGCATCATTCCACCAAGAACAACTCAGATCTGAAGGATTTCCACATGATTTCACTACGATTTCGCATAGATCTAAACGCCTTGAATGATAAAAGGATTGAAAGAAACCTTTCAACTTTCTTTCAACTCTTTTACACTCAATGCACTCAAAACCAATGGAATCTGAGCTCGTTCTGATCTTCTACTCATTCTAAGTGAAGTGTTGGTTCCAGATCTGATTCTGTCTAAAGAGACAACCAATTTCAGGTTAAGCATGAACAACCGTTACGGACAGTTAACTGATCGGATCAGGGTGATTCCTGTTCAATCGAATGACTTGATTCATGATGAGTTTCTGTTGTTTAGCACGTTATCACATCGTCTCGATGAAACCAAAAAACTTCCAAAACTAACAAGTGTCAAGACGATCTAGGCCACCGAGACGGATTGCCGTCCGATCGGATTGCCATCCGATCGGATTGCCACCCGATCGGACAGCCGTCCGATCGGCTTGCACTTGGTTCCTCACTTAAACTGTCATTTCAACTTTTCAAAGTCTTGAACGTCGAATGAATTGCCGTCCGACCGGATTGCCAACCGATCGAACGACCCTCCGACCATGTGATGTTTGGGACTTCGACACTTAAACAATTCAATACATTGTCAGTTCCAAACGGATTGCCGCCCGATCGGATTGCAATCCGATCGAGTGACAAACTGCTGTGAACTTGTTCTCACTAAGTGTCCTACTAATCGGATCGTGACCCGATCGAGCCGCCGTTCGATCGATCGACCTGAAGGGTAGAGATACTTCTCTGTTTTCAAAATACAACAACGAAAACTTCAAAAGTCAAATCATCATACACAAACACATCATCACCAAACGAGGTGAGAATCCAATCGAATGAACATCCGATCGGATGGCCATCCGATCGGATGGCCATCCGATCGGATGACCATCCGAACGGATTGCCACCCGAACGACTGGCCATCCGATCGGATTGCCATCCGACCAGATTACCACTCAACACTTGGTTCACTCTCCACTGTTTAACGCACTGTTTGATGCTTACACTATCAAACTGTAACCAGGCTAATCTCAGACGCGCTCCCATCAATCCAATCAAGTTGTGTCTGCTTGCCGAACACCAACTATGAGTATACTTGAACCCTTTTTGCTTTTGCACTTTTGGGTGTAACATACGTTGCTATCAAATCGAATTACATCAAATGCTTAAACTACTTATCACTTGTGAATGACTTACGTACATAGTTATACGTGATGCTAGTTACATATGTGCTAGGACTTATACTCGTGACGTCCCACCATGACTAGTATAGTAATATTGCGCCCGACGGGGTCTAGTTTAGCAATCGGCATCGAAGCTCAAGGACTTAGCTGGTAGTATCAGTTTTGTGAGTATATATGTCATGTATTACGTTTATGTATGTGGAAATTCACAGCTTTTATCTATTACACTATTACATATCAAACCTGTATGCTCGCCAATACTTTTGTATTGACATTATTTTAACGTATGTTGCAGGTTTAGTCTCAGTCTACATCAAATCAAGCTAGGAAGTCTAGAAACTCACCTAAAAATCTAGGTTGTCGGATTTGTATTGTTCGAGAGGACAAGAAATCTGTGATAACTTATGTGATTGTACTGATTGTTAGTATGGGATTACAAATCTAATAAATATTGTCGCGGTATAGTTGTTATGGATTCTCTTGAGCAATCTGATTCGCCTAGTGCCGCGCCCCGATGATTCCGCCATCGGTTGGGGTGTGACAGATTGGTATCCGAGCCATAACTATAGGGAATTAGGTAAGACATTCGACCTAGTCTGGGTTGAAGTCTTAGCAATGACCTAGTCTATAGTCTAAGTACCAACGGGCTGACTCGTGCGAACCCAGTAGGGTTTGTACGGGGGCCTACTTGATGCTCTTATTCGAACTCGCTAAAACTACATCTTTGTGTGAACACCGCATACTATAGCTTCACATGAGGAAAGCTTTTCCTAAAGCTTAATACTACATAGCCTTTCCTAAGGCTGACACAATACACATGTTTTACGATACTCGCATTTCATCAACGAGTGATCGTGTCAAGATGAGGTGTGAACACCAGGAACTCTCGATAGGTCGCTCACTCAGCGCATTATTCTAGCACGAGAACCTTCTGTTGAGTCAGGAGTGATATCCATAACTCGACGGAAATCTCCATTTCGATCTAGTGGAACTCCCGGATTTATTCGGTGAGCACAACCATAGCAAGGAACTAAGTTGTTAAGTCAGGGGTGAAACCCATACCTTAATTTCCCGTTCCACTCCTCAAATGGTTTTTCGAAAAGCTCTCACCAAAGACTCGACTATACCAAATGACTCGAGCCGCGTGATGAATAGAAGGACAAATGCCATGAGCTGCATCCCAGCGGAAGCATAGTCTACTAGGTCAACGCGCGTGCATGAACTCGTAAAGTATAGGTGGATGACTTTGGGTAGTCGACGCCTAAACACCTAGGGCAATCTATCGAATTTTCTAGCCTACGATTCGCCGGTTTTGCGCTTGTTAAACTTATTTACGCTTACATGTTTACGATTTGAACTTTTTATTGGATCGTCGTGTGACCCTAATGAGTCAATCTGAAGAGTTCAACATCAAAATCAAAGGCGGAATCAATGAAATTGACGTAATACAGCTTGATACTTTCTAATTATATTCTCTTATTGATTTCCTGAGCTTTTACAATTCAAATAACAATCCGGAAGCACCTCGGCTCTGAAAACACTGTTCTAATTTCGTTTCAAATGACACGACAAGTTCAGTATTTATAGAGAACTAATTCCGCTTGAAACAGTTACAAACGAAATTACCAGTTCATGCGGAATTACTTAATTCCGTGCGGAATTAGTAATCTCTCTTAAACTCACTAATTTCGTTTGAAATGACAGAGTGACCATTTCAAGCGAAATTACCCTAAAATACTGTTTTCTTGATTTCCGCGCCCTGATTTATCTAATACAATACAAGACTCAATAAAGACGAAGTTAACAGACATCAGTGCACCAACAGATTCCCCCTTGGATGTTGACGAAGTCTTTAGCATCCAGTCTTCAGTCTTTAGTCTTGATCTATCGTTCTCTGCCTTAAATTGTCTTGACATTGTAAAGCATCCTTCAATTCTTTTATCTTCAAACTCCCCTTTGAATGTTGATCCGGAATTTTGATTCCCCCTTTCGAAAACTCCCCATCACGATAAGCTGAGACTTAAATTCTGGTTCAAACTTTGATATTTTTCTTTGCCATGGGGATATTGACTCCTGTTTCCTGTTTCTCAAACATATAACATTATAATCTATTCAATCTTAAACTTCTATTAACTATTCATCAGTTTTAGAAAATCCACTTAAGTATTCAGGTCCAAGTTAATGACCCTGATTACTCAATTTATCTACCAAGTCCAACTTAATGACCTTGGTTGATACAAGACATAAACAAAACTAATTTTGTTCAAACATTTTTCAAATATTTTTCTGGAAAAAAAAATTACAAGCTTCAATTTAATAAACTTGTTTTGACTTTCCATTTTCTCAATTATCATGTTAAGCTCTCAACTCATCATCCAGCTTAGAATCGTTCTGCATCTGCTCCAACCTTCTGAATCTGAAGATCAACTCTCCACTTTGGTTTGTCGGAAAATAAAGCAGAAATGAAAAATCTTTTTGGATTTTTTTAATAAAGTTTCTAAACTAAAAAATGAAATACAGAAATAAAATGCAATAAAAGTAAACTATTTACAAACATATTTTTGGTGAGCATGTTAGGGAATCATATCAGCTATTCGACAAGTCACAAGTACTGTTAAGCTTTTAATTTCATATTCAGAATTAAACAATTCACTTAGATTGTCGATATACTGATCCACTTAAATTCTCACACAAATTTCAATCTGTCCAGGATACGGATTAGGTGAATTAAGAACTTAGACTCATTCATGTGTCCCACCTCTTGAATATACTCCCGTATCCAAATCACAATATTCAGTCTTACAAGTGAGTATACCACAGATGATATCTGTAAAGGGGTTAAATTGTGAAGGCCGTGAGAGCTCAGGTCAGAACTTCCGTTCAGCAGAGAGATGACGGCTTCGACTTTTGGTGGGTCCCCTTTAGAGGATATTTTTTACAACAGCACATGATTAGCATTTTTCAATGTTTCATCATTTTTTATGCTGAGGGCAGGCTTTTATTTCAAGCAAGCGTAAAGTATTCTCCGGGGACTAGGCCATTGCTTCCGCAAAATCAGAAGTCCCGGGATAATACTCCAGATATCACTGAGTATAAAGACCTAGTATCTCAGAAAGAGGGATCCTTCAAACAAGATTTCAGGGGTTACCTATATATCCAGGTAGTGTTCCCCATGAAATAAGCAAGTTTGAATTTAGGTTTATATCCCGAACAAACCTACTAAATGTGTAAAAACCTATCGGCACATCATCAGCGAGACTGTTTAACTCTTTTAAACTTTACATATCTTTAGCATACTGTAACTGTCAAGCCGATGTACTATCATTTTCCCTTTTTACACAAGCTCTTTTCTGGTTTTCTATTGTTTTTGAATTTTGAAAATATCTCATGTTTTTGGATTTTTTATTGTTTTTGTATTTTTCTGAAAATATTACCCTATACTCTCCCCCTAAATACCAAAACAAGTAAAAAATCGACAAACCATTGCAGATTGCTTCTCAACATCATCTACAATGTCTCCTTCATCAACGCCAAGAATCTCCTCCAACACCGATAAAAGCTTCATACCATTCAATTTTAACAAATATTGAAAACGAGTTTTATCAAACGCTTTGGTATGTAAATCAGCTTTTTGCTCGTCAGTGTGGATTTTCTCAATTCGTATCAACTTCTTCTCGAAACAATCTCGGATGAAGTGATGACGAATTTCAATGTGTTTTGTTTTAGTGTGATGAACAGGATTTTTAGTAATGTTTATCGCTGCCTCATTATCAACAAAGATAGGGGTGTTAAGAAATTGCAAACCGTAGTCGCGCATTTGTTTCTGGATCAACAAGATCTGTGAGCAGCAACTGCTAGCAGATACATATTCAGCTTCACATGTGGATAAAGCTACAGAGCTCTGCTTCTTGCATTGCCAGGTGACCTAACGTGGCCCGAAAAACTGACATCCCGCAGTTGTTGATTTTGCGTTAACTTTGCAGCTTCCGAAGTCGGAATCAGAATACCCTTCGAGCATGAAATCGCCTTCTTTTGGATACCACAACCCCAATGATGGAGTTCCTTTCAGGTAGTGTAATATCCGTTTCACAATCACCATATGCGAAGCTCTTGGGTTAGATTGAAATCTAGCTGCGAGGCAGGTTGGATACATGATATCGGGTATTGAAGTTGTCAAGTACATCAGCGATCCGATCATGGAACGATACAATGTTTCATCTACCTTCTCTCCGGTGAGATCAGGGTTTATCCCATGGTTCATCGCTAACGGGGTGGAAGCTGGAGTAGAACCTGACATCCCAAATTTCTTTAAGATATCATGAACATACTTCGTTTGATGTATGAAAATTCCCTCAGGTAGTTGATCAACTTGAAGTCCCAAGAAGAATTTCATCTCCCCCATCGATGACATTTTAAACTTTTGCTTCATAACTTTTTCAAAGTCTTTGCACAGATTCTCATTTGTAGACCCAAATGTGATGTCGTCCACGTATATCTGAATTATCAGAAGATGTCCGTCGACCTCTTTGGTGAAGAGAGTGGCATCCACTTTTCCTCGGATGAAGCTGTTGGCTAACAGGTGTTGAGACAATGTCTCGTACCAAGCTCTCGGGGCCTGGTGTAAACCATATAGCGCCTTATCCAGTAAATAGACCTTGTCTTTTTGGATTGGATCGGTGAAGCCCGGTGGCTGTCCAACATATACCTCCTCTTTTACCTTCCCATAGAGAAACGCTGATTTAACATCTAGCTGATAAACCTTAAAATTTTTCCAAGATGCAAATGCTAGGAAGATTCTGATCGCTTCAAGTCTAGCAACTGGAGCATATACTTCAGTGAAATCTATCCCCTCCTGCTGACTGAAACCCTGAACTACGAGTCGAGCTTTGTTACGAATAATAACCCCTCGACCATCTCTCTTGCACTTGAACACCCACTTGGTGTTTATCTTCCTGTGACCATCAGGCAAGTCTACCAATTTCCACATTCCTAACTTCTCAAACTGACTCAGCTCCTCTTGCATCACGTTGACCCAAGAATCTTCAGTTAGCGCCTCCTTATATGTTCGCGGTTCAATCTGCGAAATAAAACAACTAAGTGAAAACTCAGTTTGTAACGGAGCTACTGTAGAATAAAAACAAGTAAGCCCTTGGTCAATTTGCCGTCTTGTGCGAACGCCTGATTGTAATTCTCCAATAATCAACTCTTCTGGATGGTACGAAAGAGTTCTCGGCATCACCTCGCCTGGAACATCTACCTCGCCTTCCAAATTTGTGACATTCTGATTTGCACCTTGTTCACTGACTGGAATTGTTTGACTTGAACTCTAGATCTGCTCCCCCTCAGAATCTGAATCACCATGATCAAATACAGGCATATTAACAGATTCTTGATTATCATTGACTGTCGTCTGATTATCATGAGCAACTTCATCTTGTTGAATATCATCATGTTCTCCAGCATTGCTTGGACCTGCTTCATCGTCATTTGAAGTATGCCTTTGACGCCTTGAAGACTCAGCTGGGAACCTTTCCTGCGATGACTCATACTCTCTCAGAATATCCAACTCATCAAAGAAATCTTCTTCTTCTTCCTCTTCCATGTCAAACGAATTCCACAAAGTATCATAATGAAAACGCCATGAATCGCCAGGATTTTGCGGTGGCATTGTGTAGCCTTGACATTCAACGTTATGTGCCTCAATAATCCGCTTTAAGTTCGGAACAAAGACTCGTTTCAAAGGGCTTGAGTATCCCACAAATATTCCCTCGATACTCTTTGGACCAAACTTTCCAAAAGGTTCTAGAACTGTACAGGGAGACCCAAACGGTTCTAAATACTTCAGGTTCGGTTTGCGGTTATTGATTAGCTCAAAACATGTCTTGTTGAATTTCTTTACTGTGAGAACCCGGTTGAGTGTATAGCATGCGGCTGACACTGCTTCTGCCCAAAAATTGACAGGTAGTTTAGAATCAGCAAGCATCGTCCTGGCCGTTTCAATTAGCATCATGTTCTTTCTTTCAGCTACTCCATTCTGCTGCGGAGTGTAAGGCGCGCTAAATTCATGCAATATACCTCTTTCATCACAATATTCTTCCATTTTGAAATTCTTGAACTCAGTACCATTGTCACTACGTAATCTTCTGATGCGGGTTTGGTACAAGTTTTCTATCTTCTTGAAAAGCGTCATCAAACGATCAAACGTCTCATCTTTTGACTTCAAAAATAATACCCATGAAAATCTTGAGTAATCGTCTGTAACTACTAGACAATAGAGATCCCCAGTTATGCTTTTGACGTTCACTGGACCAAACAGATCCATATGGAGTCTCTCTAAAGGTTTCAAAATTGAGTTTTCTTTCTTCCTAGGGTGAGATGTCTTCTTTTGCTTGCCTTTGACACAGCTAATGCACTCCCCCTCAAGATGAAACCCTTTCACATGAACACCAATTACTATATCATTATGCACCAGGTGATTCATTTTTCTCAAGTGAATATGACCCATCTTTCGATGCCATAACTGTGATTCTTTTTCCGTTGCTCTTGACATAAAACAATGATCTTGACCCGTGGTTGTAGTTGCTACACTCATGTCCAACACGTACAGATCATTGACTCTGGGCGCTCTCATGATAACCTACTCTTCGGGAACAACAAATCCTGGTTTCAAGATCAAACATTCTTTGTCTGTAAAGTGCGTTGTATACATACGATCACAAATCTGAGAGATGCTCAGAAGATTGTTTTCAAGCTCGGCGATGTAGTTTACTCTTTCAAACGTGACAATTCCATTCGATAGAGTTCCTTCACCAACTATTCGACCACCTTGATTCCCTGCAAATCCCACGTAACCTCCATTAAACCCACGAACATCAAACAGTAGGGTTTTCTTCCCTGTCATGTGCCGAGAAGCTCCACTATCCATAATCCATCGTGAAACGGATCTTGGAAGCTCCTGCACATATCACAAACACTTAGTTAGAATTTGATGCCACCCAAGCCTCTTTTGACTCGGGCAACTTGACATTTAAGTGAGTTTTTGCAATGTAAAGTGGCGGAAAATTCTTGTCATTCATCTTTAAGCTCTCCTCAGATCCAATCTTAACCTTCATCTTTACCAGAACGGTAGAAGACGGTTGTTTTTCTGTCTCTGAAACCTTTGGTTTTGGAGAAATTGACTTCTTGTCAACTGATTTTAGCTTCCATGCTTGTTGAGGCGAAGCAACCCGTTTGTAAAACTTGTCAGTTTTAGTTACCACATTCTTTACAGATTCAGTTTTGATTTTGGTGTTTTCGTTTTTCAAAACTTTCTTCTCAACAACCATTGGAGCTTTGCCTTTTGCATCAGCTTTCTTTTTCTGACTCTCCACAACTTCAGACTTAGGCTTTAAGTTGGTGCACTTTCTTGCAATGTGTCCAACTTTGTTGCATTTAAAGCATGTACGAGTATCAACTACCCGACTTGTGCCTTCGGTCTGAGGCTGTGAGGCCTTTTCTTCAAAGAACTCTTCATTTGATTTTGAAAAAATTTCAGACTCTTGCTCAGAATGAGAACTTGACCTTTTTACAAACACCTTTTTCTCAACAAACTTCTTGTTTTGAAAGTTCCTTCTTTGATAATTCTTACCCCCCTGATATCCACCCGACCATCTGTTTTGGTTTTTGTTATAAAAACGTAGCGGTACAACAGGTTTTTTATAGTAAGCTTTATCTTTTTCAAAATTCAATAGCCTCGTGGAACGTTTCAAACTTTCGATCTCAGACACATCAATCTCAATCAACTTGAACACATTTCTCAATTTACCAACATTCACATTTTCCAAAGGAAAATCATGATCCGAATACAACTTATCAGATCCCGCCATCTTGTACATCACAAGATCAGGTTCTTCACTTAAGTTGTTTTTGGATTTTGATTTTGGAATGTATTTATCCAAAAAGCATTCATCATCCTCAGTAGTGTCACTTTCAGTTTTCAAAACATTTTCAGCCATGCTTTTAATGATTTCAGATTGGACACTATCTTCATCGGAAGATGAAGTAAATGTGATATCAATTGTGCTGGAAGCTTAACTTCATTTTCTTCTTCATCATTTACCAACCCGGATTTCTTCTTTGAGAAATTGTTTAACACTGGTGGTGGAACCTGGTGAAACCCAACCCCGGTTTCGTCAAAGTATACATCTTCGCCTGCTTTGTTTTTCCCGATGGGTTTGGGAACAATGTGTTGTAAAACAAAGCTTGCAGAGTTGTAACTGTTCAATTTCAACTGGATGCGTTCATTTTCAATTTTAGCTTCTTGAAACTGAAGCTTCAACTTAGCAATTTCATCCAGTTGCTGATTGATTAACTCTTCTTTCACTCTAAGAACACCGGTCAGCTGAAGATTTTCTTTGTCTGTTTTACCATTTCTTTCATCAGAATCTTTTACCGTTCGTTTTAGTTTTTTCAAAATTTTTTGATTTTTGACGATTTTCAAGAATCAAATTTTCATTTTCTTTCCTAATTCTTTCTACATCATTTTTATCATTTTCGATTTTCTCAGATAAATCTTTTAATTTGTCGTTCGAAGCTTTTAACAGTTTGTCACGGTTTAAGATCTGATCTTCAACACTTCTGACTCTACCGGTCAGTTCTTCAACCTTCTTACCGCTGAGGTAAGCAATTGTACTACAAACTTTGCACTCTTTCATGCAATTTTTGCAGTCATTCTCAAATTTAACTTTCTTACATGACTCATGTGTATCGTTTGAACTGACCTTGTTTTTGGACTCATTTCCAGAACCAGAAACTACCCCTAGTTCTTTTGCAGCAAGAACTTTATCAGCCATCTTCTTCAAATTTTCAGCAGTGAATTCTTGTGACGTATCAATAATCCCGTCATCAACTTTCTTTGGCTGCAGCTCTTCTTCTGTCTCTTTCTCTTTCTCATCAACTTTTCCTCCTCCTCCCCACCACATTCTTTGCCTGGCTTCTTCTTCGTCAGCAAGTTGTTTGGTGAGAGTTTCAACATCAACGGTATCTGGATCAATAGCTATGTTTCCATTAGGATCGAGATAACATTCTCTATCATGATCCCATCTCTTTGCTTTCTTTGCTTCCATCCATATACGATAAATTTTGCCTTTCATGAATTGAGCTGTTGCCTTCCTGTTTACATACTTCACTTCTTCAAATCTGGTATCTTTAAAAGGAACAATCTTTGCTGCAGTAAAGGCATATCCAACCGCATCTTCCTCAGGTAAAACATCACTCCAATCATAACCTTCATCATCATGAAAAACAGCAAGTGCCCTGGATTTTTCTCTGGGTGCCTCCTCTATCTGCTTCATCCTGGGAGATTCTGCTTTATTTTGATGATAAATTGCTCTTTTGTAATAATCTTCTCGAAAAGGATTTGCAGTATCATCAGTGTAAGAATTTCTGCACTCACGCTTAAAATGACCTTTTTGTTTACATTTAAAGCATGTGACTTTTGACTTGTCAAAGCCTAACTTGGTAGAAAGTCCACCAATAGACTGTCTTCCGGTAATCTCCATGAATCGCTGCGCTCTTCTCACTGCACTCGCCATACACCATCTTATATCGATCAACTCCATCTCCTCAGGATCTATCTGATTGTAGTATTCTTTTGTTAGGTTGGTGTTTCCAATCTTTCCTGCAACGAGACTTTCGTACGATTCTAACACAGACGCTAAGAACACCATTTGCTGTTTGGCAGATTCTTCACTAAAATTCTGACCATTCTTTAAATCCACAGCAATGTTGCATTGAAATAGATTTTTCGGAACAGATTGACTTTGAGCATTTGATGAAGATCCACTATGATAGCCACTGCTAGGAGTTTCTTCATTCATTGTGTTTGAACTTTCTGCTGAAAAAGCTGTCTTAGGAGATGCAGATTTCGGGATCATACTTCCTCTGTAACACAGCTCCACATTCTGCTGATAAGATGTGTTATTGACTTTGTTCGATTTCATGATCTCCAAATCATGACTTTTCAGTCTTTCGATTAACAAATCAACCGTCAGTTTGGTTGGTTCCACTGTGTTTTTCAGCATCAAAGCAAAATACTGCCAGTCTTTATCATCAGGCAGTGAGTCAAACAGTTTGTCAACCAATTCTTCTCGAGTGTACGCGATTCCGTGTCTTGCAAGTTCCAGCTTCAAATGCCCGAACCTTTCAATCATCTTTGGTACTGAATCGTTTTTCAAACATCCAAACAAATCAAATTCTTTTCTTAACAATTTCTTTTTGTTTTTAACAATCTCAGCACTACCCACACATTTCACTCTAAGTTTCTCCCATAGATCTCTCGAATCGTTGTACTCAATCAATGAAATGATGTCGTCTCTCACAGACTGATGAAGCAAAGCAATGCACTTTTGTTCAGCAACATATCTTTCTATTTGATTTTCTTCTAAATTTTCATAATCCGTTCTCCCCAAATCAAAACCATTTTTCAAGCTTTTCCAACTGGGATATGCAAACGCTTTAAGCCACTCTTCAAACCTTGTAGCCCATCTATTGTATTCTTCAATCGTCGTTAGTTTGGGAGGTTTGTTGTACGTGCCGTATGCACTCGCCACACTTAAAGCATCAGACATGGTTTTTTTTTGCACTCGGATTAGGAACATTTTCATTGGTGTTGTTTGATGTATCATCTCCAGTGTTTCCCGTGAAAGCAAACATGTCACTGAAAGGATACATAAACTCATCCATCTTCCAAGTACCTGAAACAATCAACAAACACTTAGAAAAATTTTTAAAATTTTGAAAAGTAGTTTCAAACGGAATCAGTTCAAGCGGAATAGCTCAAACGGAATTATTTTTTCACACGAAATAACCTTTCAAACGAGATTACCAGTTCACGCGAAATACCTACTCAAACGGAATTAGGTATTTCAACCGAAATTAAGCCAATTGAAGCGGAATTAGCTACTTTGATGCGGAATTAGTAATTTCGTTTGAATGTTTCAAACGAAATTAGATCTCGTTTGAAATTGACTGCTCTTTTCAAGCGAAATTAGACCCAATGTGTAATTCCGTGTGGAATTACAATGATAATCTCAAACGGAATTATGATGACGTCAGCAAATCCGATCTGTTTTTCAAACCAAATTACATATTTTTATCAAAATTTGTTCGAATTAAGGTCCAATTATTTCACGGATTAGTTAAAACTATGATTCGCTTATAATATGTGAAAATCAAGCCATTTCGACCGTTAAATTTTGTTCAAATCAGAAAAGAAGGAGTAGAAGTGATAGAATCCGATGAAATCAAGCTGAAATGGTATGAACTCCTCGTTGATACCACTTATTGGATCGTCGTGTGACCCTAACGAGTCAATCTGAAGAGTTCAACATCAAAATCAAAGGCGGAATCAATGAAATTGACGTAATACAGCTTGATACTTTCTAATTATCTTCTCTTATTGATTTCCTGAGCTTTTACAATTCAAATAACAATCCGGCAGCACCTCGGCTCTGAAAACACTGTTCTAATTTCGTTTCAAATGACACGACAAGTTTAGTATTTATAGAGAACTAATTCCGCTTGAAACAGTTACAAACGAAATTACCAGTTCATGCGGAATTACTTAATTCCGTGCGGAATTAGTAATCTCGCTTGAACTCACTAATTTCGTTTGAAATGACAGAGTGACCATTTCAAGCGAAATTACCCTAAAATACTATTTTCTTGATTTTCCGTGCCCTGATTTATCTAATACAATACAAGACTCAATAAAGACGAAGTTAACAGACATCAGTGCACCAACACTTTTATGCTTTAGAGATTTCTTGAATTATCAATTTTCGCTCCCCGCTTTATGAATGCACAACTCGCACAGCCATCGCAATCTAAAACGAAAACTAAATGCACGCAACAAAACAAAAGTCTAACAATTCTCCCTCTCATTTCATCGCGCCCTCGCATTATCTATGAACATCTGAGTAAATGTCACAATGATATATATATATATATATATATATATATATATATATATATATACGAACGAAACATTTGTGTGAGAACTTAGGAATCTCGTGTCTCCTATATGGCTCCTATGTGTATACATAATACTATACCACTCGCAACAAGTTTTGAACGCACTCAAATCGCATCGCATCGCGAAACTTAAAATCATTATAATCGAATCTCACTCCAAGTCTCTCTCTCTCTCTGTCTAGATGCCTTCCAACAACTCTGCTTCGAGAATGTCAGCAAGGAGACGAGCCAAACGAAGGGACGAAAGGAGGATTGCTTCACTTGTGGTCAGGGAAGTGACCAAAGTCATTCCTCAGATTGTCGATCAAGTGCACTCTCTTAGCAACTCTCGAACTTCGGAAGACGTTAAGACAGAAGCGCCGCAATCTACTTTTCTCTACAAACACTTCAAAGCCTGTGACCCAATGGTCTTCACAGGTGAAGGAGGTGTTTCTCAGCTACTTCAGTGGTTCGACTCTGTCGAGGTGACCCTTCGTCAGAGTGGGTGCCCTGAACATTTTCAAACAACTTGCGCTACCGGAGTATTTCAATTACGAGCACTCGACAGGTGGACCGCCGAACGCAACAAACGTGGGATTCATGCAGCTTATGCTCTCTCTTGGGATGAGCTGAAAGAGCTCATGAAGAAAGAGTATTGCCCTCCCCACGAACTCCAGAAACTAGAAGACGTATTTTGGGAAATCAAACAAGTCAAAGGTGACAATACTGGCTACACCGCAAGGTTCAAACAACTTAGCACAATCTGCCCCAGTCAAGTCAACACTTCAGAAAAAGCCATAACGAAGTACATTCGCGGCTTGCCTGAATGTGTGGGCGATTTTGTCAAAGCTGCAAGACCTACTACCATCGAAGAGACCTATTGCTTAGCCGCAGAAATCAACGACAAACGAGTCTTGGAAGGGTTCTTTTCCGAGAATCCTGTCAAACAAGCTCATCAAGCAATCGTCATTGATTCTTCTGACGATTCTGCTGACAATTCTGCAAGTGAGTCTTCAGACGAATCCTCCAACGACGACACCTCATCGCAAAACATCGACAAACCCAGCCGCCAACGAAGGATTTCAAGCTCGAACTCATCAACAACCGAACTGCTACAACCAGAACCTCTCCAAGCAGTTCCGGTGTTTCCAAAACGAGCCTACACTGGAGCTCATCCCTAGTGTTACGCATGTACCTACCACCACCAGGTTGGAGCTTACTGTCGCTATTGCAACAATTGCGACCGTTACGGTCACTTCACCCGCAACTGCCGCACTGAACCGTGAACTTGAGTACAACAACAACAGCTCCAGCAAAAGTCTTCAACACCAAGCATCGAGCAAGCGTAGGATAAGGTTGTAATGATACGATTTTCGATGTTAATTTCTAAGTATTGAACCTACTCTATTACTCGCTGATTTCCACTGTGTGCAACGTTAACTCTCGCTTTCGTTTTCGCTTTCACTCTCTAGTCGTTGCACTTAGACTAGCTTCACACACGAACTATATACTATATCACGATATAATGTGTTTTAACCTCACTACACTCTTAGAATAAGGTACGATAAACGTGCAAGGAACGACTAATCACGGGTGCACACGGGATTACTTGGGTCAGTGCACGGAGATCGTAGTAAATTCTAATGGTGCCATAACGTTAAAAGCATGGTCAAGCGTCGTGGATACGCCGCTGGTACTTCGTATATATAAGCGTCTTGACCATGTCGACCAAGTGTGACATCTATTCACGAGACACAAGTAGTAGGGGTAAAGCAAGGTATGCTTTATCGTACTACCGATGTTTCGTGTAGAAAGTGCCATGTGCAGTTGAACGTTATTTAGACCTATACTATTATGGTTATTTTCGACACGCTAAACTAATCCGCTAGGCGTAACATCCAAATCGCATCACCGCAAGACTTTTTCGTAAGTCTGCAAATGCAATGCAATTGCCTCATTGATAGACCTTGGTGAGTCTACCCCGCAGGGCGATCACAACAACGCAAGACTGGTCGTAAGTCTGTCGCAATTAATCGCATCACGCACACTAACGCTCACGATGCCATTGAGTGAGGACCTATTCTACCCTCCTCGATAGTCGTGATGCGTCGCATCGCAACGTATATTCGAAGCAAAACTCGATTAATCGCATCGCTTTGATACTCGCATCGCTTATCGCTTTTAACGCTTATCGCTATCTGGGTTATGTGGCACACATGACATCAATTCACGAAACGAATCTAGTATGGTCAAAACATGGTGTTTTAGCCATACTAGCAGGCTTTTGTGGAAAGATGCCATATGGGGCCTCATGTTGGTTAATTTGTGAAACTGTGGAGACTAATAAAATCGAATTACTCGCTTATCGCTATCGCACGTCGCTTCTCATGCATCGCGTAACGTTTATCGCTTATTCGCGTCTCGCTTATTGTGTGTCTATCGATCACCGCTCATCGCATGGTACTCAATCGTAAATTGTGTTGTATTAGTATACATGACATCGCTTCACGGGACAAAACTAGTATGGTCGAAACATGGTGGATACGCCGCTGGTACTTCCTATATATAAGTGTTTTTGCCATATTAGCAAACTCTCGTGGAAACATGCCATGTGGGTTTTAATGTGGAATCTAATCGAAATCGTACTATTCGCCTTAATCGCATATTGCTCGTCGCCTATCGCTAACGCTATCGCTTACCGTATCTGTGTTATATGTGTTAAGTTAGCACACGTGACCTCGCTTCAAGAGACGAAACTCATATGGTTAAAGCATGGTGGATACGCCGCGGGTACTTCCTATATGTAAGTATTTTAGCCATATCAGCAGACTCTCGTGGAAAAAGGCCATGTGGGGTCTAATGTTAGTTAAATTTTGTGGTGTTGATCAATCCAATCGAATCGCATTAATTGCGCATATCACCATTGCTGGCAACGCAACAATCGTCGCTTATCGCTCGACGGTTATCGCTATCGCTTTTCGCTTTTCGCTTATCGCTTACCGCCATCCCTCTCGCTTGCATTGCTGAACTGAGTTCGTAAACGACCTCATCGCTCAGTTCGCTCAAACACTTGGCCCGAGCCTCTTCCGCTTGGACCAAAGAAATCGAGCACTATCGGTACTGTGTCGACACACATGACACTGCCTCACGGGACGGAAAGCATATGGCTAGAACATGGTGGATACGCCGCTGGTACTTCCTATATATAAGTGTTTTAGCCATATTGTCGAACTTTCGTGGGAAGGTGCCATGCGGGGCCGACTTCAAATTTTAAAAATCTTGATATTATTTAAAACCTTTGTGAAAACAAAGATTTTCCCTTAAAAAATTTTCTAAAAACCTTTGTATGAACGAGATTTTCTTATAACACTGGTGTGACAATCGACTCAAGTTAACGCCATGTGATGAGAAAATTTTGTAAAACGAGTTTTTACACCCTAAAATCTTTTAGTAACCTAATAAAACCCCACTCATAGTGCTAGTGTGAACATCGAAACAGTTTAACGCCGCACTATGGGAGGATTTTTCGTAAACAAGTTTCTTCAAACCTTTTCGAGTTAATCAAATTTTTGAGAATTCAGGACGCTTTTGGATCGCTTTTTGTGTGTTTCCATCTTTTGTATACGAATCGCTTTACTCGCTGCCATCGCCAGTCATCGCAACACTCTTGCTTGTCGAATTTCAATCGATCGCTCGCTTATTTTGACGCTCTTAATCGCTACTCTCACTCGCATCGATCCTCGCAACCCTTCTTATGGATTAATTTCGGGACGAAATTTCCAAAAGTAGCGGGGACTGTAACAAACCGCACGTCCGTGCATTGTTACCACTCGTTATACTCATTATGCCTAGCACCAGAGATTCGGATCATAAAGTAGCTATAATCGCATACATCGCTATTTCGCAGTATTTTCGCATATTACGCATACTTTATCACTATCACATCACATTGCACTTGCTGGCAACCACGAAGATATCAAATGAGGACCAATTCTACCCTCCTTGATAGCCGTGATGTGTCGCAGTGCAACTCATTACTCAAAACGCACATCACATCACACACATTAACGTTCACGATGACATTGAGTGAGGACCTATTCTACCCTTCTCGATGACCGTGAAGCGTCGTAAAGCAACGCATATTCGAAACGAAACCCGGTTATTGTATCGCAACTTTGAAATATGGATATGTATATACGACCCAACATAGCTAATTATAATAAATATGTGGAAATGTAGATGAGAATGTGTAACCAAACTATCGCAACGCTTAGCAATCGAAACGGAACGCCAAAACTCAGCTCGCTTGAGGCATTTGATCGAATGACACATCGATCGAACGACAATTCGATCGGACAGCCATCCGATCGGACAACCTTCCGATCGGACAGCCAACCGGTCGGACAGCCATCCGATCCATTGCACTTCTTCCCCTTCACTCCACTTCACCTATAAATAGCACTTGTCACATCACTTGAACAGTAATGTGACAGTTCCCACTCGACCAGCACGCTTTGGGGCTATTTCCTCTCGATTTCTCGCGATTCTTGTAAGTTTTCTACCTCAATACTTGTACTTCTACAATCTACACACACTTCTTCACCAATTTCACCTTTGAATCTTAACTTTTAACCGTGAAATCAACGGATGTGAGGTGTTCTAAGATGATGTCATCATGGAGTTCTTATGAGCTTCAAGTTTTGGCATCATTCCACCAAGAACAACTCAGATCTGAAGGATTTCCACATGATTTCACTACGATTTCGCATAGATCTAAACGCCTTCAATGATAAAAGGATTGAAAGAAACCTTTCAACTTTCTTTCAACTCTTTTACACTCAATGCACTCAAAACCAATGGAATCTGAGCTCGTTCTGATCTTCTACTCATTCTAAGTGAAGTGTTGGTTCCAGATCTGATTCTGTCTAAAGAGACAACCGATTTCGGGTTAAGCATGAACAACCGTTACGGACAGTTAACTGATCGGATCAGGGTGATTCCTGTTCAATCGGATGACTTGGTTCATGATGAGTTTCTGTTGTTTAGCACGTTATCACATCATCTCGATGAAACCACAAAACTTCCAAAACGAACAAGTGTCAAGACGATCTAGGCCACCGGGACGGATTGCCGTCTGATCGGATTGCCACCCGATCGGACAGCCGTCCGATCGGCTTGCACTTGGTTGCTCACTTAAACTATCGTTTTAACTTTTCAAAGTCTTGAACGTCGAATGGATTGCCGTCCGATCGGATTGCCACCCGATCGAACGACCCTCCGACCATGTGATGTTTGGGACTTCGACACTTAAACAATTCAATACATAGTCAGTTCCAAACGGATTGCCGCCCGATCGGATTGCAATCCGATCGAGTGACAAACTGCTGTGAACTTGTTCTCACTAAGTGTCCTACTAATCGGATAGTCACCCGATCGAGCCGCCGTTCAATCGATCGACCTGAAGGGTAGAGATACTTCTCTATTTTCAAAATACTACAACGAAAACTTCAAAAGTCAAATTATCATACACAAACACATCATCACCAAACGAGGTGACAATCCAATCGAATGGCCATCCGATCGGATGACCATCCGAACGGATTGCCACCCGAACGACTGGCCATCCGATCGGATTGCAATCCGACCGGATTATCACTCGACACTTGGTTCACTCGCCACCGTTTAATGCACTGTTCGACGCTTACGCTATTAAACTGTAACCAAGCTAATCTCAGACGTGCTCCCATCAATCCAATCAAGTTGTGTCTGCTTGCCGAACACCGACTATGAGTATACTTGAACCTTTTTTGCTTTTGCACTTTTGGGTGTAACATACGTTGCTATCAAATCGAATTACATCAAATGCTTAAACTACTTATCACTTGCGAATGACTTACGTACATAGTTATACGTGATGCTAGTTACATATGTGCTAGGACTTATACTCGCGACGTCCCACCATGACTAGTATAGTACTATTGCGCCCGACGGGGTCTAGTTTAGCAATCGCGATCGAAGCTCGAGGACTTAGCTGGTAGTATCAGTTTTGTGAGTATATATGTCGTGTATTACGTTTATGTATGTGGAAATTCGCAGCTTTTATCTATTACACTATTACATATCAAACTTGTATGCTCGCCAATACTTTTGTATTGACATTATTTTAACGTATGTTGCAGGTTTAGTCGCAGTCTACATCAAATCAAGCTAGGAAGTCTAGAAACTCACCTAAAAATCTAGGTTGTCGGATTTGTATTGTTCGAGAGGACAAGAAATTTGTGATAACTTATGTGATTGTATTGATTGTTAGTATGGGATAACAAATGTAATAAATACTGTCGCGATATAGTTGTTATGGATTCTCTTGAGCAATCTGATTCGCCTAGTGTCGCGCCCCGATGATTCCGCCATCGGTTGGGGTGTGACACCACCGTAATCAGCAAACACCACTTCTCCCTCTTTATAACAAATCCCCCACTTCACAATTCAAGATTCAAAGATACCATGTTCAAATTCCATACTTTACACTCCAAATCATTATCCAATCACAATTAAACCACTCAAATCCATTTCGTTCTCTCCTTCAACGGTGGTTCAGACGACGACGATGGAAGCTAGAACTACGGTTAAAAAAAAACAATTCCAAATAAACATATAGTTTCTGTTTACATTATCTTCTTCTCCGTTAATCCATTTACTCACCAGTCATCACTTAGATTCAACTCTATCGTCTTCTCTTCCACAAAATGCCCTAGCTCCGTTTCCGAACAGAGTTTTTTCCCTCTTCGTTTCGAACAGAGTTTTCTCCCTCGATGGTTCCGTCATGAACCCCCAAAAAGAGATGGTGTTGCATATTCCAAATCTGTCGATTATTCACCGGAAAAGCTCTCTCCAGTGTCAAACTCGCCGGAAATTCACCAACCACAACCTGTAACAACAACCACATGACGGTGCCAGTCAATGTCAAAGTCGCCCGAATTCGACCATGAAAAGATCTCGGCATATCTTTACTCTGTTTTTGCTATGTCTTGGGATTATTTTATTATGAATTAAGTGAAAAGTGTGACAATTTGGTATGGATTTTGGTGGTTTTTTGTGGGATTTTGAAGGGGAAATGAACGAGAAACAGGGGAGAGAGAGAGTACATGGGAGATGATGATGATGATGATTATTTAGGTTTATAATTTTTATATAAGTTTTTAAATTTTGACATTCTTTTCTTATATATTAAACTAGGTTAGAACCCCGTGTATTACACGGGTTGAATAAATGTAATTTTATATATTAAATAATAAAAAAGTTATATCTTTGAGAACCCCGTGTATTGTACGGGTTAAGTAAATTTAATTTTATATATTAAATAATGAAAAAAGTTACATTTTTAAGAACCTCATGTGTTATACGGGTTGAGCACATGTAATTTTATATACCAAACAATAAAAAGTTATATCTTTATAAACCTTATGTATTATATGGATTGAATAAATCTCATTTTATATACTACATAATAAAAAAGTTATATTTTTTAAAAACCTCGTGTATTACACGAGTTGCATAAATGTAATTTTGTGTAGTAATATCTTTAAAAAAACTAACGGGTATACTCGATATACGATGGATGGGGTGATTGCGATGATGGTTCTTATAAATGTCACGTAAACATAGTGATTACCGTATTTGAGTTGAGAATTGAACACGGAAGTAAAATTATAGAACCAATAAACATTGTTTAATATTTTTGTTTACCCCTTATAAACATTTTTGAAATAGATTCTATCCTTAACTACTTTAGTTTAATAAAATAAATATATCATTTACATTATATTAATTTATATCGAAGGGATTAGTCCAAGCGTTATGTGATGTGCTAACCACATGAAAACGCATGTTTTGACGTATCCGATTGAACTCAATATATCCTATAGTTGCATTGCGATTGGATCAAAACGTAACGTAACGTAAATCAAATTTATATCGTACAATTATAACGTATTATATGCGACCCGACTAACTCGAATTTATATCGTTAAGGCAAAAACTCTCGATGGGGTCAAAGTGACATTTACAAAGTTCATAAAAAGATAAGTTGTTAAAAATTGCATTTCATGAACTTAGGGGCTAAGAAAGGGTAAAAATAAAATTTGATAAAGTTTTGTGGTAAGAAGGAAACTATAACAAAGTTATAAGCATTATAAAATATTATATTATCTCCTATACAAATTGTTTAAATTTATATTAAATTAAATTTTATAATTATTTTTTAATTGATATTAATTATCTATAAAAATAGATGGCTTCAATGAATGACATGTGTCTCCTAATTGGTTTCTTTTATTATCGAGTAGAGATATAGTTGACTGTTTTGCTCTCACATGGGTTGCACATGACCTCACTTAACTAAAAGTTTCAACCAGGTTAGGGTCATAGGACCTAAGGTGTAACGAGTTTTGCAAATAAAAGATTGTGACTGTAATTATTAAAGTTAAAGGTCATCCTTTGCAAACTGTTACAAACATAAAGGACGAAAAATATAATTTACCCTTAGAGGGGTCGGGGCGCTCCGTTGTTCTCCGTGTTGGTTGAAGTTCCACGCGTGGAACACCCGACACCGCCGCCACATAATTCCATCATGCGTTGAGTCATAACGCGTTGCAGCCATCACGCTTGAAAAGTTGCAGAATGTTACCTTTGAGGAGGGAAATTGTTGTGTGTGATTAGGTGAGGTGAGTGATGGGCACCCCATTAAAATCCATCAATAGTGATGGAACTAAGTTCGATATCATGACAGAACATGATCGGGTGTGGTGATTGATGGAAATTGGAGCCCCCGACCCTCTTATATATATCTCTTGCCTACTGAACAGGCACGACGTATCATTTAGGATCTCTTTCAATGGCCGAGTCAACTCACTCACCGGCGCCCACCTCACCACCAACTCCGTCCACCACCGCAACCCAAACCACCACGTCATGGCATCAGGTTCTACTCATCTCCGCCGTAGCCACCGTCGTGTTAGCTTTACTTCTGGTCCAGTTCGATACCTTCGATGCGGTTCAGTATCCCCCGAACGAGTTAGAGAACAAACCCATGTTTGAAGTACCTCGGGTCAACCCACGGGTGCTCCATGGGTCTGAAAAGATCGGAGAGGGTCAGTTGTTGGGTCCTGAAGACATCGTGTTCGACTCGAAGTTAGGTGTTTTCTACACTAGCTGTCTTGATGGGTGGATTAAACGAGTCACTGTGAATGACTCAGTGGTGGAGGACTGGGTTAACACCGGTGGTAGACCTCTTGGACTCGCTCTTGGTTACTCCGGTGAAGTGTACGTGGCGGATGCTTATAAGGTTAGTCGGTAGTAAACGCAATTATTATTTTTAATATTATAAATAATTATTTATAGAAGTAAGAGAGTTTTTCTGATAATATAAAGTATTAAAATACAATTGCTTGGAGATCAAAGTGTAAACACCAATTGTTTAATCGGTGTTTGGTTTGCTGGAGCCTGGAAGTTCGAATTTTGAAACATTTGTTCAGCAAACTACTACAAAATACTTTAACCGTGCTATGGTGGTGGCTACGAGTATTTAAGTTCTATCTACGGTGGGCCTAGGTGAATTTTCCCGTCTAGGTCTCAAGTTTGAGTCTGGGTGATAGGTGGTTTCTCATTGAGGGGTTTAAATTAGGGATCTATTGTGCGAGGGGTTCTCTAGCGCGGATCCGGTTAAGACAACGTACGCTAGACCTCCCGACATTCGCGAATAATTCACACCTTTAAAAAAAAAACTACAAAATATTTTTATCTTGGTTTTCAGTAGGACTTAAACTCTTAATTAGACTAGTTGTCTAGTTATCCTTTATAGTTATAGTTATAGAGATAATTTTTCAATTTTTATATATAGAAAAATAACTTTTTTACACAGAGAAAAATTACTGCAATAAGGGTGGTTCTCGTTGTTCACATTGGTTCTCGCAACAAAGGTGGTTTTCACATAAACCCTACCCTATATAACCACGTGTTTACATTGGTCGAATAAATATAATTTTATATACATAGTAATTAAAAATTACATCTTTAAAAACCCGTTTATTGGGTTGAACAAACACACGTCTGTTTTACGGGTTGAATAAATATGATGTAATCAATTAACACATATAGTCGAGTTTTTGTTGAAGCTCGTTTAATACATAAGCTCGAGCTAACTCACGAGCCTAAAGAAATTTTTATTTAATATTAAATGAAAATTTATTTTATAATAATTATTATATATGAAGTTATGATAAACATATATACATATATATGTGTGTATATATTATAATATCATATATAGAAGTATTGAATAATTAACGAACCGAGCCTGTACCAAGCTTTATAACCTACCAAGAAATCGAGCTCAAGTCTTAAAAATTAAACTCTAAACGAGCCGAGCTCGAGCTCGTTTAATTCATTTACACCTCTAAGACTAAAGGGTATGGGGGCCGGCTTAGGCCCGTCCCCCACACCGCCCCCCTCATGCCCGGCGTGTCGTCTCCGTCCTCCACAAGTCGGTCTCGACGGGCCTCTCCTCCACACACCAAGCTATACATACATACATACATATATATATATATAAAGGGGTTCATCCCCCACCCCCTTGGTCCATCCCCTTCAAGCTCTGCTTACGTGGTGGTGACGTGACGGCCCATCCCCTTGGGGATGAGGCTCTTCATACCCTCCAGTCTAATAAAACTGAAATTAACTAAATATATTTCATATTCTTTTAGTGTTATATTATTATAAACATAAATTTTAAACTGTCAGAGAAAAAACCTATGCATTTATACTCTTTATTTCCCTTAATTTATTCCGATCTTCCTTTACTAAAAATATGAGTTAATACATACTTGTTTCAAAAATAGGGTATGATCATAACTTGTATTCCCTCTATCCAATAAATGAATGGAAATCATCTTGTTCTATCAATCAATGTCACTGAATAAAGTTGACTTGGAATTTATGGCAAATTTAATATTTGTACTATGTAAAATGAAGATACACTTTTATGATTTAACCAAACTATTTGTCGGGTAACATACGCTTTTCCCTCCATCTCTTTCTATATTTGTCGGTGAAATCTTTTTGTATTCACAGACGAAAAATGAAATCATTGGATTAAACTGGTAAAATGACCCAAATCACAGGGACTAATATAACATTTAACTCTCTCTCTCTCTATATATATGTATGTATATAAAGAGATATAGAAGGATAAAAGGTGTGAGAATAAGATGTAGAGGTGTGTGAAAAAGATATCTATGATTTAACATTTAATAACTAGAATCTTCAAAGTGATGTTCATGGGTTAACATGACTAGGTGAGAGTCAAGTGACCGTGTGTGCGGAAGGGCGTGCCATCAGAAGACAAGGGTGGGTTCGTGAGAGGGGGAAGGGAGAGAAAGAGGGATTTTGGCTTGGTCAAACCGGGTAATGATCAAAGGCGAGTCCGATAATAAGTTTACATGATTTATATAAAGTGGTTTATGTAATTGTATGTGTTTAATATATTTTATATAACCTTCAACAAATTTACATGTCATCTTTCTAAGTTAAAATTATCCTTTAAGTACAAAATATAACAAAAATCGAATGATTTTTAGTAAGTTGAAATTAAGATGTTCCTAGTTGCTTTACGAGTTTACCCTACAGGCCTACATCCGTGTGCTAGGTTGTTTTTATCCCTTTCATTAAAAGTGCAAGTTGTATAAAATATCTGTTAATTATATAATTAGTCAATTTCTCAGAAGTCACTTGTACAATTTAACAAGTGTAACTTAACTACTGGTGCTTTTTTTTTCTTAGGGAATTCTTAAAATAACCAAAGATGCCGAGATAGAAATATTGACAGATGAGGCAGAGGGTGTAAAATTTGCAACAACGGACGCTGTAGCAGTTGCAAAGAACGGCTTATTGTACTTCACAGATGCCTCTTGGAAGTATGACTTGCACAATTTCATGTTAGACATATTGGAAGGTCGTCCTTATGGTAGATTCATGAGTTATGATCCGTCGACAAAACAGACCAAAGTTATTGCTCGTGACCTGTACTATGCCAACGGTGTTGAAATGTCCCCTGATCAAGACTTTGTTATCTTCTGCGAAACTGCGATGTAACTTAAATCACTTATTTCTAGACGTGGCAATTTCAACTCATTTTACATGATTATGGGTTGATTTGGGTTGGGTTTTATTTTTTAAACGGGTCAAATGGTCAATTTTAAACGTATTCCTAAAAACCAAACATGTTAAATCGCTTGGACTGTATTTTCAAATGTTGGTTTGCTTGAACCAATTAGATATTATTTTGATACTATACTATATAACTTGTTTATTACATTGATGATCTATAGAACTTCAAAAAATCTGCCTAAAAGTAAAAACATACTTGGTGAGTCGACCCAACCTGGATCAATCCATTTTCAGACGCATTACTCGAAAACTGCCCTTTTTGACCCAAGACGTCTAGTTTGTCATCTCTGCTCATTTCTTGAGGAGCCTCGGAAACTTATAGATTTGATATTTTGGTCATTGAAATGGCAGGTTGAGATGTAAAAGGTACTACATACAAGGGGAAAAGGCTGGTTCCATAGATGTATTTATTGACAGATTGCCTGGTATGCCCGACAATATTCGTTACGATGGTGAGGGCCACTATTGGATTGCGATCCCCACGGTAAGTTGGCTATTTAACTTTTGTATAATTGCGATTAAGTTAATAAATCTTGTATTAGGATCCATAATGTTAAAACTATGTTAACTAATGTTTTTGGTTCCATAACCCTTAATAAAGCTTTTATTTAACTCAGGTACACCTTTTAACTTGTTTTCGTAGGAGCTTACATTCGAGTGGGATCTTGCACGTAAATACCCATACATCCGGAAGTTCCTTGCATTTCTGGATAAGTATTTTCAAAGACCTTCGATGGAGAGAAACGCAGGGGCGGTTGTTGTGGATTTGGATGGCAAGCCGATCGGGAGTTACTATGACCCCGAATTGAAATTTGTTACGACAGGGATAAAGATCGGGGAACATTTGTATCTTGGAAATTTGATGAAGTCATTCATTATGCGCCTAAACCTTACTCAATATCCTGCTACCGCAACCTCTTCCATAGAATGATAGATTGTTGGTCGACTCGGGTTACTCTCGGAGTATTCCGTTTGGTCCAGTGGGTGCCCCGAGAGTGCTCGGGATTTGATTCTGTTCGCCGTTAATAAAAAAACAAGTCTAGGTATCATTTAATGTTGTTTGAGATATAATTGGAGTTTATTAATTTATATCACTCAGGTTATTAATTTATGTCACCAGTCGGTAAAAATGTCGAGTTAAAGGTGAGGCGGAGTGGGGCGGTAAACCCACTCGGCACCGTTCGGTGACCACCGCCAACATTTATACCGATCACATGTTACCGATTTGTTGGCCAATTTCGATGAAACTTTACCGAGTGGGGGAGAGGGAGGGAAGGGGGAGAGAGATGGGTGTGTGGTGGGGTCCATTCCTTCTCAACCAATCACGCATTTTTTTTTTTAAGTAGTTTACCTAAACCCCATTAGGTAAACCACCGCCAACGTTTTTGAGCATTAAGTAAACAATTTAGATGAATTAACGTGGCACTGTCTGATTGAGTGAATGAGAAGTTTACCTATTTCAAATAGGTAACCACTCCCTTCACCCTAACATGATACCTTCTCGTCTACTCGCATTGATGATTGTCCCAACAAATATAATGTCGGTTTTATTATTTAATTTATTGACCTTTTTGTAAGTTGAAAATGCTAATGTGGTAATTTTTTGTTGTTATTGAAGAATCAAGTTTGAAATGTCACATTAACATTAACATTTTTAAATCAGAAAAACGTCAAATAATTAAGAAAATGAAACATTATCATGTCTACTAAGCATTTTGATAAGGTAAAAGCTTTGCAGTTCACCATATGACTACAAAATATTTTTTAAGTATCACGAGACATTAAAAAATAACAAATTATCTTATTTGAGACGAATAAAAAGTACATAAGTATACTCCGTTTGTTCAGTGGGTGCCCCGATAATGCTCAAGATTAATTTGTTGGCCGTTCAAAAAAAAATATATATATATATATCGAGTACTCAAATCCTCTTTAGACATAATAATTATGTCACAACCCCCGATCCCTAATCCCGGGGAACGGGCGGCCGTGAGCCAGTTTCGGTGGTATCGCATGATTGTCTAATTTGGCAGCGGAATTTTTCATCAGGACCGTAGTTAGGAAATATTTAATCAGAGTAAAATACCACATTTTTATAATATTAAACAAATGGGATAAAACCCAAGTTCACAGTACACACGTTTTCATAGGAATAAATCCTATTTTTATTTAAGAAAAACATCTATTTCTTTTTAGGTAACGTTATTGCCACTTTTCCAAGCCTTCAGTGCTGTCCAACTGGCTTCTATTTGGCTTTCACAGTTTGTTACCTGAAACGCGTTTTAAAAACATTTGTCAGTGGGAAATGTTTTGGTCAAAAATTACCGAAGTAACTTAGTGATCAAATTAGTAAAGTGAGGTAGTGTGCTAGAAAGTGTGTTGAAAATATGCTTGTTAAGTTATTTAGAAAATCAGTATTCAGGATACGGCTCAGGATATTGAGCTGTATCTATGATCAAACAATGAGCAAAAGTAAAGTAAACGACACGAGATGTACGAGGAAAGCCCTTGATCAATCTAGATCGCCGGCATAAAACCTCGGGAGCTGACAATCGTAGCTGCCTTGTTCTTCTATTGCTTCAAATATTAGGATACAGTGCAGGATGTGGTACGGATCGACTAAGTGTTACAACAAAATTTGAATACAAGTGTGGTGTTTGCAATGAGCTAGAGAGTGAAAGTGTTCGAGAGTGTTAGTGAAAATTGTGTGTTCTAAGCTGATCCGCCCTCATCTATTTATAGTAAAGATAAAATAACAAACTATCCTATACTTACGGGATCCACCGAATATTCCTTCTTCGAACGTTGTAGACCTGGTCTTTCGGGCTCAACGTCTCTCCTTCAACAAATTCGTCCGAGTCTTGAGGAGAAGAAGTCCTCTTGACCGTTAACAAGTCTCAGCCTTTAACCTGCACGTGGTTAATTCAATAAGCCTCAGGATATCGCCCAAGATGTTAGCAATATCCTCTTCCAGCATCCTGGTCACAAATAAACAAACAAAGGCAGGATATTGGTCAGGATACGTATGTTAAGAAAATGAGCCCTAACAATTGTCCCCAAATATATCAGTTGGTATACCAATCCAACGGATATATTTCAAAAGTTTCACCTCATAACTTAAGGTAATTAATACGACCAGACCCTTGAAATGACAGTGGTGCAACTTCCAAAGCATTATTTACTCTTTACCCCCCTATATTCATCCTATATTAACCGAGGGACTCCTTATCATGATTATCCTTATCTTCAAACGGACATCAGGTATTTTCCTTTCTATCCTTCTTTCTTGAATCTCTCTCAGTTCGTTCAATATTTTTCATGGCACCACGGACGAAATCCCGATCAGACCGACCAGCCTCAAGCCTCGTAAGTCAGAACTTCATTGTTGATCCAGCAAAGGAGATCTGCTGCTTTAACAATGCTGACATCGCTGCTCTCAAAGATTCCGGCGCCTTCCCCACCGGAACGGTCTTTCGCCCTTTTGATCGGGAAGCCCGATCAGATGCAATATCTGATGAGTGGGTTTGTTTCTTTGCCTACCCCTTCTCTCTTGGACTCCGGTACCCGTTTCCACCCTTTATTTCTAGCTTTTTCGATCTCACCGGCCTTAGTTACGCCCAAGTTATGCCAATGGTTTGGCGAGTTTTAATAGTGCTAGATCAAGTCAAATCTCGTCATTTTCCTAACCTACTTGTTGAGGACCTTCCTATAGCATACCGGTTGAGATCCCACGGCAATCATCGATTTCTTCTGTTTTCTACCTCCAAGAACCCTCTGGTTCTTAAAGCCACCAAGAACGAGGATCGATGGCGACGAAAATTCTTTTTCGTAAAAAGAGACTCTATTGATAAGGGTTTCGATCTACCGGTTAAATGGTTAACCAAGGGTAGGATTTAGGGTTTTAGGAATATCCCCAATTATATCTTCAAACTGTATCCCAGACTTATATCCTGATATTTTTATGCAGCGAATTTCAGAGATTTAGTGCCTCCCAGTGCAGAATCCGAATCCAAGATCGAAGAAATCCACCGTCTTCCTGCTAGTGAAAGAACTTTCTCCCTGTCTCTTACCGATTCAAGCCAGAAATCAAGCTCAGAAATGTCCGGTAAGCACATTCTCAACATATATAAATTACTTTTCAAAAGTATGATAAATTTAAGAACATCTTCCCTTGTGTAGTACCAGTCGTCAACCTTGAAGGTTTTGAACTTGATGAGTTGGATTGCTACTCCAGCCTTGAACCCATCAAACAAGAATCCATGCCAAAGCCGTCTGCTACACCAAAGCCTACCTCCTCGAAGACTGTTTCTGCTCCCAAAGGCCCTCCGGCATCCAGGACCTGGGCATCCAGCTCTCGGAAGAGAAAGGAGACGGATTCCCCAGCTGCTTCTGAAACATTCTCTCTCGAGAATCATGGGTTCAACGAAGCCACCTCATTCCTCAAACAGGTAGAATTTTCTTTTCGATATCCTACACAAGTATGTTAGTCCTTATCCTGCTTATTTTTTACAACAATACCTGTGTCTTTATCGATAGGGTCTGGATCGTCTTATGCACTTGTATGAAGATGCTTGCGGGCTTAACAAGATGTTGGAGATCAAGCTGGAGAAAGCTGTGGCCACCATAGCTGACCAAGGAACCATTGCGGCTGCCAAATCCCAGCATTATGAAGACAAATACAAGGCAATGACTCAGGAACAGCAAGCTGCCCTCCACAAGGATAATGAGGACGCTCAAGCCAAGCTAGATGCTGCCCTTCTCCAATATCAGCAGAATATGAGTTCATATCGGGATAGCCTAAAAGCATCCGTGGTCGTTTCTCTTCTCCAAGCCAGGATAAGGATGGCTTATGAGGCCATGGATTTGGGTTTTGAATGCCCTTCCTGGAATATAAAGGCTTGGGAGGAGAAACTACAGGGCCTCGGAGGTCATCCCGTTGCTCATCCTGCAAAATATACTGGTGAAGGGCCTTCTAAGGCGACAGAGGGAGCGGCCAATGCTGGTGATGATGCCGAGAAGAATCCTGAGGCTGATGCTGGTGCGAACACTGGGAAGGAGGTTGCTGTTCAAGAGGGTGCTGCCCCTTAGGCAGCGGAGTGGGCGATGATGGATATATGTGCCAAGGCCGGAGCCCACTTTTTAAATTACATGGTTGTGGTTGCATAAACAATTTACTTTTCCTGTCTTTGAACAATTTACATTTCCTGCACTAGAACAATATGATGACCAAAGGTGGATGGGTCCTAGGTTTTAGGATGAAGCCCTTGGTCATCAATTAGTATAACTTGTTTTGAATGTGATAACGGTTGTAGGTAGACAAGTCCTGTTTTGAGGTATATCCTGCAACCGTTACACAAGTATGGTAAAAACTAATTGTGCTTTTGGCGGATGGGCCTCGGTTTGAGGTGAAACCAAAAGCACAACTTTTGACTTGTTAATAATATAACTATCTTTTGACTTATTCACTGTTGTCTTGCATTACTTAGTGTAACTCTTAGCTTTGTAAAAATTTTGTATTACTATCTTATGAAAATATCCTGATCAGTATGCTCAGCGATATACTATAAAAACCTTTTATTAGATAGAATTTCCAAACGTTCCTTCAACTTTGTAGAAATTTCTTTAGAAAGTGAAAAACAGTCTATCTTTTCAAAACCAAGTTTTGATAATATTTAAATGATCAAAGTTCCAAACTAATACTAGTTTCAAACACCCTAATCAAATATCCTTAAAAGGACTTTGAGGATATATATCAGGATACTTAACATAATGTCACTAAAAACTTAAACGAGGCTTACAAAGGAAAGATCATACCCGGAGTAGCATATAACCCTTTTATCAAACCTCAATCTTCTTGCAACTCTTCCAATGAAGATGTCCCTTGTGTACAATGTCTTCAAACACTTAGAAATCTTCTGAATGTCAGGTTCCATTGTATAGGCAATTTTTTAGGTCCCAAGGGTAAAACCCAAGGATGTACTGGAGATAAATCCCTTGTATCCTGGGGAAAATCCCAAATTTTCATGCGCTACAGGCGGGAGTGTATAAACTCCAAGACTTAGAAAGGTGAAAACCTTTAAACCTTAGAGAGTATGAAAATACCCTTTCGTGAGAGAGGGTGATCAATCCTCATATACCTTTAGGATTCAGGATATAGCCAACAGTAACGAAATTGTCAGCCACTTTTACATGGACTGGTCCCGCCACCTTGAACTATCCCCGAATAACTTGCGCTCCAGGCGGGGTGTTTAAACCCAATTCGGAAGAAAGGTGAATACCTTTAAACCTGTGAAGGGATCAGTATCCCTTAAACGTGAGAGAGGGGGCCAATCCTCTAATCTTTCGAGTTATCCTGAGTACATATCCTGGAGCTATATCCTGAAACATATCTTGCAAAACAATTGTAAACTAAGGTGGGTGTTAGCTTGGCTAACACCCCTCCGATGCTTAAGTTAGTATTGAGTTTCAAAGAATAAATTAAACCAAAACATATTTAAAAAAGATAGAATTCATACCATTCTGAGTTAGAAATTGAATTCTAAACTCACTTGAAATAGAGCTTAAGGTGTATAGCATTCCAAGACCTCGGTAGCATATCTCCCTCCATATTCTTGAGTCTGTATGCTCCCTTTCCTGCTTCTGATTCAACTTCATATGGTCCTTCCCATTTTGGAGCTAACTTGCCATCGGCAGGATTAGTAGTATTCTGAAAAGCCTTTCTTAACACCCAATCTCCAATCTTAAATCTTCTGGTCCTAATATTCTTGTTATATGCCCTGGATATTCTCTGTTGATATGCTGCCATCCTTAGCCTTGCTGCATCTCTCCTCTCATCTATAGTGTCTAAATCCTGACTCAAGGCTTCAGGATTCTGCTCAGGATCACCCAAGGTAGATCTTGCAGTAGGTATTGTCATTTCCGTTGGAATCATTGCTTCTGCTCCAAACACCAAGGAAAATGGGGTTTAGCCTGTTGCATTCTTTACCGTTGTCCTATCAGCCCATAAAACAAAAGGTAATTCTTCTGCCCATCTTCCTTTTTTGGCTCCAAGTCTCTTCTTTAAGTTATTGACAATTATCTTGTTTGAGGATTCTGCTTGTCCATTTGCTTGAGGATGTACCGGAGTAGATGTAATCATTTTGATTCCCCAACTTTTGCAAAAGTCAGTAGTTCTCTTGCTTATAAATTGAGAACCATTGTCACAGATTATCTCGGCTGGTACTCCGAATCTGGTTAAGATATTCCTCTTTATGAAGGATACTACTTCTTGATCTCTTACTTGAACAAATGCTTCTGCTTCAACCCACTTAGAGAAATAATCCGTCATTGCTAGCATAAAGACTTTTCCTCCCGGAGCTTTTGGTAGCTTTCCCACTATATCCATACCCCACTTCATAAACGGCCAAGGGGAAACAATAGGATATAATGGTTCAGCAGGTTGATGCAGTATGTTACTATGTCTTTGACATGCGTCACATCTTCGAGCATATTCTGCTGCATCCTTTCTCATTGTTGGCCAATAATATCCTGTCCTTAACACTTTTGAGAATAACGATCTGCCCCCAGCATGATTACCACAATCCCCTTCATGTATATCCTGAAGTACTTCTTTGGCTTCAGGATCCTCCAAGCATCTTAAATACGGTCCTGCAAGAGATTTCTTGTATAAAATTTTATTTATAATAGTGAATCGTGATACCTTCATCCTAAATGCCTTAGAATTCTCATTTCCAGGGATGTGTCCTTCTTTGAGATATCTCATGATTGGAGCCGTCCAGGATTTAGGATCCTCTTCAGGATGTTCTGCTCCAGGATCCTGAATACCAGCTACTTCTTTGTCCTGAGGATTCGTTGCAGGATATAAGACATGTAATATTGGTATTTGCGTCCCTTCAGGTATCTTGATCGACGATCCCAAATTTGCTAAGGCATCCGCTTCAGCATTATCCTCCCTTGGTACCTGTTCAAGTATAAAAACATCGAAATATCCTGCTAATTTTCTGAGAATATCGAGATATTCAATTAATTTCTCACCCTTAACTGCATAGGATCCATTAAAATGGTTAGTAATTAACAAAGAGTCAACATATACTTGCAATTTTTTGATACTCGTGCTCTTAGCCAATTCTAATCCTGCAATTAAAGCCTCATACTCTGCTTCATTATTAGTAGCAGGAAATTCACACCTAATAGCCTGGGGTAATATGTCCCCCTGTGGCGATTTTAGTAGTATTCCTAATCCTACTCCTCTTACATTAGATGCACCGTCAGTATATAATGTCCAGGATCCTGAGGATTCTCCTAACTGTTGAACTTCTAGGTCTACCTCGTCCTGAATGTCACTACTATAGTCAGCCACAAAGTCAGCTAAAGCCTGAGATTTTATGGCATTTCTATGTTCATATACTAAATTATAAGCACTTAACTTTACTGACCACTTAGCCATCCTGCCTGACATCTCTGGTTTCCTAAGCACATTTTTGACAGGATAATTTGTTTTAACATGTATCCTATGTGTTTCGAAATAGTGCCTAAGTTTCGTTGATGCCATGACTAACGCTAGTATCAATTTTTCTAAATGAGAATACCTAGTTTCAGCATCTAGCAAACTTTTACTAACATAATAAACAGGATATTGCTGACCTTCATGATCCTTTATAAGAACGGCACTTACAGCATTCCCTGATACAGCAAGGTACAGGGATAGTGGTTCACCATTTTCAGGCTTCATCAATAGAGGTGCGGTTGAGAGATATCGTTTCAAATCCTGCAAGGCTGCTTCATGCTTCTCCCCCCCCCATTCGAATCTTTTATTCTTCTTCAGGATATCATAAAAATCTTTGCACTTCTCTGAGGATCTCGAGATAAACATGTTTAAAGCTGCTACTCGCCCTGTCAATCTTTGTACGTCCTTCATGTTTGAGGGTGATTTTATATCCAGGATAGCTTTGATCTGCTCTAGGCTCGCTTCTATCCCCCTTTTTGTCACCATATATCCAAGAAACTTTCCTGCCCCCACTCCGAAATGGCATTTAGCAGGATTCAGCTTCATGTTGTATTGATCCAGGATATCAAATGCTCCCTTGATATCCTGGAGGTGATCCTTAGCCTTTTTAGATTTCACCACCATATCATCGATATATACCTCCATGGTGTCCCCCAGTTTGTCTTTGAACATCATGTTTACCAATCTTTGGTATGTTGCACCTGCATTTTTCAAACCAAAAGGCATAGCTGTATAACAATAAATACCTGTTGGTGTCATGAAGGCAGTATCCTCCTGGTCAGAAGGTTCCATTTGGATCTGTTGAAATCCTGAAGATGCGTCCATGAAGGTCAGCATTTCATGCCCGGCAGTGGCATCTACCATTGCATCAATGTGGGGAAGAGGAAATGGGTCTTTAGGACAGGCTTTGTTCAGGTCTGTGTAGTCTACACAAACTCTCCATTTCCCATTTTTCTTTTGTACTACAACCACGTTTGCTAGCCATCTTGGGAACTTAACCTCTCTGATCATTCTGGACTTTAATAGTCTTTCAACTTCCTCCTGGATAATAGTGTTCCGCTCAGGAGCAAACTTCCTTCTTTTTTGTTGCACAGGCTTGAATGATTTATCAATTCCAAGCTTGTGAGTGATAATATCTTTGGATATGCCTGTCATATCCTCATGCTTCCATGCAAACGTTGACATCCTGCATTTCAAAAAGTTAATTAATTGTTCTTCAATCTCTCGAGGGATATTGGTTCCTACGAGCACCGAAATATCGGGATTATCCTGGTCCAGGATAATTTTCTTCACATCCTGCTCCGGATCCTCCACGATATCCTGGGCCCGCGTCTTTAATTGCTATGCTGCACTAGGTTTGGTTGAGGATTTCATCGAGGATGAGTAGCATTCTTTCGCCTCCTGCTGATCACTATCAACTTTGACAACTCCCCAGGGGGTAGGAATTTTGATACATTGGTGATATGTTGATGGCACTGTTTTGGTCAAAAATTACCGAAGTAATTAAGTGATCAAATTAGTTAAGTGAGGTAGTGTGCTAGAAACAAGTGTAGAAAATATGTTAATTAAATTACTTGCAAAAACAGTTTCAGGATACGGCTCAGGATATTGAGCTGTATCGACGATCAAACAATGAGCAAACAATGAGCAAAAAGTAAAGAAAATGACACGAGATGTACGAGGAAAGCCCTTGATCAATCTAGATCGCCGGCATAAAACCTCGGGAGCTGACAATCGCAGCTGCCTTGTTCTTCTTATTGCTTTAAACTTCAGGATACAGTGCAGGATATCAACCAGATCGCTAAGTGTTACAATGAATTCGTGTGAGAGTACAGATTGCGAGAGAACAAGTGTGAAAGTGTAGTGAGTGTGATTGCAGTGAGATTGTTGTGTCCTATTTGATCTGGTGTTCCTCCTATTTATAGTAACGAAATACAAACAAATATTCCTATAAATATGGGATGCTCCGAATATTCCACCACGAACGTTGTAGACCGAGTAATAAGGTTTCAACGTCTTTCTTTAAACGGCCTGGACCGAGTCTTCCGCGGAATAAGTCTTTGTGAACGTTGCTAGCTTCTAACACACGTACCTGCACATAATCCATTAGTAATCCCGAGGATACCGTTCAGGATGTTACCAATATCCTGAACCAGCATCCCGGATGTAAACAGATACTACATAAATAAAATATAGATCAAGATATTTTCCAGGATATGGGCTCAGAATTTCACCCATAACAATTGTCCCCAAAAATGTTACCGTTTGATATCCTAACGGTTACATTTTTTCACAGTGGCCGAGGCAATTAAGAGATAAGACTTCTGATGTGACAACTTTCAACCACCCGGCCTATATTTACTCATCATACCCTATATCTTCTCATCCTCATCTTCTTTTTTACCCACAATCGACAAGAAAAAGGTAATATTCTCTCTCTCATCTTCATAACCATCTTTCATTTTACTCCGGCAAGAATTCAGGCGACCAAATGCCTAGGCAAACGAGGTCCAGTTCAGGCGACTCGGCTCCCACATTCATCCAACAGAATCTTCTCCAAGAACCGGAGAATGAAACATGCACCTTTGATAGTGCTCACCTGTCGGCTTTGAAATCTTCCGGTATCTTTCCGGATGGAACCATATTCCGACCCTTTGACAGAGAAATCCGGTCAGATATGTTTTCCACCGAGTGGATTTGTTTCAATGCTTTCCCCTTCACCTTAGGGCTACGATTCCCCTTTCCGGACTTTATTACCGAGTTTTTTAACATCACTAAAATTTCTTTCAGCCAAACCATGCCAATGCTTTGGCGTGTTTTATCTGTTCTGGACCAAATCAAGAGAAACCACATACCTGACCTTTCTGTCCATGATCTCCCTTTAGCCTACAAGCTTAGATGCCACGGCTCATCTAGGTTTCTATTTTACTCTAGTTCCGGTCCCCCATTGATACTTCGTGCCACCAAAAACGAGGATGGTTGGCAATCCAAGTTTTTCTTTGTAAAAAGGGATTCAATCCCCGGTGGAACGGATTATCCGATGAGATGGTTAAGAAAGGGTAGGACTTAGGGTTTAAGAATGATCTTGTCTCTTATCCTGTCTCATATTCTGAACTAATAAACTTTCATTTTTGTGCAGCTGATTTCAGGAAGATTGCACCTCCTCTTGCTAATTCTCAAGAAAGAATAGACGCCATCAGACTTCTTCCAGAGGCAGAGAGAAGTTTCAATCCTTCTCCACCAACTCCAAGCCCTCTTTCAAGTGCCAACATGTCTGGTAAGGATCCTGCAAGATATCCTGCACACATATGTTTTTTTATCTGTTATTCATAAGAGGGATTTAGAATTTACTCCCTGTGTGCAGATTCCAGCAAAGTCCCAGTCTATCTAGACCTGGATGAACTTGACAGCTATCCAACTCCAGCCATAGTCAAGAAGGAAACTCCTACTACCACTAGCTCCAAGCCACTCCCGGCTCCCAAGGCCAATCCAAGAACCCGTGCTTCCGCAGCGAAAAAGAGAAAGGGTCTTGAGGTCAGTGCTCCAGGCTCAGAAGGGTTCTCCTATGATGAACTCAGCTTCTCTGACTCCTTAGAGCCAATGACATCCTTCCTCAACAAGGTAATATCCTAACGCATATCCTCCATGTATATCCTACACATATATCCTGCACGTATATCCTAACAGGATATCCTGGTAGGATGTCTTAGTCAGCATACATTCTAACTCCATACCTGTAATTAATGTGCAGGGCCTCCAGCATTTGCTCCACTTGTACAATGATGCCTGTGGTACTGTGGCACTTCATGAAGCCAGGATCAAGCAACTCGAGAGCACCGTTGCTGACCAAGGTGCTATTGCTGAAGCGAAGAGCCGGCACTATGAAAACTTGCTAAAGAAGGTCACCCAAGACGCTGAGGTCAAACTTGCCAGCGTTCAAATGGATCATGATCAGGCCTTGATCAGCTTTCGAGAGGGAATCAAGGCTTCTGCTATCGTCTCCCTGCTACAAGCACGCATCAAGATGGCCTACGAGGCCAAGGAGACGGGCCTTGTTTGTCCATCTTGGCCAGTTGAATCCTGGGTGGCTAAGTTGAAGGAGCTCGGAGGCAAAGCTGTGCCGCTTCCTGCTGAAGCCGGTGAGTCTTCTAAGTCAGCAGAGGTGGTGGTCCAAGCTGGAGAGAAGAAGGATGCTGGAGGTGATGCTGAGATGGACATTGGTCAGGATGCTGCGCAGGATGCTGGTCAGGATACTGGAGCGGAGAAGTCTGAGAAAGTTGGAGGAGATGCCGCTGTGTGAGGGCACTTAGGTGGGCGATGAAGGATATACGTGCCAAGGCCAGAGCCCACCTTTTTGAATTTGAATGTTGGTTTGTAGTTCCACAAACAATTTACTTTTCTGCATTTTACTTTCCCGTACCTGAACAATTTACATTTCCTGCATGCTTTTTGAACAATACAACAGTTGAAGGTGGATGGTTCTCGGTTTGAGATGAAGCCTTCAACTGTTGGGTAAATATGGTTATGAACTATTAGTGCTCTTAGTGGATGGGCCTTGTTTTGAGGTGAAACTAAGAGCACATCTTTTGGTATGTTAATAATATAACTTCTCTTTTGACCCAATTACTGTTGTTATTGCTATGAAAATCGTAGTTGCAAAAATTGTTTGGTTTGTACACTTTTAGGAATATATATTATAGATGTATCCCAAAAGGTATCCTGAAAGATATCTTGATAAGGATATTAAAATAAATAAAAAGGAGAGGTCATACCAGAGATTCGTACAGAACCAATTCTTATCCTTCATTATAAGTTTTGTCCCCAGTGCATACTTGTGAACTTATATCCATTCTTTGAACAGTATAATGTATGTCCCCTGTGTTTGACACAGAAACACAAATGTATTCATACCTTGTCTTTAAGTAAATTCCGCATACCCTGGGGCAAAACCCCTGATATCCTGAAATAAATCTTCAGCATATTTGGGATAAACCCTTAATACCCTGGGGATAAACCCTTATATCTGGGGATAAACCCTAAATTTCATGCGCTACAGGCGAGAGTGTATAAACTCCAATCCTTAGAAAGGTGAAAACCTTTAAACCTTTGAGAGTATGAAAATACTCTTTCGTGAGAGAGGGTGATCAATCCTCATATACCTTTAGGATCCAGGATATAGCCAATAGTAACGAAATTGTCAGCCACTTTTACATGAACTGGTCCCGCTACCTTGAACTATACCTAGATAACTTGCGCTCGAGGCGAGGTGTTTAAACCCAATTCGAAAGAAAGGTGAATACCTTTAAACCTTTGAAGGGACCAGGATCCCTTAAACGTGAGAGAGGGGGCCAATCCTCTAATCTTTCGACTTATCCTGAGTATATATCTTGGAGCTATATCCTGAAAGATATTCTGCAAAACAATTGTAAACTAAGGTGGGTGTTAGCTTGGCTAACACCCCTCCGATGCTTAAGTCAGTATTGAGTTTCAAAGGGTAAATTAAACCAAAACATATTTAAAAAAGATAGAATTCATACCATTCTGAGTTAGAAATTGAATTCTAAACTCACTTGAAGTAAAGCTTGAGATGTATAGCATTCCAAGATCTCGGTAGCATATCCCCTTCCATATTTTTGAGTCGATATGCTCCTTTCCCTGCTTCTGACTCAACTTCATAAGGTCCTTCCCATTTCGGAGCTAGCTTGCCATCGGCAGGATTAGTGGTATTTTGAAAAGCCTTTCTTAGCACCCAATCACCAACTCGAAATCTTCTAGTCCTTATGTTCTTATTATATGCTCTGGATATTCTTTGTTGATATGCTGCTATCCTTAGTCTCGCTGCATCTCTTTTTTCATCTATAGTATCCAAATCCTGACATAAGACTTCAGGATTCTGTTCAGGATCCTGTAGCATAGATCTTGCAGTAGGTATCGTCATTTCTGTTGGAATCATTGCCTCCGCTCCAAATACCAAGGAAAACGGGGTTTGGCCGGTTGCGTTCTTCACCGTTGTCCTATCAGCCCACAAAACAAAGGGTAACTCATCTGCCCATCTTCCTTTTTTGGCCCCAAGTCTCTTCTTTAAGTTATTGACTATTATCTTGTTTGAAGATTCAGCTTGTCCATTCGGTTGAGGATGTACTGGGGTAGATGTGATCATTTTGATTCCCCAACTTTTGCAAAAGTCAGTAGTTCTTTTGCTTATAAACTGGGACCCATTATCACAAATGATCTCATCTGGTACTCCAAACCTAGTCAGGATATTCCTTTTTATAAAGGATACTACTTCTTGGTCTCTTACTTGGACAAATGCTTCAGCCTCAACCCACTTGGAGAAATAGTCTGTCATAGCTAACATAAAAACTTTTCCTCCCGGAGCTTTTGGTAACTTCCCTACTATATCCATCCCCCACTTCATGAATGGCCAAGGGGAAACTACAGGATATAATGGTTCAGTTGGTTGATGTAGTATGTTACTATGTCTTTGACATGCATCACATCTTCGAGCATATTCTGCAGCATCTTTCCTCATCGTTGGCCAATAATATCCTGTCCTTAATACTTTCGAGAATAATGATCTGCCCCCGGTGTGATTACCACAATCCCCTTCATGTATATCTTAAAGTACTTCTTTGGCTTCAGGATCCTCCAAGCACCTCAAATACGGTCCTGCAAGAGATTTCTTGTATAAAATATTATTTATAATAGTGAATCGTGATACCTTCATCCTAAATGCCTTAGGATTTTGATTTCCGGGGATGTGTCCTTCCTTAAGATATTTTATGATTGGAGCCGTCCAGGATTTAGGATACTGTTCAGGATATTCCACTTCAGGATCCTGAATACCGGCAACTGCTTTATCCTGAGGATTCGTTGCAGGATATAAGACATGTAATATTGGTATTTGGGTCCCTTCAGGTATCTTGATCGACGATCCCAAATTTGCTAAGGCATCCGCTTCAGCATTATCCTCCCTTGGCACCTGTTCAAGTATAAAAACATCGAAATATCCTGCAAATTTTTTGAGAATATCGAGATATTCGATTAATTTCTCACCCTTAACTGCATAGGATCCCTTAAAATGGTTAGTAATTAACAAAGAGTCAACATATACTTGCAAATTTTTGATATTCATGCTTTTAGCCAATTCTAATCCTGCAATTAAAGCCTCATATTCTGCTTCATTATTGGTAGCAGGAAATTCACACCTAATAGCCTGGGGTAATATGTCCCCCTGTGGCGATTTTAGTAGTATTCCCAATCCTACTCCTCTTATATTAGATGCACCATCAGTATATAATGTCCAGGATCCTGAGGATTCTCCTAACTGTTGAACTTCTAGGTCTACCTCATCCTGAATATCACTACTGAAATCAGCCACAAAGTCAGCTAAAGCTTGAGACTTTATGGCATTTCTAGGTTCATATACTAAATCATAAGCACTTAACTTTACTGACCACTTAGCCATCCTGCCTGACATCTCTGGTTTCCTAAGCACATTTTTGACAGGATAATTTGTTTTAACATGAATCCTATGTGTCTCAAAGTAATGTCTAAGTTTCGTTGATGCCATGACTAATGCTAGTATTAATTTTTCTAAGTGAGAATACCTAGTTTCAGCATCTAACAAACTTTTGCTAACATAATAAACAGGATATTGCTGACCTTCACGGTCTTTTATAAGAACGACACTTACAGCATTCCCTGATACAGCAAGGTACAGGGATAGTGGTTCACCATTTTCGGGTTTCATCAGTAGAGGTGCGGTTGAGAGATATCGTTTCAAATCCTGTAGGGCTGCTTCGTGCTTCTCACCCCACTCGAATTTTTTGTTCTTCTTCAGGATATCATAAAAATCCTTGCATTTTTCTGAAGACCTTGAGATAAATCTATTCAATGCTGCCACTCGCCCTGTTAATCGTTGAACATCCTTCATATTTGAGGGTGATTTAATATCCAAGATGGCCTTAATCTGTTCCGGGCTTGCTTCTATTCCTCTTTTGGTCACCATATATCCTAAGAATTTTCCTGCTCCTACTCCAAAATGGCACTTGGCAGGATTCAGCTTCATATTATACTGATCCAGGATATCAAACGCTCCTTTAATATCCTGGAGGTGATCCTGAGCTTTCTTTGACTTTACTACCATATCGTCAATGTACACCTCCATGGTGTCCCCCAGTTTGTCTTTGAACATCATGTTTACCAATCTTTGGTATGTTGCACCTGCATTTTTCAAACCAAAAGGCATAGCTGTATAACAATAAATACCTGTTGGTGTCATGAAGGCAGTATCCTCCTGGTCAGAAGGCTCCATTTGGATCTGTTGAAATCCTGAGGATGCATCCATGAAAGTCAGCATTTCATGCCCAGCAGTGGCATCTACCATTGCATCAATGTGGGGGAGAGGAAATGGGTTTTTAGGACAAGCTTTGTTCAAGTCTGTGTAATCTACACAGACTCTCCATTTCCCGTTTTTCTTCTGTACCACAACCACGTTTGCTAGCCACCTTGGGAACTTGACTTCTCGAATCATTTTGGACTTCAACAATCTTTCAACTTCCTCTTGTATAATTGTATTCCGTTCAGGAGCAAACTTTCTTCTTTTTTGTTGCACGGGCTTGAATGATTTATCAATTCCAAGCTTGTGAGTAATAATATCTTTGGATATGCCTGTCATATCCTCATGCTTCCATGCAAACGTTGACATCCTGCATTTTAAAAAGTTAATTAATTGCTCTTCAATATCCTGAGGGATATTGGTTCCCACGAGCACCGAAATATCGGGATTATCCTGGTCCAGGATAATTTTCTTCACATCCTGCTCCGGATCCTCCACGATATCCTGGGCCCGCGTCTTTAATTGCTATGCTGCACTAGGTTTGGTTGAGGATTTCATCGAGGATGAGTAGCATTCTTTCGCCTCCTGCTGATCGCTATCAACTTTAACAACTCCCCAAGGGGTAGGTATCTTGATGCATTGGTGATATGTTGATGGCACGGCCTTCATATCGTGAATCCACGGTCTTCCCAGTATAATGTTATAGCAGGATAGAGAGTCCATCACACAGAAACGTTGTATCGAGTTGACTCCTTCAACGTACACCGGCAACTTTATCTCTCCCACTGTGTTTCTGGCCTCTCCCCTGAACCCAACAAGCACGGTGGACTTCGAAGTGATATCCATTGGAGATACATTCATTCTTTTAAGTGTCTCTAGTTGGATTATGTTGACGGAGTTGCCATTATCAACCAATATCCTGCGTACAAAATGGTTAGCCACATATAACGTTATTACCAGAGCATCATGGTGAGGATCCTGGACAGTATCCCTGTCATCAGCATCAAATGTGATCACTTTGTCAGTTGTGAGTGTAGTCATCCTGACAGGTTTGTCTCCCCTTTCGGCCTTAGCTTCTTTTGCATGTCTCTTTGCTGCCGAATACGAAGTCCCACAGATGTCGGATCCTCCTGAAATGAAGTTGATTATCTTGGCATCCGCGGGAGGTGATGCTGCTCGCTCAGGATCCTTCTCAGTATCCTGACCCTTATTCTTCTTTCTTCCTAAGAGATCTTTCAAATATCCCTTGCTTAGAAGATAGCTTATTTCTTTCCTCAAAGCGATGCAATCCTCAGTCATATGTCCGAAATCTTCGTGGAAAGCACACCATTTTGATTTGTCTTTCCAATCCGCTTTTTGTTGATTCTTTCGAGGCCATCTTGCCTTGTCCCCTAGATCCTGCATGGCATACATCAATTCAGGAATGTTAACAGAAAAGCAATATTCAGATAATTCAGGATACTCTTCAGGATCCTCATCTTCGACAGCATTGACTCTCTTGTTCTCATTTCTGCCATATGGCTTAGGCCGATACGACTTGAATGAGGATTCCGACTTCCTGTTAGTTGACTCATAAGTGTTGGATGAGTTCATCCTTTCTTGCATCTTTCTGTCATCTTCCAACCGAATGTATCTTAGGGCCCTGTTCTGAGCTTCATCCAGGTTCCTGCATGGGTTCATTACAAGGTCTTGGTAAAATTGAGAATCTTTTTGCAACCCCATCTTGAAAGCTTGCACAGCTGTTGCAACATCAAGATGAGGAATGTCTAGTGATTCCCGGCTGAACTTGTTCACATAATCCCTAAGGGATTCCTGAGGCCCTTGCGTTATCCTGTAGAGATCACTTGTTAATTTTTCGAAGCTTCTACTACAAGAAAACTGACTATTAAATAAATTTACTAAGTGAGCAAAAGATGTAATCGAATGTGGAGGAACATTCAAGAGCCATTTCAGGGCTGATCCTGTTAAGGTTGAACCGAAACCCTTGCACAAGCACGCTTCCTTGAGATCTGGAGGGATAGGGTTAATCTCCATCCTTTCCCTATACTGAGCAATATGCTCCTCAGGATCCGTTGTTCCGTCGTAAAGCTTCATGTTGGGGGTTTGGAACCTCTTTGGAATCTCAGCATCACAGATAGGATATGCAAAACGAGATATCTTATGGCTGTCCTGAGACACTTCCGGGATCGGCTGGACCACCCCGGGTACACTTGATATCATGACCTTCAACTTCTGAAGTTCCCTAGTAAGTGCTGATGTCACACCTGTATCCTGCAAGGATCCACTATTGTTAGTAGTATGAGTATTATTATTTGACACGTTACCCGTTGGAGGATTTTGCCCATATCCTGAAGCATATCCTGAGCTCCTTATGGTCGATATCCTGACCGAGGAGGGTATTTCAGGGGTATGATTCTGAGGAAGGCTGGGCACAATATTCCCCCTGTTATCCTCAGTATACACAGCTGAACTGAAGTTCAAAGTTCTGGGTTGTAATGGAGTGACAATATCCTCAGCAGATCTGCTCGAGCCAGACTTCAGGAGTTGTATTTCCCTTAAAAGCATTTGGTTCGTTTCCTGCTGCTGCCTCATTTGTTCCTGCACACTTCCAAATAAAGTTAAAATTTCATCGTTAGATGCTAAAGCAGGGGCAGATTCCTGAACACTGCGGGTAGGGATAATATCCTGAGGTCGTGTAGAGGCTGGCATTCTTGGAGGAGGTGGTGGAAGCACCGAACCTGTAGTAGCAGAAGTCATAGCAGACACAGTAGAGGAACTCATGTTTGATCTTGAGGCCATTATGGACAATGTGGCAAAGAGTTTTGAAAAAAACCGATTAGCGATTTAGCAAAAATTTTTAGTAAAGAGAGCACCACTTGCCCCACGGTGGGCGCCAAATTGTTTTGGTAAAAAATTACCGAAGTAATTAAGTGATCAAATTAGTTAAGTGAGGTAGTGTGCTAGAAACAAGTGTAGAAAATATGTTAATTAAATTACTTGCAAAAACAGTTTCAGGATACGGCTCAGGATATTGAGCTGTATCGACGATCAAACAATGAGCAAACAATGAGCAAAAAGTAAAGAAAATGACACGAGATGTACGAGGAAAGCCCTTGATCAATCTAGATCGCCGGCATAAAACCTCGGGAGCTGACAATCGCAGCTGCCTTGTTCTTCTTATTGCTTTAAACTTCAGGATACAGTGCAGGATATCAACCAGATCACTAAGTGTTACAATGAATTCGTGTGAGAGTACAGATTGCGAGAGAACAAGTGTTAAAGTGTAGTGAGTGTGATTGCAGTGAGATTGTTGTGTCCTATTTGATCTGGTGTTCCTCCTATTTATAGTAATGAAATACAAACAAATATTCCTATAAATATGGGATGCTCCGAATATTCCACCACGAACGTTGTAGACCGAGTAATAAGGTTTCACCGTCTTTCTTTAAACGGCCTGGACCGAGTCTTCCGCGGAATAAGTCTTTGTGAACGTTGCTAGCTTCTAACACACGTACCTGCACATAATCCATTAGTAATCCCGAGGATACCGTTCAGGATGTTACCAATATCCTGAACCAGCATCCCGGATGTAAACAGATACTACATAAATAAAATATAGATCAAGATATTTTCCAGGATATGGGCTCAGAATTTCACCCATAACAGGCACAACCTTCATATCGTGAATCCACGGTCTTCCCAGTATGATGTTATAGCAGGATAGAGAATCCATTACACAGAAACGTTGTATCGAGTTGACTCCTTCAACGTATACTGGCAACTTTATCTCTCCCACTGTGTTTCTAGCCTCTCCACTGAATCCAACAAGCACGGTAGACTTTGAAGTGATATCCATTGGAGATACATTCATTCTCTTCAGAGTTTCTAGTTGGATTATGTTGACGGAGCTGCCATTATCAACTAATATCATGCGTACAAAATGGTTAGCCACATATAACGTTATTACCAGAGCATCATGGTGAGGATCCTGGACAGTATCCCTATCATCAGCATCAAAAGTAATCACTTTGTCAGTTGTGAGGGTAGTCATCCTGACAGGTTTGTCTCCCCTTTCGGCCTTAGCTTCTTTTGCATGTCTGTTGGACCGTTCCTTGACCCGAAAACGTCAATCCGAGTAGCTCAACTTCATATGTAAAAGCGGAATCAATGCATAAAAAGTCTACAACAGCATATTCTTTCAATTCCTATCTTTTATTGCTTTTCTATTGAGATTTTGACAAAGGTTCAGCTCCAAGCATACACATACAACTCTGAGACTCTGATCCGCTCAAATGAACAATCTCACCTATATATATATGTTCTGGATCGCTTGAATGGCATGACAAATAAGCGAACCAGACAACTTGCCATATAAGCGAACCAGAACTAGTACCCTATGAGCGAACCAGACATAAACAATGTCATAAAAGCGAACTAGACCTATAAAATACATATTTTGACATTTTTAACCCTCTGTTGACCATTCTTGACTTGTTACTTCTTGTAGACGCAGTCAACAGACATTTCATGTATCAATAGACTCCCCCTTGGATGTTGACGTAGTCTTTTAGCTCCTGAGTCTTCAGTCTTAGTCTTTTCTTCAACTCTGTCTTTTCATCATAAGCACTCTAACTTCACATTCCCATTGATTGTTGATCCAGACTCCCCCTTTCACAGACTCCCCCTCTCGATTTGCTAGAATCTGAGATATCTGGTTCAAGCTTTGACGAATAGCTTTCATTGGAAATAATGAAGATCAAACCTGTTACTCAACCAACAAACATTACAAACTATCTTTCCAACAATAAATCACAATATCAATCAGCTATAGTAATCCACTCAAGTATTCAGGTCCAAGTTAATGACCCTGATTACTCAATTAATCTACCAAGTCCAATTTAATGACCTTGGTTGATCTTTTAACGAAACAAACTGATTTAAAACAACAATTTTAAACATTTTCTAAAAATAACAAGTATCAAGTTAATGAACTTGTTTTTGAACATTTCAAACAATTCAAACTTCTTCAAAGTAAGCTCTCCTCATTCTTCAGCTCAGAATCTCCTGCATCTGCTTCAAATATCTGAGAATCCAACAATCAACTCTCCACTTTGGTTTGTCTAAAATAAAGCAGAAATAAAATCTTTTTGGATTTTATCAAAGTGTTCTAAACTAAGAAATGAAATACAGAAAACTTAAATTGCAGAAATTAAACAAAGTAAACTATTTACAAACATATTTTTGGTGAGCGTGTCAGGGAATCATATCAGCTTTGCAGACAAATCACAAGTACCGTTAAGCTACATTACATACTCAGACTTAAACAATTTACCTCGATTGTCGATATACTGATCCATCTTAAATTCCCACACAAATTTCAACTTATTCAGGATACGATTTAGATGAATTAAGAACTTAGATCATTCATGTGTCCCACCTCTTGAATATACTCCCGTATCCAGAATCTCAATAATCAGTCTTACAGGTGAGAATACTACAATGATATCTGTATATAATTTAGGTATGCGAGGGCCGAGGGATCTCAGATCGATACTTCCGTATACGCAGAGAGATATCAGCTTCGACTTTTCGGTGTGTCCCCTTTAAAGGATCTTTTTGCTTACAACAGCAGCGTATATCAATTTTATTGTTTCAGCATGCTGAGGGTTTAATGCTGTGTTTCAAGCATTGCAGCAAGTATTAGCCAGGGACTAGGTCAGAACTACCGTTCAGCAGAAGTCCCGGAATAATACCCCAGATATCATAGAGTATAAAGACCTAGTATATCAGATTAAGAGACCTTTCAAACGAGATTTCAGGGGTTACCTATATATCCAAGTAGTGTTCCCCACGAATTCACAAGTTTGAATTTTAGGTTTATATCCCGAATAAATCTACTAAATGTGCAAAAACCTATCGACACATCATCAGTAAGATTGTTTAACTCTTTTATACTTTTCAAATCTTTAGCATACTGTAATCGTCTAGCTGATGTACTATCATTTTCCCTATATACACAAGCTCTTTTTCAGATTTTATCATGTTTTTGTATTTTTGCATTTTTTACTGTTTTTGTATTTTCTGAAAATAACTATGTACAAACATCTACTCCCCCTAAATACCAAAACAAGTAAAAATTCGACAAACCATTGCAGATTGTTTCTCGTCTTCATCCGCAACAGTACTCTCATCAACGCCAATTATGCCATCCGACACCGACAGAAGCTTCATACCATTCAGTTTTAACAAATATTTAAATCGATTTTTATCAAAAGCTTTGGTATGTAAACCAGCTTTCTGTTCGTCAGTGTGGATTTTCTCAATTCGTATCAACTTTTTCTCAAAGCAATCACGAATAAAGTGATGACGAATTTCTATGTGTTTAGTTTTAGCGTGATGTACTGGATTCTTTGTAATATTTATAGCGGCCTCATTATCAACAAAAAGAGGTGTGTTAAGAAACTGCAAACCGTAGTCGCGCATCTGTTGCTGTATCCACAAGATCTGAGAGCAGCAACTGCTAGCAAAAACATACTCCGCTTCACATGTAGATAACGCCACAGACGTTTGTTTCTTACACTGCCAGGTAACCAATCTAGGACCAAAGAACTTGCATCCTGCAGTTGTTGACTTTGAATTGACTTTGCAGCATCCGAAATCCGAATCGGAATACCCTTCGAGCGTAAAATCACCTTTCCTAGGATACCACAACCCCAATGAAGGAATTCCTTTTAGGTAGCGCAATATCCTCTTCACAATAATCATATGTGATGCTCTCGGGTTAGACTGAAATCTTGCTGCGAGGCACGTTGGGTACATTATATCAGGACGTGAAGCAGTTAGGTACATTAAAGAACCTATCATGGATCGATAAAAAGTTTCATCAGCCCTGTCTCCGGTGAGATCTGGGTGAATCCCATGATTTGTTGCAAGTGGGGTAGCAGCTGGAGTAGAACTTGACATTCCAAATTTCTCTAGAATATCATGAACATACTTTGACTGATGAATGAAAATTCCCTCAGGAAGTTGTTCAACTTGTAATCCCAGAAAGAATTTCATCTCCCCCATTGATGACATTTCAAATTTCTGCTTCATCACTGATTCAAAATCTTTGCATAGATTTTCATTTGTCGACCCAAAGATTATATCGTCCACATAAATCTGTACTATCAGAAGATGACCATCAACGACTTTAGTGAAGAGAGTGGCATCCACTTTTCCACGTATGAACTGGTTAGCGAGTAGGTGTTGAGACAAAGTCTCGTACCAGGCTCTCGGGGCCTGATGTAAACCATACAGCGCTTTGTCCAATAAGTAGACCTTGTTTTTGTGGATTGGATCGGTAAAGCCCGGCGGCTGACCGACATAAACCTCCTCTTTAACCTTCCCATAAAGAAACGCCGATTTAACATCTAACTGATAAACTTTGAAGTTCTTCCAAGACGCAAATGCTAGGAAAATTCTGATAGCCTTTAGTCGTGCTACAGGAGCATAGACTTCGGTAAAATCAATTCCCTCCTGTTGACTAAATCCCTGAACAACGAGTCGAGCTTTGTTCCTTACAATAACTCCTCTATCGTCTCTCTTACACTTGAACACCCACTTGGTATTAATTTTCCTATGACCATCCGGCAAATCAACTAACTTCCACACTCCCAATTTCTCGAATTGACTAAGTTCCTCCTGCATTGCATTGACCCAAGAGTCTTCAGTAAGCGCCTCTTTGTAAGTTCTTGGTTCAACCTGCGAGATAAAACAACTTAATGAGAATTCAGTTTGCAAAGGAGCAACTTTTGTATAAAAACATGTAAGCCCTTTATCAATCTGATTTCGAGTGCGAACGCCTGTCTGCAATTCTCCTATGATCAACTCCTCTGGATGATATGAGAAAGTTCGCGGCATCACTTCACTTGGAACATCTACATTTCCCTCCAGATTAGTAACATTCTGCTCTGCATCTTGTTCACCAACTTGGTTTGTTTGACTTGAAATCTGAATTTGCTCCCCCTCAGAATCTGAATCTGAATCACCATGATCAAATACTGGCATGTTTTCAGCTTCTAGATTATCATTCTGAGCCGACTGATTATCCTGAGCAACTTCATTTTGTTGGACATCATCATGTTCACCAGCATTACTTGGACCTGCTTCATCATCGTTTAAAGTTTCTCGTGGTCTTCTTGAATACTCAGCTGGGAACCTTAACTGCGACTCATATTCACGCAAAATATCCAACTCATCAAAGAAATCTTCATCATCCTCTGATTCTTCTCTCATGTCAAACGAATCCCAAAGATTGTCATAATGATAACGCCATGAATCACCAGGATTCTGCGGCGGCATAGTATAACCTTGACATTCAACATTTGCAGCTTCAATAATCCGCTTCTCACTTGGAACGAAGACACGTCGCAATGGATTTGAATAACCAACAAATATACCCTCAATGCACTTCGGACCAAACTTTCCAAAAGGTTCTATAACCGTACAAGGTGACCCGAACGGTTCTAGATACTTCAAATTCGGTTTGCGATTATTTATTAGCTCAAAGCATGTTTTGTTGAACTTCTTGACAGTAAGAACCCTGTTGAGCGTATAGCATGCGGCGGAAACAGCTTCAGCCCAGAAATTAATCGGTAACTTTGAATCTGCGAGCATTGTTCTAGCCGTCTCGATTAGTGTCCGGTTTTTGCGTTCTGCTACTCCATTCTGCTGCGGAGTGTACGGAGCACTAAACTCATGCAAAATACCTCTTTCATCACAAAATTCTTCCATCTTACTGTTCTTGAATTCGGTACCATTATCACTACGAATTCTCTTGATACGCCTTTGGTACAAATTCTCAATCTTTCTGAACAACCCCATCAAACTGTCAAATGTTTCATCTTTCGTCTTCAAGAAAGAAACCCACGAAAATCTGGAATAATCATCAGTAACGACCAAACAATAATAATCTCCTGTAACACTTTTAACATTCACAGGACCAAATAAATCCATGTGAAGTCTTTCCAGAGGTCTCGAAACTGAATTGACTTGCTTTGTAGGGTGTGACTTCTTCTTCTGCTTTCCTTTAATATAGCTAATGCACTCCCCTTCCAGATGAAAACCTTTGATATTAACACCCAATACCAAATCATTGTGCACCAAATGATTCATTTTCCTTAGATGTATATGCCCCATCTTTCGGTGCCACAATCTTGATTCTTTCTCAGTTGCTCTAGACACGAAACAATGTGCTTGACCAGTAGTTGTAGTTGCTACAGACATGTCTAACACATATAAATCATTCACTCTAGGTGCCCTCATGATAATCCATTCTTCAGGTATAACAAAACCAGGTTTCAAGATCAAACATTCTTTATCAGTGAAGTGAGTAGTATACTGATTGTCACAAATCTGCGAGATACTAAGCAGATTGTTCTCCAGCTCAGTGATATAATTAACTCTCTCAAACGTTACAATCCCATTGGATAACGTTCCTTCACCAACAATTCGACCACCTTCATGACCTGCAAATCCCACATAACCACCATTGATATTCTTCACATCATACAGTAATGCAGTTTTTCCTGTCATATGTCGAGATGCGCCACTATCCATGATCCATCTTGAAATAGCTCTTGGAAGATCCTGCACATAACAAATTTCAAATTAACCAACTTTTAATAAAAATGCCGATTCATGCTTCGCTTTCCAGGAAGCTCCGGCAATTCAAACTGCTTATTCAAACATGGTGTCCACCCAGGCCTCATCAGCCTTAGATGTAACCTTGACTCTCGCAATTTGAATTTTGAAATTTTCAGTCTTCAAAGGTGGAAAATTTGCATCATAATCAACTGAAATTGATTCTTCAGCCTTTTTCACTTCAGAAGTTGAAATTTTCTTCTCTGTTTTAGGTTTCCAAATTTGTTCAGTTAATGCAACCCGTTTATAAAACTTGTCATTTTTAGTTACCACTTTCTTTACGGATTCATTTTTCACTTTGATGTTGTCATTTTTAACATTTTTCTTCTCTATCACTTTCTTCTCAACAAACATTGGTGCTTTACCCTTCACATCAACCTTCTTTTGTTGAACCTTCACAGTTTCAGTCCTAGGCTTCACATATGTACACTTTCGTGCAATATGACCAACTTGTTCACATCTAAAACAAGTACGAGTATCAGCTACTCGACTCGTGCCTTCAGACTGAGCCTGCGAAGCTCTCTTCTCAAAGAACTCTTTATTTGATTTTGAAAAAATTTCATTTTCCTCATCAGAAAGTGAACTTGAACTATTTACAAACACCTTCTTTTCAGCAAACCTTCTGTTTTGAAAACTCCTTTTCTGATAACTCTTACCACCTTGATAACCACCCGACCAATTGTTTCGATTGTTATTACAAAAACGTGGTGGAACAACAGGCTTTTTGTAATAAGCTTTATCTTTCTCAAAATTCATTTGCCTTTTTGTTTGACACAAACTGTTCACTTCTGATAACTCAACTTCAACTAACTTGAAAACATTTGTCAACTTTTTCACATTAACATTCTCAATGGGAAACTCAGAATCCGAATACAACTTATCAGATCCAGCCATCTTGTACATCACAAGACCCGGTTCATCACTTAAGTTGTTTTTGGACTTTGATTTCTGAATGTATTTTTCTAAGAAACACCCATCCTCCTCAGAAGTGTCACAATCCGGTTTAAGCACTTTGTCTACCACACTTTTCACCACATCACTTTGGACACCCTCGTCATTGGAAGATGTGAACATGACATCAATGTTTTCAGGAAGTTTAACTTCACTTTCTTCCTCAATTTCCACCAAACTAGACTGCTTTTTCGTGTAGTTGTCTAAAATTGGCGGTGGAACTTTGTGAAAACCTACACCCGTTCCATCAGAAAACACATCCTCGCCATCTTTGTTTTTCCCTATAGGTTTAGGAACAATATGCTGCAAAACAAAGCTTGCTGATTTATAGCTGTTAAGCTTCAACTGGATTCGTTCATTCTCAATTTCAGCTTCTTGAACTTTAAGTTTCAGTTTAGCAATTTGATCCAGTTGTTCATTAATCGATTCTTCTTTTAATCTCAAAACAGCTCTTAGATGTTCATTTTCTTTAAATGTTTTGCCATTACGATCATCACTATCTTTGACAACGTTTTTCAATTTCTCAAACTTTTCAGAAATTTGACGGTTTTCAAGAATTAACTTTTCATTTTCAAATTTTATTTTCTCACGTTCAGTTTTATCATTTTCAATTTGAGCCGTTAATTCTTTGATCCGTTCAGTTGAAGCTCTTACACTTTTGTCACGATCGAGAATCTGATTTTCAATATTTCTAACTTTTGTTGTCAGATTCTGAATTTTCTCATTGTTAAGATACGTGACAGTGCTACAAAAATTGCATTGTTTGGTGCAATTTTTGCAGTCAGTATTCCCATCAATCTTGTTAACTAACTCAATCTTGTTACCTGACACATTTGTTGACACACTTTGACTGACCGACCCCTTTGACTCAGTAACAGAATTAGAATCTACCTCAAGTGCTTTTGCTGCTAGCACTTTGTCAGTCATCATTCCCAGGTTCTCAACTGTCAACTCTTGCGTAGTATCAATTAAGCCTGTATCAACCTGCTTTTCTTTCTTCTCTTTCTCCTCTTTCTCCTTTCTCTCTTTCTCTTTCTCTTCTTCAATCATTTTCGACGTTGGTGTTCCCCACCACTTGTGCTGCCAATATTCATCTTCTTCTTTGTACTCCTTGATAATGGCTTCGATATCTAACGTTTTGTCATCAATCGCAATGTTGCCATATCTATCAAGATAGCACTCTCTATCTGGATCCCATCTGTTTGCTCTTCTAGCTTCCAAAAAGATACCAGAAAGTCTGATAATCTTGGTTTCAGCAACCATCTTTCGGTATTGATACTTCTGTTCTTCAGTACGATCATCTTTCCACTTAATAGGTTCATCATTACTTGCCATGAATGCGTAACCCACCGCATCTTCTTCCGGTAGAACTTCCTTACTCCAATCATACCCCTCATCATCATAAATCACAGCAAGAGCCCTTGATTTGTCTCTGTTATCTTCAACTTGCTTCAATCTAGGCGGCTCAGATTTATTCTGATGGTAGATTGCCTTTTTGTAATAATCATCTCGAAACGGATTCTCTGACTCATCAGCATATGCATTCCTGCATTCCCGTTTGAAATGACCCTTCTGCTTACACTTAAAACATGTTACTTTTGACTTGTCGAACCCCAGTTTTGTAGACGGACCACCAATCGTTTTTCTCCCTGTAATCTCCATGAAGCGTTGTGCACGTCGAACTGCACTTGCCATTGCCCAACGAATGTCGATCAGCTCCATTTCTTCAGGGTCTATCTGATCGTAGTCTTCTTTCGTCAGATTTGTATTCCCGATTTTTCCAGCCACCAATCCTTCGTAGGATTCCAAAACAGACGCCAGAAAGACCATTTGTTGCTTGGCCGACTCCTCGTCAAAATTCTGTGCGTTCTTCAGATCTATCGCGATATTGCAAGAAAACTTCGCATCAGAATGATTTGCAGAAGACGTAGATCCACTGTGATAACCACTATGGCTTCCACTGCTTGAATTGCTTTGACTTTCTTTGCTTGCTGAAGAAACGTTCTCAGCAGAAAATGCAGTCTTTGGAGAAGTAGCTTTCGGCATCATGCTCTTTGGATAGTATAAATCCAGATTCTGCTGATAAGATGAATTATTAACTTTAAACGTTTTCTTCAGCTCTAGCTCATGACTTTCCAGTCTTTCAATCAACACATCTGGAGTCAAATCTTCTGGAGAAATAGTGTTTTTCAACATCAGCGCGTAATATCTCCAATCCACTTCGTCTGGTAATGAATCAAACAGTTTATCAACAAGTTCTTCATCAGTATACGTGATCTTGTGTCGAGCAAGCTCCAGTTTCAGATGACCAAACCTTTCAATCATTTTACACACCGATTCATTTTTAAGACAACCAAACATATCAAACTCTTTCCTAAGAAGTTTCTTTTTATTTTTTACAATCTCTTTGCTTCCAAGACACTTCTTTTCGAGTTTTTCCCATAAGTCTTTAGAATTGGAGTAATCTATCAGCGAAATGATGTCTTCACGCACCGATTGAAACAATAATGCCACACATTTTTGCTCAGCCACAAAATTTTCAATCTCTTCAGCTGATCTTAATGCTTCACCATTCTTCTTTCCTTGGGCAAAACCATTCTTCATACTCTTCCAGCTAGAAAAAGCAAATGCCATTAACCAATCTTCGAACTTTGTTGCCCACCTGCTATAATCTTCTATAGCCATCAGCTTAGGAGGTTTGTTAAATGTTCCAAATGCGCTTTCGGACTCCCAAGCTTCTTTCTTTCTTTCTTTCGGTGGACTTTTGTTTGCATCGCTTGAAGAAGTATCGTTGTTTCCTGAACTACCCGTGAATGCGTACATATCGCTGAAGGGATTCATGAAAATATCATCCATTTGATCGTACCTGCAAAATCAATCAATCACTTAGACAAATTTTCGAGAATTTTAACAAATGTGACGAATAAGCGAAACTATCAATGTTGTCCAAATAAGCGGACCAGATTATGTCCGTTCAAGCGAACTAGATAATGTCCGTTCAAGCGAACCAGATAATGTCGTTTGAGCGAACTAGATATTGTCATTTGAGCGAACTAGATATTGTCGTTCGAGCGAACCAGATAAGGTTCGTATGAGCGAACCAGCAGATGTTCAGATAAGCGAACCTCACAAGCTGTTCATTTGAGCGAACCAGCTAATGTACGTAACAGCGATCCAGAGAATGATCGTTCGAGCGGACCACGTAATGTCCGTTCGAGCGGTTCAGAATATGATCGAATAAGCGGACCAGGTCAGTGTCCGGATAAGCGGACCAGAAACTTGTGATGATCGTAAAAGCGAACCACAAATTTTAACCAAGTTTTAGACTGAATTACAAACTGATACTTTCAAGGATTGTAATACACTTAATTCCGATCTCAATGAAATGATTTTCGTTCAATTCCGACAGTTAATCCATTCTAAATCTAAGTTTTAAAATCTGTCCGAAAAACCGATTACGTTTTAGATGAAATTGATTGATTTTACTGTGTTTTAACGTCTGATACTGTTACCGATTGTTTAACAACAAGTTTCACTCAATATACTTGAACTTCAAACCAATCTGTCCGACAAAACTTGTTTAAACCAAAAAATAAACGAGAAAGTGAGTAGAAATGAGATTATAAAGCCGAATCAGCTGATGTAGTATGAGCTTCCTCGTCCTGAAGCTCTGATACCACTTGTTGGACCGTTCCTTGACCCGAAAACGTCAATCCGAGTAGCTCAACTTCATATGTAAAGGCGGAATCAATGCATATAAAGTCTACAACAGCATATTCTTTCAATTCCTATCTTTTATTGCTTTTCTATTGAGATTTTGACAAAGGTTCAGCTCCAAGCATACACATACAACTCTGAGACTCTGATCCGCTCAAATGAACAATCTCACCTATATATATATGTTCTGGATCGCTTGAATGGCATGACAAATAAGCGAACCAGACAACTTTCCATATAAGCGAACCAGAACTAGTACCCTATGAGCGAACCAGACATAAACAATGTCATAAAAGCGAACTAGACCTATAAAATACATATTTTGACATTTTTAACCCTCTGTTGACCATTCTTGACTTGTTACTTCTTGTAGACGCAGTCAACAGACATTTCATGTATCAACAATGTCTCTTTGCTGCCGAATACGAAGTTCCACAAATGTCGGATCCTCCCGAAATGAAGTTGATTATCTTGGCATCCGCGGGAGGTGATGCTGCTCTTTCAGGATCCTTCTCAGTATCCTGACCCTTATTCTTCTTTCTTCCTAAGAGATCTTTCAGATATCCCTTTCTTAGAAGATAGCTTATTTCTTTCCTTAGAGCAATGCAATCCTCAGTTACATGTCCGAAATCTTCGTGGAAAACACACCATTTTGACTTATCTTTCCAGTCAGCCTTTTGTTGATTCTTTTGAGGCCACCTAGCCTTGTCCCCTAGACCCTGCATGGCATACATCAATTCAAGAATGTTAACAGAAAAGAAATATTCAGACAACTCAGGATACTCTTCAAGATCCTCATCTTCGACAGCATTCACTCACTTGTTTTCATTTCTACCATATGGCTTAGGCCGATATGACTTGAATGAGGATTCTGACTTCCTGTTAGTTGACTCATAAGTGTTAGATGAGTTCATCCTTTCTTGCATCTTCCTGTCAACTTCCAGACGGATATATCTCAAAGCCCTGTTACGAGCTTCGTCGAGATTCCTGCATGGATTCATTACAAGATCCTGATAAAACTGAGAATCCTTTTGTAATCCCATCTTAAAAGCTTGCACAGCTGTTGCAACATCAAGATGTGGGGTATCCAAGGATTCTCAACTGAATTTGTTCACATAATCCCTCAAGGATTCCTGAGGCCCTTGAGTTATCCTGTAAAGATCACTGGTTAGTTTCTCAAAACTCCGACTACAAGAAAATTGACTGTTAAATAAATTAACAAAATGAGCAAACGAAGTAATCGAGTGAGGAGGAACGTTTAACAGCCATTTTAAGGCTGATCCTGTTAGAGTAGAACCAAATCCCTTGCACAAGCACGCTTCCTTGAGCTCCGGAGGGATAGGGTTAATCTCCATTCTTTCCCTATACTGAGCAATATGCTCCTCGGGATCCGTAGTCCCATCATAAAGCTTCATGTTGGGGGTTTGGAATCTCTTTGGGATCTCAGCATCACAGATAGGATATGCAAAACGAGATATCATGTGGCTGTCCTGGGACGCTTCCGGGATCGGCTGGACCACCCCAGGTACACTAGATATCATGTCCTTCAACTTCTGAAGTTCCCTAGTAAGTGCTGATGTTACACCTGTATCCTGCAAAGATCCACCATTGTTAGTAGCATGAGTATTATTATTATTTGACACGTTACCCGTTGGAGGATTTTGCCCATATCCTGAAGCATATCCTGAGCTCCTCATGGTTGACATCCTGACCGAGGACGGTATTTCAGGAGTATGATTCTGAGGAAGACTGGGCACAATATTCCCCCTGTTATCCTCAGTATACACAGCTGAACTGAAGTTCAACGTTCTGGGATGTAATGGAGTGACAATATCCTCAGCAGATCTGCTCGAGCCAGACTTCAGGAGTTGTATTTCCCTTAAAAGCATTTGGTTTGTTTCCTGTTGCTGCCTCATTTGTTCCTGCACACTTCCAAATAAGGTTAAAATTTCATCATTAGAATCTAAAACGGGAGCAGATCCCTGGACACTCCGAGTAGGGATAACATCTTGAGATTGTGTAGAGGCTGGCATCCTTGGAGGAGGTGGTGGAAGCACCGAACCGGTAGTAGCAGAAGTCATAGCAGACACAGTAGCGGAACTCATGTTTGATCTTGAGGCCATTATGGACAATGTGGCAAAAAGTTTTGAAAACAGAAAACCAATTAGCGATTTGACAAAAAAATTTTAGTAAAGAGAGCACCACTTGCCCCACGGTGGGCGCCAAATTGTTTTGGTCAAAAATTACCGAAGTAACTTAGTGATCAAATTAGTAAAGTGAGGTAGTGTGCTAGAAAGTGTGTTGAAAATATGCTTGTTAAGTTATTTAGAAAATCAGTATTCAGGATACGGCTCAGGATATTGAGCTGTATCTATGATCAAACAATGAGCAAAAGTAAAGTAAACGACATGAGATGTACGAGGAAAGCCCTTGATCAATCTAGATCGCCGGCATAAAACCTCGGGAGCTGACAATCGCAGCTGCCTTGTTCTTCTATTGCTTCAAATATTAGGATACAGTGCAGGATGTGGTACGGATCGACTAAGTGTTACAACAAAATTTGAATACAAGTGTGGTGTTTGCAATGAGCTAGAGAGTGAAAGTGTTCGAGAGTGTTAGTGAAAATTGTGTGTTCTAAGCTGATCCGCCCTCATCTATTTATAGTAAAGATAAAATAACAAACTATCCTATACTTGCGGGATCCACCGAATATTCCTTCTTCGAACGTTGTAGACCTGGTCTTTCGGGCTCAACGTCTCTCCTTCAACAAATTCGTCCGAGTCTTGAGGAGAAGAAGTCCTCTTGACCGTTAGTAAGTCTCAGCCTTTAACCTGCACGTGGTTAATTCAATAAGCCTCAGGATATCGCCCAAGATGTTAGCAATATCCTCTTCCAGCATCCTGGTCACAAATAAACAAACAAAGGCAGGATATTGGTCAGGATACGTATGTTAAGAAAATGAGCCCTAACAGGAAATACTGGTGAGTGAATCCCAGTTTAATCAAGTTTAAATAAAAACCAATTCACAGTATTGAGGGCGATCCCGCAATTATATTTGTTTCCAAGACATCACAATTAACATCCATGGTACTGTCGAACCCGACTTGTGGACATGTTACTTGTCACACCCCTTTCTGCGGCGGAAGCACGAGGTGTGATCATGAAAGGTTCTCATTGCATACGAAAGGTAAACATGCTATATGCTCGTAAAAACATCAAATACCATAATTTGAAAACATAAGTTTAGCGTTTACATCGCTAAGTCGCATAAAACATTGTCTTAAAAAGTTTACAACTTTATTTAAAGATAAACAATAGCGACATCCACAAGCATAAGCGAGACCGCGCGCACATCCATCCTAGTTACCTGAAATACATGTGAGTTTTGGAAAAAACATCAACATAAAGTTGGTGTGAATTCATGCAGTTTTGTATTTCACGTTTGTATACTTTGTATGAAAACATAGTTTGTGAATAAATCAAGTTTTCATATATTAATTCAGTTTCATGTGTACACCACGTACTCATGTATAATTCAATTTCTTCTTGAGTACCCCACGTACTTCAAGTATAATTCAATTTTTAGTATGGTATGACTTTTATGTAAATAAAGTATTCCTGTAAGTATCAGGATTGTTAATGGGTTGCAAAGCCATTAACATGTGACACGACATAGGAAGTCACCAAACCTAAGGCATTTAATTGGTATATTCTGAGACACAAAAGCACTACTCGATTTTCGCCCTCACCGAGAGTGTGGCTGCCAGGCACCCGTTAGATCTAACCTTTTGTTCTGCGGTCTAAGTATATTGTTGATTAATGGTGCTTCTGTACCCTATTCGTGACACTATTTCTCATAACGCATCCTACTTGGTTCTCGTCCTCACCAAGCGCGTTTCTTGTTATCATTTCTCATAGCGCCTCATACTTGGTTCTCGTTCTCACCAAGTGTGCTTCTCATATTCTTATATTTCGTCACACTTGGTTCTCGTTTTCACCAAGTGTACTTCTTGTATTTATATCATACCAATTATAAATTTTGTACATTTGTACATGTATTTCACCCCCGAAGTTATAAAAACTGAAAACAGTTAAAGAGAAAAGGGGGAGCATGAACTCACAACTTTGCGTTCCTTGCGTCGTAAACTCCACCGGATTTGCTTAATTAACGTCGTAACCTATACGCGTTTTCTTAACGTTAGTCACTAGACTTGCGTCGCACAAGTACAGTCACTCTCTTTTGTATATATTCTTGTGTTAAAAATATTCTATATTTTTAACTACGTATCTTACTTATATTATTTTCTCTAAAATTAATATAAGTATCTCGTGTTTTTCACTTTGCACCCGAATTATGTATCTTGTATGTTGTATGTGTATTTTTATGTTTATACTCCTCATGAGTATTTAGTGTATTTTTAAGTCTTAATACGCTAGCACGTATAACACATACTATATACACTTAGCACACAAGTTGGTGATCAAATAATATATATTTTTCTCTCAAAAATATATATACTTAATATCCATTTTTATTTTTGAAGAAATCCTCATTTCTTATCACCAAAAATTAGGGAAACCTTGGTAATACTCTTAAATACATTTTTAGGGAATAAGTTTCTCAAAAACTTATATTTTTCTAAGTGTCAAAATTTATAAAAATTTTGACAGAGTTTCCCCTAAAAATGGAGGTTTCCCATGTTTTCAAAACATGTGTTTATTTTCTTTTAAGTTGTCAACAATCATTAACAACAATTATCAACAATAATCATCAACAATAATCACTAATTTCTCCATTTCATGAACTTGAATATTTACAAAAATGTGTAGTAACTTACTTGCACATTTAGTAAGTCTTGTTATCTTTAAGAATAAGTTTAATTTCTTAAAAACTTTATTTTTAAAGATCTTGAAGTTTCACAACTTCTAGTCATGATTTACCAAACATATTTCTTGTTAAAAAATTTCTTGTGACACAAGTGTTTACACACTTGTTTATGCACTAAAATGCTTTTAGTTTATGTAAGGTCCGGGTTTTAACAAAACTAACATTTTCCGCTTGGTTCTTCCAAAAAACCACTTGTAGATCTACATGTTTAGAGTCTTATTTTACAAGAAAAATTACTTTTACTCAAGTTCATGTTTCATGAGTGGAAGGGTTCATCATCTTTCACATCTCTAGCACTAACATACTACTAGTTCATGTTCTTGAACATGATCTAGTGTGGTTAAATGATGAGCCATCCCACTTCTAGCAACAACATCATAAAATAATCACAACTAACCAAGATTCACATGATTTACTCACACATCTACTCTTTATCCACCATTAATCACTTATGTTCAAGACTTTATGTTATGTTCTTTAGTGTTCATGAATTTTTAACCATTAAATCACCTATTAACCACCATAAACAAGAACAAGATGGTGTTTTAGAGCACTTACTACTAGCACAAGGCTAGGGAAGTTCAAGAGGACAAATGAAGTGGATAAGAGCAAATGAAGAAGGTCCTTCAAGATCCGCTTGCACCGAGCTTCGTTAGTGACCTTCTTACACCTTAATATCACCTTGGAATGGATGATATGAAGCTTGAAATGGATGTGTGGTTGTGGGGGTTGGAGCCGTGAGCAATGGAGGGAAGGAGAGAAGGTTTTGTGAGGTTGATGATGAGTGAGAATGAAGGGGCATGAACTTGTGTATTAATTTATAATCCTCCAACATGTCAAGGCCTAATGTGTAATGTGTTAGGAATGGGGAGACAAGATCCACTAAAATATCAATACAAAATCCTCACATGGGGCTCCCACATAACCGGCCCTTAGATGGGGGGGGGGGGGTCTAGTTGGATCATGATTCTTGGTTACTTATTCTAGTTACACATTAAGTGTTAGTTTAGGGGTTAATTGTGTGTAGTATAATATAAGGTGTGTTAGGGTGTTTGGGGACCCTAACTAGCCTAGAAAAATAAAAACATTGCTTCTAGCATTATTTTGGTGTTCCGGGAAATATCCGGTTGTTCGGTTACATAACGATTCGTTAAAGTGCTAAATTGCACCTTTTAGTGTCTTTTAAGTATCCTTTTGTAATACTTTCGATTCCCGACACTTGGGGAAGTATTCTGAATGATAAAACGTAATTTCTGCATGATAATTTTATATTTCAAAGCTGATTAGAGCTGAATTATACAAAATTCTGCACTTAAAGTGCATTTCGGGTGCTTTTTAGTGCTTATTTTTGCTTTCGCAATGTCTATAAATTAAACCCTTACATGTACTCTTGGGTTTTAATGTACTTTTGTCGTCGGACCTACACCTAGGCCTCAATTCTAATGTCTGACTGCTTTCTGCAGTTCCGTTGACACATAGTGTCTTACCGGTGAGTTTACTTAGTATTTTTGACGCAACGCTCTCGTTTATGCATAAAGCAATATTTTGTAGTATACAACGTGCATGAATTCACTTGTTCAGTATGTGTTCAGACATTGCTGACAATTAAGCACATAATTGCAGTCATTAAATAATGATTAAAGTGTACGGAAATTACCGGTTTGGTGCCAGTTGTCACATTACTCCTTGACCAGGTGGTAACAAATTTTGTATACAAAACCCCAACATACTCATGATAATTGTATTCTTACAAATACTCAATCACGGTTTAATATATAATTAATTAAATGAGGTTTTGTAAAAACAGTTAACAAAAAGTGGATCAACTCACATTGCTGTCTTAGATTTTCTGTAAGGGTTTCCTGGTGACAATCTAAAATTTACACAAATGCACACGCGTTAGTATAATAACTCATTTTAACATTAGCAATACCCTCCCCGAGACGGCATTCCAATGACTACGTCGGGCAGAACCACGACAGCCATTACGGAACCCTAGATCAATCGGGCAGCGTACCTAATACGTATCCAGGGGTTATGATACTTACAACGGAGCAGAACTTCGCTATTTAGGGGGGTATTATACCCGAGTATTACTTCTACTACTCAGAATTCGTTTAAGAAAGAAAAGATTTGAGCGACGGAAATGAAATCCCGATGCCTCCTTATATAGTTGCTGAAACTGGTCTTCACGCGGCCAGCGTAAAGGTAGACTAAGGTCTACGTGGCCCACGTTGACCTCCGGTCAATGCGTAGCTCGTCCGGACCAGCTACCTAGCCACGACGTGTGTCTGCCACGTGGCAGCACCAGGCTGCGCCACAATTTAAGTTCACGCGGCCCGCGTAAGGCTTAAGGGTCCTTCACGCGGCCCGCCTCAACTTAATATTTTTAGTTTTTTAATTATTTTTAATACTATATAATATCCCGGGCTCGGTTTTCACATGTGGGTGATGACTGTCGTCAGAGTCAATTAAAAACCTAATTAAACTACGTAGATAGTGTAAGTAGGGTATCGCATCCACGGGGAATTTGTGGTTAGTGTTTAACTAGAAAATTATTATATATTAAAGAAAAACAACTCCCACCCAGAATCCCGATTGCAAGTTTAACACAAAAACCCATTTACAGATTCAAAACACCACATAGACATGGCATTGGAATTAATGAATTTGATTAATTATTAGGGACAGTTTTTTAAGATTCACCATACAACCTAATAATCCATTTATTTATATCAACTACCCACCAATTTACCAACCCGCTAACGATGCAAGTATATCGCCAATACGCTTGATAAATGACAAATAATTCAAATATAAAAAATGTTTACCAAGAATTCAACACAAGTGGTCAAGCTTTACCAGTTAAAAAGAATCCGCAAACAAACTTTAATGAAAAACAAAGTAATCGTTCATCCGGGCAGAAGCCACAAGCAAAAAGATAAAGGTAATGTCTGTTGGAAATTTTAGTGAAAATGAGTTTTTCACTAAATATTTTGGACATCAATATTATTTATATATGTGTTGTATAAATAATTATTTATGGTTTGTGTTCAAACTATGTCCAAATAGAGCTAAGATGAATGAGATATCGAAGCTTGAAGTTGTATGTTTGGAACAAATAAAGATGAATAAAATGGATTAGTTTTGTCAACTTGTCCCACATAGGTGGGATGACAAAACTTAAAGTGGTTTATAAGGAGGAGCACTCCTTGTACTCGTGCACATATGCGCGCGTGCCGTGGGCTATAGGCCCTATGTAGTGCACTTTGAACTTCGCACACCGCCTTTGTATTTTTGTCCATGAGCGCATGGTCAGATACATGGCGGGTCCGCTTATGGCGCACCTTTGGGTGGCGTAGGCGGATGCCATGGCATGGCACATGACAATGCGGCGCAAGCTTCTTAGGCGCATAGCGCACGTCATTGGCCATGGCGAAGATTGCAAGTGGCGCACGAGTTTGGATGGCGCATGACCAGGTGGCGTCCTGGTATGCTTAGTGATATCCGTGTGGAGCGCGACCCCATGTAGAAGCGGGTTTGACTGTGGTGCGCATTTGTACGCGCGATGCAGTTCAGCCAGTCAACTCGGTCTTCACCGGTTACTAGAATGTCATAAATTGACATGAGAGTTACATTTGACCACTTTAATTTCATTTTAATATAATTAAAACATGTTTATTACAATATTGATTACCTTGTAATTAAAACATTAATTCACGTTTAATATCTTGTTGATTACAAGATTAAATGAGTTTTAATTGTAGAACTTTGGTGTATATTTAATCACAATGGTCCATTGTGAAAAAAGAGAAGAGAGATATACACACAACACCGAGGTCTTTTGTTCCATGAAAATTTTAGAGAGGAGCACTCTCTAAATTATTCTTTTATCAACTTCACATTGTTCCATTTTTTTATGAACACCAATTTATACCCGGTGTAATCTCGGGCGCGAGTGCCATCTCCGGCAGTACACATACTGTTCCGGTTGTTGTACCCTGGGAGACAGACCGTCTGAGAGGAGGCGCGGAATCTGTTTTAAGGGAAGCGTGTTGAACACGTGCCTCAACCAAAAAACCGTCAACAATTTTGCTTGTCTTGCAGCGGAGTTTCGATCTCGTAGGTGCGGTTGAAGTTTCCAAAGACATCGACTTGAATCAAGATTGGTACAATTATATTGTATTTTATATTCGTTTATTTAATTTTTGTAACCGGTATTGTACTAGTCAAATTTCCCACAAATAACGAGAGTCTCGTTATTATTTATTATTTATGTTGTAATATATTTAATAAAAAAGTGAACCTAGTTCCTACAATCTTAAAAGAGACTTTCGTGAAGATTGTTGCTACAATCTTAAATCCCTTCTCTACGAGGGTTTAGGTTCACGAAAGTTAAAATATTTAATTAGATTTTTGTTAAAATCTTGAAAATATTTTTTGGGAAATATTTATTTAGTACAATGAGTCGGATTAATTTTATGATTGGAGTACAATCTTTAATCCGAATACCGGGTTGCAAAACGAATTTTTTTTTATTCAAGTTTTGGAGTTCATGGTTTTTGTTCGTGTTTAGATAAAACCGAACATATACAAAATAATATGTATTTCAATAGGTTTTTGAAATACTAAATTTTCTAATGAGCGTATTAGAAAATTTTATTTTGTAACCCCTTACAAATTAAATGTTTGTAACATTTAATTTATTTTTAATAAGCTTTTAGTAACCATAATTGTGAGATTAATGGTGGTTTAAAAAGTCTTAAATTTTTATAATTTCTAATTAGCATTTTAGAAAGTTATTATTTTATAAAATAACTAGTTTTAATATTTTCTAACGAGCGTGTTAGAAACGTTGTTGAAAGAATAACAAGATTAAAACTTTTTATATATCTAACGAGCGTGTTAGAATTTTATAGAATAATAAGTTTTAATATCATCATTTATATCTAATGAGCGTGTTAGATACGATGATTGTGTAAAAGACGATTATATTTTCTAACGAGCGTGCTAGAAAATATACGTTTAGATTTTCTAACGAGCGTGTTAGAAAATATTATTATTTCAAATAATTACCGACGAGCGTGTTGGAGACAATTATTTTGGATAATAAAATTGTAACGGTTTCGTCTAAACTATTAAATTTCTAACAAGCGAGTTAGAAACGGATTTTATTCCACATACGTTTAAACGAATTTTATTTGTTTATTTCTAATGAGCGTATTAGAAATAGTTTATATTTTTTTTATAAACTTCGAAACAAATTTTGTAATCGATTATTTCTAACGAGCGTGTTTGAAACGATTTAAAGAGTTTGATAGTTGTTTATTTTCTAACGAGCGTGTTAGAAACGATTTAACGACTTTGTCAATTGTTTATTTCTAACAAGCGGGTTAGAAAACGTTTATTTTATATAAACCAAAAACGGCTTTTGGCAATAAATAATTGTCTAATTTTCTAATGGGCGTATTAGAATTAGTTTATCTTATAACCAACTAATTTAACGATTTGCAATCGTTAATTTCTAACGAGCGGGTTAGAACCAGGTTAACTATGATAAACTATTTAAGATGATTTGTAATCGTTTATATATCTTTTCTAACGAGCGTGTTAGAAAAGGTTTATGTCTATTTCTAACAAGCGTGTTAGAAAACGTTCATTTAAACCAAAAGTGAATAATTGTATTCGTTTTATTTCTAACGAGCGCGTTAGAAGCGGTTTACTTTGTAAAAAAAAAACCCGAATATTTTGAATGTTTGTTCAACATTTAAATTCTAATTTGCATATTAGAATTGGTTATCATACAAACCACTCTTTTTAACGATTGATAATTGTTATTATCTAACAGCGGTTAGAAATGGTTTGAATATGATAAACCATTTATTAAAACGATGTGTATTCGTTTTATTTTCAAACGAGCGAGTTTGAAATTGTTTTATTTATTAAACTATTATAAGGTTTATTGTCTTGATTTGTAATCAAAACGTAAATATATAGTTTAATATTAAAACACTTGCAAAAACGAGAAATGTTTTGAACGAATAAAACATGTCTTTGCGAAGTATAAGTGATTCGATACTTTCACGAGAAGTATAACGTCTTGAACCATATAATAGTCTTGGAGAAACTATTTTGTGAAAAACAACTCGATGTTGTTATAGACATAATAAGTTTCTTAACTACTTGCGAGTAGTTAATTGTAAACAACTTTATACTTTGGACAACTTGTGATTATTCAAGTTTAGAGTTCCAAGATGAGGGAGTACCTCAAAACATGACACTGAACGAAATAATTGCGTTTATTTCGGTAAAAAGTGTTGAAGATAATAACACTTTGGCTTTTGATGTTTAGATATCATTGGTGTATCCGTTATTTTGGACTACTAATAAGTTGTCAAAAGGATACACATTTTGATACTAAGTTTAAAAAGTAATTTACACAAACACAACGAGCGGGTTGTGATCATGACTTATGTAATAAATCACAAATCAAACATCAAATGCATAACGGCGTCGTGAGAAACGTGGTGTATGGTTTGAGATGGAATACACGAAAACGAGATATGTCATCTAATGTTGAGAGCATCAACATGGAAATGCACATGTAAGTTTTCAAAGAATATAACATATGAAAGAAATATATGTTATTATTGTAAATGATTTTAATAAATTTAGCAAATTTATTAACGGAAATTTACAATAGTGATGGACTCGTAGATGCTTCTACCATCATCAATGTTGTTTAAACTATGTGGAGGTTTGGTCCTCAATTTGGGAGAGTATCCCAATACATGGTATTAATGAAACAACAACGTAAATGTATATATCACTATACGCATACGTGAATGCTATGTTGTTGAGAGTCAATCTAATTGACTATATCTCAAGACTCAAGTGATTTTATACAAAGATCTTTCATCAAAGTGACTTGGATTAAGACTTATGTTTAAGTCTTTAGGAAGTCAATGGTGAAGCCTTGGAGATAAAAAGGCAAACGAGTTATGATCCTAATGGATGAAGTTAACTATGGTTTTGAGGCCTTCCTAAAACCGATGGTTTTGGAACGGTGAAATAAAATTTCATTATTGTGTCTAAACTAAGAAACGAATGTTCGGAAGAGATAATGCGTTATCTCTTAAGGCTGTGAAGAATCAGAATGATGCATCTTCTGTTCACATGCTAGAGTATTGTGGTCTAAAGCATGCTAGACTAATACTTGTTAATTTATATGCTCGAAGGAGATTAAATTAACTTTAAACATTCAAAATATGTGATGACATAAGAATGAATTTTGTGCTAAAACAAAACTATAAATATAACTTCATTTTAGTCCAAAGGGATTACTTAAACTTATTCAAAGTGCAAGCAATGTGGGGGGATGAGCACCATTTAAGAGACAAACCCTTTAGGGTACGAAGAAATGGTAGTTGAGAAGTTTTTCTCAAACGTGAAATGAAAGGGAGAACCTTTCATCACCCCATTTGGATGCTATCCAATTACACTTAAATGTGGGGGTGACTTGCATTTGAATGTGGAAATGGTAATTGAGAAGTTTTCTCAAACTAGAAATGAAAGGGAGAACCTTTCATCGCCCCATTTGGATGCTATCCAATTACACTTAAATGTGGGGGTGACTTGCATATATTGCAAATGCATGACCAAGTGGAGTACACAATGGTTATATGGAGTCAATCGAGTAGATTGGACTCGAATGCCAATTGGTTAGATTCAAAATCTAGTAAGATGTCAGTCATGACACACCAAAGGCATGGTGAAAACGTGTCTAGCCATGAATTGAGTTTCATGTCATTCTAAAGACAAGGTACATAACTGGATCCAGGTTGAGATCACGAGTTATAAGTCTTATGAATCGACTAAAAGGCAAAAAGTGACTAGCGAGTCAAGAACACGTTAGAACAACTGATCTAAACTGGAAATTATTGTTGTTGACTCAGCGAAGTCAAAGATAATTTTGGATCCAACAACCAATGGGTTGATAACAGATCAGGTTGTGGAATGGGACTAAAGCCATGGAAAAAGGGACATGAGGGAAACCTAACCTAGTTGACTGGAGATCCCAAGATCTAGGTTCAATAGGCCAACTTAATCATGAACCGAAGGGTAGTCACTGTGGGGGCGTAGCTAATATATATGTTTATATATAAGCTAGTTTATATGTTTCATATATCCCCCTAAAACTATAAAAGGGTGTTTAAATACGTCCTAGTCCATTCCTATAATATTCAGTGACATTGTTGTGAGGTTAAGCATAATATGTGGTTTTATGATTTGTGTAAATCATAGTAAACCATAATGCTTTTAATGATTTAAAGGGAAATCACCTATGTTGGAGAGAAGTGTGGTCGCTTCGAATGGAATTAGGGCATAATTCCTAGAGCTCCCGCAGAACCAGGAAAGTGCTCCATGACCATTATAGGACACGATAGTGAGGGGATGGCCCGGCTAGGGAAAGTATTGTGTGAATGTATATTGTCGTTTACACAAATGGGGGGTTGTTCAAGGACATCACGTCTACAAAACCCTAGTAGACTAATTATGCTTCACAAAGGAAGGTTCAAAGGCAAAACCTACCTATCCTGCAATACTCGACTGTCGAGTTTTCATCGGGGAATTTTGTGTGTTTTAATCGATCTCCATTCATGTGGGGGATTGTTGGAAATTTTAGTGAAAATGAGTTTTTCACTAAATATTTTGGACATCAATATTATTTATATATGTGTTGTATAAATAATTATTTATGGTTTGTGTTCAAACTATGTCCAAATAGAGCTAAGATGAATGAGATATCGAAGCTTGAAGTTGTATGTTTGGAACAAATAAAGATGAATAAAATGGATTAGTTTTGTCAACTTGTCCCACATAGGTGGGATGACAAAACTTAAAGTGGTTTATAAGGAGGAGCACTCCTTGTACTCGTGCACATATGCGCGCGTGCCGTGGGCTATAGGCCCTATGTAGTGCACTTTGAACTTCGCACACCGCCTTTGTATTTTTGTCCATGAGCGCGTGGTCAGATACATGGCGGGTCCGCTTATGGCGCACCTTTGGGTGGCGTAGGCGGATGCCATGGCATGGCACATGACAATGCGGCGCAAGCTTCTTAGGCGCATAGCGCACGTCATTGGCCATGGCGAAGATTGCAAGTGGCGCACGAGTTTGGATGGCGCATGACCAGGTGGCGTCCTGGTATGCTTAGTGATATCCGTGTGGAGCGCGACCCCATGTAGAAGCGGGTTTGACTGTGGTGCGCATTTGTACGCGCGATGCAGTTCAGCCAGTCAACTCGGTCTTCACCGGTTACTAGAATGTCATAAATTGACATGAGAGTTACATTTGACCACTTTAATTTCATTTTAATACAATTAAAACATGTTTATTACAATATTGATTACCTTGTAATTAAAACATTAATTCACGTTTAATATCTTGTTGATTACAAGATTAAATGAGTTTTAATTGTAGAACTTTGGTGTATATATAATCACAATGGTCCATTGTGAAAAAAGAGAAGAGAGATATACACACAACACCGAGGTCTTTTGTTCCATGGAAATTTTAGAGAGGAGCACTCTCTAAATTATTCTTTTATCAACTTCACATTGTTCCATTTTTTTATGAACACCAATTTATACCCGGTGTAATCTCGGGCGCGAGTGCCATCTCCGGCAGTACACATACTGTTCCGGTTGTTGTACCCTGGGAGACAGATCGTCTGAGAGGAGGCGCGGAATCTGTTTTAAGGGAAGCGTGTTGAACACGTGCCTCAACCAAAAAACCGTCAACAATTTTGCTTGTCTTGCAGCGGAGTTTCGATCTCGTAGGTGCGGTTGAAGTTTCCAAAGACATCGACTTGAATCAAGATTGGTACAATTATATTGTATTTTATATTCGTTTATTTAATTTTTGTAACCGGTATTGTACTAGTCAAATTTCCCACAAATAACGAGAGTCTCGTTATTATTTATTATTTATGTTGTAATATATTTAATAAAAAAGTGAACCTAGTTCCTACAATGTCCTCCAAGTTTCAGATTCTAGGTTCACACCAAACTCAATTTAATCATTAATTGGACACCACATAGACATGGTGCTGAAAAGTCGGTTAATTTAAGTGGTAATAAAAAATAGGTCTTTGTCATCAGATCTTTTACAGTTCAATTACCCTATTTACTAGTGTGAGTCAACCTACTCTATGTCACCCAACGAGCTACAAAGTTTTGTCATCAACCGAGCAAGTTGTAAAGTAAGAACTCAAAACACATAAAAATAGTTCAAAGAAACCAACACATCAAATTGTTTAACAACGTTGTCAATGTCAAAAAACAAATCCAATAATGAATAAAACTAAGAAAAGTAATAAACCCTACAAACCGTTCACTTGGAGAAAACCACCTAGCCAATCATCTCTTAAACCATGTACAGCCGCCAAAAGGCGGCTGCCCTTCCGTGCCTCTGTCTTGCGTCCTCCACTTCACAGCCGTCTAAAAACCTCCAATTCCTTTTGTGCGATCCTTTTATAATATCTCCCCCCTTCAAATAATCTCACGTTTCTTTTTAATATTTCACATTAGATCTGCTCTTGATTGGACCAACTAAGCCCACCAATCCAAAAAGAAAACTCAGCCCATTATTTTTATTTGATATCTTCTTGTTGCCATCTCATCTACTAAACTCCAAAACCCATCAATTTTCTTTGACATTAGTTTCCTGTAGGAAATTCACAAGTATTTAGAATTTAATATTAAAATCAATTAATGTATTCATTTATGACACTTTTGTAATTTTCGTGAATTCTGAATGTCATTCCTTTTAATGCAAGTTAATTGATTTTGCAAACAATTAAATATAACAAATAATTATCAATTCAATGTTCTCATTTATAGAATTCATTTAAACATCATATTAATTCACCACTTTAACATCTTTTTATTTTAAACCACAAAACCTAAAAACTAATGAAAGTGATATCTTTTACTATAATGTTGATGCATTTATATAATAATTAAATTATAATAAGGTATACCTAAAATGCACCGATCAGTGGGGTGTATTTTGGGACATATTGAGATATTTTAAAATATTTTGGGGTGTCGGAAAAATATGCGAGGGTGTCGGTTTTATTGAGGATTGTTACATCCTCCCCACCTTATTTTAGAACTCGTCCTCGAGATCTACTGGAATAAGTGTGGATATTTCCTTTGCATTTCAGATTCAAGCTCCCATGTATACTCAGGTCCTCTTTTGGAGTCCCACTTTACTTTGACCAGAACTAATCTCTTATGCTTGAGATTCTTGACTTTCCTGTCTTCAATTTGTAGAGGCCCTTCTACAAACTTGAGTTGTTCATTTACCTCTATATCCTTAAGAGGCACTACTAATGATTCATCAGCTAAACACTTTTTGAGATTAGATACATGAAATACATCATGTATTCCTGCCATTTCCTCTGGCAGTTGTAGCTGATAGGCTACATGTCCTATTCTTCTAATAATCTCAAAAGGTCCAACATACCTGGGACTTAGCTTTCCTCTTTTGATGAATCTTACTACTCCTTTCCAAGGAGAAACCTTTAACAATACTTTGTCTCCTACTTGAAATTCCAACGGTTTGCGTCGATTATCAGCATAGCTCTTCTGTCGATCTCGTGCTGCTTTCAGTCGTTCTTTGGTTTGAATGATTTTGTCAGTTGTTTCTTGTACTATCTCAGGTCCAGATAGTTGCTTTTCCCCAATTTCTGCCCAACAGACTGGGGTTCGGCACTTTCGTCCATAAAGTGCTTCGAATGGTGCAGCATTGATACTTGTGTGATAACTATTATTATAAGAAAATTCTATTAAAGGTAAGTGATCGTCCCAATTACCTCCGAAATCAATTACACAAGCTCTAAGCATATCTTCCATCGTCTGAATTGTCCTTTCGCTTTGTCCGTCCGTTTGAGGATGATAAGCTGTGCTTAGATTTAACTTGATTCCCATTGCCTTTTGGAAACTTGACAAAAAATGAGAGGTAAATCGGCTATCTCTATCAGAAACAATTGATAAAGGTATTCCATGTAACGAAACTATTTCATTTACATATAATTTAGCTAGCTGTTCCATACAGAAAGTTTCCTTCATTGGTAGGAAATGAGCTGACTTGGTTAGCCTATCTACAATCACCCAGATTGTATAATTTCCCTTCTTTGTTTTAGGTAATTTGGTAACAAAATCCATTGTTATCAACTCCCATTTCCACACTGGAATTTCTAATTGCTGCAACAGACCTGAGGGTTTCTGGTGTTCAGCTTTAACTTGTGAACAAGTTAAACATTTAGAAACATAGGCTGCTATGTCCTTTTTCATTCCTATCCACCAGAAAATTTTCCTTAAATCCTGGTACATTTTATCACTTCCTGGATGCATCGTATACTTAGACTTATGGGCTTCTTCTAATATATGATGACGTAAGTTTCCTAATTTTGGTATCCACATTCTCTTTTCATGGAATCTCCAGATTCCATTTGTTCCTTGTTCTAATTCCTTAATCATACCTTTTAGTTTTTCAGCATCGTCCTTGATTACTGATTCTTGTGCTTTTCTTATCTGATCATTTAAATCTACTTGTAGATTTAATTTAAGAGAATGTATCCTTTTTGGCTTTTCATGATACTTTCGGCTTAAAGCATCGGCTACTACATTTGCTTTTCCTTCATGATACTGGATATCGCAATCATAATCACTAAGTATCTCCATCCAACATCTTTGCCTCATATTCAACTCCTTTTGCCCAAAAACATACCTTAAACTCTTATGATCTGTAAATATGGTAAACTTACTACCATACATATAATGTCTCCAAATTTTGAGGGCAAAAATTATAGCTCCTAGTTCTAGATCATGGGTTGAATAATTCTCTTCATGATTCTTAAGTTGTCTAGATGCGTAAGTTATAACCTTTTGGCGTTGCATTAATACACATCCATAACCTATCTTAGAAGCGTCACAATAGACTACAAAGTCTTCAGTTCCTTCTGGTAATGCTAATATGGGTGTATGGGTTAATCTTTGCTTAAGAATTCTAAATGCTTCTTCCTGTTTTGGTCCCCATTCAAACTTAATGGATTTACAGGTTAACTTAGTTAAAGGAATGGCTATTCTAGAAAAATCTCGAATAAATCTTCTATAATATCCGGCCAATCCTAGGAAACTTCTAACCTCGGTTGGTGATTCAGGGTTTTCCATTTGGTAATCGCCTCGATCTTTGTGGGATCCACATGAATTCCTTCATGATTCACTAAATGTCCAAGAAATTGTACCAGTTCTAACCAAAACTCGCACTTTGAAAATTTAGCATAAAGCTTTTCCTTTCTTAATAGACTTAAAAGTGAGTGCAAATGCTTTGCATGATCTTCCTTATTTTTAGAATAAATGAGAATATCATCTATGAAGACAATTATGAATTTATCCAAATATGGCTTACATATTCGGTTCATCATGTCCATAAATGCGGTTGGGGCATTGGTTAAACCAAATGGCATGACAGTAAATTCATAATGACCATACCTTGTTCTGAATGCGGTCTTAGGAATATCCTCTTCCTGTACCTTTAATTGATGATATCCTGACCTTAAATCGATTTTAGAGAAAAATTGAGCTCATTGCAGTTGATTGAACAGATCATCGATTCTCGGTAATGGGTACTGATTCTTAATCATGACTTTGTTCAATTCACGGTAGTCAATGCACATACGCATTGATCCGTCCTTCTTTTTAACAAACAGTATCGGCGCTCCCCATGGCGACGAACTTGGCTGTATGAATCCTTTTTCCAGCAATTCATCTAATTGTTTCAGCAATTCATCTAATTGTTTCTTCAATTCCTGCATTTCGGCTGGTGCCAATCGGTAAGGTGCTTTGGCAATTGGTGCTGTTCCTGGTAGCAGGTGAATTCTGAATTCAACTTCTCTATCCGGCGATAGCCCTGGCAATTCTTCTGGGAATATGTCTGAAACTGAGATACTACTGGAATGTCTTTTAGTTCTTTTCCTTTAGTGTTAATGATTATAGAAATCAAATACACTATAGATCCTTTTCTTATATAACTTGCAGTTCTCATTACAGAGATGAATTTTGTGGATCTAGATGGTTTATCTCCTTTAATTGTGATCGTTTTACCTTTTGGTGAATTTACTTGAATCGACTTTTGATCACATAAAATATTGGCTTTGTTAGCTATTAACCAATCCATTCCTAAAACAACATCAAATCCTGCCAGATTCATGGGATACAGGTTTGCAATAAACTTTTGATTTAAAATTTCTATTCTTGCTCCCTGCAAGATTTCAGAAATCCTAATAGTTTCTCCATTAGCTGTCTCTACTAGACATTCTTGTGGTAGTTTAGTTAATGACTAATTTAGAAGTTTGCAAAACGAAGTATTAATAAAACTTTGGTTCGCTCCAAAGTCAAATAATACTTTAGCAAAGACAACATTAACTAAAAACGAACCAGCTATGAAGTCTGGAATCATCTTGGCTTCATCTGCAGTCAGTACAAATGCTCTAGCATTTGTAGTGTTCTTGTTGTTTGCAGTTGGGGTTAGTTTTGGACAGTTTGGCCTGATATGACCTTTTTCTCCACAGTTGAAGCACATTCCATTACTGGATTTCCTTTTGCAATCTTCTTCCTTGTGTCCTGGCATCTTGCAAAAATTGTAGAGAGTGGAGCATTTTCCTGAATGATTTTTCTTGCAGACCTTGCAGAATGGTGCAGAGGTAGAACCTATATTCCTATGGTTATAATTCCTAGAACGAAATTCTTGAGTAAGCCTCTGTGCTAGGTTTCTCTTCTAGTCTTCTTCTTGGGTACGTACCAATTCATCAGTCAAGGTGTTGGTTAGTTTTACAGCTTCTTCTATAGTTTGAGGTCTAGTTGCCTTGACTACATGTCTAATCTCTCCGATTAATCCCCAGATGTAACGGGAGATTAATACCGGTTCTGGTGATGCAAGGGTTGGTACAATTCTAGCATATTCAAAGAATAACTTTGTGTACCCCTTACTATCCACTCCATTCATCCTAAGATTTAGAAATTTGTTTGCTATTTGCTCTTTTTCATTAGGAGGGCAGAATTTCCTTTCTACCATGTTCCTAAATTCTTCCCATTCCATATTATAAACTCTATCACTTCCTCTAGACTGAAGGATAGTGTTCCACCATTCTAAGGCTGAATTCTTAAATAGATTGAAAGCAAACATTATCTTGTCCTCTTCCGCACATTTACTTATTTTCAGAACAGCCTCAGTCTTTTCTATCCAGCGCAAGGCTGCAATAGGTTCTTCATTGCCCGAGAATTCTATCGGTTTACAGGACCAGAATTCTTTGTAAGAACAACCATAAGGCATGGTTCTTCTTCTTTTGGGAATGGGCGCTTGAAGTATGGGTCCATTGTTCACGCTGTTTTCTGGTTCAGTTGGTCGCTTACTGCTATGCTTACTTTTATTATTCGCTTCTTGAACCGTTTGAATAATAAATGGCATTGCATCTATAATTACTTGTGCCACTATGTGTTGAACGACACTATTATCCACTTGGTTTCCATTGTTATTGATGCTCGGATTTTCATTAACCACGTTAATGTTACTCTAGTTATCGTTATTCAGATTTCCTTGATTTCCTTCGTTGGCCATCTGAATTTTAAACATTTACCCCGTATTAATATCACAAAATAATATTAATATAGTCAATCACATGACACACATTTTTGCCAAAAGCGTCGATCATTGCGACTTTACTCTATTCATCTATTATCTATTACACACCAGTACTGAAATAAAAATTACAATACCGACTGAAATGAAATTATACTAATAATAGTAGGCATCCGTACACACATATTTTATTTTATTTTATTATTAGTACTATTTTGTTTTATTATTATTATTATTATTATTATTATTATTACTATTACCATCTCCACCATCTCACATTCACGGATATGGATTCATCCAAAAATCCATATTGCGCTCGTCGTATTTCCATACGAGTCGCTCTCCCACATGTCTCATTCTTTCACTGCTTTCTAAAATTTCCTCCCCAAAAGTCCTAAGTTCTTGTACGTTTTCTGCACTCATTGGGGGTGCAGGTTCTAGGACTGGGTTCGGAATCTGGGGTGCGGGTTCCTGGTATGGGGGTGTAGGTGCCTGAAATCGGTAATGATCTTCTAAAATCTCCCTAGTGTATTCATCATGGTAATAGGGATCTAAAGGGTCCATACCTGGGTAGGCTCCTATGTTTAGCATGGGCATGTCTTCATGTATCGGATAACGTTGCACAAAGTCCCTATTGTCGTCCCACCAGGGGTCGTAATTTGGGTCTAGGGGGTTTGGTGCTGGTATCCTAGGTATTTCTTCCAGATTGAAGTCATGCATCTCTACTTGGTTTTCGGGATTTTCTATTTCCATGGGTTCATCAGGAATTGGTAGCTGTGGTTGGGGTGCTATTATTTGTTCCAGATTAGGGTCAGCTGCAGTGGTTGCTAGGATATGGATATTGGCTATACCCTTATTGATCATATCCTGGGCATAGGCATCTATCTCTCTCTTGGCTATTGCTAGTGCTCTCTGGTCTTGCAACTTTTTCATACGTTTTCTACGCTCGTGTGCCCCTCGACTGAACCATCCCCTCTTTTTCTGAGGAAACGGCTCCTCAGACTGAGCCTTAAATACAAAGATTCCATCTTCCGTATCAGCAAAGTACCCTGAGAGGGCAGGCTGAGAAGAGGAGGTGCCTTCGCTTCTAGGCGAACCAGACAATTGACGATACGCGTCAGATGGCCCTTGACCGCTCATACTGTAAACTAACAAATAGTCAAATAACACATAACAATAAATACAGTTATGCACGTATTTTCATAATTTATTTCCTAACACTTTGACTTTTGATGTCAGCAGAACACTTCTATGGCTGAATCAGTGGCATAGCACTGATACCACCTTCTGTCGCAACCCCCGATCCCTCATCCCGGGGAACGGGCGGCCATGAGCCAGTTTCGGTGGTATCGCATGATTGTCTAATTTGGCAGCGGAATTTTTCATCAGGACCGTAGTTAGGAAATATTTAATCAGGGTAAAATACCACATTTTCATAATATTAAACAAATGGGATAAAACCCAAGTTCACAGTACACACGTTTTCATAGGAATAAATCATATTTTTATTTAAGAAAAACATCCATTTCTTTTTAGGTAACTTTATTGCCACTTTTTCAAGCCTTCAGTGCTGTCCAGCTGGCTTCTATTTGGCTTTCACAGTTTGTTACCTGAAACGCGTTTTAAAAACATTTGTCAGTGGGAAATACTGGTGAGTGAATCCCAGTTTAATCAAGTTTAAATAAAAACCAATTCACAGTATTGAGGGCGATCCCGCAATTATATTTGTTTCCAAGACATCACAATTAACATCCATGGTACTATCGAACCCGACTTGTGGACATGTTACTCCTTGACCAGGTGGTAACAAATTTTGTATACAAAACCCCAACATACTCATGATAATTGTATTCTTACAAATACTCAATCACTGTTTAATATATAATTAATTAAATGAGGTTTTGTAAAAACAGTTAACAAAAAGTGGATCAACTCACATTGATGTCTTAGATTTTCTGTAAGGGTTTCCTGGTGACAATCTAAAATTTACACAAATGCACACGCGTTAGTATAATAACCCATTTTAACATTAGCAATACCCTCCCCGAGACGGCATTCCAATAACTACGTCGGGCAGAACCACGACAACCATTACGGAACCCTATATCAATCGGGCAGCGTACCTAATACGTATCCAGGGGTTATGATACTTACAATGGAGCAGAACTTCGCTATTTAGGGGGGTATTATACCCGAGTATTACTTCTACTACTCAGAATTCGTTTAAGAAAGAAAATATTTGAGCGACGGAAATGAAATCCCGAGGCCTCCTTATATAGTTGCTGAAACTGGTCTTCACGCGGCCCGCGTAAAGGTAGACTAAAGTCTACGCGGCCCGCGTAAAGGTAGACTAAAGTCTACGCGGCCCGCGTTGACCTCTGGTCAATGCGTAGCTCGTCCGGATCAGCTACCTAGCCTCGACGTGTGTCTGCCACGTGGCCGCACCAGGCTGCGCCACACTTTAAGTTCACGCGGCCCGCGTAAGGCTTAAGGGTCCTTCACGCGGCCCGCCTCAACTTAATATTTTCAGTTTTTTAATTATTTTTAATGCTATATAATATTCCGGGATCGGTTTTCACATGTGGGGTGTATTTTGGGACATATTGGGATATTTTAAAATATTTTGGGGTGTCGGAAAAATATGCGAGGGTGTCGGTTTTATTGAGGATTGTTACAAATTACTTCCTTTAAATAAAAACATACCATTCACAAATTATAATTATTATACATATTATTAATAGAGTTATAATTATCCTTCAACCAGTATTCGCTGAGAAAGTTGTCGTCTAATTCAAAGAGAAAACCAAAACCAAAGGTGCAACAAAAGCTAGAGTCTGCTCAACAAAAATCTTTTGCAAAAGCTTCAGAGGCTGGAAAAGAAAAAGGGATTGATGAGACCCTTAACAAGAAAGCTGAAAAGGTAGCTTTGGAAAAATAGAAGAAGCAAGATACAAAAGAGGCCAAAGCTTCCAATTTGATAGATCAAGAAAAGGCTAAACAGATAAAAAGGAGGACCTTGATACTTTAAATAGAAGAAAGTCTTCAAGAAATGTTAAGACATCCAATTTCCACCCCTCCTAAAACATCTGTTGAAGCTACAAAGGCTGTATCCTCTGCTAAACCTAAAACCATTGAACCTAAAGCCAAACCTTCACCACAAAAACAACCACCACAAAAGAAGCAAAAGAAAGCTTCACCACCATCATCACCAATTCACCCAACAGATGCTGATACAACAAATGTATCAGTAGATGTTAGCCAAACAGCTGCTGAGACACCAGTTGTTTCAGCAGATGTTAGCCAAACCTCTGCCATGATCATTTTCACTACACCAACAACAACCCAACCACCTCCAACACCACAAAGATTTCCTACACATCCACCTTCACCACCAAAACATCCTCCATCACCACAAATCAAGTCCACACGCAAGAGAAAAAATTATGTTGTGTTAGAAGATGATGAGGAGATTAAATCACCAATCCCCTTATCATCTGCCCCATTCAAACCATACCACCCTCATCACTACCACCTAAAAAACCCACTTCATCCCTTCTAATTGCCACGCAACAATCAATCATTCCTCTGGCAACTCAGTATCCTCTGGAGGTGCACACTATTAAAGGTGAAATTGAATCATTCTTCACAATAGAGGATCCATCACAAAGATCCGTCCCATCTCTTTTTGGTTATAGACAGCCTAGAAACTTAGATGAGTATCTGAAATTAAAAGCAAGACAGGCTGAGTATATAGCAAAAGAGAACAACAAAATGATGGATGAAAGGAAGTATCAGGGCCTTTTATCACATGAGCTTAGCAAAGTCAGAAAACTTGAAGACTTTGCTAAGAACCTGAGCAAATCCATGTCTGATAAGCCAATCAATGTTAAGCTTGACTGTAACGCTCCACTTTTTTGTAACTTTCCTTAAATAGAAAACTTGTCTTGTATCTCTATATTTGGGAAGCTTGTTCCTCTTGTAAACGTATTTCGTTGTATCATTGTAAATCCGAGACTTTGATCATAATGAAATCCATTGTAAATTAGAGATAAGGCCCTGACACACTTGAAAAGTAGCAAGTTAACATCCATGGATTCAATGAATATGCCAAAAAACTACTTTGTGCAGAGCAAATGCATGAATAAACAAATGTTTATTCATGACCCAGACTCTCTATAAACAGAGATGTCAACACCGAAGGTTAAATGAGTTTAGCCAAACATTCAATACATACACCAAAAACTCCATTACCCTTCTCTATAGAATTCTTTGAGCATTTATTTGTAACAATCAATAACTTTGTTTTCCACAGTGATATATATCCTTGAAAATTTTGTAAGTTGTGTTTCTTGAAAGTTTGATTTCTAGTTTCACACAATATTTTCATACTTGTTGAAATCTATTGCCATACTTAGTCAGAGAGCATCTTATCTGGGATCAACACTTACAACAAGTTTGGCTATCCAAGTTAATGGGGTATGACTTTGAAATACTCTATAAACAAGGAAATGATAATGGAGTAGCTAATGCCCTTTCAAGAGTGCATTTCCTGCACTTTTAGCCATATTAGTGAACACTTTTGATCCTGTTATTTGGAATAGAGTTCATCTCACTTGGGATTATGATTCTCAGCTTAAAAGTATAAAGGAGAGTTTACTAACAGAGCAGGCACATCCTAAGTATAGCTGGAATGGGCAAGTTCTGTTTAAAAAAAGGAAAGATTCCAGTGGGCAAAGATGTAAATTTGCAGAAAGACATCATCTTGTTATGTCACAATAGTGCTATGGGAGGTCACTCAAGTATTTATGCTACTATTCAGAGAATTAGAACCTTGTTTACTTGGAAGGGGCTTTACAAGCATTTAAGAAATGTTATAAGACAGTGTGATGTATGCCAAAAGGCTAAGTATGAGACAGTGGCATCACCAGGGTTGCTACAGCCATTGCCAATTCCTAATAATGTGTTTTTTGGAATCTCTATGGATTTCATTGGAGGGTTGCCAAAATCTCAAGGAAAAGATTTAATACTAGTGGTGGTGGACAGATTTACAAAGTATATAGCCTTAACACATCAGTATTCTGCAGCTCAAGTGGCTCAAGTTTTCCTTGATCAAGTATTCAAATGACATGGTTGGCCGGATTCTATAGTCTCAGATAGAGATCCTATCTTTATCAGCCAATTTTGGAAAGAGTTCACAACACTACAAGGTATTCAGTTGAACTTATCAACTGTATATCATCCACAAACAGACGGGCAGACTGAGGTGGTGAATAGGTGTTTGGAATCTTACCTTAGGTGTATGGTTATGGACAAGACTACGGTATGGGTGCAATGGCTATATATATGGCAGAATTTTGGTATAACACTAACTTCCAACTGCAATGGGAATGACTCCTTTCTAGGCTTTGTATGGATATCCTCCGCCTTTATTTGTTCCATATGTTCCAAAAGATGTAAGAGTGGAAGCTGTTGATGAAGTTTCGATGGACATGGAGGAAACTATTAAGTTGTTGAAATTTGCTTTGTTAAGAGCGCATAACAAGATGAAACAAGTGGCTTATAGTCACATAAGTGAAAGGGAATTTAAGTTGGGAGATCATGTCTATGTTAAACTGCATCCTTATGGTCAAACTACACTAAGGTCTTATCATTTCAACAAGTTGGGACCTAAATACTTTGGACCTTTTATGATAATAGAACGGGTTGGAGCAGTTGCGTATAAGCTGGATTTATCGGATGAGGCCCAAGTAAGTCCAGTATTCAATATCTCTCTATTAAAGCTAGCCTAAGGAAACATTGGCCAATCTACGCCTGTCACACCCCGACCACGTAAAACAACAAAACGTGGCGGAATCGTCGGGGAGTGTTGTAACAGAATCATTGTTTCATAACACATGGAAAATTGAAATATTGTTTTATTGATTAAAAGAGTTACAATGTCTTAACAAACAAAGGAGTACAACAAAATTAACTAGTCTTCCATCTTTTATTGTCACTAAGGCCCAAGTCCGCCTAAGTGTATCTTGATCAATCCTATGCATCATTTCCTGAAACACATGTGAAAATAGGTACGTCAGCATAAAAATGCCGGCGAGTACATAGGTTTTGTGAAAATAGGATTCATGACTTATAAGTTTAGAAAAAGGTTGTTTAACAAAAGTCAGTCATGATCCTTGTAAAATGTTTTGTTTTATAAATCATTTGAAAAACGATGATAAAGTAGATGATATGTAAAAGAATAATGTAAGATTAAATGAATAACCAAGTAAAATGAGTTTGTATAAGATAAGTTGTTTGTAAAACAATGTCTTGTGAAAAATATGTTATTTGTATAAAAATGTTATATGTCTAAACTGAAATGATTTAAATAACGCTACGATATGCAATACCATACAAGCACTTATATATAGGAAGTACCAGCGGCGTATCCACCATGCTTGTATCATATTACACACGCCTCGTTACTTAAATCACTTTACCCAAACAAACCACCAATGTAAATTGCCCATGTCAAAACCATTTGTCAAATGTCTTTGTGTAAACCATGTCAAAATGTCTTTGTCAAAATACAGTCTATGAAATATGTATATCAATATCAAAATGTCTATGTCAAATGTCAATTATGTAATGTATAAACAAAATGTCATGTATGGCAAGTGAAATATATATATATATATATATATATATATATATATATATATATAGGATAAGGCTAGGTAGAAAACCCTCTTTAGGTAGAAAACCCGGGAAACTCAAAGCTCCCGACATTTTTTTTTTTTGAAAAAAATAACACATGTAATATACATGTTTTTAAGAGTTTTGGGCCAAAAAAATCAAAAAAGCGCCGAAGGGTTTTTTTTAAAAAAAAAAAACAACTTTCAGCATTTGTTGTCTAACACATGTTAGTTAACGAAGTTTTTGGAACTTGTTTATTTTTTTTAAAAAAAAGTACTCGGCGCTTTTTTGATTTTTTTGGCCCAAAAGTCTTAAAAACATGTATATTACATGTGTTATTTTTTTCAAAAAAAAAAAATGTCGGGAGCTTTGAGTTTCCAGAGTTTTCTAAGAAAGATAGGGTTTTTTGTCTAGCCCAACCCTATATATATATATATATATATATATATATATATATATATATCCACTGAGCCATAGGTAAAAAATGCACAAAACAATGTATTGAAGTAAAACGAGGTTTAAATCAACGTTATGTTTTGTGGAAATGCATGCTATACTGAATACAAACATTTATGCGGTATTGTGAAAATGCATACATTCAAGCCTTGTGACTGTGGTGATGAGCCTTTAAACAAATTAAAGGTCTATCTGTATTATGTTTTATCGAATTCGGTCATTCCTTTCATCCAAACATACCTAGGATGTTAGGAACGGGAGTTGTCAATTCCTATGGTACCATTACCTACTAACGAGCGGCGTGATCAAAGTTAATGAATGTATATGGTCCCATTTAAACAAGCCAAATGTCATATCAAAATGTAAGCATGTGATGAAATGAAAATGTACTAAGTATGATGAACATACATAGCATGAAAAGGTAATGTAAAACAATGCACTAAGTATGCACACAATGGACATACATAGCATAAAATGTCATGTAAAACGATGTACTAATAATGTACTAATGAACATAGCATGTATATGATGAGAAAACATAAAAAGCACGAAAGTAACAAGTAGGCACATGTGTTTCACCCCAAAATGTTTGGAAAACAATAAAAGAGGGGTCTATGTACTCACTTGAGGGTGCTTAGAAGTCTTGAACAACAACCAAGCAAAGCTAGAGGGATCACAGAATCAAACGGCACCCTATATAGATAACTACATAAATAACCGAACCTAAATCGGGAGATTGGGTAGTATGAGGTTTCATAAACCAAATGAGTATTGGAACTCATATGATATGGTTTAACAAAGCCTACATACTAAAATGAAACCTAGCCTAAGTGCTTTTGACCCATCACGACCCGTCTAGTTAGCTTATGCTACTTTAACGCGTCGTCCGCGTAAAACGCGTTTGGAACGCCTAACAAGCCCTATGACAAGTAAGATATACCTTAACATGTTTAATATTGTTACTAAATCAGTTTAGATGTCAAAAGTTACGTTACATAGGCTTAAAATGAATTTTGGCGCAAAAAGGGCATTTTGGTAATTTACCTAAGGCATAAGAACTACTTATCATACAACTACTAAACGTCGTGACCATAAGGTATAACCTCGGAAGGTTATTCCCTATACAACTATGGTCACCTAATATGTTTGGTCGGATCCTAATGATTGACCGAACGGGTCGGGTTCGAAAGTATAAGCGATTGATTAGATCGCTTACCCTTACGACCCTAGACAAGCACAAATCTAAAAGTGACGAGCTAAACATGCTAGAACATGTTTAGTTAAGTTAGAAAACAGGTTTGGTATCAAAACAAACGGTTTTGATACTCTAGAGTAGTTTGGTTACAAAATACGCAAAAACACGTATTTTGGCCGAAACTACGACTCGTCATTGAGCCTAGATAACGTGGAAATCAGTAGGTATAGTCACTAGGGACTATGACCATCGTGATTACGCTCACGTTATGAAGTTCAAACGAACTTCGCATTGACCATAAACTAGTCAATGCAGAAAGTTAAACAAAGTTTGACTTTATCGCTAAAACGAATAAAAGCATGAAAGAGGACTCACAAGAGGTCCAAGAATGGAAGTTTGATCTGAAATTCCCAGGTATGAAGTGTTGCAACTCCAACTTAGGGAAATGATCAGATCAAGGGTGAGTTTGAAGCAAATGGGGGTGGGGTATTTATAGGAAAACCAAGACCGTTAGGATCGTTTCTTGAAAAACGTGCTTCGATCTAGGCTGTCCAAGTGTGCCCCCTGATTTGTAATACCTTGGGCACTCAAAACCAGCCCCTAGGAAGCCCAAAAACCATTTGCAAGAGCTGGAACAGGCTGGAAATAGCTGGAAACCAATTCTGCTGATCTGGGTATTGCTTGCGCACCGTAAGCATGTCCATACGGTGCGCAAGGACCCTGCAGACCAGCATATTTTGCATTTTGACAGCTTTGGCCCCTGTGCGCGTATGGTTGTGTTTTGGCACTTCTAACACCCGTCAAACCCATTTTTAAGCTCCCTAAGGATGTTAAAGCGTAGGGAACATGAAACATGCTCAAAAATATGTCGGATCGCGTTGTTCGGTTAATTACGACGGAAGTCGTAACGGACGCGTGTACGATCCAAATTGCGCGACGAATGGATTTTTATCATGCCAAACACTAAAATAAAATATTTTAATGCTTACATAAATTTTTGGAGGTCCGGATATATTCAGAACGTAAAATATGTGCGAAAATGCAAACTTATGCACTTTTTGACGCTTTTAGTCCCTGAATGAGCATAAAGTTTATTTTAGCACACCGAACCCCTCAAAGCCTATTTATAAGCTATGTAGTGGATATTTAGGCTGTGTTTAACTTATGGCCATGTTTTGGAATGTCCGTTACAGTACAAATTGACATACTTTCGCAGTTTGTCAATTTTAGTCCCTGTAAGCGATTTAAACTTGATTTCGGCATACCAAACCTTCCAAAACTTATTTATAAGTTATGTAAAGGTTATTTAAGGCATGTTAAGCCTATGTCACTATTCCGGAGTGTTTGTTGCATTAAACTGGTTATATTTACGCATCAGTGCGCGTATAACCTTCCAGAAAGCGATTTAAAGCCCGAAATAGAACAAGAATTGATATGTGCAAATGATACACATATTTATACAAATCCCAAGTATGAAATATAATATTTCAGTAGTTTGGTATTTGTTTGACGGCTGTGAAGGCACAGGTGTCACAGTCTCCCCTACTTCAGGAAATTTCGTCCCGAAATTTATTTTAGAGGAAACTTGTGAGAGTTTGAAACATGAAGTTGAAAAGACCAAACAATACTGGTTAGAGTCCTGAACTTCTAGTAACTTTAAATAACATCATGCTTGCAATGTGAGAGGGACACTTATATACAAGTATATAAAGCGTTATTGGTGCGTCCACCGTACCTCTATTACATTGTTCACATTCCGTTATGGTTGCCACTATCGGTTCTTACACATAATATGTTTTACCGTGGTTTCCGTGCACTGAACTTCGTAATTATGTATGCATCCATAATTACGTAATTCCTTGCATAGTCACGTAGTGCATCTTATGATGTGTAGGGGAAGAAAACAATGAACGAGCTTATGATGATTGTGACTAGACCACCATAGTGTCCTTTTAATTAAATCAATAAATGATTTAAATAGACTACCAAGGAGTCTGTTCAGCTACACCACTAGATGTCGTTCTTAACCAGATTCTGAATCAGTCTTTTGACTAGACCACAATCCTTCATATGAAGATATGAAAGGTTCTATAAGGATTTGGATAGCGAATATCCAGAGTATGCAAAAACATAAAATGCATAAAAGAAAACACAAAATCCATAAACACATAGTCACATAACCACAAAATTGTTTACTTAGATCTTTAATTTGTTAATTTGTTTTGTTAACTGCGTACATGCATTTAAAGCACACTAGGAATCCATTCCGTGGATTTCATTTGGTACTTTAAACATTTCCAAGAATCTAACTATGAAGATAGAAAGATCTTAAAGAGAAAATTCGATTTCGATTATAAGGAACCGAAATGTTCGAATTAAGGTACACAAGGAATCCAATTAAGGACTCTGATTTGAATGATAATCATCCACAAGGGTCTAATGTGAAGATAAAAAGATCCCATATGGATTGAAGATGTTTTGAAACCTTGCACTGGATGTGCTTAAGTCAAAACATGAAGTAAAAATGCTTATGAAGTTGAGATGCTAGATATGTCAAGGCGACATATGAAGCAGAATTTGAAGGTTAAGTTAATGTATGAGAAAAATGTTTTTGAAAACTATGCATGGGGTTTCTTTTTTTAAAAATGTGTTTAATGTTTTTGAAACCTTATATATAATATTTTTGAAATCATAAAGTAGGTGTATTAGGTAGGTATATTTATAAAAATATGTTTTAAAATCATGCGAGATGAATTTTGAAATTATGTATAAGGTTTTTGAAAATATGAATAATGCTTTTTGAAATCATGGGGGTTGTTTTTGAAAACATAGACAATGCATTTGAAATCATGGAGGTTGTTTTTGAAAACATAGGCAATGTTTTTGAAATCATGGGGGTTGTTTTTGAAAACATAGGCAATGTTTTTGAAATCATGGGGGTTGTTTTTGAAAACATAGACAATGCATTTGAAATCATGGAGGTTGTTTTTGAAAACTTATGCTATGCATGTTGAAAGAAATCAAAACGTAAATGGGTATGAGATCGAAAAATACCTTAGTTTTCTAACCAAGGATTCTAAGGTACAGATGTGCAAAAAGCATGATTAATCATAATGTCACTTCATTTCACGTACTATGTTTCTTAGAATGAAAAGAGTACTTAAAATTTTTCGAGGAAATCATGAGCGATCACTTGAAAGGGAGAATCACAAGAGTAGTTTGTAAGGAACATAGTTCCTGGATGTAGGTATCATAGAGAAATGCCATACACACACGTAACTACACTTGTGTATCAGAATTGTGAACAACAATTTATTTATAAACAAAACAGATTGTTTCACATTACAAGAGAAACAAAGAAACAAAAGCATAAGATTAAAACAACAACATCTTATATTCAGCCAAATGCTCATCTGTGGGTCAGATTTGCATTGACAATCTTTGATCACTTGTTCCTGAAATAGCTCGTCTCGCCGTAGTTGTACCAAGTACTAGACGGTAAACGAGCTTGAGCAGGGTTGACTTGAGGTTGGTTTGGACCACCTTGGATTGGGTTGAAAAGACAAGCATTTGCCAGGTGACCGAGTCGTCCACATGAAGCACACAGACGACACTGCAGGTAAGCTTTGTGAGGTACATAACACTTGTTGCACACCAGTGCAGTACGGTCATAAGGTTCTTGGCAGGAGGTTGAGCAGCAGCAAGGCTTATAGCAGCTTTGTTTTGGATAGAAAAGCTGCATATGTTAACCAAATGTCCCCACTGTCCACAGTAGGTACATTTGAAGCAGGGTAAGAGGTTTGAATGATGATGGTTGCATCGTTTGCACCATGGGGCAGCTCCTAAGTATGGCTTCCTAGCTGGTGGCGTTGCCACTTGGCTAGGTCCCGCTTGATTAGGTGTAACTGCTGCGGGTTTCCTTGAAGCCTTATGCTTCCTTGATTTTGGTGCAGGCTTGACTTCTGCTTCCTTCAGTGCCTCTTGAGTGGCTTCATTGTTGAGACGAGACATGGCAATGCCTAAATCCACAGTCTTCAGAATCACTTCGCCTATTTGCTGGGCAAATGTAACACCTCGAAAATTTAAGTCCAATAATGTAGTGACACGTGTCATGGACTTTGAATGTGTGAAAACATACTTTAGAGGGACTAAAGTTGACATACAATGAAACTATGTGATTGTAAGGGTCCAAAGTGTCAACAATGGATAAATAAGTCCTACAATAACCCTACATTATGTTTATAATCTTAAACGGGTAAATCATGGATCATACGAAGCGAAAAATGAAAGAAAGTGAGGAATTACAAACTACAGGGGCTAAACGTGTCAACATGTTGAATTTATACCTCTGAGTGATCTTTTGGCAAGCCCGAAGCTTTGTAATGATAAATATACTCACGAGAATATATGATAAAAATTTCATGAAGTTTCGTGAACGTATGAGAAAGTTATGATTAAAACCGTACACGAAAGGTTAAATACGTTATCGTGAATTTCATGACTTTTCGGGTAAGCGCAAAGTGAACCGAGGACTTTGCCATGTTTATAAAAGTCCCAAGGTTCATAAAAATCAGATTTCAAGGGTTCAGGGTGCAAATAAATAGCTTAAACACGTATCATAAGATCAGGGACTAAATTGCAAATTTGGAAAACTTGTAAAGCTGGCCGCACACCCTCGCGCCATGCGACGGGTGCCTCGCGCCACGCGAGCGCCTACCAGCGACAGCAACATACGGACAGCTGCCAGTTGAGTCTGTTTGCAAGTTGGTTGCAGCTGTACTCGACTCAGGGACTTCACCAATCAGCTTTCATGCATTTTGGGACCTTTGTTCACTCCTTATAACACCTGAGAACATCTGAATCAGCCATAAACCAAAGCAAAGTTGCATAAAAAGGATTTAAAGTAGCCACATTCATGAACACTTGAACTTTCAAAAATTCACAAGAATTCTCCTGGAGCTTTCTGATCGACAAAGCAGCCTCATAGTGATCTCTAAGCTTGTATAGGACCATTGTAAGTGTTTACATCATTCTCAAATTCGTTCTAGCTTATTGTATTAACCGAAAGTCAAACTATCGTAAATTAGATTTGACTTTGGGTTTAAACGAGATTAGCTCTGTCTTTTATCAAATTGAAAGTACCTGCATGTTGGTATTTATGTGTGTAACAAACCCCTAAAAGGGTATTATCAGATTCACACTCTAAATATGCTAATTGTCGAGTCAAAGCATTTCGTAAAAAGTCAACAGAATGTGTTTTTGCAAAAATAAGCTTGATTAAAAATGTAGGCTACATGCAACCTGTTTGATCATCAAAACAACAATGTAAGAACATGTTTCTTCATGATCAACTCGACAATTTTCTGTATTACACTCGAATCGGAACCGAAAGTCTCATAAATGGACTTCTTCTTTGACTATCGGTTCTGATCCGTACATGCATGTTAAGATCTGCACTAGAGCATATTTTGGACCAACTTTCATATATGTTTAACCCTCTGGAATTTTACATCTTGGTTCCATGTTTAACCGATTCATATGCATGTTACCGGGTCATGCTTAAATATGACTATTTTGCCCTTTTTACTATAAAACACGATTTTTGAAAAAGTGAAAGAGTAGAAACCTTTGTTGCTGATTTATAAACTTGCACCGAAAATTTGACATCAATCCGAGGTCTGGATTGTGAGTTATGCTCAATATCGCAAATAGAACGATTTTTATTAATTAAACGGCGTTATGAGCATAACACCTATCAAAACCTAATTTTTGACATCAAAATATATACCTACTGTTGTTATATAATATTTTGGGAAATATAAGGATTTTTAATAATTTTTAAACTGATTTAATCATAGAGTTTTAGCCTTAAATCGATTATTGTCGGTTTTGCCCTTTTGGGCTATAAAATGAGTTTTATAAATCCTTTTGACCCCAAACCTTTTTCTACTGATTTTATTTGTTAAATAAAACATTTTGAGCATTCTGGAAATATAAAATTATCAGCTTTCTTTTACAAACCCGGAAACGGCTCTAAATCGCCATTTTAAGCGTTTTTTACGCCTAGTATGTACTATAACCATATTAAACATATAAGGTTGATACCTACTGATGTTCTTAGTATATTTTTATAAAATAACAGTAAGTATAAGTTTATAAACTCAGATTCCCAATTTTGACATTTTAAGTCCTTGTGAAATTACCAAAATACCCCTAAGGTGCATAGTTTGGTTTTAAATGATGATTTTCACTTATGGATCATACCCTACTGTTAGAACATATTAAATTAAGTATATTTTCTGTTTAAACCAGACCTGTAACTCAGATTTCTAATTTAACTCTTTTATAATCTTTTAAATGACCAAAAAATGCCCTTATGAGGCATAAATTGTGTTTAAATTCATTTGGGGCATAATAGGAAATAACTTACTGATATTATAACATATTTAGAGCATATTAACTCAGGGAACTTGCATATGACTCTCACGGTTACCCGTAACGCTCTTTTCGCGTTCGGTTCGGTTTATGTAACTAGTTTGCATAAATTGACCGAGACGGGTCAAACATTATCATTTTTGTCTCAAAATCCAGAATGTATTTAGTATACCCATATTATACAAGTATTCAAACTTGTCGGGTCTAAATCACATTCTATCTGGTCTTCGCTTAATCGTGCGTTTGAACCGTTTCGTCCTTAAAGCTAACCGGTCTAAGCTTAAGCTTAAATAAAGACCCGTTAGAAATCTAATAGGTTATATTAAACCTTCGTTCCAGATTAGGAGCACCGGTAAAAGCTACCTGCCTTTTTGCTTATTGAGATATATACTTACCAAGGTAAATACTTTTTGACTTATTTTCCCTATACGGGCTTGGGGTACGGTATATAAAATACCGCTTGGTCCGGCATTGAATTCTTTAATCGAATAGAGGTTAAATTTATTGAGATGCCTATTTTGAATGTGTGTTTTATTGCTTAAAGCCTTTGGGAGGTTAATGACCATGTCCCGGATATCCTCGGCATTATCTTACGAGATGGCCACGACCTGAGCACGGGGTGTAGGCGTACACCTGTCAAGTGTATAACTCAATATTGTGGTGTGTCTATTGATCTTTAACCCGGCACGAACCGGGCTACTGAACGCATAACTAACATGTAAATCCTTTACAAGATTATATTACATAATTATCCCAAGTTATAAAAATATTTTGTGCCGCGTGCATTCAAATAAATTTTCAATCATTTTCAAAATGAGTCAGTTAAATTGTATTTACCAGTGTAAACTGACGTATTTTTCCCAAAAGATTAAGTGCAGGTACTACACGAAATAGGCTGGCTGTCTTCTAGAGCGTCCACAATAAGTCTCGCAAGCTTGGACGACAATAAACTGTTGAACAATATCTTATTTTGTTTTTGATCCGCCTATGGATCCGTTTCAACTACTTGTGATATTTATTATTACATTTTATTTAAAGTTGAAATGAATCTATCTTTGCTTCCGCTGTGCATTATTATATTGTGTTGTTTGTCTATGATGATATCAACTACGTCACGATACTCCCCACCGGGCCCACCGGTGACACGTGGAAAATAGGGGTGTGACAGGTTGGTATCAGAGCCAACTCTGAGTGAATTAAACACTAGTCTTTTGTGTTTAATCTCAGTTACACAATTGCACAATCCTCGATTCTCGAGTCTAGACAAAGAACTTAGGAAATTTCCAAATTTTTGTTTAATTTTCTAACCTTGTCTTAATTATATTTTTGTTGTATTACTTGATGTTTTTGACAGGTTCACGAAAATGCCACCAAGAATGAGAGGTAGAGGCCGAGGAGCATATGTAGCTCCAAATGATCATGAGGCCGGACCATCACACCGGCGGACACCACCGGATCCTCACCGCAATGATGCTCAAGACCTTTGGAGGTCTTTCACCGAACCAGCGAGACGCTCAGTCTCACTAAGCACTTCTCCATCGATTCCGCATTCATTTGGGCCTCATTCGGAGAATGAGCCCCATCACTCACAGCAGTCCTACATTCCTCTAGGACCCTCATCACCTTTTGACAACACGTCACCCGTCTTTCAGGGCCTGTACAACCCTGATGATTACCTTCAAGAACCAGTGGGTTTTAACCCACTTGGACCAGAAGACCATTTTTCGGGTGGCAACCCGATGGACGTTGATGAGGATACGGATCCTACCATGCCACCCTCCGGAACACCGAACCACCCCATCGAGATTTCTGATGGGTCACCTTTCATGGGATCGCCTTACAATGGTCCCGATAGTTATGAGGAGAGGTTCAAACAGTACGACTGGGTGTTTACCCCCAGTTATCATAACTCTCCTTTGCACCAGTCCCATCACTCTCCTCTTCACCAATCTTACCATAACTCCCCTCTGCACCAGTCATACCACAACTCTCATTTGCACCTGCCTCACCACTCTCCCCTACACCAGCCACAGCAGCAGCAGAATCCTTCCGAGGATTCTCGATTTGTAGCGGTCACTCCGCCAGCAGCAGCACCTCCACTTCAGCCTCCCTCGCCTCCGAGGCGAAGGAGAACTACAGTGCGAATGTCTGCACGAGGAGGAGTGCGTATCAGCACCCCTCCACTTTCGAGTGGCAGCCGGTACTCACCGGTTCATGAAGAAACAGAGATGGGTGAATCTTCAAACCCCGTCTCTGAAGTAGCAACTGCGCCAGTCGCGCCACAGCCACCACAGGGTTTTGGAGACCCAATCCCCGCTTACACTGGTGCTGCAACATTTAACCCCTTCGAGCAGCAGTTTCACACGGGGTATAACTTTACGGAGGATCCATACTGGATAGCAGCAAACTCCAACACCTTCCATCAAGAGGCTCCCTTCGGAGGTCCCTGGGCTACGGGACCCTCGACTTATGGATACCCATCATATGGGTACCAGCAGTCGCAACCTCCTCAACCTCCTTATTATCAACCACAGCCTCCTCAACCCCCGTTTTATCAGCAACCACCTCAGGCACCGGCGATGTCGCCGCCCCAAATGCAAGAAATCATTCAGGAGATACATGAGGTGCGAGACGAGATGCGGCATGGGTTGGGTCATGAACGGAGGCGTAGGAAGGGGATGTTTAAGAAGTTAGCGGATCCGATTAAGGGGAAGAACAAGAAGGATCATTGAATCCTTTGTTTGTTGATTATTTTAGTTTGGTACTCATGTCCCTACGTGGACATTTATTTATTTTGTACTCTACCCCTGCGTGGGTATTTCTTTTTGTTCTGCCCCTGCGTGGGCATATCTTTTATTTAACCCCTGCGTGGGTTTGTTGTTTTGTTATTTGGCCCCTGCGTGGGCATATGGTTTATGTAAAAGACCCGTTTAGGGCGACTTGTACTGATTTAATTCTTATTTGAAATGGTTAAATTAAATTTTCATTTTTAAAATTATGTGCATAAACATAGTGTGTGAATAAATGAAAAATAACATATAATATTTTGATTTACCATTTTAATAATATAATAGGGATCTTAAAAGGTAAAACCTAGCTGTTATGTTGTCATAAATCAGAAGAACTAAACAGTCGTCCGGCACAGAACCCTGAAAATGCTCAGATGTTAGTAACTGGTGCGGAATTGAAAGCACTAGTGAATGATGCCGTGGTCGAAGCACTGAATAGACAATTTAGTGAAGCAAGCGGGACCCGAAGTAGGACCCGAACCGCATCACGTTCCATGCCAAGAACACATTCGGAGGGTCATAGCAAACCGCCCTCTCAGAAGGAGATACCTAAGAAAGATAAGCCAAAGAAGGATGATGAGGATCATGACTCCTCTAACCAAAACAGTGTCCCGATAAAGAAGATCAAGCAGAAACATGAATCGCACAGTAAGTCCTGTACGTATAAATACTTCGTCTCATGTAAACCCAGAGACTTTACTGGGGAGAAAGGAGCGGTCGACTGCATGACCTGGTTAGACGAAATGGATACAGTTGTAGATATCAGCGGGTGTGCTGATCGGGATGTAGTGAAGTACGTATCCCAATCGTTCAAAGGGGACGCACTAGCGTGGTGGAAATCTCTCTTACAAGCTGCCGGAAAGGCCACACTTTACAGTATGTCATGGGAACAGTTCGTGGCCCTTATTAAAGAGAATTTTTGCCCACAACATGAAGTTGAAAGGATAGAGTCAGACTTCGTATCTTTGGTGATGAAGAATCTAGACTGCCAGGCATACCTCACCACTTTCAATACTCTATCTCGGTTGGTTCCATACTTGGTAACCCCAGAGCCGAGAAGGATTGCCCGTTTCATTGGGGGTTTGGCCCCTGAGATTAAAGCGAGTGTTAAGGCATCGAGGCCTACAACTTTCAGATCAGTAGCTGATCTATCTCTTTCTCTCACCCAGGACGTAGTCAGGTTGAGAGCACTTAAGAGCTCAGAAGAGAATAAGAGAAAGCGTGAGGACGATACCTCACGGAGATCGGAGAAGAGACACCGAGGAAATAACGACCACAGGAAAGGGTCGGGATCTAAGAGAGATGGGCAACAGTCGGGGGATAAGCCCAAATGTAAAACCTGCAAGAAGAACCATTTTGGGAAATGTCGTTTTGAGTCAAAATCGCAGTCCCACACGAGACCATGTGGAATCTGCAAATCTACTGATCATACGACTTTGAAGTATAAGGGTCTGAAGGATGCAACATGTTACGGTTGCAACGAGAAAGGGCACATTAAGTCTAATTGCCCAAAGTACGCTAAGAAAGCCGATGATGGAAAGAAGACCAATGCAACGGTCTTCAAGATGGACGCTAAGGAAGCAGTTCTAGATGACAACGTTATTACAGGTACTTTTCTTGTAAATGATGTTTTTGCTAGAGTCTTGTTTGATTCTGGAGCGGATAAGTCTTTTGTAGATAATAAGTTTTGTGAGTTGTTAAAATTGCCTGTAAAAGCCTTAAGTGTGAAGTATGAGGTGGAGTTAGCTGATGGAACCATAGAAACAGCCTCAACTGTTTTAGATGGATGTGCTATATCCATTAGGAATCATTCTTTTCCTTTGTCCCTACTCCCCTTTAAGCTCGCCGGCTTTGATGTAGTTATAGGCATGGATTGGTTATCGCATAACCAAGCCCAGATTGTGTGCAACCGAAAGCAAGTGATAGTTGAAACTCCGGCTGGAGAGTCACTTACCATTCAAGGGGATACTCAGCATGGATTGCCAGAGCAAGTGTCCATGCTCAAGGCATCCAGATGTATGCAGAAGGGCTGTGTCATTTATATGGCACAAGTTACGATTGATGAGCCAAAGCCCAAGATTGAAGACATCCCTATCATTTCGGAATATCCTGAAGTTTTTCCCGAAGAACTACCTGGTTTACCACCAGATAGGCAAGTGGAATTCCGAATTGACATCATCCCTGGTGCTGCACTAGTAGCGAGAGCGCCTTATAGGTTAGCACCAACGGAGATGAAGGAATTAAGGACGCAGTTGGATGACCTGTTAGCTAAAGGTTTTATTAGGCCTAGTTCGTCTCCCTGGGGAGTTTGTCAAGAAGAAGGATGGATCGATGCGTCTGTGCATCGATTACCGTGAGCTTAACAAAGTCACTATCAAGAATAGGTATCCTTTGCCCAGGATCGACGACCTGTTCGACCAATTGCAAGGGGCAAGCTACTTTTCAAAGATCGACCTGAGGTCAGGCTATCATCAGTTGAAGGTCAAGGATGAAGATGTACACAAGACAGCATTTAGGACTCGTTATGGACATTACGAGTTCCTAGTGATGCCTTTCGGGCTCACTAACGCACCAGCCGCATTCATGGATCTCATGAATCGCGTTTGCAAGCCTTATCTGGATAAATTCGTCATCGTCTTTATTGACGATATCCTTATTTACTCGAAGAACAAAGCAGATCACGAGAAACACCTTCGTTGTATTCTCAAACTTCTACATCAAGAGAAACTTTACGCCAAATTTTCGAAGTGCGAATTTTGGCTTCGAGAAGTCCAATTCCTTGGACATGTAGTAAGTGAGTGTGGTATCCAAGTGGATCCCGCTAAGGTGGAAGCAGTCATGAATTGGCAAGAGCCAAAGACGCCTACTGAAATTCGCAGTTTCCTGGGTTTAGCAGGATATTATAGGCGTTTCATCGAAAACTTTTCAAGGATTGCTGCGCCCCTTACTTTGTTGACACGCAAGAAGGTTAAGTTTGATTGGGGCCCTAAGCAGCAGGAATCCTTCGATATTCTGAAGAAAAAGTTGAGCAATGCGCCAGTGTTAACATTGCCCGATGGTATAGAAGAATTTGTGGTGTATTGTGATGCATCACACACTGGTATGGGCTGTGTACTCATGCAAAAAGGCAAGGTTATTGCCTACGCTTCACGACAGCTAAAGGTGCACGAGAAGAACTACACCACCCACGACTTGGAACTGGGTGCCGTTGTATTTGCATTAAAGCTATGGAGACATTACTTATATGGTACCAAGTGTGTGATCTATTCAGATCACAAGAGCCTTCAACATTTGTTTAATCAGAAGGACTTAAACATGAGGCAAAGACGCTGGATGGAGACTCTAAATGATTATGATTGTGAAATAAAGTACCATCCAGGAAAGGCAAATGTAGTTGCTGACGCCTTGAGTAGGAAGGAAAGAGTTAAACCAATAAGAATCAATGCCAAGCGCATTGAAATCAAGAATGATTTGAACAAAAGGATATTAGTTGCACAGAAGGAAGCTGTGCTGGAAGCTAATTATCCTGAAGAAAAACTGGGAGTAACTGAGGAGCAGTTATCCCATGACAAGGACGGAATGCTTAGATTGAATGGACGAATATGGGTTCCAGTTTTTGGAGGACTTCGGGATGTTATCCTCCAGGAAGCCCACAGTTCCAAATATTCCGTTCACCCTGGAGCTGATAAGATGTATCAGGATCTTAAAGCAAACTACTGGTGGATTGGTTTGAAAAAGTCTGTAGCTGCTTATGTAGCTAAATGTTTGACTTGTGCGCAAGTCAAAGCTGAGCATCAGAAACCGCCAGGTTTGCTACAACAACCTGAAATTCCCACATGGAAGTGGGAGATGGTGACGATGGATTTCATCACCAAGTTGCCAAAGACGAGAAAGGGAAATGATACTATATGGGTCATAGTAGATAGACTGACGAAGTCAGCACATTTTCTACCCATCAAGGAGACTTATAGCTCCGATATGTTGGCCCAGTTATACGTTGATAAGATTGTAGCTCTGCATGGTATACCTGTATCTATTATCTCTGATAGAGATACTAGATACACGTCACATTTTTGGAAGAGTTTCCAACAATCTTTGGGCACTCGTTTGAATTTTAGTACGGCTTATCATCCACAGACTGACGGTCAGAGTGAGCGTACTATTCAAACCTTGGAAGATATGCTACGTGCATGTGCGATCGATTTGGGTGGTAGTTGGGATAAGAATCTACCATTAATCGAATTCTCCTACAACAATAGCTACCACACCAGCATAAAAGCTGCGCCCTTTGAGGCCCTATACGGTAGAAAGTGTAGATCGCCTATTTGTTGGGCAGAAGTTGGAGATGTCCAACTATCAGGACCATAAATTGTTTTTGAGACGACGGACAAGATTGTCCAGATTCCCGATCGTTTGAAAGCTGCCAGGGATAGGCAGAAAAGTTATGCGGATCCACAGCGTAAAGATTTTCACTTCGAAGTAGGTGATAAAGTGTTGCTTAAGGTATCACCCTGGAAGGGGGTGATGCGATTTGGTAAGAAAGGCAAGCTAAGCCCGAGATACATAGGACCTTTCGAGATTATCGAACGTGTCGGGTCAGTTGCTTATAAGTTAAACTTGCCTGAAGAACTTAGTGCTATCCATAATGTGTTCCACATCTGTAATTTGAAGAAGTGTTCCGCTGATGAACCACTGGTTATACCATATACGGATGTACATATAGATGAAAGCTTGAAATATGTGGAAAAGCTGTTGTCGATTGAAGACCGAAAGGTAAAGAAGCTTCGAAGGAAGCACATACCTATTGTTAAGGTCAAATGGGATGCCCGTAGAGGTCCCGAGTACACATGGGAGGTAGAATCCACGATGAAAGAGAAATACCCTCATTTGTTTCAGTAAATCTCGAGGTTGAGATTTCTTTTAAGGGGGTGAGGATGTAACACCTCGAAAATTTAAGTCCAATAATGTAGTGACACGTGTCATGGACTTTGAATGTGTGAAAACATACTTTAGAGGGACTAAAGTTGACATACAATGAAACTATGTGATTGTAAGGGTCCAAAGTGTCAACAATGGATAAATAAGTCCTACAATAACCCTACATTATGTTTATAATCTTAAACGGGTAAATCATGGATCATACGAAGCGAAAAATGAAAGAAAGTGAGGAATTACAAACTACAGGGGCTAAACGTGTCAACATGTTGAATTTATAACTCTGAGTGATCTTTTGGCAAGCCCGAAGCTTTGTAATGATAAAATATACTCACGAGAATATATGATAAAAATTTCATGAAGTTTCGTGAACGTATGAGAAAGTTATGATTAAAACCGTACACGAAAGGTTAAATACGTTATCGTGAATTTCATGACTTTTCGGGTAAGCGCAAAGTGAACCGAGGACTTTGCCATGTTTATAAAAGTCCCAAGGTTCATAAAAATCAGATTTCAAGGGTTCAGGGTGCAAATAAATAGCTTAAACACGTATCATAAGATCAGGGACTAAATTGCAAATTTGGAAAACTTGTAAAGCTGGTCGCACACCCTCGCGCCACGCGACGGGTGCCTCGCGCCACGCGAGCGCCTACCAGCGATAGCAACATACGGACAGCTGCTAGTTGAGTCTGTTTGCGAGTTGGTTGCAGCTGTACTCGACTCAGGGACTTCACCAATCAACTTTCATGCATTTTGGGACCTTTGTTCACTCCTTATAACACCTGAGAACATCTGAATCAGCCATAAACCAAAGCAAAGTTGCATAAAAAGGATTTAAAGTAGCCACATTCATGAACACTTGAACTTTCAAAAATTCACAAGAATTCTCCTGGAGCTTTCTGATCGACAAAGCAGCCTCATAGTGATCTCTAAGCTTGTATAGGACCATTGTAAGTGTTTACATCATTCTCAAATTCGTTCTAGCTTATTGTATTAACCGAAAGTCAAACTATCGTAAATTAGATTTGACTTTGGGTTTAAACGAGATTAGCTCTGTCTTTTATCAAATTGAAAGTACCTGCATGTTGGTATTTATGTGTGTAACAAACCCCTAAAAGGGTATTATCAGATTCACACTCTAAATATGCTAATTGTCGAGTCAAAGCATTTCGTAAAAAGTCAACAGAATGTGTTTTTGCAAAAATAAGCTTGATTAACAATGTAGGCTACATGCAACCTGTTTGATCATCAAAACAACTTTGTAATAAATGTAAGAACATGTTTCTTCATGATCAACTCGACAATTTTCTGTATTACACTCGAATCGGAACCGAAAGTCTCATAAATGGACTTCTTCTTTGACTATCGGTTCTGATCCGTACATGCATGTTAAGATCTGCACTAGAGCATATTTTGGACCAACTTTCATATATGTTTAACCCTCTGGAATTTTACATCTTGGTTCCATGTTTAACCGATTCATATGCATGTTACCGGGTCATGCTTAAATATGACCATTTTGCCCTTTTTACTATAAAACGCGATTTTTGAAAAAGTGAAAGAGTAGAAACCTTTTTTGCTGATTTATAAACTTGCACCGAAAATTTGACATCAATCCGAGGTCTGGATTGTGAGTTATGCTCAATATCGCAAATAGAACGGTTTTTATTAATTAAACGGCGTTATGAGCATAACACCTATCAAAACCTAATTTTTGACATCAAAATATATACCTACTGTTGTTATATAATATTTTGGGAATTATAAGGATTTTTAATAATTTTTAAACTGATTTAATCATAGAGTTTTAGCCTTAAATCGATTATTGTCGGTTTTGCCCTTTTGGGCTATAAAATGAGTTTTATAAATCCTTTTGACCCCAAACCTTTTTCTACTGATTTTATTTGTTAAATAAAACATTTTGAGCATTCTGGAAATATAAAATTATCAGCTTTCTTTTACAAACCCGGAAACGGCTCTAAATCGCCATTTTAAGCGTTTTTGACGCCTAGTATGTACTATAACCATATTAAACATATAAGGTTGATACCTACTGATGTTCTTAGTATATTTTTATAAAATAACAGTAAGTATAAGTTTATAAACTCAGATTCCCAATTTTGACATTTTAAGTCCTTGTGAAATTACCAAAATACCCCTAAGGTGCATAGTTTGGTTTTAAATGATGATTTTCACTTATGGGTCATACCCTACTGTTAGAACATATTAAATTAAGTATATTTTCTGTTTAAACCAGACCTGTAACTCAGATTTCTAATTTAACTCTTTTATAATCTTTTAAATGACCAAAAAATGCCCTTATGAGGCATAAATTGTGTTTAAATTCATTTGGGGCATAATAGGAAATAACTTACTGATATTATAACATATTTAGAGCATATTAACTCAAGGAACTTGCATATCACTCTCACGGTTACCCGTAACGCTCTTTTCGCGTTCGGTTCGGTTTATGTAACTAGTTTGCATAAATTGACCGAGACGGGTCAAACATTATCATTTTTGTCTCAAAATCCAGAATGTATTTAGTATACCCATATTATACAAGTATTCAAACTTGTCGGGTCTAAATCACATTCTATCCGGTCTTCGCTTAATCGTGCGTTTGAACCATTTCGTCCTTAAAGCTAACCGGTCTAAGCTTAAGCTTAAATAAAGACCCGTTAGAAATCTAATAGGTTATATTAAACCTTCGTTCCAGATTAGGAGCACCGGTAAAAGCTACCTGCCTTTTTGCTTATTGAGATATATACTTACCAAGGTAAATACTTTTTGACTTATTTTCCCTATACGGGCTTGGGGTACGGTATATAAAATACCGCTTGGTCCGGCATTGAATTCTTTAATCGAATAGAGGTTAAATTTATTGAGATGCCTGTTTTGAATGTGTGTTTTATTGCTTAAAGCCTTTGGGAGGTTAATGACCATGTCCCGGATATCCTCGGCATTATCTTACGAGATGGCCACGACCTGAGCACGGGGTGTAGGCGTACACCTGTCAAGTGTATAACTCAATATTGTGGTGTGTCTATTGATCTTTAACCCGGCACGAACCGGGCTACTAAACGCATAAGTAACATGTAAATCCTTTACAAGATTATATTACATAATTATCCCAAGTTATAAAAATATTTTGTGCTGCGTGCATTCAAATAAAATTTCAATCATTTTCAAAATGAGTCAGTTAAATTGTATTTACCAGTGTAAACTGACGTATTTTTCCCAAAAGATTAAGTGCAGGTACTACACGAAATAGGCTGGCTGTCTTCTAGAGCGTCCACAATAAGTCTCGCAAGCTTGGACGACAATAAACTGTTGAACAATATCTTATTTTGTTTTTGATCCGCCTATGGATCCGTTTCAACTACTTGTGATATTTATTATTACATTTTATTTAAAGTTGAAATGAATCTATCTTTGCTTCCGCTGTGCATTATTATATTGTGTTGTTTGTCTATGATGATATCAACTACGTCACGATACTCCCCACCGGTGACACGTGGAAAATAGGGGTGTGACAGCAAATTCGGCTGTTTGCTCGGACATCTGGGCGTCATCGCGATGAAGAGACATTCTAGAAGAAAATGAAAGACATAGGAAGAAACAAGTGAAAGGTTATTGGATAATCAAAACAGAATGGCAACGCATAAAAATTGCGATCATTTGTTTGTATTCTAAGGCAAACAAATGAGACGGTGGCTAATCAAAGTAAACGGGTCATATTAGTGTATCATTGAAGACATGCTCTCCTATAAGTGAACACTCACCCCAAGAGTTCTCAGGTAAGAGTGACTGGTCCGATACTGCGGATTTGTACGAACACTCTAGCCTTAGATAGAAAACTCAGAGCACAGGCATTCACTCTTCCAGTTTGCACATGTTCACATTATTTAGAACCCAAAACCTTGACGAGATTTTGAAAACTTAGAAGGCACAAGGCCAGAAATCAAACTGGAAGGGTTCAAAACCATATAATAAATCATCCTAGAACAAATGATTGGTTTTCAAAGCGGTTTTGAAATTTGTGTTCCTGTTGTGGTTGTCGCCAAAGGATAGGTGACGGTATTGTTTTATGACTAAACGCAAGTAAACTCGCGTTAGGGTCCTAGGAAGGTTATAGACTAGGTCAAAGCATTACTAATAACCTAATTCCCTATAACCATGAGCTCTGATACCAACTTTTCTGTCACACCCCGACCACGTAAAACAACAAAACGTGGCGGAATCATCAGGGAGTGTTGTAACAGAATCATTGTTTCATAACACATGGAAAATTGAAATATTGTTTTATTGATTAAAAGAGTTACAATGTCTTAACAAACAAAGGAGTACAACAAAATTAACTAGTCTTCCATCTTTTATTGTCACTAAGGCCCAAGTCCGCCTAAGTGTATCTTGATCAATCCTATGCATCATTTCCTGAAACACATGTGAAAATAGGTACGTCAGCATAAAAATGCCGGCGAGTACATAGGTTTTGTGAAAATAGGATTCATGACTTATAAGTTTAGAAAAAGGTTGTTTAACAAAAGTCAGTCATGATCCTTGTAAAATGTTTTGTTTTATAAATCATTTGAAAAACGATGATAAAGTAGATGATATGTAAAAGAATAATGTAAGATTAAATGAATAACCAAGTAAAATGAGTTTATATAAGATAAGTTGTTTGTAAAACAATGTCTTGTGAAAAATATGTTATTTGTATAAAAATGTTATATGTCTAAACTGAAATGATTTAAATAACGCTACGATATGCAATACCATACAAGCACTTATATATAGGAAGTACCAGCGGCGTATCCACCATGCTTGTATCATATTACACACGCCTCGTTACTTAAATCACTTTACCCAAACAAACCACCAATGTAAATTGCCCATGTCAAAACCATTTGTCAAATGTCTTTGTGTAAACCATGTCAAAATGTCTTTGTCAAAATACAGTCTATGAAATATGTATATCAATATCAAAATGTCTATGTCAAATGTCAATTATGTAATGTATAAACAAAATGTCATGTATGGCAAGTGAAATATATATATATATATATATATATATATCCACTGAGCCATAGGTAAAAAATGCACAAAACAATGTATTGAAGTAAAACGAGGTTTAAATCAACGTTATGTTTTGTGGAAATGCATGCTATACTGAATACAAACATTTATGCGGTATTGTGAAAATGCATACATTCAAGCCTTGTGACTGTGGTGATGAGCCTTTAAACAAATTAAAGGTCTATCTGTATTATGTTTTATCGAATTCGGTCATTCCTTTCATCCAAACATACCTAGGATGTTAGGAACGGGAGTTGTCAATTCCTATGGTACCATTACCTACTAACGAGCGGCGTGATCAAAGTTAATGAATGTATATGGTCCCATTTAAACAAGCCAAATGTCATATCAAAATGTAAGCATGTGATGAAATGAAAATGTACTAAGTATGATGAACATACATAGCATGAAAAGGTAATGTAAAACAATGCACTAAGTATGCACACAATGGACATACATAGCATAAAATGTCATGTAAAACGATGTACTAATAATGTACTAATGAACATAGCATGTATATGATGAGAAAACATAAAAAGCACGAAAGTAACAAGTAGGCACATGTGTTTCACCCCAAAATGTTTGGAAAACAATAAAAGAGGGGTCTATGTACTCACTTGAGGGTGCTTAGAAGTCTTGAACAACAACCAAGCAAAGCTAGAGGGATCACAGAATCAAACGGCACCCTATATAGATAACTACATAAATAACCGAACCTAAATCGGGAGATTGGGTAGTATGAGGTTTCATAAACCAAATGAGTATTGGAACTCATATGATATGGTTTAACAAAGCCTATATACTAAAATGAAACCTAGCCTAAGTGCTTTTGACCCATCACGACCCGTCTAGTTAGCTTATGCTACTTTAACGCGTCGTCCGCGTAAAACGCGTTTGGAACGCCTAACTAGCCCTATGACAAGTAAGATATGCCTTAACATGTTTAATATTGTTACTAAATCAGTTTAGATGTCAAAAGTTACGTTACATAGGCTTAAAATGAATTTTGGCGCAAAAAGGGCATTTTGGTAATTTACCTAAGGCATATGAACTACTTATCATACAACTACAAAACGTCGTGACCATAAGGTATAACCTCGGAAGGTTATTCCCTATACAACTATGGTCACCTAATATGTTTGGTCAGATCCTAATGATCGACCAAACGGGTCGGGTTCGAAAGTATAAGCGATTGATTAGATCGCTTACCCTTACGACCCTAGACAAGCACAAATCTAAAAGTGACGAGCTAAACATGCTAGAACATGTTTAGTTAAGTTAGAAAAAAGGTTTGGTATCAAAACAAACGGTTTTGATACTCTAGAGTAGTTTGGTTACAAAATACGCAAAAACACGTATTTTGGCCGAAACTACGACTCGTCACTGAGCCTAGATAACGTGGAAATCAGTAGGTATAGTCACTAGGGACTATGACCATCGTGATTACGCTCACGTTATGAAGTTCAAACGAACTTCGCATTGACCATAAACTAGTCAATGCAGAAAGTTAAACAAAGTTTGACTTTATCGCTAAAACGAATAAAAGCATGAAAGAGGACTTACAAGAGGTCCAAGAATGGAAGTTTGATCTGAAATTCCCAGGTATGAAGTGTTGCAACTCCAACTTAGGGAAATGATCAGATCAAGGGTGAGTTTGAAGCAAATGGGGGTGGGGTATTTATAGGAAAACCAAGACCGTTAGGATCGTTTCTTGAAAAACGTGCTTCGATCTAGGCCTTCCAAGTGTGCCCCCTGATTTGTAATACCTTGGGCACTCAAAACCAGCCCCTAGGAAGCCCAAAAACCATTTGCAAGAGCTGGAACAGGCTGGAAATAGCTGGAAACCAATTCTGCTGATCTGGGGATTGCTTGCGCACCGTAAGCATGTCCATACGGTGCACAAGGACCCTGCAGACCAGCATATTTTGCATTTTGACAGCTTTGGCCCCTGTGCGCGTATGGTTGTGTTTTGGCACTTCTAACACCCGTCAAACCCATTTTTAAGATCCCTAAGGATGATAAAGCATAGGGAACATGAAACATGCTCAAAAATATGTCGGATGTCGGTTCGTTTGGTCGTACGATCGCGTTGTTCGGTTAATTACGACGGAAGTCATAACGGACGCGTGTACGATCCAAATTGCGCGACGAATGGATTTTTATCATGCCAAATACTAAAATAAAATATTTTAATGCTTACATAAATTTTTGGATGTCCGGATATATTCAGAACGTAAAATATGCGCGAAAATGCAAACTTATGCACTTTTTGACGCTTTTAGTCCCTGAATGAGCATAAAGTTTATTTTAGCACACCGAACCCCTCAAAGCCTATTTCTAAGCTATGTAGAGGATATTTAGGGTGTGTTTAACTATGACCATGTTCCGAAATGTCCGTTACATTACAAATTGACATACTTTCGTAGTTTGTCAATTTTAGTCCCTGTAAGCGATTTAAACTTGATTTCGGCATACCAAACCTTCCAAAACTTATTTCTAAGTTATGTAAAGGTTATTTAAGGTATGTTAAGCCTATGTCACTATTCCGGAGTGTTTGTTGCATTAAACTGGTTATATTTACGCATCAGTGCGCGTATAACCTTCCAGAAAGCGATTTAAAGCCCGAAATCGAACAAGAATTGATATGTGCAAATGATACACATATTTATACAAATCCCAAGTATGAAATATAATATTTTAGTAGTTTGGTATTTGTTTGATGGCTGTGAAGGCACAGGTGTCACAACGCCCTTGCCTTAGAATCCAAGGTTTATGTTTAAACCTTTGCAAGTGCTGGATAGGAAGATGGTGAAACGGGGTAGTAGAGCTTTGTTCAAGGGTCTGGTTCAATGGGATAGTCTTCCTATTATTGAAGTAACATGGGAAAATTAGAAGACTTGCAGATTCGGTTTCCAGATTTCATTTTTTTAGGTTAAAAAAATGTTATAGGGGGAAGTATTGATATGTTGTAAAGTGTAAAAGGACTAAATGTGTAAGTGTGCGATAGTGTAGAGTCCAGGGGCTTATGTGTCATTTAGCTATAGTGCAGGGTGGTTGTTATAAGGAAGTCGTTAGGTAGTTAGAGTTAGTTAATCAACTGTATAAAGACTGTTAGTTAGATAATGAGAAGTTGGTCGATTGTTGGATAATTCCTCTCTGTATCATCTTCTTCATTTTGATTCTTATCAAATGTAGGAGCAGTTGTTATGGATTTAGATGGCAAGCCGATCTTGAGATAGTATGACCCTGAATTGAAATGTTTTACAAAAAGGACAAAGATTGGGGAACATTTGTATTTTGGAAATTTGATGAAGTCATTCATTATGCGCCTAAACCTTAGCCGTAACCCGATATCCTGCAACTGCAACCTCTTCGACAATATGGTCAGTTTTCTCTTACGCTCTATCTTTCTTGTATTGTTATGTTAGTTGATTTTGACATTGGATGTAATGTTGAATTTATAATGCAGTATGGAAGGTGAAGTATGCATTTGTCTGTCACAAGCCTATGTATCATTTCATGTTGTTTGAGATACATATGGAGTTTATTAACTTATATCACTCAGGTTATTAATTTATGTCACAAGTCGGTCAAAATGGAGTTAACATGTGATAGTACGCCCATGGCATACTAGCATTAGTTATTGATGTTTAAACTAAATATAGGGGTCGTTCTGTAATTAGTAGATAGTTAGTTTATGTTATAATTAGATTAGTTAGTAAGTGCGAGGACCAAAAGCGACAAGATGAAAGTTTGAAACCTACAAACTAAATGGAACGACATCTCCTGGGAACGCACCCCTTCAGATCGACGCCTACATCACAGACACAAAGGGACGTGATTTTTCACAAGGAGACACACCTCTTCAAGATCAATCTCATCCATAAGTTCAAGAGTCGCAACCGTTCATGAAGAGACACGTCTCTACAATCGCATCTATTCGTATAGTATATATAGGGTTCATGTATGTCAATTGAAACAATCACTTTCATTCAATACAAACAAGTTTATTGTTCTTTTGATTCTCAATTCTTTATATTCAAACCTGTGATTTGCAAGTTAGATTATCAACAGTGGTATCAGAGCACCACGTTAATCGATCCAAGAGAAAGCAAGAAGAAAAATCTCGGTGCAAGAAACAATTATCGGCATTTGCCGATTGAATCGGAGAATCATTATCAGTCAAGAACCAAGCGACGGTGTTTGATTTCGTAAGTGTGTTTTTTTTCCTTTTGACTTAATCGAACCACAATAAAGGAATTTGTTTTATTCTTGCCTTGGGAATAGTAAAGAACATGGGGATAATCAATACAATATTGTTCGTTTGAAATCAATTCAAAAGCAAATACACGCATCTGTGTTTTTTTTAAAAGAAAAAGGAAATTAAAAGGCAAGATAATAATTCTGGGTAGAACTGGTGTTTAAAAGAAAAAAAAAAACAACAAATCAATTTTCTTGGGAAAGTAAGCACATAGAAAGAAATCGAACCCGTATCGGTTCAGAGCAAGTCAAACCGATTCTTGGTTCAAATAGCAAGTTCCGAACCTGTTGGTTCAAAATAGCAAGTAGCACGTTGAATCATCACGATTCAAAGCAAGAAAAAGCAAGTACAACGGGCCGATCAAAATTAAGTCCAATTAGCAAGTTGGTTGGATAGTTTTGATCTCACTCGCAATAGCAAGTTAGCAAGAACCTGATTAGCAAGTGGGTCAGGGTACATAAAAATCTGATTAGCAAGTCGGCCAAAAACGCAAGAATCTGGTTAGCAAGTTGGCCAGACACAAGTACTAAGTAAGAAATTTGATCTACACGGTCAAGAAAGGGATCATCCGATCACAAGCAAGATAGGCAAGAAACACAAAGCGAGAAAGAAAGGAGGCATGACAGAAAAAGAAGGAAATGCATCAACGTCACTCCACGAGCAAGGGAATGTGTCACTTCAATGCCTAAAATTGAAAGAGGCGAATTACACCCAATGGGCAGTTATGATGGAAACAATCCTGAAGGCATACAGTCTTTGGGAAACAGTTGTTTCAACGGAAGTGATAAACGAAAAGAAGACTCATACAACGAAAGCAATTATCTTCCAAACGTTACCGGAAGATGTTTTGATGCAAGTTGCGCAATACGAAAAAGAAAAGGAAGTATGGGATGCAATCAAAGTTCGTTATCTTGGAGCAGATATGGTTCAGAAAGCACGTCTACAAACTTTAAGGAGCGAACTAGAAGTTTTAAAGATGGATGAGAACGAAACAGTAAGTAGTTTCGCAAGCAAGTTGGGTGGTATAAAAGCCGAATTTAAAATTCTCGGTACCACCATTAAAGACAAGAAACCTGTAAGGAAATTACTTATTTCCGTTCCGAAGAAGTTTCTACCAATCGTGGCAAATATCGAACAATATTCAGAAATAGACAAAATGCCATTTGAAGAAGCAGTGGGAAGAATAATAGCTTTTGAAGAACGTCTCAAAAGTCAAGACAAGCAAGAAGATAATAATCAAGGACGACTCATGATGGTAAGTGCAAATAATCAGTTTGAAAATTTGCATCATGGAAAGGGTCGTGGTGTTCAAAACCATGGTAGAAGTCAAGGACAAGGATGTCACACCCCAACCGATGGCGAAAACATCGGAGTGAGACGAAAACGAGATTGTAAGAGACTTCATAACGCTATTTTGTGTCAAGTATTAGAGTCTAAATGCGTTTCTAGGCAATCCTACTAGATTCCTTGCATCATCCAAATCCTGCAATACATGTTAAAGCATAGATCAATACAAATAGTATTGGCGAGCATACAAGTTTGAGTATAAGTATAAAAATGTTTTAAACAAATTTTTCATGGCAATAACTAAGTATAAGCATATAAATTTAAACACGTATGATTGCAAGTATAACACGTATGAGCATATATAGAGATTATTTGTATAAAATTCTAGCATGTATGTGTATTTGATTCAAAGTACATGTATTGCATCCCAAAGGTAATAAAGCGTAAAAAGGGACCGAGTATGCTCACAGTTTAGCTGAGCTTTCTTTGGTAATCCCGTGGAGAGTTGGTGGTTGAATGATGGAACACCGGGGTCACCTCACAGGAGTAAACGGATGTTACAGAAGTGTAGTTAAAATAAATATACATTTATATTTATTTTTATAAAAATTAAATGAATTCAATAGGTTTCGTTTTATAAATTAATACGTTTAGTTTTACGGATTTTTACTAAAATCGGACAGAGTTTCTTCTGTTTTTAGACGATCCCGACAACATAAGTTTTCGATTATAATTTCAAAATGCAACAATTATATAAACAATATAAACAGTATATATGTATATACGAGTTATATAGAGTTCGGACCTGCAATTAAAATATTAGTTAGAGTGAATTGCAAGTTTTGTCCTTTATCTTTAGGCCATTTTGCAAGTTTTGTCCTTTATGTTTAAATTTGACGAGTTTTGTCCTTTATGTTTGAAAATCAAGCACGTTTTACCCTTTGGGGCAAAACGTGCTTGATTTTTAAGGACAAAACGTGCTTGATTTTTTAAACATAAAGGACAAAACGTGCTTGATTTTTAAACATAAAGGACAAAACGTGATTGATTTTTAAGGCCCAAAGGGTAAAACGTGCTTGATTTTTAAACATAAAGGACAAAACTCGTCAAATTTAAACATAAAGGACAAAACTTGCAAAATGGCCTAAAGATAAAGGACAAAACTTGCAATTCACTCTATTAGTTAAATACAAAAATAATATAATTAATATTCGTGTCATTAATACACCGAGTCTCGTGTTGACTGTATGACCGGTATAGACCAGGTTTAACCCGAACCCCGAACAGAGTCTGATTATAACCCGAGCCAAACATGACCCAAACCTAAATCAATAGCCTTGAATCGATGTGTAAACAAAACCAAAACTCGAAACAAAACTGAGTTGAACATACCCGGGGCTGTTGAACCTGACCCGAGCTGAACCGATCAACGTGAACCCGAAACCCGGGGCGGAACGAACCCGACTCGAACCTCACTGATGCCGGAGACGGGGAGACGTGACCCGAACAGGAACGGATCTGAACCAGACTTCAACCTGAATCGATGTGAGTCCCGAACCGGAGCTGGAGCCAAGACAACTCTAAGTAGCGACTGAACCGGGCTGACTAACTCGTGCCGTGAGACCCGACCCGAAATGAGACCGACGAAGAAACTCATATCGTGTCTGCCGGAGACGAAGCAAGTACCTCTGGTGCCCTGATGGTAAAACTGATGTCGGATTCGTGCTCAGGACATTCGATTTAGGGGGGTACGCGCCTTCACTCGCCGGAACGCGGCCGCCGGAGCACCGCCGCCGCCGTGTCGCCACCGTGCCGGCGCCGGAAATCTCCGAGAGAGAGAGAGAGAGACGGTTGTGTGTGTAAGTGTGTGGGTGTGTGTATAGTTAGTTTATATAGCTAGGGTTTTGGTGTGTTGGGCCCAAGGCCCGTTAACTTGTTTCTAGCGTTTTCGAGCGGCCCAGTAACGTTTTCAAGACCCGTTTTCACACCCGAGCGTCGTAACGTGTCGTAAAAGATAGTTTTAGGTTAAAAAACGTGTAAAAGGACGTTGATATTTGATAATTGTTGCGTTCGTTCGTCGTTTCGCTAAATAACGCGTGAGTCGTTTCGGTGATTGTTTCTAATCCGTTTTTCGATCCGATTTCGATCATGGATAATAAAATTTGATTACCAAGCTAAACGTATCGAGATTTTCGACGTTGTCAATATTTCGTCCGGTGTCCGTTCGTTTACCGTTTAATGTTAAGCAGTTCTTCCACAAATTACCATTTGCGTATTGTAAAATCGGATAAACGTTCCTAGTGTCACACCCCCAAAATACAACATGCGGAAACCCCCGCGAGGCATGTGACGTACCAGGATTCAAGCCACCAATCACATTGAACTCATAAATGTATTTAAATAAAACTTTCATTCATTAACATAAAGTGTTACAAACATTACATGTCGTTCATTGTATACAGCGGAAGCATAATTCATTTGTTAAGTGTTTCGTGAAACATGTGTATATAAACCGTTAAGCTTGTACTGCAATTCCATATATCTCGACCCATGACCATTCCAGCCTCCCAGACAGCAAGTTCCAAATGATATAAGCCTATAGACCTGCAAGCATGCAGACAAGTGTGTCAGACGACGCTGGTGAGTTCAAGGTTTTGTTAACGTGTTTTGTTACCAGATGTATGTTAAGCCAATTCAACGTTGTGATATGATGCTGTTTATGACTTGTTGAGATACCCTAGGGAGTGTGCCCATATGTATCCGGGAAGTGTGTCCCTTAATAACCTGGAAGTGTGTCCAGTCCCCAATGCCCCTAACCAACCATTGGTAATGATGCCCAGATAATTAGTTCGCGCCCGTCCTTACGGCCCGGTGCGAGGTATCAAACCTAATAGCGCTATCAACTAATTACCCCATTGCCCTACAGGCAATCCGATAATGATAGATTCCATGTTCAATAACTAAAACCCAATTTAACTGTTTACCCAAGATTCCCTTCCAAATGTTTACTAGTTGTCCCAAACCACCGGGACGCATGCTTGAGAAATGCAGTGAACTCACCTTAGATTTGCTCGGTTAGATTAGTTTCTTGTTTAACAGGTGATCAAACACGCCCTAACATGGGTACCAGTAACAGTCAGTTTCGAGTGCACAAACTCTAGATGTTTCACGCATGATTAATTCACATATTCCCTATTCACATACCACATAGTCCAATGTATAAATAACGCACATACTAGCATACATGTTGTAACAGTTGTCCATACAATGCAAATGGCAACATACATCTTCACAATATGACAAATAGTATACGCTTAACAATGGGCATGGTATATCACTTAATTGTGTCACGAAACTCCATTACTAAAGTATATTTACGTACTAGGTTCCACACATACAAATTTGCACTACACATACCAAGTTCCAATTAATCACGTAGCAACTAATATCAATCATTCAACCAGTGTGCGGCTCCGTTTATTATTCGTGGCCCATAGACCCGATAATTCCTAAGGCCCAACGTAAATAGCCCATCCGAACAGTGGATTTCTGAGCTGCTCGCGTCTGAGCCCAGCCCAACTACTTATGCGGTAGCTCAATGTATATGATGGCCCTTTTTATTCAAGCAGCCTTGTTACACGCTTAAGGCCCAACCCAAATTTGTAAGTTATCAACCCACTTAGCAACTCATAGTGATTATTTATGACCTGCCCAATAAAGTCAAGTCCAACCGATACTCATGGTTGGGCACAGCCCACTGTTACCCTCGTAACCCTTACCCTTTTCCTCGAATTACATTAAGCAACAATCAACAAACAATATTTGGGTCAGATTAATCAACGTGAGTGTTTTCAAAACAAATGGATAGTTCATCAAGTGACCACCTAATATAAATTCTAATTCATACATATTCATTAATCATGAACTAACCACTAATATCAGTATTAATCAAATTCACGGTCACCACATCAAATACACTGTTACATCACTTTTTATCATAACTTATCTTGAGCATCATATTATCATGCATTATCATTCATAAATCAATTACAATTTATGGCCCATAATTTCAATAATGGTTATGGCAGCCACCTGTATCGCAACATTATCCCACCAAATATTCAATCATTTAGTGCACTAACTCCTACTCATTCATTGCATCTTGCATTAAACCCTAGTTTTTCATATACCCTTCAAGCAATACCGACCTTAGATCTAATCATCCAATCATCGCATGGAACCACTCACAACCACGCATCATGTAATTCATACACGTATACCATTTTAAATAACTACACATCATATAATTCAAACATCTCAAATCACACAGATTCGTATATAGCAAGAAACAATTAATCAGAATTAGAACAATCACAGTTATACTAACCGAGGGGTCGATGAGGTCATGCTAGGACGATGATGGTGATGTTTTCGAGAAGGAGAGCTTGTCGAATACATTGCCGTTGTGGTTCTTGGGATCGACTAGGGTTTGTAGTTTGTGGAGGACGTGTATACTCCTTTTCATAATCACGCGTATACAAAGTCACGAGGGATGGTTTGGGCTCCTATCGGTTTGGGCCTGATAGTTGGTGTGTGTGTGGGCCGAGAGGTATGCAAATGAGATGGGAGTGTGTGATCCGAAGTTCGTGTGCGGCTATCAACGTGTGTCACAACCACTTGACGCTTAACGACCTTTGTTAACTCGGATATACAATGACAAGTTTAGATAACAAACACAAGCTCACAACGTACCACCGAATCATGAATAGAAACAATGCGTGCATAAAGAGCCTTGGGATTCCGAGTTGTCACATCATCCCCAACTTGAAAGAAATTTCGCCCCGAAATTTGATAAGCAGTCTCAGTGGAGCAGAGTGATAGCTTGGGATGACTGTGGATTTTCCTCGGGTGCCACACCTAGGCCTACCAAGAGCCATTTGAAGTTCGTTTAGATCTAGATACGCTACGTACTAAAGTCTTAAGGTTTGTTATGCACGTAATTGCAAACCAGAAAGTACTGGTTTGCATACAAATACGTATTTGAACGATTTATTGCGTGAATATCAATTAGGTATAAAATACAAAGTTAAGTGTTATTAACGCCTCGAATTGTGAACAAGAATACAGAAATACGAGGCGTTACAAAGGTCTTTCAAAGGAGGAAGAGGACGTGGAAAAGATATGGGTCCAAGAAACCAAGATAAGAGCAAGTTCAAATGTTATGATTGTGGAGAACTTGGTCATTTTGCAAAAGATTGCACCAAGTGGAAGGAAAAGGAGAAAGACACGCAGCAAGAAGCCAATCTCGCATTAGAAGAGGAACCGATACTACTGCAAGTCAAGCAAGTTGAAGACCTTCGTTAAACTATATTTAGTTTAAGGGGGAGTATTGATGTTTAAACTAAATATAGGGGTCGTTCTGTAATTAGTAGATAGTTAGTTTATGTTATAATTAGATTAGTTAGTAAGTGCGAGGACCGGAAGCGACAAGATGAAAGTTTGAAACCTACAAACTAAATGGAACGACATCTCCTGGGGACGCCTACATCACAGACACAAAGGGACGTGATTTTTCACAAGGAGACACACCTCTTCAAGATCAATCTCATCCACAAGTTCAAGAGTCGCAACCGTTCGTGAAGAGACACGTCTCTACAATCGCATCTATTCGTATAGTATATATAGGGTTCATGTATGTCAATTGAAACAATGACTTTCATTCAATACAAGCAAGTTTATTGTTCTTTTGATTCTTAATTCTTTATATTCAAACCTGTGATTTGCAAGTTAGATTATCACCGTCACACCCAACAAATGTGATGTCGGTAACTCCCTGCATGTGCAAGTTAATTAGGTGATATTCAGAAATAAAGAATGTTATTAAGAAAACATGTGATGATGTATTTTTATCAATTCTTTGACCTTTTTGTAGGTTGAGAATGTCACATTAAGATCAAATTTGAAATGTCACATTAACATTTTCAAATCACTAAAACGTCTAACAATTAAGAAAATGAAACATTATCATGTCTACACAGCATTTACAAATTATAATTATTACACATATTATTAATAGAGTTATAATTATCCTTCAACTTAGAGGTGCACAAACTGGGTTTTCTCTATACCCTGTTCCGGTTATGGAACCGGTTCCGGGTATGGTCGGGTATCACTTATACCGGACATTGAAAGAACCAGTTTCGGTACCGGTTCCTAGCATAAAAATGGCTTTTTTCAATACCGGGTTCCGGTTATGGAACCGGTTCCGGGTATGGTCGATTATCACTTATACCGGGTGTTGAAAGAACCAGTTCCGGTTTCTAGCATAGAAAACCATACCCGGTTTCGGGTCGGGTATGGAACCGGTTCTTCAAAATACCGTCAAAAATGAGTATTAAAAATCTGGGTATTTCGGTATTGAAAAAAACCTGGTGCAAGTACTAGAAAAGCGGTTTCGGGGCAGGCTCAATTTGAAGTGTTGTAAGAATTTCCACCACCGTTGCATGTTCATACAACACTTTTCTTGATGGATAATGCACTTAGACCATGTGTAGTGGTAATGTGTTATAATGCCCCCACCATGGGGCATTATCCGACACGTGGCGTCCTAGTCAGCAATGGGGCATTATAGCAAAAGTGGCGTAGTGGGGCATTATCCAATAACGCCCATATTATTTTTAATGAAAAAAAAAAAAAACCACATGAAAGTGATCCTCAAAAGTCACCATATCCTGAAAAGTTGTCAGAGATCCTCAAAACTCATTGGTGGGTGGCTCAAAAGTCAAAACATCACAACCAAATTAAGCGTTTTAATTTAAACGCCATCTTGCATTTTATTTGAAAATAACGCCCTATAACGCCTACCGTAGTGGTAGGCGGGGCGTTATAGGGCGTTTTAAATGAAAATTTTTTAAAAACAACGCCCCAGTACGCATGGTCTTATATACCACCCTATTACCACTTATTTGTCTCTTGGTCTTTTAAGATCTAGCAGTTCATATCCAAACTCTTCTGAATCTCTGATAGCTTTTATTTTATGTTGCAAATAAAGCTTGCTTCTAAGATGGCTTAACTTTTATTTCTGTTGCAAACAAAGCATGCTTTTAAGAATGGAACATTTACTGACGTCTACTACAAAAATAAAACGAAGATCGGCTAAAACAAATTAGGCTAAAACAAATTAATATGATAACTGAAAACCACAATATTTCATTATTAAACTGTAAGATTAAATATATTTTTATATTATATTTAATCTAGTAGCCATTATAATCATTTACATTATATGGATCAAAATATATAACAACCTATTAAATAATTAGTTGGTAATTGTTGATGGGCCTAATTACCCTTATTAACTAATTAGGGTTTCCTCTTGGGTGCATATATAAGGAGACTTATGTTGAGGTTCTAAGGTTAGACACATAACCTAATAATCATAACATCAATCGACCTCCTCTCCATAACCGATTCCCTTGTCGGTTTCTCATCATCACCATCATTAGGTTGCACCCTAAGGAGGAACCAGATCAAGCTGACAATCATGTCAAACACTGTTGCTGCGTCTCCATCTGAATTCTCTGCTGGCCTATGCTGATGCAATCAAAGGTATGTTTTCATGTTTTCCATTATACCTAAAACAGAACTGACCAACATGTGGTATCAGAGCATATGTTGATTAGTCAGTTCTGTTTTCGTATCCATTATTCTGGGATTGAAATCTGGAAAACAGAAGTTTTGAAAACTCAATAAAACTCACGGTTGTTTTCGGGTCATATGTGCCGAGATCAATGTTTTTCGGGAAAAGAATGTTTTTTAAATGACTCGGAATCATAATGGTAAATCTTAATTGTACCGAAATCTGTTTAAAGCCTTAAAATTCAGGTTTCGGGTTCCAGAATCATGTTTTTTATTTTTAGGGTTCATCATGTGTTCTTAGGAAAATTCGAATTTCCTTTATGTTTTGGAATATAATTTGGTTTTTTTGAGTGTTATTTCCCTGTTTGATCCAATTTAATCTGTTAAGTTTATTCGAAAACTGTTAAAAGATATACAGTTATAATTTTCGAAATATTATGATAAAATTAGATCATCACTAAAACAGGAAACCATATCTCAAAATCCCCAACAATTCGAATTTTCGGTTATGTTTTCACATTAATAGTTGTAACAAAAGTTTCGAGATAAGTTTTAACCACCCGAGACAAAGGTCTCGACTCGAGACCACAAGAACTCGACTCGAAATCATAAGTGTTCTCAAATGTTTATAACTCGAGACAACGATTTCGACTCGAGATCATAAGGTCTCGACTCGAGACCACTGAGGTTTTGACTAAGGGCTTAAATCTTTACAACTCGAGACAAAGGTCTCGACTCGAGACAAAGGTCTCGACTCGAGACCATAAGGTCATAACTCGAGACCATAAGGTTGCGACTCGAGACCATAAAGCTACAACTCGAGACCATGGTTGTGACTCGAGACCTCATAAGGAGTCGAGATCTCATAATTCATTGCAGTCGAGACCATGATTACGACTCGAGACTGAGGTTGCGACTCGAGACCTTGATGAGTCGAGACCTCATAATTTTACAAGTTGAATCGAGACTTAACTCGAGATCTCACCCAAGACCTCATAACTGAGTCGAGATCTCACTCGAAACCTCATTATTTTAGGCTGTTTAATGTGAACTAAGACTTAGCTCGGGGCTCCGCCCCAAAACCCCAACGAACTCACCGCGGAGTTCGACCCGCGCTAACAGGTGGTTTGTTACTAAATAATTGGTTTTTGTAATTAGTTAGTTAATTAATAAGGATCAAATAATGTTTTACAAAACCAAAATGGCTTTACTTGAATGAGCTTCTGATGTATCATTTCTGGCCAAAGCTGATTTGATGCATCTACTTATCATCCAAGTATTACGAAAGCTATGTTAAGTGTGCATCATAAACATGAATGTCTTAATATCTGGCCAAAGCTGATTTAATTCCTTCATAGATGGCATACTTAACAAGTGCATAACTAAAGTGATTGTCTCAATTTCTGGCCAAAGCTGATTTGTTACAACCACTTTGCACACATGCTTAAATGATTTCACTTCTGGCCAAAGTTGATTTGTCTTCGTTTAAGTAGAACTCTAAATAAGTCTATTATTTTGATGTTAGTAATAGACATATCACAACCTCTTCACATAATGATCCTTAGATTAATGATCCTTTATTTTATTTTATGATCATTTCGTCTGCCTTATTCTTAGTACCCATAATTTTACTCACTATAATTTTCTTCTATAAATCTATATCTCATCCACTCTAATTCCTAAATCTAATATGTTTTTCTTAAAGTTTCTATAAGAATTAGCTCTTAAATTAAATCCTTGATTATCTCTTAAGACACGATAATCCTATTGCTCTCTTCTGATAAAGCACTACAGAAGAAAAGTAGAGCATGATGATTAGGATAAATCGAACATGATGTCTCTTATGATAATCAAGAATAAGTGTTGTCACTAAAAGGTTATTCCAGATTAAGTCTTTCCTAAGACTAATCTATAATTGTGGAATAATCACTAGAACTCCTAAGATGCATGCCTTCATTTAAAATTATAAACTATAAAGCTAAGTGGTATATGTGAATACATAATAATGTACAATACCATGACCCATAAAGTTAAGGGCTTACGCATGGAAATAAGTACATTTTTCCAGTACATTACATACTAAGATTTTCACTTGTACAATTTGATGCCTTATAAATCAACTATAACACTCAAAAGTACCAAAGTATAATGAGTGTGTTGATAAGCAATATATGTACATAGAAATAAATGTTTGAAACTGGAAAATAAGATGTTATTCACCTTACAACCACTAATAGTTTAAAAGAGGATTGTTCTAAGGTCCATAGACAAATTACAAGTACAAAATCCCAACTCTAAGGTTCTTCAAGGGAAAATCTCACTGCATAATTATGCCATTAGACTAGGCATAAGCAACAAGACTATCCATTACTCTAAAGAACAGTTAGATAAGTTAATTAGGTAGTCATTTCCTAATGATATTTAAGTCTACTAATTATAATATTCCAATTAACACATGATTAGTTGACTCTAGTTCCATACGTTTCTTTACCATAATTCGACAAATAACTAACATGAGAGTTAGTGACAAAATTAATTGTTAAGGCTATAAGAACCATAATAAGCAGTCTTCTAACAACGCCTTTCGATACCTTATATATTCTGAAGATTAATCAGAATATAGTATCATAATTAAGCAATGTTATGAAGCTTGTGAGGTTCGCATAGTCAACATAAAGTCACACTTACCTTAAACTCTCATATTATTTGTTCTAAATATCTGGATTGAAACATTACTAAGATGAAACTAGATGATACCTTACATTTTCATAACTTTTGTTATCATGCAAATGAGAATTTGACAAAAGGAAAACGAGATCTATAAATTTCATCCATTATAACTTAAATTCATGAGAAATCATGACATGGTTAGTGAGGATGATTTTCATCCAATCTCATTCTAAGTGATTTTAAATCATGACGTTATAGCCCTAAATATTACTTTGGGTTAAGGAATAAGTATGGGTCCATCATAAGTCATTCATTGACATTCGTGGAACTTATTCCAAATGGAATATTCAGACATAATTCATTTATCATTTAAAAGACTATCAACTTGTATCTAAATTTATCATTATTATCTAAATAATAATGTTAAGTTTTTTCGGAACATTTACTGACGTCTACTACAAAAATAAAACGAAGATCGGCTAAAACAAATTAGGCTAAAACAAATTAATATGATAACTGAAAACCACAATATTTCATTATTAAACTGTAAGATTAAATATATTTTTATATTATATTTAATCTAGTAGCCATTATAATCATTTACATTATATGGATCAAAATATATAACAACCTATTAAATAATTAGTTGGTAATTGTTGATGGGCCTAATTACCCTTATTAACTAATTAGGGTTTCCTCTTGGGTGCATATATAAGGAGACTTATGTTGAGGTTCTAAGGTTAGACACATAACCTAATAATCATAACATCAATCGACCTCCTCTCCATAACCGATTCCCTTGTCGGTTTCTCATCATCACCATCATTAGGTTGCACCCTAAGGAGGAACCAGATCAAGCTGACAATCATGTCAAACACTGTTGCTGCGTCTCCATCTGAATTCTCTGCTGGCCTATGCTGATGCAATCAAAGGTATGTTTTCATGTTTTCCATTATACCTAAAACAGAACTGACCAACATGTGGTATCAGAGCATATGTTGATTAGTCAGTTCTGTTTTCGTATCCATTATTCTGGGATTGAAATCTGGAAAACAGAAGTTTTGAAAACTCAATAAAACTCACGGTTGTTTTCGGGTCATATGTGCCGAGATCAATGTTTTTCGGGAAAAGAATGTTTTTTAAATGACTCGGAATCATAATGGTAAATCTTAATTGTACCGAAATCTGTTTAAAGCCTTAAAATTCAGGTTTCGGGTTCCAGAATCATGTTTTTTATTTCTAGGGTTCATCATGTGTTCTTAGGAAAATTCGAATTTCCTTTATGTTTTGGAATATAATTTGGTTTTTTTGAGTGTTATTTCCCTGTTTGATCCAATTTAATCTGTTAAGTTTATTCGAAAACTGTTAAAAGATATACAGTTATAATTTTCGAAATATTATGATAAAATTAGATCATCACTAAAACAGGAAACCATATCTCAAAATCCCCAACAATTCGAATTTTCGGTTATGTTTTCACATTAATAGTTGTAACAAAAGTTTCAAAATCCCCAACAATTCGAATTTTCGGTTATGTTTTCACATTAATAGTTGTAACAAAAGTTTCGAGATAAGTTTTAACCACCCGAGACAAAGGTCTCGACTCGAGACCACAAGAACTCGACTCGAAATCATAAGTGTTCTCAAATGTTTATAACTCGAGACAACGATTTCGACTCGAGATCATAAGGTCTCGACTCGAGACCACTGAGGTTTTGACTAAGGGCTTAAATCTTTACAACTCGAGACAAAGGTCTCGACTCGAGACCATAAGGTCATAACTCGAGACCATAAGGTTGCGACTCGAGACCATAAAGCTACAACTCGAGACCATGGTTGTGACTCGAGACCTCATAAGGAGTCGAGATCTCATAATTCATTGCAGTCGAGACCATGATTACAACTCGAGACTGAGGTTGCGACTCGAGACCTTGATGAGTCGAGACCTCATAATTTTACAAGTTGAATCGAGACTTGACTCGAGATCTCACTCAAGACCTCATAACTGAGTCGAGATCTCACTCGAAACCTCATTATTTTAGGCTGTTTAATGTGAACTAAGACTTAGCTCGGGGCTCCGCCCCAAAACCCCAACGAACTCACCGCGGAGTTCGACCCGCGCTAACAGGTGGTTTGTTACTAAATAATTGGTTTTTGTAATTAGTTAGTTAATTAATAAGGATCAAATAATGTTTTACAAAACCAAAATGGCTTTACTTGAATGAGCTTCTGATGTATCATTTCTGGCCAAAGCTGATTTGATGCATCTACTTATCATCCAAGTATTACGAAAGCTATGTTAAGTGTGCATCATAAACATGAATGTCTTAATATCTGGCCAAAGCTGATTTAATTCCTTCATAGATGGCATACTTAACAAGTGCATAACTAAAGTGATTGTCTCAATTTCTGGCCAAAGCTGATTTGTTACAACCACTTTGCACACATGCTTAAATGATTTCACTTCTGGCCAAAGTTGATTTGTCTTCGTTTAAGTAGAACTCTAAATAAGTCTATTATTTTGATGTTAGTAATACATGTCACAACCTCTTCACATAATGATCCTTAGATTAATGATCCTTTATTTTATTTTATGATCATTTCGTCTGCCTTATTCTTAGTACCCATAATTTTACTCACTATAATTTTCTTCTATAAATCTATATCTCATCCACTCTAATTCCTAAATCTAATATGTTTTTCTTAAAGTTTCTATAAGAATTAGCTCTTAAATTAAATCCTTGATTATCTCTTAAGACACGATAATCCTATTGCTCTCTTCTGATAAAGCACTACAGAAGAAAAGTAGAGCATGATGATTAGGATAAATCGAACATGATGTCTCTTATGATAATCAAGAATAAGTGTTGTCACTAAAAGGTTATTCCAGATTAAGTCTTTCCTAAGACTAATCTATAATTGTGGAATAATCACTAGAACTCCTAAGATGCATGCCTTCATTTAAAATTATAAACTATAAAGCTAAGTGGTATATGTGAATACATAATAATGTACAATACCATGACCCATAAAGTTAAGGGCTTACGCATGGAAATAAGTACATTTTTCCAGTACATTACATACTAAGATTTTCACTTGTACAATTTGATGCCTTATAAATCAACTATAACACTCAAAAGTACCAAAGTATAATGAGTGTGTTGATAAGCAATATATGTACATAGAAATAAATGTTTGAAACTGGAAAATAAGATGTTATTCACCTTACAACCACTAATAGTTTAAAAGAGGATTGTTCTAAGGTCCATAGACAAATTACAAGTACAAAATCCCAACTCTAAGGTTCTTCAAGGGAAAATCTCACTGCATAATTATGCCATTAGACTAGGCATAAGCAACAAGACTATCCATTACTCTAAAGAACAGTTGGATAAGTTAATTAGGTAGTCATTTCCTAATGATATTTAAGTCTACTAATTATAATGTTCCAATTAACACATGATTAGTTGACTCTAGTTCCATACGTTTCTTTACCATAATTCGACAAATAACTAACATGAGAGTTAGTGACAAAATTAATTGTTAAGGCTATAAGAACCATAATAAGCAGTCTTCTAACAACGCCTTTCGATACCTTATATATTCTGAAGATTAATCAGAATATAGTATCATAATTAAGCAATGTTATGAAGCTTGTGAGGTTCGCATAGTCAACATAAAGTCACACTTACCTTAAACTCTCATATTATTTGTTCTAAATATCTGGATTGAAACATTACTAAGATGAAACTAGATGATACCTTACATTTTCATAACTTTTGTTATCATGCAAATGAGAATTTGACAAAAGGAAAACGAGATCTATAAATTTCATCCATTATAACTTAAATTCATGAGAAATCATGACATGGTTAGTGAGGATGATTTTCATCCAATCTCATTCTAAGTGATTTTAAATCATGACGTTATAGCCCTAAATATTACTTTGGGTTAAGGAATAAGTATGGGTCCATCATAAGTCATTCATTGACATTCGTGGAACTTATTCCAAATGGAATATTCAGACATAATTCATTTATCATTTAAAAGACTATCAACTTGTATCTAAATTTTGTCGCATATGGCCCACGGTCTTAGAAGAAATCTATTCATATATATATACTTAATAATATTTCTATTAAATATGTCCCTAAAGTTTCTTATGATATCTGGACATTAAAGAAATCAAATAAAGTCTAACGTATATATGATAGGTTCCCACGCCACGTAGCTCATTGAAACTTCTCTTGTAGCATTCTAGAGATATTAAAGATCAGTGGGAGCATTAAGTGTCTTAATAATAACTTGCAATAGTTGCAAGAGGTGGGGGAGTGAAAATTTTACATTACCTAAATTTGCACCTCTTGTACAAGACACCGCTCCATCACGACACTGTTCTATCATAACTTGTCTCCTTAAAATCTAATGCTACTATTACAAAAGTTTCATTGTTCTTAATTGTGGGCACACTTAGATTTCTTACCCAAACTAACTTAATCCTCAACAAGAGAAACTACAACGACTGACGTCATTAACTTGTTTCTCTATTAGAATTTGTTGGTCGTTAAATATTGACCCTAAGCATGCTGAGTTCCTAAAGATTTCTATGGTCAGTGGGAGTAGTCAAAGTCCTTATCATGACTTGCAAGGAATACAAGAGGCGGGGGGAAGAGTGTCATTAAATTTCACTCCGAATTTAACTCCGATTACACCTCTTGTACACCATACTGCACCAATTCTTTCAAACTTAGAAGGAAAATGATAGCAACCTAACCAAGAGCTAATCCATAAAACTGAAACTTCTAATGAACCCAATAATCAACTCAGGAGGTCATCTAGGTTTAAAAGCCTACTAACTTTGATGATTACATAACCTCCCTAACTGAAGTTGAAATGGATTTTGGAAATGTTTACTGATCCTATCTCTTCAAATTAAGCCATTAGTGTCAATCAATCTTCTAAATGGAATAAAACAGTTTTCTAGTAAAACTGATTTTATGTGTTCGTATAACGTTTGGGATTTGATTGAATTACCTAAGAGTGTTCATAACTAAACCAAATTTAGATACAAACGTTAAGACACTAAGAAACCTGATTGATTGTCAAAGGTTGTACTTAGGAAGAGATAAATTATCAAAGATTTCTTTGAGGATCATCACTGTTCTAGTAGCTTATAATAGTTTAAGGCTACATTAGATGAACATTAAAAACAATTTTCCCTAACAAACTGGCTGACACATTTACATGTTCATAAAACAACCTGAAAGTTCTAAACTGAAGGTTAAGGAACACTTTGTTTGTAAGTCAATAAAATCCATGTATGGGTTAATGCAAACATCATAATGTGATGAAATCTTAACGTAATTATTTTCATCAACAATCAAGTGGATTAATGTACCTACCTCAAAATGAGTGGGAGCAACTAAGATAAACTTGTCTATATAGATGACATTCTTTTGACAAGTATATGTTACATAAGTCAAAGCATTGTTAACACAAACTTTGATATAATAGATCTCAGAGATATCTCTTACGTGATATATATCATAACGTACTGAGATAGACCCAATGGGACAATAGTATCGTTCCATAAGTTTAACATTAAATGGGTCCTTACATATGTAACAAACAATACTGCTCTTCCTTTAGAGGGTAATAGGATAAATGAGATTATTTATTTACGCTTCATTAATTGGAAGCCTTATGTAAGTTTAAGTCTATACTCGTTTAGATATTACTCACATTGCAACACACTAAATATGTCTAGATTATTGTGAAGCATCTAATGGACTATTACAATATCTTTAAAAGAAACGAGAGACTACAATTTAAAGAAGAAGTGAGAATTAAAACCGGTTTATTACTTTAACTTTGTAATGTTCAAAGATGACAAAATGTAAAGTCGGGTATATCTTTATGTCAGCAGACAAAACCTATCTCATGGAGGAGTCATAATGGACTGATATCAACAACCTAAGTTATAACGACATAATATAGTCACTAAATGTTGTTGGAAATTTATCAGTGGACTCATAAGTTTATTAACTCCATATAATTAATGTTTTGAAGACTTAGTGTGATAAAGTCAGCTACCATGACTCCTTGAACAGTAACAGTTCAAGAGGTGCTGCATTAAATTTCGATACGCAATTAATTATTCGTTTATGAACGAATTGAGGAAACTAAGTTTTGTATCGAATACATTCATGATATGCTTAAGGATCCTATAACTGAAGGGCTATTACCCATAAGTCTTATTAAGAGAGCTCATAGACGGGTATTAATTAATGGCCATGCGCAACTGCATATCGTACTATGAATGACTAAGTATTAGTTAATTTTCCTCATCAGTTTGATTTTGTATGTCTCTAAGAATATGTCAAGTCGACATAATGGCATATAGACAAATAAAGTTACAAATCAAACAAAGGGTTTATGCGTATTTTGATCATAACGATTAGGTTTTAAATTAAGGCTATAGTATGATTAATGGGGGTCCTGAGTCGCATAATGATTCAACGGCTGTATTTCTCTGCTATAGTACTTGTTTAAGGCTAAAATGAGTGTTAACTCCTGATCAGGCTTATCTAATACTCATAGTAAATGATTACTCGGCTAAGTGGGAGAATGTAAGATTAAATATATTTTCATATTATATTTAATCTAGTAGCCATTATAATCATTTACATTATATGGATCAAAATATATAACAACCTATTAAATAATTAGTTAGTAATTGTTGATGGGCCTAATTACCCTTATTAACTAATTAGGGTTTCCTCTTGGGTGCATATATAAGGAGACTTATGTTGAGGTTCTAAGGTTAGACACATAACCTAATAATCATAACATCAATCGACCTCCTCTCCATAACCGATCCCCTTGTCGGTTTCTCATCATCACCATCATTAGATTGCACCCTAAGGAGGAACCAGATCAAGCTGACAATCATGTCAAACACTGTTGCTGCGTCTCCATCTGAATTCTCTGCTGGCCTATGCTGATGCAATCAAAGGTATGTTTTCATGTTTTCCATTATACCTAAAACAGAACTGACCAACATAAACTATAAAAATAAAAACATGTACCAATTAACATGAACATGCATTCGGAAAACCTGGTTTCGAGTATAAAAAACCGGGTACGGGTACAAACCGCTTCCAGATATTAAAGAACCCGGGTACAAATTGGGTCCGGTTCCGGGTACGGTTTTTTCTACATAGAAATCTATACCCCATGCGTACCCACCCGATGGGTAGGGTCGGGTACGGTTCCGGATACGAAAAAACCTTTTTTTCTAATACCCGGTTCTGGTTTTTTTTTCAGTACCAGTTTTTTTGTGCACCTCTAATTCAACCAATTATTTTCTCATGGCTTTGGGCTTGTACAAAAATGATATACTCATTAGAATATGTTGTTTGTTCCCTGAATCCCTGTTGTTGACCTTAATAGACTGTTGGACCAATACACTTAGTATCATACTTTTGTTGGGCTGAATAACAAAGAACAAGCCCAGTGATTGTTAGCCTGATACAACAGGCTCAAAATTTCTGTGTTTAACTGATTTAAGTTTTTAACCACCAATGGGCCTTTGGCCTAGTGGTAGGTGGTAGGTACACATCCTGGAGTCCCACAGTGGATAATGGTATTTAAGATTAGATAATAACCCATATAAATACCCTCAAGTGACTAGTGTCATTTGTGAAATTTAATAACCAAAATATTCAGTTTTGGCCATAAGTGGTATTTAAAACTTGTCATGTAACCAGCAAGGTCGTTTAACATACGAGAGCTCGAGCCTCATGAGTAGTTTTTAAAGCTCGAGTTCAAACCATACTCGGATCATCTATGTATATTACTTGATTTATATACATTTATATATTTTATAATTGCAAATCTAATTTTTATATATAACAAAACTTATATAATTTAGTTAATTTTTAATACTTTTTATGTAATATAACAATGTGGTAAATATATTAAATAACAAAATATATGAATAACAGACCCTTTTAAGCCGGAGAGTCTATTTGAGCTCGATAAGTGAAGCTTGGGGCTCCAGCTCGTTTTTTAAACGGGCTTATTTAAGGCTTGAGCTTGGACTTGTTTAAGTTCGACTCGATTCAAGCTTTTAGCGACCCAATCTCTAGTACGACATGACCGACTTGGCTTGTTTATACCTCTAGTAACCGGCCACCAAGCAAAGCAGAGACTTTTAGGACATAACAAGATATGTTGCAGACTAATTCAACGACTTGAAGCCGTTGATTTGTATAATCATCAATACCAGAGATAAAAACCGATCACTTTTCTTTTAAAAGTTAGAAGATCAACTTATTTGAACGAAATCAACTCTAAACGCAAACAAAGAATGATAACATGATAATCAGGCTGGCAAAAAGGTGTAGCTTATGTTTAAGAATTATGATTCAAGTCATTTAAGTGCAGATATGACTGCATCAGTAACCTCTTGTGTTGTGCTACTTCCACCAAGGTCTTTTGTGCGGTATTTACCCTCTTTGATAACGCGTTTCACTGCACTTTCTAAACGATCTGCATATTCAGGAAGCTCGAGGTGTCTAAGCATCATGGCTGATGAAAGGAGTAGAGCCACCGGGTTTGCTTTTTTCTTCTCCACCATTTTTGGTTTCCCAACATTCCCGGCTGATGCACCTTGTTCAAAGATCGCGTATTCAACCCCAACATTTCCTGTGAAAGTCATAAATATTAATTTAGTATGGGTGTGGCAGGCAAAGGGTCGAAATGAGTTTTACGACTAACATATGTTTTACAACTAACTAATGTGTCAAATGCGATTAAAATGATAATCGTGAAGCAATGTAGAAATATGGTTTATAACTATCAACTATGTACCTCCTGGCATGACGCCTGTGCCGCCAGCGATACCAGCAGCCGTGTTTGCAACTAGGTTTCCATAAAGGTTAGGTGTCACCTGCAAGATTTCACAAATTAAGATCCCCCAAATAGTGAAAGAATTATTGTATATCCCGTGACCCGTAAGGTTCCTAAACTTAGAAGTCCAGTACAACTAGAAAAACTTATGAAAATCTAGTTTGCTCCTGAAAAAAAAATGTAATAATTCATTAATCAGAGGTCACAGATAAGATGCAAATTCCTGTTAATTTTTTTAGGGTTGGAAAACAGGAAAAAAATAAATAAACATCCTCTCATATATAACAGACTGGTGTGGCCCATTTTGTACAAACAAATGCATCAGTGACTAAATTATTTAAAAGTATATAAAACTGCAAAAAGTGAGATGCTGCAAGCATAATCAACACCAACATGAATTACTAAGAAATAAGAGAATAAACCATAAGTTAGGCTGTTAGGGTATAATTTCTTTATTCTATACTCCATAAACGTCTGTTCGATCACTTTACGGATTCCCCCTTACATAACATGAACCACAATCACATCTTTATTTGTTCTCAGGCTTTGCTTTTCACACACTAAAACCGGACCAACAAAAAAAATTCTACAGACAAATTAAGCAGACATTGGTGCAGTCAAGAACCGAATCTGAACATTGATATGTATTATGGAAGAAAAAAAATAGTATCTACACATGATAAATTAGAAAAAGTAACAATAACAATGGCATACCATGACATCAAATTGCTCAGGTTTTGAAACAAGTTGCATGCAGCAGTTGTCCACTATAATCTCATTGTACTTGATCTCAGAATAGCTTTTGGCAATCTCCCTACAAGATTCCAAGAAAAGACCATCTGCAAGCTTCATAATGTTTGCTTTATGAACAGCCGTCACCGTTTTTCTGTTGTTCAGGTGAGCATACTCAAAAGCATACTTCGCGATACGCTCTGAGCAGAATTTCGTTATCACCTATTAGGACAACAACATAATTAGACACAACAGAGCACATATACAACTTCTTTATTCCTCCATCTTGTCCTAAATTGTTCATTCTTGACAAGTGCTTTTTTTTCTTTTCTTTTCGTTTTTATATACTTTCCATCACTTGTAAGAAGTGGCGAAGCTTGAAAATTTCCACCGGGGGTCGGAAGTCACCGGACCTAAAAGTAAATGCCTAATTTTTTTTATAAAACCAGGGGGTCGAAAATGTATATACCTAAAAAATTCTATACAAAACGTACAAACATAACACTACTGAGCGAAAAGTTCGGGGGGTCCCCCGTCCCTTCAATGCTTCGCCCCTGCTTGTAAGCAAAACATGAATTTTAATTTTAAATTTGTCCAAAACTTCTTTATTCCTCCATCTTTGTCCAAAACTGTTGATTCTTAACAAGTTTTTTTTTCTTTTTATTTTCATCACTTGTAGCCAAAACAAGAATTTATGTATACAAAAGTACCCACTTTCACACAAGCATTTAATCAAACACCAAAAATGCAATCTAAAACCAACAAAACAAACAAATCTTATAACAACATACCTTCAAACTCTCAACGACACCAGGAACAACCTCATGCTCCAACCCAGAATACTCCCCCTCAGTATTCTCCCTAATCACAACAATATCCACATTCTCATGCCTCGTAGGCAACCCATCCATATTAAAACAATTCACAAGCGAAACAAACAAATCCAACTCTTTCCTCAACGAAAGATTCAACGAGTTAACCCCTCCACCCACCGGCGTAATCAACCCGCCTTTCAAACAAACTTTAGTCTTCTGAATCGAATCCATAACATCATCAGGAACCTTGTTCATGTTCCCATGCACGTCAAATTTCTCAAACGTAACCGGGGCTTGCATGGCGTTGAACACTTGTTCAACCGCCCCGGTGACCAACGGGCCAATACCGTCACCGGGGATCAATGTAACGGGCCGAGGAACACCGTTGGTGGTGATCGGGGTGACGGGTTTTACCGCGTCGTATCCGGGTCGGGGCATGTAGGTTATGGAGCGGATGCATGATCGGAGATGTGATGGTGTGCATGAAATGAATCTTTTTAGAATCAGGGTTGATGTTAGAGACATTTTTGAGGGTTATATAATTATGGTTGTTCTTGAGATCTTGAGACAGTTTTGTGTTTGTTGTATAAGTGTTTTTGTGGGTGTATTTTGCTTTCTGTTTGGAATCAAATGCTTCATATAAATATAATAAAAATGAAAAATAAAATAATGTTCTTTTATTTAATTTTAATCATGGTTGCAAAAGTCGCTAGACGCTCCCTAGTTGGATTCGGGAGTACTCGGGAAGTACTCGCCCTAGGCGGAGATTACTCGGGGAGTAATTGGCCTAGGCAAATAGTACTCGGGCCTCGGCAGCCTACCTTGTAGCGAGTACTCGGAGAGTACTCGGAACCTAGGCGAAACTTTTACAACCATGATTTTAATTAAAAATGTCATTAGGGGTAGGGGTGGTTATCACTCATCACTCACTCACAACTTCTAATCAAGTTCCGTCATGTCATCAAACATTATTCCATCAGTGATGATGGATTTTAGTGGAAATGCCCATCATTTGTGATATAATTTCATCACTCACAATTTTTTTTTGTTTTTAAATTATATTATAAATTAACAATAAACACTAAAATTATAAATTATAAATTTCATTTAAATAAAACCTAAATTACATTCTAAAAAAAAAAAACTTCATTGTCTTCGAGATTTTGTTGTGGTTTGCGGGACAACATCAACTTCTTGAATGTCTTCGTCTTCTTCTTCTTCTTCTTCTTCTTCTTCTTCTTGAAGGTCATCCTCATCTTCATCGTCATCGAGATTTTGTTGTGGTTCCGGTACGCACGTGCAAATTGTTGGATGAGGGTGTCATCTTCTAGTGGGTCGACATGGTGGGATTGGGTTTGAAAGTGTGGAAACTGTCAACAATTGAAATATTGAAAGCAAAGGTTTTGATATTGATTGTATTGTTCTGTATCTGACAAAGAGAAAGCCAGCCTCTCTAAATAGAGAGATACAATGGAAAAGAAAGGAAACAAAATAATATAAAAAACAAAGAGATTGGGGCCAACGGTCCTTGAGATCCACACAAGGAAATGATGAAAGATTTCTGATCCTTGAATATTTCCTAACACTCCCCCTCAAGTTGAGTAGTGGGATTTCCAATACTTAACTTGCTTAGACACTGATTAAAGATTCTTCCATTGACGGCCTTGGTTAAAATATCTGCTAATTGGTCCTTTGAATTAACGAAGGGAAGCTCTATAACCCCTGCTTCGAGTTTTTCCTTAATGAAGTGTCTGTCAACTTCCACATGTTTGGTACGATCATGCTGAGCGGGATTTTCGGAGATCTGTATAGCAGCTTTGTTATCACACATGATCATACTTGCTTCAGTTTGAAGGAATCCAATTTCATTCAGGAGTTTGCGTATCCATAGAACTTCTGCTAGACCTCGTGCGATTCCTCGGAATTCTGCCTCGGCGCTAGATAAAGCAACAACTTTTTGTTTCTTGCTCCTCCATGTGACTAGATTTCCTCCTACCAAGGTAAAGTACCCCGATGTTGATCTTCGATCTCCTTTATCTCCAGCCCAGTCAGCATCAGTATACGCCTGGACCTTTAGGTGTTTGTTGGATCGGAAGAGAACCCCATGTCCCGCAGTCCCTTTGAGATATCTTATAATCCTCCATATCGCGTCCATATGAGCAATTTGAGGTTGGTGCATAAATTGACTAACCACCCCGACTGCATAAGCAATATCTGGTCGAGTGTGTGAAAGGTATATAAGTTTACCCACCAACCGTTGATATCTTCCTTTGTCTACTAATTCTGCTCCCTCTTCGATGCAAAGTTTCTGGTTAGTAATCATTGGAGTATCAGCTGGCTTGCAATCGACCATCCCTATTTCAGCTAGAAGATCGAGGATATACTTCTTTTGACATATAAAAATCCCTTGCTTGGATCGTAGAACCTCGATCCCAAGAAAGTACTTGAGCCTTCCTAAGTCCTTCATTTCAAATTCTTTGAACAAATTTGTCTTCAACCTCCTTATTTCTTCCTCGTCGTTTCCTGAAATGATCATGTCATCAACATATACAATTAAACAGGTTATAAGTTTACCTCTTCGTTTGAGAAATAATGTGTGATCTGAGTTGCTTTGTTGGAAACCACATCCTTTCATAGCTGACGTGAATCTGCCAAACCACGCTCTAGGGGATTGCTTAAGCCCATAGAGAGTTTTTTTCAGCCGACATACTTCCTTGTTTTTAAAGTCTCTTGTGAATCCAGGAGGGGCGTCCATGTAGACTTCTTCTTTTAATTCTCCATGGAGGAAGGCATTCTTCACATCAAATTGGTGAAGAGGCCACCCTTCATTAGCAGCAATAGAAAAAAGGACACGAATGGTGTCAATTTTCGCTACCGGGGAAAAGGTCTCTGAGTAGTCAATCCCGTATGTTTGGGTGTACCCTTTTGCTACCAACCGTGCTTTATATCTCTCAATGGTGCCGTCTGGTTTGTGTTTGATTGTAAAGACCCAGCGGCAACCGACTGGTTTCTTTCCTGGAGGAAGGACACATTTCTCCCATGTATCATTTCTTACAAGAGCCTCCATTTCCGCTTCCATAGCACCTTTCCAATTCTTTGATTCAAAGGCTTGTTCCACAGAATTTGGAAGTTCCTCACTATACAAGGAGGAAGCAAAGGCCTTGGCTTCTTTAGATAAGTTTCCTTCGGCTATGTTTGCCATGGGATATCTAGAGGACCTTGTCTCCTTTTCTGGGGAGTATCGTTTTGGAGGAACTCCTCTGTTAGCTCTAGGTGGAAGTTCGTACTTACCGGCTGTCTCTTCCTGTAAAGATTCTTCCTACACAGTTTGTTCTATAGGAAACTCATGATTGTCAGAGATGTCAGTATATGTTTCATTATGTTGATTATCCTCATGTGTTTCGTAATTTTGGGTATCCTCATTTCTTTGAGAATTACTTACCTCAGTGATTGGACTAGGAGGATCATGGCTAGTGGTACTGACGTTTGGTTCACTGGATTGTGTGGAAGCGTGTGACTCATTTTGGGTACCATGATTATCTTCCAATGACGATGGAAACCATTTTAACCAACTCAGTGTGTTAGCATATTCCTTCTCCCCCTCACCACTGTGTTGGGAGGTATAGAAGAACTCGGTTTCAAGGAAGTCACAATTAAGTGTAGTGTGCATATGTCGAGTTTTAGGGTTATAGCACCTGTATCCCTTTTTTTCAATGCCATAGCCGACAAAGACACATTTTTCAGCACATGGTCCAAGTTTTCCACGATCAGTTTTGGGTATGTGAACAAAGACAGAGCATCCAAAGACACGGGGTGGAAGTGTAAGAGGAGGGGGGAGTTTGGTAAAATCAGAAAGGGCTTGAAGAGGAGTTCTAAGATTGAGAGCTTTAGTTGGAAGCCTATTGATTAAATACGTGGCAGTCGCAATAGCTTCGGGCCAAAAAGATTTTGGGACACGAGATTCAATAAGAGAAGCCCGAGTGATTTCTAAAAGAATACGGTTTTTTCGTTCAACCGTGCCGTTTTGTTCAGGAGTATGCGAGCAAGTTGTTTGGTGAATGATTCCTTTGTGTTGGCAAAAACGTTTCATGGATTCATTTATAAATTCTCCTCCATTGTCGGTTCTAAGGGTTTGTATATTGGTTTTAAATTGTGTTTGTATCATAGCATAAAACATAGTAAATTTATCAAAAACTTCAGATTTATGTTTTAAAAAATAACTCCACGTCATTCGAGTGCAATCATCTACAAAAAGAACAAAAAAACGAAAGTTTTGCCCCCCATTAATTTCTGCAGGACCCCAAACATCAGAATGGATAAGAGAAAAAGGCAAATCAACTTTTGTGTTATTAAGTTTATAGGTATGTCTATGACTTTTAGCTAAAACACATGTCTCGCAATTTAAAGTTTTATTTGAAGGAAATAACTTAGGAAATAAAAGACGCAAATAACCGATGGAAGGGTGCCCTAGTCTCCTATGCCACAGCCAAGCTTCTCTGTTTGTAGTCCCGTGAGCAAGCATCACAGTACCTTGTTGAGCCACTTCTTCCACATAATATAATCCATGGCGTTCAGTGCCACGCCCAATGATCGCTCCCGTCCTGATATCCTGAAGGATACAGAACGTGGGATGCATTAAAACTATGCAATTTAATTCCTTCGTCACATGACTAATGGACAATAATTTATGTGACAAAGTTGGTACATAAAGGCAATTTGAGAGTCTAAGAGTTGGGGTTATTTCAATGGTCCCTCCCCCTTTAACAGACATACTCTCCCCATTTGCGGTTTTTATATGATTTAGTCTTGGTTGAGATTTTAAAACAATATCGGATGGATCAAATGTCATGGTGTCAGTCGCACCACAATCAAATATCCAAGCTTTGTCCAATTTTTTATTAATTTGGGCCACATTCGCTTGTCCATGGAGCTCGTTTTTATTTTTGTTGGTTTTTTGAGAAGACCTTTTTGAATTTTTATTTAAAAAACTTTTTGATTTTTTATTTAAAAAGCTTTGAATTTTTAGACAGTACCTTTTTAATTTTTTGTTTAAAAAACCTTTTTCTTTTTTATTTAAAAGATCGTCATTGATAATTTTGTTTAAAAAACCTTTTGTTTTCTTATTTAAAAGATCTAGACAATACCTTTTTGATAAAGGTTTTGATTTTTTATTTAAAAAACATTTTGATTTTTTATATAATAGAATATTGTGTTTCACTGTTTGCTTTTTTGACTTTATCAACAAACCTTTAGATAAAGGTTTAGTTGGAGATGTCTTTTGGCCAGTATCATACATCGATGATATCAAAGGGAGGGTATTAAATATACTACTGTCAATTCTAATATTAGGGTTTAAAGCATAAGAGGGGTCTGAGGATATTTCTCCAAACCCGGTACCTCCCCTGCCGTCGCTCCCATCTCCGGCGAAGACTACTCCTCCGAAGCCTCCACTGCCAGCGTCAATGTGAGCCTCTGTGGTTGTTCCAGTGGCTGCCGCAGCTTTCCCATTTTCTTTATTCCCCTTTTTGTGGCCGTCGGCCCACCATTCGGGGTAGCCGACAAGTTGAAAACATTGTTCCTTGGTATGTTTCATCATACCACAGTGGCTGCATTTCAATTTCGACTTATCAATCCGGGATGATGATGCATTGTTTGGGTATTTTTGACCTGTTCGCCCTTTGGAAAGAAACCCTAGCCCTTCGTGTGACCTGTTGGTAACCAAACCTGCCGCCACCCCGTTGTGAGAAGACGAGTTGTCTGTGGTTGAGCCTAGTATGCCTTGATGTGCCATCTCCTTTCGAACGGATGCGTAGGCACCCTCAGCCGAGGGTAACGGGTCACATCGGAGGAGCTCCCTTTTTATGGTGTCGTATTGTTTATCCAGGGCGTTCAGGAACTGAAATAACTTTTGCTCTGACCGGATTTTGCTGTAAGTTGCTATATCATCTGTGCACTTCATGGGATTCGGGTCTCTCCTATCAATTTCTCCCCAAATCCCTTGAAGAGTAATCCAAAGATCTTCAAGTGATGAACCGTTTTGTTTAATACCGTTCGCCTTGACATGAAGATCAAAAGTTTGTAACTTGTCTTTCCCGCTGCTGTAAGTAACCGCTAACGCGTCCCATAACGTTTTTGCCGTTGGGAATTCGGTTAGGTTACTTGCAAGCCAGGGTTCGATATTTTGAATTAACCACGAAAAAACGATTAAATCATCTTGTTCCCATCGTTCATATTCTGCATCGGTTGGTTCCGGGGGTGCCGGACTTCCCAAAAGATGACTTAAAAGTGCCTTTGATTTTCCTCCGATTGCCACTCGAATCATCCGAGCCCACAGGGCGTAATTTTGACTGTTGAGGTTGAGGCTAATTTTTAAGCTATCTGAAAGGCTTTGTTTTTGGGTTTGGTTGTGATTGTTGAGGCTCGATTTAAGAAGATTGGTGATCTGTAACGCGAGATCATCATTCTTATTTTCGTCACCCATGATGTTTTTTTTTTTTTTTTTTTTTTTTTGCAAGAGAAAAAATAAATGATTTGAACAGGGTAAGTGATGAGCAGGTCAAGAACGACAATGCTCTGATACCATGTCAACAATTGAAATATTGAAAGCAAAGGTTTTGATATTGATTGTATTGTTCTGTATCTGACAAAGAGAAAGCCAGCCTCTCTAAATAGAGAGATACAATGGAAAAGAAAGGAAACAAAATAATATAAAAAACAAAGAGATTGGGGCCAACGGTCCTTGACATCCACACAAGGAAATGATGAAAGATTTCTGATCCTTGAATATTTCCTAACAGAAACGGTTAGGGTTGAAATTGGTGAGGTTGAAATGGTGGAATGAACGGTTGGTTTTGATACAATTGTGATTGAAACGGTGGAAATTGTTGGGTTTGAAAATGTGGGATTTGGTCGGGTTCGTCTTGCAACCTAAAGCGCGTTGGCTCGCCAAGATTCGCTCGAACCTTGGGTCGTACGGGGTTGTTCTTCGAATCCGAACCTCTTTTGCTCGAACCCGAACCTCTCTTACTTGAACCTTCCATCTTTGTATTTTTGGTGTTTGAAAGAATGTTGAAAGAAAGTTTGGTAAATAAAATTTATATTGTGGGTGTATATATATTTGGTAAATAAACGGAAACACCCCATAATGTTCAACTTTTGAATTACAACACGTGATTGGTTTGACGCGTTATCAATTCAACGCGTGATACAATCGACCGACGGCGGTGTGCGTTATAATTTCACGCGTGACCGGGGCTTATCACGGACCGCCCCGGATCCCCTTAGAGATGGGTTGAGTTCAACTAAATGGGTGCCCATCCCTTTAGGGTTGAAATGCGTTTGCATATTGATAGTGGTTACTAGATGGGTGTCTCTTACACCCTTAAAGTAGATGGTATTAAACTGTTAATAAACTACGATCGTAATTGAGTCTGGTGATAAGTAGCTAGCGTTGACCCTCATGGTGATAAAGTGAAAGGCTTGTGAAGAGTCTCGTAACATCGTTGGCATTGAGGATGTTTTATATTTTAACAATTGATGAAAGCTCTTAACAATAGTATCGGTTTCCGGGTTTCATATGACCGGCATCTTCCAGTCTTCCCCACTTCTCTGCATAATCCATCTCCAAAGTCAACACACCGCCCCCAGACTCACCCAAATCACAAACTGCAACAGCCCCATCGTTGTTCCTTTAATGATAGAAGTATGTAATTGTTTCAAAGAGACCGGAATCGATGTTCCGGTAGCTAGGATTCCACTGCGAACCCGACTACGGTGGTGATTTGGGTTGTTGGTTCTGCGTCGGCTAGGGTTTCTATTTAAATCCGAAGACAACGGTGATTTCAGGTTGTCACTCTGAGGCCGGGAACAATTCTTCTCCAAACCAACCTCAGACTAATCTTTAAGTCTACAGTCCGTTTGAATCTAGATCTCACCGTTTTTATAACAACTCTAAACCGACACCCTCAAAAATTTTCCGACACCCTAATATATTTTAAAATATCCCATAATGTCCTAAAATACAACCCATACGTGAAAACAGGCCCCGAATAACTTAAATATTATTCAAAATAATTAAAAATCAAGTTTTTAAGTTTGTCGCGGGCCGCGTAAACCTCTTAAGGGTCTTACGCGGGCCGCTAGAGATCAAAAGTGTGGCGCAGCCCGGTGATGACACGTGTCATCATCGTGGCAGGTCTAGGCGATGACCCGGATCAGCTACAACATTGACCGGAGTTGACGCGGGCCGCGTAGGCCTTTGTCTATTCTTACGCGGGCCGCGTAAAAGTCGAATTCAGGCCCTATAAATTGATTTGCTCGGATCTTCAGCCAGTTCGTCCCAAATCTTTCTTTCTTACTTAATTTCTGAATAGTAGGCATTATACTCGGGTCTAATACCCCCCTAAATAGCGAAGTTCTACTCCGTTGTAAGGATCATAACCCCTGGATACGTATTAGATACTCTGCCCGATTGATCTAGGGTTCCGTAACGGCTGTCGTGGTTCTGCCCGACGTAGTCGTTGGAATGCCGTCTCGGGGAGGGTATTACAAATGTTAAAATGGGTTATTATACTAACACGTATGCATTTGTGTAAATTATAGATTGTCACCAGGAAACCCTAAAGGATAATCTAAGACAACAATGTGAGTTGATCCGCTTTTTGTAAACTTTTTGTTAATTGTTTTTACAAAACCTCATACGATTAATTACATATTAAACAGTTATTGAGTATTTGAAGAATACAATTATCGTGTGTATGTTAGGGTTTTGTATACAAAATTTGTTACTGGAGGGGTAACATTTCCACAAGTCGGGTCTGACAGTACCACGGGTGATAATTGTTATAACTTGGGAACAAATGTAATTGCGAGATCGCCCTCAATACTGTACAATGGTTTTTTTATTTAAACTTGATTAAACTGGGATTCACTCTCCAGTATTTCCCACTGACAAAATGTTTTCAAACGCGTTTCAGGTACCAAAATGTGAAAGCCAAATAGAAGCCAGCTGGACAGCACTGAAGGCTTGGAGAAGTGGCAATAAAGTTACCTAAAATAAAATAGATGTTTTTATTAAATAAAATAGGATTTATTCCTATGAAAATGTGTGTACTACAAACTTGGGTTTTATCCCACGTGTTTAATACTATGAAAATGTGGTATTTTTACTCTGATCAAATATTTCCTAACTACGGCCCTGATGAAAAATTCCGCTGCCAAATTAGACAATACACGATACCACCAAAACTAGCTCGCGACCGCCCGTTCCTGTATTTGTATAGGGATCGGGGGTTGCGACAGAAGGTGGTATCAGAGCTAAGCCACTGATTCAGCCACAGAAGTGTTCTGCTGACATCAAAATTCCAATTGTTAGGAAATAAATTACGGGAATATGTGCAAAATTGTATTTTATTGCTATGTGTTATTTGACTATTTGTTAGTTTACAGTATGAGCGACCAAGGACCATCTGACGCGTACCGTCAATTGTCTGGTTCGCCTAGAAGCGAATGTGCCTCTTCTCAGCCTGCCCTCTCAGGGTACTCTGCTGATACGAAAGAAGGAATATTCGTGTTTAAGGCTAAATCCGAGGAGCCATTCCCTCAGAAAAAGAGAGGATGGTTCAGTCGAGGGGCACACGAGCGTAGGAAGCGTATGAAAAAGTTACAAGACCAGAGAGCCCTAGCAGCAGCTAAAAGAGAAACCGATGCCTATGCCCATGATATGATTAATAGGGGTATAGCCAATATCCATATCTTAGCAACCACCTCAGCTGACCCTAATCTGGAACAAATGATAGCACTCCAACCACAATTACCAATTCCTGACCAACCAATGGAAATAGAAAACCCAGAAAATCAAGTATAAATGCATGATTGTAATCCAGAGGAAATACCTAGGGTACCCGCACCAAATCCCTTAAACCCAAAACCCATGGTGGGATGACAATAGGGACTACATGCAACGTTACCCGATATACGAAGACATACCCATGCCGAACCTAGGAGCCTACCCAGGGTTAGATCCTCTAGATCCCTACTACGATAATGATGTATTCATTAGAGAGATCTTAGAAAACCCTTACCCATACCAGGCACCTACACCCCCGTACCAGGAACCCGCACCTCAGTTTCCGAACCTAGTCCTAGAACCTGCACCCCCAATGAGTGTAGAAAACGTACAAGAGCTTAGGACATTTGGTGAGGAAATTTTAGAGAATAGTGAAAGAATGCGACAGGTGGGAGAACGACTTGTCTGGAAGTACGACGAGCGCAATATGGATTTCTGGATGAATCCATATCCATGAATGTGATGGTGAAGACGGTAGTAATAATAATAAAATAATATAATATGTGTGTATGTGTATGAAAAAAAAAAACTACAAATGCTTATTACTAGTAGTGTAATTTTAAATTTCAGTCGGTATTGTAATTTTAATTTCAGTACTGGTGTATAATAGATGCATAATATATGAATAGAGTAAGTCGCAATGATCGACGCTTTTGACCAAAATGCGTGTCATGTGATTGACTATATTAAATATTATTTTGTGATATTAATATGTGGTAAATGTTTAAAATTCAGATGGCCGATGAAGGAAATCAAGAAAATCTGAATAACGATAACCATAGTAACATTAACTTGGTTAATGAGAATCCGAGCATCAATAACAATGGAAACCAAGTGGATAATAGTGCCATCCAACACATAGTGGCACAAGGAATTATAGATGCAATGCCATTTATTATTCAAAGTGTTCAAGAAGCGAATAATAAAAGTAAACATAGCAGTAAGCGACCAGTTGAACCAGAACACAGCGTAAACAATGGACCCGTACTTCAAGTGCCCATTCCCAAAAGAAGAAGAACCATGCCTTATGGTTGTTCTTACAAAGAATTCTGGTCCTGCAAACCAATAGACTTCTCGGGCAATGAAGGACCCATTGCAGCTCTACGCTGGATAGAAAAGTGTTGGTGCATACGTCTGTCGACTTCGTCTTATATCGAGTCTTGTATTGAGAATGTTAGATCAGGGCACGTAGTTCGAGAAATTAGAGTTTTTAGATAATTTCGCATGAAACATGTCATGGGTAATTTCGTGCGAAATTAAATTTTGCTTGAGTCTAATTTCGTTTGAGTAGGTTTCATGCGAAATTAGGACTAGTATATATAGCTCTGTTGCAAAATCATTTGTAACGTTTGTGATTCCGGTACCGAAGTGCTGCCGACGTGTCTACTGATCTGTAAACGTGTTATAATCAATATACAAGACAATTAAGAGTGAATCAAGCTGTTTTCAAGTCAATTCATTAGTTTTCGCCTCTTGAATTGATTAGAACTCTTTTGAACGACTCGTTTGGTCGTGAAAACGATCCTACAAGTGGTATCAGAGATCAGGAGGAAGAGTTCTTACCAATTTCAGCTTGAAAATCTGTTTTCTACACCTTCTTTCTAAAAAATTAACAGTTTTCACGGTTAAAATGGATTGAATTTCATGCATGTCATGCGAAACAGTGTTTTAATGAATCCTTGAAAAAATTGGACTTAAATTCGATAAAAAATTGATAATTTCGCTTGAAAATGGATTCGGATTAGGTGATGTCAGCGTTATTTCGTACGAAATTACTGATTGATTTCAAACGAAATTACATAATTTCGCTTGAAATTGATAATTTCACATCAAAAGTGTAATTTCGTTTGAGCATTCCACACGAAATTAGCTAATTTTGCTCCAAGTTGTAATTTCATGTGAGTGGATTCGCTTGAAATAGATAATTTCGTTTGAAAGTGGTATTTTGTGTGAGATTTGATTCCGTGTGAAATTCATATGTCGCACCATAAGCTGATTTCTTTTCAGTGTGTAATTTCGTTTGAAGTTTCAGTTAGTGTAATCCTTCATTGTTGTTTGAACTTTGTTGATCTTGTGATTTCGATTACAGAATCGTGGAAGAGGAATTCTACAATGCGTTTGCTACACCAGTTACACCAGTTACAGCTGCTGAAACATTGTACAATGAGAATGAGACAGGAACCTACCAGAAACCGCCAAAGCTCATGTACATTGAAGATTTTCAAGGATGGAAAAATCGATTTGAAAACTGGGTGCAAGCTTATAAGTTTGACGCATGGTGTTCACTGGAAAAAGATTACGAGAAACCGAAAAATGAGCGTGGGCTTGAAAAAGCTTTTTGTGATTTTTCAGAGAATGATAAATTGTAGTATACAAGTGAGAAAATGATGATCAGTATTCTTCAACAAGCGATTAAAGAAGATATCTTTGTCTTACTTCAACATGAGGGTACAGCTAGATCAATTTGGACAGCATTGATTCAAAAGTTCAAAGGAAGCGCAGATATGATAAAAAACAGAAAGGCGTTGTTGAAGAAATCATTTGACATGTTTGCAGCTTTTGATCATGAAACAACAAAGATGACCATTGATAGATATTGTCATCTGGTTTTGGAAATGGGAAGGTTGGACATAAAGAAAGACGATGATGAATGGGTGGATAAACTATCTGATGCAATACCATAGCAGAAATGGGGAACTTATTTGTTGATCCTTAAACAGATGAGGAAAACTGAAAATATGAATCTGGCACAATTTATTCAGAAGATTGAAGAGCACGAGTTGGATATCCCGAAAACGGCAATCATGAAGAATCCAAACGCTCAACAAGATGTCAGTTTATATTACAGAGGGAACAAATTTGAAGTTACCCCCAGCCCAAAGATCCATACTGGTTTCAGTGCTGATACTTCTTCTGGAACAAAAAGTAGTACGGTGACACAGAGTGGTGGATCTTCGCCTTTGTATTCAAGCTTTGATCCAAATTTTACAACACCAAGTCCTCAAAAACAGAATTCTACAAATCTGCAGTGTAACGTTACCTTGAACATTCAAAATGGTCAAAATCTGTCTCCAGAAATAGCTAAGCAACACATGGCATCGCTTGTTGCTATGTTGGAATCATATGAAAGTTTGATTGCTGGCAGAATTGGAAATCCAATGCTTACCAAAGAGGATTATGACCAAATTGATGCGGAGGAACTTGAGTTGATGGATGTCAAATGGTGTTTAGCCAGTGCTGTTAGAAGGGCAGAAAAGTTTCAACAAGTCACCAGTAGAGATGATCTTAATGAATTATCTAAATCTCCGTTAGGGTTTGACAAATCAAAGGTTACGTGTTTTCGTTGTCGAGAAAAAGGCCATTTTAAGCGTGAGTACAAAAACAAAGAAGTAAACGGTAGACAAGATCAGTCTGGAAAGAACAATTACTATAAAAAGTCAATTTTTCATCAGATTGCTCAACAACCACAAACTGCACATGCACGTGCTATTGAAGAAAGAGAGAAAAGAGCTTGTTATGGTATAATTGATCAAGACGATGAAAAAGTTGCAGAGGGTTTTAGCTGGGATAAATACATTCCACCGGGTTCAGGACTTGTTGCTAGAATTCTGGAAGAAAAAGATGTCAAATCTAGTCGGAAAAGAATCCCGATTTTTCCAGATTTAGGAAGTGATATTGATACTGATGATGAAGAAGAATATCTTAACAAAGCAAGAAAAGGTATAGATCCTGATAGTTTTAATTTGTTTTTTGCAGATAAAGTTGAGATGCTGAATGAGAAGAAGATTGCCAGATTAAAGAGAGAGCTGGAAGCAATAAGAATAGCTGGAGAAAAGGCAAAGATGGTAGCTGAAAAAGCAAATGTTGAATCAGTGACTGAGAAAGTGGTAGAAAAAATTGTTGAAGTTGAGAAAGTGGTAGAGAAAATTGTTGAGGTTTAAAAAATAGTCAAAGTTGAAAAACTTGTCGAAATTGAGAAAATTGTCGAGGTAGAAAAAATTGTTGAAGTTGAGAAGGTTGTTGAGGTTGAAAAGCTAGTTGAGATCACGAAACCTTGTCTAAAATGTATGGAATCATGCAAAGATTGTGGTGAGAAAGACAAGAAGATTCATGAACTGGAAAAGCTGAAAGAGAATTTGTTGTCGGACATAAAGTATGTGAAAGAGTCATACGATGTTTTGAACATGACAGTCGATGGTTTGAAAAAGACAAACTCAGAAGTTAATGCTGCCATGACAATGATGAGTTCTACTTTAATGACAAAGCAGAAAGTCATCAATGAGTATATTGAAGACTGTGCTAAGCTGAAGCAAGATTTAGAACCTGAAAAAATTGAGAGTGAAAGAATCAAACGACTGCTATTGAATTATACAACATGTGATTATTTGATTGATCGAGTTTATCCTATTGTTGCAGGTCTTGAAGCTTTCCAAGATAAAGAAAAGGAAATGGATACTGGTAAGAAACAAAGTGTCAAATATAACAAATGTCCGCCTCCGATCTATGAAAGTTATTCTCCCAGAAAGCCAAATGAGGAACGTTTAAATAAAGCTCTCAACATCAAGTTAAAGTCTGAAACCATTGATGAGTTACCAGATAATATTGATGTCACATTCACAGCGTCTGACACTGATCATGAGTCTGAATTATTAAAGAAAGTGGTCGGTCAGGTGTTGGATATGGATGAAGAGTCAAAACCGGAGTCTAAATCTGAAAGTCCGAGTTCGTCAGAAAAGAGTCCGAGTTCACCGGTTAAAAGGTTTTACAATAAAGAATTCCTGTTATCAAAATCTAATTTGAATGATGGACCAATCAAAGTGGCTTATACTTTGAATGATTCAGACAAATTATATTATGATAAGGAATTTCCAATAAGAAGTGTCAAAACTGAAATGATCAAACAGGTTTTCAAATTAATAGAAATTAACATTTCTGAAATGAAGGATTTAAATCTTGATGAAAAACCTAATAAGTACACTTCTTCAAGAATTCAACAAAGAGTAAACAAGAAAATGGGTTACGGTTCTGGTTATGGTTATCAAAAGAAACCAAACCATAACAGTAATTTCAAAAAGAAAGGTCTTGGTTTTAGTTCTTCAGAAAATTATAAAAATGAGAAAAATTATAAACCAAAAACAAAATTTGTTGCAGGAGGAAGTTCTGATGAAGAGCAAGAAACCATTCTGGAAACAGTCAAATCAAGAGTTTCTTGCTGAAATAAAGAAGAATGTGAAGAAATTTGCTCCAAGAGTTGACAGAAGAACCTGTTTTAAGTGTCAAAAAGCTGGACACATTGCTTGGAATTGCCACGAGTTCACTTATTCAAAACAGGGAGTTTCTTCTAACTCTGAAGAGATAAGGAAATGTGTTGATAAATCAGAACAATCAAAAGAAAATTTCAAAATGGTTGATAATTCGACTTTTGAAGTTGGTGAAACTTCAAAACGTTTTTACAAAAGAAAAGTCGATGAAAACAAACAAAGATGGGTTTTAAAATCTGATTCAAACTCTGACAATGAATCTGATTCCATAAAATCAGAGGAGTCATTTGTTGAGAAAAAGAATGAGAATTCCGTTCCAGAGATGAACGATGAAAACTTTCCAAAATCGTCAAAAGAAAAGTTGAAGTTAAAGGTTGGTAAAACTGAGATTTCAGGTCAATTCTTTGCTGGTAAGAAAGAATTTGATGCTGAAAAGGTGTTTAATGGAAAAGTTAAACATATTTTTGGAAAGATGGTTGATAGGAAAATGAAGGGTGCAAAAGAATTTTACCAATAAAAAAGATGGTGGGATAGATGTGTGCCAAAATCACCCAAGGCTGGTCAGGCTTGGGTGACAGCATTTTCTAACTAAAATCCTGACTTGCCGGAGCTCCCAAGTGGGTAATCGTGGAGCATGAATCGGCATCATTCTTGAAAATTTTTGTGAAACATTTAAAAATTGTTAAAATTCTACAGGTTGTGGACTTGCCGGAACTCCCAGGTTGGTAAGTGTGGAGTAGGAATCAACATTTTACTGCAAGTGATATTTCAGTTTACAAGTAGTAGTTGTTCTTAAATTGTCATATTTTGCTTTACAACTGGTAGATTTAAACCTACAAGTGGTTAATCAAGGTCATTAAGTTAAACTTGATTTAACTTTCATTCAAAATGATTTGAAAAAAAAAATGATGATCATAACCCCGTTTTTACAAAGTGATAAAATCAACAAAACTTATTTTCTGGAAAAACCATTTTTGATTAAAACAAACTTAAGTGTTTTGAAATCATAATGGGAAAATAGTTTGTTGTCAGGGGGAGTTCTGATTGTTTATGCCAAGTGGATGGCGAATTGAAGCTTGAAAATCAGTTGTCATTTTACCTTGTACAGTTTGTTTTCAAATTTCCTTTAAATGATTTTGAATTTTAGGGGGAGTAAGAAATTTTGGAAAATCCGAAAACATTAGAAAATTTGATAAATTCAAAAACATGATAAAATCAAAAATGAGTTTTGTTGAGAAAAAGAGGAAATGATAGTACATCAGTGGACAATCACAGCATGCTAAAGAATTAGAAAGTTAAATAGTGATAAACAGTCTCACTGATGATGTGCCACTAGGTTTTTGCACATTTAGTAGATTGTGCTGAGATATAAACCTAAATATCAAACTTGCTTATCTCGTGGGGAACATCTCTCGGATATATGGGTAACCCCCGAAATCTTGTTTGAAAGACCCCTCTTTCTGAGATACTAGGTCTTTATGCTTAGTGATATCTGAGGTATTATCCCGGGACTTCTGATTTTGCGGAAGCAATGGCCTAGTCCCCGGAGAATACTTTACGCTTGCTTGAAATATAGCCCTCCCTCAGCATAAAAAATGATGAAACATTGCAAAATGCTAATCATGTGCTGTTGAAGAAAAGATCCTCTAAAGGGGACACACCAAAAGTCGAAGCCGTCATCTCTCTAATTTTGCGGAAGCAATAGCCTGAGCTCTCACGGCCCTCGCATTTAACCCTTTACAGATATCATCTAGGTATACTCACCTGTAAGACTGAATATTGGGATCTGGATACGGGAGTATATTCTGAGGTGGGACACGCGAATAAGTTTAAGTCTCTAAAACATTAATCTCGTGTCTTGAAACAATTGAACTTTGTGTGAAAATTTAAGTGGATCAGTATACTGATAATCTAAGTGAATCATTTAGAACTTAAAATGTTTAAAGCTTAACGGTGTTGGTGATTTGTCTCATAAACTGATATGATCCTCTTACACAAACTCATAAAAATATTGTTTGTAAATATTTCTTTACTGCATTTTATTAATATCAAAAATCCAAAAAGATTTTCGGAGTGTTTTAGCATAAATTTTGAAAAATACCAAAAGATTTTAGACAACTGATGTTGAAAAGCTGATTTTCAAAATTCCGAGTGCTATACATGAAGAACAACAGGGTTTGGAAGATTGATTGAAATGAAAAAGATTTGAATTGTTTTGCATACAAGTGGTTCATCAGAGGTTAAATTTGTAAAGTTATTTCTTAGTTGGTTGTATACTGCAAAAGTTTAAATTTGTCAAATTTTAAATTTGTGAAATTTACTTTGAGGTAGAGAATGTGCAGGTTATGGCTATGAGAGAGCCAGGTTGCGATTCTAGAATCTATGAAAGCAAGACTTTGATCCAAGCAATCTTTAAGGGGAGTTTATTGAGGTAGAGCTTAAGGAATCAAGAGATCTGATCAAGAAGATGTAAGAGCCAGCTTCAGATCTTGGTAAAATAGAGAAAGAAGAAGAGAGAAGACGGAGAAAAGACGCCCAAAGACTGATAAAGGCTGAAGATCTGTGAAGACTTGACACTTAAGACTCGTCAACATCTGAGGGGGAGTCTGTTGGTGCATACGTCTGTCGACTTCGTCTTATATCGAGTCTTGTATTTAGAATGTTAGATCAGGGCACGTAGTTCGAGAAATTAGAGTTTTTAGATAATTTCGCATGAAACATGTCATGGGTAATTTCGTGCAAAATTAAATTTCGCTTGAGTCTAATTTCGTTTGAGTAGGTTTCATGCGAAATTAGGACTAGTATATATAGCTCTGTTGCGAAATCATTTGTAACGTTCATGATTCCGGTACCGAAGTGCTGCCGACGTGTCTACTGATCTGTAAATGTGTTATAATCAATATACAAGACAATTAAGAGTGAATCAAGCTGTTTCCAAGTCAATTCATTAGTTTCCACCTCTTGAATTGATTAGAACTCTTCTGAATGACTCGTTTGGTCGTGAAAATGATCCTACAAAAAGACTGAGGCAGTTTTAAAAATAAGCAAGTGTGCTGAAGAAGACAAGATAATGTTTGCTTCTAACCTGTTTAAAAACTTAGCCTTAGAATGGTGGAACACTATCCTCAAGTCTAGAGGAAGTGATAAGGTATACAACATAGAATGAGAGGAATTTAAAAATATGGTAGAAAGGAAATTTTGCCCTCCCAATGAAAAGGAACAGATAGCAAATAAGTTTCTGAACCTAAGAATGACCGGGGTAGATAGTAAGGGATATACTACCACATTCTTTGAATATGCTAGAATAGTACCAACCCTTGCATCACCTAATCCGGTATTAATCTCCGGTTACATCTGGGGATTAATTGGAGAGATTAGACATGTAGTCAAGGCAACTAGACCCCAAACTATAGAAGAAGCTGTAGAACTAGCAAATACCTTGACAGATGAATTAATCCGTACACGAGAAGAAGATCGGAGGAGAAACCTAGCTCAAAGGCTTACCCAAGAATTCCGTTATGGGAATTCCAACCATATGAATGTAGGTTCTACCTCTGCACCATACTGTAAGGCCTGCAAGAAAAAGCATTTGGGAAAATGCTCCACTCACTGCAATTTCTGCAAGGCACCAGGACACAAGGAAGAAAATTGCAGAAGAAAATCCAGTAATGGACTATGCTTCAACTGTGGAGAAAAAGGTCACATTAAGCCAAATTTTCCGAAATTGACCCCAGCTACAAACGACAAGAACACTAAAAAAGCTAGAGCATTTGTTCTAACTGCGGATGAAGCCAAAATGATTCCGGACGTAATAGCCGGTACGTTTTTAGTTAATGATGTTTTTGCTAAGGTATTATTTGACTCTGGTGCAAACCAAAGTTTTATTAATACTTCATTTTGCAAACTTCTTAATCAACCATTAACTAAACTCCCACAAGAATGTCTAGTGGAGACAGCGAATGGAGAAACGGTTAGGATCTCTGAAATCTTGCAGGGAGCAAGATTAGAATTTTTAAACCAAAAGTTTATTGCAAACCTTTACCCAATGAATCTAACATGGTTTGATATTGTATTAGGAATGGATTGGTTAATAGCCAATAAAGCTAATATTTTATGTGATCAAAAGTCAATTCGAGTAAATTCACCAAAGGGTGAAAAGATCAATTAAAGGAGATAAGCCATCTAGGTCCATGAAATTCATATCTGTTATGAAAACTGCAAGCTATATAAGAAAAGGGTCTATAGTGTATTTGATTTCTATAATCACTAACACTGAAGGAAAAGAATTAAAGGACATCCCAGCAGTGTCTCAGTTTTCAGATGTATTTCCAGAAGAATTACCAGGATTACCGCCAGACAGAGAAATCGAATTCAGAATCCATCTGCTACCCGGAACAGCACCAATTGCCAAAACACCTTATCGTTTGGCACCCGCAGAAATGCAGGAATTAAAGAAACAATTAGACGAATTATTGGAAAAAGGATTCATACAGCCAAGCTCGTCGCCGTGGGGAGCACCGATTTTATTCGTTAAAAAGAAGGATGGATCAACGCGCATGTGCATTGACTACCGTGAATTGAACAAGGTCACGATTAAGAACCGGTACCTATTACCCAGAATCGATGATCTGATCGATCAATTGCAAGGAGCTCGATTTTTCTCTAAAATCGATTTAAGGTCAGGATATCATTAATTAAAGGTACAGGAAGAGGACATTCCTAAAACCGCATTTAGAACAAGGTATGGTCATTATGAATTTACTGTCATGCCATTTGGTTTAACCAATGCCCCAGCCGCATTTATGGACATGATGAACCGAATATGTAAGCCATATTTGGATAAATTCATAATTGTCTTTATAGATGATATTCTAATTTACTCCAAAAGTAGAGAGGAACATGCAAAGCATTTACACGCACTTCTAAGTCTATTAAGAAAGGAAAAACTCTACGCTAAATTTTCAAAGTGCGAATTTTGGTTAGAGCAAGTACAGTTTCTTGGACACTTAGTTAACCACGAAGGAATTCATGTGGATCCCACAAAGATCGAGGTGATTACCAAATGGAAAACCCCTGAGTCACCAACCGAGGTTAGAAGTTTCTTAGGATTTTCCGGTTATTATTGAAGATTTATTCGAGATTTCTCTAGAATAGCCATTCCTTTAACTAAGTTAACCTGTAAATCCATTAAGTTTGAATGGGGAGCAAAACAAGAAGAAGCATTCAGAATTCTTAAGCATAGATTAACCCATGCACCCATATTAGAGTTACCAGAAGGAACTGAAGACTTCGTAGTCTATTGTGACGCTTCTAAATTAGGTTATGGATGTGTGTTGATGCAACGCCAAAAGGTTATAGCTTATGCATCTAGACAACTTAAGAATCATGAAGAGAATTATTCAACCCATGATCTAGAATTAGGAGCTATAATTTTTGCCTTTAAAATTTGGAGACATTACCTTTATGGTAGTAAGTTTACCATATTCATCGATCATAAAAGTTTAAGGTATGTTTTCGGGCAAAAGGAGTTGAATATGAGACAAAGACGCTGGATGGAGATGCTTAGTGATTATGATTGTGATATCCAGTATCATGAAGGAAAAGCAAAAGCAAAAGTAGTGGCAGATGCTTTAAGCCGAAAACATCATGAAAAGCCAAAAAGGGTACGTTCTCTTAAATTAAATTTGCAAATAGATTTAAATGATCAGACTAGAAAAGCACAAGAATCAGTAATCAAGGATGATACTGAAAAACTAAAAGGTATGCTAAAGGAATTAGAACAAGGAACAAATGGAATTTGGAGATTCCATAAAAAGAGAATGTGGATACCTAAATTAGGAAACCTGCGTCATCGTATATTAGAAGAAGCCCATAAGTCCAAATATGCGATGCATCCAGGAAGTGATAAAATGTACCAGGATTTAAGAAAGAATTTCTGGTGGATAGGAATGAAAAAGGACATAGCAGCCTATGTTTCTAAATGTTTAACTTGTTCACAAGTTAAAGCTGAACAACAGAAACCCTCAGGTTTGTTACAACAACTAGAAATGCCAGTATGGAAATGGGAATTGATAACAATGGATTTTGTTACCAAATTACCCAAAACAGGGAAAGGTAATGATAAAATCTGGGTGATTGTAGATAGGCTAACCAAGTCAGCTCATTTCCTACCAATGAAAAAAACTTTCAGTATGGAACAGCTAGCCAAATTATATGTAAATGAAATTGTTTCTTTACATGGAATTCCTTTATCAATTGTTTCTAATAGGGATAGCCGTTTTACCTCTCATTTTTGGTTAAGTTTCCAAAAGGCAATGAGAACCAAGTTAAATCTAAGCACAGCTTATCATCCTCAAACGGACGGACAAAGCGAAAGAATAATTCAGACAATGGAGGACATGCTTAGAACTTGTGTAATTGATTTCGGAGGTAATTGGGACGATCACTTACCTTTAATAGAATTTTCTTATAATAATAGTTATCATACAAGTATCAATGCTGCACCATTCGAAGCATTCTATGGACGAAAGCGCCGAACCCCAGTCTGTTGGGCAGAAATTGGGGAAAAGCAACTATCTGGACCTGAGATAGTGCAAGAAACAACTGACAAGATCATTCAAGTCAAGGAACGACTGAAAACAGCACGGGATCGACAGAAGAGCTATGCCGATAACCGACGCAAACCATTGGAATTTCAAGTAGGAGATAAAGTATTGTTAAAGGTCTCTCCTTGGAAAGGAGTGGTAAGATTCATCAAAAGGGGTAAGCTAAGTCCCAGGTATATTGGACCTTTCAAAATTATTAGAAGAATAGGACCTGTAGCCAATCAGCTACAACTGCCATAGGAAATGGCAGGAATACATGATGTATTTCATGTATCTAATCTCAAGAAATGCTTAGCTAATGAATCACTGATAGTACCTCTTAACGATATAGAGGTAAATGAACAACTCTAGTTTGTAGAAAGACCTCTACAAATTGAAGACAGGAAAGTCAAGAATCTCAAGCATAAGAGATTAGTTCTGGTCAAAGTAAAATGGGACTCCAAGAGAGGACCTGAGTACACATGGGCCGCGTAAAAGTCGAATTCAGGCCCTATAAATTGATTTGGTCGGATCTTCAGTCAGTTCGTCCCAAATCTTTCTTTCTTACATAATTTCTGAATAGCAGGCATTATACTCGGGTCTAATACCCCCCTAAATAGCGAAGTTCTGCTCCGTTGTAAGTATCATAACCCCTGGATACGTATTAGATACTCTGCCGGATTGATCTAGGGTTCCGTAACGGCTGTTGTGGTTCTGCCCGACGTAGTCGTTGGAATACCGTATCGGGGAGGGTATTACTAATGTTAAAATGGGTTATTATACTAACACGTGTGCATTTGTGTAAATTATAGATTGTCACCAGGAAACCCTAAAGGATAATCTTAGACAACAATGTGAGTTGGTCCGCTTTTTGTAAACTTTTTGTTAATTGTTTTTACAAAACCTCATACGATTAATTACATATTAAACAGTTATTGAGTATTTGTAAGAATACAATTATCGTGTGTATGTTGGGGTTTTTTTATACAAAATTTGTTACTGGAGGGGTAACATTTCAACAAGTCGGGTCTGACAGTACCACGGGTGATAATTGTTATAACTTGGGAACAAATGTAATTGCAAGATCACCCTCAATACTGTACAATGTTTTTTTATTTAAACTTGATTAAACTGGGATTCACTCACCAGTATTTCCCACTGACAAAATGTTTTCAAACGCGTTTCAGGTAACAAAATGTGAAAGCCAAATAGAAGCTAGCTGGACAGCACTGAAGGCTTGGAGAAGTGGCAATAAAGTTACCTAAAATAAAATAGATGTTTTTATTAAATAAAATAGGATTTATTCCTATGAAAATGTGTGTACTACAAACTTGGGTTTTATCCCACGTGTTTAATACTATGAAAATGTGGTATTTTACTCTGATCAAATATTTCCTAACTACGGTCCTGATGAAAAATTCCGCTACCAAATTAGACAATACACGATACCACCAAAACTGGCTCGTGACCGCCCGTTCCTGTATTTGTATAGGGATCGGGGGTTGCGACAGTTTTTGAGAGAAGTCTTATGAAAAGATGAAGATAAACATGAGTTTTAGTTGCAAAGTATAGATTTAGTAAAGATTTAGTGTAAAAACTCATGAAATTCCTTAGATCTGAGCTAGATCTTGAACAGAATGACATCACTCAACAGTTTGTACAAACTGCCATGATGACGTCACCCTTAAGAGTTCAAATCTTAGAGATTTCATGGTGAAAAGTGAGATTTCAAAGGAGAATCATGTAGAGAATAGTGTGTAGATCAAGGATGTACAAGAATCTAGTGTAAAACGTATCGAAATCACCGAGAAATGAAAGAAAAGAGGAGTTCGTGCGTCTGGGTCGAGTGAGGCTGTCACATCTGTGAGAATGATGTGACATGCCTATTTATAGTGTGAGAGTGAGGGAGTGAGGTGGTGGGCACGGATCGGATGGCAACTCGGTCGAATGGCCATCCGATCGGGTGGTCATCCGATCGGATTGCCATTTGGCCAATCCCATCCTTTCCGCATTCCCGTCTTTGATTTATTTCGCGAGTTAGATTAAGCGTTGTGTATTATTGGGTAATAGTATCACATAACTAGATTATATCATTAACACAAAAGTTTCCATAGTTTTCATGGTTTCCGCCAGTGACAAGTCTCTAGTGTCTCGTTCAACCAACTCTCAAGTTTCACGAGCCTCAAGAGTCAAGCACCAAAGTATCAAGTATTCTAGAATCATAGTCTCATAGCATCATAGAATCATAGTCTCATAGTATCTTAGAATCATAGCATCATAGAATCATAGTTTCATAGCATCATAGAATCATAGTCTCCAAGTATTAAGTATCAAGAATCATAGCATAAGTTTCACCAAGTATCAAAAGTATTACATATCACATAGCTTAGGGACTAAAAGTGATAATTAGATAAAAGTCTAGGGATGCAGGCGTTACATTTACGACCCATTGCACCGATACCTACATTGTTGTATCACCATGACGATTGCGGGTCGACACGATAGCAGGGAGTAGGTCACCCAAAATGACATGTTCTCCTTGCACGACTTACTTACCGGTGGGGAGGGGGCAACTTGGCATACAAGTTGGCCACATACTTCGCCGAGTACGCTTTTAATTGTACCTCTAGCCACATTAGCTATGGCGGGTTCGTCACCCGTCTGGCAAAGCACTGGTCGCGCCGGTTTTTCCCGCAGGTGGCTCAGGATATGACCATCACACACCAGGTTGATCCGGAAGGTAGGGCCACAACAGTCTCGATGAAGATTGCTTGCGAGGTGCCACCGGACAAGGTCCGGGTAATTTAGTCGCTTGATAACGGTTGTGGCGAGTGGTACCCAGGGCAGTCACTGCAGAGGGAGGCGGGCCAGGGGGCGAGGGAGGTGAGGGTGGTGGTGAGAGTAAGGGTGAGGGTGATGGGGGAGAGGGAGGTGGGGCAGGCGGGTTAGAGGGGGGGGTTGATGATGCGGTCAACAGATCACAGCTGGGTGTGGAGGATGTACAGGTTGATCGCCCGTACGATCGATGGAACATGAGACCACGTGTGATGCCTCTGGCGGGGGTGGAGGAGAGACTGGCTCAGGTCAAGTCGGATGTAGCTGCTATACTGGTGGACGTATCTCATATGCAGAGCGACATACAGTGGATGGTGGAGGCGATTATTGCTATGCATTCTCGCGCGCCTCTACCTCCATGAGCTGGTGTTGCACCACCACCACCGTAGCTGCTTATTGTATTTTTTGTTTTGTTGTTTTACTTTTGAAACATTGTAAATATTTATTTTTGTTGTTTTAGATGTAAAACATTGTAAATATTAATCTTATGTTTACATTTTATTTTACTTGTATAATAATTGTTATCGTATTGTTTATCATATGCACATGTTTTGCTTATCCGATATATATAAAAAATAATACGACAAATACTATTGTAACATAGACGTTTTACAAATTCGTAATATAATCCGATATATCTAAATAATACATCAAACACCATCTTAACAATTACTAAAACTTATTAAATGGTTGTTCGATTTTACAAAAAAATAAAAAAAACTTATATACGGGTCGTATAACATTATACGGCCCGTATACAAATGTTAAAAACCCAAAAATCTGATCAAACCTCACAAAAAATACACATTAGGTCGTATAATATTATATTGCTCGTATACAGTTCGTATAATGTTATACAGCCCAGACATGAAAAAAAAAAAAAAAACATTCCACTGCATTTATATATGTGCAACGGCATTCTATACAGGACGTATAAGGTTATACGGCCTGTATACATCTAGAGATGTGAAAATAAGAAAATAGGGGTGTGAAAATAGTGGAGCCCTTATTATAATTATTGTTAAAACCTTCAACATGAATATATAAACAAATAAAATAAAAAATACGAAAATATTAAAATTAAAAAGATAGAAGTATCTGCAATTTTGACTTAGAAGACACCCACATCGGCTGTAAGGCCAGGGGGTGTAGCTTCGTGCCACCCCGCCACCACATCAAAATTAGCGCCCTCTAGCTCCCCACCCCACCCCGAGCCCACCATTGTAGGGGCGCTATGGCCTTCTCACCAGGGTACTAACGACCATTTTAATGCCAATCATGTGGGGACTCATTCCTTTTCCACCAATCAGATTTCCCTCTGTTTTGATTTACTTTTTCCTTTTATTTTTTTCTATTGTTTGAAAGGGACTTTAATCCATTGCAAGGATGTTAAAGGAATAGGGCTTTAAAGCCCCCCATATGAGGTGGCGCGTACGTGGCACTGATGTGGCATGATAAAGCCCCTAGGGGCTTTATGTAACAACCCGACTTTTCGGACCGTTACCCGTTTGTTTTTGCTTCGATTGTAACCGTCTTGTATTCCGAGATTTGATATAAATGAAGGGTTATGTTATGCTAAATACATTTTCATCACACCGCACCACTACATGTTTAAACTCTTTATATTCGCAACGCTAACGCAGCACGAATTACAGAGAATTATGCTATTTAAAATGCCGAGTGTGTTTGTTTGGTTACCATCCGACCGAGTGGCAATCCATCACTCACTCACAATAGTCATCCCAATCGGATAGCAATCCGATCGGATAGCCATCCGATCGAACCGCCATCCGATCAAGATGACTAATCCGACACTTTGTTGAATCTCGTTATTCTGCCCGACTCTTATCTGTTATAATCTAACCAGGCTAATTCTAAAGAGCTCCCTTTGATCCAATAACAGTTGATCTATTAAGAAATCACTGTGAGTATACTCGATCCCTTTTTGTTTTAAACTTTGGGATGTAACATGTATTCTATTAAACTACGATACTTGAGACTCTTGCAAACTAAACTAAACTCTATCCTATGTGTATGTGAAACTTGTGATTCTTGTATTCTATTTGTGCTATGTAGACGTTTAATCCAGGGTATTTAGTTTCGCCTTAACAATAGTAGTGCTATAGGAGATGCACCTCCCCATTATTCTCGGGAGTATTGTTAGGAGGATTCTAGTTTTCCTTGAGACTTGGGAAAACACTAAAGCATCGGGATACTTGGGCTATCACTTGTTGGACAGCGAACACTAGCATGGCTGAAACTATTTTGTTACATTTACATATGGATATGATACTTTGAATCTTGTATGCTATTATTCAAACTTGTATACTCGCCGGTACATTTTTGTACTGACCCTATTTTAATACATGTTGCAGGCTGACAGGATGCTAGGAATCTTGGAATCAAGCTAGGATGATGCTTAAAAACTCATCTAGATAAATAAGTTTTGAACAATATTTGAGACTTGATGTACTATGATACCTGATGATGGTTGTTTGGTTTTAGACAATGTTTGAATCAATCTAAGCTATAATGAAACTATTCAGTGTTATGGAATCTCATGAGCAATCTGAACGCTTAGTGCTCGCACCCCGATGTTTCCGCCATCGGTTGGGGTGTGACAGATTGGTATCAGAGCCAAACTGTAGGGAATTAGGATAAGTAGGAATACTTGCCCTAGTCTATAGTTCTAGGAATCTTGACTCTTATTTGTTGTTTAAGACTTATGCATTCTACCGTACCTGCTTCCTAGCAGCACATCTTCCTGTTAAACTTACATGCCTTTCCTAAGGCCGATACAATATACACTTGATGCTCTGGAAACGCTGTTAATCAGTATTTGAGTTTTTGCACGAGATTTGCCCTCAAGCCAGGAGTGACATCCGGACCTTGATGGGAAACCTCCATATTATTCTAGTAGGTCTTGTCTGCGGATAAGCACCAACTCTGTTAGGGTATGCTGTTGTCAAGTTAGAGGTGAAACTCAGATCTTGATAACTAGTCCCACTCTCTGATATTTTATGTCTCGCCAAAGTCTCGAAACTTCCATTCGATTAAGAACGTGAAATGACAAAAAGGACAAATATCGTAGGCCTAACATCGATGACGTATTTGTCTAAGCAAGTCAAGACACGCTACCTCAATTTGAAAGGGGTTCGAATCACTTTGGTTAGTCACCATTCCTTTACCCGGAATAACCCTATGCTTTTATGAGCCTATCTTTTATGCTACCTCGGATTTTATGTGTGGTTTTAAACTCGATTCTTCGTTTATCTTGGTTCTTTGTTTATTTTGAGACTTTTTACTCAAGTCGCACGTATGTCCGCAATCTGAAGCGTTAACTCTGATCACAGGATCAAACTAAATTTATGAAGCTTTATTCTATCATGTTACTCTATGTGGGGAATCTTGATCGACTATGACACTATGTGGAACTATCTGATGAATCTATGTATTGTTGTGGTTGTAAGACACTAAACGTAACATTGCATGGAAACACGAGGGGGAAGTGACGTGTCCGAAACATGGTGGTACTTCCTATATATAAGTGTTTCCGACATGTTACCAACTTTCGTACTAAGTGCCATGCGAAACTCAGTGTTCTGCAGACGGGTGACGAGATGATCTAAAGCTATTGGAAACAAACTGTGTAATCTATGAGTAATCTATGCGCATGCTAGCCTGATCTATGTCTAATCTATGTATGTGTGGTTTTGAGAAACAAAATACGAAACGTAGCCTAGCGCCGAAGACGAGGCGGACGTGGCATGTACAAAACATGGTGGATACGCCGCTGGTACTTCCTATATATAAGTGTTTTTGGCATGTTATCGAACCTTCGTACCACGCGCTAAGTGAAGTTCGTAGTTTTGTAGGCTCGAGTTGGAGTTGTGAAGTCTATTTGGGTTAATCTATGTTGTGGAATCTATTTGGTCAATCTAAGAGAGCTTATGGTGAATTCTAATGTTGTGGTTAACGAAGCATGACACCGATGACGAGACGGATGTGGCATGATCGAAGCATGGTGGATACGCCACTGGTACTTCCTATATATAAGTGCTTCCGTCATGTTGCCGAACTTTCATAGCACGTGCCATGCGGGGTTTCGTGTTTGTGGAGTGTTAACACTAATCTATGTGAAACTATTTGAAATCTATGGAATCTATTTGAAACTACGGAAATCTATTTGAAGTCTACGGAAATCTATTTGAAGTCTATGGAAATCTATTGGAAATCTATGGAAATCTCTTTGAAGTCTATGGAAATCTATCGGATCTATGGAAATCTATCGTAGTCTATGGGAATCTATGTGAATCTATGTGAATCTATTGGAGTAATCTATGTGAATCTATGACGATGATGATGAGTGTGTTTTGCGACATGTAACATGACCCCGAGTACGAGGTGGAAGCGATATGCCCGAAGCGTGGTGGATACGTCGCTGGTACTTCCTATATATAAGCGTTTTTGACATGTTGCCAAACTTCGTACAACGTGCCATGCTAGGGTCGTGGGTTGCATTGTTGAAACTATTATGAACTATGTAAATCTTGTTGAATCTTGAGTCTTTAATCTATCATGTGCGAATCTATATTGTGAGACTTTGCGAACCTAGACTTATACGATCCTCTTGTTGGATCCTTAGGATGTCTTCTCGAAAGCTCTCCGACACTCTCAAGAGATCCAGGGAAAAGTCTCAGAAAAAGATGATGTCCTTCATGGCCGACCAGATCGCTCGAGTCGTGAAAAAGATCGTCTCTGAGATCCAAGGATCGAACACTCCACCCTCTTCTGTTAACTCTAAGTCGGAGAAAGAAAAGTGCACCAAGTTCAGCTACAAACATTTCATCTCTTGCATCCCTAAGTCTTTCACGGGCAGTGATGGGGTTACTGTTATGCTCGAGTGGTTTGACAGCATCGAAGATACCATCATTAACTACGAGTGTCCTGAACAGCTAAAGACTAGGAGTGTGACGGGAATGTTTCAAGGCAGAGCTCTGGAGTGGTGGTCAAATGAGAGAAACATCCATTTGAATGAAGAAGCCTATGCTCTTCCGTGGGCTGAGGTGCCAGAATTGATGATGCTCGAATTCTGCCCTCCTCATGAACAATTGAAGCTTGAAGAAGAGTTTTGGCACTTGAAACAGATTGGTGATGATAATCTGGCTTATACTACCTGTTTCAAGCAGCTCAGCATGATCGTTCCTCACCTGGCTTCTACTACTAAGCGCATGATAACCAAGTACATCAATGGTCTACCTCTTGCTATGCGTGATTCTATTGAAGCGACTCAACTCGAAACTATTGAGGAAGTCTACCGTCCTGCAGCTAGTCTCAACAACAACCGCGTTCGTGATAAGTAGTTTGCTAACTCTGCTCCCTCCAAGTCTGCGCACCAAGTTACCCAACAGCCAAGTGACACAAGAACAAGAGGCAAAAGTCTCAGGGTTCAGGATGCAATGCCATTGTTTTGCTGCGAATCCTGCTGCTACCGTTCAGAACCCTGCTGCCCCTGAAGCCAAAAAGCAGTACTCTGGGTCTTATCCCAAGTGTACCACTTGTACCTTTCATCATCCTGTAGCTTCTGCATGTCGTCTGTGCACCGACTGCAATCGCTATGGTCACACGACTCCTTACTGTCGTCTAGCTAATCCAGCTCAACCTGCCCAGCAAGCCCCAACTCAGGCAGCTTTACCAGCTCTCCCAGCTCCTCCGCAGAATCCTAAGCCAGTCAACACTGTCCGTTGTTGATGCACAAGAATGTCTGTTGACTGCATCTTCATCAAGTCTTATATCAAGAAAGTCAAGAATGGAACTTAAAAGTCAAATTAGGGTTTAGTGTTGATTTAGAAAGTGTTTAAAGAGGGTTCCGTTTGAAATCAAAGGGTTCCGTTTGAAAGATGAGGGTTCCGTTTGAATTTATCGTTTGAGATATAGGGTTCCGTTTGAACCATTATGTTAAGATTCAAACGGAAGGGTCATGTCTATATATAGGGGTTTGTTAATCTCATTTCAAACGGTGGAATGGTACGGAACAGTAGGAGGTCATTGTGTGTATCACGAAGTGCTGCCGGATTTTCATCAGATCTTATTGTAAAAGCACGTTTATTAATCAGAAAAGAAGAGTTAAAAGGATTAGAGCTGTTTTGACGTTATGTGCATTGATTCCGCCTTTACACATGATGTTGAACTACCTTAACTGACTTTTAGGGTCACGTACATGATCCAACATCCGTGTATGCTACAAATGTGGAGATACTACTCACCTTCATAACCAGTGTCCTCAGCTGAACCAGGATCAACAGCCAGCCGCTCGTGGACGAGCGTTCAATCTCGATGCTAATCAGGCTCGTAACGACAATGATGTCGTTAATGGCACGTTTCTTGTGAATAACCTTTATGCTTTGATACTATTTGATACTTGTGCCGACAGAAGCTTTGTGTCCATAGAATTTGAATCTTTGCTAAACTGTGCACGCTTTATGTTACCTAAGTCGTTTTCGGTGGAGATTGCCGACGGGAAGTCTATTCAAGTTAATTCTATTCTCTGTGGTTGTTCCTTGATTCTTAACAACCACGTGTTTACCATTGATCTAATACCCATGCAATTGGGTAGTTTCGATGTCATTATCGGTATGGATTGGTTGCGTAAGAATCGTGCCGAGATTGCCTGTCACGAGAAGTTTGTTCGTCTACCTCTACCGTCTGGTGATATTTTGCACGTCTATGGAGACCGACCTACGAAAGGGCTAAGGCTGATGTCATGCACGCAAGCGAGCAGGTGCTTACGTAAACATAACCTTGCTTTCTTGGCCCACGTGGTGGAACAAAAGAGCAATGGGAAGAACATAAGCGATGTTCCAGTGGTGTGTGATTTCCCCGATGTCTTTCCTGAAGATCTTCCTGGTCTTCCTCCTCCTAGATCCGTCGATTTTCGTATTGATCTCGTACCTGGTGCGACTCCTGTCGCCAAGGCTCCTTATCGACTTGCACCTTCCAAGATGCAAGAATTATCTAGTCAACTGTAGGAACTACTCGATAAGGGATTCATTCGTCCAAGTACCTCACAGTGGGGTGCTCCGGTATTATTCGTCAAGAAGAAAGATGGTTCGTTTCGTATGTGTATCGACTACCGTGAACTCAATAAGCTTACCATTAAGAATCGTTATCCTCTCCCTCGTATTGATGATCTATTTGACCAACCACAAGGCTCGTCCTGCTTCTCGAAAATCGATCTTCGTTCTGGCTATCATCAGCTTCGTGTACTCGAGGATAATGCACCCAAGACCGCTTTTCTCACTCGTTATGGACACTACGAGTTCGTGGTCATGCCTTTTGGATTGACCAATGCACCCGCTGTGTTCATGGATCTCCTGAATTATGTTTGTAAGCCTTATCTTGATCATTTTGTGATAGTCTTTATTGATGATATTCTCATATATTCTAAAACTAAAGCTGATCATGCTCGTCATTTACGATTGATGCTTGAACTCTTAAGTGGTGAATGTTTTGTATGCTAAATATTCTATGTGTGAGTTTTGGATTAATGAAGAACAATTTCTTGGTCACGTCGTTAGTAAGCAAGGTATTCATGTTGACCCGTCTAAAATCGAAGCTGTGAAGAATTGGAGTACGCCTAAATCTGCATCTGAGATTCGTTCCTTCTTAGGATTGGCGGGCTATTACCGCCGATTCATTTCGGACTTCTCTAAGATCGCTTTTCCTCTTACTACGTTGACCCAGAAAGAGAGACCTTTTGCTTGGGGTCCCGAGCAAGAGGAATCTTTTCAGACTCTTAAGACTCTTTTGTGTAATGCTCCTGTTCTAACTCTCCCCAATGGGAATGATGATTTCGTGGTATATTGTGATGCCTCCAACCGTGGTTTGGGCTGTGTGCTCATGCAGCGGGACAAGGTTATTGCTTATGCCTCTCGTCAACTCAAGGTACATGAGAAAAACTATACTACTCACGATCTGGAGCTTGGTGCAGTTGTGTTTGCGTTAAAGATATGGCGACACTACCTGTATGGTACTAAGTGTGTGGTTTTCACTGACCATAGGAGCCTTCAACATATCTTTTACCAAAAAGAGCTGAACATGCGACAGAGACGTTGGGTGGAATTGCTAAACGACTACGACTACAAAATTCGCTATCATCCTGGCAAGGCGAATGTAGTGGCCGATGCCCTTAGTCGTAAAACTCATATGAATGCTATTCGTATCTCTAATGATCTCCATGCATGTATTCGTGACGCTCAGTATTCGTCAGCAAATGAAGAAAGTCTAGAAGTGGAAATCCAAGGCGCTAAGATTGAACAGCTTGAAAGTAAATCTAATGGACTCCAATACTACCTCAATCGCATCTGGGTACCGGATCGCGATAACCTCCGTCAGCTCATTATGAATGAGGCTCACAAATCCTGTTACTCTATTCACCCGAGCGCTGACAAGATGTACCATGATTTGCGTGCAACTTATTGGTGGCCTGGCATGAAGAGGGATATTGCTGTATATGTTTCTAAATGCCTTACTTGTATGGAAGTTAAGGCTGAACATCAACATCCTTCAGGACTCTTAGAACCGCCCGAGATTCCAGTTTGGAAATGGGATAGCATCGCTATGGACTTTATCACTAAGCTACCTCGAACACCTTCTAGTCACGATAGTATCAGGGTGATAATTGATCGATTGACCAAATCCGCCCACTTTCTTCCTATTCGTGAGGATTATAAAGTGGAGAAACTTGCTCGAATCTATACTGATGAGATTGTATGCCGTCATGGCATACCTCTTAACATAATCTCGGACCGTGATGGTCGTTTTACATCACGTCTTTGGCAAACCTTTCAATCCGCTATGGGTTCTCACTTGAATCTTAGCACGGCTTTCCATCCCCAAACGGATGGACAAACCGAGCGAACTATCCAAACCCTAGATGATATGCTCTGTTCTTGTGTCATTGACTTCGTACAACGTGTGTTTTGCGACGATGATGGACAAACCGAGCGAATAATTGAAGCTTGAAGAAGAGTTTTGGTACTTGAAATAGGTTGGTGATGATAATCTGGCTTATACTACCCGTTTCAAGCAGCTCAGCTTGATCGTTCCTCGCCTGGTTTCTACTACTAAGTGCATAATTCTATTGAAGCGGCTAAACTCAAAACTAAACTCCAAGTCTGCGCACCAAGTTACTCAGCAGCCAAGTGGCAGCAAGAACAAGAGGCGAAAGTCTCAGGGTTCAGGATGCAATGCCATTGTTCCTGCTGCGAATCCTGCTGCTACTGTTCAGAACCCTGCTGCCCCTGAAGCCAAAAAGCAGTACTCTGGGTCTTATCCCAAGTGTACCACTTGTAACTTTCATCATCCTGTAGCTTCTGCATGTCTTCTGTGCACCAAATGCAATGGCTATGGTCACACGACTCCTTACTGTCGTCAAGCTAATCTAGTTCAACCCGCCCAGCAAGCCCCAGCTCAGGCAGCTTTACCAGCTCTCCCAGCTCCTTCGCAGAATCCTAAGCCAGTCAACGATGTCCGTGCATGCTACAAATGTGGAGATACTAATCACCTTCATAACCAGTGTCCTCAGCTGAACCAGGATCAACAGCCAGCCGCTCGTGGACGAGCGTTCAATCTCAATGCTAATCAGGCTCGTAACGACAATGATGTCGTTAATGGTACGTTTCTTTGCTAAACTGTGCACGCTCTATATTACCTAAGTCGTTTTCGGTGGAGATTGCCGATGGGAAGTCTATTCTATTTGATTCTTTTCTCTATGGTTGTTCCTTGATTCTTAACGACCACGTGTTTACCATTGATCTAATACCCATGCAATTGGGTAGTTTCGATGTCATTATCGGTATGGATTGGTTGCTTAAGAATCGTGCCGAGATTTCCTGTCACGAGAAGTTTGTTCGTCTACCTCTACCGTCTAGTGATATTTTGCACTTCTTTGGAGACCGACCTAGGAAAGGGCTAAGGCTGATGTCATGCACGCAAGCGAGCAGGTGCTTACGTAAACAGAACCTTCCTTTCTTGGCCCACGTGGTGGAACAAAAGAGCAAGGGGAAGAATATAAGAGATGTTCCGGTGGTGTGTGATTTCCCCGATGTTTTTCCTGATGATCTTCCTGGTCTTCCTCCTCCTAGATCCGTCGATTTTCGTATTGATCTCATACCTGGTGCGATTCCTGTCGCCAAGGCTCCTTATCGACTTGCACCTTCTGAGATGCAAGAATTATTTAGTTAACTGCAGGAACTACTCGATAAGGGATTCATTCGTTCAAGTACCTCGCCGTGGGTTGCTCCGGTGTTATTCGTCAAGAAGAAAGATGGTTCGTTTCGTATGTGTATCGACTACCATGAACTCAATAAGCTTACCATTAAGAATCGTTATCCTCTCCCTCGTATTGACGATCTATTTGACCAACTACAAGGCGTGTCCCGCTTCTCGAAATCAATCTTCATTCTTGCTATCATCAGCTTCGTGTACTCGAGGATGATGTACCCAAGACCTCTTTTCGCACTCGTTATAGACACTACGAGTTCGTGGTCATGCCTTTTGGATTGACCAACGCACCCGCTGTGTTCATGGATCTCATGAATCGTGTTTGTAAGCCTTATTTTGATCGTTTTGTGATAGTCTTTATTGATGATATTCTCATATATTCTAAAACTAAAGCTGATCATGCTCGTCCTTTACGCTTGATGCATGAACTCTTACGTGGTGAACGTTTGTATGCTAAATTTTCAAAATGTGAGTTTTGGATTAATGAAATACAATTTCTTGGTCAAGTCGTTAGTAAGCAAGGTATTCATGTTGACTCGTCTAAAATCAAAGCTGTGAAGAATTGGAGTACGCCTAAATCTGCATCTGAGATTCGTTCCTTCTTAGGATTGGCGGGCTATTACCGCCGATTCATTTCGGACTTCTCTAAGATCACTATTCCTCTTACTACGTTGACCCAGAAAGAGAGACCTTTTGCTTGGGGTCCCGAGCAAGAGGAATCTTTTCAGACTCTTAAGACTCTTTTGTGTAATGCTCATGTTCTAACTCTCCCTGATGGGAATGATGATTTCGTGGCATATTGTGATGCCTCGAACTGTGGTTTGGGCTGTGTGCTCATGCAGCGGGACTAGGTTATTGCTTATGCCTCTCATCAACTCAAGGTACATGATAAAAACTATACTACTCATGATCTGGAGCTTGGTGCAGTTGTGTTTGCGTTAAAGATATGGCGACACTACCTATATGGTTCCAGATCTAAACTCTATTCAAGAGACTACAGATTTTGGGTTGAGCATGACCCTGACTCGAACCACGGACTGACCGAACTAGGGTGATTCCTGTCCGATCGGGTCACTTGGGTCTTGACGAGGTTCTGTTGCTTAGCACGAATCAACTCGACCAAGTGTAAGGACGACCAGGTCGTCCGGGATAGTCACCCGATCGGCTTGCACCTTGGTCCCATACTTAACTTCCATTTTCAACTTTTGAGGTTTGAACATCGAACGGATTATCGCCCGATCGGATTGCCATCCGATCGGATTACCACCCGACCATGTGATGTTAGGACTTCAACACTTAAACAATTTTCCACATGTTCAATGCAACGGATTGCCACCCGTTCGGATTGCAATCCGATCGAGTGACAAACTGCTGTGAACTTGTTCTCACTAAGTGTCCAACCTATCGGATCGTCACCTGATCGAACGGTCGTTCGATCGACCGACCTGAGAGGTAGAGATACTTCGGTGTTTTCAAAATGCTACAACGAAAACTTCAAAAGGCAAACCATCATACACAAACACATCCACACCAAGCGAGGTGACAATCCAATCGAATGGCCATCCGATCGGATAACCATCCGAACGGATTGCCACCCGATCGACTGGCCATCCGATCGGATTGCCACCCGATCGGATTACCATTCGATCTTTGGTACCCCTACACCGTTTTACGCGCCGACTTTCGCTTATGCTATCATTTAACTGTCCAGGCTAATTCCGCTCTAGCGCTCCCTTCAATCCATCATCGCTGTGAGTATACTCGAACCCTTTTTGCTTTATGCACTTTTGGGTGTTACATACGTTATTTATTCTAAATCACATTGAACACACTACGCAATACTTTTAACGCTAACCGCTGCTGCATGTATACGTGACTCAATGATTGCTTGTTTGTTATTTTTACACATGGATTGCTGTCTACCTGCCTTAGCAACGATAGTACTATAGTTTGGACTCAGCACCTGTTCACTCAGGGGTTGTTAAGGACAATTAATCACATGATTCACAGTGGTGAATATCTATTACGAACTGGCTTGCGCAGTCAACCCACAGTCATTGGTATTGATAGGATCATGTCGATAACTTGCGTGCTTCATTTCACACGTTGTACGTGCTGGTTATGCGTAAACAATTTCGAACTCTATTACATCTATTTAAACTCGTATGCTCACCTTTACACTATATGTATTGACTTTTACTTTAACGTATGTGGCAGGTGCTTAAGATGTTAGAATGCTTGGCTTGCTGTGAAATCGAGGCTAGGAAAGAGTCTAGAAACAAAGACAATTTATTTTAATTGAAAATCTGAGTTGTCGGAACATGTTTTATTGTTTGAAGAATATCTTTGTCTGTAATAACTAGATTATCTTATGGGTTATGGTGTGGGACATAATATTTAAACTATTTGGTAATTTAGTCGTTATGGAATTTCTTTAAACAATCTGTTTCGCTCAGTGCCGCGCCCTGATGATTCCGCCATCGGTTGGGGTGTGACAGATTGGTATCAGAGCCATAACTATAGGGAATTAGGCAAGACACGACCTAGTCCGGGTCGATGTCTTAGAAGCGACCTAGTCTATAGTCTAAGTACCCACAGACCGACTTGTGCATGCCCAGTAGGGGTTTTGTGCGAGCTTACTTGCTATTCTCGCTATCCCTCGCTATTTCTCGCTGTACACTACACACTTGCGCGAACATCACATACTACAGTTCTGCGCAAGATCAGCCTTTCCTAAGGCTGATTACACACACAAACGGATGATCTGGTCAAGATTAGGTGTGAAAACCGCAAACTCTCGATTAGATTACTCGTTCGAATTACTATTTTTACTATAACACAAGAAAATTTGCGTTGAATTAGGAGTGAAATCCATACTTCGACGCAAATCTTCTTATCTATCTCATGATTTTATCACATAAACATGAACGAAGTCGCTAAGTTAGGGGTGAAACTCGAACCTTGATGACTCGTTCTGCTCTAAAATGTGGTTTTACAATACTCTCACCAAAGTTTCGACGGACTCCAACGACTTGTAGTCAAACTAAACTAGAAGGATGCATGCCATTCGCCCAAATTCAAGGCGAGAGCACAGTCCCGAAGGCCAATGTGCGCACCAAAAGTCCTTGTGAATAGTCGAATCACTTTGGCTAGGTAGACGTGTTTTGACGAAAGCCGATGACAATCTATTCTCGATTTTTATGTGTTTCGATTCTGAGCCCGCAACTGCTGACTCTGATATTTGTCGATTTTATATGGATTTTATGTGTTTTATGTGGATAAATGTTTCGATTTTGGTGATTCGATCGCTTATTGTTTTCAATCAACACACTCAACCCACACTACACAATCGCCAATAAATCGATGGTCGTAATCCGCAATCGTTTCTCGATACTCACAATTGCTATAATTAATCGCTATATGCACTGTGAAGGATAGGGAATACGTGCAACATATAGTTAGGTTTCTGTATTCTGACTGCCTCATGTGCTTTTGTGCCTTACGTGCTTATGTGTTTCTGTGCTCTACGTGATTATGTGCTTATGTGTTTATGTGCCTATGTGGTTCTGTGTTTATATGGATACGTGTTCCTGAGCTTTATGGTAATCGCTAGACTATACTAGGAATAATCAAAATTTATGTTGAGTCCTGTGGCGATGTCTGTTGAGGACAATGTCGTCATTTGGATCTCGCGCTACTCAAGCTGCTCGCCGAAAGCAAGCAGACAAACGCCTCGCCTCTATGATTACTAAGCAAATGGAGAAGGTTATCCCTCAGATCATGAGTGAACTACATGAGAATGCGAGCAAATCTTCTGAAGAGTCAACGACCGATACTCCCAAAGCTACTTTTAGCTTCAAGTAGTTTAAAGCTTGCGGACCGAAAGAATTTACTGGTGAAGATGGTCCTACGGCCCTATTCCAATGGTTTGATTCAATCGAGGTCACCCTGCGCCAGAGCTAGTGGCTGTCCTGACGAACTCCGCACTCTGAATGCTACCGGCGTCTTCCAGTCCCGCGCTTTAGATTGGTGGACGACTGAGAGATACAAACGCGGAAACGATGCAGCTTATGGTTTGACGTGGGATGAGTTGAAGAACGTCATGTTGGAAGCGTTCTGCCCTCCCCATGAGCGCAAAAAGTTGGAGGACGAATTCTGGCACATCAAGCAGAAGGAGGGTGACAATGCAGGTTTAACCGCTCGCTTCAAGCAGCTCAGCATAATCTGTCCTGATCAAGTCAAGACTTCCGATATGGCGATCAAGAAGTAAATTCGAGCTCTGCCAGATTGTGTCGCGGATTTTGTGCAAGCTTCAAAGCTAGCAACAATCGAGGAGACTTACTTGCTTGCCGCTGAAATAAATGAAAAGTGAGTCAAGTCTGGCTTCTGGGATAAAGCTGCCAAGAATCTCCATCAAGCTACCACCGCACCAACTGCTGAAACCGCCGCCGCCCCTCAGTCTTCAAAAGCCTCTCGTCGTAAGAGGAAGAACAACAGCAACTCCAGCAACAAGAACGGTGATGTAACCACTGCTGCCCCGCTTCAAGCTATACCAACTCAGCATCAACCTCAACACCGATTAGCTGTAGCACCAGTTACCCAAGCACCGCCTGCAAAGCGTGCTTACATTGGTCCTCACCCCGCTTGCCCGACATGCACCTATCATCATCCGGTGGGAATTGCCTGCAGATTATGTGTACATTGCAACATGTACGGCCATTTCACCGCCAACTGCCGTACAGGTCCTCGACAAGCACCAGCACCAGCTACTGCTCATCAAGCTCTGCTCCCTGCCCCTCAAGGCCAACAAGCAGCTCCAGCACCCGCGGTCAACGCTAGAGTGTACTTTGCGTGTGGTGATCCCAATCACTTCGCAAACATGTGCCCTAATCGGGTTGTGAAACAAAAGCCTCAACAGCAGCAGCCCCAGCAGCCTCAGCAATAACAGCAACAAGCCGCTCGTGCTCGAACTTTCAACATTAATGCGCGCCAGGCTCAGGCTGACAACAACGTGGTGAATGGTACGTTCCTTGTGAATGGTATTTATGCTTCGTGTTTGTTTGATACTGGAGCCGATAACTGTATTAAATTGTTTGAGTTGGAAAAGCTTCTTAATTGTAAGCGCGCCCATCTCCCCTCGACGTTCGATGTTGAAGTTGCTACCGGAAGAACAGTCGCCGTCAACTCCGTTCTTCGTGATTGTACTCTAGAACTCAACAATCACATCTTTCCTATCGATCTCATTCCGATGCAGCTCGGTAGTTTTGATGTCATAGTAGGCATGGAATTTCTTCACGAAAATCATGCTGAAGTTGTTTGTTTCGATAAGATGATTCGATTCTGGCTCGCAAATGGTGATCAGTTATGTGTTTATGGTGAAGTCACGTCGAAGAAACTCCAACTCATGTCATGTGTCCAGGCTAGCAAGTATCTCCGCAAGGAATACCAAGCTTTCTTGGCACACATTGTAGTAGCAGAGAAAAAGGAAGTTAAGGAGGTGAAAGACGTCCCCGTTTTTTGTGAATTCCCCAACTTTTTTCCTGAAGATCTTCCTGGTCTACCACCAAGTTGTGATATCGACTTTCGCATCGACCTCGTTCCTGGAGCAAATCCTGTTGCCAGAGCTCCTTATCGACTCGCTCCGTCCGAAATGCGCGAACTTTCGAGTCAACTCCAGGAATTGCTTGATAAAGGCTTTATTCGCCCTAGCACCTCTCCTTGGGGCGCACCAGTCCTTTTCGTCAAAAAGATGGATGAGTCGTTCCGGATGTGCATCGACTGTCGGGAATTAAATAAGCAAACAATCAAGAATCGTTACCCTCTGGCTCGCATTGATGATTTGTTTGACCAGTTACAAGGTGCTACGTATTTCTCGAAAATCGATCTACGCTCAGGCTACCACAAGTTACGTATACAAGAGGAGGATATTCGCAAAACTGCTTTTCGCACTCGATACAGCCACTACGAGTTTGTTGTTATGCCTTTTGGTTTAACCAACGCACGCGCAATTTTTATGGATCTGATGAATCGCGTGTATAAACCTTTTCTCGATCGTTTCATCATCATGTTCATCGATGATATCCTGATCTATTCCAAGTCGAAATCCGAACACGCGCAACATCTACGTTTGGTTCTCGAGCTACTCCGGGGGAATCGACTCTATGCCAAATTCTCCAAGTGTGAATTCTAGCTGGAGGAGGTTCAATTCCTTGGTCACATTGTCAATAGTCAAGGTATCCACATTGACCCTGCGAAGATCGAAGCAGTTAAGAGTTGGATCAAACCTAAGAACCCATCTGAAGTCCGTTCTTTTCTCGGACTAGCAGGCTATTATCGTCGATTCATCGAAGGGTTCTCTAAAATCGCTGTGCCGCTCACCTCTCTCACGCACAAGGACAAGCCTTTTGTTTGGGGAACTGAACAAGAGATTGCCTTTCAAACCCTCAAGTACATGCTTTGCAATGCTCCTGTTCTCACTTTACCCGACGGAAATGATGACTTTATTGTCTATTGTGATGCCTCGAACCTTGGCCTTGGTTGTGTTCTCATGCAACGAGACAAGGTTATTGCTTACGTATCTCATTAGCTCAAAATCCATGAGAAGAACTATACAACCCACGATCTCGAGCTAGGCGCAGTTGTTTTTGCTTTAAAGATTTGGCGACACTACCTTTATCGTACAAAGTATACGATCTTCACCGATCATAGGAGCCTACAACATATCATTGACCAGAAGGAACTAAATATGCATCAACGCCGGTGGGTAGAACTCCTCAACGATTATGACTGTGAGATTCGTTATCATCCTGGAAAAGCAAATGTCTTTGCCGACGCTCTCAGTTGACGGAGTTATTTGCACAGCGCCCGTAATATTCAAGCCCAATATGATCTTGAAACCCTCATCCGCAAAGCCCAGCATGCCTGCTTTAATGAGCATACTTTGAAGAAGGAAAGGATTCTCAACGATGGAGCCCAGCTAGAAAATAAGTCGAATGGGATATTCCATTATCTGGACCGAATTTGGATCTCTAAACGGACCAACTTACGACAGATTTTGATGGACAAAGCCCACAAATCCTGATATTCTATTCATCCCGGTGCCGACAAGATGTACCAGGACCTGCGCTACAAGTACTGGTGGCCGGGCATGAAGAGAGATATCGCCCTCTATGTTTCGAAGTGCCTCACCTGATCGAAGGTCAAGGCTGAGCACTAAAGACCCTCTGGCTTACTCGTTCAACCCGAGATCCCTGTGTGGAAGTGGGAGTGTATAGCTATGGATTTCATAACGAAGCTTCCGCGAACACCCGCAGGTCACGACAGCATCTCGGTTGTCGTTGACCGGTTGACTAAATCTGCTCACTTTCTGCCGATACGGGATGACTACAAGGTAGAAAAAATAGCCCGAATCTACACCAAAGAGATCATTTATCGACATGGGACGCCTCGCGACATCATTTCTGACCGCGATGCTCGGTTTACCTCACGTTGTTGGGAAACGTTTCAAGCTGCTCTCGGTACTGTGCTTAATATAAGCACCGCTTTCCACCCCCAAACCAACGGTCAGACTGAAAGAATGATTCGTACCCTTGAAGACATGCTCCGTTCGTGTGTTATAGATTTCGGTGGTAATTGGGACGCATACCTACCTCTAGTCGAATTCTCATACAATAACACTTATCATTCCAGCATTCAAATGGCATCATTTGAGGCATTGTATGGAAGAAGATGTCGATCGCCTATATTATGGCACGAGATCGGACACTCGCAATTAACCGGTCCTGAGCTATTACAAGAAACGACTGATAAAATCCTCCAAATTCGAGATAATCTACTGAAAGCTCGGAGTCGTCAGAATAGTTACACCGATAGACGATGCAAGCCCCTTGAATTTGATGTTGGCGACCAGGTACTCCTAAAGGTATCACCTTGGAAGGGTGTGGTCAGATTCGCCAAGAGAGGAAAGCTCGCGCCTCGATATGTGGGATCCTTTAAGATTCTGGAAAGGATCGGAAAGGTGGCTTACAGACTCGAACTACAGGAAGAACTTAGCAACATACACCCGACTTTCCATGTTTCGAACCTCAGAAAATGCCTGGCTGAGTATGATTTACATGTACCCCTCGAAGATCTTCAAGTAAACGACACATTACACTTCGTGGAAAAGACTGTCGAAATCATGGACCGCCAAACCAAGTAGCTCTGACGCTCGCACATTCCCATTGTGAAAGTTTGCTGGGAAGGCAAACGAGGCGTAGAGTTCACTTGGGAACTCAAAAGCGACATGAAGGCGAAGTACCCGCAGTTGTTTGTTACGGCTTCGGCCTAATTTCGGGACGAAATTCCCTTGAGAAAGGGAGGCTGTAACACCCCGTGTTTCGAAACTCAATGTCAAAGTCAAGACTGAAGTCATAGGAAGACAAGATTTCTAATTGCGATCTGTCACTCCTTGCTCAACTCCTGTTTTGACTTCTTTGACTGGTAGATAGTCTATTTATGTTATCGCATTAGTTGTATTATGTGGAGTACTTGTTAATAATCGAGGTTTAATCCCTATTAATCGCAAGTTTAATAGATTTATCGATTATCGCTATCGCATTCGCAACTCGAATTATGTGTTCTGGTTATTGTTTTACGTGTGTGTACTATTTATGTGTTACCTGTGCATGTTATGTTTATGTTGAGGTGTTAATCGTAATCGCAATTCTATCGCATCGTAGTCGAATCGAAAACACTAAACGCAAGTGAATTATAGTGATTGTATGTTAGATATAATTGTTGGGATTAAAAGCAATTTAATGGGTAATTCTATCGTATCGCTCGCTCGAATCGCATCGCAACGTTCATCACTCGAATCGAAATGGCAAAACTCATCGCACCAGACATGTGGATCGAGTGTCCAACCGACCGAGTAGCCATCCGATCGGATTGCCAACCGATCGTGTTGTCACCAGAGCGAGTTGCCACCCGATCGGACTGCCACCCGATCGACCAGCCTCTTCCTCCCTTTCCATTTTAGGAAACCCTAAAATACCCCTCAAACTTGTCACACCCCGACTTTCCACGTGTCACCGGTGGGCCTGGTGGGGAGTATCGTGACGTAGTTGATATCATCATAATCAAACAACACAATTTATGAATGCACAGCGGAAGCAAAAGATGAATATATTACAATCCGAATATAAAGTAATATCAAGTATTACAACGGAAAGTAAAGGATCCACAGGCGGATCTTAAAACATAAATATTGTTCAACAGACTTTAGACGCCTAGAACTTGCAAGATTCCTTATTAACGTCCTGAGCAGCTTCCAGCCTATTACGTACTTGTACCTGTCACTTAGACTTTTGAAAATACGTCAGTTTTCACTGGTAAATACACTCAACTGACTCATTTGAAAAGAGTTTAAGAAAATTGATTGAGATGCACCAGGCACAAAATATTTTGACACTTTGATTAAAATGCACAGAGGCAAAATTAATCTTTTATAATTTGATTAAAATGCACAGAGGCAAAATTAATCTTTTATACTTGATTAAAATGCACAGAGGCAAAATTTATCTTTTATACTTGGGACAAACTATATTTCATGTTATCAGTTTTACATAACTTGCTCTACATACGGGGCCCGTTTCTATGCCGGTTCAAGATTAACAGACACACCACTATTCCCTTATTGGGAATCCCTTATTGGGTATAATTAATTAATAAACATATGGCATCTGTCAGGTGTATGCCTACACCCCGTGCTTAGGTCGTGGCCATTGCATTTAATGAGTCAAGGATATCCAGGACACGGTCGCATTAACCCCCAAAGTTTCAGTCAAGCAATACGAATTAAAACAGGTTATTTGGATTTCCCGACTCATTGGCCTTTGAATCCCATACCTGACCATGCGGTATTTATATTACCGTATCCCAAGCCCGTAATAGGGAAAATAAGTTAAGAGTATTTACCTGAGCTAGCTCCTGTCTTAAATAGCAAGAATTTAATAACTCAGCCGTATTGACTTAAGTAAGCGTAGGTACAATTTACTGGAAGGCTCTAGTCTGGAATGATGGTATAAATAACCAATTAGAATGCTAACGGGTCTTTAATTAAGCCTAAGCTTAGACCGGTTAATTATACGGTTCAAACGCATGATTAGGCGAAGACCGGAATAGAATGTGATTTAGACCCAACAAGTTCGGAGACTTGCTTAATATGGGTATTTCATACACATTCTGGATTTTGATATAAAACCGATAAGGTTTGACCCGTTTAGGCTAATTTATGTAAACTAGTTACATAAACCGAACCGAACACGTAATAAGCGTAACGGGTATACATATGAGCCATTTACAAGTTTCCTAAGTTAATATGCTTCATATATGTTGTGACATCAGTAAGATGTCTTTTATTATGCCCGAAACGAATTTAAACACAAACTATTCCCCGTAGGGGTAGTTTGGTCATTTAAAAGGTTATAAAAGAGTTTAAGTATTTACCTGAGTTACAGGTCTGATGTAATCAGCAAAAATACTTATTTTACTAAGTTATAACAGTAGGGTAAATTATATATGTGAAATTTATCAATTATAACCAAACTATGCACCGTAGGGGCATTTTGGTAATTTCACATAAGCCGTAAAGCTAAAAACCTAAGTCTGAGTTAAACAACTTTTGCTTACTGTTAAAATATTATAATTTGCCTCAAATATCAGTAGGTATAAACCCTTGTATGTTTAAAATAGTCTTAGTACATACTATGCGTTAAAAACGCTTAAAAAGGCGATTAGAAGCCATTTCCGGGTTCGATACAAGAAGCTGATATTTTTACTATTCCAGAAGGCTTAAAATAATTTATTTATCATATGTGATCAGTAGCAAAAGGTTTGAAGTCAATTAGATGTGTAAAACTCATTTTATAGCCCGTAAGGGCAAAACCGACAATTACCGGATTAAGCCTACGACTATAAGTTATGCTCAGCCTAAAATTTATTAAAAATCTTCAAAAATCCCAAAATAATATATTACATCAGTGGGTAAAGAGTTTGATATCAGAAAGTCGGCTTAACTAGACTATACACTAATTATGTCGTTTAATTAACATAAAGCTTTCATTTCACGCTAACGAGCATAACTCTTAGTCTACACCTCAAACTGATGTCAAATTTTGGATGCAAGTTTAAATATCAGTAATTAAAGTTTCTACTCTTTTACATTTCCAAAAATCACGTTTTAAGGTGAAAAGGGCAAAATGTTCAACATATGAGCAATTAACGGAATCATGCGTATTAATTGGTTAACTAATGAACCATGGTGTATAATCACAGAGGTTATACTAGCATGTAACCTGGTCCAAATGAAGCTCTAAGGTATTTTTAAAACATACCAAAACGGGTAAGAACTAAAGTCAAAGCAAAAGTCAAAGCTTTGCGTCTTTCGGTTCCGAACCGGGTCTAAACAGTAAATTGTCGGGTTGAACATGTTTAGACATGTTCTTACACTAATTACTAAGTTATATTAATGATCAACAGGTTGTATGTGTTCTACATTGCTAATTATGTATTAACTTGAAATTTAGCATCCTGTTGACTTTTTAATAACAAGTTTGACCCGACATTAGACCTAATTAGAGTGGGAATCAGGGGGAACCCTTTTAAGGGTTTATTACCCACATAATTACCAACTTATAACTACTTTCAATTCGACTAATCACTGGACCAACAATGATTAATCGTTAAGTCAACCGTTAATTATGACGGTTTGACTTTTAAGCTTAAACTAAGTAAAAACTTAACTAAGGAAGGTTAAGCAAACTTACCAAGGTCTTAATCAAGACTAAGGATGATTAGGGTATGCTCTAGAGCTCCAGGAAGTCTCCAAAAATTCAGATGGAATGAGTGCAAGAATGTTGCAACATGAATGGCCTTTTATAGTGATCTTGATTCATTTAGATGATGACAAATCATGCTACACATGATCATGGATCAGTAACAAGTGTCCCTAAGGTCTAAAATTAGTAGGGGACGCGCATGGAAGTGAAAAAGGGTGATACTTGACATTTGAATGGGCTGAACAGGCAAAATAAATGAGTTTCTGCATCTGGTAGTTGCTTGCGCACCGTAAGGCTATTTGTGTTGAGATGTGCAAGCCTTTTGCCAGCACAAAGATCTTTCAAATGTTGACATGTTTGGCCCCTGAACTTCCAAATGTCATTTCCGACACCTCTAAGGCTCGTTAAACCATTTTTAAGGCTCTATAATGATGCCTAAGCATAGAGAACATGAAACATGCTCAAAAATATGCCGGATGTTGGTTCGTTTGGTTGTACGGTCATGTTGTTCGGCTAATTACGACGAAACACGGACGGACGCGAAAAACAATCCAAACGACGCGACGAATGGAATTTTATCAAGCCAGACACTAAAATAAAATATTTTAGTGCTTACATAAATTTTCGGGTGTCCCGGAATATCCAGAATGTAAGATATGCGCGTAAACGCAAACTTGTGCGCTTTTTGACACTTTTAGTCCTTGCATGACTTAAAAGTTTATTTTTGCGCACTAAACACCTCAAAGCCTATATCTATGCTATGAGAAGGATAATTAAGGTATGTATAACTCATGGTCATATTCCGGAAGGTCCGATAACATATGAATCGGCATACTTTAGCAGTTTGACGCTTTAGGTCCCCCTAATGCGCAAACTTGCGTAAATCAGCATTTAATAGCATTGAAGCCTCATCTAGTCCACATTAGGAATTCTTGAAAATATTATAAAACATCATAATGCTTCGGGCTCGGTAAAAGGTCATTCAGAGGTATAATTAAACATATTAACACTTTTAGTCCCTTATACTTGCAAAGTTGCGCGTAAATTCTCTTTTAGGCATAAAAGCCTTGGATTGCCAATGATTGGCATTCCGGAGAGTATAATCAAATATCATGAGGCTCTCGGTTTGTTAAATGGTCACTCAGAGGTAAGAATTAACATGTTGACGCTTTTAACCCTTTATTGCGCAAACTTTCAATTAATCACATAAACGGCTACACTTAATTAACAAGTGGCTCAATTGTGAATATAAAACCGTAAAAGGTTATTTAGAAACTTATTTTAGGTATGATAATACTTCCAGTTCTTTCATAATCAAATTTTTCGATTTTTCGAAAAATTAGCCCCTTAAATTCAACGTTTTACTTTATTATGGTTTATTACACGTGTCAATACTTCATTGTACGTGATTTTTCGAGGTGTTACAAAACTGTCACATCACTTGATGTGACAGCCTCTCACTCGACCAACTCACTCCAGCCTCTATTTCTTCCGATTTCTCATGATTCTTGTAAGTTTCCAACCTAAATCTTGTAATTTCTTGATCTAGACGCACTCCTACACCTTTCTATCTTTTGAATCTTAACTTTTAACCGTGAAATCACTAGATTTGAGGTGTTCTAGGATGATGTCATCATGGAGTTCTTATGAACTTCATGTTTTGGCTTCAATCCACCAAGAACAACTTGGATCTGGACGATTTCCACATGAACAAACAAAGATCTTGCATAAATCTGAACATATTCATGATGAAAAAGATTGAAAGATGGTTCTCCAACTTTCTTTCAACTCTTTCACACTCAATGCACTCAAACCTGATAGAATCGGAGCTTGTTCTGACCTCCTACTCATTCTTAGTGGTGTGTTGGTTCCAGATCTGAACTCTATCCAAGAGACTACAGATTTCGGGTTGAGCATGGCCCCGGCTCGAACCACGGACTGACTGGACTAGGGTGATTCCAGTCCGATCGGGTCACTTGGGTCTTGATGAGGTTCTGTTGCTTAGCACGTATCAACTCGACCAAGTGTAAGGACGATCAGGTCATCCGGGACAGTCACCCGATCGGCTTGCACCTTGGTCCGATACTTAACTTCCATTTTCAAATTTTGAGGTTTGAACATCGAACGGATTACCGTCTGATCGGATTGCCATCCGATCGGATTACCACCCGACCATGTGATGTTAGGACTTCAACACTTAAACAATTTTCCACATGTTCAATGCAACGGATTGCCACCCGATCGGATTGCAATCCGATCGAGTGACAAACTGCAGTGAACTTGTTCTCACTAAGTGTCCAACCTATCGAATTGTCACCCGATCGAACGGTCGTTCGATCGACCGACCTGAGAGGTAGAGATACTTCGGTGTTTTCAAAATTCTACAACGAAAACTTAAAAAGGCAAACCATTATACACAAACACATCCACACCAAGCGAGGTGACAATCCAATCAAATGGCCATCCGATCGGATGACCATCCGAACGGATTGCCACCCGATCGACTGGCCATCCGATTGGATTGCCACCCGATCGGATTGCCACCCGATCGGATTACCATTCGATCCTTGGTACCCCTACACCAATTTACGCGCTGACTTTCTCTTATGCTATCATTTAACTGTCCAGGCTAATTCTGCTCTAGCGGCTCCCTTCAATCCATCATCGCTGCGAGTATACTCGAACCCTTTTTGCTTTATGCACTTTTGGGTGTTACATACGTTACATATTCTAAATCACATTGAACACACTACACAATACTTTTAACGCTAACCGCTACTACATGTATACGTGTCTCAATGATTGCTTGTTTGTTATGTTTACATATGGATTGCTGTCTACCTGCCTTAGCAACGATAGTACTATAGTTTGGACTCAGCACCTGTTCACTCAGGGGTTGTTAAGGACAATTAATCACATGATTCACAGTGGTGAATATGTATTACAAACTACCTTGCGCAGTCAACCTGCAGTCATTGGTATTGATAGGATCATGTCAATAACTTACGTGCTTCATTTCACACGTCGTACGTGCTAGTTATGCGTAAAAAATTTCAAACTCTATTATATCTATTTAAACTTGTATGCTCACCTTTACACTATGTGTATTGACTTTTACTTTAACGTATGTGGCAGGTGCTTAAGATGTTAGAAATGCTTGGCTTGCTGTGAAATCGAGGCTAGGAAAGAGTCTAGAAACAAAGACAATTTATTTTAATTGAAAATCTGAGTTGTCGGACCATGTTTTATTGTTTTAAGAATATCTCTGTCTGTAATAACTAGATTATCTTATGGGTTATGGTATGGGACATAATATTTAAACTATTTGGTAACTTAGTCGTTATAGAATTTCTTTGAACAATCTGTTTCGCTCAGTGCCGCGCCCTGATGATTCCGCCGACGGTTAGGGTGTGATAGCGATAACCTCCGTGAGCTCATTATGAATGAGGCTCACAAATCCCATTACTCTATTCACCCGGGTGCTGACAAGATGTACCATGATTTGCGTGCAACTTATTGGTGGCCTGGCATGAAGAGGGACATTGTTGTATATGTTTCTAAATGCCTTACTTGTACGAAACTTAAGGCTGAACATCAACGTCCTTCAGGACTCTTAGAACAGCCCGAGATTCCAGTTTGGAAATGGGATAGCATCGCTATGGACCTTATTACTAAGCTACCTCGAACACCTTCTGGTCACGATAGTATCTGGGTGATAATTGATCGATTGACCAAATCTGCCCACTGTCTTCCTATTCGTGAGGATTATAAAGTGGAGAAACTTGCTCGAATCTATACTGATGAGATTATATGCCGTCATGGCATACCTCTTAACATAATCTCAGACCGTGATGGTCGTTTTCCGTCACGTCTTTGGCAAAACTTTCAATCCGCTATGGGTTCTCACTTGAATCTTAGCACGGCTTTCCATCCCCAAATGGATGGACAGACCGAGCGAACTATTCAGACCCTAGAGGATATGCTCTGTTCTTGTGTCATCGACTTTGGTGGTAACTGGGATGTACATTTACCATTGATTGAGTACAACAACAGCTATCATTCCAGTATTCAGATGGCTCCTTTCGAAGCTTTGTATGGCCGCAAGTGCCGATCTCCTCTCAGCTGGCATGAGATTGGTGACAAGCAGTTTACTGGCCCTGAAATCATTCAAGAGACAACGGGTAAGATTCTTCAAATCCGTGATAACTTGATCAAGGCCAGGAGCAGACAAAAGAGCTATGCTGATAATAGACGCAAGCCTCTGGAATTTGATGTTGGTGACCGAGTTCTTCTCAAGGTATCTCCCTAGAAGGGGGTAGTTCGTTTTGGTAAGAAGGGAAAGCTCGCTCCTTGCTATGTGGGTCCTTTCAAGATACTCGAAAGGATTGGCAAGGTGGCGTACCGACTCAACCTACCACAGGAACTAAGCAACGTGCATCCAATGTTCCACGTATCTAACCTACGTAAATGCCTAGCCGACGGGGAACTACGGGTTCCCCTTGAAGACTTGCAAATAAACGAAGCTGTACACTTTGTGGAGAAACCGGTTGAAATCATGGATCAGGGCGTCAAGTGACTGAGGCGCAGCAAAATTCCCATAGTCAAGGTTCGATGGGAAGGAAAGAGTGGCGCCGAATTCACATAGGAACTGAAAAGTGAGATGAAGGCCAAGTATCCGCAGCTCTTCGAGCAGTCTTCTTCCTAGATTTCGTGGACGAAATCTCCTAAAGGAGGGGAGACTGTAACGCCTGCGTCGCTAGAATTTTATATAATTGTCACCTTTAGTCCCTAAGCTATGTGATATTTAATACTTTTGATACTTGGTGAAATTTATGCTATGATTCTTGATACTTAATACTTGGAGACTATGATTCTATGATGCTATGAAACTATGATTCTATGATGCTATGAAACTATGATTCTAAGATACTATGAGACTATGATTCTATGATGCTATGAGACTATGATTCTAGAATACTTGATACTTTGGTGCTTGACTCTTGAGGCTCGTGAAACTTGAGAGTTGGTTGAATGAGGGACTGGAGTCTTATCACTGGCGGAAACTATGGAAACTATGGAAACTTTTGTGTTAATGATATAATCTAGTTATGTGATACTATTACCCAATAATACGCAACGCAACGCTTAATCTAACTCGCGAAACAAATCAAAGACGGGAACGCGGAAAGGATGGGATTGGCCAAATGGCAATCCGATCGGATGACCATCCGATCCATGCCCACCACCTCACTCCCTCACTCTCACACTATAAATAGGCCTGTCACATCATTCTCACTGATGTGACAGCCTCAGTCTACCCAGATGCACACACTCCTCTTTTCTTTCATTTCTTGGAGATTTCGGTACGTTTTACACTAGATTCTTGTACATCCTTGATCTACACACTATTCTCTACATGATTCTCCTTTGAAATCTCACTTTTCACCATGAAATCTCTAAAATTTGAACTCTTGAGGGTGACGTCATCATGGCGGTTTGTACAAACTGTTGAGTGATGTCATTCTGTTCAAGATCTAGCTCAGATCTAAGGAATTTCATGAGTTTTTACACTAAATCTTTACTAAATCTATACTTTGCAACTAAAACTCATGTTTATCTTCATCTTTTCTTAAGACTTCTCTAAAAAACGGCGAGATCTGGATTCAAACGGACTGTAGACTTAAAGATTAGTCTGAGGTTGGTTTGGAGAAGGATTGTTGCCGGAAAAGATGACCGGAGTATGAATTCTAACATGAACACCGTCACGAACGGGTGACTGAACGAACTTGGGTGATTCCCACCCAATCAGATCGGTTGTACACTGATGGGTTTACCGTTGTCTCAATGCGTACCCCATTGTCATTACTTAAACAAAAACTTAGAAATTTTACAAGTTTAGGAAAGGGACAAGGACAACCCGATAGAGTGGCAATCCGATCGGATAGCTATCCGATCGAACCGCCATCCGATCGAGTGACACTTGCCTCATTAACCCTAACACTTGGACACTGTGAATCTTTGATCGTTGAATGGCAATCCGATCGGATAGCCATCCGATTGAACTGCCATCCGATCAGGTGACATGGTCTCCTAACCATAAACATCTTGCAACTTGAAGTCCTGATCGTCGAATGGCAATCCGATCGAACTGCCATCCGATCAAGGTGACCTTGAATCTTGAAATCCTTAACACTTAGAAACTTTCTCAGTAACTTGAACGTTTGGAAACTGGACACTTGGATCGAATGGCCATTCGATCGAATGACCATCCGACCGAGTGGCAATCTGTCACTCAGTCACAATAGTCATCCCAATCGGATGGCAATCCGATCGGATAGCAATCCGATCGAACCGCCATCCGATCAAGATGACTAATCCGACACTTGGTTGAATCTCGTTATTCTGCCTGACTCTTATCTGTTATAATCTAACCAGACTAATTCTAAAGAGCTCCCTTTGATCCAATAACAGTTGATTTGTTAAGCAATCACTGTGAGTATACTCGATCCCTTTTTGTTTTAAACTTTGGGATGTAACAATTAAACTACGATACTTGAGACTTTTGCAAACTAAACTCTATCCTTTGTGTATGTGAAACTTATGATTCTTGTATTCTATTTGTGTTATGTGGACGTTTAATCCAGGGTGTGTAGTTCCGCCTTAACAATAGTAGCACTATAGGAGATGCACCTCCCCATTATTCTCGGGGGTATTGTTAGGAGGATTCTAGTTTTCCTTGAGACTTGGGAAAACACTAAAGCATCGGGATACTTGGGCTATCACTTGTTGGACTGCGAACACTAGCATGGCTGAAACTATTTTGTTACATTTACATATGGATATGAGACTTTGAATCTAGTATGCTATTATTCAAACTTGTATACTCGCCGGTACATTTTTGTACTGACCCTATTTTAATACATGTTGCAGGCTGACAGGATGCTAGGAATCTTGGAATCAAGCTAGGATGATGCTTAGAAACTCATCTAGATAAATAAGTTTTGAACAATATTTAAGACTTGATGTACTCTGATACCTGATGATGGTTGTTTGGTTTTAGACAATGTTTGAATCAATCTAAGCTATAATGAAACTATTTTGTGTTATGGAATCTCATGAGCAATCTGAACGCTTAGTGCTCGCACCCTGATGTGTCCGCCATTGGTTGGGGTGTGACAGATTGGTATCAGAGCCATAACTGTAGGGACTTAGGATAAGTAGGAATACTTGCCCTAGTCTATAGTTCTAGGAATCTTGACTCTTATTTGTTGTTTAAGACTTATGCATTCTACCGTACCTGCTTCCTAGCAGCACATCCTCCTGTTAAACTTACATGCCTTTCCTAAGGCGGATACAATGTACACTAGATGCTCTGGAAACGCTGTTAATCAGTATTTGAGTTTTTGCACGAGATTTGCCCTCAAGTCAGGAGTGACATCCGAACCTTGATGGGAAACCTCCATATTATTCTAGTAGGTTTTGTCTGCGGATAAGCACCAACTCTGTTAGGGTACGCTGTTGTCAAGTTAGAGGTGAAACTCAGATCTTGATAACTAGTCCCACTCTCTGATATTTTATGTCTCGCCAAAGTCTTGAAACTTCCATTCGATTAAGAACGTGAAATGACCAAAAGGATGAATATCGTAGGCCTAACATCGATGACTTATTTGTCTAAGTAAGTCAAGACACGCTACCTCAATTTGAAAGGGGTTCGAATCACTTTGGTTAGTCACCGTTCCTCTACCCGGAACAACCCTATGCTTTTATGAGCCTATCTTTTATGCTACCTCGGATTTTATGTGTGGTTCGATTCTTCATTTATTTTGGTTCTTTGTTTATTTTGAGACTTTTTACACAAGTCGCACGTATGTCCGCAATCTGAAGCGTTAATTGTGATCACAGGATCCAACTAAATTTATGAAGCTTTATTCTATCATGTTACTCTATGTGGGGAATCTTGATCGACTATGAAACTATGTGAAACTATCTGATGAATCTTTATATTGTTGTGGTTGTGGTTGTGGTTGTAAGACACTAAACGTAACACGGCATGGAAACACGAGGGGGAAGTGACGTGTTCGAAACATGGTGGATACGCCACTGGTACTTCCTATATATAAGTGTTTCCGACATGTTACCAACTTTCGTACTAAGTGCCATGCGAAACTCAGTGTTATGCAGACGGGTGACGAGATGATCTAAAGCTATTGGAAACTACCTGTAATCTATGAGTAATCTATGCGCACGCTAGCGTAATCTATGTGTAATCTATGTATGTGTGATTTTGAGAAACAAAATACGAAACGTAGCCTAGCGCCGAAGACGAGGCGGACGTGGCATGTCCGAAACATGGTGGATACGCCGTTGGTACTTCGTATATATAAGTGTTTTTGGCATGCTACCGAACCTTCGTACCACGTGCTAAGTGAAGTTCGTAGTTTTGTAGGCTCGAGTTGGAGTTGTGAAGTCTATTTGGGTTAATCTATGTTGTGGAATCTATTTGGTCAATCTAAGAGAGCTTGCGGTGAATTCTAATGTTGTGGTTAACGAAGCATGACACCGATGATGAGACGGACGTGGCATGATGGAAGCATGGTGGATACGCCGCTGGTACTTCCTATATATAAGTGCTTCTGTCATGTTGCCAAACTTTCGTAGCACGTGCCATGCGGGGTTTCGTGTTTGTGGATTGTTAACACTAATCTATGTGAAACTATTTAAAGTCTATGGAATCTATTTGAAACTACGGAAATCTATTTGAAGTCTATGGAAATCTATTTGAAGTCTATGAAAATCTATTTGAAATCTATGGAAATCTCTTTGAAGTATATGGAAATCTATTGGGTCTATGGAAATCTATTGAAGTCTATGGGAATCTATGTGAATCTATTGGAGTAATATATGTTAATCTATGACGATGATGATCAGTGTGTTTTACGACACGTAACATGACCCCGAGTACGAGGTGGAAGCGATATGCCCGAAGCGTGGGGGATACGCCGCTGGTACTTCCTATATATAAGCGTTTTTTACATGTTTCCAAACTTCGTACAACGTGCCATCCGAGGGTCGTGGGTTGCAGTGTTGAAACTATTATGAACTATGTAAATCTTATTGAATCTTGAGTCTTTAATCTATCACGTGCGAATCTATATTGTGAGACTTTGCGAACCTAGACTTATACGATCCTCTTGTTGGATCCTTAGGATGTCTTCTCGAAAGCTCTCCGACACTCTCAAGAGATCCAGGGAAAAGTCTCAGAAAAAGATGATGTCCTTCATGGCCGACCAGATCGCTTGAGTCGTGCCAAAGATCGTCTCTGAGATCCAAGGATCGAACACTCCGCCCTCTTCTGTTGACTCTAAGACGGAGAAAGAAAAGTCCACCAAGTTCAGCTACAAACATTTCGTCTCTTGCAACCCTAAGTCTTTCACAGGCAGAGATGGGGTGACTGCTATGCTCGAGTGGTTTAACAGCATCGAAGTTACCTTCATTAACAGCGAGTGTCCCGAACAGTTAAAGACTAGGAGTGTGACGGGAATGTTTCAAGGCAGAGCACTGGAGTGGTGGTCAAATGAGAGAAACATCCATTCGAATGAAGAAGCCTATGATCTTCCGTGGGCTGAGGTGCGAGAATTGATGATGCTCGAATTCTGCCCTCCTCATGAACAATTGAAGCTTGAAGAAGAGTTTTGGCACTTGAAACAGATTGGTGATGATAATCTGGCTTATACAACCCGTTTCTAGCAGCTCAGCTTGATCGTTCCTCACCTGGTTTCTACTACTAAGCGCATGATAACCAAGTACATCAATGGTCTACCTCCTGCTATGCGTGATTCTATTGAAACGGCTCAACTCGAAACTATTGAGGAAGTCTACCGTCTTGCAGCTAGTCTCAACAACAACCACGTTCGTGATAAGCAGTTTGCTAACTCTGCTCCCTCCAAGTCTGTGCACCAAGTTACCCAGCAGCCAAGAGGCAGCAAGAACAAGAGGCGAAAGACTCAGGGTTCAGGATGCAATGCCATTGTTCCTGCTGCGAATCCTGCTGCTAAGCCTGCTCCTGCTGCTACTGTTCAGAACCCTGCTGCCCCTAAAGCCAAAAAGCAGTACTCTGGGTCTTATCCCAAGTGTACCACTTGTAACTTTCATCATCCTGTAGCTTCTGCATGTCATCTGTGCACCAACTGCAATCGCTATGGTCACACGACTCCGTATTGTTGTCAAGCTAATCCAGCTCAACCCGCCCAGTAAGCCCCAGCTCAGGCAGCTTTATCAGCTCTCCCAGCTCCTCCGCAGAATCCTAAGCCAGTCAACGCTGTCCGTGCATGCTACAAATGTGGAGATACTACTCACCTTCGTAACCAGTGTCCTCAGCTGAACCAGGATCAACAGCCAGCCTCTCGTGGACGAGCGTTCAATCTCAATGCTAATATGGTTCGTAACGACAATGATGTCGTTAATGGTACGTTTCTTGTGAATAACCTTTATGCTTCGATACTATTTAATACTGGTGCCGACAGAAGTTTTGTGTCCATAGAATTTGAATCTTTGTTAAACTATGCACGCTCTATGTTACCTAAGTCATTTTCGGTGGAGATTGCCGACGGGAAGTCTATTCTAGTTGATTCTATTCTCTGTGGTTGTTCCTTGATTCTTAACGACCACGTGTTTACCATTGATCTAATACCCATGCAATTGGGTAGTTTCGGTGTCATTATCTGTATGGATTGATTGCGTAAGAATCGTGCCGAGATTGCCTATCACGAGAAGTTTGTTCGTCTACCTCTACCGTCTGGTGATATTTTGCACGTCTATGGAGACCGACCTACGAAAGGGCTAAGGCTGATGTCATGCATGCAAGCGAGCAGGTGCTTACGTATATAGAACCTTGCTTTCTTGGCCCACGTGGTGGAACAAAAGAGCAAGGGGAAGAACATAAGCGATGTTCCAGTGGTGTGTGATTTCCCCGATGTCTTTCCTGAAGATCTTCCTGGTCTTCCTCCTCCTAGATCCGTCGATTTTCGTATTGATCTCATACCTGGTGCGACTCCTGTCGCCAAGGCTCCTTATCGACTTGCACCTTCCGAGATGCAAGAATTATCTAGTTAATTGCAGGAACTACTCGATAAAGGATTCATTCGTCCAAGTACCTCATCGTGGGTTGCTCCGGTGTTGTTCGTCAAGAAGAAAGATGGTTCGTTTTGTATGTGTATCGACTACCGTGAACTCAATAAGCTTACCATTAAGAATCGTTATCCTCTCCCTCGTATTGATGATCTATTTGACCAACTACAAGGCGCGTCCCGCTTCTCGAAATCAATCTTCGTTCTTGCTATCATCAGCTTCGTGTACTCGAGGATGATGTACCCAAGACCTCTTTTCGCACTCGTTATAGACACTACGAGTTCGTGGTCATGCCTTTTGGATTGACCAACGCACCCGCTGTGTTCATGGATCTCATGAATCGTGTTTGTAAGCCTTATCTTAATCGTTTTGTGATAGTCTTTATTGATGATATTCTCTTATATTCTAAAACTAAAGCTGATCATGCTCGTCCTTTACGCTTGATGCTTGAGAACGTTTGTATGCTAATTTTTCTAAGTGTGAGTTTTGGATTAATGAATTACAATTTCTTGGTCACGTCGTTAGTTAGCAAGGTATTCATGTTGACTCATCTAAAATCAAAGCTGTGAAGAATTGGAGTACACCTAAATCTACATCTGAGATTCGTTCCTTCTTAGGATTGGCGGGCTATTACCGCCTATTCATTTCGGACTTCTCTAAGATCACTGTTCCTCTTACTACGTTGACCCAGAAAGAGAGACCTTTTGCTTGGGGTCCCGAGCAAGAGGAATCTTTTCAGACTCTTAAGACTCTTTTGTGTAATGCTCTTGTTCTAACTCTCCCCGATGGGAATGATGATTTCGTGGTATATTGTGATGACTCGAACCATGGTTTGGGTTGTGTGCTCATGCAGCGGGACAAGGTTATTGCTTATGCCTCTCGTCAACTCAAGGTACATGAGAAAAACTATAATACTCACGATCTGGAGCTTGGTGCAGTTGTGTTTGCGTTAAAGATAGGGCGACACTACCTGTATGGTACTAAGTGTGTAGTTTTCACTGACCATAGGAGTCTTCAACATATCTTTGACCAAAAAGAGCTGAACATGGGACAAAGGTGTTGGGTGGAATTGCTAAACGACTACGACTGCTAAATTTGCTATCATCCTAGCAAGGCGAATGTAGTGGCTGATGCTCTTAGTCGTAAAACTCATGTGAATGCTATTCGTATCTCTAATAATCTCCATGCGTGTATTCGTGACGCTCAGTATTCGTCGGCAAATGAAGGAAGTCTAGAAGTGGAAATCCAAGGCGCTAAGATTGAATAGCTTGAAACTAAATCTAATGGACTCCAATACTACCTCAATCGCATCTGGGTACCAGATCGCGATAACCTCCATGAGCTTATTATGAATGAAGATCACAAATCCTGTTACTGTATTCACCCGGGCGCTGACAAGATGTACCATGATTTGCGTGCAACTTATTGGTGGCCTGGCATGAAGAGGGACATTGCTGTATATGTTTCTAAATGCCTTACTTGTACGAAAGTTAAGGCTGAACATCAACGTCCTTCAGGACTCTTAGAACAGCCCGAGATTCCAGTTTAGAAATGGGATAGCATCGCTATGGAATTTATCACTAAGCTACCTCGAACACCTTCTGTTCACGATAGTATCTGGGTGATAATTGATCGATTGACCAAATCCGCCCACTTTCTTCCTATTCGTGAGTGTTGGATCGTACGGTGACCCTAAACAGTCAATCTGAGTAGTTCATCATCATTTGCAAAGGCGGAATCAATGTAAATGACATCAAACAACTTGTTTCCTTTTAATCTTTATCTATTGATGATTTCCTGAGCTTATACAATGTAATTCTGATAAAAATCCGACAGCACCTCAGCTCACACACACATAATTTCGTGTGAAAATGAACATGCACAACCCCTATATATAGTTGTAGAGATTTCGTTTGAATGTGTCACAGACCATTTCAAATGAAATTACACATGTTAATTTCGTTTGAAATGGACCCTGACACCTTCAAACGAAATTACACACTTAAACATGTATAAACCCTAATTTGATCTCTGTTGTGCACTCGTTTATCTAATCTAGGCATAAGACTCGATTAAGACGAAGTTAACAGACACTAGATGCACCAACAGACTCCCCCTTGGATGTTGACGAATTCTTAGGCATCGAGTCTTTGTCTTTATCCAAATTGTCTTGACATTGTAAAAGCTTCCTTCAATCTTTATCTTTAAACTTTAATCTTCAATCTCCCCTTTGAGTGCTGATCCAGAATCCTGACTCCCCATTTCGCAGACTCCCCCTCTCGATAAGCTAGGACTTGAATTCTGGTTCAAACTTTGACATTTTCGTTGCCATGGGGATTCCTGTTACCTGCATATACTCTACCCAAATATAAGATATATGACAATAACAGTTTCAAACTTAAACTTACCTTTTAACCTTCAGTGTTAAGCAATCCACTTAAGTATTCAGGTCCAAATTAATGACCCTGATTACTCAATATATCTACCAATTCCAACTTAATGACCTTGGTTGACCTGAGATAAATCACACTGACATTTGTTTAATTATTTTCTGAAAATTTACAAGTTTCAAATTAATGAACTTGCTTTAACTTTTCAACTTTCACAAACTTATCATGTTAAGCTCACAAACTCATCCTCCAGCTCAGAAACCTTCCTGCATCTGCTTCAATTTGAATCTGAAGATCAGCTTTCCAGTTTGGTTTGTCGGAAAATAAAGCAGAAGTGTAAAATCTTTTTGGATTTTAATAAAGCTTCTAAACTAGAAATGAAATACAGAAATAAAATGCAGTAACAGTAAACTATTTACAAACATATCTTTGGCGAGCGTGTTAGGGAATCATATCAGCTATCCGAAAAGTCACAAGTACCGTTAAGCTTTAATTTCATACTCAGAATTAAACAATTCGCTTAGATTGTCGATATGCTGATCCACTTAAATTCTCACACACATTTCAATTTGTCCAGGATACGGATTTAATGTTTTAGAGACTTAAACTCATTCATGTGTCCCACCTCTTGAATATACTCCCATATCCAGATCCCAATATTCAGTCTTACAGGTGAGTATACCACATATGATATATGTAAGGGAATAAATTATGTAACAGTACGAAACCGTGAGAGCTCAGGTCAGAACTACCGTTCAGCAGAGAGATCACGAATCGACTTGGGTGTGTCCCCTTTAGAGGATCTTTTTTACAACAGCATTGATTAGCAATTTTATTGTGTTATCATTTTATGCTGAGGGTGGCGCTATATTTCAAGCAAGCGGTAAAGTATTCTCTGAGGACTAGGCCATTGCTTCCGCAAAATCAGAAGTACCGGGATAATACCCCAGATATCACTGAGTATAAAGACCTAGTATCTCAGAAAGAGGGATCTTTCAAACAAGATTTCAGGGGTTACCTATATATCCAAGTAGTGTTCCCCACGAAATAAGTAAGTAAAGATTTAGGTTTATATCCGGAACAAACCTACTACATGTGTAAAAACCTATCGGCACATCATCAGCGAGACTGTTTAAAACATTTAAACATAACATTTCTTAAGCATACCGTAACTGTCAAGCCGATGTACTATCATTTTCCCTTTTTACACAAGCTCTTTTCTGGTTTTCTATTGTTTTTAGATTTTGAAAATATCTCATGTTTTTGTATTTTTGAAATTTTTTTACTGTTTTTGTATTTTCTGAAAATATTACCCTATACTCTCCCCCTAAATACCAAAACAAGTAAAAAATCGACAAACCAATGCAGATTGTTTCTCGACATCATCATCTACAATGTGATCCTCATCAACGCCAAGAATCCCATCCGACACCGATAAAAGCTTCATACCGTTCAGTTTTAGCAAATATTGAAAACATGTTTTATCAAATGCTTTGGTATGTAAATCAGCTTTTTGATTGTCAGTGTGAATTTTCTCAATTCGTATCAATTTCTTCTCGAATCAATCTCGGATGAAGTGATGACGAATTTCAATGTGTTTAGTTTTAGCGTGATGAACAGGATTTTTAGTAATGTTAATCGCTGCCTCATTATCAACAAAGATAGGGGTGTTTAGAAATTGCAAACCGTAGTCGCGCATCTGTTGCTGGATCCACAAGATCTGAGAGCAGCAACTGCTAGCAGATACATACTCCGCTTCACATTTGGATAAAGCCATAGAGGTCTGCTTTTTGCATTGCCAGGTGACCAATCGTGGTCTGAAAAACTGGCACCCCGCTGTTGTTGATTTAGCGTTAACTTTGTTGCATCCGAAATCGGAATACCCTTCGAGCGTGAAATCGCCTTCTCTTGGATACCACAACCCCAATGATGGAGTTCCTTTCAGGTAGCGTAATATCCTTTTCACAATCACCATATGCGAAGCTCTTGGGTTAGACTGAAACCGCGCTGCGAGGCAGGTTGGGTACATAATATCGGGTCTTGAAGCTGTCAAATACATTAACGAACCGATCATAGAACGATACATCGTTTCATCTACCTTCTCTCCGGTGAGATCAGGATTTATCCCATGATTCGTCGCTAATGGGGTGGAAGCTGGAGTCGAACCTGACATCCCGAATTTCTCCAAGATATCATGAACGTACTTCGTTTGATGTATGAATATTCCTTTGGGTAGTTGATCAACCTGCAGTCCCAAAAAGAATTTCATCTCATCCATTGATGACATTTCAAATTTCTGCTTCATAACTTGTTCAAAATCTTTGCACAGACTTTCATTTGTTGACCCAAATATGATGTCGTCCACGTATATTTGAACAATCAGAAGATGTCCGTCGACCTCTTTGGTGAAGAGAGTGGCATCCACTTTTCCACGGATAAAGCTGTTGGCTAGCAGGTGTTGAGACAATGTCTCGTACCAAGCTCTCGGGGCCTGGTGTAAACCATACAGCACTTTGTCTAGCAAGTAGACCTTGTCTTTGTTGTTTGGATCGGTGAAGCCCGGTGGCTGTCCGACATATACCTCCTCTTTTACCTTCCCATAGAGAAACGCCGATTTCACATCTAGCTAATACACTTTGAAGTTTTTCCAAGATTCAAATGCTAGGAAGATTCTGATCGCTTCTAGTCTAGCCACTGGAGCATACACTTCGGTGAAATCTATACCCTCCTGCTGACCGAAACCCTAGACTACGAGTCGAGCTTTGTTACAAACAACAACCGCACGATCATCCCTCTTGCACTTGAACACCCACTTGGTGTTTATCTTCCTTTGACCATCAGGCAAGTCTACTAACTTCCACACTCCTAACTTCTCAAACTGACTCAACTCTTCTTGCATAGCATTGACCCAATAATCTTCAGTTAGCGCCTCTTTATATGTACGCGGTTTGATCTGCGAAATAAAACAACCAAGTGAAAACTCAGTTTGTAAAGGTGCTACTGTAGAATAAAAACAAGTAAGGCCTTGGTCAATTTGACGTCTAGTGCGAACGCCTGATTGTAATTCTCTAATGATCAGCTCCTCTGGATGGTATGAAAGAGTTCTTGGCATCACCTCGCCTGAAACATCTATCTCGCCTTCCAGGTTAGTAATATTTTGATTTGCACCTTATTCACTGACTGGGTTTGTTTGACTTGAGATCTGAATTTTCTCCCCCTCAGAATCTGAATCACCATGATCAAATACTGGCATGTTCTCAGATTCTTGATTATCATTCTGTGCCGTCTGATTATTATGAGCAACTTCATTTTGTTGAATATCATCATGTTCTCCAGCATTGCTCGGACCTGCTTCATTGTCATTTGAAGTTTGTCGTGGTCGACTTGAATACTCAGCTGGAAACCTTTCCTGCGAAGACTCATACTCTCTCAGAATATCCAACTCATCAAAGAAATCTTGTTCTTCTTCTTCTTCTTCTTCTTCTTCCATGTCAAACAAATCCCACAATTTGTCGTAATTAAAACGCCATGAGTCACCTGGATTCTGCGGTGGAATTGTGTAACCTTGACACTCAACATTGTGTGCTTCAATAATCCGTTTCAAGCTTGGAACAAAACTCGTTTCAATGGACTTGTATAACCCACGAAAATTCCTTCGATGCTCTTTGGACCAAACTTTCCAAAAGGCTCTAGAACTGTGCAGGGAGACCCAAAAGGTTCCAAATACTTTAGGTTCGGTTTGCGGTTATTGATCAGCTCGAAGCACGTCTTATTGAATTTCTTGACAGTGAGAACCCGATTGAGTGTATAGCATGCGGCGGATATTGCTTCTGTCCAAAAATTAACTGGTAGCTTTCAATCAGCAAGCATCGTCCTAGCCGTTTCAATTAGTGTCCTGTTCTTTCTTTCAGCTACTCCATTCTGCCGCGGAGTATAAGGAGCACTAAATTCATGCAAAATACCTTTTTCATCACAAAACACTTCCATTTTGCTACTTTTGAACTCTGTACCGTTGTCACTTCTTATTCTTCGAACACGAGTTTGGTACAGGTTATCAAGCTTTTTGATCAACGTGATTAAACTCCCAAATGTTTGGTCTTCTGATTGCAAAAATGAAACCCATGAAAACCTCGAGTAATCATCTGTGACTACTAGACAATAAAGATCCCTTGTAATACTTTTGACGTTTACTGGACCAAACATATCCATGTGAAGTCTTTCTAAAGGTCTCGAAATTGAGTTTTCTTTCTTCCTAGGGTGAGATTTCTTCTTTTGCTTTCCTTTGATGCAGCTAATGCACTCCCCCTCAAGATGAAAACCTTTCAAATGTACACCAGTAACTAAATCATTATGCACCAAGTGATTCATTTTTCTAAGATGTATATGACCCATCTTCCGGTGCCACAATTGCGATTCCTTCTCAGTTGCTCTTGAAACAAAACAATGAGCCTGACCCGTTGTTGTAGTTGCTACACTCATGTCTAACACATACAAATCATTTATCCTAGGCGCTCTCATGATAATCCATTCTTCAGGGATAACAAATCCTGGTTTCAAGATCAAGCATTCTTTGTCAGTAAAGTGCATTGTATACATGCGATCACAGATCTGAGATATGCTCAGAAGATTGTTTTCAAGCTCGGCGATGTAATTAACTCTTTCAAACGTTACAATCCCATTGGATAACGTTCCTTCTCCAACTATTCTACCACCTTGATTGCCTGCAAAACCTACATAACCACCATTGAAATTTTTGACATTGTACAACAGGGCTGTTTTCCCCGTCATGTTCCGAGAAGCTACACTATCCATAATCCATCATGAAACGGATCTTGGAAGCTCCTGCATAAATCAGAAACATTTAGTGAGATTTTGATGCTACCCAAGCCTCTTTCGACTCAGGTAACTGGACTTTAATGTGAGATTTTGTAGTGTAAAGTGGCGGAAAATTTTTATCATTCATCTTTAAGCTCTCTGCAGACCCAACCTCAACCTCTTTATATAAGAAAAATTCGTCTTTTTGAGGTTGACCAGATGATTGGTCTTTCTTCGAAACAACCTTTTTCTCAGAAGTAACAGACTCTTGTGGATCAATTTTCTCATAGTAATCCAAAGGAACATCCATCTTTACCGGAGTGGTAGAAGACGATTGTTTTTCTGACTCTGAAACCTTTGGTTTTGGAACACTTGATTTCTTTTCAACCACTTTTGGCTTCCATGTTTGTTGAGACGATGCAACCCGTTTATAAAACTTGTCATTTTTAGTTACCATATTCTTAACAGGTTCTGTTTTGATCTTGGTGTTGTCATTTTTCAAAACCTTTTTCTCAACAACCAATGGAGCTTTTCCCTTCACATTATCTTTCTTTCTTGAATTCATCACAACTTCAGTCTTAGGCTTCAAATTGGTACACTTTCGTGCTATATGTCCAACTAGATTACATTTGAAGCTCGTTCAAGTGTCAACTACCCGACTTGTTCCTTCAGACTGAGGCTGCGATGCTTTCTTCTCAAAGAACTCTTTGTTTGATTTTGAAAAAATCTCAGATTGTTCATCAGAAAGTGAACTTGAACTGTTCACAAACACCTTTTTCTCAGCAAACTTCTTGTTTTGAACATTCTTTTTCTGATAATTCTTACCACCCTGATAACCAACCGACCATCTGTTTCGATTGTTGTTATAAAAACGCGATGGAACAACAGGTTTCTTGTAGTAAGCTTTATCTTTTTCAAAATTCATTTGCCTCTTTGTCTGATTCAAACCTTCTACTTCAGACAAATCAATTTCAACCAGTTTGAAAACATTTTTCAACTTGTTCACATTAACATTCTCCAGTGGAAACTCAAAATCCGAATACAACTTATCAGATCCAGCCATCTTGTACATCACAAGACCCGGTTCATCATTTAACGTGTTTTTGGACTTTTGTTTCGGAATGTATTTATCCAAAAAACATTCATCATCATCAGCTGAATCACTATCAGACTTCAAAACACTTTCAACCATGCTTTTAACAATATCAGTTTGAACACTATCATCAGATGATGATGACGAAAATGTCACATCAATTGACTCTGGAAGTTTTATTTCATGTGTTTCATCTTCATCATTAACCAACCCGGATTTCTTCTTTGAGAAATTGTTTAGAACTGGTGGTGGAACCTGATGATACCCCACCCCAGTTCCATTAGCATATACATCTTCGCCTGCTTTGTTTTTCCCGATGGGTTTGGGAACAATGTGTTGTAAAACAAAGCTTGCAGAGTTGTAACTGTTCAGCTTCAACTGGATGCGTTCATTTTCAATTTTAGCTTCTTGAAATTGAAGCTTCAACTTAGCAATTTCATCTAGTTGCTGATTGATTAACTCTTCTTTCACTCTAAGAACACCGGCCAGTTGAAGATTTTCTTTGTCAGTCTTACCATTTCTTTCATCACAATCTTTAACCGTTCGTTTTAGCTTCTCAAAATTTTCTGAGATTTGACGTTTTTCAAGAATCAATTTTTCATTTTCTGTCCTAATTCTTTCTACGTCATTTTTATCGTTATTGATTTTCTCAGTTAATTCTTTTAATTTGTTGTTTGAAGCTTTTAACAACTTATCACAGTTTAAGATTTGATCTTCAACACTTCTGACTTTATCAGTCAGTTCTTCAACCTTCTTACCACTAAGGTAAGCAACTGTACTACAAACTTTGCACTCTTTCATGCAATTTTTGCAGTTGTTCTCAGATTTATCATTCTTACCTGACACATGTGTATCATTTGAACTGACCTTGTTTTTGGACTCAGTTCCAGAACCAGAAACTACCTCTAGTTCTTTTGCAGCTAGAACTTTGTTAGCCATCCTTGTCAGATTTTCAGCGGTGAAATCCTGTGAAGTATCAATGATCCCATCATCCATCTTCTTTGGCTCCGGTTCTTTTGCTGTCTCTTTCTCTTTTTCTTTCTCAACGGCTTCTCCTCCTCCCCACCATTCTCTCTGTCTGGCTTCTTCTTCATCAGCAATTTGTTTGGTGAGAACTTCGATATCAACAGTATCTGGATCCACAGCTATATTCCCATTAGGATCAAGATAACATTCTCTATCAGGATCCCATCTTTTCGCCTGTTTAGCTTCTTTGTATATACGATAGATTTTGCTTTGTATGAAATGAGCTGTTTCCCTCCTGTTCACATACTTCACTTTCTCAGCTCTTTTATCTTTAAACAGAATAATCTTTGCTGCTGTGAAAGCATAACCAATTGCGTCTTTCTCCGGCAAAACATCACTCCAATCATAACCTTCACCGTCTTGAAAAACTGCAAGTGCCCTAGATTTCTCTTTGGGTACCTCCTCTATCTGCTTCATCCTAGGAGGTTCTGATTTATTCTGATGATAGATCGCTCTCTTGTAATAATCCTCTTGAAAAGGATTTGCAGTATCATCAGTGTAAGCATTTCTGCACTCACGCTTAAAGTGACCTTTCTGTTTACACTTGAAACACGTCACTTTTGACTTGTCAAAGCCTAACTTGGTAGAAGGTCCACCAATAGACTCTCTTCCAGTAATCTCCATAAAACGTTGCGCTCTTCTCACTGCACTCGCCATACACCACCTTATATCGATCAATTCCATCTCCTCAGGATCGATCTGATCGTAGTATTCCTTTGTTAGGTTGGTGTTGCCTATCTTTCCTGCAACGAGATTTTCGTACGATTCTAACACATAGGCTAAAAACACCATCTGTTGTTTAGCAGACTCTTCACTGAAATTCTGACCATTCTTCAGATCAACAGCAATGTTACATTGGAACAGATTATTTGATGCAGATTGGCTTGGAGTTGTTGAAGAAGATCCACTATGAAAACCACTGTGAGGAATTTCTTGATTCACAGTATTTGAACTTTCTGCAGAAAATGCTGTTCTTGGAGAACCAGTGTTTGGTAAGTTTCCTCTGTAGTACAACTCCACATTCTGCTGATAAGATGTGTTATTGACTTTGCTGGATTTTCTTGATCTCCAATTCATGGCTTTCCAGTCTTTCTATAAGCAGATCAACCTTCATATCAGCTGGCTTTATCGTATTCTTCAGCTTCAATGCAAAATATTGCCAGTCTTGCTCATTTGGTAATACATCAAACAATTTGTCTACCAGCTCTTCTTGAGTGTAAACGATCTCATGTCTAGCAAGCTCCATCTTCAGATGTCCAAATCTTTCGATCATCTTGGAAACAGACTCGTTCTTTAAACAGCCAAACAAATCAAACTCTTTTCGTAACAGTTTCTTTTTGTTCTTCACTATTTCAGCACTACCAATACATTTTGTTTTTAATTTTTCCCAGAGATCTCTCGAATCTTTGTATTCGATCAGTGCGATAATATCATCTCGAACAGATTGGTGACGCAAAGCAATACACTTTTGTTCAGAAACATATCTTTCAATTTGATTATCTTCCAAGTTCTCATAATCATCTCTCCCCAAATCATAGCCATTTTTCAAACTTCTCCAACTCTGATAAGCAAACGCCTTAAGCCATTCCTCAAATCTAGTAGCCCACCTGTTGTAATCTTCAATGGCCATCAGCTTGGGCGGCTTATTGTATGTTCCGTATGCACTATCTACGCTCATAACATCCTGAAGAATTTTCTTCGCACTCGGTGCTGGTGGAGTTTCATTCGTGTTATTTGAAGTGTCATCTCCTGAACCACCAATAAAGGCAAACACATCATAAAACGGATTCCTAAACTCATCCATCTTTTATGTACCTGAAATGATCAGCAAACACTTAGAAAATTCTTGGTTTTGAAAAATGACAGATTCAAACGGAATCTGTTCAAGTGGAATTGCTCAAACAGTATTGCTTCAAACGAAATTATGTCACTCAAACAAAATGTCTAATTTTGTTTGAGACTACACTTCTTTCAAACGGGATTACTTAACAAGTGTAAACTTCAAACGAAATTACAACTATGTTCACCCTCAAACGAAATTAACCTGATATTTCAAACGAAATTACAGAACTTGTCTGTCTTTCAAACGAAATCACACTTATGTGTACTCTCAAACGAAATCACCAAAAACCTTTCAAACGAGATACCTCATTCAAACGAAATAACCCATACCCTTCAAACGAAATCAGGTCAAGTGTATGTTTTCAAACGAAATGATCAGGTATTTCAAACGAGATCAGTATGACATCAGCATATTCGCAAATTTTTTCAAACGAAATTATAGGTTTTATCTGTTTTAAGTCGAATTTTGGTCCAAAACTTTCAAGGATTAGTTAACACTATGTTTCGCTTGATATGTGAGAGTTTTAAGCCATTTCAACCGTGAAAACTTGTTCAAATCAGAAAAGAAAGAGTAGAAGTGAGAGAATCCGATGAAATCAAGCTGAATTTGGTATGAACTCCTCGTCCTGAGCTCTGATACCACTTGTTGGATTGTACGGTGACCCTAAACAGTCAATCTGAGTAGTTCGTCATCATTTGCAAAGGCGGAATTGTCACACCCCGACCACGTAGAACATACAAAATGTGGCGGAATGTATTTGGTCGGATCCTAATGATCAACCAAATGGGTCGGGTTCGAAGGTATAAGCGATTTATCAGATCGCTTACCCTACGACCCTAGACAACGTGGTAATCAGTAGGCATAGTCCCAAGGGACTATGACCACCGTGATTACAATCACGTTGCGAAGTTCAAATGAACTTCGCATTGACCATAAACTGGTCAACGCAGAAAGTCAAACAAAGTTTGACTTTCAGACTCGAAAAGCAATAAAAGAACGAAGGAATACTTACGAAGGGTCCCCGAATGCTAACCTCGATCCAAGTAGCTCAGGTATGAAACAAAGGTTTCAACTTAGAGCTTCTCAAATCAAGATTCTAGTGGGTTTTGCAATGGGGTGGGTTGGGTATTTATAGGATTTCCCGAACCGTTAGGATCTTTTCTTGGAAAATGTGCTTCAATCTTGGTCATACACTTGCACCCATGGTATTGTAATACCATGTGCACTCAAAACCAGCCCATAGATTTCCCAAAACCATTTGCAACAAGTGGAACGGACCAGATTCGATGTTTCTACACATTCTGCTGTCTAAGACACTGACGCGGGCCGCATAAGGATACACACAACTCTTACGCGGGCCGCCTGGCCTTGTCAGATCAGAACTAACTTTGCAAAATGACAGTTTTGGTCCCTATTGGTGTTTAAGGCCATTCCCGACACTTCTAAGGCCCGTAAAGCCAACTTTAAGGCCCTAAAATGATGCCTAAACATTGTGGACATGAAACATGCTCAAAAATATGTCGGATGTTGGTTCGTTTGGTCGTACGAACGCGATGTTCGCTTAATTTCGACGGAATGCGCATAAGCGCGAAAAACGATCCAAATGACGCGACGAGTGGATTTTTCTTATGCCAAACACTAAAATAAAATGTTTTAGTGCTTACATAAATTTTTGGATGTCCGGATGTATTCAGAACGTAAGTTATGCGCGAAAATGCAAACTTGTGCACTTTTTTGACACTTTTAGTCCCTGAATGACCCAAAAGTTTATTTTAGCACACCGAACCCCTCAAAGCCTATTTCTAAGCTAGGTAGAGGATATTTATGGTATGTTTAACTTATGGTCATGTTCCGGAATGTCTGTTACAGTTCAAATTGGCATACTTTCGCAGTTTGTCAAATTTAGTCCCTGTAAGCGATTTAACTTGATTTTGCCATACCAAAGCCTTCAAAACTTATTTCTAAGTTGTGTAAAAGTTATTTAAGGTATGTTAAGCCTATTTCACTATTCCGGAGTGTTTTTTGCATTAAACTGGTTATATTTACGCATCAGTGCGCGTATAACCTTCCAGAAAGCGATTTATAGCTTGAAATCGAACAAGAGTTGATATGTGCAAATGATACACATATTTTTACAAATCCCAAGTATGAAATACAATATTTCATTGGTTTGGGATTTGTTTGATGGTTGAAGTGACACAGGTGTCACAGTCTCCCCTACTTTAGGAAATTTCATCCCGAAATTAATTCGTAGGAGTCTATCTGTGGCTTAGTGTTAAGTAACAATCAAAGATAAGCAAGGCATAATCTTGTTAATTCTCTTTAACGGACATTTTTCAGAAATGAAAAATGAACGGAGTTATTTTCAACAGGCATTCTTCAGAAACGAAAAGAATGGAATGAGTCACTCTCCACAACCTCTTCAGAAACGAAAATGAACGGAACGAGTCATTTTCCACAACCTCTTCAGAAACGAAAATGAACGAAACGAGTCATTTTCCACAAATTCTTCAGAAACGAAAATGAACGGAACGAGTCATTTTCCACAATTTCTTCTGAAACGAAAATGAACGGAACGAGTCATTTTCCACCACTTCTTCAGAAACGAAAATGAACGGAACGAGTCATCTTCCACGATTTCTTCAGAAACGAAAATGAACAGAATGAGTCATTTTCCACAATTTCTTCAGAAATGAAAATGAACGGAACGAGTCATTTTCCACAATTTCTTCAGAAACGAAAATGAACGGAACGAGTCATCTTCCACGATTTCTTCAGAAACGAAAATGAACGGAAGGAGTCATTTTCCACAATTTCTTCAGAAACGAAAATGAACGGAACGAGTCATTTTCCACAATTTCTTCAGAAACGAAAATGAATGGAACGAGTCATTTTCCACAATTTCTTCAGAAACGAAAATGAACAGAATGAGTCATTTTCCACAATTTCTTCAGAAACGAAAATGAACGGAACGAGTCATTTTCCACAATTTCTTCAGAAACGAAAATGAACGGAACGAGTCATCTTCCACGATTTCTTCAGAAACGAAAATGAACAGAATGAGTCATTTTCCACAATTTCTTCAGAAATGAAAATGAACGGAACGAGTCATTTTCCACAATTTCTTCAGAAACGAAAATGAACGGAACGAGTCATCTTCCACGATTTCTTCAGAAACGAAAATGAACGGAAGGAGTCATTTTCCACAATTTCTTCAGAAACGAAAATGAACGGAACGAGTCATTTTCCACAATTTCTTCAGAAACGAAAATGAACGGAACGAGTCATTTTCCACAATTTCTTCAGAAACGAAAATGAACAGAATGAGTCATTTTCCACAATTTCTTCAGAAACGAAAATGAACGGAACGAGTCATTTTCCACAATTTCTTCAGAAACGAAAATGAACGGAACGAGTCATCTTCCACGATTTCTTCAGAAACGAAAATGAACAGAATGAGTCATTTTCCACAATTTCTTCAGAAATGAAAATGCACGGAATGAGTCATTTCTAGACACACGACCAAACTTGATGTGGTTTCTGTGCACTGAATTTCATAATTATGTATGCATCCATAATTACGCAATTCCTTGCACAGTCCGCACAATTTGTTTTGTAATGTGAAGGGGAGGAAAATCAAACCTGTGATGAGTGTGACTAGACTACCATAGGGTCCTTTTAATTAGATCGACAAATGAACCTTTTAATTAGGCCACCAAGGAGTCCTTTCGGCTATATCATCACCTGATATTCCTAACCAGATTTTTGGATCAATCTGTTTAACTAGACCACTCAAGGGTCTAATTATGGAATAGTACAATATAATCCAAGGGTCTTTACTATTACGTAAAAGCCCATTGAGGATTTAATATAGTACCTTTGGATATCCTACTATGAATCCCTTATACGAGTGATATGGAAGATTCTACGAGGATTTGGATAACAAAAACTTGGATTACACCAAAAACATAAAAGGGAACACATAAGCACATAATCACATAGTTGTTTAATTTGATTATTAATTTGTTATTAACTTGTTATCGATTGAAAATGGATGTTGAAACGAGTTGATAGACTTCGATGTCCTCTGGGATCTATCTGAAAAGATAGGAAGATCTCCCAGAAATTCGATTTTGTTTTCAAAGAACATAATATCTGAATTATGAGACACAAAAATTTTTGGATTTACGAAAATACCCTTAGGTACCCTATTAAGGATTTATAGTGGTACTTTGGGTATTCGTCCAGTTTTGTAACTTGCGCTTTGTACTTCGTTTCCTTGGAGGAAACGGGTACTTAGGAATTTCGTGGACAACGCAAGAGATCATAAAATAGAAAAATTTGGGTGGTAGTTTTCTTTTCAAGGAATACGATTCCTTAATTGTCGGTATTGTAAGGGATATGTTGTTTATGCATATAATCCTCATAAATACATTGCAATGTATATAAAAGATTTATTTATAAACAATGATAACAACTGTTTCATGGACCTTGACAACAAAAGAAAATAATACATAAGACGTAATTATTTCTAAAGGGTGTTGTCTTCTAGTCGGTCAGATGCTCATCCCTGTGCTGGATTAGCATTAGCAAGCTTTGGGCAATTTCTTCGGAAATGACCCATCTCGCCACAATTGTAGCAAGAACCTGGTGGAAAACGAGCTTGAGCAGGATTGTTGTTAACTTGGAGTAGGGTAGCAGCAAGATTTATAGCAGCTTTGTTTTGGATAGCAAAGCGGCATATGTTAACCAAATGTCCCCGTCGTCCACAGTAGGTACATTTGGAGCAGGGCATGAGGTTTGAATGATGACGGTTGCATCGCCTGCACCATGGGGCAGCTCCTATGTATGGCTTCCTAGCCGGTGGCCTTGCCACTAGGCTAGGTCCCGCTTGATTAGGTGTAACTCCTGCGGGTTTCCTTGAAGCTTTACGTTTCTTTGGTTTTGTTGAAGACTTGGCTTCCGTCTCCTTTGGTGATTCTTGAGTGGCTTCATCCTGGAGACGATACATGGCAGTAGCTAATTCGACAGTCTTCAGGACTACTTCGCCTATTCACTGGGCAAATTTGGCTGTCTGCTCGGATATCTGGACGTCACCGCGATGAAGTGACATTCTAGAAGAAAATGAAAGACATAGGAAGAAACAGGTGAAAGGTTGTCGGTTAATCAAAACAAAATGGTAACGCATGAAAATTGCGATCATTTGTTTGTTTCCTAAGGCCAACAGATGAGACTGTGACTAATCAAAGTAAGCGGATCATATTAATGTATCACTGAAGACATGCTCGCCTATAAGTGAACACTCATCCCAAGAATTCCCAGGTAAGCACAACTGGTCTCGCGTCTGATGAGATATATACGAAGTGCTTGCCTAGACAGAAAACCCATAATACAGGCATTCACCCTTCCAGTTTGCACGTGTTCACATTATTTAAAACCCAAAACTTTGACGAGATTTTGAAAACTCAAAGGGGTTCAAAACCTTACAATAGAGGGTTCAAAACCTAGTAATCAATCATCCTAGAACAGATGATTAGTTTTCAAAGCGGTTTTGAAATTTATGTTCTTGTTGTGGTCGTCGCCTAAGGATAGGTGACGGTATTATTTTATGACTAAACGCAAGTAAACTCGCGTTAGGGTCCTAAGAAGGTTATAGACTAGGTCAAAGTATTACTAATAACCTAATTCCCTATAACCATTGGCTCTAATACCATCTTTTCTGTCACACCCCGACCACGTAGAACATACAAAACGCGGCGGAAACGTCGGGGAGTGTTGTAACAGAATTAATTGTTTCCAATCCATGGCAATTAAAGTTTCATTTTATTCATCAAACAAGCGAGTTACATTGTCTTTAAACAAGAAATAAAGAGTACATAACATAAATTAACTAGTTCTTGTCTCGTTTTAAGTCACTAAGGCACAGGTCCGCCTAAGTATGTCTTGATAAGTCCTATGCATCATCTCCTGAAAAACACATGTGAAAATAGGTACGTCAGCATAAAAATGCCTGTGAGATACATAGGTTTTGTGAAAACAGAATTCATGACTTATGTTTGAGAAAATGTTTAGTCATGAACCTTGTAATTTGCTTTGTCTTGTAAATCATTTGAAAAACGATAAGATCAGATGATATGTATAAATAAGAGAATAATGTATGGTTAAATGAATAACCATGTAAAATGAGTTTGTATAAGATAAGTTGTTTGTAAATCAATGTCTTGTGAAAAGTATGTTATTTGTATAAAATGTTATATGTCTCAAACTGAAATGATTCAAACAACGCTACAATATGTGATACCATACAAACACTTATATATAGGAAGTACCAGCGGCGTATCCAACATGCTTGTATCATATTACACACGCCTCGTTACTTAATCACTTACTCAAACCAAACTACCAAAGTAAACTGTTCATGTCTAATGTAAATCATGTAATGTGTATCCAAAATGTAAGCATGTGATGAATAACAAATGTACTAAGTATGCAACAAAAGACATACATAGCATAAAGTGTAATGTATAACCATGTACTAAGTACGCACACAATGGGCATACATAGCATAAAATGTAATGTAAAACAATGTACTAAGTACGCACACAATGGGCATACATAGCATGTAATGTAAGGCAATGTACTACGTACGCACACAATGGGCATACATAGCATAAAATGTAATGAAATCATGTACTATAAATGTACTAATGAATGTAGCAGGTATATGATGTGAAAGCATGAAAGTAACAAGTAGGCACATGTGTTTCACCCCAAAATGTTTGGAAAACAGTAAAAGAGGGGTCTATGTACTCACTTGAGATTGCTTAGTAGTCCTTGAGTAACAACCAAACAATGCTAGAGATCGCGGATATCAAACGACACCTAATATAGGTAACTATGTTAATGAACCGGACCTAAATCGGAAGATCGGATAGAATGAGGGTTCGTATGTGACAACCCTCACTAAACCAGGTATCCGTACGACTTAATTAATAATTAATTACTGCTTAATTACTGTGCTTACTTGAACTTGTGGATAAACTGCTACTTGAATACTGATACATGTACTTACTTGCATCATACTTTACTTGCTGTCACTCCATGTTTTGCTTACAGCACCTTTGTGACAACCTTGATGCACCAAAAGCACAGTAGCACAATGAACGGATAACCTATTAAACGAGCTGTCATAACTAGCACCAGGCAGGTACTGCCTCTAAGGCCGGTAAGAGCCCGAGATAGTTTGCTACACTAGTGGTGAGTGTAGGGATATAAGGGTTGTAGAACTGCGTCACTAGGAATGAGATTATAGTGACCGGATGTGCCTAAAACGTACTCTAAGTACAAAATTCAGCACTTTAACCAAAAATTCAGCATTAGGCTACCTAATAAAGTGCCAAAACATGAGGAAAATGTTACTAGACACTTTCCAAAGTGTCGGGAATAAGTTGTGTCACTAAAAATAATAATAACGACACTTTAAAGCTTTGTTAAGCACTTTAACGGATCACCATCCAACCGAACAACCGGACTTTACCCGGAACATAAAAATATTGCCAACAACACTGTTTTTCTTTTTCTGAGCCAGTTAGGGTCCCCGAATACCCTAACACCCGTCACAACTTACTACACGCTAGTAACCGGATTAATTTCCTAATCATCTAACTAAGTCCTAACTATATAGTTGAAATTGAACCAAGGACCCCCCCCCCCCTAGCCGAACTCGTCCCCAAGGGGACACCTTTGTCCTTTACTTGATTTTAATAATCATGTTTGTCTAATATCAATTAGACATAAGAACCATTGGTTAATGAACTTAAAATTGCGTATAAGATCAAGACTAAGCACAACATAACCTTCTCACCACAAAACTCTCTCTCCCTCTCCTTGCTAAACTCACGGCCGAACACCCCCACAACCATCCATCCATTTTCAGTTTTGATCTTGCAAGTTCCAAGGGTATACAAGTGTTAAGGATCTCATACAAAGAAGCTTGGTGCATTCGGAACGCGAAGGACCTCACCCTATTGCTTTTATCCACTCATTCTTCGACTAGTTTCTTCCCTAGCCTCGAGCTAGTAGTAAGTTGCTATAAACACACTCTCGATCTATTTTAAAGTGGTTAAAAAGAACTTTGTCGGTTAAAATCTATGAACATACAAGAAGACATGCTAAAAGTTTACTAAAATGTTAAAAATGTTGGATAAAAGCTATGTTGTTGTGTAAATCTTGTAAGACTTGTCTTGTTATGATTATTTAGTGCCGATCTATGATGTGGTAGCTCGGATCATCATCTAACCCGGATTAGTCATGATCAAGAATCATGGCATAGAGTTTGTTTAAGTGTACAAAGGGTTAAATGATGAAACTCTACCACACACTAAACATGAACTTGTGTAAAATCGACTTTACTTACGAAATAGTGTTTAAAACTAGTAGATCTACGGATCTACAAGCGGTATTTTCAAAGGACCAAGTGTCAAGGAAATCTTATTTTCTAAAACCGGATCTTACATGAACAAGAATGATTTTTAAACACACAAGTGTGTAAACACTTGTGTAACACTAAGTTTCGACAAAGAACTAGTTTTGTCAAATTTTACAAGAAGTTGTAAAGATGGAATTTCTTTAAAAACGAGGCTTTTACGAAACCGAGTAGATTATTGCAAAGATCCACTAAAGGTAATGGAAATTTCTACAAATTTTGGACAAACCACAAGTTCATGTAATTTTTGCGATTTATATATATATTTTGACTAATTGATGTTTTGGAAAGTTGTTATTGAGAATAAGAAAATTGTTGATTTGAATTATAAAAGAAAATGATACGCTTGAAAGCGTGGCCACCTCCAGTCACAAGGGAAACTCTGGCGAAATTTTTCTAAAAACCTAACACTTGGAAATATTTTCACTACAAGTGTTGTAAATATATTTTTGACTTGTTTTCAAAACGTAAATTTCGCCATAACTTTATTTACAAAGTGTCGGAGGTGGGATTTTCACAAAATAAAACCTGAAATATATATATTTAGAATATATGTTTTTCATAGCATCACTTGTAAAATGTTTATGATTATTTTGTGAAATATACGGATATTATTTTTAGAGTAAAACTAATATTACCAAGTACTAATGATTCCAGAAATAATGCATACGCCTTCATAATTAATAATAAGTTACAACGGTATAAAATATTACCACCCGATCTTTAAAACGTAACTTACGCATCTTAAGAAAATAGCGCGTATTTTTGTCAAAGTATTATTTTGGGAAGAATATTTATACTTTGAAGTAAGAAATAAAATATATTAAGTGAGACTTAATAATGTATTTCGAATTTTACGAACACGCATGTATTAAATCCCCCATCCTTGGGAAGGAGAATAATTACCAAGTATTTACAAGAAATATAAACACGAAATAGTTGTCTAACTATTTCCCAAAAACTTAAACCTTAAGCTAAGGCACGGCCGTCCGTCTAATAGACTTAGTACGTGTAGGTCGTCGCACAGCTGCTTGATCAGGAGATATACTTGGTAGAGACGCACCACTGTGAGTTCATGTCCCCCTTTTCTCTAACTGTTTTCAGTTTTCTAAACTGCGGGGGTGAAATACATGTTACTATGATTACGAATAATACTTACATGGTATGGTTAGCGTAAGGAGGGTTATTATTCAGATCATGTGAGTGGGTAGGCAGAAACTTGAGGCCATTAATCCTCAGGGTAGGACCGAGGGGCAGGAGCGGTAGATCTATCTGGGTGTAGCGAGCCCAGCCCCAGGCCCAAACAGAATGGACCTCGGGGTGACTGTAGGTCCCCTTGATGTATGGATCTTTCACAGAATTGTCAATCCAATCAAGAGTGCGGAATCCTCTTGATCAGAATATCACAGAAACAAGTAGAAGAATAGAAACAACAAATCACTTTCAAACTGGGTTTCTATTGATTATCCAAACAATCTGTTTTACAATCAATCAAACCCTAACCACTCTCAAATTCGTCCAAGCTGTAGGAGCTCTCACGAAATTCTCACACAAACTGTTTTGGCTGATTAACCTAAACCCTAAAGCCTAACCTTGTTTATATAACACAAGGTTACTACTTGGGCTTGGTTAAACATCATGGACTGCGAATTGGACAAGCCCAATTCGCCCCCATCACCCTAATTGGGTTTGGTTAGCACAAACATTACAACTAACTATTATAAAGCTAAACCCGATAACGGTTTATCGTTTAACTAATTACAAGATATCCAAAGACCAAATCTAAGCTGTTGTCACAAACATGCACCAACAAACTCCCCCTTGACAATAGCTTCAAAAAAAATAACTTTGTCTTCAGTCTTCTTGCAATCTTCATGTAATCTTGCACTGTCTTTGGTCTTTGGATAGCTTCAGCTTCAATAGCTTCTGTCAGCAACAGACTCCCCCTAAGCTGATGCATCCAATCACCAAATCTTTAAAAACTTTAGCGTTTGAGTAAACTCCAGTTCAGCATTTGAATAGCAATCTTCAAACTCTTCAACTTTGTCTGCAATATAGAAAGGAGGTTCTACCATGCATCCAATCAAACTCTCATCTCTTCACAGCAACTTCTCAGCAACACAACAACTTCTCAGCAACACAGCAACTTCTCAGCAACACACTGCTTCAATCTGTATACTATAAAACAAACATCTCGAGAAACCATAAGAATTTTTCAACATAAGTTAAACAAATTATTATTATTCAAGAGATAGTTAAACTGTATCACAGATTAAGCATTTTCAATTTCATCACCAACACGCAAAACGTTTTAATCACACACCCTATAACCCGCATGATTTAAAATATTGAACTCGCTTTCTAACACCGTCTCCCCCTATCAGTAACAATTCCTCCAAGAATAACAGTTTTCCGTACGTTAAGAATTTTAAACTGAAAAAGACACTATTTTTGGATTTTTATATGTTTCTGAAAGCAAGTAAATAACAAAAGCAATAAACACTCTATTTTTGTGAGAATCACTGGTAAGAAGATCATATCAGCAAAATCAAACTGTTTTCACACAATTAGATAATTCTTTATTTAATTTTTCGTGAAAAGCATTCCAAGACGATTACCAGTATGTTTGTCCTCTTAAACAAAATGCATGAACATTTCAAGTACCATTAGCATATGATACGTTAAGGTAATTTTAATTTCTGATATACTAGTGTGTCCCACTTCAGGATATACCCCCACGATCAAGGTATGCACAAAGATTCATCGTAGTAGGTGAGTATACTGATGTCATCCTTTAAGATATCCTGACAATGTCTGGTCTGCATATAATATGTTTTATCATGTTTTGATTGCTTAACAATGAACACCCAAATAAATACTAATCAAATCCTGGAAATATAAACAACACACTCTATCATGCAAGTATCTTCCCTACCACATATTTCACAAGTCCAATCCAGATTTCTAAAATCTTAACTGGGAATAGGTTGAGAAGAGAACAGAATAGATCTTTAGGAGAGATGGTATAATATACAGATCAAATGATTTTTTTCTCAGTTTGATATAGGTTTCTTGGGTTTCTTTTGGGCACTAGAGGGCCTCTTTCGGGTGTATTAGATCTATAGCGCGACAACGTACAGCTAGGTCAGCATGTATCTGGATGCAGCAGAAGCTGTCGTTTCCTAGCACCTCCAGGTCAGCATATATCTCGATGCAGCAGAGGAGGTACACGACTTTTTTCAGAGAAGATTTCAGAATCAGATCAAAATTGTGTGTATCGGGACAAGATACAAACATTCAAATAGAAATGAGCTAATTCCAAGTGACTTTCTTTCCTGGGGTCATGTACAATTTTAGTTCTGAACAGAAAGACAGCCAAGATATCCCCAGATGAAATAACAGTATAAAGACCCAAAACTTCAGATTTTGGCAATCTATCAACGCAAGATTTAAGGTCATTAAACCATACACCACTGATGTGTTCCCCACTCATACTCAGTTTATTTAAGTTTATATCACATTGGTAAGTTGATTATTTCATGCTTTTTGCCTAATGGTACATCATATGACGAAGCTGCTATCACACTTAAGCAATTTAATTTCAGTTTCAGTGTGACAGTCTAACTTGCTGATGTACTATCATTTCTTCTTTTTCACACAGTGATAACTCATTTTTGATTTTCTATTTTTTTTATGTTTTTGATTTTTTTTCAATGTTTTTGTATTTTTGATTTTTAAGAAAAGCAGTAAACTATTTACAAAAATTCTTATGAAAAATCAGTTATTCAGGATTCCTCATCCCGTTGAGTTCGACTCAGCACTTTGAACTTCAATTTAAATCAATCAATATAAATATATCAACAATCTCACATCCCCCTTCATATGCCTAGAGCAGCCATTATCAACATAAGTTGATAATCCTCCTTAGCAGCTCCTGCACACACCAACTAAAAAAAATTAGTTAGATTGGGGGACCCAAGCCTTAATGGTCTTGGGTCGTCCAAATTCACCAACAATTTGAACATCCATCCAATATCCATTACTCCTAACTGGAGTCTTGGATCTCAGACCTGTTGATGGAAATTGATTTTGATTTCCATAAGGTCTCTGGTCCTGAGGGTTCCTATATGTATTTGGACTATTTGACCTTTGGAAATTTTGATTTTGGTACCTAGAATTTTGATTCCAAGAAGCATTATTGTTGTAATTTCTAAAGCCATTGTTATAAAAAGTTCGACCACCATTATTTTGGTATCGATTTTGATATTGACCTTGACTTCTGAAATTATTAGAATTAAAATTGTTCATTCTTGGTGAACTGCTTCTAGGTCTCTCATATCTGCCTGGTGGAGATCTAGGCTGAAATCTAGGTTGATTTCTTTGAAAACGTGGAACCTGTGAAGTTCATGTTCCAGCCTTATCTACACCAACAGCAACATTTTCTGGTTGCTTAGGAGCAGATTTCTTTGGAGAATTTGAGCCTTTCTCCTCACTATCACCTTCCTTCACTGGTAATTTCCCTCTCTGTTTTTCACTAAGTTGTGCCTCACTCTTTTTGTTAGGACAGCAGCTTGCTACATGTCCCTTGACGTGACATTTGAAGCACGATCTCTTTTTCGAAGACTTCTTAGCTGGAGTCTCTGAGGTAGATCCCTTATCAGATGGTGATAATCCCTTGGATGAACCTTGTTCAGTTTGCTTAATTTCAGATTTTTCTATGCTCTTATTTTTAGCAAACTCTACATTTGATTCATTTTCAATAACAGTTGTTTCATTTTTCATATCACTACCTTGAAGAAAATTAATCTTTTTAACAAAAGCTTGATTTTTATTCTTAGGCGGTGAATTTTTCCTTTTCAAAGGTTCCCTGTTATTGTTTTCCTTAGCCTCATCACTCTCAGATCCATCACCTTGACTTGATGTGGATCCGAAACTACTTGGTGCAGATGCCATAAAGTTTGCTAGCTCATCTTCACTAGGCAGGAATGAATAGTCATGACTAAGAGGAGGTGGAACTTCACTAAATCCCTGGAAGCCCACACTGGTCTTGTCATTACTCTTCTTTAACCCACCTATCATGTGTTTCATAACAAAAGACGAATCTCTGAATTGACTCAATTTCTTTTCAAGTTCAACAATTTTGAGTTGTGCATCTAACAACTCTTTGCATTTTTCAGAAATCTCTTTTGTTTTCTCAGCCATCATGTCATGAGCTAAGTCTATGACTTGAAGTTTTTCATTCAATTTGCAAGTTAAAGCTTTAATTTCAGCTTCATAACCTCTTATCTTCTTCAAGTATGTAGATTCATTTCTTTTAGTAAAAAAGTTTGACTCTTTTACGTTTGACATCTCGCTTACCAGACTTTGGTTTTGTGTTCTCAACCTGTCAATCTCACCCTGTAGTTCACGACATCTTAAACACACAGAATTTGATTGTACCTTTTCCTCATGAACTTCTGAGGTTTCATCAGCAACAACCTGTTCAGCTTTACTCTCTTTCCCTACTTCGGCATCCACTTTTGCTTCAGCATTCTCCACTTGAGCTTCAACTGGCACTATCTCTGCCATGAATGCCTGAGTGGCACTCTCATTTCCCTGATATTGCTTTTGTAATGCATCCCACATATCCTTTGAATTAGTGTACTTGTTGAAGGTATGCTTGATGCTATCAGGTAAGGACATTTTAATTGCTGCCAATGCTCTCTTTTCAGCTTCATACTTCCTTTTATCATCCTCTTGCATGTTCACATAGTCTGTTCGACGTGGTCTGCCCTCAAAATCGTGTGTTGGGTTTGTGTACCCATCTTCTATACAGATCCACATGCGTGCATCCTGAGATTCAATGAAGGATTTGAAGTTGTCCTTCCATGTAAGATAATTCTCCACCTTCATCATCTTAGGTGCTTTCAAATTCGTCATGTTCGACATGTTTAACGCAACAGACTGGTAAAACCGTACAGAATATCTCCGAAAACAGTGGTTACCAAATTACACCTTTAGAATCGTCTCGAAAAGACAAATCCAATGATATATAATGTCAAAAACCGCTTCGAAAAGACATTTTTTTTAAATACAAGGAATCTAACAGTGCAAACGGTTTTGTCAAACGAGCTATGGATCAATTTCTATTTGCAGAACACTGAAATTTTATCGACGCTTGCCAACTGAAATTCCACCCCTTAAATATGCTGTTAAATTTGCTGGTTTTGCTGTTAATTTCGCTGGTCTATTATGCTGGGTCAATTTCGCTGGTTAACAACTAAATTCGTCGGTCAAAGTTCGCGATTACGACGACCTGTAAAGTCGCCGAATAACCGTAATAATTTCGCTGAGGAAAATTATACGGTTACCAAAGTCGCCTTTGGATTTAATTCGCCGATAAGTTCGCAGGTCTTATAATTTCGCTGGTCCAGTCTGCAAAATTACTTAAATTCTCCTGTTAAACTTGGAAACTTAATCTGTTCACAATTCTGAAGATTTTTCTGATTCTCCAACACAAATCTGCAAAATCAAAACACCAAATCAGCACAATAATTTTGAAAATTATCAAGAACTGATCAAAAAACACGAAGAACACGAAGAACAGTCTTCGAATCTTCAAGTGTTTCCAGCCAAAATCCTTCAAGCAATCAACAGAATCTATCCAGAAATCCTGAAAAACACCAAACAAACAAACCAGAAGATCAAAACAGCCAAAAACTTCAAAAATTTTATCAAACCAAACAGAAAAATTCGAAAATTTTAAAACCCTAGTTTTCAAAAATTCGAAAAAAACTCCCTGTTTCTGCAGCAACCAATTCTGAACCGAGCCTTCAAGAGCCTAATGCTCTGATACCAATTGTAGGTCCCCTTGATGTATGGATCTTTCACAGAATTGTCAATCCAATCAAGAGTGCGGAATCCTCTTGATCAGAATATCACAGAAACAAGTAGAAGAACAGAAACAGCAAATCACTTTCAAACTGGGTTTCTATTGATTATCCAAACAATCTGTTTTACAATCAATCAAACCCTAACCACTCTCAAATTCGTCCAAGCTGTAGGAGCTGTCACGAAATTCTCACACAAACTGTTTTGGCTAATTAACCTAAACCCTATAGCCTAACCTTGTTTATATAACACAAGGTTACTACTTGGGCTTGGTTAAACATCATGGACTGCGAATTGGACAAGCCCAATTCGCCCCCATCACCCTAATTGGGTTTGGTTAGCCCAAACATTACAACTAACTATTACAAAGCTAAACCCGCTAACGGTTTATCGTTTAACTAATTACAAGATATCCAAAGACCAAATCTAAGCTGTTGTCACAAACATGCACCAACAGTGACTTTGTACCCAACGCATAAATCTGCTAGGTTTGAGTCTTCCTACTTGCACTTCACACATATCAATGGCCTTGCAAACCATTGGTGATTTCTTTTTCCTTATTTGCTACATACCAGGGTTTTTTTATACATACAAAGGTTTACTTACTCACTTACACATGAACTCGCTCAACATTATTGTTGATTTTTCAACTTACATGTATTTCAGGGAATTAAAGATCTGGCGCGGTATGTTGTGTTTTCCCGCTGCATATGGGTTACGAGGTCATCCCGGTTTAGGAAATGTGACTTTTTCCTGGATGAGTCACAAATCTTAAACTGCGTTTTATTCATGTTGATGTTTATGCCTTTCAAAACAATGTTTTATGTTATGGTGTTGTAGTCCCTAAGACAATGTTATGTTACTTCGGTTTTAAAACTTAAATATATGGATGATCTTGCATGGTTTTATTATCATATAGCTTTGTTATGATTAAGCTATGGTATTAAGAAGTCACACCAAATTAACCACGCTTCCGCAAAGCCAGGGTGTGACAGCTTGGTATCAGAGCTCTGATCATAGCGAACTAGGATTCCTTCTCGAGTCTAGACTATGATCACTAGGGCTCTCACGAAAACATTTTTACCCTGCATACCACTCAAGTCCAGATCCAAAACTTTTTACAAACAAATGTTGAGCACATTTATTTATTATTTATAGGCTCAGTCTGGGAGGCTGAGGCTCGGTCTGGAGGACCGAGGCTCGGTCTAGGAGACCGAGGTAGTTGCCTAGTAGGACTAGGGAGAGCAGTCTAAGAGGCTGGGAGAATAGGCTAGTGGGACTAGGAAGAGCAGTCTGAGAGGCTGGGAGAATTTGGCTAGTAGGACTAGGAAGAGCAGTCTGAGAGGCTGGGAGGCTAGTGGGACTAGGAGAATTATTTGATTGCTTACTTGGTGACTAATGTGCTTGTCTGATTGTATGATTGATTATTTGTACATATTTGTGTTTGTGTTACAGACACCATGGACTCGCCCGGCACAGGTGATTCGGACACCACGGGCCCTAGACCCATAGTATCAGATGACTTAGAGTCTTCAGAGCACGAGGTTCACACATCAGATGTTACCAGCACAGACGAGGATGACTTTCAGCCCTTTGCGCTGCCCGACGCTGTCGATGAGCCCGATGATGGTCCTTTTGCTGGGTACCTACCACTCGTAGAGGTCCCTGCTCCCATACCTTTGGCCGTTTATCCAGCTTACGATATGCTCCTCGACGCCGACGTTGAGGACGACGTCGATCTGTTTGATGATGAGCCCCTGGAGGACGATGTTGAGGGGGAGGCCCTTCTAGCTGACGGTGGTCTTTTGTTACTCGCAGATGCTCCAGCTGAGGAGTCACCTGCACACTCACCCGCTCCAGACTCCTTCGAGTCTGTGGCCTCCGCACCGTCACACACTCGAAGCGCACAGCACTATTCACACGGTTCAGATCCTGACAGGGCATCATCTGCTGTCTCTGCTCCTAGATTTGCTTTCGATCACGACCTCGATGAGGATTCAGACCCTGTTTTTCCCCCTGGATTTGACCCGGACCAGGAGATAGAGTTCATCCACTTGGATCAGCCTATGGATGACCCAGTAGACCCAGTTGACCCTGCATTCGCTGATCATGCAGATTTTGATATGGAGTTCGTTGCTCCCGAGCCTGCCATAGCCCTTGAGCCAGTAGCTGCTCCTGACCCAATGCTTGAGCATGGCCCTGCTCATGCTGGCATACCTATTGATCATGTGATTGCTGACCCACCCATTGATGATCACCCTGTTGATGCTCCGTTGTTAGAGGGCGATCTTATTGTTGCTGCTGATCATGTTGATCCCCCACTTATCGCTGATATACCTGCTGACTCTCTTGTTGCACCCCATCTTGACCCTATGCCTGTACAGTTTGATCGAGCACTTTTTGAGGCACAGATTGACCCACGAGATGAGCACGCCCAGCATGGGTGGATTCCTGCAGATGATGAGCTTCCACCTATTCCTCCTCATACCACCGATGCACGTCACGTTGATTTCTCTTTTTCATTTGCACAGTACACACCTCCAGCTCGACCTGGAGAAGGTTCCTCGGCTCATCCCTTTGGACATTTGCCGACATCTATTCCAGTTATGCCACAGTCTTCATCTGCTATTCCCCCTGCACCACCATTCTTTGTGCCACCTTTTGATCCAGCCAGCGAGCCGTTTCTCTGGACGTCACCATCTGTTATGCCACCGACCGACCCCTACCATCCTTTCCATATGGGGTATTCTATTGAGGACGTTCTGATGTCGTTTGTTGTCCAGCAGGAGGCACTCACACGGCGTATTCAGGAGCTTGAGAGAGCTCAGCCACCGCCGTGCCAGTGTCAGGGTCAGACCCACCCTGCTTCTTCGCAGCACCCTCGACCATTGTTACCTGACTATGCTGCACGCCTTTTGGCACTTGAGCAGCAGGTTGCTTCTTGGTTGCGTACCCAGAGAGCCATGGAGGAGGACTGGCTCCATTTGCGACGTTTGTTCTACACCCATTTTCCCCCTCCTCCACCACCATCAGTTTAGGGCATCTTTAGTACAGCATGGGTAGACGTTGGTGCGAAGACGGCGATTGCTCTGACCACACAGCATTTTTGGAGACTGCATTCTGATTCTGACTTTTGTTCATCATGTATATGGGATGTATTGACACTGATTTGATATTCTTTTGGACTAGGGTGATGTAGCCCTTAGTCGATGATGATGTATGACACTATTATGTACTTGTACACTCTACCATGTGGTCCCGATTTTGGCAATGCAATCGCAGTATTCTCATCATATGTGATGTTTTGATTGATTATTTATGTCTTATAACATGGGATGTTGTGTGATTAATATGATTATAACATCAGATGTTATGTACTATTACTATCATTATATACGTGCGCTTTATTATGACCGACGTGAACCCATCTTTTAGAAGATGCCGCCGAGACGTCAAACGCCGATGCCTACCAATGAGTCAGAACTCCAACAAGTCATCGCTGCTGCCATCGCGCAATACGCCGCCTCGCAAGGAGGACCCAGCGGAAGAAGCTCAAACAACAATGGCAACAACAATCCACCTCATGGTAATACTAAGTCATTAAGACATACCATGATCTAATTGGATATCTCTAGCAAGGATGCTAATGCCATTCATATGTTGTAACGTATGTGCAGGGTGCACCTACAAGCAGTTTTTAGACTGCAAGCCTGTCAACTTTGATGGCACCGGAGGTGCTGTCGCTTTTGTTCGTTGGGCCGAGAAGACTGAATCTGTTCTCCGCATGAGCAAATGTACACCAAACCAGCAAGTCACCTACATTTCTGGGCTATTTCTGGAGGGAGCCCTATCTTGGTGGAATTTGCAAGTGCAGACACTTGGTGAAGCTGCTGCCTATGCACTAACATGGACCAAACTGAAGGAACTAATGCGCAAAAAGTATTGTTCTCGCGCTGAAATCCAAAGATTGGAAACTGAGTTCTGGCATTTGAAGATGGAAGGTCCGAAGATCGCGGAATATGTTCAGAGGTTTCACGACCTGTCGCATGTGGTACCCTATATGGTCACTCCAGAATTCAAGCGGATTGAACGCTTCATTTGGGGATTAGCTCCTCAAATCATAAGCATGGTGACCTCCTCCAAGCCTGCAACAATTACTGAGGCAATCGATTTGAGCGTAGCTCTCACTGAGGAGGCTATCCGCCTGAACAAGTTTGGTGAAATCGAGACAAAGAAGAAAGAGACTCACGTCGAGTCATCCGGAGGTAACAAACGAAAGTTCTCGAACTTTAAACAAGGCACTAGTGGTGTTGTTAAGAAAGGAGAGCCAAACACGCCAACTCAGGTTACAGCTGGTGGTGGAAAGAAAGGAAAGGGATATACGGGCACCCAGCCCAAGTGCAACACCTGCCAGCGTCACCATTCTGGCCGATGTGGTTTGAAGGTATGTGAAGCGTGTGGGAAACCTGGCCACTTGAAGGATTCTTGTTGGGCCACTGTTGGTCAGGGAGGCCAAGGAGGATTTGGGAACAGAAACAATAATCGGGGTGGAATTGGAAATCGCCCACAAGGAAACAATGGAGGTAATGGGAATCGAGGCAACAATGCGAATCAAGCAGGCGCTGTAAATCATAACCAAAGGAATAACCAAGCTGGAAATGGAGGTGGAAACGGGCAAAGACCTGGATGCTTTAACTGTGGTGATATCGGGCACTTTAAGAGGAACTGCCCAGAGTTGAACCAAGCCCGTGGAAGAGTGTTCCATATCGAAGCGAGGGAAGCGCGCCAGGACCCCAATGTCGTTACTGGTACGTTCCCTGTAAACCAACGCTATGCATCCGTTTTATTTGATACTGGTGCCGACTATAGCTTCGTATCATTAGAATTTAAGAATATGCTTGGGTTAGCCGCTAGTAAGTTAGGTATTCCCTACTCAATCGAATTGGCTAATGGGAAGTTAGTAGAAGCCAATGAAGTGATCAGAGGTTGTGCAATCGAGTTGGGAGAACGTGAGTTTACTTTGGATCTACTACCAGTCCAGCTGGGGGAGCTTTGACGTGGTAGTAGGAATGGATTGGTTATCAAGCAACAAGGCAGAAATTGTTTGTCACGAAAAGGTCGTTCATATCCCGACCGAAGATGGCGAAACAATTGTGGTACATGGCGAAAAGCGTGATACGCCGTTAAGAATTATCAGCTGCCTCAAAGCGCGAAAGTGTTTGCAAAAAGGGTGTGCTGCCTTCCTGGCACACATTGTAGACAAGAAAGCTGCAGAACCGAAGATCGAAGACATCCCTGTCGTGAGGGAGTATCCGGAAGTCTTCCCAGAGGAGTTGCCTGGACTGCCGCCTCAGAGGAAAGTGGAGTTTCACATCGATTTAGTCCCAGGCGCCGCGCCTGTGGCTAAGGCACCTTATAGACTTGCCCCGTCTGAGATGCAAGAATTGTCGACACAACTTCAAGAGTTGTTAGACAAGGGATTTATCCGACCAAGCTTCTCGCCTTAGGGAGCTCCGGTCCTGTTTGTCAAAAAGAAGGACGGTAGTTTTCGAATGTGCATAGACTACCGGGAGCTGAACAAGCTGACGATCAAGAATAGATATCCTCTGCCAAGAATTGATGATCTGTTTGATCAAATGCAAGGTTCAAGCTTTTACTCAAAGATCGATTTGCGATCTGGATACCATCAGTTAAGGATACAAGAGGAGAGTATCCCGAAGACAGCCTTCAGAACTCGTTATGGACACTACGAGTTCCTTGTTATGCCGTTTGGATTGACAAACGCACCTGCAGTCTTTATGGATTTGATGAATAGAGTTTGCAAGCCGTACTTGGACAAGTTCGTGATTGTGTTTATCGATGACATCTTGATTTATTCAAGGACAAAGGCTGAGCACGAACAGCATCTAAGAGCTATTTTGGAGCTGCTGAAGAAAGAACAGCTGTATGCCAAATTCTCTAAGTGCGAATTTTGGCTACGTGAAGTCCAATTTCTTGGACATGTGGTAAATGGAGATGGAATCCATGTGGATCCAACTAAGATCGAAGCGATCAAGAATTGGGAAACGCCAAAGACGCCAACCGAGATTCGACAATTCTTGGGTTTGGCTGGCTACTATCGAAGGTTCATTGAGGATTTTTCGAAGATCGCTCAACCATTGACGCTCCTCACCCAGAAAGATAAGAAGTTTGATTGGGCAATCAAACAGGAAGAAGCGTTTCAGCTATTGAAGGATAAGCTCTGCAATGCGCCAATCCTAGCACTACCAGAAGGTACTGACGATTTCGTGGTATACTATGACGCCTCGCGTCAAGGATTGGGTTGCGTGTTGATGCAACGCCAGAAGGTTATTGCTTACGCATCACGTCAGTTGAAAGTACATGAGAAGAACTATACCACGCACGATTTGGAGCTAGGCGCAGTGATATTTGCTTTAAAGTTCTAGAGACACTACCTATATGGTACGAAATGTACAATTTTTACAAATCATAAGAGCCTACAACACATATTCAACCAGAAGGAGTTGAATATGAGACAAAGACGATGGGTTGAGTTGTTAAATGATTACGATTGCGAGATAAAGTATCATCCAGGGAAGGCGAATGTGGTTGCCGACGCCCTAAGTCGAAAAGAGAGGATCAAGCCCATAAGGGTTAGGGCTTTAGAAATGATTATCCAAACCGATCTTTCCTTGCGCATTCGTGCCGCGCAGAAAGAAGCTCTTAAGGAAAGAAATCTTGAAGAAGAATATCTTCGTGAGATGGAGAAGCTATTAGTACCAAACGAGGAAGGAACGTTATGCTTTGAGAAAAGGATTTGGGTTCCTCTGTTTGGTGGTTTAAGGAAGGTTATTTTTGATGAAGCTCACAAATCGCGGTACTCTATCCATCCAGGAGCGGATAAGATGTACCAAGATCTCAAGGATTACTATTGGTGGCCTAGGATGAAGGGCGATGTTGCTGTTTATGTGAGCAAGTTTCTAACGTGTGCTAAGGTGAAAGCGGAATACCAGAAGCCTTCAGGACTTCAGCAACAACCTGAGATTCCCAAGTGGAAATGGGAACAAATCTCCATGGATTTTATTACAAAGTTGCCAATAACGCCAAGAGGTCATGACACTATTTGGGTAATAGTTGACCGCCTAACAAAGTCCGCACACTTTCTACCAATCAAAGAGAAGGATAACACCAGCAAACTGGCAGAAATATACATGAGAGAGATCTTCGCACGCCATGGAGTGCCTCTCTCGATCATCTCTGATAGAGACGGGAGGTTTGTGTCAAGGATATGGCAATCCTTCCAAGAAGCTTTTGGCTCACAATTAAATCTGAGCACTGCATTTCACCCTCAGACCGACGGTCAAAGCGAGCGGACTATTCAGACCTTGGAAGATATGCTGAGAGCATGTGTTATGGATTTGGGCGGTAGCTGGCATAAGCATTTGCCACTGGTCGAATTTTCATACAACAACAGCTACCACACCAGCATTGGAGCCGCGCCATTCGAAGCTCTTTACGGACGCAAGTGTCGATCACCCCTATCCAGGGCTGACGAAGGTGATAGGCAGCTTGTTGGTCCCGAAATCGTCCAAGAGACGACAGACAAGATTGCGCAGATTCGAAAAAGCATCGAAGCAGCTCGCGAAAGACAGAAAGCCTATGCAGATCCAAACCGGAAACATTTGGAGTTCCAAGTTGGAGATATGGTTTTGTTGAAAGTTTCACCCTGGAAGGGTGTGGCACGCTTCGGAAAGCGTGGGAAGCTGAATCCGCGCTACATTGGCCCTTTCAGAATTTTGGAAAGAATAGGACTAGTAGCATACAAGCTGGACTTACCTGCCGAGCTGAATGGAGTTCACGATACATTTCATGTATCCAACCTGAAGAAAAGTCCAACTCAAGATACCGTTGCCATTCCCACCGACGAGATTCATGTTGACGACACGCTCCATTTCGTTGAAGAACCTGTTGAGGTTACGGATTGGAAAGTAAACAAGACCCGCCGGAGCAGTGTCAAGCTCGTCAAGGTTCGTTGGAATGCCAGACATGGTCCTGAATACACCTGGGAGCGTGAGGACCGGAAGAAAGAGAAATACCCCCACCTATTTCCCAAGAACCCTGCTTCTAGAAGCAGAACTTAAAATTTCGGGACGAAATTTTTCTAACGGGGGGAGAATGTGACAACCCTCACTAAACCAGGTATCCGTACGACTTAATTAATAATTAATAACTGCTTAATTACTGTGCTTACTTGAACTTGTGGATAAATTGCTACTTGAATACTGATACATGTACTTACTTGCATCATACTTTACTTGCTGTCACTCCATGTTTTGCTTACAGCACCTTTGTGACAACCTTGATGCACCAAAAGCACAGTAGCACAATGCACGGATAACCTATTAAACGAGCTGTCATAACTAGCACCAGGCAGGTACTACCTCTAAGGCCGGTAAGAGCCCGAGATAGTTTGCTACACTAGTGGTGAGTGTAGGGATATAAGGGTTGTAGAACTGCGTCACTAGGAATGAGATTACAGTGACCGGATGTGCCTAAAACGTACTCTAAGTACAAAATTCAGCACTTTAACCAAAAATTCAGCATTAGGCTACCTAATAAAGTGCCAAAACATGAGGAAAATGTTACTAGACACTTTCCAAAGTGTCGGGAATAAGTCGTGTCACTAAAAATAATAATAACCACACTTTAAAGTTTGTTAAGCACTTTAACGGATCACCATCCAACCGAACAACCGGACTTTACCCGGAACATAAAAATATTGCCAACAACACTGTTTTTCTTTTTCTGAGCCAGTTAGGTTCCCCGAATACCCTAACACCCGTCACAACTTACTACACGCTAGTAACCGGATTAATTTCCTAATCATCTAACTAAGTCCTAACTATATAGTTGAAATTGAACCAAGGACCCCCCCCTAGCCGAAGTCGTCCCCAAGGGGACACCTTTGTCCTTTACTTGATTTTAATAATCATGTTTGTCTAATATCAATTAGACATAAGAACCATTGGTTAATGAACTTAAAATTGCCTATAAGATCAAGACTAAGCACAACATAACCTTCTCACCACAAAACTCTCTCTCCCTCTCCTTGCTAAACTCACGGCCGAACACCCCGACAACCATCCATCCATTTTTGGTTTTGATCTTGCAAGTTCCAAGGGTATACAAGTGTTAAGGATCTCATACAAAGAAGCTTGGTGCATTCGGAACGCGAAGGACCTCACCCTATTGCTTTTATCCACTCATTCTTCGACTAGTTTCTTCCCTAGCCTCGAGCTAGTAGTAAGTTGCTATAAACACACTCTCGATCTATTTTAAAGTGGTTAAAAAGAACTTTGTCGGTTAAAATCTATGAACATACAAGAAGACATGCTAAAAGTTTACTAAAATGTTAAAAATGTTGGATAAAAGCTATGTTGTTGTGTAAATCTTGTAAGACTTGTCTTGTTATGATTATTTAGTGCCGATCTATGATGTGGTAGCTCGAATCATCATCTAACCCCGATTAGTCATGATCAAGAATCATGGCATAGAGTTTGTTTAAGTGTACAAAGGGTTAAATGATGAAACTCTACCACACACTAAACATGAACTTGTGTAAAATCGACTTTACTTACGAAATAGTGTTTAAAACTAGTAGATCTACGGATCTACAAGCGGTATTTTCAAAGGACCAAGTGTCAAGGAAATCTTATTTTCTAAAACCGGATCTTACATGAACAAGAATGATTTTTAAACACACAAGTGTGTAAACACTTGTGTAACACTAAGTTTCGACAAAGAACTAGTTTTGTCAAATTTTACAAGAAGTTGTAAAGATGGAATTTCTTTAAAAACGAGGCTTTTACGAAACCGAGTAGATTATTGCAAAGATCCACTAAAGGTAATGGAAATTTCTACAAATTTTGGACAAACCACAAGTTCATGTAATTTTTGCGATTTATATATATATTTTGACTAATTGATGTTTTGGAAAGTTGTTATTGAGAATAAGAAAATTGTTGATTTGAATTATAAAAGAAAATGATACGCTTGAAAGCGTGGCCACCTCCAGTCACAAGGGAAACTCTGGCGAAATTTTTCTAAAAACCTAACACTTGGAAATATTTTCACTACAAGTGTTGTAAATATATTTTTGACTTGTTTTCAAAACGTAAATTTCGCCATAACTTTATTTACAAAGTGTCGGAGGTGGGATTTTCACAAAATAAAACCTGAAATATATATATTTAGAATATATGTTTTTCATAGCATCACTTGTAAAATGTTTATGATTATTTTGTGAAATATACGGATATTATTTTTAGAGTAAAACTAATATTACCAAGTACTAATGATTCCAGAAATAATGCATACGCCTTCATAATTAATAATAAGTTACAACGGTATAAAATATTACCACCCGATCTTTAAAACGTAACTTACGCATCTTAAGAAAATAGCGCGTATTTTTGTCAAAGTATTATTTTGGGAAGAATATTTATACTTTGAAGTAAGAAATAAAATATATTAAGTGAGACTTAATAATGTATTTCGAATTTTACGAACACGCATGTATTAAATCCCCCATCCTTGGGAAGGAGAATAATTACCAAGTATTTACAAGAAATATAAACACAAAATAGTTGTCTAACTATTTCCCAAAAACTTAAACCTTAAGCTAAGGCACGGCCGTCCGTCTAATAGACTTAGTACGTGTAGGTCGTCGCACAGCTGCTTGATCAGGAGATATACTTGGTAGAGACGCACCACTGTGAGTTCATGTCCCCCTTTTCTCTAACTGTTTTCAGTTTTCTAAACTGCGGGGGTGAAATACATGTTACTATGATTACGAATAATTCTTACATGGTATGGTTAGCGTAAGGAGGGTTATTATTCAGATCATGTGAGTGGGTAGGCAGAATCTTGGAAAATGTGCTTCAATCTTGGTCATACACTTGCACCCATGGTATTGTAATACCATGTGCACTCAAAACCAGCCTATAGATTTCCCAAAACCATTTGCAACAAGTGGAACGGACCAGATTCGATGTTTCTGCACATTCTGCTGTCTGAGACACTGACGCGGGCCGCGTAAGGATACACACAACTCTTACGCGGGCCGCCTAGCCTTGTCAGATCAGAACTAACTTTGCAAAATGACAGTTTTGGTCCCTGTTGGTGTTTAAGGCCATTCCCGACACTTCTAAGGCCCGTAAAGCCAACTTTAAGGCCCTAAAATGATGCCTAAACATTGTGGACATGAAACATGCTCAAAAATATGTCGGATGTTGGTTCGTTTGGTCGTACGAACGCGATGTTCGCTTAATTACGACGGAATGCGCATAAGCGCGAAAAACGATCCAAATGACGCGACGAATGGATTTTTCTTATGCCAAACAATAAAATAAAATGTTTTAGTGCTTACATAAATTTTTGGATGTCCGGATGTATTCAGAACGTAAGTTATGCGCGAAAATGCAAACTTGTGCACTTTTTTGAGACTTTTAGTCCCTGAATGACCCAAAAGTTTATTTTAGCACACCGAACCCCTCAAAGCCTATTTCTAAGCTATGTAGAGGATATTTATAGTATGTTTAGTCCCTGTAAGAGATTTAACTTGATTTTGCCATACCAAAGCCTTCAAAACTTATTTCTAAGTTATGTAAAGGTTATTTAAGGTATGTTAAGCCTATTTCACTATTCCGGAGTGTTTGTTGCATTAAACTGGTTATATTTACGCATCAGTGCGCGTATAACCTTCCAGAAAGCGATTTAGAGCATGAAATCGAACAAGAGTTGATATGTGCAAATGATACACATATTTTTACAAATCCCAAGTATGAAATACAATATTTCATTGGTTTGGCATTTTTTTGATGGTTGAAGTGACACAGGTGTCACAGTCTCCCCTACTTTAGGAAATTTCGTCCCGAAATTAATTCGTAGGAGTCTATCTGTGGCTTAGTGTTAAGTAACAATCAAAGATAAGCAAGGCATAATCCTGTTATTTCTCTTTAACGGACATTTTTCAGAAATGAAAAATAAACGGAGTTATTTTCAACAGGCATGCTTCAGAAACGAAAAAGAACGGAATGAGTCACTCTCCACAACCTCTTCAGAAACGAAAATGAACGGAACGAGTCATTTTCCACAACCTCTTCAGAAACGAAAATGAACGGAACGAGTCATTTTCCACAACTTCTTCAGAAACGAAAATGAATGGAACGAGTCATTTTCCACAATTTCTTCAGAAACGAAAATGAACGGAACGAGTCATTTTCCACCACTTCTTCAGAAACGAAAATGAATGGAACGAGTCATCTTCCACGATTTCTTCAGAAACGAAAATGAACAGAATGAGTCATTTTCCACAATTTCTTCAGAAATGAAAATGAACGGAACGAGTCATTTTCCACAATTTCTTCAGAAATGAAAATGAACGGAACGAGTCATTTTCCACAATTTCTTCAGAAACGAAAATGAACGGAACGAGTCATCTTCCACGATTTCTTCAGAAACGAAAATGAACAGAATGAGTCATTTTCCACAATTTCTTCAGAAACGAAAATAAACGGAACGAGTCATTTTCCACAATTTCTTCAGAAACGAAAATGAACGGAACGAGTCATTTTCCCCAATTTCTTCAGAAACGAAAATGAACGGAACGAGTCATCTTCCACGATTTCTTCAGAAACGAAAATGAACAGTATGAGTCATTTTCCACAATTTCTTCAGAAATGAAAATGCACAGAATGAGTCATTTCTAGACACACGACCAAACTTGATGTGGTTTCTGTGCACTGAATTTCATAATTATGTATGCATCCATAATTACGCAATTCCTTGCACAGTCCGCACAATTCGTTTTGTAATGTGAAGGGGAGGAAAATCAAACCTGTGATGAGTGTGACAAGACTACCATAGGGTCCTTTTAATTAGATCGACAAATGATCCTTTTAATTAGGCCACCAAGGAGTCCTTTCAGCTATATCATCACCTGATATTCCTAACCAGATTTTTGGATCAATCTGTTTAACTAGACCACTCAAGGGTCTAATTATGGAATAGTACAATATAATCCAAGGGTCTTTACTATTACGTAAAAGCCCATTGAGGATTTAATATAGTACCTTTGGATATCCTACTATGAATCCCTTATACGAGTGATATGGAAGATTCTACGAGGATTTGGATAACAAAAACTTGGATTACACCAAAAACATAAAAGGGAACACATAAGCACATAACCACATAGTTGTTTAATTTGATTATTAATTTGTTATTAACTTGTTATCGATTGAAAATGGATGTTGAAACCAGTTGATAGACTTCGATGTCCTTTGGGATCTATCTGAAAAGATAGGAAGATCTCCCAGAAATTCGATTTTGTTTTCAAAGAACATAATATCTGAATTATGAGACACACAAATTTTTGGATTTAAGAACATACCCTTAGGTACCCTATTAAGGATTTATAGTGGTACTTTGGGTATTCATCCAGTGTTGTAACTTGCGCTTTGTACTTCGTTTCCTTGGAGGAAACGGGTACTTAGGAATTTCGTGGACAACGCAAGAGATCATAAAATAGAAAAATTTGGGTGGTAGTTTGCTTTTCAAGGAATACGATTCCTTAATTGTCGGTATTGTAAGGGATATGTTGTTTATGCATATAATCCTCATAAATACATTGCAATGTATATAAAAGATTTATTTATAAACAATGATAACAACTGTTTCATGGACCTTGACAACAAAAGAAAATAATACATAAGACGTAATTATTTCTAAAGGGTGTTGTCTTCTAGTCGGTCAGATGCTCATCCCTGTGCTGGATTAGCATTAGCAAGCTTTGGGCAATTTCTTCGGAAATGACCCATCTCGCCACAATTGTAGCAAGAACCTGGTGGAAAACGAGCTTGAGCAGGATTGTTGTTAACTTGGAGTTGGGTAGCAGCAAGATTTATAGCAGCTTTATTTTGGATAGCAAAGCGGCATATGTTAACCAAATGTCCCCGCCGTCCACAGTAGGTACATTTGGAGCAGGGCATGAGGTTTGAATGATGACGGTTGCATCGCCTGCACCATGGGGCAGCTCCTATGTATGGCTTCCTAGCCGGTGGCCTTGCCACTAGGCTAGGTCCCGCTTGATTAGGTGTAACTGCTGCGGGTTTCCTTGAAGCTTTACGTTTCTTTGGTTTTCGTGAAGACTTGGCTTCCGTCTCCTTTGGTGATTCTTGAGTGGCTTCATCCTGGAGATGATACATGGCAGTAGCTAATTCGACAGTCTTCAGGACTACTTCGCCTATTCGCTGGGCAAATTTGGCTGTCTGCTCGGATATCTGGACGTCACCGCGATGAAGTGACATTCTAGAAGAAAATGAAAGACATAGGAAGAAACAGGTGAAAGGTTGTCGGATAATCCAAACAGAATGTAACGCATGAAAATTGCGATCATTTGTTTGTTACCTAAGGCCAACAGATGAGACTGTGACTAATCAAAGTAAGCGGATCATATTAATGTATCACTGAAGACATGCTTGCCTATAAGTGAACACTCATCCCAAGAATTCCCAGGTAAGCACAACTGGTCTCGCGTCTGATGAGATATATACGAAGTGCTTGCCTAGACAGAAAACCCAGAATACAGGCATTCACCCTTCCAGTTTGCACGTGTTCACATTATTTAAAACCCAAAACTTTGACGAGATTTTGAAAACTCAAAGGGGTTCAAAACCTTACAATAGAGGGTTCAAAACCTAGTAATCAATCATCCTAGAACAGATGATTAGTTTTCAAAGCGGTTTTGAAATTTATCTTCTTGTTGTGGTCGTCGCCTAAGGATAGGTGACGGTATTGTTTTATGACTAAACGCAAGTAAACTCGCGTTAGGGTCCTAAGAAGGTTATAGACTAGGTCAAAGTATTACTAATAACCTAATTCCCTATAACCATTGGCTCTGATACCATCTTTTTTGTCACACCCCGACCACGTAGAACATACAAAACGTGGCGGAAACGTCGGGGGGTGTTGTAACAGAATTAATTATTTCAAATCCATGGCAATTAAAGTTTCGTTTTATTCATCAAACAAGCGAGTTACATTGTCTTTAAACAAGAAATAAAGAGTACATAACATAAATTAACTAGTTCTTGTCTCGTTTTAAGTCACTAAGGCACAGGTCCGCCTAAGTATGTCTTGATAAGTCCTATGCATCATCTCCTGAAAAACACATGTGAAAATAGGTACGTCAGCATAAAAATGCCTGTGAGATACATAGGTTTTGTGAAAACAGAATTCATGACTTATGTTTGAGAAAATGTTTAGTCATGAACCTTGTAATTTGCTTTGTCTTGTAAATCATTTGAAAAACGATAAGATCAGATGATATGTATAAATAAGAGAATAATGTATGGTTAAATGAATAACCATGTAAAATGAGTTTGTATAAGATAAGTTGTTTGTAAATCAATGTCTTGTGAAAAGTATGTTATTTGTATAAAATGTTATATGTCTAAAACTGAAATGATTCAAACAACGCTACAATATGTGATACCATACAAACACTTATATATAGGAAGTACCAGCGGCGTATCCACCATGCTTGTATCATATTACACACGCCTCATTACTTAATCACTTACTCAAACCAAACTACCAAAGTAAACTGTTCATGTCTAATGTAAATCATGTAATGTGTATCCAAAATGTAAGCATGTGATGAATAACAAATGTACTAAGTATGCAACAAAAGACATACATAGCATAAAGTGTAATGTATAACCATGTACTAAGTACGCACACAATGGGCATACATAGCATAAAATGTAATGTAAAACAATGTACTAAGTACGCACACAATGGGCATACATAGCATGTAATGTAAGGCAATGTACTAAGTACGCACACAATGGGCATACATAGCATAAAATGTAATGAAATCATGTACTATAAATGTACTAATGAACGTAGCAGGTATATGATGTGAAAGCATGAAAGTAACAAGTAGGCACATGTGTTTCACCCCAAAATGTTTGGAAAACAGTAAAAGAGGGGTCTATGTACTCACTTGAGATTGCTTAGTAGTCCTTGAGTAACAACCAAACAATGCTAGAGATCGCGGATATCAAACGGCACCTAATATAGGTAACTATGTTAATAAACCAGACCTAAATTGGAAGATCGGATAGAATGAGGGTTCGTAAACCAAACGAGTATGGAGACTCGTGTCATATGGTTTAACAAATCCTACATACTAAATGAAACCTAACATAAGTGCTTTCGACCCATCGCGACCCATTAAGGTAGCTTATGCTACTTTAACGCGTCGTGCGCGCAAAAGCGTACTCGAGACGTCTAACTAGCCCTATGACAAGTGTTATATGCCTAAACATGTTACATAATCAGTTATGTGACAAAAGTTTAGGTTACATATGCTTAATTACCAATTATAAATGAAAAGGGTATTTTGGTAATTTACCTAAGGCATATAAACTACCTATCATATAACTACTTAAACGAAGCGACCATAAGGTATAACCTCGGAAGGTTATTCCCTATATACTATGGTCACCTAATGTATTTGGTCGGATCCTAATCATCAACCAAATGGGTCGGGTTCGAAGGTATAAGCGATTTATCAGATCGCTTACCCTACGACCCTAGACAACGTGGTAATCAGTAGGCATAGTCCCAAGGGACTATGACCATCGTGATTACAATCACGTTGCGAAGTTCAAATGAACTTTGCATTGACCATAAACTGGTCAACGTAGAAAGTCAAACAAAGTTTGACTTTCAGACTCGAAAAGCAATAAAAGAACGAAGGAATACTTACGAAGGGTCCCCGAATGCTAACCTCGATCCAAGTAGCTCAGGTATGAAACAAAGGTTTCAACTTAGAGTTTCTCAAATCAAGATTCTAGTGGGTTTTGCAATGGGGTGGGTTGAGTATTTATAGGATTTCCCAAACCGTTAGGATCGTTTCTTGGAAAATGTTCTTCAATCTTGGTCATACACTTGCACCCATGGTATTGTAATACCATGTGCACTCAAAACCAGCCCATAGATTTCCCAAAACCATTTGCAACAAGTGGAACGGACCAGATTCGATGTTTCTGCACATTCTGCTGTCTGAGACACTGACGCGGGCTGCGTAAGGATACACACAACTCTTACGCGGGCCGCCTGGCCTTGTCAGATCAGAAGTAACTTTGCAAAATGACAGTTTTGGTCCCTGTTGGTGTTTAAGGCCATTCCCGACACTTCTAAGGCCCGTAAAGCCAACTTTAAGGCCCTAAAATGATGCCTAAAAATTGTGGACATGAAACATGCTCAAAAATATGTCGGATGTTGGTTCGTTTGGTCGTACGAACGCGATGTTCGCTTAATTACGACGGAATGCACATAAGCGCGAAAAACGATCCAAATGACGCGACGAATGGATTTTTCTTATGCCAAACACTAAAATAAAATGTTTTAGTGCTTACATAAATTTTTGGATGTCCGGATGTATTCAGAACGTAAGTTATGCGCGAAAATGCAAACTTGTGCACTTTTTTGACACTTTTAGTCCCTGAATGACCCAAAAGTTTATTTTAGCACACCGAACCCCTCAAAGCCTATTTCTAAGCTATGTAGAGGATATTTATGGTTTGTTTGACTTATGGTCATGTTCCGGAATGTCTGTTACAGTTCAAATTGGCATAGTTTCGCAGTTTGTCAAATTTAGTCCCTGTAAGCGATTTAACTTGATTTTGCCATACCAAAGCCTTCAAAACTTATTTCTAAGTTATGTAAAGGTTATTTAAGGTATGTTAAGCCTATTTCACTATTCCGGAGTGTTTTTTGCATTAAACTAGTTATATTTACGCATCAGTGCGCGTATAACCTTCCAGAAAGCGATTTAGAGCTTGAAATCGAACAAGAGTTGATATGTGCAAATGATACACATATTTTTACAAATCCCAAGTATGAAATACAATATTTCATTGGTTTGGAATTTGTTTGATGGTTGAAGTGACACAGGTGTCCCAGGAATCAATGTAAATGACGTCAAACAGCTCGTTTCCTTTTAATCTTTATCTATTGATGATTTCCTGAGCTTATACAATGTAATTCTGACAAAAATCCGAAAGCACCTCAGCTCACACACACATAATTCCGTGTGAAAATGAACATGCACAAACCCTATATATAGTTGTAGAGATTTCGTTTGAAATGGACCCTGGCACCTTCAAACGAAATTACACACTTAAACATGTACAAACCCTAATTTGATCTCTGTTGTGCATTCGTTTATCTAACTAGACATAAGACTCGATTAAGACGAAGTTAACAGACACTAGATGCACCAACAGTGAGGATTATAAAGTGGAGAAACTTGCTTGAATCTATACTGATGAGATTATATGCCGTCATGGCATACCTCTTGACATAATCTCGGACCATGATGGTCGTTTTACGTCACTTCTTTGGCAAACATTTCAATCCGCTATGGGTTCTCACTTGAATCTTAGCACGGCTTTCCACCCCCAAACAGATGGACAGACCGAGCGAACTATTCAGACCCTAGAGGACATGCTCTGTTCTTGTGTCATTGACTTTGGTGGTAACTGGGATGTACATTTACCATTGATTGAGTTCTCGTACAAAAACAACTATCATTCTAGTATTCAGATGGCTCCTTTCGAAGCTTTGTATGTCCGCAAGTGCCGATCCCCTCTCAGCTGGCATGAGATTGGTGACAAGCAGTTTACTGGCCCTAAATCATTCAAGAGACAACGGATAAGATTCTTCAAATCCGTGATAACTTGATCAAGGCCAGGAGCAGACAAAAGAGCTATGCTGATAATAGACGCAAGCCTCTGGAATTTGATGTTGGTGACCGAGTTCTTCTCAAGGTATCTCCCTGGAAGGGGGTAGTTCGTTTAGGTAAGAAGGGAAAGCTCGCTCCTCGCTATGTGGGTCCTTTCAAGATACTCGAAAGGATTGGCAAGGTGGCGTACCGACTCAACCTACCACAGGTACTAAGCAACGTGCATCCAGTGTTCCACGTATCTAACCTACGTAAATGCCTAGTCAACGAGGAACTACGGGTTCCCCTTGAAGACTTGCAAATAAACGAGGTTGTACACTTTGTGGAGAACCCGGTTGAAATCATGGATCAGGGCGTCAAGCGATTGAGGCGCAGCATAATTCCCATAGTCAAGGTTCGATGAGAAGGAAAGCGTGGCGCCGAATTCACTTGGGAACTGAAAAGTGAGATGAAGGCCAAGTATCCACAACTCTTCGAGCAATCTTCTTCCTAGATTTCGGGGACGAAATCTCCTAAAGGAGGGGAGACTGTAACGCCTGCGTCCCTAGACTTTTATCTAATTGTCACTTTTAGTCCCTAAGCTATGTGATATGTAATACTTTTGATACTTGGTGAAACTTATGCTATGATTCTTGATACTTAATACTTAGAGACTATGATTCTATGATGCTATGAAACTATGATTCTATGATGCTATGAAACTATGATTCTAAAGATACTATGAGACTATGATTCTATGATGCTATGAGACTATGATTCTAGAATACCTGATACCTTGGTGCTTGACTCTTGAGGCTCGTGAAACTTGAGAGTTGGTTGAACGAGGGACTGGAGTCTTGTCACTGGCGGAAACTATGGAAACTTTTGTGTTAATGATATAATCTAGTTATGTGACACTATTACCCAATAATACGCAACGCAACGCTTAATCTAACTAGCGAAACAAATCAAAGATAGGGATGCGGAAAGGATGGGATTGGCCAAATGGCAATCCGATCGGATAACCATCCGATCGGATAACCACCCGATCGGATCACCAACCGATCGGATGTCCATTCAACCGAGTTGCCATCTGATCCGTGCCTACCACCTCACTCCCTCACTCTCACACTATAAATAGGCCTGTCATATCATTCTCACTGATGTGACAGCCTCACTCGACCTAGACGCACACACTCCTCTTTTCTTTCATTTCTTGGCAATTTCGGTACGAGATTCTTGTACATCCTTGATCTACACACTATTCTCTACATGATTCTCCTTTGAAATCTCACTTTTCACCATGAAATCTCTAATATTTGAACTCTTGAGGGTGACGTCATCATGGCGGTTTGTACAAACTGTTGAGTGATGTCATTCTGTTCAAGATCTAGCTCAGATCTAAGGAATTTCATGAGTTTTTACACTAAATCTTTACTAAATCTATACTTTGCAACTAAAACTCATGTTTGTCTTCATCTTTTCTTAAGACTTCTATAAAAAACGGGGAGATCTGGATTCAAACGGACTGTAGACTTAAAGATTAGTCTAAGGTTGGTTTGGAGAAGGATTGTTGCCGGAAAAGATGACCGGAGTATGAATTCTAACCTGGACACCGTCACGAACGGGTGACTGAACGGACTGGTGATCTCTGTCGTTAAGGACATGCAAAAACCTATTTAAACTATTAGTATAGAATAAGCAGGGTATCGAACCAAGGGAGGACTGTGGGAAGCGTTTTTATGCTAAGTATTGATTAACTGTTACTGAATTGAGAAATCGGTTTGTTTGATTATGTGAAAGAACTAAATTAACGAGTAAAAAGTGTGATTTGATTCAGTAGGGAGAAAGATGGTTCCTCCAGATTTTAGGTTTTGCATTTAACTTCAATTATGTGTTTCATCAAAACATTCACATAGACATAAATGTTTAACCTAATTAACCAATTGTGATAACCAACGACTAAGTACTTCGGTCAATACATAACGGGAGGTTATCGAATGATTATCAATTACAATTACAAACCCTAATCCCATGTCAAATATATCCCAATTACTAGAACTCTCGGGAACTGAATGCTTAGAAATCAAGGTTTAAATAAATGCAACCAGTTACAACCAGTCAATTAAATCGATGGTGAAAAGCATCGTATGCTTAGATCACCAAGTTACAATGATTAGAAACACATAAAAGTACCTAATTACACAAACCCTCCATTCGGAGGAAACCACTAGGAGATTAGCCGCTCATCTCGCACGAAGAATCTTCAAAAGCTTGAATTGATGAAGAAATCATGGTTGATTCGGTGATTGAATTGAGAATCTTCATGGAATTGGGGTGAAAAAGTCTTCAACTTTCTGTATCTTGATGCCTTGGATCGATTGTGAATGATGGATAATGAGAAACTAGGGTTTTTATCTTATAAAAGCCCACCAAAATCACAAAATGCCTGCCACCTATTGCCCCAACTTCACCCACAGTTCACAACCGTGGGTCACAGTTCACACAGAGCTGGCAATATTCCTCCAATGTGGGTGAAGGTCTGAAGTGTGGGTCAAGGTGTAAGATCCCTGTTTGTTTTTTTTTATCCTTGCATACCTAAACCTTGGGTGAAGGTGTAGAATGTGGGTGATGGTCTAGAAACATATCTCTACCATCCTAAACCATGACCCATGGTTTATGAACCATGGGTGATAACGTGAATCCATGTCTCACCATAGACACCCATATATGACTTTCAGCAAATGTCAACATTGACCCCTCTACTTTATACTTTCACTTCTCTTCACATATAACTGTCACATATCTTTCATTTAATGACCCGAAGACCCCTCAAACTTCAATATCTCTTATTTCTTCAATATTTCAAGTATAATTAACTTCCAGTTAATTACCAAACGGCCCCTATACTTTGTAGAATCATAATCATTTCACTCGTGAGCCTTCATATCACCCGAACAACTTCAATATTCATCCTCGAACTACAATATCCCATCCAAAGCTCACAACTTCATCTTTAACCATCGTAAATGCACCGATTTACGTGTTTTACCTACAAATCACCAAAATCTCATAGTTACTTCATTCCAGTCAAGTAAACACATCAAATACACATAAAACATGGTAATTAAACACTCTAAAGCTCGGGTTTCACCCTCTCCATCACATTCCCACACTTGCCTTTGCTTGTCCCCAAGCAAACCAACTAGAACTAGTCACCATAGCAACAGCACCTCTAAACTCCCTAACCGGTTCAACCTGTTCAATCCCAAGTCATACCCATCTGATAGACTGACACAATCGAGATTGACAGTCTGACAAGTAAACGATGCAATTTTAAAAAACTTAAGACTTGTCTATCTAAAACTAACATGTTTACAATTAGACACATGCTACACACCCCTCACAATGTACTCTTCTCTCGGGTTAATATCTGGACTAGCGTGTAATGTGCTAGTATATAAAACACTCGAAAAGCAAACATGAAATTCTGCAATCATAGGCTTGTATGACAATCACACCTCCACTGTATCATCTAACACGGCACGTATCAAAAGGACTTTCGGGTTTTGGGCTTAGGGTAAAGGTAGGAAAATATTTTTAGGTTTTTTTCCTTTTCTAATTGGCTCACAAACAATAACCAAACTGTGATAACTTTATTCAGACAATAAATACTAAAACCATTGGGTCGATTTCTACCCAATAACATAGACAATATTCACAACACTTCTATTTTTGTTCTTTTGTTTCTTTTTTTTTCATTTTTCACATATTTTTCTATATTTTTTTTTCAACTTTTTTCCTTTTTCATAGCAATATTATCACGGTCGGTTTTTTCATAAATAACAGCGGGTAAACAAACGAAAGGTAGATAGGCTCAACAGGGCTACTAAGGGAAATTTGGTGAATAACACAAAAGAAACACAAACACAAAAGGGTGTAACAGGAAATCCTAATGCCTTTATCACACATGTGCACATGTCAAACCCACAGTCTCAGCATGTATCGAATCACACAAGTTCTAACACAGAATGACACGTAGCCCGCACTCAACAAATGAATTCATCATATAATGTATCCTATCCGTCTATAGGCTCAAGATCTCACCAAGAAAAGGTAAAAAGGTTAACGACATGTAGCATATGCAATTAAAACATGTTACCCCTAGATAGACATCTCTTTTCAACTCATTTCCTATAAAACACTTGTCAGACCTACTCTCATGAAACTTAAAGGGACAACCATGACAAGGGACTAATCTAGTCTACTACCGGTAAGAAGCCTATTAGTGATTGAAACTTCAGGTTTTCGTATCCAATCAGCTTGTTTAAGGTGATGAAAAATTTTAAAATTTTCAAAATTTTCAATTTTTACCAATTTTCATCGATTTCAATCACATTTCAATCTCTTCAAGCTTTATCCACAAATTCCTTCACGGGCTCCCACATCCCCACACTTGGGATACATTGTCCCCAATGTATGGTGCTTTTAAAATATAAGCCCGGGAAAACAAACCAACTATCCTAAATGAGCGGCTAACTGATAACCAAACAAACAAAACACATCCCCTAAACAAAACAAAGTTTCACACCACCAAAAACAACAAAACACACCAAAAATAAGGTAAGATAGATAAACACATGCACCTGATCATGTGTCTGTAGTGATGCTGCTGTTGTGCTTTAACCAGAATAGACGCATTCCATCGATTCTTTGATATCTCACCGGGGATGTTGCAAAACATCCCCACACTTGAACTATTGCATCCGTGAAGATAGAATCAAGAACCTGTCAAAACACAAACACAACACCAAAACAAAACAACACAAAACAAAGTACACTGCTCTACATCCTTGGGCTGCCTCCCGAGAGCGCTAAGTTTTAGGTCTTCAGCTAGACCGTACCAGATGTTCAAGGTGGTTCAGCTGCACGTTTTCCCTCCCACTTGTTTCCATACATTTCCATCCAATTTTTAGGGAGGTTCATCGTTTCACTTTGGCTGGGGTTAACTACAGTTTCATTACCCCATCCAAACCCACCATCAGGTGGTTTTCCTTCGCCAAATGGCCTTCTCACACTTGACTTCTTCACCCGATATCCACTCGCATCTAACCTGTCCTTTGTCACACTTGAATCATGTTCATTAGTAGCAACTGTGTGACAAGCATCATTAACAGGATCGTAAGAAATAGTTTTTAAAAACACATTAAAGTACAACTTACGATTCTTATAGCTCATGGTCACCATTCCGCTTCGACAATCAATCTGAGCGTTCGCGGTATATAGGAATAGTCGGCCCAAAACTACCTGCGGCTGCTCGTATGTGGTCGATGGTGCATAATCGACCACCATAAAATTGACTGGGTAGTAAAACTCGCCGAGTTGGATGACCACATCCTTCACAACCCCCCGTGGTTGTTTCAAACTCGCATCTGCGAACATGGCCATGCTATCACACGCTTGTAGCGGACCGAAATCATACTGGTCATACAAGCTACCGGGTAATACGCTCGCTCCTGCTCCATAATCCAGCAATGCTATGTGGATTTTTAACTTTCCAACTCTGATGGAAACAACCGGTTCCCCCAAATCTATTCCGCTTTCTTCCACATCCGCTTCATTTAGACCTGCAATCACATGAGAAGCAGACAATTCGTTATCATAGCAAATATTTCTAGAAACCGGATTTACCCCACTGATCAGTGTGCTCCGTGCATTCTTGGGGTTTATCTGGGTATCACTCGGCAGCTTCCCACTACTCTGCTTCAGCTCCTTCACATCGGTTGCAAGTTGGGCCATTTGTGTGGTTAATGATTGAACGACTTTATCTCGCACCTCATCCTTTTGAGCAAGCTTTTGCAATTCAAGCCTTTGATTTTGTAAGTCAAGCTGAATTGCTTTCAACATCTCCATCATATCATTATTCACCTGACCATTACTATGCTGATAATTTCGTTGGAAACCCAAATTATTACCCCCTTGATAATTATTTTGGTTCCGGGGCTGGTAATATTGGTTGTTTCCTTGGAAACCCGAATACCTGTTCCCACTTCCCTGCATCATATTCACCTCATCCAGATTACCGATAATGTTAGGGCACTGATCAGCAATGTGCCCTATATCCCCACAATGACCACACAATGGAAACTGACCATTTACCTCTGATGGATTCTCTACTGCCCTCACTGTCGACTGTCGTGCACTTCTAGAAGATTGAGCCTTGCGTTTTGACTCCCTTGCGGTTCTTTCTAAATATTCCCAATCATCCTCTTCATAGTTTGTTCCAAACGTACCATTGGATATCGAATTTACATCCCTTGCATCTTCATCTGTTAAGCCTTCGTGGAATGTATTCATAAGCTCCCACAAATAAATACCATGATGCGGACAGTTCTTGAGCATCATTTTAAAGCGATTGAACGCTTCGTGAAATAACTCACCGGGCTGTTGTCGAAAACCATGAATATCCTTCCTTGCATTGTTAGTACGCAATTGAGTATAAAACTCATCTAGAAATTGTTGCTGCATTTCGCCCCATGTGAAGATTGAAGCTGATGGTAACGAATGAAACCATTGTTGCGCTTTGTCTTCAAGTGTGAATTGGAAAAGTACCAATTTCACATCATCAACTGAGAAACCTTGGTTGTTGATTGTGTTACAACGTTCATCATATGCAGCAATGTGTAGATATGGTTCTTCATGTGTGTGACCATGAAACTTGGGCAGACTAGATATTGATTGTGTTCGTACTTCGAATAACCGCCCTCCTTGTAGCTGTGAAATCACAACCAGTGATGGGTTGTTAGCTATAGCAGGTCTGAAGTGTCTCTCTATACCTCAAACTGGACCTTGATTATTTCGTCGTGGAATTCCTTCTGGTAAAATCGTCGGTCGGTGTAAGTTTCGTGGCAGCGGTCTTGCCTGACCTTGCATCTGAGGTACCGGCGGTGGTAATGGAATATCCACCACCGGCCTTCTCGGAGTAGGCTGCTGATTGAGTGGGTCAGATTGATGATATTGTTGTGGTATATGTTGTTATATTGGCGTTGGTTCCACATATTGTTGATAACCCACATTCCCTTGATTGACTCCTTCGAATCCACTTGCCCCAACTGTTTGCCTCTCGTAGATACCCGTATTGACCACTTGTCTCTTGTTTTGACCCACGTAGTTATCATATTCCTCAAATCCATCGTCGAATTCCCCTGAATTATTTTCTTGATCATAAATGGTCGATCTATAAAGATTTGGCATTGGCTGACTTTGCTGTGAAATAACTGGTCGGGCGGCTGGCGGAATTGATGTTGCATTAGGTGCTTGAGTTTGACTCGGTAATGGAGTGTCATCAGGAATGATCCTAACGTAAGGAGACGACTGCTGTAAATTAACAGTTTGGGTCGTAGTTGGGTGTTGAAGAGATGTTGCTTGGGTAGAAGTTGGTTGAATGTTAACACTTAGAAACTTTCTCAGCAACTTGAACATTTGGAAACTGGACACTTGGATCGAATGGCCATTCGATCGAATGACCATCCGACAGAGTGGCAATCCGTCACTCACTCACAATAGTCATCCCAATCGGATGGCAATCAACCGCCATCCGATCAAGATGACTAATCCGACACTTGGTTGAATCTTGTTATTCTGCCCGACTCTTATATGTTATAATCTAACCAGGCTAATTCTAAAGAGCTCCCTTTGATCCAATAACAGTTGATCTGTTAAGCAATCACTGTGAGTATACTCGATCCCTTTTTGTTTTAAACTTTGGGATGTAACATGTATTCTATTAAACTACGATACTTGAGACTTTTGCAAACTAAACTCTATCCTATGTGTATGTGAAACTTGTGATTCTTGTATTCTATTTGTGCTATGTGGACGTTTAATCCAGGGTGTGTAGTTCCGCCTTAACAATAGTAGCGCTATAGGAGATGCACCTCCCCATTATTCTCGGGGGTATTGTTAGGAGGATTCTAGTTTTCCTTGAGACTTGGGAAAACACTAAGGCATCGGGGTACTTGGGCTATCACTTGGTGGACTGCGAACACTAGCATGGCTGAAACTATTTTGTTACATTTACATACGGATATGAGACTTTGAATCTAGTATGCTATTATTTAAACTTGTATACGCGCCGGTACATTTTTGTACTGACCCTATTTTAATACATGTTGCAGGCTGACAAGATGCTAGGAATCTTTGAATCAAGCTAGGATGATGCTTAGAAACTCATCTAGATAAATAAGTTTTGAACAATATTTGAGACTTGATGTACTATGATACCTGATGATGGTTGTTTGGTTTTAGACAATGTTTGAATCAATCTAAGCTATAATGAAACTATTTAGTGTTATGGAATCTCATGAGCAATCTGAACGCTTAGTGCTCGCACCCTGATGTTTCCAGCATCGGTTGGGGTGTGACAGTAAATGCACGACACCCGCGCCTTCGGGGATCATGAACGCGGTGTCGCGAACTCCCCGGTACCAATAGTGCGCCACCAGGGCCACGACACGTCACAGGTCGTCGGCGCATCCAAAAATGCTTGGGATACTGACTCCTCCTATGAGTACAGACCGGAGGCAACAACAAACTGAGGGAGCGTCAACTGACGAGACTCCCCGCAATGAGTAAACGACACCGTGGTGGTATTAAAAATGTTGTAAACCCCTACCCTGGGTGTCCGTAAATGCAAACATACATAAAAACTCTAAAGTAATCTCCACGTGGGCCCGCTCTCGGGGAGGCCTCAAATAAATGGGAGGTAGCTGGCATGAACTCCCAGACCCGACCCGACCCGACCGATCTATACAATCTCGGTCAAAAAACCAATATCAATGGTCCGTAGCGCATCCATCTCTATCTCCCGTAATCAAAAAGTTTAGAAAAAATGTATAGAAAAGTTTAGAAAAAATGTTTTAAGCTAATAAAAATAAAAACTAACTAAAAATGCTGAAAATAAAAATAAAAATAAAAACAGATAGACAAGATGAATCACTTGGTTCCGACTCGTATCTAGTGTAACCTTTGATTATTTCCGCACTTTTGCACTATTTAAAAGATTATCTTAGTTATTGTAGTAGGCCCCTCTTTTGAAGGTGACGTTACCCTCACCCCAGTAGTTTGAGTCAGCTAGGATACAATCATAAAAGGGTGGATTATTGAAAGATAATTAATTAAGTTATTAATGCAAATTATGGTAGGCCCTCTTTTGGAGGTGACGTTACCCTCGACTAAGTAGTCTGAGTCAGCAGGGATACAGTCCTAAATAGCCGGGTTATAGTATTAATAGTAGTTAACTTATGAGGGGATCAAAGAGTTTGGACCCCCGCAATCCAATACCGTTAAGTATTGAAGGATGTCCTACTAAATTTGACCCAGGTCCATTGCAGGACCTCTAAACGCTGAACAATGGCAAGACCTTTACCAAACCGTTCCCTTAACCCCCGACCAGGTAGCCAACATACCTCCATATAGACCGTGGAGATATGAATGGTGAAAATCTTTTATTTTATATAGACAGTAAAATAATGCCAAGACACCACGGACAAATGATAAGGAAAGATCACCTTCAACATAAGAAACTAGTTATTAAAGTCATTAATACAAAACCAAGTAAAATGTGCGAAAAGATTGAAAATAAAAAGTATTACACTAGACACTTTGTCTTCACCAAGTGATGTAAGAGACTTAGGCAAACATGGCCTTGATTGTCAAGAACTCTTACGATCAATCTTGGATCCCGAGACGACTCACACACTCTATGATGGACAATGGATGATGGTGGTGGATGATGGTGTTATGGTGGTGGTGGGTGGTGGGTGAAGTGTGAGAGAGGTGGTGTGCCAAGGGATGGTTTGAACTTGAGCCAAGCACTCCTATTTATAGGCTGAACAGAAGCCTAGACACGGCCCCGTGTCCGCTGGACACGGCCCCGTGTCCGCTGGACACGGCCCCGTGTCCACCCTTTTCTCTTTCTTCATTAATTGCTCTTGTCCGCATTAGTTGACCACGCCCCCGTGTCCGCTGGGCACGACCCCGTGTGCAGAAGCATATCTGTACTATCAGATTTGGCAAGATTCTGCGTATCTTTGCGTTGACCACGGCCCCGTGTCCGCTGGGCACGGCCCCGTGGTGGGCAATAGAAGATTCTACATGTTTGTCTTTTGTGCCAGGGCTGACCATTCTGGACACTGCCTTGTGCTCGCTGAGCACGGCCCTGTGTTCGCTGGACACGCCCTGTGCTGTGCTGAGCACGCCCCGTGTTCAGCTGGGCACAGCCCCATGCTCAGCTTTCTTCTTGTTTTTGCTTTGGGAGATGCTGTCGAGGAGTCGGCCATGCCACGTTTCTTCCTTTTCTTTGTATTTATGTTGGTTTTGGCTGTATATTTGTTCCTTTTGTTTGTTTAAGCTCATTTGATCCTGAAAATACAAAAGGAAGACAAAAGCACACTTTTTCCAACATTAGTACTAAAAAAGGGTTAGTTTTATACCTCATTTGATGTAATTTATATGTTGCATTTTACACACATCAAATACCCCCACACTTGAATCTTTGCTTGTCCTCAAGCAAAACTCTTTATAATGTGGTTTACACTCCCAAATGGAATGGGTAGAAGAGAAGGTTTTAGGGCTTGTTATAGAGTGTCGGGATTTCCAAGATTCTTTATTAGGTTTTATTTTTATTTATTTACAATCCTATTCGTCATGATTTATTTAAAACTTTTCATAAGATAAATTACTTATTAGGGCATAACATGCCTCTTTAAAATTTTATTTATATACAAGCTCACATACCTCACGGGGATCACTCAACACTCGGCCGAAGATGTATTTTTGTGGATCACTCGAGAGCGGCATGGAACTTACTCCTACCACAGGCTTGCCAAGCAATCAATCCTCCTCCTTTTTAACTTATATACCTTTGTAAACATCAATAGGACTTTATGGGTGAAGGGTTAGGCTTTGGTTAAAGGTAGGTGGTTGGGTTAGTGGTTAGTGGTTAGTAGAAAAGGGCGAAAAGCGTAACAAGCGTCGGTTTTCGTAAGACTTTTTATTTTTGTAACTTTATTTTGATGAAGCTTTTATTCAAACAAAGTTATTTTTGATGAACTTGTTTGTTTATTTTCTTTTGCTTCATCATCAACACTCAATTTTTTTTTTTTTTTGAAAAGTCATATGAAAAACCGAACTTGTTACTAAAACAAAGGGTTAAAAATGAAAAAGGTTTTGGTGGGTAAAAAGGTGTTTGGTTTGGGTTATGAAATGAAAAGGTTTAGGCTCAAAGGGGCTAACTAGGGGGATTTTGGGTAGGTGGTAAAAAAAAGAAAAATAATGGTGTAGAAAAGAAAAAGTTAGTCCTAATACCTCCATCATTTACTTACTCGGGTTTAAGTTGGTAAGGACCGGGAATGTATTGTCGTGGCAAGTTCTAGAGTCGTAAGAACCAAGCGGCTATTCACACAAGAAACGAAAAAATGAGCATTTAGTTTAATGATATGTAATTGTATGCTCGATAAAGGCTCAAAACTCACTTTTGTGGGAATGGGTTTATATGTGATCAAGTATATATAATCAAATTTTAACTAAGTTTGCCATGCTTTTTCATAATTTTCTTATGTTGGTTCTTTTTATCACCACGCTATCGGTTGTAAATTTGTAAAAATATAACCTTTTTAGAACTTGAAATTCCCGAGTTAAACCTAGACAAGTAAAAAAATGAAATTTTTTGAAAAAAAAATTGGGGTGATTAGAGGTTCCAATAGAGTTTTGTGTAAGGCTTGTGTTTAGGACTTGCAAGATTCAAGGTTTTAGCATCCCCCCCCCCCCCCCACACTTAAATTACACATTGTCCTCAATGTGTCCCAAAAATACGTTTTTAGGTTGATTGAACGTGTAAAAGGTGTGAAAAAGCAAAAAATTTGTGTTACTGGGCACTAGACACGGCCCCGTGCCTGGTGGGCACGACCCCGTGTTCAGGTGCCAGTAGTGAAGACTTACAGAAGGTGGACACGGGGGCGTGTTGGGTGGACACGTCCCCGTGTCTGTCAAGGTATGCAGAATAAAAACAAACAGCAGGTTCAGGGGAGTGGGCACGGGGGCGTGTCGGATGGACACGACCCCGTGTGGACAGTCTGCAAAGTTGAAAAACAGGTTTCTTTCTTCGGTTTTCCTGTCCCGGCTTTAGTAGTACTAATGCTTAGTACTTTAAGCCTCGTTTGTACCTGTTTAATCAATAAACACTCCACCAAAACATAGCAAACATCCTACTTTTACCAAGTTCAATCATCCAAGTCAACAAAGTTAAAAGAATAAAATAAGTGCAGAAAATAAAAGAAGTTAGGGAAAGTAAATTGTTCAACACTTGGCACGCAGGCCATCAATTGTTCAAGATGAAAAAGGGTTAACCTGGGAAGTCATCAACCAACCGCATCTTCCTCCGCTCCTCCCGCCTAATCCATGTCCTCATCATCATCATCATCATCATCCCCTCCATGGCCCGCAATGTGGTCCCGAATATATCCAATATCATCTTGGATATCAGATATGTTTCTCTCGATAGCTCCGACCCGGTGGTACGTGTTGCTTGCCATGTTGTAGGTGTTCCTGGTGCACATAAGGTTTTCCTGCAACAAATCATGCAAACTTTGGAAATTAGGAAAACCGCCTCCTGAGGAGGATTGGCCCGGATCACCTTGGGGTTGATACTGATACTGATGATGTTGTGGAGCGTGGAGGACAAGTGCTTCTTGCGGGTTCCATGCATGACCTTGCATCCTCTGAAAGCTTACCGTCCCGTCTTCTGCCTCATAAAGTAGGTTCATCGAACGGCAGATGTGTATATCTAACCTACCCGACCATGGGCTCCTTTCGAATGACCTAGGTATGCTGGTGAAGTGCTTGAAGAGTCGGTACACCCATCCCCCAAAGAAGATAGGGGTCGGTGCACTAGCAAGGCGGTTGTGATGCATGTTTCGGAGTATAAGGAACGGAACATCAAGGAGGTGTGGATACAGTGGAGGACAACAAGATCTCTTAACCCAACGACGCCACTACTATCTGGCCTTTGGCTAAGAGAGTAGCCGAGGAGCCTATGGATGTATCTGTAGAGCGGATCCCTAAACTTTGTACTCTTAGTGCTGCTCGGATTGTAGTACCCTTCACCAATCTGAGCCCAAATGGCTTGGCGTTCGTTCTCACCTATCTCTCGCATCCCTCCAGTGTTTTCCTCGTTTCCCGCGTCTTCTTCCGCATACAACCCGACAATCGATCCAAATTGTGCCATAGAGATCGAATACCTAGTTCCGCCACACCTGACGCTACCCCATCATTGTCGAATGGGTCGCACCTTGAGTTGAATGTGAAGGTGCTATAGAATTCCAAAGTGCATTCGTGGACGGAACGGAGTCGAGTTGTTAAAGAGACTCTTAGTGGCCCTGTCACAAGGTCGTTGAAACGGTCGATTTGATTCACCATGGTTAATAGTTCCGTGCATGCTTGCCTCTGGTATTCCTCTGGCCTTGTTTGAAGTATCTCATATCTAGCCCTAGCATCGAGCTCATTGGCGTTAAATCTTGTGAACTTCCTAGCCATCTGAAAAAATACACCAAAAGTTAGCACAAAACAGAAGTATTTTCGGACAAAACTGCAAACAGTGGGCTGGACACGGCCCCGTGTTCAGCGGACACGGCCCCGTGTCCAGGCGTCTGTTACTCAAAAATTCCATTTTTCGACCCGGTTTCAAAAACTTGAAAATTTTTGGTCCAATAGGTGCGGTTTCCCCCGAAAATGAAACCCTAAGTGCCGTTTTTCCCAAAATAACCCGTTTACCCTATCAATTTTATCTTTTTCGGTTCAAGAACAAGGGTTTGAGGTTTTTGTGAGAAATCGGGCGAATCTATGAACAATACAAGTGTATTTACTTCCCATAACACTAATCTAACTAAATGCAAACCGATCTAAACAAAAATTTGATGTTCGATCCGGATGAACTTCAAGAACCCTAGATTTTTCCCCAAATTTTTGGTGTTTTAACTACATGCAAGTAACTAATCTAACTACTAAAAGTGATAGGATCAGACCTTGATGTTGTTAGAGTGATAGGAGACATCGAAAATCTGTGAAAAATCGCCTAGGACCAGAGCTTTCTCGGGGAAACGGGGCGTGTGGAATGTTGTAACTGTTGTGAAAAAGGGGATATATCCCGTCTGCAGCGCGAACACGGCCCCGTGTCCAGCGGACAAGGCCTCGTGCCGAGCAAAGTTTTGAAAAATATATATTTTTTTTAGTGCTCGTGTGAGAGCCCTTTTGTTTCCCATAAGCCTCGGTTAGAAAACTTACCGCTTTAGACATCGTCCCGATCGTTCATAACTTACCAGGTATGATGATGGTTTCATTCCTCAATCGTTTGGAGCGAGATCTCCTCCTCTTCATCTTCAATGAATCCTTGATAGAGTTTCTGCCGTTGACCATTGACTTTGAATGGAGGCCCATTTCGAGATTTAATTTCTACTGCACCGTGTGGGAAAATATGGGTGATAGAAAAAGGTCCTGACCATCTAGAATTTAATTTACCAGGAAATAATCGAAGACGTGAATTAAACAAAATAACTAGATCTCCTACTCGAAATTCATTAGGTTTAATATGTTTGTCTTGCAAATTTTTCATTCTTTCCTTATAAATTTTGGAGTTTGAGTATGCATAATTCCTAAGCTCGTCTAATTCATTTAATTGACAAAATCGATTTTTACCAGCAAACTCTAGATCTAAGTTTACATTTTTAATTGCCTAGTAGGCTTTGTGTGCAATTTCTAATGGCAAGTGACAACTTTTTCCATAGACTTGCTTATATGGGGTTGTACCTATTGTTGTTTTATAAGCAGTTCGAAAAGCCCATAAAGCATCATCTAATTTATCCGCCCATTCCTTTTTATTTATCCCTACGGTTTTTTCGAGTATTCGTTCTAAACCTCTATTAGTCACTTCGGCTTGTCCGTTTGTTTGAGGGTGATAGGCTGTTGAGACACGGTGATAGACCCCATATCTTGTTAAAAAAATTTCAAGTTGATGGTTGCAAAAATGGGTACCTCTATCACTTATTAATGCTTTAGGTGTGCCAAAACGAGAGAATAGTTTCTTCAGAAACCTTACCACGACTCTTCCATCATTCGTTGGAAGTGCCTCGGTCTCGGCCCATTTAGACAAGTAATCCACTGCCACAAGTATATATTTGTTTCCTTTCGACGGTGGGAAAGGTCCCATAAAGTCGAGTCCCCACACATCAAAAATTTCACAAACAAGAATGCCATTTTGTGGCATTTCGTTTTTGGAAGAAATATTACCTGTTCTTTGGCAAGCATCACATGTTTTGACAAGACTTTGGGCGTCTTTGTAAATGGTTGGCCAATAAAATCCTGAATCAAATACCTTTCGTGCGGTACTAGTGGCACCATGATGCCCTCCGTATGGACCTTCATGACAATGGCGGAGAATTCTTCGTGCTTCACTACCATGGACGCATCGTCGGACGAGCTGGTCGGCACACATTTTGAAAAGATATGGATCTTCCCAAAAATAGTGTTTCACATTGGCAAAGAATTTTTTTCTTTGATGATGTGGCCACCCTTTTGCGACTATACCGCTAGCTAGGTAGTTAGCATAGTCGGCGTACCATGGTTCTTCCTTATATTCCACCATTTCCAGGGACTCAGTTGGAAATTTTTCGTTGATTTGCTCGTCCCTGGTTGCCTCCAAAGCTGGGTTTTCTAAGCGTGAAAGGTGATCTGCTGCGGTATTTTCTGCTCCTCTTTGTCCTTGATTTCAATGTCAAATTCTTGGAGGAGTAGAATCCACCGAATCAAACGTGGTTTTGCGTCCTGCTTTTTGAAGAGATATCGAATGGCTGCATAATCTGTATAGACTATAGTTTTAGAAAGAACAGGATAAGAACGGAATTTATCAAAAGCAAATACCACTGCTAGTAATTCTTTTTCAGTTGTTGTGTAATTTTCTTGTGCATCATTAAGTGTTTTACTAGCATAGTAAATGGGGTGGAAATGCTTTTCTTTTCTTTGTCCCAAGACAGCTCCAACTGCAAAGTCACTAGCATCACACATGATTTCGAAAGGAAATTTCCAATCAGGTGCTATCATGATAGGTGCATTGACTAACATTTCCTTTAGGGTTAGAAATGCTTGATTGCAATCCTTGTCAAAGATGAAAGGGGCATCTTTTTCAAGTAATTTTGTTAGAGGCCTTGAGATTTTAGAAAAGTGTTTGATAAACCGCCTATAAAATCCGGCATGCCCTAGGAAACTTCTGATAGCTCTAACGGAAGATGGAGGTGGTAGTCTAGAAATGGTATCGATTTTGGCTCGATCCACCTCCATTCCTTCGCTTGAGATTTTGTGACCGAGTACTATTCCCTCTGTTACCATGAAATGGCATTTTTCCCAATTAAGGGCGAGGTTAGTTTCCTCACATCGGGATAGCATTCGTTCAAGGTTATCGAGGCATTGGTCGTATGAATCCCCAAAGATAGAGAAGTCGTCCATTAAGACTTCCATTGTCTTTTCTATCATGTCATGGAAAATGGCTACCATGCAACGTTGGAATGTTGCAGGGGCATTACATAGACCAAACGGCATGCGTCGATAAGCAAAAGTTCCATAGGGACATGTGAAAGTTGTCTTTTCTTGGTCTTCGGGTGCTATCGGGATTTGAAAGTAACCTGAAAAACCATCCAAGAAACAGTAAAATTTATGACCGGATAATCTTTCTAACGTTTGATCAATGAAGGGTAAAGGAAAGTGATCTTTTCTCGTTGCTTCATTTAATCGTCTATAATCTATACATACTCTCCATCCTGTGACGGTTCTCGTTGGTATTAATTCATTTTTTTCGTTGGTTATTACCGTCATACCTCCTTTCTTTGGAACTACTTGAACGGGACTCACCCAAGGGCTATCGGAGATAGGATAGATAAGTCCGGCGTCAAGTAATTTGATGACCTCGTTTTTAACCACTTCTTGAACATTTGGATTCACGCGACGTTGTGGTTGTATTACCGATTTGTTGTCATCGTTCATCAAAATTTTGTGTGTGCACATGGACGGGCTAATTCATTTTATGTCTACAAGTTTCCAAGCTATTGCGTTTTTGTGTTTTTTCAAAAGATTAGTTAATTTTTCTTTTTCTAAGCTACCTAATTTTGACGAAATAATTACAGGTAAATTACCATCCTTGTCTAGAAAAGCATATTCCAAACCTTTTGGAAGTTCTTTGAGCTCAAGTGGTGGGTCTTTAGGAGACTCCTTATTTGGTTGCTCGTTTTGATCAAGAACTTTAAAAGTTTGTTCTATGGCGACCTCTTCTTCAACAAAGTGGTCAATCTCTTCACTTGTATCGGATGGTTCATCTTCATCTTCAATTAGGGGGTCATTATTGCCGAATGGATATTTCATTGACCGCTCAAGATCGACACTTCTTTTAAATGCCCCTAATTGAAGAGGTAGATTGTTGAACTTCCGGTTTTTCAAAGCTTCGTGAGTTTTTACAAATGGTCGTCCCAACACTAGAGGAGCGTCATCGAGGATGACAAAGTCGGTCGGGATTACCAATTGATTTGTTTGAACCAATACATCCTCAACTACACCGATTGATTTTATTACTTTCCGATTGGATAGAAAAATGGGTATTTGAAGTGGAGAAAAATCACTAATACTTAATTTTTCGAAAATGTAGTTAGGCATTATGTTAACACAAAGATCTTTATCAATTGTGACATTACTAATAAACGAATTTTGAAAGAAACATGGAACCGGTGTAATGTTAATTTCAAATGGGTATTCTTTTATTAGCGAGGTTTGATCATTAGTTAACTTAACACTTACTGTTTCATCAATTTTAGTGTTAGTGTTTAACTCTTTTAAAAACTTAGCATGAGTGGGTACTAAACAATGATTTTCGAAAGAAGGTGACAAGAGATTAATTTCTTCAAAATTAGACTCTTCTTGAATTTTAACATTGTCGGACTCACCTCTATCGTTGTTTAACTCATGTGTCGGTTTTTCACTTATTTGTTCTTCCATTTTTACACTTTCGGTTATCTCTTCCTTTTTTAATTCTTCTCTTGCGCTTCCCTTGCGCGAGATTCTTTTATACAGCGATCGATAACTCTAACGTGTTCTAATATCCTATCGGTTACTTCGGTTATAGAAAAAGAATCAGGATTTTCAAAGTTTGAATCCGGTTGTTCGATCCTTTGTTCCTCATAATACCCATATGAAGTAGATGGTTCACACCATTGTCCTTCATTGTAAGCATATGATAGATAAGGGTCATAATTTTGTTCTTCATAATACACATATGAGGTGGGTTGTTCACGCCATGGTTCCTTATAATAAGCATACGAAGGTGGTGGCTCATATCTTGGTTCCTCAAAGTATGAGTATGAAGGCTCATACCTTGGTTCATCAAAATATGAGTATGAGGGAGGAGGTTCATACCTTTGGTCTTCATAGGTTGTGTATGAAGTTGATGGTTCGTACCTGGGCTCCTCATAGTAGGTGTATGAATTGGATGGTTGATATGAGTGACTATTTTGAACCGAGTGTGTGTTACGAAAATTAGTGCAATAATTACTCCTATAATCATCCTCCTCATAGGTGTAGTTGTAACCTCCTGAGTATTGATCCATAAGAATCACTCAGCAGACCACAACCAAGTCTCGAGATCAGAAAACAAAAATAAAAACGGAAACAGAGGCTGGACACGGCCCCGTGTTCAGTGGACACGGCCCCGTGTTCAGGATCTGTATCTGGGCGTTTTAATTAAATTTACTGATTTCGTTGAGCACAGGGCGTGTTCAGTGAGCACGGCCCGTGTTCAAGCTACTGTTACTAGGTGTTTTTATGAAAATGTGCAGCACGACCCCGTGTTCAGTGAGCACGGCCCGTGTTCAGGTTACCGTAAATGCAAAACTAAACTAAAATGCAGAAAAATGTGGGCGTGTTTAAAAAAGGTTTTGAAAAACTCATTAGGCCGTCGATTTTAAGCTTTCTTAAAATCCTTGTGTCCCCGGCAGCGGCGCCAAAAACTTGATGGGTGTCAAGTGTTATATATATTAGGTGTATATTTTAAGCCCCTTTAACACTTTTTAGTCAAGTTTTAAATTTATAAAACACGATATTCACTAACACTAGACACTCATATGGGCAAGTGCACACATCGTGAGCGTAGTATAGTGTTGGTAAGATACCGAGGTCGTCCAAGGACACAAGAGCTTTTAGTACCGGTTTATCCTCAACGTCTAATCAAATCAAAAAGTTTAGAAAAAATGTTTAAAGCTAAGAAAAATAAAAACTAACTAAAAATGCTGAAAATAAAAATAAAAATAAAAACAGATAGACAAGATGAATCACTTGGTTCCGACTCGTATCTAGTGTAACCTTTGATTATTTCCGCACTTTTGCACTATTTAAGAGATTATCTTAGTAATTTTAGTAGGCCCCTCTTTTGAAGGTGACGTTACCCTCACCCCAGTAGTTTGAGTCAGCAAGGATACAATCCTAAAAGGGTGGATTATTGAAAAATAATTAATTAAGTTATTATTGCAAATTATGGTAGGCCCCTCTTTTGGAGGTGACGTTACCCTCGACTAAGTAGTCTGAGTCAGCAGGGATACAGTCCTAAATAGCCGGGTTATAGTATTAATAGTAGTTAACTTATGAGGGGATCAAAGAGTTTGGACCCCCGCCATCCAATACCGTTAAGTATTGAAGGAGGTCCTACTAAATTTGACCCAGGTCCATTGCAGGACCTCTAAACGCTGAACAATGGCAAGACCTTTACCAAACCGTTCCCTTAACCCCCGACCAGGTAGCCAACATACCTCCATATAGACCGTGGAGATATGAATGGTGAAAATCTTTTATTTTATATAGACAGTAAAATAATGCCAAGACACCACGGACAAATGATAAGGAAAGATCACCTTCAACATAAGAAACTAGTTATTAAAGTCATTAATACAAAACCAAGTAAAATGTGCGAAAAGATTGAAAATAAAAAGTATTACACTAGACACTTTGTCTTCACCAAGTGATGTAAGAGACTTAGGCAAACATGGCCTTGATTGTCAAGAACTCTTACGATCAATCTTGGATCCCGAGACGACTCACACACTCTATGATGGACAATGGATGATGGTGGTGGATGATGGTGTTATGGTGGTGGTGGGTGGTTGGTGAAGTGTGAGAGAGGTGGTGTGCCAAGGGATGGTTTGAACTTGAGCCAAGCACTCCTATTTATAGGCTGAACAGAAGCCTGGACACGTCCCCGTGTCCGCTGGACACGGCCCCGTGTCCGCCCTTTTCTCTTTCTTCATTAATTGCTCTTGTCCGCATTAGTTGACCACGCCCCCGTGTCCGCTGGGCACGACCCCGTGTGCTGAAGCATATCTGTACTATCAGATTTGGCAAGATTCTGCGTATCTTTGCGTTGACCACGGCCACGTGTCCGCTGGGCACGGACCCGTGGTGGGCAATAGAAGCTTCTACATGTTTGTCTTTTGTGCCAGGGCTGACCATTCTGGACACTGCCCCGTGCTCGCTGAGCACGGCCCCGTGTTCGCTGGACACGCCCCGTGCTAAGCTAAGCACGCCCCGTGTTCAGCTGGGCACCGCCCCATGCTTAGCTTTCTTCTTGTTTTTGCTTTGGGAGATGCTCTCGAGGAGTCGGGCATGCCACGTTTCTTCCTTTTCTTTGTATTTATGTTGGTTTTGGGTGTACATTTGTTCCTTTTGTTCGTTTAAGCTCATTTGATCCTGAAAATACAAAAGGAAGACAAAAGCACACTTTTTCCAACATTAGTACTAAAAAAGGGTTAGTTTTATACCTCATTTGATGTAATTTATATGTTGCATTTTACACACATCACTATCCTTGCTTCGCCAGCGCAGTAACGAGCCTTCAACGGGTTGATCGAGGATTTTGGTCAAAATGTGACCGTTTGGCAACGGTCATATATTAAAAAAAACTTTTAAATATCTAATATACATACAAATATATTCACAAACCAATCACAAACTCAAACACACATCTATCACAAAAACACACACATTCACTCCAATCATTTTTAATAATGTCATCCCACTCTTCATCCGATTCGTCCAGCTCTTCATCTGACGGTGCTGTCGTGATTGTCTTGAAAATTTCTGTGAAGGTATTATTATTATTGTTGTTATTATTATTTTTATTATTTATAGTTTATTAACACTATTATATTAGGTGTTAACTTTCTTTACGAGAGGTGATATTTGAGGATGCCAATCGCTTTCCACTTTTATACGAGGCCTATCAGCGGATACATGGGTTTCCTGGGATGTTGGGTAGTCTTGATTGCACGCACTGTGAGTGGGCGACATGTCTAACCGCTTGGAAATGGCAACACCATCGTGGTGACCACAAGGGTTCTACCCTAATATTACAAGCGGCTGGGTCTCAAGATTTATGGATTTGACATGCGTACTTTGGCATGGCCAGTGCGAACAATGACATCGTTGTTTTACAATCTTCAGGTCTTTATGACGATGTCATAGATGGTGTTGCACCAAATACTTCATTCTATGCAAACTACGTGGAGTATAAATACGGGTACTATTTTGTCGATGACATTTATCCGAAGTGGGGGACGTTGGTGAAAGACCTTTCGTGTCTAGATGATGAGAAAAGATTGTATTAAAAGAAGAAACAAGAGTCGACAAGAAAAGATGTCGATCGGGCTTTCGGTGTATTAAAAAAGAGATGGTCTATCATTGCCCGACCATCGAGGATACTTGAAAAGTGTAAAATGAGAAATGACAAGTATACGTGCATCATCTTGCATAACATTATATTGGAGGATTCGGGCATAGCGTTTTGTGGAGAAAGTTATGATGAAGGTAACTAATCGACGAACCCGCTACTCACATACGCTCAAAAAGAAGTTATCCGAGCGAGGATACGTGACAGGGACACACACCATAACCTTCGAGCTGATTTGACCGAGCACCTATGATTTTATTGTGAACAAGGAGGAGACGACAGGTGATTTTTTTTAGTGACATTGTATTTTTTATTTAAATAATGACATTGTATTTTTTTTTAATTATGACATTGTACTTTTATTTAAATTAATATATCAAAATTAAATAATGTTTAGATTTAAATAAAAAAATAATTATGTAATGATGATGGAGGCTTTAAACCATTGCATGCAAGTTAAAGTGATGGGCTTTAAAGCCCTCATATGAGACTATGGGGTGCAGGGGTCTTTGGTTGGTGGCGTTGCTCGACACTTGGCTGTTGTGGGCTCCACCAATCCACACGCAAAAAGGTCGGGTGCGGAAGGAGCGTGGCCAGGCGGCGTTGGGGTGCCATGTGGCACCAAAGTTTCTTTTTTTTGTTTTTTTTTTAATTTCAGTCATAGAATTTAATAAAGTAATTTTAAAATAACCTTTTATTTATATTAAATAAATACAATAAAAAAGTACATTACATCACCCAAAAAATTAGTCTTAGTCATCTTCATCTTCAATGGAGTCGAATTTAGAAGTGTCGAAACATGTTCTACCAAATCAGCTCGAAAGTATGAATTTATTTGTCTTGACTCGATTAGATTTTGGTTTTGCATTCCCTCTTCGTCACTAATGTCTTCTTTATTTGATTCGGTGATGCGTGTGTAGCGTGATATATTTTTATTAATATTTTAAGCCCTTTTTAGCACTTTAGTCAAGTTTTAAATTTATAAAACACGATATTCTACTAACACTAAACACATATATGGGCAAGTGCACCCATCGTGAGCGTAGTATAGCGTTGGTAAGATACCGAGGTCGTCTAAGGACACAAGAGCTTTTAGTACCGGTTTATCCTCTGTCACACCCTGGCTTTTGCGGAAGCGTGGGTTTATTTGGTGTGACTTCTTAATACCACAGCAACAATCACAACAATGCTATATGATAGAATACGGATGTTCATCCATTAAAATAGTCGAAAATGCATAACATATTGTCTAAAAACGTTAACCACAATAGACGTTACAAAACATGACTAGTTTAAAGAGAATTCCAAAAGACTCGACGATAAGCTACCAACGACACATGAATTGAGACATGCAACTCGTCCAGGAAAGAGTTACACTTCCTAAACCTACGACTCCGGATGACATCCTTATTTGGCACGCAGCTAACCATGCATCACTTGCCAGATCCAAACTAATTCCCTGAAATACATGTAGTTTTAAAAAGTCAACAAAAAGTTGAGCGAGTTCATGTGTAAGTGAGTATATAAAAGCCTTTAAAATGTCTGTAAAAGTAAAAATCCCTGGTATGTAGCAATTAAGGAAACCCTGATCACCATTGCAGGGCCGGTTATAGCCAAGTGCTGGAGGGGCTTGAGAACAGGGCCCAAATAACTAAGGGGCCCAAAAAATTTTTAAGTTTTCTTCATATATACATAGCCCAAAAAATTCAGGCCCAGCCTTTGCAAAAATCTAATTGCCGCTGGAGCCTGGAGAAATCAAACGTCGCGGTCGCGGTTCTTGATCTTCAATTCTGCACTAGGGATTTCAAATTAATGTCTATTAGACGAACGGGCCGTGCCTTGGCTTAGTGTTTAATATTTAGTGTTGTGTTACTTATAGAGATTCGTGTGATGAATATTTGTTCGTTTAATGTTCTAGTAGATTATAGTCTTAGAAAGTAAATATTTACTAAGTGTTATAATTCCCGAAAATTTCGCCATAGCCTCCTCTGTAAATAGAGGTGTCCATGCATAAAACATATCATTTTCTTTTACAAATATCTCATAAGGTGTTCCCACATAGCCAACCCGACAAATCTACATGCAATACCCTAACTACGTCTTTTCAGATTTATTACACAAAACAGGACTGTTTTCGAGGATTTAAATAAAATAGTTATCCTTTTCTAAAAATTCTCAAATTTTTACAGAAGGTCATATATAATCCCCGATTTATTGTGTAAAAATTTCGGACATCAGTTCAATACCAATTTTATATAAAAATTCTTTTACTCGACTGCAATCAGATTTGATACTTTCTGATTGCAGTTTTACGGAAAAATTCACTAAAAATCAATCGTAAGGCGGATCGTCGAAATTCCAGTTGGAGGGTCACGGAAACAACCGTGACCATCTACAGTAAAAATTCCATGAGCTGATTCTGCTCAGGTTTTAAGTTTTGACTCTGATTACAACACACTTTTTCAGCAGAAATATTTCAGCTTTGAGCTGCTGTCTAAAAATAATACTTTAAAAATAGTAAACGGTCTCGAAAAATTACGATTTCAGTTTCATTTGTTCGGTTATTAAAAATTACACAATTTAGACTCCAGAAATTCAGTGTTTCGCTTAAAAATGAACCAGTTACAGCCCATTGAAGTAGGCTGGAAATTTCAATCAGCAAGCTGTTTATATGTAGAAGTGACTAAAAACGTATAAACAAAGGCTCTAACCATGGTGTATCGAAGGATAAATGTTCAAACCTCAAACATGCATTAACCAACCCTAAACCACCCAGATTTCAACTTCATACAACCCTTTTATCTATGGTTTTTATGCAGAATTTTAAGTTCACAAATTTAGTGTTTTAGCTTGCATGTGTCAAGAACATTCAAACAAAACATAGCAAGAACAAGATGGAACAAGAGTGTGAAGGGACTTACTACTAGCACAAGGCTAGGGTAGTAATCTTAGGACAAGATGATGGTGAAATGTTGGTGACAAAGACTTGAATCAAGCTTCCGTGAAGACCTTTCAATCTTGTACTCCTATGGATGAATCTTCAAACTTGAATGAGAGCTCTTGGAGAAGAAAATGGTGAATGTGAAGAGTGGTGATGGTGAAATCGGTTATGGAGAGAGGGGGGGGGGGGGGTGTGAGCCGAAAATAATAGGGACAAGGAAGAGGTTGAGTGCAAGCTTGGAGATGATGATGATTTCCTTTGGAAATTGCAATATTCCTTACAAGTATTTGACAAGTCCCTTAAGCATGCACAAGTTTCCCACCAATGGGGTAATGAGGAAAAAAGAACATGATTAAGGTGGGTCCATGGCTGGAAATCAGTTGGGGTGGGGGGGGGGGGGGTAAAGTGTAGATTTTTGTTAGTTAATAGGTATTAAGTTAGAAGGTTAAGGGTATTTCCAAGTGTAGTGGGTGTATGTCATGTTTACATGGTGTATGGGAATTTTTGTGACGATAAATAATTTAAAATGATAAAATAATATTTCTGACAATATTTTCATGTCTCGGGTAATGTCTGGTTGTTCGGTTTCGCATCGTTCCGTTAAAGCGTTTAATTGTCCCGTAAAGCGTCTTTTGTGCATCTTTCTGTAACGAAATTAATTCCAACACTTAGGAAAGTGTCCAGGACCATTTAGTCAATACTCTGTATAACATGAGTGTGTTAAAGCTGAATTGTTACTAAATATGCGGAAATTCTGTAATTAAATTGCGTTTTAGGCACTTTCCGGCACTCAAACTATCACCTAGTGACATAGTCTTATGGTCCTCACTTCCCTACACTCCATACTGGTGTAGTGTTTTATCCCTGGCCCATACTGGCCTAAAAAATAGTATCTGTCTAAGTGCTGGCATTGTCAGCATGTGTCTGAGTTATCTGCTCACTGTGCTAACTGTGCTTTGTGCATCAGGTTTGTCACCAAGAGTCTGTATGAAATGAATAGAGTGACTGTATGTAAAGAATGCACATGTATGTATATAACATAAATCAGTAAGCAGTTTAAAGCGTCAGATGTAGTCAAGTACAGTCATTAAGCACATAATTAGGGTTAATTAATTTGTACAGTACCTGTAATTATGCGGGTTGTCACATTCTCCCCCCGTTAAGAAAATTTCGTCCCGAAATTTTACGTTCTACTTCTAGTTGCAGCTGTCTTGGGGAATAAATGTGGGTACTTGGCCTTCATACGGTCCTCATGTTCCCACGTGAACTCTGGGCCGTGTCGTGCATTCCACCGGACCTTGACGAGTTTGACACTACTCCGGCGTGTCTTATTAATCTTCTAATCCGTAACCTCAACCGGTTCCTCAACAAAGTGGAGTGTGTCATCGATATGAACCTCGTCAGCAGGAATGATAACTGTCTCTTGAGTTGGAATCTTTTTCAGGTTCGATACATGGAATGTATCATGAACGCCATTAAGTTCGGCAGGTAAGTCCAATTTGTATGCTACAAGTCCAATCCTTTGCAGGACTCTGAAAGGACCAATGTAACGCGGATTCAACTTCCCACGCTTTCCAAAGCGTGCCACACCCTTCCAGGGTGAGACCTTTAACAAAACCATATCCCCAACTTGGTATTCCACGGACTTCCTGTTTGGATTTGCATAGGCTTTTTGTCTGTCGCGAGCCGCCTCGATGCGTTTTCGAATTTGCGCAATCTTGTCTGTCGTCTCTTGGACGATTTCGGGACCAGCGAGCTGCCTATCACCTGCATCAGCCCAGCATAGTGGTGATCGACACTTGCGTCCGTAAAGAGCTTCAAATGGCGCGGCTCCAATACTTGTGTGGTAGCTGTTGTTGCACGAAAATTCGACCAATGGTAAATGATTATCCCAGCTACCACCTAGATCCATTACACATGCTCTCAGCATGTCCTCCAATGTTTGAATTGTTCTTTCACTCGGGCCGTCCGTTTGTGGGTGAAACGCTGTACTCAGGTTCAGCTGAGAACCAAAGGCTTCTTGGAAGGACTGCCAAATCCTTGATACGAAGCGTCCATCTCTATCAGAGATAATCGAGAGAGGCACTCCATGACGTGCAACAATCTCCCTCATGTATATTTCAGCAAGTTTACTCGTGTTGTCCTTTTCCTTAATCGGCAGGAAGTGCGCAGACTTTGTCAGTCGGTCTACAATTACCCAAATTGTATCATGGCCCTTGGGCGTCTTTGGCAATTTCGTTATGAAGTCCATGGAAATCTGTTCCCATTTCCATTGGGGTATTACAGGTTGTTGCAGGAGACCTGAAGGCTTCTGGTACTCGGCTTTAACCTTGGCGCACGTTAAACATCTGCCAACATATACTGGAAACATCGCCTTTCATCCTAGGCCACCAATAGAAATCCTTAAGGTCTTGGTACATTTTATCTGCTCCTGGATGAATCGAGTATCGTGACTTGTGAGCCTCATCGAATATAACCCTTCTCAATCCTCCAAACAGAGGAACCCAAATTCGATTCATGAAACACAATGTTCCTTCCTTGTTTGGCACTAACTGTTTCTCCATTCCATGGAGATACTCATCCTCAATATTCCTTTCTTTGAGAGCTTCTCTCTACGCGGCACGAATGCGCAATGAGAGGTCTGTCTGGACAATCATTTCTAAGGCCCTAACCCTTATGGGCTTAATCCTTTCTTTTCGACTCAAGGCGTCAGCGACTACATTCGCCTTTCCTGGGTGATACTTGATTTCACAGTCGTAGTCATTCAACAGTTCGACCCAGCGTCTCTGTCTCATGTTAAGTTCCTTTTGATAAAAAATGTGCTGTAAACTCTTGTGATCAGTGAAGATTGTACATCTTGTTCCATACAAATAATGTCGCCAGATCTTCAATGCGAACACCACCGCGCCTAACTCTAAGTCATGCGTGGTGTAGTTCTTCTCATGAACCTTCAGTTGGCGTGAAGCATAGGCTATGACCTTCTGTCGCTGCATCAACACGCAGCCTAAACCCTGACGCGAGGCGTCATAATATACCACGAAGTCGTCCGTGCCTTCGGGTAGAGCTAAAATCGGTGCGTCACAAAGCTTGTTCTTCAACAACCGAAACGCTTCTTCTTGCTTATTGCTCCAATCAAACTTCTTGTCCTTCTGTGTGAGTGCGGTCAGAGGTTGAGCGATCTTAGAAAAATCTTCAATGAATCTGTGATAATACCCAGCCAAACCTAAGAATTGTCGAATCTCAGTTGGCGTTTTCGGTGACTCCCAATTCTTGATCGCCTCGATCTTTGTGGGATCCACATGGATTCCATTTCCATTAACCACATGTCCAAGAAACTGGACTTCACGTAATCAAAACTCACATTTCGAGAACTTAGCGTACAACTTCTCCTTCTTAAGCAGCTCTAGGATAGCTCTCAAGTGTTGTTCGTGTTCTTCCTTCGTCTTCGAGTAGATCAAAATATCATCAATGAATACGATTACAAACTTGTCGAGGTATGGCTTGCAGACTCTATTCATCAAGTCCATGAAAACGGCTGGAGCGATGGTTAGCCCAAATGGCATAACCAGAAACTCGTAATGTCCATATCGAGTTCTAAAGGCAGTCTTGGGAATACTTTCCTCTTGTATTCTCAGCTGGTGATAACCTGGTCTTAGATCGATCTTTGAGTAAAAACTCGAACCTTGTAGTTGATCGAACAGGTCATCGATCCTTGGCAAAGGATATCTATTCTTGACAGTCAACTTGTTAAGCTCACGGTAGTCTATACACATACGAAAACTACCGTCCTTCTTCTTAACGAACAAAACTGGAGCTCTCCAAGGTGAGAAGCTTGGTCTGATGAATCCTTTATCTAACAGCTCTTGGAGTTGTGTTGACAACTCTTGCATCTCTGAAGGTGCAAGTCGATAGGGTTCCTTAGCCACAGGCGCGGCGCCTGGAACTAAGTCAATGTGAAACTCGACTTGTCTTGGGGGCGGCAATCCCGGCAAGTCTTCTGGAAAGACTTCAGGATATTCCTTCACGACTGGAATGTCTTCGATCTTTGGCTCAGCGGCTTCCTTATCAACGATATGTGCCAAGAAGGCAACACATCCTTTCTTCAAACACTTCCTAGCTTTCAAGCAGCTAATGATCCTCAATGGCGTATCACGCTTCTCTCCGTGTACTATGATCGTCTATTCATCCGTCATTGGGATGCGGATGGTCTTCTCGTGACAAACGATCTCGGCCTTGTTGCTCGATAACCAATCCATTCCCACTACCACGTCGAAGCTTCCCAACTCGACTGGTAGTAAATCTAGCTTAAATTCGTGTCCTCCCAGTTCTATCATGCATCCCCTGATGACTTCTCCCGTTTCAATTAGTTTCCCATTCGCTAATTCGATCGAGTATGGAACGTCTAACTTACTAGTGGCCAACCCAAGTATCTTTTTAAACTCTAACGATATGATGTGCAGTAAAGTGTTATCTATTTTAGGTGTATATTTTAAGCCCTTTTTAACACTTATTTTATCCAAGTTTTAAATTTATAAAACACGATATTTTACTAACACTAAACACACATATGGGCAAGTGCACCCATCGTTGAGCGTAGTATAGCGTTGGTAAGATACCGAGGTCGTCCAAGGACACAAGAGCTTTTAGTACCGGTTTATCCTCAACGTCTAACCAAAATAAAAATTTTAGAAAAATGTTTTAAACTAAGAAAAGATAAAAACTAACTAAAATACTGAAAAATAAAAATAAAATAAAAACAGATAGACAAGATGAATCACTTGGCTCCGACTCGTATCTAGTATAACCTTTGATTATTTCCGCACTTTTGCACATAATTAAGAGATTATCTTAGTTGTTGTAGTAGGCCCCTCTTTTGAAGGTGACGTTACCCTCACCCTAGTAGTTTGAGTCAGGAAGGATACAATCCTAAAAGGGTGGATTATTGGAAGATAATGAATTAAGTTATTAATGCAGTATTGTGGTAGGCCCCGCTTTTGGCGGTGACGTTACCCTCGGCTAAGTAGTCTGAGTCAGCAGGGATACAGTCCTAAATAGCCGGGTTATAGTATTAATAGTAGTTAACTTATGAGGGGATCAAAGAGTTTGGACCCCCGCCATCCAATACCGTGAAGTATTGAAGGAGGTCCTACTAAATTTGACCCAGGTCCATTGCAGGACCTTTAAACGCTGAACAATGGCAAGACCTTTACCAAACCGTTCCCTTAACCCCCGACCAGGTAGCCAACATACCTCCATATAGACCGTGGAGATATGAATGGTGAAAATCTTTTATTTTATATAGACAGTAAAATAATGCCAAGACATCACGGACAAACGATAAGGAAAGATCACCTTCAACATAAGTAACTAGTTATTAAAGTCATTAATACAAAACCAAATAAAAAGTGCAAAAGATTAGAAATAAAAAGTATTATACTAGACACTTTGTCTTCACCAAGTGATGTAAGAGACTTAGGCAAACATGGCCTTGATTATCAAGAACTCTTACGATCAATCTTGGATCCCAAGACGACTCACACACTCTACGATGGACAATGGATGATGGTGGTGGATGATGGTGTTGTGATGGTGGTGGGTGGTGGATGAAGTGTGAGAGAGGTGGTGTGCCAAGGGATGAGATGAAATGAATCCAAGCACTCCTATTTATAGGCTGAACAGAGACCTGGGCACGACCCCGTGTCCGCTGGGCACGGCCCCGTGCCTGTCTGACACTCTCTCTCCTCATTAATTGTAATTCGCAATTACAATAAATGCGCCTGCTGTACTTTCGACACGCCCCCGTGTCCGCTGGGCACGGCCCGTGGTGGGCAATAGAAGCTTCTATAGATTTGTCTTTTCTGCTGCTTCTTGGGCACGGCCCCGTGCTGGCTGAGCACGGGGCGTGTTCAGTCTTCTGCCTTCTCCATTTTGCTTGGGAGGATGCCGTTGAGGGGTCGGGCAGTCCACTAATGTTCCTTTCCTTGTATTTATGTTGGATTTAGCTGTCTTTTTGCTTCTTTTGTGTTTTTGAGCTCATTTAATCCTGAAAATACAAAAGGAAGACAAAAACGCTCTTTTTCCAATATTAGTACTTAAAAAGGGTCAGTTTTATGCCTTATTTGATGTAATTTATATGTTGCATTTTGCACACATCAAATACCCCCACACTTGAACTTTTGTTTGTCCTCAAGCAAAACTCTTTAATATGTGGCTTACACTCCCAAATGGAATGGGTAGAAGAGAAGGTTTTTAGCTTGTCGTAGAGTGTCGGGATTTCCAAGATCTTTTTGGGTTTTATTTTTATCTATTTACACTCCTATTCGTAATGATTTATTTAGAACTTTTCATATGAGAAATTACTTATTTGGGCATAACATGCCTTTTTTTAAAATTCCATTTATATACAAGTTCACATACCTCACGGGAGAAATCACTTACACTCGGCCGAAGGTGTATTTTTAGTGAATCACTCGAGAGCGGCGTGGAACTTATTCCTACCATAAGCTTGCCAAGCAATCAATCCTCCTCCTTTTTAACTTTTATACCTTTGTAAATATCAAGAGGACTTTGTGGGTTAAGGGTTAGGCTTGGGTTAAAGGTAGGTGGTTGGGATAGTGGTTAGTAGAAAAAGGGCGAAAAATCGTAACAAGTGTCGGTTTTCGTAAAATTTTCTATTTTTGTAACTTTTTATTTTGATGAAGCTTTTATTCAAACAAAGTTATTTTTGATGAACTTGTTTGTTTATTTTCTTTTTGCTTCATCAACAACACACATTTTTTTTATTTATTTTTTTTTTTTTATTTTTTTTACGAAAAACCGAACTTGTTACTAAAACAAAGGGTTAAAAATAAAAAGGTTTTGGTGGGTAAAAGGGTTTTTGGTTTGGGTGATGAAATGAAAAGGTTTAGGCTCAAAGGGGTTAACTAGGGGGATTTTTGGGTAGTTGGTAAAAGAAAAAGAAAAATAATGGTGTAGAAATAAAAAGGGGTTAGTCCTAATGCCTCCATCATTTATTTACTCGGGTTTAAGTTGATAAGGACCGGGAATGTATCGTCAAGGCAAGTTCTAGAGTTGTAAGAACCAAGCGGCTATTCACACAAGAAACGAAAGATGAGCATTTAGTCTAATGATATGTAATTGAATGCTCAATAAAGGCTCAAAACTCACTTTTGTGGGAATGGGTTTTTATGTGATCAAGTATATATAATCAAATTTTAACTAAGTTTGCCATGCCTTTTCATAATTTTCTTATGTTGGTTCTTTTTATCACTACGCTATCGGTTGTAAATTCGTAAAAATATAACCTTTTTGAGATTCTTGAATTTCCCGAGTTAAACCTAGACAAGTAAGAAAAATGAAATTTTTTAAAAAATTTGGGGTGATTAGCGGTTCCAATAGAGTTTTGTGTAAGGCTTGTATTTAGGACTTGCAAAATTCAAGGTTTTAGCATCCCCCCCACACTTAAATTACACATTGTCCTCAATGTGTCCCAAAAATAAATTTTTAGGTTGATTAGATGTGTAAAATAGTGTTTAAAAAGCAAAAATTTGTGTTACTGGGCACTGAACACGGCCCCGTGTTATCCGGGCACGGCCCCGTGTTCAAGTGCCAGTAACAAAATTGAAATAAGAGAAGCAGAAATCTGGACACGGGGGCGTGTTGGGTGAACACGGCCCGTGCCCAGGTACCTGAACTGGGCGTTTTTCTGCAGGTGGTTCAGCACGGGGCCGTGTTGGTTGGGCACGGCCCGTGTTGAACCTGCTGAACTGGAGAGAATTGTCGGGTTGCCTTGTTCTTGTGCATGAGTTCATTTTTCTCGTTCCCCTTTTCATCCTTAACCACCATGAGTGTGTTTTATTCCTGAAAATTAAAACTAACTAGAAAACATAAAACTTAATCTAAATTAAACTAAGGATAGTTCCGTGGAATGCCTCCATGGTGCGCCACGTTTATAAGGGTCCTTGGCTAGACCCAAAGCCTAGTCATATGTTACCCAAGTGGGATGTATTGCATCCCATGTTACACAGTCGGAGAGCGTCATCCAAGCTTGAGTCTATGACCTTCATGTAGTTGACCGGATCCTCTTCCTCAACTCGCTTTCCACATTCAAATTTTACTTCCTCATCCCCAAACTTCAATGTTAGAGTTCCGTCATTCATATCCACCAATGCTTGGGCGGTGGCTAGAAATGGCCTCCCGAGGATGAGAGGGACATCGGTGTCTTCTTCCATGTCTAGGATGACAAAGTCGGTTGGAAAGACGAATTTGTCAACCTTGACTAGCAGATTTTCAGCGACACCTTGTGGGAATTTGACGGACCTGTCGGCGAGTTGTATGCTCATCTTTGTAGGGCTTGTTGTTCCTAGGCCGAGTCGCTTGAACATTAATGTGGGCATGAGGTTGATGCTAGCCCCAAGATCGGCTAAAGCATTTCGGACGGGAGACTTCCCAATCGAGCAAGGGATTGTGAAGCTCCCGGGGTCGATTTTCTTTTGTGGAAGTTTGTTGAGTACTAAAGCTGAGCATTCTTCGCCTAAGTTAACTAATTGCAATGATTCAATTTTCCTTTTGTGAGTGAGGAAATCCCTCATGAATTTTGCATATTTAGGCATTTGGGTTAGGACCTCAATAAAAGGAATATTAACATGCAATTGTTTTAGTAAACTTTCGAACTTTGCGAATTGCTCATCGGTCTTTTGACGATTTAACCTACCGGGGTACGGAATTGGAGGAGTCTTGGTGGGCTCTTGATTTGGTGTAGAAGCTTTTTCTGGCGCAGGAGGAGTCACAGGCTGGCTAGAATGGCTTCTTTCATTTGGCGGCAATGGAGCATCCTCGGGACCCACGGTTCGATTTCTTAATGTGATGAGATGTACTTGTGCCTTCGGGTTCGTTTCGGTATTACTAGGTAACGCGCCTTGTGGTCTCTCGGAGAAATTTTGAGCTAGTTGATTTAATTGTTTTTCAACGTTTTGAATGCTAGCTTGTTGATTTCTGAAATTCGATTCCAATTGTTGAAATCGATCCGAGTTTTTCTTTTCAGTGTCAGAGATGAGGCGAGATACAGTATCTTCAAGCCTTTCTCTTCCACCTTGTTGTTGAGAGAAATTTTGCGGTTGTTGAAAATTAGTTCGTTGGTTTTGTTGGTTACTACTATTGCCGGGATCTCTCCAACCAAGATTTGGGTGGTTACGCCATCCTTGGTTGTAGGTACCCGTTGGAGGACCCGACGGCCTAGGTCTATTATCCATGTAGTTTACCGTTTCTGTTTGTTCATCTAATTCTTTCATACAACTCCAATTTTCATGTGACCCACCACACCCTTCACAAGCCATAACCGAGGCCGTTTTTGTCATTTCTAGCCTTTTGATTTTTGAAGAGAGAGCCTCGATTTGGGCTTGTAAAGAGGTGCTTTCATCAACCTTATGGGCGCCCGGGGCAATAGATTTATTACCTCGGGGAGTGTGCCATTGAAAATTGGTTTGAGCAATTTCCTCAATTTGGTTATATATTTCATTTGGGCGACGATTACCTAAGAGTCCCCCGGAGCTTGAGTCAAGTGTTTGTCTAGTGTGTGGCAACAACCCATTGTAGAAAGTGGATACTTGTTGCCATACCGCTAGACCATGATGAGGACACTTTCTTAAAAGCTCCTTGAACCTTTCCCAAGTTTCATATAAGGATTCCCCATCCTCTTGTGAGTATGTATTAATTTCAGTCATTAATTTAGCCGTTTTAGCAGGAGGGAAATACTTATATAGAAACTTTTGAGCAAGTTCATCCCAAGTGTTTACCGATCCAACTGGGAGGGTGTTAAGCCAAGCCTTAGCTCGGTCTTTAAGTGAAAATGGAAACATTCGAAGGCGGATGGCGTCATTTGATGCTCCATTGATCCGAAAGGTATCACATATTTCCAAGAAGTTAGTAATATGTAGATGGGGATCCTCGTCCGCAAGCCCGTGGAAGGTTGCGGAGTTTTGGAGCATCTGTATCAAATGCGGCCGAAGTTCGAAGTTGTTGGCCTCGACATTCGGTGCATTGATAGCGGCGCCAAGATTGCCTACGGTGGGCCGTAGGTAATCCATGAGGATACGTTGGTTCGCCATTGGAAGTGGGTCCCCCGAAGCTTTCTCTTGATTTTTAGCTTTAAGTCTTTTTCTGAGAAAGCGCTCGGGTTCTTCTAGGGGTTCTTTTATGTCTCTACTAGAACTGGAGCTCATGCACTACGTAGGAGGTTCAAATGTGGCGCCTGGGTTCCAAGTCCTGCAACAAAAACAGAAAAGAACGCTGGTCAGAATGTTCACCACGGCCCCGTGTTCAGTGAACACGGCCCGTGGTCAGAAGAACAGTAATCGTTTTCTGTATCCCAGTTACTGGGAGTTGGACACGACCCCGTGTTGCACCGACACGGCCCCGTGTTCAGCTCTCTGTAACTCAGAAAATAAAAACTGCCAGTGATGATGCTGGGCACGGCCCGTGTCTGACCTGGCACGGCCCGTGCTGAGCTCTGCAGAAACTGAAAAACTAAGAAAATCCTAAAAAAATTAAAAAGAAAAATAAAAGATGATTAGGCCGTTGATTCCTAACTTTCTTAAAATCCTTGTGTCCCCGGCAACGGCGCCAAAAACTTGATTTGCGGTAAAGTGTTATCTATTTTAGGTGTATATTTTAAGCCCTTTTTAACACTTATTTTATCCAAGTTTTAAATTTATAAAACATGATATTTTACTAACACTAAACACACATATGGGCAAGTGCACCCATCGTTGAGCGTAGTATAGCGTTGGTAAGATACCGAGGTCGTCCAAGGACACAAGAGCTTTTAGTACCGGTTTATCCTCAACGTCTAACCAAAATAAAAATTTTAGAAAAATGTTTTAAACTAAGAAAAGATAAAAACTAACTAAAATACTGAAAAATAAAAATAAAATAAAAACAGATAGACAAGATGAATCACTTGGCTCCGACTCGTATCTAGTATAACCTTTGATTATTTCCGCACTTTTGCACATAATTAAGAGATCATCTTAGTTATTGTAGTAGGCCCCTCTTTTGAAGGTGACGTTACCCTCACCCTAGTAGTTTGAGTCAGCAAGGATACAATCCTAAAAGGGTGGATTATTGGAAGATAATGAATTAAGTTATTAATGCAGTATTGTGGTAGGCCCCGCTTTTGGCGGTGACGTTACCCTCGGCTAAGTAGTCTGAGTCAGCAGGGATACAGTCCTAAATAGCCGGGTTATAGTATTAATAGTAGTTAACTTATGAGGGGATCAAAGAGTTTGGACCCCCGCCATCCAATACCGTGAAGTATTGAAGGAGGTCCTACTAAATTTGACCCAGGTCCATTGCAGGATCTCTAAACGCTGAACAATGGCAAGACCTTTACCAAACCGTTCCCTTAACCCCCGACCAGGTAGCCAACATACCTCCATATAGACCGTTGAGATATGAATGGTGAAAATCTTTTATTTTATATAGACAGTAAAATAATGCCAAGACACCACGGACAAACGATAAGGAAAGATCACCTTCAACATAAGTAACTAGTTATTAAAGTCATTAATACAAAACCAAATAAAAAGTGCAAAAGATTAGAAATAAAAAGTATTATACTAGACACACTTTGTCTTCACCAAGTGATGTAAGAGACTTAGGCAAACATGGCCTTGATTGTCAAGAACACTTACGATCAATCTTGGATCCCGAGACGACTCACACACTCTACGATGGACAATGGATGATGGTGGTGGATGATGGTGTTGTGATGGTGGTGGGTGGTGGATGAAGTGTGAGAGAGGTGGTGTGCCAAGGGATGAGATGAAATGAATCCAAGCACTCCTATTTATAGGCTGAACAGAGAGCTGGGCACGGCCCCGTGCCTGTCTGACACTCTCTCTCCTCATTAATTGTAATTCGCAATTACAATAAATGCGCCTGCTGTACTTTCGACACGCCCCCGTGTCCGCTGGGCACGGCCCGTGGTGGGCAATAGAAGCTTCTATAGATTTGTCTTTTCTGCTGCTTCTTGGGCACGGCCCCGTGCTGGCTGAGCACGGGGCGTGTTCAGTCTTCTGCCTTCTCTATTTTGCTTGGGAGGATGCCGTTGAGGGGTCGGGCAGTCCACTAATGTTCCTTTCCTTGTATTTATGTTGGATTTAGCTGTCTTTTTGCTTCTTTTGTGTTTTTGAGCTCATTTAATCCTGAAAATACAAAAGGAAGACAAAAACACTCTTTTTCCAATATTAGTACTTAAAAAGGGTCAGTTTTATGCCTTATTTGATGTAATTTATATGTTGCATTTTGCACACATCACGATACGAAACTATAATCGGCACCAGTATCGAAAAGCACAGATGCATAGTGTTGATTTATACGGAACGTACCAGTGACAACATTCGGATCCTGGCATGCATCCCTTGCACCAATGTTAAAAACTCGGCCTTGCGCTTGATTTAGCCTTGGGCATTCTCTTTTGAAGTGCCCAACGTCCCCGCAGTTGAAACACCCAGGCCCTCGGCCATTCCCATTTCCATTTCCATTTTCGTTTCGATTTCCATTTGTTCCCCGGTTACCAGCTTGATTCGGGGCATTCCCACGATTTCCGTTTCCCCCGTTATTTCCTTGCGGCCTGTTTCCATTACCACGGTTGTTGTTATTGTAACCCCTTTGACCACCTTGGCCTGATCCAGCCCAACACGTCTCCTTCGAATGGCCCGTCTTCCCGCAAAATTCGCATTTCCTGAGTCAGCACGGGCCGGGATGATGGAACTGACATGTACCACACTTGGGCAAAGTGCCCATGTAACGTTTTCCCCTGTTTTCATCACCAGTCTTGGCCATGGCCGGTGTGTTTGATTCACTTCTCTTGCTACCACTGCTGGTTCCCTGCTTGAAGTTGGAAAACTTTCGTTTGTTTTCCGCTGACGACTCCACATGAGTCTCTTTCTTTTTCTGATCATCCTTTGAAAACTTGTTTAGCCTGATGGCTTCTTCAGTCAGTGAGATGCTCAAGTCGATGGCTTCAGTAATGGTTGCCGGTTTTGACGTTGTGACCATACTCATAATCTGAGGTGCTAACCCCCAGATGAAACGTTCCACGCGCTTGAACTCGGGCGTGACCATGTACGACACCACATGGGACAGATCATGAAACCTTTGAACATACTCAGCGATTTTTGGTCCCTCCATCCTTAGGTTCCAGAATTCGGTTTCCAATCTCTGGATCTCAGCTCTGGAGCAATACTTCTTGCGCATCAGCTCTTTCAATTCAGCCCAAGTCATGGTGTATGCTGCAGCCTCTCCTAAGGTTTGAACTTGAAGATTCCACCATGATAAGGCACCATCAGTAAAGAGCCCGGTGATGTATGTGACTTGTTGTCCCAGTGCACATTTGCTCATTCTTATTGTCGTCTCCGTCTTTTAAGTCCAACGGGTAAAAGCTACGGCACCTCCAGTGCCATCAAAGTTTTGCGGCTTGCAATCTAAGAATTGCTTGAAAGTACACCCATTTGGAGGGTTGTTGTTGCTGTTCGAAATGTTTCCGCTTGAGTCCCCTTGAGAAGCAGCATATTGTGCAATTGCGGCAGCGATGATTCCTTGCAGTTCTACCTGGTTAGTCGGCATGCGTGTGTCGCGTCGTGGAGGCATTTTCTAGAGGATGTTCCATATTGGTCAGGTCATAGTAAGTGTCATAATCATACGTATATGTAGTAACATTCATCATTCTCATAACATCTCATGTCATAATCATAACAAATAATCAATAGTGCATGGAATTAAAAGACTTGCGATTTAAGTTTCATAAACAAACCACCAATACAGTTTCACAATTTCACCATATGTCAAAATATACTAAGGGCTACATCACCCTTGTCCGAGTACAATAACAAATAAATCAAAAACCAAAATCGTGGTTTCAAAAGGTCTTCATAATCATGGCTCTAGCGCTGTCTTCTCGCTAAGAGTAGCCGGTCTGTAGAAGATCTGAAATCCCTGTTGCCCCGAGTATATCCCTAAGCTGACGGTGGAGGAGGAGGTGGAAAACGAGAGAAAATCAATCGGCGCAACTGCACCAAGTCCTCCTCAAGTGCATAGGCAAAACGCAGCACGAAAGCAACCTGTCGATCGAGAGGGAGGAAATGAACGTCTGAATCCTGAGACGATGGAAAGGAAGTGTGCGATGCTGAAAACTGAGTCTGACAGGGACAGTGAGGATGTGGAGCTCTCTCCAATCGCTGGACACATCGTCTCAAGGCGTCCCGCTGTAACTGTAGTGACGTGAGCGTGTCCTCTACAGAGTATCCGTCATGGAAGGGATGATAAGGGTCGGATACAGGCATGACATGGGGTGCTGACCATGGGGATGGTTCACCCATCGGGGCTGAAACCGGAAGTATAATGTGTGGGGTAAATGCAAACTGTGAAGTGATATGGGGAAACTAGGTCACGAAAGGTGCAGAAAATGACACTGGTGGAACAAAATCTGGATAAGGGACCTGCGGTAAGAACTGGCTATCCTCTGGCATGAATGGGGTGTGGCTGAAAAGCTGACTCGACGACCCCTCCCCAGGTTGGGGCGGAGGAATGTCCTGAAGGAAAGGGATAGGAAGGTCGGTACGATGGGTATCGGATGTGGATGGAGGAAACAAGGGAGCATCGAATGGTACAGCGATGGGTGCGGGAGGGGGAGTGACTGGGACTACGTACGGAGGGTAGTCATCCTCCTCAATCCACCCATTGCTGGAGTGGGCGTATCTCGGGTCAAGGTGGGTAGCGAACGGTGCAAGGTCATCAAAAATAGCCATGGGATCGGGTATGGGTGCTACATCTGGTATCTCAACGGCTGGTGGTGCAACTACGGGTGTATCAGTGACAGTAACAGGGTCAATGGCAAGAACGGGCTCGGAAATGACTGGAGCGGGCTGATAATCAGCAAGCATGGCAGGAATCAGATCATCTGGATGAACAGGAGCCTCAGCAGGCTGCTCCAACTCCATCTCCTCATCAGCGTCCATGCGAGGAAGGTAACCGAGTCCCAACGGTGGGATATGAGAAGCTATCGACTCAAAGGAACCTGAAGCGGATGAAACAGACTGAACCTCCATATCAGGAAGCTCGACCATGGGAACAATAGGATCAACAAGTGGGACATCAACAAGTGGAACGCCGTCCTCCTCCGGGGCCCCACCATCCTGGTCTCCCTCCGGGGGACCCTCGATGAGTAGGTCGATGTCACCATCGGGTAACGCATCGATAGGTTGTTCCTCAAAGGGAACTGCAGTGAATGGGAGAGGAGCAGGGATCGGAACAAGGGGTAGATCCTCTCCTGGTGGGCCATCAGCTAAGGGCATGTCGTCTCCGAAGTCCGGTAGGGCGAAAGGCTGAAAATCGTCTTCATCGGTGCTCGTGTAGTCTGAAGTGTAAACTCCCGAGTCTGTGGCCATCTCGTCATCGGAAGTAAAGGCCATCGGGTCGCTCGTGTTAGATACTCCACTACCAGATGATGCCATGGTGTCTATAACACAACCACAACATATGCACACAAATAAGGTAAGCATGTGAACAAATAACAATGAAATCATGTATGCATCCTAGTCTTCCCAGACTATCCCACTCAATCTCTAAGACTGAATTCCCTAGTCTCTCAGACTAACTCCCTGGCCTCTAAGACCAACCTCCCAGTCTCTAAGACTCAAATTTTCCCCAGCCTCTAAGGCTAAACATCCCCAATCTCTAAGATTGAAATCTCCCTCAGTCTCTAAGACTGATACGAAAATTTTTGAAAAAGTGTATTTGTGCCTTTTGTTTGTAAAAATGTTTGTGCCCTGGATCTGGACTTTTAGTGTATGCAAATGTAAAAACGTTTGAAAACATTTTCGTGAGAGCCCTAGTGATCATAGTCTAGACTCGAGAAGGAATCCTAGTTCGCTATGATCGAGGCTCTGATACCAAGCTGTCACACCCTGGCTTTTGCGGAAGCGTGGGTTTATTTGGTGTGACTTCTTAATACCACAGCAACAATCACAACAATGCTATATGATAGAATACGGATGTTCATCCATTAAAATAGTCGAAAATGCATAACATATTGTCTAAAAACGTTAACCACAATAGACGTTACAAAACATGACTAGTTTAAAGAGAATTCCAAAAGACTCGACGATAAGCTACCAACGACACATGAATTGAGACATGCAACTCGTCCAGGAAAGAGTTACACTTCCTAAACCTACGACTCCGGATGACATCCTTATTTGGCACGCAGCTAACCATGCATCACTTGCCAGATCCAAACTAATTCCCTGAAATACATGTAGTTTTAAAAAGTCAACAAAAAGTTGAGCGAGTTCATGTGTAAGTGAGTATATAAAAGCCTTTAAAATGTCTGTAAAAGTAAAAATCCCTGGTATGTAGCAATTAAGGAAACCCTGATCACCATTGCAGGGCCGGTTATAGCCAAGTGCTGGAGGGGCTTGAGAACAGGGCCCAAATAACTAAGGGGCCCAAAAAATTTTTAAGTTTTCTTCATATATACATAGCCCAAAAAATTCAGGCCCAGCCTTTGCAAAAATCTAATTGCCGCTGGAGCCTGGAGAAATCAAACGTCGCGGTCGCGGTTCTTGATCTTCAATTCTGCACTAGGGATTTCAGATTTCTGATCGAACCAGCCAACCAGAGGCCCAGAATCCAGATCGCAGAGACGCAGAAAATCAATCGCTGCAGCCTGCAGGTTCGCAAATCGCAACCAGAAATCAAACGTCGCGGTTCGCAAATCGCAATCACCGCTGCAGCCTGCAGGTGCAGGAAATCAATCGTCGAGACTCGAGGTATTTTGTTTGTTGAATTGTTGTTATATCCTGATTTCGAGTCGTATTTCGAGTTTAACGATTTGGACTGTTATAGTGTTATGAATCATGAATGAATGAATGATCAATGATGTGAATTGTTTTTTTTTTTTTTAGATTTTAGAGTTTAGACTGATTTAGACTGGTGGAAATCAAACGTCGAGTGATCGAGTTGAGGTATATTACTGGTGTGAGTGGAAAGAACAAACAACAGTGGAGTGATGAGGAAGTTGAAGCTTTAGTCGATATTCTACAATTGCTTGTGATCAAGAAAACAACAATACCATGGTTGAAGTGCGAAAAAGACTAGTGCAAACATTTCCTGATTTTGATAAAGATGTTAACCCACACATAGACTCTATGATCAAATATCTTAGAAACAAGCATAGTGCAATTTCTGAGATGTTGATGCAACGCGGTTGTCGATGGGATGATGTTGATAACAAAATACATTGTGATAAGCATTGGTATGATGACTGGTGTAAGGTAAGTGCCCGACCCCCAAACTTTTCGCTCAGTAGTGTAATATATGTGGTTTTCGTATAGAAATTTTTGGGTATATACGTTTTCGACCCCCGTCGGAAATCTCAAGCTTCGCCACTGCTTAGCTGAGTTATCATATATTATAGTTATTATTATTATTATTCAAATTATCGTTTATCCTTAAGTGCGAATAGGGCCCAAATTTTTTATCTCGAACAGGGCCAAAAAATTTTTTGTGATTTTCGGAGACGGCCCTGCACCATTGGGTTGCAAAACCAATAGTATGTGTGAAATGATGCAGGAAGACTCAAACCCAGCAAATTTGTCTCCGGTATGAAGACATAGTCACCACTATGGGCCGCCCCGGCCTCATGGGTGTGGGCTCGCTACACCCAAATAGATCTATCACTCATGTCCCTTGGTCCTTCTATGAGGATTAATGGCCTTAAGTGTTGTGCCCACCACTCACATGATCGCGTAATAAAAACCCTCCTTAAGCTAATCATACCATAATAAAAGTCTGTAAATGTCTGTAAATATCTGTAACATGTATTTCACCCCCGAAAAGTAAAACTGAAAATAGTTAAGAGAAAAGGGGGACATGAACTCACAGTAATGCGTCTCGAACCGAATCTCAAAGTCTGACTGCGACACGACAACCTACACGTACTAATGTCTATTAGACGAACGGGCCGTGCCTTGGCTTAGTGTTTAATATTTAGTGTTGTGTTACTTATAGAGATTCGTGTGATGAATATTTGTTCGTTTAATGTTCTTGTAGATTATAGTCTTAGAAAGTAAATATTTACTAAGTGTTATAATTCCCGAAAATTTCGCCATGGCCTCCTCTGTAAATAGAGGTGTCCATGCATAAAACATATCATTTTCTTTTACAAATATCTCATAAGGTGTTCCCACATAGCCAACCCGACAAATCTACATGCAATACCCTAACTACGTCTTTTCAGATTTATTACACAAAACAGGACTGTTTTCGAGGATTTAAATAAAATATTTATCCTTTTCCAAATGTTCTCAAATTTTTACAGAAGGTCATATATAATCCACGATTTATTGTGTAAAAATTTCGGACATCAGTTCATTACCAATATTATATAAAAATTCTTTTACTCGACTGCAATCAGATTTGATACTTTCTGATTGCAGTTTTACGGAAAAATTCACTAAAAATCAATCGTAAGGCGGATCGTCGAAATTACAGTTGGAGGGTCACGGAAACAACCGTGACCATCTACAGTAAAAATTCCATGAGCTGATTCTGCTCAGGTTTTAAGTTTTGACTCTGATTACAACACACTTTTTCAGCAGAAATATTTCAGCTTTGAGCTGCTGTCTAAAAATAATACTTTAAAAATAGTAAACGGTCTCGAAAAATTACGATTCCAGTTTCATTTGTTCGGTTATTAAAAATTACACAATTTAGACTCCAGAAATTCAGTGTTTCGCTTAAAAATGAACCAGTTACAGCCCGTTGAAGTAGGCTGGAAATTTCAATCAGCAAGCTGTTTATATGTAGAAGTGACTAAAAACGTATAAACAAAGGCTCTAACCATGGTGTATCGAAGGATAAATGTTCAAACCTCAAACATGCATTAACCAACCCTAAACCACCCAGATTTCAACTTCATACAACCTTTTATCTATGGTTTTTATGCAGAATTTTAAGTTCACAAATTTAGTGTTTTAGCTTGTATGTGTCAAGAACATTCAAACAAAACATAGCAAGAACAAGATGGAACAAGAGTGTGAAGGGACTTACTACTAGCACAAGGCTAGGGTAGTAATCTTAGGACAAGATGATGGTGAAATGTTGGTGACAAAGACTTGAATCAAGCTTCCGTGAAGACCTTTCAATCTTGTACTCCTATGGATGAATCTTCAAACTTGAATGAGAGCTCTTGGAGAAGAAAATGGTGAATGTGAAGAGTGGTGATGGTGAAATCGGTTATGGAGAGAGGGGGGGGGGGGTGTGAGCCGAAAATAATAGGGACAAGGAAGAGGTTGAGTGCAAGCTTGGAGATGATGATGATTTCCTTTGGAAATTGCAATATTCCTTACAAGTATTTGACAAGTCCCTTAAGCATGCACAAGTTTCCCACCAATGGGGTAATGAGGCAAAAAGAACATGATTAAGGTGGGTCCATGGCTGGAAATCGGTTGGGGGGGGGGGGGTAAAGTGTAGATTTTTGTTAGTTAATAGGTATTAAGTTAGAAGGTTAAGGGTATTCCAAGTGTAGTGGGTGTATGTCATGTTTACATGGTGTATGGGAATTTTTGTGACGATAAATAATTTAAAATTATAAAATAATATTTCTGACAATATTTTCATGTCTCGGGTAATGTCTGGTTGTTCGGTTTCGCATCGTTCCGTTAAAGCGTTTAATTGTCTCGTAAAGCGTCTTTTGTGCATCTTTTTGTAACGAAATTAATTCCAACACTTAGGAAAGTGTCCAGGACCATTTAGTCAATACTCTGTATATCATGAGTGTGTTAAAGCTGAATTTTTACTAAATATGCGGAAATTCTGTAATTAAATTGCGTTTTAGGCACTTTCCGGCACTCAAACTATCACCTAGTGACATAGTCTTATTGTCCTCACTTCCCTACACTCCATACTGGTGTAGTGTTTTATCCCTGGCCCATACTGGCCTAAAAAATAGTATCTGTCTAAGTGTTGGCATTGTCAGCATGTGTCTGAGTTATCTGCTCACTGTGCTAACTGTGCTTTGTGCATCAGGTTTGTCACCAAGAGTCTGTATGAAATGAATAGAGTGACTGTATGTAAAGAATGCACATGTATGTATATAACATAAATCAGTAAGCAGTTTAAAGCGTCAGATGTAGTCAAGCACAGTCATTAAGCACATAATTAGGGTTAATTAATTTGTACAGTACCAGTAATTATGCGGGTTGTCACATCCTCAACGTCTAATCAAATCAAAAGTTTAGAAAAGGTTTTAAACATGAAAATAAAAACTAAAATTGCTGAAAAATAAAAATAAAATAAAAACAGATAGACAAGATGAATCACTTGGATCCGACTCGCCTTTAATGTAACCTTTGATGATTTCGCACTTTTGCACTTTTTAAGAGATTATCTTAGTTATAGTAGTAGGCCCCTCTTTTGAAGGTGACGTTACCCTCAACCCAGGGTTTGATTCAGCAAGGATACAATCCCAAAGGGTCGGAATATTGGAAGATAATTACTTAAGTTATTAATGCGTAATGTGGTAGGCCCCTCTTTTGAAGTTGACGTTACTCTCGGCTAAGTGGTTTGAGTCAGCAGGGATACAATCCCAAGTAGCCGGGTTAATGTATTAATATTAGTTTACATATGAGGGGATCAAGCCATTCGCACCCCTGCCATCCAATAACAGTGAGTATTGAACGAGGTCCTAGTAAGCTTGACCGAGGTCCTTGCAGGATCTATACACTAAACAAGGCAAGAACCTTACCAACACATTCCCTTAACCCCCGATCAGGTAGCCAACATATCTCTATATAGACCGTAGAGATATGAATGGTGAAAATCTTTTATTTTATATAGAGAGTAAAATAACGCCAAGACACCACGGACAAATGATAAGGAAGTTTCACCTTCAACATAAGAAACTAGTTATTAAAGTCATTAATACAAAACCAAATAAAAATTGAGAAAAGATTAAAAATCAAAAGTATTACATTAAATGATTGTCTTCACCAAGTGATGTAAGAGACTTAGGAAAACATGGCCTTTGATTGTCAAGAACTCTTACTATCAATCTTGGATCCCGAGACTACTACACACACTCTAAGATGGATGATGGATGATGGTGGTGGATGTGGGTGTTGTAATGGTGGTGGAGTGTGGGTGAAGTGGGAGAGAGGTGGTTTGCCAAGGGATGCCTTTGAAATGAACCAAGCACCCCTATTTATAGCCTGCACAGAAGCCCAGACACGGCCCCGTGTCCATTGGGCATGGCCCCGTGTCCAACCACTTTCTCTTTCTTCATTAATTGCAATTGTCTGTATATGGCTCCACACGCCCCCGTGTTCGCTGGGCACGGCCCCGTGTGTATAAGCGTATCTGTACTATTAAGATTTGCAAGATTCTGCGAATCTTAGCGTTGACCACGGCCCGTGTTGAGCTGGGCACTCCCCCGTGCTAGGAATAGAAGCTTCTATGCTTTTGTCTTTTTTGCTTGGGAAGATGCTGTCGAGGGGTCGGGCATGCAACGATAATTCCTTTTCTTGTATTGACGTTAGATTTTGCTGCATATTTGTTCCTTTCGTTCATTTAAGCTCATTTGTTCCTGAAAATACAAAAGGAAGACAAAAGCACACCTTTTCCAACATTAGTACTAAAAAAGGGTTAGTTTTATGCCTCATTTGATGTAATTTATATGTTGCATTTTACACACATCAAATACCCGCACACTTAAATCTTTGCTTGTCCTCAAGCAAAACTCTTTATAATGTGGCTTACACACCCAAATGGAATGGGTAGAAGAGAAGTTTTTGGGCTTGTCTTGAGTGTCAGGAATCCAAGATCTTTATTGGGTTTTATTTTTATGCTATTCACAATCCTATTCGTTATGATTTATTTAGAACGTTTCATAAGAAAAATTACTTATTTGGGCATATATGCCTCTTTAAAATTCCATTTATATACAAGTTCACATATCTCACGGGAGATCACTCAACACTCGGCCGAAGATGTATTTTTGTGAAACACTCGAGACCGGCATGGAACTTATTTCTATCATATGCTTGCCAAGCAATCAATCCTCCTCCTTTTTAACTATAAACCTTTGTAAATATCAAGAGGACTTGGGGAAGGGATAGGCTTGGGCTAAAGGTTGGTGGTTTTGGGTTAGTGGTTAGTAAAAATGGCTAAAAGTGTAAAAAGCGTCGGTCGTCGTAAAACTTTTTGTTTTTGTGATTTTTATTCAAACTACACGTTTTCAAACAAAGTTTCTTTGAGGAACTTGTTTGTTTATTGCTATACTTCATTTTTTTTATAAGGAATGTCACATGAAAACCGAGCTTTTTACTAAAATAAAGGGTTTAAAAGAAAAAGGGTTTTGGTGGGTAAAGGGTGTTTGTTTTGTGGGTTTAGAAAAGAAAAGGTTTAGGCTCAAAGGGGTTAACTAGAGGGATTTTGGGTAGGTTAAAAGAAAAAGAAAAATAATGGTGTTGGAAAGAAATTGGGTTAGTCCTAATGCCTCCATCATTTACTTACTTGGGTTTAAGTTGGTAAGGACCGGGAATGTATCGTCATGGCAAGTTCTAGAGTCGTAAGAAACCAAGCGGCTATTCACACAAGAAACGAAAAATGAGCATTTAATTTAAAGATGTATGCTTGTATGCTCTATAAAGGCTCAAAACTCACTTTTTTGTGGGAATGGATTTATAATGTGATCAAGTATATATAATCAAATTTTAACTAGATTTGTTATGCCGTTTCATAATTTTCTTATGTTGGTTCTTTTTATCACGACGCTATCGGTTGTAAATTTGTAAAAATATAACCTTTTTAGAACTTGTTATTCCCAAATTAAACCAAGACAAGTAAAAATGAAACATTTTTGAAAAATTTGGGGTGATTAGCGGTTCCAAAGATGTTTAAAAAACAAAATTTTATGTTACTGGGCATCTGGGCACGGGCCGTGTTGATCCTAGTTACGACTGCAGGGTATACCTCCTGCTTGTATGGCTGCGAGTGCCGCAGCAACTCGTTCGTTAATGAGAGCCGTCAACTGGGCTTGAGTCAAGTTGATACGTCCGGCCATGATCTTTATAGCAAATGCAACATAAGTGAGAGAGGTTCGCGAATAGTGCGATGACAGAAGAGAGTAAGCACACAAGTGTTCTCGAGCAATAACGAATAGTAGACAATGTAATCTAAGCATACCACGAGCAAAGTTCTATGCAATTCTAGCAAGTAGGCAACAAAACATGTACCATATTACCTAGGATGTTGAGTCTTGCACGTGGAGCGAGGCGTCGTTGTGGATCGTTGAGCACTGTACTAGTTATAGTCTGGTTTTAATAAAAACATTTTCCCCTTATTAAAACCGAGTTCTCTATAACCAATGGCTCTGATACCAATCTGTCACACCCCCAAAATCCACACGCGGGGTATCACCGCTTGGAGGCGTGACTGACCAGGATCAAGCCACCAATCATATTAAACAAACCAAACAATATGAAAGGTGTTCGAAAACCCAAAGCATAGTTAAGTGTTTAGCGGAAGCATAATTTGTAAAACCCATATCAAGTATTAAATATGAAATAAAGTAATGATTAAAGCATGGCACACAACGCCATGTCCCACAACGACCGTTCCTCCCTGTGCAAGCTCCATAGGTACCTAATGACCTGCAAGGCATGTAGCAACGAATCAACAACAAAGTTGAGCGAGTTCACAATTGGTTGTTTGGTTATAGTATTCATTTCGTAAATCGTATGTTCGTTTTGTAAACCATGTACCGTATTAATCCTTATCGCGGCCAATCCAGGCATCTGTGCGATGATTAGTGGGGGCTTCCCATGTGTTACTAGACCACGCGTATCCACTACTACGAAAATATAAGAGGTGCCCTAAGTCAATGTCTATCAGCATTGACCCTTTGCCCATAGTCCATTAGTACACGCCCGTCCGACTGGCACGGTGTGAGGTTTGTTATACCTAATAGCGCTATTAACTAATGACCCGCTCGCCCTAGGCCTCGGCGATTAAGTCGATAATTGAGGGACTTCCTTTGATAGAGGTGATGGTCTTATGAACGTGTACGTAGGCTTTACGTACGTGTCCTTCAATCCGAGGACAGTAGTAAGTATAACTGTACGTAGGTTTTACGTACGTGCCCTTCATTCCGAGGACAGTAATAATTAGTTTAATAGTAATGGTTGTACGAGTAGTTATTCAATCCCATTCCCAACCCCTGGGAATCCCATGCCTTGGCTAGTGTGAACTCACCTTGGTTTGCTCGGTATGCTAAGTTAAGTGCTCACAATAAATCAGTCAAGTCCTATAGTGCACGTATACTCAATCAGTTCACATTCGTAATATTTCACATGTAACTATCATCACAGTAATATCACAGAGTGTTTGACAGTTCATATCATGCAACACAAGCAGTTAATTGCATCCATACATTTAACAGACTTGGCATCTAGCAGAACTAGCAAGTTAACTGAGTGAATAAAGTTAACAGATTTCATGAAATAACAGAATTAATCCACTTCATTGGAATAATAAATAAACAGAGTAAGTCAGTTAACCCAGTTAACAACTTAACAGAATTTGTCCACTAACAGAGTTACTCAAACAATGAAGTTATCAACTTACTTATTTAACATAGTTAAATAAACTAACTGAGTTATTCCAGTGATTAGTTTAATCGATTAACATATTTAATGACATTAATAATTACAGTAAACATGTTGCCGAAATCACTTAAGTGCCGAAAACCCCTTTAGCCGAAATCACCTTATAGCCGAAATCCCTTTTAGATAAACAACTATTTGGGCGAAATCCCTTATGGGTCGAAATCCAACTTGGGCCGAAATCACTTTAGTGATTTCGTCCAGTTATGTTTAAATGTGGGGTGTTTTTGTTGGCCTTATAACTTTAACAAAAACACTTCGGGCTTGAACAGTAACGAAATCACTTAGTTAACCAACTACTGTTTGGGCCGTAAACTGATTGGGCCGAAAACTCTATGTGGGCCGAAATCATAAAGTGATTTCGTCCACTTTAAATGTGGTGGGTGATTTCTTCCAGTACATCATCTTCTTCAACAATACTTACAGTAACTTATAAAAACCCAGCAACTCTAATCGACTAACAGTTACATGATCTGTTATAATTGAAATCATTTAATCAAATTATGATATGTAACAAATACACTACCAAATCATCTAAAACAGATTATATCCCCAAATCATCTAAAACAGATTACTAAATCATTGTGATATCAAGACTAACAATCAATCATCCGATCTTTCATATCCTTCATGAAGAGGCACAATAAAATCAACCATAACATCAGATTATAAGTATCTTTATCATACAGATTAACTCAAGCACATCGAAATCAAGAATTTAAACATGTAAATCACTAACCCAAGCCGAAGATACAATGAATCGATCGATGAATGAGGCTCGAGTGGCTCACGGCTGCTGTTCGGTTTCAAGAAGAACGAGAGAGAGAAAGAACGTGATAGGTGGCTAGGGTTTCTGCCGATTACCGTTTTGGGTAAAGATAAGGAACAACATTATAACTTAATCACTACTGGGCCTAAAGCCCAAATGCTGTTTTCGTTGGTCCTCTAGTGGACGAAAACACAAGGTGTTTTCACCACTAGGGTGATTTCATTGATGTGGGTGAGGGTGTTTGGGCCTAACAGATGTCTTGTGTAAATTATACAACACATAAATTAAAATTAAGATTTACATCAATACACACTTATAAGGCATACTGTATACAACATATCAATCACATTACGATTAACATACTACAAACGTGCACAGTTGTGAAACAAACAAGTAGTATTAACAAACAACTTAAACATTTAGCGCGCAATAAATGTGAAGATAGAAATCTTGAAAATTCGAGTTGTCACATTATCCCCAACTTGAAAGAAATTTCGTCCCGAAATTTAGCATGCGGTTACTGAGGAAGCTAGGTAAGTTATATCGTTTACTGGTTTTTCCTGGGGTGTCACATCATCCCCCCGTTGATTTGGAATTTCGTTCTGAAATTCTGTAGTAGCTTCAGCCTCAGTAGTAGTTGCATTGTTTCCGAACAACTGGGATATTTGAGTTCCATTTGGTCTTCTCGTTCCCAGGTATACTCTGGGCCACGACGGGAGTTCCAACGAACTCGAACAAGAGGTATTCTGGTGTTCTTGAGGATCTTAACATCCCGGTCCATAATTTCAACTGGTTCTTCGACGAAGTGCAACTGTTCGTCGATAGTGAGCTCCTTCAAAGGAACTATGAGGGTCTCATCTGACAGACACTTCTTCAGATTCGACACGTGAAAGACGTTGTGAACTGCACTGAGTTCAGCTGGTAAGTTCAGTCTGTAGGCCACTTTGCCTATTTTCTCAATGACTTCAAATGGTCCAACGTATAGTGGATTGAGTTTGCCTCGTTTGCCAAAACGAACAACAACCCCTTCCAGGGTGAAACTTTGAGTAGTGCTCGATCCCCAACCTGGAACTCGAGTAGTTTCCTGTCTTTATCGGCGTATGCTTTCTGACGGTCACGAGCTGCCGCCATGCGTTGTCGTATTTGAGCAATCTTTTCAGTAGTATCAACTACCATTTCTGGACCTGTGATTTGACTATCTCCCACCTCCGCCCAACAAAGAGGTGATCGGCATTTACGCCCGTACAATGCCTCAAATAGAGCGGCTTTAATGCTGGTGTGGTAGCCGTTGTTGTACGAGAACTCCACTAACGGGAGATGTTTTTTTTTTCCAGCTGTTGCCGAAATCGATTACACAAGCAAGAAGCATGCCTTCTAAAGTTTGAATAGTGCGCTCAGACTGTCCATCCGTCTGAGGGTGATAAGCTGTGCTCATGTCTAAACGAGAGCCAAAAGATTTGTGCATTGCTTGCCATAGTTCTGAAGTAAAACGTGCATCACGATCAGAGATAATAGTGGTGGGCACTCCGTGCCTCGAAACCACTTCTTTCAAGTAAACGTCTGCTAGAGTAGAGAACTTGTCTGTTTCTTTGATAGCCAAGAAGTGTGCAGACTTTGTGGGTCGATCCACGATCACCCAAATAGTATCGTTACCACGTTGAGATCTAGGTAAGCCAGTAACAAAATCCATGGAAATTTATTCCCATTTCCATTGTGGTATCTCTGGTTGTTGAAGTGGGCCTGATGGTTTCTGATATTCCGCTTTAACTCTCGCACAAGTCAAGCACTTGCTAACGTAGGTGGCTATGTGAGCTTTCATGCTAGGCCACCAGTATGTTGTTCTGAGGTCGTGGTACATCTTATCCGAACCAGGATGTACTGAGTAGCGAGACTTATGAGCTTCTTCCATTACAAGCTTGCGTAAGTTGCCATAGAGTGGGACCCGGATACGTCCTGTTACATAGTAGGCGCCGTCTGCCTTTTGTTCTAACCGTTGCCTTGAGCCGCGTAGAGCTTCAGCCCTGACGTTTTCTGGTTTCAATGCTTCTACTTGGGCATCTCGTATCTGAGAAGGAAGACTAGACTGAATAGTGAGTTGCAACGCTCGTACACGCCTAGGTGTAGTATCCTTTCGACTGAGGGCGTCAGCCACAACATTGGCTTTGCCTGGGTGGTACCTGATCGAGCATTCGTAGTCATTCAGTAGCTTGACCCATCGTCGTTGTCGCATATTCAATTCCTTCTGTTTGAAGATATGCTCGAGACTCTTGTGATCGGTATAGATGGTGCACTTGGTGCCATACAGGTAATGTCGCCATACCTTGAGCGCAAAAACAACAGCTCCCAGCTCTAAATCGTGTGTAGTGTAATTCCGTTCGTGAATCTTAAGTTGGCGCGAAGCATAAGCAATGACTCTATCCCGTTGCATCAACACACATCCAAGACCCTGAATAGATGCATCGCAGTAGACAACAAAATCGTCCGTGCCTTCAGGCAATGAGAGGATAGGTGCGCTACAAAGTCTATCCTTTATGTGCTGAAACGCTGTTTCCTGTGTATTACCCCAACGATAAACAACACCTTTTTGTGTCAGTGATGTAAGCGGCTGCATAATCTTTGAGAAGTCTTTAATGAACCGTCTGTAATAACCCGCCAAACTCAAGAATTGGCGTATTTCTGTCGGTGTGCGAGGTGCAGGCCAGTTCTTGATCGAATCTACCTTGGATGGATTGACATGAATCTCATCCTTGTTTACCACGTTGCCTAGGAAGTGGACTTCACGAAGCCAGAAGTCGCATTTCGAAAACTTGGCGTACAGTTGCTCCGTTCGAAGAAGTTCCAAAATAAGTCGTAAATGATGCTCGTGTTCCTCCTGACTCTTCGAATAGATCAGGATGTCGTCAATGAAAACAATGACAAACTTGTCAAGATAAGGTTTGCACACCCTGTTCATAAGATCCATGAAAACCGCAGGCGCGCTTGTTAATCCGAATGGCATGACCAAAAACTCGTAATGGTCGTAGCGAGTTCTGAATGCTGTTTTGGAGACGTCCTCATCCCGGACTCTCAGTTGATGATACCCTGACCTCAGGTCAATCTTCAAGTAATAGCTCGACCCTTGCAACTGGTCGAATAAGTCGTCGATGCGTGGAAGTGGATAGCGATTCATCACAGTCACCTTGTTCAGTTCGCGGTAGTATATACACATGCGGAAGGTACCGTCCTTCTTCTTCACAAATAATACTGGAGCTCCCCAAGGCGAAGAGCTAGGACGAATAAAGCCCTTATCTAAGAGCTCTTGTAGTTGCTTCGATAGTTCTTCCAATTCTGATGGAGCTAAGCGATACGGTGCGCGAGCTATAGGTGCTGCCCAGAACTATAGGAATGAGGTCGATAGAGAACGTCTGACCAGTGAGGATAAGATTACAACCCTGAACTATGAGTGGCCTCTAGACTTCTACCATTAGCTAACACTACGACAGGTTTGGTGTTCAAGGGAGTTGGTGCATGTTTTAACATTTGACTAACTTCCAAGGACATATAACTGGTATCCACACCCGAATCGAACAAGACAGTAACATAAAAGTCGTCGAGAAGAAACTTACCCATTATTACGTTAGGACCGTTCCTTGCGTCACCCTGACCAATCACGTACATGCGGCCCCGGCGTTATTGTTTCCATTGTTTGCCCCAATGCTATCCCCATTGTCGTCCCTGTTTCCATGGTCGTGGTTCTGAGTCTGGTCCTGATTCAAATGTGGACAATGTCTCTTGTAGTGATCTTTAGCATCACACTGAAAACATCCTTTAAAACTCTGTTGTTGCTGCTGATTCTGTGGAGATTGAGGCGGTCGTTGCTGTTCTTGAGTTACAGGACGTGAGTTTCGACAATCCTTAGCTTCATGACCTATCTTGAGACACCTCTGACAACGACCCTTGTTGCACTGACCGCTGTGGTGCCTATTGCATCTGTTACACTTTGGATGATTTCCTCGATATCCACTCTGCCCACGACTACCATAAAATTGCTGACTGGGACTCTGGTAGTCATCTATCTTTTGCTGCTGCGCCAGAGGCTGAACCGGAATTAATCCCTTGCTCAGGTTTCCATCCCACTTGCGTTTGTTGTCACTAGAAGCACATGTAGTAGCAGCTTTAACACGTTTCGGTAGTTTGTTTTGTTCCACTGCCTGGTCTGTGAGACGATGAGCAAGCCGAGTGACTTGGTGGATAGTGCCACGATTAGCTGCGGTCACATGACTCTGAATTTCGGGCACCAGACCCTTGAGATACAGCTCGATGCGTTTGGTGGGAGGGTCTACCATAGTGGGACAAAATGTGGCTAATTCATTTGATCTCTTCGTATAAGCCTCAATTTCAGACCCTGTCATTTGTAAGTTGAGGAACTCCACCTCTAGTTTGTGGATGTCTTCCCGACTGCAAAACTCTTCCTTAACTAGGTCCTTGAACTCGTTCCAGGGGGTGGCATTAGCAGCTGCCAGCCCTAACATTTGAACCTGTGCTTCCCACCAGGTTAGTGCAGCACCTTCGAGTGTTCCAGCAGCAAACTTTACTCTACGAGACTCAGGGCAATCACGCACCTCAAAGTCAGTTTCGAGCCTCTCGAACCAATGGAGGAGGCCTACAACTCCCTCAGTACCGCTGAAGGTACTAGGTCGGCAATCCTTGAGATTTTTGAAGGTGCAAACAGGTGGCTGAGCGTGTTGACCTATTGTGTATAAGAATAGGACAAGGTTAAACACAAGAGTTGGTTTAGGAGTGTAGGATCTAAAGATCCTAGTTACGAATGCAGGGTATACCTCCTGCTTGTATGGCTGCGAGTGCCGCAGCAACTCGTTCGTTAATGAGAGCCGTCAACTGGGCTTGAGTCAAGTTGATACGTCCGGCCATGATCTTTATAGCAAATGCAACATAAGTGAGAGAGGTTCGCGAATAGTGCGATGACAGAAGAGAGTAAGCACACAAGTGTTCTCGAGCAAAAACGAATAGTAGACAATGTAATCTAAGCATACCACGAGCAAAGTTCTATGCAATTCTAGCAAGTAGGCAACAAAACATGTACCATATTACCTAGGATGTTGAGTCTTGCACGTGGAGCGAGGCGTCGTTGTGGATCGTTGAGAACTGTACTGGTTATAGTCTGGTTTTAATAAAAACATTTTCCCCTTATTAAAACCGAGTTCTCTATAACCAATGGCTCTGATACCAATCTGTCACACCCCCAAAATCCACACGCGGGGTATCACCGCTTGGAGGCGTGACTGACCAGGATCAAGCCACCAATCATATTAAACAAACCAAACAATATGAAAGGTGTTCGAAAACCCAAAGCATAGTTAAGTGTTTAGCGGAAGCATAATTTGTAAAACCCATATCAAGTATTAAATATGAAATAAAGTAATGATTAAAGCATGGCACACAACGCCATGTCCCACAACGACCGTTCCTCCCTGTGCAAGCTCCATAGGTACCTAATGACCTGCAAGGCATGTAGCAACGAACCAACAACAAAGTTGAGAGAGTTCACAATTTGTTGTTTGGTTATAGTATTCATTTCGTAAATCGTATGTTCGTTTTGTAAACCATGTACCGTATTAATCCTTATCGCGGCCAATCCAGGCATCTGTGCGATGATTAGTGGGGGCTTCCCATGTGTTACTAGACCACGCGTATCCACTGCTACGAAAATATAAGAGGTGCCCTAAGTCAATGTCTATCAGCATTGACCCTTTGCCCATAGTCCATTAGTACACGCCCGTCCGACTGGCACGGTGTGAGGTTTGTTAAACCTAATAGCGCTATTAACTAATGACCCGCTCGCCCTAGGCCTCGGCGATTAAGTCGATAATTGAGGGACTTCCTTTGATAGAGGTGATGGTCTTATGATCGTGTACGTAGGCTTTACGTACGTGTCCTTCAATCCGAGGACAGTAGTAAGTATAACTGTACGTAGGTTTTACGTACGTGCCCTTCATTCCGAGGACAGTAATAATTAGTTTAATAGTAATGGTTGTACGAGTAGTTATTCAATCCCATTCCCAACCCCTTGGAATCCCATGCCTTGGCTAGTGTGAACTCACCTTGGTTTGCTCGGTATGCTAAGTTAAGTGCTCACAATAAATCAGTCAAGTCCTATAGTGCACGTATACTCAATCAGTTCACGTTCGTAATATTTCACATGTAACTATCATCACAGTAATATCACAGAGTGTTTGACAGTTCATATCATGCAACACAAGCAGTTAATTGCATCCATACATTTAACAGAGTTGGCATCTAGCAGAACTAGCAAGTTAACTGAGTGAATAAAGTTAACAGATTTCATGAAATAACAGAATTAATCCACTTCATTGGAATAATAAATAAACAGAGTAAGTCAGTTAACCCAGTTAACAACTTAACAGAATTTGTCCACTAACAGAGTTACTCAAACAATGAAGTTATCAACTTACTTATTTAACATAGTTAAATAAACTAACTGAGTTATTCCAGTGATTAGTTTAATCGATTAACATATTTAATGACATTAATAATTACAGTAAACATGTTGCCGAAATCACTTAAGTGCCGAAAACCCCTTTAGCCGAAATCACCTTATAGCCGAAATCCATTTTAGATAAACAACTATTTGGGCGAAATCCCTTATGGGTCGAAATCCAACTTGGGCCGAAATCACTTTAGTGATTTCGTCCAGTTATGTTTAAATGTGGGGTGTTTTTGTTGGCCTTATAACTTTAACAAAAACACTTCGGGCTTGAACAGTAACGAAATCACTTAGTTAACCAACTATTGTTTGGGCCGTAAACTGATTGGGCCGAAAACTCTATGTGGGCCGAAATCATAAAGTGATTTCGTCCACTTTAAATGTGGTGGGTGATTTCTTCCAGTACATCATCTTCTTCAACAATACTTACAGTAACTTATAAAAACCCAGCAACTCTAATCGACTAACAGTTACATGATCTGTTATAATTGAAATCATTTAATCAAATTATGATATGTAACAAATACACTACCAAATCATCTAAAACAGATTATATCCCCAAATCATCTAAAACAGATTACTAAATCATTGTGATATCAAGACTAACAATCAATCATCCGATCTTTCATATCCTTCATGAAGAGGCACAATAAAATCAACCATAACATCAGATTATAAGTATCTTTATCATACAGATTAACTCAAGCACATCGAAATCAAGAATTTAAACATGTAAATCACTAACCCAAGCCGAAGATACAATGAATCGATCGATGAATGAGGCTCGAGTGGCTCACGGCTGCTGTTCGGTTTCAAGAAGAACGAGAGAGAGAAAGAACGTGATAGGTGGCTAGGGTTTCTGCCGATTACCGTTTTGGGTAAAGATAAGGAACAACATTATAACTTAATCACTACTGGGCCTAAAGCCCAAATGCTGTTTTCGTTGGTCCTCTAGTGGACGAAAACACAAGGTGTTTTCACCACTAGGGTGATTTCATTGATGTGGGTGAGGGTGTTTGGGCCTAACAGATGTCTTGTGTAAATTATACAACACATAAATTAAAATTAAGATTTACATCAATACACACTTATAAGGCATACCGTATACAACATATCAATCACATTACGATTAACATACTACAAACGTGCACAGTTGTGAAACAAACAAGTAGTATTAACAAACAACTTAAACATTTAGCGCGCAATAAATGCGAAGATAGAAATCTTGAAAATTCGAGTTGTCACATTATCCCCAACTTGAAAGAAATTTCGTCCCGAAATTTAGCATGCGGTTACTGAGGAAGCTAGGTAAGTTATATCGTTTACTGGTTTTTCCTGGGGTGTCACATCATCCCCCCGTTGATTTGGAATTTCGTTCCGAAATTCTGTAGTAGCTTCAGCCTCAGTAGTAGTTGCATTGTTTCCGAACAACTGGGATATTTGAGTTCCATTTGGTCTTCTCGTTCCCAGGTATACTCTGGGCCACGACGGGAGTTCCAACGAACTCGAACAAGAGGTATTCTGGTGTTCTTGAGGATCTTAACATCCCGGTCCCTAATTTCAACTGGTTCTTCGACGAAGTGCAACTGTTCTTCGATAGTGAGCTCCTTCAAAGGAACTATGAGGGTCTCATCTGACAGACACTTCTTCAGATTCGACACGTGAAAGACGTTGTGAACTGCACTGAGTTCAGCTGGTAAGTTCAGTCTGTAGGCCACTTTTCCTATTTTCTCAATGACTTCAAATGGTCCAACGTATAGTGGATTGAGTTTTCCTCGTTTGCCAAAACGAACAACAACCCCTTCCAGGGTGAAACTTTGAGTAGTGCTCGATCCCCAACCTGGAACTCGAGTAGTTTCCTGTCTTTATCGGCGTATGCTTTCTGACGGTCACGAGCTGCCGCCATGCGTTGTCGTATTTGAGCAATCTTTTCAGTAGTATCAACTACCATTTCTGGACCTGTGATTTGACTATCTCCCACCTCCGCCCAACAAAGAGGTGATCGGCATTTACGCACGTACAATGCCTCAAATAGAGCGGCTTTAATGCTGGTGTGGTAGACGTTGTTGTACGAGAACTCCACTAACGGGAGATGTTTTTTTTTCCAGCCGTTGCCGAAATCGATTACACAAGCACGAAGCATGCCTTCTAAAGTTTGAATAGTGCGCTCAGACTGTCCATCCGTCTGAGGGTGATAAGCTGTGCTCATGTCTAAACGAGAGCCAAAAGATTTGTGCATTGCTTGCCACAGTTCTGAAGTAAAACGTGCATCACGATCAGAGATAATAGAGGTGGGCACTCCGTGCCTCGAAACCACTTCTTTCAAGTAAACATCTGCTAGAGTAGAGAACTTGTCTGTTTCTTTAATAGCCAAGAAGTGTGCAGACTTTGTGAGTCGATCCACGATCACCCAAATAGTATCGTTACCACGTTGAGATCTAGGTAAGCCAGTAACAAAATCCATGGAAATTTGTTCCCATTTCCATTGGGGTATCTCTGGTTGTTGAAGTGGGCCTGATGGTTTCTGATATTCCGCTTTAACTCTCGCACAAGTCATGCACTTGCTAACGTAGGTGGCTATGTGAGCTTTCATGCTAGGCCACCAGTATGTAGTTCTGAGGTCGTGGTACATCTTATCCGAACCAGGATATACTGAGTAGCGAGACTTATGAGCTTCTTCCATTACAAGCTTGCGTAAGTTGCCATAGAGTGGGACCCGGATACGTCCTGTTACATAGTAGGCGCCGTCTGCCTTTTGTTCTAACCGTTGCCTTGAGCCGCGTAGAGCTTCAGCCCTGACGTTTTCTGGTTTCAATGCTTCTACTTGGGCATCTCGTATCTGAGAAGGAAGACTAGACTGAATAGTGAGTTGCAATGCTCGTACACGCCTAGGTGTAGTATCCTTTCGACTGAGGGCGTCAGCCACAACATTGGCTTTGCCTGGGTGGTACCTGATCGAGCATTCGTAGTCATTCAGTAGCTTGACCCATCGTCGTTGTCGCATATTCAATTCCTTCTGTTTGAAGATATGCTCGAGACTCTTGTGATCGGTATAGATGGTGCACTTGGTGCCATACAGGTAATGTCGCCATACCTTGAGCGCAAAAACAACAGCTCCCAGCTCTAAATCGTGTGTAGTGTAATTCCGTTCGTGAATCTTAAGTTGGCGCGAAGCATAAGAAATGACTTTATCCCGTTGCATCAACACACATCCAAGACCCTGAATAGATGCATCGCAGTAGACTACAAAATCGTCCGTGCCTTCAGGCAATGAGAGGATAGGTGCGCTACAAAGTCTATCCTTTATGTGCTGAAACGCTGTTTCCTGTGTATTACCCCAACGATAAACAACACCTTTTTGGTCAGTGATGTAAGCGGCTGCATAATCTTTGAGAAGCCTTTAATGAACCGTCTGTAATAACCCGCCAAACTCAAGAATTGGCGTATTTCTGTCGGTGTGCGAGGTGCAGGCCAGTTCTTGATCGAATCTACCTTGGATGGATTGACATGAATCTCATCCTTGTTTACCACGTTTCCTAGGAAGTTGACTTCACGAAGCCAGAAGTCGCATTTCGAAAACTTGGCGTACAGTTGCTCCGTTCGAAGAAGTTCCAAAATAAGTCGTAAATGATGCTCGTGTTCCTCCTGACTCTTCGAATAGATCAGGATGTCGTCAATGAAAACAATGACAAACTTGTCAAGATAAGGTTTGCACACCCTGTTCATAAGATCCATGAAAACCGCAGGCGTGCTTGTTAATCCGAATGGCATGACCAAAAACTCGTAATGGTCGTAGCGAGTTCTGAATGCTGTTTTGGAGACGTCCTCATCCCGGACTCTCAGTTGATGATTCCCTGACCTCAGGTCAATCTTCAAGTAATAGCTCGACCCTTGCAACTGGTCGAATAAGTCGTTGATGCGTGGAAGTGGATAGCGATTCATCACAGTCACCTTGTTCAGTTCGCGGTAGTCTATACACATGCGGAAGGTACCATCCTTCTTCTTCACAAATAATACTGGAGCTCCCCAAGGCGAAGAGCTAGGACGAATAAAGCCCTTATCTAAGAGCTCTTGTAGTTGCTTCGATAGTTCTTCCAATTCTGATGTAGCTAAGCGATACGGTGCGCGAGCTATAGGTGCTGCCCAGAACTATAGGAATGAGGTCGATAGAGAACGTCTGACCAGTGAGGATAAGATTACAACCCTGAACTATGAGTGGCCTCTAGACTTCTACCATTAGCTAACTGTAACACCCCGTCCCGGAAGGGCCGGCGTGTCACTATAACAGTAGTCAGATCAAAAACATAATTCCATTTATTCTTAAATGTATTACAAGGCTTTACAACTTAATAAAGGATATCTAATCCATTACAATTATTTCTACTGTCTTTTCCAAACACTCGAGCACTTTTCCATATTCCGTCCCAGATTGTCCTGATAACCTGACGTAAAGAAGAAAACACACAAAAACGTACGTCTGAGCAAAATTTTGGAAAGTTTTGCCCAGTGTGCGGATAGAGGAAAATAAAAGCTTATTTTATTTAATATCCGAAAGTAACTTATTTTGAAAACGTTATGATGCAAAAACATAATCATAATCATATCTTACGGATGTACCCATGAGCAAACTGAAGACGTGACAATACACAGGTAGCTACTCCTGCATACTTATCACACGAAATGGCAAGTTGGCATACCTGTTATCCATTTCCTGAAAACTTAAATTCTAGGATCCGATCCATACGCCTCCTAATATATGTACCACACTTGTACTTTAAGAGACGCCGTGAACTAATCTCTCCGTCACGGATGGAGCACATGAGGTTGATGCCACAACAACATGCTCGTGGGACACTCCACGAGAAGCGATACTCAGGGTATCAGAGTACAAATGGTCTTATTCACATAACTTATAAAACTTATTTTCAGAACAGAACGGAACATATATTGGAACATGCGATAATGAGTACAACTTAATAGAAAACTATCGCATGATAGGAAAACTTAATCAAATTGATTAGAATCGGAATCGAACGGACTGTCAAAGGAATCTATAATCAAAGATGTGAGGAGTTTTATAATCAAAGAGTGGAACCAGTCACCAAGGTATGGATATCACTCCTATCTTGACAATTTCGTCCCTAAAATGTGGTTTATTAAACGAACAAGATAAAACCTTGATTCGTTAACAAGGAACCACTAGAGTAGGATATGAAACTCGTATAAAATAAATCATTTTCTAACTAACTGACGTAAAACAAATCCCTTTTCAAAACGTTTGTAACTTTTAACACATGTTTCATAACTTAATCTTAATACGGAATCTATAACTTATTTCATAACTTAATCTTAATACGGAATCTATAACTTATTTCATAACTTAATCTTAATATGGAATCTATAACTTATAACTTAATCTTAATACGGAATCTATAATCAGGAATGATATACTTGTATCAAAACAATCTAAATCGAAAGAAAGGATTCTATCCGTACCCAACGGACATAAATTGACAGAAAGGATTCTATATGTACCCAACTGACATAAATTGAAAGAAAGGAACCTATTCGTACTGAACTTATAACTTATACCTTAGATCTTAATACGGACTTTAAAATCAGAAATGATATACTTATATCAAAATGAAGTAAATCGAAAGAAAGGAACCTATCCGTACTGAACTTATAACTTATACCTTAGATCTTAATACGGACTTTAAAATCAGAAATGATATACTTATATCAAAATGAAGTAAATCGAAAGAAAGGAACCTATCCGTACTGAACTTATAACTTATACCTTAAATCTTAATATGGAATTTATAATCAGAAATGTCCAAACGACGTAAATCAAAAGAAAGGAATCTATCCATACTGAACTTATAACTTAATTCATAACTTAATCTTAATACGGAAATTCTTATATTCAAATGACATAAATCAAAGGAAAGGAACCTATCCGTATCTAACGGACATAAATTGAAAGGATTCTATACGTACGGAACTTATAACTTATTTCTTAACTAAATCTTAATACGGAATTTAAAATCAAGAATGATATGACGCAAATCGAAAGAAAGGAGTCTATCCGTACCTTAAAATTTTCCAAATGATGCTACCTTGTTTCCAATTGTAGATTCATACGGACAGAGTTTAGCTTACTGATTATTCTCTTAACCTAATTTGCACACAAACTAGGTAATTAACTAATACAGCTTTTACGATAACTCACGAGATTAAACCTTCACAACAAATGACAAAGTGCGATACTTCATCCATCGAATTAACGATGATCCATCGAATTAACGACGAACGACAAAGTACGATACTTAAACATCCAGCGGATTCACAACTAAGGACGGAGTATAGTCCGTTTTCGGACAGCACTCAAACATCCCGTCGAAATCACGACGAATGACAAAGTATAAGCCCAATTTGAGCAGCACTTAAACATCTATCGGATAGTTCTAATCGATCGGACAATGAATCGTATCAGCGATTGAGTTAATACCCTGTTCTGCAGCACCCCGCTATACTTAATTTGTGTTCTGTGTGTGTTAATTGTGATAATCAGACGATAATTCGGTGCCTAGAGCGAATTTCTTCGTCAACTGAACACCAGAATTCGAATGCCAATGTCCTCTATTTATAGGTGAAATTTGGTCACCCATACGCATCGTATGCCTAACATCCCCTACGCATCGTATGCTAAGCATACGCACCGTATGCCATATTCCTCTACGCATCGTATGTCTTTTAAATAGCCTGCGCATCGTAGGCCATACTTTGATACGCATCGTAGGGCTTGAAAAATAGGCCTATAGACTAGCCACGACTGGGACTAGCCTTGATGAGTCAGTACTTTCATATTTCAGTTATTTGACAACGAAATTTAAGGATAATTATCAACTAGGGTTTACCCCCCCTGAGTTTTAGGGGCCCTAATCCTGATTCTGAAAATTTTGAAAATCTTAGGGTTTGTACAGAATTACTTGGGTGTCTTAATTAAGGTTTCCTATTGGACTATAATTCATAAGGATTGTTACATTTTATGTTTTAAAATTTTCGGGTGTTACAAATCTACCCCTCTTAAAAAAATTTCGTCCTCGAAATTATTGCATACCTATATATATATATTAATAATCATATTTGAACGTGACCCACTATGAAATAAAGCTAGAGTAAAAAAAACAATGAAGATGACGAAATACTTATGTTCGAGACTATCATGAAGTGAAAAGAAAAGTCGAAATCCTAACCCAATGTCTACCCATTACCTCACAGGTCTTAACTTATGTTTAAGTTTTCTACAGGAAAGAGCCTTTGCTCTGATACCATAGCTGTAACACCCCGTCCCGGAAGGGCCGGCGTGTCACTATAACAGTAGTCAGATCAAAAACATAATTCCATTTATTCTTAAATGTATTACAAGGCTTTACAACTTAATAAAGGATATCTAATCCATTACAATTATTTCTACTGTCTTTTCCAAACACTCGAGCACTTTTCCATATTCCGTCCCAGATTGTCCTGATAACCTGACGTAAAGAAGAAAACACACAAAAACGTACGTCTGAGCAAAATTTTGGAAAGTTTTGCCCAGTGTGCGGATAGAGGAAAATAAAAGCTTATTTTATTTAATATCCGAAAGTAACTTATTTTGAAAACGTTATGATGCAAAAACATAATCATAATCATATCTTACGGATGTACCCATGAGCAAACTGAAGACGTGACAATACACAGGTAGCTACTCCTGCATACTTATCACACGAAATGGCAAGTTGGCATACCTGTTATCCATTTCCTGAAAACTTAAATTCTAGGATCCGATCCATACGCCTCCTAATATATGTACCACACTTGTACTTTAAGAGACGCCGTGAACTAATCTCTCCGTCACGGATGGAGCACATGAGGTTGATGCCACAACAACATGCTCGTGGGACACTCCACGAGAAGCGATACTCAGGGTATCAGAGTACAAATGGTCTTATTCACATAACTTATAAAACTTATTTTCAGAACAGAACGGAACATATATTGGAACATGCGATAATGAGTACAACTTAATAGAAAACTATCGCATGATAGGAAAACTTAATCAAATTGATTAGAATCGGAATCGAACGGACTGTCAAAGGAATCTATAATCAAAGATGTGAGGAGTTTTATAATCAAAGAGTGGAACCAGTCACCAAGGTATGGATATCACTCCTATCTTGACAATTTCGTCCCTAAAATGTGGTTTATTAAACGAACAAGATAAAACCTTGATTCGTTAACAAGGAACCACTAGAGTAGGATATGAAACTCGTATAAAATAAATCATTTTCTAACTAACTGACGTAAAACAAATCCCTTTTCAAAACGTTTGTAACTTTTAACACATGTTTCATAACTTAATCTTAATACGGAATCTATAACTTATTTCATAACTTAATCTTAATACGGAATCTATAACTTATTTCATAACTTAATCTAAATATGGAATCTATAACTTATAACTTAATCTTAATACGGAATCTATAATCAGGAATGATATTCTTGTATCAAAACAATCTAAATCGAAAGAAAGGATTCTATCCGTACCCAACGGACATAAATTGACAGAAAGGATTCTATATGTACCCAACTGACATAAATTGAAAGAAAGGAACCTATCCGTACTGAACTTATAACTTATACCTTAGATCTTAATACGGACTTTAAAATCAGAAATGATATACTTATATCAAAATGAAGTAAATCGAAAGAAAGGAACCTATCCGTACTGAACTTATAACTTATACCTTAGATCTTAATACGGACTTTAAAATCAGAAATGATATACTTATATCAAAATGAAGTAAATCGAAAGAAAGGAACCTATCCGTACTGAACTTATAACTTATACCTTAGATCTTAATACGGACTTTAAAATCAGAAATGATATACTTATATCAAAATGAAGTAAATCGAAAGAAAGGAACCTATCCGTACTGAACTTATAACTTATACCTTAAATCTTAATATGGAATTTATAATCAGAAATGTCCAAACGACGTAAATCAAAAGAAAGGAATCTATCCATACTGAACTTATAACTTAATTCATAACTTAATCTTAATACGGAAATTCTTATATTCAAATGACATAAATCAAAGGAAAGGAACCTATCCGTATCTAACGGACATAAATTGAAAGGATTCTATACGTACGGAACTTATAACTTATTTCTTAACTAAATCTTAATACGGAATTTAAAATCAAGAATGATATGACGCAAATCGAAAGAAATGAGTCTATCCGTACCTTAAAATTTTCCAAATGATGCTACCTTGTTTCCAATTGTAGATTCATACGGACAGAGTTTAGCTTACTGATTATTCTCTTAACCTAATTTGCACACAAACTAGGTAATTAACTAATACAGCTTTTACGATAACTCACGAGATTAAACCTTCACAACAAATGACAAAGTGCGATACTTCATCCATCGAATTAACGATGATCCATCGAATTAACGACGAACGACAAAGTACGATACTTAAACATCCAGCGGATTCACAACTAAGGACGGAGTATAGTCCGTTTTCGGACAGCACTCAAACATCCCGTCGAAATCACGACGAATGACAAAGTATAAGCCCAATTTGAGCAGCACTTAAACATCTATCGGATAGTTCAAATCGATCGGACAATGAATCGTATCAGCGATTGAGTTAATACCCTGTTCTGCAGCACCCCGCTATACTTAATTTGTGTTCTGTGTGTGTTAATTGTGATAATCAGACGATAATTCGGTGCCTAGAGCGAATTTCTTCGTCAACTGAACACCAGAATTCGAATGCCAATGTCCTCTATTTATAGGTGAAATTTGGTCACCCATACGCATCGTATGCCTAACATCCCCTACGCATCGTATGACAAGCATACGCACCGTATGCCATATTCCTCTACGCATCGTATGGCTTTTAAATAGCCTGCGCATCGTAGGCCATACTTTGATACGCATCGTAGGGCTTGAAAAATAGGCCTATAGACTAGCCACGACTGGGACTAGCCTTGATGAGTCAGTACTTTCATATTTCAGTTATTTGACAACGAAATTTAAGGATAATTATCAACTAGGGTTTACCCCCCCTGAGTTTTAGGGGCCCTAATCCTGATTCTGAAAATTTTGAAAATCTTAGGGTTTGTACAGAATTACTTGGGTGTCTTAATTAAGGTTTCCTATTGGACTATAATTCATAAGGATTGTTACATTTTATGTTTTAAAATTTTTGGGTGTTACACTAACACTACGACAGGTTTGGTGTTCAAGGGAGTTGGTGCATGTTTTAACATTTGACTAACTTCCAAGGACATATAACTGGTATCCACACCCGAATCGAACAAGACAGTAACATAAAAGTCGTCGAGAAGAAACTTACCCATTATTACGTTAGGACCATTCCTTGCGTCACCCTGACCAATCACGTACATGCGGCCCCGGCGTTATTGTTTCCATTGTTTGCCCCAATGCTATCCCCATTGTCGTCCCTGTTTCCATGGTCGTGGTTCTGAGTCTGGTCCTGATTCAAATGTGGACAATGTCTCTTGTAGTGATCTTTAGCATCACACTGAAAACATCCTTTAAAACTCTGTTGTTGCTGCTGATTCTGTGGAGATTGAGGCGGTCGTTGCTGTTCTTGAGTTACAGGGCGTGAGTTTCGACAATCCTTAGCTTCATGACCTATCTTGAGACACCTCTGACAACGACCCTTGTTGCACTGACCGCTGTGGTGCCTATTGCATCTGTTACACTTTGGATGATTTCCTCGATATCCACTCTGCCCACGACTACCAGAAAATTGCTGACTGGGACTCTGGTAGTCATCTATCTTTTGCTGCTGCGCCAGAGGCTGAACCGGAATTAATCCCTTGCTCAGGTTTCCATCCCACTTGCGTTTGTTGTCACTGGAAGCACATGTAGTAGCAGCTTTAACACGTTTCGGTAGTTTGTTTTGTTCCACTGCCTGGTCTGTGAGACGATGAGCAAGCCGAGTGACTTGCTGGATAGTGCCACGATTAGCTGCGGTCACATGACTCTGAATTTCGGGCACCAGACCCTTGAGATACAGCTCGATGCGTTTGGTGGGAGGGTCTACCATAGTGGGACAAAATGTGGCTAATTCATTTGATCTCTTCGTATAAGCCTCAATTTCAGACCCTGTCATTTGTAAGTTGAGGAACTCCACCTCTAGTTTGTGGATGTCTTCCCGACTGCAAAACTCTTCCTTAACTAGGTCCTTGAACTCGTTCCAGGGGGTGGCATTAGCAGCTGCCAGCCCTAACATTTGAACCTGTGCTTCCCACCAGGTTAGTGCAGCACCTTCGAGTGTTCCAGCAGCAAACTTTACTCTACGAGACTCAGGGCAATCACGCACCTCAAAGTCAGTTTCGAGCCTCTCGAACCAATGGAGGAGGCCTACAACTCCCTCAGTACCGCTGAAGGTACTAGGTCGGCAATCCTTGAGATTTTTGAAGGTGCAAACAGGTGGCTGAGCGTGTTGACCTATTGTGTATAAGAATAGGACAAGGTTAAACACAAGAGTTGGTTTAGGAGTGTAGGATCTAAAGATCCTAGTTACGACTGCAGGGTATACCTCCTGCTTGTATGGCTGCGAGTGCCGCAGCAACTCGTTCGTTAATGAGAGCCGTCAACTGGGCTTGAGTCAAGTTGATACGTCTGGCCATGATCTTTATAGCAAATGCAACATAAGTGAGAGAGGTTCGCGAATAGTGCGATGACAGAAGAGAGTAAGCACACAAGTGTTCTCGAGCAATAACGAATAGTAGACAATGTAATCTAAGCATACCACGAGCAAAGTTCTATGCAATTCTAGCAAGTAGGCAACAAAACATGTACCATATTACCTAGGATGTTGAGTCTTGCACGTGGAGCGAGGCGTCGTTGTGGATCGTTGAGCACTGTACTAGTTATAGTCTGGTTTTAATAAAAACATTTTCCCCTTATTAAAACCGAGTTCTCTATAACCAATGGCTCTGATACCAATCTGTCACACCCCCAAAATCCACACGCGGGGTATCACCGCTTGGAGGCGTGACTGACCAGGATCAAGCCACCAATCATATTAAACAAACCAAACAATATGAAAGGTGTTCGAAAACCCAAAGCATAGTTAAGTGTTTAGCGGAAGCATAATTTGTAAAACCCATATCAAGTATTAAATATGAAATAAAGTAATGATTAAAGCATGGCACACAACGCCATGTCCCACAACGACCGTTCCTCCCTGTGCAAGCTCCATAGGTACCTAATGACCTGCAAGGCATGTAGCAACGAATCAACAACAAAGTTGAGCGAGTTCACAATTGGTTGTTTGGTTATAGTATTCATTTCGTAAATCGTATGTTCGTTTTGTAAACCATGTACCGTATTAATCCTTATCGCGGCCAATCCAGGCATCTGTGCGATGATTAGTGGGGGCTTCCCATGTGTTACTAGACCACGCGTATCCACTGCTACGAAAATATAAGAGGTGCCCTAAGTCAATGTCTATCAGCATTGACCCTTTGCCCATAGTCCATTAGTACACGCCCGTCCGACTGGCACGGTGTGAGGTTTGTTAAACCTAATAGCGCTATTAACTAATGACCCGCTCGCCCTAGGCCTCGGCGATTAAGTCGATAATTGAGGGACTTCCTTTGATAGAGGTGATGGTCTTATGATCGTGTACGTAGGCTTTACGTACGTGTCCTTCAATCCGAGGACAGTAGTAAGTATAACTGTACGTAGGTTTTACGTACGTGCCCTTCATTCCGAGGACAGTAATAATTAGTTTAATAGTAATGCTTGTACGAGTAGTTATTCAATCCCATTCCCAACCCCTTGGAATCCCATGCCTTGGCTAGTGTGAACTCACCTTGGTTTGCTCGGTATGCTAAGTTAAGTGCTCACAATAAATCAGTCAAGTCCTATAGTGCACGTATACTCAATCAGTTCACGTTCGTAATATTTCACATGTAACTATCATCACAGTAATATCACAGAGTGTTTGACAGTTCATATCATGCAACACAAGCAGTTAATTGCATCCATACATTTAACAGAGTTGGCATCTAGCAGAACTAGCAAGTTAACTGAGTGAATAAAGTTAACAGATTTCATGAAATAACAGAATTAATCCACTTCATTGGAATAATAAATAAACAGAGTAAGTCAGTTAACCCAGTTAACAACTTAACAGAATTTGTCCACTAACAGAGTTACTCAAACAATGAAGTTATCAACTTACTTATTTAACATAGTTAAATAAACTAACTGAGTTATTCTAGTGATTAGTTTAATCGATTAACATATTTAATGACATTAATAATTACAGTAAACATGTTGCCGAAATCACTTAAGTGCCGAAAACCCTTTTAGCCGAAATCACCTTATGGCCGAAATCCCTTTTAGATAAACAACTATTTGGGCGAAATCCCTTATGGGTCCAAATCCAACTTGGGCCGAAATCACTTTAGTGATTTCGTCCAGTTATGTTTAAATGTGGGGTGTTTTTGTTGGCCTTATAACTTTAACAAAAACACTTCGGGCTTGAACAGTAACGAAATCACTTAGTTAACCAACTATTGTTTGGGCCGTAAACTGATTGGGCCGAAAACTCTATGTGGGCCGAAATCATAAAGTGATTTCGTCCACTTTAAATGTGGTGGGTGATTTCTTCCAGTACATCATCTTCTTCAACAATACTTACAGTAACTTATAAAAACCCAGCAACTCTAATCGACTAACAGTTACATGATCTGTTATAATTGAAATCATTTAATCAAATTATGATATGTAACAAATACACTACCAAATCATCTAAAACAGATTATATCCCCAAATCATCTAAAATAGATTACTAAATCATTGTGATATCAAGACTAACAATCAATCATCCGATCTTTCATATCCTTCATGAAGAGGCACAATAAAATCAACCATAACATCAGATTATAAGTATCTTTATCATACAGATTAACTCAAGCACATCGAAATCAAGAATTTAAACATGTAAATCACTAACCCAAGCCGAAGATACAATGAATCGATCGATGAATGAGGCTCGAGTGGCTCACGGCTGCTATTCGGTTTCAAGAAGAACGAGAGAGAGAAAGAACGTGATAGGTGGCTAGGGTTTCTGCCGATTACCGTTTTGGGTAAAGATAAGGAACAACATTATAACTTAATCACTACTGGGCCTAAAGCCCAAATGTTGTTTTCGTTGGTCCTCTAGTGGACGAAAACACAAGGTGTTTTCACCACTAGGGTGATTTCATTGATGTGGGTGAGGGTGTTTGGGCCTAACAGATGTCTTGTGTAAATTATACAACACATAAATTAAAATTAAGATTTACATCAATACACACTTATAAGGCATACCGTATACAACATATCAATCACATTACGATTAACATACTACAAACGTGCACAGTTGTGAAACAAACAAGTAGTATTAACAAACAACTTAAACATTTAGCGCGCAATAAATGCGAAGATAGAAATCTTGAAAATTCGAGTTGTCACACATAGTTTCTTAGAAAATAAAAGCTTAAACTAAATCTGGATAAGTAGGTCACGAAACACAAGAAATCTCAAACCACAAAGAAGTCCTAGCCTATATAATTTTATTTTAAGAGCAAAATTTCCGAAAAGATAATTTTCTTGGTTGAATGCGGCTTGAATAACTTCTCCTCCAGAAAGGGCCCCTCATAGATCATTAAGCCATTCTTTTATCTCTGGAGGGAGAAGGAAGGCGGGCTCATTGGCGTCCTCGTTTTGAGGGGGTGTGACTTCCACCGGAACCTCTTGTAAGTTGTCAAGAGGAGGTTACGCGGGGATGTCATCCCACCCGGTGGGGTTAATGACTTCTTGAGCCAAGTTCCAATCTTCTTGGGGGAATATTTGTTCCATAGGAGGCATTGCAAGAATATTAAACCTTTGGTGCAAAAGGTTGATTTCTTGGAAGCTATTCTCTAGCCCCACCGTCAGATAGTTGACACGGTCGATAAGGACTTCTTCTACGGATGTAATTTCGTCGAGAGCTTCTCTTAGTGCCATCACATAGCGCACAAGGGTTGCTTCGATTGAAGGCCTTCGTCCCCTACGACTGTTCCTTGAATGTGCGGAAGAGGTTCCGCTATTCTGGCTTGACATTCTAAGAAAAACAAGTCGAAAAGTTCAATTTAATGAAACAGTACTCCGGCCACGGCACCGTGCTCGTTGAGCACGGCCCCGTGGCCACCTCTCTGCAGGTTTTTGAAACAAGGAATCTTGGAGTTTTAAATTATTTTTCTGACTTTTGAAGCATTTTTAGCAGAAATAACTTAAAACAGTGTTGTAAAACTTATTTTTGACAAGATTCCTTCAATAAAAACTTAACAAATATTACAATAAAGGTTGAAAACATGGAGATTTCAAGCTTTAATGGAGGTTGTGAGGAGAAAGTGAAGAAGAAGGCAATGGACAAAAGTAGAAAAGACAAGATGGTTGTTGAGAACCTTCTTTAGAATATACCTTATAGGGTATATGTGAAGATCCCGCCAGATCTTTGTCTTTGGAATGGGTCCAAGAGTGCAGGAATCTTGCTGCATTTATAGAAAACGACAGCATGCTGGACACGGCCCCGTGTGCAGACAAAATTCTGACACTTTTTGTCCGTATTATGACCTAAAGTCAGACAGGAATCTTCAGGCAGACACGGGGGCGTGCTGACCTAGACACGACCCCGTGGCTAGAGGTTTTTATGAAATTATGTCTTATTTTAAGGAATTTATCCAGATCGGGCGTTTCCTTACTGGACGGAACAACACCGAAGTGCCTGAGATACCTAAGTTGCCCTAGTTTTAGACAAGAACGCAAGAGGTTATCGGAAAGTGTGATTCCTAAGCTAAATACCGGTGGGCAAGACCAACCTTTATTTCCCTTATCCGGGCTCTCGTTAAAGAAGGTATATGTCGAATCGCTCGGGTCTATGTATGCATCGGCGGAAACCGATGGGGAGTCCTTCTAGGCACAATCGACACAGGGACGACTATCGCTCAAGTCTTCACAAGATTTAGAGGTGATCTCGGGAGCAACGATGTTGTCATAATCCGAATGCGATCTCAATAATTCTCCTTGATCGTAGCCTTGGGATGAATTAGTTATTTCCATCTCAAGTTCTTTTATCAATTGGAGAATTAGTTCTTCCATTTGAAATAATTCTTCGAGAATCATTTCATCTAGAAGGGACGATTGACAGCATTCGAGGGAGAGATAGAGATTGTTTTTACTTTCGTCCATCTTAAGGCTACAGGAAAACGATGGGTCTATATAGTGGGGAATGTAGTTTAAAAAATAACATTTTAAATCTTCATGAGATCCGCCACATATTTGACACCACGTACCATAAGAGGAGCAAAAGTAAAAATGATCAGTATCACTCATGTTTGTATCAGAAATTATCAACCGTCGGGATCTTACGGTTCTGTTTTCAGTATCTGAAGCTTGGGCATGGGGGCCTGTTCAATGGGCACGACCCGTTGTTCAGCTACTGTCTGGCTTAAAACAGGATTGCCAGTACCAAAGATTGGGCACGGGGGACTGTTTAGCGGGCACGGCCCCGTGCTGAGTTCTGCAGAAGTTGAAAAATTTAGAAAAATCCTTGAAAAAAAAGAAAAATAAGAAAAATGATTAGGCCCTTGATTCCTAACTTTCTTAAAATCCTTGTGTCCCCTGCAACAGCGCCAAAAAAAACTTGATGCGTGTGTAGTGTGATATATTTTTATTAATATTGTAAGCCCTTTTTAACACTTTAGTCAACTTTTAAATTTATAAAACACGATATTCTACTAACACTAAACACACATATGGGAAAGTGCACCCATCGTGAGCGTAGTATAGCGTTGGTAAGATACCAAGGTCGTCCAAGGACACAAGAGCTTTTAGTGCCGGTTTATCCTCAACGTCTAATCAAATCAAAAGTTTAGAAAAGGTTTTAAACATGAAAATAAAAACTAAAAATGCTGAAAAATAAAAATAAAATAAAAATAGATAGACAAGATAAATCACTTAGATCCGACTCGCCTTTAATGTAACCTTTGATGATTTCCGCACTTTTGCACTTTTTAAGAGATTATCTTAGTTATAGTAGTAGGCCCCTCTTTTGAAGGTGACGTTACCCTCAAACCAGTGGTTTGAGTCAGCAAGGATACAATCCCAAAGGGTCGAAATATTGGAAGATAATTAATTAAGTTATTAATGCGTAATGTGGTAGGCCCCTCTTTTGAAGGTGACGTTACCCTTAGCTAAGTGGTTTGAGTCAACAAGGATACAATCCCAAGTAGCCGGATTAATGTATTAATAGTAGTTTACATATGAGGGGATCAAGCCATTTGCACCCCCGCCATCCAATACCAGTGGGTATTGAAGGAGGTCATAGTAAGCTTGTCGTAGTTCCTTGCAGGATCTATACACTGAACAAGGCAAGAACCTTACCAAACCATTCCCTTAACCGCCGACCAGGTAGCCAATATATCTCTATATAGGTCGTAGAGATATGAATGGTGAAAATATTTTATTTTATATAGACAATAAAATAACGCCAAGACACCACGGACAAATGACAAGGAAGTTTCACCTTCAACATAAGAAACTAGTTATTAAAGTTATTAATACAAAACCAAATAAAAAGTGCGAAAAGATTAAAAATCAAAAGTATTACATTAAATGCTTGTCTTCACCAAGTGATGTAAGAGACCAAGTGATGTAAGAGACTTACATGGCCTTTGATTGTCAAGAACTCTTACTATCAATCTTGGATCCCGAGACTACTAAACACACTCTAAGATGGATGATGGATGATGGTGGTGGATGTGGGTGTTGTAATGGTGGTGGAATGTGGTTGAAGTTGGAGAGAGGTGGTTTGCCAAGGGATGCCTTTGAAATGAACCAAGCACCCCAATTTATAGCCTGCATAGAAGCCCAGACACGGCCTCGTGTCCATTGGGCACGGCCTCGTGTCCATTGGGCACGGCCCCGTGTCCATCCTCTTTCTCTTTCTTCATTAATTGCAATTTTCTGTATATGACTCCACACGCCCCCGGGTTCGCTAGGCACGGCCCCGTGTGAAGAAGCGTATCTGTAATATCAAGATTTGCAAGATTCTACGAATCTTAGCGTTGACCACGACCCGTGTTGAGCTAGGCACGCCCCCGTGCTGGGAATAGAAGCTTCTATAGTTTTGTCTTTTCTGCAGGCACCTGGCCACGCCCCCGTGTCCGCTGGGCACGGGGCTGTGGTCAGCCTTCTGTTTCTTTGTTTTTGCTTAGGAAGATGCTGTCGAGGGGTCGGACATGCCATGTTTATTCCTTTTCTTGTATTGATGTTAGATTTTGCTGCATATTTGTTCCTTTTGTTTATTTAAGCTCATTTGGTCCTGAAAATACAAAAGGAAGACAAAAGCACACTTTTTCCAACATTAGTACTAAAAATGGTTAGTTTTATGCCTCATTTGATGTAATTTATATGTTGAATTTTACACACATCATTCGATCTCCTCACCATAATATTCAACTATTATACGCCCTTCATCGTCTAAAATCATGTTGTGTAGAATGATGCACACTTACATCCTATAAGATTTTTTTTTTAAATAGCCGTTGGCCAACGGCTATGCAAAACGGCTAACCCAATGGTCCTATCTCACCAGCCAATCCAAGCCAGCTAACTCACCTTACCCCCCCCCCCCCCGCTCCACGCCACGCTTCAAGCCAGCAAGGCAATGCCGTGGCCAACGCTGGCCCAGTGTGGTTTAGGCAGCGATGCTTGGAATCCCCTGCCACACACCCCGTGGTTTGAGCTGGCGCTCAAGGGCGGACCTAGCATGTTACTAGGGGTAGCCTCCGCTACCCCTTGACGCTCCGTCGGTAGTATAAACTTTGGAAAACTTTGACGTTTTTTCGATTTCGTTACCTCTTTTTATATGAAACGTTGCCCCTATAGAGACTTTTTAGATCCACCAATGCTGGCGCCTAAGTGGATCTGCCATAGCGTAATAAAGCCCTTAGAGGCTTTAAACAACACCCCTAACCTTAAGATAGGATTGCATCAACTCTAGTGAAGATGTAAGTTTAGAAACGGTTGCATCAATGCGAGTTACAAAATAACAAAAAATAACAATCCAAAGTCTACATCAAGTTCTTCTACAAAACCGATGCTTCCATCTGGATAAAAAAAATTGGTGATGTGGAAGTGCTATAATCTAGTAGACAACAACAAATTACAGTTTTGTATAAATTCTAACCAGATAATAATTTTTTTTACATATTTTGATACAAGAGATATAGTGGATATATACAAAATATAAATTAGCAACATTTTGTTACTCTACATTGTTGTAACCTATGTATTGGGAGTTTTTCAAAAAAAGTTTTTGTATTTTTCATTCTGACGAGAAAAGATTGTATTACAAGAAGAAACAAGAGTCGGCAAAAAAAGATGTCGAGCGGGCTTTCTGTGTATTAAAAAAGAGATGGTCTATCATTGCCCGGCCGTCAAGGATACTTGAAAAGTGTAAAATGAGAAACGTCATGTATACGTGCATCATCTTACATAACATTATATTGGAGGATTCGGGTATAGCGTTTTGTGAAGAAAGTTATGATGAAGGTAACCAACCGACGAACCCACTACTCACATACGCTCAAAAAGAAGTTATCCGAGCGAGGATACGTGACAGGGACACACACCATAACCTTCGAGCTGATCTGACCGAGCACTTATGATTTTATTGTGAACAAGGAGGAGACGACTAGTGATTTTTTTAGTGACATTGTATTTTTTATTTAAATAATGACATTGTATATTTTTTTTAAATTATGACATTGTACTTTTTATTTAAATTAATATATCAAAATTAAATAATGTTTAAATTTAAATAAAAAAAATATTTATGTAATGATGATAAGGGCTTTAAACCACTGAATGCAAGTTAAAGTGATGGGCTTTAAAGCCTCCATATAAGACTATGGGGTGTGGAGGTCTTTGGTTAAGGGCGTTGCTCGACACTTGGCTGTTGTGGGCTCCACCAATCAACATGCAAAAAGGTGGGGTGCGGAAGGAGCGTGGCCAGGCGGCGTTGGGGTGCCATGTTGCACCAAATTTTCTTATTTTTTGTTTTCTTTATTTTAGTCATAGAATTTAGTAAAGTAATTTTAAAAACACCTTTTATTTATATTAAATAACTACAATAAAAAAGTACATTACATCACCCAAAAAAATCAGTCATAGTCATCTTCATCTTCAATGGAGTCGAATTTCGAAAGTGTCGAAACATGTTCTACCAAATCAGCTCGAAGGTTTGAATTTCTTTGTCTTGACTCGATTAGATTTTGGTTTTGCGTTCTCTCTTCGTCACTAATGTCTTCGTTATTTGATTCGGTCTCCTCGCCCTAATATTCAACTATTGCACGCCCTTCATCATCTAAAATCTTGTTGTGTAGAATGATGCACACGTACATCCTATAAGATTTTTTTAAATAGCCGTTGCCCAACGGCTATGCAAAACGGCTAACCCAACGATCCTAACTCACCAGCCAATCCAAGCCAGCCAACTCACCTTACCCCCCCCCCCCCCCGCTCCACGCAAGGCTTCAAACACACGCCAGTAGGACAATGCCGTAGCCAACGCTGGCCCGGTGTGGTTTAGCCAGCATTGCTTGGCATCCCCCGCCACGCACCCTGTGGTTTGAGCTGGAGCCCAAGGGCGGACCTAGCATGTTACTATGGGTAGCCTCCGCTACCCCTTGACGCTCCGTCGGTAGTGTAAACTTTGGAGAAATTTGACGTTTTTTCGATTTCGTTACTGCTTTTTATATGAAACGTTGCCCCTATACGGACTTTCTAGATCCGCCAATGCGCCCAAGTGGATCTGCCATGGCGTAGTAAATCCCATAGAGGCTTTAAACCACACCCCTAACCTTAAGATAGGATTCCACACCCCTAACCACACCCCTAACCTTAAGATAGGATTCCATCAACTCTAGTGAAGATGCAAGTTTAGAAACGGTTGCATCAATGCGAGTTACAAAATAACAAAAAATAACAATCCAAAGTCTACATCAAGTTCTTCTACAAAACTAGGAGTGTTCATGAGCCGATCCGATCCGATCGAGGGTCTACTCGTGCTCGGATTGAATTATAACCGATCCGATTCGATCGGATCGAATTTGCAAAACCGAGCACAAAAGTGATGCTCATGTTCAGATTGAATTTGAATCGAGCGGGTCGTTTTCGCTCGGTTTTTCTGAAATCCTAACTAAAATTGAGCATATCGTTTTCTTCAATTTCCAATTTTTCTTCATCTCTTACAACTTGCTACACATTAAAAAAAAACAAAATACAAATGTTAATGCATAAACTACAAAAGTATAAGTAGACATTTAGCATTAAAAAAAAAACAAAATACAGATGTTAATGCATAAACTACAAAAGTATAAGTAGACTATAAATGTAGTAAAAGCTTACCTTCAATGTTTTTAAGGTTGTTTTTGAGCTGGCCTTTAACCAATCACTTCCACAAACAAGAAGGTCCACCATATCCTTTGAAAGAGAGCTCCGGTAGTCATCTAATATACGACCCCAACACTAAAGGTTGATTTCGAAGCCACGGTAGTGATCGGGATGCCAAAACTTTTGGATCCATACATTTTAGGTTCGGCTCATCCAAATACTCCTCATGTTCAGATTTTCTTTCAATCGAAATGGTTCTTGAATTGAGATCGAACAATCAGATTATGCATATGACTAATACCAAGGACTTCACCCTCATCATGAGATCGAACAATCAGATTATGAGATTGTTAATTAGGAATTTAGGGTTAGATTTTGGTGTATGGCAACGGCGATATGCAGCAGATCGAAGTCATCGAACATTCGAACATTGTTTTAGGAATTAGGGATTTAGGGTTAGATTTTGGTATCAACTATTAACTTGGGCTAGTATATTTTTTGGGCTTTTAATCTTTAAAATCTATTATATATATATATATATATATATATATATATATATATATATATATATATATAGGGGTCCGCTAAAATGAAAACCACCTCTAGTTATAAGAACCATGAGAACTACACCGTACGGGGCGAGTTGGACCAAAATTTTTTTTTTGATAAATGTAGATGCTTGTATTATAAACACATTTGTAAAAAAAAAATTGAAAAAAAAATGTCGTGTGTGTAGTTTTGAGCACCACAAGTTTGTGTTTACGGGTAACGTAAATTTTGTTTACGGTACCCGTAAACGCAAACTTGTGGTGCTCAAAACTACACACACGACACTTTTTTTTATTTTTTTTTTACAAATGTGTTTATAATACAAGCATCTACGTTTATGAAAAAAAATTTTGGTCCAACTCGCTCCGGATCAGAAAGTTCTCATGGTTCTTACAACTGGCGGTGGTTTTCATTTTAGCGGTCCCCTATATATATATATATATATTACATACTTAATAAAAATAATTCGAGCGAAACTGAGCGATCGACGAGCGAGCGGACCTTTGCTCATGCTTGGATTGAATTTGAATCGAACCGATCCGAGAGGCTCATTTACAAACTAAGCGGGAATTGAACGAGCATTTTTCGGGCATTTTTCGAGCGATCGTCGAGCAGTTTGGATAGCCCTATACAAAACCGTTGCTTCCATCTATATAAAAAAAATTGGTGATGTGGAAGTGCTATAATCTAGTAGACAACAACAAATTACAGTTTTATATAAATTCTAACCAGATAATAATTTTTTTACATTTTTATAATACAAGAGATATAATGGATATTTACAAAATATAAATTAGCAACATTTTGTTGCTCTACGTTGTTGTAACCTATGTATTGAGAGTTTTTCAAAAAAGTTTTTGTATTTTTCATTTTTAACCCAAAGGTTTTTATATTTTGCATTTAACCCCTTTGACTTTTTTTATATAACCCAAAGCTTTTCATCTTTTACAATTTAACCACAACACTTTTTATTTTTAACTTTGGTCCCTATACTTTTCATGTTTCACAAGTTTTTCGTTTTACGTTTCGTTCTAAATTTTGCAAGCCAACACGCCGCAACGCGCGTGTGAGATTCAACTGTTTTTCGTCTGTTTTTTCCCGTTTGACAGACCAATCACAACGCTTCTATTTTTCTTCGTTTAACAAGTTCGTTGCAACGCGCGGGTCCTAGATATGGCTAATTTCTTCGCATTAACACGTCGCAACGGGCTTGTGTGGTTCAACGATTTACGTCTGTTTTTCGTTCGTTGTTATCTTTTACTTTTTATTTTATTTTTACGAGCTCTTCTAATGTTGGTGGTCGTTGTCAGTGGTGTGGCATTAGTGCTACTTGTCACGATCTTAAGAACGTATTTAACCTATGGAGTTATTACTAATAATTTGTTTCGAGTTTACCACTATACCCCTTTACTAAAGAAAAACTAATTTTTTACGTGCATATTTTTGTGTACGTGTCAGTATAAATTCGATTTGCTCTACATTCCGACATAAACTTCTCCTAGAAACGATTCGGGTTAAATATAATACGTTGTCATTTAACCAAAAAAAACCATTTTTGTGCACATTTTTATGTACGTTTCGGTATAAATTCGAGTTGGTGTATGTTTCGACATAAACTTTTTTGGGGAACGAGTCAGGTCAAATATAATATGTTTTCGTGATTATTTTATGAATGGTTTGTAAATTTTGTTTCTATCGGAGTGGAGTCAAATTGTGGTTTCTTTTTTCCCTTTTTTCAAAAGCTCTAACTAATCTCTTTTGAGTATACGTGTCAACTTATCCGTTATACATGTTACATTTTCTATGTATGACTAGGGTCACAACTAATACGTTATGATTGTACGGTATAAATTTAATTTACTTTATGTTTTGATCCAAACTGTGTTACAAAATCTCAAATGTTTTCAGTTATACTTACAATGATTAAGTCTTTGTATTCTACAATTACTTCCAGTATGTGAGGTTGTATATACACTACTAATCAAGCGTTACTATTGGACAAATAGTTAGCCAATAGTAATATGACCACAGTCATTGTAACTGCCAACGTAAAAAATACACTGAATGAGTAATTGGGCAGATATAGACATTGTAATCGCTCTTAATACTGTAAAGTTATAAAAGCTTATTTTTGTAAACTGAAATGTACTCGCCATTATTTCTTGTTGATAAAATATTTTTAAAAGGCGTTTCAGGTAACTTGATATGAAAGCTATTAGAAGTCAGTTATGGAGCACTGAAGGCTTAAAAAAGTGGCTATAAAGTTGCCTAAACAAAAAAAAGTTTATGTTTTCAGCATCTAGGGTTTATCCCTATAAAAATATTATGAATGAAATATAGGTTTTATCCCATTTGTTTAATATAAAAGTTTGGTGTTTTGAAACTCTAAAATTTATTTCCTAACTACGATCCTTAAGTCTCAATTCCACTGCCAAATTAATAAACACCGATACCACCGGCTCGTACTCGCGGCTCTCGCTCTCGGGGTAGGGGTTGGGGGTTGCAACAGAAGGTGGTATCAGAGCCACTAGTTTAAGCCATTTAGGTGTTCTTTTAAATACCTAAATTTTAGCCGATTATGTTAGGAAATAACTTGTGTGTTATTCTGTGTAAATATGTATATTATTAATTTATGTCATTTTGACAATTTTCTTATTTACAATATGAGTGATCAGGGTACTTCTGATGTTTATTGGCATCTACCTCATTCTCCAATGGATGAAGGAACATCCCAGCCAACCTCAGGATACACAGCCGATTCCGAGGATATCTTTGTTTTTAAAGCCAAATCTGAAGAACCTTTTCCCCCTAAGAAACGAGGGTGGTTTAGTAGAGAAAAAGTAGAAAGGAGAAAAAGAATGAGAAAAATACAACAATAAATTGTAAATAGAGCTGAGAGAAATACCCAAAATCCAGAAGCTAGACCTTTATGGGAAGAACAATTGGATAGGCAACTAGCCAACTTTCATATGTTTGGAAATGTAGAAGGAGAATTTGATCTCAACCAAGTAGTAGTACTAGAACCACAATTACTTCCTTTATTCCCTAACCAACCCATGAATTTAGAATAAAACCAGGAAAACCAACTTCCAATCCCAGCCTTTATCCAAATGAGATACCTAGGATTCCAGCACCAAACCTTTTAGATAAATGGTGGGCCAACGACTGGGCAATTCAGGAATTACTAAATAGCCCATATCCCTACGAAGAACCAGCACCACTTTACCCTGAACCTGTGCCAGCCCCAGTGCCACCAATGAGCCATGAGAATGTAGTAGAACTTTGCTAGTACGGTGAAGAGTTGGTTGAGGAAGGAAACCGGATTCGCCAAATCGGGGAAAGACTCGTCTGGAAATACGACGAGAACGAGATGCAATAGTAGAAAACAAGTCGCCTAATATATATATATATATATATAGGGTGAGGTTCTAGAGTTAACACTAGTGTATTTGCGAACTGACTGAACAAATCCTGGTCATTGATCTACGCACGTGTATGGCCAGGATCTCATCATTAAATGTAAAATACACTAGTGTATTTCAACATCAAATCCTGACCATTGATCTACACACGTGTATGGCCAGGATTAGTTCACTCAGTTCGCAAGCTACACTAGTGTTCACTCTTGAACCTAATCCTATATATATATATATATATGTGTGTGTGTGTGTGTGTGTGTGTGCAATTTCTGTTACTTTGATAAAAAAACCCTACTAAAATATACATCACCTATATATATATATATATATTGATGCATAATTACTAATGTTTAAGTTTCAGTCATAGTTGTAACAGATGCATATATGAAAAGAGTAAAAGTCGCAATGATCGACGTTTTTGGTTAAATATGCTTGAGTATTTTTTTGTTTAATTGTAACACCCCAAAAAATTCATTTTTATATCAATGATAAAATATGTGGCTTGTTAATAAATGAGTATGAATGTTGATTAAATGCCACATATGGTAACTAATAGAATAAAATTGATGATAATGCAAATTAGAGTTTAAAGCTAAGTATAAGTATTAGCCATTTAAAAATAAATAACCATACTTGAGGGGCCAAAATTGAGAAAGATAGAAAGGTGGATACTTAAAAGAAAACAAAACATAATACACACACTAATGTGTGTATGTGTCGTCTGATGCACGAGGAGAAGAATGGGAAACCCTTCTTTCACCAAATCAAGTAATTTCATAGGAAATCTTGGCCAAACTACATGCATGAATGCACAAAATTGATCATCTGAACATATCCAACTAGAGGTAAGTCGAATTTTGTGATTTGGTGAAGTTATAATGTCAAAAGAATGTATTAACAAAGGATCTATATTGAGTAGAAGTCATATGCAAACACTTAATTGTAAAAAAAAACATCATGTGTAAAGGCAACTTGTAGGAAAATCTCCATGAATCTTGAAGTGGGTATTGAATTATAATTATAATTATGAAATTGTAAGTAATTTCATGTGATTAATTGTTATAATTTTAGGATGTATGATTGTTGAAGAAGGTTATGTGATGATTAGAATAATTGGGTCATGGTACAAGTAGGAAGAGGTAAACAATAGTAGGATGAAATTGTATGATTTTAACACATTTAAGTCATTGCACACCAAGTGCTCGATGAAATGCTTTAGATGATAACTTTGAGTAATTGTGGTGTCTATGATGAATGAATATGTTCGAATGTGGAAACTTGTACTATTTGATGTGTTGAATTCATGGCAACTAAGAATGAAAGTATTGTATGTAGGCGCAAAGAAGAAGGCTCGAGTAACACAAGGTCTCAAGATCTGTAAGATCGAGGTAAGTTATTTTGCTTACATATGACTTGTAAAAGATAGTTATGTTCAAATATGGTGATTGTTGTACAATTGTTAGCTTAATACTTGACTAAAGAATGTCGTAAGTAAGATTGATTGTAAAGTCGACCCGGTACAAACGGGTCTACACATGAGAATGTAGTATTAGAATGTCCTCAAAGTCGACTTGGTATGATCGGGTCGACACATTAGAATGTTTTGTTGAAATAATCATGAAGCCAACCCGGTACGTTATTTATTAGGAATGTACCTTTTATGTATTCATGTTATATTGGTAATATGGTAATTGTATTGTGTAAAATAGAATGTTACGAATGAATGTTATGAAGTCGAACCGTAGCAAACGGGTCGAATAAATAGAATGTTACGAAGGAATGTTACGTAGTCAAACCATAGTAAACGGGTCGAATAAATAGAATGTTATGTAGTCGAACCGTAGTAAACGGGTCGATTGGTCGAATAAATAGAATGTTAGGTAGTCGAACCATAGTAAACGGGTCGAATAAATAGAATGTTACGAATGAATGTTATGCAGTCGAACCGTAGTAAACGGGTCGAATAAATAGAATGTTATGAATGAATGTTATGTAGTCGAACCATAGTGAACGGGTCAAATAAATAGAATGTTATGTATTCGAACCGTAGTAAACGGGTCGAATAAATAGAATTTTAAGAAGGAATGTTACGTAGTCGAACCGTAGTAAACGGGTCGAATAAATAGAGTTATGAATGAATGTTATGCAGTCGAACAGTAGTAAACGGGTCGAATAAATAGAATGTTATGTAGTCGAACCGTAGTAAACGGGTCAAATAAATAGAATGTTACATAGTTGAACCTTAGTAAAAGGGTCGGATAAATAGAATGTTACGAATGGGATGATATGTAGTCGAACCGTAGTAAACGGGTCGAATAAATAGAATATTACGAATGAATGTTATGTAGTCGAACCGTAGTAAACAGGCCCAATAAATAGAATGTTACGAAGGAATGTTACGTAGTCGAACCCTAGTAAACGGGCCGAATAAATAGAATGTTATATAGTAGATCCGTGGTGAATGGGTCGAATAAATAGGATGTTATATAGTTAACCGTAGTAAATGGGTCAACGCTCTAGAATGAAATGTTAGAATATTTGCATAAGTTACCCGATATGAATGGGTTAGCACACTCGAAAGAAGTATGAGAATGATCATATAGTTGAACTAATACGAAGGATTCAAATACATGGAAGTCGTATGATGATAGCGTATCATATCGGATAAAGTTAATAAGATGTAATTACATGATATATATAATATTGACTCTTGTTGTTGTGATGTAGGTAAAGCCACGCTCGGAACGAACACACTCCAATCGCCCGCCTCACGCTTCCGAATTAAAATGTCATGATCGGGTCAAAATACTTTTGTTGTTATTTTGTGATAGTATGGTTGTTAAACTTACTTAAAACATGTGTTTATAGCTTTTGTAGTCCTTAGTCGGTTTGTAACTAGTTACAAAATGGTTAATCGCGTTTGTATAATCAAGTTTACTTTGGTAAGGCTTAAAAGTTCAAATTTGGTCGTAAATTGTTATTGTTTAAGTATTGGTTTTTGATCGGTCGAAATATGGGCGTTATAAGTTGGTATCAGAGCGGAGGTTTGAGGGATCCAAGCATGAGTCGTAGTGCTTAAACACAAACCGAAAGCTCGCGCAAAAGTGTGTGTTCGCTCTGAGTCATCATTCAAGTAAGTGCCTTCTAAGTTTTAGTAATTACTTAAAACAGGTTATGGTACGGGAGTATACAAGATGATTACGGAATGTCACCAGATGACACGGAATGTTATGGATCAGTTCGGGTTGGAACAAGACCCGAAAATGTGTTGTATGAGCTAAAAAATAACGTCGGCAACAGAGAGGAGGCATCGCCGACGGTCTCCCTAGGTGTCGCCGACGGTCTCCCTAGGCGTTGCCGAAGATGCCTTCTTCCTTCGATGCCCTAAACACTTGTTTGTGCATATAATTGGCCGACACAACATTCCGAGGTGCGTCGCTGACGCCACTTCCAAATCTAATATGTTGTTTTTGTTATTTAATCATACCACAAGTCCCGTACCTTCTACAACCTGTTCCGTAACCCTTATAGAACCTCGAAAAGCGATAATAACTAATAGAAGGTCATGTGAGACTAATCGTGCTATGATAAGATATTTCGGGAATGGGACATTTCGAAAAGAAGGATAAGGATGTACGAAATAATGAGTCCTCCGATTTTATGATGGCACGTAGGTATTTCGTGGCCATTTCTGGCTATATGATTGAAAGAATGTATAGGTATGAAATACAAAAAAAAAAGAAGTTATAAACAATTGTGATAAAACTAATGAATGATGTACATTCTGTAACACCCACCCCGTAACCCGGGTGATTGTGCATAATTGATTCACTTACAGCGGAAACAAACTAAACTTTCATTAAAACTTATAATAGTCTGAGTATAACACTTTATTTATTTACAAACTTTCGGCAACTAAGAACTCCTTGATCTTCTAAAACTCCACAACTGTCAAGTAGTTCCTATAGCTTTCCTCATGACTCACCTGAGATAAGTATACTCAAAACGACGTCATATATATACTGGTGAGCTCATACTATAAAATTTTTATAAAGACAGACCACAGTTTACATTATATGCATACACAATATGGGCATGTGACCACATTATAGTCAGGTTGGGCCTCATTGAACCTTATAGGTCACATTTGACTTGTCACAAACCACCGTACAAGAGACATACTGGCCCTCCAGCTGTGTCCCCCTACGGCCGTCACATAGGTATGAGTGTGTGTCGCTGGACCTTATAAGCACGAAGTGCCTATGGGTACAACACCTTATTACCCTTCCCAGAGTGACACACCTCATTAAGCATAATAGGATCCCATATACCCCTACTGACACATGCATACTGCAGCATTCTCATTATTACCAGTTATGGACGAGTATACTATCACAGTTTAAAAGACAAGTATGATGACTCACCTGATTAGCTATTGCTTAACTGCCGCTAGTACGACTGGGTTATGTCTCAAGGTCCTGACACAATTACATAATCCTAGGTTAGGTAAGGGTACACCTAACTAGTCATTATCATGGTTGGATATTGGTTAGTGCTGCCTTGTTTAAGCATGGTTGATCAGTCCATGCCTAACTAAGGCTAGGCTACCCAATACCCACCCCTGACAATAACCCTAGTACCTAAAAATAATACTAACACTACTACTACTAATATATTATTGCTAATAATAAAACTAATATTAACTACTAAAAATAAATAATAAATAACTAAACATAAACTTAAACGAGAGTATACCTCAAAACTATCTACGGCACGTTGATGTAGAGTTTCCCTACTCCTGCTCCTACTCGTGCTCCAAAAACGACTACTAACAACACCCAACGGTGTATCGTATACTCGAGATTCTCAATACTAGAGCGTTCCCGTTAAAATTTTGGTTTATCTAAAATCCTACAATTTAACTCCTATATATATGTGAAGCAAGCAAGCACCTCAATGGCTTTCTGGGCGATGTGGGACAATTGACGTGCTAGCTAGCTAGCTTAGTTATATTATTTCAGCTGCTTCACTCGTTTTTCTTGTATAACTTTTAAAATATGACGTTTTATAAAACGACGAATATGTCATTAGAACGAGCTTATTTTTATCTACGTTTTAACCTAAGTTTCATTAAAAACGGAGTAAGGTAAAAAATAATATATTTAATTATTAATATTAAACGGTCTCCCGATACAGTTAGTTGTTTGCCATTGGGTAATCGGAGTCGGACGATCCTTTTATCACATTTAACTTCCGCATGATATGGTGTCAACCAGTCCATTCCTATGACTATGTCGAATTCTCCAAGTTCCATTGGCATTAGGTCTATAGGGATAACATGGTTGTTTAAGCTTATTTTACAATTCTTAACAATGTCAACTATCTCTCTTTGACTTCCATCAGCCATTTCTATTGTAAAGGCATGATCTAGGTTTTGGGACGCCTGGTTCAAGTAAGGTCTAAAGGTAGTCGACACTAGACTTCTATTTGCACCGGTATCAAATAACACACGCGCATATACATCATTTACGAGATATGTACCCGTGATAACGTCTGTATTGGTCTTGGCTTCTTCCGTGGTGAGTACAAATGCACGCCCTTTTGGCTGATTTGGTTGTGTCCTATCATTTCTTTTGAGTTTGGGACATTCAGATCTCATGTGGTTAGGATCTCCACATTTGAAACACTTCTTCTTTTCCTTGCATTCTTGAAGAGCATGACCCGTCTTTTTACAATTTGGACAAGGAAAACAACATTCCCCCGTATGAAAGCGTTTGCAAATTTGACATTGAGGAAATGTTTTAGGCCTTCTAAAGTTGTTATTCCAGGTGTCCCCCTTTCTTTCTTCCCACTTCCTTTTTGGTGCGGGAGATTCAGCCTGTCGCAGAATCATCTCGGCAGCCATGACGGCGCCAGCCTCAACAGTTTCTGCAAAAGTCTTGGTGGATTTGGATTTGATAAACACCCTCATTTCAGAGGGTAGACTCCAAATAAACCTATTGATCAGTTGTTCCTCAGTCAATGCTAAATAAGAAACCAGTCGAGATATGTCATTGAAACGAGAAACATACTCTCGATAGGTTTTATTTCCCATTTTTAACTGAAAGAATTCCACTTCCAGTTGCTCAGTCTCACTGGGAGGGCAATACTTAGCAAGAAACTTATGAAGAAAATCCTCCCACTTCATCTCCTTAACCTTTTCTTTTCCCTCTGTTCGGACCACAATGTTCCACCAGTGAAGGGCTTCAGCTTCAAACATATGTACGGCGAACCGTACTTTGTTGCGGTCATCACACTCACATATGTCTAATACAGACTCCATTCTGTTGAGCCAGTCTTGAGCTTCTAGTGCTCCCTTTCTTCCGTCAAAGGACTGGGGTTTACAGGACATGAAATGCTTATAAGTACACTCCTTTGATTTGGAATATTTACCTTTTCCTTCTAGTGGCATGGTTGCCATAGTGTTTTTCCTTTCGCCCATTCCTTCCCTTTGTACTGGCGTGGAGGCTGCTGAGCTTTCTTCATGTCGTTCTCTAGATTGGTTAACATTACCGGTTTGTGCATTCTTCATTACCTTAGCCACTTCCACAGCTATATTGTGGATATCCTCAGTATTTAGACGCATGCTTGTACTAGACCGGGACCTGACACTGTGAGAGGGAGTTCGAGTCCTATAAGAGCCTTCCTCTCTCCTTCTGTTATTCTGATTATTTCTAGACCCTTGTTCATCTCTATGTTCAGACATTGTCTCCTTCCTATAGTAATATGAGTATAAAGAGTTACTAGTATGTATGATACATTATTATAATATAACAACTATATACATCACATATATATATATATATATATATATATATATATATATATACGTATATATATAGCACATAAAAAGGCACAACATAGTTTTACTTCTTCTAGCGTCACTCAATTGACTATGTAAGTACTTTTCCTGAGAACATGTTATTTGTCCTAGTCTGAGTGTGCCATTAATCTTTAAAGAACTATTGGTTAAAGCTTAGACATTCCGGCAATACCTAATTCACTAAAACCTCGGGCTCTGATACCAACTGTAACACCCACCCCGTAACCCGGGTGATTGTGCACAATTGATTCACTTACAGCGGAAACAAACTAAACTTTCATTAAAACTTATAATAGTCTGAGTATAACACTTTATTTATTTACAAACTTTCGGCAACTAAGAACTCCTTGATCTTCTAAAACTCCACAACTGTCAAGTAGTTCCTATAGCTTTCCTCATGACTCACCTAAGATAAGTATACTTAAAACGACGTCAGATATATACTGGTGAGCTCATACTATACAATTTTTATAAAGACAGACCACATTTTACATTTTACATTATATGCATACACAATATGGGTATGTGACCACATTATAGTCAGGTTGGGCCTCATTGAACCTTATAGGTCACATTTGACTTCTCACAAACCACCGTACAAGAGACATACTGGCCCTCCAGCTGTGTCCCCCTACGACCGTCACATAGGTATGAGTGTGTGTCGCTGGATCTTGTAAGCACGAAGTGCCTGTGGGTACAACACCTTATTACCCTTCTCAGAGTGACACGCCTCATTAAGCATAATAGGATCCCATATACCCCTACTGACACATGCATACGACATCATTCTCATTATTACCAGTTATGGACGAGTATACTATCACAGTTTAAAAGACAAGTATGATGACTCACCTGATTAGCAATTGCTTAACTGCCGCTAGTACGACTGGGTTATGTCTCAAGGTCCTGACACAATTACATAATCCTAGGTTAGGTAATGGTACACCTAACTAGTCATTATCGTGGTTGGATATTGGTTAGTGCTGCCTTGTTTAAGCATGGGTGATCAGTCCATGCCTAACTAAGGCTAGGCTACCCAATACCCACCCCTGACAATAACCCTAGTACCTAAAAATAATACTAACACTACTACTACTAGTATATTATTACTAATAATAAAACTAATATTAACTACTAAAAATAAATAATAAATAACTAAACATAAACTTAAACAAGAGTATACCTCAAAACTATCTACGGCACGTTGATGTAGAGTTTCCCTACTCCTGCTCCTACTCGTGCTCCAAAAACGACTACTAACAACACCCAACGAGGTATCGTATACTCGGGATTCTCAATACTAGAGCGTTCCCATTAAAATTTTGGTGTATCTAAAATCCTACAATTTAACTCCTATATATATGTGAAGTAAGCAAGCACCTCAATGGCTTTCTGGGCGATGTGGGACAATTGACGTGCTAGCTAGCTAGCTTAGTTATATTATTTCAGCTGCTTCACTCGTTTTTCTTGTATAACTTTTAAAATATGACGTTTTATAAAACGACGAATATGTCATTAGAACGAGCTTATTTTTATCTACGTGTTAACCTAAGTTTCATTAAAAACGGAGTAAGGTCAAAAATAATATATTTAATTATTAATATTAAACGGTCTCCTATACTAGCTAAGGCTTGTCAAGATGTTTCACCTTTCACACCATCATCTTACTCGTTTAACAATATATGAAATATAAATTACATATTTCATACGTTTATAAACAGTATATTAAGGTTCAGGGTATTACACATTCAGAAACCAATTCACGAGAGATTGTGCTAAATGACGAACGAATGGCTTAGGTATGATAGGAAAGGAAAGAATGCACAAAAAATACTAAAATAATATAGTGATGTTTTGTAAGTGTATTCGAACCAGAAGTAAGCACAACGCGTACTTCAACATGCATATACAATAAGTAATGAGTGGGGGTTGACCTTGAAAGGTCAAACTATAAAAAGCTGGTAAATAATTGTCGAATTGTAAGAATCATATATAAAACACGAAATATGTAACGAGGTAAATCATATGAGTGAGATACTTGTGAGAGATTATAGGAGAATAAACACCGAGAAAGATGAATATTGAAGGAAATAGGCTAACCTTTAATATCGTAAATAAGGATAGTAGAATGTTGAAGAGATGAAGTTAATAGAGTTAGTGAAAGAAGACTCACGAGCGAGAGCTCAACACAAGGATGGATGGAAATAGGCTAACCTTTAATATTGTATGGACTCGTGAAGAAGTAAGTCAACCCGGTTTGCAGTCCGTTGGTCTGCACAATAAAAGAAGGTTAGAAACATGTTCAAATTTTGTCACTAAGAAAAGTTCATGTTGAATAATACTTCCCATACAGGAAAAATGGTAGATTATAGCATGACATAGTACTGGATGTTTGACTTCGAAAGTCAACATATGACATATCTTGAATCAGACTGGGTCATGGATAGGAACTTGAAACCCTTGAACGAAGACCTTTGGAATTATGGTTTAATAATCTGAAAGTTATCTTAAAAATGGCAAGCATAGTAGTTATGATGGTAGTGACTATAGAGTGATGCTCAACTTTCTAGTAAGTACGAATGAGTAAGAATGCTATGATAGCTTTACAATGATCGAATTAACCCTGAATGATGATGGTAATATGCGTATGTTAATGGACTAGACTACCTATGTTTTAAATGTGATGTGTAAGTCAATTTAGTTGATGAAATGATTTGGCAAGAAACACAAATTAGGAACTTGTAATCTACGCTTGAAAAGTAAGATACGCATCATGTGTCTAGATGATCTTATAGTTGTGATCAAATGATGAGATTGGTTGACATGTAGAACTATTAATAAGAGTAACGTTGAGATCATATTAAATTAGCCAAATATTGAATGATGTTGTCCATTTTAGGATCATAAGAATGCTAATATGGGTAAAATTTGCATATCATCATGTAAGAGCTTAACTAGATGATGAGTTGGATTGGGTGAATTTAGAATGATACATTGTTAATCTATGCATTGTCATTTTATAATCGACTAATGAAAGTCAATACAGTTAAGAATGGAATAATGGATGTTAATATTGTCACACCCCGACCACGTTAAAACAACAAACCGTGGCGGAAACGTCGGGGAGTGTTGTAACAGAATCATCGTTTCACAACCATGGTAGTTAAATGTTTCGTTTTATTGAATTATCAAATAATGTACATTGTCTTAAAAACCAAACAAACAAATTAAACATCGTCTACTATCGTTTTTATGTCAATAAGGCCACGTCCAAATCCTAAGTGAACATGCTCCCTAACAATCATCACGCAACATCACCTGAAACATATGTAAAAACAAAGTCAGCAAAGAAATGCTGGCGAGCACATAGGTTTTGTGAGGGTATTGGATTCATGGCTCATTTGTATGTTGCAGTACCTCATTAGACTACAAGAGTCAAAAGTACAAACCTCGTTTTGAAAAGTGTATTGCAACATAATTTAACCAACTCAAATCAAGATGGTTACAGTATATAAAATCTCGTAGCCATGATTCTTAACCCCAAAACATTTGTTTTAGTAAACCAGTTCGTAAAACATCTCGTTAAAACTCGTTAATAAAACTCGTTTGGTTTATATCATTTCGAAAACCTCGTTGTGTGACATCCTTTCAAATCGTTTCCCAAGTGAACTAAATAATGACATGAAATGTAATATGATAAAAGCACTTATATATAAGATGTACCAGCGGCGTATCCACCATGCTTTTATCATGCTACACTCGTCCCTTTATCTAATCGCTACCCAAAACCAATCGTTTAACCAAATCGTTTTATCTCGTTTAAGTCGTCTCAAATCGTTTAATTCGTCCCAAAATCGTATTCGTTTTTAATTGTGAAACTACTTATGGTTGTCTCGCTAATAACATTCAAACCTTCGTGACTAGACTACCTCGTTTATCGTATTAACAAACCACCAAATGGTAAGTTAACAATCATCATATTCGGTCGTTACCTACATAACCCCCCACGCATAACCATGGGTGTAGTCTGATAACGGGATTTGTCAGATCCTATGGTACCATAACCTAATACTGGTCGGCTTGATCAATGCTAATGAATGTCATTTGTTATGTAATTTACAACCATCGAGTTCGTTCACATTATTGAAATCGTTATTAGTTTAATATAAACCATCTTTATCGCTTTTGAAAATATCGTTAAAATATCGAAATCGTTTTAATACATATGAATCACCCCAAAATAATTGAAAACAGTAAAATAGGGGAACTATGTACTCACATTGAATGAAAGGGTATCCTTGATCTAAAGAACTTAGCGAAGCTCAGACAAACCAAGGAAATTCAAGTAGTACCTAGTAATCGAATTACTAGTAAATAAATCAACACCTAAATCGAAAGATCGGATATAATGGGGTCTCGTAAACCAAATGAGTGTTGGAACTCATGCGATATGGTTTAACAAAGCCTTCATCCTAAATAGGAACTTAGCCTAAGTGCTTTCGACCCGTTACGACTCATTAAGGTAGCTTATGCTACTTTAACGCGTTGTTCGCGCAAAACTATGTTCGGATAGTTAACTATGTGCTATGTCAAGTCTTACATGCCCAATAATACCTAAACATGTTACTAAATCAGATTATCTATCAAAAACATGTTTGCATATGTAAAATACAGATTTATGCTTCAAAAGGGCGTTTTGGTCATTTCTTATGGGCATACAAGCTACTTAACAAATAACTAACCAATCCTATGTGATCATAAGGTATAACCTCAGTGGTTATTCTCTATGCAACTATGATCACTAATCGAGCTTGATCGGATCCTGAAGATCGACCAAACGGGTAGGGTTCGAAAGTCTAATCGGTTGTTTAGGCCGCTTAACTTACGACCCTAAACAAGCACTAAACTAATAGTGACGAGTTAAACATGTCAAAACATGTTTAACTAGCTTACAAAACTGATTTGGTATCAAAACAATGGGTTTTGATACCCGAAAATAGTTTCGTTGCAAAATGCGTGCTAAAACGCATTTTGACTGAAACTTTGACTCGTCACTACGCCTAGTTAACGTGGTAATCAGTAGGTATAATTGCTGAGGATTATAACCATCGTGATTACAATCACGTTGCAAAGTTCAATTTAACTTTGACTTGACCAATTGATGGTCAAAACCGAAAGTCAAATTGTTGGCCAAACTGTTTGACTTTCTGCTTAAACATAAAGAATAAGCATGAAAGAAGACTTATAAAGGGTCCTAGCTATCTTTTCTACCAAGAATAAGTTTCCAAGCAGATTAGAAAGATCCCAATTCAGATGTAGAGGAGAAATGAGAAGAATGAGCAATGGATGAGGAAGTGAGGGTGGCTATTTATAGTTATTGCAAGTCTACAAGATCATTACACATGTTTGTGTGGCCAACAAGCAATGATCTTGACCCTACAAGTGTTAGGAACTGATTGGGAACCTTGGTGAACACTTAAACTTGCTCAACACACCAGAAAATCGCATAACAGCCCTGAATTATGAATCTGTTGCTGAAAAATCAGTTTCTGATGCTGGGTGTCCTCACACGGCCCGCGTAAGAGGAGACACCAAGCTTATGCGGCCCGCCTGGGCAGACTATGCAGAAATTGCAGTTTAGTCCCTGAACATGTAAAACTTGCATTTCAGCTCATTTTTGACACGTTTAAGCCCCGTTAACCTCTTTTCAAGGCTCTAAAATGAAGTTAAAGTATTGGGAACTCAAAACATGCTCAAAATATCTTGGATGTCGGCTCGTTTGGTCGTGCGGTCGCGTTGTTCGTTAAATTACGACGAAACTCAAACGGACGCGAAAACGAACCAAATTAAGCGACGAATGGAATTTTTCCATGCCGATCACTAAGATAAAAATATTTTAGTGTGTACCAAAATTTTGGATGTCCAGATGTGTTTAGAACGTAAGATATGCGCGAAAATGCAAACTTACGTCGTTTTTGACACTTTTAGTCCCTGTAAGACCAAATAATCAGAATTTTGCACACCGAACCACTCAAAGCTTATTTCTAAGCTATGTTTAGGTTATTTATGGTATGTTTAGCTTATGATCAAGTTCCGGACTCTTTGATATCATACGAATCGGTATAGTTTCGCAGTTTGACACAAATAGTCCCTGCGATCGAATAGACTTGTTTGCAACACACCAAACCATCCAGAACTTATTTCTAAGTTATGTAAAGGTTATTTAGGTATGTTAAGACTATGTCACTATTATGGAGTGTTTTTCGCGTTAAACTGGCTGCGTTTACGCACCAATTTGCGTATAACTTTCCAAAAAGTGATTTAAAGCCTGAAATCGAAATCGAATCAAATCGTAAAATCATCAAACACAAATACACATATAATAACATCAAAACACATTGTTTTATTGATAACTAACATTGTTTTACATTGTACATCAATTACAGAGCACAGTTGTCACAAATATGAATAAGCATGCGTACAAACAATGTTATGGACATGATGGCATGTGAGTATGGTACACATGCGTATAGTCATATAAATAGATACATTGTGCGTATGTCTAAATCATGAATATTAAGTGGGACAAGGGGAATTGACATTAAAGGATGTAGTAGCTAAGATGTACGAAAAGATTGATCTCATTCGGACCCGATTAAAAGCGGTGCAAAACTGACAGGAAACATACACGGACCGAAGGAGACGTCCCATCAAATTCCAAGTTAGAAACTACGTCTTATTGAAGGTCTCTCCATGTAAAGGCATAATCCTTTTTCGAAAGTGAAGGAAGTTAGGCCCTCAATACATCAGGCCTTTCAAATTTTAGCCCGGGTTGGGAAAATAGCGTACTAACTAGAACTACCGCCAACCTTAGATGGGATCCATAACACTTCTCATGTGTCACAATTACGAAAATGTCTTGAAAATGAATTGGCACATGTACCACTAGATGATATTGAGCTGGATTAGCAAATGAATTATGTGTAAAGTCCAATAGCTATTAAAGACTCAAAGGTCACACGCCTACGAAACAAGGCCATCAGACACGTCCTAGTCCAAGGGAAACATAGAGAGGGAATCAGATTTAACGTAGGAATCGAAAGATGAAATGTGGAAGAACTACCCTTCGTTATTTGGTATGTATTCAGGTTTCGAGGACGAAACCTTCTCTAATGGGGGTGAACTTGTAACACCCCAAAAAATTCATTTTTATATCAATGATAAAATATGTGGCTTGTTAATAAATGAGTAGGAATGTTGATTAAATGCCACATATGGTAACTAATAGAATAAAATTGATGATAATGCAAATTAGAGTTTAAAGCTAAGTATAAGTATTGGCCATATAAAAATGAATAACCATACTTGAGGGGCCAAAATTGAGAAAGATAGAAAGGTGGATACTTAAAAGAAAACAAAACACAATACACACACTAATGTGTGTGTGTGTGTCGTCTGATGCAAGAGGAGAAGAAGAGGAAAACCCTTCTTTCACCAAATCAAGCAATTTCATAGGAAATCTTGGCCAAACTACATGCATCAATGCACAAAACTGATCATCTGAACATATCCAACTAGAGGTAAGTTGAATTTTGTGATTTGGTGAAGTTATAGTGTCATAAGAATGTATTAACAAAGGATCTATATTGAGTATTTACATGGGTATGCTGAAATTAAACATGGAATCCTAGTTAGAAGTCATATGCAAACACTTAATTGTAAAAAAAAAATCATGTGTAAAGACAACTTGTAGGAAAATCTCCATGAATCTTGAAGTGGGTATTGAATTATAATTATAATTATGAAATTGTAAGTAATGTCGTGTGTTTAGTTGTTATAATTTTAGGATGTATGATTGTTGAAGAAGGTTATGTGTTGATTAGAATAATTGGGTCATGGTACAATTAGGAAGAGGTAAACAATAGTAGGATGAAATTGTATGATTTTAAGACATTTAAGTCATTGCACACCAAGTGCTCGATGAAATGCTTTAGATGATAACTTTGAGTAATTGTGGTGTCTATGATGAATGAATATGTTCGAATGTGGAAACTTGTACTATTTGATGTGTTGAATTCATGGCAACTAAGAATGAAAATATTGCATGTAGGCGTAAAGAAGAAGGCTCAAATAACACAAGGTCTCAAGATCCGGAAGATCGAGGTAAGTTATTTTGCTTACATATGACTTGTAAAAGATAGTTATGTTCAAATATGGTGGTTGTTGTACAATTGTTAGCTTAATACTTGACTAAAGAATGTCGTAAGTAAGATTGATTGTAAAGTCAACCCGGTACAAACGGGTCTACACATGAGAATGTAGTATTAGAATGTCCTCAAAGTCGACTTGGTATGATCGGGTCGATACATTAGAATGTTTTGTTGAAATAATCATGAAGCCAACCCGGTACGTTATATATTAGGAATGTACCTTTTATGTATTCATGTTATATTGATCATATGGTTATTGTATTGTGTATAATAGAATGTTACGAATGAATGTTATGCAGTCGAACTGTAGTAAACGGGTCGAATAAATAGAATGTTACGAAGGAATGTTACGTAGTCGAACCATAGTAAACGGGTCGAATAACTAGAATGTTATGTAGTCGAACCGTAGTAAACGGGTCGATTGGTCGAATAAATAGAATGTTACGAAGGAATGTTACGTAGTCGAACCGTAGTAAACGGGTCGAATAAATAGAATGTTACGAATGAATGTTATGCAGTCGAACCGTAGTAAACGGGTCGAATAAATAGAATGTTATGAATGAATGTTATGTAGTCGAACCGTAGTAAACGTGTCGAATAAATAGAATGTTATGTAGTCGAACCGTAGTAAACGGTGTCACACCCCTTTCTAAGGTGGAAGTACGAGGTGTGATCCTAAAAGGTTCTCATTGCATACGAATGGTAAACATACTACATGCTCGTAAAATAACTCCAAAATGCCATTAACATTATATCATTAAAAAGATAACATAAGTTAAGTGTCTACTGTCACACCCCAAAAACGTCGCAGCAGAATATTAAACGTAGTGGAGATGGAAGTTGGTGCCCATTTATATCTTGTCGAGCGATGCATTTTATTGTTCGACATATTGGTTTATTTTAACATAAATTATTTAACATTACGTTTTAAGACATGATACAACTACATAGTTAAGATGTCTTTGATCCTTGCGGATCTTATTACAAAAGTCCCAGAAAGTTTAAAAGTTGTCCAACATATTTAAACAAAAAAACATGCATCATCAGACACAAGATACGCCATGATTTCCCGAAGCCGAATTCAAGTACCTATAGAACACGTTAAAAATCAAGTGTCAACACAAAGGAAGGTGAGTTCACGTATTCACTTACTACAAATTTTATTTAAGGAAAACTTTCTGATTAGGTGTTTATTTGAAAACATCCATATAAATTTTAGAAAGTCCATATTACTTTCTTATTAAAAAATCCATGGGCCTTCGGCCAGTTCATCGATCCGACAACTGTAATATATATTGCCCAGGTTTTGTATATTAAATTATTGCGTCAACTTTCAGACTCGTATGTTAGCTAGACGATACGAACTATATATTTACCATGCAGGGATAATCAAAGCTAGACAATAAACAGAATATAAATTTGTCGTTTGACATTGACACGGGGCGACCGGTCACGACGGGGTTGTCAACCCGATAGATCTACCAACAATTCCTCGCGTACATTACTTAAATGATTAAACGACATCATGGGCGCATGGTTCTTTCTCGAAGAACAATATGATGTCTGCCTCACGTACAATATATATATATCCTACTAATATGACAATTTAATACACGTTGTTGTACGAATCCCCTGAAATCCCCACTGAAATGAAAGCCTATGCTGATACTTACTCTCTTGAGACCAAGCAATATTCGTACCAACTACACGGTCGTTTTCCCCCAAACACCGTGCATAATACCGTTTCCACCCGAAACATATTTATTCTTCAAAACCATTTCATCCCGAAATATATATATGTAATTTCCCAAAAATCCATATATTTTCGATGAAAATATATAATTTATATCAAAGGTATGTTTTATTTCAAAAACATTATTAAACCCTTTTATTGGCGTGTTCTACCCCCCAAAATATATATAAAGAAGTAAAAAGAGGGGTTTAGTGACACTCACCTTTGGGTGCGTATTTTAATATCGCAATCCCAGAGATTGATTTTTATATACGTCCTTCAAGATTTTAGATGGGTTTTTGAGAATAGATGAGAATATGAAGGTTGTTCTTGCTTGAAATCACTTCCAAACACCCTTTTTAGCTTGAAATCACCATGAAAGGCCTTTGAATCTTCATGAAAAGGTTTGAAATTTTTGAATATGTGTGTATGAGGGGGTGTTTCGGCCGAGATATACAAGGAAGGGAGAGAGAGAGTAGTTTTAAATCTTGATTTGTTAAATGCAAAGTGTATAAGAAAGGTTTCAATGATTACTCATTTTCCCAAGACAACACTTGGCATGGAGAGAATGAAAATTGAAAGAGGTGGGCTGCCCTATGGCCGCCACCTATCACCCTCACACACACACACACACACACACACACACACACACACATCTTATACATACACTTATATATATAATCTAGCGTTAAAAACAGGTATTTTACTGGATACCGGGTATTTTATCTAGCGTTTTAAACCCGTTTTAGTGCGTTTTAAATTATTTTTATTATTTTATAAAAATAAACCTGCCAAAATATTACGGGACACTATTTTGTTTGCCCGGACTGGCTATATTGTCGGTATTTGGCAGTATGCGCACTGTGCTGCGCGGTATGCGCTTAAAATTGCAAAAATAGGAATTTAAGCATTTTTATTTATTTTTTTCATTATATAAGAATAAAATTATCAAATTATTGCTAAAATGATTTTCAGTTGCCTTGACGGGCTGTGCTGACAGTATTTAGTCGGTACACGCGCTGCATCGCGCGGTACGCGCTTAAACTCGAAAAAATAGCTTTTCTTAGCGTTTTAATTTATTTTTCCTCACGGATATGATGAAAATATTTATTCTAATCATAACAGACTATTTTTAGGATTTTAACACTGATCGGGTGGTCACCGACGTTCGTTCCGCATTTTAATCGTTACGCGATAAGCGTTTATCTTTCCGTGCCAACATAATTTTTATCAAAGTTTAATTTTATCAACACATTAAATTTCACATATAAACATCATAACCAGTCAATTATAGCCCTGTTACCTATTCACAATACGTATTACAATTGTACGGTACAGCCTGAAAAGCCGGGTGTCACATCTACATCACAAGTTAACATATTGTCTGAAAAGTTTACAAATTTATTTAAAAGACAACCATAAGGGTTTTAATCATTATATCACCACACGAGATGGAATATAACAATCAAATCCCGCAAAATGGGTATAGGAGTCTTGACACATAGTAACTAAAAATAGAAACGACATCCAGGAGCATGAGTAAAACCGCACGTACATCCACTTTAGTTACCTGAAATACATGTAAGATTTGGAAAATCGTCAACATAATGTTGGTGTGAATTCATGCAGTTTTTGTATTGAATGTTTATATACTTGAATGAAAACATGGTATATAATTTGTAAAACGCATCTGTGCCGTGTCTGTAAATGTAAGGAATACGAGATCGCTAATGTTTTGAGAGGACATTAACATATGTTACGACATAGGAAACCACCAAACCTAGGCATTTTTGTCTAGATTGACTGAGGCACAAAAGCACTCATTGGTAGAAGTAGGCCAAGAGTGGGGTTGCCTGAAACCCATTAGATCTAACCCTTCTGTTCCGCGATCTAAATATATACGTTGACTAATGGTGCTTATGGTACCCTATTCGTCACGTGATCTATGTGTCATTCCTTAGTTTTGTGTGCTACATACCATTGTACATGTATTTTCCCCAAGTTTAGAAAACAAGTAAAAGTTTAAAAGTGGGGACATGAACTCACAACTTTGCGTATCCTGCGCCGTAAACTTCACTGATTGGTTTCGTAGCATCGTGACCTATACGTGTTCTATTCATGTTAGTCACTAGACTTTTATCACACAAGTACAAGTCACCATCTTTTGTTTATGTATATGTTATTTGTATGTTCAATCTTTGTGAGGGTCGTGCCCTTGCTTGTCGGGTCTTTCCCGTTGAGTATATATTGTTTATTTGAAAATATATATTTTCTTTCTCAAATATATATTCATTTATGAAGTCTTTCTCAAGGTAATAAGTGTTAAAAATAATTTATATTTTTAACTTTTCATGTATGTTACTTATATTATTTTCCAAAAAGTAAATATAAGTATTTTGTGAAATAATATTTTCAATATTATTTTTGTACAAGTATTCTTAGGAAAGTATACTTGTATTTTGAGTAAATACTTGTTGACTAATGGTCGAATAAATAGAATGTTACGAAGGAATGTTACGTAGTCGAACCGTAATAAACGGGTCAAATAAATAGAGTTACGAATGAATGTTATGCACTCGAACAGTAGTAAACGGGTCGAATAAATAGAATGTTAGGAATGAATGTTATGTAGTCGAACCATAGTAAACGAGTCGCATAAATAGAATGTTACGTAGTTGAACCGTAGTAAAAGGGTCGGATAAATAGAATGTTACGAATGGGATGATATGTAGTCGAACCGTAGTAAACGGGTCGAATAAATAGAATATTACGAACGAATGTTATGTAGTCGAACCGTAGTAAACGGGTCGAATAAATAGAATGTTACGAAGGAATGTTACGTAGTCGAACCGTAGTAAACGGGCTGAATAAATAGAATGTTATGTAGTAGATCCGTGGTGAATGGGTCGAATAAACAGGATGTTACATAGTTAAACCGTAGTAAATGGGTCAACGCTCTAGAATGAAATGTTAGAATGTTTGCATAAGTTACCCGGTAATGAATGGGTTAGCACACTAAAAAGAAGTATGAGAATGATCATATAGTTGAACTAATACGAAGGAGTCAAATACATGGAAGTCGTATGATGATAGCGTATCATATCGTATAAAGTTAATAAGATGTAATTACATGATATATATAATATTGACTCATGTTGTTGTGATGTAGGTAAAGCCCAGCTCGGAACGAACACACTCCAATCACCCGCCTCACGCTTCCGAATTAAAATGTCATGATCGGGTTAAAATACTTTTGTTGTTATTTTGTGATAGTATGGTTGTTAAACTTACTCAAAACATGTGTTTATAGCTTTTGTAGTCCTTAGTTGGTTTGTAACTAGTTACAAAATGGTTAATCTCGTTTGTATAATCAAGTTTACTTTGGTAAGGCTTAAAAGTTCAAATTTGGTCGTAAATTGTTATTGTTTAAGTCATGGTTTTTGACCGGTCGAAATATGGCCGTTATATTAGTTCTGTGATATTAATACCTGATCATGTTTACAATTCAGAGGTCAAACAAAATAAATCTGGAAATCCGGAATAACAATAATAACGGGAACCAAGTGGATAAAAGTGCTAGCGAACACATAGTAGGTCAAGGAATCATAGATGCCATGCCCTATATTATCGACACTATTAATAAAAAAAGCAGAAAATAATAATTCCATAATTGAAAGTAAACATGCACCCACCGAGCCAAGTCACAACGTGAATGGAAATCACAGACTGTTTATCCAAGCTCCAATTCTAAAAAGAAGAAGGACCTTCTCATATGGTTGTTCTTATAAAGAATTTTTATCCTACAAACCGATAGAATTCTCAGGCAATGAAGGAGCCATTTCAGCCTTGCGCTGGATAGAAAAGACAGAAGCAGTTTTAAAGATAAGTAAATGTGCAGATGAAGATAAAATCATGTATGCTTCTAATCTCTTTAAGAATGCAGCTTTAGAGTGGTGGAATGCCATTCTTCAGTCCAGAGGAAGTGACAGGGTATATAACATGGAACTGACCAATTTTAAGGAGATAGTTAAAAGGAAGTTCTGTCCTCCTCATGAGAAGGAGCAGATTGCTAATAGGTTCCTAAATCATAGAATGTTTGGGGTAAATTGCAGGGAATATACTACCACGTTCTTTGAGTATACTAGGATAGTACCAACACTAGCCTCATCAGAACCAGTATTAATCTCTCGTTACATTTGGGGATTAATCGGTGAAATCAGACATGTAGTCAAAGCAGCTAGACCTCAAACAAAAAAAGAAGCAGTGGAACTTTCTAACACTCTAACAGATGAATTGGTACGTACGCAAGAGGAAAACCAGAAAAAGAACCTAGCTCAAAAGATTACCCAGAAAATACGTTATGGTAATTCCTATCGCAGAAAAGGACCAAGTTCTTCCTCTTCACCCAACTGCACATACTGTAAAAGGAAACACTCGGGAAAATACTCGATATACTGTAATTTTTGCAAAATATCAGGACATAAGGAAGAAGACTGTAGGAAGAAAGCTAACATTAGAATTTTGCAGAGAAGCTGGTCATATGAAACCGAACTGTCCGAAACTAGCTTTAGCAATCAACAACAAAGCAAAGGCAATAGAAGGACCCAAGAAGAATGCCAGAGCATTTGTTCTGACAGCCGAAGAAGCCAAGATGATCCCAGATGTGATTTCCGGTACGTTTTTAGTTAATGATGTTTATGCTACAGTATTATTTCACTCTGATGCAAACCAAAGTTTCATAAATACTTCTTTCTGCAAACTTCTCAATCAACCATTAACTAAAATTCACCAAGACTGTCTGGTGGAGATGAAAAATGGAAGCTCTATCAAGATAAGCGAAATCCTCCAAGAAGGAAAGATAGAAATTTTAAGTCATAACTTTACTGCTAAATTGTTACCAATGAATCTAGCCGGATTCGATGTGGTATTAGGAATGGATTGGATGGTAGCCAATCATGCACGCATTTTATGTGATCAAAAGTCCATAGAAGTATGTACGCCAGCTGGCGAAAGGATCACAATTAAAGGAGACAAGCCAACAAGGTCAACAAAGTTCATCTCCATGATGAAAGCCGCAACTTACGCACGGAAGGGAGGAATGGTGTATATGATTTCTATAATCATTAACACTAAAGGAAAAGAATTAAAAGATATTCCTGTAATATCTAAATTCTCAGATGTTTTTCCAGAAGAGTTACCTGGATTACCGCCAGATCGAGAGGTTGAATTTAAAATTCACCTAATACTAGGAACGACACCAATTGCCAAAGCACCTTATCGACTTGCACCAATGGAGATGCAGGAACTAAAGAAACAGTTAGACGAATTGCTTGAACAAGGTTTCATACAACCTAGCTCATCACCATGGGGAGCCCCGGTGTTATTTGTCAAGAAGAAAAACGGATCGATGCGTATGTGCATTGATTACCAAGAACTGAATAAGGTTACGAATAAAAATCGGTACCCATTACCGAGAATCGATGATCTGTTCGATCAACTTAAAGGAGCTTGATTCTTCTCCAAGATCGACTTACGCTCAGGATATCATTAATTGAAAGTACAGGAAGAATACATTCCCAAAACTGCTTTTAGAACGAGGTACGGTCATTATGAATTTATAGTCATGCCATTTGGTTTAACCAATACTCCAGCTGCATTTATGGACATGATGAACAGGATATGTAAACCATACCTTGATAAATTCATAATTGTCTTTATAGATGATATTCTAATTTACTCGAAAAGTAAGGAGGAACATGCGAAGCATTTACATATACTCCGTACATTGTTGAGAAAAGAAAAGCTTTATGCTAAATTCTCAAAATCTAAATTCTGGTTGCAAGAAGTGCAATTCCTTGGACATTTAGTTAATCATGAAGGAATTCATGTAGATCCCACAAAGATCGAGGCGATTACCAAATGGAAAGTCCTTGAGTCCCTAATGGAAGTAAGAAGTTTTCTTGGATTGGCAGGATATTATAGACGTTTTATTCAAGATTTTTCTAGAATAGCCATTCCATTAACCAAACTGACTTGCAAATTAGTTAAGTTTAAATTGGGACAAATTGGAAGAAGCATTCAGGATTTTAAAGCAAAGATTAACCAATGCACCAATACTTGCTCTGCCAGAAGGAACTGAAGGCTTTGTAGTCTATTGTGACGCCTCCAAATTAGGATTTGGATGTGTGCTGATGCAACGTCAAAAGGTAATTGCTTATGCCTCTAAACAGCTTAAGAAACATGAAGAGAATTATACAACCCATGATCTAGAGTTAGGAGCAATAATTTTTGCCCTTAATATTCAGAGACACTATCTTTACGGTAGTAAGTTCGTTGTATTCATGGATCATAAGAGTTTAAATTATGTCTTCGGACAAAAGGAATTAAACATGAGGCAAAGTCGTTGGATGGAAATTCTTAGTGATTATGATTGTGATATCCAGTATCATGCAGGAAAAGCTAACGTAGTAGCTGATGCTTTAAATTGAAAGTATCATGAAAAGCCAAAAAGTGTGCATGCTCTCAGACAAAACCTGCAGATAGATTTAAATAAATAAGTGAAACAGATACTGGAAACAACAATCAAGGATGATGCTGAAGGATTGAATGGAATGATTAAGGAATTAGAAAAAGGAACAGATGGAATTTGGAGATTCCATAAGAAAAGGATCTGGATACCTATCCAAGAAAACCTACGAATTTTAGAAGAAGCCCATAAGTCTAAGTATACGATGCATCCTTGTAACACCTCGCAAAATCATGTCCAATATAGTATCGACACGTGTCATGGACTTTAAACGTTTAACGGATTGATTATGCGGGACTAAAGTTGTCAAACGAAGAAAGTATGTGTGTAAGAGGATCCAAAGTGTTAACATATGAAAAGTTTGCCTTTCAACGACCTTACACGATGTTTATACCCTTAAACGAATAAATCATGAATCGTATGAAACCGTTTGTGAAAGAAAGTGAAAGTTACAAGACGCAAGGGTTAAATGTGTCAACATGTTTAAATTATACCTCCGAGTGACCTTTTAACGAACCCGAAGCTTTGTAACGATTAATTATGCTCCCGAGAATAAGTGAAAAAAATTTCACAAGGTTTCGATATCGTATGAGGAAAATACGTTAACTTTCGTAATTAAGGGGTTAAAAGCGTCAACAAGGCAAAACTTATGTTTTCGGTTATCATTTAACGAAACCGGACCTAACGGTGTTTTGGTTATATCTCATGGATCACAAGAATAAAAGTTAAATGGGTTAAATGTGCTTAAAATGAAAGAAATTATGCTTTAGAAGGTCCAGGGGGTGAAAATGTCATTATTGGAAACTTGCTGATCAGGTGACCCACATGGTGGCGTCACGCCACCACCAACCTCCTCTGCCGTCGCGAGATGCGACGGCCTGATCTGGGCAGATTCTCTGCACAGCTGCGAGTACAGCCAGTTCCACCGCCTTAAAAGCCTGGTTTTCGAATTCAGGGACTGTACCAATGGTTTTTCATGCATAGAGGACACCTGGGATGATCAGGGATCACTTGTAGGCTTGTGTGTAAAGATCTTGTGAAGTTTATTTGGCTATATAAGAACTCTTGTTGCTAGTTCACTTGCAATTCACCAAAAATCATTCTAAACTTACTCTCTGGAGCTCTCTAGACTTCAAGCAAGCTTTCCTCAACTCATAATTCGTGCTAAGAGCCCTAGTAAGCATTCTTCACCTTCCTAGTTCATGTTTTATTAGTTTAATGACCAAAAGTCAAAGCTGTCGTAATTAAACTTTGACTTAGTGATTAATCACTAATGGTCCAGTCATTTTTCGAATTGAAAGTGGCTATGAGTTGGTAATTATGTGTGTAATAAACCATTAAAAGGGAACCCTCTGATTTCCACTCTAACTAGGTCAATTGTCGGGTCAAACTTAATATTAAAAAGTCAACAGAAAGCTATTTTGCAAATAAACTCATAACTAACAATGTAGAAGCTATGAAACCTGTTTTAACACTTATATAACTTGGTAATTAATGTAAGAACATGTCTAAGCATGTTCAACCCGACAATTTTGAGTTTAGGCTCGGTTCGGAACCGAAAGTCACAAAAGTAGACTTTTGCTTTCACTTTCAGTTCTGACCCGATTTAGCTTAGTTTAGATATGCCTTAGAGTTCCATTAGGACCAGGTTATAGGTTAGTATAACCCTATGAGGTTATACAATTTGGTTCCTAATTAATCCAATTCATTTGCATGTTTCCGTTAATTGCTTAAATGTTGACCATTATGCCCTTTTGACCTTAAAACTAGATTTTAGAAAATTTGAGACGACAAAAACCTTTGTTACTGATTTATAAACATGTCCTAAAAAATTGATATTAGTTTGAGGTCTAAATTAGGAGTTATGCTCAATATCCTAATTTGAAAGCTTTTTATTAATTAAAAGGCATTATTAGCATAAAGCCTATCTAAACCCAATGTCACACCCCGACCACGTAAAACAACAAATCGTGGCGGAAACGTCGGGGAGTGTTGTAACAGAATTATTGTTTCACAACCATGGAATACAAATAGTTTCGTTTTATTTATTCATTAAGTAATTTACATTGTTTTAATACAAACAAACGAGTTATATATCTACTATCACTGTTATTATGCCACTAAGGCCTCGTCCAGATCCTATGTGACTCATGCATCCTAGTAATCGACATCAAGCAACATCACCTAAAACATATGTAAAAACAAAGTCAGCAAAGAAATGCTGGCGAGTACATAGGTTTTATAAGAGTGTCGGATTCATGGCTAGTTTACATGTTGCAATACCTTTTTAAAAACCTTGTTTTAAAAAGTGTATAATATTGCAACATAATTAACCAACTCAAATCAAGCGGGTTACAATTTATAAAACCTCGTAGCCATGATTCTTAACCCAAAAACATTTGTTTTAGTAAACCAAATTGTAAAAAATTTCGTATTAACTCGTTTAATAAAACTTGTATGGTTTATATCCTTTCGAAAACATCGTTAAGTGACATCGTTTCAAAATCGTTTACCCAAGTGAACTAAATAATGCCACGGTATGTAATATGTTGAAAACACTTATATATAAGAAGTACCAGTGGCGTATCTACCATGTTTTCACCATATTACACCCATCCCGTTATCTAGACACTTAACCAAAAACCAATCGTTTATCCAATCCGTTTAACTCGTTCAAATCATTTCCAAATCGTTAACTCGTTTAAATCATTTAAATCATCGTCGTTTTAATTGTGAAAACTATTTATGGTCGTCTCGCTAATAACAAAAATTCAAACCTTCATGACTCGACTATCTCGCTTCTCGCATTAACAAACCACCAAAGGGTAAGTTAACTATTACAGATTCAGTCGTTACCCACCTAACCCACACATAACCATGGGTGCAGTACGATAACGGGATTTGTCAGATCCTATGGTACCATAACCTAATACTGGTCGGCTTGATCAATGCTAATGAATGTCATTCGTTATTTAAATACAACCAACAAGTTCGTTCACATTATCGAAATCGTTATTAGTTTAGTATAAACCATCTTACTCGTTTTTGAAACCATTGTTATAATATCGAAAATCGTTTTGATACATATGAATCACCCCAAAACAATTGAAAATAGTAAAATAGGGGAACTATTTACTCACATGAAGTGCAAAGTATCCTCAATCAATAGAACTTCAACAAACTCAAGTAAACCAGAGAAATAAAGCAGCACCTAGTAATCGAATCACTAGTAAATAAATTGACACCTCAATCGGAAGATCGGATAGAATGAGGTCTTGTAAACCAAATGAGTGTTGGAACTCATGTGATATGGTTTAACAAAGTCTACATTCTAGATCGGAACCTAACCTAAGTGCTTTCAACCCATTACGACCCATTAAGGTAGCTTATGCTACTTTAACGCGTAGTTCGCGCAACTGCGCGTTCGAGACGTCTAACTAGTCCTATGACAAGTATTATATGCCTAAACATGTTGCATAATTGATTAAGTGACAAAAGTTTATGTTACATATGCTTAATTACCAATTATGCATGAAAAGGGCATTTTGGTCATTTACCTAAGCCATATAAACTACCTATCATAAAACTAATTAAACCTAAGTGACCATAAGGTATAACCTCAGAAGGTTATTCTCTATGCAACTATGGTCACTAAACATGTTTGGTCGGATCCTAATGATCGACCAAACGGGTCGAGTTTGAAAGTCTAAGCGGGTGTTTAGTCCGCTTGATTTACGATTCTACACAAGCACTAAACTAAAAGTGACGAGCTAAACATGTTAAAACATGTTTAGTTGGAAAACAGGTTTTGATACCCAAGAGTAGTTTGGTTACAAAATACCCACAAATGCGCATTTTGGCCGAAACTACGACTCGTCACTACGCCTAGTCAACGTGGTAATCAGTAGGTATAGTCACAAGGGACTATAACCATCGTGATTACGCTCACGTTGCAAAGTTCAAATGAACTTTGTGTTAACCATTGACTGGTCAAAGCTGAAAGTCAAACTCTGTTTCACTTTAATGCTTGAAATACAAGAACAAGCAAGAAGAGGACTTACAAAGGGTCCAAGAAGGTGTTTTGATTCAAAGTTACTCAGGTATGAGGTGTTAAAACCTCAACTTAGAGCAGAAGTTGAATCAAGGTGTGAAAAACGCAAATGAGGAAGCTTGCTATTTATAGGAAGTTGAGATTAATAGGATCATTCCATGTGTTTAGAGGGTGTAATCTCGGCCATACATGTGGGTACATGGTATTAGAATACAATGGGGGCCGAAAACCAGCTCAAGGTATTGCAAAAGTTACAAAAGAGACCCCCAAGTTCAATCCCATTGCTGAAAATTGCTGAAAAACAAGTTTCTGTCTAGATCAGGCCGTGGCATCGCGCCACGGCAGAGACATTTGGTGGTGGCGCAGCGCCACCAGGTAGCGGTTCCAGAATTTCTGCCAAAATGGCAGAAATGTTCCCTGCACATGTTTAAGGCCTTTTTCGATGCGTTTAAACCCCGTTAACCCCATTTCAAGGCTCTAAAATGATGTTAAAGTATAGGGGACTCAAAACATGCTCAAAAATATCTCGGATGTCGGTTCGTTTGGTCGTACGGTTGCGTTATTCGGTTAATTACGACGGAAGTCGTAACGGACACAAAAACGATCCAAATTAAGCGACGAATGGAATTTTATCAAGCCAATCACTAAAATAAAATATTTTAATGATTAGATAAATTTTTGAATGTACGGATATATTCAGAACGTAAGATATGCGCGAAAATGCAAACTTGTGCACTTTTTGACGCTTTTAGTCCCTATTGATCAATAAAGTTTATTTTAGCATCCCGAACCCCTCAAAGCCCATTTCTATGCTATGTAAAGGTTATTTGGGGTATGTTTATCTTATGATCAAGTTCCAGATTGTTCGTTACTATACAAATCGGTATAGTTTCACAGTTTGACACAAATAGTCCCTGCGATCGAACGAACTTGATTTTAACACACCAAACCATCCAAAACTTATTTCTAAGTTATGTGGATGTTATTTAAGGTATGTTAAGCCTATGTCACTATTCCAGAGTGTTCGTTGCATTAAGCTGATTGCGTTTACGCACCAGTTTGCGTATAACCTTCCAGAAAGCGATTTAAAGCTTGAAATCGAAATCGAATCAAATTGTAAAATCATCAAACACATAATAACACCAAAACACATATAATAACACCAAAGCACATTGTTTTATTAATAATTAACATTGTTTTACATTATACATCGATTACAGAGCACAGTTGTCACAGTTTCCCCTACTTCAGGAAATTTCGTCCCGAAATTTTAACTAGAGGAAGCTTGTGAGAACAATTGCGGATATTTCGCCTTCATTTTGTCCTCATGTTCCCAAGTAAACTCTGGGCCACGTTTGGAATCCCAATGAACCTTGACCAATCGAATCCGTTTGTTCTTCAACTGTTTGAATGTACGGTCCACTATCTCCACAGGTTTCTCAACAAAGTGCATCGTTTCATCAACTTGAATCTCGTCGAGAGGAATGTGAAGATCAGCATCAGCTAAACACTTTCGTAAATTGGACACGTGAAAAGTCGGATGAATATTTCCAAGCTCTGGAGGTAGCTCTAGCCGATAGGCAACCTTTACAATTCTTTCCACAATCTTAAATGGTCCCACATATCGAGGTGCAAGTTTTCCTTTCTTTCCAAATCTCACCACTCCCTTCCAAGGTGACACCTTGAGTAGGACATGGTCTCCGACTTGAAATTCTAAGGGCTTGCGTCGCATATCCGCGTAACTCTTTTGACGGCTTCGAGCCGTCACAAGATTATTGCGAAATTTCTTATTTTGTCTTTTGTTTCTAGAATGAGCTCAGGTCCAGTAAGCTGAGCTTCACCGATCTCATTCCAACAGACAGGTGAATGACACTTTCGATCGTAGAGAGCTTCGAATGGTGCCATATTAATACTAGCATGATGACTATTGTTGTAAGAGAACTCGATCAATGGAAGATGAGAATCCCAATTACCACCAAATTCTATCACGCACGCTCTAAGTGTATCCTCCAAAGTTTGAATCGTCCTCTCAGATTGTCCATCTGTTTGAGGATGATAAGCAGTGCTTAGATTTAGTTGGGTTCCCAAAGCAGATTGCATGGTCTTCCAGAAATGAGATGAAAATCGAGCATCACGATCAGAAATGATATCCAAAGGAACACCATGTCAAGATACTATCTCATCAACATAAATCTTTGCAAGTTTATTAGCAGATAGATCCTCGCGAATCGGTATAAAATGAGCCGACTTCGTTAACCGATCGATAACAACCCATATAGCATCATGACCTTTAGATGTACGCGGTAACTTAGTGATGAGATCCATAGCAATGTTCTCCCACTTCCAAACCAGTATCTCTGGTTGTACAAGCAAACCAGAAGGTCGTAGATGTTCAGCCTTAACTTTGAGACAAGTTAGGCATTTCGATACATACAAGGCAACATCCTTCTTCATACCAGGCCACCAATACTGAGTACGAAGATCCTTGTACATTTTATCAGCACTAGGATGGATAGAATATCGAGACTTATGAGATTCGTCCATTACCAAAGTGCGAAGATCGTCTTGTTTCGGAATCCACAAACGATCCTTGAAGTAGAGTAAACCATCGTCTTTCCTTTCGAGTTTAAGCTCAAGTTGAAGTGGTAGCTCATTTTTCAATAAGCCTTTGATCACACAAGATTGTTGAGCTTGAAGGACACGAGATTGAATATCAGATAGAGTGCGAACAGAATGAAGCTTGACTCGTTCCTTTCGGCTAAGCGCGTCGGCTACGACATTCGCCTTACAAGGATGGTAGCGAATCTCGCAATCATAATCATTTAAGAGTTCAACCCAGCGTCGTTGCCTCATGTTCAGCTCCTTCTGATTAAGAATATGCTGGAGACTTTTGTGGTCTGTGAAAACCACACACTTCGTGCCATAAAGATAGTGTCTCCAAATTTTAAGAGCGAAAACCACAGCACCTAACTCAAGATCATGAGTCGTGTAGTTCTTCTCGTGAATTTTCAGCTGTCTAGACGCATAAGCTATGACTTTACCTCGTTGCATAAGAACGCAACCAAGTCCTAGATTCGACGCGTCACAATAGACAACGAAATCGTCATTTCCCTCGGGCAAAGATAGAATAGGAGCATCACAAAGCTTTTGTTTTAGCGTTTGAAATGCTTCTTCTTGCTTAGGTCCCCACTCAAAAGGCTTATTCTTCTGAGTCAAAACAGTGAGTGGAACCGCAATCTTTGAGAAGTTTGAAATAAACCGTCGATAATATCCAGCAAGACCAAGAAAAGATCGAATCTCTGTAGGCGTCGTTGGTGTATTCCAATCCTTAATAGCAGTTATCTTGGATGGATCCACATGAATACCTTGCTCGTTGACTATATGACCCAAGAACTGAACTTCTTTAAGCCAAAATTCACACTTGGAGAATTTAGCAAAAAGTTGTTCCTTCTTAAGGAGTTCCAATGTTAAGCGAAGGTGTTGCTCGTGCTCGGCTCTAGATTTCGAATAAATGAGAATATCGTCGATGAACACCATGATGAACTTGTCTAAATAAGGTTTACAGACCCTATTCATTAAGTCCATAAAGATAGCTGGGTCATTTGTCAAACCAAAAGGCATGACAGTGAACTCGTAATGCCCATATCTCGTGCGGAAAGCAGTTTTGGGAATATCCTCTTCGAGAACACGAAGTTTATGATACCCAGAACGCAGGTCAATCTTGGAAAAGCATGAAGCACCTTGCAGCTGGTCGAAGAGATCATCAATTCGAGGTAGGGGATATCGATTCTTGATGGTAAGCTTATTAAGCTCACGATAATCGATACACGTTCGAAAAGATCCATCTTTCTTTTTCACAAAGAGAACAGGAGCTCCCCAAGGCGAAAAGCTCGGATGGATGAATCCTTTATCGGATAACTCTTGAAGCTGTTTTAATAACTCTTGCATCTCCGACGGTGCAAGACGATAAGGTGCTTTCGCAATTGGGTTGGCATTGGGTACAAGGTCAATAGTAAACTCGACTTGACAAACTTGAGGCAAACCAGGCAGTTCATCAGGGAACACCTCTGGATAATCCCGAACAATCGGAATATCCTGAATACTCTTGCTCTTGTCTTTCTCCTCAGTGACATGTGCCAGGAAAGCAACATATCCTTTTCGCAAATAACTTTGGGCTTTCGTACACGACATAAGCTTCAATCCACCAGATGGTTTCTCGCCATGAACTTCCAAAACATCGCCAGACGAAAGAGGAATAAGAACAATGTTATCGAAACAAACCACCTCAGCATGATGTTTGGTTAACCAATCTATTCCAACGATAATATCGAAGCTCCCAAGTTGCATCGGTGTGAGGTCAATGGGAAAAAGATGGTTATCAAGGTTTAACTGACAATCACGAATAACAGAATCGAGAACAAGAGGTTTACCAGTAGCAACTTCGACAGATAAGGGTTTCCTCAGTTTAGTTCTAGGTATCGCAAGTAAAGGTTCAAAAGATAACAAAACAAAACTTCTATCGGCACCAGAATAAAAAAAAATAGATGCAGGTCGATTGTTAAGAAGAAACGTACCATTGACAACCTCGTTGTCAGCCCTTGCTTCGTTAGCATTCAAGTTGTACGCTCGTCCACGAGCGGGATTTACATTCGTGTTGACATTCACGTTCAGATTCGCATTTGCATTCGCCAACCTTGGACAGTTGTTGCGGATGTGACCAAACTCTCCACAATTGAAACATGAACCCGGTGGGAATCTAGCAGCATTCCCCTGAACTGGAGCTTGATTTTGAACAATCTGATTCTAACCCAAATGATAGATGTTGGCCAGATGCCCAAGCTTACCACACGTTGTGCATTGCTTACAAGCTTGCTGTGCAACATGATGACCGTTGCAGCGAGCACAATGAGGTGTGGTACCAGCATACACTTTCTTCGCGGGCGGTTGAGCCGGTGGGTTCTGAGAGTTCTGAGCAGTAACTGCAAAGTTCTGAGCACCCTTTCTCTTTTTTGACTTCTTCGACGACTCACCTTTCTTACCCTTACCCTTTTCCTTGACAGAATCGGTCGACTTCTTCTTATCACCCTTGCGGGTAAGTTTACCCTTCCTGACTTGAGACTCAGTCAGGGTAGCAGACAACTCGATCGCGTGACGAACAGTAGTAGGATTAACGCCAGTCAAAATATCCTGTATGGAATCGGGTAAACCATCGATATACCTCTCTATCGCTTTCTCCAACGGGGTAACCATAGTAGGACACAAAAGACTGAGTTCCTCAAAACGATCCATATACGCACGGTGTTCTCCCCCATCTTGCTTTAGATCGTCTAACTCTCGTTCCAAGGCTCGAATTTCGTGACGGGGACAAAACTCTTTCATCATGAGAGCTCGAAGCTCTTCCCATGTTTGTGCCAATGCCACTTTGGCACCCCTATCGCGCATAAATCTGTTCCACCACGTAAGAGCACGCTTCTCAAACACACTTGATGCAAATTCAACCTTACGCCCATTCGGACATTGCACATGTCTGAATGTGCTCTCAATACTTTCGAACCATTGAAGGAGCGCAGTTGCTCCTTGCGACCCAGAAAACTTTAGCGGCTTAGCAGAATTGAAATTCTTAAAATTACACTGAGCATTGTTATTATTATTGTTGTTGTATAACTCGTGGATTTGGGTCACAATGCCTGGAAGCACAGCAGCCATTTGCTGAGAGACAAGGGCTGTGACTTCTTCAGCAGTAAAAGATTGTGCATCACGTCGAGGATGCATTGTCTAAAAGGAAATATGAGAAACGAGTGAGGTCGATAATTAGGAAAAAAACAAAAGAGGTACTTGAAAATATCGACAAAATACAAGGAAGGCGATCATTTGTTCGTTACCATGAACAAACAAACGACACGCGGTGACTAATCAAAGTAAATGAGTCAAAATAATGTATCGCGAAGACATGGTTGCCTATAAGTGAACACTCACCCAAGAGTTGCTAGGTAAGAGTGACTGGTCCGATTATGTGGATTTGTACGAACACTCTAGCCTTAGACAGAAAACTCAGGGTACAGGCATTCACGCTTCCAGTTTGCACGTGTTCACTTTATTTAGACCCAAACTTTGACGAGATTTTGAAAACTTAGAAGGCACTAAGCCAAATACGAGTCAAACTGGAAGAGTTCAAAACCTAGTAATCAATCATCCTAGAACGGATGATTAATTTTCGAAGCGGATTCGAATTTGTGTTCTCATTGTGGTTATCACCTAAGGGTAGGTGACGGTTTTGTTTTAAAAATCTAAACGCAAATACACTTGTGTTAGGGTCCTAAAAGTTATAGTCTAGGTCAAAGCATTACTAATAACCTAATTCCCTATTACCATTGGCTCTGATACCAACTCTTCTGTCACACCCCGACCACGTAAAACAACAAATCGTGGCAGAAATGTTGGGGAGTGTTGTAACAGAATTATTGTTTCACAACCATGGAATACAAAGAGTTTCGTTTTATTTATTCATTAAGTAATTTACATTGTTTTAATACAAACAAACGAGTTATATATCGACTATCACTGTTATTATGTCACTAAGGCCTCGTCCAGATCCTATGTGACTCATGCATCCTAGTAATCGACATCAAGCAACATCACCTAAAACATATGTAAAAACAAAGTCAGCAAAGAAATGCTAGCGAGTACATAGGTTTTATAAGAGTGTCGGATTCATGGCTAGTTTACATGTTGCAATACCTTATTAAAAACCTTGTTTTGAAAAGTGTATAATATTGCAACATAATTAACCAACTCAAATCAAGCGGGTTATAATTTATAAAACCTCGTAGCCATGATTCTTAACCCAAAAACATTTGTTTTAGTAAACCAAATTGTAAAACATTTCGTATTAGCTCGTTTAATAAAACTCGTATGGTTTATATCCTTTCGAAAACATCGTTTCAACATCGTTTACCCAAGTGAACTAAATAATGCCACGGTATGTAATATGCTGAAAACACTTATATATAAGAAGTACCAGCGGCGTATCTACCATGTTTTCACCATATTACACCCACCCCGTTATCTAGACACTTAACCAAAAACCAATCGTTTATCTAATTCGTTTAACTTGTTCAAATCGTTTCCAAATCGTTAACTCGTTTAAATCATCCTCGTTTTAATTGTGAAAACTATTTATGGTCGTCTCGCTAATAACATTCAAACCTTCGTGACTCGACTATCTCGCTTCTCGCATTAACAAACCACCAAAGGGTAAATTAACTATTACAGATTCAGTCGTTACCCAGCTAACCCACACATAACCATGGGTGCAGTATGATAACGGGATTTGTCAGATCCTATGGTACCATAACCTAATACTGGTCGGCTTGATCAATGCTAATGAATGTCATTCGTTATGTAAATACAACCAACAAGTTCGTTCACATTATCGAAATCGTTATTAGTTTAGTATAAACCATCTTACTCGTTTTTGAAACCATTGTTATAATATCGAAAATCGTTTTGATACATATGAATCACCCCAAAACAATTGAAACAGTAAAATAGGGGAACTATGTACTCACATGAAGTGCAAAGTATCCTCAATAAATAGAACTTCAACAAACTCAAGTAAACCAGAGAAATCAAGCAGCACCTAGTAATCGAATCACTAGTAAATAAATTGACACCTCAATCAGAAGATTGGATAGAATGAGGTCTTGTAAACCAAATGAGTGTTGGAACTCATGTGATATGGTTTAACAAAGTCTACATTCTAGATCGGAACCTAACCTAAGTGCTTTCGACCCGTTGCGACCCATTAAGGTAGCTTATGCTACTTTAACGCGTCGTTCGCGCAACTGCGCGTTCGAGACGTCTAACTAGTCCTATGACAAGTATTATATGCCTAAACATGTTGCATAATCGATTAAGTGACAAAATTTTATGTTACATATGCTTAATTACCAATTATGCATGAAATGGCATTTTGGTCATTTACCTAAGGCATATAAACTACCTATCATACAACTAATTAAACCTAAGTGACCATAAGGTATGCCCACGGAAGGTTATTCCCTATGCAACTATGGTCACTAAACATGTTTGGTTGGATCCTAATGATCGACCAAACGGGTCGAGTTCGAAAGTCTAAGCGGGTGTTTAGTCCGCTTGACTTACGACTCTACACAAGCACTAAACTAAAAGTGACGAGCTAAACATATTAAAACATGTTTAGTTGGAAAATGGGTTTTGGTACCAAAACAAACAGTTTTGATACCCAAGAGTAGTTTGGTTACAAAATACCCACAAATGCGCATTTTGGCCGAAACTACGACTCGTCACTACGCCTAGTCAACGTGGTAATCAGTAGGTATAGTCACAAGGGACTATAACCATCGTGATTATGCTCACGTTGCAAAGTTCAAATGAACTTTGTGTTGACCATTGACTGGTCAAAGCTGAAAGTCAAACAGACTTTCATGCTTGAAATACAAGAACAAGCAAGAAGAGGACTTACAAAGGGTCCAAGAAGGTGTTTTGATTCAAAGTTACTCAGGTATAAGGTGTTAAAACCTCAACTTAAAGCAGAAGTTGAATCAAGGTGTGAAAAACCCAAATGAGGAAGCTTGCTATTTATAGGAAGTTGAGATCAATAGGATCATTCCATGTGTTTAGAGGGTGTAATCTTGGCCATACATGTGGGTAGATGGTATTAGAATACAATGGGTTGCAAAAGTTACAAAAAAGACCCCCAAGTTCAATCCCATTGCTAAAAATTGCTGAAAAACAAGTTTCTCTCCAGATCAGGCTGTGGCGTCGCGCCACGGCAGAGACAGTTGGTGTTGGCGCAGCGCCACCAGGTACCGGTTCCAGAATTTCTGCGAAAATGGCAGAAATGGTCCCTGCACATGTTTAAGGCCTTTTTCGATGCGTTTAAACCCCGTTAACACGATTTCAAGGCTCTAAAATGATGTTAAAGTATAGGGGACTCAAAACATGCTCAAAAATATCTCGGATGTCAGTTCGTTTGGTCGTATGGTTGCGTTATTCGGTTAATTACGCCGGAAGTCGTAACGGACGCAAAAACGATCCAAATTAAGCGACGAATGGAATTTTATCAAGCCAATCACTAAAATAAAATGTTTTAATGATTACATAAATTTTTGGATGTCCGGATATATTCAGAACGTAAGATATGCGCGGAAATGCAAACTTGTGCACTTTTTGACGCTTTTAGTCCCTATTGATCAATAAAGTTTATTTTAGCATACCGAACCCCTCAAAGCCCACATCTAAGCTATGTAAAGGTTATTTAGAGTATGTTTAACTTATGATCAAGTTCTGGAATGTTCGTTACTATACAAATCGGTATAGTTTCACAGTTTGACACAAATAGTCCCTGCGACCGAACAAACTTAATTTTAACACACCAAACCATCCAAAACTTATTTCTAAGTTATGTGGAGGTTATTTAAGGTATGTTAAGCCTATGTCACTATTACGGAGTGTTCGTTGCGTTAAACTGACTGCGTTTACGCACCAGTTTGCGTATAACCTTCCAGAAAGTGATTTAAAGCTTGAAATCAGAATCAAATCAAATTGTAAAATCATCAAACACATAATAACCCCAAAACACATATAATAACACCAAAGCACATTGTTTTTATCTGTCAACTTCGTCTTGTATCTTGTCTTACATTGAAATGTTTAGATCAGGGCACGTTTTATGAGAAAACTGGAAAATGTATGTTGTTAGATGAGGGTTTCGCTTATAGAGTCATAGGGGTTTCGCTTATGTGGCTATTGATAGGTTCGCTTATATGGTCATTAGGGTTTCGCTCATGTGACCTATACATTGGAGCGAAACCTCAAGCACTATATATAGGTGCTTATAAGCGAAACCAAATAAGATTGCCTTGTATACCATACCGAAGTGCTGCCGGTGTGAAGAACTGCATGTAATCGTGTGTTAATCAATACAACCAGCAGTTATAGTGAAGAATCAGCTATTTCTACCTTCGTTTTTTGTTATTCCGCACCTGAAACGAAGTTGAACACCTTTGAACGACTCGTTCGGGTCGAAACACGATCCTACAAGTGGTATCAGAGCTTCAGGAGGAGGAGTTCTGTAGAGAATAGCTGGAATTCATCGAGATTTCTTACTTCTACACCTTCTTTCTTCAGTTCAGACAGTTGTACCGGTCAAAGTAAACTCAAAATTTCACAGATTGTGCGTAATTGGACATAGATAAATCCCTGAGAGTTTGGCTTTGAAATACGAATTAGAAATGGACTAAAATTGGATCCGAATAGGTTTCGTTCATACGTACATTCAGTAATTTCGCTTATTTGGACACTTTGATTTCGCTCTTGTGTCACCAATATCAGGGGTTTCGCTCTTTTGACCATCATATTTCGCTCTTGTATCACCAAATCAGAGATTTCGCTTTTTCGACCATTATAAGGTTTCGCTTCAGTGAACAATACCAGGGGTTTTGCTTTTGTGAACACCTGGTTTCGCTCATAGGTCATACAAAATAGTAATTTCGCTTTTAAGGACATCCAAAGAGTCTTGATTTCGCTTTTAAGGATTGTTGTGGGAAAATTGTTAAAATTGGAAATATGGACGAGTAATTTTACAATGCATTCGCTACTCTGGTTACACCAATCACTGTTGCACAAACCACAATGCTCGAAAATGAAATAGGAACAATGCAAAAACCTCCCAAACTATTGAACATTGAAGAATATAAGGGTTGGGACGGACGGTTCGAAACTGGGTGCAAGCCAACTACTTGGATGCGTAGGAATGTGTCGAGACAAAATACATTCGACAGACGAATGATGATGAAGAAGTGGTTCCAATTAAAGATCTGAGTGCCGATGCTAGAAAGAAGTACAAAGATGAGAAAATGATGCTGAGTTTATTGCAACAAGCTGTGAAAGAAGACATTTTATTGTTATTGCAACATAATGGAACTTCATATTCGATTTGGAAAGCATTAAGGTCAAAGTTCCATGGAAGCCAAGAGATGGTTAAGAACAAGAAATCACTTTTGAAGAAAGAATTCGATCTGTTTCGTGGTTTGAAGAATGAGAGCACAAGGCAGATTATTGAAAGATACTGCACTCTGCTAGCAAACATGAAGAGATTGAGTATTGAGAAAGACAATGAAGAGTTGATCGAGAAGCTTGTTGATGCTTTGCCATACGAGATTTGGGGCACATATCTCATGATGCTTAGAAACAAGAAAGGTTTTAGCAGTTTGACACTCAGCAAGTTCATTGAGAAGATTGAGGCTTAGGAGATGGAACAGAGAAAGGCTTTGAGAATGAAAGATTTCGATGGTGAACAAGACATCGGACTTTACTACAAAGGTGGTGTTAGTGATAAATCCACCAACTTGTCACCAAAAGTTCAAACAACATTCAATGCAAAGAGTCCATTTGAAAGTTCTTCTAAAGGATCAAGCAGCAACACAAGTTTCTCATTATTTCCATCTTTTGATCCGAATGTTTCAACAACAAGAAATGGCAAAAAGCTTCAATGCAACATTGTATTGAACATTGAAAATGATCAGGAATATTCTGAAGAGTTAGCAAAAAGCCATATGTTTTTATTGGGAACTGTTCTTGAATCTTATGGTAGTTTTGTTGCAGGTCGAATCGGAAATCCAATGCTGACAAAAGAAGATTACAACCAGATCGATGCTGAAGAGATGGAACTGATGGACATAAAATGGTGCTTGGCCAGCGTGTTGAGGAGAGCTGAGAAATTCAAGCAAATCACTTGAAGAGATGATCTTCGTGAGGCTGGTGTTTCTACTTTAGGTTTTGATAAATCTAAAGTCACTTGTTTTCGTTGCAGGGAGAAGGGTCACTTCAAAAGGGAGTGCACCAATCGTGAAGCAAGTGGAGCTCAGAATCCTTTTAACAACAACAATGATTACTACCGAAAAGCTATTTACCATCAAGTTGCTCAGCAACCATCTCAACAACATCAACATCAAGCACAAACTGCACATGGAAGGAATGTGATTGAAGACTCTGGAAAGAGGGTTTGTGCGGTTAATCAAGATTCTTCAAAGAGAGCTGATGGTAGTGCCTTGATAATAGATCAAGATGACGAAAAGCTACCCGAAGGCTTTAGCTGGGCAAATTTTAACTGGGATGATTACTGTCCGGATAAAGAGATTCCAAATCAAAAAGCCTTTGTTGCTAGAGTTGAAGAGGACAGTGATGATGATACTGAGTATTGGGCGAGAAAATTCGATGCTGATATGAAACTGATTGCAGAAAGTGATAGTGATGATGACAAGATTAAAAAGACAAAGAAGAAGAAAAAGGTCAAAACACCAGCCAGCAGTGATGACGAAGAAATTCCAGTGATCAAAAGGAAAGTAAAGGTTGAAGTTTCAAAGAAAGGTTGAAGTTTCAAAGTTCAAGGTTGATCAAGAAGTTGATGCAAAGAAGATTCCAGTGAAGTGTGAAAACTGTGAAGCTGTGAAGAAGCAGAACAGTACACTGATCTATAATTTGAATAGTTTGAAGGAATCTTACGATGTACTGAACAAAGCAATGAACCAATACAATCAAACAAGTGAAGAACAAGCAACAGCAATGAAGACACTTCAAGGAGCTTTCATGATAAAGCAGAAAGTTGTGAATAATTACATCGAGAAGTGTGCTGTGCTTCAACAAAAGCTGGAGACACAAAGAATTGAGACTGAAAGAGTAAACCGATTGTTGAAAAGTTACTCATGTACTTCTTATGTCATTAACAGGATCTATCCAACTGCTGAAGGATTGAAGGTATTTGAAGAAGATGAGGTAACTGAAGAACAGAAGATTTCTGAAGAAAAGTCTCCTGAAAAGAAGAAAGTAAAGAAGAAGGATACTAAATTGAATGATTCTGGTAAGAAACAAAGTTTCGGTTACAACAAGTGTCCACCCCCGCTTGAAAATGGATATTCTCCAAGAAATCCAAATCAGGAAAGAGTCGAAAAAGCAACAAATTTACAGTGGGAGTCGGAGTCGTCGGTCAATTTGCTAGAAAATATTGATGTCGTGTTTAAATCATCTGACACTGATCATGAGTCCGAGTTAATAAAGAAAGTCATCGATCAAGTGTTGGATAAAGATGAAACTGAGGAGTCAAAGTTGGAGTCAAACTCAGAGTCAAAGTCAGAGTCAGAGTCAAAGTCTGGTTCTGAAAGTTCGATTTCGACAGTCAATAGTCCAAAATCTTCGGTTAAAAGGGTTTACAACAAAGAATTCCTGTTATCAAAATCTAATTTGAATGATGTAACGTTTAAAGTTGCATATACTTTGAATGATTCTGACAAATTATATTCTGATGAGGAATTTCCAATAAGAGGTGTCAAAACTAAATTGATCAAAAAGGTTTTCAAACTAACAGAAATTAACATTTCTGAAATAAAAGATTTAAATCTTAATGATAAACCTTACACCTCAAGAGTACAACAAAGATTAAACAAGAAAAAAAGTTACAATTTTGGTTCTGGTTTTCACAAGAAATCAAACCCTAACCGTAATTTCAAAAAGAAAGGTCTTGGTTTTACTCCAACAGAAAAACAGAAAAATGAAAAATATGTTCGTGATTTTAAAGCAAAAATGACATTTGTTTCAGTAACTAGCTCTTAAGAGGAAGAAAAGAAAGAATTCTGGAGACAATCGAATAGTGAGTTCCTTGCAAAGAAGCAAGATGACATGAAGAAGATGGCTAAACAAAGGAAAGATACGAGAACCTGTTTTCAATGCAAAACTGTTGGACATATTGCCAGAGATTGTTCTAAGGCAATACCATCAAAACAGGGAGTTTCTCGTAAACAGAAAGAGAAAGTGATTGTGTTTGAATCACCAATTGACAGAACAAATTTATTCAAAAATTCTACATTTTAAATTGGTGAATGTTCAAACAATTTTTACAAGAAAAGAGCTAAAAATGACAAACAAAAATGGGTGGTTAAGAAGTCTGGAGGTAGTTATAGCGATGATTCTGATAGGTTGAAATCAGAGGAGCTATCTTCTGGCGATGAATCTGATTCCACAAAATCAGATGAGCCACAGGTTGAGGTAAAAGGTGAAAAATCAGTTCTGACTATGGATGATGAAAATTTTCCATCACTTCGGACTGAAAACTATAAAAAGAAAATTGGTAAAGTTGAGATTTCAAACCAATTTTATGATGAAAAAATGGTTTTCGATGTTGAAAAAGCTTTTAACCCTACTGTAAAACATATTTTTGGAAAAATGATTGATCGAAAAGTCAAAGGGGTTAAAGAGTTTTACGAGAAGAAAATGAAGAAAGATAAAGTTGAACCATCCCTGGTTTGTGACTGGGATGGTACATACTACGAATATTAAGTCTGAGGACCTGCCGGAGATCCCAAGTTGGTAATCGTGGATCAGGAATCGGCATCTATCTTTCTTGGTTGGTAATTGTACAAGTAGTACAGAGGTTTGTTCTGATATAGTGATTACTCAAGGTCATTAATTTGAACTTGATGTAATTTTCATACAAGTGATTGAAAGACAATATGATGAACCGTGCCCCTACAAGTGGTAAAAAAAACTTATTTTTCGGAAAAATCATTTTGATTAAAACAAACTTAAGTGTTTTGAAATCTAAATGAGAAAATAGTTTGTTGAAAGGGGGAGTTATGATTGTTTATGCCAAGTGAATGGCGAATTGATGTGATTTGATATCAGTTGTCAACTTTCTTGTATAGTTTGTTTTCAAATTTCCTAAAATGTGTTTGCATTTTAGGGGGAGTAAGAAATTTTAGAAAATCCAAAAACATTTGAAAATTTGAAAAAGACAAAAACATGATAAAATCAAAAATGAGTTTTGTTGTATAAAAGAGGAAATGATAGTACATCAGTGGACGATCACAGCATGCTAAAGAATTGGAAAGTTAAAAGTGATAAACGGTCTCACTGATGATGTGTCAGTAGGTTTTTGCACATTTAGTAGATTGTGACGAGATATAAACCTAAATTCAAACTTGCTTATATCGTGGGGAAACATCTCTCGGATATATGGGTAACCCCCGAAATCTTGTTTGAAAGATTCCTTTTTCTGATATACTAGGTTTTTATACTCAGTGATGTCTGGGGTATTATTCCGGGACTTCTGCTGAATGTAAGTTCTGACCTAGTCCTCGAATAATACTTTCTGTAATGCTTGAAACATAGCATCACCCTCAGCATATATGATAAGACAATAAAATTGCTTAGCAATGCTGTTGTAAAAAAGATCCTCTAAAGGGGACACACCCAAAAGTTGAGTCATGATCTCTCTGCTGAACGGTAGTTCTGACCTGAGCTCTCATGATTCTTCATAATTTATTTCCCTTACAGATATCATTTGTGTCATAATTACATGTAAGACTGAATATTGGGATCTCGATACGGGAGTATATTCTGAGGTGGGACACGCGATTGAGTTTAAGTACTTAAGACATTAATATCGTATCTCGAAGAAGTTGAATTTTGTGTGAAAATTTAAGTGGACCAGTATACTGACAATCTAAGTGAATCATTTAGAACTTAAAATGTTTAAAGCTTAACGGTGTTGGTGATTTGTCTCAACAACTGATATGATCCTCTTACACAAACTCAAAAAAATATTGTATGTATTTTTTTTTTATTTCTACATTTTTTTGATCCTACAGTTGGTGTCAGTTATTTTCTTTCACAAAAATTCAAAAAGATTTTCGACGACTGATGTTGAAAAGCTGATTTTCAAAATTCCAAGTGCTAAACATGATGAACAGATGGTTTGGGAAAGTGTGTTATTTTGATAAGAAAAACAATATAGTTTCAAGTGGTTCATCAGAAATGAATTGATAGATTTGTTTGAGATTGTTTCAAATGGTGTCTATATGCTTAAATGTTTATCATAAAACTTATGTTTGTGGTAGAGTTTTATGCAGGATGAATCAACATTTGAGGGGGAGTGCATGTTGATGATGATGAATTTAAAGTTGTCAAAATCTAAGAGAAGAAGTTTGTTGGTGATTTAAGAGAAAGAGATGAAGATAGAGAGAGAGAAGCCCAGAGACTGATCAAGACTGAAGTAGTGAAGACATAGCATTATCATGACTCGATAGTCGACTCGTCAACATCTGAGGGGGAGTTTGTTGGTGCACTACATCTGTCGACTTCGTCTTCTATCGAGTCTTACATTGAAATGTTTAGATCAGGGCACGTTTTATGAGAAAACTGGAAAATGTATGTTGTTAGATGAGGGTTTCGCTTATAGAGTCATAGGGGTTTCGCTTATGTGGCTATTGATAGGTTCGCTTATATGGTCATTAGGGTTTCGCTCATGTGACCTGTACATTGGAGCGAAACCTCAAGCACTATATATAGGTGCTTATAAGCTAAACCATATAAGATTGCCTTGTATACCATACCGAAGTGTTGCCGGTGTGAAGAACTGCATGTAATCGTGTGTTAATCAATACAATCAGCAGTTATAGTGAAGAATCAGCTATTTCTACCTTCGTTTTTTGTTATTCCGCACCTGAAACAAAGTTGAACACCTCTGAACGACTCGTTCGGGTCTAAACACGATCCTACAGTTTTATTAATAATTAACATTGTTTTACATTATACATCGATTACAGAGCACAGTTGTCACACCCAAATTTTGACACCAAACTTTTTACCCACTGATGTAATATAATATTTTGGGATTTTTGAAGATTTTTATTTATTTTTAAACTGAACATAACATAGGGTTCTTGCTTTGATTCGGTAATTCTCGGTTATACCCTTTTTACTAATAAAATGAGTCTTACATAACATTTTGATACCAAATCTTTTGCTACTGATTTATATGATAAATAAAATATTTTAAGCCTTCTGGGCTGATAAAAATCTCAGCTTTCCTTATACAACCCGAAAATCGTCTAAAACCGACTTTTTACGCGTTTTAAACGCAAAGTATGGGTTAAAACTATTTTTGGCATATAAGACTTAATACCTACTGATGTTTTAAGTAAATTTTTTTACTTTAACAGTAAGAAAAAGTTTTGAACTCAGATTTCCAAATTTGATCTTTAAAGCTTATGTGAAATGACCAAAATGCCCCTACGGTGCATAGTTTGGTTATAAATGACAAATTTCACATATATGCAATACCTTACTGATATGACTTGAAAAAATAAATATTTTTACTGATCATTTAAGACCAGAACCTCAGATTAATATTTAGTCTCTTTTATAATCTTTAAAATGACCAAAATGCCCCTGCGGGGTTTAAATTGATTTTAAATACGTTTTGGGCATAATGGAAGGTATCCTACTGATATCACAACATATTTAAGGCATATTAATTTAGGAAACCTGTTCATGACTCATTTGGTTACCCGTTATGCATTTATCGCGTTCGGTACGGTTTATGTAACTAGTTTGCATAAATTAACCGAAACGGGTCAAACCACATCATGTTCACTTCAAAATCCAGAATGTGTTTAGTTTACCCATATTATACAAGTATTCATACTTATCGGGTCTAAACCACATTCTAATCCGGTCTTCGCTTAATCTTGCGTTTTGAACCGTATACCTTTCTTTAAAACTAACCGGTATAAGTTTAAACTTAAGTGAGACCCCTTAGGAATCTAATAGGTTATTAAAACCTTCATTCCAGATTTAGGAGCCCAGTAAAAGATATTTGCACTTGCTGATTTGTACGGCTGGGATAAATTTGTATAATTTGCTCAGGTAAATACTTTTAACTTATTTTCCCTTATACGGGCTTGGGGTACGGTATATAAAATACCGCTTGGTCGGGTATTGAATTTTTAATCGTATGAAGGTTAAATCATTGAGATAACCCGTTTAATCTGTTTTGTTTATTTTAAGCCTTTGGGGGGTTAATGACCATTTCCTGGATATCCTCGGCTCATTCATTGAAATGGCCACAACTTAAGCACGGGGTGTAGGCATACACCTGCCAGTGCGTATGTAAAATAATGTACCCACCTGTTCGAGAATAACTCACCGTGGGATATATTATGTGGTGTGTCTATTAACCTTTAACCCGGTTTTCAGCCCGGGCTACTGAACGTATAATAAACATGTAATTCTTTAACAAGTTTATTTTTAAATAATTATCCCAAGTTATAAAAGATATTTTGTGCCTTGTGCATTCAAATCAACTTTCTTAAACATTTTCAAAATGAGTCAGTTAAATGTATTTACCAGTGAAAACTGACGTATTTTCCAAAAAGGTTAAGTGCAGGTACTAATCGAAATGGGCTGACTACTCCTAGCATCAATAAAGAGTCTTGCAAGCTTAGATGTTTATAAATCTGTTGAACAATGTTCCTTTTAACTTTGATCCGCTTGTGGACCCCTTACAACCGTTTTTGTAATAATTGATATTACTTTCATTCGGTTTGTAATGTTGTTATATTTTTAGTCTTCTACTGTGTATTAAACTGGTGTTCCTTTTAACTTTGATCCGCCTGTGGATCCGCCGCAGCCACCACTGATACCGCCACCGCAACAACAGGAGATTCTTCAAAGGTTAAGCCAGGTGGAGCGGGAGGTTCAAGAAGAGCTTAGGAGCCACCGAGGATTTCTCAAAGGTCTGGCGAATCTAATCAAGGGAAAGAAGAAAAGGGATTTTTGAAGATTCCTTATTTATTTATTTGTATTGTAATTTCCTTATTTCAATCAAGTCCCTGCGTGGACATCTATTTATGTATTCGGTCCCTGCGAGAACTTGTATTTTCAGTTTAGCCCCTGCGTGGGCAAGTCATTTCTGTTAAAGTCCCGTTTAGGGCAAATATGTACTCTTTTAATTTTAGTGGAATGTTTAACTAAAAATTTCATTTTTGTCATTATATGCATAAATATAAAATATGAAATAAAATAAAATATCATTCCTTTTAAAAATTAATTCTGCCATTGTATATAAAAGAAAATATTGAAGGCAAAACCTAGTCATGTGTCATTTTAAGACAGGGCCATGATGGTAGTTCCTTGTAAGATTCAAAATCCTTGTTAACATATGAAAACATGTTAACACTCCTGGCAAATGCGATTCGATAAAGTCACATAAGTCATCCTTATATTGGATCCTTCCAATTCCTTTCTTATTATTTTAAACATCCATTAGTGATGTAATGCCTGCGGGCCATAATCATTGTCATATAAGACAAAAGACAGTTGTAGTCTATGAATCCCTGTCAAGAAAGGTAATGAACTACGATTCAATACCTTGATGCCTCGATCCTATAAGATCATGGCTTATAAATTAAATTGTCCCTGGGACTTGGCTTTTGTGCCATTATAATATATTAATAAATTATAACTGAGGAAAATTATAATGAAAAATCCTGAATGAATATGCTTAATAAATTAACCAATATGGTTTATTAATACCATGGTTAACAAAATTATCAAGGTGACAATTCTGTTATAGACTTCTGAATGAATCATTATCATTATTTTATGTAGCAAACAAGCTACATGGCAGAATCTGAAAAAATCAACAGTCACCCTATAGAGAATCATGATACTACCAGAATCAACATAACTGGTGCGGAACTTCAAGCATTGATTGACAATGCTATTTCTAAAGCCATGGACAGGCAGTTTAGAGAATCTAGTGGTACACGCTCTAAGACTCACTCTATGGCTCACAGTAAGCCTCCTTCTAAATCTCATGAGTCAAAGAAGGATGATGCCCAACACTCATCAAATCAGCACAGTATTCCATCTAACAAGATTGTATTCGATCAAGAGCCACCTATAAAGACCTGTTCATATAAGTATTTCGTTTACCGCAAGCCCAGGGATTTTACTGGGGAAAAAGGCGCCATTGATTGCATGACGTGGCTAGATGAGATGGATACGATGGTTGATATTAGTGGATGTGCCGAGAAAGATATTGTGAAGTATGTTTCACAGTCGTTCAAGGGAGAAGCCCTAGCTTGGTGGAGGTCCTTAATCCAAGCTACTGGAAAGATTCCGTTATACAACTTAACATGGGCTCAGTTTGTTGCTTTGATCAAAGAGAATTTCTGTCCTCAACATGAAGTTAAGAAGATCGAGACTGAATTTCTGACATTGATTATGAAGAACTTAGACTGTCAGGCATATCTCACGAGTTTTAACACCATGTCTCGATTGGTTCCTTACTTGGTGACACCGGAACCAATGCGTATAGCCCGTTTCATTGGGGGCTTAGCCCCGGAGATCAAAGCGAGTGTGAAAGCATCAAGACCTACTACCTTTAGGTCAGTAGCTGATTTGTCATTATCTCTTACCCTTTCTGCGGTCAGGCAGAGATCTCTTAGAAATTCTGATGCTGGGAAGAGAAAACGTGAGGATGATAACTCACACCGTTCAAACAAGAAGCACAAAGGGAACTCTGATCACAAGAAGAGTTCAGGGTTCAAGAAAGAGAACCAACAGTCGGGTGAGAAGCCCAAATGCAAGACCTATAAAAAGCGCCATTTGGGAAAGTGCAGGTATGAATCAAAGTCCCAATCACAACCAAGAGCTTGTGGGATCTGTAAGTCTTCTGAGCATAAGACGTTGGATTGTAAGAAGATTAAGGATGCAACTTGTTACAATTGTAACGAGAAAGGGCATATCAAGTCCAACTGCCCAAAGTATGCGAAGAAACCTGAAGAAGGCAAGAAGACCAATGCCCGGGTCTTCCAAATGAATGCCCAAGAAGCGATCCAAAATGACAACGTGATAACAGGTACCTTTCTTATCAATGATGTTTATGCGAGGGTATTGTTTGATTCGGGTGCAGATAAGTCGTTTGTAGATAATAAGTTTTGTAAGTTATTAAATTTGCCTCTCAAAACCCTAAGCATAAAATATGAGGTAGAATTGGCCGATGGTACCATAGAAACTACTTCAACCGTGTTAGATGGATGTTTTATATCCATTAGGAACCACTCTTTTTCCATTGTCTTTACTTCCTTGAAACTAGCTGGATTTGACATAGTAATAGGCATGGATTGGCTATCTCATAACCAAGCTCAGATCGTTTGTGACAAGAAACAAGTGGTTATCAAGACTCTGTATGGTGAGCCACTTACCATACAAGGAGACACTCAGCATGGGTTGCCTAAGCAAGTGTCTATGCTTCAGGCATCAAGGTGCATGAAGAAAGGTTGTGTCATCTATATGGCACAAGTGACAATTGATGAACCAAAGCCCACGATTGAAGATATCCCTATCATTTCTGAATACCCTGATGTATTCCTTGAAGAACTACCTGGTTTACCCCCAGATAGGTAACTAGAGTTTAGAATCGACATTATATCTGGAGCAGCACCTGTTGCAAGAACACCTTACCGGTTGGCCCCAACTGAGATGAAAGAGTTGAGAACTCAGTTGGATGATTTGTTGGCAAAAGGATTTATTAGGCCTAGCTCATCTTCTTGGGGAGCACCGATCCTGTTTGTGAAGAAAAAGGATGGATCAATGCGTTTATACATTGATTATCGAGAGTTGAACATGGTTACAATCAAGAATAGATATCCACTGCCCAGGATCGATGATCTATTCGATCAGCTTCAAGGAGCCATGTAACACCCCGAAAATATTAAACTTTATATTAGAATTATAAAGTATAAATAAATGAGAATTTACCAACTAGGAATTTTAACCTAGTTAGTTACAAGTTTAGAAATAACCTATAGTAGGGTTAAAAGCAACTAAATTAAATGTTGATCAAAATGGAGGGACCTAAGTTGTAAAAAAAATTGAAACTTAATTTTAATTAATCAAATAAAACACACCAAACACCCCACAAGGAGGTGTCTGGTCGTACAAGCAGAGCAGGGGGGCGATCCCCACACATCAAAACCCTAAATCTTCACTAAACTTGCAAATTAAAGGCTCAATCCAAGTTTAAATCGAAATTAAAGCATAGATTCTTGATCCTCATCGCAAGAGGATTCCAAGGTATGTAAAATTTAAGGAAAACTCTCAACTTGTATGTCTCATGAAATTGGGAAAAATCTGAATTTCTAGTTGCATGTGTGTATTATGATGATTAGGAACAACTATAGTGTCTAGGGACAAAACCCTAGACAAATAGAAGTTGAAATCATATGAAATTTTGGTGAACCCATGAACACCATTGTAGGTGATTAGTGGGTTATGTGTAATTTGATGAACACTAGGAAATAGATTGTTAATCTAGTGTAATTTGGCAATTTTGAAGTGATTCCAGAAAATTTGAAGTTATCAATCATGTAAAAAGGTTGAATGATGTGAAATTAGGGCTAAATAATAAACTAGAGATTTGATGTTTAATCATGTAAAAATATGCCCATGAAGTGTTTGTTGAAATGCCTCTATGAAGGCTTAAAACTGAAATTCCAAGTTTAAACGCATAATCATGATGTTTGGTGTATTATGCGAATTATGATTTAAAGAGAGTTCTAAAAATATTATAAATGAACTCTATAGGAACGGGCGCAGGAGCGTCAAGCGGACAAGCGGGTGGCGAACCACGTTTGAAGGGCATACTTTGAAGGTACGTAACTTGATTAGTTACATTAAGTGAGTTGTTGATAAGTTTCGTAAATCTTATTGTTGAATCGAAATTTGCGTTGAATTTATATTGATTATGGTTGGAATGTGAATTAATAGACTTAGTATAGTCAACGAACCAATTGGTAGTCATCATAAGTGGATGGTTCCACAAGATGAGCCAACGGATCTATTAGTTGAGAAAATTGTAGTTTTAAGCGCTCGAGTAGTCGATAATGGCGACAATAATCACAAAGGCATTAAACCATGAAATTGGTAAGAAATGTGGGTGATAACAAGCCTCGGATGTTGGGCATAAGGCGCCATAGGTTTATTAGTTAGATGGTAGTAAAATGTGTAAGGTTAGAATGGGTCGAATAATTACATAGTGACATATGGTCTTTCAGTCCGTAAATTAAATTTTGGGTATCAAATTTATAATAGTTATGTCGGTAATGAATTTACAGACATATAGGAAGAAAAATCACTTAAAACGGACTTACGAGTCAAAGATATGGCCAAACGAAGTTAAAAACTGGAAATTCCAGAGTTGGCAGCAAATGCAGCTCACAAAACTGGAGCTGCTGGAAAACCCGATCCCCCGCGCCACGTGGAAGACGACAAGAAATGTGCCGCGACACGCGGGAGGTTCTCGCGGCCCGCGTAAAACCCCTCGCGGGGCGCGAGCGACCCGGATCCGAATTTTTCATTTGTTTTCAATAGTTTTGACCCTAGATTTCAATTATACATGTTTTAATATTGTCAAAACTAACCTTTGATGTGGTTTTGACATTAGGTCATGTTGGGGAACTTACGGATGGCGATCAAGCATATGATGAAGAACCGAACACTACATTTTAAAGCATCCGCAACGTCTTAAATCTTTAGTACTTTTTGTGTATGGGTTGTAAACACTTGTTAAACAATTTTTAAAATGTTTTAACTTAGTCATTAGTTGACTAAGGTTGATGTTACTTATGAACTTTGTTTATGAAAGTCATGTTACTTAAAAAATATTTTATTTGAAATGGTATAACCTATTACTAAAATCTAGTAAAATTAGACGGATGTTACAAGTTGGTAATCAGAGCTTAAGGTTGTCAACAAAGTGTTCGGTTCAAGCTTGATCGATCGTCCGATAAGAATTAACTCATTATGTTAGTAGATTGTGTCTTATGTAAGGAATGAGAAATGAATTGTTATGCATGGGAAGAGCGTGTTAACACACTCAAACCCGGAAAGTGCATTAAATGTGAACGGTTAAAGCAAGTTAGGAACTTGGATAAACCGAAACAAACAAAGCAATGTCATGAATGAAATGTTTAGCGTTTGATGTAAACATTTCAGTTTCAAGATGTCGAAAGGGAGAAATAATGATCCGGTGCCGACATGCACCGAACAAATGAAAGAAATAATTTCCGAGGAAGTAGGAAAGGTAATTGAAAGCAGTCTATCCGGGTTTATAGACAAGATTCAAGGTACGGCGTTGTCACTCGTAGAAGAACGAGTTAAAAGGTTGGAGGATACGGTCAACCTTATGAAAGATAAAACTGGAGAACGTAAAGGGTGCTCATATAAGGAATTCATGGCGTGTAAACCGCCAATCTATAACAGGGAAGTCGACCCGATAATTTGCCAAAGATGGTTGGGCGACATTGAAGGGGTGTTTGAAAGAACCCATTGTGACGAAAGCGATTTCGTTGCTTATGGAACGGGTCAGTTAAGAGGACACGCCAAGGATTGGTGGGATAACAAAAAGAATGAAATAGGGGCCGAAGCGGCAAGGACCATGACATGGGAAGAGTTTAAGACACCATTTCTTAAACATCATAGTCCCAAAGCGGTCATTAACAAAATCAAGGAAGAGTTCATGCAACTTAGGCATAAGGGTGAAACCATAGACAAGATCACGGCGATGTTTATGGATAAGATGAAGTTTAGTAGTGAATTGGTGATGAACGAAGAACAGAAAATATACTACTACTACAATATGTTGAGCGCTGAATATAGGGAGTTTATGACTACTTCAAAATACGAGACCCTGACTGAAATCATTAACGTTGCTCGGAAACGGGAAATCGAATTGAAGAAACAAGTCGAAAGAGGTGAACGAAGGGCACATGATGTGAATCCAAGCCCGACAAAGAAAGCCCGAACTGGAGAATCGGGGAAGAAGGTGGATACTAAAGCTGGGTCGCCAAGTTGTAAGGTGTGCGGGAAGGGACACAAAGGGGAATGTCGGTTCAAAGACAAGCCATGCCCTATATGTAATAAGACGGGGCACACGGCCTCGCTATGCCCGAGAAAAGTCTCTGTTTGCTACAAATGTTATCAACCTGGCCACAAAAAGTCCGAATATCCGAACTTAGTTGGAAATAGAGATGTTAAAGAATCTCCAACAGAAGCTCCCAAAGCGAAGGCTAGGTCCTTCCAACTCACCGCGGCTGAAGCGAAGACAGAACCCGATGTGGTTTCAGGTATATTCACAATTAACTCAATTCCAGCATGTGTATTGTTTGATACGGGTGCGAATAAATCCTTCATTTCGCATGGATTTATTCGACATCCTTCATTTGTATTGACGAAATTACCTGTGCCCTTAGAAGTTAAAATAGGGGACAACAAAAGTTTTATAGTTTGTGATGTTTGTCGAGGCTGCAAATTAAGCATCGACGGTGAAGAATACTTGATAGACCTAATCCCGATGTCAATGGGGGAATTTCAAGTAGTCGTTGGGATGGATTGGCTAGCCCAACACCATGCGAAAGTCGTGTGTTTTCGTAAAGAGATAAAACTAACATCTCCGAGCGGGAAACACGTTACCATCTATGGCGAAAAAGGAGGTAACCCCATAGTGTGCTCAATGTTGAAAGCTCACAAGCTTATGAAGCGAGGATGCAAGGCGTTCATGATATACGCAAATGAGCCCGAGAAAGAATCACGGAAGATTAAAGATGTACCGGTGGTACGAGATTATGAAGATGTGTTTCCGGAAGATTTACCAGGGATACCGCCTGAATGAGAAGTAGAGTTCGGGATCGAATTGATTCCGGGCGCAAAACCCGTAGCAAAAGCCCTGTACCGACTCGCACCGTCGGAATTACAAGAGTTGATGTCCCAAATTCAGGACCTGCTTGACAAGGGATTCATAAGGCCGAGTGTGTCTCCTTGGGGCGCACCGGTATTGTTCGTGAGAAAGAAGGACGGAAGCATGGGCATGTGTATCGATTACCGGGAGTTAAACAAAATCACGGTAAAGAACCGATACCCGCTTCCGAGGATAGATGATTTATTCGACCAATTACAAGGTGCGAACTGGTTTTCAAAAATTGACCTTAGATCTGGGTATCACCAACTAAAGGTCAAGGAAGAAGATGTGCCTAAGACGGCTTTCCGCACGAGATACGGACATTACGAATTCCTCGTGATGTCATTTGGGCTAACAAATGCACCCGCGGCTTTCATGGACCTCATGAACCGGGTTTGCAAGCCAATTTTGGATAAGTCGGTCATCGTGTTTATCGATGATATCTTGGTGTATTCGAAAAGTGTAGCTGAACACGCACACCACTTACAAGAAGTGTTAGAGACACTTAGATGAGAAAGGCTGTATGCGAAATTCTCTAAGTGTGCCTTTTGGTTACGAGAGGTACAATTTCTTGGCCACGTCATAAGTGCCGACGGAGTATTGGTGGATCCGTCCAAGATCGAGGCTGTGTCAAAATGGAATTCCCCGAAGAACCCTTCGGAAATTAGAAGCTTTTTGGGGCTTGCGGGATACTATAGAAGATTCATTCAAGATTTCTCCAAGATTGCGTCACCGCTAACAAAACTAACCCAAAAGAAAGAAAAGTTCATTTGGGATGTCGATCAAGAAAAAGAGTTTCAAACACTCAAAGAAAAGTTAACTCAAGCTCCGGTACTGACATTGCCGGACGGAGTCGTAGACATGGTGGTTTATTCCGATGCTTCACTATCGGGGCTCGGATGCGTTTTAATGCAACGGGGCAAGGTTATAGCTTATGCCTCGAGGCAATTGAAGATACACGAGAAGAAATATCCCACGCATGATCTTGAGTTGGCTGCGGTGGTATTTGCCTTAAAAATATGGAGGCACTACTTATATGGGGTAAAGAGCACCATATTTACCGATCACAAGAGTTTGAAATATTTCTTCGATCAGAAGGAGTTAAATATGCGACAAAGGCGATGGCGAGAAACGGTGAAAGACTTCGATTGTGAAATACATTATCACCCCGGAAAGGCTAATGTGGTGGCGGATGCTCTGAGCAGAAAAGCGGACTATGTCCCAATACGAGTAAGGTCGATGCAGCTCGTGGTGACCTCGGGTATACTTGAACATATTCGAGAGGCGTAATTAGAAGCAGTAAAAGAGGAGAATTGGAAGAAGGAAAGAATAATCGGTCAGTTGAAAGATTTGACGGATGGGAATAACGGGTTGAAGACTCGATCCGGAAGGATATGGGTCCCACATACTTGTGGGGTGAAGGCGCTTCTACTTAATGAAGCTCATAAATCCCGATATTCAATTCATCTGTGTGCGACCAAGATGTACAATGATCTAAAACAAAATTATTGGTGGCCTGGAACGAAGAGGAGATGCGACGTCTCCACCCTACATTATTTGGTACGTACTTCGGTTTCGGGGACGAAACCCTTTTTAAGGGGGGTGTTGGTGCATGTTATATGACAACAGCTTTGGACTGGTCTTTGGATATTAAACAGAAGATTGGATCATGAAGACTTAAAGAAAAACGAGTTCTATAAAGCCCAATCAGTCCAAGTTTGTACTAAGTCTATTCGGCCCAAGTTTATGTAACAAATGTAATATGGGCAAAGCCCAATTCGAGATCTTGGCTGTGTGTATATAAACAGCCTTAGTCTTGAGTTGTAGGAAAAGACACAAGAGACACTTTAGACAACTTGTGAGAGAGCATTCAAGTGTGAGAGGTTAAGAACAAAACAGAAATCGGCTGTTAGGTTCTTGTAGATCTTAGTGATTGTAAAACACTTCTAAAGGTTTGATAATCACAGAAGATCAGTTTGAAAGTTTGCGTGTTTGTGTGTTTGAGTTCTTGTTCTTCTACATAATCTTGTTTCTGTGTTCGAAGATCAATCAAGGGGATTCCGCACCCTTGATAGATAAACAGTCTTGTACGATCCATACGGGATTAAGGGACCTACAATTGGTATCAGAGCTTTTGCTCTTGTGCATGGTTCAAGACTGAAGACTGGATTCAAGTTGTGTTTCGGTTGAAGAAGTTTTGGTGTCTCATTCAAAATTTTCGTGAAGAACAGGGAAGAACAGTTCAAAATTCTAAGTTTTGATCTGTTTTGGTAGTTGGTTGTTTGAAAATTTCGTGTTAAAGTTCTGGGTTTTTGCGAAGAACACGAAGAACACTTGAAGAACAGTTTAAATTCGTGTACTTTAATCTGTTTTGATTATTTGTTTTGACTGTTTTCGTGTTTTGTAGGAAATCTGATTGAGACTTTGCTTGAAAAGTTTCAAAAGAGGAAGCAGATTTCGTGTTGGTCAGCTGCTGCAGTTGTTAGCTGCTGCATGTTTCTGGATTGGGTGGCTGGGTGGCCCAATCAGCTCTTGAGCGATTTTAACAGATATCTCGGAGACCAGCGAAATTAAGTGAGACCAGCATATTTATCGGCGACGTTAAATCCAAAGGCGACTTTGGTAACCGTGTGATTGTCCACAGCGAAATCATCACGGTTTCAGCGACTTCACTAGTCGTCGTAATAGCGAAAATACACCAGCGAACTTAACTTTCAAGCGAAATAGACCAGCGAATTTGATCTTCTGACCAGCGAAATTAACAGCTTCCCAGCGAAATTATCAGCAAATTTAACGATCAGCAAATTTAAAGTGGTGGAATTTCAGTTGGCAAGCGTCGAAAATATTTCAGAGTTTTGCAAATAGAAATTGATCCGTAGCTCGTTTGGAGAAACTGTTTGCACCGTTTTTACAAAATATTTCAGACTCTGGAAAAATCCCGATTTCGGTTTTCGACATTAGATATCATTGGATTCGTCTTTTCGAGGCGATTCTAACGATGTAATTTGGTAACCACTGTTTTCCGAAAATTTTTGTACGGTTTTATCAGTCTGTTACGTTGATATGTCGAACATGTCTAAATTAAACGAACTCTTAAGGATGGAACATGAGGTAGGCACGAGGAACAAACCACCTAAGATGATGAAGGTGGAGAACTACTTGACATGGAAGGATAGGTTTCAATCTTTTGTTGAGTACCAGGACACGCGTATGTGGATATGCATAGACGATGGGTATGTGAACCCAACTCATGAGTTTGAGGGAAGACAACGTATAACTGCTTACGTTGATATGGATGCCGAACAAAAGAAAATGTATGAGGCTGAAAAGAGAGCCTTGGCAGCCATTAAAATGTCTTTACCTGATGGCATCAAGCATACCTTTAAGAAGTACACTACTTCAAAGGAAATGTGGGATGCACTAGAGAAGAGATATGAGGGAAATCCTGATGTCAAGAAGAACAAGGTTGATCTACTGAAGAAGCAGTTTGCTATGTTTAAATACATGAAAAATGAGTCACTTGAGGACGTCATCACTCGATACTACCATCTGATGTCAGAATTGGACAATTATGATATAGATTGCTATACTGACATAGAGAAAAATGACAAGCTACTTGATGCTCTACCGGCTAAATGGGATATCTACACTCTCATGATTAAGGGAGAAGCAGATTATGACACGAAGGAATTGGAAGAAGTAGTTGGAAAGCTTAGAGCTTATGAGCTTAGTATGAAGAAAAAGGACACTGGTTATGATCAGGTTCAAGATCCAGGGATATACAATGGGCTTACATCTTCTTCACCTCATGATGCTTCTAGCGACTCTGCAACTGCATTTCTTTCGTGTGATAAGGAGCAAGTCACAGTGAATGAGGATGGTGATGTGTGTTTTGTAGCTGCTGCAGGAGGATCAACAGGAGTCAAGAGAACATCAACTTCAAAGCAAAGTAGTAGTGCAAAGTCAATGCCTATGAGTGTGAAGTCTGCTGAAGGACATCTTGCTCTACTTGCTTCTTTTGTTGCGTCTTATGAGAACTACATTCAAGGGAAAATATCTGATCCTGCCACTTTAGATGAAGATTATGATCAGATTGACCCTGATGATCTAGAAGAGATGGATCTACAATGGCAGATGGCCATGATTTCGAGACGTGTGAAGAGGTTCATGAACAGAACTGGAAGGAAGTTTGTAGGAAAGAGCGTAGGTTTTGACAAGACCAAAGTCAGGTGCTTTAACTGTCAGAGTTGTGGTCATTTCGCTAGGGAATGTCAAAAACAAAAGCATGAGAATACGAGTCAAAGTTCAAACAATCGGAATGCATCAAACAACTCTAACTCAAGGGCGTTGATATCTACTGCAAGAGAAGGCTCATATGACTGGAGCATTCACTTAGAAAATGATGAGAATGTCTCTCAAGCATTCATGGCAGAGATCACTCCAGTCAATGATGGTGAAGCTACAGTAGATGAGGCTAAAGTTGAGAAGAAGAGTGAAGTTGAGGAAGATAAGGCTGATCAGACAACAGATGCTGAAGAGGATAAGCCTGAGTCTAAGCATGAAATGGAAGCTGATGAGAAAGATGAAATCATCAAAAGAATGGAAGCTCAACTTGCTGCTCTCATGGCCAACTCAGACAAATCGACAGGAGAGGTAAGTAACTCTGCCACTTCTGTGTGTTTAAAGTGTCGTGAACTACAGGGTGAAGTTGACAAATTGTCAACTCAAAACAAAAGTCTTGTGAGCGAAATGTCAAACGTAAAAGAATCAAATTTCTTTGCTAAAAGAAACGAGTCATCATATTTGAAAAAGATAAAAGGCTATGAAGCTGAAATTGAAGTTTTAACCAGCAAACTAAACGAAAAACTTCAAGTCATAGACTTAGCTCTTGACATGATGGCTGAGAAAACAAAAGAGATTTCTGAAAAATGCAAAGAGTTGTCAGATGCACAACTCAAAATTGTTGAACTTGAAAAGAAATTAGGTCAATTCAGGGATTCTACTTTTGTTATGAAACACATGATGGGTGGGTTAAAGAAGAGTAATGACAAGACAAGTGTGGGATTCCAGGGCTTTAATGAAGTCCCACCTCCTCTTAGTCATGACTATTCTTTCCTACCTGATGAGGATGAGCTTACAGACTGTCTGTCAACATCACCAAGTAGTTCCACATCCAGTCAAGGTGAAGTGTTTGAAGATAATGATGCTAAGAAGGAAAATAACAGCAAATCTGTTTTGAAAAAGAAAAATACACCTTCTAAAAACAATAATCAAATTTTTGTTAAAAAGGTTAATTTTGTTCAAGGAAGTGATATGAAAACCGAAACAGCTGTTATCGAAAAGGAATCAAATGTAGAGTTTGCTAAAAACAAAAACATAGAAAAATCTGAAATTAAGCAAACTGAGCAAAATCCTTCCAAGGCATCATCATCAAAACCAGAATCTAGTTCAAAGGCTTCAACTAAGAAGTCTTCGAAAAAGAGATCGTGCTTCAAATGTCACACAAAGGGACATGTAGCTAGCTGCTGTCCTAACAAAAAGGTTGAAGCACAAGTTAGTGAGAAACAAAGAGGGAAATCACCTGAGAAGCAAGGTGATAATGAGGAGAAAGTCTCAAATTCTCCAAACAAATCTGCTCCAAAGCCACAACCGGGTGTTGCTGGTGGTGTAGATAGGGCTGAAAAAGGAACTCCACAAGTTCCTCGTTTCCAAAGAAATCAACCAAGATTTCAGCCCGAATCTACATCAGGCAGATATGAAAGACCTAGAAGTAACTCACCAAGAATGAATAATCAAAATTCAAATAATTTCAGAAGTCAAGGTCAATATCAAAATCGATACCAAAATAATGGTGGTCGAACTTTTTATAACAATGGCTTTAGAAATTACAATCAAGGTTCTTGGAATCAAAATCAAAATTTTCAAAGGTCACATAGTCCTAACAGAAATAGGTACCCTCAGGACCAGAGACCTTATAGAAATCAGGCCCCATTTCCATCAACAGGTCCGAGAACCAAGACTCCAATTAGGGGTGATGGATCTTGGATGGATGTTCAAGTAGTAGGTGAATTTGGACGACCCAAGACCATTAAGGCTTGGGTCCCCCAATCTAACTAATCTTTTGGTTGGTGGGTGCAGGAGCTGCTAAGGAGGATTATCAACTTATGGTATGTTGATAGTGGCTGCTCCAGGCACATGACGGGGGATGCGAGATTATTTTCTGATTTTGAAGAATACGATGGTGGGCATGTAAATTTTGCTGGTGCTAAAGGTGGAAAAATTACTGGACGAGGAAAAGTGACGAATGGGAAGATCACTTTGGACAAAGTGAACTATGTTGAGCAGCTTAAACACAATCTGATGAGCGTGTCACAAGTCTGCGACAAGGGTCACTCGGTCCATTTTACAAATACTGAGGCATTGGTGTTGAAACCGGGTTTGGTCATTCCGGACGATTGGATAGTTATGCGTGCACCAAGGAAAAATGATACTTATGTCATGGACATGGGTGCCAAGGATCCAACTGCTGCGGTGGCGTGTTTACTGTCAAAAGCATCTGAAGCTGAGTCAATGTTGTGGCACAGACGCATGGCTCACATTCACTACCGCAAAATGAATTATATCATAAAGAATGAGCTAGTGAAAGGGGTTCCATTGCTGAGATTTCAAGTGGAAGATAAATGTCTTCCATGTCAAAAGGGAAAACAACACAAGAAACCTCATAAGTCTAAAACAGTAAATTCCATTAATGCCCCTTATGATTTACTTCACATGGATTTATTCGGTCCAGTGAACGTGAGGAGCATAGGTGGAAAGTACTATTGTCTTGTTGTCACTGATGATTACTCACGTTATTCATGGGTTTTCTTTTTAGGTACAAAAGATGAGACAGCGGAGATGCTGATAGATCTTTTTACAAAATTGGAAAACGTCCATGATGCAAGGATTAAGAGGATAAGGAGTGATAATGGCACGGAGTTCAAGAATCGGATTCTGGATCTCTACTGTCTTCGAAAGGGAATTGAACATCAATATTCCGCTCCTTACACTCCTCAGCAAAATGGAGTCGCTGAGAGGAAAAACAGGACGTTGATTGAAGCCGCTAGGACGATGCTTTCAGATTCAAAGCTACCAGTTCTTTTCTGGGGAGAAGCTGTGAATACAGCTTGCTACGTCCTAAACAAAGTTTTGACCGTTAAACGTTTTAACAAAACATGTCATGAACTTATGTTTAACGAGAAACCAAACTTAACAGGCTTTGAACCATTTGGATTACCCTGCACGATTGTGCGAAACAAAGATAAACAAAAATTCGGTGAGGTGGCAGATGAAGGCTACTTTCTAGGCTACGTGCCTGGCACACCGAATAAAAGGGTTTTTAATCTAAAAACTGGTAAAATTGAGGTTGTTTTTAATGTGGAAATTACTTCCTACAAACCTCAACAGTCAACGAGTGGTCCTGCTATATTGTATGATTATGAAAGTGTGTTTAAATCATTTAATATTCCTGAGGTTTCTGATGCAGATGGTTCTCAGCTGATTCAAACAGTTGTATGTGAAGACGATGAAGGCGAGTTCATGCCTAGATCAAATGTTGATATGTCAGATGCTCCGGAAACTTCCCAAGGTGCTGCTAATCCTGATTCAAGCGATAGTGACTCTGAACCCATTCAGGGGGAGGATTTCATTAATCCGTTTGCAAATCAGAATATTCAGGGGGAGGTTGGATCAAACCTGGGTGATAATCTAGAAGTCGATGCTGTTGCTACTACACGAGCAAATAGAGATCATCCGGTTGATATGATACTGGGAGATCCTACTGTAGGTGTTCAGACTAGAAGAAGCATAGAAGCGAATTCTGGGTTATTTGTTTCAATTGAGAAGACTGGGATAGTGAACGAGTGCTTGTATAGTTGCTTTATTTCCCAAGTGGAGCCGAAGAACATTCATATGGCTCTTAAAGACAATTCATGGGTTGAAGCTATGCAAGAGGAATTGGCCCAGTTTGCTAAGTTGAAGGTTTGGGAATTGGTGGACCTTCCAAAAGGTGAGAGAGAGATTGGCACTAAATGGGTATTTAGATGCAAGAAAGATGAAAGAGGTATTGTCACACGCAACAAAGCTCGGTTGGTTGTCAAAGGCTTTAATCAGCAAGAAGGGATTGATTACAATGAGGTGTTTGCACCAGTGGCGAGGTTGGAGGCAATTCGTTTGTTTCTGGCTTTTGCTTCATTCAAGGGCTTCAAAGTTTACCAACTAGACGTGAAGAGTGCATTTCTTTACGGGAAAGTCCAAGAAGTGGTGTATGTCTCACAACCAGATGGGTTCGTTGATCCAGACTATCCAGATCGAGTGTACAAACTTGATAAGGCTTTGTATGGGTTACATCAAGCCCCCAGGGCGTGGTACGAGACACTGTCTACACATCTGGTCAAGAATGGTTTTGAAAGAGGTCAGATTGACGGTACACTATTCATTAAGAGAAAGAAGGAAGATTTTCTGCTGGTACAGGTATACGTGGATGACATCATTTTTGGGTCATCTGACGAAAACATGTGTAAGGAATTTGAACAGGTGATGAAGAGCAAGTTTGAAATGAGTGCTATGGGTGAGCTGTCTTACTTTCTGGGATTACAAGTTGAACAGAAGGAGGATGGGATGTTTATACATCAAACAAAGTATGTGTATGACATTTTGACTCGATTCAAAATGAATGATTGCTCCACTTTCAACACACCCATTTGTGAAAACCACAATCTCGGCCCAGATCATGAAAGCACTGAAGATGTTGATCCAACTCAATACAGGGCGATGATTGGTTCTCTAATGTACTTGACTGCTTCAAGACCCGACATCATGTTTGCCGTATGCTTGTGTGCCAGATATAAGGCAAATCCAAAGGAGTCACATATGAAAGCAGTGAAGCGGATTCTTCGTTACTTGAAGGGGAAACCTAAACTTGGGTTGTGGTATCCAGCTGATAGTGATTTGAGGTTCGTTGCTTACACTGATTCAGACTTTGGAGGATGCAAATCAAACAGGAAGTCTACAACGGGTGGTTGTCAGTTCTTAGGAGGCAGGATCGTGTCTTGGCAATGCAAGAAGCAATCCTGTGTGTCTACCTCTACGTGTGAAGCTGAATATATTGCTGCGGGTAGCTGTTGCTCTCAGGTTCTCTGGATTCAACAGCAGATGCGCGATTACGGTTTGGATTTCACTCGTACTCCTATTATGATAGATAATAATGCCACTATATCAATCACAAACAATCCCGTAAAGCACAGTAGAACTAAACACATTGACATACGTCATCACTTTATACGGGATTGTGCTGAAAAACGATTAATTGAATTGCACCGAGTCGACACAGAAGATAACCTTGCTGATCTTTACACAAAAGCTTTTGATCGAGCTCGCTTTGAACACTTAGTCGAACTCAATGGGATGAGGAATCCTGAATAACTGGTTTTTCATAAGAATTTTTGTGAATAATTTACTGTTTTTCTTAAAAATCAAAAATACAAAAACATCGAAAAATTTCAAAAACACAAAAACAATAGAAAAGCAAAAATGAGTTTCCTGGCGAGCAAAAGAGAAAATGATAGTACATCAGTGGTCTGTCTAAACTTCTTTAAACCTTAAATGAAATATGCTAAGCAGCTCTATATAAGATATATCGGTAGGCTCACAATCATTTTAAAGTGTGTAGGGTGATATAAACTTAAATCGACTGAAGACCAGGTGGGAACCATTCATTGGCATATGGTCTTAGTACCGAAATTTCGTTTGAGAGATTGCCCAGGTTCTGAGATATTCGGTCTTTATGCTGCTTATCATCTGGGTATCATGGTTGTATCTTTTACCGAAAAATTACGGGGACGCAAGTCTAGATCTTCCATGATATCATACATACGTGTACATATTGCATTCGACCTCAATAAGTGATCAACAATCACATGTCCCCAAAATAAGTGATAATATATCACATTTATCCGGGAGTCAAGTTCGTCTCTCTGCTGTACGAAAGTACTGACCTGTTCACGGACTTGCTCCTGTGCCCTCATGCATCTGAAAATCAAGTTCCTCATCAATAAGTGATTCTATCACATAGGGCTTGTTTTCAATCAAAATAAGTGAGTTTCTCACATCATATACGGTCAAACAGATGATAATCGGTATACTCACCGGTAAGATGAACCCTCGTGCATACCTTGATACGGGAATGTGTCGTGATGTGGATGAACACCGGTCGGTAAGTATAAATCATACCTTAACGTATCCCCTCGCCATGATTACATATGATAAGTTGAGCTTATGTGGACAACAATACCGATAATCGTTATAGGATGCTTATCTAAATGTTAACTAAAAGAACAACAAGAGCGTTTTGACATGACCGTACACTGATATGATTCTCTTACCCTCGAAACTCGCAAAAAGAATGTCTGTAAATACTTATTTACTGCTTTCAGTTTTTACATTTGAAAATATAAAAAAAAAATTCCAAAAATAGTGTCTTTTTCTGTTAAAAATTCTTAATGTACGAAAAACTGTTATTCTTGGAGGAGTTGTTACCGAAAGGGGGAGACTGTGTTAGAAAGTGGGTTCAAAACTTTTTAAATCATGCAGGTTATAAGGTGTTTGTTAAAATTTGTGCGTGTTGGTGCTTAATTGGAAAATGCTTAATCTGATACAGTTTAACTATCTCTAGTATAATAAAAATTCTTTAACTATGTTGAAAAATTCTTATGGTTTCTCGAGATGTTTGTTTTATAGTATACAGATTGAAGCAGTTTGTTGATGAGAAGTTGCTGTGAAGAGAGGAGGAGTTTGTTGCTGCTTGGTAGAATCCTCCTTCTACAATGCAGAGTGGATGCTGTGAAGACACATTGAATGCTGAATCAAAACTTGGAAGATTTGGTGATTGGATGCATCAGCTTAGGGGGAGTCTGTTGCTGACAAAGATGTTGCTGACAAAGACAGAATTCATGTTGAAGCTGACGCTATCCAAAGACCAAAGACTGTGAGATTCTGAAGACTAAAGTTTCCTTTGCAAGCTATTGTCAAGGGGGAGTTTGTTGGTGCATGTTATATGACAACAGCTTTGGACTGGTCTTTGGATATTAAACAGAAGATTGGATCATGAAGACTTAAAGAAAAACGAGTTCTATAAAGCCCAATCAGTCCAAGTTTGTACTAAGTCTATTCGGCCCAAGTTTATGTAACAAATGTAATATGGGCAAAGCCCAATTCGAGATCTTGGCTGTGTGTATATAAACAGCCTTAGTCTTGAGTTGTAGGAAAAGACACAAGAGACACTTTAGACAACTTGTGAGAGAGCATTCAAGTGTGAGAGGTTAAGAACAAAACAGAAATCGGCTGTTAGGTTCTTGTAGATCTTAGTGATTGTAAAACACTTCTAAAGGTTTGATAATCATAGAAGATCAGTTTGAAAGTTTGCGTGTTTGTGTGTTTGAGTTCTTGTTCTTCTACATAATCTTGTTTCTGTGTTCGAAGATCAATCAAGGGGATTCCGCACCCTTGATAGATAAACAGTCTTGTACGATCCATACGGGATTAAGGGACCTACAGGGGGTGGACTTGTAACACCCCGAAAATATAAAACTTTATATTAGAATTATAAAGTATAAATAAATGAGAATTTACCAACTAGGAATTTTAACCTAGTTAGTTACAAGTTTAGAAATAACCTATAGTAGGGTTAAAAGCAACTAAATTAAATGTTGATCAACATGGAGGGACCTAAGTTGTAAAAAAAAATTGAAACTTAATTTTAATTAATCAAATAAAACACACCAAACACCCCACAAGGAGGTGTCTGGTCGTACAAGCAGAGCAGGGGGGCGATCCCCACACATCAAAACCCTAAATCTTCACTAAACTTGCAAATTGAAGGCGCAATCCAAGTTTAAATCGAAATTAAAGCATATATGCTTGATCCTCATCGCAAGAGGATTCCAAGGTATGTAAAATTTAAGGAAAACTCTCAACTTGAATGTCTCATGAAATTGGGAAAAATCTGAATTTCTAGTTGCATGTGTGTATTATGATGATTAGGAACAACTATAGTGTCTAGGGAAAAAAACCTAGAAAAATAGAAGTTGAAATCATATGAAATTTTGGTGAACCCATGAACACCATTGTAGGTGATTAGTGGGTTATGTGTAATTTGATGAACACTAGGAAATAGATTGTTAATCTAGTGTAATTTGGCAATTTTGAAGTGATTCCAGAAAATTTGAAGTTATCAATCATGTAAAAAGGTTGAATGATGTGAAATTAGGGCTAAATAATAAACTAGAGATTTGATGTTTAATCATGTAAAAATCTGCCCATGAAGTGTTTGTTGAAATGCCTCTATGAAGGCTTAAAACTGAAATTCCAAGTTTAAACGCATAATCATGATGTTTGGTGTATTATGCGAATTATGATTTAAAGAGAGTTCTAAAAATATTATAAATGAACTCTATAGGAACGGGCGCAGGAGCGTCAAGCGGACAAGCGGGTGGCGAACCACGTTTGAAGGGCATACTTTGAAGGTACGTAACTTGATTAGTTACATTAAGTGAGTTGTTGATATGTTTCGTAAATCTTATTGTTGAATCGAAATTTGCGTTGAATTTATATTGATTATGGTTGGAATGTGAATTAATAGACTTAGTATAGTCAACGAACCAATTGGTAGTCATCATAAGTGGATGGTTCCACAAGATGAGCCAACGGATCTATTAGTTGAGAAAATTGTAGTTTTAAGCGTTCGAGTAGTCGATAATGGCGACAATAATCACAAAGGCATTAAACCATGAAATTGGTAAGAAATGTGGGTGATAACAAGCCTCGGATGTTGGGCATAAGGCGCCATAGGTTTATTAGTTAGATGGTAGTAAAATGTGTAAGGTTAGAATGGGTCGAATAATTACATAGTGACATATGGTCTTTCAGTCCGTAAATTAAATTTTGGGTATCAAATTTATAATAGTTATGTCGGTAATGAATTTACAGACATATAGGAAGAAAAATCACTTAAAACGGACTTACGAGTCAAAAGATATGGCCAAACGAAGTTAAAAACTGGAAATTCCGGAGCTGGCAGCAAATGCAACTCACAAAACTGGAGCTGCTGGAAAACCCGATCCCCCGAGCCACGCGGAAGACGACATGAAATGTGCCGCGACACGCGGGAGGTTCTCGCGGCCCGCGTAAAACCCCTCGCGGGGCGCGAGCGACCCGGATCCGAATTTTTCATTTGTTTTCAATAGTTTTGACCCTAGATTTCAATTATACATGTTTTAATATTGTCAAAACTAACCTTTGATGTGGTTTTGACATTAGGTCATGTTGGGGAACTTACGGATGGCGATCAAGCATATGATGAAGAACCGAACACTACATTTTGAAGCATCCGCAACGTCTTAAATCTTTAGTACTTTTTGTGTATGGTTGTAAACACTTGTTAAACAATTTTTAAAATGTTTTAACTTAGTCATTAGTTGACTAAGGTTGATGTTACTTATGAACTTTGTTTATGAAAGTCATGTTACTTAAACAATATTTTATTTGAAATGGTATAACCCTATTACTAAAATCAAGTAAAATTAGACGGGTGTTACAAGCCAGTTACTTCTCCAAGATCGACTTGAGATCAGGATATCATTAGCAGAAGGTTAGAGATGAAGATGTGCACAATGCTGCATTAAGAGCTCGCTGTGGTCACTATGAGTTCTTAGTGATGCCGTTCGGACTCACTAATGCACCAGCTGGGTTCATGGATCTCATGAATCGCGTTTGCAAACCCTACTTGGACAAGTTTGTCATCGTCTTCATTGATGACATTCTTATTTATTTGAAGAATCAGGCTGATCATGAGAAGCATCTTCGTTGTATTCTTAAACTTCTTCAACAAGAAAAGCTCCATGCCAAGTTTTCAAAATGTGAGTTTTGGCTTCGTGAAGTCCAATTTCTTGGACATATGGTTAGTGAGCGTGGTATCCAGGTGGATCCCGCTAAGATTGAAGCTATCATGAATTGGCAAGAGCCGAAGACGCCCACAGAGATTCGCAGCTTCTTGGGTCTGGCAGGATACTACAGGCATTTTATTGAAAATTTATCAAGGATTGCTGCACCCCTAACTTCATTGACTAGGAAGAATATCAAGTTTGATTGGGGTCCTAAGCAACAAGAATCCTTTGAGATTCTTAAGCAGAAACTGAGCAATGCTCTTGTGTTGACATTGCCTGAAGGGATCGAAGAATTTGTGGTTTACTGCGACGCCTCACACACAGGTATGGGATGTGTGCTCATGCAGAAGGGCAAGGTTATTGCCTATGCTTCCCGACAATTAAAAGTGCACGAGAAGAATTACACCACCCAAGACTTGGAATTGGGTGCCGTTGTGTTTGCACTAAAACTTTGGAGGCATTATTTATATGGTACCAAGTGTGTGATCTATTCTGATCATAAAAGCCTTCAACACTTGTTCAACCAGAAGGATCTGAACATGAGACAGCGTCGATGGATGGAGACACTGAACGACTATGATTGTGAAATCCGATACCATCCAGGCAAGGCAAATGTAGTCGCCGATGCTTTGAGCAGGAAGGAAAGAGTTAAGCCCATTAGAGTCAATGCCAAGAGCATTGAATTGAAGAACAACTTAAATGAAAGATTGCTAGCCGCTCAGAAGGAAGTTGTATTAGAAGCTAACTATCCAAATGAAAAGTTGGGTGTAACTGCTGAACAGTTATCATATGGCAAGGATGGAATCCTAAGATTGAATGGATGAATATGGGTTCCAATTTATGGAGGACTTAGGGATGTGATTCTTCAAGAAGCCCATAACTCCAAGTATTATGTTCATCCTGGCTGTCATAAGATGTACCAGGATTTGAAGACAAATTATTGGTGGATAGGCTTGAAGAAGTCCATAGCCACTTATGTGGCCAAATGTCTGACATGTGCTCAGGTTAAAGCCGAACACCAAAAGCCGTCAGGTTTGCTGCAACAGCCAGAACTTCCCACCTGGAAGTAGGAAATGGTAACTATGGATTTCATCACTAAGTTACCAAAGACAAAGCGAGGAAATGATACTATTTGGGTTATAGTCGACAGATTGACCAAGTCAGCCCACTTCTTACCTATTAAGGAAACACACAGCTCAGATAAGTTAGCTCAGCTGTACGTGGATGAGATTGTATCTCTCCACGGAGTGCCAGTGTCTATTATCTTTGATATGGATACGAGATATACATCGCACTTTTGGAAAAGCTTTCAGCAATCCTTGGGCACTCGATTAAACTTCAACACTGCATATCATCCTCAGACGGATGGTCAGAGTGATCGTACAATTCAAACACTGGAAGATAAGCTAAGGGCTTGTGTTATTGGTTTAGGTGGAAGTTGGGATGATCACCTTCCATTGATTGAATTTTCATAAAATAATAGTTATCATTCGAGTATTCAAGCTGCACCTTTTGAAGCTTTGTATGGAAGGAAGTGCAGGACGCCCGTTTGTTTGGCAGAAGTTGGAGGTGTCCAACTAACAGGACCTGATATAGTCTCGGAGACGACAGACAAGATTGTGCAAATACGTGATCGTCTCAAAGCTGCCAGGGATAGGCAGAAAAGCTACGCAGATAAAAGGCGTAAACCTCTAAAATTTGAGGTAGGTGACAAAGTTCTACTTAAGGTATCACCCTGGAAAGGGGTAATGTGATTTGGCAAGAAAGGCAAGTTAAGCTCAAGATACATAGGACCATTCGAGATCATCGAATGTGTCGGAACAATGGCTTATAAGTTAAACCTGCCTGAAGAGCTCAGTGGGATTCATAATGTGTTTCACATCTGCAATCTGAAGAAATGTCTAGCTGATGAATCACTAGTCATGCCACATACGGATGTGCATATAGATGAGAGCTTGAAATTTGTTGAAAAACACTTGTCGATTGAGGATCGACAGGTTAAGAAACTTCGAAAGAAGCACGTACCGATTGTGAAGGTTAAGTGGAATGCCCGTAGAGGTCCCAAATACACGTGGGAGGTTGAATCCACAATGAAATAGAAGTAGCCTCATTTATTTCAGTAAATCTCGAGGTCGAGATTTCTTTTAAGGGGGTGAGGATGTAACACCTCGCAAAATCATGTCCAATATAGTATCGACACGTGTCATGGACTTTAAACGTTTAACGGATTGATTACGAGGGACTAAAGTTGTCAAACGAAGAAAGTATGTGTGTAAGAGGATCCAAAGTGTTAACATATGAAAATTTTTCCTTTCAACGACCCTACACGATGTTTATACCCTTAAACGAATAAATCATGAATCGTATGAAACCGTTTGTGAAAGAAAGTGAAAGTTTACAAGACGAAAGGGTTAAATGTGTCAACATGTTTAAATTATACCTCTGAGTGACCTTTTAACGAACCCGAAGCTTTGTAATGATTAATTATGCTCCCAAGAATAAGTGATAAAAATTTCACAAGGTTTTGATATCGTATGAGGAAAATACGTTAACTTTCAAAATTAAGGGGTTAAAAGCGTCAACAAGGAAAAACTAATGTTTTCGGTTATCATTTAACGAAACCGAACCTAACGGTGTTTAGTTATATCTCATGGATCACAAGAATAAAAGTTAAATGGGTTAAATGTGCTTAAAATGAAAGAAATTACGCTTTTGAAGGTCCAGGGGGTGAAAATGTCATTATTGGAAACTTGCTGATCAGGTGACCCACATGGTGGCATCACGCCACCACCAACCTCCTCTGCCGTCGCGCGACGCGACAGCCTGATTTGGGCAGATTCTCTGCACAGCTGCGAGTACAGCCAGTTCCACCGCCTTAAAAGCCTGGTTTTCGAATTCAGGGACTGTACCAATGGTTTTTCATGCATAGGGGACACCTGGGATGATCAGAGATCACTTGTAGGCTTGTGTGTAAAGATCTTATGAAGTTTATTTGGCTATATAAGAACTCTTGTTGCTAGTTCACTTGCACTTCACCAAAAATCGTTCTAAACTTTCTCTCTGGAGCTCTCTGGACTTCAAGCAAGCTTTCCTCAACTCCTAATTCGTGCTAAGAGCCCTTGTAAGCATTCTTAGCCTTCCTAGTTCATGTTTTATTAGTTTAATGACCAAAAGTCAAAGCCGTCGTAATTAACCTTTGACTTAGTGATTAATAACTAATGGTCCAGTCATTTTTCGAATTGAAAGTGGCTATGAGTTTGTAATTATGTGGGTAATAAACCATTAAAATGGCACCCTCTGATTTCCACTCTAACTAGGTCCATTGTAGGGTCAAACTTAATATTAAAAAGTCAACAGAAAGCTATTTTGCAAATAAACTTATAATTAACAATGTAGAAGCTATGAAACCTGTTTTAACACTTATATAACTTGGTAATTAATGTAAGAACATGTCTAAGCATTTTCCACCCGACAATTTTGAGTTTAGGCTCGGTTCGGAACCGAAAGTCGGAAAAGTAGACTTTTGTTTTGACTTTCAGTTCTGACCCGATTTAGCTTAGTTTAGATATGCCTTATAGTTCCATTAGGACCAGGTTATAGGTTAGTATAACCCTCTGAGGTTATACAACTTGGTTCCTAATTAATCCGATTCATTTGCATGTTTCCGTTAATTGCTTAAATGTTGACTATTATGCCCTTTTGACCGTAAAAAGATATTTTTGAAAATGTGAGAGGACAAAAACCTTTGTTACTGATTTATAAACATGTCCTAAAATTTTGACATCAGTTTGAGGTCTAGATTAGGAGTTATGCTCAATATCGTAATTTGAAAGTTTTTATTAATTAAACGGCATTATTAGCATAAAGCCTATCTAAACCCAAATTTTGATGCCAAACTTTTTACCCACTGATGTAATATAATATTTTGGGATTTTTGAAGATTTTTATTTATTTTTAAACTGAACATAACATAGAGTTCTTGCTTTGATTCGGTAATTGTCGGTTATACCCTTTTTACTAATAAAATGAGTCTTACATAACATTTTGATACCAAATCTTTTGCTACTGATTTTATATGATAAATAAAATATTTTAAGCCTTCTGGGCTGATAAAAATCTCAGCTTTCCTTATACAACCCGAAAATCGCCTAAAACCGACTTTTACGCGTTTTAAACGCATAGTATGGGTTAAAACTATTTTTGGCATATAAGACTTAATACCTACTGATGTTTTAAGTAAATTTTTATACTTTAAAAGTAAGAAAAAGTTTTGAACTCAGATTTCCAAATTTAACCTTTAAAGCTTATGTGAAATGACCAAAATGCCCCTACGGTGCATAGTTTGGTTATAAATGATAAATTTCACATATATGCAATACCTTACTGATATGACTTGCAAAAATAAATATTTTTACTGATCATTTAAGACCAGAACCTCAGATTAATATTTAATCTCTTTTATAATCTTTAAAATGACCAAAATGCCCCTGCGGGGCTTAAATTGATTTTAAATACGTTTTGGGCATAATGGAAGGTATCATGCTGATATCACAACATATTTAAGGCATATTAACTTAGGAAACCTGTTCATGACTCATTTGGTTACCCGTTATGCATTTATCGCGTTCGGTATGGTTTATGTAACTAGTTTGCATAAATTAACCGAAACGGGTCAAACCACATCATGTTCACTTCAAAATCCAGAATGTGTTTAGTTTACCCATATTATACAAGTCTTCATACTTGTCGGGTCTAAACCACATTCTAATCCGGTTAAGTATTCATTGTAAGAATCATGGTATGTAATTGTACATGAAAAAGTATTATGTAAATGTAAGGAAATCGAGATCGCTAATGGTTTGCAAGGCCATTAACATGTGTAACGACATAGGAAGCATCCAAACCATAGGCATTTTACTTGTCGGTTCACGACTAGAGACACAAAAGCACTCATGGTAAAAATGTGGCTAAGAGTGTGGCTGCCTGAAACCCATTAGATCTAACCTTTTGTTCTGCGGTATAGGTATTACGTTGATTAATGGTGCTTATGACACCCTACTCATGACATGATCTATAGTATCATTCTTAGTTTTGTTTCTACATACCAGAGTACATATATTTTCCCCATGTTTAGAAAACAAGAAAATGTTTAAAAGTGGGGACATGAACTCACAGTTTTGCGTATCTTGCGTTGTAAACTTCACCGGCTTGTTTCGTATGTGTCATGACCTATATGTGTTCTATGTATGTTAGTGACTAGACTTGTAACACACAAGTACAAGTCACCATCTTAAGTTTATATATTTGTCTTGTATGTATTCATCATGTGTGAGGGTCGTGCCCTTCTTTGTCGGTTCTCGCCCGTTCGTCATGTTCTTGTATTTTGAATTTGATATCGTTCGTTTGTGAATATATATTTTACTTCCAAAAATATATGTTGTTTAAGTAGTATTTGACAAACGGTAGGTGTTAAAAATATTTATATTTTTAACTTGTCCAAATATGTTACTTATATTATTTTCCGAAAGTAAATATAAGTATTTGTTAAATAATATTTTCAATATTATTTTTGTGCAAGTATACTTAGAAAAACATACTTGTATTGTTATGTAAATACTTGTGTATTCTATATTATTTTCCAAAAATCAATACTTTGATTTTTAATACTTTCCGGAATTATATTTCTTAAAAATAATATATTTTTAAGACTTGTGTGAAATATATATATTTTGTTATACTCGTAATATATATATATATATATATATATATATATATATATATATATATATATATATATATATATATATATATATATATATATATATATATATATATATATTTGTCATTCACCCGATTTTTGTATAATTTTTGTTACTTGGTAATAGTTATATATATTTGTCCAAATATATATTTAAGTCCAAAATTGTCCAAGTCCAAGATTTGTTAAGGAATATATTTTACAAATATATTTTCTTGTATTTGTCCATATACCCTTTCACGGGTTATTTTGTATGAATATTCATTGGTGTTTGTTGTGTATTTTCATGTGTATTTTGTTGGTGATACTCCTTGGGAGTATTTAGTGTATTTTCATGACCTTAATACACTACTACATATAATACACATAGAATACACTTAGCACAAAATTTGGTGATCACTAAATATATATATTTTCCCTAAAAATATACATACTTAATATTGATTTTAATTTGAAGAAATCCTTATTTCTTGTCATATAATCTTGTACAAAAATTAGGAAACCTTGGTAAATATTTTTTGGTGAATTTTTGGGGGAATAAGTTTCATCAAAACTTATATTTTTCTAAGTGTCAAATTTTATAAAAAATTTGACATAGTTTCCCCTAAAAATGGAGGTTTCCCATGTTTTCAAAACATGTGTCTTTTTTCTTTTCATCACAAAAAACAATTTCTAACAATTTTCACAAGTAACATACACTAACTACATCATGTAAATCCTTATGATGAACTTAATTTTTGTTAAAAATGTGTATTCTTTTAGATCTACACTTCACATACAAGGATCTTTCAAAAACTAGTGTTCTTGTTAATTTTAAACAAACTTTGTATGAAACTTTAACTTACTTACTAACTAAACTATCCATGAGTTTTAGGGCTTCAAAGTCTTGAAAATCATGCTCTAAAACCATTCTTATGCTCATTTAAAAGGTCTTTATGTTTAAAATCATGTTTCATCATAGATCTTTCAAGACCCGTACTTAACATACTTGAATCTTTCATAAACAAGCTTCTTGATGAATCTTTTATAAACTTTTCATTGAGTTTAGTTTCAAAAGTTAGTTTTACATAAACTTAGTTACTTCAAGAACACAAGATCATGCTTTAAAAATCATCTTTCAAGTTTATATAAAGGTTTCACAAGTTCATCTTCAAGTTTAACAGTGGATGTTTCAAGATCCATGCTTAAACTTGTTAGATTTAAGCTTCTAACAAGCTTTAACATGATAGATCTAAACATAAACACAAGATTCAACAACAATCACTTCATCACAAACATCAAACATCACTAAAATCACTTGATTTCCCTTATATTATGTTAGATCTTCACATCTTCATCTTTTTAAGTTTAGCTTCTTAGATGGTGTGACTTGTACATAACATTAACATGAACTAAAATGGTGTTTAGAAGGCTTACTACTAGCTCTATTGGCTAGGGAAGTGGCACAAGAAGGAAGAAGATGAAGAATGATGAAAATGAGAAGTTAAAAGCTCCACAAGGTGGTCCTTCAACTTCTAGCACTTGATACCTTCCTTGATGATCTTCTTACACCTCAATACAAGCTTGGAATGTTGTAGGATGAATGAAAATGGAGATGGTAGTGTGGGTGTGGATAGTCGAGAGCAAGAGAAGAGAGAAAGGAGAAGAAGATGTGAAAATTTGAAATGAGTTATGTGGAAATGTGATCTTGTAGACTTAGTTATAATCCTCCAACCAAGACTTATCCAGTGGACCTTGTGCTCAATATCTAGCTAGCATTGCCAATATCTTAATGGAAAGGTTGTGGGGCCATGTTTGGGGCCGGTCACCAAGAGGGGGGGGGGTTAAAGTGTAGGTTTTTGTAAGACGAAGGTTATATATGTAAACTAGAAGGTTTATGTAAGTTTAAGTGTGTTTATGTGTTTTTATGATTTTTAAGGTGTTTTATCACCAACACTAGCTTTATATCATAAAAACAATGCTTCTAGTCTAGTTTTGATGTTTTGGGTAGTGTCCGGTTATTCGTTCGGTTATCGGTTCGTTAAAGTGCTAAATTGCGCAGTTTTACTGGGTATGAAGCACTTTTTGTGACAGTTTTAATTCCCGACACTTTACAAGTTATTATGGACACTAAAACATCAATTCTGCATAGTTTTTAAGTGTTTAAATGCAGATTTATAGCTGAATTATGCATAATTCAGCATTTTTAAATGAGTTTCGGGTGTCTTTTAGTGCGTATTTTAGCTTCCAGAAAGTGTATATGATAACCCTTGTATCCAAACTTGGGTTTTAATGTGTTTTTGATGTTGGACCTACTCCTAGGCCCTAAATCTACTGTCTGACTGCTTTCCACGGAAGTGCTGACACAGCTTGTCTTACCGGTGAGTTTACTAGTCTTTCAGACACAACGCTTAATGTAATGCAAAATGCAGTATTTGAAGTATAAAACATGCATGAATTCATATGTAAAGCAAGTAAACACATAATGTTGACGTTTAAGCACATAATTGCAAATAATTAATAATTAATAAAACAGTACGAAAATTACCGGTTTTGTGACAGTTGTCACATATTCAACATTTTAAGTATAGATATAGATATGTGTGTGTGTATATATATATATATATATATATAAAGAGAGAGAGAGAGAATGAATCATAAGAAAATACACACCAAGTTTTTTTTTGTTACACAATTTTTTGGGTTATACATCAGTTTAAATGAGAAAACTAAAAAAACTATTAAAAAATGCTTAAAATACATACCAATTTTTTTGTTATAGAATTATTTTATTCTATTAAACTATTTTTAGCATATAAAAAAATAAATAAATATTACACATGTGCATTATTACGAAAAAACCTAAACTCCATAACCCACCCTCACACTGCCAGCCCACAAAAACCTAAACCCCCCACTCCTCACACACCCCTCCCCAAAAAACCTAAACCCCTACCTCCTCCCTCAAAAAACCCTAAAACTAAACATTAAACGTAAAGCCCCACCCCACCGCCCAAAAACCTAACACCTCCTCCCCCTAACCCCACACACACACCTAAAAACTTAACCTTAAATCTAAACCACCTCAAACTAACCTTAAAAGCAAAACTAAACACTGAGGCTAAATTGCATGTGCAACATATAATATAATGCATATGTGCAGTACGATTTTTTTAAAAGTTCTTTTTATACATTAAAAAATAGCGATTTTTAATAAAAAAAAATTGTAAAACAATTGGTGTGTTTTTAGGCTCATTTTTGTAGTTTTTTTAGTTTTCAGTTTCCTGGTGATTCTCTCCCTCTATCTGTGTGTATATACTACCATCGAGAAAAGTTATTTTGTTTAATACCAAATTAAATTCTAAGTAGAAACATGAAAACTCATAAAACGGTTTCAAAGTTATATTAAGTTTTCACGACTTTTTGCATTTATTTTGTTTTTGATCGTAAAAGGTCATGTATGACCTTTAATGCTTTTCTTGACATTGAGGTGTATTGACTAAAAAATTAGTTCCAAATAGAAAAATATCAGAACCAATTCTAATGTAGTGCATCGCAAACATAATTGGAAAAACAGATAGCTATGTGTTACATAATCGTCTTGTCTATCACAATTATAACACTAGAAATAAGTGTAGTGTTAAGTTTATATGGTTCTCATAATCTTTTATTTAAGACTGATTTTGTATTAAACAACCGTCTAACAATAATGATAGTATACATCCATATAATATGTGAATCATTAGTTGAAGCAAGAATTATATATATATATATATGTATGTAGGGTAAGGTTCCAGCGTGAACAACCTCCCAAGAGTGAACTGCGTGAACAAATCTTGACCGCTGATTAATATGATCTTGATTATTTAATGGGGTGGCATGATTGTAATTAATAGGTTAGATTTTATTGTTTTATTAAAATTAAAAGGGTAGAAGTGTAATTATATTATTTTGCTTATTTAAAACTAGGAAAGAAAAATATTTCCAATAATAAAAGAGTAAATCCCGTAAATATACCATGTATTATACACATGTGTACTATCGTGTTGGAATGTGTAGAACAGTAGAACACAGCAGTACACATGTGTACTACGGAGCTAAGACAACAATGTTGCGGGTCACATGTGTACTATCGTGTTGGAATGTATAGAACACAGCAGTACACATGTGTACTACGGAGCTAAGAGTTATACACAATAAAAAAGATGACTGAAAACTCGAGTTCAACCAAAAAAAAGACTAAAACTATAATTCGAATCTTGCTACTATGACCAAAAACAATGACAATATTAAAATAAGTTAAGATTATCCTAACATATTTAAAATAAGTAATTGTTTTGTAGATGTCGAAAATGTTGGTAACTGATGATGATTTAAATATGTTAGGATTTTGAAATTAATAAGACAATAATTTAAATTCAATATTTATATAAAGTTACAATCTTACCCTTGTTAAATGCATATGGAATTAATGGTTCAGATCAGTTCACGCGGTTCACTCTTGGAAATTTGTTCACGTTTGAACCTAATCCTATGTATGTATATATATATGTATGTATATATATATATATATATATATATATATGTGTATATATATATAGGGTGAGGAACATGAGAAAACTACATCTAAATGAGAAAACTAAAAAAAGCTAAAAAAACATACCAACCTTTTTTTTTAACAAATTCTTATAAATAAATCGGTATTTTTATGTATGGAAAAAAAAATTCAAAAAAAAAAAACTTGTACTGCACATGTGCATTATATGTGTACTACATATGTGCATTATATCCGTATTAGTGCACATTTGCAATACAACAAATTTTTTTTTTTTGAAAATTTTTTTCCATACATAAAAAATAGCGATTTTTTTATAAAAAAATTGTAAAAAAAAATTGGTATGTTTTTTAGGCTTTTGTTGGGATTGAACCCTACAGAGGAACAGTTGATTAAAGCCAAAACTGGATTAGAACAGTTGATCGAGAATAAGCAGATGTTAGTATTCAATTCTCTCCCCTTGAAAGTGGCTTAACAACTGATGACCTCCATCCACTGTTCGTCTACAACTGATGATCTTCAAACAACTGCTAAAGACTGTTAAATGCTGTTGAAGACTAAAGCACTGATGCTCAATCTAATGATATGGGTCAAGCACTGCTGAAGATAAAGTACTGCTGGAGTCACAATAGTGGAATGAGAAGTAATAGTTTAGTTTACTTATTTGTATTGTAATGTAATCAGTGGTTAAGATAACAGTGCTTGTATAGAACAGTAGTTATAGGTTGTTAGGAGGTTAGATGTCACTTTTATGGTGACGTCAGCAAAGATGCTTCAGTGGTTTGCTTCGTACTATAAATAGAACAGTACCCTGTACTGTTCTATTAGCTCTTTCATCCCAAGTCATTCTGTACGAACAAACCAGTGTGAGCTCAGACTGAGGAGGAGATTGCATTACATGCATGCATTGTAATTGAAGTTTATAATAAATATAAGCATTCGGTTTCATGTTAAACATGTATGTTGAAAGCATTTCTTCCGTTTGATTGTGTTGAAAGTTTATTCCATTTAGTTTCCGCAGCAATTGTTTATCATTCATTTTCATCTTAATCAAACAAAGCACAATCATAAGAAACTCAGATCCTAACAATTGGTATCAGAGCCTGGACAGTCAAATTTGATCTAACAATCATTTTGACATAAATAGTTCAGCTCATAATCGTTGATACTTTTAAATTGTTTGTTTCGTTGAAAAACAGAGTAAGGGTTAATTACGATCAAAGTTGATTAACCAGTGCCTGTAAAACAACCAGGATGACGTCACAATCACAAGATATGAACAATAACATCGGTTCTCTCTTCAAACCACCTATGTTGAAGAGAAATGAGTGCAACATCTGGCAGTGAAGGATGGGTCACATCTTAGCTCAACAGAATACCGGATGTTGGAAGTCGGTTATCTTTGGACCACATGTTCCACTGGTGCCGAGTGTTGAGGATCCAAAGAAGTTCGAACCTAAGCAAATTGAGAACTATACTGAACAGGATTTTCAGAAAATCGAACGGGATGCCAAGGCATTTAGCATCATTGCATCTGCATTCCCCAATGAAATTTATGTTGGGCTGTTACACTGTAACAGTGCCAAGGAATTGTGGGATGCACTTAAGGAACAATTTGGGGGGACTAAAGAAGTAATTGAAAACAATAGGGAAATTTTGAGCCAACAGTATGAAACCTTTTGTCACATTAAGGGTGAAACATTAACACAACAGTTTGAGCGATTTAGCTATCTCATAAGTGAACTTAAGCTTGTTAAAACTGAATTTCCAAAATCAACTATTAACAGCAGGTTTTTAAGATCACTTCCTGAAAAATGGGATACTATAGCTTTTGTGACCAGAAACTCTGTTGAGTTCAAAGATCTGACCCTGACCCAACTTCATGGTAGACTCCTGACCTATGAAAGGGAGTTAAACCAGAAAAGGAAGTTGCAAGAGTCTGGCAAAGTTGCAGATGACTACTCATTTGGCAACACAGCTCTTTTGGGTCAAGAAGAGTCTAGCAGCAGTAAGGATCAGAGTTATGATCATTTTATTGACATAACAGCTGGTGGAAACTTCAACTCTGATCCTCACTCATCCAACTTTGCTTTCACAGCAAGTGGAGAAAGCCAGAACTTTGACAATTTGTGCTTTGAACTCAATGATTTATAGCATTTTGATCCAACTGACTTAGAAGAAATGGACATTTTGCATTAACTGGCATTGCTAAGTGTAAGAACTAGCAAGTTTTACAAAAGGACAGGGAGAAAATTCCCAAGGTTACATGGGAATCTAAAAGTGGGGTTGGATAGGTCAATGATCAAGTGCTATAAGTGCAATAGGCTAGGTCATTTTGCTAGGGAATGCAGGAGTCAAACCACTGGACCAATTATCACACATCCCAGCTCAAACACTAGGCCACAAAATAACCAAAGCACTGTTCACTATACCCAATATACCCATGCTGACCATGTTAACACTGCTCACTATGCACATCCTGCAACCCCTGTTCCGGTGCATTATGTTCAAACTACTATTCCCCAAATTTAGTATGTCCAAGCTCCTGCTCCTCAGGTTCAGGTGCAACAGGTTGCACCTCAACAAACTGCACCAACAGTGGTTCAACCAGACCAACAAAGTTTTTTCACAAAAGGGTTGGTTGACTGGAGCAGTTTACCTGAAGAGTTAGGAGATGAAAATTTTGCACTCTATGCTCAAAGCACTATTTCTGGTAATGATATCTGTTTTGTAGCATTGGAGACCATATAGGAGGGACTGGAAGCTATCAGATTATTTTTGGCCTTTGCTGTCAACCACAACATAAAGGTGTATCAAATGGATATTAAATGTGCTTTCCACTATGGTAAAATTCAAGAAGAGGTATATGTTTCTCAACCTCCAGGCTTTGAGGATCCATTTAATCTAAATCATGTCTACAAGCTAAATAAAGCTTTGTATGGCTTGAAACAAGCACCAAGAGCCTGTTATGAAACTCTTTCCACCTTTCTTCTTTCCATTGTCCAGATTTATGTGGATGACATCATTTTTGGAAGCACATGTAATAAAAATGTGTGAAGAGTTCAGACAACTTATGACAGCTGAGTTTGAGATGAGTGCAATGGGTGAACTCCAGTGCTTTCTTGGTCTCCAAGTAAGGCAACTGCAAAATGGTACTTTCATCCATCAAGGCAAGTATGCCAAAGAAATTTTAAAGAAATTTGAGATGGATGATTGTAAGCCACGCAGTACACCCATTGCAACCATAAATATAGTCATGTCTGATGAAAAGAATGATTTGGTTGATCAAACTCTTTATAGAAGCATGATTGGGTCTTTATTGTACCTAACTGCATCTAGGCCAGACATATCAAGCTTTCAGGTTTCTCAGATAGTGACTTTGCTGGATGTGACAAAACAAGGAAGTCCACATCAGGAGGGTGTCAATTCCTAGGCAGTTGCTTAGTGTCTTGGTTGCTGCAAGCTGTACAACCCAACTGTTATGGCTTCAAAATCAATTGCTGGATTTTGGTATCACTGCCCTAAAGACACCCCTCATGTTGGACAGTCAGGCAGCAGAAAATATCATCAAAAATCCAGTATCCCATTCAACCACCAAGCACATTGATATCAGACATCACTTTGTGAGGGATTGCTATGAAAAAGGTTTGATTTCTCTGCACCATGTTCCAACTAAAGATCAGCTGGCAGATGTGCTAACAAAAGCATTAGACACATCCACCTTTGAAAGCTTGATGTCTAGGATTGGCATGTTGAACATGGAATAACAAGCAAAATCTTGTTTTTCTATGAATAAAAGCATTAAAATGTTTTCAGAAAATCAAAATTCCATCCTTAAAAATAGCTAAAAATTAAAATTTTCATTAATCCTTAAAAGTCTGCCATAACCACTGATTTGGTTCAAACATCTGTCTTGATAATATTGTCCAGTGCTGAAAGTCAACCACTGTTTTCTCATTTCCTTGTTAATCACTGTTGTTCAAAATCAGTGTTTTAACCCACTGATAGGCTATCCACTGATAGTTGAAAATCAGCCACTGTTCTCTTTATAACAGGTTGCAACCACTGATACTTGTTCCATCAGTGGTTTCCTTAACAACTGTCTTCCATTCATCATCAGTGGTTGACACGTGGACAGTACTTCTCCGTCAGATTCTTTGTAACCGCTGCCACGTCAGCATTCACTTTTTCCCTTTATAAAACCCTGATCAAAACCCCAAACAGGGGTTTCACTGTCGAATCGAATTCAAAATTCTTTTCTCAAATAAGTTACCATCCATTTCTCTCAAATCACTCATCGTTTTCTTTCTCTCGCTCTCACATTAAAATCGCCATGGCTCTTCCATTCAAACCTCCTCATAATTACTCCAGTCCACTTACAAAACCAAGTCATACCACCACTTTCGACTCTGTAATTGACGCTCTTTCATCCTCAAAGTACAAAACTTTGTTGACTTGTGATGCTCCGGTCTACCTGGAAACCCAACAAGAATTTTGGAAAAATGCTAAACTTGAATCTAAGGATAAAAAGCCCTTAGCCATTAATTCTTCGATAAAGGGTGTTCCAGTTACAATAACACCTCAAACCATATCGGAGGTGTTTGAACTCGATAATCTTCAAGGTAAAACTTCTTTCCCTAAACAGAGTATGAAACTGATTTTATTGAAAGAGGGTATGAAGAGGAAATGAAAAAGGACACCTTACAAAAAGGCAGTTTTCCTCCAGCAACAAGGTTTTTATTTCATACCCTCCTAATGTGTGTTTCAAACAAAACCACTGCTTTTAATAAAATTCCATTGAAGATCCAATACCTGGGGCTATGCTATACTGAATGAGGAAAACTTTAACTACTCCCAGGAGATCTTCAATGATTTGGTCAAAAATGTTAATAAAAAATCATTTTTACTATTTCCAAGGTTCTTAAGTTACTATTTTCAAAAGAAATTTTCAAAGGATAATGCTCATGTGCTTATCTAAGGAGAACCTTGTCAAATAAACAGCCTCACTTCTGAAACATTTACAAGGCTATCAAAACCTTCCAAAACATAAGCGGAGGTTCCTGAGAAGAATTTAGCAGCTACCACTGCTCCTCAGGCACCTGCTGTTGAGCCCACTGCTCAAGGTGATCACAGCAGCAAAACAACTGCTGTGAAACCCACACCTAAAATCACCAAAAAGACCAAAACAGAAAAAATCCCAAAATCCCCCCAAACCTACAAAAAAGGTATCTCTAGAAGATGAGATCCCAGAGCAACTACCAGTGACAACACAAAAGTCACCAATAACCACTGCTGCTACTTCCTAACAGCAGTTGGAAGAAAGATCTCAACCTGAGCCTCAAACTCCTCCTACTTCTGCTAAAAAAGAACAGGGACACCACAATATGATGCTCTGGAATCACTTGATTCCATCATCCATAGCCCAGCTCCCGGGGCAAATTCGCTTTCCACTCCTATCCTCACTGCACAAATTCCACCAACCATATTGCCATTGTTGGATGCACTAGATATAGCTCAGACAGAAATCAGTTCCTCTCAACCACCTATCACTGAGAGTATGCCACCACAAGTGACTGAGTCTGAGCTCCCTATCATTGCTAACCCACCAACAACTGAGGAGGTTACACCCCTTGAGTTACATGTAACTCTTGGTGGTATTTCAAGTGAAGCAGCTACTACAAATGTTAATCCCACTGGTTTACACTTGGACAATAGTTTCATCAATCAGACTTCCTTGAAGGCAATTTCTTCTTTGGGAACCAGGGTGTTTCCAGCATTTACTGGTTCACTAAAACTGGTCACCCCTGCTGAAGGAAGAAGTCCCCAGTACCAAGACAAAGGGGCATCAGTGGATTATTTTTGGGATACTTTCCCTAAGTCAACCACTGATACAATCACTACCAGTGGGAAATCAGATGATCCCATTAAGTTAGGTGATGGTTTAATGTACAGAGAATTGACGGAGAGGGTTGATAAACTTGATACATCTGTTGCAGAAATCAAAGACATGCTGCAACAGTTGTTGAAAGCACAAAAGGCCACACCCACTGCTGCACCAGCTCAAACAGCTGCTCCATCATCTGATCTAACTCACACTGAGCTCTGGAGTTTATTCCAACCTATGCTTATTCAACAAAGACAATATGTTGATCAGCAACATGAAATTCAAGTTCAAAAGATCAGAAATTTAATGGAAGCTAGGTTCAAGGATACACAGGCAGATATAAAGGCAATCAAGGCCCATTTGCTGAACACCACTGTCACTGCTCCAACCTCAATCATTTTTGTGGACAATCCCCCTCCTAATGATGCCAAAAACGGGGAGAAAATGAAGCATTTAAAGAAAAAGGGATATGAAGATGGTCTATACATTGCACCAGATAACTCTAGTATGCTTGCAGAAATCCCTAGGCCAGATGGTTCCAAAAAGGTTGATGTAACCTTAAATGCCTTTGCTGATGAAAAGACAAGGCTCAAAAAGGATATGGAGGCAAAGGGTAAATTAAGGTTTGAGCAGGAGAAGAAAGTTTTTATGGAGATGGAAGAACAGGGTACTTCTGAACCCAAGGATGAAGAAAATCCAAAGCCAAAAAGAAGACAGCCTACTAGAAAAGTGAGGCAACCCAAATCCACACCTTCAAGACTCACAAAACATGCTCCCCAAACTCCTAAAAACTCCACTCAACAAACCTCCAAACCAACAGATGTTAAAACACCTGTTGTATCAACAGCTGTTGGTACTTCAGTGGTTTCAACAGTTGTTACCTAAACAACTGCCACCAATACTACCACTTCAACACACACTTCAACCACTGCCCCACCAAAAATCTCATCACTACCAAAACAGCCACCTTCCAAAAAGCAGAAGACAGTTGATGACACATCATCAGTTGTAATGACAACAGTGGTTGAAACACCAGTTGTTTCAACAACTGTTAGTCAACCACCTTCCACTTCAATCATCACCACTCAAATCACCATTTCTCAACCCACCAAAACACCACCAACCTCTCCTAAACCTAAAAGGAGAACGATTATACTAGATGATGACTCTACATCACCTCCAACATCTTCACAACCACTGACCCTTGCTATCATTCCAAACCCTGATCCACTCTCTTCAGTAAAAGCTCAAAATCCAAACACTGCCATTGTTCCTGCAGCTGTCCAGTATCCATTAGATCTTCTAGCAGTTATAGAGGAGATAAAATCCTTCTACTCTGAAGATGACCCTGCAAAAAGGAACCTGCCATCTCTTCAAGGGTATTCTAGGCCTAACAACATTGAAGATTATTTGAAGTTAAAGGGTCAACAAGCAGAGGATATCTCTAAAAGAAATACACAGGGAAAATCTGACAAAGAGATTCAAAGATACTACCAATATCTGCTAACTCAAGTCAGAACTTTGGAGCAGTTTTCAAAATATCTCTGTCAGAAACTTTCAGAAAGAGATGATGAAAGCCTGAGAAAAGATTACATTGAACACATTATGGCCTTTAAGAAATACAGTGCAGAAAAAGCTCAATATAAAGAATGGACCCTTGGTGAGCTCAAAGAGGAGTTAGAGAGAACTGAAATGATGAACAAAGATAAAGTAAAACACACTCATCCTGTTTGGTCAAAGTATAAGAAGAATGTACCAGAAAAGGTTTTAAAGTTGAAGAGAATGAAAGAAGAGCTGATAACAGCTGATTTTGGGTCAAGGAATCAGGTCACAAGATGGTCAGAGGATAAAGTGTTGGCCAATTACAAAAAGTTGGAAGAGTTGAGAAAGAAAAATCCAAGTGTGCCTCAAAAGCCTGATTATCCTGAAACAGTGGTTCCAGCCAAGCCACAAAAGTTACAAGTCAGGAAATCCACTGCTCCACCTGCTGCCATCCTTTATCAAAGAAGGAAACAAAAGCAGATGGATGCAGAAACAACAGAAGACATAGCACAAGGGGATTTCATTATAAAAAGAGTTAAATTCTTGGTTGGTCCCTGTGGTTTGCAAAAATTTTATACTTGGTCCTAGTGGTTTACTAATTACACACGTGGTCCCAAAAGTTGTCAAAAATAAACTCGGTTGGTCCTCTGACCTAACCTCTATTAAATTTCTCAGTTAACTATGTGTGAAATGACTATATTACCCTTGAACAATTAAAAGAGATAATATATATATATATATATATATATATATATATATATATATATATATATATATTTATATATATATAAAGAACCTGCAACTACCTCCATCTTCTTCAACCCCTCTCTCTCTAAAAAAAACTCTTAACACAGCACCTCCTCCACCTTCACAACCCACCACAACCAACATACCCATCTCTTTATTTGAAGTTTGCCTTACTCTATTTCGTCAAGCCATGTTTGTTGTAGACCCTTGGCCCTATTCACATACCCAAATTCCCTAAAAACCTTAATCTTTTTCTGCTAATTTCATCAATTTCTTTCAATTCCTGACTTCAATTTCAAACTATGTGAAAAAATGAAGAAATAAGAGGCTTTTTTCTAAAAAAAAACAAAGTCATCTATCTGTCCCTATGCATTCGCCGAAGATACCGGTCATCAGTTAGTGGATATCATTGTTTAAACCTGTCAAACTGATCAATTTCATGTTTTTTTTTTTGAAGTGGGTCCTAGAACAGTGGTGAACATGGGTGGTGGAATGGTGGTAGAAGAAGGTGGATGTTAGTGGTGGTATGATGTGGGATTAGGTTTAGGGCTTGTGATGGTGATGGTAGTGGTATGGTGATGGTGGGTGGTGACTGGTGATGGTGACTGGTTGTGGTGGGTTGGGAAAGTGGAGGAGGTGAGTTTTTTTAGAGGGAGAGGTTGAAGAAGATGGAGGTAGTTGCAGGTTCTTTATATATATTTTTTTTTATTTCTTTTAATTGTTCAAGGGTAATATAGTCATTTCACACATAGTTAACTGAGAAATTTGACAGAGGTTAGGTTAGGGGACCAACCGAGTTAATTTTTGACAACTTTTGGGACCACGCGTGTAATTAGTAACCCACTAGGACCAAGTATGAAATTTTTGCGAACCACACGGACCAACCAAGCATTTAACTCTAGTTATGGTCCTTAAGCAGATGTTAGCAGAAAATCCAGAATTGGCACAAGCTTCAAACACTTCTCAACCTGTCATCACCAGGACACCATCTCCAAACTCATCTTCAATAAAACCTCTCCCAAGAAACCCACTAGATTCAAAAATACTAAAGTGGAAATCTGAAAAATAGACCCACGTATTGACTTTGCTCAAATCTAGTGATGAAGTGAAGAACATATCAAGGGAACAAGCATTGGGCCTGGATGTTAAAGATCTGCAAGATCTCCTTGATCTTACACTGTGCAGGGATGAGGATGACACAGATTCCTTGGACTTTGAATTACAATTCAAAGGGCAAGTCAGGGAATTTTTGATGAGGCAATAAAGATCCAGAATAATGAAGGGTTTTGGCATCATCTGTTCCAGGGGGAGATTGTTGGGATTGAACCCTACAGAGGAACAATTGATTAAATCCAAAACTGGATCAGAGCAGTGGATCCATAATAAGTAGATGTTAGTATTCAATTCTCTCCCCTTGAAAGTGGCTTAACAACTGATGACCTCCATCCACTGTTCGTCTTACAACTGCTGATCTTCAAACAACTGCAAAAGAGTGTTAAATGCTGTTGAAGACTAAAGCACTAATGCTCAATCTACTGATATGGGTCAAGCACTGCTGAAGATATAAAATACTACTGGAGTCACAACAGAGGAATGAGAAGCAGTAGTTTAGTTTACTTATTTGTATTGTAATGTAATCAGTGGTTAAGATAACAGTGCTTGTATAGAACAGTAGTTGTAGGTTATTAGGAGGTTAGATTTCACTTTCATGGTGACGTCAGCAAAGATGCTTCAGTGGTTTGCTTCGTACTATAAATAGAACAGTACCCTGTACTGTACTGTTCTATTAGCTCTTTCATCCTAAGTCATTCTATACGAACAAACCGGTTTGAGCTCAGGCTAAGGGGAAATTGCATTACATGCATGCATTGTAATTGAAGTTTATAATAAATATAAGCATTCGGTTTCATGTTAAACATTTATGTTGAAAGCATTTCTTCCATTTGATTGTGTTGAAAGTTTATTCCATTTAGTTTTCGCTGCAATTGTTTATCATTCATTTTCATCTTAATCAAACAAAGCACAATCATAAAAAACTCATATCCTAACAACTTTTTTAGTTAGTTTTTTGGTTTTCTCATTAAAACTAGTTTTCTCATGATCCAACCCCTATATATATATATATAAATATATATATAGGGTAAGGTTCATTTGAGAACCACCCTTATTGCGAGAACCGCGAGAAACAATGTGAACACAAAATAAAATCTAAAAAAAAAATTTAAAAAGCACTCAAATTTTTTTTTAATATTTAAAAAAATTCGCTATATTTCGTTACCAAAAAAAAAACCTTTATTTAGTAACAGTTATCCATGCACATGTGCATATGTATCATTACTTCGACAAATTCCGTAATACGTTATCAGTAATAGACAATTGCACTTTAATTTACAATACCATCCGTAATACACTACTTTTTACATTACCGATATTCAAAATGCACATGTGCATCATTAGGTATAACCATGATATAACGTGTTTTGGTACAAAAAGTTTGTGATTTTGAATGGAGAAGTAGGCCCATATACATGTTTTTTTGGTTAGTTATATCTAGTGGTTGATGGTTTGGTTATAGTTGTCAATTTATGATGTAATATGTTGATTGGATGGTATAAATGGTGTTTATATACATGTAATAAAGTGAAAATATTGGTAATGCTATTGTATTATGGATGGTAGGAGGTAATGGTATTGTATTATGGATGGTAGGAGGTAATGGTAGTGTATTATGGATGGTATGATAGATAAAAGGGAAAGTCTATTCAAAGTAGTGTACCAAAACACCTTATTTTATGTTGATACATATAGATGCACATGTGCATTTCTAATATTTGTAATGTAAAAAGTAGTGTATTACATATGGTAGTGTAAATGAAAGTGCAATTGTCTAATATTTGTAATGAATTACGGAATTTGTCAAAAAAATGACAAAAATGCACATGTGCATGTTTGTGTATTATGGATGGAATGATATATGAAAGAGAAAGTGTATTCAAAGTAGTGTACCAAAACACCGTATTTCATGTTGATACATATAGATGCACATGTGTATTTCTAATATTGTTAACGTAAAAAGTAGTGTATTACACGTGTTAGTGTAAATGAAAGTGCAATTGTCAAATATTTGTAATGAATCACGGAATTTGTCAAAGAAATGATACATATGCACATGTGCATGGATAACTGTTACTAGAAAAAAAAATTTGAATTTTTTTTTCGAATTTTTTTTTATTATCAACGAAATATAGCGATTTTTCCAAAAAAAAATAGTAAAAAATAAATTTGGGGAGTGTTTTTTAGATTTTTTTAGGTATTACTGTTTGTGTTCACACTGGTTCTCGCAATAAAGGGTGGTTCCTAACAGATCCTTCTCATATATATATATATATATATATATATATATATATATATATATATATATATATATATATATATATATATATATATATATGGGAGGGTTATCTTGAGAACGCTAAATATTGCGAGAACCGTGAGAACGAATAAAAAAACCAATCGAAACCATTTTTTCAATACAACCCTCGTTGTAATTAAAATACAACATCAAAAAATGAAATAACAACATCAAATAGTTCATTTCTCCTCTCAAAATCAATCGTATTAGATTTTTTACACATGTGTAAATATAACAAATTTACACATATGTAAATGGCAAACTTACACATGTGTAAATTTTCTTTATTTAGGAATTCACGTAAATTTGAAGGTGAAAATTTAATTCCTAATATTATATTCAAATAATAATGATAAGTGTTAAAAGAATTTTTGAATTTGAATTGTTTTTTACCAAGTTCTCTTGGTTTTTTTATTCATTCTCACGGTTCTCGCAATATTTAGCATTCTCATTTAAACCCTCCCTTATATATATATAGGGTTGAGTTCATTTCAGAACACTGAATAACTACAAAACTTTCAGAACTCCTAATAAACAATCATTTTATATATAAGTTTTTGTATTTAGGATGTTTTTATCATCTATTATATGTATTTCTTTGATTACATACATGTTAAAAGTAGTTTACATATGTTTAATTGCCAAAATTATTTATATGTGTCATAACTAATTACATATATGTAAAAAAACTAGTTTACATATGTGTAATTATAAAATTACATATAAAAGAGATAAAATTACTCTTAATATGTATGTAATCGAAAAATACACATAATAAATGATAAAATTATCCTAAACATAAAAATATATAAATAAGAAGATTGTTTATTAAGAGTTCTGCGAGTTCTGTAAATATTTATGGTTCTGAAATGATCCTAGCCCTATATATATATATATATATATAGGGAGCCGCTAGAATGAGAACCACCACGAGTTATGAGAACCACGAGAACCGCGCCCCGCGGGTGGCCGTTGACCACGAAATTTTTTTTACACCTTGATCCGTATATTTTAGGACCGGGTGTAAATTTTCGGTTCAAACGGCGCGCCCGAGGGGGTAGTTTTTTACGCCCAAAGTTTGGTAAAAAAAAAAGAAAAATTAAAAAAACCCAAACTTTGGGCGTAAAAAACTACCCCCTCGGGCGCGCCGTTTGAACCGAAAATTTACACCCGGTCCTAAAATATACGGATCTAGGTGTAAAAAAAATTTCGTGGTCAACGGCCACCCGCGGGACGCGGTTCTCGTGGTTCTCATAACTCGTGGTGGTTCTCATTCTAGCGATCCCCTATATATATATATATATATATATATATATACTAGCCATTTACCCGCGCGATGCAGCGGGAGTGGCGATTTACAATAAGATACTCGTTTAGCGTTAGTTTATCGGTCGTCTCGTGATAAATTGTATAGTACTTAAGTTAGTTTTCTTATTCGTGATATGTTAGCACTCGTTTTTCTGTTAGTTTTATCAATTCTTTGGCGATATACCTTTGTTCATTTTTTTAGCTGTAGGTTCGGCGTGATCTATCTATGCCTTGAATGTTTTTGGAATTTTTGAAGTGAGTACGAAGAAAATTTAAGGTTGTTAGATACGTTTAGCTAATTTATTAATTATGACTAACCATGTAAAATGGAAAACTTATTGTGTGTATATCTTTTTAAATGTTTACACTTGTATTTTTAATAAACTATGTAGACTGCAAAATGTATTATGCATTACTGCATCCGTTTTATAAAATGGTAAATTAATACCATAATAACCGAGGTCGCAAGTAGTTCTATACTGAAATTCCTATGCAATACACCAAGGGAAAAAAACGGTTTAGCTATTACAATTACAACAATCAAATATAGAATCAACTAATAAACGATCATTCACATAAACGGTTTAGCTATTACAATTACAACAATCAAATATAGAATCAACTAATAAACGATCATTCACATATGCAGAGAAATCAAAACCACATGAAAATGAATGTTTAATAACACCATTCTATAAATTCTTTTTTTTCTTTTCTTTATTTTTTTTTTCAGTTCTGACAAGGCTTAATAGCTAAAATCATTCTATACATAAAAGATGATACTAATTATTCTAAAACACTCAATCGATTTCGCCTTCTTCCACCTTGTGCACTAACCATCTTACGTTTGTTGACCGCAATAACTTGTCCATCGCTCAAAACGCCTCTATGTACTTTACCAAATCAACCTTCTGCCAAGAAGTTGCTTGTTGAAAATCCAGTGGTTGCTTTCTCAATATCTTCATGGCTGAACCTTCGTGGTGATCTACCGAAAACTGGAACACTATGCTTGCAGGTTCACCTTGTGCACTAACCATCACCACCACATGAAAAAAAAAACCAATTTGAAACAACCTAAATATCTATCACAGTGTTTCAATCTTTAATTTAAAATTCAAGTGTAAACCTCATGTTATTATCTACTAAACAAAAAATTAAACTAAAAGGGTAAAAATTAAACTCCAGATGTTGCATGTTTGAAAAAGAAAAATTTAAGTGCTTGGGCTCCCATCAAGTCATTTGACTCCTAACAAAAAACCAAAGCACCAACTTCACACTGAAGTTCCAATACAGGTTTCCCCTGCCCTGCAAAAAGTCTCCCGTTGATGTAACTTGAGTGGGACCACAAGTGATTTTGTAGCTAATGTGTCAAATGACAATTCAACAAGTGGGACCACAAGTGATTTTGTAGCTAATGTGTCAAATGACAATTCAACAACATTAGTTTGCCATAAAGATTCTAAATTTAAATAAACAACTTCACATACAATTCTGAAAATAAACAGATCAAAAAACAAATAAATGTACCTTTGGTGATGCCGATTTGAGGTTTGAGACACGCAATTCCAACGAATCAAATTGATTCCTAAACTACGATGGTGAAAAATGAAAATTAAATCAGCAAAAATGGCGTAAATGAGGAATCTAATGATGAAAGTACCCGCAAAGAAAGAAAGTGGCGATCGAGCAAAAGATCTTTGTAGACGAACTGAGTCATGACAACATCAATGGAAGCCACAATACGAACCACATTAATGTCATCGTCATCGTCTTTGTTTCAGGCCCGCGCTCTTTTGGCGCCTTGCGCCTAGGCCACAGGCGAGACCTATGCTCCTTGAGTGCGCCAGTTAAGGGCTTGACGACAAGTTGCAGGACGCATCCATTTGGATCTTCCGTCTTAGCGCCCAAGATGATGATGTGGACACCTTTGGCGACTCATAAATTGGCCACTACATCCAGTCTATGAGCTGAATTCATACTACAGTTTATCAACTAATCAAATATTAGCTATACGATAGCTTTAGCAAATGTAAATTCAATTAGTTAGTAGTAATCCACATGAGAAAAATGGTTACAGTTAGTGGATTTACTTAAAGCTACCCAACCCACCAAGTAAATTTTGTAAATTGAGAACAAGAAGAAACATAATCAAAATTCAATTAGCTGGTAACCTTAATTTGTTGGAAATCAAACACAAAAGCGGATGAACAATACACAAAATATTGATAATACTTGCTTGAATTTCAGAATTTATTCAAACACGCATACAGAAATCGACATGTTGAAAAGAAGGTTAAAGTGAACAAAGAAGGTTAACCAACTAAACTCCTTGCCTTTGCTTAATTGGACTCCAAAGTTGAAAAAGAAAGTCCAAAACATGTAAAATATAAACAAGGTTGCTGCATGCAGGGTTTCAATTGTCAAGTACAAAGTCCAAAAAATGTAAAATGTTGTTACCAAGGCGGTTACGATTGTTAAAACCGATGCTTCCAGGATCCATGGCTTCTTCTCTGTCCTTTTCGATTTTTACCAAGAAAAAGTTCTTCAAGTAATAAATTATCAATGGTTTGAACCTCAAAATCTCTCCAGCAGTACCACTCCAACCGTCAACCATTATATACGTTATGAAGAAAGTTGCTTTCATCGGGATAGCCACTCCCAACCGTCAACCATTATATACGTTATGAAGAAAGTTGCTTTCATCGGGATTGCCACTCCAATCGTCTCGGGGATTCTGAGGTCAAACATATTAATATTAAAGTCAAAGTAATCAATCACATAGTAAAATCAGCACAGTTTTGTTGATTAAAACATACCTGTTCACGGATTGTTTTAGAAATGTATCTAGCTGTTCCAACAACGTCCCAGCAATCACATTCCCAAGAAACACATTCACAGAGTTGAAAAGATAATATCTTGATGCGGATCTGCGCTCTAGACGCCTTATACTCAAAAATCTTTCAAATTTTTACATCATCATCAAGATAGTCGGTAGAAGGATGAGAAAGATCTTTAAAGCAATCCCAGGTAGAAAACCTTGGATAAATGACTTAATTGTTTTTCTGCCATAACAATCACAAGACCTTTTGTCACCAGGAGACAAACATGCTTCAAGAACTGAACTGAACTAAAATTACCAAACGAAAACTATTTACAAAAAAGTGTTGATTTTGAATTAAAGAAAAGCATAAAAAAAGATAAAAACGATTCAAATATCATTTTGAATTTGTTAAAAGGATAAAAAGGACCTGGTGACTCTAACAAGATCCTGGGATAAATTATAGATGCACATCCCTGGTACCAGATTGAAAACTTTTCATCATTTCCGCCACTCAAACAAATGGAACCAGTACTTGTTCACGAGCACACATCTTTTCATAAAGAAAACACAATGTCAACACAATATTCAACTAATATCATAAAAAAAACGAAGAAAACGCTATAAAAAGTAAATCGAGCAATCCTTTCGTTTTTGTCCCTGAAGTTTGACCAGTTTTGCAACTTTCGTCCAAAGGTTAGTTTTTCCGTATTTGGATCCAAAAAGTTTGAAATCTTTCCTTTTTCATCTGGCTTGTTAACTCCATCCATTTTCTCCATTAAATCAAGGGTATTTCCGTCTTTTTTTGTTAACTTAAAGGGCAATTCGGAAAAACAAACCATTGGACGAAAATTGTAGCCAAACCTCAGGGACAAAAATGACATTTTACTCAAAAATAGATTATCAATTTGTCAAATATGATTTCAAAACTGAAATAATTTTAATAATAACATAGCTTTTTGCATAAATGATGTAGGAAGTTTTTGCCATCAAAATACACTTTTGATGACTATCAACCCGTTCGACCCATTTGACGTGTTAATAAAACACAACCCAAATCAATCCCTTCATAAGTAAATGCGTCAAAAAGGCCAAACAGCTCAGAAGAGGCAATTAGTCTCCTGAATAACAAGCTTACCCACCAGCGATAGATCTGATGACACATCAGATGGATCAACAAGCTGGTTATCCTGATCCACAGCTTGTCTCTTCGTTTGAAGAAAAGTATCATCAGGAACCGATAATGGTACGTAATCAACGATTTTTGTTGCAATCAGACAGTGTCCACTGGGATTATGACCTTCAACACCCACCACCTGTCAAATGCACCATTTGAATTTAATTTAATATGTTTCAGTTTAATGTTTTTCCGTTATAAGATATTGTATACCTGGCCTGGGAAAATAGAAAACTGCTCCAATTTTTGTAATTCAAAACGCACACATTGTCCTTCGGAATGCTCAACACTGTTGAAACAGGTAAAACCCAAAGTAGAGGCCATATGAATGATATGATCAACCCGCACAGAATAATCGGTTCAAACTTCAAACCTTGAACCGACCCACTCATTTACCACCTCCGAAAAGTTGAACAAAAGAGAAAAAGATACATAGCAATGATGTGTTTCAAAGTTGAAATGTACCTGCTTTGGAGCATGATTGGTTTTTCCTTTAAACGACCTTCTTCTTCACAGAAAATCATGCCAACAGAGAATATAGTTTTCTGGAAAGATTATAACAAATACAAGAAATGTGTCATAGCTAATATTAAACTTTAAATACTTAAGAAAAACACAAACACTCAAATTCTAGGTTTAGAACAACTCAATCAATATTGTAAAATTCAAAACTCACGGTGCCCTAACTAACACTCAAAATTTGAACTTGATAGCACAAATTCAGATATAATAATAATAGTAGATGTAATGAATGACCTGTGAGGCTAGTGGCTTATCGAATTGAAGTTGAAATGGAACGATTCTCGACACGTCTTCTTCATCTTTTTCCATGTTGATTAGTGAGCGAGTGAGTGTTATACGAGGTTTTTGAATGATGCGACTCGGATGAGAGGGCTTTTAAAACCTTGAATCAAAACGAAACTAACAACAAATAAAGATGGACATACGAAGTTAACAGACCTGCTAAACCGGAGATCTGGATCATCTAGATCTGGATCATTCACTGAGCAACTGAAAAAATCAAAAAATTCGTAAACAAATAAGAAGATTCGTAAAAATATATAGGGTTCTTAACCATGAGTTTAGAATTACAGTAGCAATCAACATAATCCAGTACCAGAATCAAGTAAACCACAGAAACCATACCTCTCAGCCTCTTGTCCATTTGATTGTAGCTCCCTAACAGCGATTTCAGGTCAAAAATCCTTCAAGAATCTGACTAATTTTGTGTTTTAGGGTTTCAAAAAAAGGGTTTCTCTGGAGAAGAAAGAATAGCGACGGAAACTGAAAAATTGATAGTGAGAGAATAGGTAATGGGTGTCTTGGGATGAGCAAAGGGATTCAAAATTTGAAATGCCGCCCAAAATGCTTTTCGCCACCCAAGGATTTAAGATTGTTATTATTTGTGAGTGAGGGTAGAATAGGAAAACCAAATTATGTTGTGCTTTAGAGGATTGTACATCATGCTTTAGGAGTGTTTTAAGGAAATTTTTATGACTTTAAGAAGTCCTTTGGATATGCTTTATAAAGTAGTATAGATATATAGGATAAAGATCCGTTAGGAACCACCCCTTATTGCGAGAATCGCGAGAACCAATGTGAACAAAACCAAAAATGCCTAAAAATAGCTAAAAAACACACAAATTTTTTTTTAATATTTTTATGTTAAAATCGCTACTTTTCGTAACCAAAAAAAAAAAATTTTAATTTTTTTTTGCTACTAAAAGTAGCGATTTTAACATAAAAAAATATTAAAAAAAAATTTTTGTGTGTTTTTTTGATTTTTTTAGATTTTTTGGGGGTTTAGTTTTTAGCATTTTAGCTTTTGGGGGGGGGGTTAGGTTTTTGGGGGGTGGGGGAGGGGGGTTTAGGTTTTTTTTTTTTTTTTGGGGGGGGGGGGTGGGGGTTCGGTTTTTTTTAGGTGTTTTGGGGGTTTTAGTTTTTAGTTTTTAGCATTTACCTTGGGGGGGGGGGGTTAGGTTTTGGGGGGGGGGTGTGGGGGTTAGGCTTTTTAGTTTTTTTTAGCTATTTTAGGTTGTGTTCACATTGGTTCTCGCGGTTCTCGCAATAAAGGTGGTTCTCGCATGAACCTTACCCTATATATAGGATCAAGATTTAGAGAAAACGGTGAAAACTGTGAGAACAGTGAGAACGGTTATGGATCGTACGATCAAAACAATCTATGGAGCAGTTTTCAAAATAAATACACAGGGAAAATCTGACAAAGAGATTCAAAGATACTACCAATATCTGCTAACTCAAGTCAGAACTTTGGAGCAGTTTTCAAAAGATCTCTGTCAGAAACTTTCAGAAAGAGATGATGAAAGCCTGAGAAAAGATTACATTGAACACATTATGGCCTTTAAGAAATACAGGGCAGAAAAAGCTCAATATAAAGAATGGACCCTTGGTGAGCTCAAAGAGGCGTTAGAGAGAACTGAAATGATGAACAAAGATAAAGTAAAACACACTCCTCCTGTTTGGTCAAAGTATAAGAAGAATGTACCAGAAAAGGTTTTAAAGTTGAAGAGAATGAAAGAAGAGCTGATAACAGCTGATTTTGGGTCAAGGAATCAGGTCACAAGATGGTCAGAGGATAAAGTGCTGGCCAATTACAAAAAGTTGGAAGAGTTGAGAAAGAAAAATCCAAGTGTGCCTCAAAAGCCTGATTATCCTGAAACAGTGGTTCCAGCCAAGCCACAAAAGTTACATGTCAAGAAATCCACTGCTCCACCTGCTGCCATCATTTATCAAAGAAGGAAACAAAAGCAGATGGATGCAGAAACAACAGAAGACATAGCACAAGGGGATTTCATTATAAAAAGAGTTAAATTCTTGGTTGGTCCCTGTGGTTTGCAAAAATTTTATACTTGGTCCTAGTGGTTTACTAATTACACGCGTGGTCCCAAAAGTTGTCAAAAATAAACTCGGTTGGTCCTCTGACCTAACCTCTATTAAATTTCTCAGTTAACTATGTGTGAAATGACTATATTACCCTTGAACAATTAAAAGAAATAATATACATATATATATATATATTTATATATATATAAAGAACCTGCAACTACCTCCATCTTCTTCAACCCCTCTCTCTCTAAAAAAAAAACTCTTAACACAGCACCTCCTCCACCTTCACAACCCACCACAACCAAGCATACCCATCTCTTTATTTGAAGTTTGCCTTACTCTATTTCGTCAAGCCATGTTTGTTGCAGACCCTTGGCCCTATTCACAAACCCAAATTCCCTAAAAACCTTAATCTTTTTCTTCTAATTTCATCAATTTCTTTCAATTCCTGACTTCAATTTCAAATTATGTGAAAAAATGAAGAAATAAGAGGCTTTTTTCTAAAAAAACAGAGTCATCTATCTGTCCCTATGCATTCGCCGAAGATACCGGTCATCAGTTAGTGGATATCATTGTTTAAACCCGTCAAACTGATCAATTTCATGTTTTTTTTTTTTTTTTTTTTTTAAAGTGGGTCCTAGAACAGTGGTGAACATGGGTGGTGGAATGGTGGTAGAAGAAGGTGGATGTTAGTGGTGGTATGATGTGGGATTAGGTTTAGGGCTTGTGATGGTGATGGTGGGTGGTGACTGGTGATGGTGACTGGTTGTGGTGGGTTGTGAAAGTGGAGGAGGTGAGTTTTTTTAGAGAGAGAGGTTGAAGAAGATGGAGGTAGTTGCAGGTTCTTTATATATTTTTTTATTTCTTTTAATTGTTCAAGGGTAATATAGTCATTTCACACATAGTTAACTGAGAAATTTGACAGAGGTTAGGTTAGGGGACCAACCGAGTGGTGGTGTTTTGGTAAATAACACCCATTCTATTAAGTTGACGCGCTTCATTATGGGTAAAAGGGTCTTTAGACTTCTCTACCAAAAACATCAAACTAATGAGTAAAACGCCATTACGGGCCAAAACACATCCTGTATAAACAAAACATCTCAGACATTCATTAAACACACCTCGAACCGGAAACGCCATATTTACTACTATATATCATTCATCTTAGAAACGCCAAAAAACCCAAAACATCAAACACACCAACTCAAAACGCCATATTTTACTATATACCAAACATCTTAGAAAACGCCAAAAAACTCAAACATCATAGATTCCAAAAATCGACGTTTCTTTTAGATACACTATTTCCTCAGTAAAACGCCAAAATTGCAAACATCGTTTCTTGTATATTCAATATTGTTCTACGCAAAGTTTTGCGGAATGCATTCTTAGCTGAGGTGCTGTAACTCAATAACATTTTACTGCATGAGATTGACAAATCTTCAAGAAAAAGATGCTTGTGTCAGACTTATGTCATTTTTTTGTATTTTGTTCTTGATGAATATTATAATGGCATGAAGAGACGAATGACACTGATGAGTGGTTTAAAGATAAACAAGAAGATAAAGATGAACTTCAAACAAAAAACTCACGTCATTTTGTCATTCCAAACGGCCACAAAAAGCTACTTCAACAACAAAAACACAACACAAAATGAAGCATGCCAAAGTCAAACCGCTAGTGAACATGTTTCAAAGAAGAAAAGAGACTGATGACAGTGAAGATTTAGAAGATGAATTGTTTCTATTTTTATTTTTTTAATTTTCTTTTTCTGTTGTTTGTTATGTATTTTTCAGCTAAGAACAAAAATACATTATTTTAATAAAAAAATGCCAAACAGACATAATGTTTGTGAAATGCCATCATGCCATAAAACGTCAAAAACTCCCAAACTATAATAAAAGTAATTTTGACAAGTGTTATTAAAAGCTAAAAATGAAAAAAAACGCGAAAAACTACTTAAAGCTATTAAAAACACCAAACGTGGAAGATGGCACGTCTATCACCTTAAACTCATAAAAAACTGAACAAAAACAGTAAAAATACACACAGTAACTGAAAAGACGGTTACTTTATTAATATCATTTATTATAATAAAATCCGGCCTAAACTACGCGCCAAAACATCCTATAAGAGAGACGTCTCTGCACAATCAATTGATCACACCCAAAAACAACGCCATGTTTTCTAGAAACCACTCACTTTAAAAACGCCAAAAAATAGTTAAAAAAGCCACAGATGGGAAACCTCGTTTCTTCTATATTGAGTATTGTTCTGAATGAAGTTTCACTGAATGGATTCTTCTCTGAGGTGGATATCTCTATAAGCTTTTGCTGAATGAGATGAACAAATATTCATGAAAAAGAGACTGATGACACTGAAATGTCATCATGTCACTTTGTTCTTGATGGATATATTGATGGCATGAAGAGATCAATACATTCGAGCAGGCGTTGATCTTCAACATGTCACCAAACAAGTATATATCAAACCACAATACAGGATGCCACTAAAAATAAGCATCTTCTGAAGACGGACATTATGTAGGAAAATAAGGATCTACATAAGGTGTTCAAAACAGGTTCAAAACGCCAAAAAGGTTAAAGTAAAAGAGGCTGACGACAGTGACGATTTGGATGAGAAATTAGATTAGAATTTTTAATTTTTTTTCATTTTCTATTGTTTGTTATCTAATTCTCTGTTGTTTATTATCTAATTCTCTACTAGAAAAAAATTGAGTATAAAACGCCAAAAACTACAAACACCAAAGCGCCTGATAGTATGAAAACTGTAAGAACGGATGCTAGCAAAGCACGTTGTTGCTATATAAGACGCCAAAAAATGCCAAACAAAGTATTACTGGAAAAGCAACACTAACTGACAGATGAAACTTAACGAAACAGTAATTGCAAAACAGTAAAATGAAGAGACGGTAACATTATTGCCAAACATTTATTATATTAAAAGCCACTATATGGAAAATTGAATTTGTTTATCTTTTCAAAACGCCATAATTGTCTGCCACATTATAGGCATGCGTCCTACATGGCACAACAATTGATAGAAAAAAAATAAACATCAAGAAAATTACAGATGTTTTTTACATTATAGGCCTGCATCCTACATGGCACAACAATCAAAGCCATACTTAGTTTAAACGCCAATATATTTACTATGCTCCTGATCTAAAAAACAATAAAAATGCCATGTATTTGTTAAACGCCAAAAAATGGAGAGGTGATGTGAGACGCGTTTAAAAAAAGAATATAAAAGGACAAAAAAGCACCTCCGCCCTTCATTATGTCGCGTGACACGTGTTACGCCAGAATCTATTCTCACCGTTCTCACACTTTTGGGCGTTTTCTCCTGATCCCGTACCTATATATATATAAGGTGTATCGTACAATTAGCCTTTACATACATTACGTACGCGATTAGAAATCGCTTGTTATATGAAAAAAAAAACGCATACGTAAAAGTGGAAAATCGCATGTTGGATATATGTAGAAATCGCATGGAGTGTGTATATCAATTTCGCATGCTATATTTTTGTTTACAAATCGCATGTTGATGAATGAAATCGCACGTTGAAAATACAATCGTGTACGCAATGTACGTTAATCCATTTTTTACGTTAACCTGCCTCTACACACACACATATATATATACATATATATATATATATATATTGTTAATGAAGGAACGTAACTTTAATTTTATAATAATATAAAACTATTTATTATTTTTTTATTTAATATATTATATATAATAGTTTATTATTATATTTAAATTTAATAACATATATTTAATTTTTTTTCCTTTTTTTAAAACCATATTTTTTCTGTAGCATTTTTGAATAATTATTTTTTATAACATATATTAATTTATTAATTAATTTGACACTTCTTTAATAATTTACGTTTATAAGTTTTTTCAAAACAACTTAAGTACGTAGTTGTGTTTGATATCATCCTTCGACATTCTGTTATAAGTTTTGTTAAAAACGAAGTTGTACTCAAAATAAAGTATTTTTTTATGATAAAATGGTACGATAATAAACTAAATCGTTCTAATGGTTTAACTTTCTGAACAACATGCTTTATTTTTAAATCACGCTTGTTTTACATTATCATTCGCTCCGTTTTGTCGCAACGCGTGACGTCAAATAAAAACTAATTAATATAATTTATAGTGATTGATAACAGTGGCGAAGCATGACCCGAATAAGGGGGGTCGAAAATGTATATACCCAAAAACTTCTATAGAACTGGGGGTCGAAAACGTATATACCCCAGTGTTGTAAGAATCGCTAGGCGCTAGTCGGGCGGTGGGGTACCGACTAGCGACTATGTAACACCCTAAATCATAAGTGACTAAAGTCGCAGCGGAATTACGTACCATAAAATTTTTCATTTGCATTACAACACCTTGACGCGCTTGAAATCAATTCTAAGATTAAAACTTTTTATTCGACTACGTTGATTACACTCATCTACGATGAGAATACATAATTTTATACTTATTAACTACACTCTTAATAATAGTTCCGTACAATCCGTTGAGTGACTCGATCTTTGATCTCCGCTCTTCGATGATTTCCCATGTCTTGTATGACCTGCACTCATCATAAATGGTCGTAGTATTAGTACACATTAGAAATAAAGACAAGATTTATCCTTATACATTCTTCGTTCCGTTATCTCTTTACTTTCAAACATTCCATCAGACCATCAATTCCTGGTGGTATTTCGACCTATGCCTGCATTATACTTTATGCTCACGATACATCATTAATAACATCAGTAGTCAAACATATTAACAACCTGCATACACCCCTACAATTATACCATTGTACTTACATACCTACAAGTCACACCTACACGCATACCTACGTACATACGTACATACATACATACATGACTACCCACGTACATGCCTACCCACATATCGAATCCATTCGTATTTTCCCTAATACATACTTACTTACACGCATACGTCCGCATATACTTACTTACACCCATATAGTCATACATACGCATTTTAATACATACATACATACATACCATCGTACATACCTGCCATACTTAAAACATAACATAGGAGGGTTATAAATGGCTTACAAGTGTTTAAATCCGTATTTAAACGAATACATACATGTATAGCGACATACGAACATACGTACATACCTACCTACAAGTGTGCTTACCCTATTGCTCATAAAACGTAAGTTAAATTAGTCATTCATAACTTGAAACGCGTTTAAACGAGTTCCCAAGACAAAACGGAGCACGAAACAATTTTCGAAGAAACTTTGACCCGTCGCGTCGCGCGACCCCCCGTCGCGTCGCGCGACGCCCCCAATTCGGCAGACAGTTATCAGCTGGTTGCTGCATATTTTCAGCGCGATCCGATTTCACGGAAACGGCCATAACTTCTTCATTATTGGTCCGTTTTACCCGATTCTTTTTCCTACGCGTCCGTAATTTAATTCTCCATCTTATGGAGTTAAGACCCGACATCTGGATTGACAAAATTCCGGACCTTTAAGCCTTCGGCTTGTTACCCTTTTTCCATATCCTATCCCATTCATGCATTTATCCATCTAACTTGTTTATATGACCACAATTTCTTATATACCTAATAATATCAATGACGCCTATTATAAAAGGTTAAATTCTCGGACATCTTGCATTCTTTAAACTCATTTTACTCCAAAGCTTACTTTGACCCGTTAAGGGTATTTTCGTATTTCATTGCATTTAATTCTCAAACATACATTTCTCTTCCGTACGTATCCTAATTATTCACTTGGTCATTTATCTTATTTCTAAACATCTTTTAAATGTCGTTCGCCCAAAATACCCACCAAGGGTATTTTAGTCAACTTTAGCCCCAACACTTATGACGAAGGACTTCAACACATAACTATCCTCAAACATCATGTTTAAATAGTAAAAACACCATATTACTTAACAACTAAGAAGTGACTACAGGAATCACTTACCTCGTGCATCCGAGTTCAAGCATAGCTGCCGTGTTTATCCTTGGCCCATTGCCCCTCCATGATTATGTCCGCGTTAACATGACTCCTATCCGTACATGTCATTACATTCATGTTCTTGTTAGCATATATGATTGTACGTATGAACGATCATATCAAATTCATATCTCATGTATGACTTCCATTAGTCAATTCAAACAAGCATAAAGCATACTCAACATCAACCTAACATGATCTTCTTATGAACTATATCTAAAATGCATTCCTCATGTTAGTTTACTATCAATTTCGTCATTACCACATTTTATACATGTTTACCCATTAATCGCATACAATTTCACATATTATTGTCATTTAGACATTTCATCAAACACTTGGTGTGCGTACTACTTTCTAAGCATAACGTACAACTATGTTATGCATAGATCTTCTAAGTTCATATGTGATTCATCAAATTTTACTACCAATCAACATATAACATTCACACATAAACATCAACATAACACCATCACATTTTCTCTCAATTCAACTCACACGAATTCATCATATCCATCCTAATTCATCAACAATCAACAAGAATCGAGCATGGATGATCATTCAAGTCATCATCCTTACCAAAACAAGTGGGTTTCACCTCCAAACATCAAATTTACACAAACCATACATAACCTATGTTCTATATGATGATTCTAACACTTATACATGATAAATTTCACATTATCTTACTGATTAGGACATAACCCACTTCACACATGATCACAAATCTTTGATTTAAAACATACCTTACGATCCCCTTGTAAAGGTGATCACTAATTCATGCTCGGTTGTGAGTTTGGGCCTTGATTCGTTCTTTAATTTGAAGCTTTGATGAACTAGGGTTTTTGGGGCTCTTGAGAGCCCCTGCTCGAATCGTCCAGAACACACACAAGATGTGTGTGGTTGTGTGGGTGTGTTTATTAAATAAAACATAACTTTCCCTTGTTCATCTTTGGCCCCTCTAGTTTGTACCCTTGTTTGTTTTTTGCCAATCATTTAACCAGGTATAATAATCTAGTTATAACACCCCATTATATTAAACATGGGGTCACACTAACAAACTTAGAAAACATAAATTTTGGGGCGTTACAGACTAATCGGGATTAATAGGGATTAATCGGAATTAATCGGATTGAGATTTTTATATGTGATTTTTAGTTACATATATACATAAACATTTTTATGTGTAGTTTGTTACAGTAGACATGTTTTCACCCCTCATTAACCCATTTTTTTAAGTAATTGGAAGGAATTTATATGCTTTGGTCAAAATTTGGCCGGCATCTAGCCAAAATTTAGCCAGAACAGGACCGCCATTGACTGCCTAGCTATTAATCGGCCATTAATCGGTGAACCCCCGATTAGTGATTAATCGGCGACTAATCGGAGACTAGTCGGGATTTTTACAACCATGATATACCCAAAAAATTCTATACGAAAGCTACATATATAACACTACTGAATGAAAAGTTCGGGGGGTCGGGCCCCCCCTGCCACCTTCTAGGCTACGCCCATGATTGATAACAAAAATAAATTTGCAATACTAGTAAAAGAATAAGTTCTAATGGTTTGACTTTCTAAACAACATGCTTCAATAAAACTTAGATGGTATCACATTTATAAAAACAAAAAAAATTATAAACTCACACACCTATTTTAAAATTTACCCGCAATTAAAGAATCACTTGATCCTTATTCTTTTCAAGTTCTAACACATTGTGAGTTTAGGGTTATAAATGGTTTAGGAGTTTAAAGTGTAAAGAGATAAAATGAGTATATTGGTTTCATTATAAGTTATAGGTTTAGGAGCTTAATGTTTATGGTATATGTTTAAGGCTTAGATTATTAAAGATTGAAGTGTAAAGAGATTAAATGAGTATATTGGTTTCATTATAAGTAATACTTGATATAAATAACTTGAAATTATAATTATGTGTTCAGTTTTCTTATTTTGCAGAGACGTGAAAGGATAGAAAAAGCGAATTTTAATATCATGAGTTTAAAATAAATTATGAAAAGCTGAAGAGTAAACTGCCATTTTGGTCCCTGAGGTTTGGTCACTTTTGCCACTTTAGTCCAAATTTGAAACCTTTTACATCTGGGTCCCTGTTGTATCAATTTTGTTGCCATTTTAGTCCAAAAATCAAATCAGCTTAGATTTCTAAAAAAAAAAAACCCTGCTATTTTGTCCTTTTCTTTTCCTCAGGGTCAAAATAGTCATTTTCAAAAAAAAACATGTCTCTCTCTTCTCTCTCTTTATGTGCAGATCATCCCTAATCACAATTCAGATCTTCTTTCTCTCTCTTTCTCAAATCCACCACCACCCAAATCTACAATACAGATATAATAATCAAACCTGTGACGTAAATCTGGCTGAACATATCCCTAATCAAACCACACCAAAATCTACAATTCAACCCAATTCTTCACTCAACCACAAACCCCCCATGTACCCGATGCGTGCTGCAAAATCGAATGAAATGCGGTAATTGAGCCTCGTAAATACTCGAAATCGAGAGTTCACGCTACGTGTACCTGAACCAGATCGTATCCGGCGGCGTTACGGAACTCCGACACGCGATGAAACGACGATGTTCGGTGAGGAAACCGTCCGTCGATGTGCGAGTGCGAATGAGATCTAATTGCTTCAGCGGGTTGAAACGATTGTAACGAAGGAGCGAGAACAATCATCACCAATGCCGCCGATACAAAGCCTGAAAATCTGATTATCCATTGCATCTTACAATCTACGGTTGAAAATTAGGTTTCCGGTGAGGTCCGGCATAACTAAAAACCAATGACATTTTGTTAATTAGCATCACAAAACACAAACAGTCATGAACAAATAGGTAAAGAAAGATTGTAAAGATGAGAGCTTTTTGTGGAATTTGTACTCATTTTCTCAAAGAATTGTGAGATAAAGTACTCATCTGAATTGGGTATTGACTGTTCTTGTTGTTGACCATAAGTTGACTTCAGGAAAAGGGTTAGAATCACTAGGGAAGCTAATACAGCAAACCCCATTTTTGTAAATTACCAAAAAAAAAAAGTGTTCTTGAGAGAGAGGGGTGTGGTGGGTTGGAGGAGGGTGGTGGAACATGTGGTGACGGTGGCGTTTGGTGGAGGTGGAGCCATGGTGCTAATGTTTGATCCAGAGCTAATGGGTTATGTGTGTGTGTGTGTGCATATGGGAAATATCTCAAAAGGATTAGGGTTTTTGTTGTTGAAGATGATTAAGTCAAAGGTTAATAAAAGTTGTAAATAAAATAAAAGAGAAATGACAATTTTGCCCCTGAGTAAAAGGACAAAATGACAGGCTTTTTTTTTAGAAATCTGATCTGATTTGATTTGTGGACCAAAATGGCAACAAAAATGAAACCACAGGGACCCAGATGTAAAAGGTTTCAAATTTGGACTAAAGTGGCAAAAGTGACCAAACCTCAGGGACCAAAATGGCAGTTTACTCAAAGCTGAATTATTTTTCCAACATCCCGTAATTTTTCCATTTAGCGGAAGGAAATCCCTTTGATTGTTTTTACCATGACAAGCTTCCACCATCTTTCTCTATAAATTTTGATATTCGACTCTATACCTCCACCACCATTTGAAAAGAAGAGCCAAATTGAATTCTTTAAGTCTGTTGATACCAAACCCCCCTTTTGTTTTGGGCCACGTGATCCAATCCCAAGCCACCCAGTTCATTTTACTATTTTCATTTGTTCCCGCCCAAAAGAATTTCCTCATTTTCATTTCCAGAATCTTAATAATTCCCACCGGAACCTTATATAACAAGAAGTAATAGATAGGAAGACTTTCCAACACTGAATTAATCAGAGTGAGTCTCCCCCCTATCGAAATAGTTTTAGCTTTCCACACAGATAATCTTTTGTCGAAAACCTCAATAATCGGAGTCCAATTATTAATTCGTTTCATGTTAGCTCCCACCGTAATCTCCAAATAAGTGAGGGGAATTTTATCAGCATTACACCCCACCACCTTAGCCATATCCTTTATCTCACAATCTTCCACTCCCAACCCGTATAAATTAGATTTATGAAGGTTAATTTTTAAACCCGAACACAAATAAAATATTCTCAAGCATCTAGTTACATTTAACCATTAACCCTATCCCATTCCCCCATCAAAAGAGCCTCATCCACGTAGAACAAATGTGAGATTTTCAGACCATTATTAGGAGTTTGAATACCTTTGAATAATCCTTCAACCCCAGCTTTGCCAAAAATGCTGGATAGAGCTTCCATAACCAAAAGAAACAAAAACGGAGACAACGGGTCTCCTTGCCTAGCACCTTTGGAACAATTAAATTCGAAGGTAGGAAACCCGTTCACAAGAACCGAAGACCTAGCCGAAACTAGAACCCCTTTGACCCACTTACACCATAACCAAGGAAAACCCATTTGTCCCATGATGTCTGAAAGAAACTTCCAATTTACGTTATCATAAGCATTTTCAAAATCAATTTTTAAAAAGAAAGCCTTTTTATTCTCTTTTTTAATCCATGCAATAAGCTCATTTAACATTAAAGGGCTATCGAGAATATATCTTCCTTTAAGGAACGCCGTCTGATTTTCTTAAATGATGCCCCCGATCACCTTCTTTAACCGATTTGCTAGAATCTTGGATATAGTTTTGCTAATCACCCCAATCAAATTTATAGGTCTTTAATCCTTTAGCCCCACCGGATCCTTGTTTTTCGGAATTAGAGTAATAAAGGACGAACTACATTCCTTCGCGATGGACCCTTTACTGTAAAAGGAAATTAACAGTTCAGATAAATCTTTTTCAAATAAATGCCAATACCTTTTGATGAATTTGAAGTTGAAGCCGTCTGGCCCAGAGCTTTTTCTGCCCCATACTCAAAAACCGCAGTCTTAATCTCTTCATTTTTAACGGAACAATTAGAGTAGCCGCATCTTCCTCCGAAAACCGCTTAGTATTATAGCAATTAAGCTTAGGTCTGTCCTTGATTTTTTCTTTGAAAGCCTTTTTTGAAGAATCCCATAATCTCCTTTGTGATAAGCGCAGGTTTAGATGTCTACACTCCTTCTATCATAAGCCCAAGAATATTGTTATTCGCTCACCTACTATTGATATACTCATGAAAGATAGCCGAGTTTTCTTCTCCTTCTAAATCCCATCTTATCCTAGATCTTTGTTTGAGATCTTTCATTTTGTATCCCTCCAATTCCTTTAGATCTTTCAGACATTCCGATTTGGTCCATTCCTCCTCTTCAGATAACTCTCTAATTTCAAGTACTTCATCCAGTTTTTCTAGGTCATCTTTTATAATCCTTTCCACTTCCCCTTCCTTATCTAAAATCTCCTTTTTCCATTTTTAATACCCTCCCTAATAGTCTTAAATTTCATCGTTAAAACCACATCAGCCTCCCCACCACCGCTAAATTTCTCAAACGCCTTATTAACCACCCCTTCAAAATCCTTTCTCTCCAACCAGGAGTTGAAAATCCTAAATGGTTTGGGTCCAAAATTTTTATCTGAACAAGTCAAAACAATGGGACAATGGTCCGAGTGAACCCTTGGCAGAGCCCGCAGGCAAGCCACCGGCCACTCGGAAAAGAAATCATGTAAACCAGGAACCTGTCAATTTTGCTTTGTTTGTTTCCGTTATCATTAAGATACGTGAATTTCCTCCCTTTCATGTCATATTCTCTCAACCCATTTTCGAAAATAAAATTATTAAAGTTAAAAGCACATTTATTGTTGAAAAAAGAGTTCCTTCTTTCGCCGATAAAGCGAACCACATTGAAATCCCCCATAATCACCCACCACCACGAATAACTACCCCCCCCCCCCAATATCATCCCAAAGAGTCTTTTTCAGAGAAACTTTTTGCGGGTATGTTAACATTTTTGTTACTCCCCTTTATAACACCCATAGTCAATAAAAAATTGGAATGTTTGACAGAATCGTGTACCTTGAAAATGCTAGGGTCCCACATGCTGACCACCCCTCCAGATCTTCCGTTCGCTGGGACTTGATCCATCTCAAATTTGCCAGCTCCCCAAAATTTCTCGAATTCGATACCAGAAATGTCACTAAACTGGATTTCCTGCAGAGCCATAAAATCAATCCTATTGTCTCTTTTTAACTCCCTGATCCATCCCGCTTTATTTTTAACCTTATCACCTAATCGCCTCTCTAATCAATTGCTCGTGGTTTTGGAGGTTAGCCCCCACCACGCCTCCCATGAAAAAAGTAGCTTGTGTTTCTAAAATTATGTTATCTTCTTCCTCGTTTGGTTGCTTGTTTAAATCTTCTACCGAATTATTTTTTCTCTCATCCGCCATCTCACTCTCAAGGCCTCCATTGTTTCCCTCAAAAAAAATTTCGGTGGTATCTTGTTCTACACTAGGACTACTTTCATCGAAAATACCAATCGTTTCATTTAGGTCAAAAGGTCACTTTGTCTTGTCCTTTTCTGGGCCTTGGAAGCCCACTCTCCACATCCACATTGGCTTTACCATATCTTGGCTTCCTAATTTTTTTTAGTCCACCACTTGGCCCATCATTCTCTAAATTCACCATAAAACCCAATTTATAATTTGCTGGTAACGAGAAATCAAAACCCCCATTAATATTATTCCTAATCATCCCCTCCTTTTTCCCCAAAGAGCCTACAACCAAGGGTTGGTATGTGGGCCACCTCCTGTACATTATCTTGACCAATCCCTTTCTTCATCATATTAAAATAATAACATATAGTTACATAAATGTAAAAACTGAGTGGAGGTTGAGTTCCAATGACAAAACCATTAGAGTTAAAGTAGAGTTAAGGTGTTACTTTCTTTGAACCTCGAGAAAGACGCACTTGATGTAATTTAAGATGTTCAAAAAATATATATGTAAGAACTTGCATACTTATAAGATAAACATACAAATTTTACAACTTATGTACTTAATTACGCAGTCAGATAATTATAGAAATTTATAAGTATATTTTTAGGTAAACGTTTTTAGTTTTGTAAACATCTATAAATAAAATTTTTATAAACATACGAATTTTTTTAACAAACATCATCTAACTTAAAAATGTTTTGATATTAACCGTTACTGATATTGGTATTTTTGGAACCGATACCTGTATTTATTTTTATGGGTTTTTTTTAGTTGTTATAATGAGTGTTAGAGACATAACAAACTAAACACATGGAATAAATTCCCGCATGCGTAGTGTGGGGTAACCCTACTAGTTAAAATAAAAATTAAAAGTACCTACATCCTCTTTTCGAAAGAAATATAAATGGGGCAGGCTTCTAGAGACGAAACTTGTGGAGATAACATGTTGGTCCTAAAAGTTGTTGAGACCTATAGAGACGACATGTCATCTCTACAAGCCTAAAATTTATTCAAGGTATATTTTCTTGTAATGACAAGTAAACTGCAATCTGGCTAATTGTAATGATAGCATTAACACATAAAGAAAACCATGATTATCACTAGCTTCATGTATTTTATGTTGCTGGGGACCAGGCGGGTGAAAAGCGTATAATAATATATTAACCATGATGGATATTCTTGCTCTTTAGTTACTTCACTTCTATTTGGCATCTTGAAGTTCTTGAACCAATATGACCATAATGAAACTATCAACACATCATGTTTGTTATCGGTGAAATTCTGAGCCTATATCCTGATACTATATCTTGATTTTATGATAGCTGATTACGATCAGGATACCGGACCAGGATATTGGTAACATCCTGAGGCGGTATCCTGACTGTTACTTAAAATTTGCTTGTAAACGTTGGTTACAAGGGACTAACGTTCTTGAGGACCAAGTCATCCTGAAGACCCGCTCAAATTGGTCAGGATAAGGACGTTGATGGCGGAAGAATAGCTCTTGTAACGGCCAGCATTTAAGAAAGGCGTATTTTATGGGAGTTATGGATGATTGGTCAATGCTATTAATGTTGTAACGGTTATAGGAGCTTAAATCCCGGAGTTATAGTTGGTATGCGCGTGGAAAACGAGTTGAAACAACCTTGCAACGTTCAGAAAGGAAATAATCTCAGTATCCCGGATTTTTAGCATAATATCCCGGATTTTTAGCATAGTTAGTTATTTCTTTTACTATATAAAGGAATGGTCGGATCAAATAGGACACACACAATCTCATGAACACTTTTGCTCTCTACTAGCTGCAAACACTCACAAACACTCACACTTGTACTCGGATCGCATTGTAACACTTAGTTGATCCGTATCATATCCTGTACTGTATCTTGTTATTCAAGCAATAAGAAGAACAAGGCAGCCGACGATTGTCAGCTCCCGAGGTTTTATGCTGGAGATCTAGATTGATCAAGGGCTTTCCTCGTACATCACGTGTCAACCTTTACATTTTTGCTCATTGTTAGATCGTAGATACAGCTCGATATCATGAGCCGTATCCTGAAACTGTTTTTGCAAACTAACAAACCAACATATTTTTCACAAAGTATTACTAGCACACTACCTCACAAAACTAATTTGATCACTTAATTGCTTAGGTAATTGTTTGACCAAAACAATTTGGCGCCCACCGTGGGGCAAGTGGTGCTATTTCTACTAAAAGCTTTTGTAAAATCGTTAATCGGTTTTCTATTTTCAAAACTTTTTGCTACACTATTTTCAATGGCCTCGAGATCAAACATGAGCTCTTCTACCGTGTCTGCTACAACATCTGCAACGATTGGTTCGGTGCTTCCACCAGCTCCTCCAAGGACGCAAGCTTCTTCACAGCCTCATGATATTATACCTACTCGGAGTGTTCAGGGATCTGCTCCTGTTTTGGCCTCTAATGAAGAAATTCTAACTTTGTTTGGTAGTGTACAGGAACAAATGAGGCAACAGCAGGAGACCAACCAAATGCTGATAAGAGAGATACAACTCTTGAAATCCAGCTCAAGCAGGCCCGCTGAGGATACTGTCACTCCCTTGCAACCAAGAGCTTTAAACTTCAATTCTGCAGTATATACTGAGGATAACAGGGGGAATATTGTGCCTAGCCATTCCCAGGGTCATATTCCTGAGATACCCTCTTCGGTCAGGGTGTCAACTGTGAGAAATCCAGGATATGCTCCAAGATGCGCTCCAGGATATGGCCAGAATCCCCAAGCTGGTAACTTGTCTTTTAACACCAGTATCCCTATTACTAATAATCTTGGATCATTGCAGGATGCAGGTGTGACATCGGCTATAACCAGATGTCACACCTGGGATAGTGCAGCCTATACTGGAAGTATCCCGGGATAGTCACAACATATCCCGCTTTTCTCACCCCATTTGTGATGCAGAAATCCCAAAGAGATTCCAAACTCCTAATATGAAGCTGTATGATGGGACAACGGATCCTGAGGAGCATATTGCCCAGTATAGGGAGAGGATGGAGATTAACCCTATCCCGCCAGATCTTAAGGAAGCATGCTTGTGCAAGGGCTTCGGCTCTACTTTAACAGGATCAGCCTTGAAATGGCTTCTAAATGTTCCACCTCATTCAATTACATCATTTGCTCATTTAGTTAATTTGTTTAACAGTCAGTTTTCTTCCAGTAGAAGCTTTGAAAAACTAACAAGTGACCTCTACAGGATAACACAGGGACCTCAAGAATCCCTAAGGGATTATGTGAACAAATTCAGCAGGGAATCCTTGGATATCCCACACCTTGATGTTGCTACAGCAGTCCAAGCATTCAAGATGGGACTACAAAGGGATTCCCAGTTTTATCAAAATCTTGTGATGAATCCTTGCAGGAACTTGGACGAAGCTCGAAACAGGGCTTTGCGATATATCAGGCTTGAAGATGATAAGAAAATGCAAGAGAGGATGAATGCATCCTCAACATATGAGTCAACAAACAGGAAATCAAAATCTTCACATAAACCATACCGCTCTAGGCCGTATGATAAAAATGAAAACAAAAGAGTGAACGTTGTCCAAGACGAGGATCCTGAGGAGTATCCTGAGTTGTCAGAATATTGTTTTTCTGTTAATATACCTGAACTGATGTATGCTATGCAGGGTTTAGGAGACAAAGCGAGGTGGCCTAGGAAGAACCAACAGAAAGCTGATTGGAAGGATAAGTCCAAATGGTGTGCCTTCCATGAAGATTTTTGACATGTTACAGAGGATTGCATTGCTTTGAGGAAGGAAATAAGCTATCTCCTGAGCAAAGGTTATCTGAAGGATCTTCTGGGAAGAAAGAAGAATAAGGGTCAGGATACTAAGTAGGATCCTGAACGTGCGGCATCACCTCCTGCGGATGCCAAGATAATTAACTTTATTTCAGGAGGATCCAACATTTGTGGAACTTCATACTCTATTACAAAAAGACATGCAAAAGAGGCCAAGGCAGAAAGGGGGAATAAGCCAACCAGGATATCGACCCTCACGACTGATAAAATGATCACCTTCGATAGTGATGACAGGGATACTGTCCAGGATCCTCATCATGATGCTCTGGTAATAACTTTATATGTTGCTAATCACTTTGTACGCAGGATACTGGTGGATAATGGCAGCTCAGTAAACATCATCCAATTGGAAAACTTGAAGAGAATGAACATCCCCGAGATAGAGATTACCTCAAAGTCCACTGTGCTTGTAGGGTTTAGTGGAGAAGCAAAGAATACTGTTGGGGAGATAAAACTGCCTGTTATGTCAAAGAGTAAACTCGATGCAACGGTTTTGTGTCATGGATTCATTATCCTGCTATAATATTATATTGGACAGGCCATGGATTCATGATATGAAAGATGTACCTTCCACCTATCATCAGTGTGTCAAGATCCCTACTCATTGGGGGGTAGTCAAAGTTGAAAGTGACCAACAAGAGGCGAAGGAGTGCTACTCCTCTTCAATGAAGGCCTCAAGAAAATCCAAAGCAGGATAGCAATTAAAGATGCGAGCCCAGGATATTGTGGAGGCTTCGGAGCAGGATGTTAAGAAAATTATCCTGGACCAGAATAATCCAGATATCTCGGTGCTTGTAGGAGCCAATATCCCTCAGGATATTGAAAATCAGTTAACTAACTTTTTGAAATGCAGGATGTCAACATTTTCATGGAAGCAAGAGGATATGACAGGTATTTCTAAGGATATTATAACTCATAAGCTTGGAATTGTCAGGTCTTTAAAGCCTATCCAGCAAAAGAGAAGGAAGTTTGCTCCAGAACGAAACATAATTATTCAAGAAGAGGTTGAAAGACTATTGAAGTCCAAGATGATCAGGGAAGTCAAATTTCCCAAGTGGCTAGCAAATGTGGTCGTGGTTCAAAAGAAGAATGAGAAATGGAGAGTTTGTGTAGATTACACAGACTTGAACAAAGCATGTCCTAAAGACCCATTCCCTCTGCCTCATATAGACTCGATGGTGGATGCCGCTGCCGGTCATGAAATGTTAACCTTCATGGATGCATCCACAGGATTCCAGCAGATCCAAATGGAACCTTCAGACCAGGAGGATACTGCTTTCATGACACCAACAGGTATTTACTGTTATACTACTATGCCTTTTGGTTTAAAAAATGCAGGTGCAACGCACCAGAGATTGGTGAACATGATGTTTAAAGACAAACTGGGGGACACCATGGAGGTGTACATTAACGATATGGTAGTCAAATCCAAGAAGGCTGAGGATCATCTCCAGGATATTAAAGGAGCATTTGATATCCTGGACCAGTATAATATGAAACTAAATCCTGCCAAGTGCCATTTTGGAGTGGGGGCAGGAAAGTTTTTAGGATACATGGTGACTAAAGGAGGATAGAAGCAAGCCCGGAGCAGATTAAAGCTATCTTGGATATCAAGTCACCTTCAAATATGAAAGATGTTCAAAGATTAACAGGGCGAGTAGCAGCATTAAACAGATTTATATCAAGATCCTCGGAAAAATGCAAGGAATTCTACGATATCCTGAAGAAGAATAAGAGGTTCGAGTGAGGAGAAAAGCATGAAGCAGCCCTACAGGAATTAAAGCAATATCTTTCAACTGCACCTCTATTAATGAAGCCTGAGGATGGTGAACCGTTATCCCTATGTCTCGTAGTATCAGGGAACGCAGTAAGTGTTGTCCTTGTAAAAGATCATGAAGGTCAGCAGTATCCTGTCTATTATGTCAGTAAATGCTTATTAGATGCTGAAACTAGGTATTCTCACCTATAAAAGCTAATATTAGCCCTAGTTATGGCATCAACGAAACTTAGACATTATTTTAAAACACATAGGATTCATGTTAAAACCAACTATCCTGTTAAAAATGTGCTTAGGAAACCCGAGATGTCAGGTAGGATGGCTAAGTGGTCAGTAAAATTAAGTGCTTATGATCTAGTATATGAACCTAGAAATGCCATAAAGTCTCAGGCTTTAGCTGACTTTGTGGCTGATTTCAGTAGTGATATTCAAAACGAAGTAGACCTAGAAGTGCAACAGCTAGGAGAAAACTTAGAATCTTGGACATTATATATTGACGGTGCATCTAATGTAAGAGGTATAGGTTTAGGTATACTACTAAAATCGCCACAGGGGGACATATTACCCCAGGCTATTAAATGTGAATTTTCTGCTACCAATAATGAAGATGAGTATGAAGCTCTGATAGCAGGATTAGAATTGGCTAAAAATATGAATATTAGATGTTTACAAGTATATGTTGATTCCCTGTTGATTACTAACCATTTCAATGGATCTTATACAGTAAAAGGTGAAAAGTTAGCTGAATATCTTGAAATTGTTAAAAAATTAGCAGGATATTTCGAAATTTTTACACTTGAACAGGTACCAAGAGAAAAGAATGCTGAAGCTGACGCTCTAGCAAACTTAGGATCTACTGTCAGGATACCGGAGGGAACTCAGATACCAATAGTGCACATCTTGTATCCTGCAATAGAACGTTTCAAATCTCAGGATAAAGAAGTAGCATGTATCCAGGATCCTGGTGATGGATATCCTGAGAAGGATCCTGAATCCTGGATGACTCCAATTGTGAAGTATCTTCAAGAAGGAGATATCCCAAAAGATGCAAATCCTAAGGCTTTTAGGATGAAGGTATCTCGTTTTACTATTATAAATAATATTTTGTATAAGAAATCCCTTGCAGGTCCGTACCTAAGGTGCTTGGAAGATCCTGAAACCAAGGAGGTACTTCAGGATATACACGAAGGAGACTGTGGCAACCATACTGGGGGCAGATCTCTGTTCTCGAAGGTGTTGAGAACAGGATATTACTGGCCGACCATGAGAAAGGATGCCGCGGAGTATGCTCAGAAATGCGATGCATGTCAAAGACACGGCAACATCCCGCATCAGCCTGCAGAACCATTATATCCTATCGTATGCCCTTGGCCGTTTATGAAATGAGGAATGGACATAGTGGGAAAACTTCCAAAGGCTCCAGGAGGAAAGGTTTTTATGCTGGTAATGACAGATTATTTCTCCAAGTGGGTCGAAGCCGAGGCCTTTGTTCAAGTCAGGGATCAAGAAGTGGTATCCTTCATAAAGAGGAATATCCTGACCAGATTTAGGGTACCAGCTGAGATAGTTTGTGACAATGGCTCTCAATTCATCAGCAAAAGAACTACTGACTTTTGCAAGAGTTGGGGAATTAAGATAATTACGTCAACACCAGTGTATCCTCAAGCAAATGGACAAGCAGAATCCTCGAACAAGATAATCGTCAACAATTTAAAGAAGAGGTTAGGTGCCAAAAAAGGAAAATGGGCAGAGGAACTACCATTTGTCATATGGGCTGATAGAACAACTGTGAAGAATGCTACTGGGCAAACCCCATTTTCTTTGGTATTTGGGGCAGAAGCAGTGATCCCGACAGAAATGGTGATACCGACAGCTAGATCAAGCCTACGGGATCCTGAATCAAATCCTGAAATCTTATGTCAAGAACTGGATACTATTGATGAGACAAGAGATGCAGCAAAGCTAAGGATGGCGACATATCAACAGAGGATATCCAGAGCATATAACAAGAATATAAGGACTAGAAGGTTCTAAGTCAGAGATTGGGTGTTAAGGAAAGCTTTTCAGAATACTACGAATCCTGCTGATGGAAAGTTGGCTCCAAAGTGGGAAGGACCCTATGAGATTGAATCGGAATCCGGAAAAGGAGCATACTAGCTTAAGAATATGGAGGGGGATATACTACCAAGATCCTGGAATGCTATACATCTCAAAGCCTATTTCAAGTGAGTTTAGAATTTAATTTCTAACTCAAGATGGTATGAATTCTGTCTCTTTAAAATATAATTTATTTTATTTGAACCCAATACTAACTTAAGCATCGGAGGGGTGTTAGCCAAGCTAACACCCACCTTAGTTTAAGGTTGTTTTGCAGTATATGCTTCGGGATATAGCTCCAGGATACACACTCAGAATACTTCGAAAGATTAGAGGATTGGCCCCCTCTCTCACGTTTAAGGGATCCTGATCCCTTCACAGGTTTAAAGGTATTCACCTTTCTCACGAATTGGGTTTAAACACCCCGCCTGGAGCGCAATTATCCAGGGATAGTTCAAGGTGGCGGGACCAGTTCATGTAAAAGTGGCTGACAATTTCGTTACTGTTGGCTATACCCTGGATCCTTAAGGTATATGAGGATTGATCACCCTCTCTCGCGAAAGGGTATTTTCATACTCTCAAATGTTTAAAGGTTTTCACCTTTCTAAGTCTTGGATTATATACACTCTCGCCTGTAGCGCACGAAAATTTGGGATTTTCCCCAGGATACTAAGGGTTTATCCCCAGTACATTAAGGGTTTACCCCAGTGAAACTAAACTTTTTGACAAAGTTCCAAAGATATGACAAGCTGTGATTACACACGTTCTTTTGTGGATAAGAAGCTACGAAGTTTAATCACTAAGTAAAGAAATACTCAAGTATGTCATGCACTGATGCAATATCCTGCACAGACAGGGGACATCCATGTCGGGGACATTTCAAAGGATTCAAAGGTTAAGGTTGGAAATTATTGCCTAAGTGTTTCTGGTATGATTTAGTATTCTTCAAGTCTCGAAAACCTTGTCAAAATGATCTAAGTTTTCTAAAAAGTCATATTCAACCAAGTTTTGTCTAACATTTAGAAGACATTTCATCAGTATCCTGACCAGGATATTTGATCAGGATATTCAAAACATACCTTTCAAAATAAAAACATAATAAATAAGACTAAGAGGTCAGTTTATTATTATTAGTCCAAAAGATTGTATTCTTGGTTTCGTCTCAAAAAGAGACCCATCCACCAAGAATACAATTAAGTTTTTAAAGCATATTTACATAAACAGTTGAAGGCTTCATCTTGGAAACACAGGATCCCTCCACCTTCAGTCGTCAAACTATTCTACTTGCAGGAAATTAGAATTGTTCTAAGTGCAGGACAACTAGATGATTTAGACCCTATAAAATACAAGTATCATTAAAGACAAACTAACCAAGATACAGGTTCAGTATATTTGAAACAGATATCCATACCAGACATGTTGGAATGACTAAAAAAATATATCCGTCGGAATCAGGATATCCAACAGTTATATTTTTGGGGACAATTGTTATGGGTGAAATTCTGAGCCCATATCCTGATACTATATCTTGATTTTATGATAGCTGATTACGATCAGGATACCGGACCAGGATATTGGTAACATCCTGAGGCAGTATCCTGACTGTTACTAACAATTTGCTGGTAAAAGTTGGTTACAAGGGACTAACGTTCATGAGGACCAAGTCCTCCTAAAGGCCCGCTCAAATTGGTAAGGATAAGGACGTTGATGGCGGAAGAATAGCTCTTGTAACGGTTAGCATTGAAGAAAGGCATATTTTATGGGAGTTATAGATGATTGGTCAATGCTATTAATGTTGTAACGGTTATAGGAGCTTAAATCCTGGAGTTATAGTTGGTATGCGCATGGAAAACGAGTTGAAACAGCCTTGCAACGTTCAGAAAGGAAATAATCTCAATATCCCGGATTTTTAGTATAATATCCCGGATTTTTAGCATAGTTAGTTATTTCTTTTACTATATAAAGGAATGATCAGATCAAATAGGACACATACAATCTATTGAACACTCTTGCTCTCTACTAGCTGCAAACACTCACAAACACTCACACTTGTACTCGAATCGCATCGTAACACTTAGTTCATCCGTATCATATCCTATATCCTGTACTGTATCCTTTTATTCAAGCAATAAGAAGAACAAGGCAGCCGACGATTGTCAGCTCCCGAGATTTTATGCTGGAGATTAAAATTGATCAAGGGCTTTCCTCGTACATTACGTGTCAACCTTTACATTTTTGCTCATTGTTAGATCGTAGATACAGCTCGATATCCTGAGCCGTATCCTGAAACTGTTTTTGCAAACTAACAAACCAACATATTTTTCGCAAAGTATTACTAGCACACTACCTCACAAAACTAATTTGATAACTTAATTGCTTAGGTAATTTTTTGACCAAAACAATGTTCTTTCTGGTTGATAAATTAAGTGCTTGTACATAAGTGCTAGTAATAATCAAATGATAATACGAAAGTGAATTAGGGATGAAATGAAATGAGAAGAAGAGTGAATTAAACCAGATTATATGCATTTTAAAATGATGTTATATGATGTGTTTTGATAATACAAACATATGTCATTAGTGTGGTAGATTTGCATGTTGCACATGAAACTTAAAAAGCAGTAAAATGAGTGAAAATGCATGATTTATGTGACTTGCATGAAATCTGCACTAATATGAATATTAGTATATTTTATTCAGTAAATAACATGTATTGTGTTAAAATATGAAGTCGTGACGATTTGGGATGATTATAGCAAAGTCGGTACAAGCTATGCGTTAAAACAGTAAAAATCGGCTTTTAAAGAGATTTTTGTAAAACTAATTTAGATCAGTTTATAAAATGATATTTTATGATAACTATAAGTATTTAAACTTATATTAAGTATCCATGGTGTTTGGCTAGTCATACGTGACTTCCTACGCCTAAAAGCCTTAACAAAACGCTAAAAATATGCATATTTTGACATACGCGAAAACAGGTTGTTCAAGGGTGAACTTTGCATGTTGTGATGTGATATGTGAGTATGAGTATGTACAATGTGGAATGATAAGTAATAACATGATAGTAGGATATAGGACTATGCATGTGTACTTATACTGTTCAAACGATAATTTCGTTAAAAAGACACGTTAATATGCAACTTGTTTACCAAGCAAGAAAATGATACATAGGTTAACTTGTGAAGTTATTGTATTTATAAAATACTTTAAAAATGATAAAATATATAAGTTGACGAAATACGTGCACTATGATATTTGATGATATATTAACGTTTGTGTAAATATGTTAGAAAGCGCAAATTGTAGATATATTGTACATAAACGGCTGCGATAATGTATATAACATAATGAGAATTACCAATAAAATTGTTCATGTCGCAAAAATCTTAATATTATATATATATATATAGGATCACGCTAAAATGATAACCACCTCGAGTTGTAAGAACCACGAGAACTTTTTGATCCGGGCCTTGGTGGACCAAATTTTTTTTTCAGAAACGTAGATGCATGTATAAAAACAATATTTGTAAAAAAAATTCAAAAAAAAAATGTCGTGGGTGTAGTTTTGAGCAACACAAGTTTGTGTTTACGGGACCCGTAAATTTTCCGACCAGATTTACGGGTCCCGTAAACACAAACTTGTGGCGCTCAAAACTACACACACGACATTTTTTTTTTTGAATTTTTTTTACAAATGGTGTTTTTATACATGCATCTACGTCTATGAAAAAAAAATTTGGTCCACCGCGCCCCCTACGGTGTAGTTCTCACGGTTCTTACAACTCGAGGTGGTTCTCATTTTAGCATTCCCCTATATATATATATATATATATATATATATATATATATATCACACCTCAATATATATATATATATATATATATATCACACCTCAACCAATGGCGGAAACATCAGAGTGGGACGAAGAAATATTGCTCATCACACATAACGCTAATTGTGACAATATTTAAATAAAAACCGTTTTCATTTCATGCTTTAAATTGTCAAATATTACATGGAAATTTAAATAACAACAAGTTCAATGAGAATACATAACAACAAGAACAAAATTGATACAACATATTAAACCTAAGGCATCTATATGTGTATCTAAGCATCATCGCTACTTCAATTTCATGGCATCGTCATCCTCAACCTGTAATATGATTAAAATAGAGTTAAATGCAAAAGTAAAGGAGAGTATACAAGTTTTCATACATACATAGCATAAAAATGTGTTAAAGGATTCTACATGGCAAGCTATTGATACAAGATAAACATTAAAGTCGGCATGTGTTTAACTAATCAAACCAATGATGAAACACAATAAGCTCTTAACATAACCTCAAGAATACAGGTGGTGCGTTAATCCTTTAGCGCTATATATGTCAAGGATAGGCTCGATCGAAGCTAATGATAAGTCTTGTTTTGGTCAAAAATTACCGAAGCAATTTAGTGATCAAATTAGTTTGTGAGGTAGTGTGCTAGTAATGCTTGTGAAAAATAAGTTGGTTTGTTAGTTTGCAAAAACATTTTCAAGATATAGTCTCAGGATATGAAACTATATCAACAATCAAACAATGAGCTGAAAAAGTAAAAATGGACACAGGGTATACGAGGTGTAATATATATATATATATATCACACCTCAACCAATGGCAGAAACATCAGAGTGGGACGAAGAAATATTTCTCATCACACATAACGCTAATTGTGACAATATTTAAATCAAAACCGTTTTCATTTCATGCTTTAAATTGTCTAATATTACATGGAAATTTATATAACAACAAGTTCAATAAGAATACATAACAACAAGAACAAAATTGATACAACATATTAAAACCTAAGGTGTCTATATGTGTATCTAAGCATCATCGCTACTTCAATTTCATGGCATCGTCATCCTCAACATGTAATATGATTAAAATAGAGTTCAATGCAAAAGTAAAGGCGAGTATACAAGTTTTCATACATACATAGCATAAAAATGTGTTAAACGATTCCACATGGCAAGCTATTGATACAAGATAAACATTAAAGTCGGCATGTGTTTAACTAATCAAACCAATGGTGAAACGCAATAAGCTCTTAACATAACCTCAAGAATACGGGTGGTGCGTTAATCCTTTAGCGCTATATATGTCAAGCATAGGCTCGATCGAAGCTAATGATAAGTCTTGTTTTGGTCAAAAATTACCGAAGCAATTTAGTGATCAAATTAGTTTGTGAGGTAGTGTGCTAGTAATGCTTGTGAAAAATAAGTTGGTTTGTTAGTTTGCAAAAATAGTTTCAGGATATAGTCTCAGATATTAAACTATATCAACAATCAAACAATGAGCTGAAAAAGTAAAAATGGACACAGGGTATACGAGGAAAGCCCTTGATCAATCTAGATCTCCGGCATAAAACTTCGGGAGCTGACAATCGTCAGCTGCCTTGTTTTTCTTATTACTTCAATGTTCAGGATACAGTGCAGGATATGGCTCAGATCGATACTAATTGGTACATCGATTACAAGTGTTGAGTGTTAGTGCGTAATAGAAAGAAAAAGAAATGTGAGTTCGATAGCAGAGAGTGTTTAGTGTGTGTTCCTACGATCTGGCCTTCTATTTATAATTACAAATATTGAACTAACTCTCCTATAAACTAGGGATGCTCCGGAATATTCCCTTTTAAACGTTAAAGACCTCTTCTTCTGGCTTCAACGTCCCTCTTCCAACTGATTAGAGCGAGTCTTCATGTTGGACCGTTCTACGACCTTGAAATGTCAGTTAAGGCAGTTCATCTTTGCGTACGAAGGCGGAATCAACGTAAACAAAGTCATAACAGCTATATCCTTTTAATCCTTCTTTTCTGATTGATATTAGTGCTTTTACAACGTATTCTGATACAAATCCGGCAGCACTTCTCCTTACAAACACATACAGATCCGCTTCAAATGACACACACACTCTCCTATTTATAGACTGAAGGATTTCGCTTGGAATTACATGAGAAACTATTCAAGCGAAATCTAATAACTTGATTTCGCTTGAAATTGGTTCAAGCGAAATTGTGATGATGTTTGATGAACCGATTTCGCTTGAAACTCCCAAGACACTCTTTCAAGCGAAAACCCTATCTCAAACATGATCTAAACCTAATTACAACCCTATTGTGTGTTTATTCAACCTATCTAGACACAAGACTTGATTAAGACATAATCAGCAGACATTTAGTGCACCAACAGACTCCCCCTTGGATGTTGATGAAGTCTTTGGCTTCAAGTCTTTGTCTTTATCAATCTTCAAACATTGTAAAAACTCTCATCAATCTTTATCTTCAAACTTTAAACTTTAAACTTTAAACTTCAATCTTCCCTTTGACTGTTGATCCAGACTCCCCTTTTCACAGACTCCCCCTCTCGATATGCTAGAATCTGAGAAATCTGGTTCAAGCTTTGACAATTAGCTTCCGTTGGGAATAATGAAGTCCAAACCTGTTACTCAACCAACAAACATTACAATTCTATCTTTTCAACCAAAAATTCACAAACTCAATCAGTTTTAACAATCCACACAAGTATTCAGGTCCAAGTTAATGACCCTGATCACTTGATTAATCTACCAAGTCCAAATTAATGACCTTGGTTGATCTTTTGACGAAACAATACTGATTTTAAAACAACAGTATCAAACATTTTCTGAAAATAACAAGTATCAAGTTAATGAACTTGTTTTTGGCTTTTCAAACAATATAAACTTCATCAAAGTAAGCTCTCCTCATTCTTCAGTCCAGAATCTCCTGCATCTGCTTCAAACATCTAAGAATCCAACAATCAACTCTCCACTTTGGTTTGTCAGAAAATAAAGCAGAAATAAAATCTTTTTGGATTTTATCAAAGTGTTCTAAACTAAGAAATGAAAAACAGAAAACTTAAATTGCAGAAAGTAAACAAAGTAAACTATTTACAAACATATTTTTGGTGAGCGTGTCAGGGAATCATATCAGCTTTTCAGACAAATTACAAGTACCGTTAAGCTTCATTTCATATTCAGACTTAAACAATTCACCTCGATTGTCGATATACTGATCCATCTTAAATTCTCACACAAATTTCAATTTACTCAGGATACGATTTAGATGAATTAAGAACTTAGATCATTCATGTGTCCCACCTCTTGAATATACTCCCGTATCCAGAATCCCAATAATCAGTCTTACAGGTGAGTATACTACAATGATATCTGTATATAAATTAGGTATGCGAGGGCCGAGGGATCTCAGGTCGATACTTCCGTATACGCAGAGAGATATCAACTTTGACTTTTCGGTGTGTCCCCTTTAGAGGATCTTTTTGCTTACAACAGCAGCATTTATCAATTTTATTGTTTCAGCATGCTGAGGGTTTAATGCTGTGTTTCAAGCATTGCAGCAAGTATTATCCAGGGACTAGGTCAGAACCACCGTTCAGCAAAAGTCCCGGAATAATACCCCAGACATCATTGAGTATAAAGACCTAGTATATCAGATTAAGAGACCTTTCAAACGAGATTTCAGGGGTTACCAATATATCCAAGTAGTGTTCCCCACGAAATTCACAAGTTTGAAATTTAGGTTTATATCCCGAATAAATCTACTAAATGTGCAAAAACCTATCGACACATCATTAGTGAGACTGTTTAACTCATTTATACTTTACAAATCTTTAGCATACTGTAATCGTCTAGCTGGTGTACTATCATTTTCCCTATATACACAAGCTCTTTTTCAGATTTTATCATGTTTTTGTATTTTTGCATTTTTTACTGTTTTTGTATTTTCTGAAAATAAACTATATGGAACTATCTACTCCCCCTAAATACCAAAACAAGTAAAAATTCGACAAACCATTGCAGATTGTTTCTCATCTTCATCCGCAACAGTACTCTCATCAACGCCTATTATACCATCCGACACCGACAGAAGCTTCATACCATTCAGTTTTAACAAATATTTAAACCGATTTTTATCAAAAGCTTTGGTATGTAAATCAGCTTTCTGTTCGTCAGTGTGGATTTTCTCAATTCGTATCAACTTTTTCTCAAAGCAATCACGAATAAAGTGATGACGAATTTCTATGTGTTTAGTTTTAGCGTGATGTACTGGATTCTTTGTTATATTTATAGCGGCCTCATTATCAACAAAAAGAGGAGTGTTAAGAAACTGCAAACCGTAGTCGCGCATCTGTTGCTGTATCCACAAGATTTGAGAGCAGCAACTGCTAGCAAAAACATACTCCGCTTCACATGTAGATAACGCCACAGATGTTTGTTTCTTACACTGCCAGGTAACCAATCTAGGACCAAAGAACTGGCATCCTGCAGTTGTTGATTTTGAATTGACTTTGCAGCATCCGAAATCCGAATCGGAATACCCTTTGAGCGTAAAGTCGCCTTTTCTAGGATACCACAACCCCAATGAAGGAGTTCCTTTCAGGTAGCGCAATATCCTCTTCACAATGATCATATGCGATGCTCTCGGGTTAGACTGAAATCTTGCTGCGAGGCACGTTGGGTACATTATATCAGGACGTGAAGCAGTTAGGTACATTAAAGAACCTATCATGGATCGGTAAAAAGTTTCATCAGCCCTGTCTCCGGTGAGATCTGGGTGAATCCCATGATTTGTTGCAAGTGGGGTAGCAGCTGAAGTAGAACTTGACATCCCAAATTTCTCTAGAATATCATGAACATACTTTGACTGATGAATGAAAATTCCCTCAGGAAGTTGTTCAACTTGTAAACCCAGAAATAATTTCATCTCCCCCATTGATGACATTTCAAACTTTTGCTTCATCACTGATTCAAAATCTTTGCATAGATTTTCATTTGTCGACCCAAAGATTATATCGTCCACATAAATCTGAACTATCAGAAGATGACCATCGACTTTTTTAGTGAAGAGAGTGGCATCCACTTTTCCACGAATGAACTTGTTGGCTAGTAGGTGTTGAGACAAAGTCTCGTACCAAGCTCTAGGGGCCTGGTGTAAACCATACAGCGCTTTGTCCAATAAGTAGACCTTGTTTTTGTGGATTGGATCGGTAAAGCCCGGTGGCTGACCGATATAAACCTCCTCTTTAACCTTCCCATAAAGAAACGCCGATTTAACATCCAACTGATAAACTTTGAAGTTCTTCCAAGACGCAAATGCTAGGAAAATTCTGATTGCCTCTAGTCGTGCTACAGGAGCATAGACTTCGGTAAAATCAATCCCCTCCTGTTGACTAAATCCCTGAACAACGAGTCGAGCTTTGTTCCTTACAACAACTCCTCTATCGTCCCTCTTACACTTAAACACCCACTTGGTGTTAATCTTTCTCTGACCGTCCGGCAAATCAACTAACTTCCACACTCCCAATTTCTCGAATTGACTAAGTTCCTCCTGCATTGCATTGACCCAAGAGTCTTCAGTAAGCGCCTCTTTGTAAGTTCTTGGCTCAACCTGCGAGATAAAACAACTCAATGAGAATTCAGTTTGCAAAGGAGCAACTTTTGTATAAAAACATGTAAGCCCTTTATCAATCTGATTTCGAGTGCGAACGCCTGTCTGCAATTCTCCTATGATTAACTCCTCTGGATGATATGAAAAAGTTCGCGGCATCACTTCGCTTGGAACATCTACATTTCCCTCCAGATTAGTAACATTCTGTTCTGCATCTTGTTCACCAACTTGGTTTGTTTGACCTGAAATCTGAATTGGCTCCCCCTCAGAATCTGAATCACCATGATCAAATACTGGCATATTTTCAGCTTCTAGATTATCATTCTGAACCGACTGATTATCCTGAGCAACTTCATTCTGTTGGACATCATCATGTTCACCAGCATTACTTGGACCTGCTTCATCGTCATTTGAAGTTTCCCGTGGTCTCCTCGAATACTCAGCTGGGAACCTTAACTGCGACTCATATTCACGCAAAATATCCAACTCATCAAAGAAATCTTCATCATCCTCTGATTCTTCTCTCATGTCAAACGAATCCCAAAGTTTGTCATAATGATAACGCCATGAATCACCAGGATTCTGTGGCGGCATAGTATAACCTTGACATTCCACATTTGCAGCTTCAATAATCCGCTTCTCACTTGGAACGAAGACACGTCGCAATGGATTTGCATAACCAACAAATATACCCTCAATGCTCTTCGGACCAAACTTTCCATGAGGCTCTATAACCGTACAGGGTGACCCGAATGGTTCTAGATACTTCAAATTCGGTTTGCGATTATTGATTAGCTCAAAGCATGTTTTGTTGAACTTTTTGACAGTGAGAACCCTGTTGAGCGTATAGCATGCGGCAGAAACAGCTTCAGCCCAAAAATTAATCGGTAACTTCGAATCTGCGAGCATAGTTCTAGCCGTCTCGATTAGTGTCCGGTTTTTGCGTTCTGCGACTCCATTCTGCTGCGGAGTGTACGGAGCACTAAACTCATGCAAAATACCTCTCTCATCACAAAATTCTTCCATCTTGTTGTTCTTGAATTCAGTACCATTATCACTTCGAATTCTCTTGATACGCCTTTGGTACAAATTCTCAATCTTCCTGAACAGCCCCATCAAACTATCAAATGTTTCATCTTTTGTCTTCAAGAAAGAAACCCACGAAAATCTGGAATAATCATCAGTAACGACCAAACAATAGTAATCTCCTGTAATACTTTTGACATTCACCGGACCAAACAAATCCATGTGAAGTCGTTCCAGAGGTCTCGAAACTGAATTGACTTCCTTTGTAGGGTGTGACTTTTTCTTCTGCTTGCCTTTGATGCAGCTAATGCACTCCCCTTCCAGATGAAAACCTTTGATATTAACTCCCAATACCAAATCATTGTGCACCAAGTGATTCATTTTTCTAAGATGTATATGCCCCATCTTTCGGTGCCACAATCTTGATTCTTTCTCAGTTGCTCTAGACACAAAACAATGTGCTTGACCAGTAGTTGTAGTTGCTACAGACATATCTAACACATATAAATCATTCACTCTAGGTGCCCTCATGATAATCCATTCTTCAGGGATAACAAAACCAGGTTTCAAAATCAAACATTCTTTATCAGTGAAGTGAGTAGTATACATATTGTCACAAATCTGCGAGATACTAAGCAGATTGTTTTCCAGCTCAGTGATGTAGTTAACTCTCTCAAACGTCACAATCCCATTGGATAACATTCCTTCACCAACAATTCTACCACCTTCATGACCTGCAAATCCCACATAACCACCATTGATATTCTTCACATCATACAGCAATGCAGTTTTTCCTGTCATATGTCGAGATGCGCCACTATCCATGATCCATCTTGAAATGGCTCTTGGAAGATCCTGCATATACCACAAGTTGATTTTAAAACATTTCAATAAAGATGCCGATTCATGCTTCGCGAACAAGGAAGCTCCGGCAATTCAAACTGCTTATTCGAACATGGTGTCCACCCAGGCCTCATCAGCCTTAGGTGTAACCTTGACTCTACCAATTTGAATTTTGAAATTTTCAGCCTTCAAAGGTGGAAAATTTGCATCATAATCAACCGAAATTGATTCTTCAGCCTTTTTCACTTCAGAAGTTGAAATTTTCATTTCAGTTTTTGGTTTCCAAACTTGTTGAGATAATGCAACCCATTTATACAACTTGTCGTTTTTAGTTACCACTTTCTTTACGGGTTCATTTTTCATTTTGATGTTGTCATTTTTCACATTCTTTTTCTCAACAATGATTGGAGCTTTACCCTTCACATCAACTTTCTTCTTTTGAATATTCACATTTTCAGTCTTAGGCTTCACATTGGTACACTTTCGTGCAATGTGACCAACTTGATTACATCTAAAACATGTTCGAGTATCAACAATTCGACTTGTGCCTTCAGACTGATAATGTGAAGCTCTTTTCTCAAAGAACTCTTTATTTGATTTTGAAAAAAATTCATTTTCCTCATCAGAAAGTGAACTTGAACTGTTCACAAACACCTTCTTTTCAGCAAATCTTTTGTTTTGAAACCTCTTCTTCTGATAACTATTACCACCCCGATAACCACCCGACCAATTGTTTCGATTGTTATTATAAAAACGTGGTGGAACAACCGGCTTTTTGTAATAAGCTTTATCTTTCTCAAAATTCATTTGCCTTTTTGTTTGACACAAACTGTTCACTTCTGACAACTCAACTTCAACCAACTTGAACACATTTGTCAACTTTTTCACATTAACATTTTCAATGGGAAACTCAGAATCCGAATACAACTTATCAGATCCAGCCATCTTGTACATCACAAGACCCGGTTCATCACTTAAGTTGTTTTTGGATTTTGGTTTCTGAATGTACTTGTCCAAGAAACACCCATCATCTTCAGCTGAATCACTATTCAAAACACTTTCAGCTGTACTTTTAACAATCTCTGTCTGAACACTATCATCAGATGATGTAGAAAAAGTAACATCAATGTTCTCCGGAAGTTTAACTTCACTTTCTTCCTCAATTTCAACCAACCCAGACTGCTTTTTAGTGTAATTATCAAGAACAGGTGGTGGAACTTGATGAAACCCCACCCCAGTTCCATCACAATACACATCTTCGCCCGCTTTGTCTTTCCCGATGGGTTTGGGAATAATATGTTGCAAAACAAAGCTTGCGGAGCTGTAACTGTTAAGCTTCAACTGGATTCGCTCATTTTTGATAACAGCCTCTTGAACTTTAAGTTTCAATTTAGCAATTTCATCCAGTTGTTGGTTGATTGCTTCTTCTTTGACTCTAAGCACTGCTTTTAAATGTTCATTCTCTTTAAAAGTTTTACCATTTCGATCATCACAATCTTTCATTGTGCTTTTGAGTTTTTCAAATTTTTCAGAAATCTGACGGTTTTCAAGAATCAACTTTTCATTTTCTTGTTTAATTTTGTCATGATCAATTTTATCATTTTCAATTTGAGCAGTTAATTCTCTTGTCCGTTCAGTTGAAGCTTTAACTGTTTTGTCACGACCAAGAATCTGATTCTCAACGCTTCTGACCTTTGCTGTCAGATCTTTAATTTTCTCACCGTTGAGATACGTGACAGTATTACAAAATTTGCACTCTTTGTTGCAATTTTTGCAATCAGCATTTCCTTCGATCTTTTTACCTGACGCATTTGTTGACGTGTTTGTACTGACCTGGCCTTTTGACTCAGACACGGAGTTAGAATCTACCTCAAGTGCTTTAGCAGCCAGCACTTTGTCAGCCATTTTTCCCAGGTTCTCTGCAGTCAACTCCTGCATAGTATCGATAACTCCAGTATCAATCTTCTTTGATTTTTCGATCTCTTCTTTCTCTTTCATCTCTTTTTCTTCTTTTTCTTTCTTCGCTTCCTCTATCATTTTCTCGGTCGGAGTTCCCCACCATTTGTGTTGCCAATACTCATCATTCTCTTTCATTTCCTTGATTAAGACTTCCAGATCGAGAGTTTTGTGATCGATTGCAATATTTCCATACTCATCAAGATAACACTCCCTGTCTGGATCCCATCTTTTGGCTCTCTTTGCTTCCAAATAGATACCAGAAAGTCTAGTAATTTTGTTTTCCGAAATCATCTTTCTGTATCTATACTTCTGCTCTTCAGTTCTATCATCTTACCATGGAATAGGTTCATTTTTCGCCATGAATGCGTAACCAACCGCATCTTCTTCTGGTAGAACCTCTTGACTCCAATCATACCCCTCATCATCATAAATCACTGCAAGAGCTCTAGATTTCTCTCTGTTGTCTTCAACCTGCTTCAATCTAGGCGGCCCGGATTTATTCTGGTGATAAATCGCCTTCTTGTAGTAATCATCTCTGAAAGGATTTTCCGACTCATCAGCATAAGCGTTTCGGCATTCTCGTTTGAAGTGACCCTTTTGCTTACACTTGAAGCATGTCACTTTGGATTTATCGAACCCCAGCTTAGTAGATGCACCACCAATTGTATTCCGGCCTGTAATTTCCATAAAACGTTGTGCTCGACGAACAACACTTGCCATAGCCCAACGAATATCGATCAGTTCCATTTCCTCCGGATCAATCTGATCGTAATCTTCTTTTGTCAGATTTGTTTTGCCTATCTTCCCAGCTACCAACCCTTCATACGATTCCAACACCGATGCTAGGAAGATCATCTGCTGCTTGGCCGATTCCTCATCAAAGTTCTAAGCATTCTTCAAATCTATTGCGATGTTGCATTGAAAATGATTCTTTGCATCAGAATGACTTCCAGATGATGAAGATCCACTATGATAACCGCTATGACTTCCACTGCTTTGACCACTTTGACTTTCTTTACTTGCTGTGGACACATTCTCAGCAGAAAACGCAGTCTTTGGAGAAGTAGCTTTCGGCATCATGCTCTTTGGATAATATAGATCCAAATTCTGTTGATAAGATGAATGATTGACTTTATACGTCTTCTTCAATTCCAGTTCATGACTTTCAAGTCTCTCAATCACCAAATCTGGTTTCAACATTTCAGGAACAATAGTGTTCTTCAACATCAGTGCATAATATCTCCACTCCATCTCGTCTGGCAACGAATCAAACAACTTGTCTACTTGCTCATCATCAGAATACTAAATTCCATGTCTGACTAACTCCAGCTTCAGGTGCCCAAACCTCTCGATCATTTTTGACACTGATTCATTCTTTAAGCATCCAAACATATCAAACTCTTTCCTAAGTAGTTTTATTTTATTTTTCTTGATTTCTTCACTACCTATACATTTCTTTTCTAACTTTTCCCAAAGATCTTTAGCATTTGAATAGTCTATCAATGAGATGATATCCTCCCGAACAGACTGAAATAATAATGCCACACACTTTTGTTCGGCTACGAATGAGTCAATCTCATCAGTAGCTCTTAAGACTTCACCATTCTTTTTTCCTTGATCATAACCGTTCTTCAGACTTTTCCAACTTGGAAATGCAAATGCCATCATCCAGTCTTCAAACTTTCTGGACCACCGACTGTACTCCTCAATAGCCATAAGTTTTGGAGGTTTATTGAATGTTCCGAAAGCACTTTCCGATTCCCAAGCTTCCTTTTTCTTCCCTTTTCGCGAGTTATCATTCACATTGCTTGACGAAGTATCATCGTTTCTGGAATCTCCAGCGAACGCGTACATGTCGCTAAACGGGTTCATGAAAAGATCATCCATCGTGAATATTCCTGCAAAATCAGCAAACACTTAGAAAAATTTTAAAGTTTTGAAAAATCAGCAAGTTCAAGCGAAACTGAATAGTTTGAAGCGAAATCCACACTTTAAACTATTCAAGCGAAAACTAAGATAATACTCAAGCGAAATCTGATCTAAAATGTTTCAAGCGAAAACAACTATTTCCCTTCAACTGTCCAGCGTCTACAAGCGAAATCCAAGAGATCAGATTCAACAGTTTCAAGCGAAATCCAGCAATCTATTTCGCTTCAACTGTTTCAAGCGAAAACCTTTAATACAATTCAAAAAGTTTCAAGCGAAATTCTGATAAACAATTTCGCTTCAACTGTTTCAAGCGAAATCGACTGTTTTCAAGTTAAATCTTATGTTTTCAAGCGAAATCAATCTATAACCTTCGAACTACTTTCAAGCGAAATTCTGTTTTAGGTCATTTTTAACAAGTTTTAATCTGAATTTTAGTCCGAATCTTTGTAGGCTTTGTTAAAACTACGTTTTACACGATATACTCGAAAATCAGACCATTTCGACCGTTGGAACTCTTTCAGATCAGAAAAATATAAAAAGAAATGAGTAGAAAGAAGAGAATCCGCTGCTGTGGTATGAACTCCTTGTCCTGAGCTCTGATACCACTTGTTGGACCGTTCTACGACCTTGAAATGTCAGTTAAGGCAGTTCATCTTTGCGTACGAAGGCGGAATCAATGTAAACAAAGTCATAACAGCTATATCCTTTTAATCCTTCTTTTCTGATTGATATTAGTGCTTTTACAACGTATTCTGATACAAATCCGGCAGCACTTCTCCTTACAAACACATACAGATCCGCTTCAAATGACACACACACTCTCCTATTTATAGACTGAAGGATTTCGCTTGGAATTACATGAGAAACTGTTCAAGCGAAATCTAATAACTTGATTTTGCTTGAAATTGGTTCAAGCGAAATTGTGATGATGTTTGATGAACCGATTTCGCTTGAAACTCCCAAGACACTCTTTCAAGCGAAAACCCTATCTCAAACATGATCTAAACCTAATTACAACCCTATTGTGTGTTTATTCAACCTATCTAGACACAAGACTTGATTAAGACATAATCAGCAGACATTTAGTGCACCAACACTTCAGGAGAATAAGTCCACATGAACGTTATAAGCCTGCAGCCATAACCTGCACGTGAATAATTAGTAACTGCCAGGATATTGCATCAGGATGTTACCAATATCCTGATTCGGTATCCTGGTCATAATCAGAAATAATAAAGTCAGGATATAACTCCAGGATATGGGTTCAGAAAACCACCCATAACAATTGTCCCCAAAATATATTTGTTAGAATTCCTAAATTCAAACGGATATATTTTAAACTCTACGCGTCGATCGAGGCAATTAAGACGATAGGACGGTTGATGTGACAATGTGCAACTTCCCAAGCGATATTTACTCGATGCCTATCTATCAAGCTCCTATATCTTCTCTCTTCTTGTTTGATAATCAACCATCCTCCTCATAATTTCCAGGTAACCACTTCTTCCTTCTTTCCTCCTCGTGATCTTCTCTGTTCTTGTTACCCGATGGCTACCAGGACTCGCTCTCAAACCGGCGAATCAACCCTAACCTTTGTCAACCAAAATCTTCTCAAAACCCTAAGAAGGAGATCTGCTTCTTCGATAATGTAAGGACCTGCAGAAATGTCCCACAACACTCCGTAAGTGAAAACCCGGACCCCTAAAACCCTAATCCTTGTGAAAAATAAAGAAATTCAATTTTATTGGACTGTCGCGGGCCGCGTAAGACTTAAGGATAGTCTACGCGGGGCGCGACAGCTAGGCTAATCTCCGGATAAGCTTTAGGCCACGTGTCAGACACGTGGCAGACCTAGGGTGTGACACGGCAGCCCTAGCCGTAGCTAGGGTGGCCCTCGTGGGCCGCGTAAGATGTTATTCGAGTTTACGCGGGCTGCAACAAACCCAATTTTCAGCTATAAATGGGACGTGCATGGGCATTTCGTCTGTGCTTGAGAAATTCATCAAAATCACCATCTTTCTGCTTAAAAATCACGTTCAAAGTAGGGAAACGCTGCTACGATTATGGGGTAATAACTCGATCACTGCTAGGATACAATGTCCGATCGATTGAAACCGATCCGATGGATGTTTAAGTGCTGCTCGAATTCGGGCTATGCTTTGTCATTCGTCGTGAGGGTTTTGATTTCATGAGCTTATCGTAAATATTGTATTAAGTTACTAACCTAGTTTCATGTGCATTGTTATTTAACTAGGTTACAAGGCTAAATCAGTAGACAAAACTCTGTCCAATTAAACTTGCAATGTGAGTCATTCTCTTTTATTAAAAGTGTTTTACAATACCTGAATGTTTTCCAGTTATAAGTTACAGGGATTAAGTCTTTGTTATCTTAAATTACTGGCAGTAAGTGGGGTATTATGCACAATGACTACTGTTTTATCACTTCTAGGTGAAAGGACCTAAATAGTGATACACGTCACTTTTGGGTGAAAGAACCCATTAGGGATATGACCACAGTCATAGATCCGGTCGAGTGACAACTGAACCAGCTAATTATAAGATAGGGGCAACTGTAATCGCTCTTAATACTGTAATTTATAACAATGTGTCATTTTGTGCAAATTAAATGACTTGCCAGTATTTCCCCGCTAATAAAATCTGTTTAAACATGTTTCAGGTGATTTACTGTGAACAAGGAAAAGTGTCGCGTAGAAACCCAACTTGGATAAAGTGGCTCAGTAAATAAATAAACATGTTTTTGTAATGTACACAGGGAATTTCCCAGTGAAATTCCTTTAATGTAAATTACGGGGTTTATCCCGAAACTTGAAATAAAATAATCGGGTGTTTTCAGTTTTAAAAGATCCCGTTAAAATTTCCGCTGCCAAAATTAAATACCACGGGTTTTCTGTCTCGCGGCAATCGAACCAGGAATCTGGGTCGGGGGCCGTGACAGATAATGTGGATATAGCAGCGTTGAGGGCCACCGACGCTTTCTCCGACAAGTCAATCATCAGACCGTTTGATCGGACTCTCCGGTCAGACGTGTCGTCCGGTGAATGGATCTGTTTTTCGGCATACCCTTTCTCCTTAGGTCTTCAATACCCTTTTCCCGAGTTCATGATGCAGTTTTTTCACAAAACAGGTCTTAGTTTTTCTTAAACGATGCCCATTGTTTGGAGGGTTTTGATAGAGATCAATCAGATCAAAGCTCCCCACATTCCTAACCTCTGCATTGAGGACATCCCCATAGCTTATCGTCTCCGATCTCACGGCTATAGCCGTTTCTTGCTTTTTTCTACTTCCAATAACCCCCTCATTCTCAAAGTAACCAAAAATGAGGGCGGATGGCAATGAAATTTTTTCTTTATTAGGCGAGACACCATCGCTGAGGGTGATAGCCTTCCGGTGAAGTGGTTAACCACCGGTAGGGTTTAGGGTTTTAAGAATATCCCTAAACATATCTTGAAACTATATCCTGGACTGACATTCTCCTTTCTTGCTTTTATGCAGCGAACTTCAGAGAATTAGCTCCTCCTACCGAAGAATCTGAAGAAAGAGTCAAGGCAGTTTACCGATTTCCATAAAGTGACAGAAGTTTTTCATCGCACCTTCCAAGCTCGAGTCAATACTCCTAATATAATATGTCTGGTAAGGATTATATAATTCTGCATGTACTTAATTAGTTAAATATAAAGTAAAAGTAAAAAATTTAGATTTTCTCCCTTTGTGTAGCACCAGCCAAGATTCCAGAAGCCTTCGACCTCGGAGAGTTGGACAGTTACTCTGGCCCTGTCCAAGTGAAGAAGGAGCCTAGCCCTAAAGCTGCCACTTCATCTAAGCCCACCAGTTCAAAAGCTGTTGTCATCCCGAAACCTTCTCCAGCTACCAAAACTCATGCTTTCAGTGCCCGGAAGAGGAAAGAAACGGACTCTCTTGCTACCCCCGAGACCATTCCTTTCGAGAACCATGGATTTAATGAAGCCAGTGGATTCATGACTTCATTCCTCAACCAGGTAAAAATCCCTATCCTGTATCCTGCACGTATATGTTGAACTAATATCCTGAATAGTTTATATATGCTGATACCTGTGTTTTCGATTGTAGGGCCTTGAGCGTCTGATGCACTTATACGAGGAAGCTTGTGGGCTCTACAAGATGCTGGAGTCCAAGTTGAAGAAGGCTGATGTCACCATTGTTGACTGGGGGATGATCGTCGCCGCCAAGTCACAACACTATGAGGATAAATTCAAAGCCGTGACTCAAGAAGCCCATACTGCCATAAAAAAGGCCAACCAGGATGCTCAAGCCAAGATGGATGCTGCCCAACTTCAACACAAACAGGATATGAACTCCTACCGAGAGGGCCTCAAAGGATCTGTTGTAATTTCCCTCCTCCAAGCCAGGCTGAAAATGGCTTATGAAGCCAGGGCCATGGGCTTCGAATGCCCTTCTTGGAATGTCAATGCTTGGGAGGAGAAATTAAAGGATCTTAGTGGCAATCCTGTAGAACATCCTGCTAAACCCGTGGTTGAAGAGTCCTCCAAGGCAGCTGAAATGGTGGTTGATGCTGGTGGTGATACTGACAAGAACGCTGGGGCTGATTCTGGACCGGGTGCTGGCGAGGAAGCGAAGGTTGAAGAAGGTGCTGCTGCTTGCAGGCATCGAAGTGGGCGATGATGGATATTGATGCCTAGGCTGGAGCCCACTTTTTACATTTGATGGTTTGTAGTTGTTGAACAATTTACCTTTCCGTCTGTTGAACAATTTATTTTCCTGCGCTTAGACAATATGATGGCTAAAGGTGGAGGGATCCTGAGTTTCAGGACAAAGCCCTTGGTCATCAATCGTTAATATGCTTTTTTGAACAATCAACAGTTGAAGGTGGAGGGATCCTGTGTTTTCAGGACGAAGCCTTCAACTGTTTAGGTAAATATGTTTGAAAACTAGTTGTACTTTTGGTGTATAGGTCTCGTTTTGAGATGAAGCCAATATTACAACCTTTTGCAATCTTAATAATAAACTAATTTTCTAGTTTTATCCTTTGTTGTTATTTAGTTTTGAAAGTTATATTGCATCTGTTTAGCCCAAACTTTTATAAATTGTTCTTTTTTATTATGAATACCATACTTTGAATATCCTGACCAAATATCCTGGTCAGGATACTACTATTATGCTTAGCACCTTAATCAGAAATGTTTCATTAAAAATTTGTCAAACACAACTCTAAAAACTTAGGTTGTTTAGATAAAGCTTTAAAAATGAAAAAGAGAGACCATATCAGAGACACTTAGAGAATAGATTCCAACTTTCAACCTTTGAACCCTTTGCAACATTTCCATCATGGATGTCCCCTGTCTGGAACACTTAGGAAATTGAGTTCAATTTCATTCCTCGAACCATTTACAATGTATCAAGATGGATGTCCCCTATGTATTAGTGCACAACATACTTGAATACTTAGCAACTTCTTGATTTAGACAAGAATGTGTGTAAACACAATCATAATTAATGTCACATTTGTAAGCAACTTTAGTATTACTGTGGATAAGTCCTGAGTATCCTGGGGATAAACCCACGTTTTCATGTGCTACAGGCGAGAGTGTATAAACTCCAAGACTTAGAAATGTGAATACCTTTAAACCTTAGAGAGTATGAAAATACCCTTTCGTGAGAGAGGGTGATCAATCCTCATATACCTTAAGGATTCAGGATATAGCCAATAATAACGAAATTGTCAGCCATTTTTACATGAACTGGTCCCGCTATGTTGAACTATTCCTGGATAACTTGCGCTCCAGGCGGGGTGTTTAAACCCAATTCGAGAGAAAGGTGAGTACCTTTAAACCTTAGAAGGGATCAGAATCCCTTAAACGTGAGAGAAGGGGCCAATCCTCTAATCTTTCGATCTATCTTCAGTATATATCCTGAAGTAACATCCCGAAGCATATTCTGCAGAACACTTGTTAAACTAAGGTGGGTTTAGCCTGGCTAAAACCCTTCCGACTCTTAAGTCAGTATTGGGTTTCAACAAACAATTAAATAATCATATTAAAAGGAATTAGAATTCATACCATCCTGAGTTAGAAATTAAATTCTAAACTCACTTGAAATAGGCTTTAAGGTGTATAGCATTTTAGGATCTTGGTAGCCTATCCCCCTCCATATTCTTGAGTCGGTATGCTCCTTTTCCAGATTCTGACTCAATTTCATAGGGTCCTTCCCATTTTTGAGCTAACTTTCCATCGGCAGGGTTGGTTGTATTCTGGAAAGCTTTCCTCAAAACCCAATCTCCAACTTGAAATCTTCTAGTCCTTAAATTCTTGTTATATGATTTGGATATCCTCTGTTGATATGCCGCCATCCTTAGCTTTGCTGCATCCCTTGTTTCATCAACAGTATCCAATTCTTGACATAAATCTTCAGGATTTGTCTCAGGATCCCGGAGGCTTGATCTGGCTGTGGGTATCACCATCTCCGTCGGGATCACTGCTTCTGCCTCAAACACCAAAGAAAATGGGGTTTGCCCAGTAACATTCTTCACAGTTGTCCTATCAGCCCATAGGACAAACGGTAATTCTTCTTCCCATCTTCCTTTTTTAGTACCTAACCTCTTCTTTAAGTTGTTGACAATTATCTTGTTTGAGGATTCTGCGTGTCTGTTTTCTTGAGGATGTACTAGAGTTGATGTGATCATCTTGATTCCCCAACTTTTGCAAAAATCAGTAGTTCTTTTGTTGATGAACTGAGAGCGATTATCACAAATTATCTCACCCGGTACCCCAAATCTTGTCAAGATATTTCTCTTTATGAAGGATACCACTTCTTGATCTCTGACTTGAACAAAGGCTTCGGCTTCAACCCACTTGGAGAAATAATCTGTCATTGCCAGCAAAAAAACTTTTCATCCTGGAGCTTTTGGGAGTTTCCCCACTATATCCATTCCCCATTTCATGAATGTCTAACGGGATACGATAGGATATAATGGCTCAGCAGGCTGATGCAGTATATTGCTTTGCCTTTGGCATGCATCACACTTTCGGGCATACTCTGCAGCATCCTTTCTCATAGTCGGCCAATAGTATCCCATTCTTAACACCTTTAAGAACAACGATCAGCCCCTAGTATGGTTATCACAATCTCCTTCATGTATATCCTGAAGCACTTCCTTGGTTTCAGGATCCTCCAGGAACCTAAGGTATGGACCTGCAAGAGACTTTTATACAAAACATTAGTTATAATAGTGAAACGAGATACATTCATCCTGAAAGCCTTAGGATTCTCATCCTTTGGGATGTGTCCTTCTTTGAGGTATTTCACAATTGGAGTCATCCAAGATTCAGGATCCTCTTCAGGATACTCATCACCAGGATCCCGGACACTTGCTACCTCCTTATCCTGAGACTTGAAGAGTTCCATCGCAGGATACAGAATATGTAGTATTGGTATTTGAGTTCCTTCTAGTATCCTGACTGTAGATCCCAAATTTTCCAGAGCATCTGCCTCAGCATTATCCTCTCTTGGTACCCGTTCAAGTGTAAAAACTTCAAAATATCCTGCTAATTTTTTGACAATTTCAAGATATGCAATTAACCTTTCACCTTTAACTGCATAGAATCCATTGAAATGGTTAGTGACCAACAAGGAATCAACATACACTCGCAAACATTTAATATTCATGTTCCTAGCCAATTCTAATCCTGCAATCAGAGCTTCATATTCTGCTTCATTATTGGTGGCAGGAAATTCACATCTAATAGCCTGGGGTAATATGTCCCCCTATGGCGATTTTAGTAGTATACCTAATCCTACACCTCTTACATTAGAAGCACCATCAGTATACAATGTCCAAGATTCTGAATTTTCACCTAGTTGTTGTACTTCTAGGTCTACTTCATTTTGAATGTCACTACTGAAATCAGTCACAAAGTCTGCTAAAGCCCGAGACTTTATAGCATTTCTAGGTTTATACACTTGATCATATGCACTTAACTTTATGGACCATTTAGCCATCCTACCCGACTTCTCAGGTTTCCTAAGCACATTTTTAACAGGATAAATAGTTTTAACATGAATCCTATGTGTCTCAAATAATGTCTAAGCTTAGTCGATGCCATAACTAGGGCTAATATCAAATTTTCTAAATGTGAATATTTAGTTTCAGCATCTAACAAACTTTTACTGACATAATAAACAGGATACTGTTGACCCTCATGATCCTTTACCAGAACGACACTTACTTCACTCCTTGATACTGCAAGATATAGGGATAAAGGTTCACCATCCTCAGGCTTCATCAGCAGAGGTGCACTTGAAAGATATTGCTTCAATACTTGTAGGGCTGCTTCATGTTTTTCTCCCCACTTCAATTTCTTGTTCTTCTTCAGGATATCGTAAAATTCCTTGCATTTCTCTAAAGATATTGATATAAACCTGTTTAATGCCTCTACTCGTCCTGTTAACCTTTGCACATCTTTCATGTTGGATGGTGATTTGATGTCCAGGATAGCTTTAATCTGTTCTGGACTTGCTTCTATTCCCCTTTTAGTAACCATATATCCCAGAAATTTTACTGCCCCAACTCCGAAATGGCACTTAGCAGGATTCAGCTTCATGTTATATTGGTCCAGGATATTGAATTCACATTCAAGATCCTGAAGATGATCCTCCGCTTTCTTGGATTTTACCACCATGTCATCGATGTACACCTCCATGGTGTCCCCCAGTTTGTCTTTAAACATCATATTCACCAATCTCTGATATGTTGCACCTGCATTTTTCAAACCGAAAGACATGGCAATATAACAATAAATACCTGTTGGTGTCATGAAAGCTGTATCTTATTGATCTGATGGCTCCATTTGGATTTGTTGGAATCCTGAGGATGCATCCATAAAAGTCAGCATTTCATGACCGGCGGTCGCATCTACCATCGAATCTATATGAGGCAAGGGAAATGGGTCTTTGGGACATGCCTTTTTAAGGTCTGTGTAATCTACACAAACTCTCCATTTCCCATTCTTCTGTTGAACCACGACCACGTTTGCTAGGCACTTGGGGAATTTGACTTCCCTGGTCATTTTGGATTTCAATAATCTTTCAACCTCTTCCTGTATGATTGCATTTCTTTCTGGAGCAAATTTCCTTCTCTTTTGCTGAACGGGCTTGAAAGACCTGTCAATGCCAAGCTTGTGAGTTATAATATCCTTTGAGATACCTATCATGCCCTCATGTTTCCATGCGAACGTGGACATCCTGCATTTTAGAAAATTAGTTAGCTGATTCTCAATATCCTGAGGGATATTAGCTCCTACGAGCACCGAGATATCTAGATTATCCTGATCGAGAATAATTTTCTTAACATCCTGCTCTGAGGCTTCCACGACATCCTGGGCTCATATCTTTAATTGCTCTCCTGCTTTGGACATTGTTGAAGCCTTCATCGAGGATGAATAACACTCCCTTGCCTCCTGTTGATTGCTTTCCACTTTAACTACCCCCTAGGGTGTAGGGATCTTCATGCACTGATGATAGGTCGATGGGACAGCCTTCATATCATGAATCCACGGCCTGCCCAATGATGCACTGACCCTTATTCTTTTTTTCTGCCCAGAAGATCTTTCAGTTATCCCTTGCTTAACAGGTAGCTTATTTCCTTCCTCATGGCTATGCAATATTCCGTCACATGTCTAAAATCCTCATGGAAGGCACACCACTTGGATTTATCCTTCCAATCGGCCTTTTGCTGGTTCTTCCTTGGCCACCTCGCTTTATCTCCCAAACCCTGCATAGCATACATTAGTTCAGGTATATTAACAGAAAAATAATACTCTGACAATTCAGGATATTCTTCAGTATCCTCATCTTCAACAGCATTCACTTTCTTGCTGTCATTCCTACCATACGACTTAGAGCGGTATGGCTTGTATGAGGATTCCGATTTCCTGTTTGTTGATTCGTATGTCGAGGATGAATTCATCCTCTGTTGCATCTTCTTATCGTCTTCAAGTCTAATGTATCTCAGAGCCCTGTTTCGAGCTTCATTCAGGTTCCTACAAGGATTCATCACAAGATCCTTGTAAAATTGAGAATCCTTTTGCAATCCCATCTTGAATGCCTGTACAGCCATGGCAACATCAAGGTGTGGAATATCCAAGGATTCCCGGTTGAACTTGTTTACATAATCCCTTAGGGATTCTTGAGGACCCTGAGCTATCCTGTAGAGATCACTAGTTAGTTTCTCGAAACTTCTACTGCAAGAAAATTGACTATTAAACAAGTTAACCAAATGAGCAAATTATGTAACTGAATGAGGTGGGACGTTTAAGAGCCATTTTAAGGCTGATCCTGTTAGAATAGAGCCGAAGCCCTTGCAGAGGCATGCTTCTTTCAGTTATGGAGGAATATGGTTAAACTCCATCCTCTCCCTATGCTGAGCAATATGCTCCTCGGGATCCGTGGTTCCATCATAAAGCTTCATATTGGGAGTTAGAAATCTTTTTGGAATTTTAGCATCACATATAGGATATGCAAACCGGGATATCCTGGATACTTCCGGAATAGGCTGCACAACCCCAGGTACACTAGATATCATATCCTTCAATTTCTGCAGCTCCCTAGAGAGTGCCGAGTTCACACCTGTATCCTACACAGATCCAAGATTGTTAGTAGCAAGAGTATTAATATTATTACATACGTTACCAGTTGAGAATTCTGGCCATATCCCGGAGCATATCCTGGTCCTTTGATAGTAGATATCCTGGCTGTTGAGGGTATTTCAGGAGTATTGCCCTGGGAATGACAGGGCACAACATTGCCCTAACTAACCTCAGTATACCCCGTTGAATTAAAGTTCTGGGTTGCAAGGGAGTGACGGTATCCTCAGCAGGTCTCTTGGAGTTAGACTTCAAGAGTTGTATCTCTTTTATTAGCATCTGGTTGGTTTCCTGCTGTTGCTTCATCTGATCCTGTATACTTCTAAACAAACTTAGAATTTCATCATTAGAAGCCATAATAGGTATAACAACCCTCATAAAATATTTAGGACACCCCTAAATGTCCTAAAATATACCCCGTACACGATAAACGAGCCCGAAATACCCATGTATTTATAAAAATTAACAAAAACAAGATCCAGCAGTCGCTCACGCGGCGCGACGGAGAGCAGCCTGGTCTGTCGCGGGCCGCGACTGCTCTTGTTTGCCGGAAAAGTCATAGTGCCACATGGCACATGACTTAGCATACCTACTCGATGACTCAGCGAAGCTACAGCCGCCTTTTCGATCCTCGCGGGCCGAGAAGGCCGAGGCTATGGCTGTCACGGGGCGCGACAGACCCCTCGATCAACCTATAAAAGGGGGACCAGGGTTCATTTGTCAATCGTTAAGTTTTCTTTTCTCTCTCAAATTCTCTGATAGTAGAATTTCTGCTCGGGCATAATACCCACTTTATAGTGAAGCTTTGCCTCGTTGTAAGTACTATAACCCTGCTTTTACCCTACACAATTGATTTAGAATTCCGTAATGTATGTCGGCTCTACCCGACTTAGTCATTGGAATTCTGTCTTGTGTGTACACCCGATTGATTTAGAATTTCCGTAATGCATGTCGGCTCTGCCCGACTTAGTTATTGGAATTCTGTCTCGAGTTGTACGGTTAATTTGAATTGGGTTATTTTACTAACACGTGTGCATTATTTGATTTAATAGATAATAACCAGGAGATTTTCAGGAAGCCTTAGTATTATCTAAACTTGCAATGTGAGTACATCTACTTTTTGCCATCTTTTTATAAAAGTCCAAATGTTTTACCAAAACCTCAAATGTTTTAACTTACACTTAACAGTAATTGAGTATTTGTGATTCTACAATTATTGCCGGTATGTTGGGGTTTTGTATACAAAATGTGGAAAAACGTTATCATTGGACAAAGAGTTAGCCATTGTATAATATGACCCATAAGTCAAGGTTTGACAGTACTGATTGAGTAATTGATTAGATATAAACAAATGTAATTACGGGTTGCCCTCAACTCTGTAAAAGTGATAAAAATGTTTTGATTAAACCGGGATGCACTCACCAGTATTTCTTGCTGACAAAATGTTTTTAAAACGTGTTTCAGGTAACGTAATGTGAAAGCCCAATAGAAGCCAGCTGGAGAGCACTGAAAGCTTGGAATAGTGGCTATAAAAGTTACCTAAATAAAAAGACATTTTGTTTTCAATAATTAGGGTTTACCCCTAACAAATGTATTATCAAATGAACTTAGGTTTTATCCCCATAAATGTTTCTTATAAAAGTTGGTGTTTTACTCTGATAAAAATATTTCCTAACTACGGTCCTGATGTATTCCGCTGCCAAATTAATAAACACCGATACCACCCGCTCTAAGGCTGGCGGCCGCCCGCTTCCGAGTAGGGGTCGGGGGTTGCGACAACAGGAGTTCTCCCTGGAACACCAGATCTGTGGACATTTTAAGCAGGAACAGTGTCTCGGGATGTATGGGTCCCAACCCACCTTGGAGGAGCCTGAGCCTGTGGAGGAGCTTGCATCTGTGGAGGTGGTGGAAGCACTGAACCGGTTATGGTAGAGGTTGTAGCGGGCATGGATGAAGAGCTCATGTTTGATTTCGAGGCCATTGAAAATAGCTGTGCAAAAAGTTTGAAAATAGAAAACCGAGTAATGATTTTAAGAAAACTTTTAGTAGAAATAGCACCACTTGCCCCACGGTGGCGCCAAATTGTTTTGGTCAAAAATTACCGAAGCAATTAAGTGATCAAATTAGTTTGTGAGGGAGTGTGCTAGTAATGCTTGTGAAAATTAATAAACACCGATACCACCCGCTCTGAGGCTCGCGGTCGCCGCTCCCGGGTAGGGGTCGGGGGTTGCGACAGAAGGTGGTATCAGAGCTACTGCCACTGATTTAAGCCAAAGAAGTGTTCTGCTGACACTGATATTTCAAATTCTGCCTGAGCAGCAGCCAGTTTAACAAGCAGCCCACGGCAGAGCATTCAACATCAATGTCCGCTAAGCACAAACTGACAACAATGTTGTCAATGGTACGTTTCTTGTCAACGATATTTATGCTTCGTGTTTATTTGATACTGTCACACCCTCAAAATCCACATGCGGAGTACCACCGCGAGGCGTATGACATGACCAGGATCCAGCCACTAATTATTTTGAACGGTTTAGTTATTATTATAAATAACGGTATAATTAGCGACCAATTTAAAATTTTCAAAACATAGTTTAAGTTTGCAGCGGAAGGGAAAAGAGAACATATCGTAATTTAAAACCACAAGTTTATTAATTATGAACTTACAAGCCACGCACTCCAGCCGATTGCAATGTCCTTCCTAAACTGTATCGAGCAACCTGCCAAGCATGCAGTAGGGTATCAACATAAAGTTGGCGAGCTCACGAGTTGTCCAGTTTTAGTTTTTGAAAACGTAAGTTGTTTAGATATAACATTTATAATCACGTCATGAGGAGCTACCCCATATGAAAGCTACTAAACTGGCGTTACCGAAACTATTAACGAGAAGATTTTGTGCCCCAAGTCAATGTCTATCGTCATTGACCAAGATGCAAGGTATACTAGTTCACGCCCGATCTCCCCCGGTCACAGTATGAGGTTGTCAAACCTAATAGTGCTATTAACTAATAACCCGTTCGCCCCCGGCGATTAATCGGTACTATAAGCAGGGACTTTACATGATAGAGATTCGTTTAGTTTGGCTAGTTGTGATTTATAAATAATATCCAAACGTATCTCCCCCGGAGATAGTAATTTAAAAGTACCCATTCGTATTTTCCCCCGGAAATATTAGTTTGAAAGTATTCTTCCCAAAGATGGCAGTTTGTTCGTGTCCCTCCCTGGGACGCATGCTTTTAGTGTGTGTGAACTCACCTTGGTTTGCTCGGTAGACAATATTACTTGTGTTACGTTGGTCACCCATACCCTATTATGGTTATTAATATTCATCAGGTTCGTATGCAAGTAACGTCACGTATAAAGTACACGTACCTAACACATAGCACACATGTTACATTAGTACCCTATACGTTATTGGGCCTATCCTATCATAAGAGTAGTTAAACAGTTAACGGTCACACACAGTCCAAAACATGATATCACGTTATTCGGCCCAATAACTAAGCAGAGTGGTCCAGTCGGAACCAGGTGGTCTCGAGTCGCAACCTAGCGTTTTCGAGTCGCAACCGCAGATCTCGAATAGTGCATATTTGAGTCGCAACCGTAAAGGTATCGAGTCCCATCTCGAGTCGAGATTAGGAGATCTCGAGTCACAACTGTGCTGGTCTCGACTCCTGGAGCGCCTTGCCTGGTTTCGAGTGGTCACTAAGTAGTCTCGAGTCGCAATCGTAAGGTCTCGACTCATAGACTATGCAGATGCTTCTAGAATTTTCAGAATAGTACGATCCAATCAAAATTCATAAACATGTACTATCCAATTAAATTTCATTAACATGTTTCCTATACCGTACCCTCCTGAATTCAGATCAATGCTCCTTAATTCAAATATTCTTATCACATTCAAACAGTTCATCAGATTCATCAAAATAGGTCTAGCACTATAACTTTCCATCAAAACATATCAACAAATTAATTATGACTTATAGCAACTAAAACCCAAAAATCGCTCAAACACACAACCGATTATCATAAGACTTTTATTAAAATCCTATTATCGTCATCAGATATCACTAAAAGAAACACATACTCCTATTTAACCAATTATCTAAAACAGTTAACAACATTTTTGCACAAAAGCATGAACCAAAATGATGCAAACATAAATCTCAGATTAACATACTCCTAGTCATCATTTCAATCCTCATTCAAAGCATTCAGATTGTATTCATTATCCCAAAAACATACTTCTAAATCCCATACATACTAAACAGTTAATATATCATCATTAACTGAACAGACCCGAGCTATCATTATCATCAGCTCAGGCCGGTGAGATTCGTCGGATAATCAGAACCGCCGCCGCTGCTTTTGCTTTTAGCGACCGTGGCCGCCAGTATCCCCAAATCAATGACCACCATCTTCCTCTTCAATCAGCAGTACGGCTTGAGCCGGTTCGACATCAAAACAGAGCATCGGAGAAGAGAGAACGAGAGGGGTGTGCGTGACTGTGCGGCCGCCGGAGATGCGCTCCGGTCGTCGGTAGTTGCTTGACCGAAAGAGAAGGGGCAGGGGGTAGGGGTGAGCGGCAAGTGTGAGAGGTTTTTAGGGTTTTTGGAAAGTTTATAAGGTGTTTAAATCGGCTAAGGTTCTAGGTTTAGGGAGTTGGCTTGGGCCTAGCCCGAGTGCGAGCCTGTTTAAACAACTACACGTCTCGCCCAACCCGATTGGCCCGGTTATATTAACTTATTCATAAATAATCGAAACTCCCGTCGCGGATTATTATTTTGAGAAATAATGACGATAATAATAAATAAATATTAGTGAATACGAGCATTAATAAAATGCTCGTTTCTCGACGATCAGGATCAAGGGTTCGAGTTGTCACAGATACTGGAGCCCATAACTGTTTTGTATCGTTAGAATTCGAAAAGCTCCTAAACCGTAAACGCGCTAACCTCCCAATGACGTTCGACGTAGAAATCGCTACTGGAAGAATCGTCACTGTTAATTCTGTTCTCCGTGATTGTACGCTTGAACTCAACAATCACGTCTTCCCGATCGACCTTATCCCGATGCAGCTTGGTAGTTTTGATATCATAGTAGGCATGGTTTTTATTCACAAAAATCATGCTGAAGTCGTTTGTTTGGATAAGATGATTCGTTTCTCTCTTGCTAATGGTGATCAACTCTGCGTCTATGGCGAAGTATCTTCGAAGGACCTTAAAATCATATCATGCATCCAAGCGAGCAAGCATCTCCAAAAGGAATAAAAAGCTTTGTTGGCGCACATCGTAGTAGTGGAGAAAAAGGAAAAGAAGTCAATGGAAAAGGTGCCTGTGGTTCGTGATTTTCCTGCTGTCTTACCTGACGATTTACCTGGTTTACCCCCGAGTCATGATATTGATTTTCGTATCGACCTCATTCCTGGAGTTAACCCTGTTGCTAAAGCTCCCTATCGCCTTACTCTGTCTGAAATGCGTGAACTTTTGAGTCAACTCCAGGAACTTCTTCATAAAGGCTTCATTCGCCCTAGCACATCTCCATGGGGCGCGCCTGTCCTTTTCGTCAAAAAGAAGGATGGATCGTTCCGGATGTACATCGATTATAGGGAACTCAATAAGCTGACTATCAAGAATCTCTATCCCTTACCCCGAATCGATGATTTGTTTGATCAATTGCAAGGTGCTACGTGTTTCTCGAAGATCGATTTACGCTCAGGTTACCATCAGTTACGAATTCAGGAGCTAAAACCGCTTTCCAAACCCGATACGGCCATTATGAATTCGTTGTTATGCCCTTTGGTCTAACCAACGCACCCGCGGTTTTCATGGATTTGATGAATCGCATGTGTAAACCCTTTCTCGAACACTTCGTCATCATGTTTATCGATGATATCCTTATCTATTCGAAGTCAAAAGCCGAACATGCGCAACATTTACGTTTGGTTCTCGAACTACTCCAAAGGAATCGACTCTATGCCAAGTTCTCCAAGTGTGAATTTTGGCTAGAGGAGGTTCAATTCCTCGGTCACATCGTCAATAGTCAAGGTATACACGTCGATCCCGCGAAGATTGAAGCTGTTAAGAGTTGGATTACACCAAAATCCCCGTCCGAAGTTCGTTCTTTTCTCGGATTGGCGGGCTATTACCGTCGATTCAAGGCTGATTTCTCTAAAATCGCCATCCCGCTTACCTCTCTGACTCATAAAGACAAGCCTTTTGTTTAGGGAACCGAACAAGAGGAAGCCTTTCAAACTCTCAAGCATATGCTCTGCAATGCTCCTATCCTCGCGTTACCCGATGGAAATGATGACTTCGTAGTCTACTGCGATGCCTCCAACCTCGGTATCGGTTGTGTACTTAAGCAACGAGATAAGGTTATCGCGTACGTCTCTCGTCAGCTCAAGATCCACAATAAGAACTATACAACCCACGATCTCGATCTTGGTGTAGTTGTTTTTGCGTTAAAGATTTTGCGACACTACCAATACGGTACCAACTGTACGGTCTTCACCGACCATAAGAGCCTGCAACATATCTTGAATCAGAAGGAACTGAATATGCGCCAACACCGATGGGTTGAGCTTCTCAACGATTACGACTGTGAGACTCGTTACCACCCTGGCAAAGCAAATGTCGTTGCCGACGCTCTAAGCCGACGAAGCTATTTGCATAGTGTTCGTAATACTCAAGCCTAGCACGACCCCGAAGCTCTAATCCCTGACGCTTAGCACGCCTGCTTCATTGAGAACACCTTGAAAGAGGAAATGAAGAAGTGCGGTGGGAAACCCAACTTGTCACCAAATCGAACGGTATCTATTACTATCTCGATCGCATCTGGATCCCAAGTAAAAATAACCTTCAGGAGATATTGTTGACTGAAGCCCACAAATCCCGATATTCCATTCATCCCGGTGCCGACAAAATGTACCATGACCTTCGTCTTCGGTATTGGTGGCCTGGAATGAAGAAGGATATCGCTACCTATGTTTCAGAGTGCCTGACTTGTTCGAAGGTCAATGCTGAGCAACAAAGACCCTCTGGCTTACTCGTACAACCCGAGATCCCTATGTGGAAATGGGAGAGTATAGCTACGGACTTCATAACGAAACTTCCGTGCACGCCATCAGGTCACGATAGCATTTGGGTTATCGTTGATCCTCTTACAAAATCTGCTCATTTTCTGCCGATACGAGAAGACGTTAAGGTAGAACGATTAGCACGGATCTATACCGACGAAGTCATTTGTCGACATGGGACACCTCGTGATATCATCTCTAACCGCGATGGTCGATTTACCTCACGTGTTTGGGAAACGTTTCAATCCGCTCTCGGTACTACTCTTAATCTAAGTACCGCTTTCCATCCCCAAACCGACAGTCAGACTGAACGCACGATTCACACCCTAGAAGACATGCTTCACTCATGTGTGATAGAATTCGGTGGTAATTAGGATTCGCATTTATTTTTAGTCGAATTCTCGTACAACAACAGCTATCATTATAGCATTCAAATGGCACCGTTTGAGGCACTATATGGAAGAAAATGTCGATCGCCTATTGTGTGGCACGAGATCGGAGATGCGCAAATTATCGGTCCTGAGTTATTGCAAGAAACGACTGACAAGATCCTCCAGATACGAGATAATCTATTGAAAGCACAGAGTCGTCAAAAGAGTTACACCGATAAACGCCGCAAGCCCCATGAATTTGACGTTGGCGATCACATACTCCTAAAGGTTACACCTTGGAAGGGGGTGATCCGATTCGGCAAGAAAGGAAAGCTCGCGCCTCGATATGTTGGACCATTTAAGATTCTGGAAAGAATTGGCAAGGTGGCCTACACACTCGAACTACCGGAGGAACTCAGCAACGTCCATCCGACTTTCCATGTTTCGAACCTCAAAAAGTGTCTAGCCGAGCAGAATTTACATGTTCCCCTTGAGGATCTACAAGTGGACGAAACATTACACTTCGTGGAAAAGCCAGTCGAGATCAAGGACCGAGAAACCAAGAAACTCCGACGCTCACCCATTCCTATAGTGAAGGTTCACTGGGAAGGCAAACGCGGCGCCGACTTCACCTGGGAACTCGAAAGTGATATGAAGGCTAAATATCCACAACTATTCGTTACGCCTGCGCCTTAATTTCGGGACGAAATTCCCTAAAGTAAGGGAGGCTGTAACAACCCGACTTTTCAGGAAAGTCATAGTACAAGTCAAAGTCAACGTTCAGATCTGTCATTTCTGACTTAATTATTGCTTGTACTCTCTGACTCGATAATTGGTATTTTTGGTTTACGCTGTTTTATATTACGATTGTTTATTTGTAAAGTAACAATGCGATAACGCAACTAAACGCTATCTACTTAACGATAACGCATCGGTATCGCATCGCAACTCGAATCGCAGTTATTTGATTGTTCTATATGTGTGTGTGTGTTTTTAAGTGCTTTACTTATGCATGTTTATATTTGTTTGAGGTATTATTCGTAAACGCAATCGCAATTCTATCGCATCGCTATCTAATCGCAAACGCTAAACGCAAGTTTACATACTTTTATGTTGTTATGTGTTAGTTATGTTATTTGTGTAACTATTGTTTAAAACCATCGCATCGCGTACTCGCAACTCGCTCAAACGCGACGCTCAACGCACGAAACGAAAGTTGAAAATCTAACCCGCGCAAGTCGTCTGAACAGACGACCATTCGATCTAATGGACATCTGACCGGATCTCGGATGGTCATCCGATCGAACAGCCGTCCGACCCATTAACTCTGCACCACCTTTCTCCTCTCACACTATAAATACCTCTCCGGTCACATCACTATTCATTGATGTGACATCTCCCTGCGACCCGTGCACTCTCAGCCTCTTCCCTCTCGATTTCTCATGATTCTTGTAAGTTTTCATCCTAAATCTTGTACTTCCACAATCAGCACACACTTTCTCATCATCTTCTCCAACAAATCTTGCATTTTCACCGTGAAATCGCCGAATTTGAGCTGTTCTAAGGTGACGTCATCATGGAGTTCTTATGAACACTGAAGTGTGACCTAACCTCATCAAGAACGGTCTGGATCTAAGGGATTTCCACATGATTTTACACAAAACTAAGCTAAATCTAAACATTTTCCAACTGATTTCCACTTTTCTTCAAACATCTTTCACATTTCACTCAAAACCGTTAAAATCTAGACTCGTTCGGGCTCTCTACTCATTCTCTAGTGGAGAACCGGTCTGAGAATAGATTTCTATAGGAGAGACGACCGATTCACGGGTTGAATATGAAACTCCGTCAAGAACAGTTGGTTCTGATCGAACGGGATGATTCCCGTCCGATCGGACGGGTTGGGCTTGATGACATTTCCGTTGTTTAGCACGTTGTCACACCGTCTCCGTCAAACCGCAAACTTTCTCGACTTAACTGATTTTACAAGTTCTCAAACAAACTGGTTACTCAATCGAATAGCCGTCCGATCGGACGACCATCCGATCGACCGACTATTCGACCAGGTGCCTTGATTGATAAGTTCAACACTTGAAGTTTGTAAAATTTTCAAAGATCATCAGTTTCAATCGAACAACCAACTGATCGAACGGCCATCCGTTCGGATGACCATCTGATCGAATGACTTTATTTATACTACAACGAAAACCTCAAAAGTTCAACATTTTACAAACACACCTCCCTCAGTCGAATGACCATCCGACCGAACGATCATCCGTCCGGATGGCCATCCGATCGAACCACCATCCGTTCACTCATCATACCTGACACGCTGTTTTACGCACTGTTCAACGCTTACACTATCATTCTCTAATCAGGCTAACTCTCTAGCGCTCCCTTCAATCCAAGCTTGTGTTTATTTATTAAACACGAACTGTGAGTATACTTGATCCTTTTTGCTTAACGCACTTTTGGGTGTTACATATGTTACCTATATCAAAACACATCGACACACAACGCAACTACTTTTATACGCTAACCGCTCTGCATGTTATACATGTTATTCGATGAATGCTTGTATGTTATGTTTACACAGTGATTGTTGCCTGACACCTTAGCAACGATAGTACTATAGTTTGGACTCAGCACCTGTCGTGGACGGGGGTTGTTAAGGGTATTTCTTCACATGTCACAGTGGTGATATATGTTGCGCATTCTACAACTCGCAGTCATGTCTGTGCATATGTCATTGTTGATAGCTTACTTGCTTCACATTTCTACGTGTTGCATGCTGGTTTTGCGTAAATCGCTTTTCGCTACTATATACTATTAAACTTGTATGCTCACCTTTACACTATGTGTATTGACCTATTTTAACGTATGTGACAGGTGTTTATGATGCTTGCTTGCTGTGATGAATCGAGTTTAGGTGGTCTAGAAACCCATGAATAATTTATGAGTTGTAGGAACAATATTTGTCTTTGAGAACAATGTCTGTAATAACTATTTGTGCTTTATAAGTTTATGGTATGGGACATAAATGTTAATTATATTGTCGCTAATAGTGTTATGGATTCTCATGGACAATCTGTTTCGCTCAGTGCCTCACCCCGATGTTTCCGCTATCGGTTATGGAGTGACACTAAGATTCTTGTATTTTGGCCCCAACATCAGGTTCCTGTCACTTTTCCACATTTTCAAACTTTGTAGAAAAGTTAATGTAGAACATCACATTTTAAAACTTTATACATTCACCCTAAATCAAGTTCTTGTAACTGAAATCTTTATGTTCATGCATCTTCTCCTCCTTTACCTCATTGCCCTGTGTGGGATGGTTCGCCATCGTCTTTGTTCGTGCCTGTAGTAGTTTCTATTGTAATTTGTCTTATTTTTTTGTTAATACTTAGTTTACGTATCTTCTTTTGTAATTTATGATTTGATATGTCCATTTTGATGTTCATGATTTGCTAGCTATGAGTTTTCTGTGGAGATTAGTGATTAGTTGGACTATCATTCGGAAATTGAATGGTTATTATGGTTCTTGAAGTTCTATCATATTTCTATTCCATAACATATCTACATCTGACCTATTTGGAAAATTTTTATCCAATTCATTTGAAAGTTTTGCTCATAAATATCACGTTTTTATTCCATACCATATTTACATCTAACCTATTTGGAAAAAAAAAATTAATCCAGTTGACATGAAAATTGTGCCATTTATAACAGGAATTATTGCCTGTCATTAACAATTTGATTTGATGTAGTGCTAGTTATTAAATGATTTGGTGATTTCCAATAAAGGTATTTTAATTACAGAAGTGTTGGTGATTTACCATTAAAGGTTAATTATAATAACAATTCTTGTTCGAGTATAGTACATGTCATCAAAAGAACTTCTAGAATTGTTCTAGGCCTTTAGTACCATTAGTTAACCTCTAAATGTGAGGTATTTTGACAGGAGATATAAGTGTGGGGTGTAATGCGTCGTTTATAGCTCTTATCCCCAAAATTAACGACCCACAGGATCATTCGGACTTCAGGCCTATCTCTCTGCTCGGGTCAGTATATAAAATCCTGGCAAAAGTTCTTTCAACTCGCCTGAAGGCTGTCATGGATAAGCTTATAGCCCAAACCCAATCGGCTTTCGTTGGCGGGCGGAATATCTTGGATGGCCCTTTGATTGTGAACGAAACGGTGTCTTGGTTTAAAAAGAAAAAAGGCAAGCTCCTAGTCTTCAAAGTCGATTTTGAAAAAGCGTATGATTCGATTAATTGGAAGTTCTTATTCAAAGTCATGGAGTTTATGTCTTTTCCGGATAAGTGGATAGGTTGGATAAAAGGTTGCTTGAGCTCAGGGAAAGGGTCGGTTCTTGTGAACGGGTCTCCAACTGGTGAGTTTGTTTATAAAAGGGGGTTAAGACAAGGGGACCCTCTATCCCCATTTCTGTTCATCTTGGCATTGCAGGTGCTGGATATGTTCATGAGAAGGGCAGTTAACCTCGGCCTATATCATGGTATTCAAACGCCTAATGGAGGTCCTATCATATCGCACCTCTGTTATGCGGACGATGTCCTTTTCATTGGAGAATGGTCGGAGCACAATTGTACCTACCTCAAACATTTGCTTAGATGCCTATTCCTTGTTGCTGGCCTTAAAGTTAATCACTATAAGAGCAAAATATATGGGGTAGGAGTCGGAGAGGACGAGACTCGGGCTATGGCTGAGAGCCTTAATTGTGGAGTTGGTGCTTTGCCTTTTGTGTATTTAGGGGTCCCCATTGGCGCCAACATGAAAAGGGCGGTGCATTGGCAGCCGGTCATTGACAAGTTCCACAGGAAACTTTCGGCATGGAAAGCGAGAACACTTTCTTTTGCTGGAAGGGTCACCCTTACTAAAGCAGTGCTTGGCAGCCTCCCGTCTTACTACCTATCCCTTTTTCTTGCCCCTAAAGCGGTGGTGCACAAACTCGAGAGTATTAGGAGGTCCTTTATCTGGGGGAAGACAAACTTGAAAAACAAAATCAATTGGGTTCGTTGGGAAAAAATGAGTAGACCTAAAAAGCTGGGTGGCATTGGGATAGGGGGCATTAGAGACTTTAACCTGGCCATGCTTGCTAAGTGGTGGTGGAGATATAAAGAGGAACCCAATCAACTGTGGGCATCGGTCATCTCTTCTTTTCATAAGACTGCTCAGAGAAACAATATGATCCCGGTCAAAAAGTCCTTACCAGGGGTGTGGAAGGATATCGGGGCGCTGGATGGGATTCTCAAAAAGGAAGGAGTTAACATCAGAGATAAGCTCAAGGTTTCAGTGGGAGACGGAAAAACAACAAGCTTCTGGAAGGATATTTGGTTGACGGGTCAACCTCTGAAGACCTTGTTCCCAGATATTTTCCGGTTAGCAAAAAATAAGGACGCTTCTACGGCATCTCATTGGCAGGGGACAGTCGGGAATCCTGTGTGGGCTTGGGAATGGGCAAAAAATCCCACGCAAAACAGTGAATGGGAGCAGCTTATTGAGCTCACTAGGCTGCTTGCGGACGCGAGTTTAAATGGGGAAAGAGATCGGTGGAAATGGGAGAACGAAGACGGAGTTTCCTTCTCGGTCCGTGACATCCGAGCGGATTTAGCTAAGAGGAGACAGGCTCAGTCTGATGTTGTGGAGCACAGGTGGAACTCTTGGGCCCCTCTTAAAGCGAACTACCTGTGTTGGAGGGCTCTTATGGGGAAGGTTGCTACTAAAAAAGAGCTTATGAGTCGTGGAGTCAATCTGCTGGATGCCTTATGTCCTACCTGCGGCTTCGAAGAAGAGAGTGCTGACCATCTTTTTGCGAAGTGTTTAACGGCGCGAAGCATTTGGTGGAACATCTTCTCTTGGTTAAGAATCCCTTGGCCTCCAAACTTTGAAAGCCTTAAGGATATAACCGATGTGTTTCTGAACAGCCCGGGTTCTAAAATCTGGAAAAGACTAGTTCACATGACCGCCGTTGCAACCGTTTGGAAAATTTGGAATGTCCGTAATAGAAGGGTGTTTGAAGGGGAGGGCATCTCAGTTCGAAAGGCTGTGGAGGGGATAAAAGAGGATTCCTTCATGTGGATATCCAATCGGGTAAAGAAGCAGACGCCTTCGTGGGAGAACTGGAACGATTTCGATGTCCTGTGTTTGATGTAACTGTTTCTGTTTGTTTTTGTCTTGGTCTGTGTGTTTTGCTCCCTTGTTCCGTGTCCAGCTGCTTGCTGAATTCTTTATTTATATAAAGAGTTGTTTGCCGTTCAAAAAAAAAAAAAAAAAAAAAAAAAAAAAAAAAAAAGTAGTAACTTGTTATCTTTACCCGTATACAATCCGTAGCTTCTTCTCTTGTGTGTATATTGTACATATTGGTGTATTGTTTATCACTACTCCACTTTAAATTCCTTATTTCTCTACGGGTGTCATTTTTATCATTCATTAAGGTTCAAGGGTAAACTGATAAAGAAAACGAAAAAAAAAACGAAATAGTACAAATGTGAATGAAAAATAATTTGAAATCAATTTTAGAAAAAAAAAAAAGATTAGATGGCAAGATAGTAAGCAGTTAAAATTGTATTTGGAAGAAATGAAAAAAATAGAAACATGGATAGGGAATGAGATGTGTGTGATTTTGTAAGAAATTAGATTTAAATTAAAAAAAGTGATTTTTAATTAAAGAATAGCATTAGAGATTGTGATAATAGTTTTAATGCTTGAGCACTCATATTCCATCCACCATCCTTCACTCTAACTTTAAAATTTGAAAATTTAACAAAAAACATCACTACATCGGACCCCCTCTCTCTCTATCGCCAACTTATAAAATTATAGAAAACCACACGAACCCCTCATATATAAAATGCTTCTATTCCACCTATATCATCTATTACACACACCAACACGGAAATAAATAATAAAAAAAGAATAGAGAGATAGATACAAGGAATATGATGTGGTGGGTTTTTTAAAATGCGTAATAAATTTAAGAAACAATGACTTTTGATAAACAATAGGGTTAGATATAATGGAAGGGATGTGAATGCTCTTTCAGGGTTAAAGCATTCTCATCCCACACTCTATATTACTCTTCTCCTCTAAAATATGAAGGAAAACATAGTTTTTTTTCTTTATTAACCTTCAACATCTCATAATTGGGTTTTCTTTTTGTCTAAATCGGTAGTTGCATTGTTTCCCATGTATGGTATGGTGGAGGTGACGGGGGTTTCCTAGGGAGATGGAGAGAGAGAGGAAGGTGGGGTTCTTGTAGGATTTTATAAAGAATATCTTTATCTTTTTTATTTTAAAATCATAATTTTATAAAAAAAAAAACTTAAATAGAATTCTTTTAGAACTAATGTTTTTACCCGTAAGCATGCCACATAAAAAATGGCCACGCCAAAATAAAATAACATACTTACTCGGTTAGGTTTTAGTAAGTTTTGGAGTGCGTCCCGACCAACTAGTGAAACTCAGGGTTATTTATGACAACCCGAAATCTCAAGGTATTTTCTCTACGCATCACTTGTTCACAATTCTGTTTTCATAATTTGTTTTATGTGTGATGTGTGCACGATTTATGTTTGATTAAAGTAATGATATGTTTGTTTATAGTATTGTTAGGTTTGGTTGTTAGATGAAAATCTAAGAGTTGTTAAATGTTTTATGATCGTACTTCACAAGTTATTGGCGAATAACTATTGATTCTTTGTCGACTCCTCTTCTCGACGAAGAGTTGATTCTTCGCCATATTCACTCTTGACGAAGTTCAATGCTTCGTCAAGATGGTTGTTTTCCAAGAAGGGCTCTTGGCCCAGTTCAATCATCAGGCCCAAGCCACTCTCTTTAGAATATACGCGTGTACATGTGCATACTCTACATCTTTTGCAACCCTAGACTCCTCTCCCTCGACGGCAGTCCTCTCATTCGTAGCCTCCTTTCTTTTCTGAAGCTTGTCACTTGTGATCAGCCCATTCGATATCTCGGTTAGTGCCCCATCATTATTAGTTTGTTTGCTATGTAATACTTGATGTTTTGATTGTTATGATCATATGAACAATGATTGTTAACCAAGACTCTATATGGTGATAATAAACAGATGTATTCGTATGACTCGATCTGAATGTTTGAATCATGATTAGTTGATGATTTCTGATAACATGAATCACTAGATCTATGAAAATTATCAGTTACGATGTGATGTGATAAACTAGGGTTATTTGATTTACATAAAAGCTTTGTAAACTTTCGATGATAATGATGATTGTGCTCGCATAATAAACATAGTAATCAACTGGATCATGATCAGTGGCAGAGTAACTGCCTGAATCATTAGGGTTAGGAAATCATGATCACCTGTGAAGTGCAACGACGAAGTAGACAAGTCGACGAAGTATGATTTTTCGTCGACTCGCCTTCTCGACGAACAATCATGATCCTTCGTTGACTGGCTTATGATGAACCATAGGGATACTTCACCATACTCCTTAACGATGAAGTATGATACTTCGCCATATGATTCTTCACCGCATTCAACCCCGACGAAGGATAGACCTTCGCCGGAGGATCCTTCGTCATGGGAGCATCCCACGAAGAATGGATTCTTCGTGGGGATGCTACTTATGTGTAAACCAACAGTAAAGTTTATGATGTATAAGATGATGGATGTGTGTGTTTATAAGATTTAATTGTTGCTTAGAATGAGAAATCTCGGTTGACTTGTGAGAGTAGCAAACCCACCTGCTATGTGTTGCTATGTGTCATGCATATGGGATGTGAACTTGTGTGCGAACTGAGTACTTGCTACATGTTATATAGTGAGCTTTGTGATGGATCCAATCTGTGTGAAATACATGACTTAATTTATTACGAAACTGATTCCATTGGTAACCACGGTAGGATTGGTTGACTAACCGGAATGCGTAACTTAATATACCGAGCAAATCTAACGTGAGTTCACTGTCTTTTCAAGGATGCGTCCCAGGGAGGGACATCTGGTAAATATTCCGGGGAGGAATATTGGGTAAATGGGTTTAACTGGAATGTTAAACTTGGGATGTTGGTTAATACACTCACATCTATCACTTAAGTCCAATCATATACCGAATTGGTTGCCGGGGAGGCAACAGGGTTATTAGTTGATAGTGCTATTAGGTTTGGCACCCTCACACCGTACCAGGGAGGACGGGCGTGAACTAATTACCTTAACCACTCGACCAATGTTTGATAGAGCATTGGGGATGGGCAAATAATCTGGAGCCATCTCGCGGTACTCGAGTTATTAACAACATTGTTTTTCGGAAAAGCTTTAAACTTATACTTGGTAACTAAACGTGATAACAAACTTTGAACTCACCAGCGTTGTCTGATACACTTGTCTGCACGCTTGCAGGTTGTTAGATTCATGATTATGGAACTTGCTATCTGGGAGTGCTGGAGTGGTCATGGGTCGTGGCTCTTGGATACAAGTTCATTGTTTTCGCACATTTGTTTTGAAACACTTGAATAATGATTTACATTATGCTTCCGCTGAACGTGTTTATTTTAAGTTATGATTTGAAACTACTTTATGAAATAAATGGAAACTTTTATTTAATAACATGTTATAGTTCAATGTGATTGGTGGCTGGATCCTGGTACGTCACACGTCCCGCGGTGTTTCTGCACGTGGTATTTTGGGGGTGTGACAGTTTGGTATCGGAGCCACTGGTTATAGTGAAGTAGGTTTTAAAACGCTTTTATAAAACTAGTCTATAACCGAACAGCTTCGAAATCGACCATGACACTCAGCTCCAGATTGCAAAGTCCGTCTCTCGTTTACTTATTGCATAGCGTATCTAGTGTACACATACGTATGATGTTGCATGTGATTGCTCACTTAATTCTATAAATTGAATTCATGTGTAACTTGCCTATGTTATGTGGTTGATAGAGTCACAATGCGACATTTCTCTAGACTTTCATGATTCATGATTTGTGATGCCTTTTGTCTTGCTACTAGAATTTAAGGAACCTTTTAGCACGAGTTGGGAGGAGCTAGGATAAACATGCAAATTGCATTGTTATTATGGGTGCACACATAATAATAATGTGGGGTGCATGTGAGTCCTAGTGAGGCTTAACGAGTGTGAAAGGGGGGTTCCGCTCTGTTGACTGATGTAAACTTGGTAGTCTGTAGAAGTCATTGTGATGTTTGACTCCTACTTAATTCCGACCCTTAATCATTTTCCCTTCACTTATATAGAATCATGAGTGGACGTGGTGGACGTGGTGGAGGCCGCGGCGGTGGACGTGGCCACATTGCTATGATTCAGGCCGAATTTACCGACCTGATCAACACTCGTGTGGCTGAAGCCTTAGCGGCTCAGCAGGCTGGTACCATATGTGCCAAATACTCTTAATTCTTGTGACGCGTACTCGAATCTTACCCGTGTGTTGTATTTTCTTTCGGCCTTAGGTCAACAAGTGAACCAGAATCAAAACAATCCGCCTGTTTGCACGTTTAAGACGTTCATGGATTGTAAGCCACAGACATTCAGTGGGACTGAAGGAGCTATGAGGCTACTTCGCTAGTTTGAGAAAGCCGAGTCAGTCTTCGCTATGTGTAACTGTCCCGTGGGGGACCGGGTGAAGTATGCTACAGACACATTGTAGGATGGTGCCTTAACTTGGTGGAATGCCCAAGTGCAGATGTTGGGCATCGAAATGGCTAATGCAACTACTTGGGATGATTTCAAGGAGTTGATGCGGGAGGAGTACTGTCCTCGTGACGAGATTCAGAAACTCGAGAATGAATACTACAATCTGAAGATGGATGGATCCGAGATCGAATTGTACATCAAAGGCTTAGCACCGCAAGTTAAGAGTTTGGTCACTGCTGCAAATCTTAACAACTTGCCTCAGATCATCTGTTTAGCACACAAGATTACAGAACAGGAGGTCGAGCGCGGTTCGCTACCGCCTCGTGTTCCTACTACACCTACTACTACTACTACTACTACCCCTGCTAGTGATAACAAGCGCAAGTGGAACGATACGGACAAGGTTTCCAACTCGAATCAATCGCAGAAAAGGCCAGACAACAACAATAATCGTAGTTTCAGTCAGTCCTCCTCTGTTAACCAAGGTTAGAGTAGCAATCCGAATCAAGGCTCCTACGCTGGAAGGTAGCCAAAGTGCAGCAAGTGTGGTTATCATCATCGTGGAGCGTGTGTCCGAGCGTGCCATAGGTGTGATAAGGTAGGCCATAGGGCAAAGGACTGTAGAGCTCCATACCCAAAGCAACAGCAGAATCAGCAGCAACAACAGCAGCACCAACAATAACAAAGGCAGCAGCCCCATCAGAACCAAGGCAATAGGAAGGGGTGTTTCCAGTGTGGGAACGAGGGTCACATTAAATGGGATTGCCCTTAGCTGAATCAAAATGCCAATGATAACAACAACCGTCAGAATAACAATGCTAGGAACAACAATAACGGCAACAATGGGGGCAATGGTGCTCGTGGAAGGGTATTTACGATTGGTGCTGGTGATGCTAGGAACGACGGCAATGTCGTGACTGGTACATTTTCTGTGAACAATCTCTTTGCTTCTGTGTTATTTGATTCCGGTGCTGATTGGAGTTATGTGTCCTTAAAGTTCAGTCAGCGATTAGGGTTAACTTCAACACCTCTAGAAGCTAAGCATGTAGTAGAATTAGCTGATGGCAAAACAATAGAAGCTTCACATGTTCTTTTTGGGTGTAAACTAGATCTTGTGGGTCAAGTGTTTGACATTGACCTTCTTCTTGTTACTCTTGGTAGTTTCGACGTAGTGGTGGGTATGGATTGGTTGTCCAAGCACCGTGCTGACATACTTTATAAAGAGAAAATCGTACGTATTCCTCTCCCCAGTGGAGAATCTCTATCGGTTCAAGGCCATCGAAGTGGTGCAATGGTTGACATCATTTCTGCTATGAAAGCATAGAAGTGTCTACGAAAGGGGTATCCTGCTGTTCTAGCACTTGTTACTGACACTCTGTCTGAAGAGAGGAAGATCAAAGATCTGCTGGTGGTTCGAGAGTTTTTCGATGTGTTTCCTGAGGAACTTCCTGGTTTACCTCCTCACCGTCAAGTGGAATTTCAGATTGACCTTACACCAGGAGCGGCCCCGGTTGCTCGTGCTCCTTATCGTCTTGCACCTGGACAGTTGCAAGAGTTGTCCAATCAACTTCAAGAACTATTGGATAGGGGCTTTATCCGACCCAGTTCTTCGACTTCAGGAGCCCCAGTCCTATTCGTAAAGAAGAAAGACGGGTCCTTTTGCATGTGTATAGATTATCGGGAACTCAACAAGGTGACCGTCAAGAACCGCTATCCTTTTCCACGTATTGACGACCTGTTTGACAAGTTGCAAGGGTCAAGTTTTTACTCGAAGATCGATTTGAGATCGGGCTATCATCATATGAGAGTCTGAGAGGAGGATGTTCCAAAAACAGCTATTCGAACGCGATATGGCCATTATGAGTTTCTAGTTATGCCATTCGGGTTGACAAACGCACCAGCGGTTTTCATGGATCTCATGAACCTCGTGTGCAAACCATATCTCGACGATTTCATCATTGTGTTTATTGATGACATCTTGATCTACTCTAAGAGCAAGGAGGATCACGAGCGACACTTGCGTCTTATCTTGGAGCTTCTGAGGAAGGAACAACTCTACGCGAAATTCTCTAAGGTGCTGTTTGGTAGCCTCTTAATGACCATTCAGATGCTACCTCTTAATGGTTTAAAACCTCTGAATGGATAAGAGGTAACCTTAAGTCTGAATGGTTAAGAGGTAACCTCTGAATGGTAAATCATCACATGTCACATTCTTCTACCTTCTCATTGGTAAAATTCTTAATGAACCATTAAGAGGTAGCCTCTTAATGACCATTCAGAGGCTACCAAACAGCCCCTAAGTGTGACTTCTGGATTCGAGAGGTACACTTCCTTGGCCACATTGTTAATGAAACAAGGATACACGTAGATCCTGCTAAGATTGATGCTATCAGAAATTGGGCGACACCGAAGAATGCTTCGGAGGTGCGACAATTTCTTGGTCTCGTTGGGTACTATCGCAGATTCATTAAAGACTTCTCAAAGATCGCTCAACCTCTCACCGCATTAACACAGAAAGGCGTCGTATATTCTTGGGGAACAAAACAGGAGGATGATTTCCAACTCTTGAAACAAAAACTCTGCAGTGCACCGATCTTGTCTTTACCCGAAGGTACCGAGAATTTTGTGGTGTATTGTGATGCTTCTATTCAAGGTCTCGATTGCGTGCTGATGCAACGCGAAAATGTGATAGCTTACGCTTCTCGGCAGTTGATGGTTCATGAGAAGAATTACACGACTCATGATTTAGAGTTGGTGGCCGTGGTGTTTACGCTCAAAATCTGGAGGCGTTACTTGTACGATACTAAATGCACTATTTATACCGACCACAAGATCCTTCAGCATATCTTTGATCAGAAGGAATTAAATATGCGACAGCGTCGCTGGGTAGAACTCTTAAATAACTACGACTGTGCAATCAAATATCATCCAGGTAAGGCTAACGTTGTAGCTGATGCCCTTAGTCAGAAGGAAACGAAACCCAAACATGTCCGCGCCTTGCAACTTACCATCCGTTCTAATTTACCTGACCAGATCTGTTCTGCTCAAACTGAAGCGTTGAAAGGGGAAAACATTGAAGTTGATTATTTGTGGGGCATGGAGAAACGAATCATAGAGAGATCTGACGGCATTTACTATTTCATGGAACGAATATGGATTCCTTTGTTTGGAAATCTTAGAGAGCTTGTTATGGATGAAGCGCACAAGTCTCGATACTCTGTTCATCCGGGTTCGGATAAGATGTATCAGGACCTCAAAGTTTTGTACTGGTGGCCGAAGATGAAGGTCCACAACGCGACTTATGTGAGTAAGTGTTTGACTTGCGTGAAAGTCAAGGTAGAGTATCAGAAACCCTCAGGCCTGCTCCAGCAGCCAAAAATACCCATGTGGAAATGGGAGAAAAATGCTATGGATTTTGTCACAGGTTTACCAAGAACTCAAAGCGGGAACGATACCATCTGGGTTATCGTTGACCGTCTCACGAAGTCAGCGCACTTTTTAGCAATCAAGGAAACTGATAAGTTCTAGCAACTTGCAGCTGTTTATCTTAAGGAAGTGGTTTCTTGGCACGAGGTGCCAAGCTCTATTATTTCTGATCATGACCCGCGTTTCATTTAGATTTGTGGCAGCCGATGCACAAATCGTTCGGCTCGCGTCTCTACATGAGCACTGCTTATCATCCACAGACGGATGGTCAAAGTGAGCGAACCATCCAGACACTTGAAGACATGCTGCGAGCGTGCGTGATTGATTTTGGCAAGGGTTGGGAGAAACATTTGCCTTTGATAGAGTTTTCTTATAACAATAGCTACCATACCAGCATCCAGGCAGCTCCGTTCAAAGCATTGTACGGACGGAAATGTCATTCTCCTCTCTGTTGGGCTAAGGTGGGTGACAGCCAGATCACAGGTCCGGAGCTTGTACTTGAAACTTCAGAGAAGATTGTTCAGATCAGGAATCGTATGGCGGCAGCGCGCGACCGTCAGAAAAGCTATGCTGACAAGCGTAGGAAACCCTTGGAGTTCGCCCTAGGCGATCGTGTCATGTTAAAAGTATCACCTTGGAAGGGTGTAGTACGGTTTGGAAAACGCAGTAAGCGTAATCCTCGCTATGTAGGGCCTTTCAAAATTCTGGAACGGTTCGGTAAAGTGGCCTACAAGCTTGAGTTACCTGCTGAGTTGGGTAACATTCATGATGTCTTCCACGTGTTGCAACTAAAGAAGTGTTTGTCCGATGAAACACTTATGGTACCGTTTCAAGAGCTAAAAAACGATGAAAAATTGCAGTTTGTCGAAGAACCTATCGAAATCATGGATCGGGAAGTCAAGGTCCGTAAGCATAGTCGAGTTCCGATCGTGAGAGTTCGTTGGAACTCAAGACGTGGACCAGAGTTCACGTGGGAACGCGAAGATCAGATGAAGCTCAGGTATCCTCATCTATTCCCAACTAACCAATCTAATCTTGATGCAACTGGTGAATTTCGGGACATAATTCCCTTTCAAGTTGGGGATGATGTGGCACCTAGGGAAAATCCACAGTCATCCTGATCTAACACCTTGCTGCTTGGGATTACTCATCAAATTTCGGGACGAAATTTCTTTCAAGTTGGGGATGATGTGACAACCCGAAATCTCAAGGTCTTTTCTCTACGCATCACTTGTTCACAATTCTGTTTTCATAATTTGTTTTATGTGTAACGTGTGCATGATTTATGTTTGATTAAAGTAATGATATGTTTGTTTATAGTATTATTAGGTTTGGTTGTTAGATGAAAATCTAAGAGTTGTTAAATGTTTCATGATCGTACTTCACAAGTTATTGGCGAATAACTATTGATTCTTTGTCGAATCCTCTTCTCGATGAAGAAGGACCTTCATCGTGACTCTTCTGGACGAAGAGTTGATTCTTCGCCATATTCACTCTTGACGAAGTTCAATGCTTCGTCAAGATGGTTGTTCGCCAAGAAGGGCTCTCGACCCAGTTCAATCATCAGGCCGAACCCACTCTCTTCAGAATATACGCGTGTACATGTGCATACTCTACATCTTTTGCAACCCTAGACTCCTCTCCCTTAACGGCAGTCCTCGCATTCGTAGCCTCCTTTCTTTGGTGAAGCTTGTCTCTTGTGATCAGCCCATTCAATATCTCGGTTAGTGCCCCATCATTATTAGTTTGTTTGCTATGTAATACTTGATGTTTTGATTGTTATGATCATATGAACAATGATTGTTAACCAAGACTCTATATGGTGATGATAAACAGATGTATTCGTACAACTCGATCTGAATGTTTGAATTAGGATTAGTTGATAATTTTTGATAACATGAATCACTAGATCTATGAAAATTATCAGTTACGCTGTGATGTGATAAACTAGGGTTATGTGATTTACATAAAATCTTTGTAAACTGTCGATGATAATGATGATTGTGCTCGCATAATAAACATAGTAATTAACTAGATCATGATCAGTGACACAGTAACTGCCTGAATCATTAGGGTTAGGAAATTATGATCACCTGTTAAGTGCAACGATGAAGTACACAAGTCGATGAAGTATGATTTTTCGTCGACTGGCCTTCTCGACGAACAATCATGATCCTTCGTCGACTGGCTTATGATGAACCATAGGGATACTTCGCCATACTCCTTAACGACGAAGTATGATACTTCGCCATATGATTCTTCACCGCATTCAACCCTGACGAAGGATAGACCTTCGTCGGAGGATCCTTCGTCATGGGAGTATCCCACGAAGAATGGATTCTTCGTGGGGATGCTGCTTATGTGTAAACCAACAGTAAAGTTTATCATGTATAAGATGATGGATGTATGTGTTTATATGTTTTAATTGTTGCTTAGAATGAGAAATCTGGTTTGATTTGTGAGAGTACCAAACCTACCTGCTATGTGTTGCTATGTGTCATGCATATGGGATGTGAACTTATGTGCGAACTGAGTACTTGCTACATGTTATATAGTGATATTTGTGATGGATACAATCTGTGTGAAATACGTGACTTAATTTATTACGAAACTGATTCCATTGGTAACCACGGTAGGATTGGTTGACTAACTGGAACGGGTAACTTAATATATCGAGCAAATCTAATGTCACACCCCGATATTCGACGTATTACCGGTGGGCCCGGTGGGTAGTATCGTGACGTAGTTGATATCATCATAGTCAAACAACACAATATTTAAATGCACAGCGGAAGCAAAAGATAGATTCATTTCAACCAATTATAATTGTAATTTTAAGTATCACAAGATAGTTGAAAATAATCCACAGGTGGATCAAATAAAAAGGAAACATTGTTCAACAGTTTAATGTCATCCAAGCTTGCGAGACTTATTGTGGATGCTAGGAGAAAGCCAGCCTATTTTGAGTAGTACCTGCACTTAACCTTTTTTTGGGAAAATACGTCAGTTTACACTGGTAAATACAATTAACCGACTCATTTGAAAAGTTTAATAAAATTGATTTGAATGCACGTGGCACAAAACACTTTATAACTTGGGATAATTATATATATATATAAACTTGTAAAAGAATTATATGTTTCTTATGCGTTCAGTAGCCCGGTTCGTGCCAGGTTAAAGATCAATAGACACACCACATTAATTAATTAGACACAGACGGGTGTACGCTTACACCCCGTGCTTAGGTCGTGGCCATTTCGTAAAATGATGCCAAGGATATCCGGGACATGGTCATTAACCCCCCAAAGGCTTTAAGCAAGAAAACAATTTAAACGGTCATCTCGATAATACTTAACCACCAAACGATTAAGGTCGAATGCCCGACCAAGCGGTATTTTATATACCATACCCCAAGCCCGTATAAGGGAAAATAAGTTAAAAGTATTTACCTGTGCAAGTAATAATCACAACGAGCAAGTGCACATAGCTTTTACCGGGTCTCCTATTCTGGAACGAAGGTTTTATAATAACCTATTAGAATCCTAACGGGTCTTTAAATAAGCCTAAACTTAGACCGGTTAGTTTTAAAGGAAGATACGGTTTGAACGCATGATTAAGCGAAGACCGGAATAGAATTTGATTTAGACCCGACAAGTTTGAAGACTTGTATAACATGGGTAAACTAAACACATTCTGGATTTTGAGATAAAAATGATAAGGTTTGACCCGTTTCGGCTAATTTATGTAAACTAGTTACATAAACCGAACCGAACGCGAATAACGCATAACGGGTAACCGAGTGAGTCACGAACAGGTTTCCTAAGTTAATATGCTTTAGATATGTTGCGATATCAGTATGATACCTTCCATTATGCTCAAAACGAGTTTAATCTCAATTTAAGCCCCGTAGGGGTATTTTGGTCATTTTAAAGATTATAAAAGAGATTAATTATAATTCTGAGACTCGGGTCTGAAATAATCAGTAGAACAACTTATTTTAATAGGTTATATCAGTTGGTGATAAGTCTTATATGACAAAATGGTTTTAAACCTAAACTATGTGTTTAATACGCTTAAAAAAACCGTTTTAAGCGATTTCCGGGTTATACAGGAAATCTGAGTTTTATGATCAGGTTATAAAGTTCAAAATACTTCATTTATTATATAAAATCAGTAGCAATTGAATTGGTGTCAAAATATTATGTAAAACTCGTTTTATACACAAAAAGGGTATAATCGGTATTTACCGAATTAAGGCCATAACCTTAGGTTATGTTCAGGTTAAAAATAATTAAAAATCTTCAAAAATCCTAAAATATTATGTTACATCAGTGGGTATGAGGTTTGGTGTCAAAAATTGGGTTTAGATAGGCTTTATGCTAATTACGTCGTTTAATTCATAAAAAGCGTTCTAATTACGCTTTTAAGCATAACTCCTAATCTAGACCTCTAACTGATATTTCCAAAATTCTCGTTTTATAGTAAAAAGGGCGTTATGGTCAACATTGAGGAATTAACAGAAACGTGCAAATGAATCGGACAATCAACGAACCAATCACAGAGGGTTATACCATCATGTAGCCTGGTCCTAAGGAAGCTCTAAGGCATTTCCAAACCCACCTAAATTGGGTCAGAACTGAAGTCAAAGCAAAAGTCAAAGTTTTGCGACTTTCGGTTCCGAACCGAGCCTAAACAGAAAATTGTCGTATCGAACAAGTTTAGACCAGTTATTATACTTATTACCAAGTTATATGAGTGATAAAATAGGTTGCACGCCTTCTACATTGCTAATTATGTGTTAATTCGCAAATTAAGATTCTGTTGACTTTTTATAAACAACTTTGACCCGACAAATGATCTAGTTAGGACGGGAATCAGAAGGTGCCCTTTTAAGGGTTTATTGCCTACATAATTACTAACTTATAACTACTTTTACTTTGACTAATCGCTGGACCATTAGCGATTAATCGCTAAGTCAAACCTTAATTACAACGGTTTGACTTTTAAGCTATAAACTAAGTAAAACACGATTAAGGAAGGTTAAGGATACTTACCAAGGTCCTAATAACGACTAGAGATGCTTAGGAACTGAACTTGAACTCCCAAAAGCTCCAGAAGTTGAGTTATGAGTGAATGATCAAAGTTTGCAACAATGTGGGTTCTTATATAGTGTTCTTGATTGCTTAAGATCATGCCAAACAATGCTATACATGTTCCCTGATGTGTACAAGTGCCCTCCTAAGCCTATAAGCCAGTTTAGGCAGCCCTTGGTGTTGAGAAAAGGCAATATAATTCGGTTACATGGGCTGAACAACCACATGTGGGTTTTTTTCTGCATCTGGGCACTTTAGGCGGCCTGCGTAAGCCCAGGCAGGGGTCTTACGCGCCCCGTATGGAGCCTCAACTCAGGTTTAACAAGTTTCGAAGTTTGCATTTTGGCCCCCGGTCCTTTTTAAAGTTGTTTTAACTTCTTGTTTTGCACTTTGAGCCCTCTAAATTGATTTATAAGGGCTTCAAGACTTATACCCACTTTGTTAAGTCCTTGTTTAACTTTTGATTAGCCAAAAAGTCATAAATTTCAATGTTGATTTTAACCCCTCGTATACGAATTTTATCATAACTTTCTCATACGATAACGAAACTTGGTGAAATTTTTATCATGTATTCTAGTGAGCATAATTAATCGTTACAAAGCTTCGGGTTTGCTAAAAGGTCACTCAGAGGTATACTTTAAACATGTTGACACATTTAACCCCTGTAGTTTGTAATCTCTCACTTTCTTTCACAATTAGCTTCGTATGATCCATGATTCATTCGTTTAAGGGTATAAACATCATGTAGGGTTGTTGTAAAGTATATTTATCCATTGTTGACATTTTGAACCCTTACATTAAGATACTTTCCTTGTTTGTTAACTTTAGTCCCTCTAGAACATTCTTTCACACGTTCAAAGCTTATGACACGTGTCAATACATTATAGGACGTGAATTTTCGAGGTGTCACATCCTCACCCCCTTAAAAGAAATCTCGACCTCAAAATTTACTGAAATAAATGAGGGTACTTTTCTTTCATTGTGGACTCTACCTCACACGTGTATTCGGGACCTCTTCGGGCATCCCACTTTACATTTACGATCGGTACATGCTTCCTTCGAAGCTTCTTAACCTGTCAATCCTCAATCGACACAGGTTTTTCAACAAACTTCAAGCTCTCATCGATGTGCACATCTATATGTGGTATGACTAGTGATTCATAAACTAAACACTTCTTCAGATTCCAGACGTGGAATACATTATGAATACTACTGAGCTCTTCAGGCAAATTTAACTTATAAGCAATAGATCCGACACATTCGATGATCTTGAATGGTCCTATGTACCTCAGGCTTAACTTGCCTTTCTTGCCAAAACGGATCACTCCTTTCCAGGGTGATACTTTAAGTAGAACTTTATCACCAACCTCAAACTTTAGAGGTTTACTCCTTAAGTCCGAGTGGCTTTTCTGCCTATCCCTGGCAGCTTTGAGACGATCTCGTATCTGCACAATCTTATATGTCGTCTCCAGGACTATTTCAGGTCCTGTCAGTTGGACATCTCCAACTTCCGCCCAACAAACGGGCGTTCTGCACTTCCTACCGTACAAGGCCTCGAAAGGCGCAGCCTTAATGCTGGTATGATAGCTATTGTTATAGGAGAACTTGACTAATGGCAGGTGGTTATCCCAACTACCACCTAAGTCAATCACACATGCTCGAAGCATGTCTTCCAAAGTTTGGATCGTACGCTCACTTTGCCCGTCCGTCTGGGGGTGTAAGTCGTACTGAAATTTAAGCGCGTGCCCAAGGATTGTTGGAAACTTTTCCAAAAATGTGACGTGTATCTAGTATCTCTGTCAGAGATAATAGACACTGGTACGCCATGCAGAGATACAATCTTATCTACGTACAATTGGGCTAACATGTCGGAGCTATAGGTCTCCTTAATGGGTAGGAAATGTGCTGACTTAGTTAATCTGTCAACTATCACCCATATAGTACCATTTCCTTTCCTTGTCTTTGGCAACTTGGTGATGAAATCCATTGTCACCATCTCCCACTTCCATGTGGGAAGTTCGGGCTATTGTAGCAAACCTGACAGCTTCTGGTGTTCAGCTTTGACTTTTGCGCACGTCAAATATTTTGCTACATAAGTAGCTATAGACTTCTTCAAGCCTATCCACCAAAAATTTGCTTTCAGATCCTGGTACATCTTGTCAGCTCCAGGATGAACGGAGTATTTAGAACTATGGGCTTCCTGGAGGATAACATCCCGAAGTCCTCCATAAACTGGAACCCATATTCGTCCATTCAATCTCAGAATTCCGTCCTTTACATAGGATAACTGTTCTTCGGTTACTCCTAGCTTTTCACCAGGATAGTTAGCTTCCAGCACAGCTTCCTTCTGCGCAGCTAACAACCTTTCATTCAAACTATTCTTTATCTCAATGCTCTTGGCATTGATTCTTATAGGCTTCACTCTTTCCTTTCGACTCAAGGCATCGGCGACTACATTCGCCTTGCCAGGATGGTATCTTATCTCACAATCGTAATCATTCAAAGTTTCCATCCAACGTCGCTGCCTCATGTTCAAGTCATTTTGGTTAAACAGGTGCTGGAGGCTCTTGTGATCAGAATAGATCACACACTTGATACCATATAAATAGTGCCTCCAAAGCTTTAGTGCGAATACAACGGCACCCAACTCCAAGTCATGGGTGGTGTAATTCTTTTCATGCACCTTTAACTGACGTGAAGCATAGGCAATAACCTTGCCTTTCTGCATAAGCACACACCCCATGCCAGTGTGTGATGCGTCGCAGTAAACCACGAATTCTTCGGTACCTTGAGGCAATGTCAAAACAGGAGCATTGCTCAACTTTTGTTTGAGAACATCGAAGGATTCCTGCTGCTTAGGACCCCAAACGAACTTTACATTCTTACGAGTCAATGAAGTTAGGGGTGCAGCAATTCTTGAAAAATTTTCTATAAAACGTCTATAATATCCTGCCAATCCCAAGAAGCTGCGAATCTTTGTGGGAGTCTTCGGGTCTTGCCAATTCATGACAGCTTCAACCTTGGCGGGATCTACCTGGATTCCACGTTCACTAACCACATGTCCAAGAAATTGGACTTCACGAAGCCAAAATTCACACTTAGAGAATTTGGCGTACAGCTTTTCTCGATGAAGCAGTTTCAGAATGCAATGGAGGTGCTTTTCATGGTCAGCTTGATTCCTTGAGTAAATAAAAATATCATCGATGAAGACGATGGCAAATTTATCCATGTAGGGCTTACAGACGCGGTTCATGAGGTCCATGAATGCGGCTGGTGCATTAGTGAGTCCAAAAGGCATCACTAAGAACTCGTAGTGACCATAACGAGTCCTAAATGCAGTCTTATGTACATCTTCATCCTTGACCTTCAATTGATGATATCCTGACCTTAAGTCGATCTTGGAAAAGTAACTCGCTCCTTGAAGTTGATCGAACAAGTCGTCGATCCTAGGCAATGGATACCGATTCTTAACAGTAACTTTGTTAAGTTCTCGATAATCGATGCACAGACGCATCGATCCATCCTTTTTCTTCACAAACAGGATTGGTGCTCCCCAAGGAGATGAGCTAGGTCTAATAAATCCCTTTGCCAACAAATCATCCAGTTGAGTTCTCAACTCTTTCATCTCCGTTGGTGCCAATCTGTAAGGCGCTCTTGCAACAGGTGCTGCTCCAGGAATAATGTCAATCCTGAACTCCACTTGTCTATCTGGGGGTAAACCAGGTAGTTCTTCGGGGAAAACTTCTAGATATACAGAGATAATAGGTATGTCTTCGATCTTAGGCTTGGGTTCATCAACGGTTACTTGTGCCATGTAGATAATACAACCCTTCGTCGAACACCTTGATGCCTGGAGCATGGACACTTACTCAGGCATTCCGTACTTAGTGTCTCCTTGGATTGTCAAAGGCTCGCCATGAGGAGTCCTGACAACTACTTGCTTCTTAGCACAAACGATCTGGGCTGGGTTGCGAGACAACCAATCCATGCCTATCACTATATCAAAACCGGCTAATTTCAAAGGAAGTAAAGACAATGGAAAAGAGTGGTTCCTAATGGATATAACACATCCATCTAACACGGTTGATGCGGTTTCTAAGGTACCATCAGCTAATTCCACCTCATATTTCACACTTAAGGTTTTAACAGGTAAGTTCAGCAATGTACAAAACTTATTATCTACGAATGACTTATCGGCTCCTGAATCGAATAGCACTCTTACATAAACATCATTTATGAGGAAGGTACCTGTGATCACATTGTCGTCCTGGACAGCTTCCTTTGCATCCATCAGGAAGACCCTTGCATTGGTCTTTTTCCCATCCTCGGTCTTCTTTGCAAGTTTTGGGCATTTGGACTTGATATGCCCTTTTTCATTGCAGATATAGCACGTAGCATCTTTCAACTTCTTGCAATCCAAGGTCTTGTGCTCAGAAGACTTGCAGATCCCACATGCCCTTGGCTGTGATTGGGATTTCAACTAAAATCTGCACTTCCCGAAGTGATGTTTCTTGCAGATCTTGCATTTGGGTTTATCACCTGACTGATGACCATCTTTCTTAGACCCAGAACTCTTTTTGTGGTCATTGTTTCCTTTATGCCTCTTGTCTGAACGTCGTGAGTTGTCATCCTCACACTTCCTCTTTTCGGCATCGGTGTTCCTTAGCGATCTCTGCCTGATCGCTTCCAAAGTAAGGGACAATGATATATCAGCTGCAGACCTGAATGTAGCTGGCTGAGAGGCTTTCAAACTGGCCTTAATCTCGGGGGCTAAACCTCCGATGAAATGAGCTATTCTCTTGGGTTCCGGCGTCACCAGATAAGGAACCAACCTTGACATTGTATTGAAGCTGGTAAGGTAGGCCTAACAGTCCAGGTTCTTCATAACCAAAGCCAAGAAATCAGATTCAATATTTTCAACCTCATGCTGAGGGCAGTAGTTTTCCTTAATCAACATCACAAATTGATCCCATGACAGATTGTACAATGGGATTTTCCCGGTAGCTTGGATTAATGTGTAACATCCCGAAAATACAAAACTTTATATTAAAATTATAAAGTATAAATAAACAAGAATTTACTAACTAGGAATTTTAACCTAGTTAGCTAATAGTCTAGAAATAACTTATAATAGGGTAAAAAACAGCCAAACTATAAGTTATACAAAAGAGGAGGGGTTAATCCTGTAAAAACTGAAATTAGAATTTATTAAAACAAAATAAACAAAAAACCAAACACACAATTTGTGTGTCTGGTCGATCAAGGAGCAGGGGGCGACCAAGTTCATCAAAACCCTAAGTCTCACAAAATCTCTAAATTGAAGGATCAAACTCAGTCCAAATCAAAGTCCGAATGTAAATTACTGATCCTCGTCACAAGAGGATTACAAGGTATGTAAAATTTGATGAAAACTCTCAACTTGAAATTCTCATGAAATTGGGAAAATCTGAAATTCATAGTTGCATATTTGTTTTATGATGAATTAGGAACCATATAGTGTCTAGGGACAAACCCTAGACAAATACAAGTTGAAATCATGTGAAATTTTAGTGAAACCTATGAACACCATTGTAGGTGATTAGTGGGGTTTGTGTAATTTGATGAACACTAGGAAATTACGTGTTTTTCTAGTGTAATTTGACAATTTTGAAGTGACTTCAGAAATTTAGAAGCTAACAATCAAGTAAAATGGTTGATTGATGTGAAATTAGGGCTAAGTGATAAGCTAGAAACTTGCTATATGATCATGTAAAATTCTGCCTTTAAAGTGTTTGTTGAAATGCCTCAAAGAAGGCTCGAAACTAGAATTTTGAAGTTAAAACACCTAATTGTGATGTTTTGGCTAATATGCGATATGTGATTTAAAAAGAGTTCTAAACATAATGTAAATGAACTCTATAGGAAAGGATACCGGAGCGTCGAGCGGACAAGCCGGTGGTGATTTGCGGTTGAAGGGCGTGCACTAAAGGTATTTAACTTGATTTGTTACATTTGAGTAAATTTTGATATTTATCATATGTGTAGTCGAATTGTAGAATAGAAGTCAAGTTGAATTAAAGCGATAATGCTCGCTATATTGAATAATTGGTAAAGAATTGGTTGAATCGCATTGGTAGTCATCACAAATGGAAGATTCCATAGATGAGCCAAACGGGTCAAATTATCAAATGATGCGTGGTTAATGCATTGTAGTATAATTACTTGGTCTTTGTTATTGTTCATAAAAGACATATTAGATATTAGAAATCAGTGTGTTGGTGGTTTGAATGAGAAATCATAGAATTGGGTTTGGGCAAAATAACCAAACCAAACAAAACATGGATTTGCAGTGGCTACCATAAATTACGGTACCCACCGTAATTTACGGTAGAGATAAAATGTTTACGGTGGTTTACCCCTGTGTTACGGTGGACCAGAATGATAAAATGACTACCGTAACTTACGGTAGATACCGTAAGTTACAGTAGAGTCTGGAAATGTTGGCTAAGTTTTGTATAACATAGCAAATCGAATCCGTTTCTAATGTAGTTTCGATTAAACCATAATTCCATGAACTCTAATACTAATGTTTAATGTAAACATTTCAGTTTCTAGGTATTCAAGGATTACGGATGAAGGTCAAGCAAGCTTTTGAAGAACCGAACACAAACTTTTGAAGCTTCCGCATTAATTAACTATGTTTAAACAATGTTATGATGTAAACCGTTTGTTAAACAACTTATGGATGTTTTAATTAGTCGGTAGATAACTAATGTTTGTTACCTTAGAACTTGGTTCTTGAAACTATGGCTTTAATTTAGACATCTTTTGTATAAAATCTTATGAATTATTACTAAATTCAAGTAGAAATTTTAAGGGTGTTACAAGTTGGTAATCAGAGCTTAAGGTTGTCAACAAGTGTTCGGTTCAAGCTTGATCAATCGTCCGGTAAGAATTAGCTTATTATTTTAATAGATTATATCTTATGTAAGAAACGAGAAGTGAACTAACGTGCATGGGAAGAGTGTGTTAATTCACTCAAACCCGGAAAGTGCACCAAATGAGAACGGTTAAAGCAAGTTAGGAACTTGGCTAAACCGAAACAAATGAAGTAACGTTATAAATGAAATGTTTAACATTTAATGTAAACATTTCAGTTTCAAGATGTCGGAAAGAAATGATGATGATCCGGTGCAGGCGAGCACCGAACAAATGAAAGAGATAATTGCCGAAGAGGCAATTGAAGGAAGTCTATCAGGGTTTATAGACAAAATTCAAGGCACGGTGTTGTCACTTGTCGAAGAGCGAGTCAAAAGGTTGGAGGATAGTGTCAACCTTATGAAGGAAAAGTCGGGAGAACGCAAAGGGTGTTCGTACAAGGAATTCATGGCGTGTAAACCGCTAAACTATAACGGGGAGGTTGACCCGATAATATGCCAAAGATGGTTAAGTGATGTCGAAGGGGTGTTTGAATGGACCCATTGTGAAGTAGGCGACTTTGTTGCTTACGGAACGGGTCAATTGAGGGGCCAAGCCAAGGATTGGTGGGATAATAAAAAGAAGGAAATAGGAGCCGAAGCGGCAAGGGTCATGACTTGGGATGAGTTTAAGGTGTCGTTCCTTAAACACCATAGTCCCAAAGCGGTTATCAACAAGATTAAGGAAGAATCCATCCAGTTAAGGCAAAAGGGTGAAACAATTGATAAGATCACGGGCATCTTCATGGATAAGCTGAGATTTTATGACGAGTTAGTCACCACTGAAGAGCAAAAGATATACTACTATTACAATTTGCTGAGTGCTGAATACCGGGAGTTTATGACTCCCTCAAAATATGAAACTCTCACAGAATTCATCAACACTGCCCGTGAGCGGGAAATCGAGTTAAAGAAACAAGTTGAAAGGGGTGAGACAAGGGCACAAGATGTGAATCCAAGCCCTACAAAGAAAGCTAGAACTGCTGAATCAGGGAAGAAAGTGGAGGCTAAAGGCGGGTCGCCAAGTTGCAAAGTATGTGGAAAGGGGCACAAAGGTGAGTGCCGCTTCAAAGACAAGCCGTGTCCGGTATGTGGGAAGACGGGGCACACTGCATCGCTATGTCCCGGAAAAGTTTCTGTTTGTTACAAATGTTATCAACCCGGCCACAAAAACTCTGAATGCCCCGAGTTGGTTGGAAAGAGAGACACAAAAGAGTCTCCAGCAGAAACTCTCAAAGCGAAGGCTAGGTCCTTCCAACTTACCGCGGCTGAAGCAAAAATAGAACCCGATGGGGTCTCAGGTATATTCACAATTAACTCAATTCCTGCACGTGTATTGTTTGATACGGGTGCGAATAAATCCTTCATTTCGCATGGATTTATTCGACATCCTTCATTTGTATTGACGAAGTTATCTGTGCCCTTAGAAGTAGAAATAGGGAACAACAAAAGTTTTATAGTTTGTGACGTTTGTCGAAGCTGCAAATTAAGCATAGAAGATGAGGAATACTTGATAGATCTAATCCCGATGTCAATGGGGGAATTTCAAGTGGTCGTTGGGATGGATTGGCTATCTCAGCACCACGCGAAGGTCGTGTGTTTTCGTAAGGAGATAAAGTTAATATCTCCAAGCGGGAAACACGTCACTATCTATGGCGAAAAAGGAGGCAACCCCATAGTGTGTTCAATGTTGAAAGCTCACAAGCTTATGAAGCGAGGATGCAAGGCATTCATGATATACGCAAATGAGCCCGAGAAATAATCACGGGAGATTGAAGATGTACCGGTAGTACGAGGCTATGAAGATGTGTTTCCGGAGGATTTACCAGGGATACCACCTGAACCGGAAGTAGAGTTCGGGATCGAATTGATTCCGGGCGCAAAACCGATGGCTAAAGCACCGTACCGACTCGCACCGTCGGAATTACAAGAGTTGATGTCCCAAATTCAAGACCTGCTTGACAAAGGATTCATAAGGCCGAGTGTGTCTCCTTGGGGCGCACCGGTACTGTTGGTCAAAAAGAAGGACGGAAGCATGCGCATGTGTATCGATTACTGGGAGTTAAACAAACTCACGGTAAAGAACCGATACCCGCTTCCGAGGATAGATGATTTATTCGACCAATTACAAGGTGCGAACTGGTTTTCAAAGATTGACCTTAGATTGGGGTATCACCAACTAAAGGTCAAGGAGGAAGATGTGCCGAAGACAGCTTTTCGCACGCGATACGGACATTACGAATTCCTCGTGATGTCGTTTGGGCTAACAAATGCACCCGCGGCTTTCATGGACCTCATGAACCGGGTTTGCAAGCCAATGTTGGATAAGTCAGTCATCGTGTTTATCGATGATATTTTGGTGTATTCGAACAGCGAAGCTGAACATGCACACCACTTACAAGAGGTGTTAGAGACGCTTAGACGAGAAAGGTTGTATGCGAAATTCTCTAAGTGTGCCTTTTGGTTACGAGAGGTACAATTTCTTGGCCACATCATAAGTGCCGACGGAGTATTGGTGGATCCGTCAAAGATCGACGCCGTGTCAAAATGGAATCTTCCGAAGAACCCTTCGGAAATTAGAAGCTTTTTGGGGCTTGCGGGATACTATAGGAGATTCATTCAAGATTTCTCCAAGATCGCGTCACCGCTAACAAAACTAACCCGGAAGGAAGAAAAGTTCATTTGGGGTATAGATCAAGAAAGAGCGTTTCAAACGCTAAAAGAGAAGTTAACGCAAGCTCCGGTACTGACATTGCCGGACAGAGTCGAAGACATGGTGGTTTATTCGGATGCTTCACTATCAGGGCTCGGATGCGTTTTGATGCAACGGGGAAAAGTTATAGCTTATGCCTCGAGGCAATTGAAGATACATGAGAAGAAATATCCCACGCACGATCTCGAGTTGGCTGCGGTGGTATTTGCATTAAAAATATGGAGGCACTACTTATATGGGGTAAAGTGCACCATATTCACCGATCACAAGAGCTTGAAATACTTCTTCGATCAGAAGGAGTTAAATATGCGACAAAGGCGATGGCTAGAAACGGTCAAATATTTAGATTGTGAAATACATTACCACCCCGGGAAAGCCAATGTGGTGGCCGATGCGTTGAGCCAAAAGACAGACTATGCCCCGATACGAGTATGATCGTTGCATCTCATTGTGACTTCGGGCTTACTTGAACGAATCCGAGGAGCACAAGATGAAGCAGTAAAGACGGAAAACTGGAAGAAGGAAAGGATCGTTGGTCAAGTTAAAGATCTCAAAGTAGGCAAACACGGTTTAAAAACACGTTTCAGTAGAATTTGGGTTCCTAACACATGTGGAGTTAAAAAGCTTCTACTAGATGAAGCTCACAAGTCTCGTTATTCCATCCATCCGGGGGCGACCAAGATGTATAATGATTTAAAACAAAACTATTGGTGGCCCGGGATGAAAAGAGATATTGTGAAATATGTGGAGAAGTGTTTGACCTGCTTGCAGGTCAAAGCGGAGCACTAGAAACCATATGGTAAGTTGCAACCAATGGACATCCCAGTTTGGAAATGGGAACAAATCACCATGGATTTGTTGACCAAATTGCCCAAAACTAACCGTGGGTTTGATGCTATATGGGTAGTCGTGGATAGATTGACGAAAAGTGCTCACTTCATTCCGATTCGAGAGACTTATACATCCGAGAAGATTTTGGAGGTGTACACCAATGAAATCATAGCACGTCATGGGGTACCGATATCCATTGTGTCAGACAGAGATACTCGGTTTACTTCAAAATTTTGGCGTGAATTTCAAGAACAAATGGGAACTAAACTGTTCATTAGCAATGCTTACCATCCACAAACGGATAGGCAGAGTGAAAGAATAATACAAACGTTGGGAGATATGCTACGGGCTTGCATTATTGACTTCGGGGGTAGTTGGGATGTCTACCTACCCTTGGTCGAATTTTCATATAACAATAGCTATCACGCGAGCATTAAGATGGCCCCGTATGAAATGTTATATGGAAGAAAGTGCCGAACCCCGGTATGTTGGGGAGAAGTGGGTCCACGAGGACTAGCACCTACTGATATAATCCGAACTACGAATGAGAAGACCGACATGGTCCGAACGCACCTAAAAGCGGCTCAGGATCGACAAAAGTCGTACGCGGACAAACGAAAGAGGCCGATTGAATTTCAAGTGGGTGACAAGGTAATGCTGAAAGTATCGCCGTGGAAAGGAATAATACGGTTCAGAAAAAGAGGAAAGTTGAGCCCAAGATTCATTGGGCCATTCAGAATCACCGAACGGGTTGGTAAGGTAGCATACCGTCTCGAACTACCCGAGGAGTTGAGTGGGATTCATAACACATTCCACGTGTCACATCTCCGAAAATGTTTAGCAGACGAAACTGCTCGTATCCACTATGATGATATCGAAGTGGATAATAGCCTGAATTATGCGGTGAGACCGGTGGAGATTTTAGATCGAAAGGTCAAGCACTTACGAAATAAACAAATTGATCAAGTAAAGATCAAGTGGGAGCATAGAAAAGGCTTGGACACTACGTGGGAGTCCGAGGAGGAGATGCGACGCCTCTACCCTACTTTATTTGGTACGTAATTCGGTTTCGGGGACGAAACCCTTTTTAAGGGGGGTGGACTTGTAACATCCCGAAAATACAAAACTTTATATTAAAATTATAAAGTATAAATAAACAAGAATTTACTAACTAGGAATTTTAACCTAGTTAGCTAATAGTCTAGAAATAACTTATAATAGGGTTAAAAACAGCCAAACTATAAGTTATACAAAAGAGGAAGGGTTAATCTTGTAAAAACTGAAATTAGAATTTATTAAAACAAAATAAGCAAAAAACCAAACACACAATTTGTGTGTCTGGTCGATCAAGGAGCAGGGGGCGACCAAGTTCATCAAAACCCTAAGTCTCACAAAATCTCTAAATTGAAGGATCAAACTCAGTCCAAATCAAAGTCCGAATTTAAATTACTGATCCTCATCACAAGAGGATTACAAGGTATGTAAAATTTGATGAAAACTCTCAACTTGAAATTCTCATGAAATTGGGAAAATCTGAAATTCATAGTTGCATGTTTGTTTTATGATGAATTAGGAACCATATAGTGTCTAGGGACAAACCCTAGACAAATACAAGTTGAAATCATGTGAAATTTAGTGAAACCTATGAACACCATTGTAGGTGATTAGTGGGGTTTGTGTAATTTGATGAACACTAGGAAATTAGGTGTTTTTCTAGTGTAATTTGACAATTTTGAAGTGATTTCAGAAATTTAGAAGCTAACAATCATGTAAAATGGTTGATTGATGTGAAATTAGGGCTAAGTGATAAGCTAGAAACTTGCTATATGATCATGTAAAATTCTGCCTTTTAAGTGTTTGTTGAAATGCCTCAAAGAAGGCTCGAAACTAGAATTTTGAAGTTAAAACACCTAATTGTGATGTTTTGGCTAATATGCGATATGTGATTTAAAAAGAGTTCTAAACATAATGTAAATGAACTCTATAGGAAAGGATACCGGAGCGTCGAGCGGACAAGCCGGTGGTGATTTGCGATTGAAGGGCGTGCACTAAAGGTATGTAACTTGATTTGTTACATTTGAGTAAATTTTGATATTTAGCATATGTGTAGTCGAATTGTAGAATAGAAGTCAAGTTGAATTAAAGCGATAATGCTCGCTATATTGAATAATAGGTAAAGAATTGGTTGAATCGCATTGGTAGTCATCACAAATGGAAGATTCCATAGATGAGCCAAACGGGTCAAATTATCAAATGATGCGTGGTTAATGCATTGTAGTATAATTACTTGGTCTTTGTTATTGTTCATAAAAGACATATTAGATATTAGAAATCAGTGTGTTGGTGGTTTGAATGAGAAATCATAGAATTGGGTTTGGGCAAAATAACCAAACAAAACATGGATTTGCAGTGGCTACCGTAAATTACGGTACCCACCGTAATTTACGGTAGAGATAAAATGTTTACGGTGGTTTACCCCTGTGTTACGGTGGACCAGAATGATAAAATTACGGTAGATACCGTAAGTTACGGTAGAGTCTGGAAATGTTGGCTAAGTTTTGTATAACATAGCAAATCGAATCTGTTTCTGTTGGACCGGTTTTGACTCCGAAACGATTGCGAAACGAACGTGAAACGTGCGGAATCCGTACACGAACGCGACCTAACACACGTGACGTAATATAAACGTGATTCTATTATAAATCTGAAAACGTACAGCACCTTGAATCACAATGACAACACTTTCTCTCTCTAGATTCTCTCTCTAGATCTAGAAAGCTCCAAATGACAAATGTAGCAAAAGCCTCTAAACTAAACATAATCACCCTATTTATAGGCCTTGGCTTTTAATGAGATTTCTCATTAATTACAATATTGCCACCTTGCCATTTGTCTAGATATTACATCATAACGACTCGTTTTCTTCTGTTTCTTGCTACGGCTCGGATTGACGAAGGCTATAGACATAAATGCACTAACAGACTCCCCCTTGGATATTGCCGCAGTCAATCTCGATCATTGAGTCAAACTCGTAGCATCTTCTTTTTCTCTTTTAGACTTCTTGAACAGAATCCCGGTGGATCTGTCTTCAGCTTCAGCTTCTCCTTTTTGTAAACTCTTTTCTTCATCAGGCTCCCCCTTTCGTCAAGCTTCCGTGCTTTAGGGATCGATACCTTGCTTTCCGATTACAATCTCCCCTTTGCTTTGAGCTCATCTTCAGACTCCCCCTTAGACTCAGCTTTCGGGATCGTAGTCTGGAATCTCATCTGCAATCACTCAAACATTCTAAACAAACAATTTTCATGAATTTGGCAGTTTCATCGAAACGAATCGGAAACTAGCTCTATAACAATATAAGCATCCAAATCCTCACAGTTAATCATCCAAGTCCAACTTAATGACCTTGGAGATATCACAAACTGTTTTTGAATTTTGATTTTAAAACATCAAGTTTCAAATTAATGAACTTGTTTTATTTTTCAGAAACACAATCAGCTTACTTAGATTTTGAAACTCAGCACTCAGACATCGGTTGTCGAAAATAAAGCAGAATCAAAAATCATTTTGTATTTTCTGAAAATATAAAGCAGTAAAGAAATATGTACAAACATATTTACAGACAATATTTTTGTTTGAGTATGCGTTAGAGGATCATATCAGTTTTTGACAAGTCACAAGTACCGTTGAGCTTAAAAACACAGTAAGTATTAAACAATTCACTTAGATTGTCGATATACTGATCCACTTAAATTTTCACACAAATTTCAACTGATTCAGGATACGAATTAGATGTATTAAGAACTTAACCTCATTCATGTGTCCCACCTCTTGAATATACTCCCGTATCCAGATCCCAATATTCAGTCTTACAGGTAATTATAACACAAATGATATCTGTAAGGGGTTAATAATTTATGAAGAATCATGAGAGCTCAGGTCAGAACTACCGTTCAGCAGAGAGATCATGACTCAACTTTTGGGTGTGTCCCCTTTAGAGGATATTTTTTACAACAGCATTGCTAAGCAATTTTATTGTCTTATCATATATGCTGAGGGTGATGCTATGTTTCAAGCATTTGCGGAAAGTATTATTCGAGGACTAGGTCAGAACTTCCATTCAGCAGAAGTCCCGGAATAATACCCCAGATATCACTGAGTATAAAGACCTAGTATATCAGAATACGAAACCTTTCAAACGAGATTTCAGGGGTTACCTATATATCCAAGTAGTGTTCCCCACGAAATAAGTAAGTTTGAATTTAAGTTTATATCCCGAAAAAGTCTACTAAATGTGCAAAAACCTACCGACACATCCACGGTGAGATCGTTTAACACATTTAAACTTTCCATTTCTTTAGCATACTGTGATAGTCTACTGATGTACTATCATTTCCTCTTTTTACACAAAAACTCAATTTTTGAATTTTATCATGTTTTTGACTTTTTCAAAATTTTCAAATGTTTTTGTATTTTCTGACAATATTACTCCCCCTAAAATGCAAAATCATATAAAGAAAATTTGACAACCAATACTGATAGCTTTGTCTCGCCATCCATTTTCTGCTTAAAGTGCTCTGATTTGCAGAAAATATACATACCCCCATGATTTACAACCCACTGATCTTAACAGTTTGAAAACCGTTTTTCAATCTGATGAAAGTAATCATGTTTGTTCAGCCGTGAGGGTTTCGGCATATTCAATCAACACATATTTTTGTATTTTTGAATATTTGACAAAAATTAAAAACAAACATATTTTTGGTTTTTCAAGTTTTCCAATTTTTAGGATTTTTGAAATAATGTTTATTTATTTACTGAAAACATATAAACTTCCTGTTTCAACCAACACAGGATCCAGCAGCCTCCTCTCGATGTGCCAGGCTGCTCCAATCTCCAATTTCACAATCTTTGAATTCCATGAGCACCTGCACAAACAAACTACTCAATTACTTGAACAATTTAGCCCAGGTCTGTTGAACCTTAGGCATTTCAACATAATAATTTTCATTCAATGCTGAAAATTCTGTATCATTTTTCACAAAAACTTTCTCAATTTTAACTTCAATTTTCTCATCGTTTACCAATTCAACATGTTTCTTAACACTCCATGTTTGACCTTTTGGTGTTCCTCGTTTGTAAAAATGTGAATCTTTTTGAACACTTTGATTTTGAACAACAATTTTTGGTTTCCAAAACTCTTGGGGTTTTGTCATATCAACAGTTGTTTTCCAACTTTGAGTTGTTCTGACTCTGGGTGTGTGAGAATTCCAAGTCTGTCTAGAATCAAACCTGTTCGGGTCTGATTTCCAGTTTTGATTCGAAGCAAAATTGTTTGTATTGTACCTCCAAGTTTGTTTTGATTCAAATCTGGTTGACCTTTGTCTCACATTCTCAGATTTTTGTTTCTCAGCATCAAACTTCTTTTTGTCAACATCCACAGGTTTTAGATTAGGACACTTGCGTGCAAGATGTCCTTTTTGATCACATTTGAAACATGTTCTCGTGGACACATCTTTGACCTGTGGTTGTTGCTTTTTATTTTTAGCAAAGAACTCATCATTAGATTGTCTCATTTTGAGTTCTTTTTCTTTTTCTAAACTGCCTCCTTGAACAAAAGTCATTTTTGTCTGAAAATTCGGCATCTCATTTTTGTTTCTATTCTGTTTCTTCTTAAAACCCAACCCAGCCTTCATGTTCTTCTTTTTGAAACCAGATTTGTTATACGAACCTTTATGACTCTTACCAACAAACTTTGAAATCTCAGACTTCTCAATCTCAACCATTTTGAACACTTTATCAACCTTTTCTGAAATCACATTCTGAATCGGGAATACAACATCTAAGAACAATTTGTCCGATCCAATCATGGTATAAACCAATCCTTTTGAATCATCATTCAAACTTTTCTCGGATTTTTTGTTTTTCAGATATCCATCATGAAGATTTCCTTCATCTTCATCCTGTGATTCAGATTTACCTGTATCAACCGACTCTTCTTTCAACACACTTTCAACGACTTTACCTACCACCTCTGAATCATGAGAATCATCAGATTTGGAATAGGTTATGTCAATGTTATCTGGCAATTGGTCTACCATGTTGAAAGCTTTTTCGACCTTTTCCTCATCATAAAATGCAAATTTTCCCGGTGGTGGAACTTGATGAAATTCTGAACCAATACCTTTCTTGTTCTGCTCAGACTCACCCTCACCCGGTTTTATATTGAAAATTCTTTCAAGCACATATGACGACACGTGGTAACTTTTTAACTTGTTGTTATCCTGTTCTAAATCAGCAATCTGTCGCTTTAACTTAGCAACATCCTCAATATAGGAATTAACAACATCTTGTTTTATAGAATACATTCGTTTAAGCTCTTTGGTTGTTTCAGACATATAATTCATTCTTGATTGAGCATATTTCATTTCGTCTTTTACTTTATCATATGACTCTTTTGTAATGTGATATGATAATTTCATTGAGTCATATTCCTTTTTCATTTCTTGACAAGCAATTTCCTTTTGTTCACATTCATTTGTCATTTTCAAAACATTTTCTTTCAAAACTTCATTTTCTTTCTCTAATTTGTTACATTTTTCTGAAAGTTTTTCATCATTTTCTTTAAAAACTTTTTCTTTTTCTAGCATTTCTTTGCATTTTTCTTTGAAAATCTTTTCAATTTTTGTGAACTCAAGATCTCTTGTTCTAAATTGCTCATCTTTTTCAGTACAAGCTCTGCATGATTCCATGCATTTCTTGCACTGATCAACCAGTTTCAAGTTTTCAGAATCAGAATTTACCTCAGTGATTGGCACTTCGGTGTTTTCAGCAACCTCTGTCTGCTTAGCAACATTCTGCTTTTCTTCAATACCGACTTCATCACCAACATTATCAGCTTCCTCATTCTCATTCTTTTCTTCTTTTTCTTCTTTCTTCACCTCTTCTTCAATCTGCTGTTCTTCAGTAACAACTTTCTCAACCTCTTCATTTTTGATTTCCTTCACAACTTCAATTTCAACAGTTTCTACTTTAACCTCTTCAGCAGCTTTCTTCAGATTGTTCACCATTTCTTCAACATTCTTCTTCATTCTCTCCTCATCCCTTTTTCTCAGACACGATAACATAGCATATCTGATCTCCTTTTCAAATCTCTTAGCGTATGTGTCATCTTTCAATACATTTCTATAGTATTCAGCTCTCAACGGGACTTTGAGAAGAACATCATCGAAGATTATGTCTTTCTTGGGAACAACCGGTTCTCCTTCTCTGTTGTAATAGCATTCTCTCTTTTTATCCCATCTTTTGCTACCGACAGCCATCTCATACTCCTCCTGCATGTCATCCATTCTGTTGTAGACCACGTTTCTTTCTCTGTAGGTCTTCTCACTCAAGATCTCTTCTCGAGTTTTCTCTTTGATCTCAACTTTTTCTTCACGGATTTCAGCAGTGTCTTTGTCTTTGTTTTCATCTTGAATCTCAGCAACAAAAACAAATTTTCTTTCTTCTGTCATAGCTCTCCCCTTAGTTGTTTTACGAACATTCTCTAAACGATCTTCTTCTGGACAAACTGTGCTCCAGTCAAATCCTTCATCAGGATAGATTACTGCATATGCTCTTGACTTTTCTTTTGGTTTATCTTCAATCAACTTTGGTTCTTCTCTGCTTCGATGGTAGATTGCCTTTCGATAATAGTCATCATTGAAAGGACGTTCACTTCCTTCAGCAACCTCAGAGTTTCTGCATTCTCTTTTGAAATGACCCTTTTGCCTACATCTGAAGCAGGTCACTTTGGTTTTGTCAAATCTAAGCTTTGTTGAAGCACCTCCAAGTGATTGTTTCCCGGTAATCTCGATATACCTCTGAGCTCTTCGGATACAACTAGTTAAACACCAACGAATGTCAATGAGCTCCATCTCTTCCGGATCAATCTGGTCGTAGTCTTCTTTGGTCAATTCAGAATTTCCAATTTTGCCAGCTACAAGACCTTCATATGACTCCAGAACAGATGCAAGGAAACTCATTTGCTGCTTCGCTGCATTGATGCTCATTGCTGGAGAATTCTTCAGTTTAAGAGCAATGTTGCACAGAATTTCTTCAGATTCATCAGAATTTGTCTTTGAAGATGAATGATATCCAGAATGATGACTTGTTGACGTTGTTGGTGGTTCTTTCATCTTTTCACCACTAAATGCTGTTTTTGGTGAACCAACGCCTTTATCAGAAGGCACACTGCCTTTGTAGTACAAGCCAACGTTCTGTTGATGTGAAGAATCAGTCATCTTGTTTTGCTTTTGTAGCTCCAGATCATGACTTTCAATCTTTTCAAACAAAGCATCAAGAGTAATTGTATCATACAAAGCATCATTTTTCAAAATAAAAACAAACGTTTGCCACTGATCTGCTCGTGGTAACGCTTCAATCACTTTGTCTATCAGTTCCTCTCTTGTTTTATTTATCTCTAATCTCTCCAATTCAATTTTAAGATGACAGAATCTCTCAATCATTTGCCTCACTGACTCTCCTTTTATGTTATCAAACAGATCAAATTCTTTCTTTAATAAAGCGATTTTGTTCTTTTTAATCTGTTTACCCCCTTCAGCTTTAACACGTAAAGCTTCCCAGACAGACTTAGATGACCCGTCATGATTTAGTAAAGCAAAAATATCATTTCTGATTGCTGACTGAATCAATGCTATCATTCTCTGTTCAGCTCCGTATTCAGCTTTATCTTCTCTGGAAAACTTCTTGAATACAAGATCTTCGCCTTTATCATCTTTTGGTTTTTCATATCCATACTCCAAGCAGAACCAACTTTCATGAGCATACGCTTTCGCCCAGTTAATAAACCGTTCCTTCCACCATGTATAATCTTCAATGCTATCCAAAGTTGGTGGCTTTGAGTGAGTTCCATAAAAGTTATCATGCTTGATGTTTTCGCTGATCGCCTTCGTGATTGTTTTCGGTGTAACATTTGCAATCTCGGACGATTCGGATGTGAATGCGTTGAAAAACGTGTTGTAGAAATCCTCAGCCATGATGCGAGCTTCTTGAATTATCTTGAATATCTCGAATTACCTTGAATCAACAAACAAACAAACACTTATCAGTTTAAACACTTATCAAACAACTGAATCAAAATAATACTCGAACTGGTGAATATTCTGTGCGGACTGAAGGTTGACAGACTGTGCAGACTGAACTTGATGCGAACTGAAATTTAAGTTGTGAAATCGTACGAAGTGCTATGACCCGGATCAAATTCAAACGACCTTTTTCAAAGACCTGACAAGGTTCAAATGAACTGGACCACCTCTTTTGAACTGATATGCTTTGAACTTGGGCCAATTCAATTAGTGGATTAACAAATATGATTTGCCAGCTAACAAACAACTTGAAATCTTATGTTTTTTTTTTTTTATAACTCCTGACACCCGTTGACTTGATTGGATTTGATAGGGCCGCACCCACTAACCCAACAACATGATCGGGCTGCCAATTTCCACTAAACCAATATACATTAAATGTTTCACATGCAGCCGACACCTTTCTCGATCAAAAACACATGCAAGAACCGAATGATCACTTTTAATTGAAAGTTTGAAACAATTTTCAATTTATTGCCGACAACCTTTAATGTTCACTTTATTCTCATTGGACCTCAAAGTCAGTCAAACACTTTAACATATCTCGATCACATGAACTGATATAATATGCAATTCACATATGTCAACAAATTGTTTAAATGAAACAAGTAGTGGCCGACAACAATTAATATTCACAACTTGAAATCTCAGATTTTCATTGACAAAGTCCGACACTCAGTTTTATCATCAAATTATAACATGACCGATGATCTTTAATCACGTGAACTGACAAGCTATTATTACTGAACTGTTCGATAATCTCAACACACCACACAACTCAGACCACTTTCTTTTGTTTATAAATGGCCGACAAGCAAATCAGATTTCAACTACGATACCCCTTGATATGATGTCACAAAAGCGAACCACACAAGCGGATCTCAAGAGCGAACCTACTGTTAATGTGACAAATGAGCGGACCTCAACTATTTTGTCACTAAAAGCGGACCTAATACTATCACATGAGCGGACCTCCTGCTATCCTATGAGCGGACCTCACAAAATGTTCGAATAAGCGGACCTGATTGTTACTATGAGCGGACCTCTTAAAATGTTCAAATAAGCGGACCTGATTGTTACTATGAGCGGACCTCTTAGAGCGGATCTACCTGATAACACTACGCAAAATCGGACCGAAAACCTTCGATTTCTCCTAAACGGCTAGGAGTTTGGATCTGAAACTTGGTAGGGTTATAGATCAGGTGTATACGCACAACATATCAAAAAATCAGACGATTTGGACCATAAAAACCCGTTCAATTTGACGAAAATCAGTTAAAAACGTGAAAAATATGAAAAAGATGAAGAAATAGATGAAATCCGGATCTGAAATCGATGAAATCACGAGCGGAAATGTGTGTTGGATCAGTGCAATCGAGCTCCTGCTCTGATACCACTTGTTGGACCGGTTTTGACTCCGAAACGATTGCGAAACGAACGTGAAACGTGCGGAATCCGTACACGAACGCGACCTAACACACGTGACGTAATATAAACGTGATTCTATTATAAATCTGAAAACGTACAGCACCTTGAATCACAATGACAACACTTTCTCTCTCTAGATTCTCTCTCTAGATCTAGAAAGCTCCAAATGACAAATGTAGCAAAAGCCTCTAAACTAAACATAATCACCCTATTTATAGGCCTTGGCTTTTAATGAGATTTCTCATTAATTACAATATTGCCACCTTGCCATTTGTCTAGATATTACATCATAACGACTCGTTTTCTTCTGTTTCTTGCTACGGCTCGGATTGACGAAGGCTATAGACATAAATGCACTAACAGTTTCTAATGTAGTTTCGATTAAACCATAATTCCATGAACTCTAATACTAATGTTTAATGTAAACATTTCAGTTTCTAGGTATTCAAGGATTACGGATGAAGGTCAAGCAAGCTTTTGAAGAACCGAACACAAAATTTTGAAGCTTCCGCATTAATTAACTATGTTTAAACAATGTTATGATGTAAACCGTTTGTTAAAAAACTTATGGATGTTTTAATTAGTCAGTAGATAACTAATGTTTGTTACCTTAGAACTTGGTTCTTGAAACTATGGCTTTAATTTAGACATCTTTTGTATAAAATCTTATGAATTATTACTAAATTCAAGTAGAAATTTTAAGGGTGTTACATAATGACCTCCACCAAGCTAATGCCTCGCCTTTGAATGACTGAGCTACGAACTTTACCACATCCTTATCAGCGCACCCGCTGATATCAACCACGGTGTCCATCTCATCCAACCATGTCATGCAGTCTATAGCTCCTTTCTCCCCAGTGAAATCCCGGGGTTTGCATGAAACAAAATACTTGTAGGAGCAACCCTTATCACGGGGTCCTTGATTCAGTACGATCTTTTAAGAGGGAACACTTTGCTGATTTGAAGAGTGACGATCGTCATCGTTTTTCTTTGGTTCTCCCTTCTTGGAGGGTGGCTTGTTGTGAGCCTCTGAATGAGTCTTAGGCTTCGAATGCAGTGCGGATAGGGTCCTACTTCGAGTCCCGCTATATTCATTATACTGCCGCTCTATTGCTTTTGTAACAGGATTGTCTATTAATGCTTGCAATTCTGCACCCGCTATGTTAATTCGGGTATTATCATGATCCTCCCTTGAGTGACTGTTGATCTCATCCGAGTCAGCCATGTAGTTTGAACTGTTACATAAGATATTGACAATAATTTATTTGGGAGTTTATTATGGAATTGTCTTTTATGGCAATTCATTAACCATGGTAAACACAGACCATATTTGGTTAATTTGCTAGTCATATTTATTTAGGATTTTTATTATAATTTATCCTAATTATAAAACAATAACAGTATTATTGGTATCACAAAAGGCCTAGTCACGAGGACATTTAAATTATAAGCCATGATTTCAGAAAATCAAGGCATTAAGGTTTGAACATAGTTCATTACCTTTCTCTGACAGGGAGTTGTAGACTACTACTGTCTTTTGTCTTATACGATAGTGAGCATGGCCCATAGGCACTATATCACTAATGGATGATTAACATATGATCATCTTAATTGATGATTTAAACCCATGATTTATAGATCATCAGGTTCGGATAAGAATCATTTGATGAATCCTATTATAAGAATGACGTGTGTGATTTTAACGAATCACTTCTGCCGGGAGCATTAACATATTTTCAGATGTTAACAGGGATTTGAATCTTTTTAAACAGGTCTTACCATCTTGGCCAAGTCTTATAATGACATGCAGGCTAGGTTACACTTTTAAGATTCTTATTAAATATTTAATAGGCAGATTATTATTAAAAGGAATGACTTTTGATTTATTTATTTCATGCATAATGTATTTATGCATATAATGACAAAAATGGAATTTGTAACTTAACATTCCATTAAATATTAAAAGGATTACACATTGCCCTAAACGGGACTTTTAACAGGAACAACTTGACCACGCAGGGGCTAATACTGATAATACAAGTCCTCGCAGGGACTGATTACTAAGATAGGTGTCCTCGCAGGGACTAAAAGACAAGTCCTCACAGGGACTAAGGAAAGACAAGTCCACGCAGGGACTAAAGAAAGACAAGTCCACGCAGGGACTAAAAAGACAAGTCCACGCAGGGACTAGTTACATAGATAAATGTCCACGCAGGGACTTGATTGAAATAAGTAAATACAATCATACATATAGGGGTTCAATGATCCCTCTTCTTCTTTCCTTTTAACAAGCTTGCTAGGCCCTTGAGGAATCCCCGGTTGTTCCTACGCTCCTCCTGAAAGTCTCGTTCCACCCTGCTTAGCCTGTGGAGGATTTCCTCCTGTTCTGGTGGGGAAAACCGTGGTGGCTGCGGCTGGTGCTGAAACGGAGGTTGAGCTGTTGTTTGATATCCACGAGCTGGGTATCCCACTCCTCAGGGGGCTCCATATGGTCCTTCAGGATGAAGGGCGTTGTAGTTTGCCGCTATAAGGTATGGGTCGGCTTCAGCATAGTTATAGTTTGTGTGAGCCGGCTGCTCAAATGGATTATACGCCATCGAACCGGCGTTTGTAGGAATTGGATTACCAAATCCCAATGGTGGCGGTGGTGGTGCAACTGGTGCAGAATTCACCTCTAAAACTGGGTTTGAAGGCCCACCCATTTGTGGTTCTTCATGCAGTGGCGGATAGTGACTGCCACTGGAGTGTTGAGGGGTGCTAAAGTGGAAACCCCTTTCTCGTACGGACATTCGTACGCCTGTTCTCCTATGCCTTGGTGGTTCTCGGGGTGCTTGATGAACTGGCGGCGGTGGTGGCGGTGGCGTGACTGCCACGAAACGCGAATCCTCGGAGGGATCCTGCTGCTGCTGCTGGTGAGGCGATGAATGGTGAGAAGGTGTAAAGTACCATTCATACTGGTTAAACCTCGCTTGGTCAACTGTCTGGACCACGGTAGGGTGATCCGTGGAAGGATGATCCATCAGAGATATCGATGGGATGGTTGGGTGTCCCGGTTGCAGGCTCGACGGGATCCGTGTCCTCGTCCATGTCCATTGCCTGGTCTCCTGAGAAATGGTCTTCAGGTCCTAGTGGGTTAAAACCCACTGGTTCTTCGATATAGTTTGCCAGGTTGAACCGGCCCTGAAAGACAGGAGTGGGGTCACCAAAGGAATGGTGCGAAACGGATCCCTGCAATGGTAAGAAGGAGTGGCGTGAGTCATCGGGCTCGTTTTCCGAATGCGGCCCAAAGGAATGACGATAGGGAGGTGTTGAGCTATGCGAAGTAGATCGCCTAGCGGGCTCCACATAGGTCCTCCAGGCTCCTTGCGGATCGGCACTCATAGTAGTAGAAAGAGTTCGCCTGTGTGAAGGCCCGGCTTCGTGATCGTTGGGGGCGCTGATTGGCCCCTTACCTCTTCCTCCTCTTCGGAATCTTGGCGGCATTGTTAATCCTATCAACACAAATAAAAGATACAACAAGAAATATAAAGGACAAAGTTAAGATTAAAAGCAAATTTGGATTTGTCCTAAGTTCTTTGTCTAGACTCGAAAATTTAGGAATGTGTAATTGTGTAATTGAGATTAAACACAAAAGGCTAGTGTTTAATTCACTCAATGTTGGCTCTGATACCAACCTGTCACACCCCAATATTCCACGTATTACCGGTGGGCCCGGTGGGGAGTATCGTGACGTAGTTGATATCATCATAGTCAAACAACACAATATTTAAATGCACAGCGGAAGCAAAAGATTTCATTTCAACCAATTATAATTGTAATATTAAGTATCACAAGATAGTTGAAAATAATCCACAGGTAGATCAAATAAAAAGGAAACATTGTTCAACAGTTTAATGACATCCAAGCTTGCGAGACTTATTGTGGATGCTAGGAGAAAGCCAGCCTATTTCGAGTAGTACCTGCACTTAACCTATTTTTGGGAAAATACATCAGTTTACACTGGTAAATACAATTAACCGACTCATTTGAAAAGTTTAATAAAATTGATTTGAATGCACGTGGCACAAAACTCTTTATAACTTGGGATAATTATATATATATATATATATATATATATAAACTTGTAAAAGAATTACATGTTTCTTATGTGTTCAGTAGCCCGGTTCGTGCCGGGTTAAAGATCAATAGACACACCACATTAATTAATTAGACACAGACGGGTGTACGCCTACACCCCGTGCTTAGGTCGTGGCCATTTCGTAAAATGATGCCAAGGATATCCGGGACATGGTCATTAACCCCCCAAAGGCTTTAAGCAACAAAACAATTTAAACGGTCATCTCGATAATACTTAACCACCAAACGATTAAGGTCGAATGCCCGACCAAGCGGTATTTTATATACCGTACCCCAAGCTCGTATAAGGGAAAATAAGTTAAAAGTATTTACCTGTGCAAGTAATAATCACAACGAGAAAGTGCACGTAGCTTTTACCGGGTCTCCTATTCTGGAACGAAGGTTTTATAATAACCTATTAGAATCCTAACGGGTCTTTAAATAAGCCTAAACATAGACCGGTTAGTTTTAAAGGAAGATACAGTTTGAATGCATGATTAAGCGAAGACCGGAATAGAATGTGATTTAGACCCGAAAAGTTTGAAGACTTGTATAACATGGGTAAACTAAACACATTCTGGATTTTGAGATAAAAATGATAAGGTTTGACCCGTTTCGGCTAATTTATGTAAACTAGTTACATAAACCGAACCGAACGCGAATAACGCATAACGGGTAACTGAATGAGTCACGAACAGGTTTCCTAAGTTAATATGCTTTATATATGTTGCGATATCAGTATGATACCTTCCATTATGCCCAAAACGAGTTTAATCTCAATTTAAGCCCCGTAGGGGTATTTTTGTCATTTTAAAGATTATAAAAGAGATTAATTATAATTCTGAGACTCGGGTCTTAAATAATCAGTAGAACAACTTATTTTAACAGGTTATATCAGTTGGTGATAAGTCTTATATGATAAAATGGTTTTAAACCTAAACTATGTGTTTAATACGCTTAAAAAAAACCGTTTTAAGCGATTTCCGGGTTATACAGGAAATCTGAGTTTTATGATCTGGTTATAAAGTTCAAAATACTTCATTTATTATATAAAATCAGTAGCAATTGAATTGGTGTCAAAATATTATGTAAAACTCATTTTATACACAAAAAGGGTATAATCGGTATTTAACGAATTAAGGCCATAACCTTAGGTTATGTTCAGGTTAAAAATAATTAAAAATCTTTAAAAATCCCAAAATATTATGTTACATCAGTGGGTATGAGGTTTGGTGTCAAAAATTGGGTTTAGATAGGCTTTATGATAATTACGCCGTTTAATTCATAAAAAGCGTTCTAATTACGCTATTAACCATAACTCCTAATCTAGACCTCCAACTGATGTGAAACTTTAGGGACATGTTTATAAATCAGTAACAAAGATTATTGTCCTCTCATATTTCCAAAATTCTTGTTTTATGGTAAAAAGGGCGTTATGGTCAACATTGAGCAATTAACGGAAACGTGCAAATGAATCGGACAATCAATGAACCAATCACAGAGGGTTATACCATCATGTAGCCTGGTCCTAAGGAAGCTATAAGGCATTTCCAAACCCACCTAAATCGGGTCAGAACTGAAGTCAAAGCAAAAGTCAAAGTTTTGCGACTTTCGGTTCCGAACCGAGCCTAAACAGAAAATTGTCGAATCGAACAAGTTTAGACCAATACTTATACTTATTACCAAGTTATATGAGTGATAAAATAGGTTGCACGCCTTCTACATTGCTAATTATGTGTTAATTCGCAAATTAAGATTTTGTTGACTTTTTATAAACAACTTTGACCCGACAAATGATCTAGTTAGGACGGGAATCAGAGGGTGCCCTTTTAAGGGTTTATTGCCCACATAATTACTAACTTATAACTACTTTTACTTTGACTAATCGCTGGACCATTAGCGATTAATCGCTAAGTCAAACCTTAATTACGACGGTTTGACTTTTAAGCTATAAACTAAGTAAAACACGATTAAGGAAGGTTAATGATACTTACCAAGGTCCTAATAACGACTAGAGATGCTTAGGAACTGAACTTGAACTCCTAAAAGCTCCAGAAGTTGAGTTATGAGTGAATGATCAAAGTTTGCAACAATGTGGGTTCTTATATAGTGTTCTTGATTGCTTAAGATCATGCCAAACAATGCTATACATGTTCCCTGATGTGTACAAGTGCCCTCCTAAGCCTATAAGCCAGTTTAGGCAGCCCTTGGTGTTGAGAAAAGGCAATATAATTCGGTTACATGGGCTGAACAGCCACCTGTGGGTTTTTTTCTGCATCTGGGCACTTTAGGCGGCCCGCGTAATCCCAGGAAGGGGTCTTACGCGCCCCGTATGGAGCCTCAGCTCAGGTTTAACAAGTTTCAAAGTTTGCATTTTGGCCCCCGGTCCTTTTCAAAGTTCTTTTAACTTCTTGTTTTGCACTTTGAGCCCTCTAAATTGATTTATAAGGGCTTCAAGACTTATACCCACTTTGTTAAGTCCTTGTTTAACTTTTGATTAGCCAAAAAGTCATAAATTTCAACGTTGATTTTAACCCCTCGTATACGAATTTTATCATAACTTTCTCATACGATAACGAAACTTGGTGAAATTTTTATCATGTATTCTAGTGAGCATAATTAATCGTTACAAAGCTTCGGGTTTGCTAAAAGGTCACTCAGAGGTATACTTTAAACATGTTGATACATTTAACCCCTGTAGTTTGTAATCTCTCACTTTCTTTCACAATTAGCTTCGTATGATCCATGATTCATTCGTTTAAGGGTATAAACATCATGTAGGGTTGTTGTAAAGTATATTTATCCATTGTTGACCTTTTGAACCCTTACATTAACATACTTTCCTTGTTTGTTAACTTTAGTCCCTCTAGAACATTCTTTCACACGTTCAAAGCTTATGACACGTGTCAATACATTATTGGACGTGAATTTTCGAGGTGTCACATCTAAGGTGAGTTCACTGTCTTTTCAAGAAAGCGTCCCAGGGAGGGACATCTAGTAAATATTTCGGGGAGGAATATTGGGTAAATGGGTTTAACTGGAATGTTAAACTTGGGATGTTGGTTAATACACTCATATCTATCACTTAAGTCCCATCACATACCGAATTGGTTGCCGGGGAGGCAACGGGGTTATTAGTTGATAGCGCTATTAGGTTTGGCACCCTCACACCGTACCGGGGAGGACGGGCGTGAACTAATTACCTTAACCACTCGACCAATGTTTGATAGAGCATTGGGGAAGGGCAAATAATCTGGAGCCATCTCGCGGTACTCGAGTTATTAACAACATTGTATTTCAGAAAAGCTTTAAACTTATACTTGGTAACTAAACGTGATAACAAACTTTGAACTCACCAGCGTTGTCTGATACACTTGTCTGCATGCTTGCAGGTCGTTAGATTCATGATTATGGAACTTGCTATCTGGGAGTGCTGGAGTGGTCATGGGTCGTGGCTCTTGGATACATGTTCATTGTTTTCGCACATTTGTTTTGAAACACTTGAATAACGATTTACATCATGCTTCCGCTGTACATATTAGTTTTAATTTGTGATTTGAAACTACTTTATGAAATAAATGGAAACTTTTATTTAATAACATGTTATAGTTCAATGTGATTGGTGACTGGATCCTGGTACGTCACACGTCCCGCGGTGTTTCCGCACGTGGTATTTTGGGGGTGTGACGTTATTTAAATCTAGTAAACTAATATAAAATGAGTGGAAAACTAAAATATATATATATATACATAATGTGGGTAAATGCAATGGATTTTAAAATTTTATGACTTCAAAAAGTTAGACAACTAAAGATTTAACATTCATTATCATTTAAGGAAGATAATATCTCAATTCATAATAATATATTATACGGATATTTCATAAATTAAAACAAATAAAAACTGATCGTGTTCACACTTTATGTTGATCTTTACTATGAGTATATATATATGAGCCATTGTATGTCTCCAAAAACACAATACATCAAAAAGCTTCTAGTCCTAGAAATCAACGAAAAATGAAGGTTCCGGTTGCAATTTTTGTGTTTTTGATTATCATGGCAGCTGCAGGTATGTAACTAATTAAGTCTCTACAAATGTAATTTGTGCATGTTTATATGACCTGATGTGTATGTATGTTATGTATACGTAGTTGCAGAAGAAGAAGAAAGGACTGTGAATGATAATTATAATTGCTTGCAGTGGCCAGGGTCCTGCCAGGATAGCAAATGCTCCGCTGCATGCTGGCCAAGACATGGAAAATGCATAAGCCACTTGGGAAATGATAAACCCGATGGATGTTATTGTGAAGAACCTTGTCAAAAACTAAATGCAAACAACTTCTAATAATCAACTTTATTTAATCTATTATTATTCAGTTTTATTGTTGTTGTTGCACCCCATGTGTTCGTGAAAATGACTCAAGAAAACTGATTCGTAAGTAACTGATAGGTTTTGTTTTAATGCTGATGACATCTTCCATGGAAAGCAAAGGAACATAATAGATCTACTCTTAGACCATTCACACCAGTATCGCTATATCTCCCCATACACTTAAAATTTAGAAAGAAAAAAAAAATCTAAGATTCTTGTATTTTTGGCCCCAGCATCAGGTTTCCTGTCACTTTTCCACATTTTCATACTTTGTAGAAAAGTAAATGTAGAACATCACATTTTAAAACTTTCAACATTCACCCTAAATCAAGTTCTTGTAACTGAAATCTTTATGTTCATGCATCTTCTCCTCCTAATTTACCTCATTGCCCTGTGTCGGATGGTTCGCCATCGTCATTGTTCGTGCCTGTGCCTAATTGTGCTCTTGATCCGGTTAATGCTTCGTCCCTTGCACCGGCGGTGATTCCTCCTCAATTACCTTTGACTTTAGCTCATGGATCTAGTCCTACTCCGGCTGATAATCCGACTGCTGATATGGGGATTAACAATTAAAGGGGTGTTAAAACCCGGGTGATGTTTCCAGCCAAAGTCTCGGTAGCAGTTTCTTTTGTAATTTGGCTTATTTTTTTTGTTAATACTTAGTTTACGTATCTTCTTTTGTAATTTATGATTTGATTTGTCCATTTGATGTTCATGATTTGCTAGCTATGAGTTTTCTGTGGAGATTAGTGATTAGTTAGACTATCATTCGGAAATTGAATGGTTATTATGGTTCTTGAAGTTCTATCATGTTTCTATTCCATAACATATCTACATCTGACCTATTTGGAAAAATTTTATCCAATTCATTTGAAAATTTTGCCCATATATATCACGTTTTTATTCCACACTATATTTACATCTGACCTATTTGGAAAACAAAAAATTAATCCAGTTGACATGAAAATTGTGCCATTTATAACAGGAAGTATTGCCTGTCATTAACAATTTGATTTGATGTAGTGATATAAAGTGGGTAAATGCGATGGATTTTAAACTTTTATGACTTCAAAAAGTTAGACAACTAAAGTTTTAAAATTCATTATCATTTAAGGAAGATAATCATCTCAATTCACAATATATGGATACTTCATAAATTAAAACAAAGAAAAGCGGATCGCGTTCACACTTTATGTTGCTCTTTACTATGAGCCATTGTTTGTCTGCAAAAACACAATACATCAAAAAACTTCTAGTCCTACAAATCAACGAAAAATGAAGGTTTCGGTTGCAATGTATGTGTTTTACAACCTTTTGATTATCATGGCAGCTGCAAGTATGTAACTAATTAAGACTCTACAAATGTAATTTGTGCACGTTTATATGACCTGATGTGTATGTATGTTATGTATATATGGTTGCAGAATAAGAAAAGACTGTGAATGAAATTTGCTATCACTTGAAGTGGCCAGGGTCATGCCAGGATAGCAAATGCTCCACTGCATGTATGCCGATGGTATTTGCAGAAGCCACTTGGGAAATGATACACCTGATGGATGTTACTGTGTAGGACCTTGGCAAAAACTAAATGCAAACTTATTTGCCGTTAAAAAAAATAATCAATTTTATTTAATTTATTATTGTTTAGTTTTATTGTTGTTGTTACACCCCATATCTTCGTGAAAATGACCCTAGAAAACTGATACTGGAGACAAGTAATCAAGAAGTAAGTAACTAATACATTTGGTGTTTTAATGCTGATGACATCTTTTGCTAATAGAAAAACGTTACAATTATTGATCAATATGTTTATCAATTTACCATGTATTAAAATTTACACACTACTACCATGGAAAGCAAAGAAACTTAATTGATATACTCTTAGATCATTCACATCAATATCACTAGATCTCCCCATAGACTTATAATTTAGAAAAAAAAAAAAAAAATCTAAGATTCTTGTATTTTGGCCCCAAACATCAGGCTCATGTCACTTTTCCTCATTTTCAGACTATGAAGAATTAAAAGTTATTGTAGAACATCATATATGAGGTTGTACTATTCACCCTAAATCAATTTCTTCAACTGAAATTTTGTGTTACATTATTCACCGCTAAATTCAATTTCTTACAACTGAAATCTTTTTGTTCATGCATCTTTTCCTCCTAATTTACCTCATTGCTCTCTGTCTACCCCCTCAATTTTTGTTGTCTGCTCCCGTTCTGGTGTCTGATGGTCCGCCACCGTCTTCTGCATGTGCCTGATTGTGCTCTTGATCCAGTTAATCCTTCATCCCTTGCACCGGCGGTGGAGGGAACTTCACCAGTGATTCCTCCTCTGGTTCCTTTGACTTTAACTCAAGGATCTAGCCATGTTCCGGTGGACAATCCGACTGCTGATATGGGGATCAACAATTCAAGGGGCGGATTTATAACCTGGGTGATGTTTCTGGTCGTAGTCCCGGTACCACCTTACAAACTCGAGCATGTTGAACTACAACTAGGCACCCATGAAGAACCATTGGCTCATATAGCTTTTGTGGATGTTGTGCTTTGGTGTTGCCGTCCTTGATCTCTAACATTAAGATCATCCTCTCCTTTAACTGATTTTCAAGAACAAAGTGATGTTGTCAAGGTACGAGTTAGTGTTTTAGAATTTGTTGTACACTGCAATGAAGTAAAGATATTATCTTTTTTTTGGTTATATTTTTCTGTAGTTTACATACGAGAAGCTACTTCAACAAGAGGATCAAGGCCGTACGTACCAATATCCAGATTGTATCGCCTTCTTCTTCTTTTTCATTGTTGATGGCATTGTCGGGTAAAGGAAAAGCAATTAGCTTCATAAAGGAAGAAGGTACCCTTTATAACAAGCTAACTTTATAAGCATGTATAACACATTCTTAGGACAAGGGTATGAAAGTTTAAAGATTCAAGTTTTAACAAATTAATGCAGTTTACCTTTCATAAATATTATGATGTATGGATATCCTGTTTTGAATTGTGAGTTGTGACAATGATGTATTGACTATGTATATTTTGGCAGCTTTTGCTTCGTGACTCATTCTTCTATATGTTTATATTTGGGCCTTATTTGATGGTTTTTTTCCAGGCCTTGCAAAAACAGGTGGGTCAGGTCGCGGATCTAGAAAATCCTTATAGGGGCAACGTTTATAAAAAGGGTAACGAAATCGGAAAAAACGTAAAAACTTTCCAAAATTTACACGACCGTCAGAGCGGCAAGGGGTAGCGGCAGTGGCGGCTTTGATGGTGTGCGAGGAGGACCTCCACACAATGCCCGTGATTTCGAGGGGCACGCGACTTAAAAAAATCCGATATATATATATATACGTTGGGAACCACCCCTTATTGCGAGAATCAATGTGAACACAACCAAAAAAGCCTAAAAATAGCTAAAAAACACACAATTTTTTTTTAATATTTTTTATGTTAAAATCGCTACTAATTTTTTTTAAAAAAAAAAATTTTGCTACTAAAAGTAGCGATTTTAACATAAAAAATAATTTTTTTTAAAAATTAGATTTTTTTAGGTTTTTTGAGGGTTTAGTTTTTAGCATTTTAGCTTGGGGGGGGGGGGGGGTTAGGTTTTTTTTAGGTTTTTTGGGGGTTTTAGTTTTTAGCATTTAGCTTGGGGGGTAGGTTTTTTTAGCTATTTTAGGTTGTGTTCACATTGGTTTTCGCGGTTCTCACAATAGAGGTGGTTCTCGCATGAACCTTACCCTATATATATATATATATATATATATATATATGTGTGTGTTATTTTTTAGATATTAACACATACTAATTTCAATTTAGGCCCATTTACAAATAATTTTTTATGGTTTAGAATTAGAATTTAGCTCACTTGGCATTAGGTTTATTGAGCCCAATACTAATTTGATATTTTTTTAATAATAATAAAACATTACGGAATGACACATTTTTTCAAGCTCGAACAGGTACGTGAATTCTCGGAGATGTCTCTGGGTAGCGGAGGCTACCCCTTATTATAAGTCGAGTTATAAGTATCACAGTGGTGGATCTACGATTCACGCCAAGCCGTAACGAAATCGAAAAAACATCAAATTTTTTTCAAAATTTACACTAAAAACGTCAAATTTTTTCGAGCCAAGCCGTAGCGGAGGTTACCCCCGGTTAAGGCTAGGTCCGCCCCTGAAGTATCATACAGGCATACAGCTGCATGAGAATAAGAGATAGAATTCTACACATTCTAAAATAACCCAAAAGAATAGGATATCTGTTGTATGCCAAAAGTCAAGTCTATTTTAAACGCACACAACCTTCTGAATTGTTTCATTGCCACACCTGCTAAAGGAATGGTATGGGTTTTGCCGGAAGGTGAGATTTCAATCGGCATGTGATTGTGAGGTTCCTTTACAAATTTGCGGCAAGGGTCGGTAAGTACATGTTAGTTGGGTGATAACATATGAAGGATAAGATCAAACAAATTCCATAAGTCACTTCTTCAAAGTTTCAAACTAGTAAATTATTATTCAACCAAATGAGCTAGCGGGAAACTGAAAAGAACACAGTTTATTTTCCCTCTGTTTGACAGCATAATTTAACTGAATGATACGCAAGGAAAAAGTAAATACGTCAGCAAAAAAAAATATGCACGAGCCGGGAATCGAACCCGGGTCTGTACCGTGGCAGGGTACTATTCTACCACTAGACCACTGGTGCCACATGATGTTGTAATCAGATACTCAAGTGATTTATCTTTGTAAAACTTTGAAAGTTAAATTTAGAACTTTTAAAGTTTGTTTTGATGGTTACAAACCTGTTTGAATGTCAATAGATAAATAAAATCTAGTTTTACTAGTGAATTTAATATATCTATACCGTTATCATCTAACGTAAAAAGTGACATGTTGTATCAATCGCCGATAATCCTTTTAGTTTTCTTGTTTTTATTAATTTGATTTTATCGAATTATTGACACATCATAAATATTTTAAAGTTCATTGTGGATACTCGAAACCTCACGTCGATCACTTTCTTCACCAATGCCTCTGGTGTTCCATCTCCTTCACCTACCCTGTGGCCACTCCGGCTATAGCAATCACGCCCACACCTCTCTGATTCAGTTTTTGTTTTCAACTTCTTGTTTTTAGAAGGGCTAGACCAAGAGAAACTATTGCTCGATTTGCAAGTTCTAGGAAGTCAGCAAGATTAACCATAGTAACGCGATGAAACGTTAATGAAGCCAACTGAGGCCACCATCTACGGACAAACGACATACCTAATTCTTTTTGCCGATATGGAGAGATTAGGTTGCGTTATATAATGATTTTATGTCCAAGGAAAGGATATACAATAATTAGATAACTGATTGAGAGTAATCATTAGAACTGACTTTGACTTGACTGTGGACTATATTATCCCACCTCAAACGAAATGGTGGGGGCCTTAAACAAAGCATATCCCGAAAGTGTTCAAACTAAGGTCATGGCAAGCTCTTGGTGAAGATATCCTGCTCGGATTTGTAGGTTTCATGGTTCTTCCGTGTTGGACAGAATTGTAGGTATGTTTACCGGATGAAGGTGCAACTTGTTTTAAAAGTAGAAGGCGTTATGGAATAAGATGATGGAATTGTAGTTCACATATTGTAGTTCAATGTGAATTACAATTCCATCCTCTTGTTCCATAACATCTTATACTTTTTAAACAAAGTGTTGTGTACTTTGATGAAATTCGAACTTTTAAATGTATGTCAATAACATATAGTTAAATTCGAGAAAAGAGAAAAACATGCATGTGGATATTTAGGGGGTTTCTTTTATCATCAAAATATAAAATTATTTTAGATAATAGTCTTAGGATCCTGTAAAATGGGCATTTGTCATGAGAAGTGTGAGAATAATATTATAAATTATAAAAAATTATTTTTGATAATATTATAAACTATTTTGTCTAATAGTTTCATTAATAAGACCACTACGAATGGGACAAATCATAGGATATGGACATATCATCATCATCATCATCATACTCAGTAAATCCCACCAATAACAAAGCTAAGGTTGGATCTGAAGATGGTAAGATGTAGACAGCCTTACCTCTACCCCGTAGGAATATAGAGGCTGCTTCCAGTGAGACCATCAGCTCGTTAGTAGTTTTGTATTAAGCTTTGGACATAAGTCACATAACACTCGGCAATTAACATTATGTTTATATATTTATTGTGCATTTCGCTAAAATTAAGAAATGTAATTCACAATGTATGACCATGTATGCATTGTCCGTTTCTAGTAAATGTTTTTTTGTCTTTCTAATTATTTCAAAATCAAACATAACAATCTTAGTAAAAAGGATCAAGGATCCATGGTAAAAGAAGAGATCTAGTACAGCATGATGATGAAATTTGGGGTAAATAATAAACCTTATTATATAAAAATAAAAAAAGACATGGATAAGCATACTTTTGTTATTTTCATAACAAATATGATTAATCACCAGATCACATTTATATTCATCATATATGTCCCCAAGATTAAATAGAATGAGCAACCATGTTTGTATATTACATATCTACACAATTGCATATTTATGGGGCAACATACACATACATCCTAAGGAATATGAGAAGGGCACACTTAAAATAGATACTCTTCCTCTCATGGTTTTGAAGTCATGCAACAACTGGTCAAACATTGTTTTACCGGACTACTCTAGCTTGGCTTGTTACCCAAGAAACGTCTCATATACTTGTCATTGATGTCAAAAACAAAACACATTCCCTTTATCTGCAAAATATTAAAGATAACATGAGTTAGTTGCGTGCAAATGATAAAGAAGGTAAGACTGTATGCAAAATAGGAAAGTATCGTTATCATCATCATACTCAGTATATCCCACCAATAGCAAAGCTAAGGTAGGGTCTGAGGAGGATGAGATGTAATGTAGACAGCCTTATCCCACCAATAGCAAAATAGGAAAGTATGATTACATCAATGAAAGAACTTGAAGCAAGTGCAACCACTTCTCCATGAGCAACTTTTTCGCCATTTATTGCGATTGAAGAGCCCCCAAGGTTTTTGAGACTGAATGATCCATCTGTTTCCATCTTTATGATAGCCTGAAAGATTAAAAAAAATGTGTAATCTGTATAATATATAACATGCATGCCGTCTTGGTTTATAGCAGCAGTATGAGGCGCGCAATCACATTCACGTTTATAAACCAAGGTAGCAACAAGATATTGAATCACATTCATACATGTGACGTCTCATATTGTCAGTATTTATACAGGGGTGAAGTAGTCTTTTAACGAGTCTCACCTGCCGCCTAGATATCTTGTTGGCACGGCCTTCTTTTCTGAGATCAATGTCAACCTCAGTGTCATCGGTAGATCTTCCGATTATGACCTACAAAACACGAATTTTCTTCTGTTGGGTTATACCATGAAAAGTTTAAGGTAAACAGAATTACATAATACTGTAGGCTTGTAAGCGAACCGAACGTTCATGAACTGTTCGTGAACTTGTTCAGCGGGAAGTTCGTTTATGTTTGTTTATTTAATAAACAAACGAACATGAACAATTTTTTTTGTTCATTTAATTAAACAAACAAACATGAACACACATTTTGTTCGTTCATTAATGTTCACAAATGTTCGTTTATGTTTGTTTATTTACGTTCGTTTATGTTCGTTTAAATATACACATAAGTATTTAAATTTGTATAAACCTAAGAAGGGTTTTCTAAATACTTGTATAAAACTAACTAATTTGTAATTGAGCGTTCGAGTTATAAAAAAAATGGGCTTTACAATGGAACTTATTGTAATGAATCACTAGCTTACATATAAAAACTACTTTATGTTTGTTTGTCTTCGTATATGTTTGGTCAATTGTGTTCATTTGTGTTCGTTTATGTTTGTTAAGTTATGTTATGTTCATTTAAGTTAGGTAGTTTATGTTCGTTTACTTTCGTGAACTGTTCGTCTAGTTTTAAACGAATGAACATAAAGGAACACGAACATGCTCATTTTCTTAATGAATGAACATGAACAAGAAAATGTGTTCGGTTATATGTTCGTGTTCGGTTAAAGTTAAATGAACGAACACGAACATACCCCCGTTCGTGTTCATTTGGTTCATTTACAGGCCTAGAATACAGTGTTTCGAGATCTGGGCTTTAATCTAACACGAGAGTAGAAAAATCTTTCTTTTTAAGAAGTCAATCTGAGTACCTCAGCTTTCTTGATATAGTGCGTCAAATGACGGCTAGATAAGGCGGCAAGGGCTTTATGGGATGACATGATTCTCTGAAACGAAGAACGAGCTGACTGTTCGAGCCTCATTGCCATCCTTATAGCATCATCAGTTCGATACTTTGCAACTGTAGATTGTCAACATTAACAACAAGAAACCAAAACTAAATGCAGATCAGAAGTTGTACACCATACACTGAACACAACCCCATAAGCATTACCTTCGCTATTGAAATATGACTTATCACTCTGGAGCAAGTCCATATCAAGTATCTGAAATAGTGAAATGATACATCAACTATTAGAACGGGGAGACCTGAAAAACGAAATGAAAATATAAACAACGGTGTCACAAAACTTTACCGTAGCTTCGACGTCAGAAAAGTAAGGTATGTCACTGTCACTGTCACTATCAGAGTTGTTACTGTTATCACTAATGTAAGAATCATCCATTGGTGCTAGATCAGTCGTTTTGACGGAGTCAACTTCTAAAGGCAATGGCGTCTCTCTGTGCATCGCTGAGCTGGTTAAACCCTGTTAACAATGAGATAGAAGAAATCAGATATTGAAAGTTTTAGTGTGACTAAATTATATTTATTTACCATTACCTGAGGTTCCACTTTACTAGCATCTTCCTCCAGCTTTCCATTCCCATTAACCTCTAGCGGTGTATGAACAGGCATAGTTTGACTACGATTTCCAACATCGTTAGCCTTTCCAGGAAGCGGGCCCTGATATTCACCATCCGGTAGCTTGTACTTGAACGCAGAGCCAGCAAGTGAGTGGAGAGAAACAAAGTCTGGCAATGCATTCGGTCCACCCGTAAGTGACTGCGTTAAACTCAGTGGATCTTTCCCTTTTGTAATTAGCCCCTGTTCACCATCCTTCTCGAGTGATGACGATGATAATGGACCGATACGATCTGTCGCAACTTGCGGTTTGACCGAAGGAGCAAATTGAGTAGAGGGGTGAATCAGCAAGAAAATATCATCATTGCATGGTATATCCGAGTCTTCCGTGTTTAACGTGCAAATAATTTCCCCTGCGTTAACCTCCTGATGACAAACGTAACGCTCATCGTAAGATAATGAATCTTTCGATTCTTCGGAACATTGATTACCAGGAATCTCTATGTTCGGGCTTGCATCTTTTGCATCTTCGTCCATTAATAGAATGTCATCCTCGTTTGACAAGTTGAGAAGCGAATCGGTATACTCAATACAATTGATTAAACCGTGAGGTCTGTCTCCCAATATGGACACTAGGTGGGCCCCATCAAGCTCCGGCAAACTCGTATCATCATGGAGCGTTAACGCTTCTTCTACAACCCGATGACTTTCCGCATTGTTCTCGTCAACTGGCATATCAGGTGCACGGATATCTTCCATCGTCTTCCACAGTGGCACCCTAGTTGATGGTGACGGAAACCCCCCGATTGTGTGAAACGACGCGCTACCATCTGAAATCGGGGAGTTAAAATGATGTTTCCCTCCAAATATATCATTTTTCGTAAGTTTTTCACTGGGAGGAGTTTCCGATGGGGCCGGTTTACCGATACACGTAGCATTTTTCATCATGGATTCATTTTGTGAAGAGGATACATCTACATTTTCAACCGACTTATTGCATCGTTCCAAATGAAAAACATTAGCGGGATTATCGACAACTGTAGTTGTGACGGTAGTAGAATTAGTAGGTATACTCCCTAATGATTCCGGAAACGCCTGTCGTAAAATCTCGAAATCTTTTTCCTCGAACCCTAAACTATTTACAAGACAATCGTCTAGCATAGTGTCACCGTCATTGGTTGTACCATGGCCTTCAAATTTATGTTCTTGGTGGTTGTTAAAAAACCGAAGATTTTGAGAACTAATAAAATCGTTTTTTACTCTTTTTCGCATGGCGTTATAATGCCTGCGTACGCTTCCATGTTTTCTCTTTTCAGGGACCTTTTCCCCTCTTAAATTGTCTAATTCAAATCCAACCATGTGGGCAGCAGCTTGATTAGAAACATCAGGATCAAAGAGAAGAGAATGCCAGCGATCTCGAAGTTCGCGAAGCGTAAAGTTACGAGAAAACTTTACTGCCCCTTTAGCAAGTGATTGGAGAGAAGCTCCATTCTGTGAGAAGAAAAAAAAAACACAAAATTAACAAAAAAATATTGGATAATAGAAGGAAAAGATGCACTCGTATAGTCGTATATAGAACTTAAAATTTGGGTAATAGAAGGATAAGATGCACTCGTATATAGAACTTGAAGCATACATAGATACAAATCATGTTGGTAATTGGTTCCATTATTGGTCAAAAATCAAAATTCCAGTGTTGCATATTTATGAGAGATTAGGTCAGTTGGAGAAATTAAAGAGAAATCTAAGTTGCTAAATAAAGCATAGAACATCGTAAGATAAAATCGGAATTATTACAAGTATATATCTACAATCAAGCAATCAACATCGCTAGTAATAAATCCAACATAATAAGACTAAACATGTAAAAGTAATAAATCCAACATAATAAGACTAAACATGTAAAAGTTGATAAGCATTTCAAACAGGATAAACACGAAAGTTGTTTCTAAAATAGTCAACGTTCCAAGAATAGATATGCAATCTAAGGTGTATACGCGTATCCTTGTATTCGAGATTCATAATGTGAAGAGTCTTATAACTTTAAAAGGAAAATCCACCGCCAAGAACGAATCCTGCCTCAAGAACCTACATGTATGCTTCTCGGGGGATAGAAAGAGCATACATACACTAGATATATATTCCTAATAGTTAAGCCTGCAAACATACTTTCATATACATTGAACATTTGAATACATCCATGTAACTAGGCCTCATCTCTTTCATTTATCAAGATAAACAAAAACATTTCAAATCCATAGTCATATAACTACACAAAACCATAAAGAAAGCATATATGTCTCATAAACATAACAGTCACACACACACACTCAAATATGCTGATATATGCATATATTTAGCCCAACAACCAATCCTTCTATACAACAAATATCAGTTAATCTTCACATCAGTTAACTAGACCAAATTTAGTTGACGGAGTTACATGTCACATCAACTTATATAGATGAATCTAACTTCTATGAACAAAATACACACAAATAATTTTGTGTTAACCGAGTTATATGTTACATCAACTTATATAGATTAATCTAACTTCTATGAACAAATTTCACACAATTTTTTTGTGTTATCCGAGTTACATGTTACATCAACTTATATAGCCGAATCTAACTTCTATGAACAATATACACACTGATATATATATATATATTTTTTTTTTTTTTGTATTAGAGCCACTAGTATCCAACCAATTGTATGCACAATATATGAATTCTCTCTAATATCAGCAAATCATATTAAAATCACATCACACAAGTTACTAACTACTTCCAGTGATACGAAGCATCCACCACTCATGCAACTGATACGAATTTTCAGAACAACCGACGAAAACAGATCTGATTCATACCAAAACTTCATGAACTATAAAATCATGTTCATGCCATCAAATCCACTAACAGTGCCCTAAAATATATGAACAAAATAGACGAATCTAACTTCTATGAACAAAACACACACAACTATATATGTATGAGGGCCATTAGTATCTAACCAACTGTTTACACCATATATGAATTCTTTCTAATATCAGCAAACCAGATTCAAATCATGTCACACAAGTTACTAACTACTTCCAGTTATCCGAATCATCCACTACTCGATTATCGCATGCAACCTATATGAATTTAACAGAATCGAACCGACGAAAACAGATTTTGTTACACATGTGATTTCCACCGATACTCAATCAAACCTACAGCTTCGTGAATCTTAAATTCATGTAAATTTCATCAAATCTAGCAAACCGTGCCCTAAAACATCTCCTAACACTAACACAATCACCTATCGCAAACATACATGTACAAAATCTTCAATTAAAAACAACAACAGTTACAGAAACGTATCGAAACCTCAATAGAAGTCCTGAGCAACTGATCGTCTTCAGGAATCCATGGAGAATGAACAAAATCCGTTGCTGTCATCCTCTCCGATGAACAAAAACCCTAAATTCTCGCTCTACGAGCTACAGGTATGAAATTTGTAACTGTTTTATGAATCGGAAAGGATTGAATTTGAATTTGGAGGTGAATTTGAGGTGAATTTATCTCAAATTTGAAGCTTCGAGTGAGTGCAAAATGCGAAAATGGTGTTCAGGCGGGTAATGTTTTTGTTGAACAAAACCCCATATTTGTATAGAGAGTGTGAATGTGTGATGCAGGTTTTAAATTTGTTGTAATTAATGTTGAAGATTTTGTTATATTTTTTTAAAAAAGTTGTTGGAATTAATGCTTTTTTTTTTAATTTAAGTTTTATTTTTAAATTTCAAATATTAGGGACTTTGACTGCATAAATTATGTTAATGACCACCATTTAATAATATTTGAATCGTGTCATTTGAAAAAGGACCACTTTCTATAAAGGTTTAAGTGTTTAAAAATATGTATATAAAAAGATAGCTCTATGGACGTATTGAATTATTTTGTGATTGTATTTTCGGACTAAATTTATCGGTAAAGAATAAAATCAATTAAGTTATGTCATGTGTACATCAAATTTAGGGTATGTTTGGCAAGGAGTTTTTAGAAGCTTCTAAGATGTCACGTGTACATCAAATTTATTATACTTATTACAATTTTTTAGTACTGGCTAATGAAAAGTATGCGAACAGGGACGGAATCAATCAAATGATGTTATGTGCACATAAAATTCGCTTTTTGAGATTTTCTTATAAAAATTGCATGGTAAAAAATGGAGTCTCGCACTATGTTTTGTTAATAAAAAATGGTTAACGATATTATTTTTAAAAAAATATAAAGAAATAACTAGTTATATAAAATTCAGTTACATTACAATTACAATTTATATGATTTTTCATATTCTTAGACTAAAGGGTATGGGGGCCGGCTAGGACCGGCGCCGGTCCCCCACACCGCCCCCTGAGGAACGGCTCGGCCCAAACGGCTCCCCACAGCCGGTTTAGACGGGGCCCCACTTGTTGTTTATAGCCGTTTGGAAACAGCTCTTTTATATAAAAAAAATCAACTTTTCAATTTAAATACCCTATATCTTATCCATTTTTATACAATTCTATCTCAATCTACTCCCATTCTTCTCCAATTCTCTTCCTTTTTATAAAAACACTCCATATTTTTTATACCATTTTCTCTAATCATGAATCATTTCAACCCAAACAACCCCAACCCAAACAACCCCAACCCGAATAATAACAACCCGAACCAACCTAACTTTTTTTCGACTCCCGCTTACACTCCGAATATGGATCATTCGTGGGGGGCTCCGCAATTTCCTTTTTCGGGTTTCCAACAAACACCCAACGCATTCTCACAAATGTCTCAAGTTCAACAACTCCAACAATACCAAGCACTACAACAAATCATGCAACGCAACTCGTTTGAACAACTCCAATCGCAACCGCCAACTTCCCAACCGGTTCAACTTGACGATGATGATGATGAAGAAGTCGTCCCCGAATCGCCACCGCAAGAGCTCAACCGAAAAAAACCAAGGGGAAGGGGAAGAAGGTTGAAACCGTACCCGAAACCGCGTCAAAAAGCGGTTCGAGAGCAAAGGGGAGACCTTGGACGAGTGGCGTAGAAGCCGTCTCGGGCAAGTGGCGTAAAATGATCAAGATCATCAATAACTTTAACGAAATTTATAACCAAATTTACACTTGTCCTCCTAGCGGGAGTAACGAGGCGGACATTCTTAACCTTGCTATCGCTAAGTGAGACTCTCAAAATTCAAAGCCTTTCCCGCACTTCCGAGCATGGAACGTTGTAAGGAAAGAACAAAAATGGACGCCGATTCCAAATGAGGTCATAACCGCCAAACGGACTAAAACTTCCGAGTCCGGAAGTTATAGTGCGGGAGGCTCCACCGCTCGTTGTCAAATCGACATAAACGACGACCCGGAAAATGACGAGGACGTGTTGCCCATTCACGAGTCGGAACGTCCCATCGGGAGGGACAAAGCAAAAAAAGAGGCGGCCGGAAAGCGCAAAGGGGCCGACTCGAGTGGAGGGGGCGGCTCGGGTGGAGGGGGCGGCTCGAAGGCATCGGCGAAAATGGACGACTTGATAAACGAATTCCGTTCGTTCAAAGAGTTCGCGGCCGAAAAATACACTCACAAGAAAACCGTGTCGGCCGACTATGCTCGAGCGGAGGATTTTAGGATTATGAGGTTGGATCTCGACTCGGTTCCGGAGGATGAACGTGAGGTTTATCGGAGGATGAAAGAAGAGGTGAAGAAAAAATGGACGTCGTAGGTTTTTATTTTATTTTTATGAAATGTATTTTTTTTTTCGGTAATGTTTTTTTTTAGGAAATGTAATTTTTTTTAATGTTATGAAATGAATTTATTTATGTTGTTTTATGTTGTATTTTTAATTTTTATAAAGTTTTTATTAAGTTAATAAATAAAAACTTAGAAAATTATAAAATAATGAGGTGGGGTAGCCTCATCCTCCATTCCCCTCAAATATGAAGGAGGCCCATCCCCCACGAGCCGCCTACGTGACGCCTACGTGGAGGCTCATCCCCGTGGGAATGAGCCTCACCATACCCTTTGGTCTTAATCATACTATTCACATTTTTTATTTAATTTTGTTGAGCCAATGATCTCTAAATTAAGTGGTGAAGACTTGCATTTCTCTTGGGAGATGCAGGTTCAACTCTCACTTGGTGTAGAGTGAGGCACTGGTGGGCAATGATAGGAGACCCAGAGAAATCTGGATTCGATCCTTAAGCCAAAACGGGTTTTACCGGTAATTTCACTGCCATGCCTATGGGCGGGTGGATTACCAAGTTTTCTACGGAATTGGTGGTGGACTCGGGTTACTCTCAGAGTACTCCGTTTGGTTCAGTAAGTGTCCCGAGAGTGTTTGGCGTTAATTCTATTGGCCGTTAAAATAAAAAAAAAATCATGAGTTGTCATATTATTGCCCATATAAGTTTAAATGTAAAATAATCTTTAAAAAAGTTTTCTTGCATAAACCTTCAAGGCTATTGTTAAATTTATTATCATAATTAAAAATATATTTATTTTGAATATGTTAATTGTAACACAATAAACACATGTTATGTGCGTTTTACTTGTGTGTGTATGTATATTTCTAAATGTAAGCTTTTATATAACTTAATTTATAATTTTTATATGAAATATTATTTGAGAGAAAGATATGAAAATTCATGCTCATATAATTTATTTTACTTGTTGTTATGTTAAAGAAAAATTCTTGTAATAAATTAGAACTCAAAACTGAACCCTTTACTAACGTATTAAAAAGTAATTTTAATAGTATAACTTTTTGTTAATATAAATATAAATATAAATATAAATATAAATATAAATATAAATATAAATATAAATACAAATACAAATGTAAATATAAAAATATATAAAATTATTTATGTGAAAAGGAAGTAAATGTGTAATTAATTTAAATATATCATGAGATAGAAAGATAAATATTGGCAATTAAGGAAATGTAGTTATATCATATATCGATGAAGTATGTGTGAACACAAAGATCCTCTTTCCATGCTAATTTGTTACATGAGTACATACACCTTCCAGCAAGAAGCTAGAAGAGTACCAAACAAAATTCATGTTAAAGTAAAAAGTATCGAAATAAAGTCATCTATTTCAGTCGATGCGATGATACATTGTGTGGTTCGTCACCCAAAGAGATAAACAAAGTATGTATTCATGTTTGTTTGTTTAATTAAATGAACAAAAAAAAAGTCATATTCGTTCATTTATTTAAATAATTGAACATAAACGAACTTTCCACCAAATAGTTCATGAAAACTGGAAACCCCAAACAGCTTGTGGACCATATCAATATATTAACTAATACAATTTAATTGTCATTTTCAGTTGCAGACACAACAGAAATAACAAGGGCAAGATGAAGACGACGAAGATGGAGTTCCGGTCAAATATTTGTCGTAAATCCAGAGTGTTACTACTCGAAAACCCACTATTGTTGATGATGATTGCACCTACGAAAGTCGTAGCTTCCAAGATTCATATTATTGAAGACAATTCATGCTCATTCTTTTGCTCTTATCAATTGTAATTTGTTTTAGTTTGATCTAGAAGACTGTTGGAAATCAATTTACTGTAAACCCTAAGATCCATCGAGATTAATTAGTAGTTTTTTCATTATGCGATTAGAGCCTCACTGCACACGAATGTTTTTAGAGTTTAGGTTTAAAAGGCTTGAGTGATATTGTTCGAGGGCAGATCTTGTAATTTGAAGTGCCTTAGGCTAGTTGTTATCGTGTAACATATATATACACAAACATAACACTTTAATTTATTTTCTTTAAATTCAATACATATATATACACAAACATAACACTTTTTTACCATAAAACTGTAGGAACCGTTCGCGCAAATAAATAAAATAAACAAATTTTATTACTTTGATTACAATACAGAAATAAGAAAGCTAAATATTTCTAGTACATTTACAACTGAAATAAACCAAAATACAAGAAAGGGGTAGAAGCAGAGTAGCTGAGCCACGTGTACACACGCTTCCCTTAAAACAAATTCTGAGTCTCCCAGGAGTGCTCGTTTTGTTTCCCAGGGTACAACAGCCGAAGCAGCGGTACTGCCGGAGCTAGCCTACAACCCGAAGGTTACCTTGAAACTGCAAGAAAGAGATCAGAAAACTGTAGAGAGAAAATGAAATTGCTGTTGTGTTGCTGGTGTTCGTAGTGTATCTTCTGCAGTGACCAAGAGCTGAATTTATACAGCTCCAGATTCGAAACCGTAAAAAAGGAATTAAAGGAGAGGTTTTGTCACACCCCAACCAATGGCGGAAACATCGGGATGAGACGAAGTGTGAAGATTGCTAGAGACATCATAACGCTATTTGTGGCAATATTTAAAATAATTCCCATTTCATTTCATGACTTCAAATTTTCAACATTACATAATCTCAAATAACAACAAGTTCAAAAGAAATACTAACAACATAATCAAAATTGATACAACATATTAAACCTAACGTCTAAATGTGTATCTAGGCATCACGCTACTTCTTTTCATATCATCGTCATCAACCTGTAACATGTTTAAAATAAGGGGTCAATGCAAAAGCAAAGGCGAGTATACAAGTTTGGTACCTACATAGCAAAAGATATGTTTTGAACAATTTCTCATAGCAAGCATGTGATCCAAGATATCCACTAAATATGGCATGTGTCTAACATATCAAACCAAGAAAACGCAATATGCTCATGACATTACCCCAAGTTTCGGGCGGGTCGTTAATCCTATAGCGCTACATATGTCAAGGTTTGGCTCGTACGAAGTTAATGATAAGTTCTTAGTGTATTGACTGCATACATGTCTTCGGGTATGAAAAAAAAAACAGATTTAGGAAGTCATCTGAACACAGGGAAATGCTAAAAGACATTAAATATAAGATGCGCACCAGGTGTTCGAACAAATGACTGTATGAAAAATTTTGTACTTAGCGAAAGCATCATTTTGTTAAAGTAAAACTTTCAACAATAGTGAGGTGTTTTATACGATTAGGTTGAATAAAAAGGGTTAGAAATATAAGATATGGTTATGTAATAAAAAAAAGTCACTAAAGTAGAATAAAGATGTAAAATGGCGAGGAATGGTATTATGCAGCTTATGTATGTTTGTCATTCCTTTAAGTCTCACCCAAATTTATGTATCAAGCAATCACGTATACAAGTATGCTAATAGAAATGTTCATGTGTTTAAGCAAAATGTTCATGTGCAAGTTTGTTGATAAGCAAACATGTTACACCCCAAAAGTGATAAAAGTAAAAGGGGGAAAAAATACGAGTATACTCACAAGGTTTGCATATGCTTTCCAATTATCCAATTATTGACGAGTTGATGAGGTTAAAAGATTGAATGCGTAAGGGTTAAGGTTCAAGTAGGCTTAGGGTCGAGATTCGGTATTTAAAACATCATAAAAATAAGATATGAGTCCAACATGTGAAAATAATTATCTTCAACACTTAACACTTGTATGACACTTGGTAACCACAAGGGTTATGATAATGTTTTCATGAGTTGAACACCCATAAGAATCACAACAAGGTTTTGGTTTTAGATGGTGTTCTACTACTTTAACATATAAACACAAGTTCAACATCAAAGGTTCGAATGAGTATATATACATATTTAGGTTAAGTATTACATATTCTTTAGTCCAATAATTCAAGTAGGAGGTAGGAGATTAAATCTCCATTTAGGCACCTCGAGTATTCATGGATGTCAAGTATGGGGTAGGAAGAACTAGCTTCCGTTTAGGGACCCCTTGTATGTTCACCACTACACTTGATGTAAAAACAACCAAGGAGGGTCATGAACTAAGGTAAATACAATAATATAACAAGCTATACTAAGAGAAATCATCAAACCATGTGAGGATTTTATGTTGGAACAACCCAAGTTGTTCCATAATCACTCTTCATCAAAGCATAAGTTTGAACATGATTTGTGGGTCAAAAACCCTTATCAAAACAGAATTATTGGAGGTTTTAACCTCTGATTTATAGTGTCTCAACCATGTTTTTAAGCTTAACCAACCATAAAAGAGGTTGTAAGCATTAGGACATTGGTGTGAGATGTGTTAGACACAAGTTGGATGAAGTTTAAACAAGTTTGTAAGAACATAAATCAAAACAAAAAGTTTTGGATCATTTCAGGGGATTTCCAGGTCTGATTTCTCCAAGGAGAAGTCAAGGAATCATACCCTATGATTATCCAAGCAATTAGGAAGAAGAATCAAGTGATTTCATTAAGAAATGAGCAAGTTATGCTCATTTTAGTAAAGGTGTATGAATCTGCCCGAATCTTGAGTTTGCAACTGATTTGAGAGTGAATTTGGAGTGATTTGAGAGTGTTGAAAGTGTATGAAGGATTGGAGAGGGTATATATTTATAGTGGAAGAGTTTGGAGGTGATTGGAGGTGTTTGGAGGTGCTTAAATGGTGATTGGAGGTGATTAAAATGGTGGGATTCGTGTCTAAATCGCGTCTGATCGAAGCTGAATGTGTTTTCTGCGTAATAAGGGACAAAGCGGCCCGCATGAGGTTTCATGCAAGTCAAAGCGGGCCGCCCGGGGTTTGGTTATAGGTCATAAGTTTCAGAAATGACACTTTAGCCCCCGGACTTGTTTATTTTGGTGTTTTTGGGACTTTTAAGGACCATTCTTGCCATAAAAGCATATTTTAAGGTAAGTTTAAGTACGAGAAGTATAAACCAAGTATAATTGAGTGTAAAGTATCATAATCAAGCGTCGTTTACGTTCAAAACATGTTTAGGGCGTAAGTTTCATGTATTTACCAGTTTAGCACATTGATTCCAAAAATTACGATTAAGTACCAATTGTTCCACGAAATTGAATGTATGAGACTATATAAAGTATGTGTATTATGTAATTAACAAAATACGAGTTTAAATCATAATCCAAGTCTCGGATTTTACATCGTTTTTAAATAAAAGGACGATTACAAGACTTACGAAGTTTCCAAAAATAGTTTTACAAACGATGGTTACTAATTATAGAAAGTATGAAAACGCGGGGCGTTACAGTCTCCCCTCCTTTAGGAAATTTCATCCCGAAATTTATTCAAGAGGTAGACTCGAAGAGTTTTAGCAAAATGTGAGACTTGAAATTTTGAAACGTTTTTGAAAGGCACAAAACTTAGGAGGATAACAAGGTAAATTTGTGAGTGAGTTCATTGTTTAAAAGAGTTGAGGTATCTAACATAGTTGAAAACATGTAGGTGCGTATATAGGTGCAGTGAGTCTAAGCAAGTTTGAGTAACTTGAATTGGCGACGTATATATAAAAAAAAAAGTGACGTATTAAGAAAGAAGATGTTTGACAAACGATTTGTGTTTTGATGGGACGTGGTAACGAAATCACATTTGTAGAAGATTGTTTATTGAGTGAAACGAGAAGGTCTGGCACTTTAAATAAAGCTTTAAAGGTATACTAAGTATAGTCACACGAGAATCCAGAATAGGGAGGCTATTTTATAGGTAACGTGGCAAGTTAGGACTCGAATGTTTAAACAAGCTTATTTGCGAACGAGATTTGTATGAACTAAAAGGATAAGGAGAATAATACGAGTATAGAATGAACGAACGACTCTTAAAGAGTGCGGGTATAAGAATAGCATAAGTGTTGGATAGATGAACGTAGTGTGTTAAGGATGAAGTCTCGTCATGGATAATCGGATACAATGCGTTTGTGAGTTGTGTGAATTTTATTAGGTCCAAAAGGTCTGCAAAACATTGAATTTCTCATGGCACGTTTTACGAAATTTGGTAATACGGTGGAAACACTTATATATAGGAAGTACCAGCGGCATATCCACCATGTTTCGACCATGTTACGTCCGTTTCGTATCCGGTGTCATGTTACGTTCCGTGTCTTACCATACACAGTATTACACTCTATGGTTTTCATACGCCTATCACTATAATCCCGTGTGCACCCGTGATTATATTGATCGTCGCCTGATCCGCATAGCTTGTACTAGTCGTGTATGAATTAGGGTATCCATAATTTGAAAATTAAGAATGTGCACGTGCAAGAATGTAACGTGTAAGCAAGTCTATGTTTAAGTATGTATAGGACCCACGCAAGCGAATCCCTCGGATTACGCTCGCGTATAGGTACGAATGTATGGATCATGAGTATGAATGAAAGTGTGAGCATAAGTATAAGTTTAGGTGTGAATAAGCACGCAAGTATGTGTATCGACATAGCACGTACTAGTAGTATGTGTATATGTATAAGCACGCAACGTATGAATATAAGTGAAAACATGAAATATATGAGTATAGGTAAAATCATGAAGCGTATGAATATAAGTAAAACATGAAACGTATGAGTATAAGTAAAACATGAAACGTATGAGTATAAGTAAAACATGAAACGTATGAGTATAAGTAAAACATGAAACGTATGAGTATAAGTATGAATACGATTAATAGTATAGGCATAGAACGTATGAATGTAAGTGTAGGTACGAATATTTAAATTTACGTATATAGTGTATGTTGGAACATCACGGATTTAGGTGTATAAAATCGTCCAAAAGGTTAAGTATGTAAATACGAAAGATTATAAGTGAATTGTTGCGTTAAAACGACTAAAACATGTAGGACGATACGTGGGTATAGTTGTTAAATGAAACGTTGAGTTTATCGTATCAAAATTTGATTGAGCTTGGTTTGAAAGGTAGGATATAGTTGCATATGTAAAAGGATATAAGGTACTCATTGGTTAAGCCCAATGCATTTTGTAATAAATGGAAATGCTACTTTTGTTTTAAAAGAGTTTACGAGATCCAAGGATGGTCGGTCTCCAAGAAGTCTTCTTGCCCACGTGTTTTGTAAATTGGTGTAAGAAAGTTTTCAATCAAAAGTAATTTCATTTCATTAGACAAGAAGTTGTGAATTTAGGAGGTTCTTGTGAAAACGAGGATCCTTTAGAAAAGAGTTTTAGCAAAAGGACTTTGTGATTGTTAAAAGTTCTAACAAATGATTTGTTGATGTGAAAAGAATCTTTGGTAAAACGATCTTATAACATCCATAAGATCTTATAGGTGTAAAAGAAAGGTTGGTTTGATCCTCCGATTGAGAATGAAAATCTTTAGTTTGGTGATATATATCATGAGTGCGTTTTAGTGATTAAGTCGAATATGAAGTTCATGGGCAAGAGATTTGTTTGACCAATTAAAGTGATGGGTAGCATTTCGTAAGGTTTGGAAATTTGTGTAGTAAAACGTTTAAGATAAATTAAGAATCCGTGTATGTGAGTTAGGTAAAAAAATAGGTCGTAGGATAGAAAGTATGCTTGACAAAACAATGTATTTTGAAATCGTACACGTATGTATTTTGAATAATGATCAATAATTTAGATATAAACATGATCGAGTTTGGATAATAAGATATTTTGAAGAGGCGTTTTGGTAACGATCACCTAGGTAAGGGAATCACCCCTAACTCGTTGGTGAGGACGTTTTAAGGAAAAGGGGAGTGGAGTTAATCATCAAGGTAAGGAAGTCACTCCTATCTCGAGGATATGTCTCCACTTGTCGTTACAAGGAATATGAATTTAAACTACATGAAATCTTGCATATGTATAAATGTATGAAAAAATTCAATATGTTGTGTGTGTGAGAAGAAAATATCGAAAGTAAATTCGAATTTGAAAGATTGCATCGCGCAAAATAAATAGTAAAACACGTTTGATTAAAATTCGGATGGTTCCAAAACGGAACCTTTGACTAACCAAAGTAGTCGAAAAGTCTTTCGAACTTGAGGAGCATGCTTTGGCCTAATAGGTGAAATACTCTCGCCGACAAGTCGGTTGACGGTATTTACCCTTCCAGTTACTACATGTCCCCAATTCAATTGAAATTTCGAGACTTGGCGGGATTAATGAAAATCAAGGAGTGGAACTAGTCGACAAGGTGCGGGTTTCACCCCTAACTTGGCGATTTAGTATCCTAAGTGTGGTTGGTACTCGTCGGGTCAAAAGTTAATTTTGACACTTTGACAAGGGTCCACTAGAATTTGAAATTCGAATTTCTCCATCAAGGTGAGGATTTCACTCCTAACTTGGTGGTGAATTTCGTGTAAAAGAAAAGTAGAAGGATTTGAGTGTCATTCACCAAATTGTGGGTTTCACGCCTATTTTGGTGAAGTCGTCTCGTTTGTGTATTACGAGTGTTTTCGGATTTAGAAATACCGAGAAAAATGTATGAGGGAAGTGTATGTCAAAGGAAATACATAAGCAAGTATAAGCACATAAGAAAACATATCAAGAATGGTGCTTGGATAACGAAATGATAAGGCATGTATCAGCACATAGAGAAATATGTTTAGAGTAACACATAAAGAATCGAACAATGAAACAAGTATTAACACATAATAAGACAAGCATTTTTTTGCATAAGAATATCATGTCGAATATTACCCACGAGTGATGTACATGTCTAAAATAGCATAACTAAGAAGCAAATAAAGTATCATGTAGTAGTTCGAGCAAAATATACGAATAAGACTCTAAAACTATAGACTAGGTAAAAGCATTCCTACTTTTCCTAATTCCCTATAGTTATGGCTCTGATACCAATCTGTCACACCCCAACCAATGGCGGAAACATCGGGATGAGACGAAGTGTGAAGATTGCTAGAGACATCATAACGCTATTTGTGGCAATATTTAAAATAATTCCCATTTCATTTCATGACTTCAAATTTTCAACATTACATAATCTCAAATAACAACAAGTTCAAAAGAAATACTAACAACATAATCAAAATTGATACAACATATTAAACCTAACGTCTAAATGTGTATCTAGGCATCACGCTACTTCTTTTCATATCATCGTCATCAACCTGTAACATGTTTAAAATAAGGGGTTAATGCAAAAGCAAAGGCGAGTATACAAGTTTGGTACCTACATAGCAAAAGATATGTTTTGAACAATTTCTCATAGCAAGCATGTGATCCAAGATATCCACTAAATATGGCATGTGTCTAACATATCAAACCAAGAAAACGCAATATGCTCATGACATTACCCCAAGTTTCGGGCGGGTCGTTAATCCTATAGCGCTACATATGTCAAGGTTTGGCTCGTACGAAGTTAATGATAAGTTCTACACATAAGTCTCACCCAAATTTATGTATCAAGCAATCACGTATACAAGTATGCTAATAGAAATGTTCATGTGTTTAAGCAAAATGTTCATGTGCAAGTTTGTTGATAAGCAAACATGTTACACCCCAAAAGTGATAAAAGTAAAAGGGGGAAAAAATACGAGTATACTCACAAGGTTTGCATATGCTTTCCAATTATCCAATTATTGACGAGTTGATGAGGTTAAAAGATTGAATGCGTAAGGGTTAAGGTTCAAGTAGGCTTAGGGTCGAGATTCGGTATTTAAAACATCATAAAAATAAGATATGAGTCCAACATGTGAAAATAATTATCTTCAACACTTAACACTTGTATGACACTTGGTAACCACAAGGGTTATGATAATGTTTTCATGAGTTGAACACCCATAAGAATCACAACAAGGTTTTGGTTTTAGATGGTGTTCTACTACTTTAACATATAAACACAAGTTCAACATCAAAGGTTCGAATGAGTATATATACATATTTAGGTTAAGTATTACATATTCTTTAGTCCAATAATTCAAGTAGGAGGTAGGAGATTAAATCTCCATTTAGGCACCTCGAGTATTCATGGATGTCAAGTATGGGGTAGGAAGAACTAGCTTCCGTTTAGGGACCCCTTGTATGTTCACCACTACACTTGATGTAAAAACAACCAAGGAGGGTCATGAACTAAGGTAAATACAATAATATAACAAGCTGTACTAAGAGAAATCATCAAACCATGTGAGGATTTTATGTTGGAACAACCCAAGTTGTTCCATAATCACTCTTCATCAAAGCATAAGTTTGAACATGATTTGTGGGTCAAAAACCCTTATCAAAACAGAATTATTGGAGGTTTTAACCTCTGATTTATAGTGTCTCAACCATGTTTTTAAGCTTAACCAACCATAAAAGAGGTTGTAAGCATTAGGACATTGGTGTGAGATGTGTTAGACACAAGTTGGATGAAGTTTAAACAAGTTTGTAAGAACATAAATCAAAACAGAAAGTTTTGGATCATTTCAGGGGATTTCCAGGTCTGATTTCTCCAAGGAGAAGTCAAGGAATCATACCCTATGATTATCCAAGCAATTAGGAAGAAAAATCAAGTGATTTCATTAAGAAATGAGCAAGTTATGCTCATTTTAGTAAAGGTGTATGAATCTGCCCGAATCTTGAGTTTGCAACTGATTTGAGAGTGAATTTGGAGTGATTTGAGAGTGTTGAAAGTGTATGAAGGATTGGAGAGGGTATATATTTATAGTGGAAGAGTTTGAAGGTGATTGGAGGTGTTTGGAGGTGCTTAAATGGTGATTGGAGGTGATTAAAATGGTGGGATTCGTGTCTAAATCGCGTCTGATCGAAGCTGAATGTGTTTTCTGCGTAATAAGGGACAAAGCAGCCCGCATGAGGTTTCATGCAAGTCAAAGCGGGCCGCCCGGGGTTTGGTTATAGGTCATAAGTTTCAGAAATGACACTTTAGCCCCCGGACTTGTTTATTTTGGTGTTTTTGGGACTTTTAAGGACCATTCTTGCCATAAAAGCATATTTTAAGGTAAGTTTAAGTACGAGAAGTATAAACCAAGTATAATTGAGTGTAAAGTATCATAATCAAGCGTCGTTTACGTTCAAAACATGTTTAGGGCGTAAGTTTCATGTATTTACCAGTTTAGCACATTGATTCCAAAAATTACGATTAAGTACCAATTGTTCCACGAAATTGAATGTATGAGACTATATAAAGTATGTGTATTATGTAATTAACAAAATACGAGTTTAAATTGTCACACCCTCCAAAAACCCCACCCCGTCTTGGAGGCGTGACATGCCCAGGATCATAGCCACCAATCATATTGAACAAAGCATGTAAGTAATTTTTATAAAATCCAACACAATACAATTGGTGTCAAAACATAGTTTGAGTTTACAGCGGAAGCAAAACATAAGTTTCATATTTTCCCACAACGACCACGCCTCCTCGTGCAAGCTCCTTAAGCTAGGGATCTAACGACCTGCAAAGCATGCAGTAAGGGGTCAACAATAATGCTGAGTGAGTTCACTAGTTGTCCAGTTTTAATTACCAAAAACTTGTTTCACTAGTTAATTTATCCGTTTATACATGCCATGGGGAGCTACCCCAAAAGTTAGCGACTAAACTGTTTTTCCAATACCGAACACTAGGTGACCGTTGCGTATCCGCAAGAGTGCCCCGATGTCAATGTTCTATCATCATTGACGGATGCCTGAGTACATTAGTTCACAACCGATCCCATACCTTGGCACGGTGTGAGGTTGGTAAGACCTAAATAGCGCTATCAACTAATAACCCGTTCGCCTGGCCCCGGCGACTAATCGGTATTATGTAGTAGGGACTTTAAGTGATAGAGTTTCGTTTAGTGCCGTTTGTTGCAATCCGTATAAACAGTAATTAACTAAAAGGTTCCCCATAACAAGGGAAGAAAAGTAAGTTGTATCCCTCATAAGGGGATAGTGTTGTTTTTAGTTCCGTTTCCCAAACCACCGGGAATACATGCTTTAGGTTGTGAACTCACCTTGATTTAACAAGCTTCCTGATTCTAACTCTTCTGAGAATTAGCATCTACTTTGGTATGAGGTAGAGTTTAGCCTAAGCTTAATAACCTAATTTGCACACGAAACTAGGTAAATAACTTAATACAGCTTTTACGATAACTCACGAGATCAAATTCTCACAATGAATGTCAAAATGCAATACTTTGTCCATCGAATTATCGATGATCCATTGAATTAACAATGAACGACAAGGTATAATACTTTACCCATCGAATTAACGACAATCCGTTGAATTAACAACGAACGATAAAGTATAATACTTTACCTATCGAATTAACGACAATCCGTCAAATTAATGACGAACGATAAAGTATAACCCTAATGTGGGCGGCACTTAAACATCCCTTGGATAGTTTAATCGATCGGACAATGAATCGTAGCAGCGATTGAGTTAATACCCTGTTCTGCAGCACCCCTCTATACCTAATTTGTGTTTTGTGTGTGTTTGGAGAGTAATCGGACGAAATCTCAGCGTAATTTTGGAGTTTCTTCGTCGATTTTGTGCCCAGATTCAAGTGCCAAGGCCTGCTATTTATACACGAAAGTTGACATGCTTACGGACCGTAAGCTTCCTGATGTTGCGGTCCGTATGACACCTTGCGGACCGTAAGCTTAGTAGTGTTGCGGTCCGTATGGTACACCAATGCACTATAAGGTTGCCACGTGTGGGAGTAGCCTAGCTGAGTCAACAATTTCTTAAAATTAAACTTCCTCCGCAAGTTTATGAAGATAATCGTCAAGTGGGTAATACCCCCCCTGAGTTTTAGGGGCCCTAATCCTGATTCTGATTTTTCTGAAAATCTTAGGGTTTGTGCAGAATCACTTGGGTTTCTTAATTAGGGTTTCCAATTGGACTAATTATAATACTAAATAGGACTTTTTAGTGAGAGTTGCTACATTCTCCCCTCCTTATAGAAATCTCGTCCTCGAGATTTACTCGAATAAGTAAAGATACTAGTACTAATCTTTTATGTTTGAGAAACTTTAACCTTTCTGTCTTCTATCTAAAGTGATTTCTCAACAAATCTTTAAACTTTTCATTTATCTCTAAATACTACCAGGAATTTGTCAGATAGACATTTCTTAAGGTTATATATATGAAATACTTAGGGATGACTTAACCTTAACCATAGTACTTTAAAATAAATATTATAGAACACCGTAAAGTATTGAGTCTTGCACTTGGAATGAAGCATCGTTGTGGATCATTGAACACTTTACCGGTTATAGTCTGGTTTTTATCAAAAACTTTTTCCTTTTTAAAACCAAGTTCACTATAACCAATGGCTCTGATACCACTCTGTCACACCCTCCAAAAACCCCACCCCGTCTTGGAGGCGTGACATGCCCAGGATCATAGCCACCAATCATATTGAACAAAGCATGTAAGTAATTTTTATAAAATCCAACACAATACAATTGGTGTCAAAACATAGTTTGAGTTTACAGCGGAAGCAAAACATAAGTTTCATATTTTCCCACAACGACCACGCCTCCTCGTGCAAGCTCCTTAAGCTAGGGATCTAACGACCTGCAAAGCATGCAGTAAGGGGTCAACAATAATGCTGAGTGAGTTCACTAGTTGTCCAGTTTTAATTACCAAAAACTTGTTTCACTAGTTAATTTATCCGTTTATACATGCCATGGGGAGCTACCCCAAAAGTTAGCGACTAAACTGTTTTTCCAATACCGAACACTAGGTGACCGTTGCGTATCCGCAAGAGTGCCCCGATGTCAATGTTCTATCATCATTGACGGATGCCTGAGTACATTAGTTCACAACCGATCCCATACCTTGGCACGGTGTGAGGTTGGTAAGACCTAAATAGCGCTATCAACTAATAACCCGTTCGCCTGGCCCCGGCGACTAATCGGTATTATGTAGTAGGGACTTTAAGTGATAGAGTTTCGTTTAGTGCCGTTTGTTGCAATCCGTATAAACAGTAATTAACTAAAAGGTTCCCCATAACAAGGGAAGAAAAGTAAGTTGTATCCCTCATAAGGGGATAGTGTTGTTTTTAGTTCCGTTTCCCAAACCACCGGGAATACATGCTTTAGGTTGTGAACTCACCTTGATTTAACAAGCTTCCTGATTCTAACTCTTCTGAGAATTAGCATCTACTTTGGTATGAGGTAGAGTTTAGCCTAAGCTTAATAACCTAATTTGCACACGAAACTAGGTAAATAACTTAATACAGCTTTTACGATAACTCACGAGATCAAATTCTCACAATGAATGTCAAAATGCAATACTTTGTCCATCGAATTATCGATGATCCATTGAATTAACAATGAACGACAAGGTATAATACTTTACCCATCGAATTAACGACAATCCGTTGAATTAACAACGAACGATAAAGTATAATACTTTACCTATCGAATTAACGACAATCCGTCAAATTAATGACGAACGATAAAGTATAACCCTAATGTGGGCGGCACTTAAACATCCCTTGGATAGTTTAATCGATCGGACAATGAATCGTAGCAGCGATTGAGTTAATACCCTGTTCTGCAGCACCCCTCTATACCTAATTTGTGTTTTGTGTGTGTTTGGAGAGTAATCGGACGAAATCTCAGCGTAATTTTGGAGTTTCTTCGTCGATTTTGTGCCCAGATTCAAGTGCCAAGGCCTGCTATTTATACACGAAAGTTGACATGCTTACGGACCGTAAGCTTCCTGATGTTGCGGTCCGTATGACACCTTGCGGACCGTAAGCTTAGTAGTGTTGCGGTCCGTATGGTACACCAATGCACTATAAGGTTGCCACGTGTGGGAGTAGCCTAGCTGAGTCAACAATTTCTTAAAATTAAACTTCCTCCGCAAGTTTATGAAGATAATCGTCAAGTGGGTAATACCCCCCCTGAGTTTTAGGGGCCCTAATCCTGATTCTGATTTTTCTGAAAATCTTAGGGTTTGTGCAGAATCACTTGGGTTTCTTAATTAGGGTTTCCAATTGGACTAATTATAATACTAAATAGGACTTTTTAGTGAGAGTTGCTACATAAATCATAATCCAAGTCTCGTATTTTACATCGTTTTTAAATAAAAGGACGATTACAAGACTTACGAAGTTTCCAAAAATAGTTTTACAAACGATGGTTACTAATTATAGAGAGTATGAAAACGCGGGGCGTTACAGGTTTAAATTGCATTAAACGTCTTCAATGCAATTTAATACGTCATTTAATTCTCAGTCAAAGACCGTTAAGTCGTCAGTTTCGAAGCTGAACTGTAACTGCACTGTCATTCAATGCTGGAAGCTTCTGCGCGTGCGCGCGCGCAAGACACACTGGTGCGCGCGCAGGTCTGCACGCTCATGCGCGCCGCGTCCATTTGGCTCACTGCCATGCGCACGTGCGCCACACAATTCAGGTCCATGCGCGCGTGCGCCACGTCACCTGTGAACCTATACGAGCACGCCACACAGTCGCGCCGTATTGGCTCACTCTGGTGCGCCGCGCACGTCACATCAGGGCCATGCTCCATGCGCAACCGCGCGCCGTGTGTACTCGCGCGCGGACAGCCACGTCACGCGCCTCGAACCCGCATGCCACTTCACCACTTGGTCCTTGCAGCCTCTGTGATCCACCACGCGCACGTGGTCAAAAATACAAAGGCGGCTCTCAAGCGGCTCGCGGCGATGCGAGCGCGCAAAGTGCGCCATCAAAGCGCCTCATCGCCCACGCCACGCGCGCGCGGGTGTGCGAGTGCGAGTGCAGGTTAGGGTGCTCCGCACCCTTCGCGAGTACACTTAGTGTGTGCTTCCATGAAACAATAAGGATGGAGAGTTCCCACTTAAATACCCATTTAAGTTTCATCTCTCCTCCGATGTGGGACAAGGTTCTACTTTTCCTTTTGTTTCAGCATTCAATGTTTCAAACACCCAACTTTGAGCATCGATATCTCATTCATCTTAGCTCTGTTTTGGACGTGGTTTAGTTCGTTGCGAACCTCTTCCAACATAGAACACAAACCCATAAATAAATATATAAAACCCACTCATTTTATTATATTTATTTCTAGTCCAAAATAGGAAAAAATCATTTTCCTATATTTGTGAAAAATGCTATTTTCACATATTTTTCCAACAATCCCCCACATGAAAAATGTTATTTTCATCAAATTTCCAACAATCCCCCACATGTATGGAAATCGATCTTTTCGTTACACTTTTCAACGATAAACTTCGACAGTTGAGTATTGCAAGATAGGTAGGTTGTTGCATTTGAACCTTCTTTTGTGAAGCATACTTAGCGTACTAGCGGTTTGTAGACGCGATGTCCTTGAACATACCCCTATTTGTGTAAACGACAATACACTTCACACAATACTCTCCCTGGTTTAGCCAACCCCTCATTGTCGTGTCCTATTATGGTCCTGGAACACTAGCCTGGTTCTGCGAGAGCTCTAGGATTTGCGCACCCCACAAATCCATTTGAAGCGACCCTACTTCTCTCTAACATAGGTGATTCCCATGAATCATTAAAAGCATCATGGTTATTTGATTTCCCGAAATCGTTAACCTTAATATGCTTAGCCTCACTTCAATGTCACTGATTGGAATGGACTAGGAAGTATATATAACTCCCTTTTATTTAGTTTGGGGTACTCCCCCACAGTGACTCCGTTTTGCTAATATGATTAAGTTGTCCTATTGAACTTAGATCTTGGGATCTCCAGTCAACTAAGTTAGGTTTCCCTCATATTCCCATTTAACACGGGCTTTAGTCCCATTCCTCTTGACGACGTTTCTACCAACTCTCTGCTTAAGCCTTTTGTAAACGGGTCTACAATGTTATCCTTTGATCTCACATAATCAATTGTGATAACACCTGTTGAGAGTAGTTGTCATACCATGTTATGTCTACGTCGCATATGCCTTGATCGGCCATTGTACATCAAGCTTTGAGCTCTACCAATCGCTGATTGGCTATCACAATGTACACATATGGCTGGTAAAGGCTTTGGCCATCGTGGAATATATTCCACAAATTGACGTAGCCATTCCGCCTCCTCTCATGACTTATCCAAGTGTAACACCCCAAAACCCGAATGTTTATAATTGTCGTATGTTCCTATATGACCTAGCATGAAATAAATAATTAGGCTATTTAACCTAGTTAAGTGTGTGGTTAAAAGTATTAAAAGACAAGAGTTGTGTCAAATATGTTTTAGTGGCAAACACGAGGGTCTAAAGTGGGACAAAATGAAAGATGAATTACCAAATTAAAAGAACTCAACATACACATAAACACACACATCGTGTGTGTTCGAGAAGGAGCCAGGAGCTCCATGAAAGCTCACAAACCCTAACCATGAAGATCACCAAATTGAAGGGTTAATTGTAGCTCAAATTCAAGAAGAAATATGGATTAATGATCACCTTCACGAAGAGATCATAAGTTGATGCTTGATAAGCGACATGGAAGCTTGGGATAGGAGCGGGTCAAACGGGACTAATGCGCATGGGAAGCATATTCGGATGCTAGGTAAGTAAGCTTACGCCCCTTTTTTTTGTAGAATATCTATTCGTCGTATTGATTGCGAACATGTAAGTAAATATGTGAAGTATGACGTTCCGACAAGTATTTGAAACGGGTCGGAATATGTGGGTATGATAAGAAATTAAAGTTGATGTTTAAAAAGGGTAAATTGGACATTTGGAACTAACGGGTCAAATGGTGGAGATGTCACCATTTGGCATTATTGACTAATGAATGGTTTTGTCAAGTATAATGAATTCACAGATTTAATAGCGAAAGGATCTCGTTGTTATCATCTAACAATTTGGGTGGATGAAGTATTAAACGGATCTTAGCTTTGATCCGAGCAAGGTATGTGCATTTAGAGTTGTAGTCAAATGATAGGGTTGGTTGAATGTGCAAGGAAGTCCTTTGTTGTAAAGGATGGAGCGAAGTTGACAAAAATGCCCTTGATAGGTATATCGAGCAAACAACTTTAAAAGGGTGTTTAGAAACAAGCCATTAGATTAAATGATTACTTTGGACATGTATGAAAGCGAAAAGTATGATCTTTGCGAGTCAAAGTCCTTAAAAATGCGTAAATACCCTTAACGGGTCAAAATAACATTTAAGTGGAAATGAGTTGGGATGTTGTAAGAAACCCATGATTGGAACCTTATATAATAGACAAATGTTAAGAATTATGAGGTTTATAAGAAATTGAAGTCAAATAAACAAGTTATGTTGATATATGCATGAACGAGTCAAAATTTGGTAAAAGTGTAATAAGCCGAAGGCTTAAAAGTCATAAAGTTAGGTAGTCCAAATATTATATTTTTACTCCATGTGATGGAGAATTAAATTACGGTAGCGTAGGAAAAAGAATCGGGTAAAACGGATCAAAAACGACAAAGTTATGCTCGTTTCCGTGAAATCGAGTCGTGCTGGGAATTATACAGCACTAGCTGCAACAGTCTGATGAAATCAGGCCGTGGCGTAGCGCGACGGGGAAGGCCCCAGGCCGTGGCGCTACGCGACGGGGGTCAGTTTCGCGAAAATCGATTATTTTAACTGTTGATGCATTGCGAACCCGTCTGGACCGTTTTTAAACGCGTATAAGCTAAGAATGATTAGTTTATTCCTTGTTTTAGGGAAAGTAGATACGTATGAAGATATGAATGTATGTATGTATGTAGGTGTGTATGTAGGCAGTAAGTGTATGTATATATATATCCAAGTGAGTATGTACTAATGTATGCACGTATGTAGGGTTGTGTGAAGGCATGTAATAAGTATGTAGGTAGGCATGTATGTATGTATGTAGGTATGCACGTATGTAGGCACGTATGTATGTAAGTAGTTATGTGTGAACGGATGCATATATGTAAGTATGTATGAAAGTATATACGCATGTATTCATTGAAATTGAGTATTGACGATAATAATAGCGTGCCTTGTGAACGAAGTGTAACGCAGGTACAACGATAAAGTCTCACCACGGATTGTATGATCAGATGGAAAGCTGGGATGTAAAGAGTTAACGGAACGAAAAGTAAACGTGAATAAATCTTGTATGTTTATAATGCGTACTAATGTTATGAATTTTATGTGGTGAGTGTAGGTAGTACGAGTCATGAGGATCATCAAGGAATAGAGATCGAGGATCGAGTCACTAGTGAGATTGTACGGGAACGTTGATGTATATAAAGTAGTAAACATAAGCTATGTTTTTACTTAGTAAATAAGTCGATTGATGGATTTATGTGAAAGAGTTATGTTAAGGTTAAATTTTAAGTAAGTTAAGGTATTTATAATGAAAGAAATTTTATAACACGAATTTCCGCTGCGACTTTTAGTCAAATACGTATTAGGGTCTTACAAGTTGGTATCAGAGCCCTGGTTTGAGCGAATCAAGTACGAGAAGATAAATACTTGATCTCATACCTGTGTGCTCTTGTGATAAGGAACCCGTACAATCCATGACTCGATCAAGATCTAAAGGTAGAAATGGAATGAAAGCATGTACGTATACATTCGTATAAAGAAACTAACGGTTTTGTATGTGCAAGGTAAGCATAAGTGTTTGAAGATGATGGTCCGTGGATGCCGAATAGGATGAATACTAAGGCTGGCAAAGATGTAAATAAGCTAATGAACCCCAGGTATACACTATTAATATGTATGGGTACAAATGTTAAAAGAAAAAGGAAGAAATCTCCTTGGGAGGGTAATTATTAAACGAAAGGCAATGATATGGTCTTGGGGAAATTTTAGAGATGCGCACGAAACTAAAACCCATTTCTCGGACATAAGGCGATGATTACACGAAGGCACGAAACTAGTATGTGGATTGCGTACCTGGCCAGTACGCAAGAAGCATATGACGTTCGTGAGACCGTGGTAATTATCGCAGGTGTGTCCGTTAGAACTGGGTAGCAGGTGGGCGTGCGGTGAAATGGGTAGTAAGACTCTCGGGAAATTGAGAGTACTACGTAAGAGTGAAAAGTATGAGTGATAAGAATGAAGAATGTTGAATCCGTAAGAAAGTACGGATCAACAATATATGAATGAACTGTTTGAATCCGTCTCAATGAAAAATGTGAATGCAATGTTTGAATCCGCAAGAGAGATTCAAGGAATGAGAGGCATGAATGGAATGTTTGAATCCGCAAGACGGATTCAAGAAATGAAATGCAGAAATGATAAGTCCGAATCCGCGAGACGGATTCAGTACATGTAAGAAATGAAAGATGTGAATGATATGTTTGTGTCCGTGAGATGGATTCAAATCATAGAAGGAAGAAAAGGTATGAATGGTATGTTTGGAACCGCTAGGCGGATTCAAAACATTGAAGTAATGAAAGGTATGGATGTTACGTTTGAATCCGCAAGACAGATTTAATATTTATAAAAAGGATGAAATTAGACCACGTTAGAATGTGTCGATAGTATGACCATGGTTGTGTCAAACGAGTCATATGAGTGAATGTAAAGTAAATGAACAAAAGAATGATCATAATGGGCAGGCAAACTGTCACACCCCGACTTTCCACGTGTCACCGGTGGGCCCGGTGGGGAGTATCGTGACGTGGTTGGCAACATAATAGTCAAACAACACAATATTTAATATGCACAGCGGAAGCAAAAGGTAAATATATTACAATCCGAATATAAAGTAATATCCAGTATTACAACGGAAAGTAAAAGATTCACAGGCGGATCAAAATAAAATAGAAACAATAGTTCAACAGACTTTGGCATCTAGAGCTTGCGAAACTTGAGTAATGATGCCTGGAGTAGCCAGCCTATTTCGTCTAGCACCTGCACTTAGCCTTTTTGGAAAATACGTCAGTTTACATTGGTAAATACAACTCAACTGACTCATTTGGAAAAGAGCTTAAAAATTGATTTGAATGCACTTCGGCACAAAATATCTTTATAACTTGGGACAATTATTTGTATATAATCTTGTATACAGATTTACTTATTTGCCGTCCATTAGCACCGGTTAGAAGAGCCGGTTTAAGTTAACTGACACGCCACAGGTATAATGCCCACAAGGTTGATTCCTTTACGTGGATTACCAGTTTTTACATAAGGCATCTGTCAGGTGTACGCCTACACCCCGTGCTTAGGTCGTGGCCATTTCGTAAAATGATGCCAAGGATATCCGGGACATGGTCATTTAACCCCCAAGGGCCATACATCAAATAATACAGAACAAAGCGAGTTATGTAAATACATTAATCACAATCCGATTTAAATGACTACATACCCGACCAAGCGGTACTTTTATAGTACCGTATCCCAAGCCCGTATAGGGAAAATAAGTTAAGAGTATTTACCTGAGCAAAGTATCAATCAATTACAGCAAATGCAAGTACTTTTACTGGGCTCCTAATCTGGAACGAAGGTTTATAATAACCTATTAGATTTCTAACGGGTCCTTAATTATGCCTTAGCTTAGACCGGTTAGTTTCAATGATACGGTTCGTACGCACTATTAAGCGAAGACCGGATAGAATGTGATTTAGACCCGACAAGTTCGGAGACTTGCTTAATATGGGTATTTCATACACACTCTGGATTTTGAGATAAAACCGATAAGGTTTGACCCGTTTCGGCTAATTTATGTAAACTTGTTACATAAACCGAACCGAACGCGTAATAAGCGTAACGGGTATCCGTAAGAGCCATATACAGGTTTCCTAAGTTAATATGCTTCAAATATGTTGTGACATCAGTAAGATGTCTTTTATTATGCCCGAAACGAATTTAAACACAAACTATGCCCCGTAGGGGTAGTTTGGTCATTTAAAAGATTATAAAAGAGTTTAAGTATTTACCTGAGTTGCAGGTCTGATATAATCAGAAAAAACACTTAGTTTACTAAGTTATAACAGTAGGGTAAAGTGTATATGTGAAATTTATCAATTATAACCAAACTATGCACCGTAGGGGCATTTTGGTAATTTCACATAAGCCGTAAAGCTCAAAACTGAAGTCTGAGTTTAACAACTTTTGCTTACTGTTAAAATATTCTAATTTACCTAAAATATCAGTAGGTATCACCCTTGTATGTTTAAAAATAGTCTTAGTACATACTATGCGCTAAAAACGTTTAATAAGGCGATTAGAAGCCGTTTCCGGGTTCTATATATAAAGCTGATATTTTTATCATTCCAAAAGGCTTAAAATAATTTATTTATCATATCTAATCAGTAGCAAAAGGTTTGGAGTCGATTAGATATGTAAAACTCATTTTATAGCCCGTAAGGGCAAAACCGACAATTACTGGATTAAGCTCACGACTATGAGTTATGCTCAGCCTAAAATTAATTAAAAATCTTTAAAAATCCCAAAATAATATATTACATCAGTGGGTAGTAAATTTGATATCAAAAAGTAGGCTTAACTAGGCTATACGCTAATTACGCCGTTTTATTAACATAAAGCTTTCAATTTACGCTAATGAGCATAACTCTCAAACTATACCTCAAACTGATGTCAAACTTTGCATACAAGTTTATATATCAGTAATTAAGGTTTCTACAATTTTACATTTTCACAAATCACGTTTTAAGGTGAAAAGGGCATAATGGTCAACATATGAGCAATTAACGGAATCATGCGTATTAATCGGTTAACTAATGAACCATTGTGTATAATCACAGAGGGTTATACTAGCATGTAACCTGGTCCAAATGAAGCTCTTAGGTATTTCTAAATCATACCAAAACGGGTCAGAACTGAAGTCAAAGCTTTGCGACTTTCGGTTCCGAACTGGGTCTAAACAGTAAATTGTCGGGTTGAACATGTTTAGACATGTTCTTACATTCATTACCAAGTTATATAAATGATCAAACAGGTTGTATGTGTTCTACATTGCTAATCATGCATAAATTTGAATTTAAGTATCCTGTTGACTTTTTCTTAACAAGTTTGACCCGACATTTGACCTAGTTAGAGTGGGAATCAGGGGGAACCCTTTTGAGGGTTTATTACCCACATAATTACCAACTTATAACTACTTTTGATTCAACTAATCACTGGACCATTAGTGATTAATCTTAAAGTCAACCGTTAATTATGACGGTTTAACTTTTAAGTTAAAACTAAGCTAAAACTTAACTAAGAAAGGATTAGCAAACTTACTGAAGTCCTAAGCTTGATTAGTGATCACTTGAGAGAAGACTTGAGCTCCAGAAATGATCCAAAGTGCAGATGAAGGTGTGATTGAAATGTTGCAACTTATGGCCCTTTTATAGTGGTTTAATCACCACAAAATGTTGACACAAAAGTCTACTACTGACCATAACCTTCCCACAAGTGTCCTAGATGTTTAGGGGTTGTTTAGGGACCAAGCAAGATGAGGAAAATCGGATAAAGGTCAGTTGCAACGTTTAAAACAGCCAATAGCCAACTTTCTGCATCTGGGCATACCTTGCGCACCGCAAGGGTATGGGTGTTGAGGTGCGCAAGCATGTCATCAGGGCCAACAATCTCTTTTTCAGTTTGCATCCTTGGCTCTTGGTCCTCCGAAAGGTCAATTAACTTATTTTCTTGCACTTTGAACCCTCTAAATTGACATATAAGGGCTTTAAGACATTTACCCACTTTGTTTAGTCCCCGGTTAACTTTATTGTCACCCGAAAGGTCCAAACTTTCAACGTTGACGCTTTAACCCCTCGTACACGAATTTGATCATAACTTTCTCATACGATAACGAAACTTTATGAAATTTTTATCGTGCATTCTAGTGAGCATAATCAACCGTTACAAGGCTTCGGGTTTGTTAAAAGGTCACTCAGAGGTATAACTTAAACATGTTGACACATTTAACCCCCGTAGTTTGTAATCTCTCACTTTCTTTCATATTTAGCTTCGTATGATCCATGATTTATTCGTTTGAAGGTATGAGCATCGTGTAGGGTTGCTGTAAAATATATTTATTCACTGTTGACATTTAGAACTCGTATATTCACATACTTTCCATGATTGTCAACTTTAGTCCTTCAAGAATATTCTTTCACACGTTCAAACTTATGACACGTGTCAACACATTATAGGACGTGAATTTTCGAGGTGTTACACAAACCTAAGTTTTAAAAACGAAAGAATGAAGTTTTGAACCTGTTATGTGTTAGATGTGTTACTAATCAACTCTTAGGAGTCATAATGAATGACGGGCTACGACCCAGATAATGGTTTAAGTATGAACGAGAAGGGTAAGTTTTAACAAAGAACACCGAAATGATGTAATGAATGTTTTTGCAAGTAAGAATGAAAGGAAAGAAGTACGAGCATGCACTTCAATACATTTACGATAAGTAAGAAATGCCATTTGACCTTGAAAAGTCAAACTGTAGCAAGTTGGCAAAATGATTAATAGAATGAAAGATTTGCATGTAAGAAATGGAATGTGTGATAGGTTATAGCATGTACATATGAAAATGTAGAAGGGATTATAGGTGAGTATTCACCTAGTATAATGAATGTTTGAATGAAATGTGCTAACCGCCGACTTTGTAGATATTAATGGTAGAACTCTTAATGTGATGAAACGAATCAAATTGGTGAAAGAGTGTACACTTGTGGAAGTTCATTACAAGGATAAATGAAATCTGGCCTGGCACGGTTAGTACTCCTGGAGGAGCGGATCGATCTGGTTTACGGATTGCTGAAGTATGAAACGAAATAGAGGTAAGTAAAATGTTTTAACTCATGCCGGATAGGTATGAATTAGTAAATTGAAAATGACCTACGAAATGAATGTTAGGGTAGGAATGGTATGGTATGTGATGTTTGACTATTAATAGTCAACATGAGAAGAAACTTATGTCATTAAAAACTGAATCTCAAAAGTTTTGAGTGGAAGTTTTGCATATTGATTAAACTCTCGTACGATGAACTAGTACGACACATTTACTTATGTAAATTAAGTAACGCATGAAGTGAAAGCAATAGTAATGTGAAATGAATGAAATGATTCAAAGGTAACGTAAAGGTACGCATAGTACAAATAACTATAGAGAACGTATAACGATGTTAACTTTGGAGTTTAGTACGAATGCACGACTATGAAATAGTAACTTCGTTGCGATAACGAAGCAAAATTAAATATTATGTAATATATGTATAGAATGTGATCTTAAAGGATGAGATGAAGGTATTAGAACGGTTATAAACGGATCATGTGAAACTAAGCATTATTATAGGTTTGAATGTATATGTACATTGAACTGTTACTAACCGGTCAAGGAAATAAGTAGGTTACGTGGAAGTATGGCATGCAAAGTATAGACTTGTTAGGAAGAAGTCAATTGTATAAATACTTATGAATTGAGATAGGATGATTGCTTATAATTATGATGTGACCGTGAAGTCAAACATAGATATGTGTATGTGTAGACGGAAGTGACAAAGGTTTCGAGAACGAAACCTTGTTTAAGGGGGGTCGACTTGTAACACACCAAAACCCGAATGTTTATAATTGTCGTATGTTCCTATATGACCTCGCATGAAATAAATAACTAGGCTATTTAACCTAGTTAAGTGTGTGGTTAAAAGTATTAAAAGACAAGAGTTGGGATAATATGTTTTAGTGGCAAACACGAGGGTCTAAAGTGGGACAAAATGAAAGATGAATTACCACATTAAAAGAACTCAATACACACATCGTGTGTGTTCGAGAAGGAGCCAGGAGCTCCATGAAAGCTCACAAACCCTAACCATGAAGATCACCAAATTGAAGGGTTAATTGTAGCTCAAATTCAAGAAGAAATATGGATTAATGATCACCTTCACGAGGAAATCATAAGTTGATGCTTGATAAGCAACATGGAAGCTTGGGATAGGAGCGGGTCAAACGGGACTAATGCGCATGGGAAGCATATTCGGATGCTAGGTAAGTAAGCTTACGCCCCTTTTTTGTAGAATATCTATTCGTTGTATTGATTGCGAACATGTAAGTAAATATGTGAAGTATGATGTTCCGACAAGTATTTGAAACGGGTCGGAATACGTGGGTATGATAAGAAATTAAAGTTGATGTTTAAAAAGGGTAAATTGGACATTTGGAACTAACGGGTCAAATGGTGGAGATGTCACCATTTGGCATTATTGCTAATGAATGGTTTTGTCAAGTATAATGAATTCACAGATTTAATAGCAAAAGGATCTCGTTGTTATCATCTAAAAATTTGGGTGGATGAAGTATAAAACGGATCTTAGCTTTGATCCGAGCAAGGTATCTGCGTTTAGAGTTGTAGTCAAATGATAGGGTTGGTTGAATGTGCAAGGAAGTCCTTTGTTGTAAAGGATGGAGCGAAGTTGACAAAAATGCCCTTGGTAGGTATATCAGGCAAACGAATTTAAAAGGGTGTTTAGAAACAAGCCATTAGATTAAATGATTACTTTGGACATGTATGAAAGCGAAAAGTATGATCTTTGCGAGTCAAAGTCCTTAAAAATGCGTAAATACCCTTAACGGGTCAAAATAACATTTAAGTGGAAATGAGTTGGGATGTTGTAAGAAACCCGTGATTGGAACCTTATATAATAGACAAATGTTAAGAATTATGAGGTTTATAAGAAATTGAAGTCAAATAAACAAGTTATGTTGATATATGCATGAACGGGTCAAAATTTGGTAAAAGGGTAATAAGCCGAAGGCTTAAAAGTCATAAAGTTAGGTAGTCCAAATATTAGATTTTTACTCCATGTGATGGAGAATTAAATTACGGTCGTGTAGGAAAAAGAATCGGGTAAAACGGATCAAAAACGAGAAAGTTATGCTCGTTTCCGTGAAATCGAGTCGTGCTGGGAATTATACAGCACCAGCTGCAACAGTCTGATGAAATCAGGCCGTGGCGTAGCGCGACGGGGAAGGCCCCAGGCCGTGGCGCTACGCGACGGGGGTCAGTTTTGCGAAAATAGATTATTTTAACTGTTGATGCATTGCGAACCCGTCTGGACCGTTTTTAAACGCGTATAAGCTAAGAATGATTAGTTGATTCCTTGTTTTAGGGAAAGTAGATACGTATGAAGATATGAATGTATGTATGTATGTATGTAGGTAGTATGTGTATGTATATATATATCCAAGTGAGTATGTACTAATGTATGCACGTATGTAGGGTTGTGTGAAGGCATGTAATAGGTATGTATGTAGGCATGTATGCATGTAGGTATGCACGTATGTAGGCACGTACGTATGAATGTAGGTACGTATGTATGTAAATAGTTATGTGTGAACGGATGCATATATGTAAGTATGTATGAAATTATATACGCATGTATTCATTGAAATTGAGTATTGACGATAATAATAGTGTGCCTTGTGAACGAAGTGTAACGCAGGTACAACGAGAAAGTATTACCACGGATTGTATGATCAGATGGAAAGCTGGGATGTAAAGAGTTAACGGAACAAAAAGTAAACGTGAATAAATCTTGTATGTTTATAATGCGTACTAATGTTATGAATTTTATGTGGTGAGTGCAGGTAGTACGAGTCATGAGGATCATCAAGGAATAGAGATCGAGGATCGAGTCACTAGTGAGATTGTACGGGAACGTTGATGTATATAATGTAGTAAACATAAGCTATGTTTTTACTTAGTAAATAAGTCGATTGATGGATTTATGTGAAAGAGTTATGTTAAGGTTAAATTTTAAGTAAGTTAAGGTATTTATAATGAAAGAAATTTTATAACACGAATTTCCGCTGCGACTTTTAGTCAAATACGTATTAGGGTCTTACACCAAGGCGATAAATTCGGATTCCATTGTGGATCTTGCTATGACCGTTTGCTTAGAATACTTCCAAGCAATAGCAGCTCCTCCAAGTGTAAACACGTAACCACTTGTTGATTTGGAATCATTATTATCTGATATCCAGTTTGCATCAGTGTATCCTTCGATCACTGCTGGTTGTCGGGTATAATGCAGTCCATAATCTCTTGTATATCTTATGTATCTAAGCACCCTCTTGATAGCTTTCCAATGATCCGCGCACGGATTGCTGGTGTATCTACTTAGCCTACTCACCGCGTAAGCCAAGTCGGGTCTAGTACATGTCATTAGATACATTAGACTGCCAATAATTCTTGAATACTCTAACTGAGCAACTCCATCTCCTTTATTTTTCTTGAGATGTTGGGAAGTATCAACTGGAGTTCGAGCTACACTCGTATCTCCCGAGTTGAATTTTTCAAGAATTTTATCCACATAGTGAGATTGAGTTAACACAATACCATCTTGGGTTCTTATGATCTTTACTCCAAGAATCACATCTGCTAAACCCATGTCTTTCATGTCAAATCTCGCTTTCAACATACTTTTAGTAGCTTTAATAATTTTATCATTACTCACAATGATAAGCATATCATCTACATAAAGGCATAAGATCACATAACCTTCATTTGTGTGTTTGAAATAAACACATTTGTCGCACTCATTTATTTTGAAACCATTGTCAATCATGACATGATCAAACTTTTGGTGCCATTGTTTTGGTGCTTGCTTCAAGCCATATAAAGACTTGACGAGTTTACATACTTTACCCTCTTGACCTGGGGCAGAGAAACCTTCAGGTTGCTCCATGTAAATCTCTTCTTCTAAATCGCCATTTAGAAATGCGGTTTTAACGTCCATTTGGTGAACTTCCAAATTTCTTAAAGCCGCTATAGCAAGAACCAATCTAATCAAGGTTATGCGCGTCACAGGCGAGTAGGTATCAAAGTAATCTAGACCTTCCTTTTGTCTAAATCCTTTAATCACCAACCTAGCCTTATATTTATCAATACTTCCATCAGTTTTCATCTTCCTTTTGAATATCCAACGATATCCAAGTGGTTTGCAACCAGATGGAAGATCTACTAACTCCCAAGTATGATTTTGCAATATAGAATCAATTTCATTCCTTATTGCTTCTTTCCATTGAGGTCCTTCTGAAGAGGAAACCGCTTCGCGATATGTATTGGGCTCGCCCTCAACCATATAGCTAATGAAGTCTGGACCAAAAGATTTTTCAACCCTTGGCCTTTTGCTTCGCCTACGATCACCTTCTTCAACCTCAGGTTGTTCATGTGTCTTATCATGAGCTACCTTATCAACTGGTGTAGATGAGCTTTCACCTACTTCAAAATTAGGTGTTGATGAAGTTGCATGTGTTTGTCTTCTCAAAGGAAACACATTTTCAAAGTAAGACACAACGTTAGGATTCACCTCCATGATAGTGTTGACGTGTACATCAGGATTCTTGGACTCATGTACAAGAAATCGATGTGCACTACTTTGATGCCCATACCTAATAAATATGCAATCAACAGTTTTGGGTCATATCCTAAGAGCTTTAGGAGGTGGTACAATCACCTTTGCTAGGCACCCCCACACTTTCAAGTATTTGTATGAAGGCTTCTTCCTTTTCCATAACTCATATGGAGTTTCATCTCTCTTTTTGAGTGGTATCTTGTTCAAAAGATAATTAGCCGAGAGAATGACATCCCCCCACATTTCCTGGCTCACCCCAGAACTTATCAACATGGCGTTCATCATTTCTTTCAATGTGCGGTTCTTTCTTTCCGCCACGCCATTTGATTGTGGAGGATAAGGAGGTGTACACTCATGTACAATGCCACTTTTTGCGCATAAATCGGCAAAAGGTGCAACATACTCGCCTCTTCGGTCGCTTCGCAAAGCTTTTATCTTCTTTTGAAGTTGATTCTCAACTTCATTTTTATACAATATAAATTTACTTATTGCTTCATCTTTACTTTTTAGTAAATATACATAGCAATATTTAGTACTATCGTCAATAAACGTGATGAAGTACTTATTTCCACCTCTTGTGGATACCTCTTTTAAATCACAAATATCGGTGTGAATTAAATCAAGGGGTTCGGTTATTCGTTCAACCGATTTCGATGATGATCTTGTAAGTTTGGATTCTACGCAAGTTTCACATTTATAATGTGAATCAATATGGAATGTTGGTATACAATTTAAATTGATTAAACGGTGTATTGAATTAAAATTTACGTGACCTAATCTACCATGCCATTTATTCGAATCAGAAAACTCAAGCATATAAGTAAAAGTAGTAGCAATTTTATTCATGTTCTTTTTTACTGCCATTACATTCAATTTGAACATACCATTTTGGGCATAGCCCTTACCAACATACATTCCTCATTTAGTAAGTACAAATTGATCGCTCTCAAAAACTAAACGAAATCCAAACTTATTAAGCAACCATCCCGAGACTAGGCTCTTGCGCAAGTCTGGGACATATAACACGTTGCTTAAAGTGAGCTCCTTCCCTGAAGTCCACTTCAAAATCACTGTTCCTTCACCCTTGATGTCCGCGGTAGCTGCATTTCCCATGTACAGCTTCTCATCTCCCGCAAGCTCTTTGAAGGTGGTAAAAAGGCTCCTGTCTGGGCACACATGACGGGTCGCGCCCGTATCAATCCACCATCCTTTTGGAGTGTTAGTCACAGCATTGACCCCATCCAACATTGCGGTTTTGTCAGAAATCATTGCCACCAAAGGCATTCCGTCTTCATCCACCATGTGCGCACGCTCACGCTTTGGTTTCTTGCATTGGTTAGCCCGATGCCCCGGCTCGTCACAGTTGTAACAAGTCCCTTGGAACGTTTGAGGTTTCTTTTTCACAACCCCTTTCTTCGGTCCAAGTTTGCTAGCATTTTCTTTCTCTTTGTCCTTTTTCCCCTTGCCCTTATTGCCCTTAGAGGATTGCCCATGCTCAACTAAATTTGCGCTCGCAGAAGCTTACGCATGGCTTCCTTTTAGGGCAATTCTATTGTCCTCTTCAATTCGAAGACGAATAATAAGATCCTCTATAGTCATCTCCTTTCGTTTGTGTTTAAGATAATTCTTAAAATCCACCCAACCAGGAGGTAACTTCTCAATCATCGCTGCCACTTGGAATGTCTCGCTAAGTGCCATGCCTTCCGCAAGGATGTCATTTAGTATAATTTGCAATTCTTGGACTTGATTCATAACTGTTTTAGAATCAACCATTTTGAAATCCAAGAAACGGGCTACCACAAATTTCTTTGTGCCAGCATCCTCCGTTTTGTACTTCTTGTCCAAGGCATCCCATAAATCTTTGGAAGTCTTGACATTGTAGTACACATTATACAATGCATCCGAAAGCCCGTTTAACACATAGCCTCGTCAAATGAAATCAGAGTGCTTCCAAGCTTCTACCGCACTCAGTGCCTGAGCGTTCATGGTGGTCAGGTAGAAGAACATTTTCTGCTGCCACCTCTTGAAGTGTAGACCCGAGAACTTCTCGGGTCGTTCAGCGTGATTAGCCACTGTGGACGCTCCCACAGTGGTGGCGTTCAAGGGGGTTCCCGTCACAACATTCGTATTGTTGTTAACGTTGACATTTTCGGTCGACATTCTGAAAAATTAAAATTTAAAGTTTTAGTCAAAAGGTCTGATTTACGCAAAAACCAGAAGTAAACTAGTAAATTTTAATTTTACCACAAAATTACCGTTTCGGCTTCTAAGTCCAACTTTGAAGACTAAAAACAGAAATTTTATAATTTTCCCTTTGAGCAAAGTAATAAAATTTGTTTATTTTATTTATTTGCGCGAACGATTCCTACAATTTTTATAATTTTTAGAACTTACTGTTTGGCTTCTAAGTCCAACTTTGAAGACCAAGGCAGAAAGTTTTAGGAATTTTTAGGACAAGTTCTAAAGTAACCAAATTGTTTTCAACCAAAGTCGCTCCTTTGAGAAGAAAACAACAACAAAAAAATTGTTTTTAAAACAAAAACTGAGTGAAACAAAACTGGTTTGAGTCACAAAACAGAATGGTTTTGATCAAACGAACGGTTTTAAAAATTTGTTTTAAGATTGTAGAAACCGTTCGCGCAAATAAATAAAATAAACAAATTTTATTACTTTGATTACAATACAGAAATAAGAAAGCTAAATATTTCTAGTACATTTACAACTGAAATAAACCAAAATACAAGAAAGAGGTAGAAGCAGAGTGGCTGAGTCACGTGTACACACGCTTCCCTTAAAATAAATTCCGAGTCTCCCAGGAGTACTCGTTTTGTTTCCCAGGGTACAACAGCCGAAGCAGCAGTACTGCCGGAGCTAGCCTACAAACCGAAGGTTACCTTGAAACTGCAAGAAAGAGATCAGAAAACTGTAGAGAGAAAGTGAAATTGCTGTTGTGTTGCTGGTGTTCGTAGTGTATCTTCTGAAGTGACCAAGAGCTGAATTTATACAGCTCCAGATTCGAAACCGTCATAAAGGAATTAAAGGAGAGGTTTAAATTGCATTAAACGTCTTCAATGCAATTTAATAAGTCATTTAATTCTCAGTCAAAGACCGTTAAGTCGTCAGTTTCGAAGCTGAACAGTAACTGCACTGTTATTCAATGCTGGAAGCTTCTGCGCGCGCGCGCACGCAAGACACACTGGTGCGCGCGCAGGTCTGCACGCTCATGCACGTGTTGTCCATTTGGCTCACTGCCATGCGCGCGTGCGCCACACAATTCAGGTCCATGCGCGCGTGCGCCATGTCACCTGTGAACCTATACGAGCACGCCACACAGTCGCGCCGTATTGGCTGACTCTGGTGCGCCGCGAACGTCACATCAGGGCCATGCTCCATGCGTAACCGCGCGCCATGTGTACTCGCGCGCGGACAGACGTCACGCGCCTCGACACATGCCACTTCACCACTTGGTCCTTGCAGCCTCTGTGATCCACCACGCACACGTAGTTAAAAATACAAAGGCGGCTCTCAAGCAGCTCGCGGCGATGCGAGCATGCAAAGTGCGCCATCAAAGCGCCACATTGCGCCTCATCGCCCACGCCACGCGCGCGTGTGTGAGTTAGGGTGTCGCGAGTACACTTAGTGTGTGCTTCCATGAAACAATAAGGATGGAGAGTTCCCACTTAAATACCCATTTAAGTTTCATCTCTCCTCCGATGTGGGACAAGGTGCTACTTTCCCTTTTGTTTCAGCATTCAATGTTTCAAACACCCAACTTTGAGCATCGATATCTCATTCATCTTAGCTCCGTTTTGGACGTGATTTAGTTCGTTGCGAAGCTCTTCCAACATAGAACACAAACCCACAAATAAATATATAAAACCCGCTCATTTTATTATATTTATTTCTAGTCCAAAATAGGAAAAAAATCATTTTCCTATATTTGTGAAAAATGTTATTTTCACCTATTTTTCCAACAAAAACATCACTCTCAAACCTTCTAAACTCTTTACAATTTTTATAAACATTCTAATTAAACATGTATTATTGGAGCAACATCGACCGAAACAATCCCTATGACTAAAACCGAAGCTCATCGAGTACCCCAACACACTACGTACCCTGCGTACCTTGAACACAATGAGCACTTAACCCAATACTTACCTCCCAACCTCTTTACCGGTTGTTATCGGGCGAGGCCGCCGCTCGAATCTCAACCTGATGCACAAGCATAAATGGCCAGTTTCTATTATCAATACAGCCAAAACACCTGACATTCACAAATGTCCATACCCAAAACCCAATCCGACCTTATACAACCAACACAAACGGGCCCCTCCCGACAAAAAAAAAAAGAAAGCGTAAAAAGGGAGTTAAAGTTGAGCCCGTTGAAAAAAAACTTGTGAGTGATGGTCGGCTAAGGAGGAGCTAGCTTGGCTCGTGCATGGGTGGACATCTCGATAGACCCGATTACCGGTACTTATATAATATTTTATGTTTCTAAATAAAATGTTTAATTTTCAAATATTTATATAATGTGTTATATTTAAGTAGAGTTAAATGCCATTTTAGTCCCTGTGGTTTGGGCCATTTTGCCAGTTTAGTCCAAATGTTTCATTTTTAACCTGTGGGTCCAAAAAGGTTTCACAGTTGCCATTTTAGTCCACTGGGTTAACTTCATCCATTTTTTCTGTTAACGAGAAGTCCAATTCGGTCATTTTATATGGCTGAATTGTCATTTTAGTTAACAGAATTACATACAAAATGACCTAATTGGCCTTCTCGTTAACAGAAAAAATGGATGAAGTTAACCAAGTGGACTAAAATGGCAACTGTAAAACCTTTTTGGACCCATAGGTTAAAAATGAAACCTTTTGACTAAACTGGCAAAATGGCCCAAACCACAGGGACTAAAATGGCACTTTTTAAATTTAAGTATTTATATAATGTTTCATATTTAACTATATGTTTATACTGTGTTTCATTTTTTCCGCCTATTGACTTAGAAATGGAGAGCAAGATCATCAAAGAGGAACCGATTTTTGGAATCGTGTTCGCAATGTATTTCCCAATCTAATGGAATGAGAACCTTACCAGAATGTGGATTCCATTACAGTAAATGAAGAGGAATGCGGAAAAAATGCACCGCATTTAACGCCATCTACAACAACCTCTTCACAATCTAATTGAAGCGCATAAATCCTACAAACAAGATAAATCCCATGGGGTTATAATGGAAAAACCGTGGAAAGTCTAAAGTAGAAGCATCAAGTAGCATCTCGTCCCGCTTACGGACGTGCAGGACACACGATCCAAAAGGTCGAAGGGCACATCATACAACGACGTGGCATCCTCTTATGGCGTTTCAAATGCGCGGTCCCAATTCAATTAGACGACTCGGACGACGAATTTGACTTTCCGGTTGCTCTGGTTGAATTGGCTCGTCCGATAGGGAGAGACCGTGAAAAGCAAGAAACAAAGGTGTCGTTTCATCTTCCAATCAATCTAGATATCATAGCCCATGTTAATAGTCTTGAAGAGGACAACAAAAGATTGTTAGCCCTCAAGGAAAGAAACATTGATGCATGTGATCTTGCGGTGCTTGGTATTAAGACCGATAGTATGTCGGAGTTGAACAAACAAATACTATAAAAGAAAAAAAAGACAAGATTCGTCAACATCGTTTTTTAATAGGGTATACCAATACAAACACCAACATAGCTCACTTACAAAACTATTCTTATGATTTAGATTAGTTACTAGCCCATTGACATTAGGTTTAGACTTTTAGTGAGCTCAATACCCAATTTCGTTAAGACCTAAGGACACGTTTTTTCGAGCTCGAACATGGTACACGGATGGGCCGGCCCTGCACTTTATTATTTAACAAAAAAAAAAAAGTAACAAACTATCACACATAGTCTTATGATGTTTGATCATCTTCACCTCCCATAATATTCTAATTCAGTTTACTCCATGATAACATGGCCCCCATCAAGTTAGCCCTCACAAACTCTTATCATCATGGAGTGCTAATGCTTCTTCTACAACCTGATGAATTTCTGCATTGTTCTCATCAACTGGCATATCAAGGGCAAGAATATCTTGCATGGTCCTCCAGAGAGACGCGCTACCATCTGAAATAGGGGGGTTAAAATGGTGTTTCCCTCCACATACTCCACAAACTATTGTATTATTTTCGGTAAGTTTTTCACTAGGAGGAGTTTCAGATGGGCCTGATTCATCAATGCATGTCGCATTTTTCATCATCGATTCATTTTGTGAAGGGGAGTCATCAGGACCATAGAGAAGAGAATGCCAGTGATCTTGAATTTCGCGAAGCGTAAATTTACAAGAAAACTTTACTACCCCGTTAGCGAGTGCTGCTAGAGAAAATCCAGCCTGTAAGAAGAAAAAGGCACAAAAATAGAAGGATAAGAGCATTCTCATCCAAATCATCAAAATATGTGAGGGGTAGTTTTTATATTATAAAGGGTATAAAAAATGGTTGTGAGTGGAGGAGAGAGAAAATGTTACTGTTCATCTGTATATTTGGGGGGACACTGTTCACCCAGTATAATTTTTTTAATATATATTGAAAGTGGTTGTGAGTGAAGGAGAGAGAAAAATGTAATGATAATATTATTTAATTGAAAAGGAGAGAGAAAAAGTATTTGTTTTTAGTGAAAATATATTGATATAGGAGTTGTTTTTTAGTGGAATGTATGTATAATTTGATGGATTGGATGAGAATGTTCTAAGATGCACTCATATATAGATGCAAAATTGGAAAATATTAGGTTTAGGCATAGGGACAGAACTTGAAGCATACATATACAAATCATGTTGGTTCCATAACTGGTCAAAAATCAAAATTCGAGTATTACATATTTATGGGGCGTGAAACACAGCCTCACGGGGGTTATGGGGCACTTGGTTATGCTGTTAACGACGGACGTAAGAAGTTGTGGTTGGTGGGCCCTAATCTTTTTTCACCAATCATATTTCTTCTTTCTTTGTTTTACTTTTAGTTTATTAGATTTATTATTATTTTAAAGGGGTGGTGGATCATTAAAACTTGTAAAGCCGTTACACACTGACCATTGAAAAAAAGTGAGTGGAAGCTCATGCTTACATGAAATTGATATCTCATAAACTTTATGATATGACCGTTAAAACTTGTAAACCCATAACACATGGTTTTATGTGAATCTTCATCACACAATTACCACATGTGAAGCCGGCATTCCACATCAATACTTTGAACATGCTAGAAAAGATCCACATTTCAGTTGAGTTATAGATTACAATATGCCTATAAAGTATAAACATACTTCATATATATACATTGCATACATCCTGACATCCATATAACCAGGCCTTGTCTCTTTCATTTATCAAAGATAAACAACATTTCAAACTCAAGGCCATATAACTACACAAAGCCAAAAAGAAAGCATATATGTCTCATAAACATAACACAGTTACACACACACTCGAATAAGCTCATATATGCATATATTTAGCCCGGTAACCAATCATTCTATTCAACAAAATACACATGTATATTTTTGTGCTACATGTCGCATCAACTTATATAGATGAATCTAACTTCTATGAACACAATACACATATATTTTTGTGGTAACCGAGTTACATGTGCAACCTATAGCCTAATCTAACTTCTATGAACACAATACACATATATTTTTGTGTTAACCGAGTTACATTTTACTTGATTATCGTATGCAACCAACATGAACTTATCAGAATCGAACCGACGAAAACAGATTTTGTTACCCGTCGTGAATCTTATATGTTCATGTTAATCTCATCAAATCTAATCTAACAAACCGTGCCCTAAAACATCTCCTAACAATAACATATATTGCAAACATACATGTGGAAAATCTCCAAAATATTAATTAAAAACAACAGTTACAGGAACGAAACCTCAATAGAAGTCCTGAGCAACTGATCGTCTTCAGGAGTCCATGGAGAATGAACAAAATCCGGTGTTGTCATCTTCTCCAACGAACAAAAACCCTAAATTCTCGCTCTAATGATTGAAGATGAATTTGAAGGTGAAAATGGTTCAAAAGACAGGTAATGTTTCTGTTGAACAAAACCCCATATTTGTAATGAGAGGAGATGCAGGTTTTGAATTTGTTGTAATTAATGTTAAAGATTTTGTTGTATTTTTTAAAAGTTGTTGGAATTAATGCAGGTTTTTAAGTTAAGTTTTATTTAAAAAAAAATCCAGCAATACATGACAGCATGTAGCGCACGAAATGATTTGCAATTGAATGACAGAAATCAGGCACTTTGATTGTATGAATCATCTTTATGACCGTTTAATAAATTTTGAATATATGAGAAAGGATCACTTTCTATAAGGCTGGAGATATTTGGACACCCATCGCGCCTATTTTCACACCTTTGGTGCCCTAGACGCCTCGTATAGGTCTATACGAGGCGTCTACGCACTGAATTCAAGGGGGTCTGCGAGGGTGTCAGGCACAAAGTTTAAGGAACCCTAGACGCCTCGTACAGAGCTATACGAGGCGTCTAAGATTGGGTTTTTTTTTTGGCTGAAATGAGGGGTGTTTTGGTGGGTTTTGGTATGGTTTTTAGATAGTTTTTGAAGATGTGTTTTTTATTGAAAATTTTTTTGTTTTTAAAAAAAGTGATGTTTTTTTTGTTTTTTACACTATAAAAAAGTTTTTGTTTTTTAAAAATGAACTATTTTAAAAATCGGCTCTTTAAATATATTATATCGATTAAATATTATAATGTTTTTTACATTTTACTTTTTTAAATATTATTCTTCCGATTAAAATTTTATCTCGTTCAAATATTCAAAACATATTTTGTTTCCGTATTATCTCAATTTAAGACAACAATCATTAAGTAACCGAATAATTGAAAACAAACATAAATATGACATAGATAAGATAACTTTGTACATCCATAACAAAAATATATAAGATAAGTTTGTACATCCATAATAAAAATAAAAACAACAACATGTCTATGCATCCGAATCCGAATCCGAATCCGAATCAGGCTGCTGCGGCTGCTGCTGCTGATGTGGTGCTCGAGGTGGTGGGAGCGGTATCGCGGGTAACCCATCTCTCTCGCGTCTATCCTGCAGCTCCCGAACCACCCAACCTATCAAATCGCTGAGCCTGTCAAGCTCTGCTCGTACCTCCGGATGTATCGGTGCAGGTCCTGGGGCATGACCTGGAATAGCGTGACGTGGAAACTGAGGCGCCCCGGCAGGTGGCGGTGGCTGTGGCACCGCTGCACCGTCTACATCCTCCGGAGGCTCCTCCACAGGCACTATCTCAGCAGGATCTACAGGAGGATAAACGGGCTCGAAATGCTCTGGTAGTGCCTCCTCTGTCCATATGCCCCCGGTCTCGCGGTTTTTAAACCGCGTGCCAACTGCAAACCTCTTGATTACCTTCATCCCCCACAGCGACTGCATGCCCATCCGCGTCGGCATGACTGGCGGCGTCCGTAGATGTGGGTCCTCGTGCAGCACGAGGCCAAATGAACGGGCAATGACGGTCACGTACGCCCCGCCATACAAAAATCCGCGCTCCTGCCGGTGATGGGCGGAGGCGTAGTACTGGGCTAGACCGTGTGCTAGCGCGCACGGCCTCCTATACAACAAACAGTAAAGGAAAAAAAGATCTGTGGTCGTACACCACTCACGGCTGTACCCGCGCGCTGAGATAGAAGTAGCGAGCAAATGGTGCAGATACCTGCAGATAGTGTTAGTGTTAGCGAAATACAGAAATAGAGATAAATAAACAATGCACATAATCACAATAATTGCCGTAATAAACGTACGTACCTGTACAGTGGGTCCGCAACAAACGTCACCCTCCCCTTCGACTTATCGTGCTCCCAATGATCTGGCCCCGCAATCACCTGCCAAAACCCTAGAAGAATGGGTTTTTCAACCACCACTAGCCCCGCTGTGTAAACCTCAGTCTCGATCTCCCCCTGCATGTATAAACCAGAACGCACCGCAAAGTCTGCTAGCGTCATCGTACGCAAAACGCCAGCGAGCCTGAAAGAAATCTCAGGCGGAGGGGGAGCACCTGGGTACGGCAGCGGCACTGGGACCCCAGGAGGGTGAAATGTGAATGACGAAAGGAACTCGACCAGCAGCTCCCTGTAGGTCGGCGTGTGCGCCAAATCGAAAAGTCGATGCCACGGCGAATCGAGAGGTACAAACCGACGCACTCTATCCGTCTCAGCAAGCTCCCCCATCGCATCCCAGTCGATCGATGCATGCGATCCAATGTACATCCTCCGAAGCTTCTGGCAATGGCGGGCGGCATCGGTGCCCGCGGGAAACTCTAGATACGGACAACCCTGCAGCGTATCCAGAGGCGGCCGCCGTCTCCGACGTGGACCCTCCTGAACCGGCTGAATCTGCTGAGCCGCCTGACCCCCCTCAATCTCTATCCCAATATCATCGCCCTCCATAATCAATCTGCAAATAATAAATAATAATAATAATAATAATAATAATAAATAAAAATAATAATCAATAACAATAACAATAATAATAAATAATAGTAATAATAATAAACAATAATAATAATAATAATAATAAATAAAAATAATAATAAATAACAATAACAATAATAATAAATAATAGTAATAAATAATAATAATAATAATAATAATAATAATAAACAATAATAATAATAAATAATAGTAATAATAAATAATAATAATAATAATAATACTAATAATAAACAATAATAATAATAATAAATAAAAATAATAATGAATAACAATAACAATAATAATAAATAATAGTAATAATAAATAATAATAATAATAATAATAATAACATTAACAATAATAATAACAACATTAATAATAACAATAATAATAAAACTAATAATAATAATTAATTAAAAAAAAAAAAAACACAGAGCCTCGTATAGCCCTCGTATAGGGCTATACTCGGCGTCCTGTTCTTCCACATTCATCTTCAACCTCAAAACTCAAACCCCCAAACCCCACAAAAATCAAATTTCAGGGCAAACCTACGGTCTAAAGGCAAAAACGTGGCAAAAATACTAAACTACGGGGCGAAATACGTACCGGTGATGCTTCAAATCTTCGAAAATCCGGTCGAGATCCGTATCCGAGGCGTATAGAGCTGTATTCTCCGTATGTGTGTTTGTTTTTTGTTTGGGGGTATAAGCAGCCTCGTCTAGACCCCCCCTGTGATATACGAGGCCTAGACGCCTCGTATAGCTCAATACGAGGCGTCTTGGTTTTTTATTAAATGACCATTTAGCCCCTGGTATGCCCCCAGTATAGGCATTATTCAGGGGCAAAATGGTAATTAACCATTCCAAAAAGATATTTCTGGAATGGTTAATTACCATTTTGCCCCTGAATAAAGCCTATACTGAGGGCTTTACAGGGGCAAAATGGTAATTTAATAAACTTTTTTTAATAATTTAAAAACAAAAAATCTCAAAAAGTTGCCGCCTCAAAAGACGACACGTATAGCTCTATACGCGGCGTCTGGGCTTTCAAAATTACCTTTAAGCCCCTGTTAATGGTCTATACTGGGGGCTTTACAGGGGCAAAATGGTAATTAACATAAAATATTTTCAAAATTCAAAATTTAAAAAAAGAATTGTTGCAGACACTGTAGACGTCTCGTATAGATCTATACGAGGCGTCCTAATTCAAAAAATTCAAATTTTGATTTTCAAATTTTCAAAATTCAAAATTTCAAAAACCCGCTCAAATAGACGTCTCGTATAGATCTATACGAGGCGTCTGTGGTTTAGGAAATGACCTTTTAGCCCCTGAAATAAGCCTAGATTGGGGGCATAACAGGGGCTAAATGGTCTTTTGGGCATACCTATACGACGCGTATAGCTCTATACGCGTCGTATATTTTAAATTTTTTTTAAAAATGATATTAAACTGTTTTAATTATTGAAAAATGATACAAATTATAAAAAAAATTATAGAAATTGTAGAAAATTATAGGAATTAATAAAAAAAATACATTCAAATTACAAAAATCATTCTTCCGTATCACTATCGATGTAATTAAGACTGGGGTTTGATCTTGGCGGATGATTCATTATCGATGTATACCATTCTAGACGTGGCAAGTACATATCTTCCCATTGTTTCGTATGGGGTGTTCGGTTGGTCAACCATAGCCCGTGTGCTGGTGGCATTGGATAATCCCCTTCCAGCTTAACATGTATGAAGTGGTTCTCGTTTACATGTGTAAGCGTTATGAACAATGGTTGTTGATTAGCCGGAGGACTTAGTATCGGGAAGAAAGTGGAACTCGCACCCATGGTTGTCGTTAACAGGTGCACCCCGATACCGTACGTTTGTGCAATAAGAAGTCCTGCATAGGGGAAGTCCATCCAGTGATCCCCCCCACAACCGGACACTGAATCCCAAATTAGGCCCTGACGATGCGTGTAAAAATAACCTTTATCCCATGCTTCAAATATTGGGAACCAGATCGATTTGTTCTTATCCATTTCTTGAACAAGGTGCCTTCGAATGAGCCCCCATGAACTCTGTTCCATACCTAAGCCCACAGCCACAGACCGAAACCCACAATGACCGTCCGGCATCACATCTCGTATGCACGAGACGTACGGATGGAACACTAGCGGAATGTCATCCTGAAACTGTTCGATGATTCCCACGTACTCGTCCCCAATGATTAACGGAAAACCGTGAGCATCTCGTGTCTCTTTCTTCTTAGAACTCTTTGAACGGCTTAGGCTCGCTTTGGGTTTTTGGGACCTTATAACCGACTGTTGAGAGGCCTGTGACGGAACGTACGAGCTGTGACGAGGTTTGTCGTACTTACTTTGTCGGGAACCTTCAAAGCACGTGTTTGCATCACCGAATGAGCTTCTCCTCAATTCTTCATCTATACGAGAGGCCTCCTCCAACCTTTGTTGTACCTGCTTTGTTGTTGGTCGGCCACGAGTATTTTGTTGGACAACCGGTGGTTTCTTGGTAGATTTCTTTGGAGTCAACACCGCTTTAATCTTTGAAATCAGGCTTTTTTGCTGAGCTGGGGGGTGCGACTCTAATTGTTGTCTAACAATATTTAGCTCTTCGACCACGTCCACGTCATCGTCTATCAATTTACAACTTTGGAAGTTAAGTCTCCGCCAGAAGACGTCCACGTCTTCGAGTTGAATCGGACGCTCTGCACGGTTAAAAACAACATTGTTTAAGTCACATGATTAACGGAAATATATCACACAAGTGTTGTACGTTTAACAATTATTACCTTCAAGCATGTACTTTTGTATCCTGCAAGCACAGGGCAACCCACAGCTGTGCCACATTTGGCAACCACATGATGAATGAAAGCGCTCCAACACATCTAGCTTCCTAATTGCCTCTCCCCTCAACAAATCAAGGGCTGTATGAGATACTTTACCAAGTAGGTGTTGAAACAACGGGTGTTTGTGGTGGGTCATTGTTTTTTCGATGCTTTCTCGAAAAGTCTTCCTTATTTCACCGAACTGTGTCTCAACTATATCATGGACACAACCAACTATACGGTCGAGCGAGCTCCTATCTTCAACGTATCTCTTTAAGTTGGCGTGTTGGCTCTCAACTCTGTTTGTGGTACGATTACCAAAGTTGCGCCTCTTATCAGTCCACGCAAAGACGAACATCTCCTTATAGTCTTTTAGCCAGTTATCGTACACGTATTTGAAGACTCCTAAAACGTAAAAATAATTTAATAAAATTTGCATATGTGAGTCGTATGTTATTATAAAAACTTACTAGAACGTTTGCACTCCACAAGTCGTTTTCGCATGTTGCGCAAGTGGTACTCGTAGATGAGTATGGATGGAGACTCAATCAATGTCCCCCAGAATGACAAAAATTTCTTCCAGTCTTCGTCTGTGAAGGCACCCTTGCAGTTCTTCATAACATTCTGTTGTATGTGCCACCTGCAAAGAAGCTTGGAGGCGTTTGGAAATACTTTAGCACACGCGCCCATAAGGGCTAGGTCTCTATCGGTTAAAATCACACGTGGCTCCATGCATTTATCCAACATTGACTTGACCCTCTGAAGCACCCACACAAAGTTATCACCCCGTTCTTTACTAACAACGGCATGCGCGATAATAAACGATTTGTTGGTAGGCGTCATACCAACAATCTGGATAAAGGGCATATTGTATATGTTTGTCTTGTACGTCGCATCGATCAGCATGACGTGGGGGAATGCACGCCACATGTCTCTCGAGTACCGATGAAGAAAGAAGATATCTGTTACGATCTCTGTTCCGGGTTCCTCCCGTGTCTCGTAAATAAAGTCGTTGTTTATCAGCTTGTTTTCTAGTGACTGCATGGGAGTCAATCCTTGTCTTTGTTCGGCTCTAATCTTCGCCACAATATTTTGAACGTCTTTCAGAACATGAAACCTGTCGGGGTCCTGCTTCCTTATCGTTTGAAATATTTTGCGCGACTCCATGTTTTGAGCTGTCAGCTGCTCGATCAGTTTCATTTCGCTTGGAGTAAACCTTCGCACAAACGCGTGGGCCGACAGGTCCTCACAAAGTTCGTGGTTATGTTCAATTTTTCCGTCTTTAATCTCCCAGGTTTCATACGGGTGGTTTCGCACAGCCAGCAGGTAAAACGGGCAACCGGTTTTTTTGCTTCCGGCTTTTCTAAGTGTTGCTGTAGTCTGGTGCTCACCAGCACGATCACATTCAAGCCATACCCTCCGGATTATTCCACCGGTTTTCTTTGATCGACGGGTGACAATAACGAAACCATCCGCGTTTGCTATTTCTTGAATCCGATTCTTTAGTTCATCTAAAGAGTTGAAAACCTGTAATATCGACAATAATAATAAATAATTTTAATAAATAAATAATAATAATAATAATAATATTAATAATAATACTAATAATAATACTAATAATAATAATTAAATAATTAAATAATACAAAAATAGTAATTAATACCTGCTTTTTTAAGTACGGACTGTCCTGGATGGGAGGTGTCTCACCACCATATCTACCATATCCACCATAACCACCGTCTCCTTCGTATCCACTGTATCCACCATCTCCTCTGTAACCACCGTCTCCTCCGTATCCACCGTCTCCTCCGTATCCACCGTCTCCTCCGTATCCACCGTCTCCTCCGTATCCACCGTCTCCTCCGTATTCACACCCTCCTCCGTATCCACCGTCTCCTCCGTATTCACACCCGTATCTATAATCCGGATACCCTTGTTGCGTCAGATAACTTGGTTGACAAGCATGGTATGAGTCATCTACAGGGGGTGTTTCATCAACAGGGGGATGATTGTTCAAATCTAGAAACGGTTTGTTTTGTTCTCCTTGTATACTAGACAAAACCTCCTCTTGCTCATTAGAATCGGGAACGCAAGACTCCTCCAAAATAAAGAACCGTATCATCATTAGAAAATAATAAACTAAAACAAAAACTAATTAAAACATTTAAGTACCTGTACTGTTACCGGGTCGCTTTCGGGCACCCAGTTCTCGCTATAATACTGCCCGAAGACATAGTTGCCGTCCCAGTATGATGACATTTCAACACTTCGGGATGATAATAACACAAATTAAATGTCGTCCCAGAATGAAAGAAGAAGAAGAAGAAGAAGAAGCAGAATGAAAGAAGAACAAGCAAATGTTTTAAGTTTTTGGTTCGATGCTAGGGACAAACCATACACTGTATGTTGCACTTTTTCATAAGCCATCGACGCCTCGTATAGCTCTAGACCCCTCGTATATCTTTTTGTCACCTGTAGAAGACGCCTCGTATAGGTCTATACGAGGCGTCTTATTGCCTCGTATCCTTCCCTCGTACAGACCTATACTCCCCGTCTGATGTGACTGATTTGACATTGTGCTTTGTTGCAGAGATGGTCGGAAAAGTAACCCTATACGCCTCGTATAGGTCTATACGAGGCGTCCTGAAGGGTGTCAAAATAGGCATAAAGGTGTGTAAATATGTAGACCCTTCTATAAAGTTTAGTTGATAAGTGACATTTAAAATAAATAGTTCTTCAATAACTTTCTGAATCGCGGTTTGTAATTATATTTTCGGACTAAATTTACGCGGTATTAAATAATGAAAGCAACTAAATGATGTAACATGTACATGAAATTGATCATAGTTATCGCACTTTTTTGGTACTTGGTGACGAAAAACATGTGATCAAGGACGGAATCATTCAAATGATGTTATATGGACATGAAATTCACTTTTATTTGGATTTTTTTAATCAAAATTGCACGATAAAAGACGAAGTCTCACAGTTTTATTTAATCAAAATTGCACGATAAAAGACGAAGTCTCACAGTTTTATGGGTGGAGATACAATAGGAAGTTTATTTGGCTAGGAAGTGATCTTGACCATCCATTTAGTTAATCAATGGCTAAGATTAAATGAATGAAATTGAAGCAAAAAAAAAAGAGGTTTGTTAGGGGCATTCTAGTCAATCCAGCACAATAGTTTTTCTCTCCTCCAATTCCCCCCCATTTTTTAAACGTTAATAACTCTTTCATACGACATTATTTTTTTATAAAAATTGCACCAAAAAAACGAGTGTTTTTTATCTTTAAAACGAGTATACTATTGCTGTATTTTCAAAAAAAAAAATTTAAAACCCAGTTGCGTAAAACGCAATAGAAAAACCCCCAGTTACGTAAAAAAAAACCTAAAAATGACATTTTTCTAAAACGCAATGCACAAAAAACACAAAGAAATGACTTATTTGTAAAACGCAATGGCCAGAAAACACAAAGAAATGTCTTATTTCTAAAACGCAATAGCCTAAAAACTCAAAAGAAATTGTACTTTCTAAAACACAATGGACTAAAAACACATAAAAATGTGTTTTACCTAAAACGCAATGCACCAAAAACACATAAAAATGTGTTTTACCTAAAACGCAATACACAAAAAACACAAAGAAATGTCTTATTTGTAAAACGCAATGGCAGAAAACACTTAAAAATGACTCATTCTAAAACGCAATTGACTGAAAACACCTAAAAAATGTGTTTTACCTAAAACGCAATGACTAAAAACACTTAAAAATGTGTTTTTTTTCTAAAACGCAATAGCCAGAAAACACATAAAACTCTCTTATTTCTAAAACGCAATGGACATATAAAACTGTCTGGGAACTGTCTGTGACTGTGAACTGTCTGAATTGTCTACGAATTATTGTCTCCGAAATCAGCTCAACCCCAGCCAGGGGCTCTGCCCCTTGGACCCCGCCAGGGGCTGCCGCCCCTGGGACCCCGCTACCAGGGGCGCTGCCCCCGGACCCCCGCCATGATCGTAAAACGCAATGAGTAAATCAAAACCCCAGATCGTAAAAATGAAATTAAAGAATTTCTTACATGGATCGAACTGATTTCTTCAACAATTGACGAATTTTGAATGATTGAAACACTTATCAGCGCTCGAATCGAACGAATCGAGTGATTATCTCCAAAATCACCGGGAAAAACGAGCTTTTTTATGAAACTAAACTGGGTTTTCTTCAAAAAAGCTGAAGAACACGTTGATCGGGTGTTTGAATCATTGATTGGTGATGAAAATTGCACTATAATGTAGTGATTATTGAGATAGAAAGTGAAGAAATGGTTGAAGATGGTGGGTTTTGAAAATGGTGGGTTTTGAAGTTACTGGGTTTTGAAAAGGAAGAAAAAGGGTTGGATTGACTAAAATACTCTTTTTCTTTATTTTAAATGTTGCCACATGTCCTAATCCTATTGCTTCCTACACTTCCTAGCCAAAATAAACTTCCTATTTGATCTTTTCCCCCAGTTTTATAAGATATATTGTTAATAGGAAAACGGTTAAACGATAATATTTAAAAAATTGTAAAATAAATAACTAGTTAAATAAAAAATCAAAGTTAATATACGATTTATATGATTTTTACCCTGAGCACAGTGGCCACCGACACCCATCTTAAAACCTGCAAGGGGGAGGTCGCAAGTTCGATTCTTACCCTGAGCAGACTGGGGAATTCACCGCCAGGGCGCTTGGTCGGGTAGAAACTGGGGAGGGGATCACTCCCACGGTCAAGGGTACCGTGCATTTACCCTTTTCTGATTTATATGATTTTGAATATTCTTATTCATGCCGTTCACATTTAATTTGCTGAGATGGCATATTACTGTCTAGTGGGGCCAAATAAGGTTGACACAGATAATTTAAGGGTACTACTTTCTACACCCCCTATCTACTTTCTACACCCCCATCCTCTCACATATTTACAGGTGGGGCCTGCGTGGGACCGGCAGTTTTCCTCTCACAAGGGGGGGTGTAATCAGTAAGAGGGGGGTGCGAATAGAATGAGCCTAATTTAAATGTAAATAATTAACCTTTATAAAAGTTTGAGTAAATTGTCATTTTAGTCCCTGAGTTTTGTCCAAATTTGCCATTTTAGTCCAAATAGTTTTTTTTTCGCCTCTAGGTCCCTGACTTTTCCATTTTATTGCCGTTTTGATCACATACACTAACTCCATCCAAAAACTCAGTTTAAACCAGGGGTATTTTGGGGATTTTCAATTTAAACTTTTCAACTTGCCATTTTAATCCAATTCCAAAAAATCAAAAAATTCCAAAAAAATCAAAAAAATTCCAAAAAATTCTAAAAAATCATAAAAATTCTAAAAAATCATAAAAATTCTAAAAAATCCAAAATATTCTAAAAAATCAAAAAATTTCTAAAAAATCCAAAAAATCCGTTTCGGCGCGAACCGTTTCGAACCCGAACCGTTTCGAGCTGAACTGTTTCGACGCGAAGCGTTTCGACCCGTACCGTTTCGAACCGTACCGTTACGATACGAACCGTTTCGAACCGAACCGTTTCGACCCGAACCGTTTCGACCCGAACCGTTTCGACGCGAACCGTTTCGACCCGTACCGTTTCGGAGCCGAACCGTTTCGACCGTTTCAAACCGAACCGTTTCGAACCGTGCCGTATCGAACCGAACCATTTCGACCCGTACCGTTTTGACGCGAACCGTTTCGACCCGAACCGTTTCGCGTCGAACCGTTTCGACCCGAACCGTTTCGACGCGAACCGTTTCGACCCGTACCGTTTCGAAGCCGACCCGTTTCGAACCGTACCTTTTCGACGAGAACCGTTTCAAACCGAACCGTTTCGAACCGTGCCGTATCGAACCGAACCGTTTCGACCCGTACCGTTTCAAACCGAACCGGTACGGGTCGAAACGGTTCGGTTTGAAACGGTACGGGTAGAAACGGCACCGTTCGATACGGCACGGTTCGATACGGCACGGTTCGAAACGGCACGGTTCGAAACGGGTCGGTTCGAAACGGTTCGGCTTCGAAACGGTTCGCATCGAAACGGTTCGGGTCGAAACGGTTCGGGTCGAAACGGTTCGGTTTGAAACGGTTCGCATCGAAACGGTACGGTTCGAAACGGTTCGCGTCGAAACGGTTCGCGTCGAAACGGTTCAGCTCGAAACGGTTCGGGTTCGAAACGGTACGGGTCGATACGGCACGGTTCGATACGGCACGGTTTGAAACGGTTCGCGTCGAAACGGTACGGGTCGAAACGATTCGGCTTGAAACGGTTCGGCTTGAAACGGTTCGGCTTCGAAACGGTACGGGTCGAAACGGTTCGGGGGTCGAAACGGTTCGCGTCGAAACGGATTTTTTGGATTTTTTAGAATTTTTATGATTTTTTAGAATTTTTATGATTTTTTGGAATTTTTTTGATTTTTTGGAATTGGATCAAATTGGCAATTGAAAACATTTAAAGATGGAGTTTTTGGATGGAGTTAGTGTATGTGATCAAAACGGCAATAAAATGGAAAAGTCAGGGACCCAGAGGCGAAAAAAAAACTATTTGGACTAAAATGGCAAATTTGGACAAACCTCAGGGACTAAAATGGCAATTTACTCTAAAAGTTTTCTAACAAAACTTTTAAGTCTATTGTTAATCTTACCATAACTTGCCTGAAGTCGTATATATAAAAAAAAATATGTTCTAGTTACCCCTTCATTTAACACTTGATTGAACCCCGAAATGGATAACCCGATTGAATGGTGTGACCCTGTAAATGCACAATGATAATAAGTTGAATTGTCAAACATATCAAATAAATAATCGAAAAAATTATATACCACATCATATAATGTGTAAATATAATAAGATGATAGAGGACTTATTTTAAGGAATAATCAAGGTGTATATATAATAAGATGATAGAGAACTTATTTTAAGGAATCATATATAAATTCGAATTTTAAATAAAAACTGATATATATGTTATTTTGAGGAAGCCTATATAATGTTAAATAGTCTACCTAACAATTTAGTATAAATTGACCATAATGAATTAAGTATAAATCATAAAAACTTTTATATTTAATTAAAACGCTTTCCAAAAATATGATATAATTAGTTCCATTAATATAGAAGTTACTATATTTTTTAAAAAGAATTACCATAATCAATAAGGAACCAGAATCAAGAACCAAACCGTCTTAATATAATTATTTTTTAATAAGATGACTATAATGAATAAGGAACAATCATCTTTGTCAATTACTTTGGAATAAGTAAACCATAATTAATAAGGAATTTACGTTGTCTTTATATCAAAGTTTGTTTAATATGGAAGTTAGACAACTATATTTTAGTATTTACAAATTTTCCATATAATATAATATTTTTAAATTTAAGTACAGGATTGCAGAGCATATTAGCATATTGTGATTATCAGCTGTAGAGATTAAAGATTAAACATATAACAAACACAACACAACATAAAATAAGTTATATACCATTTAGTAGTCTAAAAAGGTTTACATCGGCTAATGTTAATACATTCAAAAAAGACTATAAGATAAAGATGCAAAATGATGTTTCTAAAGTAGCCAACCAACAAAATTAACACAAACCCAAATTATAGTTATAATGTTTAGAAAGTGCGAAAGGAACTACTTCAACATTCTTCAGAATCAACTTGTTTTGAACTGGGCAATAAACAAACGTGCACTTAGTAGGAGGATTGATACCATTTGGTTTTGTAAATTTCGTACGCCATTCCAAAGCCTCATAGCGAAAACCACCACCGTGTTTGTCAGCACGAAATGAAATCATCGTATCCACTCCAGCCAAGTTCTGGACGCACATCTCCATAGTCATGTCAATTCTGGATGCTTGAGCAACATCGACACTAAGACGCTACGACAAATAATTAAAGCAAAATATTGAGTATGATCTATATAACACGGCAAAATTAAATACTAAAAACAAATTATGTTTTTTATACTATTTTAGATACAAATAATACTTACAAAACGCATGTCGTACTTCCATTCAAACTCAATAGGATGGTAGTCCGGATCAACCTTCTTATCTTCTTCAGAATCCGAAACTTCAACGTCTTCCTCATCAGACATTCCATCGCTATCAGAGTTAGTTATAACGGAAGAAACATCAACAGAATCATCATACATGGATTCATTATAATCTGGATCAGATTCATCGTCATCGTTTTCATGATCGGTGTCAGCGTCGGTGTCTTGTATTTCAATAATTGAAGGACCGGGTTTAGGTATGTTTACAGCAGCAAGCGTGTATACACCCTTCGGCACAAGAACCTCACAACCATTCAAGTCATAAACAATCAGTTGGAATTTTTTTTCAAAAATGTACCTCATCACAACGTAATAGTCCGGGTATATAGGTACGTAAGAAACAACATTGTCCCATCCATCGTAAATAAAATACACCTTAGTATCCCGGTCTTTATCAATCATCATATCAAAACTGTCCCACAAATTAACATGGACCTTGAATGTTATCCTGCGAATAGATGGTAAACATATTGTTCCTTCAACGAAATCAGCAGGAATGATCTTCGTATAATATTAATCTTGGTTATATAACTTAAATTTGTTATTGAAAAACATAAAAAAGTAAACTTTGTATACTAACCAAATTATCATTAGACTCTTGTGTGAAGCATTGGCAGAAGTACTCGACATTGCTTATCGTTTTCTCTGTAGACATCAGTGGCGGACCCAGGATTTTTTTCCTGGGGGTGCGGAATTTTTTTAAAGATTTTAGACCCCTATCTATATAAAAAATCGGTTCATAGTGGGTCGGATCGGGTCGGGTCATGTAAAACAAGTAAAAACAAACAAACAAAGTTTCATAGCTAGTCGAATCAGATCGGGTCGGGTCCAATTCAGTTCTCAAACAATCAAACCCTAGTTCCTAACTTCCTATCACATTAACAAACAAAAAAACATCAAATTTCAAACCATCCCTACTTTTATTTCTCTTAATCATTCAATAAAAGAACAAAAAAAACTTATCTATAACATACCTTGGTCTTTAATTAGAATAATCCGGCGAAAAAAAGTGGTTCAACCCCTTTCCTCTTGAGAAATCGCGGCATAACTTCCCTACTCATTGTTCATTCATAATCCTATCACATACGAAATAAACAAGGATCTTCAAGTGTTCAACCATAGCCCATGTTCCTTAATTTTCAATTTAAAATTTTGAATTTCATGCCCTAGTAATTATTATTTGCCAACCAACAATCATATAATCAACAAACATGTTTGCCAACCAAAATTTTGAATTTCAAGCCCTAGTAATTATTATAAGCCCGAGTAAAAAACATGTACCTGTCAGGGCCGGCCTGAATTAACCAGTTTGCAGCTGAAATTTTGCAGTCGCCGGCCCGAATTATGCTGTCGCTGGGCGCTGAAGTGAAGCAGAGGGAAGGCGGGAGTCGCTAGCAAGTGGCAGCGATTTGGGTTTTTTTTATTATGTGGACTGGCTTGTTTAACAAAACTAGTAGTTGGGTTGGGCTTGAATGGGTATTAAGTTATTGGGCTTGATGGATTGAATTTAAGTTTTATTAAAGGGGTTAGTAGGCTAACTTGTTTACATAATTTGATCGGGTTTCAATCCGTGTTCACAATTTTTTTTTACATAAATTCCTAACATTTTTTTCTAAGGGGTGCGGACTAAAATTTCAAGGGGTGCGGACGAAAATTTCCAAGGTGTGCGGTCTGGATTTTTCGCGAAAAATACCACTAAATTTTTTTTTTCAAGGGGTGCGGCCGCCCACCCACCCCATAACTTGGGTCCGCCCATGGTAGACATGGAGGTAAATAAAGGAACATTAGAACCGAAGATTGGATGGGGTTGCATCTTGTTAAAGGGTGTTAACAAATACGAATATAAGTCAATTTGCTTAAACATCGGAAAACAACCCTCCGTAAATGATAGTTTAGCTACAATATCTTCCCAACCATCCATGAACACAAACGCACCTTTATGCTTAGTAAATAGAACTTCAAATTCCTTACCGTTAACACATTTGATAACGGCTTGATTGTTTGGCCCAGCATTCGTTAGGGAACCTGTTGCTATATTGATATGGTATTTCCTTGAAAAAAAAATAACATATATTAAAATAAATAAATGAGGAAAAAATATTGTACTTAAAGATTCATAAACATACCAGATATTGAGAAGAGTCAGATGAAAATATTGTATAAAAAGACGTCATATTGATCTGCGTGTGAACAAACATGTAGTAATTAGAATAGGAGCTCCGGTGAATAAAAAACATCATCAATTTAATGACGATAATCCAAAAAAACATCCACATAACAAAATTATATAAAACAATAACCATAGTACAAAAATAATGATGATGCATAAAAAAATCAAATGAATAGATCAATAAACTAAAACCTAATAACATCAACATGCAGTATATCATAAGAGAAATCTAACATACACTTACGAAGATAACATCGTCCATATGAATAATACAAAGGAATCGGTTACAGTAAGACATGAAATAAGAAAAATCGTTCAAAATAACACATAAAAACACAGCCGCCTATAAGAAATGGATTTAAAAACATCAAAAACACTTCTGACATAAAAAATATAACTTCTTCTTCAATATCAAGAGCAAAAACAAAATCGACAAATGGATTGCAACATTTAACCAAAAGAGAGTACACAAACTTCAACATCACAGTTATTCAATCATACCTTTAACATGTCTATTATCATTATAGTGCATGTAAGACATCAAAATAAGAGAAATCGTTGAACTAAACACATAAAAAATAGCGGACTATGATAAATAGATTTACAAACATCAATAGAAAACAAAATCGACAATGGAAAGAAGAAAACTTCAAAATCAACAATGGATTGCAAGTTTTAACAAAAACAGAGTAAACAAACTTCAAAATTGAAGTTATTCAATCATACCTTTAAGATCCGATTACGTGAAGAAGATGAAGATGTTGATGGTAACTGATGAAGACGAAGGAGTTTATGGGGGAATGTGAGAGGATCTTTGAAGAGAGAGAAGACAAATGATTTTAGAAGATTTGGTGAATAAAATAAAAGAATTATATAGTATCCATATTGCACGGGTCGGTTAATGGAAACCCGTATTCACAAAGAAAAAATTTGATATCCATGTCTATTATAAAAACGTTTTTCCATGAAAAATATTCACAAATATCATATAACTAAAATAACATATATTTTTAGTAATTATGGTTGTTAAAATAAATAAATACCTATTTTAGGTTAAACCTTTCGATGCTTGGATTAATTCTAAAAACTAATATTTTTTAATATTTATAAATTACGTGTATTAAGATGTATTTTAACAGAATTGTCAAACTATTTCTAAAAAAATAAATATTTAATATGAATTTTCGAAATCCAACCATAAATACAATCAACTTTTTTATTTTATTCATTATCAACTAATATATCAATTTCAATTAAACAACTTCCTAAATTAAAACTTTATTATAAATACATGTTCAAAGTTGTTAGCAATTCATACATTAGAAGAGAAAATTCTGTATTTGAGGTTGAATTTGAGAAGGTATGAATTTATATTTTTTTTACTCTAATCTACACGTACTCTATTAATTTATTACTTCGAATTTTTAGTTTCTGTTGTTCATATTAAAAAAACTTTTGGTTTATATTTTGTAGATGTCAACTGATGAATTTATCATAAAGACTCCTTTGAGAAACATATATGACCTTTGGCAAATTATGAAGGTTTGTATAAATTTGTATAATACCAAAAGTACAAAAAAAAATTGTTTAAATTAATGATTTTCGTATGTTTAATTTTATACAGCTTCAATTTGTTATCATACTTGGTACTACTATTAAGGCTATAGATAAACATTTTGGTTGACACTATATGGAGTGTCCTAAATGTTTAATGAAGGCGGATACAGATCTTATAGACTGCGTGGGTTTGGAGGAACATTTTTTTCATGTGTGCAACAACCGTGATTGTGATGAAAGGGTTATATATCCAGTTCCAATGTAATATGAGCCTTTTTTTTTATCTATTTTAATATTTATATGTATTAGAAAATAATCGATTTGTATATATGTGTTTTTATATTTAACTTAACTAGATTGAAGATAAAAGTTCAAGTGGAAGACAATACTGATGATGTTTCACTAATATTATTTCATTCTCTGGTTGATGAAATCATTGAAAAAGTTGTTCTCAAGTCGGTTGAACAATTGCTTCAAGAAAACACAACACCTGTATGTATAAATAATTTTTACTTCTCCTATATTTTTTTCTCATTATATTTAATTATTTTGTTATATTAATTTTATTATAAAATATTATGATTCATATGATGTTGAAGAAGTAATGTTTCCTGTGGATTTAAACAAGTTGATTGGAAAGATGTTTGCTTTTAAAATTGAGATAAGAACTTATAATCTGATTAACTTTGATGAGATGTATGTTGTCACAAACATAACTAATGATGAGTCAATTATTAATGAGCTCAAAAAAAAAAAGATGAAGATTACTGAGGTATTTTTTATTTCAATACATGATTCATAATAATACATTAATATTTACATCATATTTAATTCTATTATTGTTTACTTAACTTTGACATTTCTTTTAGGGAAACGATAAAGAATTTATCAAAAAAAAAAGTCACATTCCAAGTGTTAAGGATGATGATGCTAACACCATTTGTGATACCAATAAAATCAACAAACGTAAATTAGCTGACGTATACAAGTATTCAACTCCAGGTAATTTCAAGGATTTGGAGAAAGTTAGCAAGAAATAAACTTAGCTCATATCCATATTAATTTAAATCAGTTATTATGATTTTTACGTTTTAACCAATGGTATTTTGAATGTTTCAGTTTGTTTGATGTGGTTGTTTGAACTTTATATGTCTTTTTTTAATATCTATGAATAAATCTATGTTTTTTAATCACTTTTTTTTCATTTCAATTTAATCAACTTACGATATGTCGTGTATGGATGACGTCACAATTATTAAATTACTAAGTTTAACATTATTTGATGATTATTAATAAAATAAAAAAATACATATAAATTCCTAAGTCACGTTTATATTGTGTTTATCAATATTATTAGTTTAAAAGTCAACTTAAAGAGTAATAAAACATAATTAAAAAACAAACAATATAAGATTTTATATGGGTTTACGAAACAACTTTTAATTCAGATGTCAATAACAAATAAAAGGTAAAAAGCTTTACACGAAAACTATGAATACACATGTAAACAAACCTAGAATACTGATGAAACGAAAAAAAACAAATTATTGTCAGAACGAAAGAAGATACTAACGACTTTCAATATTTTGTTTGTGTACCTTTTATTATCGAAAACTAAATTTTCCTAAACCGGGATGTTCCCGGGTGATAGCCTAGTTAACCTTTATAAAAGTTTTCTACAAAACTTTTAAGGCTATTGTTAATCTTACCATAAATTGCATGAAGTCGTATATATAAAAAAAAATATGTTCTAGTTACCCCTTCATTTACACTCCGGATATCTGGAAATCCGCGACGAGTTAAGTCTGAATTCCTTTTTAGATCTAGCGTGGTGGTAACAGATCTGAAACCTCTTCGACAGATCAGTTCAAATTTCTCCTGGATTTTGGTTCAATTCTGGTGTTTTAGGGTGCTAGCAGTAGCAACGACGGGGTGGTGATTCTTGGTGGTGGCGATGACTGTCGGCGGCTGATTCAAGGTGGTGGTTGGGTGGGGTCCGTGCACGGTGGTGGTGACGGTTGGGGTGGTTGTTGGTGATGGAGAAGAGAGAGAGAAGGGAGAGGGTAGAGAGAGAGAGGATAGAAGGTATAGAGAGAGAAGAGATGATCAGATTATTTATGGGTTTTGTTATAAGGCCGGAGGGTGTGGGGGCTCCATCGCGCCACCTCATCACCTATAGCGCCACTCGGCGCCATACACCCACACCCACCGATTCAACAAGGGGCCCTATAGGAGGGGGCTCCATTATGTTAACGCTAAGAATGAGATGTTCAGGTGGGGCCCACTTGATTTAATCCAATGAAATCTTTCTTTTTTTAATTTTGTTTAATAAAGGGCTCCATCTCACACCCTGCAAGTTAAAGGGGGCGTGATAAAGCCCCCTGGTTGACGTGGATCCTACATATCGCTTACGTGTCCTGATAAAGCTCCTAGGGGCTCCATCCCATACTCTCCAGCCTAAATACCCGAGCCCGATGGGTATACCCGGAACCCGACACAAATGGGACGGGTAATGGGATGGGTATGGGATTAGTTTTAAAAATTTTCGCGGGTATGGGTCGGGTATGGGATTAGGTGATACCCGACCTGATTACCCGAAACCACATACCCGTTTACCTGAACTATATACCCGATCATATACCTGGATTTTTTAATTTATATTTTTATTTTCCATTAACCCTTGTCTATTTTTATTTTAGTATTTTCATAATGTGAAATAATAAATTTTCTTTTAGTATATGTATTTGATAATAGTATTTATATTTTGTATGTTGTGAAGTATATACATATAAGTGTATAAGTATTATAAAGTTATTAATAATTTATGATAAAACTTATATTTGTAATGTACATTTTTAATTTATAATAGTTGTTGTATAAATTAAATATATAATATTTATAATTGTAAAAAATGTATTTGAAAACCCCAACGTAAATATTTTAACAAATTAATGGGTAAACCCGATACCCGACGGGTAATTACCCGAAAAATACCCGACTGGTATTGGGTCGGGTATGGGACACGATTTTTACAAGCGGGTATGGGTATGGGTATGGGATTACCAATACCCGACCCGAACCCGACCCATTGCCATCCCTAAATGGGAAGGTTCATTTGAGAAGAAAATTAAATTAAGAAGAAAAAGAACAAAGGTTACAAATGTAAAATAGTTTTTCTTTTAAATCATTTATTATTATCTTTGACTAATTAATTAGTCATAAACACTATCATCCCTCACACTTAAATTTTTGTTTACACACATCAAAATTTATCCTACACGTTTTGAAATTTATCCTACACATATTGAAATTTAGCCTACACGTTTTTTCTTTTTTGAAAAATATGTTTTTTTGAAAATAAATTACAAATTTAATGTAATTAGCTATTAAAAAGGAAGAATACCAATTAATGATCCATCTAAGTTTACCAATATACCCTTACACTAATATTAAATACAAAAATTAAATTAAGTAAAATGAAGCATTCTTATTGGTTGAAATTTCTTCTTTTTAATTCTTATAAAAAATTTCTTCTCATTTGAACTCTCCACTTGTTTCGTATTATTATATATATAATATAAGCTTTATTTGTAGTTTTACTAAAATACCCTTAGTTTTTGTAACACCCTGTTATTATTTTACGTTTTTCGTATAATTTACGTCCATAATCATATGATTACAACCACAATAACAAGGAAAATACGGGGTTGTTAAAACTTTTCTAAACTTGAAAGCAAAACAACATAGAGTAATTTAATTCATCGTTTTAGAATAACGACGAAACAGCATTGCGGAAGCTTCGTATAACGTGTGTTCGGTTCTTGCTCGGAGCTTGATCTTCATCCGGGACTCTTGACATTCACCTGTGATCAAAACCAACTTAAAAGTTAGTTTTGATAATTAAATAATTAGTACAATAAGGATGATTGAGTCGAATAATCGAATTAAACAAGGAAATCGAGAAATTCCAACATGGATGTCTTGATTCCAAAAACAAGGATATAAAACTGACCTCCACCGTAACTTACGGTGGCACCGTAAGTTACGGTGGCCCCTGGTATAAAGTGCCCCTACCGTAAATCAGTAGGAAGCTACCGTAAAGCTTTCAGCTCCACCGTAACTTACGGTGGGCACCGTAAGTTACGGTGGCCCCTGTATCAGAACTCCCATTTTTGCCGTTTTTGACACGAAAACTTTCGTATCTTTCAATCTGCTTGTCCATTTGACCTACCGTTTCTTCCTACGTGTTTGTAATTTAATCCTCCATCACATGGAGTTAAAATCCAACATCCGGATTAACAAAATTTAAGACTTTTAAGTCTTCGGCTTATTACCCTTTTTACCAAATTTTGACCCGTTTGCGATTTTAACAAACAAACATGTTTACTTGATCTATAAACTCATGAGAATCATAATTTCAATATCTCCTATCAAATTAATCATAAATCATGGGTTTCTTACTTAGTTAGAACCCGTTTACGCTCAAGTGCTTATTTTGACCCATTAAGGGTATTTAAGCGCTTTAAAGCTTAAAATCGCTTTCATTCATTTCTAGCATTCATATTCCTACATTTCTTATCAAGTAATCTTCCACCACAACTATACGTGTGGTGGATTAAATGTGGATATCTATAATCCCTAGTTTTACCCCTCGGATTATTGTTTTACGTCAAAGACTCATATAAGGTCATTCGACCTAAGAATTTACATCTTTCACTATCTTTTCTTATTCTAAGCATCTATTTAATCATAAAACTCGTTTCCGAACCCCTTTTTAAGGGTCGTTTGTTCAAATTAGCCTATAAGGGCAATTTGGTAAATTTTCATCCTTCTTATTATTACAAGTAAAATTTTTAAATACTTGTTTGACTCAAAATCCGACCTTTTAACCATAGTTCTTGTTTGTAAACCCATGTGCTTCTAAAACATTATAATCATAACTCGATTTATTCGGCTTACCTAAAAGATAACCGAATATCTATATTTTAACCTTGTCTAACTCTTATAGAATTCCAAATTCTACATGATGAGTTGAATCATTATACATACCTGGCTCGGATCAATATTTTGACCCGTTTCAATACCTTGACTTATTAGCCGCTAAGCAATAGCGATGTGCGTATCCATTTGATATTTATTCCTATAAACATCTAACTCGACAAACCATTAGTCGATATTGTCAAAGGGTGATAATTTCACCTTTTGACCCGTTTATTTACCTAATGATCTTCGTCACTTCAACAAATTTCCAATTCCATATATTATGCTAATTTAAAGTCTACTAGCGAAAATACAAAATCAAGCATAACGTAACGGAATCGTAGTTACGTACCTTTTAAGCTTCCTTTTCAAACGCGTATTTCCACCGGCTTGTCCACTTTACGATCCGGATTCCTCGCCTAGAGAGTTCAATTCACAATCCGTTTAGAACCCTTTTTATAAGTCTTAACGCACAATTTGCCATATCCATCAAACATGCGTTTTTGTCCGATTTTCAACATTTATTTTTCATTTAGGCATTTTAGCGAACACCTAACGGGTATAACTTTACATAATTCATTAACAAGCTCATAACTTGTCATATAACCCGAATTTTCATCAATCAACTATCTAACACAATTATTTGCCTTTACAATTCTGAAATAACTTTACATATGTCAAATTACACTAGAACAACCCCAAATTTCCTAGTGTTTATCAAGTTCTACATAACCCACTAGTCACCTACAATGGTGACCATGGATTTCACTAGAATTAGCATAATTTCAACATGTACTTGTCTAGGGTTTACTCCTAGACATTTTAATGTTCCTAATTCATCTACAATTCATACATGCATCATCAGATTTCAAGTTCTCTAAATTCATGAGAATTTCAAGTAGAGATTTTTTTGTCAAATTTTACATACCTTATGATCTCCTTGCAATGGGGATCATTAATCTATGCTTGGATTTCGATTCGGGCTTGATTTGCTCCTTCAATTTGATGAATTTCTGTGTTTTAGGGTTTGAGCTTAAGAGCTCTTCTTGACTTCTGTGTTTTGTACGACCAGAACACACACAAAGGTGTGTGTTTTGGTGTTTTTAATTTTAATTAATAAAAAACCCATTTTCTCACTTTAACCATTTTAGTCCCTCAACTTTACCCAGGTTTATAAAGGTTACTACATCAAGTTCCTCATTATTTTTAAAACACTAGACTAACTAGGTTGATATTCCTAGTTATTTAGTGGGTTCTGGGAGTTATAACCCGTTTTATTTTAAGTCCCGTTAACTCAGGCTCTTATAAACTTAATTCCTTAAAACTTTGATTCGTTCGTATAAAATATTAGGATTTCTTATTTAAATCCAAATATTTACCGGGTTATTTTTACTATTAACGGTACGTTACCCGTCTTTTAGTATTAACGGAGTTTGATTACCAAATCCGTTTTCGGGGTGTTACAGTTTTACACTAGAAGTTACCAACATACCCTTTTAGTTAACAAACAATTTGAATGGAGTTAGAGGTAAAGAGCAAAATAGGAAAAACATAGTAAACTATTGAAGGAAAATAACCGTTTTTAAATTATTTGGGCAAAATTGTTAAAACGAACAAAACACAAGAAGTAAATTAATTTAATTAATACTGTTATTCCTATTGAAGGTTTGGGTCAACGTTTGTCAGCGGTGGAGTACCGGTCAATCCTTAAATACCGTTTGATGATCCCCATGTTCCCGAATGATGAAACTTGCCCAGTCGCCGTACAGCATGCCTGGATAAATACGGGGAGCATGCGTTACACTGTAGTGAGTTGCCGGGGTTTAAGTATCGCCATGACTTTGTTCGAGACGCGTTAATGGATATTCTCAGACGAGCAGGGATCTCGGCAAAGAAAGAGGCACCGGTTAATTTTCTTACAGACCCGTCGGAGGGGAGATCCACCCTACGCCCGGCTGACGTGCTAGTTTTTGGTTGGGAGGGCGGGAAACATGCTTGTGTCGATCTCACAGGTGTATCCCCCCTAGCCGGGTTCCGGCACTACAACAAAAATGGCTTTTTAGGACCTTTTCTGTGGGACGCTTGTAAAAGAGGGCCCTAAAAAACTATTTAATAGGACTAATGAACTTTTGGGGTCCTTTTATAATATAATCTACTAAACCGGTGTCCTAAAAAACTATTTAATAGGATGGATGATTTTTTGGGGTCCTATTATCATATAATTTAATAGGACACTTAAAATGTAGATCCTAATAAAGTACTTTATAAGACATTTAATTGTTGGTGTCCCATTATGTGGTACTGTATTAGGACACTTGATCATCTGGGGTCCTATTATAACATAACTTAATAGGACACGTTGTAGTTAAGTTATAAATGTTCAGTGTTATAGGACCCTTTCTAGTCAAAGTCAAATTAGAACTTAACTTAATTGGACAATTGACACTTGGGTCTTATAGCTTTAAACTTTATAGGACGCTTAATCATTGTGGTGTTATTATAATACACCGTAATAGGACACTTGATAGTTGAGTCATAAAACATTAGTTTTATAGGACGTTTATTCGCTAGAGTTTTATTATAATATAACTTAAAAAGACACTTAACACTTGGGTTTTATATATTTAACCTTTATATGACGCTTAATCATTCTGATGTTATAAATTTAACCTTTAACGGATATCCAGAAATTCTACCCGTTTTGAAACCCGAAACCTAATTTTTGATTCTCGAAAATTTTCGCGAATTTATTTAACCGATTGAGAGATTCTATGCTTTTTTAATCTAATCTATACTATATAATAAAAGAAACCAATGAGGGGACACATGTCATTCATTGGAGCCATCTATTTTTTAGTTTTTTCATCTCTATCCTACCTAATTATAAAATTAAATTTAATATAAATTTAAATAATTCGTATAGGAGTTAATAAGAACCATCACCGCAACTTAAATACAGTATTCACTATATTTACGTGATATTTATAAGAACCATCACCCCAATCACCCCATCTATCATATATCGAGTATATATGTTAGTTTTTTAAAGATATAATTTTTTATTAGATTCATTCAACCCGTGTAATAAATGAGGTTTTTTAAAGATATAATATTTTTATTATTTACTATACAAAATTACATTTATGCAACTCATGTAATATATCGGGTTTCTTACTATACAAAATTACGTTTATGCAACTCGTGTAATACACCGGGTTTCTAAAAATATAACTTTTTTTTTATTATGTGGTATATAAAATTAGATTTATTCAATCCGTATAATACACAGGGTATATAAACTTTTTTTATTATGTGGTATATAAAATTAGATTTATTCAATCCAGGTCTCACCGGTAACCAAACGACCAACTAACCAATCCACCATATACATCATAGTTGACCAACATCAGTTGTTTATACTCATAACGTCATGTTTCAAATTTCACTTCAAAAAGTTGCCGCTCAAAAACAAACACGTGAACACCTCCGACTTTCAAAATTTCTTTGATGATTTGTTGTGTTTCCTTTTTCCTTCTTTCCCTGATTTGTCGATGGAATTAACGTGAATGAAGTTACCATTTCTATACAACCATGAATCTAGACGCCTTCACAAACCAAACACCAATCCTTCCTCTCTTTAATTCTCTGAAACAATAACTTACCGAACCAAGAAAATTAAAATGTGTTTAGAAAATTATAAGCTTTGTGATGTTCTCAGAACTCGAGACAAACATAAACAACCCTTCCAAAAACTCTCCTCTGATTTACCTGTGAGATTAAATATATTAATGTTATAATATTTAATCTTGTAGCCTATATAATCATTTATATTATATTAGATCAAAATATATTAATAACCTATTATAATTAGTTGGTAATTGTTGATGGACCATATTACCCTTATTAACTAATTGGGTTTCCTCTTGGGTGTATAAATAAGGGGCTTATTAGAGAGTTAAAGGGTTAGACACTTTACACAATTACAAACCCTCATTAACATCAATTTCGTATCTCTCTCCCAAACCGATTCTACCCTACTTTCGGTTTTCATCACCATCATAACTTTACACCCTAAGGAGGAACCGGATCACCTTGACAAAGATGTCGAACTCAATGGCTAGATCTCTGACTGGATTCTCTACTGCTTTGAATGCAATAACAGGTATGTGTTTCATGTTTTCCATCATGTTTAAACAGAACTGATCAACATGTGGTATCAGAGCATATGTTGATAAATCAGTTCTGTTTTCGTATCCATTATTCTGGGATCAAAAATCTGGAAAACGGAAGTTTTTAAAGCCTTAAAATCAAAACTGTTTTCGAATTCTTTGTGGCCGAAATCCCTGTTTTCGGAAACTGTTAATTGATAAATCGACTCGAAATTATAAAGGATTAAACTTATTGTCACGAAATCCATTACAAAACCATTAAAATCAGGTTTCGGATTTCCAGATTATGTTTTTTTATTTTTTAGGGTTCATCATAATGTTCTAAGAAAACTCGAAAAATTCCATAAATTTTGGAATATAATTTGGATTAGTGGGTGTTTTAATGATTTTGATCTTAATTTTATCCATTAGAAATTTCGAAAACTGTTAAAAGATAATCAGTTATTATTTTCGAAATATTTGATAAGTTTAGATCAGCAACATAACAGGAAACATTATCTCACAATCCCTAAAAGTTCGATTTTTCAGTTATTATCACAATAAACAGCTGTTAACAGAGGATTTGAGACCAGCAGACTACGACTCGAGACCATCAGATCTCGACTCGAGACCACAAGGTCTCGACTCGAGACCACAAGGTCTCGACTCGAAATCATAAAGGTCATCAGAAGCTTACAACTCAAGACAGAGGTCTCGACTCGAGACCATTAGATCTCGACTCGAGACCATAACGTGTCAACTCGAGACCATAACGTGTCAACTCGAGACAAAGGTCTCGACTCGAGACAACAAGGTTGTGACTCGAAACCTCATTATTTTTTATGCTGTTTAATGTGCTAACAGGTGGTTTGCTATTAAATACTTGGTTTTGTTTATACTTAATTAATTAATCAGAATCAGATAATTTTACAAAACCAAAATAGCTTAACTTGAATGAGCTTCTGATGTATTAATTCTGGCCAAAGCTGATTTAATACATCTATTTATTGTTCAAGTATTATAAAAAGCTATGTTAAGTATGCATTACAAACGTGAAATGTTTTAATTCTGGACAAAGCTGATTTAATTCATTTATGTTTAGCATGCTTGACAAGTGCATAACTAAAGTGATTGTCTCATTTCTGGCCAAAGCTGATTTGTCACAATTACTTTGCACACATATTTAAATGATTACACTTCTGGCCAAAGCTGATTTGTCTTCGTTTAAATAGAATTTTACTAAGTCTATTATTTTGATGTTAGTAATAGACATTATCACAACTTCATAATTAAAATGGTCATTACTTATGCCTGCCTTAGTATAACATGCCCTAGATCACATTAGGACTTCTTTCTTAGTATCATAACTTGCTCATCTTATTTCCACTATCAGCACCCAATCAAGGGATTCCACCTTTGACTGGTGATAACTTTGCTGCATGGAAGGATGCCCTCATGCTTACACTTGGACTCTTGGACTTTGACTATGCTCTAAGAGAGAATAAGCCAGCGGACCTTACTGCTACAAGTACTGCTGCTGAACAGTTACTCCATGATAAGTGGACTAGGTGTAACCGCAGGTCTCTCATGTTCATGAAGCAGTCCATTCATAACTCAATCAGAGGGGCCATTCCTGATTCTGACAATGCTAAAACTTATTTGGCTTCTGTGGAGGATCAATTCAAGGGAACATCAAAAGCACACGCTAGCACTCTTATCCTCAAGCTGGTGACGACTAAGTATGATGGGAGGAGCGGCATTCGCGAACACATCATGATGATGCATGACATGGCCAATAAGTTGAAGGGCCTAGAGATGGAGATCAGTGATGGTTTTCTTGTTCACTTCATCATCACTTCGCTTCCTTCGTCCTATGAAGCGTTCAAGATCAATTACAACACTCAGAAGGACAAATGGATGATGAGTGAGCTGATCGCTATGTGCGTGTAGGAGGAAGAGCGTATGAAGATGGATCGCCATACTGATGTTGCTAACTTCACCACCTCCAGCTCAAAGAAGAGGAAGAACAATTATCAAAGAAAGGATGCTTCTAAGGTTCAAAAGCCAAATCCAACTCCTAATACAAGTGCACCTTCCAGCTCTAAGAACTCCTTAGGCAAACCCTACTGCAAGTTCTGTAAGAAAACAGGACATAAGCAAAAGGAATGCCCTGACTTCAAGGAGTGGCTGGCTAAGAAAGGTAACGATTTTTTCATGATACTTGAGTCCTTTAATTTAAATGTTCCTGCTAACTCTTGGTGGTTTGATTCTGGTTCTATGGTTCATGTTACCAATTCACTACAGGGATTCCTTACAATCCAGAAGCTGGGAAGAAACCAAAGAACACTTAAAGTTGGGGATGATCGGGAATTAGAAGTGAAGGCCATAGGAACATTACAATTATTTTTGAAAACTGGTTTATGTATTAAACTTTATGATACCTTATATGTTCCTGAGGTAACTCGGAACCTTGTATCAGGACCAAAGTTAGACATGGACGGTTTTGTCGTTTCTCATGGTCATCGCAAACTCTCTATTCTCTATGATTCCGTTGTTTATGGTACTGGCATTCTGGATGGTGGTCTCTATAGATTAGAACTAGATGATAATTTTTCCAAATCTTTGTTGTCATATAATATTAATGAATCACTCACAAAGATGGAAAAGAAACAAATTTGAGACTTAGAGACTTCATATATGTTGTGGCATCAACATTTAGGCCACATCTCAAGAGAACGATTAAATCGTCTCGTAAAGGATGAAGTCTTACCACCTCTCGATTTCACCGATTTTGGAACATGTGTCAAATGTCTTAAAGGCAAAATGACATTAGCGAATAAGAAAGGTGCCACTAGGAGCTCTAATTTATTAGAACTCATTCACACTGACATTAGTGGTCCTTATCAAATCGTTGGTATAACAGGACATACTTCATTTATCACTTTCATTGATGATTATTCTCGTTACATGTACTTGTATCTTATAAAGGAAAAATCTGAATCTCTTACAACTTTTAAAGATTATAAAGCTGAAGTTGAAAAGCAATTAGATCGTCAGATTAAAGTTGTGAGATCAGATAGAGGCGGTGAATATTATGGAAGACATACTGATGTGGGTCAAGCTCCTGGTCCATTTTATGAGTTTTGTAAGGGCCAGGGGATTGTGAACCAATACACCATGCCTGGTACACCTCAGCAGAATGGTGTCGCTGAACGAAGAAATCGTACCCTTATAAACATGGTGCGCAGTATGTTAGCCAACACTAATTTACCATTATTCCTCTGGACTGAAGCGTTAAAAGCAGCTGTTCATATACTCAATAGAGTTCCTTCTAAGTCTGTCCCTAAAACTCCTTATGAACTTTGGACAGGAAGGAAACCGAGTCTTAAATATATGAAAGTATGGGGCTGCATTGCTGAAGCAAAACTCTATAATCCTTTCCTAAGGAAACTTGACCCTAAAACAGTTACCTGCTTCTTTATCGGGTATCCTGATCATTCAAAGGGTTATCGTTTCTATTGTCCTTCCCATGTCACCCGTATTGTTGAAACCAAGCGTGCTGCGTTCCTGGAGGATTTCAAGGTCAGTGGGAGCAGTACCAACCCTTACGAAGAATTGCAAGAAGTACAAGACGCGGGGGGAGAGACTCGTCGCTTATCATTACTCCGTTTACTCCTCTTGTACCCCATACAACTGCACCTGAAGTCACTGCACAAATTCCATCTCCACAATCAGAACCCATTATACCTCATAATGAAGGCACATCAAACGCTCAAAACCAAGACAACGCTGAACCCGATAATCAACTCAGGAGGTCATCTAGGCAAAGAAGGCCTACTAATTGGGATGATTATGTTACCTACCTGACTGAAATGGATGCTGGAAAGCTCAATGATCCTATCTCTTATAATGAAGCCATTAGCAGTGATCAGTCTTCTGAATGGAACAAAGCAATGATTGATGAGCTTGAATCCATGAAGAAAAATGACATTTGGGATTTAGTCGAATTACCCAATGGTGCCAAACCTGTAGGTTGTAAATGGGTGTTCAAAACAAAACTGGATCCGAATGGGAACGTTGAACGCTACAAGGCGAGATTGGTTGCAAAGGGCTACACTCAGAAAGAGGGAATTGATTATCAAGAGACGTTTTCACCTGTCTCTCATAAAGATTCATTAAGGATCGTCATGGCCCTAGTAGCTCATTTTGATTTAGTGCTGCATCAGATGGACGTCAAAACTGCTTTCCTTAACGGAGACTTAGACGAAGATGTTTACATGAAACAACCTGAAGGCTTTAAACCTGAAGGTCAGGAGCATCTAGTCTGTAAGTTGAAGAAATCCATTTATGGGTTAAAACAAGCATCACGTCAATGGTACCTCAAGTTTGATGAAGTCATGAAGAGGCAAGGTTTTATGAAGAATCAAGTGGATCAATGCACCTACCTCAAGATGAGTGGGAGTAACTTTACTATACTTGTCCTTTACGTAGATGATATTCTATTGGCAAGTAATAGTTTAGACATGTTGCATGAGTCGAAGCGGTTACTCTCGCATAACTTCGACATGAAGGATCTCGGAGATGCTTCTTACGTCATTGGCATCGAAATTCACCGAGATAGACACAAAGGGATCTTAGGATTGTCTCAAAAGACTTACATAGATCGTGTCTTTACACGTTACAACATGCAACAGTGCAAACCCTCAGTCGCTCCAGTAGTTAAGGGAGATGTTTTCGGTTCATTCCAGTGTCCGACAACAGAGGTTGAAAAGGAGCAAATGAGCCAGATACCTTACGCGTCAGTAGTCGGGAGCCTGATGTATGCTCAAGTCTGTACTCGCCCAGATATCGCTTACATTGCTGGAATGCTAGGTCGTTATCAGACTAATCCTGGCCTAGATCACTGGAAAGCAGCTAAGAAGGTTCTCAGATATCTGCAAGGGACGAAAGACTATAAACTGACATATAGAAGAAGTGATCATTTAGAAGTGGTAGGTTATTCTGATTCTGACTTTGCAAAATGCAAAGATGACAAGAAATCCACTTCGGGCTACATCTTTATGTTAGCAGGCGGACCTATCTCATGGAAGAGTCATAAACAACAGTTAACTACAACTTCCACAATGATGGCAGAATACATTGTTGTTTACAACGCAACCTGTCATGGAATGTTGCTTAGAAATCTGATCACTGGACTCAAAATCGTTAATTCCATTTCTAGACCATTGAAGCTTTACTGTGATAATTCAGCTGCCGTTAGTTTCTCGAACAGTAACAGTTCGACTGGAGCTGGTTTATATCTTGATACGAAGTACTTGTTCGTACGTGAACGAGTTGAGGAAAATAATCTTTGTATTGAGTATATTAGTACTAAAGATATGCTTGCGGATCCGATGACTAAAGGTCTCCCACCTAAAGTTTTCGAAGAACATGTATCGAATATGGGACTTACTAAAGACCTTGTTTAATGGCATATTGTACTAGCTTATGTTTTAATTAATAAAATTTCCTCAGTTTGATTTTGTATGTCTCTAACATATGTTCTGCCGGTGTAATGACATATAGACAAATATAAATACAAATCAGACGCTAAAGGACTTATACATATTTTGATCGTAACTATTAGGTTTTAAATTGAGGCTATAGTATGACTAATGGGGGTCCTGAGTCGAATGATGATTCAACGGCTGTATTTCTCTGCTATAGTTCTTGGTTTAAGGCTAAAATGAGTGTTAACACCTGGCCAGGCTTACCTAATACTCATGATAAATGATTACTTGGCTAAGTGGGAGAATGTGAGATTAAATATATTAATGTTATAATATTTAATCTTGTAGCCTATATAATCATTTATATTATATTAGATCAAAATATATTAATAACCTATTATAATTAGTTGGTAATTGTTGATGGACCATATTACCCTTATTAACTAATTGGGTTTCCTCTTGGGTGTATAAATAAGGGGCTTATTAGAGAGTTAAAGGGTTAGACACTTTACACAATTACAAACCCTCATTAACATCAATTTCGTATCTCTCTCCCAAACCGATTCTACCCTACTTTCGGTTTTCATCACCATCATAACTTTACACCCTAAGGAGGAACCGGATCACCTTGACAAAGATGTCGAACTCAATGGCTGGATCTCTGACTGGATTCTCTACTGCTTTGAATGCAATAACAGGTATGTGTTTCATGTTTTCCATCATGTTTAAACAGAACTGATCAACATTACCTACACGTTTCGTCGGAGTCCCAAGCCTTTCGCCGGTGATCGGAGTTTGGCCGGAGTCGTACGGGGATCTACGGGAGTTGTTTCCTTGTCGTTTCGTTCATCGAAGGAACCCGCAACTGTCGGAGAATTCAGACGTCGCCGGAAGATCGAAGAACTCGTCGGAGAATACGAGTTCGACGGAACTCGACGCGATTCGTTTAGGTACATTTCTTTCCCGTCTATCCATCCTATCTTTTGTTGATACTTCCTTTATATAGAGTACCTTTAGTTCTGTACAATCTTATAATTATATAAACATGATATACAGAAGCTGAGTTAACAAGGATGTTATAAACACTGTGTGTTTTTGTTCAATATAAAGAGAATGACTGACTATTAGCGTATAAATAAAATAGAATTCAAAATATAACAACTCTGAATAAGATAGTGTAGTGGCTGGAATTGCTTTTGAATCTGAGGTCGCCGGTTCGATCCCAGCACATGAAACAGGTTAACAAGTGTACAAATGAATTTAAAACTCCAACTAATACAAAACACAGAAGGTGAATCAATTGTTGGTGTGTGTGGACATCAGGGAACACACGCGTGTTCGACTCCGTCCCCCTATAGTGCCGCTAATGTTTTTTTGGATGATATATTAATCATGGATTTTGAATCAACTTAGCATAAGAGTAATTAAAATCTAATATCACCGATTTATTATGATTTATTTTTATAACACCAGATGTTAAAAAATGAGATAAATTATAATATTTAATCGATTTACAAACCATAAATATTAAGAATATCATTTAACTTATATTAATAAGATCGTTGTATGGCATTTTAACGTTTAGGATAATCGCGTTTGTTCGTTCGGTTCCCAAATCCAATTCGCACGCTCTATTCTTTTATCTTTCTTTTTATAAATCTTTATTTCTTATTTATTTGGGCCTTTCATGAATGATTTTAATGAGATTTTTCTTTTTTGTTTACACCGGTAATGGAAGATAAAAGTATGCAAGGACAAAGCTCCAAAAGACGTATGAATGCTTATGAAAAGAGTAGAATGTCAAGGATTCAAGAGAACCAAAACAAATTACAAACTTTAGGGTTGAAAAATATTGCTAAATCTTTGACAAGTCTAGCAAAGAGTGACAAAACAAAGAAAAATATTCATACACATATTTTTTCTATGTGTTCTTGATGCTATTAAAAATACATACCATATTTTTGTTACTATGTCTAATATAGGCACAGATGCAACAACTTAGTTCTAATCGTCCCGAGGGCTTGATCGATAAGCCTGGACCAGATGATGTTTCTTCTAAAGTAATGGGTAATGATCGAAATGGTGATGCGGTTATGTATGATCTGGGTGTTCGTGCTGTTGATGTTTGGGGTGTAATACCAAGTCGTTCGGCATGTCATAGAGAAAACATCCAATTGAAGTCTCAATGTGAAGAACTTACTAGTACTGTGGTCCAGTTACGAGCCCAAGTATCAGAGATGGAAGGGTCGAGGGGTGGTTCCAGTGTTCAACCTCTTGCATCACAACATTTCCCCAATGTAACCAATGGACATCAATGTTTTAATATCATGGAACTTAATGCTTATACATGGATGGTTTATTTGTAGGTAGTCCATGAGGATTGAGGACGCATGATGACTCAAGATTTTATACTTCTTATTTCCTTTAATTTCTTTGTTAAATGTTAAGACTTTATTAGATAATGTTATAACTTATTTATGGTTAGTGTTTTTGTTATGAACATGTTTATTTGAAATATAATGATTCTTTCATTAGTTGATGTTACACATTAACTATTAGGATGTTATATGTTGATGGTCTGTTTATAAAATTGGTTTTATAATCTTATTTGGGATATTAGGACCATTTTCTTGATATTAAAGTAGCTATAACGTTACATCATAAGAGTCCTAATTTTTAAGGACGCTTGTATGTGTATCAAAAGATTAAAAGTAGGTAATCACATGTTAGAACATCGTAAAAGTGTCCTAATATGTTTTTATTAGGACACTATTTTGGTTGTTCAAAGACATATTACGCGACCATAAAATTGGTTTCATAATCTTATTTGAGATGTTAGGACGTTTTTTTAGTTCTGGGACTTATTACGACCCCTTTACATGAAACGCTTTTACCGTTGGTCCTATTAAATGAAAGGTCCTATAAAATAGCATTTTAGGACGCTTTTGCACGTACTAAAAACCCAGTTTTCTTATAGTGCGGGAAAATGGGTTTGTGGCGGGGCAAACGGTACTGAAAGCAGAGTCGAAAAAGATGGAAAAGCACGCCAAAGCTTGTGAGGATAATCAGCATGCCTTTGTCCCCCTGGCGTTTGACACGTTCGGCTCCTTGGCGCCAGAGGCAGTTCGGTTCTTGTCTAGAGTTCAGCGTGTGGTCCACAGCAACTTTTCGACCCCCAGAGGCGAGGCTTTGTTTTTAGTAGATTAGGGTTTTCTATTCAGAAAGGGATGGTGGCGCAGTTTGTTGCTCGTCTACCTGCTATTCTTATGTAATTTGTCCTGATGATTGGAATGAAATACTTGTGGGATTAGTTAAAAAATAATAATAATAATAATAATAATAATAATAATAATAATAATAATAATAATAATGATACACCTTTCAAGTCCGGATTTCCGGACCCGCAACCTATGCAAGCATGCATTGTCACGTTGTGCATACTCTAAAGTAGTGTGCAATCTATTTATAGATAAAACAATTAGAACCCCAAACAACTTGTGGACCATATCACTAAATTAAACTAAGAAATGTGGACCATTCACCATATCAAAAAATTCATTAAATCGCCAATTTCCCATGCAAACGCGACAGAAATAATAAGGGCAAGATGAAGACGAAGACCATGGAGTTCCGATCAAATAATATCCGTAAATCCGGGATCTTACCACTCGGAATCACGCTGTTGTTGATAATGATGATAATTGCACCTACGAAAGTCGTAGGTTCGATGTCTCCATCGGCTTTTTTTGAGAACCTTATCTACTCCAACAGGATCGTAATTTTCTCCAAAACCCAATGCCCGTTAGTATTCTTTCAATCGATTTTTATAACATTCATGTTGTTTCTTAATTCTGCGAATATTTTTTAGGAAATTTAATATTCCTTGTGATGTTTGTGTTGGTTAGTATACTTTGGTCCTGTTTTGATCCATGATTTTTTTCTTGTGGCCATTGGCGGAGCCACATTGTGGTAATGTATAGCAGGAAAAGAGATTGAAGCGACACCATTGTTTTTATATACGTTTTATACAATAAAAAAATATAATTCAAAAGTAAGCCCAATTAGTTGATTTTAAAAGTAAGCCCAATTAATTTTAATAGTGGATTTTAAATCATTAAAGGATCATGTCTAATTTTTTAAACTTTAACTCGATAATCATTATAGGCACATGTCCAATTAGTTTATTTCATTTTCTTAACCTATATCAAAAAAAAGACCCGACGCGAAAAAATTGAGTCTGGGTTATCACAAAACCAGGTATCAAAAAAAATGATACCAAAGGAAAAACGTTATGTCTCCGCCACTACTTGTGGCCCAATTTAATTAAACCTAATTTTTTTGTATGTATACCCCATGTCTGACATGTATTGTAATCTTTGTACTAAGCATAATAAAATATCTAGTTGCAGTCTATAGACGTAGGATTCACATTGAATCTGAACCACGCAAATTTTCATGTTCTTGCTTTTATTTTTCTATTATGCGTTTGTACATTGTGTGTTGGTTCCGCTGTGCCACTTGAATCCTAACGGCTTGATCATCTTCACTTCCCATAATATCTGGTTTAGTTTTACTGCATGATAACATGTGGCATAAAAGACTTATTATAGGATTATTTGTCAAACATGATGGCTGATTTTTTAGCTATTTGGAGCTTTATGGCACTGAGTTGTCTAGCGAGAGCACCGTGATATATTTGAATCCACAAGGACCAATCATTCTGTCTTGCTTATGATTTGCGACTTACTGGTTTTATTATGAGACTCATCAAGGTAGTGGCCCCACCTCTTAACTAGTTGAGTGCCGAGAAGGCGAGAAGTGTCATTGCTGGGGAGTTTAGAATGCAACGGATGATCTGAGAGGCGTGTAAACACTTCCAGATTGAATTATTTCGGTGGTTCTCCCGAATAATCCAATCGGGTACAACTCAGATTTTGAGAACAAGAACCTAGTATGAACCAGAGAAATGAGACCAAAGAACAATTTCAAAACTATGAGACAGTTATCTCAATTTTAATTTAAATTGCTTCTTTTTAGAGCCATTTTTTAATCTCAAAAATAAATGTTAATTTCCAGAAAATTATTTTTCTAATGCAATTTTAATGAAGCAGTTTAATTAAAATTATTTTTTAATCGCGACCCTACTCCCAGGGACGCCCCCCAGGACCCCGCCAAGGGGACGTTGCCCCCTCAGAACCCCTATTGATTAGGGGCTCCGCCCGAACTAGAATTGTACCAACTCAAACCAGCGTGCACACCCGTAACTCCTAATTTGCTTGATGTGTATTACAACTCACTTTGGTCACCAAGTCAATCCCGATTACACTATCCCAAAAGATTATGTACGAGTGACCAGGAACCCAAACGTTAAGCACATTGTCCCGGTCACTCTTTCTTGAGCCAGTCGTTGTGTAACGAGTAAATCCAGATTTTTTTGGTGGTACACTTCTACCATCCTTCGTTAAAGTTATAAACCGATTGTATATTCATACTTGACATGTTAGATGGTTTCCAAGATTGATCACTAAGACATCATAAGCTAGCACACAATGCATAATGTATCAGTAGTTATGATGTGTATAATGCTGCCGTCTATCTTCCTTGCTTCATCCTCATATTTTTGTTTAAAAACTTTGAGAACGCTCGGTGGGTGCTAATGTGTTATATGTCACGAGTTCAGGTACTGCGTGGTCGCAAAAGGCGTCTTTAATAGACTAAAAGAGCAGCCTTACGTCGTGGAGCTTGATCATCATGGTATTTATCATCTAATCTTTCTTTTGGCTGCTAACTGAAATGTTTTCTTTGTCCCGATTTCACTAGGAAGAATATTATGTTTTGACGGTCAAACGCCTTAACCGACGTTATTTTCAGAGGATGGGGGCAGAATCCAGGAGGTGCTTTTTGACCGGGTTGGCCGTCGCACTGTTCCTCAAGTATTTGTGAACGGGCAGCATATTGGCGGCGCTGACGGTTAGCCTTTCTTCTTGTTTTCTTAGTTATGGTCTTGGTTTACTTTAATGTTTAATTATCAAGGTTTCTTGATTTTATATCTTGTAGATCTTGATGTAGCTGTCAAGAATGGTGCGTTGCAAGGTCTCCTGTGTACTTGTTGAATATGAAAGAAAACTATTGGAATTATCTTTTAATGTAGCTTTAACTTTTCTGCCTAATAACATGTAAAGTGTAAATCGTTTACTGGTGAATAACATAACTCGAAGGAGACTGATGTCTGTTTGCTTATACAAACCGTGTTTGGTTCACTGTTTGTTGTAAGAATCGGAATCTGTAGTGGCATAATCATTCCCACTTATAAGATGAAGCAATCAACACTCTTGTATGCAGATACAATCGTGCCACCAACGATACCATAACCTTTCTGAATCTTGAGCGGTTGGACACTGATACCGCCACGTCACCTCCACAATATTGAAAGATGCTCTAGCTCCACCACTTCCTTTCGTGAACATACACGACTTTTCACACATGTTTTAAGAATCAACAAAGATGTTGATCAGAGATTTTGGCAGCGTAAGCTTCTTATAGGATCAATTAGAGGGACTGCGGCCCTATGGGCAAGAAGGTGACGGTTTCCTGACAGTGGTGGGAAGTTAAGGTCACTGGAGATAGAAAGGTGGTGTGCCTGGCGGTCACATTTGTAATACAAAATCGTCGGTATACTACAACTCTACAAGCTCATAAGCCTTCTTATAACCAACTTAAAAAGTAAAAAATATATAAACAGACCTCTACCAAAATAAAACATTTGGATTGTTGATTTTGTATACAACTCTGTCAATCTTTCAAAATCAGCATCGTGAGCTTTAAATGTGGCCGGAGGGAACTCGAGGTTTACCCTTCATTGAATTCAAGTGTTGAGTGACGAAAATAACCCCCATCACAACGATCAAGCAGCCAACAAGTGTACTAAAGAAAAATGCACCCGGTTGTCTGGTTTGAACGAACCCATACACCCCGTTGGAAGTCACAACAATAAGATCGGTTAACCCATCGTTTGAAAAATCCGCATCAACCAACGCATGAGTTGGCGGTGCAGGAAGGTCAATCGACGTCAGTTGACTTCCACCAGGAGATATCACTATAGCCTCTTGATCTCCCGCTGCTAAGATCAAATGCTGATTATCATGCATCCGCAAATTGAACGGTTTGAAAGTGGGGACCACGTAACCCGCATCCATCATCCCTGATGGCGATGGGAGGTTTGACCATGTTGCACCGGTCAACAGCTGCCATTGCCAAACCGCTTCGTGTCCATGCAAACCTGGTGTGTACGCTGTTACCTGCCACACGTGATCGCACCCCCTTAGATTCGAACAATTTATATAACCTTAAAACAAAAGGTCAGTGGACCATAATACAAGACAGCCCTTAAGTTTCCAACTTGACAAAGACAGTCCCTGACAAAAGAACAAAACAGCCACTAAAGTTTGTAACTTGACAAAAAAACAGCAACTAAACTATTGAAATTGACATTTACACCCCATACACTTTCTAAAAACTTTATACAATGTCACTTTCAACCCTTGGGTTCTAACATTTCAAATTTACCCCCGTTGTAAATTCATGTTTCGACGTAATTTTTTTGGAAACGAGTAGGGTCAAATATAATGTGGTTCATGCTTATTGTTATGTATGTTTTGAGTTAGTCTACGTTTTGACATTTCAGTGTACGTCTCTGTATAAATTCACATTTAACGAGTCTGGTCAAATATAACACGTTTATGCATATTTTTGCATACGTTTTCGGTTGGTCTACGTTTTGACGTAAACTGTGTTTGAAAACGAGTCAGGTCAAATATAATTTGTTTTCATTCCAGGGTAAAAATTCAATTTATTGTACGTTTTGACAGCGCTAAGTCTTGATGCAAAGGTAAGGGTGGTGTAGCGGTTAGGTGGAACGCTCACTAAACGAACCAACTCAGGTTCGGTTCCGTTTCTTCTGTAACCGCAATGCTTTAGATCGGATACGTCGAAACACGCGTTTTCATATGGTTAACGCATCACATAACATGCCGCAAGCTATAAACAACTAAGGCGTCGCCGCCGCAACGTGCGGCCTATGGCAACAATTTTGTTTACTAGAAAACCAAACGAGAACATTAAACGATACATACCTCCCCGCGATTTGTTAAAAAAACGATATCTCCATGGCTTCCTTTGCGATGGTTATGGCCATCATTAGTTGGGATGAGGATCGGTGTTGCTACCTCGAGTGAATTTACATCTAGAGCTCTTCCAAAGCTTCTAGAATATTCTCCATGCGGGAACAAGTTGAAAGGTGAGTGATGACATATGGAAACATTGAAAAGTTGTTCGCGTACGGGTACGCCAGATGTTGCAACTGCCCAGCACGGTTTTAGCACTTCCGTTGACCCGCTAACAACTGCTTGCTCGGCACCGTTCCCCCCAACAGCCTGCATACATCACAAAATTTATGCAAATATCAAATAAATGTTAAGTTTTTTAGTTTTTATAAATTAAGAAAATAAAAGCAGTTGAACGAAGGTGTGTAAACCTGGACATGATCAAGAACTCCATCTCCGTTAATGTCAGCATGCAAGCCACCCACTAGAAGGTGAAGCTAGAAGAACAAAGTTGCAAACTTAATTAAAAATAGAAATATACGGGGGTTGGTAAATTAATATACCCATGATAGCTAAATGCCACCATTTTTTGCACACACGTAAATGAAAATGGTACAAACACAACTGCAAAAAAAAATCGAGCGGTGTTTTCAGCCTTTTACAGCACCGTAAAAAGCTGCTAACATCAGCATTTACACCCACTGTAAGGGTTTTTTACGGTGATAACAAAAATTGTTTTTTTTTTTTTTTGGAAAAGTTGGTTTTTTTAGGATTTTTGGTAAAAGAATATTGAAAAAGCATTCGTTTTGGCCAAGTTCTCTCAATTCTCACAACTCGTAGGAGTTTTCATTTTAACCTAACCCTATATATATAACATTTCCATATTCTTTGTACAATAACCATCTTAAACATTTATAAAAAAATGCTAGTTATTTAATTACATGATAATAAAAAACCGTTTTACCTTACATAATGTGCGACCAGACGCCAAATGCAAAACCTCGATCCCTTCCTTTTCATGAGCCACCACGACATTTGGTACCCACCATAGTTGTGTGTAATTTGTAATTGTGGGAACATATGGTGATGCCTGCATCAACCATAAGAAGGGTTCTATCAATAAAACTTCAATAAACTTCCATCCGTTGCATAGAAAAATGGCTCCAAATTTTTCACAAACAAATAAGAACATCTACACCAAACCACATAAATATCTGGCCAAGCATACTATTCCTGCATGTAATTTGTTACTAAGCTAGTATTTTGATCCGCCACCACCACACGTTGCGGCGGCGTTGAAACTTAAAGTAATTCGAATTATACCACCAAATATTTGACTCGACTCATTTTCGAACGAAATTTACGTCAAAACGTAGACCAACTGAAACACACATAAAAATATTTACGAAAACGTATTATATTTGACCTAACTCATTACCGAGAAAAAATTACGTCGAAACGTAAACCAACTTGGATTAATACTGAAACGTTGTATTCCTAAGACACCCTCAAATGCTGTATATAATAATACACCACTACTAGAATTTTACCTTCTTACTCTTGGCTGAATTAGCAAAATTTGCAGCTTTTCCGATCAAATTCGAAATCTTTTTGGTTGAGTCTTTTCCGGGAGGATGGTTCTCCTCTGGCTTGTGGAGGTGGAACGGGTAGTTTGAAGCTTTTCCAGGTGTTCTCTTCACCGCCTTCCTTTTGTGCCGCCTAAAATGTGCCAGCTTTAGCAGTGTATCCTCCCGCCTATCCTGCTCGAGACGGAACTTGTCAGCTGGTGAAAAAGAGAAAAAGAGAAAAATTGAAAAATAAAGAGTAGAATGCCAATTTTCGTCCCTGAGGTTGACCAGTTTTGCGACTTTCGTCCAAAGGTTTGTTTTTCTGCATCTAGATCCAAAAGGTTTGAAATCTTGCAATTTTCATCCGGCTCGTTAACTCCATCCATTTTTCTCCGTTGGGTCAGGGGTATTTGCGTCTTTTTTGTTAACTTAAAGGGCAATTCGGTCTTTTTCAGGGGTATTCGGTCTTTTTACATAAAGTGAAAAAGACCGAATTGCCCTTTAAGTTAACAAAAAGGATGGAAATACCTCCGACTTGACGGAGAAAAATGAATGGAGTTAACGAGCCAGATGAAAATGGCAAGATTTCAAACCTTTTGGATCTAGATACGGAAAAACAAACCTTTGGACGAAATGCGCAAATGGCCAAACCTCAGGGACGAAAATCGTATTTTACTCAAAACTAAATTTTAAAAACAAAGGCTTTGTAGTTTGTACCCACCCAATGATGTGGCATAATTCCAAGGATTGATTCTCTAAACTCCCTGCATTCAAACTACAGTTGAAAAACGTTCAGCTAAAAGTAATATCATGTTTGCATACCAAACTTATGTTGTGAAATCAGTACCTCTCCGGGTTGGCGCTTATTAAGAGCATGAACGTCAAGCTTATAATTATGTTGTGAAATTAGTGTCGATTCATCTGATGGAGCTGCTTCAATTTTCTATTATTACATATATTAATATTAATTGTTAGTAAATGGAGAAGGTTTAAGATAGTATACTTATCACGCTTAACATGAATTTGAAGTAAAAACAAATTCCCATATCAACAGTATAAAATATAAACATCGAATTACCTCATTTTTTCTACTCCAGCGGAGCGTACCCGTTCGCCCCGCAAAAGCATAAAATGCAAAATGGCGTAAATCCACAGCTCCCGACACATCTGCATACTACATGCAAAATCTTTATCCTCTATTAATAAAAGAACAAAAGATGTAAATTTGAGGGTATTTATATATATAACTTTAAAAATAAAGGTCGGTGGCAAAACCAGCTACCAAATCTACCCCAAACTTTGTTGTAATGTCAAAAGTAACCCTTTAACTTTGTAAATGTCGCTTCAAGTTTCTAAAGTTTCGAGTTTATCCTAAAACTGATTTCTGACCTTTTTATTTTTATGTGTGTTACGGTATAAATTCGAGTCGTCTACACTTTAACGTAATTTTTGTTTGAGAACGAGTCGGGTCAGTTATGAAATGTTTTCTTATTATGTATGTTTGTTGGACTACGTTTTGACGTAAATTTTGTTTGGAAACAAATTCGGTCAAATATAATACAGTTTCATTCAACGGTATAAATTTGAGTTACTATGCGTTTCGACGTAAAATTAGTTTGGAAACGAGTTGGGTCAATTGTAGTCTATACTTTATCACGCCACGTATGATGCCAGCGCACTGAATTGGTCTACGTTTCGACGTAAATTTTGTTTGGAAACAAGTCGGGTCAAATATAATACATTTTCATTCAACGCTATGAATTCGGATTACCATAAGTTTCAACGTAAATTTAGTTCGGAAGCGAGTTGGGTTGATTGTAGTCTATACTCTATAACTTATCACGTTGCGTATGGTGCAGCCGCAACGCGTGGCGGGTAAAAGAACTAATTAAATACAAAAACTAATTTGCAATTTCTTACTTCTTTCTCGCTAGCGCTTCTTCTATGTTGTTCGGCACTTTCCTCAGCCATTTTAATTTCTTCAAAAGGATCGAGATGCATCTGAAACAATGCAACATATAATGAATGTTCATCATTAGACACTCAAGAAAAAAATGAGCAAATATTATGAATTAACAGTGTATATATCAACGTTATAGTAATGAAAACTATGGGTGCAAACAAGCCGAGCCCGAGCTCAACCAGGCTCGAGCTCAAGTTCGAACCAGGCTCGAGCTCAAGTTCGAGCTCGGCTCGTTGGTAGTTTCTCAAGCTCAGGTTCGGCTCGTTTATCATTTATTAATTAATATATTAAATAAAAATAATATAAATAATAGACTCGTTTAGGCTCGGGAGCTCGATTTGTGAAGCTTTGGCTCGGGCTGGTTTACTAAACAAGCTTATTTTTAGTTTCGGGCTCAGCTCGTTTACTAGACAAGTAGACAACTTTAAATAAGGGGTAAATGTTATTAAATATTAATAAAAACTAATAATATACTAAGGCTCGACGAGCCTGACGAGCTTCACATGCCAGGCTCGAGCTCGGGCTCAATAAATAAATGAGCTTTATTTTAATATCAAGCTCGGCTCGGTCTCGAGCTGATCTCGAGCAGCTGACGAGCTGCTCGGCTCGTTTGCACCTCTAATGAAAACTAAGTACAAAGAGCAGAAAAGATAGCAAGACATACATGCGGCTGCATTTCCATTCGTCCCCCAACAATTACAAGCCCAGCATCTCCATGTTTTAATGTATAATTACTCACAGAGATAGATATTTCCCTATGGTGAGCATTGTGTGGAAAATCCTCCTGAAATAAAGAAAAAATTATATATTTGACAACCTTAAGCATAGAATATGATATTCCAAAACTGCCCTTTACGCTCTCACCTGAACGTTTGTCTCCCATAGTTTTTTGAGGTTGTGATCAAAACACATAATAGACCAGCCCGATGTCACAACAACCAAGACCTGTTTTTGTACTTGACCAGGTTTAAATGTTCTGTCAACCACCCCTGATGCCATGGCCACTGCCCGTCTGCCCGAAGCAACCCGGATCTTATCGGGTAACAGGCTCACCTCTGCAAGAACACGAGCCTCACTAAACCCTTCGTCCACTCGCCTAGTGTGAGGCTCCAAAACCTACAACCGTTTGAAGAAACTAAGTACAAGATGTCATGATAATTGATATTGTACGTTTAATTGCTATCTCTAATGAATCAAACTGACTTTTAGTTGCCATTGTTTAAACAATTGTCTTTTAATGAATTGATGTTTATTAAGTGACGTTTTGTTTGATCATATAATAGCAACGTTTTCTTTTTCCACAAATCTGAGTCAAAATGACATATATGATCATGGAAATAGTTTTATAAGTTAGGCTGGTAAATTTCACACTTATTTGCATTGGCGGATCTTAGTGTAGCCGTGGCAGGGCCACTGCCCTGGCAAGTTTTTCGGCCGTAGTGCTAATTTTCCGCATTTCGATCGAAATTTTGTATATATACTATGTTCGGCCCTGGCAAGTTTTTCGGCCGTAGTGCTAATTTTAGTGCCCGTGTCTTTCGGCCCTGGCAGGTTCAACGGGCAAGATCCGCCACTGCTTATTTGTCAAGAGAATTTCAAGTTAATGCAATGAAAAGTACATGCTTAATCCACTTTTTCTTTATATATATTGAAATGCTAATAAGTTTCTTAATTTATATAACACTTCAGGTTCTTGTTGTAAATGCTGCAGATTGAAATTTAAAAGTTTCAAAAAGTATCTGTAGCTTCACACCAACTCCAAAACAGCAATAATATCAACTATCCATTTAGTTCAAATCTACACCTAAATAACCTCTAACATAGGGCTGGCATAACAGGTCAGACACGACACGATAAGCATAGTTGTCAATAGCGATCGCTATGGTCGCTACAGCGAATAGCGTAGCGTATAGGTCGGAGGTCGCTATAGGGTATGTAACCATAAATAGCGGGATTTCAGTTTTTTTTAAATATAAATAGCGCTTATACATCGCTATAAAATAGCTCGATTTTAGGTTTTTGTTAAATATACATGTAAAACAGCGTATATACCAGGATATTTTGATATAATGTACATATAAATTTTCTAAAAGAAATTTTCTAGTGTATTGCTATTTATAAAATAGCGCCCGCTATTTATCGCTATTTGTTGCTATTCGCCATTAACAACTATGACGATAAGACACGATGACTTAACTTGCTAGACACGAACAAGACCAAACGACCTGTTAACATGTTTAAGACACGAAGCCTGTTATAGGCAAACACGAAACCTGTTAAGAATGCATCAGAGTCGTGTTAACAGGTCTGTGTCTGAAATTCTCAGCACTACTCTAACATAAACCCTAAATTCAATCTCAGAACCTCCTCAACACACAATACCTGAATTTTAGCATCATGAGTAGCCACAAGCACCTCTTTCTTCCCATCACCATTAAGATCAGTCACAATCGGCGGAGGAAGACGCTCACCTTCGTACTTAATCGGATATTCGTCCAATAAATGATACCACGCCTCCTTAAACGAAAAATCGCCTTCATGCTAGTGTCAAAAAAACAGATCAGTTAACGAATTAATCAAATAATTGTTTAATTTCAGTTATAAGTATGAATTTCTAGGGTTTTAGGTCGATTAACAATGTCAATTGAGGTGATTTAATTTACCTGAAGAGAGAAGAAAATTGCGAAAGCGGCGAGCATCAGGATTGCTAAATCTCGCTTCCTCATGTTGGCGTTGTTGTTGATATTGATGCGATTGTGTGTTGATTTTGGTTAAGTTAGTGGATTTGTGTGTAAAATGAAGGTTTAGTTGAAGAACAACTATGGCAGAAAAGAAAAATTGCAGGTAGGTAACGTCATAACGAGTTAACGACGCTTTCGAGAGTGTTCGGTCAAAGACAAGCAGACCGGGTCTACACGGCCCGAACCGGAAACCAAAAGTGAAGGGAAAGAGTTTGAGAACCGGGGCGGTCGGTGCGAGATGTTGACTGTCTAGGTTTTGGTTTGTCATATCTAGGGTCTACAGTATGGATTGGCAATTGTTGATAAGTGTTAAGTAAAATGGAGTTTGGTTGAGCGTAGGTGACACTACATATTGTGCTCAACCGGATGAAACTTTAGTCTAGAATCTAGATACAATGACAATAAATATTCAGCCCAGTCTAAGTGATGCTTTGTGTGTTGACAGCTACAACATTCAAACGGTTAGGTCAAAGTCGAATATTATATTGAAGAATAGAGGTTAAGCCTTTATGTCGTTATGTTTGTGTTTATGGACATGTTGATTATAAGATCTAACAGATGTCTCATAATCGATTAGAATTCTTTTAAAGCAAAAATGGAAAAATCTTGTAGATCGTGAATTATAACGTAATCATATCCAAATCATAATTATCACAATAGATATCAGGTGTGTGTGATCATTGTGAACATTCAAATAGTGGTTAAAAGATGGTGTATTCAAAAGAGCATGTAACGTGTCTTGATTTGGGTTTGTTAATCTTGATCCTAGTTTGTCTAGGATTAAAAATACGTGACCAACAAAAAGTTACGAACAAAACGATACTAGAAATCTCTTCTTAATTGCTCTTAATTCAATTTCATTAGGTACAAGGAGTATACACACAATTACATGAGACTAAGGGGCTGTTTGGTAGCCTCTTAATCCATTCAGAGTATGTCTCTTAATGAAATCATTTGTGGCCCTTATGTCTGAATGAATAAGAGGTAACCTTATGTCTGGCTGGATAAGAGATAACATCTGAATGGTAAAGCATCACATGTCACATTCTTTTACATAATCTTTGTTAAACTCTTAAATGATTTCATTAAGAGGTGGCCTCTTAATGTCATTCAGATGCTACCAAACAGCCCCTAAGGGGGTGTTTGGGGTTGCTTATTTTAGCCAACTTATAACTTATTGGCTTTTTGAAAAGTTAAATGGTATTTGAGTTTAGGAGTGTATGTGAGAGGAAAAGTCAACAAGTTACTCCAGTGTGACTTATTAACTTTTCCAAAAAGTCATAATGAGTTTAGAAAGCTAAGCCAAACACCCCTAAACTAAGAAATACAATAAACCATGAATAATATAATATATGGAAAAATAATTTCCTTCTATATTATCCCATATATAAGTTTGCAACATATTTGTGCATTGTCACTTGTAAATTATGCTTTGGGTGATTTTCAAAAAAAAAAGTTAATTTTCTATTTTTAACATAAGGGTTTTTACTTTTTACAATTTTTACCTTATATAATTTGTTTTTTTAACTTTAACCCAAAACTTTTCATTATTTGCAATTTAACTTCACAACTTTTGTCACTTATACTTTTCATCTTTCGCAAATTTTCGTTTTACGTATAGTTCTAAATTTTTCGAGTTAATACGACGCAACGTGCATGTGTGGTTCAACGTTTTTACCTCTATTTTTCCATGTTTGACAGGTTCGTCGCAACATGCATATCCTAAGTCGAGTCAGTGTTGGTGGTCGATGACGCTTGTGTGACATTAGTACTATTTGACACCGTTTTACGCCGCGACGCAACGCGGGGTGTGTTTTGGGGGGTTTTCAAAGAAAAATGGTTATGCATATGGTTGTCGTAACGTTGGCTTTGGGGGTTTTCCAAAAAAAAAATGTTTTTTTTTTACTTTTCACCCAAAAGTATTTCATAAATTACTTTTAACACAAAACTATTTGTTTTTTTACTTTTAACCCAAAACTTATTCTCTTTTGCAATCTATCCTCATAACTTTGTTTACTTTCAACTTTGGTCCTTTATAGTTTTTATTTTCCGCAAATTTTTCTCTTTATGCTTGGTTCTAAATTTTGTGACTTAACAAATCGCAACGTGCGTCTTTGGTTTAAGGTTTTTACGTTTCGTTCTAAATTTTGCGAGTTAACACGACGCAACGTGCGTGTGTGGGTGAACGTTTTTACATCGTCAATTTTTTCCCTGTTTGACAGGTTTAACATAACGTGCGAGTCCTATATTGACTTAGTTATAACTAAAGAATCCCCGCCGCATTGCGGCGGGTCGCAATCCTAGTTATCCATTAAGTTGGAGCATTAAGAGACTGTGAATGCCTAACTTGTCAAGTGGTAACTGCACCTGTTTCGAACTCAATGCGTTTGTGAACATGCCTGTCACTTGTTATTTGGTATCGATGTAATAAGGGTTTTATTTCTTTAGACTCTACCCATTCTCTAAAAAAAGCAGTCCATTTTTTTTTGAAAGGTGTGAATTATTCGCGAATGTCGGGAGGTCTAGCATACGTTGTCTTAACAGGGTCCGCGCTAGAGAGCCCCCTCGCACAATAGATCCCCAATTTAAACCCCTCAATGAGAAACCCATATCACCAAGACTCGAGCTTGAGACCTTGAGGGGAAAACTCACCCGGGCCCACCATAAGTGGAACTTAAATACCCGTGGCCACCACTAGAGCACTAGTGATGGTTCAAAAAAAAAAAAAAAAAAAAAGCAGAGCATGCTACCAAATTCATTCCCCTATCTTTGGAAGGAGAATGCCCAACCCTGGGGTGGCTTTCAAGTAACGCAACACTCCAATAGCCGCATCCATGTGATCTTGTCGAGGGTTAGCCATATATTGGCTAAGAACATTAACTGGGTGTGTGATATCAAGCCTAGTTGCTTGCAAGTAAAGTAACATTTCTACCGGTCTTTGATATTTGCTTGCATCCACGCATTCTTCTTCTTCACCTTTGTCAAGTTTTAAGTTTTGTTCCATTGGAAATGCACTAAGCCGTTAGCCCTGCATCTCATTGTTTACACATTATAGAATTATATAATTTATTATATTATACGACACCATGTAATACCTATCATTCATTATTATATTAGTTGGTAATTATTTGATGGACGTAATTACCTTTGTTACCGAATCAAAGATTTCCCCTTGGGTCTATATATAGAGATTAAGGGATACACAATCATGACACCACCATATCATTCGTCTCTCTCTCAATTGTACACCCTAAATGCGAACCAGCTAATCAGATACACATGATTTTCTCTTAGATATTAATATTAAAGAATTGACCCACACGTGTTTATTCATTTATTAAACGAACTCCCCGTCAAAATGTTCACAAGACTGTTTGCTAAACGTTCAGTTCGTTTACGGCCCTACCCACCCGACATGTGGTATGCTCTTAACATGATGCATCTCCGGGCTTCATATCTATGCGTCAAAGTTGACATTGGAGCCAAAACAAAGAGAAAAAAACCGCTTTGTGGCTCGTAATCTCTGGATCTTCAGAATCGATAACTTGTTGATCGATTGTTGCCGATCGTAACGAAGGTATTCTCATCTATATATCCAAATCGTTCATCTCTTACATTCTCGAATGTTTATTTCGTCACATAAATCTTGTTCGAATGCCGCTAAAAATTGGGGAATCCGGATGTGTTTATAGATGAGCTAGGGTTTTGTTTGATCAAAACTAGAAGTATATCTATGTATACAATATATGATTCATATATATCACGTTCTGTAGGTCATTTAGGTTATGTGTTCCTGTAACCGCTGATGATGTTACTTCAATTAATGATATAAAACTTATTTTATGTGATAAATTGAACTCTAGTGTTGATATAGTTTAAGAAATTGGCGCTAAATGTGCTAATATAATGGTTGAATTGGTGATGAATGACTCCTGAACTTCAAACTCTGTTGGAGATAGTGATGGTTGTTGATGTTATTGAAATTATTAAGTGTTTCAACTTTCAAGGTATAAGATTATGCTTAATTAATTAAGTTAAATTGGGGATATCTTGCCCATGGCTTTATAGCCTAGTGGCATCTTGGGGTGGGATAAAGCTTTGGGACCAATAGGTCCTGGGTTCGATTCCCACAAGAGGGGTTTTCCCATATTTATTGGGTTTCCTCCTGAATTGGTCTTATCGTATGTTAACTGCCGGTTAATATGTGTGATTGATGGCATTTTGTTTGATTTAAATAAAAAAATTGTCTATACAGATTTGGAAATGGAATCAGATACAGAACAGAAGGGCAGCATGATGATTGAGCAAGATGTTCCACATAACAATCAGATTGATCCAGTAAAAGCTCGTTTTCCATGCTGCATTGTATGGACACCGCTCCCGGTTATTTCGTGGCTCCTTCCTTTCGTTGGTCATGTTGGGATAGCCAGAGAAGATGGGGTTATCCTTGATTTTGCAGGGCCTAATTTTGTCTGTGTAGATGATTTTGCGTTTGGATCTGTGTCTCGGTACATCCAAATTAGCAAAGAAAAGGTAAATATCAAAACACATGCTTGTCTGTAAGATGTTAATCTTACGAATTATCATTACTTAGGGATGTGAATTTTTGACATGACATTTAGCTAAACGGATTCGGTGACTTTTGGGTCGAACCCGCGAGCACACATGTAGCTGAACTATGCTTTTAAAGTAGAGTAAAATGACACTTTCGTCCCTGAGGTTTGATCATTTTTGCGACTTTCGTCCCTGAGGTTTGACATTTAGCTAAACGGATTCGGTGACTTTTGGGTCGAACCCGCGAGCACACATGTAGCTGAACTATGCTTTTAAAGTAGAGTAAAATGACACTTTCGTCCCTGAGGTTTGATCATTTTTGCGACTTTCGTCCCTGAGGTTTGACAATTTTCATCCAAATAGCTTGAAATTTTGTCATTTTCATCCTTGAGGACCAAATTTCGAGGGACGAAAGTCACAATAATTTGCCAAACTCAAGGATGAAAATGGCAATAAAACGCAAACCTGAAGGACTCAAATGCACAAAAAAATCATTTTGGATGAAATAAGCAAAAATGACTAAACCCCAGGGACAATTTTGGCATTTTACTCTTTAACATATTTTTATTTTTTAAGTTGTATAACAAAATAGGCTTTTATGTTATGACTTGAAATGATTGGGTATTTTTTTTTTTGCCAAAATTGATGATTAAAAGAAAAACCTATACCAACTTTTACAATTTAAAAATAATTATTTTATATACATTTTTATGTTTTCTTGTAAATTCATATTCTTTGTGTATTAATATACAAAAAAGTTTAAAAAAATGTTATTTTGGGTTAACGCATCTGACGCGATTTTCGGGTTCTCGTCAGGTTGTGTCCACCAACCTATGAACACGACCCATTTAGCACTCCTAATTATCATGTCTTAACCCCATTTTTGTTATATTATAACAGTGCTCCATAACTTCACATCCTTCAACAACATACAGAAGTGAAGAAGAGCACATGCTAGTAGAATCAGGAACAAACCAATACACATGGGACGACACCTTAAGAAAAAGCACACAAGAATACCAACACCGAACCTACAACATCTTTACCTGCAACTGTCACTCATTCGTAGCCAACAATCTAAACGGGTTGGAGTTTCAAGGCGGTGGGTGGAACGTGGTGAACTTGGCAGTACTCATATTGTTGAAGGGTCAATGGGTAAATACCACATCCATGATTCGATCTTGTTTGCCATTCGCGTTATCGTTCTTTATTGGAATTACATTTGGAGGGTCAAGCTTTCTAACATTCTTGGCTTTCTTTGCGTTTCTTCTTGTTGGATGGTTTGTTTGCGGTTCGTATTGTTTCAAAAACTTCATACAACTATAGTAGATCTTGTACAAGTTTATATTCCGCGAATTGTGTTGCACCTTTGTAACTGTGCCATGTACAGATTATGTGGTACATATAATGTTCAACCTCAATGGGAGTACATAATTCTCCATCATGTCCATGAAAGTTTGTGTTTTGAGTTTTTAAGTTAAAAACTGATATTGTGTTCTAAATCTAGTACATAGACCTTTCTTTCTTGGTGTTTGTTGATTAGGAGAACCAGGCTGTGATTGATGAATATGTCTGGTTCTTTGTAAAAGTTGTTCAGCAATTGACTTTGATCACACAAGTTCAGCAATTAACTTTCATGTTAGGATTATTAAATCCGTGATTTTGGTTTGCTAGTCTAGTTTTGGACTGATTTTGTTGGAAACCATATTTTACAGGTGTGAAATCAGGGTTTGCAGGTTCTAAATTAGTATCAGATATTGCAAGTTCTTTTAATTGTTTTTGTGTTGTGTATTTACCTCCCATTCCCAACTAACAAACTTGGGTTTCTATATCTTGCTCAAGATTCGAATAAGTGATTGGAAATATTTGGGGTTCTACCGTAATTAGTGGCGTCACTCCTTTCAAATACGCTAAACTATTTTTTCTTTCTTTTTTTTAATCAAAAACAAATGATTGGTCAAACTTCCCGTCCTTTCTTTGGTCGCAACCCAAGAACTCTATCCGCCAAACCTACCCAAGAGGGTGGTGACGGTGTTCCCACGGTAAGAATAGTACCCAAATGGGGGTACCTGGAATGCCTTGTCCACCCTAATAAAACAAATTGTTGGAACTGAAGAGTAGATAAAATGTTAAAAAGGAGAAGTTAATTTCAATTTTTTAAAAGTTATTAGTTATTTGAAAAAATAAAAAATCAAAATATTTAATTGTTAACACTTTTCATCTATGTAATCAAAATATATAACCTATTTAAAAACTCTTAAACATGTTAACATGTCATCCATTTTTAACGGGTAGCGAGTCAGCCAACCCAAAACCTGTTTTTTTCGTGTTGCGTCATGAATAGCCACCCCTAGCCGAAATCACCATATTTAAGTGATTCGATGGCATTGAGTGTTAGGCTATGTATCATAATTTCACTAAAGGTGGTGTTACGCCACTACCATGTTAGGAAGAGTATTTCCACTTTTCACACTCGCTACATGTGTGTAATGGTCTCACTAGAATTTTACTTTTTTTTTTTAAAAAAATGGTGAGTTAGTAGAGGAGACTGTGTGATAAAATTAATTCAAAAGACATATCCGTCACATGCTTGTTCAACTCACGCTTTTGCCCATCATGCCCCTGCGGGACGGCGTTCCACGCCCGAATTATGTGATTTGCCAACCGTTACTGATGGTCTTACAACTCAAACCACTTGATTGGGTGAGATTTAAAATATCTCACCATTCAAAAAAATTACTTGATTATCAATTTATCTGGTGTCACAATAGCTATTTAATAAAGCTTGAGATCATTTATAACGGTTTCAATAAAAGTGGTGTCACGTATATAGAGTAGTTCTAGTTTTCTCACTCACTAAATGCGTAATCCTTTCACTAGAAGTGCAACTTTTCTTTTATTTCTTTAAGAATGTGAGATGAGACGTTTTGATTGGCTAAATAAATTAATTCCACAATTATTCTAGCCCACGCACGTGACTCTCCTCACTTCTGCGTGTCAAACGCCCATTTTGGTGACGTTGCGTGAAGCATTAAACCATTACACCAAAGCCTTTCCATCATCTGTATCTTATTTTAGAGTAAATTACTGTTTTGGCTCCTGTGGTTTAGTCAATTTAACCCTTTCAGCCCAAAAATAATATTTTAACATATCATACACTGAGGTTGCATTTTATAACAGTTTTGGCCCTTGACACTAACTTTGTTACTTTTTGGTAGTTAAGTATAAGGGTAATTATGTTATTATATACCTTAGGGGCTGTTTTTTATAATTACAAAGTTCTTTTAACATTTAAGAGATTATTAATGCAATTAATCAAGTTTTTTATATTATTTTGTTATTTTCACGATCATTATTTAATAAAATATGTTTTATATATACGAATAAATATGTTTTTTCATTAAGCGTTTATTGTTTATAAACGTCATTTTTAAAATCATTTGTTTTTTGACCATTTTTAAACCGTATATCGTTTGTAAAATTATTTCTTTTTAAATGGTTTGTTTATTAAAATCGTTTTTTAAGTTGTTTGTCTTTTAAAGTTTTTTTTAAACAATTCATTTAACACTATTCTGTAACACCCTTTTTCTGATAATGAGATTTCTTAATATATTACATGAGTTTATACAAAAATCCCAATTTACAAAATGTTTTCGGATTCAAAATACCAAACGCGAACATGTTAAGTACAAAACGAAAGTTTAAAGTAACTTCTACTAGTCACTACCGACTAGTTTAAAACCTTAGGACATGGTTATCAATTCATTTACATCAAAATCATTGTCTAAAACAAAGTTAAGTTAGCGCGAAAGCTTCAAAATACGTGTTCGGTTCTTCAACGTTGCTTGACCACCATCCGGAATCCCACCTTAGTCACCTAAGGTCAAAACCACTAAAACATTAGTTTTGGCATTGACATAGTACTCATAAACAAGTTCCAGCATTAATTTAATAAAAGAAAAATAAAAATTCTGACTTTTGATCCTCCCGCATGTCGCGGCAGGAGACGTTATGTCACAACCCCCGATCCCTAGTTCCCGGGAACGGGCGGCCGCGAGCTCAGTGGCGGTGGTATCAATATTTATTAATCTTGCAGCGGAATTTACATCAGGACCGTAGTTAGGAAATGTTTATCAGAGTAAAACCACCATATTTTATTTTAATAATTACATGGGCAAAACCCAAGTTTCTTATTACAATACATTTATAGGGACAAACCCTATTTTATTTAATTTAAAACATTGTTTCTTAGATAACTTTTATAGCCACTTATTTTCCAAGCCGTCAGTGCTCTCGAGCTGGCTTTATCCCAGTTGGCTTTCACATTGTGTTACCTGAAACATGTTTTAAAAATATTTTGTCAGCGGGAAATACTGGTGAGGGAATCCCAGTTTAATCAAGAAACATTTTATCAATTAACACAGTATTGAGGGCGATCACATTGTTTATTTCTACCCAATTACTCAATCAGTACTGTCAATCCTTGACTTGTGGGTCATATTACGCATTGGCTAACTCGTTGTCCAATGGTAACGTACTGTCGTCCCGACTTATTACTCGCAAGTAATAATTTTGTATACAAAACCCCAAATACCGGCAGTAATGGAAGAACTACAAAGACTCACATACTGCTTAATTTCATTGTAAAGCATTTAAGGTTTTGTAAAAACTGTTAACAAAAAGGAGATTACTCACATTGCTGTCTTAGGCTTTTCGTAAGGGTTTCCTGGGTATAATCTATAATTTTTACAAATGTACATTGGTTAGTATCATAACCCTTTGAAAATATTAATGATACCCTCCCCGAGACGGCATTCCAACAACTACGTCGGGCAGAACCACGACAGTTGTTACGGAACCCTAAATCAATCGGGCAGCGTATCTACTTATGAAACCGGGGTTATAATACTTACAACGGAGCAGAACCTCGCTAATTAGGGGTATAATACCCGAGTATAATAACTCTACTATCAGAATTTGAGATTGAGAATCGAAGAATGAACGAATTGAAATGAAATCTGATGCGTTCTATATATAGGGTCTGATCTTGGTCCTCTCGCGGCCCGCGTAACATAAGCACAAAGCTTACGCGGCCCGCGTCAATGCTGGGTCAACGTGTAGCTGTGCTGAGTCGACATTAGCTTCGCCGGGTGTTGGGCCACGTGGCGGCCCAGGGCTGCGCCACCTTTTTAGTCCCTCGCGGCCCGCGTAAACTAATAGGGATCTTTGCGCGGCCCGCCTGAACTTACAGAATCAGCGAATTCAGATCTACACCTTCATACCGCCCGCGTAAGGTTGGGGTGGGTCCTACGCGGCCCGCCTCAACTTATTATTTCTAGATTTTAATTTATTTGAAATGCTATATTGTATTTCGGGCTCGGTTTTCACATACGGGGTGTATTTTAGAAAGTGTAGGTTGTCAAGGGTGTTTTTAGGAGGGTGGTTATATTTTGGGTATCACCCTTGGGTGATTTGATAAAATATATAGTGCACTCACACTTAAATATAGTAACCCAATTCCACTTTTATCTCTACGTCACAAGACAGAACCCCAACGAATTTAGGCAGAGCCTTGACATACGTTACGGGGTCCTACGTTACTTGGACAGGGCATCAGTGATCAGGGGCTACAATACTTAAAACGGACAGGGCTTTGGAATATTATTATTATGGGGTGAATTTCTAAAGAAAATAGAGATACATGTTCAAGAGAAAGAAAAAGGAATAAGCAAAATGGAATGTGAATGCCTGCCTTCAATTTATAGTCGAACTTCAGCTTGAAGTTCACGCCAATAACGGCTACGTGTACTATCTCATTAATTGTTAGTTGTAGATATTTGTGTCCACATATATTAATTTTCAATATACTGAATCAAAATTCTATTTGTTGAATTCTTATAGTGACACGTATCTACCTACCATATATGAATATATGTATGAGAATTTAAATGTAGACATATATCACACACAGCCACTTTATTCTTTATTTGTCATATTTTGAATTTTATTTTATTATTATAATTTAGAAACTCACGTACAAAATTTAAAAATGTGAGTGTTTTATTTGATTTTAATATTAATTTATATATATTATAATTAATTTAACTACTTCACTTATTTGGCGCGTATAACTTCTAAAATATAACGTTTTATAAAATAATAAATATACCATTTAGAATGAGAATAATTTTATCTACATTTTGAACCAAGTTTTATTAAAAACAGAGTAGGTTCAAATATAATGTATTTTTATAATTATTAAATGGTTCATACGCTTGCCCAAAATATCACATATTTTCATTGGTCAACTTACCCATGATGCATTCTTTTAATAACATAAGTTTATATATATTTTATAAAAATTTTAGGATTGTTACACGTTAAATCCGTCGCGACTCGCGACGGCTTCCGCGTGTCGCGGGGGCATTCGTGTATTCCTCCGCGTGGTGCGGGGGAACACGTTTTCCAGCAGGTGCAGGCTTAAATCCCTGCATATCTGCCCAGCTCCGAAATTTGTAAAAATTCTAACTTTAAACTGTCATAACTTTTTACTCGTAAGTCCGTTTTGACCGATTCTTTTTCCTATGAGTCCGTAATAAAATTACGGATTCAACCATGTAAATTTCACATCGCGGAAACTGAGATACCGACAATTGGTTCACAATTTCCTTATTTCAATTATCCAACCCATTAGTGCAAGTGCATAGCACCTCTTTTCCATTCTTAAGACCTTTTAGACATAATTACCCAATTTCCCGGGCTCACATACTTGGTGTATTCGCGCCAATTCTATGGCTTTGCGTTTCCTTTAGGGCTAATACTTGTTTCTTCGGAATTCAAGCATTCCGTTTCAAACAACCCTTTTTCATTTAACATTTATTGTTTGACCCATATTCCGGGTTCTTATAATTAGATTAATATCGCCAAATCATTGGTATGGTACAATTCATCATTTAACGAAGTATAAGACTTTCAAGTCTCTACTCTCGTGATTCTTTTGAAAACATCATTTTGACCCGTTTGGCTATTTAGTGAAAACCATCACTTCATTGACTAGCCAAACTAAATTCCAAGTCTTTACTTTGACCCGTTTGATGGTCGAGTGTACTTCGCCACTTTAACAACGCATCAAACGCGTCCATTTCATTACAACATCATTCACACAACGAAACTAATTATTTACACATAATTTAACGGGACTAAAGCCACGTACCTTTAAAGCACACCTTTTCCGCGAGTATCACCTCCGGCGTGTCCACTTGACGTTCCGGATTCCTTGCCTAAAGAGTTCAATTCATAACAAGATTAGAACTCTTTCATAAGCTTTAACGCATTAATTCATAACATATGCAAATCTGCGCTTTTAGAAATCTTTAACATTTTAACCCTCATTTAGGCGCTTTATCAAACACCTTGCGGGTCAGATTTCTACATGATCTAAACCAAGTTCATAACTTGAAATTATCACTCAAATTAACTTCAATTAGACAATATACACATATTTTAACATCAACAATTTCAGAGATTAGCTCACAATTTCAGTTTACACTAGAACAAGAGTCTTAATCCTAGTGTTTATCTAGTTCTACTAACTTACTAATCACACACTATAGTGATTTTGATCCTTACAACTAACATGCAAGATTTTGACAAGAAATCATCTAGGGTTTGTCCCTAGACTTCACATTACTTCCAATTTCATGTTTTACAACACATAATCAAGCTCAACCTTCGATTTCAATCACATGCAAGAATTTGAGTTGTATCAAAACAACCTAATTTGACATACCTTATGACCTCCTTGACGAGGAGATCACGATTCTATGTTCAGATTTCGATTACGACATGATTTGAGCCTTCAATTTGAGAGTTTAGTAGAATTTAGGGTTGTGAAAGTGTGGGTGTCGCCCCCTGTGGTTTCTTGATCGACCAGGAACTCCAAAATGGAGTGTTTGGTTTTTATTTTACTAAATATTAGTAATTTAAGTTTCAATTTTGACAACCTAGGCCCCTCCACTCTTATTTAGTTTATATCTTTGGCTTTTTAACTCATTCTTGTGTTACTACAAAACTTCTAACTAACTGGGTTATTTATCCTAGTTAGTTTATTCTTGTTTATTATACACTTTATAATTCTAGTATAAAGTTTTGAAATTTCGGGATGTTACAAGTCCACCCCCCTTAAAAGGGTTTCGTCCCCGAAACCGTAATACGTACCAAATAGTTTAGGGTAGAGCCGTTGCATCTCTTCTTCGGACTCCCATGTGGTATCCGCACCCTTTCTGTGTTCCCATTTAACCTTCACTTGGTTAATTACCTTGCTCCTCAAACTTTTCTCCTTACGATCTAATATCGCAATTGGCTTAACTGCATAGTTGAGGCTGTTATCCACCTCGATATCATCATAGTGAATGCGAGCGGTTTCATCTGCTAAACATTTTCGGAGATGTGACACGTGGAATGTGCTATGAATCCCACTCAACTCATCGGGTAGTTCAAGACGATATGCAACTTTACCAACCCGTTCGGTGATTCTGAACGGCCCAATAAATCTTGGGCTCAATTTCCCTTTTTTTCTGAACCGTATGATTCCTTTCCACGAAGATACTTTCAGCATTACCTTATCGCCCACTTGAAACTCAATAGGCCTATTTCGCTTATCCGCATACGACTTTTGTCGATCCTGAGCTGCTTTTAGGTGAGCTCGGACCATATCGATTTTCTCATTCGTAGTTCGGATTATATCAGTAGGTGCTAATCCTCGTGGTCCCACTTCTCCCCAACACACCGGGGTTCGACACTTTCTACCATATAACATCTCATACGGGGCCATTTTAATGCTCGATTGATAGCTATTGTTATATGAAAATTCGACCAAGGGTAGATGGACATCCCAACTACCCCCGAAGTCGATGATGCAAGCCCGCAACATATCTTCCAACGTTTGTATCGTTCTATCACTTTGCCCATCCGTTTGCGGATGATAAGCAGTGCTAATGAACAGTTTAGTTCCCATTTGCTCTTGGAATTCACGCCAGAATTTAGAGGTAAACCGAGTATCTCTGTCTGACACAATGGATATCGGCACTCCGTGACGTGCTATGATTTCATTGGTGTACACTTCCGACATCTTCTCAGATGTATAAGTCTCACGAATCGGAATGAAGTGAGCACTTTTTGTCAATCTATCCACGACTACCCATATAGCATCAAATCCGCGATTGGTTTTGGTCAATTTGGTTAACAAATCCATCGTGATTTGTTCCCATTTCCAAACTGGGATATCCAGCGGTTGCAACCTACCATATGGCTTTTAGTGCTCCGCTTTGACTTGTAAACAAGTCAGACACTTCTCCACATATTTCACAATATCTCTTTTCATTCCGGGCCACCAATAGTTTTGTTTTAAGTCATTATACATTTTGGTCTCCCCCGGATGAATTGAATAATGAGATTTATGGGCCTCGTCAAGTAGACGCACCTTGGCCCCACACGTATTTGGAACCCAAATTCTCCCAAATCGAGTTTTCAATCCTTGGTTATCATCCTCCAGGTCTTTTAGCTGCCCAACAATCCTTTCATTCTTCACATTTTCTTCCTTGATTGCTTCAATTTGAGATTTTCGGATTTGTTCAAGCAAACCCGATGTCACAATTAGTTGCATCGATCGTACTCGAATAGGCGTATAATCTGTCTTTCGGCTCAACGCGTCTGCCACTACATTAGCCTTCCCGGGGTGGTAATGTATTTCACAATCAAAGTCTTTGACAGTTTCTAACCACCGCCTCTGCCTCATATTTAATTCCTTCTGATTGAAGAAATACTTTAAGCTTTTGTGGTCGGTAAAGATAGTGCACTTTATCCCATACAAGTAATGCCTCCATATCTTCAAGGCAAACACCACTGCTGCCAACTCGAGGTCATGGGTAGGATATCTCTTCTCATGAGTCTTTAGCTGCCTCGAGGCATAGGCTATAACCTTGCCCCGCTGCATCAAAACGCAGCCAAGTCCCGAATGCGATGCATCCGAGTAAACTACCATATCCTCCGTTCCGTCCGGTAATGACAATACCGGTGCATGGGTCAATTTCTCCTTGAGCGTTTGGAACACCCTTTCTTGATCCTCGGCCCAAATAAACTTTTCATCCTTTCGGGTTAGTTTGGTCAACGGCATAGCAATTTTGGAGAAATCTTGTATGAATCTCCGATAATAACCCGCAAGCCCCAAGAAGCTTCTGATTTCCGAAGGGTTCTTTGGTGGAGTCCATCTTGACACAGCTTCTATCTTTGACGGATCTACTAACACCCCGTTTACACTAATGATGTGCCCAAGAAATTGCACCTCTCGTAACCAGAAGGCACATTTTGAGAATTTTGCATACAATTTCTCTTTCCTGAGCGTCTCCAACACTTCACGCAAATGACTTGCGTGTTCCGCTTCATTCTTGGAGTATATCAAAATGTCATCAATGAACACTATTACTGACTTGTCTAGCATGGGTTTGCAAACCCGGTTCATGAGATCCATGAAAGCCGCGGGTGCATTAGTTAACCCAAAGGACATCACGAGAAACTCGTAATGTCCGTACCGTGTACGGAAAGCCGTTTTCGGTACATCCTCCTCTTTGACTTTTAACTGATGATACCCCGATCTGAGGTCGATTTTTGAGAACCAACTTGCACCTTGTAATTGGTCAAATAGGTCATCAATTCTTGGAAGCGGATATCGATTCTTTACCATGAGTTTATTCAACTCCCGGTAATCAATGCACATACGCATGCTCCCGTCCTTCTTTCTCACGAATAATACCGGTGCGCCCCATGGAGACACACTTGGCCGAATAAATCCCTTGTCTAGCAATTCTTGGATTTGGGACATCAATTCTTGCAATTCTGATGGCGCTAACCGATACGGCGCCTTAGCCACGGGTTTCGCGCCCGGAATCAATTCGATTCCGAACTCTACCTCCCGCTCTGGCGGTATTCCCGGTAATTCTTCCGGAAATACATCGGCGTATTCACGTACCACTGGTACGTCTTCAACTCTCGGCGTCTCTTTATCAGGTTCGTTGGCGTATATCATAAATGCTTTACATCCTCGCCTCATAAGTTTATGAGCTTTTAATATCGAGCATATAACGGGACTGCCCCCTTTTTCGCCATAGATGGTGACTTGCTTTCCACTTGGAGATGTCAATTTTATCTCCTTACGGAAACATATCACTTCTACATGATGTCGAGCTAACCAATCCATCCCGACCACTACTTGGAATTCTCCCATTGACATAGGGATCAAGTCTATTAAATATTCCTCGTCATCAATGTTTATTTTGCAATCTTGACATACATCAAATACAAGGAAACTTTTGTTATCACCTATTTCTTCCTCTAATGGCATAGGCAATTTTGTTAGTACAAAAGAAGGATGTCGAATAAATCCATGTGAAACAAAAGATTTATTCGCACCCGTATCAAATAGCACACGTGCAGGAATTGAGTTTATAGCAAATATACCTGAAACCACATCGGGTTCCACCTTTGCCTCTGCTGCTGTTAACTGGAAGGATCTTGCTTTTGCTCTAGGTGTCTCAGTACGTGTATCCTTGTCATCTTTCTTTCCGATCAACTCCGGGCACTCAGATTTCTTGTGACCCGGCTGATAACATTTGTAACACACCGACACCTTCCCCGAGCACAACGCAGCCGTGTGCCGGTTTTCCCACAAATAGGACACGGCTTGTCCTTAAACCGGCACTCACCCTTGTGCCCTTTCCCGCATATCTTGCAGCTTGATGACCCACTTTTTCCTTCTTGTTTCTTTGAGGATTCGTTCGGACGTGCCTTTTTCGTTGGGCTTGGGTTGACTACCTGTGCCCTTCTTTCGCCTCTTTCTATTTGTTTCTTCAACTCTATCTCCCGTTCCCGAGCAACGTTTATAATCTCGGTGAGAGTCTCATACTTAGAAGGAGTCATAAACTCCCTATACTCGGCGCTCAGCATATTATAATAATAATATATTTTCTGCTCTTCATTCGTTATGAGATCATCACAAAACTTCATTTTACCCATGAACGTTCTCGTGATTTTATCGATAGATTCACCCTTGTGTCGAAGCTGCATAAATTCTTCCTTGATTTTGTTTATGATTGCCTTGGGACTATGATGTTTAAGAAACGGCGTCTTAAACTCGTCCCATGTCATAGCCTTAGCCGCTTCACTTCCGATCTCTTTCTTCTTGTTATCCCACCAATCTTTCGCCTGACCCCTTAACTGACCCGTGCCATAAGCCACGAAGTCATCCTCATCGCAATGGGTCCTTTCAAATACTCCCTCCATATCACTTAGCCACCGTTGGCATATTATCAGGTCAACCGCCCCATTGTAGATTGGCGGTTTACACGCCATGAACTCTTTATAAGAACAAGATTTTCGTCCTCCCGACTTTTCCTTTGCTAAATTGGTATTATCCTCCAATTTCTTGATTCTTTCTTCCACCACTGATAATACCGTGTTTTGGATTTTGTCGATGAAACCCGACAAACTGTTTTCGATTGCCTTTCCTACCTCCTCAGCAATCACTTCTCTTGTTTGTTCGGTGACTCTTGGCACCGTATCATCATTACCTTTATCCGTCATCTTTAACTGAAATGTTTACATAGAGCGTTAAACATTTCATCTATGGCATGTGATTTATTTACTTCGGTTTATTCAAGTTCATAACTTGTTTTCACCGTTCTCATTTAATACACTTTCCGGGTTTGAGTGTGTTAACACACTCTTCCCATGCCTATCAATTCATTATTTCCCTTTTTATACTTAGTAATTCTACTTTAGAACAATTAACTCTTACCGGATGCTTGATCAAGCTTGAACCGAACACACTTGTTAACAACCTTGAGCTCTGATACCAACTTGTAACACCCTTTTTCTGATAATGAGATTTCTTAATATATTACATGAGTTTATACAAAAATCCCAATTTACAAAATGTTTTCGGATTCAAAATACCAAACGCGAACATGTTAAGTACAAAACGAAAGTTTAAAGTAACTTCTACTAGTCACTACCGACTAGTTTAAAACCTTTGGACATGGTTATCAATTCATTTACATCAAAATCATTGTCTAAAACAAAGTTAAGTTAGCGCGGAAGCTTCAAAATACGTGTTCGGTTCTTCAACGTTGCTTGACCACCATCCGGAATCCCACCTTAGTCACCTAAGGTCAAAACCACTAAAACATTAGTTTTGGCATTGACATAGTACTCATAAACAAGTTCCAGCATTAATTTAATAAAAGAAAAATAAAAATTCTGACTTTTGATCCTCCCGCGTGTCGCGGCAGGAGACGTTAAATCCGTCGCGACTCGCGACGGCTTCCGCGTGTCGCGGGGGCATTCGTGTATTCCTCCGCGTGGCGCGGGGGAACACGTTTTCCAGCAGGTGCAGGCTTAAATCCCTGCATATCTGCCCAGCTCCGAAATTTGTAAAAATTCTAACTTTAAACTGTCATAACTTTTTACTCGTAAGTCCGTTTTGACCGATTCTTTTTCCTATGAGTCCGTAATAAAATTACGGATTCAACCATGTAAATTTCACATCGCAGAAACTGAGATACCGACAATTGGTTCACAATTTCCTTATTTCAATTATCCAACCCATTAGTGTAAGTGCATAGCACCTCTTTTCCATTCTTAAGACCTTTTAGACATAATTACCCAATTTCCCGGGTTCACATACTTGGTGTATTCGCGCCAATTCTATGGCTTTGCGTTTTCTTTAGGGCTAATACTTGTTTCTTCGGAATTCAAGCATTCCTTTCAAACAACCCTTTTTCATTTAACATTTATTGTTTGACCCATATTCCGGGTTCTTATACTTAGATTAATATCGCCAAATCATTGGTATGGTACAATTCATCATTTAACGAAGTATAAGACTTTCAAGTCTCTACTCTCGTGATTCTTTTGAAAACATCATTTTGACCCGTTTGGCTATTTAGTGAAAACCATCACTTCATTGACTAGCCAAACTAAATTCCAAGTCTTTACTTTGACCCGTTTGATGGTCGAGTGTACTTCGCCACTTTAACAACGCATCAAACGCGTCCATTTCATTACAACATCATTCACACAATGAAACTAATTATTTACACATAATTTAACCGGACTAAAGCCACATACCTTTAAAACACACCTTTTCCGCGAGTATCACCTCCGGCGTGTCCACTTGACGTTCCGGATTCCTTGCCTAAAGAGTTCAATTCATAACAAGATTAGAACTCTTTCATAAGCTTTAACGCATTAATTCATAACATATGCAAATCTGCGCTTTTAGAAATCTTTAACATTTTAACCCTCATTTAGGCGTTTTATCAAACACCTTGCGGGTCAGATTTCTACATGATCTAAACCAAGTTCATAACTTGAAATTATCACTCAAATTAACTTCAATTAGACAATATACACATATTTTAACATCAACAATTTCAGAGATTAGCTCACAATTTCAGTTTACAGTAGAACAAGAGTCTTAATCCTAGTGTTTATCGAGTTCTACTAACTTACTAATCACCCACTATAGTGATTTTGATCCTTACAACTAACATGCAAGATTTTGACAAGAAATCATCTAGGGTTTGTCCCTAGACTTCACATTACTTCCAATTTCATGTTTTACAACACATAATCAAGCTCAACCTTCGATTTCAATCACATGCAAGAATTTGAGTTGTATCAAAACAACCTAATTTGACATACCTTATGACCTCCTTGACGAGGAGATCACGATTCTATGTTCAGATTTCGATTACGACATGATTTGAGCCTTCAATTTGAGAGTTTAGTAGAATTTAGGGTTGTGAAAGTGTGGGTGTCGCCCCCTGTGGTTTCTTGATTGACCAGGAACTCCAAAATGGAGTGTTTGGTTTTTATTTTACTAAATATTAGTAATTTAAGTTTCAATTTTGACAACCTAGGCCCCTCCACTCTTATTTAGTTTATATCTTTGGCTTTTTAACTCATTCATGTGTTACTACAAGACTTCTAACTAACTCGGTTATTTATCCTAGTTAGTTTATTCTTGTTTATTATACACTTTATAATTCTAGTATAAAGTTTTGAAATTTCGGGATGTTACATATTCTTTTTAAAATCATTTTTTTTACTTTTTTAAACAATTCGTTTTTTTAAATTGTTGATTATTAAATACATTTCTTTTTAAACCGTTCCTTTTAGAACCGTTTTTGAAACCGTTCATTTTTTAAACTTTGTATTCAGTTTACTTATAGTCGTTAGGAAAAATGAACTTTAGAAAATGAACGTTTTGAAAAATTGAAGGAATTTAAAAACGATCGATTTTAAACAAACGAGTGGTTTAAAAACGAAGATTAAAAAAATGACGTTTATAAAAAAAAGCAAAACCTTAAAAAAATACGTTAACACGTGTACGGTTTTAAAAACATACGAATTTAATAAATGAAAGGTTAAAAAAATTAACAAATTTTGAATAAACAAACGGTCCAAAGAAATGGAAGATTTGAAAAACAAATAAACCACTCTAATTTTTTTTTTTGAAAAATGAACGATTTTTTGCAAACTTTTTATTAGAATGTTTCATCTTTTTTCAAATATTACATTTCTTTTGTTTTTTATACATGCCATTTTGTAAAATTTTAAAAACGAACAACTTAAAAAAGTGAGTTGTTTCAAAATGTTTAAAAACAAATGATTTTAAAAAGAATGGTATGAAATGAAGTGTTTAAAAAAACTTTAAAAGACAAATGACTTTAAAAAGAACAGTTTTAAGAAAACCAAACGGTTTAAAAAGGAACAATTTTAAAAACGATAGATGGTTAAACAAAATGTTAACAAATATTTTTTTTTAAAGGATATTTATAAAAACAAACGGTTAATAAAAATACATATTTATTTGTATATTTAAAACATATGTTGTTATATAATAATCGTGAAAATAACGAAATAAAAAAAAACTTGAGTAATTACATTAATCATGTAACACCCCAAAAATGGGTTTGGTAATCAAACCACGTTAATATTACTAACGGGTAAAATACCGTTAGTGGTAAAAATTTACCCGGTAAATATTAGGATTTAAATAATTAATCCTAATAATAAATAAAAAGTGAATAAAAAGCTTTTAAGAAATAAAATGATAGAAAGCCCGAGTTAACGGGACCTGAAATAAACTTAGTCATAAATATTCTCGAACCCGCTAAGTTAACTAGGAATATTTAACCTAGTTAATAAGTGGGAATATTGTTGAAAATAAGTAGGTTGTGGCCTACTTAATAACTAACCAAACACGAGGGACCAAAGCCGGGTAACTTAAAAATGGAATTATAAACTTAAAAATTAAACACAACACACACACTAGGTGTGTGTGTGCGTGTTCTGGTCGTAATCCACAGGAGCCAGGGAGCTCAAACCCTAACATTCACTAATCTCACAAATTGAAGGATCAAACCAAGTCCAAATCGAAAATTGAGCATAGATTAGTGATCCTCATCACAAGGGGGTTACAAGGTATGTAAAATTTGGTGTTAATTCTCTGTTAGAAATTCTCATGAAATTGGGAAATCTGAAAATTTATGTTGCATGTTTGCTATTTGGGTAGAATAGGGTTGATATGGTGTCTAGGAGTAAAACCTAGACAATAACATGTGAAATCATGGCTAAATTCTGAAAATTTCATGAACACATTGAAGGTGATTCATGGGTTTTGTGAGAAAATGATGAACACTAAGATGTAGAATGCTAATCTAGTGTAAATTGATGCATAGAAACTGATTTCTGAAAATATGATGTGTAGTTCATGAACACTAGACATAGAGGTTTGATTTGTGATGTAAATCTTGGTAAAAATAACTAGTTATGAACTAGTTAGTAAATATGTAAAATTATGCCTACTAGGTGTTTGTTAAAATGCCTAAACGAAGCTAAAATGTTGAAATTCCATGTGAAGTGTGCATTTGAGTATGTTGATAGATCAATTGACTTCTAGGAAGTCAAACTAACCAATGATTTAATCGAGCGATAAAGTCGACATAAGACCCGTTAGATGGAGTAGTCATAATTGATAATGACTAATCTAACCATCTTATGAATTATGATGATAGTTTGACGCCTAACGAGCTAGGTGGAAGCTTGATGAGTGAACGGGTCAAACGAATCAAGAAGGAAAGAAGAAAAGTGTGGCGTGGATGCGAGGTAAGTGTAATTTACACACTTATGTAGAATACCCGTTTATTCGATACGTTGTAAAAGTGATAACGATAATATTGGAAATATGGAAATTTGTCAAGTGTCGACTAATGTAAATCAAGGTTAAAAGGATACCCATGGCGTAAGCCGAATTGGGTTGAATTTGTAAGAAAAGAGTGTAAAAGAAAAAGGGTATGGTTATAAAATCCGGGATGGGATGGATGTATGAATTGGAAATCAAAAACGATGTTTTTGATTAAATAGATAATGTTGGGCATATAGTCCAAACGGGTCGAATGGTGGTGATAACACCATTTGACAATATCGACTAATGTGGTTGTTAAGTCTTATGTTAACAGGACCGATTAGCAAATCGGATAATTGCGTCACCATTGATGGTGTGATAATGAAAACGAGGTATAAATCGGATCTACTTGTTGATCCGGGCCAGGTACGCATAATTATGTTGTAGTTAAAAGTGCTATTTTGGTCGAATAATTTGAGAGAGAGTCTTTCATCATAAAAGGACTAAAATCAACCAAAACGCCCTTGTAGGCTAAATGGAACGAACGACCCTTAAAGGTTGTTTGGAAACGAGTTTTATGACTAAGTAAATACTTAGAATAAGTATAGAAGCTGAAAGAGGTATTATATTAGCCAAATGGCACTATTTGAGTTTTTGCCGTAAAATAATGATTCGAGAAGTAAAATTTGGTTTATATTGATCACCACATTAAACCCACCTTAAATACAGTTGTGGTGGGAGATTATAGGATAAGAAATGTGGTGATGGAATGCTAGAAGCAATCGAAAGCGATTTTAGGCTCGAAAGTACTTAAATACCCTTAACGGGTCAAAATAAGCATACGAACGAAAATGGGTTTAAATTGTGTAATAAACCTGTGATTAGAACCTAAAATGGTAGATAACATTAATTTGAAGAAGTGTAGGTGATATAGAAATCAAACAAATAGGTTTGTTTGATAAAATGCATAAATGGGTAAAATTCGATAAAAAAGTAACGAGTCGAAGGCTTGAAAGTCTCAAAATTTATTCATGTTGGATGTTGGATTTTAACTCCATATGATGGAGAATCAAATTACAAACACGTAGGAAGAAACGGTAGATTAAATGGACAAGCAGATTGAAAGATACGAAAGTTTTCGTGTCAAAAACGGCAAAAAGGAAAGGAATGGTGCAGGGGCCACCGTAACTTACGGTGCCACCGTAAGTTACGGTGGAGCTGATTTGGGTTACGGTGCTAGCCTACTGAAGTACGGTAGGGAAATGTTAATACAAGGGCCACCGTAACTTACGGTGCCACCGTAAGTTACGGTGGAGGTCAGAATTGAGTTATTGTTTTGGGATCAAGATATCAATGTTGGATTTTCCTAATTTCCTCGTTGTATTAGTTATTTAATTATCAAAACTGACCTTTAAGTTGGTTTTGATCACAGGTGAATGTCGAGAGTCCCAGATGAAGATCAAGCATCGAGCAAGAACCGAACACACGTTAAATAAAGCTTCCGCAACGTTGTTTTGTCGTTATTCTAAACGGCGAATTAAATCACATTGTGTATATCACTTAAATTGTAAAAGTTTTTAACAAACCCGTATTTCCGATGTATATGTAATCGTTAATTACATGATTATTTTCGCAAAATATACGTTAAACCTTGATTTATAAGAACGGGTGTTACAAGTTGGTATCAGAGCCTTGGTTTAAGAGATTCAAGTATGGTGGGAAAACTATGCTTGGACTTAAACCTTATGCTCTTAATAAAAATTGGTGTTCGGTTCGAGACTTGATCACAAATCCGGTAAGTACATGTATATAGTAATGATTGAGTATGATTAAAGTGTTGAAGAACAACACATAGGGTTATCGTGTAATACACGATACATTAATCAAATCGATAAAGGATAGATATAGTCAATGAAATTACGTGTGTTGACACGTATAGTGGAAATGCCTTGTATTATAATACGGGCGATTATTGATGACGACACTACTAACTTTTCTGAATGTTTTAATTGAAGGACACTCGCATCTGAAGATGACGAGAGTTGGACAAATTACGGATATGAGGATAAAACGGTCCGATGTATGACAAGCAAGGCATACTCATCAAGGATCTAAATCGCGTAGTGATCGCGAACAAGGTTAACGGAAAAAAGGAGAGCCTGATAGAGCAAGCATTATCAGGTGCACGTTTTAAATTATCGTATAAATAAGTAATATGCAACAAATACGTAGAGATTGGAAGTTGCATATGTAGATTGAAAACTTGGAAAAACCTGAATAGAAAACCTATCCGGGATATTGTTTCCAAGAAAAACAAATAGAGGCATTACTTACATGGGGTGTAATGTGAAAATTATAAAAATGTCATGTATACCAGGTGTTGATCGCTTACTCTAGCCAAGTAAGTAGTGAACACGTGGTACCATGAACTTCTTATGATGAACACATTTATGTCCGATGTAGTAAGGGCGGGGTGAATGGGACTAACTTAAAAGTACCCCAAATGAATCAAATGAGCAAAATATTTGATAATAATGTAAACGCACAGCCGGGTGACGGAAGCGTATTACATTAGGATGATGAGCCCGAGTGAAGGGACAAAGATTAATGTAAAAGGATTAAGGTATGCAATTGGGAGGGGTGTGCTTACACTCGAACCCGGATAATGCAAATATGACTCTTAACGAGCCGATTTTGTAAAACACCAAATTTGAGAACAAAGTAGGAATATAAAAGCGAAACGAAGTCATAATGCATACCGTAAGGGTTGCAATAATAACGACTTCGGTAAAACACCCGGTTGGTGGGTAAGGATTTAAACGCATGCGTAGACTGAGAAACAGGAACGCGAAATAGAAAGTCAAAAGACTCGGAATATGAGTCATGACTAAAAGATGACAAGAATTTTCACTAACATAAATTTTGATAAAAAATTACATTCGACTAGTTAGAAGTCGAACGGGTCGAACAAAGAATGAAATTTGACGTTCACCAGTGATGAAACTTCATACAAACAAGTCAAACGAATTAAATAAATGATGACGCTTGCTAATGTAAGTGGGCGCGGACTGAATAAATAAAAGTGTGAGATGTTAACAAACCTATGTAAAGGGTTGTCAAGAGGTATAAGAATGAACCGGGAAACGGTAGGCGTAGAACGAACTGACGTGTAATTGACGCTAGAAGTCGTAAAGTCGGAAAGGATAGTCCGAAAGTAAACAAATGAAACCTTAGACTACGGTTAAGGTCAACTAAAGTTCAAAAGCAAAATTAAATGATTCCAAAAATAACAAAGGATGCTTTAAAGCTATATAGGTATAAATAGACAATGGAATACAGACTAGAATAAAAGATGATCTACGGGATCATCATAACCTACGGGATATTAATTAGTGTAAAGGTCTACGGGGCCAAAATGACCCACGAGTCATGAATTGAAGCAAAGGGATCATAAGGGCCTCGTCTTAAATAGACGAAAGCTAAAGGAAATAGCCTACGAGGTTAAGGGAAGGAACCTTAGTGTAAGGTGAGGGAACTTGTTACGATTCCCCGCGTAAAACGAGAACGGAAAACAATAAATTATGGGTTGTCAATTTCCTTGATATGAGTAATTGACATAGTAAAAAAAATGTTAGACTAAAATCCAGTTTTTGTAAGAAATAACATTTTACAAATATAAATTCTGATACGAAAAATTGAATAGTAAGCATGAAAAATTCAAGTCTTGAAACTAATAGGCGCAAGACGATATATTCGAAAAAGTGATATTTTCGAAAATGAAAGGTTGACATGAATTAAACATGATGTGACACGATCACGGTCAAGAAATGCAAGGTGAGGTAGAATCACATTATAACCAAGCGAGCGGTAAAAGTAACTGGACTAATAAGTCTAGTTAGTGAGATCGGTTAAGGTCAGCAATTCAAATCAAGAAATTTGGTTTGCTTGTATGTAACACCTGTGCCTCCATGGCCATCAAACAAATTCTGTATCAATGAAATATTGTATTTCATACTTGGGACATGTACAAATATGTGTATCCTTTGCACATTAAAAATTCTTGTTCGATTTCAAGCTTTAAATCGCTTTCTAGAAGGTTATACGCGCACTGATGCGTAAATAAAACCCGTTTAATGCAACGAACGCTCCGGAATAGTGAAATAGGCTTAACATACCTTAAACAACCTTTACATAACTTAGAAATAAGTTTTGAAGGCTTTGGTATGTCAAAAACAAGTTAATTCACTTACAGGGACTAAACTTGATAAACTGCGAAAGTATGCCAATTTGAGCTGTAACGAACATTCTGGAACATGACCATAAGTTAAACATACCATAAATATCCTTTACATAGCTTAGAAATAGGCTTTGAGGGGTTCGGTATGCTAAAATAAACTTTTGGGTCATTCAGGGACTAAAAGCGTCAAAAAAGTGCACAAGTTTGCATTTTCGCGCATAACTTACGTTCCGAATACCTCCGGACATCCAAAAATTTATGTAAGCACTAAAATACTTTATTTTAGTGTTTGGCATGAGAAAAATCCATTCGTCGCGCAATTTAGATCGTTTCTCGCGCTTATGCGCATTCTGTCGTAATTAACCGAACATCGCGATCGTACGACCAAACGAACTGACATCCGGCATATTTTTGAGCATGTTTCATGCCCACAATGTTTAGGCATCCTTGTGGAGCCTTGAAATTGATTTAACGAGCCTTAAACATGTCGGAAATGGCCTTAATATGCAACGGGGACTGAAAGGTGAACATTTGAAAGTGTTTGCTGATCAGGGGGACCCTAGCGCGACGCCTAGCCCCCCTAGCGTCACGCTAGGCCCCTTCTGATCAGCAAAAGCCATTTTTAACACAAGTTAGCAGCCCCTAACACTCTCCAAAGGTCAAGTGCCACATGTTAAACTCTTATGGTGGCCAAATTCAGTAACCACAACATTCCAACAAGTGTAGGGATGTGATCATTCCCTCTTCTCCAAGAAACGATCCTAACGGTTCGGGAAAAACTATAAATACCCACATACCCCAACTTCATTTCTCACTAGAATCTGATCAATTGTGCTCTAAGTTGAAACCTTTGTTTCATACCTGAGCTATTTTGATCTAGATTAGCATTCGGGGACCCTTCGTAAGTGTTCCTTCGTTCTTTTATTGCTTTTCGAGTCCGAAAGTCAAACTTTGTTTGACTTTCTGCATTGACCAGTTTATGGTCGATGCGAAGTTCGTTTGAACTTCATAACGTGAGCGTAATCACGATGGTTATAGTCCCTAGTGACTATACCTACTGATTACCACGTTATCTAGGCTCAGTGACGAGCCGTAGTTTCGGTCAGAATACGTATTCTTGCGTATTTTGTAACCAAACTACTTATGGGTATCAAAACTGTTTGTTTTGATACCAAACCTGTTTTCTAAACTTAGTTAAGCATGTTTTAGCATGCTTAGCTCGTCACTTTTAGTTTAGTGCTTATATAGGGTCGTAAGGTAAGCGATCTAAACAATCGCTTATCCCTTCGAACCCGACCCATTTGGTCGATCATTAGGATCCGACCAAACACATTAGGTGACCATAGTATATAGGGAATAACCTTCCGAGGTTATACCTTATGGTCGCTTCGTTTAAGTAGTTGTATGATAGGTAGTTTATATGCCTTAGGTAAATTACCAAAATACCCCTTTAATGCCAAAATTCGTTTTAAACGTATGTAACATAATTTTTGACATCTAAACTGATTTGACAACCATATTAGACATGTTAAGGCATATTTTACTTGTCATAGGACTAGTTAGGCGTTCCGAACGCGTTTCACGCGAACGACGCGTTAAAGTAGCGTAAGCTACCTAAACGGGCCGTAATGGGTCACAAACACTTAGGTTAAGTTTCGTTATAGTGTATGGGCTTTGTTAAACCATATTACACGAGTCTCCATACTCGTTTGGTTTACGAACCCTCATTCTATCTAAATCCTCCGATATTAGGTCCGGTTTATTAACATAGTTACCTATATTAGGTGCCGTTTGATTCCGTGATCTCTAGCATTGCTTGGTGGTTATCTTAGGACTTCTGAGCAATCTCAAGTGAGTACATAGACCCCTCTTTTACTGTTTTCCAAACTGTTTTGGGGTGAAACACATGTGCCTACTTGTTACTTTCGTGCTTTCCATGTTTTCACATCATATACTTGCTATGTTCATTAGTACATTTATAGTACATGATTTCATTGTTTTACATTACATTTTATGCTATGTGTGCCCATTGTGTGCATACTTAGTACATTGTTTTACATTACATTTTATGCTATGTATGTCCATTTAGTTCATACTTAGTACATCGTTTCACATCATATCACATGCTATGTATTTTCATTTGTTGCATACTTAGTACAGTTGTTTTCATCACATGCTTACATTTTGGTATGACATTTGGTTTGTTTACATGGAACAATACATTCATTAACATTTGCTACGCCGTTCGTTAGTAGGTAGTGGTACCATAGGAATTGACAACTCCCGTTCCTGAAATCCTGGGTTGGTGTGGATTGGAAGGAATGACCGAATTCGATATACATAACACAGATAGACCTTTAAATTCGTTTAGGGGTCTATCACCACAGTCTCAAGGCTTGGATGTATGCATTTTCACAACACCGCATAGATGTTCGTATAAGTATAGCATGCATTTCCACAAAACATAACTTTGATTTAAACCGAGTTTTACTTCAATACTTTGTTTTGTGCATTTTACCTATGGTTTAGTTGATGCATTTCACTAGCCTTACATATCATTTTGGTTACACATTACATGATTTACATTTGACACATAAACATTTTCGACATTGGTTATACATTACATGACTTACATCTGGACATAAACATTTTGACATATTATTCAATACGTTTGGCAATTGGTTTAAACATAGACATCTTACATTGTTGGTTTGGTTCGAGTAAGTGATTTAAGTAACGAGGCGTGTGTAATATGATACAAGCATGGTGGATACGCCGCTGGTACTTCCTATATATAAGTGATTGTATGGTATTACATATCGTAGTGTTATTTGAATCATTTAAATTTGGACATGTAACATTTTATACAAATAACATACTTTTCACAATACATTGTTTTACAAACAACTTAATTTATACAAACTCATTTCACATGGTTATCCACTTAACCATGTGTTATTCTTTTATACATATTTATCATTTGGTTTATTTGTCACTTTTCAAATGATTTACAAAACAAAGCAAACTACAAGGTTCATGACTAAACATTTTCTTAAACATAAGTCATGAATCTCATTTTCACAAAACCTATGTATCTCACAGGCATTTTTATGCTGACGTACCTATTTTCACATGTGTTTCAGGATATGTTGCATGGGATTTATCAAGATACACTTAGGCGGACTTGGGCCTTAGTGACAATAAAAGATGCAAGACTAGTTATTTATGTTAATTTTTCTTTGATTGTCAAGACATTGTAACTCTTTTAATCAATAAAACAATATTTAAATTTCCATGTGTTATGAAACAATGATTCTGTTACAACACTCCCCGACGTTTTCCGCCACGTTTTGTTGTTCTACGTGGTCGGGGTGTGACATTGTAAGCGGTAAATTCGGTATAACTGAACCGAATAAATAAAATTGAGAATGAAAGAATTTGTTGCTAAAAGTGAAAGATTTCACTAAAGACCTTTAAACGGGTCAAAGTAACGGATTCATAAAGAATTCGATAGAATATGAAAGCGATGGATATCGCTAAGTTAATTAAACTAGTGGAAATAACGAGATTACGTTATTTCAAGTCACATTATGTCATGTAAGATACGTAGATGATAAATAACCAAAAGGATATTACCATACTTTTCTGGTAATACTAACAATCGGTTAAAGTATGAGAAATGCTTAATTGATTATCGAGAGCAAATGCATAGAGTTGAATTCGATAAATTAAGTAAGAAAAGGTTTCGGGGACGAAACCTCTTTAAGAGGGGTAGACTTGTAACACCCCAAAAACGGGTTTGGTAATCAAACCACGTTAATATTACTAACGGGTAAAATACCGTTAGTGGTAAAAATTTACCCGGTAAATATTAGGATTTAAATAATTAATCCTAATAATAAATAAAAAGTGAATAAAAAGCTTTTAAGAAATAAAATGATAGAAGGCCCGAGTTAACGGGACCTGAAATAAACTTAGTCATAAATATTCTCGAACCCGCTAAGTTAACTAGGAATATTTAACCTAGTTAATAAGTGGGAATATTGTTGAAAATAAGTAGGTTGTGGCCTACTTAATAACTAACCAAACACGAGGGACCAAAGCCGGGTAACTTAAAAATGGAATTATAAACTTAAAAATTAAACACAACACACACACTAGGTGTGTGTGTGCGTGTTCCGGTCGTAATCCACAGGAGCTAGGGAGCTCAAACCCTAACATTCACTAATCTCACAAATTGAAGGATCAAACCAAGTCCAAATCGAAAATTGAGCATAGATTAGTGATCCTCATCACAAGGGGGTTACAAGGTATGTAAAATTTGGTGTTAATTCTCTGTTAGAAATTCTCATGAAATTGGGAAATCTGAAAATTTATGTTGCATGTTTGCTATTTGGGTAGAATAGGGTTGATATGGTGTCTAGGAGTAAAACCTAGACAATAACATGTGAAATCATGGCTAAATTCTGAAAATTTCATGAACACATTGAAGGTGATTCATGGGTTTTGTGAGAAAATGATGAACACTAGGATGTAGAATGCTAATCTAGTGTAAATTGATGCATAGAAACTGATTTCTGAAAATATGATGTGTAGTTCATGAACACTAGACATAGAGGTTTGATTTGTGATGTAAATCTTGGTAAAAATAACTAGTTATGAACTAGTTAGTAAATATGTAAAATTATGCCTACTAGGTGTTTGTTAAAATGCCTAAACGAAGCTAAAATGTTGAAATTCCATGTGAAGTGTGCATTTGAGTATGTTGATAGATCAATTGACTTCTAGGAAGTCAAACTAACCAATGATTTAATCGAGCGATAAAGTCGACATAAGACCCGTTAGATGGAATAGTCATAATTGATAATGACTAATCTAACCATCTTATGAATTATGATGATAGTTTGACGCCTAACGAGCTAGGTGGAAGCTTGATGAGTGAACGGGTCAAACGAATCAAGAAGGAAAGAAGAAAAGTGTGGCGTGGATGCGAGGTAAGTGTAATTTACACACTTATGTAGAATACCCGTTTATTCGATACGTTGTAAAAGTGATAACGATAATATTGGAAATATGGAAATTTGTCAAGTGTCGACTAATGTAAATCAAGGTTAAAAGGATACCCATGGCGTAAGCCGAATTGGGTTGAATTTGTAAGAAAAGAGTGTAAAAGAAAAAGGGTATGGTTATAAAATCCGGGATGGGATGGATGTATGAATTGGAAATCAAAAACGATGTTTTTGATTAAATAGATAATGTTGGGCATATAGTCCAAACGGGTCGAATGGTGGTGATAACACCATTTGACAATATCGACTAATGTGGTTGTGAAGTCTTATGTTAACAGGACCGATTAGCAAATCGGATAATTGCGTCACCATTGATGGTGTGATAATGAAAACGAGGTATAAATCGGATCTACTTGTTGATCCGGGCCAGGTACGCATAATTATGTTGTAGTTAAAAGTGCTATTTTGGTCGAATAATTTGAGAGAGAGTCTTTCGTCATAAAAGGACTAAAATTGACCAAAACGCCCTTGTAGGCTAAATGGAACGAACGACCCTTAAAGGTTGTTTGGAAACGAGTTTTATGACTAAGTAAATACTTAGAATAAGTATAGAAGCTGAAAGAGGTATTATATTATCCAAATGGCACTATTTGAGTTTTTGCCGTAAAATAATGATTCGAGAAGTAAAATTTGGTTTATATTGATCACCACATTAAACCCACCTTAAATACAGTTGTGGTTGGAGATTATAGGATAAGAAATGTGGTGATGGAATGCTAGAAGTAATCGAAAGCGATTTTAGGCTCGAAAGTACTTAAATACCCTTAACGGGTCAAAATAAGCATACGAACGAAAATGGGTTTAAATTGTGTAATAAACCTGTGATTAGAACCTAAAATGGTAGATAACATTAATTTGAAGAAGTGTAGGTGATATAGAAATCAAACAAATAGGTTTGTTTGATAAAATGCATAAATGGGTAAAATTCGATAAAAAAGTAACGAGTCGAAGGCTTGAAAGTCTCAAAATTTATTCATGTTGTGTTGGGATTGAACCCTAACAAAGGAACAGATAATGTAAAGCCAAAACCAGGTCACAACAGAGGATTCACAATAAACAGTAGTTTATACTTTGCTCTCCCCTTGATAGTGAGTTATAACATCTGATGGTCTCTAATTGCTGCTCATAATCAACTGCTGTGCCCTTTCAACTACTGATATGATCCTAAAGACTGCTGAAGACAAACTCTGTTGCTCTATCTACTGCTGTCTCTTAAGTGCTGCTGAAGACACAAACACTGCTCATTCAAGGACTGATCACCTTTGAAGAAAGTACTGATGTTGTTGTTAAGCATCAGTGCTTAGGCTACAACAGTGGAACGTGAAGCAGTTGTTTCCTCATGTTTTGTAGTATTATTAAAATCAGTTGTTAGACATCAGTAGTTGGTGTAAGGACAGTAGATATAGTTTGTTAGGCTGTTAGACGTCGCTTTCATGGTGACGTCAGCTGAGATTCCTCAGTGGTTTGGTTTGCCTATAAATGTAACAGTACCCTGTACTGTTACATTTGATTGACTGAGCGGGTTCTTCTCCTCATGTCTAATCCTTTCATCTTGTGTGCAACCAACCTTGGGGCATCAGGCTGAGGGGGAGTATAGTTTGTAAGCTTATCTGTAATCTTTTGCTTTTGATTTGTAAATCATTCGACTCTATGAGAAGCAATTGTTTATCAAACTACTCTCTCCTTTAATTGTGTTTACAAAGTTTGTTTCCATTTCCGCTGCACTTAAGCTGTTCATATCTATTTGATTTGTTCAGAACATACAAACAAACACAATCATGAGAGCCTCCGATCCTAACAATTGGTATCAGAGCCTGGACAGTCAAATTCGATCTAACAATCAATTTGACATAACAGTTCGGCTCAAAATTCATTGATACTAAGGTTGGTTGTATTTTGTTGAAAAAAAAAAAACAGAGTATCGATTAAATCATGTTCAAAATGGTTATTCAAAAACTCTGTAAATCAACCAAGATGTCATATAACACACAAATTTCACACAACAGATGATATCATGCAAAAGTCACCCATAGCTTTCAGATCTGTAAACATATCTGTTAAATTACGGGATTGATCTATATTTTTCGAAATTGATTTCAATTGTTGTTTTGATATTTGTGTTGTTTTCATTAAATGCTAAAGTATGAACCTCAGATTAACAAAACCTATGATTCATAAGACATTAGTGTTTTGTTTCTCTATAAAGAGGGAATTGAAACTTTAGTCATTCAGATCTTATGTGTTGAAAACAGGTTGAGTTCCTCAAAAGGACAAAATCAACTATGTTAAAATACATTAAGAAAATTCACAAAAACTCAGAAGTGTGTTTATCTCAAAACTTTTGTAGTCAAAAGAAAAGAGTATAAACATAAAACACTTATGAGTCAAAGTTTAGGGTAATAATGGTAATTAAGCAACTATGTGCATTTATCTGTTCAGAAAAAGGTTTTGAATCCAGTAAATGAACTCCAAAGAGGACTAGACAATTGCTCAAAAGTTTCTCTCCATGTGTCCTCAAGTTTGCAATCAAATGTCAAAGAAAATGGTTCCAAACAGTGGTCAAAATGTATCCAAAAGTTTCTTTCCACTGGTGACCACTGACCATTTTCAAAAACTTATGAATGATATGATTATATACTCTATTGAAATTATACCAGATCCTTTTTGATACTATTCTCAGAAAAATCCTTTAACTATTTTTTGTTGTTCAAAGGATTTTCTCACATAACCAGGATATATTATTCATTTTTTCTGGAATAATATTTTTGGAACTCTTGCTTGTTTTATTGGCAATAGTTTCAGCTCCTGTGAGGATGCAATACCTTATTTTTGGTGGTATCTGTGTCCTCGTAAATGGGTCAAAAGGAAATGGTACATATGTTATGATCATGTCATACTCAGGTTTGCTCCTAAATTTCTATAAAAGGTTGATTGCAAACTGTGCTTAAATTACTAAGGTACTCATGTGTTAATTGAATATTAAACGAAATTGATTTGCCTTAGTAAAAAGTTTTCATCATCTGGGGTACTAAACCACTGTTTTTCAAAATTGACATGTGGCAAAACCTTGAATGAAAAACCTCAAAATTGTTGCTGAAACACCTGTTCTTCAGATTTGCACCATTTACCCTAACCACTGTTTTGTTCCAACGTCTGATCTCTAAACACTGTCCACTGCTGAAAGTTAACCACTGATCACTCCTTTTCTTGAAAAGCACTGATGTTCAAAATCAGTGTCTTATCCACTGATATGCTATCTACTGATAGTAAAAATCATCCACTGCTCATAATTTTTACCGTTGTAACCACTGATGCTTGATACGTCAGTGGCTCTTAAAACAACTGTTCTCCATACTTCATCCGTTTCATCAGTGTTTGACACGTGGTCAGTTTTTAGCCCTCAGATCTTAATAACCGCTGCCACATCAGCGATCATTTTTAAATAAAACCCTGCCCTAAACCCCCAAACAGGGTTTTACACTGTCGAATTGAATTCCAAAAATTCTCTTCTCATAGCAGTTTCCAACCCTTCTTCTCAAAACCTTCAAAATCATTCTCCGATTCTTCTTCATCAAAATGACGAAGTCAAAAGGAAAATCAAAATCAAAACCTACATCACCACCACCTTCAACTGAGGCCGCTCAAACGGCTGAAGAAATCATCGAAATACCATTCAAACAATCTCATAACTATCTGGGTTTATTCACAAAACCTACTGATAATCACACCTTTGACACCATCATTGATGCATTATCTGCATCAAAGTACAAAACTTTGTTGACAGCAAATGCTCCTATCTATCTGCAAACCCAGAGAGAGTTTTGGAAAAAGGCGTCGCTTGAAAAACAAGACGGAAAAGTCATAGCCATTAACTCCTCAATACAGGGTAAAGCAGTTCAAATAACCCCACAGTCGATCTCCGAAGTCTTTAATCTCAACGATCAGGAAGGTAAACTCTCATTTGAAAAAGTAGAGATGAAAACTGATTTCGTGAAAAGGGGTTATGCAGAAGAACCAAAGGTAGATACCCTACAAAAGGGTTATTTTCCATCTGCACCCAGGTTTTTATTTCACACACTCTTGATGTGTGTTTCAAATAAAACAACATCTTTCAACGAAATACCATTGAAAATTCAAAGTCTGGGTTACGCTATTTTGAATAATAAAGACTATAACGACTCCCAGGAGATTTTCAATGACATGGTGAAAAACGTTGAAAGTAAAGCATTTTTACTTTTTCCAAGATTTTTGAGCTATTATTTTGAACAAAAATTTGAAAAGAAAAATGTAAATTTGCTCAAACAAGGTGTTCATTGTCAAATAAAAAGCATAACAAAATAAACATTTTCAAGGATGATGGCACCAATAAAAACAAAAGCAGGGGTATCTGAGCAGACTTTAGCGGTTACAACTGCTCCTCAGGTATCAGCTGCTGAGCCCACTGCTCCAGGTGATCATAGCAGAACTCCCACTGCTTTGAAACCCACACCTGCCACCACTAAAAAGACCAAAAAGAAAACATCCAGAAAACCCACCAAACCCAAAACAAAGGCAACTCTGGAAGATGAGATCCCAGAGGAAATGCCTGTGACAACACAAAAGTCACCACAAACCACTGCTGCTACTTCCTCACAGCAGTTGGAAGAAAGATCTCAACCCATAACCGAAACTCCTCCTGCATCCTCACAAAAGGATCAGGTTGTAAGCACAGGGACACCACAATATGAAGCTCTGAATCCACTCGGATCCATCTTCCTCAGTCCTGATCCCAAGGACATGTCTCTTTCAACCCCCATCCCCTCACCAATAATAATGCCACAATCCATGCTACCTCTGTTGCATGCAGCTGCTATTGCACAGACACAAACCAGTTCCTCTCTATCACCTATCACTGAGAGTATACATCCACAAGTGACTGGGTCTGATGCTTATACTTCTGCTATCCCAGCAACAGTTGAGGAGGTTACACTGCAGGAGCTACAAGTAACTCTTGTCAGTAGTTCAAGTGGAGCAGCAACTACAAATGTTGGATCAACAGGTCTACATTTGGACAGTTGTTTCATCAGTCAGACTCCCTTGAAGGCAATCTCTTCCATAGCACCTCTGAAAATCGCTAGTGAGGCTATTTTGTCCACCAGTAACATTAAAGATTTATCAAGTGCTGAAGAGAGAAGTCCCCAGTACCGAGAACAAGGGGCATCAATGGATGATTTTTGGGACTCTGTTCCTAAGTCACACATTGATATAACCACCACAGGTGGGGATTCAGATGATCCCAGTAAAATGGGTGATGATTCAAGATATCAGGAATTGACGGACAGGGTTGACAAACTGGAAACCTCAGTTGCTGAAATAAAGGAGATGGTGCAAGAGATTTTAAAAGCTCAGAAAGCACAATCCTCTGCTGTTCCTGCTCAAGCATCTGCTCCACAACATGCATTTGCTGAAAATGAGCTTTGGAATATTTTTCAACCCATGCTTGAAGCACAGCAACAAATGGCTGACAAAAAGCATGCCATTCAAGTACAAATGCTGTCCAACATGATGGAATCAAGGTTCAAGGATACTCAAGCAGATATCAAGGCTATTAAGGCCAGTATCCAAACTGCCACTGGCAAGGTTCCTTCAACTTTACTATTCTTTGATGACCCCCTTGCAGATAATGCCAAAAAGGGGGAGATATTGAAGCAAATGAAGAAAAAGGGAATTGAACATGGCATTCATATTGAACCTGAAAAAGAAAAAGAAAAACAGGTCTCAAAACCTGTTAGCCAAACAGCTGATACAGCAGCAGTTACAAAAACTGCTGCAGCAGCAGTTACAAAAACTGCTGTCAGTAGCCAAACAGCTGCCATATCATCAACACTCACACCCCCAACACACACCACTCTACCACACACCACTACAACTACTGCTCCACCATCATCATTATCTACAATCACACAATCACCACTGCTTCCTGTTATAAAACAGAAGACAACAGATGTTACAACATCTGTTGTAATGACAGCAGCGGTTGAAGCACCAGTTGTTTCAACCACTGTCAGTCAACTACAATCCACTGCCATACAATCTACAACCACTGATCCACCCAAAACATCATCTGCTTCTTCTTCATTCAAAAGAAGAAGAAATCTCATAACAGATGATGATTCACCACCATCACCACCAACATCACCACTTCCATCTCCTGCTCAAAAGCAGAAGACAACTGCTGACATATCAGCAGTTGTTAGTCAGTCATCCACCACTGCTCTCACCTTTCATACTTCACAACCAAGGCTGTTCAACAGAATAAGAAAACCAATAACTGCTGATGAGGGTACATATGATCCTAATGCTGCACAACATCCACTGGAACTTGAAGCTATCAAAAATGAGATGAGGCAATTCTGTACAGAAGAAGATCCTTCAAAAAGGAGATTCCCCTCACTCATAGGCTACATGCCACCAGAGGATATGGATGATTACCTAAAACTCAAGGCAAAGCAGGCAAATGTAAAAGCCAAGGTTGATAGTGAAAAAGAAAAGTTAAGCGAAGATGGCATAGCTAAAAGACTGGAGTTCTACTTAACAAAAGTAAAACAGATAGAAGGGTTTGTACAAGACCTAGACAAAGAAAAGGCTGATCAAAAGAGAGAATTAAGAAAACAATATCTAGCCTACATCATGAAAGAAAAATTCTATCCTGCTGAAGAACAACAGTTCAGAGAATGGCCAGTAGGAGCTCTTAAGCGTGAGGCAGAAAGGATTGAAAGGATTAAGAAAGATCCTACGAAGAAGAAGAATGCTCCTAACTGGAGAAAATATGAAAAGTTCATTGCTGACTTAACTGCTGAATATAAAAGAAAGAAAAGGGAGCTGGTGGATGCGAAAATAGATACTGCTGAAGCCATATCAAAATGGTCTAAACAGCAGACTGATGAAGCCTACAAAAGGCTGAAGAAAAGAAAGATAACTGTTTCAGGCACTTCTAAAAAGCAAGAACAAATGATGAAGCTTGAACAGAAGATGGGAAACCTCGACACACTGTTCCGGTCTACCTTTGTAACAAATCAAGAAGAGGGAGAACAGCTGACTGAAGAAGAGGTAATGGAAAAGGAAGCAGAGTACTTCAAAGATACCATCACGAAAATGGGTCTAAAAGAAGATACTTCAACAAAGCTTCAAAGCCTTTTTAAGGCATTAAACAAACCTGCGTCTCCAAACACTGCTAAAGACAAGACAGAAGCTGAAAGACAAGAATTTATTGAACAAGAAACTTCAGAAGATATAGCGGCAGCTGACAAAGTCTTTGAAGAAGCTTTCAAAAGAATGTCTGAAAGTCTGCAGTTGTTTTCAAGGCCATTATCCCTCAACTCATCTTCAAATAAGTCTCTCCCAAGAAACCCACTTGGCTTAAAAATACTAAAGTGGATGTCTGATCAAAAGACTCACGTATTGACCTTGGTCAGAGCCAATGGCGATGTGAAGCACATATCAAGGAAAGAAGCACTAGGCCTTAGTGTTCAAGATTTGCAGGATCTCCTTGGGCTTTCACTGTGTAGGGATGAGGATGACCAGAGTGCAAAGGAATTTGAAGCTGAATTCAAAGAACAAGCTAAGGCACTCTTGATGAGTAATAAAGGTCCTGAATAATGAAAGGTTTTGGCATTATCTGTTCCAGGGGGAGATTGTTGGGATTGAACCCTAACAAAGGAACAGATAATGTAAAGCCAAAACCAGGTCACAACAGAGGATTCACAATAAACAGCAGTTTATACTTTGCTCTCCCCTTGATAGTGAGTTATAACATCTGATGGTCTCTAACTGCTGCTCATAATCAACTGATGTGCCCTTTCAACTACTGATATGATCCTAAAGACTGCTGAAGACAAACTCTGTTGCTCTATCTACTGCTGTCTCTTAAGTGCTGCTGAAGACACAAACACTGCTCATTCAAGGACTGATCACCTTTGAAGAAAGTACTGATGTTGTTGTTAAGCATCAGTGCTTAGGCTACAACAGTGGAACGTGAAGCAGTTGTTTCCTCATGTTTTGTAGTATTATTAAAATCAGTTGTTAGACATCAGTAGTTGGTGTAAGGACAGTAGATATAGTTTGTTAGGCTGTTAGACGTCGCTTTCATGGTGACGTCAGCTGAGATTCCTCAGTGGTTTGGTTTGCCTATAAATGTAACAGTACCCTGTACTGTTACATTTGATTGACTGAGCGGGTTCTTCTCCTCATGTCTAATCCTTTCATCTTGTGTGCAACCAACCTTGGGGCATCAGGCTGAGGGGGAGTATAGTTTGTAAGCTTATCTGTAATCTTTTGCTTTTGATTTGTAAATCATTCGACTCTATGAGAAGCAATTGTTTATCAAACTACTCTCTCCTTTAATTGTGTTTACAAAGTTTGTTTCCATTTCCGCTGCACTTAAGCTGTTCATATCTATTTGATTTGTTCAGAACATACAAACAAACACAATCATGAGAGCCTCCGATCCTAACATGTTGGATGTTGGATTTTAACTCCATATGATGGAGAATCAAATTACAAACACGTAGGAAGAAACGGTAGATTAAACGGACAAGCGGATTGAAAGATACGAAAGTTTTCGTGTCAAAAACGGCAAAAAGGAAAGGAATGGTGCAGGGGCCACCGTAACTTACGGTGCCACCGTAAGTTACGGTGGAGCTGATTTGGGTTACGGTGCTAGCCTACTGAAGTACGGTAGGGAAATGTTAATACAAGGGCCACCGTAACTTACGGTGCCACCGTAAGTTACGGTGGAGGTCAGAATTGAGTTATTGTTTTGGGATCAAGATATCAATGTTGGATTTTCCTAATTTCCTCGTTGTATTAGTTATTTAATTATCAAAACTGACCTTTAAGTTGGTTTTGATCACAGGTGAATGTCGAGAGTCCCAGATGAAGATCAAGCATCGAGCAAGAACCGAACACACGTTAAATAAAGCTTCCGCAACGTTGTTTTGTCGTTATTCTAAACGGCGAATTAAATCACATTGTGTATATCACTTAAATTGTAAAAGTTTTTAACAAACCCGTATTTCCGATGTATATGTAATCGTTAATTACATGATTATTTTCGCAAAATATACGTTAAACCTTGATTTATAAGAACGGGTGTTACAAGTTGGTATCAGAGCCTTGGTTTAAGAGATTCAAGTATGGTGGGAAAACTATGCTTGGACTTAAACCTTATGCTCTTAATAAAAATTGGTGTTCGGTTCGAGACTTGATCACAAATCCGGTAAGTACATGTATATAGTAATGATTGAGTATGATTAAAGTGTTGAAGAACAACACATAGGGTTATCGTGTAATACACGATACATTAATCAAATCGATAAAGGATAGATATAGTCAATGAAATTACGTGTGTTGACACGTATAGTGGAAATGCCTTGTATTATAATACGGGCGATTATTGATGACGACACTACTAACTTTTCTGAATGTTTTAATTGAAGGACACTCGCATCTGAAGATGACGAGAGTTGGACAAATTACGGATATGAGGATAAAACGGTCCGATGTGTGACAAGCAAGGCATACTCATCAAGGATCTAAATCGCGTAGTGATCGCGAACAAGGTTAACGGAAAAAAGGAGAGCCTGATAGAGCAAGCATTATCAGGTGCACGTTTTAAATTATCGTATAAATAAGTAATATGCAACAAATACGTAGAGATTGGAAGTTGCATATGTAGATTGAAAACTTGGAAAAACCTGAATAGAAAACCTATCCGGGATATTGTTTCCAAGAAAAACAAATAGAGGCATTACTTACATGGGGTGTAATGTGAAAATTATAAAAAGGTCATGTATACCAGGTGTTGATCGCTTACTTTAGCCAAGTAAGTAGTGAACACGTGGTACCATGAACTTCTTATGATGAACACATTTATGTCCGATGTAGTAAGGGCGGGGTGAATGGGACTAACTTAAAAGTACCCAAATGAATCAAATGAGCAAAATATTTGATAATAATGTAAACGCACAGCCGGGTGACGGAAGCGTATTACATTAGGATGATGAGCCCGAGTGAAGGGACAAAGATTAATGTAAAAGGATTAAGGTATGCAATTGGGAGGGGTGTGCTTACACTCGAACCCGGATAATGCAAATATGACTCTTAACGAGCCGATTTTGTAAAACACCAAATTTGAGAACAAAGTAGGAATATAAAAGCGAAACGAAGTCATAATGCATACCGTAAGGGTTGCAATAATAACGACTTCGGTAAAACACCCGGTTGGTGGGTAAGGATTTAAACGCATGCGTAGACTGAGAAACAGGAACGCGAAATAGAAAGTCAAAAGACTCGGAATATGAGTCATGACTAAAAGATGACAAGAATTTTCACTAACATAAATTTTGATAAAAAATTACATTCGACTAGTTAGAAGTCGAACGGGTCGAACAAAGAATGAAATTTGACGTTCACCAGTGATGAAACTTCATACAAACAAGTCAAACGAATTAAATAAATGATGACGCTTGCTAATGTAAGTGGGCGCGGACTGAATAAATAAAAGTGTGAGATGTTAACAAACCTATGTAAAGGGTTGTCAAGAGGTATAAGAATGAACCGGGAAACGGTAGGCGTAGAACGAACTGACGTGTAATTGACGCTAGAAGTCGTAAAGTCGGAAAGGATAGTCCGAAAGTAAACAAATGAAACCTTAGACTACGGTTAAGGTCAACTAAAGTTCAAAAGCAAAATTAAATGATTCCAAAAATAACAAAGGATGCTTTAAAGCTATATAGGTATAAATAGACAATGGAATACAGACTAGAATAAAAGATGATCTACGGGATCATCATAACCTACGGGATATTAATTAGTGTAAAGGTCTACGGGGCCAAAATGACCCACGAGTCATGAATTGAAGCAAAGGGATCATAAGGGCCTCGTCTTAAAGAGACGAAAGCTAAAGGAAATAGCCTACGAGGTTAAGGGAAGGAACCTTAGTGTAAGGTGAGGGAACTTGTTACGATTCCCCGCGTAAAACGAGAACGGAAAACAATAAATTATGGGTTGTCAATTTCCTTGATATGAGTAATTGACATAGTAAAAAAAATGTTAGACTAAAATCCAGTTTTTGTAAGAAATAACATTTTACAAATATAAATTCTGATACGAAAAATTGAATAGTAAGCATGAAAAATTCAAGTCTTGAAACTAATAGGCGCAAGACGATATATTCGAAAAAGTGATATTTTCGAAAATGAAAGGTTGACATGAATTAAACATGATGTGACACGATCACGGTCAAGAAATGCAAGGTGAGGTAGAATCACATTATAACCAAGCGAGCGGTAAAAGTAACTGGACTAATAAGTCTAGTTAGTGAGATCGGTTAAGGTCAGCAATTCAAATCAAGAAATTTGGTTTGCTTGTATGTAACACCTGTGCCTCCATGGCCATCAAACAAATTCTGTATCAATGAAATATTGTATTTCATACTTGGGACATGTACAAATATGTGTATCCTTTGCACATTAAAAATTCTTGTTCGATTTCAAGCTTTAAATCGCTTTCTAGAAGGTTATACGCGCACTGATGCGTAAATAAAACCCGTTTAATGCAACGAACGCTCCGGAATAGTGAAATAGGCTTAACATACCTTAAACAACCTTTACATAACTTAGAAATAAGTTTTGAAGGCTTTGGTATGTCAAAAACAAGTTAATTCACTTACAGGGACTAAACTTGATAAACTGCGAAAGTATGCCAATTTGAGCTGTAACGAACATTCTGGAACATGACCATAAGTTAAACATACCATAAATATCCTTTACATAGCTTAGAAATAGGCTTTGAGGGGTTCGGTATGCTAAAATAAACTTTTGGGTCATTCAGGGACTAAAAGCGTCAAAAAAGTGCACAAGTTTGCATTTTCGCGCATAACTTACGTTCCGAATACCTCCGGACATCCAAAAATTTATGTAAGCACTAAAATACTTTATTTTAGTGTTTGGCATGAGAAAAATCCATTCGTCGCGCAATTTAGATCGTTTCTCGCGCTTATGCGCATTCTGTCGTAATTAACCGAACATCGCGATCGTACGACCAAACGAACTGACATCCGGCATATTTTTGAGCATGTTTCATGCCCACAATGTTTAGGCATCCTTGTGGAGCCTTGAAATTGATTTAACGAGCCTTAAACATGTCGGAAATGGCCTTAATATGCAACGGGGACTGAAAGGTGAACATTTGAAAGTGTTTGCTGATCAGGGGGACCCTAGCGCGACGCCTAGCCCCCCTAGCGTCACGCTAGGCCCCTTCTGATCAGCAAAAGCCATTTTTAACACAAGTTAGCAGCCCCTAACACTCTCCAAAGGTCAAGTGCCACATGTTAAACTCTTATGGTGGCCAAATTCAGTAACCACAACATTCCAACAAGTGTAGGGATGTGATCATTCCCTCTTCTCCAAGAAACGATCCTAACGGTTCGGGAAAAACTATAAATACCCACATACCCCAACTTCATTTCTCACTAGAATCTGATCAATTGTGCTCTAAGTTGAAACCTTTGTTTCATACCTGAGCTATTTTGATCTAGATTAGCATTCGGGGACCCTTCGTAAGTGTTCCTTCGTTCTTTTATTGCTTTTCGAGTCCGAAAGTCAAACTTTGTTTGACTTTCTGCATTGACCAGTTTATGGTCGATGCGAAGTTCGTTTGAACTTCATAACGTGAGCGTAATCACGATGGTTATAGTCCCTAGTGACTATACCTACTGATTACCACGTTATCTAGGCTCAGTGACGAGCCGTAGTTTCGGTCAGAATACGTATTCTTGCGTATTTTGTAACCAAACTACTTATGGGTATCAAAACTGTTTGTTTTGATACCAAACCTGTTTTCTAAACTTAGTTAAGCATGTTTTAGCATGCTTAGCTCGTCACTTTTAGTTTAGTGCTTATATAGGGTCGTAAGGTAAGCGATCTAAACAATCGCTTATCCCTTCGAACCCGACCCATTTGGTCGATCATTAGGATCCGACCAAACACATTAGGTGACCATAGTATATAGGGAATAACCTTCCGAGGTTATACCTTATGGTCGCTTCGTTTAAGTAGTTGTATGATAGGTAGTTTATATGCCTTAGGTAAATTACCAAAATACCCCTTTAATGCCAAAATTCGTTTTAAACGTATGTAACATAATTTTTGACATCTAAACTGATTTGACAACCATATTAGACATGTTAAGGCATATTTTACTTGTCATAGGACTAGTTAGGCGTTCCGAACGCGTTTCACGCGAACGACGCGTTAAAGTAGCGTAAGCTACCTAAACGGGCCGTAATGGGTCACAAACACTTAGGTTAAGTTTCGTTATAGTGTGTGGGCTTTGTTAAACCATATTACACGAGTCTCCATACTCGTTTGGTTTACGAACCCTCATTCTATCTAAATCCTCCGATATTAGGTCCGGTTTATTAACATAGTTACCTATATTAGGTGCCGTTTGATTCCGTGATCTCTAGCATTGCTTGGTGGTTATCTTAGGACTTCTGAGCAATCTCAAGTGAGTACATAGACCCCTCTTTTACTGTTTTCCAAACTGTTTTGGGGTGAAACACATGTGCCTACTTGTTACTTTCGTGCTTTCCATGTTTTCACATCATATACTTGCTATGTTCATTAGTACATTTATAGTACATGATTTCATTGTTTTACATTACATTTTATGCTATGTGTGCCCATTGTGTGCATACTTAGTACATTGTTTTACATTACATTTTATGCTATGTATGTCCATTTAGTTCATACTTAGTACATCGTTTCACATCATATCACATGCTATGTATTTTCATTTGTTGCATACTTAGTACAGTTGTTTTCATCACATGCTTACATTTTGGTATGACATTTGGTTTGTTTACATGGAACAATACATTCATTAACATTTGCTACGCCGTTCGTTAGTAGGTAGTGGTACCATAGGAATTGACAACTCCCGTTCCTGAAATCCTGGGTTGGTGTGGATTGGAAGGAATGACCGAATTCGATATACATAACACAGATAGACCTTTAAATTCGTTTAGGGGTCTATCACCACAGTCTCAAGGCTTGGATGTATGCATTTTCACAACACCGCATAGATGTTCGTATAAGTATAGCATGCATTTCCACAAAACATAACTTTGATTTAAACCGAGTTTTACTTCAATACTTTGTTTTGTGCATTTTACCTATGGTTTAGTTGATGCATTTCACTAGCCTTACATATCATTTTGGTTACACATTACATGATTTACATTTGACACATAAACATTTTCGACATTGGTTATACATTACATGACTTACATCTGGACATAAACATTTTGACATATTATTCAATACGTTTGGCAATTGGTTTAAACATAGACATCTTACATTGTTGGTTTGGTTCGAGTAAGTGATTTAAGTAACGAGGCGTGTGTAATATGATACAAGCATGGTGGATACGCCGCTGGTACTTCCTATATATAAGTGATTGTATGGTATTACATATCGTAGTGTTATTTGAATCATTTAAATTTGGACATGTAACATTTTATACAAATAACATACTTTTCACAATACATTGTTTTACAAACAACTTAATTTATACAAACTCATTTCACATGGTTATCCACTTAACCATGTGTTATTCTTTTATACATATTTATCATTTGGTTTATTTGTCACTTTTCAAATGATTTACAAAACAAAGCAAACTACAAGGTTCATGACTAAACATTTTCTTAAACATAAGTCATGAATCTCATTTTCACAAAACCTATGTATCTCACAGGCATTTTTATGCTGACGTACCTATTTTCACATGTGTTTCAGGATATGTTGCATGGGATTTATCAAGATACACTTAGGCGGACTTGGGCCTTAGTGACAATAAAAGATGCAAGACTAGTTATTTATGTTAATTTTTCTTTGATTGTCAAGACATTGTAACTCTTTTAATCAATAAAACAATATTTAAATTTCCATGTGTTATGAAACAATGATTCTGTTACAACACTCCCCGACGTTTTCCGCCACGTTTTGTTGTTCTACGTGGTCGGGGTGTGACATTGTAAGCGGTAAATTCGGTATAACTGAACCGAATAAATAAAATTGAGAATGAAAGAATTTGTTGCTAAAAGTGAAAGATTTCACTAAAGACCTTTAAACGGGTCAAAGTAACGGATTCATAAAGAATTCGATAGAATATGAAAGCGATGGATATCGCTAAGTTAATTAAACTAGTGGAAATAACGAGATTACGTTATTTCAAGTCACATTATGTCATGTAAGATACGTAGATGATAAATAACCAAAAGGATATTACCATACTTTTCTGGTAATACTAACAATCGGTTAAAGTATGAGAAATGCTTAATTGATTATCGAGAGCAAATGCATAGAGTTGAATTCGATAAATTAAGTAAGAAAAGGTTTCGGGGACGAAACCTCTTTAAGAGGGGTAGACTTGTAACACCCCAAAAACGGGTTTGGTAATCAAACCACGTTAATATTACTAACGGGTAAAATACCGTTAGTGGTAAAAATTTACCCGGTAAATATTAGGATTTAAATAATTAATCCTAATAATAAATAAAAAGTGAATAAAAAGCTTTTAAGAAATAAAAAGATAGAAGGCCCGAGTTAACGGGACCTGAAATAAACTTAGTCATAAATATTCTCGAACCCGCTAAGTTAACTAGGAATATTTAACCTAGTTAATAAGTGGGAATATTGTTGAAAATAAGTAGGTTGTGGCCTACTTAATAACTAACCAAACACGAGGGACCAAAGCCGGGTAACTTAAAAATGGAATTATAAACTTAAAAATTAAACACAACACACACACTAGGTGTGTGTGTGCGTGTTCCGGTCGTAATCCACAGGAGCTAGGGAGCTCAAACCCTAACATTCACTAATCTCACAAATTGAAGGATCAAACCAAGTCCAAATCGAAAATTGAGCATAGATTAGTGATCCTCATCACAAGGGGGTTACAAGGTATGTAAAATTTGGTGTTAATTCTCTGTTAGAAATTCTCATGAAATTGGGAAATCTGAAAATTTATGTTGCATGTTTGCTATTTGGGTAGAATAGGGTTGATATGGTGTCTAGGAGTAAAACCTAGACAATAACATGTGAAATCATGGCTAAATTCTGAAAATTTCATGAACACATTGAAGGTGATTCATGGGTTTTGTGAGAAAATGATGAACACTAGGATGTAGAATGCTAATCTAGTGTAAATTGATGCATAGAAACTGATTTCTGAAAATATGATGTGTAGTTCATGAACACTAGACATAGAGGTTTGATTTGTGATGTAAATCTTGGTAAAAATAACTAGTTATGAACTAGTTAGTAAATATGTAAAATTATGCCTACTAGGTGTTTGTTAAAATGCCTAAACGAAGCTAAAATGTTGAAATTCCATGTGAAGTGTGCATTTGAGTATGTTGATAGATCAATTGACTTCTAGGAAGTCAAACTAACCAATGATTTAATCGAGCGATAAAGTCGACATAAGACCCGTTAGATGGAGTAATCATAATTGATAATGACTAATCTAACCATCTTATGAATTATGATGATAGTTTGACGCCTAACGAGCTAGGTGGAAGCTTGATGAGTGAACGGGTCAAACGAATCAAGAAGGAAAGAAGAAAAGTGTGGCGTGGATGCGAGGTAAGTGTAATTTACACACTTATGTAGAATACCCGTTTATTCGATACATTGTAAAAGTGATAACGATAATATTGGAAATATGGAAATTTGTCAAGTGTCGACTAATGTAAATCAAGGTTAAAAGGATACCCATGGCGTAAGCCGAATTGGGTTGAATTTGTAAGAAAAGAGTGTAAAAGAAAAAGGGTATGGTTATAAAATCCGGGATGGGATGGATGTATGAATTGGAAATCAAAAACGATGTTTTTGATTAAATAGATAATGTTGGGCATATAGTCCAAACGGGTCGAATGGTGGTGATAACACCATTTGACAATATCGACTAATGTGGTTGTCAAGTCTTATGTTAACAGGACCGATTAGCAAATCGGATAATTGCGTCACCATTGATGGTGTGATAATGAAAACGAGGTATAAATCGGATCTACTTGTTGATCCGGGCCAGGTACGCATAATTATGTTGTAGTTAAAAGTGCTATTTTGGTCGAATAATTTGAGAGAGAGTCTTTCGTCATAAAAGGACTAAAATCGACCAAAACGCCCTTGTAGGCTAAATGGAACGAACGACCCTTAAAGGTTGTTTGGAAACGAGTTTTATGACTAGGTAAATACTTAGAATAAGTATAGAAGCTGAAAGAGGTATTATATTAGCCAAATGGCACTATTTGAGTTTTTGCCGTAAAATAATGATTCGAGAAGTAAAATTTGGTTTATATTGATCACCACATTAAACCCACCTTAAATACAGTTGTGGTGGGAGATTATAGGATAAGAAATGTGGTGATGGAATGCTAGAAGCAATCGAAAGCGATTTTAGGCTCGAAAGTACTTAAATACCCTTAACGGGTCAAAATAAGCATACGAACGAAAATGGGTTTAAATTATGTAATAAACCTGTGATTAGAACCTAAAATGGTAGATAACATTAATTTGAAGAAGTGTAGGTGATATAGAAATCAAACAAATAGGTTTGTTTGATAAAATGCATAAATGGGTAAAATTCGATAAAAAGGTAACGAGTCGAAGGCTTGAAAGTCTCAAAATGTATTCATGTTGGATGTTGGAGAATCAAATTACAAACACGTAGGAAGAAACGGTAGATTAAACGGACAAGCGGATTGAAAGATACGAAAGTTTTCGTGTCAAAAACGTCAAAAAGGAAAGGAATGGTGCAGGGGCCACCGTAACTTACGGTGCCACCGTAAGTTATGGTGGAGCTGATTTGTGTTACGGTGCTAGCCTACTGAAGTACGGTAGGGAAATGTTAATACAAGGGCCACCGTAACTTACGGTGCCACCGTAAGTTACGGTGGAGGTCAGAATTGAGTTATTGTTTTGGGATCAAGATATCAATGTTGGATTTTCCTAATTTCCTCGTTGTATTAGTTATTTAATTATCAAAACTGACCTTTAAGTTGGTTTTGATCACAGGTGAATGTCGAGAGTCCCGGATGAAGATCAAGCATCGAGCAAGAACCGAACACACGTTAAACAAAGCTTCCGCAACGTTGTTTTGTCGTTATTCTAAACGGCGAATTAAATCACATTGTGTATATCACTTAAATTGTAAAAGTTTTTAACAAACCCGTATTTCCGATGTATATGTAATCATTAATTACATGATTATTTTCGCAAAATATACGTTAAACCTTGATTTATAAGAACGGGTGTTACAAATAATCTCTTAAATATTAAAAGAACTTTGTAATTCTCAAAAACAGCCCTTAAGGTATATAATTACCTAATTACCCTTACACAGTTACACTTAAATGTAAAAAAGTAACAAAGTTAGTGTTAGGGGCCAAAACCATTATAAAATGCAACATCGGAGGGTCTGATGTGTTAAAATATTCTTTTTTTGGCTGAATGGGTTAAACTGACTAAACCACATAGGCCAAAACAATAATTTACTCTTTATTTTATTATAACTTCGGTAAATTACACTTTTCGTCATTTATGTTTGTACCGGATTGCAACAGATAGCCTTTAACTTCAATAATTACAGTCACAATCCTTTATTTGGAAAACTCGTTACATCTTTCGTCCTTTAGCATTAACAAATTAAAAATTTCAGTTAAGTTTGTTTATATAAGGGCACTTTCGTCATTTTACCAATCTAATTAAAATATTTTATAAATAAAACAAAAACAAAATTAAAAACTTATACAATATACACAATAATCATAATCTCATATCTCTCTCCCTCACTCTAGAAACTCAGTCCCCCCCCGCCCTTCTATCTCTCTCTACAAATCACTGCCTTTACACCACCACCTATCAACTAACTTCATCAATCTCCACAACCTTAGACCCTGCTACCCTTTTACCATACAACAACCTTGTATCGAAATTAACATCGAAGCCCTTACCCAATGCTTATACAGAATTCATAGCAGTATGTAAAGCTGCTGCATTTCCCCATCTCATCAAACCTTAATATCAAGATTCAATATTCAATTTTTAACCACAGACCCCCAATTTTTCAGATTCAATTTAGCAACAATTTGGGGATTAAACAACAAACCCACCACGTAAATGTAACACCTGTGTCATTTCAACCATCAAACAAATACCAAACCAATGAAATATTGTATTTCATACTTTGGACTTGGATAAATATGTGTATCTTTTGCACATATCAACTCTTATCCGATTTCAAGCTCTAAATCGCTTTCTGGAAGGTTATACACGCACTAATGCGTAAATATAACCAGTTTAATGCAACAAACACTCTGGAATAGTGAAATAGGCTTATCATACCTTAAATAACCTTTACATAACTTAGAAATAAGTTTTGAAGGCTTTGGTATTGCAAAATCAAGTTACATCGCTTACAGGGACTAAAGTTGACAAACTGCGAAAGTATGCCAATTTGAACTGTAACAGACATTCCGGAACATGACCATAAGTTAAACATACCATAAATATCCTTTACATAGCTTAGAAATAGGCTTTGAGGTGTTCGGTATGCTAAAATAAACTTTTGTGTCATTCAGGGACTAAAAGTGTCAAAAAGTGCACAAGTTTGCATTTTCGCGCATAACTTACGTTCTGAATACATCCGGACATCCAAAAATTTATGTAAGCATGACTATATTATGCTTTAGTGTTTGGCTTGTCAAAAATCCATTCGTTGCGTCATTTGGATCGTTTTACGCGCTTATGCGCATTCCGTCGTAATTAAGCGAACATCGCGTTCGTACGACCAAACGAACCAACACCCGGCATACTTTTGAGCATGTTTCATGTCCACAATGTTTAGGCATCATTTTAGGGCCTTAAAGTTGGCTTTACGGGCCTTGGAAGTGCCGGAAATGGGCTTAAACACGTGCAGGGACTGAAACTGTCATTTTTCAAACATGTTTGCTGATCAGAAGGGCCAGGCGGCCCGCATTGTGTTTGTCTGATCCTGAAGCGGGCCGCATCCGCATATCAGACCAGATTCAATGTTGTTTTCAGCAAGTTGCAGCTGATTGATCCACACCCACACATTCTCAATTGCTTAGTCAGAGGATAAGGACCAATTTTTAGCCACCACAAGTTTCCGACACTTGTACGGTTGCGATTAAGGCACGTTTTCCATGAAACGATCTTAACGGTGGACCTTTTACTATAAATACCCCACCCCCCATGCTTCATAATCACTAGAATTTTGATCTTAGAAACTCTAAGTTGAAACCATTGTTTCATACCTGAGATTCTTGGATCAAGATTAGCATTCGGGGACCCTTCGTAAGTATTCTTTCGTTCTTTTCCTTATTTTATTTGCTTTTCGAGTCCGAAAGTCAAACTTTGTTTGACTTTCAGCGTTGACCAGTAATGGTCAATGCGAAGTTCTTTTGAACTTCGCAACGTGATTGTAATCACGATGGTTATAGTCCCTTGGGACTATGCCTACTGATTACCACGTTGTCTAGGGTCGTAGGGTAAGCGATCTAATAAATCGCTTATACCTCGAACCCGACCCATTTGGTCGATCATTAGGATCCGACCAAACACATTAGGTGACCATAGTAGGTAGGGAATAACCTTCCGAGGTTATACCCTATGGTCACATCGTTTGAGTAGTTGTATGATAGGTAGTTTATATGCCTTAGGTAAATTACCAGAATACCCTTTTCATGTATAATTGGTAATTAAGCATATGTAACCTAAACCTTTGTCACATAACTGATTATGTAACATGTTTAGGCATATAACACTTGTCATAGGACTAGTTAGACGGTCCGAACGCGTTTCACGCGAACGACACGTTAAAGTAGCATAAGCTACCTAAACGGGTCGTAATGGGTCGTAAGCTCTTAGATTAAGGTTTCATTTATTATGTAGGCTTTGTTAAACCATATGACACGAGTCTCTATACTCGTTTGGTTTACGAACCCTCATTCTATCAGATCTTCCGATTTAGGTCCGGTTTATTAACATAGTTACCTATAGTAGGTGCCGTTTGATATCCGCGATCTCTAGCATTGTTTGGTTGTTACTCAAGGACTACTAAGCAATCTCAAGTGAGTACATAGACCCCTCTTTTACTGTTTTCCAAACTGTTTTGGGGTGGAACACATGTGCCTACTTGTTACTTTCGTGCTTTCCTGTTTTCACATCATATACCTGCTATGTTCGTTAGTACATTATAGTACATGATTTTATTACATCTTATGCTAGGTGTGCCCATTGTGTGCATTACTTAGTACATCGTTTTACATTACATTACATGCTACGTATGTCTATTGTTGTATACGTAGTACAGGTCACATGCTACGTATGTCTATTGTTGTATACGTAGTACAGGTCACATGCTACGTATGTCTATTGTTGTATACGTAGTACAGGTCACATGCTACGTATGTCTATTGTTGTATACGTAGTACAGGTCACATGCTACGTATGTCTATTGTTGCATACTTAGTACATTTGTTATTCATCACATGCTTACATTTTGGATACATATTACATAATTTACATTAGACATGAACATTTTACATCTTGATGGTTTGGTTTGATTAAGTGATTAAGTAACGATGCGTATGTAATATGATACAAGCATGGTGGATACGCCGCTGGTACTTCCTATATATAAGTGTTTGTATGGTATTACATATATCGTAGCGTTATTTGAATCATTTCAGTTTGATACATATAACATTTTATACAAATAACATACTTTTCACAATACATTGTTTTACAAGCAACTTATCTTATACAAACTCAGTTCACATGGTTATTCATTTAACCATACATTATTCACTTATTTATACATATCATCTGAACTCATTGTTTTTCAAATGACTTACAAGACAAAGCAAATTACAAGGTTCATGACTAAACATTTTCACAAAACATAAGTCATGAAACCTATTTTTACAAAACCTATGTATCTCACAGGCATTTTTATGCTGACGTACCTATTTTCACATGTGTTTTTCAGGAGCTGTTGCATAAGATGATCAAGATACACATAGGCAGACTTGGGCTTTAGTGACAATAAAAGATGCAAGACTAGTTAATTATGTTGTATTTCCTTGTTTGTTAAGACATTGTAACACTTCTAATCAATAAAACGAAACTTCAATTGCCATGGATTTGGAACAATTAATTCTGTTACAACACTCCCCGACATTTCCGCCACGTTTTGTATGTTCTACGTGGTCGGGGTGTGACAGTAAACCCCCAGAAACTAGGTTTAATTGAAACCCTTTTCGAATTAGGGCTAACTGAAGTGATTTAACAGCTAAAGATTGGATTTTTTTTTCAAAACTCAATTAGGGTTCTTGAAAAAGAACAAGATTCTTGAATCAAAGGAGCTGTGCGGTGGCGGTGGTGTAGGGACTGCAGTGGCGGCGGTTGTGGTAGGGGCATGTGGTTACGGTGACAGGTGGTTGGCTTGGTGGACGGATTTGGTGGTGGTGGTGGGACTTGGATAACAGGTTGAAGTTTAGAACCCTAATTTGGGAAAGAGGGTGAAAGAGGGGTTTATAAGGTGGGAGGAATCAGGGGTAAAAGGACATAAATGCCCTCACATGGGAATCACGTGATACAATTTAACCTTTAATTTAACTTTGTTAGTGCTAAAGAACGAAAGATGTAACGAGTTTTCCAAATAAAAGATTGTGACTGTAATTATTGAAGTTAAAGGCTATCCGTTGCAATCAGGTACAAACATAAACATAAAGGACGAAAAGTGTAATTTACCCTAATAATAATAAGAGTCAAATGCCATTTTGTCCCTGTGGTTTGGTCCATTTTGACAGTTTAGTCCAAAGGTTTCATTGTTAGCCTGTGGGTCCAAAAAGGTTTCACCGTTGCCATTTTAGTCCACTGGATTAACTTCATCCATTAATTATGTTAACGAGAAAGGGCATTCGGACATTTTATATGACCGAGTTGCCCTTGTAGTTCACAGAATTACATATAAAATGACCGAATTACCCTTTTCGTTTACAGAAAAAATGAATGAAGTTAACACAGTGGACTAAAATAACAACGATGAAAATTTTTTGAACACACAAACGAAAAATGAATCATTTGAACTAAACTGAAAAAAAAATAATGCAAACCAGAGGGACAAATGGACAAATACCCATTGTCAATTTGATCAAACTTTATCCATGAAAGTGTTGATCAAACAAGAGAGAGAGTACCAGTCGAACAAACAACAATCAACCGAAAATGGAGAACCACAAGGCGGCTGCTGCTGCTGCTGTTGCGTATCGTTTACTCAATCAAACGAAGCACAAATCTAACAAAATTCTTCATCAACGCCGATTGATCCCCAATTCCAGTCAACTTAACCCATCATCTTCAACTTCAGGTACACATTCTTCACTTCACTGCCCTAATTATCAATAAGCAATTTCTTCTAGCTTTAACTTTGCTTTTGTGGGTTTTCAATTGCACTTGTTGTTGACTCTTTCTGTGTTGATTAGTTGGTAATTTGGATTAAAAGATTAGATTTCTTGGTCATGGACATTCCATTATTATTTTAGGTTTAAATTTTGGGTGTTTATCATTGGTTTATTGACATTAGTTTCTGCTTTGTGATTAGACTGTATGTACTATGACTTGTTTGTGTTGTTTGATTTATGTCTTCTTGTTGCAGGTTTTACACAACATTACGCCTCTGTACCTCTAAACCAGTTTGTTGCAAGTTATAGATGGAAATCTTCGTTAATTCACACCCATCACAGGAAATTTGGATCAGTGGCCTCCACCATAGTTGAGAGAAACCCCAACTTTTCAACGATCAACCATGACGATTTGATCTACTTCGACAAGATATTAGGAGCCAAAAAAGTTATTCAAGACCCTGAAGAATTACAAACCGCAAACACAGATTGGATGCATAAATACAAAGGGTCAAGTAAGCTTATGCTCCAGCCCGAAAACACCACAGAGGTTCATAACATCTTTCTTTTGTCCAAACTGGATATTTAGGTTAGTCTCAATTGCGTATAATGATTGCAGTTCATGTGTTTGACATGCAGTTGTCTCAAATTCTCGAGTATTGCAATTCCAGACGTTTGGCGGTTGTTCCTCAAGGTGGAAACACGGGTCTTGTCGGAGGAAGTGTACCCGTGTTTGATGAGGTAACACAGGCGTGTAATATTTTCCGTTAATTTCGAATTCATTAGTTTTACAACTTTGTGACTTGTTTGCAGATCATTATCAATACTCGGCGCATGAACAGTGTTATTTCCTTTGACCAGGTAGGAGGTCAGTCTTCTCATATTATTAATCTCACATTGTTAAAATATGTGATCTTTTTGGTTGATGATTTTCATATGTAATTTCTTTGCAGGTTAGCGGTGTACTGGTATGTGAAGCAGGATGTATACTGGAAAATCTCATTTCTTTTCTAGACAAAAAAGGGTAATATCATTTTGCAGTATGAAAATACCTCTTATTATGAGTGGCGGTTGAACTAGTGAACCTGTTGGACCGGTTTTGAGTAAAAAACAAATTTGCAACAAAGATTCTTTTTGAGTAAAATGGCATTTTCGTCCCTGAGGTTTGGCCACTTTGGCGACTTTCGTGCAAATGTTTGTTTTTCCGCATCTGGATCCAAAAGGTTTGAAATTTTGCCATTTTCATCAAACTCGTTAACTCCATCCATTTTTCGCTGTTAAATGAGGGGCATTTCTGTCTTATTAGACTTTTTTATTAAAATAAAAACACTATAAGAAATAAAGATCCACCTCTGTTGACTTTCTCCCCACCCAAACCCTTTAATCATCACAAAATGTCTAACAATAAAAAACCTTTTAAATGAGGGGCATTTCTGTCTTATTAGACTTTTTATTAAAATAAAAAACACTATAAGAAATAAAGATCCACCTCTGTTGACTTTCTCCCCACCCAAACCCTTTAACCATCACAAAAATGTCTAACAATATGAAAATACCCCTGACTTAACATTAAAAAATGGACTGAGTTAACGAGTCGGATGAAAATGGCAAGATTTCAATTTCAAACCTTTTGGATCTAGATGTAGGGCCGTTCAAATCGCTCGCCGCTCGTCGCTCGCTCGACGCTCGTTCGAAAATTGCTCGGAAGATGCTCGTTCGATTTGACGCTCGGTTGTAAACGAGCTGCTCTGCTCGGTTCGGTTTGTAAACGAGCCAAGCATGAGCAAAGGTCCGCTCGGCTCGGTTCGGCTCGAATTTTTATTTTTTAATTAGTATATATACATATACATATACACATACACATATAAGCATGTATATACACATATATAAATACACAAATATAAATTATACATATATACACACACCTATATATATATACACATTACACATACATATATATATACTTAAATATAAATTAAATTTATAGTTTTATATATACCACTCTATTAGATTTTGGTCCACTATATATAAATTTACAACTACATCTATACGCACTAGCCCAAACACGCTAATAAAAAAAATTAATATCAAATCTAAAAGTTAAACCCTAAACTAATAAACAGCAGTCTGGTCATCGCCTCAATGTTTCATGTCGTTACCCTAAGTCGATCGTCTCCTGCTATCAACGTCATTGTTTGTGCAATATGATCATCCCTCATCGGCCACAACATTGTTATTCATAAGAAAAACATTATGCCATGAAATGTACCTGTTTTTAAAGACAAAAAACTTGAGACCCAATATTGTCACTGTCTCTCTCTGCAAATTTAATTCGGGCGACACATTTGTCCAAATCGCTCGAACTTCGCTCGACGCTCGCTCGGAATATTTGCTGCTCAGAAAATGCTCGCTTAATTTGAGGCTCGGTTTTAAATGAGCCGCTCCGCTCGGTTCGGTTTGTAAATGAGCCAAGCACGAGCAAAGGTTCGCTCGGTTCGGCTCGGCTCGTGAACAGCCCTATCTAGATGCGGAGTGACAAACCTTTGAATGAAAATCGCAAAAGTAGCCAAACCTCAGGGACGAAAATGACATTTTACTCTATTCTTTTTGTAGATTATAAGATTTAAATTGGGGATGTCTCATACACATATGAAACTGTTTTCCAACAAATCTAGAAAGATATTGGTGTTATATTTCTTAGTAGCTAAATTTAATACGCTCTCCTCCAAAATATCATTTGTTTTGTTTTTTCTCTTTAAAAAATTATATATTTCTTTTATTCCTTTAAATATAAGCAACATACGAATATACTATCTCAGTTTTATATAATATATATATATATATATATATATAGGGTAGGGTTCATGCGAGAACCAATGTGAACATAACAAAATAAACCCACTAAAAAACCTACTCCCCCCCCACAAAGCTAAATGCTAAAAACTAAACCATAAAGCTAAACCCCCAAAAAACCTAAAAAAAATCTAAAAAACACACAATTTTTTTAAAATATTTTTTAATAAAAATAGCTAGTTTTAGTCTCCATTTTTAATTTTTTTTATTGACGAAAAGTAGCCATTTTTATTAAAAGAAAATTTGTGTGTCTTTTAGTTTTTTTAGGTATTTTTGGTTGTGTTCACATTGGTTCTCGCAATAAAGGGTGGTTCCTAATGGATCCTTCTCCTATATATATATAACTATTTTGTTAAATGAAATAGACGTTATCCAGTTTTTGAGTCCAGTATTCAAAACTTGCTTTCGAATCATTTGTGTGACATTCTAATCTGTATCTCGTTTCAGCTTTATTATGCCATTAGACTTGGGTGCAAAAGGAAGCTGCCAAATCGGTGGAAACATTTCGACTAATGCTGGAGGGTTGCGTCTAGTACGTTATGGATCTCTTCACGGAACCGTTCTTGGTATGCTTTTTACTTGTTTAAATATTAAAATTACAGAACTTAGACATACGTATTCACATGTTTATGTTTCAGGGCTTGAGGTTGTTTTGGCGAACGGTAGTGTGATCGATATGCTAGGGACTTTGAGAAAAGATAACACTGGCTATGATTTAAAGCATTTGTTTATAGGTGTGACTGAACATAAATACTATCTAATTTAGAGTAAAATGTCATTTTCGTCCCTGAGGTTTGGCCGGTTTTGCGACTTTCGTCCAAAGGTTTGTTTTTCCGCATTTGGATCCAAAAGGTTTGAAATCTTGTCATTTTCATCCAGCTCGTTAGCTCCATCCATTTTGTCTTCATTAAGTTGGGTATTTTCGTCTTTTTTGTTAACTTAAAGGGCATTTTGGTCTTTTTCAGGGCTATTCGGGATTTCGGTCTTTTTTGATAAAGTGAAAAGGACTGAATTTCCCTTACGGCTTTAAGTTAGCAAAAGAGACGGAAATACCCCTAAATTAACGGAGAAAATGGATGGAGTTATCGAGCCGGATTAAAATGGCAAGATTTTAATCCTTTTGGATCCAGATGCGAGAAAACAAACCTTTGGACAAAAGTCGCAAAACTGGCCAAACCTCAGGGACGAAAATGACATTTTACTCTATAATTTATATATTATCATGTAAGAGTGTATTAATATTGGCTGATCCAATACTCTTGTATCTATTTACAGGAAGTGAAGGGTCTTTGGGTATCATAACAAAAGTTTCGATACTCACGCCTCCAAAGTTATCTTCGGTTAATATTGCTTTCCTTGCTTGCGAAGATTATATCAGTTGCCAGGTAAAATATTAATTTTTTCTGGATATAATGTACGTGTTAAAACTGAAATATTTATGCATCTTGTAAGTATATATCTAATCATTTACTTATGTTTGTCATCAGAAACTTCTATTTCAAGCTAAAAGAAGGCTCGGTGAAATATTATCGGCATTTGAGTTTCTTGATTCCCAAGCAATGAATCTGGTAAATCATTCGGGTCATAATTATTACCCGGGCACATTTACTTAAATTGTCTCCTATTAGGCTAAAGCTGTCACATTTAAGTGTAATTGATGAATAGTATCCACACTTTTTAATTTTTTCCCTTCAACTTTTAGTATTGACACTTACACCCCCTCAACTTTCTAAAATATTGTATTGTAATATGTCACTTTCACTCCCTTGAGTTTCTAAAGTTTCAACTTTACCCCGTACTTTCATTCTTTAACTTAAAAAAACATAGTTATCTTACGTGCTTCTTTTTATGTATGTGTCGGTAGAAATTCAAGTTGGTTTACGTTCCGATGTAACTTCTTTCGTAAACGAGTCAGGTCAAATATAATATGTTTTCATGCTTATTTTTATGTACATATGTGTTTTTTTTTTGGAAACAAGTTGGGTTAATATAATACATATACTTATTTATGTACGTTTTCAGTTGATCTACGTTTTGACGTAAATTTTGTTCGGAAATGAGCCAGATCAAATATAATATGTTTTCATTTGACGGTATAAATTCAAGATATGTATGTTTGAACGCCGTCACAACGCGCGGTGTATACAGTTACTAATAATTGTTATTATTTGTGTTTTACAGGTTCTTCACCATCTAGACGGGGTCCGGAATCCATTGCCATCGTCAATTTATAACTTCTATGTTCTCATTGAGACAACAGGCAGCAATGAATCTAACGACAAGTAATTTACCGCGATATAATTATATTTATTTTAGTAACGGTCAACAAACGTATAAAAAAGTATATCTAAAAAGATTTAAACTCACATTTTAAGGGCAACGCTCGAGGCGTTTCTTCTTCACGCTATGGAAAACGGTATGGTATCTGACGGTGCCCTTGCACAGGATTTTAGTCAAGCATCATCGTTTTGGCATATTCGTGAGGTTTGAAAATTGCAACCCAATGATTATAATTTGTATAATCACTATTTAATATTAATATGCTGATTTTATATACTTGTTTTCAGGGTATTCCCGAAGCATTACAGAAAGCTGGAGCTGTATACAAGTATGATCTATCATTACCTGTCGAAAAGATGTATGATCTTGTTGAAGAAATGCGCACACGTCTCGGTAACCATAGTGATTCAATTTGTTATACTTATGGCAATAAATTATCTGAATTTAATTTGAAAAAAAAAATAAAGAGTAAAATGCGACTTTCGTCCCTGAGGTTTAGCCAGTTTTGCGACTTTCGTCCAAAGGTTTTTTTTTCCGCATATGGATCCAAAAGGTTTAAAATCTTGCCATTTTCATCCGGCTTATTAACTCCATCCATTTTTCTTCGTTAAGTCAGGGGTATTTCCATCTTTTTTGTTAACTTAAAGGGCAATTCGGTCTTTTTCAGGGGTATCAGTCTTTTACACAAAGTGAAAAAGACCGAATTGCCCTTTAAGTTAACAAGACGGAAATACCCTTGACTTAACGGAGAAAATTGAATGGAGTTAACGAGCCGAATGAAAATGGCAAGATTTAAAACCTTTTGGATCCAAATGCGGAAAAACAAACATTTGGACGAAAGTCGCAAAACTAGCCAAACTTCAAGGACGATAATGACATTTTACTCAAAAACAAATAAATAGGTGCAGCTGCAAATGTTGTGGGATATGGTCACCTTGGAGACGGTAACCTCCATTTAAATGTGTCGGCTCGACAATATGACGATGCTGTAAGATCTATGTTCCCGTATTACAAAAATAAAAGTTGACATTCTGTTTTTATTTTTATTTCTTTTTTAAGTTTTGTAAAAAAAAAGTGCAGATTTTAGCACAAATCGAACCGTTTGTCTATGAATGGACATCCCGACACCGTGGGAGTATTAGCGCTGAACACGGGCTAGGTCTTATGAAAGCTGAAAAGATCTACTACAGCAAGTCTTCTGAAACTGTAAGTCTATTTTTTATTATTATTATTTATTTTTTTATTTTTTTGTTGAGAGTCTAAAAGAAAATTAGTGAATGATAGTCAGTTAGTTACAAAGTTACTTGTACAGGTACAACTTATGGCTTCAGTCAAGAAATTGTTGGACCCTAATGGAATACTGAATCCGTACAAAGTCATCCCATCATCACTCGTATCCTAACTAAGGTTAGAAATTTATCTTTTTTATACGCTCACGGGTTACTATATTTTTTTTATGGTGACGATATCACAAATTACTTGTGGTATTGATTGGAATTTGTAAAGAGTATAATTTATTATGTGTTTTACTGATGGGTGTTTAGGTACTCGACAAATAGCCGAGTAGTTTGATTGAAGTGTATGACTAGGTCTCCTTATTGATCTTTAGTGATGTGCAGGATGTACATATGAAAGCATAACCAGCCATCTACAAGCTTCCATGGATCACATTCTAATTCATGGGAAGTATAACACTCTTTTATAATGATTAGGGTAAATTACAGTTTTCGTCCTTTATGTTTGTATCAGATTGCAATAGATGACCTTTAACTTCAATAATTACAGTCACAGTCTTTTACTTAAAAAGCTCGTTACACCTTTCGTTCTTTATCACTAACCAGGTTAAAATCTTATGTTAAATCATATCATGTACACCTCATGTGAGGCCGGCATTTATGTCATTTTACTCGTGTTTATTTCAGCTATCTCTCTCCAACCAACCACTATATCCAACCACCACCCTTTGTCACTCCCCCACCATTAACGATTTCGCTGCCACAAGACACAAAAATAAACAATATTAAAACACTTTAAAATTACCCAAAAAAGCAATTTTTTTCTTCCAATCCGTTAGCAATTTCAAACACCCACTTTTCAATTCCACCTTCTTCGGTTTCTTGATCTGCAATTGGGGTCTTTTTATATCATATATTTAACTCTTAAAAAACAAACAACACCTAAGTGAGAATCACAATTGAACCCATGTAAACGTTCAATTGTGATTCTCACTTACGTGCTATTTGTTTTTTAAGATAAACTTATAGAAATTATACAACTTATAGAGGCATCAGAACACTATTTTAATTGTTTCTTTAAGAATAACTTGTTCATCTAGAAATTATACAACTCTGTGTTCATCTTTTAAGCCAAGATCTGACGAACTAAATCCATTGTTTGTTTAAAAATTACTGAAACAAATTCCCTATTCATACATTTTGAAATCAAACAAAATGTCAGACAACTTACACAAAAGTAAATCAAGCTTTCTTCTCAGTGATCATCGACGCTTTGAAGAGTAGACAAGTGGTGGTGGCAGTAGATCCGGTGGAGGTGGTTGTATATCCGGCATGGTGGTCACCGGCGGTGGTGATGTCACAGGTGGTGGTTGTTTTAGTTTAGAGAGAGAGACTTTAAAGAGTAAACAAGTAGTGGTGGCGGCGATGGCTGTCACACTAATGGAGGTGGGATTTGGTGGTGGTGTTACGGTGAAAGAAGAAAGGAAATGGAACGAATTGAAAAGGCAGAGATAGAAGTGGGTTTTTAAATTGGGTTTTAGTTTTCTTTAATTAAGTCGGTAAAATGACTAAACTACCCTTAACTTATTAGGCTTAACTGAAAATTTTAACTTTGTTGGTACTAAAAGACGAAATGTGTTACACCCCAACCGATGGCGGAAACATCGGGGCGTGGCACTGAGCGAAACAGATTATTCAAGAGAATTTATAACAACTATTAATGACAATATGTTTAACGTTAATATCCCATACTACTAACAAATAAAGTAAAACCCGTCATTACAGTTATAAGTCTCAAAAACAAGTCTATTCCGACAACTCAGATTTATTTAATGGAGTTTCTAGACTTCCTACTTGATTCATCACAGCAAGCATAGCATCCTATCAACCTGTCACATACGTTAAAATAAAGTTAATACATAAAATGTAAAGGTGAGTACACAAGTTTGCATAACATATAGTAGGGGGGGTTATTGCACGGACCTCCCATCCACCGGAGTGATCTCAGTCCGCAAGCTAGTAACGTCCCAATACTGCCTGGCGGTGAATACCCACGGTGAAGAGCCCCAACACCCCTGTAGGGCATTGACGGGAGTCGAACCGGTGACCTCGGGGAGAGGCTGGGTGGGACTGGCCAACTGGGCTACCCCAGAAGGTTTGCATAACATATAGTAGAGAAAGACGTTTTACGCATAACCAGCATGTAACACGTAACGGAAGAAGCATGTAACTATCAAACTATGTCCACACTTAACCATGAGACTGCGTTGTAGAGTATGCGCAACACATGTCCAGCGGACACGTGAAGTAAAGTAATATGATCCCTAGCAACCCCCGTGTAAGGACCTACAAAAATGTCCCAAAACGACCCGTAAGTAAAATCCCGGACCCCTGAAACCCTAACGTGCGTGAAAAACCAAGAAAACAAGATTTCTGGTCTTCACGCGGGCCGCGTAAACCATAAGGTAAGTCTACGCGGGCTGCGTCAACTTGAAGTTGACCGGATAAGCATGCCAGGCCACGCGTCGTCCACGTGGCGACCCTACTCGTGACACCCCAACCCTACACGTAGACTAGGAGTCCACGCGGGCCGCGTAAAGGTCTTGAGTGGGTTTACGCGGGCCGCGTAAAACCCAAAAAGTTGCTATAAATAGCTAGGGCCAGAGCAGTTCATCTGTGTCGAAAATTTTGATCAAAAACCGAAGTTTACTGCTCCAAATCATAATTTCCACATAGCAAGGCGCTGCTACGATACAGGGTATTAACTCGACCGCTGCTACGATTCAATGTCCGATCGATTGAAACCAATCCGATGGACGTTTAAGTGCTGCTCAAACTCGGGTTATACTTTGTCATTCGTCGTGAATTCGATGGATGTTTAAGTATTGCACTTTGTCATTCGTCGTGAGGGTTTTGATCTCGTGAGTTATTGTAAATGTTGAATTAAGTTACTAACCTAGTTCGTATGCATTGTCATTTAATTTAGGTTCCAAGGCTTATCAGTAGGCTAAACTCTGCCCATTTAAACTTGCAATGTGAGTCATTCTCTTTTTATCAATAATGTTTTACAATACTCCAATTATTTTCAAAGTTATAATTACAGGGATTAAGTCGTGGTTATCTTGAATCACTGGCTAGTGGGGTATTGTGCACATTACTAATTTCTCACGGTTAGGTTCATCAACCTAACAGTGATAATCATCACTACTTGGGTGAAAGGACCCAATAGTGGTATGACCATCGTCACCAGGAGGTGACACGGCGCCAGATAAAAATAAGATAAAAGCCATTGTAATCGCTCTTATGCTGTAATTCATAACTAATGTGTCGTTTTGTTTAACCTGAATGACTCGCCAGTAATTCCCCGCTGATAAAATATTTTCAAAACATGTTTCAGGTGTCCTACTATGAATCAAGGAAAACGTGCTACGGAGCACTAACAAGCTTGAAGTGGTGGCTCAATAAAATAAATAACATGTTTTGTAAAACAGGGAATTTCCTTGTGAAATTCCTCTATTGTAAATTACTGGGGTTTATCCCAAGTTATGAAATAAAATAATTGGTCATTTTCAAGTTTAAAAGATCCTGTTAAACTTCCGCTGTCAACTCGATTGATAAATACCACGGGTTTCTGTCCCGCGGCTCCTGAACCAGGTAAAACCGGGACGGGGGCCGTGACAGAAAAAGGTGGTATCAGAGCCACTGATTTAAGCCAATTAAGTATTTAGAAATACTTAATTTTTTTCTGATTTCCATTCTGTGAATTTAATTTTAACTTAGAATTTTGTGTGATTCTTCATATATATGCTAACAGCATGAATGAGTTATCTGAAGCTCTTCAGAATATCACTATCCATTCTGCTGACATGGAAGTTTCCGAGGACTTTTCCGGTTACTTGGCCGACACTGAGGAACCTATGGAATTCCAAGCCCAACCCCAGGAGAAACCAAAACCGAAAAAGAAAAGAAGATTCGTGGGCTGGAGGCGTGTGCGTAGGAAGAAACCAACAACGCGGAAAATTATAAAGACTGAGGATCCGAATGAAAAAGGCAAAGGAAAGGAAATTGGGGAAAGTTCTGAACAAGCCCAGGAGATGCCATCATGGGAAGAAATGGATCATAAACTGACACTTAGTGACCTCATCGGACCTGCCGATGAAAACCTCTTCAATTACCCAGCGGAAGCACAACTCCCAGTTAATCTGGAACCTGCTATCCCAGATCCTATTATCCACCCCCGACCTCTACCAGAAGAGCTAGAAGAATGGTGGACCACTGACTGGCAATTCCAGAATCTCTTAAATAACCCTAATACCTTTTTCCCTCAATTTGACCCTGAGCCTCCACTACACCCCCCTATGAGCACAGAAAACTTGGCTGAACTCCGCCACTATGGCGAGGAGTTGGTAGATGCAGGGAATAGAATCCGGGAAGTGGGGGAGAGGATATCATGGAAATACGACGAGAGGGAACGTCGTTTCTGAAGTGCCAGCTGATGGGATCGTATGTGTTGGTGTGGTTACGTGTTTAATAATAATAATAATAAAATAATAATAAGAATCTAACCATGTAAAATAACTTAAAATAAAACTTTGTAACATAACTGGTGTGTACGGATGCCTACTAATATACATAAAAATATCAACGTCGCAAAGTCGACAATTTTGGCTATACGTGTTAACTTGATTATGTGTGATTCTTTTATTGTGACTGATTATTATTTATTTTATGCCAATAATTTATCTATTGTTAATTATCAGATGGAACATTCCGTCAATGAATCAGTTAACGAAGTTAACCAATCTGAACAAAATCAGGGAGATCAATTTCTTAATAGGCAAGACATAGAAAATATCCTGGCTCAAGGAATAGCCAATGCTATTTAAGCAATCCTTGCTGCTGCTCGAAATCCAGTTGAACCTCAACCGATTGTCCCCAGCAAACGTACTCACGGCGACAATTTTAGTAATAGTATAAATGGAGGCGGCAACATTAATAATAATGATAATGATGATTTGATGCCAGCCCCATTTCTTAAAAGAATGAAAGCTGCAACGCCTGGTTGCACTTACAAGGAATTTCTTGCCTGTAAACCTATCGAATTTGCAGGCAATGAAGGGGCAACGGCGGCACTGCGTTGGTTGGAGAAAACCAAGGCAGTAATTAAGATAAGTAAATGTGCCGAGGAGGACAAGGTCATGTACGCGTCGAATCTTTTCATGGAAGGGGCACTAGAATGGTGGAATACGGTACTACAAGCCAAGGGAAGTGATGTGGCCTATGCCATGAATTGGGCATAATTTAAGAGTCTAGTAGAAAGAAAATTCTGTCCCGAATATGAAAAGGAACAAATGGCGAATAAGTTCCTGAACCACCGGACGGTGGATGTAGACTGTCGAGGGTATACTTCGACATTCTTCGAATATGCTAGAGTGGTACCAACCCTGGCTTCGCTAGAACCGGTACTTATTTCTCGCTACATTTGGGGTTTGATTGGCGAAATCCGTGATATCGTCAAAGCTGCGAGACCCCGCACTATTGACGATGCTGTGGAATTAGCTAACACCCTAACTGACGGGCTGGTACGCACAAGAGAAGAAAACCGGAAAAAGGAAGTGGCTCAAAAGATTACCCAAGGATTTCGTGTGGGTAATAGTAATAATTTCAAAAAAAAAGGGGAACTGGACAATCTTCCACTGCTCCATTCTGCGGTACCTGTAAAAGAAAGCATTTTGGAAAATGCAAAGGGTATTGCAATTTCTGCAAAATTCCGGGGCATCAAGAGGAAGATTGCAGGAGGAAGAAATCAACCATCTGCTACAACTGTGGAGAAGCTGGACATTTTAGGCCAGACTGCCCGAAACTGATCAAACCAGCTGACAACAAAGCCAAGCCTGCAGACGGAGCTACCAAGAAGAATGCAAGAGCATTCCAGTTGACTACGCAGGAAGCCGAACTGATTCCTGATGTAATAGCTGGTACGTTCCTAGTTCACAACGTTTATGCAAAAGTATTATTTGACTCTGGTGCAAACCAAAGTTTTATAAATACTTCATTCTGCCAAGCTCTTAACCTACCCTTAACCAACCTTAGACAAATTTTTACGGTAGAAACGACAGATGAAAATTCTGTTAACATAGATAAAGTTTTGCAAGAAGGAAGGATAGAACTTTTAGGCCATAAATTTTCTGCAAACCTGTTACCTATGAATTTAGCCGGATTCGATGTAGTGTTAGGAATGGATTGGTTAGTAGCTAACCATGCTCGAATTCTCTGTGATAAGAACTCTATAGAAATTCATACACCCACAGGAGAAGTAGTGGCGATTACAGGAGATAAGCCACGTAAGCCACTGAAATTCATTTCAGTAATGAAGATGGCTAGTTATTCAAGAAAACAAGGAATAGTGTATATGATTTCGATAATCATTAACACTAAAGGTAAGGAACTTAAGGAAATTCCAGTAGTATCAGAATACTCGGATGTATTCCCAGAAGAACTACCTGGATTACCACCTGATAGGGAAGTAGAATTTAGAATTCATCTAATTCCTGGAACTACACCGATAGCTAAGGCACCTTATCGGTTAGCACCCACTGAAATGTTAGAATTGAAAAAGTAGTTAGATGAATTGCTCGGTAAAGGATTCATACAACCTAGTTCATCCCCGTGGGGAGCTCCAGTGTTGTTTGTAAAGAAAAAGGATGGTTCGATGCGAATGTGTATCGATTATAGGGAATTGAATAAGGTTACAATTAAGAAACGATACCCATTACCTAGGATTGATGATCTTTTTTATCAACTTTAGGGAGCTATATATTTTTCTAAAATAGATTTACGCTTCGGATACCATCAGTTGAAAGTACAAGAAGAAGACATACCTAAAACTGCCTTCAGAACTAGGTATGGTCATTACGAGTTTACCGTCATGCCTTTTGGACTAACAAATGCTCCTGCAGCATTCATGGACATGATGAATAGGATATGTAAACCGTATTTGGATAAATTTGTAATTGTCTTCATCGACGATATACTCATTTATTCCAAAAGTCAGGACGAGCATCGTGAGCACCGACATACACTCTTAACTTTGTTAAGAAAGGAGAAGCTTTATGCCAAATTCTCGAAGTGTGAATTTTGGCTACAAGAGGTGCAATTTTTAGGATACATGGTGAATCATGAAGGTATTCACGTAGATCCCTCCAAGATAGAAGCAATCACCAAATGGAAGGTCCCACAATCAGCTATGGAAGTTAGAAGTTTTCTAGGGTTAGCTGGATACTATAGACGATTCATTAAGGATTTTTCCAAAATAGCTGTACCATTAACTAAGCTAACCTGTAAATCAGTTAAGTTTGAATGGGGATCTAGACAAGAAGAAGCTTTTAGGATTTTAAAGCAAAGATTAACCAACGCCCCAATTCTTGCCTTACCAGAAGGAACAGAAGATTTTGAAGTTTATTGTGATGCTTCTAAGCTAGGATTAGGATGTGTGCTAATGCAACGCAAAAAGGTAATTGCGTATGCCTCAAGGCAATTGAAGAAGCACGAAGAAAATTATACGACTCACGACTTAGAATTAGGAGCCATAATTTTTGCCCTTAAGATTTGGAGACACTATCTGTATGGCAGTAAATTTACAGTCTATACAGATCATAAGAGCTTAAGATATATATATTTGGGCAAAAAGAATTAAACATGAGGCAAAGAAGATGGATGAAAATTTTAAGTGACTACGACTGTGATATTCAATATCATGAAGGAAAAGCAAATGTAGTTGCAGATGCCTTAAGTCGTAAATATCATGAAAAGCAAAAGCGAGTTCCTGCTCTTAGATTAAATCTACAGTTAGATTTAATGGAACAACTAAAGAATGTTCAAGAAACAGCAATCAAGGACGATGCTGAAGGGATGAAAGGACGAATAATGGAACTAAAGCAAGGGGCTGATGGAATTTGGAGATTCCATAAGAAAAAAATTTGGGTACCTAAACAGGGAGAGTTAAGAAATAAGATTTTAGAGGAAGCCCATAAATCTAGGTATACCATGCATCCTGGTAATAATAAGATGTACCAAGATTTAAGAAATAATTTCTGGTGGATAGGAATGAAAAAGGATATAGCTAGATATGTATCTAAGTGTCTAACTTGTTCACAAGTTAAGGCAGAACACCAGAAACCTTCAGGATTACTCCAACAGTTAGAAATGCCTGTATGGAAATGGGAGCTCATAACAATGGACTTTGTTACTAAGTTACCCAAAACCAGAAAAGGGTAATGACGCAATTTGGGTAATTGTGGATCGACTAACCAAATCAGCTCATTTTCTACCCATGAAGGAAACCTTTAGCATGGAAAGATTAGCCAAGTTATACGTAAACGAAGTAGTATCCTTACATGGAGTCCCACTCTCTATCGTATCAGATAGAGATAGTCGTTTCACTTCACATTTCTGGACTAGTTTCCAGGAAGCAATGGGAACCCGATTAAATTTAAGCACTGCATACCATCCTCAGACAGACGGACAAAGTGAAAGGACGATTCAAACCCTGGAAGACATGCTTAGGGCATGTGTGAGATTTTGGCGGAAACTGGGATGACCACCTACCCTTAATCGAATTCTCCTATAATAATAGTTATCATGCAAGCATCGAAGCTGCCCCATTTGAAGCACTGTATGGACGAAAGTGCAGAACTCCAGTTTGCTGGGCAGAAATAGGAGAAAGTCAATTATCAGGTCCTGAAATTGTGCAAGAGACCACCGACAAGATCACTCAAATCAAGGAAAGACTGAAAACGGCTCGAGATCGCCAGAAGAGTTATGCAGACAATCGACGCAAGCCACTGGAATTTCAAGTTGGAGACAATGTACTCTTGAAAGTTTCTCCTTGGAAAGGAGTAATTCGGTTCGGTAAGAAAGGAAAACTAAGTCCAAGATACATAGGACCATTCCCAGTAATCCAGAGAATAGGGCCAGTCGCCTATAGCTTACAACTACCCGAAGAGTTAGCTGGGGGTACATGATGTATTTCATGTATCTAACCTCAAGAAATGTCTATCTGACGAATCATTGGTAGTACCTATTCAAGACATACAAGTGAATGAAAAATTGAAGTTCGTGGAGAAACCGCTTCAAATAGAAGACAGAAAGATCAAGTTTCTCAAACACAAAAGATTGGTACTTGTCAAAGTCAAGTGGAAATCAAAAAGAGGACCCGAATACACCTGGGAGCTGGAATCGGAGATGAAACGAAAGAATCCTCACTTATTTCAATAAATCTCGAGGACGAGATTTTAAATAAGGTGGGGATGATGTAAGGACCTACAAAAATGTCCCAAAACGACCCGTAAGTAAGATCCCGGACCCCTGAAACCCTAACATGCGTGAAAAACCAAGAAAACAAGATTTCTGGTCTTCACGCGGGCCGCGTAAACCATAAGGTAAGTCTACGCGGGCCATGTCAACTTGAAGTTGACCGGATAAGCATGCCAGGCCACGCGTCGTCCACGTGGCGACCCTACTCGTGACACCCCAACCCTACACGTAGACTAGGAGTCCACGCGGGCCGCGTAAAGGTCTTGAGTGGGTTTACGCTGTGACAACCCTCACCAAACCAGGTATCCGTACGACTTAATTAATGATTAACTACTGCTTAATTACTGTGCTTGCTTGAACTAGCTGATGAACTGCTACTTGATATCTGATACATGTACTTACTTGCATCATACTTTATTTACTGTCACTACATTATTTATATGCTGAACCTTAGTGACAAACATGATGCACAAAAAGCACAGCAGCACAATACACGGATAACCTATTAAACATGCTGATACAGCCAGTATCAGGCAAACACTGCCTCCAAGGCCTATAAGAGCCTGAAATATTTTGCTACACTAGTGGTGAGTGTAGGGATACAAGGGTTGTGGAACTGCGTCTCTAGGAATAAGTTACTATGACGGGATGTGCCTAAAACGTACTCTAAGTACAAAACTCAGCACTTTACAAAATAATTCAGCTTTTAGCTAACTAATAAAGTGCCAAAACATGAGAAAAATAACACTAGACACTTTCCAATGTGTCAGGAATAAGCTGTGTCACTAAAAAGAGTAATAACGACACTTTAAAGCTTTAGTAACGCTTTAACGGATTACTATCCAACCGAACAACCGGACTATACCCGGAACATGAAAATATTGTTATTTTCACTATTTATCTTTTTCTGAGCCAGTTAGGGTCCCTGAGTACCCTAACACCCTTTGTAACGCGTGACACACTACTAACTAAGTTAAGCACTTAACCTAACCTACTTAACTTTACCTAATACTTACCCATCTAGTTGAAATCGAACTAGGTACCCCCCCCCTTGACCGAACTCGGTCACCTTGTGACCCCATGGTACATCACTTGATTATTTTAGTCTCCCTTGTCTCATATCTAGCAAGCATATAATCCAAAGGTTAATGCTCTTGATTTTGTCTATAAGATAACCTCAAAACACAACATAATCATCTTAACACAACACACTCCAACTCTCTCTCTTGCCCTCTAGAGCTCTCGGCCGAACACCCCCTCCCCTATCCATCATTTTCGGTTTTGATCTTCAAGTTCCATCATCATTCAAGCATCAAGGGTCTCGTATTAGGAAGCTTGGAGCAAACGGAACGCGAAGGACCCCTTTCTCTAGCTTTTATCCACCTCTTTTGCGCATAGATTCTTCCCTAGCCTCGAGCTAGAGGTATAATGTTTAAATCTCTATCTTGAACTAATCTAAAGTGGTTAAAAGGATTTGTATCGGTTAAACCTCGTTAGATTGCAAAATGATGCACAAAAGTCTACTAAAAACATTTAAAATGGTGGTTAATAGCTTATATGTTGTGTAAATGATGTAGTATTTGAAATGTATGATTATATTGACCCGATCTATGATTGTGGTAGCTCGGATCACCATTTAACCCGATGTAGTCATGTTCTTGGATCATGACATAAGGTTATGTTAGAAGATACAAGGGTTAAAAGGTGAAACTCTACCACACATGAAACATGAACTTGTGTAAAAGTATTTTTACTTGCAAAATAGTGTTTAAAACTAGCAGATCTACGTATCTGCAAGTGGTATTTTCAAAGGACCAAGCGTTAAAGAAATCATGTTTTCTAAAAGACGGATCTCACAATAACAAGAATGATATTTAGAACACACAAGTGTGTAAACACTTGTGTAACACAAGTTTCAACAAAATAACTATCTTTGTAAAAATGGACAAGAAGTTGTAAAGACGGAACTTCTCTAAAAACAAGACTTTTACGAAACCGGATTTATATATAAAGATCCACTAAAGGTAATGAGATTTACCTCATATTTTCGGAAAAACTACAAGTTCATGTAATATATGCAATTTGTATATTTTGACTAGTTAAAATGTTGAAATATCGTTTGATGACGTTGAGAAAATTGTTGAGTTGATTTGTTAAAGAAAATGATACGCTTGAAAGCGTGGCCACCTCCAGTTACAGAGGAAACTCTGGCGAAATTTTTCTAACAACCTAACACTTAGAACTATTTACACTACAAGTGTTAGAATTATTTTTGACATGTTTTCGATATATAAATTTCGTCATGACTTTATTTACTAAATATTCGGAGGTGGGATTTTCACAAAGTTTAACGTGATAAATATATATTTTCACACACTGTTTATGATTATTTTGTGAAAATACATAAATATTATTTTTAGAGTAAAAATAATATATACGGACGTTAACGAATCCAAAATAATACGAACGCTTTCACCATGAATATATAAGTTACACCGGTAATTATATTACCACTCGATTGTTAAAACGTAACTTACGCACTTACAGAAATATCTATGATCGTGTATTTTAACAACGTATTATTGGAGAAAAATTATGTGAAATGAAAATATAATATTTTTGAGAAAAATACTTATATTTTGGAATTGGAAATATATATATATATATATATATATATATTAAGTGAGACTTAATGATATAATTTGAACGCACATGTATTGAATCCCCCATCCTTGGGAAGGAGATTAACTACCAAGTATATACAGAACGTAAACACGAAATAGTTGTCTAACTATTTCCCAAAGACTTAAACCATAAAGCTAAGGCACGGCCGTCCGTCTAATAGAATTAGCACTTGTAGGTCGTCGCACAGCTGCCTGATTTGGAGTACTTGGTAGAGACGCACCGACTGTGAGTTCATGTCCCCCTTTTCTCTAACTGTTTTCAGTTTTCTTAACTGCGGGGGTGAAATACATGTTACTATGATTACGAGTACTTTATACACGGTATGGTTAGCGTAAGGAGGTTTACTATTCAGATCATGTGAGTGGGTAGGAGCAATATGAGGCCATTAGTCCTCATGTCGGGACCGAGGGACAGGAGCGGTAGATCTATCTGGGTGTAGCGAGCCCAGCCCCAGGCCAAACTAGAAACGGACCTCGGGGTGACTTTGTCCACATACTAATGCCGTGGCGAAATCTGCTAGGTTTGAGTCTCCCTATTTGCACTTCACATATATCAGTGGCCTTGCAAACCATTGGTGATCTCAATTCCCTTATTTGCTACATACCAAGACTATTTTTATACTCACAAGTGTTTTACATACTCACTTACACATGAACTCGCTCAACATTATTGTTGATTTTTCAACTTACATGTATTTCAGGAAATTAACGGATCTGGCACGGTATGGAACGTTTTCCGCTGCACTAGTTATGAGGTCATCCGGGTTTGGGGAATGTGACTCTTTCCTGGACAAGTCACAGTCCTTCAAACCATGCTTATGTTATTTTGAGTTGTTGAACAATGTTTATGTCGTCTAGTTGTGTTCCATTAAGACAATGTTATTGTAATTGGTATTTTGAAACTTAAACGAATGGATGATCTTGCATGATTTTACTTCATATAGCTTTGTTATGGTTAAGCTATGGTATTAAGAAGTCACACCAAATTAACCACGCTTCCGCAAAGCCAGGGTGTGATAGCTTGGTATCAGAGCTCTGATCATAGCGAACTAGGATTCTTTCTCGAGTCTAGACTATGATCACTAGGGCTCTCACGAAAACATTTTTCTGCATACCACTTAAGTCCAGATCCAAAACTTTTTACAAACAAATGTTGAGCACATTTCATTATTTATAGGCTCAGCCTGGAGGGCTGAGGCTCGGTCTGGAGGATCGAGGCTCGGTCTAGGTGACCGAGGTAGTTGAGCACGTTGATGTATTATAGGCTCAGCCTGGAGGGCTGAGGCTCGGTCTGGAGGATCGAGGCTCGGTCTAGGTGACCGAGGTAGATGGCTAGTGAGACTAGGAAGAGTAGGCTCAGTCATGAAGACTAAGGCTCGGTGTTGGAGACCGAGGCTCGATCTGAGAGGTCGAGGTAGTTGATATAGCAGTCTAGGAGACTGGGAGGCTAGTGGGACTAGGAGAATTATGTGATATCTTGCTTGGTGACTTATGTGATTATCTGATTGTATGACTGATTATTTGAGCATATTTGTGTTTATGTTACAGACTCATGGATTCCGTCGGTACTGGTGATTCGGACACCACTGGACCCATACCTATCGTATCTGATGACCTCACATCCTCCGAGCACGAGGTGTACACATCTGACTATACCAGTACTGACGAGGATGATTTCCAGCCTTTCGCACTACCCGATGGTGCTGATGAGCCTGCAGATGACCCTCCCGCTGAGTACCTACCTCTAGTAGAGATTCCGGCCCCTATACCCTTAGCCGTTTATCCAGCATATGATATTCTTCTTGACGCCGAGGCTGATGGCGATGTTGACCTATTTGAGGAGGAGCTTTTTGAGGATGAGATCCAGGGCGAGGCCCTTCTTCCTGCGGACGATCTTCTGATGATCGCTGACGTTCCCGCTGAGGATTCGCCAGCACATTCTCCTGTCCCAGACTCCTTCGAGTCTGTGGCATCCGCACCTTCTCACACATTGAGCGCACAGCACTTTGCGCACGATTCTGATCCTGACCAGGCATCCTCTGTTGCACCTATACCCAGTTTTGCGTTTGACCATGATGACATAGAGGATTCTGATCCTATCTTTGACCCAGATCATGATATCGAGTTTATACCTATGGATCAGCCCATGGAGGATCCAGCTGACCCAGTAGATCCTATCGACCCCGAGTTTGACTTCGAGATGGATTTTGATGATCCCGAGCCTGTCGTCGCTCCTGAGCAGGCAGCCGCTCTAGACCCCATACTTGAGCATGATCCCGTACACGCTGACATCCCTATTGAGCCTGTTATAGCAGACCCACCTGTTGGTGATCTCCCCGGGGATATTCCTTTGTTAGAGGGCGATCATGTTGATGTTGATCTTGTTGTTCCCCTACCTGTTGTTGATATACCTGTTGACCATCCTGTTGAGCACATTGCACCTGTTCACCCTTTTGTTGCTCCCCCACCTGATCCCATTCCACTAGAGCCCGAGCATGCACTATTCGCGGCACACATGGATCCACCAGATGAGCATGCACAGCACGGTTGGATACCTGCTGATGAGGATGTTCCACCATTTCCCCCTCAGATCCCTGATACACGACATGTTGATTTTTCTTTTCAGGTTCCTCAGTTTGTACCTCCAGCGAGAGCTAGAGAGGGTTCTTCAGCCCATCCTTTTGGGCATGTACCGATGTCTATCCCTTTCATGCCCCAGATGTCATCTGTTCCACCCTCTGTTGCTCCATTTCATGTGGCACCTTTTTATTCCACCAGTGAGCCGTTCCTTTGGGCACCAGACTCTGCTATGCCACCCACTGACCCCTACCATTCTTTTCACATGGGGTATACCATCGAGGACGTTTTGATGTCCTTTGTCGCCCAGCACGAGTCGCACACGCAACGCATCCAAGAGCTTGAGAGAGCTCAGCTGCCGCCATGCCAGTGCCATGGTCAGACACACTCTCCTCTGCAGACATTTCGACCCTTACCTCCGGATTATGCTGCCCATCTCTTTACACTAGAGCAGCAGGTTGCTTCTATCATTCGTACCCAGCGAGACATGGAGGAGGACTGGCTCCAGTTACGTCGTTTGTTTTACACCCACTTTCCCCCTCCTCCACCACCATCTGTATAGAGCTCATCAGTGCTGTTTGGGTAGACGAGGGTGAGAAGACAGCGATTGTTGGACTGCACAGCATTTTGGAGACTACATTTGATTCTGACTTTTGTTGACTTGTATTTGACGTATTTGACATTGACATGATGTAGTTTTTGGACAGGGGTGATGTAGCCCCTAGTTGATTGATGATTGTATGACACAGGGATGTACTGATACACTTACTATGTGGTCTCGATATATGGCAATCGCAGTATTCTCACCATATTTGATTCGCTTGATTGCTTATTTATATTTTTATGACATGGGCTGTTGCGTGATTGATATTTGTGATGTATTGATAACATGAGATGTTATGTGCTATTACTATTACTATATACGTACGTTTCACTATGGCCTGACCAACGTAAACCATCTTTTAGAAGATGCCGCCGAGACGTGAGACACACATGCCTACTAATGAGGCAGAACTCCAGCAGATTATCGCTGCTGCCATTGCACAATACGCCGCCTCTCAAGGAGGGACTAGTGGAAGCAACTCTGGTAACACTGGCAACAATAATCCACCTCATGGTAATACTAAGTCATTTAGACATACCATGACCTAATTGGATACCTTTAGCAATGATGCTAATGCCAAACGTATGTTATAACGTATGTGCAGGATGCACCTACAAGCAGTTCTTAGACTGCAAGCCCGTAAACTTTGATGGCACAGGAGGTGTTGTCGCCTTTGTTCGTTGGGCTGAGAAAACCGATTCTGTTCTACGCATGAGCAAGTGCGCGCTGGATCAGCAAGTCACCTATATCTCAGGGCTGTTTCTAGATGGAGCCCTATCCTGGTGGAATCTACAAGTACAGACACTAGGCGAAGCTGCTGCCTACGCGCTGACCTGGACCGAACTGAAGGAACTTATGTGCAAAAAGTACTGTTCCCGCGCAGAAATCCAGCGATTGGAGACCGAGTTCTGGCACTTGAAAATGGACGGTCCAAAGATCGCAGAGTACGTTCAGAGGTTCCATGACTTATCGCATGTGGTACCCTACATGGTCACTCCTGAGTTCAAGAGAATTGAACGCTTCATTTGGGGACTAGCTCCTCAAATCATAAGCATGGTAACCTCATCCAAGCCTGCGACCATTACTGAGGCGATTGATTTGAGCGTGGCTCTCACAGAGGAGGCCATTCGCCTGAACAAGTTTGATGAAGCAGAGCCGAAGAAGAAAGAGACTCACGTCGAATCATCAGGAGGTAACAAACGGAAGTTCTCAAACTTCAAGCAGGGCGCCAGTGTGGCGGTTAAGAAAGGAGGATCAGCTGGCAGTGGAAAGAGAGGAAAAGGATACCAGGGCACCCAGCCCAAGTGTAATACCTGTCAACGCCATCATACTGGCCATTGTAGTGTGAAAGTATGTGAAGCGTGTGGAAAGCCGGGCCACTTGAAGGAGTCTTGTTGGGCTAATGCTGGCCGGGGAGGCCAGGGAGGATTTGGGAATAGGAATAATAATCGTGGTGGTAATCGCCCACAAGGAAACTATGGAGGTAACGAGAATCGAGGCAACAATGCTAACCAAGCGGGCGCCGTGAATCGTAATCAGAGGAATGATCAAGCTGGTGGAAACGGGCAAAGACTTGGATGCTATAACTGCGGTGATATCGGGCATTTTAAGAAGAACTGCCCAGAGTTAAACCAAGCCCGTGGAAGAGTGTTCCAAATCGAAGCTAGGGAAGCGCGCCAGGACCCCAATGTTGTTACTGGTACGTTCCCTGTAAATCAACGCTATGCATCCGTTTTATTTGATACTGGTGCCGATTATAGCTTCGTGTCGTTAGAGTTTAAGAATATGCTTGGTTTAGCCGCTAATAAGTTAGATATTCCCTACTCAATCGAATTGGCTAATGGGAAGTTAGTAGAAGCCAATGAAGTTATCAGAGGCTGTGTGATCGAATTGGGAGAACGTGAGTTCGCTTTGGATCTACTACCAGTCCAGTTGGGAAGCTTCGACGTGGTGGTAGGAATGGATTGGTTATCAGGCAACAAGGCTGAGATAGTTTGTCACGAAAAGGTTGTTCGTATCCCAACCGAAGATGGCGAGACAATTGTAGTTCACGGAGAGAAGCGTGATACGCCGTTAAGGATTATCAGCTGCCTGAAAGCGCGAAAGAGTTTGCAGAAAGGATGTGCTGCCTTCCTGGCACACATTGTAGACAAGAAAGCTGCAGAACCGAAGATCGAAGACATCCCTGTCGTGAGGGAATATCCAGAAGTCTTCCCCGAGGACTTACCTGGACTGCCACCTCAGAGACAAGTAGAGTTTCACATCGACTTAGTTCCAGGCGCCGCGCCTGTGGCTAAGGCACCTTGTAGACTTGCTCCGTCTGAGATGCAGGAACTGTCGACACAACTTCAAGAGTTGTTAGACAAGGGATTTATCCGACCAAGCTTCTCGCCTTGGGGAGCTCCGGTCCTGTTTGTTAAGAAGAAGGACGGTAGTTTTCGTATGTGCATCGACTACCGGGAGTTGAACAAGCTGACGATCAAGAATAGATACCCTCTGCCAAGGATCGATGATCTGTTTGATCAACTACAAGGCTCAAGCTTTTATTCAAAGATCGACTTGCGATCTGGATACCATCAGTTAAGGATACAGGAGGAGAGTATCCCGAAGACAGCCTTCAGAACTCGTTATGGACACTACGAGTTCCTTGTTATGCCGTTTGGTCTGACAAACGCACCTGCAGTCTTTATGGACTTGATGAATAGAGTTTGCAAGCCATACTTGGATAAGTTCGTGATTGTATTCATCGATGACATTTTAATTTATTCAAAGACGAAGGCTGAACACGAGCAGCATCTTAGAGCCATTCTAGAGCTGCTGAAGAAAGAACAGCTGTATGCCAAATTCTCTAAGTGCGAATTTTGGCTACGCGAAGTCCAATTCCTTGGGCACGTGGTAAATGGAGATGGAATCCACGTGGATCCAACAAAGATCGAAGCGATCAAGGATTGGGAAACGCCAAAGACGCCAACCGAGATTCGACAATTCTTGGGTTTGGCTGACTACCATCGAAGGTTCATTGAGGATTTTTCAAAAATCTCTCAACCTTTGACGCTCCTCACTCAGAAAGATAAGAAGTTTGATTGGGAAGTCAAACAGGAGGAAGCATTCCAGATACTGAAGGATAAGCTCTGCAACGCGCCAATCTTAGCACTACCGGAAGGTACAGATGATTTCGTGGTATACTGTGACGCTTCACGTCAAGGATTGGGTTGCGTGTTGATGCAACGCCAAAAGGTTATTGCTTACGCATCGCGTCAATTGAAAGTGCACGAAAAGAACTATACCACACATGATTTGGAACTTGGCGCAGTGGTATTTGCACTAAAGATCTGGAGACACTACCTTTATGGTACGAAGTGTACAATCTTTACAGATCACAAGAGCCTACAACATATATTCAACCAGAAAGAGCTGAATATAAGGCAAAGGCGATGGGTTGAGTTGCTGAACGATTACGACTGCGAGATAAAGTATCATCCAGGGAAGGCGAACGTGGTCGCCGATGCCCTAAGTCGTAAGGAGAGAATCAAGCCCATAAGGGTCAGGGCTTGGGAAATGATTATTCGAACCGACCTTTCCTTGCGCATTCGTGCCACGCAGAAAGAAGCTCTCAAGGAAGGAAACCTTGAAGAAGAATATCTCCGTGGGATGGAGAAGCTTTTGGTACCAAACGAGGAAGGAACGTTATGTTTTGAGAAAAGGATTTGGGTTCCTCTGTTTGGTGATTTAAGGAAAGTTATTTTTGATGAAGCTCACAAGTCGCGGTACTCTATCCATCCTGGAGCGGATAAGATGTACCAGGATCTCAAAGATTACTATTGGTGGCCTAGGATGAAAGGCGATGTTGCTGTTTACGTGAGCAAATGTTTAACGTGTGCTAAAGTGAAAGCCGAATACTAGAAGCCTTCAGGACTTCTGCAACAGCCTGAAATTCCCAAGTGGAAATGGGAACAAATCTCCATGGATTTTATTACGAAATTGCCAAGAACGCCAAGAGGCCATGATATGATTTGGGTGATTGTTGACCGCCTAACAAAGTCCGCACACTTTCTGCCAATCAAAGAGAAAGACAGTACTAGTAAACTTGCGGAAATTTACATGAGAGAGATCGTCGCGCGCCATGGAGTACCTCTCTCAATCATCTCTGATAGAGACGGAAGGTTTGTGTCAAGAATATGGCAATCCTTCCAAGAAGCCTTTGGCTCACAATTGAATCTGAGCACCGCGTTTCATCCGCAAACTGACGGCCAGAGCGAGCGAACGATACAGACTTTGGAAGACATGCTGAGAGCATGTGTTATGGATTTGGGCGGTAGCTGGGATAAACATTTACCTTTGGTCGAATTTTCATACAACAACAGCTACCACACCAGTATTGGTGTCGCGCCATTTGAAGCCCTTTACGGACGCAAGTGCCGATCACCCCTATGTTGGGCTGACGCAGGAGATAGACAACTTGCAGGTCCCGAAATCGTCCAAGAGACGACAGACAAGATCGCGCAGATTCTTAAACGCATCGAAGCAGCTCGCCACAGACAGAAGGCCTATGCGGATCCAAACCGGAAACATGTGGATTTCCAAGTTGGAGAAATGGTGTTATTGAAAGTCTCACCCTGGAAGGGTGTGGCACGCTTCGGAAAGCGTGGGAAGTTAAATCCGCGCTACATTGGTCCCTTCAGAATTCTGGAAAGAATAGGACTAGTAGCATACAAGTTGGACCTACCTGCTGAACTGAATGGTGTTCACGACACCTTTCACGTATCCAATCTAAAGAAAAGTCCAACTCAAGTCACCGTTGCCATTCCCACCGACGAGATTCATGTTGACGACACGCTCCACTTCGTTGAAGAACCTGTTGAGGTCACAGATTGGAAAGTTAACAAGACCCGCCGGAGTAGTGTCAAGCTCGTCAAAGTTCGTTGGAATGCCAGACATGGTCCTGAATACACCTGGGAACGTGAGGACCGGATGAAAGAGAAATACCCCCACCTTTTTCCTAAGGACCCTGCGTCTTCAAACAGAACTTAAATTTCGGGACGAAATTTATTTAACGGGGGGAGAATGTGACAACCCTCACCAAACCAGGTATCCGTACGACTTAATTAATGATTAACTACTGCTTAATTACTGTGCTTGCTTGAACTAGCTGATGAACTGCTACTTGATATCTGATACATGTACTTACTTGCATCATACTTTATTTACTGTCACTACATTATTTATATGCTGAACCTTAGTGACAAACATGATGCACAAAAAGCACAGCAGCACAATACACGGATAACCTATTGAACATGCTGATACAGCCAGCATCAGGCAAACACTGCCTCCAAGGCCTATAAGAGCCTGAAATATTTTGCTACACTAGTGGTGAGTGTAGGGATACAAGGGTTGTGGAACTGCGTCTCTAGGAATAAGTTACTATGACGGGATGTGCCTAAAACGTACTCTAAGTACAAAACTCAGCACTTTACAAAATAATTCAGCTTTTAGCTAACTAATAAAGTGCCAAAACATGAGAAAAATAACACTAGACACTTTCCAATGTGTCAGGAATAAGCTGTGTCACTAAAAAGAGTAATAACGACACTTTAAAGCTTTAGTAACGCTTTAACGGATTACTATCCAACCGAACAACCGGACTATACCCGGAACATGAAAATATTGTTATTTTCACTATTTATCTTTTTCTGAGCCAGTTAGGGTCCCTGAGTACCCTAACACCCTTTGTAACGCGTGACACACTACTAACTAAGTTAAGCACTTAACCTAACCTACTTAACTTAACCTAATACTTACCCATCTAGTTGAAATCGAACTAGGTACCCCCCCCCCCCCCCCTTGACCGAACTCGGTCACCTTGTGACCCCATGGTACATCACTTGATTATTTTAATCTCCCTTGTCTCATATCTAGCAAGCATATAATCCAAAGGTTAATGCTCTTGATTTTGTCTATAAGATAACCTCAAAACACAACATAATCATCTTAACACAACACACTCCAACTCTCTCTCTTGCCCTCTAGAGCTCTCGGCCGAACACCCCCTCCCCTATCCATCATTTTCGGTTTTGATCTTCAAGTTCCATCATCATTCAAGCATCAAGGGTCTCGTATTAGGAAGCTTGGAGCAAACGGAACGCGAAGGACCCCTTTCTCTAGCTTTTATCCACCTCTTTTGCGCATAGATTCTTCCCTAGCCTCGAGCTAGAGGTATAATGTTTAAATCTCTATCTTGAACTAATCTAAAGTGGTTAAAAGGATTTGTATCGGTTAAACCTCGTTAGATTGCAAAATGATGCACAAAAGTCTACTAAAAACATTTAAAATGGTGGTTAATAGCTTATATGTTGTGTAAATGATGTAGTATTTGAAATGTATGATTATATTGACCCGATCTATGATTGTGGTAGCTCGGATCACCATTTAACCCGATGTAGTCATGTTCTTGGATCATGACATAAGGTTATGTTAGAAGATACAAGGGTTAAAAGGTGAAACTCTACCACACATGAAACATGAACTTGTGTAAAAGTATTTTTACTTGCAAAATAGTGTTTAAAACTAGCAGATCTACGTATCTGCAAGTGGTATTTTCAAAGGACCAAGCGTTAAAGAAATCATGTTTTCTAAAAGACGGATCTCACAATAACAAGAATGATATTTAGAACACACAAGTGTGTAAACACTTGTGTAACACAAGTTTCAACAAAATAACTATCTTTGTAAAAATGGACAAGAAGTTGTAAAGACGGAACTTCTCTAAAAACAAGACTTTTACGAAACCGGATTTATATATAAAGATCCACTAAAGGTAATGAGATTTACCTCATATTTTCGGAAAAACTACAAGTTCATGTAATATATGCAATTTGTATATTTTGACTAGTTAAAATGTTGAAATATCGTTTGATGACGTTGAGAAAATTGTTGAGTTGATTTGTTAAAGAAAATGATACGCTTGAAAGCGTGGCCACCTCCAGTTACAGAGGAAACTCTGGCGAAATTTTTCTAACAACCTAACACTTAGAACTATTTACACTACAAGTGTTAGAATTATTTTTGACATGTTTTCGATATATAAATTTCGTCATGACTTTATTTACTAAATATTCGGAGGTGGGATTTTCACAAAGTTTAACGTGATAAATATATATTTTCACACACTGTTTATGATTATTTTGTGAAAATACATAAATATTATTTTTAGAGTAAAAATAATATCTACGGACGTTAACGAATCCAAAATAATACGAACGCTTTCACCATGAATATATAAGTTACACCGGTAATTATATTACCACTCGATTGTTAAAACGTAACTTACGCACTTACAGAAATATCTATGATCGTGTATTTTAACAACGTATTATTGGAGAAAAATTATGTGAAATGAAAATATAATATTTTTGAGAAAAATACTTATATTTTGGAATTGGAAATATATATATATATATATATTAAGTGAGACTTAATGATATAATTTGAACGCACATGTATTGAATCCCCCATCCTTGGGAAGGAGATTAACTACCAAGTATATACAGAACGTAAACACGAAATAGTTGTCTAACTATTTCCCAAAGACTTAAACCATAAAGCTAAGGCACGGCCGTCCGTCTAATAGAATTAGCACTTGTAGGTCGTCGCACAGCTGCCTGATTTGGAGTACTTGGTAGAGACGCACCGACTGTGAGTTCATGTCCCCCTTTTCTCTAACTGTTTTCAGTTTTCTTAACTGCGGGGGTGAAATACATGTTACTATGATTACGAGTACTTTATACATGGTATGGTTAGCGTAAGGAGGTTTACTATTCAGATCATGTGAGTGGGTAGGAGCAATATGAGGCCATTAGTCCTCATGTCGGGACCGAGGGACAGGAGCGGTAGATCTATCTGGGTGTAGCGAGCCCAGCCCCAGGCCAAACTAGAAACGGACCTCGGGGTGACTTTGTCCACATACTAATGCCGTGGCGAAATCTGCTAGGTTTGAGTCTCCCTATTTGCACTTCACATATATCAGTGGCCTTGCAAACCATTGGTGATCTCAATTCCCTTATTTGCTACATACCAAGACTATTTTTATACTCACAAGTGTTTTACATACTCACTTACACATGAACTCGCTCAACATTATTGTTGATTTTTCAACTTACATGTATTTCAGGAAATTAACGGATCTGGCACGGTATGGAACGTTTTCCGCTGCACTAGTTATGAGGTCATCCGGGTTTGGGGAATGTGACTCTTTCCTGGACAAGTCACAGTCCTTCAAACCATGCTTATGTTATATTGAGTTGTTGAACAATGTTTATGTCGTCTAGTTGTGTTCCATTAAGACAATGTTATTGTAATTGGTATTTTGAAACTTAAACGAATGGATGATCTTGCATGATTTTACTTCATATAGCTTTGTTATGGTTAAGCTATGGTATTAAGAAGTCACACCAAATTAACCACGCTTCCGCAAAGCCAGGGTGTGACATACGCGGGCCGCGTAAAACCCAAAAAGTTGCTATAAATAGCTAGGGATTCAGCAGTTCATCTGTGTCGAAAATTTTGATCAAAAACTGAAGTTTACTGCTCCAAATCATAATTTCCACATAGCAAGGTGCTGCTACGATACAGGGTATTAACTCGATCGCTGCTACGATTCAATGTCCGATCGATTGAAACCAATCCGATGGATGTTTAAGTGTTGCTCAAACTCGGGTTATACTTTGTCATTCGTCGTGAATTCGATGGATGTTTAAGTATTGCACTTTGTCATTCGTCGTGAGGGTTTTGATCTCATGAGTTATCGTAAATGTTGAATTAAGTTACTAACCTAGTTCGTATGCATTGTCATATAATTTAGGTTCCAAGGCTTATCAGTAGGCTAAACTCTGCCCATTTAAACTTGCAATGTGAGTCATTCTCTTTTTATCAATAATGTTTTACAATACTCCAATTATTTTCAAAGTTATAATTACAGGGATTAAGTCGTGGTTATCTTGAATCACTGGCTAGTGGGGTATTGTGCACATTACTAATTTCTCACGGTTAGGTTCATCAACCTAACAGTGATAATCATCACTACTTGGGTGAAAGGACCCAATAGTGATATGACCATCGTCACCAGGAGGTGACACGGCGCCAGATAAAAATAAGATAAAAGCCATTGTAATCGTTCTTATGCTGTAATTCATAACTAATGTGTCGTTTTGTTTAACCTGAATGACTCGCCAGTAATTCCCCGCTGATAAAATATTTTCAAAACATGTTTCAGGTGTCCTACTATGAATCAAGGAAAACGTGCTACGGAGCACTAACAAGCTTGAAGTGGTGGCTCAATAAAATAAATAACATGTTTTGTAAAACAAGGAATTTCCTTGTTAAATTCCTCTATTGTAAATTACTGCGGTTTATCCCAAGTTATGAAATAAAATAATTGGGCATTTTCAAGTTTAAAAGATCCTGTTAAACTTTTGCTGTCAACTCGATTGATAAATACCACGGGTTTCTGTCCCGCGGCTCCTGAACCGGGTAAAACCGGGACGGGGGCCGTGACACCCCGTCCACGACAGGTGCTGAGTCCAAACTATAGTACTATCGTTGCTAGAGGTGGTATAGTGTAACACTGTATAGCATAGTACAAACATTCAAAGTACACATATAACATGCGGGAGCGGTTAGCGTTGTAAAGTGTTTGTGTTGTGTGTTGTTGTGTTTTGATATAGAACGTATGTAACACCCAAAAGTGTGTTAAAGAAAATGGGTTCGAGTATACTCACAGTGCATGTTTAGCTAGTAAACACAGGCTTGGATTGAAGGGAGCGCGTTGGAGTTTTATCCTGAGCATAGAACAGTAGTATAAACGTTGAACAACGTGTAACAGAGTGTCGGATGGTGATCAGAACGAGTGGGGATGACTCATCCGGACGGATGGTCATCCGAGCGGATGGCCATTCGGACGGATGGCCATTCGAATGAGTGTGGGTTGGTTTGTAAAATTGTTAAAGTTTGAAGTTTCGTTGTAGCGTTTAAGCAAGGTAATATATAAAAGCCAAGTCATCCGGACGGATGGTTATCCAGACGGATGGCCATTCGATCGGATGGCTATTCGAGCGAGAAAGTGGTAGTTTGTAGTTTTTCGTAAAAATTTTCTAAGTAAAAGTTTTGAGTTTAACGGAGACGGCGTGATGACGTGTTAAACAACGGAAAACACACCAAGTCTAGCTCAGTCGATCGGATGGGAACCACCCCATTCGATCAGACTCACTGTTCTTGATGGGATTTCATGTTCAACCCGTTAATCGGTCATCTCTCCGGTGGAAATCCGTTTTCAAGCCGGCTCTTAACTAGGAAAGGAGTAGAGAGTCTGATTGAATCAAAGATTCCTTCGATTTTGTGTAGAAAGTTGAAGAAAAGTTAGAAATCAGTTGAAAATAGAGGAAAAGTTGTTGAAATCTTGTAAAACTTAGTTGAAAAGTGGTGGAAATCTCTTAGATCCGAACCAATCTCGATGAGTTAGTGCTCTGCATCAGGTTGCATAAGCAAGGTGAGTGAAGAACACCTTCAAGAGGTCCAAAATCAGGTGATTTCGAGAAGAAAACGTGTGATTTTGATGGAAAAGATGATGTAGAAGTGTGTAGTGATGATGATTGTACAAGATTTGAGGAGAAACACTTACGAAATGGCCTTGAATCGAGAGAAAAGTGACTTGGAGTGACTTGAGTGCGTGCTGGTCGGACGGAGATGTCACATCAGTGAACAGTGGTGTACGGGTTCTATTTATAGTGGTGAGAGGAGGGTTAAGTCGGTGGAGTAGTGCGAGGTGTCGAATGGGTGTCCGGTCGGATGGCCATCCGATCGGATGACATCCGGACGGATGTCCATTCGGTCGGATGTCCATTCGGACAACCGTGTTGTGCGAGTTAGTTTTCCAACTTTCGTTTCGTGCGTTAAGCTTTGCGTTGCGTTTAAGCGAGTAAGCGAGTGAGCATGTGAGCGTTGCGTTGATAACCACAATACATTTAAACTAATAATCACACAATCTAACACATATACTAAGATGCATAAAAGTAAATCCGCGTTTCGAGTCTGCGTTGGGTTGCGTTGCGATAGAGTTGCATTTGCGTTTGCGAATAGCATCCAAAACATATCAAGCACACACAAGTAAAACACATAAGAACACACACACATATAACATTACTAATACCAATAACTGTGTTTCGAGTTTGTGTTGCGTTGGCGTTGTGATAACGTTTAGTCTAAGCAAGCGAAGTAACAATGCGATAAAGTGCGTTTAAATAGTAAGCGTTATAAATTGCGTTAAATGCGATAACGGCGTTTGTAAATAGCGTTCAAAATGTGTTTGAAAACATAGTTTAAGATGGTTAACATGTATATTAACACCAAGGGTTTAACTATTATCGAATCTCGGAGAGTACAAGTAATTAAGCGAGAAATGACAGATACAAGTAATGACTCGAAAAGTCGGGTAGTTACAAAATGTGTAATAAGTTTTTCAAATAAAGGATTGTAACTATAATTATTGAAGTTAAAGGGTATCTATTGCAATCTGATACAAACATAAAGGACGAAAACTGTAACTTACCCTAATGATTACAATGAAAGTTGTTTATTTTCAATCCTAGAAAGGTGACCCAAGTGGTTTTTTTAAACCCAAATTCGATGTCCACTTATCCAAAATATTAATCTGTTTCTCTCTATAGAGAGAGAGACATGGATATTCAATACATAGCCAATTTAAAAATGTTAGAACCGCATAAAGAGTGGTACATATTGCTTTAACAGTGATATATGAGGGTGTTATGCGCTCTTCTATTTTATACGACAAACATAACGTACTAGTGCTTACAAGTTTTTCACAGTCTATTAAAATTACATATATATTGAACGCTCTAACGTGGCGACTAAAGTATGATAACTTGTTAATTAGTGAACATCTTAGTAGGGCCAATGAGTAAAATTTTAGTAACAAGTATCCTTAAGTAATCTTTACCCTTTCATATTCTATATTAACATGGTTAAAAAACAAGCTGGGAAGAGAATAAGTAAAAGGTGTGATCTTTATAGTGGCATCCTTATAGTTCATGACATCTTACTTAGGGGCTATTTGACAACATCTGAATGACTAAATGCTGAGGTCTGAACCATTAAGTGCTGAACCAGTAAGAGGTCTAAACCACTAAGAGTCAGTATGATGCTTAAACGTTCAGAGACAAATGTCTGACCAATTCAGATTAGATGTCTTAACCATTTAGACACAGTATAATGCTTAACCATTCAGATGCAAATGTCTTAACCATCCAGACATCTGCTCGTGAAACAAACAGTCTGAACCATTAAGTGCTAAACCAGTAAGATACCTGAACCATTAAAAGCCCCATTAAAAACTAAACAAAAGCCCCTTAGCTGAGTGTTGATGATCACTACCGTAAGAACATGCCTAAGCATCTATCATACATTTTGATTTTGTTAAAACTTTAAACGTATAGGTCAAATGTTATCCTAAGCAGTGGCGGACCTACTAGTAACAGTGGGGGTGTAGGCGCACCCCTTGGAAAAAAAAATTAGTGTAGTTTTTATGCAAAAATTCAAATCGCACCCATTGAAAATTTGGTTAAGCTCCCTAGTTGCACCCCCAAGCAGTCGGTAACTTTGCAAGTAAAAAAAATTGTGTAATTTTCCGGCCATTCACTCGAAACCTCTGCAGCTGAAGAAGGGGAAATGTAGAGAAAAAGATGGTGTTTGGGTAAAGTTTGTTATTATATTTATTTCTACAAGTAAATAATGGATTGCCTGCACCTACCATTTATATATAGGCCTCTAAGTCACTTTTCTTTCTCTTTTTATTTTGAGTTAATTACTGTTTTCGTCCCTGAGGTTTGTCAAAAATAACGGTTTCAGTCCATTAGTTTAAAAATTGCCATTTCAGTCCATTAGTTTCATTTCCGTAACCATTTCAGTCCACTAACTTAACTTCATCCATTTATTTTGTTAACTTTGAGTTAACTAACTAATTCAATGACGGTTTGCGTCAGGGACTTAAGTGTAAACTCTAAAACATTAAAACAAAAAACAAAGTAGTAAATTCCAAAAAATCAAAAAAATTCAAAAAAACCAAAAAATTCTAAAAAATAATAAAAATTCTAAAAAATCCAAAAAATCCGTTTCGGCGCGAACTGTTTCGACCCGAACCGTTTCGACCTGAACCGTCCGTACCGTTTCGACCCGAACCGTTTCGAGCTGAACCGTTTCGACCCGTACCGTTTCGAGCTGAACCGTTACGACCCGTACCGTTTCGAAGCCGAACCGTTTCGAGCTGAACCGTTTCGAACCAAACCGTTTCGACCCGTACCGTTTCGAAGCCGTACCGTTTCAAGCCGTACCGTTTCGAACCGTGCCGTTTCGAACCGAACCCTTTCGAGCTGAACCGTTTCGAACCGAAACGTGCCGTATCGAACCGTACCGGTTCGGCTTCGAAACGGTTCGCGTCGAAACGGTTCGGGTCGAAACGGTTCGGGTCCAAAGGGTTCGGTTCGAAACGGTTCGCATCGAAACGGTACGGTTCGAAACGGTACAGCTCGAAACGGTTCGGTTCGAAACAGTTCAGCTCGAAATGGTTCGGTTCGATACGGCACGGTTCGGTTCGAAACGGTTCAGCTCGAAAGGGTTCGGTTCGAAACGGCACGGTTCGGTTCGAAACGGTACGGCTTGAAACGGTTCGGCTTCGAAACGGTACGGGTCGAAACGGTACGGGTCGAAACGGTTCGGCTCGAAACGGTACGGGTCGAAACGGTTCGCGTCGAAACGGTTCGCGTCGAAACGGTTCGCGTCGAAAAGGTTCAGCTCGAAACGGTACGGACGGTTCAGCTCGAAACGGTTCGGGTCGAAACGGTACGGGTCGAAACGGTTCGCGTCGAAACGGTTCGGGTTCGAAACAGTTCGCGCCGAAACGGATTTTTTGGATTTTTTAGAATTTTTTAGAATTTTTATGATTTTTTAGAATTTTTATTATTTTTTAGAATTTTTTGGAATTTGTTTGGTTTTTTGGAATTTTTTTGATTTTTTGGAATTTACTATTTTTTTTGTTTTAATGTTTTAGAGTTTACACTTAAGTCCCTGTGTTTCTAAAACTGACGCAAACCGTCCCTGAATTAGTTAGTTAACTCAAAGTTAACAAAATAAATGGATGGAGTTAAGTTAGTGGACTGAAATGGTTACGAAAATGAAACTAATGGACTGAAATGGCAATTTTTAAACTAATGGACTGAAACCGTTATTTTTGACAAACCTCAGGGACGAAAACAGTAATTAACTCTTTTATTTAAAACCCCATGTCTCACTAAACTATTGCATTTACTTCTTTTTGTTATTTTATTAGTTATTTATATATATTATCTATTATATTTTGATTTAAGATTTTGTAATATGTATATTTTTATCACAGTTTTCTTTTCATTCCATAAAAATATATACATCCTGATAAAATATTTAGTAAAGAAGAGTTGAATTACTAAAGTAATTAACAACATTTAAAAAATTTTGAATGCTTGAAATTCAAACTAAAATGAAAAAAGTATTTGACCCGACCCGAAATGGACCCAAATTATTATATAGCAATAGACAAATGACCCTTATAAATTTCCGCACCCTATGAAAGATTTTTCTGGGTCCGCCACTGATCCTAAGATGCCAATATGTTTATAAAATCCGTCTCATATCAATTATTATGATCAAAGATTCAAATGCACAGGCAAAAAAGAAAACAAAATGGGCACGACAGGTTCATGGTCAGATTGTGAATCAACCATGGATCAACTGTTGGCAATACACAACATTAGTATTTAGTAGGCTCATGGTTGCTCCCACACTTGAGGCGTTTATCGATCGTTTCTCTTCCGAAAAATATGTAAATGTAACAATGAGTTCGAAGGATGACAAATCAACGTTAAGTTGCAGTATAGGATTTGTCAGTCAAGGGGGCATGGACCTCAAACTTGCTCATCTTGTTCACGTAATAAAAATAAGATGAGTATAAACTCATCAAAAGATAGCTTAAATTCTAAAACCATCCGTAGTGGGCAAGATCGTGGCGTGATTCTCTCCCAAACACGCCCAACCACGCCCAAGTCCCACCCCCATGGTGTTTTAGGGCGTTTTTGGCCAAATTTTTTGTTTTGGCGTGTTTGAAACAACGCCGGATGGGGGAATAACTGACCTTAAGCTTCATTTGTTTTGTCCAATAAGATTTTTTAATGTTTTTTTATTTAATTTTATTACAAACATAATGACCCACATCTTCACTACATCCATTTTAGAAAAACGCCCAATAATGCCCCTTGCTGACTGTACTGCCGCATGGTCTAATGATTAGATATAAATCATGGATTAAAAAGTTTAAATATGTGATCATCAAAAAGATTCTCTTTTAAAAATATAGAAGTTAAATAAAGACATGGACAAAAAAAATGATAATCAAAGGCCATGAATGACCTTGGAAAAGGTGAAAGATACATATGACATAAATAAAGGAGTTAATTACATAGTTAGTCCCTGTGGTTTGCACAAAGTAACATACTCAGGTACTAATAGTTTAAAATCACATTCTAGGGTATTAACTTTTCATTTTGTAACGTTTGAAGGTATTAACGTTATTTTTAGGTTTAAAATCACATTCTATTAGTACCTAAGTATGTTATTTTGTGCAAACCACAGGGACTAACTATGTTAATACCCTAGCAGTTAATACCTCCAAACGTTACAAAATGAAAAGTTAATACCCTAGAATGTGATTTTAAACTATTAGTACCTAAGTATGTTATTTTGTGCAAACCACAGGGGCTAACTTTGTAATTAACTCTAAATAAAGTGGGGAGACCAGGCTTTAAAGAGTAAAGATGTTCAAGTTCGCAAGAAAACATTGGAAAAATAAGGACACCATGATGACATGAATATGAAGAATAAGACAGATACCTTGAGAACAACTTAGAAGAGCCATCACCTTTGCTAGTAGAAGATGAAGAAGAGTTCTGTTTTTGGAAACAAAAATTTTAATCATATGTGGATGCTAAAGATATTGATCTATGTGATATTATTGTATATGGAGATTATGTACCAAAACCTTTGATGAAAAAGACACAAGTAAAAGACAACATCATTGAATTGTTTTATACAACATGAGCAATCTCACATTGTTGTTGCTGCAAATATTGATTTTGAAAAACTCTTTGAAGATTGATGGGTAAATGTAAAGTGAATTTATTAACATTCAGTCAACCACTATACATTCAATATTATCTTCCTTCCTTTGCATATTTCTTTGCTTGCAATATTTGTTTCTTAGGCCATCCGTAGTCATAAAGCCCCTTGTGGGACGTTATGCGACACGTGTCGTGCCACGTCACACAAGGGCTTTATGGGGCGTTATATCACTAAAGCCCGTAGTCATAAAGCCCCTACCCATCATTACCTAATTATTAATTTTTGTTTTTATTAATTAATTATAAAAAACCATGCTTTATTTTGATTGGTCAATGGTTGAAAAGCAAAGCACAAAACGCCGTGAAATAGATGACGCCTCCCCCCCCCCCCCCCCTTTTTCTCCTTGATAGCGCCCCAAGTATTGGTGTTCCGGGCGTTTTCGCGGCGCCATGCTAGGGCAAAGCGCCCCACTACGGAAGCACTTAGACCATGTGTAGTGGGGTTTGAACTTTCAGCCCCTCACTTGGGCATTATCCGACATGTGGCTCCTAGTCAGCAAAGAGGCTTGAAGTTAAAAAGGAGTGTAGTGGGGCTTAAACTTCAAGCCCCCCTTACAATGATTAGATATTGTAATTGAATTAAATAAAAAAACCATCAAAAACATTTCATTGGTCATCCTCTTTTGATCAGACATTTTTTGTGAAAACGCCCAAACCCAAAAAGCCCAAAAAACACCCATAGGGGCAGTGTTCTCTTGTGAATGGAACTTTTTTTCCCATTCACGCCCAATTCATTTGCCCTACAGGTGGTCTTACAAAAACAAACTACAAAAAAAAAAAAATAAAAAAAATAACAACCTATTACTCTTATTGGTTTCGTACAATTCGTATTAAAACAGGTTGCTCAAATATACAAACAGTTTAATTTTAAAAATCTTGAGTTAGTCCTATTCCTTGAAAAAATATACAAAACGCCGATTTATGGGTAGACTGCCATTACTAGAAACTAAAAGATTTTGTTATTCTATGGGGAATTATGAATTATGATTATCCTTGAACTGAACGGGTTTTACCTCACCGCACTGTTGTGTCTTCGGGTGAGCGTTGTATGTATAATAATCATAGTGCTTTTGCTAGATTTAATATTATGAGGGTGGAGGGTGTGGGTTTGGTATCATGCGAGACAGGCTGCAAACAGGGTAAGGTACAGCTGACGTGGAAGATAGTAGCAGGACGGATGGTGGGTGAATCGGGGTATCCATACAAACGGACCGTGTTTTACAAGCATGTCAAAACACGTGTTATGTTGGGGTTCATGTGTCTGACATGATTTTTGAGTTCATGCGGTTGATCATATTGGTGTCAAAATCCCAAGTTCGGGTTGGGTCCAACTTGTGAAAAGACCCATTAACAGTTAAACACCCCTTCGGCTACCAACCCAAACGGTTTATTTAATAGTTGAACAAAAAGATATGACAACTGCTTATCAAATATTTATAAACAAATGCAGTAAGCATTTGGTTACATTTTCTTACATATACATCTGAAAGTTTATGTTAATTTGTACCAAAACATGGTATACAAGTACATAAATAATGAAGAAAGTGAGAAATCAGTCCCTAGTCTTTGTCTGTTTGAGCAAACTGAGAACATTTTCATAAACAATGAAAGTAATGGAAGCTGCAGGAAGAGTTTTGAGAAGGTTTGCTGTAAATCCGCCGTAAAAACCTTTTATACCCTCTAACCTAAACGAGTATCGATAAAGTTTAAGCACAGGTGGATTACATAGCTAACAAGCAAGCATAAGAAGAAAAGTTTTATCTTTAACTTGACTCACCGAGCTGTTTTCTCCAAGGCGTGTCCACTATCTGCGTATCTTGACACCCCATAGATATTGGGTCGTTGCTACACTTCAAAAGGATCAAAACTTAAATGCAGACATTTAAGTGTAAAACGTCATTTTCGTCCCCGAGGTTTGGTCAGTTTTGCGATTTTCGTCCAAAGGTTTGTTTTTACGCATCTGGATCCAAAAGGTTTGAAATCTTGCCATTTTTTCATCTGCTCATTAACTCCATCCATTTTTCTCCATTAAGTCAGGGTATTTCCGTCTTTTTTGTCGGCTTAAAGGGCAATTCGGTCTTTTTCACTTTATGTGCAAGCATTTAGCATAATGTACGAGTACTCAAAAGACCGAATTGCCCTTTAAGTTAACGAAAAGACGAAAATACCCCTGACTTAACTTAGAAAAATGGATGTAGTTAACGAGCCGGATGAAAATGGCAAGAATTCAAACCTTTTGGATCCGGATGTGAAAAAACAAACCTTGGGATGAAAGTCGCACAACTGGCCAAACCTCAAGGACGAAAATGGTATTTTACTCCACATTTAATAACAAAGTAGAAAACACAAAGACTTAAACGTTCGAATTACCTGTAGTCGAGCACGGATGACCTGATAAAGTTACCATGTAACATATAAGAAACAAGCATAAGTTAGATATACTCTCATTTTAAAATTGGAAATAATTACAAATTAAAGCCAAACCAAGCGGAATCGCGTAATGATCGTTTAATCCTACCTGGAATGGATATGTTGCAAGGATGGCAGCCAGTTTAGAAGAAGCACCTAAAGTTGCATAATCAATTGTAGTCTGCAAGAAAAATTATAGAAAAAATCAGTAAAAAAGGTACCAAATATACGTTTTTAAATAGGTTTGAAGCTTGAAAAATGATTCACCGGAATACCAATAAATCAGAACTTTTAGCAACGGAGGAGTTTTTTTGTTTATGCCTGAAATCAATTATCATTTTACGAAGCTCCTCATATGCTGTAAACTGAATGGCACCATGAGAGACCTGCAGGAGATACAACACAAGCAGATTACATATCATATATACGTAGGGGTGGGATCATGTGAAAACTCTTTATAAATGAGAACTAAAAAACTGCTGGAAAAACTTGCTGCGGACCACAAGGAAAAGTGCTTGCGGTCTCCAAGGAAAAAAAAATGGTGCATTAAACATGTGTAATACATGATATATTACACATGTGTAATAGTACGTTCTTTTTCCAAAATTTTTATTTTTTGTATAATGCATATATGCAATACATCCAACAAATAAATTTTTGAAAAAAAACAAAAATGTACTATTACATATGTGTAATATATTATGTATTACACATGTGTAATATAAAAATTGCCCTTGCGGACCGCAATCACTTTTCCTTGCGGTCCGCAGCGTGTTTTTCCATCAATTTTTTTAGTTTTCTCATTTATAAAGAGTTTTCACATGATCCTCTATGTATGTGTATGTGTGTATTTGTTTAACAAATGATGACATCAATGTATGCATCCTCGTGACATTCACCCATGAAATGACATTAGATTACAGAAAGAAAAAAGAAAGTTATGATGTCGAGTATAAAAATATAGAAGCCGGTATACAAGAGAAGGTAACGTATCTCATAGCATATTGAACAGAAATAACGATACCAAATCTAACCAGTAAAAGTCCAGGTAAAAGCCCTTTGTATAATGCCCTCCATCCTTCATCTTTCAACATTGTTTTGAAAGCATCTGCAATCATAATACAGATAATTGAGCTAAAACAACATTTAAATTCAAAAAAATGAACAAAAGTACATAATTTTATGTTTAACACAAGAAATCGAGCGCACCATTAAAACCAGAATAGGGACGGCCATGATGCTGAGGAGTCTGAAGTTGTAATCTTGTTTTCACAACCCAAACAGGGTTGGTAAAAAGACATACCTGAAAAAGTAACCATTTTGCTATTATAACATATTAAAATTAAATACAGAGTGTCCTTCAAAATCCTTTCTTTTTTGTGATCAACCAAACATCATAAAGCATAAGAAATACACAATATACTCACCAGCCCTCCTGCTTCTGCAGCAGAAGCAAGATGAATATACACGCTTGACTTGTCTTGGTTTTCCATATATCTTTGTTTGGCACTGTTATAGCTGTAAACAGAAAAATGATAGTTCAAGAAGTCAAATATGCATTAAAGACATACAAAAAACTTATATAATTAAAGAAAGAAGTAACAACATCATAGTTAAGGGTTCATATTTCACTTACAAGTAGAAGTATAGACCCCATGAGAGAGTCGAGCCTATGACTGCCGGATTAAAGCCAGCATATAACCCTCTTGGACCCTGTAAAATGGATACTGTTTAATAACAAACATAAGACTTGAATGACTTCCGAATGATAACTTGAATAACAAACATAATAACGAACATAAGACTTGTATACATGTTGATATTGTACTCGAATGGGTTCCTCTTTTGAACCCAAGGCTTAAAACAAGAGGCCATTTACTGTAAAACAACACAAAGAAGTGAAGAGCTAGGCCTCAGCATTTGGAACGCAAGTACGAATTAAATGGCATTAGTTGTTGATTATGATATCAAAGCATGTCTTCATAAGACCATGTGTAGTGGAAGGGTGATACTACTTGACCCAGGCCCGGTTAGCTATAGTTTAGAAGTGGGCGTAGTGGGTAAAACTGTTTCCGCTGTTTCTCTTAGTTAAGTATCAAAGTTTTAGGGTTAATTTGAGTTGTCCTTACCTTAAAATTGGAGATCAAGCCTATCTCGAATGTGACTAATTGTAATCGTTCTCTCGGTAATTCAAGTTTTCAGTTTCTAGGTTCTATCAAAGGGCAAGTGAAATGCCCTTTTTCGCCACGTGACGTCCACGTCATATTAGCCATTTCACATGGTGAAATACTGTAGTGGTCAGACATGTGAAATTAGTGGGTTAAATATATAGTTTGGAATTGAAAAAAAAAATAATGTCAAAACATTCACAAGACATTGGCTGCTTTTTTTTTATTTCCTTGAATTTGGCAAACTTCATCTCGTGGCTGAAACAACGTGGACCCGGCTAAAATTGGATAGAAAACGAGAAGGGGGGCGGCGTTGGACTCGTGGTGGCGCGTGGTCTGGCCAACCACGTGACCACTACGTTTGGTCTAATACTAATTAGGACTTGGTGTAGAACAAAGCTTATGTTACCTGATTGTTCACTACCAAAAATCAAAGTAAACAAACATATTACACCATGCAGACTCAATCTATAGTCATGTAAACAAATAAACAATTATGTTTGATATGGAATCATAGTAATTTGTCAAACCAAACCCTCTCACTATTGAATAATGAATCCATCTAAAGGCATTGTGTATTATTGATCAACTAGTCAAATATAATGCTTAACTGAAAGAGCTTATATATGTAGTCAGAAACTCAAAGCAAGAAAAAAAAATAACTATCAGAATTGTTTCATGGTCGTAAGTAGGATCATTCGCATAATTTGAGATAGAGTAAAGTACAAAAATCGTCCTTTATGTATGTCACTTATTGCAAACTGTGTCATTTGTCTTCAATAATTACAGAAAACGTACTCGATGTTTGCAAACCCTTGCAAGTTATGTCCTTTAGCCCTAACCCAGTTAAATTTTGTGGTTAAATTTGACCAAGTAGACCCCATATGAGGGTATTTTTGTGGTTAAATCTGAACAAATGGACCTCACATGAGAGTAAAATGACCAAAATACCCTCATGTGGGGTCCATTTGGTCAGATTTAATCACAAAAAATTAACTGAGTTAGGGTTAAAGGACATAACTTGCGAGGGTTTGCAAACATCGAGTACGTTTTCTGTAATTATTGAAGACAAAGGACACAGTTTGCAATACGTGACATACATAAACGAGATGAAATACAATTAATCAACAACGTTAAAGAAAGAACGGACCTCTAATCGACCAATGGTGAAGAGAGCATGAGGAGTATGTTTGTAACTTGGAAGGTTAGGGTTCCGACCATCATAAACTGTAAGATTTTATTAATCAACAATAAATGAAAGAACAAAAAAAAATGAAATTTTATGATAAAAATTAATGAGTGTAGATTAAGAAACAATTCATATTTAGGGACCTTGCCTTGGAATCTAGTACGGACAACGTCAAGAGGATGAGAAAAGGTGACGGTAGCAAGTCCGGCAAAGGAGCCAGCGACGGCTTTTTCCCATTGCCAATCCAACGTCGACATGGTTTACTTTACTTTTTCCGTCAGGGAATAGAAGAAATGGTGCTTCCATTGTGTTGTGACCCCTTTGACAACAGTTTTAGATCCCCCTTTTTTTTTTATTATGGGGTTAACGGTATTTATGCATGGGTCACACCCCATCTCGTTAGTCGTTATATACTTAAATGTTACTATTTTGTTGTAAAACAAAATACTATCTTGGAAAGTGTAAAGTGTAATATAAAAAACTTTGCTAGAAAAACCATAGAAAAATAATTGCTGGTCGTTCATTAGAATTCATATACCTTGTTCGAGCTCGAAAAAACGTACCCTTAGCCCTTAACGGATCAATATAAACTATTTTTTCATACAACCTAATGCCAACGAAGTAATAATTAATCTAAACAATAAGAATAGTTTTTTTGTAAGTGGCCTATGTTGGTATTTGTATGGGTATACCATATTAATCTTTTTTAACGTATACATATCGGTTTTTTTTTTTTTTAAATAACGTGCCCGTCGAAATATCGGGCCTTGGCCGGTGGTACTCCCCGCCCACCCCTAGGGCCGCCCCTGCATAATCTCTTGGACAAGTTTATTAAATGAGTAAACTGTAATTTTCGTTTATGAGGTTTATTTCAAACATCAGGTTTCGTCCACCATTAACATTTTTCATCTATGATATTTCAAGTCTTAAGAGTTAAACATGACATAATGTTACTGCTTGAAATGTAAAAGGCGGCTACGACATAGCCAACATGTCGTCGCATGGTGGATTGTAATTGATCATGAGACTAACGTATGGCTAGATGTTAGCCGGTTGGTAAGGCTACTCGGTATGGGGGTCGTCCCCATACCGTCCTGGTCCGGCGACGGAGGGAACACCGTGCCGCCCCCCCCCCCACGTCCCGTCCTCAACGGCTGTAAACCGACGTTCTCGACGCGCACAAAATGACAAAACAATGTGGGGACCATTCTGGCATACGACCGTTTGAAAAAAAAAATTAATTTCAGAATTTATATTAATTAAATAACGGCCATAATTCAAAAAATCCCCCAATTCACTTCCATTTTTATAAATACTCACCTCTTTAACCATTTTTTTCACAACTTTTCACCCTCTACCACCCCATCTCTCTCACATTTTATAACCACTCTTCCTTTTTTATAAAAACTCATCATTGCAGAGGATAGGATCCAAAGTCAAGCGGAGTGGAAGCGAGTCGGCGAGTTAATCTGCTTGGACACATTGCAGAGGATAGGATCCTCACATGAATTTCTAGTTGATTTTCAGTCGTTGTGATATGTGTCATCCTTCTCCATGATTCCCATGAGCACTTAGGGTGAAAGTGGTGGTCACCTCATAGGAAGGGGTAAACTTTCCACCCACTCAATCATCTATTGTCATGTCAACTCCCCTCTCTAAGTTCCCTCTTGCCAAAAAAAAATAAGGGGTGGTCACCACTCTTGGGTAGAGGTAAACTACTTTTTTTTCTTTTTTTATAACCTGTTAATTAATTAATAAAACAACTTTTTAACAAAATATAAGTACAATAAATAAAAAAAACATTACATACAATTAAAAATAATTAAAATTACATTCAATTAAAAATAAACTAAATTAAACCAACTAAAATTACTATTCTTCGTCGAATTCCACCAATAGGTGGGGTAAATCTAGTCTTCCGGGATGCTCAACGAGATCATATTTTAGTCACCAATGCGTATCTTCATCCATAAGCTCGTTTAACACACTGTCATCGAGAGCGGGCTCGATTGGAGGATTCTGAATGTGTACCGTTGCTATCGCGTTTCCGTCGTCTTTTAAAATCATATTATGTAAAATAATGCACGTGTAACACCCCGTGTTTCAAAAATCAAAGTCAAAGTCAAGATTGAAGTCAAAGGGAGACAAGATTTCTAATTGCGATCTGTCACTCCTTGCCCAATTCCTGTTTTGACTTCTTTGACTTGTATTTAGTCTAAATTTTATTTTCGCTTTAGTTGTATTATGTGGAGTATCTATTAATAATCGCTATTAATCGCATGTTTAATCGATTTATCGCTTATCGCAATCGCACTCGCAACTCGAATAACGCGCTCTGGGTATTGTTATATGCGTGTGTGTGCCTTATGTGTTACTTGTGCATGTTTATTTATGTTTATGTTGTGTAATTAATCGAAACGCAATCGCAAACGCAATCGCAATCGAATCACAAACGCTAAACGAATATTAAGTAAGGATGCTTGTATGTTGATATAGTAGTTGGGATTAAAAGTAATTTGGATAGGAAACTCTATCGCATCGCAACGCTCGGCACACGATTCGAAATCGCAAAACACCTCGCGCCGTGCCCTCCAATCGAGTGGCCAGCCGATCGAGCAGCCACCCGATCGGACTGCCATCTGATCGAGGTGCCACTCGATCGGGCTGCCACCAGACCAGGGTAACCACTCGATCGACCAGCCTCTCTTCACCCTTTTCCTCTTATGGTAAACCTATAAATACCCCCCGTCAACATCAAACTTACCATTTTTGGCACATCTCGTCCGACCAGCGCTCCCTCCCCACTTTTTTTCAGATTTCTCGTGATTCTTGTAAGTTTTCCATCTAAATCTTGTACTTTCTAAATCTACACGCACTCCTACACCTTTCTATCTTTTGAATCTTAACTTTTAACCGTTAAATCACTAGATTTGAGGTGTTCTAGGATGATGTCATCATGGTGTTCTTATGAACTTCATGTTTTGGCTTCAATCCACCAAGAACAACTTAGATCTGAACGATTTCCACACGAATAAACAAAGATCATGCATAGATCTGAACATTTTCATGGTGAGAAAGGATTGAAAGATGGTTTCTAACTTTCTTTCAACGCTTTTACACTCAATGCACTTAAAACCGATAGAATCGGAGCTTGTCCTAATCTTCTACTCATCCTTGTGGTTGTGTTGGTTCAAGATCTGGATTCTATCCACGAGAATTACCGATTTCGGGTTAAACTAGGAACACCGTCTCGAACAGTTAACTGGTCGGATTTGGGTGATTCCTGTCCGATCAGGTTACTAAGTCGTGACGAGGTTTCTGTTGTTTAATACGTTATCAAATCATCTCGATAAAATGACAAACTATTAAAATGACCAAGGAAGAAGACGATCAGGTCGACCAGGTTGGAGTGTCGCCCGACCGGACTACTGTCCGATTGGATTGTCACCCGATCGGGTTGCCACCCAATCGGCTTGCACCTTGGCCCCACACTTAATATCTATTTCAAACATTTGACGTTGGGAACGTTGAACGAACTACTGTCCGATCGGATTACCACCCGATCGGATTGTCACTCGGCCATGTAATGTTCTAACTTCGACACTTAAACAATTTTCGACATGTTCAATGCACCAGGGTCACCACCTGATCGGACTACCATCCGATCGAGTGACAAACTGCTGTGAACTTGTTCTCGCTAAAGTGTCCAACCAATCGGATTGTCGCCCGATCGAACGGTCGTTCGATCGATCGACCTGAAAGGTAGAGATACTTCTATGTTTTCAAAATGCTACAACGAAAACTTCAAAAGACAAGCCATCATACACAAACACAACCATCCCAAACGAGGTAACAGTCCACTCGAATGGTCATCCAATCGGACGACCGATCGAACGGATTGTCACCCGAACGACCGGCCATCCGATCGGATTGCCATCCGACCGGATTGCTGTTCGACCCACTGACACTTCACACCTTTTTACGCGCCGACTTTCGCTTATGTTATCAATAACTGTTCAGGCTATTTTCCGCTCTAAGCGCTCCCTTCAATCCATTAATTCAATCGCTGTGAGTATACTCGAACCCTTTTTGCTTTACGCACTTTTGGGTGTTACATACGTTACTTATACTAAATCACAACGAACACAATAAGCAATACTTTAACACTAACCGTTACTGCATGTGATACGTGACTTAATGAATGCTTGTTTGTTATGTTTACACATGGAATGTTGTCTACCTGCCTTAGCAACGATAGTACTATAGCTTGGACTCAGCACCTGTTCACTCAGGGGTTGTTAAGGACAAATTGTTACATGGCTCACAGTGGTGAGTGTGTATTACGAACTGCCTTGGGCAGTCAACCCACAGTCATTGGTATCGATAGGTTCATGTCGATAACTAACGTGCTTCATTTCACACTGTGTACGTGCTGGTTATGCGTAAACGATTTCGAACTCTATTATATCTATTAAACTTGTATGCTCACCTTTACACTATGTGTATTGACTTTTACTTTAACGTATGTGAAAGGTGCTTAAGGTGTTTAGATGCTTTGCTTGTTGTGAAATCGAGGCTAGGAAAGACCTAGAATAATAATAAATTGTCTGTACTTAAAATCTGAGTTGTCGGAACAGAACAATTTGACTAGATGTTGTCTGTAATAATTATGTTATCTGTTATGACATGGTATGGGACATATTGCATTAAATAATTGGTAATTATAGTTGTTATGGAAACTTCTGGACAATCTATTTCGCTCAGTGCCACGCCCCGATGTTTCCGTCATCGGTTGGGGTGTGACAGCACGCATACACCATGTACCTAATTTTTTTCACACTCCTAGCATGTATTGCCCGATTCATTATCTCCCATTTTGACTTCAAAACACCAAAGGTCCGTTCCACGTCTTTTCTTGTTCGTTCGGTTCGATTACAGCCCTACCTGGAGGACCGCAAAAAGCATGTCAAACCCACAAATCTTGAGAGGCCACCGCTTCGAGCATAACTGTAGGGTAATGGTGATCTCCTCTTATATATTGGCCCCGAAACTCTGTGGGACACATTCTCCAAACGGAATGGGTCCAATCAAGGCTACCGACCATACCAGGAAGGTGATGTTTATCCTCATGAGCTTGGTACAAAAGCGCCATGTCGTGGCTTGTTGGCATACGTAAGAACTCGGGAGCGTATATTTTACATACCATTTCGAAGAAATATTCTAGACACTCGCGGGAAGTCCTTTCGGCCATATGTAAATACTCGTCGTTCTCGTCTGGAGGGTTACCGGTTGCAAGTTGTTTAATAACCGATGTAACTTTTCGCAATGGTGTAAAACCCTTCTTCATTTTCGCATCGACGCCCTCTTCAAACCACGGGTTATTCGCTTCCACCTCGCTCACAATTTTTTTAGAAACAAACATTTTGACATACAGAACCTATGATGAAAAATATCTTCGTTGTATTTCGGGTCCTCGACAAAATAATCCACCATAAGGGTTTCGTGGACACTCTCACGATCACGACGAACAAATGTTTCTTGGTAGATGTGCTCTTGTCTTGTAGTTCGGCTTGCTCGATGTGATTTTGGGAAAAAATATGCTACTATCGGTTGAAGCTAACTCACGGCTATCGGGTGGAAAAAACAATGTTATTTCTTCCGCCATTTTAAATAAAATAGGGGTAGAGATTAGTTTTGGAGAAATGAGGAAACGGGTTGATGAAAATTTGTTTATAAATTGGGTTGGGTTTATATAGTTTAAATATATTTGAAAACCCTTTTTGTTTTTATTGAAAACGGCTATAAAGTCGTTACACATTCAATTCCAACGGTCAAGAGTCATCAACGGTCAAAAAGGGCATCACTTTCAACGTGGTGACTAGTCCCTGTTTTCAGTACACCCCGCGCGGCAAAGAGGAACGGCGGCGGTGTTCCCCGCACGATGATGGGGTTCACCACGCCGCACCCGCCCCGTTCACCCTTACAACGCACCTTTCATGTAGACCATGTATTATTGCATTTCATTAGTTTCTTTTTGTGTCTTTCTTTATCACTTGTTAGTGGGTCACTTGTTAGTTTCAATTAGTAATTCCGTGGGTTTAGTGTGTTGGTGTATTTCCTTTTCTATTGCACTTGTAAGCCGATAAAATGACATCTATCAGTTGATTCAGAACTCTCGACTAAATTGCTTGATCCGACCCACATTTTATCTATGAACACGTGAATTTGCGTTGAATCAGGGGTGAAATCCATACTTCGACGCATAATTCTCCTTTATTTTATCAAAACAGGAACGAAGTTGTTAAGTCAGGGGTGAAACCCGAACCTTGAAGACTTGTTCTGATCTCTATTTGGTTTTACAAAACTCTCACCAAAGTCTCGACGGACTCCAACGACTTGAAGTCACGCTGAAACTGAAAGGATGCGTGCCGATCGCCCAAATTCGAGGCGAGAGTACAGTTCCGAAGGCCAAAGTGTGTACCAAGAGTCTTGTGAGTAGTCGGACCACTTTGGGTAGTCAATGTCTATCGAGCCTGAGACAATCTATTCTCGATTTTTATGTGTTTCGATTCTGAGCCCGCAATTGCTGACCGGATATTCTTCGATTTTATGTGTTTATGTGTGTATTTATCTGTTTATGGGTTTTGATTTCTGGTGATTTATTCGATTTTTGACATTCGCTTCTCAATCGACACACGGCTATGTTTCAATGGTTTCAGCTTCAAGCAGTTCAAAGCTTGTGGTCCAAAGGAATTTACTGGCGAGGATGGCCCAACGGCTATGTTTCAATGGTTTGATTCCGTCGAAGTCACTCTGCGCCAGAGTGGATGTCCTGAGAATCTCCGTACTCTAAACGCTACCGGCGTCTTCCAGTCCCGCGCATTAGACTGGTGGACGGTCGAGAGGAACAAACGCGGAAATGACGCAGCCTATGAGCTGACGTGGGAAGAGCTGAAGGCCATTATGATGGATGAATTCTGCCCTCCCCATGAACGCCAAAAGCTGGAGGACGAATTCTGGCACATCAAGTAGTAGGATGGAGAGAACGCAGCTCTGACTGCTCGCTTTAAGTAGCTCAGTATCATCTGTCCCGATCAAGTGAAGACGCCCGACATGACAATCAAGAAGTACATTCGAGCTCTACCAGACTGTGTTGCGGATTTTGTGCATGCTGAAAACCAGCAACAATCGAAGAAACTTACTTGCTTGCCGCGGAAATCAACGACAAGCGCGTCAAGGCTGGTTTTTGGGATAAAACTTCGAAGAACCTGCACCAAGCTACCACCGCCGCACCAACCATTGAAACCGCCACCGCTCAATCATCAAAGTCCTCACGCCGGAAGAAGAAGAACAACAACAGCAGCTCCAGCAACAAGAACTGTACTGTCACTACCACTGCTGCTCCACTCTAAGCCGTACCGGCTCAACAGTAACCACAGCATCGATCAGCACCAGTTATCTATGCACCGCCTGCGAAGCTTGCATACACTGGTCTCCACCCTGCCTGCCCAACATGTACTTATCATCACCCGGTGGGTATCGCCTGCCGATTTTGCGTGCACTGCAATATGTACGGCCACTTCAATGCTAATTGTCATACTGGTCCCAGACAAGCACCAACCCAAGCTACTGCTCATCAAGCTCTACTTCCAGCTCCTCAAGGCCAACAAGCGGCTCAGGCACCCGCGGTCAACGCCAGAGTCTGCTTCGTGTGTGGTGATCCCAACCATTTCACGAACATGTGCCCGAACAGGGTTGTGAAACAAGAGCCTCAGCAGCAGCAACAACCTCAGCAGCAGCAACAACAAGCCGCCCGCGCCGGAACTTTCAACATCAATGTGCGCCAATCCCAGGCTGACAACAACGTGGTCAATGGTACGTTCCTTGTGAATGGTATTTATGCTTCATGTTTGTTTGATACTGGAGCCGATAACTGCTTTGTGCCGTTTGAATTCGAGAAGCTCCTTAGTCGTAAGCGCTCCCATCTCCCCTCGACGTTCGATGTCGAAGTCGCCACCGGAAGAACCGTCGCCGTCAATTCTGTTCTTCGTGATTGTACTCTTGAGCTCAACAATCATGTCTTCCCAATCGATCTTATTCCAATGCAACTCGGAAGTTTTGACGTCATAGTAGGCATGGACTTACTTCGTGAAAATCATGCTGAAGTTGTGTGCTTCGATAAGATGATTCGATTCTCGCTCGCGAATGGTGATGTATTATGTGTTTATGGTGAAACTGCTTCGAAAGCCCTCAAACTCATGTCGTGTGTCCAAGCTAGCAAGTATCTCCGCAAGGAATACAGAGCTTTCTTGGCTAACATTGTAGTAGCGGAGAAGGAAAAGAAAGGAAAGACAGAAGTAAACGATGTTCCCATGGTTCGTGAATTTCCCAATGTGTTTCCTGATGATCTTCCTGGACTACCGCCGAGTCGTGATATCGACTTTCGCATCGACCTCATTCCTGGAGCAAACCCTGTTGCCAAAGCTCCTTACCGACTCGCTCCATCCGAGATGCGCGAACTCTCGAGTCAGTTCCAGGAACTACTTGATAAAGGCTTCATTCGCCCGAACACCTCTCCTTGGGGTGCGCCAGTCCTTTTCGTCAAAAAGAAGGATGGGTCGTTCAGGATGTGCATCGACTATCGGGAATTGAATAAGTTGACTATCAAGAATCGCTATCCCCTGCCTCGCATTGATGATTTGTTTGATCAGCTACAAGGTGTTACAAGTTTCTCGAAGATCGATCTACGCTTAGGCTATCACCAACTATGCATTCAAGAGGAGGATATACCCAAAACCGCTTTTCGCACTAGATACGGCCACTATGAATTCGTTGTTATGCCTTTTGGTTTAACCAACGCACCCGCGGTTTTCATGGATCTGATGAATCGCGTGTGTAAACCTTATCTCGACCGCTTCGTCATCATGTTCATCGATGATGTCTTGATCTATTCCAAGTCGAAAGTCGAACATGCGCAACATCTACGTTTGGTTCTCGAGCTACTCCAGGGAAATCGACTCTATGCCAAGTTCTCCAAGTGCGAATTCTGGCCGGAGGAGGTTCAATTTCTTGGTCACATTGTTAATAGTCAAGGTATTAATGTCGATCCCGCGAAGATTGAAGCTGTTAAGAGTTGGATTACACCTAAGAACCCTTCTGAAGTCCGTTCTTTCCTCGGACTGGCGGGCTATTATCGATGATTTATCGAAGGATTCTCAAAAATCGTTGTGCCGCTTACCGCTCTCACACATAAAGACAAGCCTTTTGTTTGGGGAACTGAACAAGGGTCTGCTTTCCAAACCCTCAAGCACCTGCTTTGCAATGCTCCCGTTCTCACATTGCCCAACGGAAACGACGACTTTATTGTCTATTGTGATGCCTCGAACCTTGGTCTTGGCTGTGTCCTCATGCAAAGGGACAAGGTCATTGCTTACGCATCTCGACAGCTCAAAATCCACGAGAAGAACTATACAACCCATGATCTCGAGCTAGGCGCAGTTGTTTTTGCGTTAAAGATTTGGCGACACTACCTGTATGGTACCAAGTGTACGATCTTCACCGATCATAGGAGCCTACAACATATCTTTGACCAGAAGGAACTTAATATGCGTCAACGCCGATGGGTAGAACTTCTCAACGACTATGACTGTGAGATTCGTTATCATCCTGGCAAAGCGAACGTCGTTGCCGACGCTCTCAGCAGACGGAGTTATTTGCTCAGCATCCGTAATACCCAAGCCCAACACGATCTCGAAACCCTCATCCGCGAAGCTCAGCATGCATGTTTTAATGAACGCACTCTGAAGAAGGAAAGAATCTACAACGATGGAGCCCAGCTTGTGAATAAGTCAAATGGGATATTCCACTTTCTGGACCGAATTTAGATCCCTAAGCGGGCCAATTTACGACAGATCTTGATGGACGAAGCCCACAAATCCCGGTATTATATTCATCCAGGTGCCGACAAGATGTACCAGGACCTTCGTTACAAGTACTGGTGGCCGGGCATGAAAAGGGATATCGCTCTCTACGTTGGAAAGTGCCTGACTTGCTCGAAGGTCAAGGCTGAACACCAAAGACCCTCTGGCTTACTTGAACAACCCCCGACCCCGATGTGGAAGTGGGAAAGTATAGCTATGGATTTCATAATGAAACTTCCGCGCACGCCATCAAGTCACGACAGCATCTGGGTTGTCGTTGACCGTTTGACCAAATCTGCTCACTTTTTGCCAATACGGGAAGACTACAAGGTAGAAAGATTAGCCCAAATCTACACCGATGAGATCATTTGTTGACATGGGACGCCTCACGACATCATCTCTGACCGTGATGCTCGGTTTACCTCGCGTCTATGGGAAACATTCCAAGCGACTCTCGGTACTACGCTTAATCTAAGTATTGCGTTCCATCCCCAAACCGACGGTCAGACTGAGAGAACGATTCGTACTCTTGAAGACATACTCCATTCGTGTGTCATAAATTTCGGTGGCAATTGGGATGCTTACCTACCATTAGTCGAATTCTCGTATAATATGTTGTGTAATTAATCGAAACGCAATCGCAAACGCAATCGAATCGCAAACGCTAAACGAACATTAAGTAAGGATGCTTGTATGTTGATATAGTAGTTGGGATTAAAAGTAATTTGAATAGGAAACTCTATCGCATCGTAACGCTCGGCACACGATTCGAAATCGCAAAACACCTCGCGCCGTGCCCTCCAATCGAGTGGCCAGCCGATCGAGCAGCCACCCGATCGGACTGCCATTCGATCGAGGTGCCACTCGATTGGGCTGCCACCCGACCAGGGTAACCACTCGATCGACCAGCCTCTCTTCACCCTTTTCCTCTTATGGTAAGCCTATAAATACCCCCCTGTCAATATCAAACTTACCATTTTTGGCACATCTCGTCCGACCAGCGCTCCCTCCCCACTTTTCTTCAGATTTCTCATGATTCATGTAAGTTTTCCATCTAAATCTTGTACTTTCTTAATCTACACACACTCCTACACCTTTCTATCTTTTGAATCTTAACTTTTAACTGTGAAATCACTAGATTTGAGGCGTTCTAGGATGATGTCATCATGGTGTTCTTATGAACTTCATGTTTTGGCTTCAATCCACCAAGAACAACTTAGATCTGAACGATTTCCACATGAATAAACAAAGATCATGCATAGATCTGAACATTTTCATGGTGAAAAAGGATTGAAAGATGGTTTCTAACTTTCTTTCAACTCTTTTACACTCAATGCACTTAAAACCGATAGAATTGGAACTTGTCTTGATCTTCTACTCATCCTTGTGGTTGTGTTGGTTCAAGATCTGGATTCTATCCATGAGAATTACCGATTTCGGGTTAAACTAGGAACACCGTCTCGAACAGTTAGAACAGTTAACTGGTCGGATTTGGGTGATTCCTGTCCAATCAGGTTACTAAGTCGTGACGAGGTTTTTGTTGTTTAATACGTTATCAAATCATCTCGATAAAACGACAAAATATTAAAATGACAAAGGAAGAAGACGATCAGGTCGACCAGGTTGGATTGTCGCCCGACCGGACTACTGTCCGATCGGATTGTCACCCGATCGGGTTGCCACCCGATCGGCTTGCACCTTGGCCCCACACTTAACATCTATTTCAAGTATTTGAAGTTGGGAACGTTGAACGAACTACTGTCCGATCGGATTACCACCCGATCGGATTGTCACTCGTCCATGTAATGTTCTAACTTCGACACTTAAACAATTTTCGACATGTTCAATGCACCAGGGTCGCCACCCGATCGGACTACCATCCGATCGAGTGACAAACTGCTGTGAACTTGTTCTCGCTAAAGTGTCCAACCGATCGGATTGTCGCCCGATCAAACGGTCGTTCGATTGATCGACCTGAAAGGTAGAGATACTTCAATGTTTTCAAAATGCTACAACGAAAACTTCAAAAGACAAGCCATCATACACAAACACATCCATCCCAAACGAGGTAATAGTCTACTCGAATGGTCATCCAATCGGACGACCGATCGAACGGATTGTCACCCGAACGGCCTGCCATCCGATCGGATTGCTGTTCGACGCACTGACACTTCACACCTTTTTACGCGCCGACTTTCGCTTATGTTATCAATAACTGTTCAAGCTATTTTCCGCTCTAAGCGCTCCCTTCAATCCATTAATTCAATCGCTGTGAGTATACTCGAACCCTTTTTGCTTTACGCACTTTTGGGTGTTACATACGTTACTTATACTAAATCACATCGAACACACTACGCAATACTTTAACGCTAACTGTTACTGCATGTGATACGTGACTTAATGAATGCTTGTTTGTTATGTTTACACATGGAATGCTGTCTACTTGCCTTAGCAATGATAGTACTATAGTTTGGACTCAACACCTGTTCACTCAGGGGTTGTTAAGGACAAATTGTTACATGTCTCACAGTGGTGAGTGTGTATTACGAACTGCCTGGGGCAGTCAACCCGCAGTCATTGGTATTGATAGGTTCATGTCGATAACTAACGTGCTTCATTTAACGTATGTGACAGGTGCTTAAGGTGTTTAGATGCTTTGCTTGCTGTGAAATCGAGGCTAGGAACGACCTTGAACAATAGTAAATTGTCTGTACTTAAAATCTGAGTTGTCGGAACAGAACAATTTGACTAGATCTTGTCTGTAATAATTATGTTATCTTTTATGACATGGTATGGGACATGTTGCTTTAAATAATTGGTAATTATAGTTGTTATGGAAACTTCTGGACAATATGTTTCACTCAGTGCCACGCCCCGATGTTTCCGCCATCGATTGGGGTGTGACAGCACGTACCTAATTTTTTTTCACACTCCTAGCATGTATTGGCCGATTCATTATCTCCCATTTTGACTTCAAAACACCAAAAGTCCATTCCACGTCTTTTATTGCCGCCTCGTGGTGCTTCTTGAACTTCTTTTCGTCTGTAGGTGAGGATATGAAAATGATTTAACAAACACGGACTATATAGGGTAGATTCCATCCACGAGATAGTAACCACGTTTGTATAAGTGGTTGTTAACGTAAAATGGACATTTTGGCGCAACTCCATTTCATTTAGTAAGAAATAATGGAGATTGCTAAAGCACATTGATGTCATTTTGTGTACCTGGAGGTAGGGCTGTAAACGAACCGAACGTTCAGCGAACTGTTCGTGAACCGTTCGGCGGGAAGTTCGTTTATGTTCGTTCGATTAGCTTAACGAACGAATACGAACAAAAAGTTTCGTTCGATTAGCTTAGCGAACGAACACGAACAAAGGTCTCGTTCGTTGGACTGCGTTCGTGAACTTTCGGTAATATGTTCAGTTACGTTCGTTCATGTTCGTTCTTTTATATTCATTCGTGTTCGTTTGATTATATTAAAAGTATAATAGATAATAAACATATTATCTAAACATATTGAAACAAAGTTAGCAAAAATGATGTCTAAGTTAGTTAAACTTTGAATAATTATGTCTAAGTTAGTTAAACTTGATTCATATTTTGGTGATTGTAGTAAACTTCTTGTGTGTTTGACTTATCATTTAATGGTTGTATTTAATTACTTATGAGTCATGTCTAATGCCTAATGTTTAAGGTTAACAATGTTTTTATTTTTTATTTTCAAGTTAAATGTTCTTTACTTTCGTTTTATTCGTCTGTGTTCGTTTTTATTCGAGACCAGTGTTCACGAACTGTTCGCGAACAACTGGATTTCCTTAACGAACGAACACGAACATAAACTTATGCTCGGTATGCGCTCATGAACAGTTTGCGAACATGTTAATTTCCTTAACGAACGAACACGAACATGACCTTGTTCGTGTTCGTTCGGTTCGATTACAGCCCTACCTGGAGGACCGCAAAAAGCATGTCAAACCCATAAATCTTGAGAGGCCACCGCTTCGAGCATAACTGTAGGGTAATGGTGATCTCCTCTTATATATTGGCCCCGAAACTCTATGGGACACATTCTCCAAACGGAATGGGTCCAATCAAGGCTACCGACCATACCAGGAAGGTGATGTTTATCCTCATGAGCTTGGTACAAAAGCGCCATGTCGTGGCTTGTTGGCATACGTAAGAACTCGGGAGCGTATATTTTATATACCATTTCGAAGAAATATTCTAGACACTCGCGGGAAGTCCATTCGGCCATATGTAAATACTCGTCGTTCTCGTCTGGAGGGTTACCGGTTGCAAGTTGTTTAATAACCGATGTAACTTTTCGCAACGGTGTAAAACCCTTCTTCATTTTCGCATCGACGCCATCTTCAAACCACGGGTTATTCGCTTCCACCTCGCTCACAATTTTTTTAGAAACAAACATTTTGACATACAGAACCTATGATGAAAAATATATTCGTTGTATTTCGGGTCCTCGACAAAATAATCCACCATAAGGGTTTCGTGGACACTCTCACGATCACGACGAACAAACGTTTCTTGGTAGATGTGCTCTTGTCTTGTAGTTCGGCTTGCTCGATGCGATTTTGGGAAAAAATATGCTACTATCGGTTGAAGCTAACTCACTGCTATCGGGTGGAAAAAACAATGTTATTTCTCCCGCCATTTTAAATAATATAGGGGTAGAGATTAGTTTTGGAGAAATGAGGAAACGGGTTGATGAAAATTTGTTTATAAATTGGGTTGGGTTTATATAGTTTAAATATATTTGAAAACCCTTTTTGTTTTTATTAAAAACGGCTATAAAGTCGTTACACATTCAGTTCCAACGGTCAAGAGTCATCAACGGTCAAAAAGGGCATCACTTTCAACGTGGTGACTAGTCCCCGTTTTCAGTACACCCCGCGCGGCAAAGAGGAACGGCGGCGGTGTTCCCCGCACGATGATGGGGTTCACCACGCCGCCCCCGCCCCGTTCACCCTTACAACGCACCTTTCATGTAGACCATGTATTATTGCATTTCATTAGTTTCTTTTTGTGTCTTTCTTTATCACTTGTTAGTGGGTCACTTGTTAGTTTCAATTAGTAATTCCATGGGTTTAGTGTGTTGGTGTATTTCCTTTTCTATTGCACTTGTAAGCCGATAAAATGACATCTATCAGTTGATTCAGAACTCTCGACTAAATTGCTTGATCCGACCCACATTTTATCTATGAACACGAGAATTTGCGTTGAATCAGGGGTGAAATCCATACTTCGACGCATAATTCTCCTTTATTTTATCAAAACAGGAACGAAGTTGTTAAGTCAGGGGTGAAACCCGAACCTTGAAGACTTGTTCAGATCTCTATTTGGTTTTACAAAACTCTCACCAAAGTCTCGACGGACTCCAACGACTTGAAGTCACGCTGAAACTGAAAGGATGCGTGCCGATCGCCCAAATTCGAGGCGAGAGTACAGTTCCGAAGGCCAAAGTGTGTACCAAGAGTCTTGTGAGTAGTCGGACCACTTTGGGTAGTCAATGTCTATCGAGCCTGAGACAATCTATTCTCGATTTTTATGTGTTTCGATTCTGAGCCCGCAATTGCTGACCTGATATTCTTCGATTTTATGTGTTTATGTGTGTATTTATCTGTTTATAGGTTTTGATTTCTGGTGATTTATTCGATTTTTGACATTCGCTTCTCAATCGACACACACGACTCGCCCTGCACTTCTACCTCAAACGCTGACAAATCGCTAAAATATGGACGACCTTATGATATGTTATACGCTTATACTATACTACTCGCTATGATACGCGATCGCTATTCTCGAACGCTCGTGGACTTTGAATGATAGGTTTCTGTATTCTGACTGGCTCTCGTGATGATGTGCTTATGCGCTTCTATGCTTATGTGCCTTACGTGCTTATGTGCTTCTGTGCTTATGTGAATATGTTATTATGTGCCTATGTGTTTATGTGATACATGTTTCACTGTGTTCCTGAGCTTTAGTAATAATAAGACGTGTGAGGTGAGATCCGATTGTACTGTGTCTGAGATCCATGACGATGTCTGTTGCAGACAATGTCAACTGGACCCTCATTTGGACCCCGTCACCCACGTATCACTCGTCAAGAACAAAGAGACAAACGCCTAGCTGCTATCGTCGCAAAGCAAGTAGCAAAGGTCGTACCTCAGATCGTGAGTGAAATATACGAGAATGTGAGCAAATCATCCGCGGAGTCCAGAACCGAAGCTCCTAAAGCTACTCACAAGACTGCTTTCAGCTTCAAGCAGTTCAAAGCTTGTGGTCCAAAGGAATTTACTGGCGAGGATGGCCCAACGGCTATGTTTCAATGGTTTGATTCCGTCGAAGTCACTCTGCGCCAGAGTGGATGTCCTGAGAATCTCCGTACTCTAAACGCTACCGGCGTCTTCCAGTCCCGCGCATTAGACTGGTGGACGGCCGAGAGGAACAAACGCGGAAATGACGCAGCCTATGAGCTGACGTGGGAAGAGCTGAAGGCTATTATGATGGATGAATTCTACCCTCCCCATGAACGCCAAAAGCTGGAGGACGAATTCTGGCACATCAAGTAGAAGGATGGAGAGAACGTAGCTCTGACTGCTCGCTTTAAGTAGCTCAGTATCATCTGCCCCGATCAAGTGAAGACGCCCGACATGACAATCAAGAAGTACATTCGAGCTCTACCAGACTGTGTTGCGGATTTTGTGCATGCTGCAAAACCAGCAACAATCGAAGAAACTTACTTGCTTGCCGCGGAAATCAACGACAAGCGCGTCAAGGCTGGTTTTTGGGATAAAACTTCGAAGAACCTGCACCAAGCTACCACCGCCGCACCAACCATTGAAACCGCCATGTCGTGGCTTGTTGGCATACGTAAGAACTCGGGAACGTATATTTTACATACCGTTTCGAAGAAATATTCTAGACACTCGCGGGAAGTCCTTTCGGCCATATGTAAATACTCGTCGTTCTCGTCTGGAGGGTTATCGGTTGCAAGTTGTTTAATAACCGATGTAACTTTTCGCAACGGTGTAAAACCCCTCATCATTTTCGCATCGACGCCCTCTTCAAACCACGGGTTATTCGCTTCCACCTCGCTCACAATTTTTTTAGAAACAAACATTTTGACATACATAACCTATGACGAAAAATATCTTCGTTGTATTTCGGGTCCTCGACAAAATAATGCACCATAAGGGTTTCGTGGACACTCTCACGATCACGACGAACAAACGTTTCTTGGTAGATGTGCTCGTGTCTTGTAGTTCGGCTTGCTCGATGCGATTTTGGGAAAAAAAAATGCTACTATCGGTTGAAGCTAACTCATTGCTATCGGGTGGAAAAAACAATGTTATTTCTTCCGCCATTTTAAATAAAATAGGGGTAGAGATTAGTTTTGGAGAAATGAGGAAACGGGTTGATGAAAATTTGTTTATAAATTGGGTTGGGTTTATATAGTTTAAATATATTTGAAAACCCTTTTTGTTTTTATTAAAAACGGCTATAAAGTCGTTACACATTCAATTCCAACGGTCAAGAGTCATCAACGGTCAAAAAGGGAATCACTTTCAACGTGGTGACTAGTCCCCGTTTTCACTACACCCCGCGCGGCAAAGAGGAACGGCGGCGGTGTTCCCCGCACGATGATTGGGTTCACCGCGCCACACCCGCCCCGTTCACCCTTACAACGCACGTTTCATGTAGCCCATGTATTATTGCATTTCATTAGTTTCTTTTTGTGTCTTTCTTTATCACTTGTTAGTGGGTCACTTGTTAGTTTCAATTAGTAATTCCGTGGGTTTAGTGTGTTGGTGTATTTCCTTTTCTATTGCACTTGTAAGCCGATAAAATGACATCTATCAGTTGATTCAGATTATGAATGAAAATATTATGAATTGAGTCTAATTCTTTCTAAAAGTTCTTCTGGCTTCTCTCTATTTTCTTTGGATCTTTTGAATAACGATTCGGTTCGTATCACATTGATGTGGGTTCTCAGGTGGCAGCCGGCATTTACAGTTGGCGCCCATCCAATGTTTAGGAAGGCGAACAATTGATCTTGTAAACCACCGACTGCCATGTCATTAGTTTGAGTCGGCGGTTACCTGTGACAGCATCTGGTTGGCTACTATGTGGATCTAGTTGTACTTTTAAATGAAATTTTGTTCGGGCTAAGAGGTTGGCGTAGTCTGATTAGCTCTTTTTGTCTGTGTATTTTGGTAACGACTGAATATGGATGTGTGTTCTTTCAAGTTTGAAGATCAACTTGTCTTATTCCTAACAAATTTTCCTAAAAGGTTACTTGAGATGTTACTTAGGTTACACACACAACCCAACAAATGTTGTTAAATCTTCATTTTATATGTATGTAACCCAAGTAATATCTCAAGTAAACCAAAAAAAAAGACATCATTGATTGTGCTACTGTTGACTCAATTTCCACTTGTGGCTTTTCAATCTAAAAAGTACGTTATGAAATTTGTAATCTATACTAAATGATCTTGAAGGCTTACAGGATCCTTTTTTCTCATGCCTTTGATCTGTGAGCGCGATTTTACCGCAAAACTTACGTTTAGGTCCCCTATGTTCGTTCAATGGCACGACCCTTGCATCAACCGTGGAGTTTTAGACTATGTGTTGTGAGTTAACAAGCGTCTAGCATGGCCGTTAATGCCATCGTTCTTTCTTTCTTTTTTTTTTAAATTAATTTTGTTTTAGTTATTGGTAATGGGTGTTTAGTTAATCAACAAAACATTGTTAACAGACATTTAGTTAATGGTCAAGTTCTTATTTGGCAGTGATGTTGCGATGATGTAACAATGAGTTTAGTTATGCATATAACTCAAATAAAAACACAAATTATGTGGCATTCTAAAAAAACACAGATTATGTGTCATTGTAAATAGTCATTGTTATAAGGAAGGATAAAATACAGACCTGACACAAGTAAATATAACAATGAAAACAAGCTTCAGAAGATAAATCCAGATAGTTTTTTCAGGTAAAAAAAAAATGTTCAAAATTTGTAACATAACTTAGAAAAACAACACCTGCAGGCTGCAATTTGTTACAATTATTTTGGGAGGGAGAAACTAACCTCCGGCATTAAATCATCTCTGAAGAAGATTAAATCCTACGATTACACTTACGAGCTTACATGATGCTGTTCGCGCATATAGATATGAATAAATGCATCTATAAAGAGAAAAACGCGTATGCGATTAACAAAATCTAACATGACCTCCTATGTTTGAGGACGAGAATGCATATGAAAACTTGCACTGTTGACAAAAGCCTGCATATGGAAAAAAGAGCAACAGGCGTTAATAAAAATATGTAAAATGGTTAAGGTCCTGGAAGCCAAGAGAGCTAGCCTTACAAAAAATTATCAGAGGAAAAATGCACATAGAGCATAAAACCTAATGCCTCCATATTGAGTGAATCATATATACAAGTAAAACATACAGAAAATAGCCTTAAACATATACACGAACACTAGTAAAACAATCAAACACCAACATGTCACGACAAATTAAAAATGTGGGTTGATAGGGTAACATACCAAGATAACAATGCATTCATAATTTCATATTAAAACCCTAAAACTCAGGGGTGTTCACTGTCGAGTGCGACCGACTTTGTTAAAAAACTGCATACTGAACCACTAACTACGGTTTCAAGAAATGACAAACCAAACCGACTGAGTTGAGTGGGCCAGCCTGACGGCTTCAGCAGTTTGTCGATATGACCATTTGGAGGATTCGTTGGCCGTTCAAAAAAAAATTGTTTACTTCCTTTAAATCGCTACTTTGTATTCCAATTTTATAACGGTAAAGATGCTTCATTAATATAACATATATACATAACTAAATACTCCAAACATAAAAAATTAAAAAGAAACTAATAACAATAATAAAGGTTAAATGGCACATTCCATTGTTCCAAAATTCAAAACACCAGCCAGACCATTAAACCGCCAAAGCTTAAATCTCAAACCAGCATAGCTTCTACGATTTAGATGTTTAGATCGGTTTAAACAGTTTGTGAACACCCCTACCTAAAACCTTTATTTTCAGGGTTCACCCAAGCGTGCGCCTAGGCCCACTTTTCAGTCCCAGCGCAGCCTTCTTGCCTCAGGCCAAGTCCCAATATATTTCAGCCAAAAATCATCTGAACAGGTCTCAAACAATTATACATTTATACCAACCTTAAACAACCCTGGAATCAACCTAAAGAAGCCTAAAACATATCTAAAACCCCTAAAAATTGTATTTTTAGATAATACACCTTGCTTAAAAGAGTTGCGCCTTGCACCGACGCCCAAGGCTCACCCTTTGCGCCTTGAGTGCGTCTTACACCTTGACAACTATGCCTAAAACTACAAACATCTGGAAAATATAATGCCAATGATCACAAATCATTCTAACAATCCAAATAACAACAACAACAACAACAAAAAAAAAAAAACCCATCAACCAAATCATTTAAAACAAAATTACCTCATTCCATAACAACTTTAGCCCCAATAGCCTTCATCTTCTCAATAATCTTCTCAGCTTCCTCTTTAGCCACACCTTTCTTCAACAAAGTAGGAGCTTTCTCCACCAACTCTTTAGCCTCCTTCAACCCCAAATCAGTAAACGTCCTCACCTCCTTTATAATCTTTATCTTCGACCCACTATCAAACCCCCCTTCTAGTTTCAAATCAAACGCCGTTTTCTCCTTCACCGCCGCCGCCGCTGCCCCGCCCTTCGCTGCTGCACCTCCGCCGCCGGTCTTCAACCCCATCCCCGGCATCATCACCGCCATTATCGGCATCTGGTTTATACCCATTTTCTTTCGCATAACCTCTGTTAAGTCTGCTGATTCTAACAGCGTTAGATTCATGAGCTCGTTGACTATTTCGGACACCCGATTGGATGGGTTTTGATTGGATTGTTGTGGGGTGGAACATAATGGTCGGATTGTGTGGAAATGGGGGTGTTTTTTGGGGTGCGTGAGGGTTTGGGTGATTCGTTTGTAGATGTGTTTGTTCATGGTTTTAGTGGGGTGTGATCATGGAAGATGGTGATCGGAAATTAGAGGGTTTTAGAGGAGATTTATGGGGACGACGGCGATAGGGGTTTCAAGATTTGTGGTGAAGGTTTTAGAGGTTGAAGAAAGTTAAAAGGGTTGTTTTGTGTTTGGGGAAAGACTAGGGGGTGTTTGGGTTAGCTTATTTTGGAGTAACTTATATGACATCTAGGGGTGTAAACAAGCCCAGAGGCTCGAGAGCTACTCGTTATCGGCTCGGTTAAAAGCTCGAACGAGCCGAACTTTAACGAACCCGAGCTCGAGCCTGAAATAGAACTTGTTTAGTTATCGAGTCCGAGCTCGAGCCTGAAATACAAAGCTCGTTTAGGCTCGCGAGCTTAAACGAGCCCAAACAAAAATTTATTCATTTTATATATAATATAATAATAATGATGATAACATTGGTGAGCCGAGCTTTAGCTCGTTTAAGCGATACTGAAGCGAGCTCGAGCCGAGTTTTTAGCTCATCTAAGGTTGTTCTTAAAATAGCTCGAGCCGAGCTCGAGCTTTGGGTTTTACTCGCGAGCCTAAACGAGCTAAAATAAGTAGGCTCGAACCGAGCCGAGCTCGAGCTTCAAAAAAACATGACGAGCCGAGCTCGGGCTCGGCTCGACCCGTTTACACCCCTAAATTGACATCTATCTATACTTTCTATAAAAGGAGAAATCTGAGTAACATAAGAAAAGCTGATGTGTTAGCTGGAGAGATTGTCCAACAAGGCTTTTCTTATGCCATTTTTACATCATAAAGCCTAATATATAAAATCATTTAAAATTAAAATGCTGTCTAAACCTCTGTCCTCAACATTTTATAATCAACCCTCTGTTCCCAATAAACCTCTGTCCTATAAATAAGATATATGAATCTGGCTCCACATTCAAATCTCTTTCGCTCATATCTGCGAGCGTATATCTCTCTCTCAAATGCATATTTCTCGTGATTCAGCCGGCTAATCTTCGAATATACTTCTTTGTTCGAATGTTTGTTGATTCTGTTTACATGTTATCGTTCCAGTATCATTGGTCCAACATCGTCGTTTCAATGAAGCTACCCTTCACACATCAACCTTTCAATATCGATGTTGCAGTATCATTGTTGCAACATCGTGAAAAGTTGCATGTGCTACCTTCTTTGATGGGAGAGTTGCATTGTTCGATTTTCGTTAAATCGAAAGTCAGCTTTTCTTGCGTCAGTAAGATTTTCTTCTTTTATACAAAGTATAGATTCGTGCAATATCGTCAAAAGTTAGATGTGCTACAACAATTGAGAGGAGACCTTTGCATTTTAGGTTTGTTTCTTATTTTGATTAACTGTTGATGATGTTGAGAGTTTTTATTGACACTGACATTTTAGAATATGTTAAGATGCATGTTGATATTATTAAAATGAACTACTACATAGAAAAATAGAAATTTAATGAAATATTTATAAAGTATTACACGCTAGAGTTAACACTTGCTAGGATTTCGTAGACTCTGGCCTTTCTCCATGTGAGTTCATGCTCTCTTTTGAATTTCAGGCCAGTTAGCATGTTGCAGATTTTCTGATTCTGTTTTAGAAGTTGTGTCAGAAACTCTTCTGCATTCTTTTGGAACTCTGATGGAGGAGAGTGGAGGACTTCATCAAGCAATGCTATGCTGTTCCAGGTTTTGTTGTAATTAGTGTCATTGATTATGTCGACTTTCCTGTTTAGTTTTTCGTCTGTTCTTTTTTCTTTGAGTGACCACATCGAGAATTGTGTTTTAACATCGCTGGTGTCTGGCCAGTGGTAGAAGCTGAAGTTTGCCATGTAGATTTTTTGTTGGTTTTTCTGATTTGGAACAATTTTTGACAGAAAGTGATTTGTAGGACAATTTGTTGATGTTTTGAATCAAAAGTAATCATCGGTCTTTTATAGAGTTTAAAAACGCATCTACATGGTAAATGAAGATGTTAATTGTAATTGTGATAATCTTCTTTTGTTCTTTGAACTTCGAAATTTTGTCCCTTGGGTTTCTTGGTATTTAATTTTACAGTTTTTCCATAAAAGTTGGGGTTTGAAAAGGTTTTTGCATTAAAAGACTGTTGTTTTGAAATATACATTAATATGTTTATATTAAATCTACACGTTTTCACTGTTAGATATTTCAGTATATAAACTCATAGTCACTTCACCTGTTTTTCATCACGTTTTCCTACGAAGATATCATACTTTCAGGAAAGTCGAGTAATATAGTTTATTCAAATGGCGTCATTCACTTCTGTAAAATCAGATGATTTAAAGCAGCGTTTTGTCAGGCAAATCGAGGAACAGGTGTATGAAGATAGGGCTACTCTTCAAGAGCTGAAGAGATGTTTTGATGGATTGCAAGTTGGCCTGTTCACGAGAGAGCATGTTTCCAGAAATCTTATGCGGATGCCTTCAACTTCCGTTCGTGAGCTTTGTGTTGTCAGTAATATAGAGTGGGGTGATAGAGACGTGGAGTTCATGGCGATGCTGAAGGACATACATCGAGAGGTTCAACAATCGATGGAGTTGAAGCTAAAGTTTCTTAATTCTTGTTGTTATTGTTAGATTTGAACTTTAATGTTGTTCAGTATGTTATGTAATTATTGAACTTTTAATATCATGAATAAATGAATAAATTTTAATCTTATGAATCTATGTTGCGTTTTAGTTGTACTTATTTAGTGTTTGAGTTTGATTTAGATTATGTTGATGTTGAATTGTGTCTGAACATCTGTTTGGTAAGTCAACAGAGGTTTAATAGTATCGATGATGAACAAATTATGTTGATGTTGAATTGTGTCTGAACATCTGTTTGGTAAGTCAATAGAGGTTTAATAATATCAAGGGTTGGTTTGATGGTGAACAGATGAGTACAAAGATAAAACAAATGTTCAGAATTTGATCATTAATAGTAGTTTTTTGAAGAATCTGTGCTCCTGCAAATTACAGAGAGTCAATATTTGGAGTTGTAAAAGGTCTGTTGTAGTTAAAGTTTGGTAAAAGAGAACATCTGCTGATGATGAAACAACTGTGTATGCTAACGACTGTTGATTTACCACTGTTGACTAAATGAATAAATTTTAATACTATTAATCTTTGTTGTCGCATCTTCATTTTAATTATTTCAGTCATTCCTAAGTATTATTATATAATTTTGTTTATCAATAACAGTTTTTTGGAAGAATTTACGGTATATTTTGCTGTTATAAAAGGTGTGTTGTAGCTAAAGTCTGACAAAAGAGAGCATCTGCTGATGAATAAATGTCTGAAGATGCAAAGGTCTGCTATGGGTCAACAGATGTTAACGAACAACAGATGATATTCAATCTTAAAATGCTTAACAGAGGATTTGATACTAACAGTGGTTGGGCTAATAACAGATGTTAGACTTACGACTGTTGAGTTACACCGATTGAAAACAACTGTTTTTGAAACTTCCGCTTGCCTAAAAATACATCCACTGCTAAAGGGTACCGTATATTGTCATAATTTCTGTTTGTCCTAATGACTGTTGATTTACTATACTGCTGACTGTTATCCATTATGACAAGAAAGGTTCTGACGTGGACAGATGTTAGCTAAAAATAAAACAACTGCTGAAAGTTATCATCTGTTCTCATAAATTCTGTTTATCTAACGACTGTTTGACTCACACTGTTCCAACTTCTGTAGTCGACCAACAGAGGTTTCCAAACAACTGTCATTGGTTGTCGCAAGAGAGGTTCTGACGTGGACAGATCTTAGCCATCAAATATTTGTAACTACTGCCACGTCAGCATTCACTTCTTCTCTCTATATAAAAGCTGTTTCATCCCTAAGTCGAGGTTCTACCACTGCCTTCTCGAATTCAAAATTCTCAAAAACAGTTTCCAACATATTAAAAACCCTCCAACTTAAACCCTGTTTCATCCCAAAATCACCTTCTTCTCCGATCATGTCTCTAAACATCAAAAACCCTCACAACTACTTCCCCATCTTCGAGAAAACCAACAAAAATACCAGCTATCACTCAACAATTGACCTTTTAACGTCATCAAAATACAAATCAATTCTTACTGCTGATGCTCCGGTTCATACAGAAACACTCCGACAATTTTGGTTTAATGCTGAAATAGAGTCTGAAGATAATAATCCAGTTGCCTTCACATCTAAGGTCGGGGAAAGTGTGGTACGAATTTCTCCCTTTACAATTTCCACTACATTTGCATTGGACGACTTGGGAGGTAAGACCAACTTTGAAAAACTTGAACTTCATACAGAGTTCATTGAAAGAGGGTATGATGCACAATTAAAGGAAGTTACTATCTACAAACCAAACTTCCCTCCGCCAATGAAATTTTTGTTTCATACTCTTTTAACTTGTCTCTCAGCCAAGACCACTGCATTTAATGAGATACCTTTGAACATTCAGTATTTGGGTTATGCTATTTTAACAAAAGCTGATTACAATTTATCACAAGCACTGTTTTCTGATTTGTTGAATAATGTGAAAAATGTGAAAAAAATTGAAAAAAGGTGTTCGTAGTAATGCTTTTCTGTTGTATCCAAGACTTCTAAGCTACTACCTACGAAAACAAGTGTCACAAACAGATTTTGAACAAGGTGTAGCTTTTCAAATAAATAGTCTTACAAGTAAAACTTTTACTAAACTTATGGATAAAGAATCAAAAGTTTCAACAACGGAAACAAAGGGGGATGAGCCTGTTTTAGATGCATCCGCATCACTTGCTCAAACTTCTGTTGTTGAGCCAACTGCTCCTGGTGATCATGACACCACAACCGGTGTTGTGAAACACACACCAGGAAAAGACAAAAAGAAAGCTGTCACATCTAAAAAGCCCACCAAAACCAAACAAAATAAAAAGGTTCCACTGGAAGATGAGATCCCAGAGGTTAATGCAGTGACAACACAAATGTCACTTGAAATCACAGCTGCTACTTCCTCACAGTTGTTGGAAAGATCTCAACCCATCCAAACTCCTCATGTATCCTCACAAAAGGATCATGTTGTAAGCACAGGGACACCACAACATGAAGTAGACCTTTCATATGAAAGTATGTTTAAAAGTCCCTATCCCAGGGCAATCACGCTTTCTACACCACAACCCTTGACTCAAGTTCCATCAACAATATTACCTCTATTTGAAGAAATTGAATTTCAGAAAGAAAACAGTTCCTCTAATGCACACATTACTGAGAGTAGATGTAAGGACCATAAAAAATGTCCCAAAATGATCCGTAAGTAAAAACCCGGACCCTTAAAACCCTACTGTGCATGAAAAACCAAGAAAACAAGAAACCTGGTCTTCAGGCAGGCCGCGTAAAGGATAAGCAGACCCTTACGCGGGCCGCGTCAACTCAACATTTGACCGGATAAGCATCCAGGCCACGTGGCATCTACCTGGCAACCCTACTCGTGACCCAACAAATCTACACGTAGACTAGGTGGCCACGCGGGCCGCGTAAGAATCGAGCAAGGGTTCACGCGGGCCGCGTGAGACCCATTTTTCAGCTATAAATAGGATAGGCCATGAGCAGTTCACTGGTGTCGAAAACAATTCTAAAAAACGAAGTTCTACTACTCAAATTCGAATTTTACTTCCAAAATAGCGAGGCGCTGCTACGATACAGGGTATTAACTCGATCGCTGCTATGATTCAATGTCCGATCGATTGAAATTATCCAATGGATGTTTAAGTGCTGCCCAAATTAGGGCTATACTTTGTCATTCGTCGTAAATTCGATGGATGTTTAAGTATTGCACTTTGTCATTCGTTGTGAGGATTTTAATCTCGTGAGTTATCGTAAATGCTGTATTAGTTACTGACCTAGTTCGTATGCATTGTTATTTAATTTAGGTTACAAGGCTAATCAGTAGGCTAAATCCTGCTCGTTTAAATCTGCAATGTGAGTCATTCTCTTTTATCAAAAGTATTTTACAATACTCCATTTATTTTCAAAAGTTATAATTACAGGGATTAAGTCGTGGCTATCTTGAATCACTGGTTAGTGGGGTATTGTGCACATTACTAATTTCTCACAGTTAGGCTAATAAATCCTAACAGTGATAATCATCACTACTTGGGGAAGGACCCAATAGTGGTATGACCATCGTCACCAGGAGGTGACACGGCGCCAGATAAAAATAAGATAGAAGCCATTGTAATCGCTCTTATGCTGTAATTTATAACTATGTGTCGTTTATCAAATTGAGTGACTCGCCAGTATTTCCCCGCTGATAAAATATTTTTAAAACATGTTTCATGCAACCTGCTGTAAATCAAGGAAAACGTGCTACGGAGCACTAACAAGCTTGAAGAGGTGGCTCAGTTAAAATAAATAAACATGTTTTATAAATCAGGGAATTTCCTCGTGAAATTCTTCTATTGTAAATTACGGGGTTTATCCCGAATTATGAAGTAAAATAATCGGACATTTTAAGCTTTAAAAAGATCCTGTTAAATCTTCCGCTGTCAACTCAATTAATAAATACCACGGGTTTCTGTCCCGAGGCTCCTGGACCGGGTAAAACCGGGACGGGGGCCGTGACAGAAAAAGGTGGTATCAGAGCTACTGATTTAAGCCAATTAAGTATTTAGAAATACTTAATTTTACTGATTGCTATCTTGTGATTATGTGTTGTATTAACTGACTATTTGTTAGTTACAGTATGGGTAAGCAAAGACTGTCGGACATCTATCGTCAATTAGATAGTTCACCAAAAGATAAGAGAACTTCATCTCAATCAAATTCCTCAAAATACTCAGCAGATACTGAGGAATGAATATTTGTCCGTAAGGCACAGTTTGAGAAACCACTTACCCCTAATAAAAGAAGTTGGATTATTAGAAAAAGTCAAGAGAAAATAAAGAAGTCACAACCAAAAGGAGTGATGAGTAATAAGGAAACTCAGGATATAGGCAATAACCCACCATGGAAAGATGAATTAGACGAACAATGGGCAGATCTCTATATGCTAGCTACTACAGCAGTAAATGCTAACTTATAGTTAAATTTCCAAACTAGTACCCGCACCTATATCATCTATACGCTAGAAACTTTGCCCATTAAATAAACAACTCAGTAAGAAAAGATAGACTAAAATAAATTATCCCCTCGTATATTTTGAATTTCAAATGTATTTTGTAATATATATATATATATCATAATATTTTATTTTAATCAATCCATTTGTATAAATATTCGAATTCTTTCTATGATTATTCAATTTACAAAATTTTAACCTAGAATTTTGTGTGTTTCTTCATATCTGCTAAACAGCATGAATGAGTTGTCTGAAGCTCTTCAAATCTCAATCTCTATTATGTTAATGTGGAAGTTTCCAAAGACTTTACTGGTTATTGTGCTGACATTGAGGAGCCTATGGAATTTCAAGCTCAACCTCCGGAGAAACCCAAGCCAAAGAAGAGAAGAAGAATTGTGGGTTGGAGGCGTGTGCGCCGAAGGAAACCAGTAACTAGGAAAGTTGCCAAGACGGAGGACCCAATGGATAAAGGGAAAGGAATAGAGATTGGAGAGAGCTCCAAGCAAGCCGAGGAAATGCCATTGCAGGAAGAGCTAGATCGCATACTAGCAAGTTGGGATATCCTCAAGCCTGTTAATGAAAACCTTTTCATTTATCCTTCGAAAACCCAGCTTCCAGTAAACTTGGAACCAGCCATCCCAGATCCCTTTGTCAATACCCGACCTTTAGGAGAAATGGAAGAATGGTGGACCAACGATTGGTAATTCCAGAATCTTTTAAACAACCTTTATACCTTTCTCCCTTAGTTTGACCCCGAGCCTGCACCAAACCCACCGATGAGCAATGAGAACCAGGCTGAACTCCGCCATTTTGGCGAGGAGCTGGTGGATGCATGGAATCGAATCCGAGAGGTGGGAGAACAGATCTCCTGGAAGTACGACGAAAGGGAACGTCGTTACTGAAATTGCCAGTTGATGGGATAGCATGGATGGTGGAAGCATGTGTTTAATAATATAATAATCAAAATATAATATTATGAAATAACTTAAAAATAAAACTTTTGTAAGATAACCAGTATGTACGGATGCCTATTATAATATATAAAATATCGAACGTCGAAAAATCGACACTTTTGGCTATACTTGTTAACATAATTATGTGCAATTGTTTTGTTATGTTTGATTATTAATTATTTTCTGCTAATTATTTATACAAATTAATTACCAGATGGAACACGCTGGTAATGAACCCGTTAATGAAGTTAATCATTCTGAACAAAACAATGAAGATCAATTTCTGAATAGGCAAGATATCGAGAATATCGTTGCTCAGGGAATAGCCAATGCTATTCCAGCAATTCTTGCTGCTGCCCGAAATCCAATTGAACCTCAACAAATTATTCCTAGTAAATGTACACACGGTGACAATTTCAGTAATAGTGTAAACGGAGGCGGCAACCATACTAATAACGACAATGATGGGATGCAAGCCCCACTCCTTAAGAAAATGAAAGCTGCAACGCCTGGTTGCACTTACAAGGAATTTCTTGCCTGTAAACTGGCAGAATTTGCAGGCAACGAAGGGGCGACTGCTGCACTGCGTTGGTTGGAGAAAACCGAGGCAGTAATTAAAATAAGTAAATGTGCTGAGGAAGACAAGGTCATGTACGCGTCGCATCTTTTTAAAGAAGGGGCACTAGAGTGGTGGAATACGGTACTTCAAGCCAAAGGAAGCGATGTAGCCTATGCCATGCGTTGGGAAGAATTTAAGCGGCTGATGGAAAGAAAATTCTGTCCCGAGTATGAGAAAGAACAAATGGCAAATAAATTCCTGAACCACCGGATGGTGGATGTTGATTGTCGAGGATACACTTCGACATTCTTCGAGTATGCTAGAGTGGTACCAACCCTGGCTTCGCCAGAACCAGTACTTATTTCTCGCTATATTTGGGGATTGATTGGCGAAATCCGTGATATCGTCAAGGCTGCGAGACCCCGCACTATTGACGATGCAGTGGAATTAGCTAACACCCTAACGGACGGACTAGTGCGTACGCGAGAAGAAAATAGAAAGAGGGAAGTAGCCCAAAAGATTACCCAGGGATTCCGTATGGGTAACCATAACAATTTCAAGAAAAAGGGAACCGGGCAATCTTCCACTGTTCCATTTTGCAATGCCTGCAAAAGAAAGCATTTTGGAAGATGCAAAGGATATTGCAATTTCTGCAAAATTCCAGGGCATCAAGAAGAAGATTGCAGGAAGAAGAAAGCAACAATCTGCCACAACTGTGGGGAAGCTGGACATTTTAGGCCAGACTGCCCGAAATTGGTCAAACCAGCTGATAACAAAGCCAAACCGGCAGAAGGAACTAACAAGAGAAACGCAAGAGCCTTCCAGTTGACTACTCAGGAAGCAGAGCTAATCCCTGATGTGATAGCTGGTACGTTCTTAGTTCGTGACGTTTATGCAAAAGTATTATTTGACTCTGGTGCAAACCAAAGTTTTATAAATACTTCATTCTGCCAAGCTCTTAATTTACCCTTAGCCACTCTTAGGCAGATTTTTACAGTCGAAACGGCAGATGGGAGTTTGGTTAAAATAGATAAGGTTTTGCGAGAAGAAAAGATAGAACTTCTAGGCCATACATTTTCTGCAAACCTGTTACCTATGAATTTAGCCGGATTCGATATAGTATTAGGAATGGATTGGTTAGTAGCCAACCATGCTCGAATTCTCTGTGATAAAAATGCCATAGAAATTCATACACCCACAGGAGAATTAATAGTGATTACAGGAGATCAGCCACGAAAGCCACTGAAATTAATTTCAGTAATGAAGTTGGCATGTTATTCAAGAAAACAAGAGGTGGTGTATATGATTTCAGTACTCATTAACACAAAAGATAAGGAACTTAAAGAAATTCCGGTAGTAGCAGAACACTCGGATGTCTTTCCGGAAGAACTACTCGGATTACCACCCAATAGGGAAGTCGAATTTAGAATTCATCTAATTCCTGGAACTACACCGATAGCCAAGGCACCTTATCGGTTAGCACCCACCGAGATGCTAGAATTGAAAAAGCAATTAGATGAATTATTAAGCAAAGGGTTCATACAACCTAGTTCATCCCCGTGGGGAGCACCAGTGTTGTTTGTGAAAAAGAAAGATGGGTCAATGAGAATGTGTATCGATTATAGGGAATTGAATAAGATTACAATTAAGAATCGATATCCATTACCAAGGATTGGTGATCTTTTTAATCAATTGCAAGGAGCTAGGTACTTCTCTAAAATAGATTTACGCTCCGGATACCATCAATTGAAGGTACAAGAATAAGACATACCTAAAACTGCTTTCAGAACTAGGTATGGTCATTATGAGTTTACAGTCATGCCCTTCGGACTAACAAATGCTCCTGCAGCATTTATGGACATGATGAATAGGATTTGTAAACCGTACTTGGATAAATTTGTAATTGTCTTCATCGACGATATACTTATTTATTCCAAAAGCCAAGATGAACACTGTCAGCACTTGCATGCACTCTTAACTTTGTTAAGAAAGGAGAAGCTTTATGCCAAATTCTCGAAATGTGAATTTTGGCTACAAGAGGTACAATTTTTAGGACACATGGTGAATCACGAAGGTATTCACGTACATCCTGCTAAAATAGAAGCAATCACCAAATGGAAAGCCCCGCAATCAGCTATGGAAATTAGAAGCTTTCTAGGGTTAGCAGGATACTATAGACGATTCATTAAGGATTTTTCCAAAATAGTTGTACCATTAACTAAGCTAACCTGTAAAGCAGTTAAGTTTGAATGGGGACCTAAGCAAGAAGAGGCCTTTAGGATTTTGAAACAAAGGTTAACAAACACCCCAATCCTTGCCTTACCAGAAGGAACAGAGGATTTTGAAGTTTACTGTGATGCTTCTAAGCTAGGATTAGGATGTGTGCTAATGCAACGCAAGAAGGTAATTGCGTATGCCTCAAGGCAATTGAAAAAGCACGAGGAAAATTATACAACTCATGATTTAGAATTAGGAGCCATAACTTTTGCCCTTAAAATTTGGAGACACTATCTGTATGGAAGTAAGTTTACTGTCTATACAGATCATAAGAGCTTAAGGTACATATTTGGGCAAAAAGAATTAAACATGAGGCAAAGGAGATGGATGGAGATCCTAAGTGATTACGATTGTGATATTCAATATCACGAAGGAAAGGCGAACGTAGTTGCAGATGCCTTAAGTCGTAAGTATCATGAGAAGCAAAAGCGAGTTCGTGCCCTTAGATTAAATCTACAGTTAGATTTAATGGAACAACTGAAAAATATTCAAGAAACAACAATCAAGGATGATGCTGAAGGAATGAAAGGAAGGATAAAGGAATTAGAGCACGGATCTGATGGAATTTGGAGATTCCATAAGAAAAGGATTTGGATACCTAAGCAGGGTGAATTAAGAACTAAGATTTTAGAAGAAGCCCATAAATCTAGGTATACCATGCATCTTGGTAACAATAAGATGTACCAAGATTTAAGGAATAATTTCTGGTGGATACGGATGAAAAAGGACATAGCTAGATATGTTTCTAAGTGTCTTACTTGTTCACAAGTTAAAGCAGAACACCAGAAACCCTCAGGTCTACTACAACAATTAGAAATGCCGGTATGGAAATGGGAACTTATAACTATGGATTTTGTTACTAAGTTGCCCAAAACCAGAAAAGGTAATGATGCGATTTGGGTAATTGTGGATCGATTAACCAAATCAGCTCATTTTCTACCCATGAAAGAAACCTTCAGTATGGAAAGGTTAGCAAAGTTGTATGTAGATGAAGTCGTATCCTTACATGGAGTTCTACTCTCCATTGTATCAGATAGGGATAGTCGTTTCACTTCCCATTTCTGGACAAGTTTCCAGGAAGCAATGGGAACCCGACTAAATTTAAGCACTGCATACCATCCTCAAACAGACGGACAAAGTGAAAGGACGATCCAAACCTTGGAGGACATGCTTAGAGCATGTATGATAGATTTTGGTGGAAACTGGGATGACCACCTACCTTTAATCGAATTCTCCTATAATAATAGTTATCATGCAAGCATAGAAGCTGCCCCATTCGAAGCACTCTATGGACGAAAATGCAGAACTCCAGTCTGCTGGGCAGAAATAGGAGAAAGTCAATTATCAGGTCCAGAAATAGTGCAAGAAACTACTGACAAGATCACTCAAATAAAGGAAAGACTAAAGACGGCTCGAGATCGCCAGAAGAGTTATGCAGACAATCGACGCAAGCCGTTAGAATTCCAAGTTGGAGACAGAGTACTCTTGAAAGTTACTCCTTGGAAAGGAGTAGTTCGGTTCGGTAAGAAAGGAAAACTAAGCCCAAGATATGTAGGACCTTTTCCAGTAATACAGTGAATAGGGCCAGTCGCCTATCGCTTACAACTACCAGAGGAATTAGCGGGAGTACATGACGTATTTCATGTATCCAACCTCAAAAAGTGTTTATCTGATGAATCCCTGGTAGTACCTCTTCAAAATATAGAGGTAAATGAAAAGTTAAAGTTCGTAGAAAAACCACTTCAAATAAGAGACAGAAAGATCAAGTTCCTCAAGAACAAAAGATTAGTACTAGTTAAAGTCAAGTGGGAGTCGAAAAAAGGACCCGAGTATACTTGGGAACTGGAATCGGAGATGAAGCGAAAGTATCCTCACTTATTTCAGTAAATCTCGAGGACGAGATTTTAAATAAGGTGGGAGGATGTAAGGACCTTCAAAAATGTCCCAAAATGATCCGTAAGTAAAAACCCGGACCCTTGAAACCCTACTGTGCATGAAAAACCAAGAAAACAAGAAATCTGGTCTTCAGGCGGGCCGCGTAAAGGATAAGCAGACCCTTACGCGGGCCGCCTCAACTCAACATTTAACCGGATAAGCATCCGGGCCATGTGGCATCCACCTGGCAACCCTACTCGTGACCCAGCAAACCTACACGTAGACTAGGTGGCCACGCGGGCCGCGTAAAAGTCGAGCAAGGGTTCACGCGGGCCGCGTGAGACCCATTTTTCAGCTATAAATAGGGTAGGCCATGAGCAGTTCATTGGTGTCGAAAACAATTCTAAAAAACGAAGTTCTACTACTCAAATTCGAATTTTACTTCCAAAATAGCGAGGCGCTGCTACGATACAGGGTATTAACTCGATCGCTGCTACGATTCAATGTCCGATCGATTGAAATTATCTAATGGATGTTTAAGTGCTGCCCAAATTAGGGCTATACTTTGTAATTCGTCGTAAATTCGATGGATGTTTAAGTATTGCACTTTGTCATTCGTTGTGAGGATTTTAATCTCGTGTGTTATCGTAAATGATGTATTAGTTACTGACCTAGTTCGTATGCATTGTTATTTAATTTAGGTTACAAGGCTAATCAGTAGGCTAAATCCTGCCCGTTTAAATCTGCAACGTGAGTCATTCTCTTTTATCAAAAGTATTTTACAATACTCCATTTATTTTCAAAAGTTATAATTACAGGGATTAAGTCGTGGTTATCTTGAATCACTGGCTAGTGGGGTATTGTGCACATTACTAATTTCTCACAGTTAGGCTAATAAATCCTAACAGAGATAATCATCACTACTTGGGGAAGGACCCAATAGTGGAATGACCATCGTCACCAGGAGGTGACACGGCGCCATATAAAAATAAGATAGAAGCCATTGTAATCTCTCTTATGCTGTAATTTATAACTATGTGTCGTTTATCAAATTGAGTGACTCACCAGTATTTCCCCGCTGATAAAATATTTTTAAAACATGTTTCAGGCAACCTGCTGTAAATCAAGGAAAACGTGCTACGGAGCACTAACAAGCTTGAAGAGGTGGCTCAGTTAAAATAAATAAATATGTTTTATAAATCAGGGAATTTCCTCGTGAAATTCCTCTATTGTAAATTACAGGGTTTATCCCGAATTATGAAATAAAATAATCGGGAATTTTAAGCTTTAAAAAGATCCTGTTAAATCTTCCGCTGTCAACTCAATTAATAAATACCACGGGTTTCTGTCCCGAGGCTCCTGGACCGGGTAAAACCGGCACGGGGGCCGTGACAGTAGATCGCAACAAATGACTGTGTCTGAACCAATTCAATCTGCTATCCTACAAACAGTTGAGGAGGTTATCCCCGTTGAGTATTACGAAACATTTGGTGGTAGTTCAAGTGGAGCAGCCACTACAACTGTTGAACCCATTGGTGATCAGTTGGACAATGGTTACATCATTAAGACTCCTTTGAAGGCAACCACTGATGAGGTTACAACTGGAATCTCTACTTCAGTGGGAAGTCCCCAGAACCAAGAAAAAGGGGCATCTGTTTCTGATGATATGGAGACTTCTCCTATTATCAAAACAAATGCAACCACTACAGGTGGGAATTCGGATGATCCTATTAAAGTAGGTGATGAATTAACTTATAAGGATTTGATGGTTAGAGTGTCTACCATTGAAACAAATGTTGCTGAAATGAAAGAATTGATTAAGCAGATGATAGAACTTTTTAAAAGTCAACCTACCAGACAGGAAATTGCCAATGAGCTTTGGATTTCTATGCAACCCATCCTTCAAGCTCAGAGGAATTTGGATGAAAGTAACCGCAATTTCAGTTTGGAATTTATCAGAAATTTGGTTGATGCCAGGTATAAGGACACACAAGCAGACATTATGAACATTTGTTGAAACTTACTGGCTCCACCTCTACATCAATCTTTGAGAAAGATGATGATGATGATAATGATGCCAAAAAGGGGGAGAAAGATTCACTGAAAAAGTTGCCACCAGATTCAAAAGCTAATCCTACAGAAATTGTATCCCCTGCTCAACCTTCTCCAAAAAAACCACCACAAAAAAAGAGAAAATAGCTTCTACACCATCATCACCCATTCTGTCAATAGATGCTGGGAACACAAAAGTATCAGCAGATGTTTACCAAACAGCTGCTGAGACACCAGTTGTTTCAGCAAAAGTTTGTCAAACATCTGCCATGATCATTTTCACTACACCAACCACAATCCAACCACCTCCAACGTCACAAAGATTTCCCATACATTCATCTTCACTACCAAAACATTCTCCTTCACCAGAAATCAACTCCACACGTAAGAGAAAAATTCATATTGTGTTAGAAGATGATGAGGAGATTAAATCAGCAATCCCTGTATCATCTGCCTCCATTCAAAACAGTCCATGCTTGTCATTTCCACCCAGAGAACCTACTTCATCTCTTACAATTGCTACACTACCATCAGTCATTCCTCTGGAAGCTCAATATCCGCTGGAGTTAGTCATTGTTAAAGTTGAAATTGAATTATTCTTCACAATAGAGGATCCATCTAAAAGATCCTTCCCATCTCTTTATGGCTATAAGAAGCCTCAAAACTTAGATGAGTATCTGGAATTAAAAGTATCATAGGATAAGGTTATAGCAAGGGATAAAAGCATAGGGATGGATGACTGGGAATACCAGAGGTTTTATCATTTCAGCTTAGCAAAGTCGTCAAACTTGAAGACTATGCTAGAGACGTTAGTAAATCCATGTCTGAGAGGCCAGTAAATCCTGAACTTCAGATGAAACTGAGGGATGCTTATGTTGCACACATTATGAAGTACAAACCATATAACGCAACTGAAGATCAATTCAAAAACTGGTCAGCAGATGCTCTTAGAGAAGAGATCGATATAATCACAAAAATGAACAATGATCCTCTGGTATAGCCAACTCCACCTAATTGGAAGAAAGTCAAAACAGTTGATTCAGATGAGGTATTGAAGTTTAAAAGAATGAAAGCAGAACTTGTGGCTGCTGGTTATGGTCCAGTTAGATCCATTGCCAGATGGTCTAAATTGAAGATAGTTGAGACCTACAAAAATCTGGAAGAAGTTAGAGCTGAACATTCAAATGTTCTTCAAAACCCAGTCTATCCTACAACTGCTGCTCTGTCTCTAAATATCGGTACTCTGAAAAACCTTCTCTAATCATCTGATTTGTCTGAATCAATTGCAAATTTAGTTAGTGTCACGACCCCCAACCACACCCTGGACGGGAGCCGCGAGCTGTCAAGTGGTACCGGTGGTTATTTTGAAAATATTGCAGCGGAAAATTTCATCAGGACCACGAGTTAGGAAAATACCAGAGTTTAGAAACACCGGATTTTATATTTATTAAACAGATGAGAATAAACCCATGTTTTACAAAGGTAGCTTTTAATATGGGATAAACCCGAATATATGAAACAATGTTTTCTTAATTTAATTTAATTGATAAAATAAGCCACTTCTTTAAGCCTTTCGGTGCCGTATCATCACTCTTATTCCAATCTACTGTAATCACCTGAAACACGTTTTAAAAACATTTGGTCAGCAGGAAATACTAGTGAGTTCATTTATTTTTGTACAAAAACACATTTGTTATAATTTACAGTATTAAGAGCGATTACAATTGTCCCTATCTTATAATTATCTGGTCCAGTTGTCACTCGACCGGATCTGTGATTGTGGTCATATCACTATTGGGTCCGTTCACCCAAAAGTGACGTGTATCACTATTTAGGTCCGTTCACCTAAAAGTAATAAAACAGCAGTAATGTGTACAATACCCCACTTACTGCCAGTAACTTAAGATAACAAAGACTTAATCCCTACAAAATATAACTTGGAAAAATAACTTTGAGGTTTCGTAAAATAGTATGTTAAAAAGAGAATGACTCACCTTGTTAGCATATAGTCTTGATTAAACAAGCCTCTTGATTTTAAGCACCTACTTTATAGTTCTGAATCTTCTGATAATTAAACGTCTTGTTTGATAGTAAGGTTTGGATCGGAGTTTTCTGATAGTTAAACATATAGTTTAACAGAGTGGAATACGTTTTAGTGTAAAACTATATCAAACCTAACGATGGTCACGAGATCAGAACCTTAACGAAATTCACAAAGTATAGTCTTATTAAGACAACACTTTTGGCATTCGTTAGTTGGTTCCCGAATCGATCGGACAGAATATCGTATCGGTGATTATTGGTTAGAACACCAACATATAGAGAGAAGAATAGAAGAAATGAGCAAAGAAAAATGAATCCTAAGCTTCCTATTTATAGGTAAGGAGTATGAAATTTCTAGAAAGTTTCCTATATAGTTTCTAGGAAATTACATATACTTTTCTAGGAAATTACCTACACATTTTCTAGGAAGCCTTCTACCCACACACATATATATATCCTCTTACACTTTCCTTGCACTTTCCTCATATATATCTATTTTCATGTATATCTATATAGGTGTTTAATTTACTTAGTTAATTAATCTCCCTTAGCTGATTAATTAATCTTACTTAGCTTAATTAATCTTACTTAACTGATTAATTAATCTTACTTAGCATAATTAATCTTACTTAACTGATTAATTAATCTTACTTTGCTGTTAAGTTTTACTTATCTATTAAGGTTTCTTAACTGCTAAGTTCTACTTAATTATTAAGTTTACTTAACTACTAAGTTTACGTAATCGCTAAGCATTCTAGTTTAATAGCTCCCTGGTTATGAGTTCTAATTTCTAGATACAATGGAACTCGCATTAGCGTATTAACCTAATTCAACTTTAACGATAATCACGAGATCATAACCCACAATGAATGACAAAGTATATCCGTATACAGGCAGTACTTAAACATCCATTGGATCGGTTTCACTCGATCGGATAAAATATCGTACCAGTGATTAGAGTTATTACCCAAATAACGGGCAAAGTTTCGGGTTTTAGGGGTATAATATCGAGCTACTATTTTGCTATAATAGAAGCTGAGAGAAGAAAAGAATTGAACAGAAACAAATGAACCTATCGACCCCTTTTATAGGGCTGATTGCACATTTCTTCGCGCCCCGCGACGCCCCAGGCTAAGCCTGTCGCAGGCTGCGAGAGACCGTATAGTGGCGATAGGGTTGCTGAGTCATCGGTTAGGGTTGCCACGTGTCAGCCACGTGGCTTGTTTGTGTGCCCGACAAGTTATGGGCTGTCGCGCCCCGCGAAGGAATTCCCTTCAGCTATCGCGGTCCGCGACGACACTAATTTATTTGTTTTATTTGGTTTTTAATTATATAAAGGTATTTCGGGTCCATTTGGCACACACAGAATGTATTTTAGGAGTGTTTAGGGTTGTTTTTTTAGGGTTGTTATAGTTAGCAGACCACAATCACCAAACTCATCTTTAATAATTCTTTGCCCAAGAAAACCAACAGATCCAAAAATAGTAAAGTGGAAGTCATGCTCAAAAACCCAAGTATTGACTTTGATCAGATCAGATGGTAGTGTTGAAGAGATTAAAATGGATAGTGCATATAATCTGAATGCATACGATCTCCAAGATTTGTTGGACCTTCAACTTGAGAGGGATGATGAAGAAGACATGTTCTCCCTGGACTTTGAACTACAATTCAAGGACAAATCAGGGAGATGTTGATGAGAAATAAAAATCAGTAATAAAGAAAGGTTTTCGTATCATCTATTGTATAGGTAGATTGTTGGATCAGCAGCTGTTACATTGTTTGCAGTAGCATATCTAACCAGATCACAACATGTAGCAAAGGACATGTTGTTGCGTAACAAATTCTTGAGTGAGGTTTGATGCGTGTTGTTTAGGCAGGTGATCGCATGTGCTTAGTCAGTGTTTGTTAAAGTTAAGTTGTATTCGAATTTTATTAAGTTTGTTAGACATCTTTTATATGTACTTATGTTTATAACAATTTACATTGTCAATGGGTAGATACTCTTTTTTTTGAATAAGAGAATGGAAATAATCATATGTACCTGATGAATTTTATTAAGTTTTTTAGACATCTTTTATTAAGTTTGTTAAATATCTTTTACATTTACTTATAGTTGTCTTTTAGCTATAATAGATAACACATTTTCGTACAATATCTATACATGTATCTATATGTTCTATCAATATGTGTTATGCATGGTTTTCTAAGAAATGACTCGTGTTTGCACACGGGTCTTACCGCTAGTACTATATAATAAAAGAAACCATTTTGAGGACACGTGTCATCATATTAGGTCATGTCTTATGGATAATTATTATTTTAGTTTAAACTCTTCTAATTAATTATAGAAATCCACCTACTAAATATTATTTAGTTTAATTATTACGTTTATAATTATCTATTTACTTCAAATTCAAACTTAGTTATCTAATTTGATATTAGAGTAAATTACAATTTTGGCCCTTGTGGTTATATCACTTTTACCCTTTTAGCCCAAAAAGGAATTTTTTAACATCTGAGCACTCGACGTCTTTTTTTTTCTAACTCTTTTGGACCCAACGTCTTTTTTTCTAACCCTTTTGGCCCCTAAATTATTATTGGTATATAAAATTAGATTTATTAAACCCGTGTAATACACGTGGTTTTTTTAAAGATATACCTTTTTTATTATTTACTATACAAAATTACATTTATTCGACCCGTGTAATACATAAAGGTTTTTAAGATATAACTTTTTAAGGATATCTATTTTTTATTATTTAGTATAGAAAATTACATTTATTCAACCCGTGTAATACACATATTTTAAAGATGTAACTTTTTTATTATTTGGTATATAAAATTACATTCATTCAACCCGTGTAATAAATGAGGTTTCTTAAATATGTATTATTTTATTATTTGGTAAACAATATTACATTTATTCAAACCGTGTAATACATGTGATTTTAAAGATATAACTTTTTTATTTGGTATATAAAATTATATTTATTCAACCCGTACAATATGGTTCTTATAGATATATAACTATTTATTATTTAATATATAAAATTATATTTATTCAACCCGTGCAATAAGTGAGGTTTTAAAGATATATTTTATTATTATTATTTATATTTAGTATATATATTTCATTTATTTTACCCGTGTAATACACGGGGTTATAACCTATTTCATTTATAAAAGTTAACTAGTGCTATCAAGCCAGCGCGTTGTGTCTGGGAGTAGCAGGGGCTTGATTCGGTCCATAGTACGTGTTGCGCGATTGTTCGTTTTGTTTTTTTTAGTTTATAAACTAAATTAACTTTGAAACGTGAAGTATATAATATTACCTGCATTGTAAATGTCAATTCGGTAATTCCAAGCATCATGTGTTATGATTACCACATGAAAATACTCATGATATGTCGAGTTAAAATCATCCGTGTTAGTATTATTATTATTATAATTGTGTTCCGTGTTGACATTATAGCCATTGTTATTATTGTGGACTTATAGTACAACACAAGCCAAAATTTCAACTATAAACACAACCATAAACAATTAATCTCATTCATAACCAAGCTATCCAAAAACAGTTAATCACATTCATAACCAAGCTATTGGTTAGGTCTCAAGAGGGTGGCATGTAGGCAAAAAACGTATTTAGAACATGCATTGCTACTCAAATATACTACATGCTAGTCGATTTCAATTTTGTGTTACTCTCACAACATGATTTTTCTGTAACAAATACATGAAACAAAGTGTGGAACTACTATATACCCTTAAAGAAGCTCATAAACACAATCACCATGAGCAGCACATGAAACTCCAACAACTAATTTAACAGCGAAGCCTGCAGCATGACCAGCAGGAACTTTCAGATTACCTACCAAAGTTATTCATAGCATCAACATTCGCAATAAGTGTAACCACAAATGCACAATCCACCTTAAATTTGCCCTCCTCGTTCCCAAGGGACGCATCTAAAAGAGTATATAAGCTTTTATTCAGGTTCATCATTCTCACAATCAACTACGTGTCACTTTAGTCATTTAAAACTAACATTTAACATAATCAATATCGTCAAGCATTATTCAAACAAAATGCTTAAAAGCTGAAAATAAAAACCTAAAAAGCAATATGCTATTTATAAACATAAGTGCATAGAACTACAGAAGTTTTCAAATCAGATTATTAATCGTACAAAGCAATATGATACTTAGAGTGGGTGTAAAAATAAATCAGCTTACATTTGGGAGAGCATGTTGGGGGCACCAACTACGAATTTGGCAAGACGGATTTCAACCTTTAGATCCTACAACTGAGCAAACAAATCAGTTACTCGCATTCCTCTTTCTAAAAAAAAAAACTCAAAATAGTGAACTGAAATGAACGTAACCTAATAGCAATGTATGAACAAAGTGTAGTGAGCTTGAGTATTGTCAAAAACTCATGACTCCTTACCTGTTTGCAAATCAAATAAACTTCAATCTCAAGCACTGGACTTGAAACCCAAAGTCAACAATGGTACCGAGAATGGGAGGAATCAAAAATCATACTTGATTGTTCCATGTTGTTCCCTTAATATATCATCTTCCCGAAAGACAAACAAATGATCATAATCCACAATACGGATTCCAAAACACAATCAATCAATTGATCAGAACCAATCACTTGTATTAATAAAGGATGAGCAAATTAAGGAAGCATCAAATTTCCCTCTTTTTTAAGGTAAAAACTTTACACGCTACCTTAAAATTCAAACATAAAATTACATATATATGCACAAAGCAAAAACACCATGCATCCGATAGGCTCAAATTCAAACTTTCTGAATTCGTCGCCACTCACTTCACTACCGGATAGGAATCAACTTTCTTCACTGGAATCCACCATTTTGTTCGTTGTGGTTCTCTCCCGCCATTGACCAGCCCTACCCGTCACTGATCTGCTGGAGGTTGGCACTGAAGTTGAAATAACCGCTGGCGCCTTCATCAATTAGGGTATGACCTCATCATCGCCGCCGTCCTTCATTGGTTAGGGTATGTCCTCACTGTCACCGCTTCTTGTGCAGCTGTATCTTCGTCATTTTGCCTTGTAGGTGAGGCCAGGGGTTATGTTTTGTGTGTTCTAGCGAGAGAAGGGATTTAGGAGTATAATGGACTTTGTAAAAGATGGCTTAATTAGTGTTAATCTCTTAGTAACATGTGGGAGTGGCAAAGGCTTGGTGGCTCTACTATCAACATCCACATGGCCCCATGACCTTGTGCTAGGCAGGTGTGTGGTTGGGTTCTTTCACTATTCATTCGCTTTCCTTATTATCATATAGAGATAAGTCATTTTTGTAGTGTTTGGATTAACTTATTTAAGAAGGTTTTGTGTGTTGAGAAGTTATTTTTGAGAAGTTAGAATTTTAAACTTCTCACTTATGAGTTATATAAGTTAATAAGTCCTTATTAAGAAGGAATCCCAAACACCCCCTAGGGGTGTATGTTTAGTTTATTGGTTTGTTTAAGGTGCTAGTTGAGATTTTTAGTGGTTAGGTTTGGCTACTCGTGTGGGAGGAGGGTAGTCCTTAAAGGATACTTCATCACATAGGATAGGTGTGAGGATGGGGGCAGAGGGGATGGACCTAATGAAATGGATGATGAGCCTAATCCTACATTACGTACGCGATATCATGGCCGTATACGTGTCCCTGATTCATTTTCCTTTCCTAAGGTTATATCAGACAATTCATTCAATCAGCTAAGGGCAAATTAGTCTATTCATTCAATAATTAGATCGTGAGAAGTTCGTTACACCACTATCAGGGTAATTGTGATTCGTATTAGTTTCAAATTTTCATAATTCTCAAAACAATACACTGCAGTTTCGTTTTTGTGTGTTAGGGTTTGAATCGGTTGTTGTTTTCAATGGATCCACAGAGCAGTATTGGTCGGAATACAGATGTTGAGTTTGAATGTCACACCCCCAAAATACCACATGCGGGAACCCCCGATGGGCGTGTGACGTACCAGGATCTAGCCACCAATCACATTGAACTCACAACAAGATTTCAAATAATAACTTTCATTCATTAAAATAAAGTGTTACAAAACATTAATTATAATTAAACATGTTCAGCGGAAGCATAAGTCGTTAGTTAAGTATCTCATAAACTAAGTGTATGAAAACCATTAGACTTGTCCCGTGATTCCACATATCTCGACCCATGAACACTCCAGCATCCCAGACTGCAAGTTCCCGTTAAGTGTACCTATAGACCTACAAGCATGTAGAAAAGTGTATCAGACAACGCTGGTGAGTTCATTGATTTGTTAACCGTTTTTTACCAAGTATTGATTTATGTCATGTTGATAATCACTCGATACTGCAGACGGCTCCTTTTTGCCCTTCTCCAATGCTCTATCAAACAATGGTCATGATTTTAAAGTTATTAGTTCACGCCCGTCCTATCCAGGTACGTCGTGAGGGTGCCAAACCTAATAGCACTATCAACTAATAACCCCGTTGCCCTACAAGCAACTAGTTCGGTAGTATGATGGGACTTAAGTGATAGAAAGTAGTGAGTTATCCAACATCGACATTTACTAAAAACTGCCTCACATCCCCTACAAGGATATGGGTTTATGAAAACTGCCTCACATCCCCTACAAGGATGTGGGTTTATGAAAACTGCCTCACATCCCCTACAAGGATGTGGGTTTCACATCCCCTACAAGGATGTGGGTTTATGAAAACTGCCTCACATCCCCTACAAGGATGTGGGTTTATGAAAACTACCTCACATCCCATACAAGCATGTGGGTTTATGAAAAACTGTTTGTTTGCCTATTTGATTGTCCCCTCCGAACGCATGCTTGTATTGAGAGTAGTGAACTCACCTTTGATTGCTCGGTATGTAATGTTACTTGTTCCAACTTAATCAACCAAATCCTAATGTGGTTACCAATGACAAATCAGTTTCGTATACACATGAATCACGTATTTTCATAGATTGTATTTGCCGCAAGGATCACCGTATAACACATAGCAATTACTCAATTCTCATACAAGTCCATATCTCATATGCGTGTCCCGTATCAACACTTAACAGGTGAGTTTGCTACTTACAAGAGCCAAATCAGGTTTCTTATTCTTAATTAGTATTATTAACATGCATCGAAAAGGATTTCATCAACATAAGCATTCATCAACATACACATCATAAGCCACTGTTATGTTTGTTCACTAACAACATCTCCACGAAGAATCAATTCTTTGTGGGATGCTTTCACGGCGAAGATTCATATTGGCGAAGAATCCCTCCTGACGAAGAATCAGACATCGTCAAGAGTGATTGTGACGAAGCATTCTAAATGTTCATCATAGGCTTGTCGACGAAGAATCAGTTCTTCGTCGACATGGATACTTCGTGGGGTGAAGAATCTTCGTCGCAGCACACTCAGTTTCATGATTTCCTGCAAACCCTAATCATCAGTTGACAGTTACATCTCCATGTGCATTTAATCAATTCCTCAATTAGTTACCAATCCATTATCTAGTCAGTTACCAATCATTCGCATAACTCCAATTATTAGCAAGCCTTATTAATAAGATTAACACAACTATTAGAGCAGTTTCTTAATCTCATACGAACCTAGATCATGAACCGAATATCATATGCATTTTTATTGGTTCACATAAGTCCTGATTATCATTCTAGAATTCATCGTAACATGTATTAATCCACATATTTCTATTCGGACTAGATCAATTCAAGTCTTGCACACATAGCATTTAACAATCATGCAACCTATCAAAATCACACAAACCGTCGAACCCTAACTAAATACGAGATCATCAACCAACTATCGTGCCACACCGATTTTTATGTATTATCACCTCGTGTTAGCCGATCTCATCATAACAAGAGATCAATCAGTCTTAATTCAGTTTGCAAACAAAACCCTAGTTCATGCTTTAATCCTACACATACACCTCTACTCCACGTAAACATATAAGCAAGAACAATCAAGCAAAGTGACGGCAACTAACCGATTTCCAGGCCGAGAGAGTTGATACTTCGAAGGGAAAGGCTTCGACGAGAAGAGTTGCCTGTCGCCGATCCAAGAGGAGAGAAAGAAATGCTAGGGGTTCCCTTCTACGTGTTTTGTGAGACAATACCATACTCCCCCTTGTATGTATATGAGTTCTAATTATGCGGGCCGACCCTATGTGGGTTTTGTTTTTGTTTCGGGCCCAAGAGAGCTGGGCCGAGAGTATCAGGTAGTGCGAGTGAGGTGCTCCAAGTGATACGGGACGTGTGACTTGGTAAGGTGTCGGTGAAGTGCGAGGCCAAGTTTTCAACAACACCCGAGTCATACGATGTAATCAATACCTAAGCATAAGAGAATAATAATGTGCGTTGAGCATAACGATAATAAGCAAATGGATGTGGAGTCAGGTAAAGCTAACTATAAAAAGTTCGGGTTGTCACATTGAAGATGGTCGATCGGTGGGTGATCACGTTCAATTTTCTGCTTATCAGAGAGTTACGATTGATGAAGTTATTGATCCTAATTTTGCGAATGCAAATGCAAAATACAAGTGGTGTAAATGAGTGTTCCAATAGTAAGTTTGTTAATTCAGATGTTTAAATTGTTCAATGTCAGATGTTTTGTGTAATCGTTTAATGATTTTTGTATGATTATAACTGATTGGAAGGTTTTCAATGTTATTAGAGGATAATTGATATACATGCAAAGTGTTTAAGTTCGCATGTTAGGAGTCTAACAATTCGCATGCGAAGTTAAACCTAAATGCTGATTTCGCATGTTATAATATCATAAATCGCATGTGTAAAACATATAATCAAAATGTCAATTTCGCATGTTATGAGTCCAACAATTCGCACGTTCATATGATAAATGTTTGGAGTTTTCAATTAATCGCATGTTATGAGTCTGATAAATCGCATGTAGTTTTCATTATATATAAACATGTTCTTGTCTCTTTTTATTTAATTCTATAGATGAAAGACTTTATATTCCGGAGGTTGAAGTATCAGCTACACCTGTGGTTGGAATGCAATTTAGTTCTGTCGAACAAGCATACATGTTTTACCGAACATATGCTAAGTTAGCTGGTTTTTCTTCCCGTAAAGGTGGTGAAGTCCATAGTGGTGGTATAATCAAAACTAAGTATTTTGTTTGCTCTAAAGAGGGACATAAACCATCGTTTATTGACGATGCTTATTCGAAGTCAAAAAAGCCATACAAATCAAGGAACAGAGGAACCATTAGAACTGGGTGCAAAGCTCAACTTATGATTTGTTCGGTGGATGGTAGATCATATACAGTCAAGAAATTTGTTGATGGTCATAATCATAAGTTTGTATGTCTACAAGATATTCATATGCTGCCAGATTACAGGCAATTGTCAGAAGTCCAAGAGGAAACGATATGGGAACTAGGTACTCTAAACCTTGGCCCTGTCAAAGCTTTTTATATTATGAGGAAACGATATGGTGGTTTCGAGAATGTTGGCACCACGGTCGATGATTGCAAAAAATTTAGAACTCGAATTAATAGCTATATAGGAGAATATGACGCTGACGTGGTGATCAATAGGTTGACTAAAAAAAAGAATATTTAGTTGATTTTTCTTTTGAATACTCTATTGATGAGGACAAACGGTTAACTGGTTTGTTCTGAGCCGATGGGTTAGGCAAGCGTAACTCTATGGAGTTCGGGGATGTGATATCGTTTAATGCTACTTTCAAAACAAACAAGTAAGTGTTACATTAATGTGTTTTTAATATTTTCGCATGTTATATGATTTTGTAATCTGGGAATATCGCATGTTAATAAACATGAAAGTTAGGTGTTGAATATATCGCATGTTATATTGTCTATTTCGCATGTTATAATGTCTATTTCGCATGTTATACTGTCTATTTCGTACGTCACTAAATGATGAATTATATTGAATTTCAGGTATAAGATGGTGTTTGTTCCGTTCACTAGGATTGACAACCACTGTCGAAATGTAACCCTTGGAGCTGGGTTGTTGGCTTCGGAGAGCATTAACTCTTATAAATGGTTTCTAAATTCATTTGTAAAGTCATTTGAATGGCAGCCAAAGGTTGTAGTGACAAACCAAGACCCTGCAATGAAACAGGCTATCAAGGGTGTTTTTACTACCAGCAGACACATATTGTGCATGTGGCACATAATGAAAAAAGTGGCAGATAAGGTAGACTATGCTATATTGTATGTCATTAGCATTTTTTCTACACTATATATCCGTTACATGCTGATAAGAAAACCATTTATCGGTGTAGGTTGGACACGAGTTGTGCAACAATGAGGAGTTTAAAAGGAAGATGTGCGATATTGTATGGACTGATTCCATTGAGCCAGAAGTATTTGAGAGACAGTGGAAGTTGGTAATGATTGAGTTCGGTCTTACACAAAATAAATGGATTGATGATATGTTTGTGATGAGATCCATGTGGATTCTGGCTTTTTTCCGACACAAGCCAATGTCTGGACTTATGAGAACAACTTCCAGATCAGAGAGTGAAAACCATTTTTTTTGCCAGGTGGCTAATTCACAACTCACTCTTGTAGAGTTTATGAATCATTTTGATGGTTCAATGGATGTCCAAAGGTTCAATCATAGAAAGAATGATCGTATTTCAAGATATACCGAACCTGATGATTGGAGCAAAACTAATTTGGAAGCAGATGTTGCTAAGATATACACCAGGTCTATTTTCTTCGATCAGCAGACAGAGATATACGGAACTATTAGCGAATGTCTGCCGATGGACACCAAAATCGAGGGTGACCAGTTAAGGATATTGTTGAAAGACTTTAAAGTTCATGGAGAAGGGTTTTTAGAGGTAATACATAATATATTTTACAACATGTGATTTTGATAAACCCATGTGAATTTAATACATAATATATTTTGCAACATACGATTCTGACGAACACATGCGAATTCACATTATTTTCAAGAAACTCATTTTTTTACTCATGCGATTTTGTTCATATACACATGCGATTTTAATTTTTTATTTTGTTTTTTTGTTTATGTAGGTGTATTTCAAGAAACTTGAAGAAGATGTAACTGCACAATGTAGCTGTCTGCGTTTCGAACAGTATGTGCTGCTATTTAAACACATCTACTTTCTTTTCAAGATGTTTGGAGTTAGAGAAATACCAAACAAATATGTTATGAAGAGAGGGAAAAAAGATGTGGTTCTGAATGAATTAAACTCCACGTTTGATATAAAGGTCGATGCTAAGGATGAGCAATACAAGGCTAAACAGATTGCTCGCGAAATCATGTACACAGGGGAGTATCTGGTTAGCAATTTGATTACTGACCTTGATCAACTCATTTTAGTCAGGGATCAAATGAAGGAGATTAAAGAAAAAGTGGACCAGAGTCGTATAACCAAGTCGCTTGATCCAAAGTTTGACTGGTTTTCAAAGTTGATTGGTTATCAACAACCAGTAACTAATGCACCTTCTACTGTCCGTGTCCCAACTGGTATAAGAAACAAAGGCCATGGCTCGCATAAAAGGATTAAATCAAATAAGGAACAAATGATCAACCGCAAAGGGAAGAGGACAAGGACATGTAGTGTATGCAATGAAAAAGGTCACGATATTCGGACTTGCGAGGTATTGAAAGGTAAAAAAACAAAAGAAGATGAAGGGAGTCCAGATTGAAAAAGATCCCAGGCACGAAGTCAATGATGTCGAAGAGGAAGTTGATGAAGAGGAAGATGAGTTCGTAGATTATAGTGAAGGGAGTGATGATGGCAGTGAAGAAGATGTCTGGGAAGAGGTTTCAGATGATGAAGATTAAAGAATCATGCCATTTTTTACTTGTACATGCGATTTTACACGATAAACATGCGATTTAATATACATGGGTTTTTTAGTATACTAACATGCGATTTTAATATCTAAACATGCGATTTCATATACATGAGTTTATAATTAATGTACATGCGATTTTATTGTGTTTCCATGTTATGACATGCGATTTATGTTATATTGCATTGCATTGGATTGTTACCAACATGCGATATATAATACTTCAGTCATGCGATATATATAAGTAATCAACCATCAGATGTTTCAAATATGTATACAAAATAAGCAGAATACAACATAATAAACATAAAGGTATTGTTTAACATAACAAAAGGCTATAAAATGATTAAGAGAAACCTAGTTACTTGAAGCAAAGATCTTGTCACGTTCTGTCGAGCTGAACTCCATCTTCTTACTTTCATTGTAGACATAGCATTATTCAGAAAAGAGAAGACCAAGTAATCAGCTCGAGACTGTTCCTTGATGTGCTCTAATGCGGCGTCTCTGAAGCTCAATGGTGGTTGTTCAAGGAGTCTCTCCCACATGTCTTGATTTTTCTTGATTTCTGAAAGAATCTTCCCCTGCACATCAAGAATCAAGTGAGAAGAGTTGACATCAGTGCTAATTTCTGTCAACGTGCGAGTTGACAATAGTTCCTTTATAGCAATGTTCAGAATCTTCAAAAGACATTTTTTTGTTGTTATCTTGTATTTTTTCCTTTTGTGTGTGTTTGTGTTTGGTGTCTTAATATGGAAGGTTGTTATGTCTGAGTATTATACATTAAAATAGTAAATTTATTATGTAGGTAGGGTGGTAAGTTCAGGGTATTTATGTTAAAAGTGATCGTTACAAGTCACATTACAGTCACATCGGTATTAAATTCATTTTTTTCTTATATAAAATAGTAAATTTATATTTATTATAATTATAAATTCATAATTTCTTATTATGCACTTTAATCAACGTGGATATAGCTATATGAAATCATTAGCATCAATGCTTTTAAAATCGCATGTGGCTCAAAACAGAATTCGCACATAAACCACAAACAATATCACCTTTTTATTTTCGCATGCTTTAAACCATACTTTCATATATTTCGCATGTTATAATAATCAAAACATGACCTATTTTCGCATGTTCAATTCTTTTTTGCATGTTTATAAAAATCAGTCCCCTTTCTTTGTTTTTCAATTATTTTTCGCATGTTCAAAATGCATTTCGCATGGTCTACCAACTCTTTCTTTGAAAACACTGAATTCGCATATTATAGTAATCAACCTGGATCATCTTCTTCGATCGATGGTCGATCGATGTTATTGTAGTTCAAAACTCCCAAATCAGCAGTTATGAAATCGCAGCAAGAAGAATGAAGGGAGGTTGTGAAGAAGAATCTTACGTTGTTGAATGTGATTTAGGGTTTGATTTTGAACTATCTTCTGTCAGTTACAGAGATTACGATCTCGTAATGACGATTTTAACTTTTCGATAAGATTTGAATATATTAATATGATTAATTTAATGATATAAATTAGTTTGATGGATTGAAGATCCTATGGCTGTGGACATCGCGTACATAATGTAAGATAAGAGGTATTGTACGTTAAGCAGCCTCTCTCTCTATATATATGTATATATTATTACAATACATGAGGGAGGGGTATTTTAAGATACCAAAAAAAATAAGAACTTTCCCCCCCTTTATTTATAGAAAGACCCCTAAAATGAGGGTAGTTTGGTCTTTTAAACATTATTTATTTTTTATCCCCTAAACTTATTACACTTAAATCCCTGATGTTTTAACAAAATTATAGATATAGATAATTAGTTACAATTCACACCTCCACAACTAACTTATAATTTTTTTACGTATTCTTGACATATCTTATAAACTATACTGCTAAAAAAAAAATCCGAAGATAGCATGATGACCTACACATTTTTGTCGACGTTTCGGTAGTTGTCTTGTTCAATATCGACGCACAGATTAAAAGGTACAAGTCGATAATGTTTTAATGTACAAGTGATTAAAGATGAAAATAACAACTAATATTTTCAAGATAAATAAAGTTAAAATCTTTTTCGTACAAAATAAAGATAATATTAGTGCTAAAAATATTTTTCTATTTAAGTTTTTTCTACTTGTTCATTGTTTCTTTGCATAGCTAATTATTTTTGCCTAATTGAGAATTGATTATGTGTCACATTTTATTTTATTAAAACTGCCTAATATCTATACTTAGATATATCTTATAAAAACTTAAAACTAACCACAACAAACTTCCTAAATAAAGGGGTGTCAAATCTAAAATTAAACTCTAATACACTTCTATAGTTACTACTATAAATACATAGCAGGACTTCCCTATATCTATTGCTAAACAAAGTTAAAAAATGGATCCAATTATGAATTCAGTTGTTGCAAAAAACCAAACATGTGAGATTGAAAATTCTAAGGTCAGTTCTGTCATATTGCAGTAGTGAATAATTGTTTTCTTTTATTTACTTTTATGTGAATGTTAACTTATTTGATTTTTCAGATTCAGTTGCATGATGAACATGCCAATTTAAACAACCCAGTTGTCGAACAAGCTTCTAAGGTATTGATTTTGCTGGTTTTTAAGTATTATTTTTGCGTATATCTTTCATATTAACATGTTCGTTATGTTATTATATGTGTGTTTTATTGCAATATGATAGTGATAATAGTGTTGATATTATTTTTTATGGTGCAATGTTTAGTCCATACAAGTCTAATCTTCAACGTGAATTTAGTGAAGATGTAATTTTAAGGTTTATTTAATCTTTTTTTAACTTTTATATTCAATTTTTGTACTTTTTAAGGATCGAAAGTTTGGGACTCAAAGCAATAGATCCAAGAGACTATCTGAATGGAAATGTAGTGAGTTATTAATTTAGACGATTCTGAGGACAATGACAAAGAAGATGAATTAGAATATACTGCCGATTCAAGCACAAACCAGAAAACCCGATTTAAATTACCTCGAGTGTCAATTTAGAAGCGGAACAGATTTCATGCAGTCTAATATGAAATCTATCAAGTGTTTTGATTTTTTTTTTTCATTTTCAGTTGTTAAGTTTGATCTTGACGTATGAATAAAGTTTATTTTATATTTGAAATTTATTTTTTGTGTTAATATAATGCAGTTATTGACTATATTAATAAAGTTCAAAATAAAGCTAGTATCCTAAATTTACAAGTCAATTGAACTTATATAACTTAACATCCTAAAGTTGCAATAAATAGATATTGCAGTTAGATAAAGTCATGCTGAAATTATAAAATATTACAGTTATTCTATTAATCTAATAATTTGTATTTCTTAATTAAAAAATAATAAAGTAATAAACTTTAAAGTTAAACTAAAAACTGAACTTACAACGATATAAAGTTAATAAAGATATAAACTCTTAACATCCAAATTTTTTTTGTAATTTTTTTTAAAATATTATAAAAATATAAATTTTTTATATATATAAAAACGAAATTTATCAATTAAAGTTAAAGGTGTAAAACGTACTTACGAGTCAACTACTATTTTTTTATTTTTATAAAAACAAAAATTTTAAACTTAAAGTTTATTGGATGAGTATCATGTGGATATTTAAAAAAATTTACGAACTTTAAAGAATAAAATTATAAACTTTATCATTTAACCAACAAAATAAACTTACTTTAAAACTATAAAAACTTATCTTTTATTTTTTGTCATTTGATTATTTTTTTTTTAAAAAACAAAACTTTACATGTGTAAAACAGTTTTTTTTACTTTATTTATAAACAAAACAATTGTGTTTATAAAAAATAATTCTTTTATACATTTTTTTGTAACAAGTAATATAAATAAAATACTCCAGAAATTTACAATCTTTACTAGATAAATACTAAATTGTGTTGCAAATTTTTAGGAATTATAAGTTCAACTATATTGTTATAAATAATATTATTCGGTTTCAATAAAATTTTTTACCAAATTGACTAGATACATAGTAGATTGTGTTGCATATTTTTAGGGATTATAAGTTAATAGTAGACTCATATAGATAAGATTAGTTAGGACTAAAAATCTGAACTTAGTATGATATAAAGTTAATAAAGATATAAACTCTTAACATCCTATTTTTTTTTATAAAAACAGTTCTTGAAATTTTATTAAAATATAAATTTTTATATCTATAAAAAAACAAAACTTAACAATTTAAGTTAAAGGTTTAAAATGTACTTACGAGTCAAATACTATTTTTTATTTTTATAAAAACATAAATTTCAAACTTAAAGTTTATTGGATGAGTACTATGTGGATATTTAAAAAAAGTAATGAGCTTAAAAGAATAAAATTATACTTTATAATTTAACCAATAAAATAAATATACTTTACAATTATAACAACTTGTATTTTATTTTTTTTGTCTTTTGTTTATTAGTTTTTATAAAAAAAACAATGCTTTTTTTTTTTGTCTTTTCACTATTAATTTTTATAAAAGAACAAAATTTGACATATGTAAAACAATTATTTATTTTATATATATACAATACATTTTATTTTTGAAAAGAATAGATTTTTTTAAAAAAGTTTGTAACAAGTAATGTTATATATACCCATCTATAATATCTTATATATAACAACTACATGATAAAGCATATGTAACTAAAATACTTAACATTTATTTCAGTTCCCCAAACTGCTCCAGCAGCAACAATTACTACTGATGTATCAGTTAAAGAGAAGATCAAAGAAGAAACTCATCCTCCAAAAGATGTAACAATTAAATATGAAGAGATACAAGAAATTCCAAAGGACGTTGATCTCGATGATGAGAAATGATGGTGTGACAATATGGATGAGATATTTGAGATGTTTAAGCCGTATTATTACTAAATTTTTAACCTCATGATGCAAAGTACTTGACACTTGAGCTTTTAGTTTTCAACAATTATGTTTAAGACTTATCTTTCCTTTTTTGTGTGCTACTTTATATTACTTTTAATTAAGTTTAAGACTTATTTTTTCTTATTCGTGTGTTACTTTATTACACCAATGGTTTATTAAAGTATTTGATAATTTAAATTCTAAATTTAACAATTACTAGACATGTGTAACACTTATGATATATATCCACCACAATAATGTTATCATAAATATTATACGAATAAAAAAACTACCAGAAACGAGTGCCGCAATGCAAAGTGTCGCCCCCACCGCATCGCGCGGGCACCCTACTAGTATATATATATATATATATATATATATAGGGAGAGGATCATGAGCAAACTACATCTAAATGAGAAAACTAGAAAACTAACTAAAAAAGCCTAAAAAAAGCTAAAAAACATACCAATTTTTTTTTACAAATTTTTATAAAAAATCGCTATTTTTTATATATAAAAAAAATTTCAAAAAAAAAAAAAAAACTTGTATTGCACATGTGCATTAAATGTGTACTACACATGTGCATTATATCCGTATTAGTGCACATGTGCAGTACAACAATTTTTTTTTCTTTTTGAAAATTTTTTCCATACATAAAAAATAGCGAATTTTTTTTTTTTATAAAAATTTGTAAAAAAAATTGGTGTGTTTTTTAGGCTTTTTTAGTTAGTTTTTTTGTTTTCTCATTTAAACTAGTTTTCTCATGATCCATCCCCTATATATATATATATATATATATATGTATGTATGTATGTATGTATGTATGTATGTATGTATTTATTTATTTATGTATGTATGTATGTATGTATGTAGGAGAGAAGGATCCGTTAGGAACCACCCTTTATTGTGAGAACCGCGAGAACCAATATGAAAACAACCAAAAATACCTAAATTTAAAAAAAAAATTATTTTTTTTTTTGCTACTAAAAGTAGCGATTTTAAGTAAAAAATATTAAAAAAACAAAATTTTGTGTGTTTTTTATATTTTTTTAGGTTTTTTTGGGGGTTTAGTTTTTAGCATTTGGCTTGTGGTGGGGGGGGGGGGGGGTTAGGTTTTTTTTTTTTTTTTTGGGTGGGGTGGGGGGTTTAGGTTTTCGGGGTGGGGGGGGGGGGTTAGGTTTTTTTGTTGTGTTCATATTGGTTCTCGCGGTTCTCACGATAAAGGTGGTTCTCAAATGAACCTTACCTTATGTATGTATGTATGGATGCATGCATGCATGTATGTATGTATGTATGTATGTATAGATGTGTGTGTGTATAAAGAATAAGAGAGAGGACCGGCAACGTCGTCTTGGGGAGGACGTTCACGATGCTGCCGGGCCGGTGAAAATGGTGTTCGGGATGACGCCGTGGCTCGACGTGGCGGGGACGTCCCCCACACCGAGCAGCCTTAGTTAGGTTATGAGATTTGAATGTACTATGATTATACATAGTTGGATTGGAATAACGTATGCTTTTTGAATTTAAGGTTTTATATGTTTTATAAACTTTGTTAAGTTAATAATATTTTTTGAATTGGAGTTAGCTTGAAATAGGGTTACTTAACGCGTAAGCCGATAAGCTAAAATCGGCCAAGGCTAGACGACATGCACCACGTGCGCTAAAGGGTAACTAGAAACCGTGTCGCTGGTGGGTGGTAGATGAACGGTTTGGTGACTACTATGGTTTGTGATGGTCGAAAATTTTGATTTGATTTTACTTGAAAACTTGTGTAGCATAAATAGATTTGAAGTGAGGGGAGCGAGTGAGGTGATTACATAATAGATAGATCTTTATTTTATTCATAAAGCATGTAGGGTAATAACTAGAATAAATTTTAATATTGACTATTGTTGTATAGATATTGGGTTGTGCTTTATTATTATAATACCAAGCTAAAATTATAATATTAAAGTAAAATTCTTCTAGCGATGTCATCTTGTCTCGGGCTCAGCTTGAAACATATATGAGTTGAACTCTACCGACCGACTAGCGATTTCTACAACCATGACTTTACCTGTGTAATTAAATAAATATAAGAAACTTGGTTTGAGTGGTACCCAGGGGCAGACCCACATGGTCGGGGTCGGGGTCGACGGACCCTAATCTTTTTTAAAAAAAATAGTAGAACCAGTATATTAAATTTTTCAAGGACCCCATAAAATAAATTAATTGGACCCCATAGTATTAAAAGCAAAGATGGTGTGGTGGTAAATCCCATTGTGTTCCAACAAATAGATCCCAAGTTCAAGTCTTACATGTCTTGTTTTTTTAGTTTATTTTTTTCCATCATTTTTTTAGTTTATTTTTTTCCATCAAAATTAAACTAGTGTTTTAAAACAACACAACCACCCATTGACCCTCTAATTTGCTTCTTTAGAATGATAAGTTGAATGTCGATTTTATTTAACACTTGATTACCAAATAAAACTTCCAACACATAATGTAGTCGTTTCATGTCCACTAAATGATTCTACATTATTTCCTATCCCCGACCCGACTACGATGACCGACCCGAGAATTTTAATGTTTGGTTGTGAAAAAATCCTTACACAAAAATGGACCCCAATGAAAAAAAAAATCCTGGGTTCGCCACTGGTGGTACCTAACTACCTTTGCATACATCTTAACCCAATAAATACATCATTTACCTAAAATCTAAGGGCATGTTTGGCTAAGCTTGTTTTACCTAAAAAAATACTTTTTGTGAAAATGACTTATTGACTTATGAGTTTTTGAAAATGAGTTTTTAAAAAAGTGTTTGGATTAGCTTATAGAGTGGGAAAAGCCAATAAGTCAATATGTTGTTTTTTAAAAAGTGTTTGGCTTAGCTTATTAATGTAAAGTGACTAAAAGCTAATAAGTCAATAAGTTGGTTCAAAAAGTTACAACATCCTAACTTCTCAAAAATGACTTTTCCTCCTATACAAAAAGTCATTTTGAAAAGTCCTTTAAGGTTTGCCAAACACAAAATCACTAATTCGATACCATGTCCGATCGATCCAAAACCCATCAACGGATGTCAAGGTGCTGCCTGAATAAGGTTACACTTTGTTAACTACGTTGGGGTTTTGATCTCGTGATGTATCGATAAAGTTGAGTTGGGTTATTATACTAACATGTGTGCATTGTATATTTTATTAGGAGCTCAGGAATTATACCAAGAAATATTACCAGGAAGCTTTTAGTTAAACCTTAAATCTACAAAGTGAGTCATTCTTTCTTTTTATCAAAGTGCTTTACAAAACCCTAAATGTTTTCAGTTATACTTACAGTGATTAAGTCTTTGTATTCTGCAACTACTGCTGGTATGTGGGGTTTTGTATACATTATTTGATAACCTTCACTATTGGATGAAAGTTAGCAATGAGTGATATAACCACCGTCACATCAGAACTGCCACCGTGTGACAAATACTGATTGAGTTTTTGGTAGATATAAACAATGTAATCGCCCTTGATACTGTAAAATATAACAATGTATCTTTTTATATAATGGAATGAACTTGCCAGTACTTTTGCTGATAAAATGTTTTTCAAACGTGTTTCAGGTAACATACTATAAAGGTAATAGAAGCCTGCTATGGAGCTGTAACAACCCGCACCTTCGTGCTTGTTACTCTCGTTACACTCGTTACGCCTAGCACCAGAGATTCGGATCATAATGTAACTATATCGCTTACAACGCTACTTCGCATATATCGCGTACTTTCAACACGCTATATCGCACATCACAACGCATATTGCACTAACGCTAACGATGATATCGCATGAGTACCTAAGCCACTCCCCTCGCTCGTCGTAATGCAATACTAACGCTAACGATGACATCGCGTGAGTACTTAAGCTACTCCCCTCGCTCGTCGTGACGTGACGCAAACACAACGCAAACTCGAAACGCAGTTACTTATGCTATGACCTGTTATATATAATAATAATATCTGAGTATTAAACATGTCTAAACGCGCACTTGCTGGCACGCGCAACTCAATTTATCGCACTGAAACGCAACCTAACACGACGCTACTTATCTCGCTATAATGCTTAAGTACCCACAATGTTTAACGCAACAAAACACGTCGAACGAAATGAAAGTTGGAAAACTTACAAACGAGATCAGGCTGTCCGAATGGACATCCGGTCGAATGGACTTCCGTCCAGATGACCATCCGCTCAGACGACCATCCGATCGGATGACCATTCGACCGGAGCCATCCGATCCATTCGATCACCTTAACTCTCGCTCTCATCTATAAATAGGGCCTTTGTGTCTCATTTCAACACTTTGGTTCTCTCATCCGATCACTCACTCCTAAGTTGCTTTCAGTCACTTTTCACCACGATTCAAGGCTATTTCGTAAGTATTTCTCCCTGAATCTTGTACAAACATCATCACCACACACTTTTACATCATTTTCTCCATCAAAATCACTGGTTTCCTTCTTGAAATCGTCTGATTTGGACATCTTGAAGGTGGTTCTCACTCGGTTTCTTATGCAAACTGTAGTGTGACGTCACCTCATCAAGGATAGTTCAGATCTAAAGGATTTCTAAATATTTTAACACGAATCTCAACAAGAACTCAATAATTTCAACTGTTTTCAAACTTTCTCCAACTTTTCTTCACTTTCTACTCAAAACCGATGGAATCTAGACTCGTTCAGGCTCTCTACACATTCTCTAGTTGAGAGCAAGTCTGAGAACAGGTTTCCACCAAAGAGATGTCCGATTTACGGGTTGAACATGGAACTCCATCAAGGGCAGTGAATCAGATTGAACGGGGTGATTCCCATCCGATCGAGCGAGCTGAACTTGGAGTGTTTCCATTGTTTGACACGTCATCCCGTCATTTCCGTTAAACTCGAACTTTTAAACTTATAAATTTTACAAAGTTCACAAAACAACCTATTACACAATTGAATGATCATCCGATCGGATGACCATCCGATTGAATGACCATTTGACTAGGTGATTTGTCTCTTATACTATTCCATGTTCAAAACAACTTAGCTAAACTTCAAACTACCAAAATCTCGATCGAATAACCATTCGATCGAATGGCCATCCGTCTGGATGACCATCCGACCGGGTGACTTGTTTAAATAGCACAATGAAAACTTCAATAGTTTTGAAACGATTTACAAACTCTTACATCTCCTTCGAATGGCCATCCGTCCGAATGGTCATCCATCCGCTCAGATGACCATCCGCTCAGATGACCATCCGATCAAATGGTTACTCATCCTTTCGACTCACCATTCGACCCTTATCTCACCCGACCCTCTGTATACACACTGTTCAACGACTTATGCTACTGTTCACAGGCTAACTCAACGCGCTCTCTTCAATCCAATCCAAATTGTGTTTACTTGCTAAAAACACACTGTGAGTATACTTGACCCCCCTTTTAAATGCTTAAAACACACTTTAGGGTGTAACATACGTTCCTATCAAAAACGCGATTATCAAAACGCAATCTATACTCTAAACTATTATCACATGCGAATTACTTGATGTACATATTTACACGTGATGCTTGATACATATGTGCTAGGACTTTTACTCGCGACGTCCCACCTTAGCTAGTATGGTACTATAGTTGGACTCACACCCGACGAGGTCTAGTTAAGGAAATCATGCCCTTTTAGGGATCTCTATCACAGTCATCGAGTGACTTAGCTAGTAGTATTTGTCTTGTAGTGTGTATGTTGTGAATCTCGTTTATGTATGTGGAAATTCGCAGCGCTTTTATCTACTTACTACTATTTCAAACCTGTATACTCGCCAATACTTTTTGTATTGACATTATTTTAACGTATGTTGCAGGTTAATCGCAGACTATCTCGAATCAAGCCAGGAAGTCTAGAAACTCACAATAAATCTAGGTTGTCGGATTTATATTGTTTGAGAGAACATGAAATCTGTATAACTATTTGCTGATATATTGTTTATTAGTATGGGATAATGAACGCATTAAATATTGTCACTAAATAGTTGTTATAGATCCTCTTGAGCAATCTGATTCGCCTAGTGCCGCGCCCCGATGATTCCGCCATCGGTTGGGGTGTGACAGATTGGTATCAGAGCCATAACTATAGGGAATTAGGAAAGACACGACCTAGTCCGGGTTTGATGTCTTAGGATTGACCTAGTCTATAGTCTAAGTACCTACCTTTGAACAGCTGGTCTGTTGCTTCGTGCGAACCCTGTAGGGGTTTTGTACGAACCTACATGTTGTTGTAATCTCGTTCGAAATCGTGAAAACTACATCTTGGTACAAACTCCTGCATATACAGCTTCGTACGAACTCCCGCATATACAGCTTCGTACGAAGGAGCCTTTCCTAAGGCTGGAAACTTACTTTTGCCTTTCCTAAGGCTAACACAATACACACGCTTTCGAAAACGCTCGCATACCACAACCGAGTGATTGTGTAGAGATTACGTGTGAAAACCAAGAACTCTCGATAACATCACTCACTCAACACATTATTCTTAGCATGAGAACCTTTCGTTGAGCTTGGAGTGGCATCCACATCTCAATGAAGCTCTCCATTTCTATCTGGTGGAACTCCTGGAGATATCCAGTGAGCACAACCACAGCTAGGAGCAAAGTTGTTAAGTTAGGGGTGAAACCCGCATCTTAACGACCCGTTCCACTCCCTAAAATGGTTTTCAAAAACTCTCACCAAAGTCTCGATTGTTCCAACAACTCGAGCCGTGTAGTAACTGGAAGGACGAATGCTGTAGCCGCATCCCGGTGAGAGCATAGTCTATTAGGCCAAAGCGTGTGCTCGAACTTGTTGAGAATAGTTGAACCACTTTGGGTAGTCGACGTCTAACACCCAAGGCATTCTATCTATTTTACTAGCCTGCAATCGCCGATTTTACACTTCATCAAATTTATTACGCTTACATGTTTACAATTGAAAATTTTACGCTTTATCGATTTCTCGATTTACCTATTTTCGCTTCCCCGCTTTACGAATGCACAACTCGCACAACCATCGCAATCTAAAACAAGAGCCGAATGTCCGCAACAAAACTAAAGTCTAACAACCCGCTCTCTCTCTTCATTGCATCCTCGCACAATCTATACAAATGTATATGTGAGTATATATATTATACGATTATATGTGTTTTACGTGGGAACTTAGGAATCTTGTGTCTCCTATGTGAATACGTATTACTATGCTACTTGCAACAAATTTTAAACGCGCTCAATCGCACCGCATACTCAAAATCATTATGATCGAATCTCACTCCAAATCTCTCTTCGTTTAGATGTCTTCAAACGATTCCACCTCGAGAAGTACGACCAAGAGAAGAGCCAGATGAAGCGCTGATAAGAGGATCGCCTCACTGGTAGCCAAGGAAGTGGCCAGGATCATTCCTCAAATCATTGACCAGGATCAATCTCTCAGCAACTCTCGAACCTCGGAAGACTCTAAGACCCACGCGCCGCAGTCTACTTTCTATTACAAACACTTCAAAGCCTATGACCCGATGGTCTTCACAGGTGAAGGAGGTGTATCTCAGCTACTCCAGTGGTTTGATGCCATCGAGGTGACCCTTCGTTAGAGTGGGTGCCCCGAGCATTTTCGTACCACATGCGTGTCACACCCCAACCGATGGCGGAAACATCGGGGTGCGAGCACTAAGCGTTAAGATTGCTCATGAGATTCCATAACACTAAATAGTTTCATTATAATTTAGATTGATTCAAACATTGTCTAAAACCAAACAACCATCATCAAGTATCATAGTACATCAAGTCTTAAATATTGTTCAAAACTTATTTATCTAGATGAGTTTCTAAGCATCATCCTAGCTTGATTCCAAGGTTCCTACTGATGCGTGTGAAGTGTTATATATATTAGGTGTATATTTTAAGCCCCTTAACACTTTTTTTAGCCAAGTTTTACATTTATAAAACACGATATTTACTAACACTAAACACACATATGGGCAAGTGCACCCATCGTGAGCGTAGTATAGTGTTGGTAAGATACCGAGGTCGTCCAAGGACACAAGAGCTTTTAGTACCGGTTTATCCTCAACGTCTAATCAAATCAAAAAGTTTTAGAAAAATGTTTTAAGCTAAGAAAAATATAAACTAACTAAAATGCTGAAAATAAAAATAAAAATAAAAACAGATAGACAAGATGAATCACTTGGTTCCGACTCGTGTATAGTGTAACCTTTGATTATTTCCGCACTTTTGCACTTATTTAAGAGATTATCTTAGTTATTGTAGTAGGCCCCTCTTTTGAAGGTGACGTTACCCTCAACCCAGTAGTTTGAGTCAGCAAGGATACAATCCTAAAGGGTATGATTATTGAAAGATAATTAATTAAGTTATTAATGCAAATTATGGTAGGCCCCTCTTTTGGAGGTGACGTTACCCTCGGCTAAGTAGTCTGAGTCACCAGGGATACAGTCCTAAATAGCCGGGTTATAGTATTAATAGTAGTTAACTTATGAGGGGATCAAAGATTTTGGACCCCCGCCATCCAATACCGTTAAGTATTGAAGGAGGTCCTACTAAATTTGACCCAGATCCATTGCAGGACCTCTAAACGCTGAACAATGGCAAGACTCTTACCAAACCGTTCCCTTAACCCCCGACCAGGTAGCCAACATACCTCCATATAGACCGTGGAGATATGAATGGTGAAAATCTTTTATTTTATATAGACAGTAAAATAATGTCAAGACACCACGGACAAACGATAAGGAAGAATCACCTTCAACATAAGAAACTAGTTATTAAAGTCATTAATACAAAACCAAGTAAAAAGTGCGAAAAGATTAGAAATAAAAAGTACTACACTAGACACTTGTCTTCACCAAGTGATGTAAGAGACTTAGGCAAACATGGCCTTGATTGTCAAGAACTCTTACGATCAATCTTGGATCCCGAGACGACTCACACACTCTATGATGGACAATGGATGATGGTGGTGGATGATGGTGTTATGGTGGTGGTGGGTGGTGGGTGAAGTGTGAGAGAGGTGGTGTGCCAAGGGATGGTTTGAGCTTGAGCCAAGCACTCCTATTTATAGGCTGAACAGAAGCTCGGGCACGGCCCCGTGTCCACATCCTTCTCTTTCTTCATTTAATGCAGCTTGTCTTATTAGTTGACCACGCCCCCGTGTCCGCTGAGCACGACCCCGTGTGCAGAAGAATCTTTGTACTATAAAGATTTGCCTGGATTGTGCGAATCTTATAGTTGACCACGGCCCCGTGTCCGCTGAGCACGGCCCCGTGGTGGGCAATAGAAGCTTCTACCACTTTGTCTTTTCTGCTGACACTTGGGCACGCCCCCGTGCTGGCTGAGCACGGGGCGTGTTCAGTCTTCTGTCTTCTTGTTTTGCTTGGGAAGATGCTGTCGTGGGGTCGGGCATGTCACGTTTGTTCCTTTTCTTGTATTTATGTTAGATTTTGCTGTCTTTTTGCTTCTTTTGTTAATTTGAGCTCATTTAATCCTGAAAATACAAAAGGAAGACAAAAGCACACTTTTTCCAACATTAGTACTAAAAAAGGGTTAGTTTTATGCCACAATTGATGTAATTTATATGTTGCATTTTGCATGTAAGATTAAATATATTATGTATTAATATTTAATCTATAGCCATTATAATCATTTACATAATATAGATCAAAATATATAATAACCTATTAAATAATTAGTTGGTAATTGTTGATGGACCATATTACCCTTATTAACTAATTAGGTTTCCTCCTGGGTGCTTATATAAGGAGAACTATGTGGAGGTTAAGGGGTTACTCAGTTACACAATTAGACACACCCCATTAGTCATAACATCATCACCGACCTCCTCTCCTAAGCCGATATCCCTTTTCGGTTTTCTAAGTCCCCATCATCAGTCAGCACCCTAAGGAGGAACCAGATCACGATGACAAGCATGCCGAACTCCATTACTGGATTCTCCAACGCACTGTCTGCTGTAACAGGTATGTTTTAATGTTTTCCTTCATGTATAAACAGAACTGAACCAACATGTGGTATCAGAGCATATGTTGATTAGTCAGTTCTGTTTTGTATCCATAAATCTGGAATAAAACTGGAAAACGGAATTAGAAAACCCTAAATAAATTTCGGATTTTTCATCCGAAACCCCATCTCGGATCTGTTCAAACTATATCGGATCATATGTTTTCATCAAATATTACTGTTCCGAAATCATAATGTTCTAGAATTGATTAAATGATTGATAAATTTTCCAGATTTCGGATATAAGGTTAAGGTTAAATTTTAGGGTTCATCATGTTCTTAGTTAAAAAATTCGAAATTTCCTTTATGTTTTGGAATGTGTTTTGAATTGTGGAATGTTTTCCTAATTTTGATCTTATTTTATCTAATAAGTTTTTTCGAAATCTGTTAATAAGATAAATAGATTATGATTTTCGAAATTTTATGATAAAATTAGATCAATGTTATAATAGGAAACTCTATCACAATTCTTAATTTTCGAATTTTCAGTTGTTATAACAATAAACAGCAACTGAATCGCACAAGATCAGATCACATAAGAGATGATCTGATCGCATAAGATAATCGCACAAGATCAGATCACATAAGAGATGATCTGATCGCACAGGACATTCGCACAAGATTTGTACAACTAATTAAGCACATTGTACAAGTTAAGACTGCATAATCGCACAAGATTTGTGGATCGCACAAGACTTGTGGATCGCACAAGACTTGTGGATCGCACAAGGCATTACTGATCGCACAATTTTTGGGCATTACTGATCGCACAAGTTTTGGGCCTTATTGATCGCACAAGTTTTGGGCCTTACTGGTCGCACAAGTTTTTGGGCCTTACTGATCGCACAAGTTCGATCCGTGCTAACGGGTGGTTTGCTATTAAATAATTGGTTTTGTAATTACTTAGTTAATTAATCAGAATCAGATAATGTTTTACAAAACTAAAATGGCTTAACTTGAGTGAGTTTTTGATATATCATTTCTGGCCAAAGCTGACTTGATACATCTACTTATCGTTCAAGTATTACGAAAGCTATGTTAAGTGTGCATCATAAACATGAATGTCTTAATATCTGGCCAAAGCTGATTTAATTCTTTCATAGATGGCATACTTAACAAGTGCATAACTAAAGTGATTGTTTCAATTTCTGGCCAAAGATGATTTGTTACAACCACTTTGCACATATGCTTAAATGATTACACTTCTGGCCAAAGCTGATTTGTCTTCGTTTAAGTAGAATTTTAACTAAGTCTATTATTTTGATGTTAGTAATAAACAATATCACAGCTTCATAATGTAAAATGGTCATTATTTATGCCTGCCTTAGTTTAACGTGCCCTTAGATCACATTAGAACTTCTTCCTTAGTATCATAACTTGCTCATCTTATTTCCACTATCAGCACCCAATTGCGGGATTCCACCTTTGACTGGTGATAACTTTGCTGCATGGAAGGATGCTCACATGCTTACGCTTGGGCTGCTGGACTTTGACTATGCCCTAAGAGAGGATAAGCCAGCGGATCTTACTCCACAAAGTACTGCTGCTCAGCAGTTAACTCATGATAAGTGGACTAGGTGTAACCGCATGTCTCTCATGTTCATGAAGCAGTCCATAAGCAATGCAATCAGGGGAGCTATTCCTGATTCTGAAGATGCTAAAACCTACTTGGCTTCTGTGGAGGCGCAGTTCAAAGGGACGTCTAAAGCACACGCTAGTACTCTTATTCTCAAGCTGGTGACAACTAAGTATGATGGGAGGAGCGGCATTCACGAGCACATCATGATGATTAATGACATGGCCAATAAGCTGAAGGGGCTGGAAATGGAAATCAGTGATGGTTTCCTTGTTCATTTTATCATCACTTCGCTTCCTTCGTCCTTTGAAGCATTCAAGATCAATTACCACACTCAGAAGGACAAATGGACGATGAGTGAGCTGGTCGCCATGTGCGTACAGGAGGAAGAGCGTATGAGGATGGATCGCATTACTGATGTTGCTAACTTCACCACCTCCAACTCTAAGAAAAGGAAGAACAATCATCAGAGGAAGGATGCTTCAAAAGTCCAAAGGCCTAATCCTAATACAAGTGCACCTTCCAGCTCTAAGAACTCCTTAGGCAGTATCCGCTGCAAATTCTGTAAAAAGACAGGACACATGCAGAAGGAATGCCCTGACTTTAAGGAGTGGCTGGCTAAGAAAGGTAACGATTATTTTATGATACTTGAGTCCTATAATTTAAGTGTTCCTGCTAATTCTTGGTGGTTTGATTCTGGTTCTATGGTTCATGTTACCAATTCAACTCAGGGATTCCTTACAATCCGGAAGCTGGAAAGAAACCAAAGAACGCTTAAGGTTGGGGATGATCGGGAATTAGAAGTGAAGGCCATTGGAACATTACAATTAGTTATGAAAACTGGTTTATGTATTAAACTTTATGATACCTTATATGTTCCCGAGGTAACTCGGAACCTTGTATCAGGACCAAAGTTAGACATGGACGGTTTTATTGTTTCCCATGGTCATCGCAAACTCTCTATTCTCTATGATTCTGTTCTTTATGGTACTGGTATTCTGGATGGTGGTCTCTATAGATTAGAACTAGAAGATGACTTTTCCAAATCTTTGTTGTCATATAACATTAATGAATCACTCACAAAGATGAAAGAGAAACGAGACTTAGAAACTTCATCCATGTTGTGGCATCAACGTTTAGGCCACATCTCAAGAGAACGATTAAATCGTCTCGTAAAGGATGAAGTCTTACCTCCTCTCGATTTCTCTGATTTTGGAACATGTGTCAAATGTCTTAAAGGTAAAATGACATTGGCGAATAAGAAAGGTGCCACTAGGAGTTCTAATTTATTAGAACTCATTCACACTGACATTAGTGGTCCCTACCAAATCGCTGGCATAACAGGACATACTTCATTTATCACTTTCATTGATGATTATTCTCGTTATATGTACTTGTATCTAATTAAGGAGAAATCTAAATCTCTTACAACTTTTAAAGATTATAAGGCTGAAGTTGAAAAGCAATTAGATCGTCAGATTAAAGTTGTAAGATCAGATAGAGGCGGTGAATATTATGGAAGACATACTGATGTGGGTCAAGCTCCTGGTCCATTTTATGAGTTTTGTAAGGGCCAGTGGATTGTGAACCAATACACCATGCCTGGTACACCTCAGCAGAACGGTGTCGCTGAAAGAAGAAACCGTACCAATATGAACATGGTGCGCAGTATGTTAGCCAACACTAATTTACCATTATTCCTCTGGACTGAAGCGTTAAAAGCAGCTGTTCATATACTCAATAGAGTTCCTTCTAAGTCTGTCCCTAAAACTCCTTATGAACTTTGGACAGGAAGGAAACCGAGTCTTAAATATATGAAAGTATGGAACTGCATTGCTGAAGCAAAACTTTACAATCCTTTCCTAAGGAAACTTGACCCTAAAACAGTTACCTGTTTCTTTATCGGGTATCCTGAGAACTCTAAGGGTTATCGTTTCTATTGTCCTTCCCATGTCACCCGTATTGTTGAAACCAAGCGTGCCGCGTTCCTGGAGGATTTCAAGGTCAGTGGGAGCAGTACCAACCCTTACGAAGAATTGCAAGAAGTACAAGACGCGGGGGGGGGGGAGACTCGTCGCTTACCATTACTCCGATTACTCCTCTTGTACCCAATGCAACTACTGCACCTGAAGCTACTGCACCAACTCCAAATTTACCTCTACAATCAGAACCCATTATACCTCATGACGAAGGCACATCAAACGCTCAAAACCAAGACAACGCTAAACCCGATAATCCACTCAGGAGGTCATCTAGGCAAAGAAGGCCTACTAATTGGGATGATTATGTTACCTACCTGACTGAAATGGATCCTGGAAAGCTTAATAATCCTATCTCTTACAATGAAGCCATAAGCAGTGATCAGTCTTCTGAATGGAATAAAGCAATGATTGAAGAGCTTGAATCCATGAAGAAAAATGACGTTTGGGATTTGGTAGAATTACCCAACGGTGTGAAACCCGTAGGATGTAAATGGGTGTTCAAAACAAAACTGGATCCGAATGGGAACGTTGAACGCTACAAAGCGAGATTGGTTGCAAAGGGCTACACTCAGAAAGAGGGAATTGATTATCAAGAGACGTTTTCACCTGTCTCTCGTAAAGATTCATTAAGGATCGTCATGGCCCTAGTAGCTCATTTTGATTTAGAGTTACATCAGATGGACGTTAAAACCGCTTTCCTTAACGGAGATTTGGACGAAGATGTTTACATGAAACAACCTGAAGGCTTTAAACCTGAAGGTCAGGAGCATCTAGTCTGTAAGCTGAAGAAATCCATTTACGGGTTAAAACAAGCATCACGTCAGTGGTACCTCAAGTTTGATGAAGTCATGAAGAAACAAGGTTTTATGAAGAATCAAGTGGATCAATGCACCTACCTCAAGATGAGTGGGAGCAACTTTACTATTCTTGTCCTTTACGTAGATGATATTCTATTGGCAAGTAATAGTTTAGACATGTTGCATGAGTCGAAGCGGTTACTCTCGCATAAATTCGACATGAAGGTTCTCGAAGATGCTTCTTACGTCATTGGCATTGAAATTCACCGAGATAGACACAAAGGGATCTTAGGATTGTCCCAAAGGGCTTACATAGATCGTGTCCTTACACGTTACAACATGCAACAGTGCAAACCCTCCGTCGCTCCAGTAGTTAAAGGAGATGTTTTCGGTTCTTTCCAGTGTCCGACAACAGAGGTTGAGAAGGAGCAAATGAACCAGATACCTTACGCGTCAGTAGTCGGGAGCCTGATGTATGCTTAAGTCTGTACTCGCCCAGATATCGCTTATATTGCTAGAATGCTAGGCCGTTATCAGACTAATCCTGGCCTAGATCACTGGAAAGCAGCTAAGAAGGTACTTCGATATCTGCAAGGGACGAAAGACTATAAACTGACTTATAGAAGAAGTGATCATTTAGAAGTGGTGGGCTATTCTGATTTTGACTTTGCCAAATGCAAAGATGATAAGAAATCCACTTCGGGCTATATCTTTATGTTAGCAGGCGGCCCTATCTCATGGAAGAGTCATAAACAACAGTTGACCACAACTTCCACAATGATGGCAGAGTACATTGCTGTTTATAACGCAACCTGTCATGGAATGTTGCTTAGAAATCTGATCACTGGACTCAAAATTGTTAATTCCATTTCTAGACCATTGAAGCTTTATTGTGATAATTCAGCTGCCGTTAGTTTCTCGAACAGTAACAGTTCGACTGGAGCTGGTTTATATCTCGATACAAAATATCTGTTCGTACGTGAACGAGTTGAGGAAAATAATCTTTGTATCGAGTATATTAGTACTAAAGATATGCTTGCGGATCCGATGACTAAAGGTCTCCCTCCTAAGGTTTATGAAGAACATGTTCGGAATATGGGATTTAGTAAAGACCTTATTTGAGCATATTGTACTAGCTTATGTTTTATGTTAATGAAATTTCCTCAGTTTGATTTTGTATGTCTCTTAGAATGTGTTCAACCGGTATAATGGCATATAGACAAATAAAGTTACAAATCAAACAAAGGGCTTATGCGTATTTTGATCATAACGATTAGGTTTTAAATTAAGGCTATAGTATGATTAATGGGGGTCCTGACTCGCATAATGATTCAACGGCTGTATTTCTCTGCTATAGTACTTGTTTAAGGCTAAAATGAGTGTTAACTCCTGATCAGGCTTATCTAATACTCATAGTAAATGATTACTCGGCTAAGTGGGAGAATGTAAGATTAAATATATTATGTATTAATATTTAATCTATAGCCATTATAATCATTTACATAATATAGATCAAAATATATAATAACCTATTAAATAATTAGTTGGTAATTGTTGATGGACCATATTACCCTTATTAACTAATTAGGTTTCCTCCTGGGTGCTTATATAAGGAGAATTATGTGGAGGTTAAGGGGTTACTCAGTTACACAATTAGACACACCCCATTAGTCATAACATCATCATCGACCTCCTCTCCTAAGCCGATATCCCTTTTTGGTTTTCTAAGTCCCCATCATCAGTCAGCACCCTAAGGAGGAACCAGGTCACGATGACAAGCATGTCGAACTCCATTACTGGATTCTCCAACGCACTGTCTGCTGTAACAGGTATGTTTTAATGTTTTCCTTCATGTATAAACAGAACTGAACCAACATTGCACACATCAAATACCCCCACACTTGAATCTTTGCTTGTGCTCAAGCAAAACTCTTTATAATGTGGCTTTACACTCCCAAATGGAATGGGTAGAGAAGAAGGTTTTTGGGCTTGTCATAGAGTGTCGGGATTTCCAAGATTCTTTATTAAGTTTTATTTTTATTTATTTACAATCCTATTCGTCATGATTTATTTAAAACTTTTCATAAGATAAATTACTTATTAGGGCATAACGTGCCTCTTTAAAATTCTCTTATATATACAAGTTCACATACCTCATGGGGATCACTCAACACTCGGCCGAAAATGTATTTTTGTGGATCACTCGAGAGCGGCATGGAACTTACTCCTACCATAGGCTTGCCAAGCAATCAATCCTCCTCCTTTTTAACTATATACCTTTGTAAATATCAAGAGGACTTTTTGGGTGAAGGGTTAGGCTTGGATTAAAGGTAGGTGGTTGGGTTAGTGGTTAGTAGAAAAGGGAGAAAAAGCGTAAAAAGCATCGGTTTTCGTAAGACTTTCTATTTTTCAACTTTTTATTATTTTGATGAAGCCATTATTCCAAACAAAGTTATTTTTGATGAACTTGCTTGTTTATTTGTTTTTGCTTCATCATCAACACAATATTTTTTTTTTTTGAAAAGTCATACGAAAAACCGAGCTAGTTACTAAAACAAAGGGTTAAAAATGAAAAAGGTTTTGGTGGGTGAAAGGGTGTTTGGTTTGGGTTTTGAAATGAAAAGGTTTAGGCTCAAAGGGGCTAACTAGGGGGATTTTGGGTAGGTGGTAAAAAAAATAATGGTGTAGAAATAAAAAGGGGTTAGTCCTAATGCCTCCATCATTTACTTACTCGGGTTTAAGTTGGTAAGGACCGGGAATGTATCGTCGTGGCAAGTTCTAGAGTCGTAAGAACCAAGCGGCTATTCACACAAGAAACGAAAAATGAGCATTTAGTTTAAAGATATATATTTGTATGTTCAATAAAGGCTCAAAACTCACTTTTGTGGGAATGGGTTTTTATGTGATCAAGTATATATAATCAAATTTTAACTAAGTTTGCCATGCCTTTTCATAATTTTCTTATGTTGGTTCTTTTTATCACGACGCTATCGGTTGTAAATTTGTAAAAATATAACCTTTTTAGAACTTTGAAATTCCCAAGTTAAACCTAGACAAGTAAAAAAAATGAAAATTTTTGAAAAAATTTGGGGTGATTAGCGGTTCCAATAGAGTTTTGTGTAAGGCTTGTATTTAGGACTTGCAAGATTCAAGGTTTTAGCATCCCCCCCACACTTAAATTACACATTGTCCTCAATGTGTCCCAAAAATAAATTTTTAGGTTGATTGAATGTGTAAAAAGGTGTAAAAAGCAAAAATTTTGTGTTACTGGGCACTAGACACGGCCCCGTGCCTGGTGGGCACGACCCCGTGTTCAGGTGCCAGTAACGAAAACTTACAGAAGGTGGACACGGGGGCATGTCGGCTGGGCACGACCCCGTGTCTGTCAAAGTTTGCAGAAATAAAACAAACAACAGGTTTTGGGGAGTGGGCACGGGGGCGTGTCGGCTGGACACGGCCCCATGTGGACAATCTGCAAGGTTGAAAAACAGGTTTCTTTCTTCGGTTTTCCTGTCCCGGCTTTAGTAGTACTAATGCTTAGTACTCTAAGCCTCGTGTGTACCTGCTTAATCAATAAACACCATACCACACCATAGCAAACATCGTAATTTTACCAAGTTCAACATCCATGTCAACAAAGTTAAAAGAAACATAAATGCAGAAAATAAAAGAAGTTAGGGAAAGTAAATTGTTCAACACTTGGCACGCAGGCCTTAAATTGTTCAAGATTAGAAAAGGTTAACCTGGGGAATCACCAACCAACCGCTTCTTCATCCGCTCCACCCGCCTAATCCATGTCTTCGTCCTCATCATCATCATCATCATCTCCACCATGTCCAGCAATGTACTCCCGGATATTTCCAATATCATCTTGGATATCGGATATATTTCTCTCGATCGCCCCAACCCGGTTGTACGTGTTGCTTTGCCATATTGTAGGTGTTCCTGGTGCACATGAGGTTTTCCTGCAACAAATCATGTAAACTTTGGAGGTTAGGAAAACCGCCTCCTGAGGAGGATTGGCCCGGATCACCATGGGGCTGGTATTGGTACTGATGATGTTGTGGAGCATGGAGGACAAGTGCTTCTTGCGGGTTCCATGCATGACCTTGCATCCTTTGAAAGCTTACCGTCCCGTCTTCAGCCTCATAAATTAGGTTCATTGAGCGGCAGATGTGTATATCTACCCTACCCGACCATGGGCTCCTTTCGAATGACCTAGGTATGCGGGTGAAGTGCCTGAAGAGACGGTACACCCATCCCCCAAAGAAGATAGGGGTCGGTGCACTAGCAAGGCGGTTATGATGCATGTTTTGGAGCAGGAGGAACGGAACATCGAGGGGCCTGCGGTTATGGATGCAGTGGAGGACAACCAAATCTCTTAACCCAACGACGCCACCGCTATCGTGTCTTTGACTAAGAGAGTAGCTGAGGAGCCTATGGATGTATCTGTAGAGCGGATCCCTCAACTTCGTGCTCTTAGTGCTGCTCGGATTGTAATACCCTTCACCAATCTGAGCCCACACGGCTTGGCGATCGTTTTCACCTATCTATCGCATCCCTCCAGTATTTTCCTCGTTACCTGCATCTTCTTCCGCATACAACCCAACAATCGACCCAAATTGTGCCATAGAGATCGAATACTTAGTTCCGCCACATCGGAACGCTACCCCATCATTGTCGAATGGGTCGCACCTTGAGTTGAACGTGAAGGTGCTATAGAATTCCAAAGTGCATTCGTGGACGAAACGGAGTCGAGTTGTTAAAGCGACTCTTAGTGGTCCTGTGACAAGGTTGTTGAAGCGGTTGAGTTGGTTCACCAATGTTAACAAATCCGTGCATGCTTGCCTTTGGTATTCCTCCGGCCTTGTCTGAAGTACTTCGTATCTAGCCCTCTCATCGAGCTCATTTGCGTTAAACCTTGTGAACTTCCTTGCCATCTGAAAGAATACACCAAAAGTTAGCACGACACATTAGGATTTTCGGACAAAACTACAAACAGTAGGCTGGACACGACCCCGTGTTCAGTGGACACGGCCCCGTGTCCAGGCGTCTGTTACACCAAAAATTCCATTTTTCGACCCGGTTTTGAAAACCTGAAAATTTTTGGTCTTATAGGCGCGGTTTTCCCCGAAATTGAAACCCCAAGCGCCGTTTTTCCCAAAATAACCTGTTTACCCTTTCAATTTTATCTTTTTCGGTTCAAAAACAAGGGTTTGGGGTTTTTATGAGAAATTGGGCGAATCTATGAACAATACAAGTGGATTTACTTCCCTTAACACTATTCTAACTAAATGCAAACAGATCTAGGCAAAAATTTGAGGTTTGATTCGGATGAAGTCCAAGAACCCTAGATTTTCCCCAAATTTGTGGTGTTTTAACTACATGCAAGTAACTAATCTAACTACTAATGATGTAAGAATCATACCTTGATGTTGTTAGAACAAAAGGAGACGTCGAAAATCTGCGGAAAATCTCCTGGAACCAGAGCTTTTTCGGGGAAACGGGGCGTGTGGAATGTTGTAACTGTTATGAAAAAGGGGATATATCCCGACTGCAGTGCGGACACGGCCCCGTGCCGAGCAAATTTTTAAAATTTTTTTTTTCTTTTTTTCAGTGCTCGTGTGAGTGCCCTTGTTTCCCATAAACTTTGGTTAGAAAACTTACCGCTTTAGATGTCGTCCCAATCGTTCGTAACTTACCAGGTATGATGTTGATGCTTTCATTCTTCGATTGTTTGAAGCGAGATCTCCTCCTCTTCATCCTCAATGAATCCTTGATAGAGTTTCAGCCGTTGGCCATTGACTTTGAATGGAGGTCCATTCCGAGATTTAATTTCTATTGCATCGTGTGGGAAAATATGGGTGATGGAAAAAGGTCCTGACCACCTAGACTTTAATTTACCAGGAAACAATCGAAGTCGTGAATTAAACAAAAGAACTAGATCTCCTACTCGAAATTCATTAGGTTTAATATGTTTGTCATGCAAATTTTTCATTCTTTCCTTATAAATTTCGGAGTTTGAGTATGCATAATTCCTAAGTTCGTCTAATTCATTTAATTGACAAAATCGATTTTTACCAGCAAATTCTAAATCTAAGTTTACATTTTTAATTGCCCAGTAGGCTTTGTGTGCAATTTCAACTGGTAAGTGACAACTTTTTCCATAGACTAGCTTATATGGGGTTGTACCTATTGTTGTTTTATAAGCAGTTCGAAAAGCCCATAAAGCATCATCTAATTTATCTGCCCATTCCTTTTTATTTAACCCTACGGTTTTTTCAAGTATTCGTTTTAAACCTCTATTAGTCACTTCGGCTTGTCCGTTTGTTTGAGGGTGATATGCTGTTGAGACCCGGTGATAGACCCCATATCTTGTTAAAAATTTTTCAAGTTGATGGTTGCAAAAATGGGTACGTCTATCACTTATTAATGCTTTAGGTGTGCCAAAATGAGAGAATAATTTCTTCAGAAATCTTACCACGACTCTTCCATCATTCGTTGGAAGTGCCTCGGCCCATTTAGACAAGTAGTCTACTGCCACAAGTATATATTTGTTTCCTTTCGACGGTGGGAAAGGTCCCATAAAGTCGAGTCCCCACACATCAAAAATTTCACAAACAAGAATGCCATTTTGTGGCATTTCGTTTTTGGAAGAAATATTACCTGTTCTTTGGCAAGCATCACATGTTTTGACAAGACTTTAGGCGTCTTTGTAAATGGTTGGCCAATAAAATCCTGAATCAAATACCTTTCGTGCGGTACTAGCGGCACCATGATGCCCTCCGTATGGACCTTCATGACAATGGCGGAGAATTCTTTGTGCTTCGCCACCATGTACGCATCGTCGGACGAGTTGGTCGGCACACATTTTGAAAAGATATGGATCTTCCCAAAAATAGTGTTTCACATTGGCAAATACTTTTTTTCTTTGATGATGTGGCCAACCTTTTGCAACTATACCGCTAGCTAGGTAGTTAGCATAGTCGGCGTACCATGGTTCTTCCTTATATTCCACCATTTCCAGGGACTCAGTCGGGATTTTTTCGTTGATTTGCTCGTCCCTGGTTGCCTCCAAAGCTGGGTCTTCCAAGCGCGAAAGATGATATGCTGCGGTATTTTCTGCTCCTCTTTTATCTTTGATTTCAATATCAAATTCTTGGAGGAGTAGAATCCACCGAATCAAACGTGGTTTTGCGTCCTGCTTTTTGAAGAGATATCGAATGTCTGCATGATCTGTATAGACTATAGTTTTAGAAAGAACAAGATAAGAACGAAATTTATCAAAAGCAAATACCACAGCTAGTAATTCTTTTTCAGTTGTTGTGTAATTTTCTTGTGCATCATTAAGTGTTTTACTAGCATAATAAATTGGGTGGAAAGGCTTTTCTTTTCTTTGTCCCAAGACAGCTCCTACTGCAAAGTCACTAGCATCACACATGATTTCGAAAGGAAATTTCCAATCAGGCGCTATCATGATAGGTGCATTGACTAACATTTCCTTTAGGGTTAGAAATGCTTGATTGCAATCCTTGTCAAAGATGAAAGGGGCATCTTTTTCAAGTAATTTTGTTAGAGGCCTTGAGATTTTAGAAAAGTCTTTGATAAACCGCCTATAAAATCCGGCATGCCCTAGGAAACTTCTGATAGCTCTTACGGAGGATGGAGGTGGTAATCTAGAAATGGTATCTATTTTGGCTCGATCTACCTCCATTCCTTCGCTTGAGATCTTGTGACCGAGTACTATTCCCTCCGTTACCATGAAATGGCATTTTTCCCAATTAAGGGAGAGGTTGGTTTCCTCACATTGGGATAACATTCGTTCAAGGTTATCAAGGCATTGGTCGTATGAATCCCCAAAGATAGAAAAGTCGTCCATGAAGACTTCCATTGTCTTTTCTATCATGTCGTGGAAAATGGCTACCATGCAACGTTGGAATGTTGCGGGGGCATTACATAGACCAAACGGCATGCGTCGATAAGCAAAAGTTCCATAGGGACATGTGAAAGTTGTCTTTTCTTGGTCTTCGGGTGCTATCGAGATTTGAAAGTAACCTGAAAAACCATCCAAGAAACAATAAAATTTATGACCGGATAATCTTTCTAACATTTGATCAATGAAGGGTAAAGGAAAGTGATCTTTTCTTGTTGCTTCATTTAATCGTCTATAATCTATACATACTCTCCATCCTGTGACGGTTCTCGTGGGTATTAATTCATTTTTTTCGTTAGTTATCACCGTCATACCTCCTTTCTTTGGAACTACTTGGACGGGACTTACCCAAGGGCTATCGGAGATAGGATAGATAAGTCCGGCGTCAAGTAATTTGATGACTTCGTTTTTAACCACTTCTTGAACATTTGGATTTACTCGTCATTGTGGTTGTATTACCGATTTGTAGTCATCATTCATTAAAATTTTGTGCGTACACATGGAAGGGCTAATTCCTTTTATGTCTACAAGCTTCCAAGCGATCGCATTTTTGTGTTTTTTCCAAAGACTAATTAATTTTTCTTTTTCTAAGCTATCTAATTTAGATGAAATAATTACAGGTAAATTACCATCTTTGTCTAGAAAAGCATATTCCAAACCTTTTGGAAGTTCTTTGAGCTCAAGTGGTGGGTCTTTAGGAGACTCCTTATTTGGTTGCTCATTTTGATCAAGAACTTTAAAAGTTTGTTCTATGGCGACATCTTCTTCAACAAAGTGGTCAATCTTTTCACTTGTATCGGGTGGTTCATCTTCATCTTCAATTAGGGGGTCATCATTGCCAAATGGATATTTCATTGACCGCTCGAGATCGACACTTCTTTTAAATGCCCCTAATTGAAGAGGTAGATTGTTGAACTTCCGGTTTTTCAAAGCTTCGTGAGTTTTTACAAATGGTCGTCCCAACACTAGAGGAGCGTCATCGAGGATGACAAAGAAGGTCGGGATTACCATTTGATTTGTTTGAATCAGTACATCCTCAACTACACCGATTGATTTTATTACTTTCCGATTGGATAGAAAAATGGGTATTTGAAGTGGAGAAAAATCACTAATACTTAATTTTTCGAAAATGTAGTTAGGCATTATGTTAACACAAAGATCTTTATCGATTGTGACATTACTAATAAATGAATTTTGAAAGAAACATGGAACCGGTGTAATGTTAATTTCAAATGGGTCTTCTTTTATTAGTGAGGTTTGAGCAGTAGTTAACTTAACACTTACCGTTTCGTCAATTTTAGTGTTAGTGTTTAACTCTTTTAGAAACTTAGCATGAGTGGGTACTAAACAATGATTTTCGAAAGAAGGTGACAAGAGATTAATTTCTTCAGAATTAGACTCTTCTTGAATTTTAACGTTGTCGGACTCACCTTTTTCGTTGTTTAACTCATGTGTCGGTTTTTCACTAATTTGTTCTTCCATTTTTACACTTTCAGTTATCTCTTCCTTTTTTAATTCTTCTCTTGTGCGGGACTCCTCTTCCCTTGCGCGAGATTCTTTTATATAGCGATCGATAACTTTAAGGTGTTATAATATCCTATCGGTCACTTCGGTTATAGAAAAAGAATCGGGATTTTCAAAGCTTGAATCCGGTTGTTCGATCCTTTGTTCCTCATAATACCCATATGAAGTAGATGGTTCACACCATTGTTCTTCATTGTAAGCATATGATGGATAAGGGTCGTAATTTTGTTCTTCATAATACTCATATGAGGTGGGTTGTTCACGCCATGGTTCCTCATAATAAGCATACGAAGGTGGTGGCTCATATCTTGGTTCCTCAAAGTATGAGTAAGAAGGCTCATACCTTGGTTCATCAAAATATGAGTATGAGGGAGGAGGTTCATACCTTTGGTCTTCATAGGATGTGTATGAAGTTTATGGCTCGTACCTGGGCTCCTCATAGTAGGTGTATGAATTGGATGGTTGATATGAGTGATTATATTGAACCGAGTGCGGATTACTACAATTAGTGCAATAGTTACTCCTATAATCATCCTCCTCATAGGTGTAGTTGTAACCTCCTGAGTATTGATCCATAAGAATCACTCAGCAGACCACAACCAAGTCTCGAGATCAGAAAACAAAAATAAAAACGGAAACAGAGGCTGGACACGGCCCCGTGTTCAGTGGACACGACCCCGTGTACAGAATCTGTATCTGGGCATTTTAATTAAATTCACTGATTTCGTTGAGCACGGGGCATGTTCAGTGAGCACGGCCCGTGTTCAAGCTACTGTTACTGGGTGTTTTTATGAAAATGTGCAGCACGGCCCCGTGTTCAGCGAGCACGGCCCGTGTTCAGGTTACTGTAAATGCAAAACTAAACCAAAATGCAGAAAAATGTGCGCGCGTTTTAAAAAGGTTTTGAAAAACTGATTAGGCCGTCGATTTTAAGCTTTCTTAAAATCCTTGTGTCCCCGGCAACGGCGCCAAAAACTTGATGCGTGTGAAGTGTTATATATATTAGGTGTATATTTTAAGCCCCTTAACACTTTTTTTAGCCAAGTTTTATATTTATAAAACACGATATTTACTAACACTAAACACACATATGGGCAAGTGCACCCATCGTGAGCGTAGTATAGTGTTGGTAAGATACCGAGGTCGTCCAAGGACACAAGAGCTTTTAGTACCGGTTTATCCTCAACGTCTAATCAAATCAAAAAGTTTTAGAAAAATGTTTTAAGCTAAGAAAAATAAAAACTAACTAAAATGCTGAAAATAAAAATAAAAATAAAAACAGATAGACAAGATGAATCACTTGGTTCCGACTCGTGTATAGTGTAACCTTTGATTATTTCCGCACTTTTGCACTTATTTAAGAGATTATCTTAGTTATTGTAGTAGGCCCCTCTTTTGAAGGTGACGTTACCCTCAACCCAGTAGTTTGAGTCAGCAAGGATACAATCCTAAAGGGTATGATTATTGAAAGATAATTAATTAAGTTATTAATGCAAATTATGGTAGGCCCCTCTTTTGGAGGTGACGTTACCCTCGGCTAAGTAGTCTGAGTCAGCAGGGATACAGTCCTAAATAGCCGGGTTATAGTATTAATAGTAGTTAACTTATGAGGGGATCAAAGAGTTTGGACCCCCGCCATCCAATATCGTTAAGTATTGAAGGAGGTCCTACTAAATTTGACCCAGGTCCATTGCAGGACCTCTAAACGCTGAACAATGGCAAGACTCTTACCAAACCGTTCCCTTAACCCCCGACCAGGTAGCCAACATACCTCCATATAGACCGTGGAGATATGAATGGTGAAAATCTTTTATTTTATATAGACAGTAAAATAATGTCAAGACACCACGGACAAACGATAAGGAAGAATCACCTTCAACATAAGAAACTAGTTATTAAAGTCATTAATACAAAACCAAGTAAAAAGTGCGAAAAGATTAGAAATAAAAAGTACTACACTAGACACTTGTCTTCACCAAGTGATGTAAGAGACTTAGGCAAACATGGCCTTGATTGTCAAGAACTCTTACGATCAATCTTGGATCCCGAGACGACTCACACACTCTATGATGGACAATGGATGATGGTGGTGGATGATGGTGTTATGGTGGGTGGTGGGTGGTGGGTGAAGTGTGAGAGAGGTGGTGTGCCAAGGGATGGTTTGAGCTTGAGCCAAGCACTCCTATTTATAGGCTGAACAGAAGCTCGGGCACGGCCCCATGTCCACATACTTCTCTTTCTTCATTTAATGTAGCTTGTCTTATTAGTTGACCACGCCCCCGTGTCCGCTGAGCACGACCCCGTGTGCAGAAGAATCTTTGTACTATAAAGATTTGCCTGGATTGTGCGAATCTTATAGTTAACCACGGCCCCGTGTCCGCTGAGCATGGCCCCATGGTGGGCAATAGAAGCTTCTACCACTTTGTCTTTTCTGCTGACACTTGGGCACGCCCCCGTGCTGGCTGAGCACGGGGCGTGTTCAGTCTTCTGTCTTCTTGTTTTGCTTGGGAAGATGCTGTCGTGGGGTCGGGCATGTCACGTTTGTTCCTTTTCTTGTATTTATGTTAGATTTTGCTGTCTTTTTGCTTCTTTTGTTAATTTGAGCTCATTTAATCCTGAAAATACAAAAGGAAGACAAAAGCACACTTTTTCCAACATTAGTACTAAAAAAGGGTTAGTTTTATGCCACAATTGATGTAATTTATATGTTGCATTTTGCACACATCACCTTCCATCCTGTCAGCCTGCAACATGTATTAAAATAGGGTCAGTACAAAATGTACCGGTGAGTATACAAGTTTGAATAATAGCATACTAGATTTAAAGCCTCATATCCATATGTAAATGTAACAAATTAGTTTTAGCCATGCTAGTGTTCGCAGTCCAACAAGTGATAGCCCAAGTATCAAGATGCTTTGTTGTTTTCCCAAGTCTCAAGGAAAACTAGAATCCTCCTAACAATACCCCCGAGAACAATGGGGAGGTGCATCTCCTATAGCGCTACTATTGTTAAGGCGGAACTACACACCCTGGATTAAACGTCCACATAGCACAAATAGAATACAAGAATCACAAGTTTCACATACACATAGGATAGAGTTTAGTTTCCAAAAGCTTCAAGTATCATAGTTTAATAGAATACATGTTACATCCCAAAGTTTAAAAACAAAAAGGGATCGAGTATACTCACTGCGATTGCTTAACAGATCAACTGTTATTGGATCAAAGGGAGCTCTTTAGTATTAGCCTGATTAGATTACAACAGATAAGAGTCGGGCAGAATAATGAGATTCAACCTAGTTTCAGATTAGTCATCTTGATCGGATGATGGTTCAATCGGATGGCTATCCGATCGGATTGCCATCCGATTGGGATGACTATAGTGTGAAAGGGGACGGATTGCCATCCGATCGGATGGTCATCCGTACGGATGGCCATTCGATCGAATGGTCATTCGATCCACGTGTCAAGTTTCAAGATGTTCAAGTTTCTGAAAGGTTACTAAGTGCTAAAAGATTCCAAGACACATTGTCACCTCGATCGGATGGCAGTTCGATCGGATGGCTATCCGATCGGATTGCCATTCGACAATCAAAGGCTTCAAAGTATCAAAGGGTTTAGGATTAAGAGACAAGTGTCATTAGATCGGATGGCGGTTCGATCGGATGGCTATCCGATCGGATTGCCACTCGATCGGGTTGTCCTTGTCCCGTTCCTAAACTTGTAAAGTTTCTAAGTTTCTGTTTAACCAACAACGACTTGGTACGCCTTGAGATAATGGTAAACTCATCGGTGTACAGCTGATCTGATCGGGTGGGAATCACCCCAGTCCGTTCAGTCGCCCGTTCGTGACGGTATTTATGTTAGAATTCATACTCCGGTCATATTCTCCGGCAACAATCCTTCTCCAAACCAACTCCAGACTAATCGTCAAGTCTACAGTCCGTTTAAATCCAGATCTCATGTTTTAGGTAAAAGTCTTAAGAGAAGATGAAGATAAACATAAGTTTTAGTTGAAAAGTATAGATTTAGTAAAGATTTAGTGTAAAAACACATGAAATTCCTTAGATCTGAGCTAGATCTTGAACGGAATGACATCACTCAACAGTTTGTACAATCCGCCATGGTGACGTCACCCTCAAGGGCTCAAAACTCAGAGATTTCACGATGAAAAGTGAGATTTCAAAGGAGAATCATGTAGAGAATAGTGTAGTGATCAAAGATGTACAAGAATCTAGTGTAAAACATACCGAAATCGCCAAGAAATGGAAGAAAAGAGGAGTGCATGCGTCTTGGTCGAGTGAGGCTGTCACATAAGTGAGAAATGATGTGACATGCCTATTTATAGTGTTAGAGGGAGAGAGTGAGGCGGTGTGCACGGATCGGATGGCAGCTCGGTTGAATGGCCATCCGATCGGTTGGTCATCCGATCGGATGGTCATCTGATCGGATTGCCATTTGGCTAATCCCATCCTTTTTGTGTTCCCGTCTTTGATTTGTTTCGCGAGTTAGATTAAGCGTTGCGTTGCGTATTATTGGGTAATAGAATTACATACCTAGATTACATCATTAACACCAAAGTTTCCATAGTTTCCATATTTTCCGCCAGTGACAAAACTCCAGTCCCTCGTTCAACCAAGTCTCAAGTTTCACGAGCCTCAAGAGTGAAGCACCAAAGTATCAAGTCTTATAGAGTCATAGCATCATAGAATCATAGTCTCATAGCATCATAGAATTATAGTCTCATAGTATCTTAGAATCATAGTCTCATAGCATCATAGAATCATAGTCTCATAGTATCTTAGAATCATAGTCTCATAGTATCTTAGAATCATAGTCTCATAGTATCTTAGATTCATAGTCTCATAGAATCATAGCATAAGTTTCACCAAGTATCAAAAGTATCAAGTATCACATAGCATAGGGACTAAAAGTGACAAAAGCTAAAAGTCTAGGGACGCAGGCATTATAGTCTCCCCTCCTTTAGGAGATTTCGTCCCTGAAATCTGGGTAGAAGACTGCTCGAAGAGCTGCGGATACTTGGTTTTCATCTCACTTTTCAGTTCCCAAGTGAATTCGGCGCCACACTTTCCTTCCCATCTAACCTTGACTATGGGAATTTTGCTACGCCTCAGTCGCTTGACGCCCTGATCCATGATTTCAACTGGTTTTTCCACAAAGTGTACAACTTCGTTTATTTGCAAGTCTTCAAGGGGAACCTGCAGTTCCTCGTCGGCTAGGCATTTACGTAGATTAGATACGTGGAACACTGGATGCACATTGTTTAGTTCCTGTGGCAGGTCGAGTCGGTATGTTACCTTGCCAATCCTTTCGAGTATCGCGAATGGACCCACATAGCGAGGAGCGAGCTTTCCCTTCTTACCAAAACGGACTACTCCCTTCCAGGGAGATACCTTGAGAAGAACTCGGTCACCAACATCAAATTTCAGAGGCTTGCGCCTATTATCAGCATAGCTCTTTTGTCTGCTCCTGGCCTTGATCAAGTTATCATGGATTTGAAGAATCTTATCCGTTGTCTCTTGAATGATTTCAGGGCCAGTAAACTGCTTGTCACCAATCTCAAACCAGCTGAGAGGAGATCGACACTTGCGGCCATACAAAGCTTCGAAAGGAGCCATCTGAATATTGGAATGATAGATGTTGTTGTACGAGAACTCAATCAATGGTAAATGTACATCCCAGTTACCACCAAAGTCGATGACATAAGAACAGAGCATATCCTCTAGGGTCTGATTAGTTCACTCGGTCTGTCCATCCGTTTGGGGATGGAATGCCGTGCTAAGATTCAAGTGACAACCCATAGCGGATTGAAAGGTTTGCCAAAGACGTGAAATAAAACGACCATCACGGTCTGAGATTATGTCAAGAGGTATGCCATGACGGCATATAATCTCATCAGTATAGATTCGAGCAAGTTTCTCCACTTTATAATCTTCACGAATGGGAAGAAAGTGGGCTGATTTGGTCAAACGATCAATTATCACCCAGATACTATCATGACCAGAAGGTGTTTGAGGTATCTTGGTAATAAAGTCCATAGCAACGCTATCCCATTTCCAAACAGGGATTTCAGGTTGCTCTAAGAGTCCAGAAGGACGTTGATGTTCAGCCTTAACCTTTGTGCAAGTAAGGCATTTGGACACGTATATAGCAATGTATCTCTTCATGCCAGGCCACCAATAAGTTGCACGCAAATCATGGTACATCTTATCAGCGCCCGGATGAATAGAGTAACGGGATTTGTGAGCCTCATTCATAATAAGCTCACGGAGATTATCGCGATTCGGCACTCAGATGCGATTGAGGTAGTACTAGAGTCCATTAGGTTTAGTTTCAAGCTGTTCAATCTTAGCGCCTTGGATTTCCACTTCTAGACTTCCATCATTTACTGCCGAATACTGAGCGTCACGAATACACACCCGGAGATCACTAGAGATACGAATAGCATTAACATGAGTTTTACGACTAAGAGCATCGGCCACTACATTCGCCTTGCCAGGATGACAACGCATTTCATAGTCGTAGTCGTTAAGCAATTCCACACAACGTCTCTATCGCATGTTCAGTTCCTTTTGGTCAAAGATATGCTGAAGGCTCCTATGGTCAGTGAAAACCACACAGTTAGTACCATACAGGTAGTGTCGCCATATCTTTAACGCAAACACAACTGCACCAAGCTCCAGATCGCGAGTAGTATAGTTTTTCTCATGTACCTTGAGTTGACGAGAGGCATAAGCAATAACCTTGTCCTGCTGCATGAGCACACAACCCAAACCACGGTTCGAGGCATCACAATATACCACAAAATCATCATTCTCATCGGGGAGAGTTAGAACAGGAGCATTACAAAAAAGAGTCTTAAGAGTCTGAAAAGATTCCTCTTGCTCGGGATCTCAAGCAAAAGGTCTCTCTTTCTGAGTCAACGAAGTAAGAGGAACAACGATCTTAGAGAAGTCTGAAATGAATCGGCGGTAATAGCCCGCCAATCCTAAGAAGGAACGAATCTCAGATGCAGATTTAGGCGTACCCCAATTCTTCACAGCTTCGATTTTAGACGGGTCAACATGAATACCTTGCTTACTAATGACGTGACCAAGAAATTGTACTTCGTTAATCCAAAACTCACACTTAGAAAATTTGGCATACAAACGTTCACCACGTAAGAGCTCAAGCATCAAGCATAAATGTCGAGCATGATCAGCTTTAGTTTTAGAATAAATGAGAATATCATCTATGAAGACTATCACAAAACGATCCAAATAGGGCTTACAAACATGATTCATGAGATCCATGAACACTGCTGGTGAGTTGGTCAATCCAAAAGGCATGACCACGAACTCATAGTGTCCATAACGAGTGCGAAATGCGGTTTTGGGTATATCATCCTCGAGTACACGAAGCTGATGATAACCAGAACGAAGATCGATTTTCAAAAAACAGGTCGCGCCTTGTAGTTAGTCAAATAGATCATCAATCCGAGGGAGAGGATAACGATTCTTAACGGCAAGCTTATTAAGTTCACGGTAGTCGATACACATACGAAACGAACCATCTTTCTTCTTAACGAATAGCACGGGAGCACCCCACGGAGAGGTACTTGGACGAGTTGTTAGTTCATATGTCTGTAGCTTCCGTCAGCATTGAGTCTTATTTTGTACTGTATATGTGTTTTGTGTACTTGTATGTTAATATATGTATGTGTGTAGAACGACAGCTCAGGGAATGGCTTTGATCTGTAAAGGTGATGTCCGACGGTTGGCAAGTGTCACCCGATCGGATGGCCATCCGACCGGATTGCCATCTGAGAGGATTGCCATCCGACCGGACATCACCTATCTCATCCCTGAGTCTGTCTATAAATACCCAGCTTGGGTATGTCATTTAGTACTTTTGAACTCTTGTAAGGAGACTCTGTCAAGTCTGACTCTCTACTGGTTCTTGTACTTTCATATCAATCTAATAGAAAGATCAGACGGATTTAATCGTTGAATACGTTGTTGTGATTCTATGACTTGATCCATGGATTCCGCACATTGATCGAGGTCGATTCATCCACGTTCCGTATGAACAGATCCTGATCCAAAGGCCCCAACAAGTGGTATCAGAGCCACAGGAGGACTGAATCGAGGACTACGACAGCGAATTCACCGGAATTTCAGCTATTCTTGCCGATTACAGTCGAATTTCACCAGAAATTTGACGAATTCTCTCACTTTCTACTCATTTCTTGCTGAGTTTTACACTTTTATACCTTAAAAACAAGAAAAACATAAAATTGAATGGGAATCTATGGTTAAAATTTGACAAATTTGATATCAATCGATTCGCAATCAATCAAAGAACAATCCTACAAAATTTCATAAGAAAATTCCTTCAAAAACTGAATCAAAATCATCAAAAGCCATGTTGAACTGTTCGTGCTTGCTGACGTCATCCACCCGCTCGGACAGCTGTCCGAACGGATTGGATTAGACTGCGTCATACTTACTGCTTGCTGATGTCATCAGTGTCACTCGTTCGGATTACCATCCGAGTGGTGTAACTTTGATTGTTCAAGTTTATTCAGCTTACGTCATCATCCCACCCGGTCGGACAGCAATCCGATCGGATTGGATTTGATAGTTCTTGTTTTCATTTGCTTACGTCATCCTGTCACTCGGTCGGATTACCATCCGATTGGTGAAGGGTTGAAAAGTCAAAGCTTTCAAGAGCATTTGTGTCACTCAGTCGGACAATCACTCGACCGGATTACCATCCGAGCAAGTTGTGATCCGACTCGTGTACATCATTTGTTACCTAAGTGTGCCACTCGACCGGATTACCATCCGACTCAAGTGCATCAGTGTGAAGCTTTTGAAAATTCTAAAAATTTGTCTAAGTGTTTGAAAACTGTTTCAGGTACTCTACAATGGGAGACGATTTTCTAAACCCATTTAGCGACGTGTTTGCTTACAACACGGGAGACACCACAACAAGTACCACGAACAACACAGCTCCAAACCCGAATCCAAAGAAAGCGATTGCTGACTCACTAAGCATGGACAACGCTTATGGGACTTACAACAAACCGCCTAAGCTCATGGCAATCAAAGATTATAACAGATGGGCGAACATGTTCGAGGACTGGTTGAAGGCATTCGCCTACCAAAGCTGGAAATGTTTAAAAAATGGTTTCAACATTGGAAGGAGTGATTATGAAAATCTGATCGATACTGAAGAAGAAAGTTTTATTGCTGAACAGAAATGTGTTGCATTATTACATTAATCCGTTAGGGATGATATCATTTCCTTGATCGATTACAAAGATTCAAGAGATTTGTGGGGAAAATTAGAAAAGAAGTGTGTAGGAGGAGCAGAAATAGTTAAGAACAAGAAAAAATTGTTAAAGAAAGAATTTGATTTGTTTAGTTGTATGAAGAATGAGTCCGTCTTGAAGATGATATAGCGGTTTTGTCACTTAAAGATAGAGCTTGTGAGATATGGGATTACTGTTACCGAGGAAGAATTGGTCAAAAAGTTATTGGAGTCATTGCCAGACGAAAGGGATTGGCAATATTATTCATTGGTTTTGAGAAACAATGAAGTTGTCTGATATGATTGTCGATTGGCTGATAGAGAGATTTGAAAGCCACGAACTTGAGATCAGAAAGACGAATAAAGTCAACAACACCCCGTACCAACAAAACGTTGATCTGTACTATCGGGGAAGCATGATTCCAAAGACTGTGTCACCAAAGACTGCGTTCTTAGCCGAGAACTCAAGCATGCCGAATCAAGAGAATCAAAACAGCAGTTCTGCTCCAAGTAGTGGATAGCATGGAGGGTCATCTTCATCAAGTTCAGGAAGTCAGCAGCAGCAGACCACTCCTAAAAACGTCTTCTAGTGCAACATTGCTGTAAATCTCAACAATGCACAAAACTTTAGCAAAGAAACAGCCAAGCAGCAGATGGTGTTTCTGGCTTCAATCTTGGAATCCTATGAAAGTTTAGTTGTTGGGAAGATCGGGAACACGAACTTGACCAAAGAAGACTATGATCAAATCGATCCTGAAGAAATGGAACTGATTGACATTAGATGGTGTATGGCAAGCGTTGTTCGAAGGGCTCAGAGGTTCATGGAGATAACTGGAAGACACTCCATCGGTGGACCTTCTACAAAATTGGGCTTCGACAAGTCAAAAGTTACGTGTTTTAAGTGCAACCAGAAGGGGCACTTTAAAAGAGAATGCAGGAATGCAGCTTCTGATGAAACGACCAATCTATTCCATGATGATTATTATAAAAGGCCATTTATCATAAGAACAAAGAAGAACCGCCAAGAATGAAACAAATTGAAGAAAATCCTAAAGAAAAGTCAAGAGCCTTAGCAGTTATCCATGATGATGAGGGCTTTGACTGGAGTGATTTGTTACCTGAAGAAGATACTGTGGGTTACGTTTTCATGGCAAAGATCGTTCCATTCAAAGACACTCAAACTGAAGAAGAGAAATACGTGAATAGAAAGATGTTAGCACAGACCATGAAGGATAGACATTATCGAGCCTGGAAAGAGGCTAAAAGTGCAAACAGATGGGATGCTGATCGAGAGTGCTATTTGGATCCTAAAGGCAATATACTTGTTGAACCATCAACACTCATTGTGGAAACTCTCATTGAACAAATAGCACAACAGGAAGAAGAGAGACAGAGAATGTGGGCAAGAGAAGCTGAAGAAAAGGAATTAAAGTCGAAGAAAGTCGATGATGGGATAATCGACACTACCAAAGAAATGACTGTAGAGAATCTGACCAAGATGGCAGATAAAGTGCTCGCAGCAAAGGAATTAGAGGTAGATTCTAAGTTTGCATCTGAGTCAAAGAGCCAGGTCAGTTGTAGTGATTCAACAAATGGGTCAGGTAAGACTGATAAGGCTAAAACTGTGCGTGACTGCAAAAATTGCATGAAAGACTGCAAGGTTTGCAGCACACATGCTTATCTCAATGCCAAAAAGACTGAATAACTAACTGAGAGAGTCAAAGAAGTTGAAAATCAAATCTTAAATCGTGATAAACTGGTAAAAGCTTTAAATGACAGAATTAAGGAATTAACTAAGAAGATTGAAAAAAGATAAAATTGATGTAGAACGAGTTAGGAAAGAAAATGAAAAGTTAATTCTTGAAAACCGACAACTTTCTGAAAATCATGAGAAGCTGAAAAGAATGATAAAAGATTCTGATGAGCGAAACAGTAAAACATCCAAAGAAAACTTGCAATTGTCAGGAGTCCTTCAGTCAAAAGAAAAGCAAATCAACCAACAGTTGGATGAGATTGCTAATCTAAAGCTTCAGTTTCAGGAAGCTAAGATTGAAAACGAACGAATCAATCTGAAACTAAACAGTTACAACTCCGCGAGCTTTGTTCTTCAACACATAGTTCCCAAACCCATTGGGAAGAACAAAGCTGGTGAAGATGTATATTCAGATGGAACTGGGGAGTTCCACCGCCAGTGTTGAATAATTTTTCAAAAAAGAAATCTGGGTTGGTTAACGATGATGAAACAAATGAGGTTAAATTTCCAGAAACAATCGATGTCACATTCACTTCATCATCTGATGAAGACAGTGTTCAGTCCGAGGTTGTTAAAAATGTGGTTGAAAGCGTTTTAAAATCTGATAGTGATTCAACTGAGGACGAAGAATGCATTTTGAATAATTACATTCCGAAATCAACATCCAAAAACAACTTAAGTGAAGAACCTACTCTTGTGATGTACAAGATGTCGGGATCAGATAAGTTGTATTCAGATCTTGAATTTCTGCTTGAAAATGTGAATGTCGACAAGTTGAAAAATGTGTTTAAACTGGTTGAGATTGATGTTTCAGAAATCAAAGGTTTGAAACGTTCCAAAAGGAAATTGAACTTTGAAAAAGATAAGTCTTACTACAAAAAACCTGTTGTATCTCCACGATTTAACAACAATAACAATCAAAACAAATAGTTGGGCGGTTATCAGGGTGGTAAGAATAATCAAAGAAGGAACTTTCAAAACAAGAAGTTTGTTGAGAAAAAGATTTTTGTGAAAAGCTCGAGTTCACATTCCGAGCAAGAATCTGAGATTTTTTCAAAATCAAATGAAGAATTCTTTGAGAAGAGTGCCTCACAGCCTCAGACCGAAGGCACAAGTCGGGAAGTTGACACCCGCACATGCTTTAAATGCAATCAAGTTGGACACATTGCACGAAAGTGTACCAATTTGAAGCCTAAGTCTGTGGTTGTCGAGAGTCCGAAAAAGAAAGACGATGTAAAAGGAAAAGCTCCAATGGTTGTTGAGAAGAAAGTTTTGAAAAATGAAAACACGAAAGTCAAAACTGAACCCGTAAAGAAGTTGGTAACTAAAACTGATAAATTTTACAAATGGGTCGCTTCGTCTCAACAAACATGGAAGCCAAAATCTGATGATAAGAAAGCAAGTTCTCCAAAACCAAAGGTTTCTGAGTCTGCAAAACAATCATCTTCTACCACACCAGTAAAGATGAATGTTCCTTTGGATTACTATGAGAAACTTGAGAAACAAACTTCTACCTCATCAGGAAAGAAGTATGTTGCAAAGAAAAACCAATCATCTGGTCAACCTCCGAAAAATGATTTCTTTTTATATAAAGAGGTTGAGAATGGGTCAGAAGAAAGTTTAAAGATGAATGACAAGAATTTCCCACCATTATACACCCAAACCACAAGCATTAACGTCAAGCTACCTGAGTCGAAAGTGGCTTGGGATGCTTCAAAATCTCACTAAATGATTGTGATATGTGCAGGAGCTTCCGAGATCCATCTCACGTTGGATAATGGATAGTGGAGCTTCGAGGCACATGACGGGGAGAAAAACCCTGCTTTATGATGTGAGAGGGTTTAACGGAGGTTATGTTGGTTTTGCTGGTAATCAGGGAGGTCGTATCATTGGAGAGGGAACTTTATCGAATGGTATTATCACGTTCAAAAGAGTCAATTACATCGCCGAGCTAGAGAACAATCTTCTGAGCATATCTCAAATTTGTGACCGAATGTATTCGACACACTTCACGGATAAAGAATGTCTGATCTTGAAGCCGGGGTTTGTCATCCCCGAAGAATGGATCATCATGAGAGCACCAAGAGTCGATGACCTGTACGTGTTGGACATGAGCGTAGCCACAACTACCACGGGTTAGACTCACTGCTTCATGTCAAGGGCCACTGAAAAGGAGTCGCAATTGTGGCACAGGAAGATGGGCCACATTCACCTGCGCAAGATGAACTACCTAGTGCACAACGATTTGGTTAATGGTGTTCACTTGAAGAGTTTCCATCTTGAGGGGGAGTGTATAAGTTGTGTTAAAGGTAAGCAACAGAAGAAATCTCACCCTGGAAAGAAGATGAACTCAGTCTCGAGGCCGTTGGAGAGACTTCACATGGATCTTTTTGGTCCTGTGAATGTCAAAAGCATAACTGGTGATCTCTACTGGTTAGTAGTCACAGACGACTATTCGAGATTTTCATGGGTGACGTTCTTGAAGACAAAAGATGAAACATTCGAGAGTTTGCTGAGACTTTTTAGAAAAATTGAGAATTTGTACCGAACCCGCATCAGAAGATTGAGAAGTGATAACGGTACTGAATTTAAGAATAACAGAATGGAAGAATATTGTGATGAAAAGGGTATACTACAAGAATTCAGCGCACCTTATACTCCGCAGCAAAATGGAGTCGCTGAGAGAAAGAACAGAACGCTGATAGAAACGGCCAGGACGATGCTTGCTGATTTCAAATTACCGATCAATTTCTGGGTAGAGGCAGTTTGAGCCGCTTGCTATACTCTCAACAGGGTTCTCACTGTGAAAAAGCACAACAAGACATGTTTCGAGTTGATCAATAATAGAAAGCCTAATCTCGAGTATTTGGAAGCATTCGGGTCTCCCTGTACAGTTCTGGATCCCGATGGCAAATTTGGTCCAAAGTGCTTTGAAGGTATCTTTGTGGGATATGCAAGTCCAATGAAAAGAGTCTTTGTTCCAAGTATGAAGCGGATCATCAAAGCACAACATGTTGAGTGCCAAGGCTACACAATGCCACCACAGAAACCCGCTGACTCATGGCGCTTCAATTATAACAATCTGTGGGATTCATTCGAGCCAGAGGAAGAACCAGAATTCTTTGATGAGTTGGATATTCTAAGAGAATATGAAGCAGCACAGGAAAGATTCCCAGCAGAATCTTCTAGATATCAACGACAAACTTCAAACGATGATGAAGTTGGTCCAAGTAACGCTGGAGAAAATAATGATGTTCAGCAAAATCAGACATCTTCGGAACGAGAATATGCTCCTAACATTCAGACGGCAGTCAATGATAATTCAGAATCTGATGAAAGACCAACATTCGATCGTGGTGATTCAGAGTCTGAGGGGGAGCAAATCCAGTCTCTAGATCAGACAATTCATGTCAATGAACAAGTCGCAAATCAGAACGTTACGAATTTGGAAGGCGAGGTAGATGTTCCAGGAGAGGTGATGCCAAGGACTCTTTTATATAATCCAGAAGAGTTAATTATAGGAGAGCTACAGTCAGGCGTCCGCACCAGACGACAAATTGGCCAGGGCCTTACTTGCTTTTATACAAAAGTTGCTCCTTTACAAACAGAGTTTTCACTTAGTTGTTTCATTTTGCATATTGAGCCGCGAACGTACAAGGAAGCTTTAACTGAAGATTCCTGGGTCAACGCGATGCAGGAAGAGCTGAGTTAGTTTGAGAAGTTGGGTGTTTGGAAACTGGTGGACTTGCCTGATGGTCATAGGAAGATAAACACCAAGTGGGTGTTTAAGTGCAAAAGGGATGATCAAGGGGTTATTGTTCACAACAAAGCTCGACTCGTTGTCCAGGGTTTCAGTCAGCAGGAGGGGATAGATTTCACTGAAGTATATGCTCCGGTTGCTCGACTTGAGGCGACCAGAATCTTCCTAGCATTTGCATCTTGGAAAGGATTTAAAGTGTTTCAGTTAGATGTGAAGTCGGCATTTCTCTATGGCAAAGTGAAGGAGGAGGTATATGTCAGACAGCCACCGGGCTTTACCAACCCAATCCACAAGGATAAGGTTTACCTCTTGGATAAGGCGTTATACGGCTTACATCAGCCCCCGAGAGCCTGGTATGAGACGCTGTCTCAACATCTGTTAGCCAACAACTTCATCCGAGGCAAGGTAGACGCCACTCTGTTCACAAAAGAAGTCGACGGCCATCTTCTGATAGTCCAGATTTACGTGGATGATATAATTTTTGGGTCGACAAATGAAGAACTCTGCAAAGATTTTGAAAAAGTTATGAAGCAGAAGTTTGAAATGTCATCAATGGGTGAGATGAAGTTCTTCTTAGGGCTTCAAGTTGATCAACTGCCCGAGGGAACGTTCATACATCAGATGAAGTATGTTCACGACGTCTTAGAGAAATTCGGGATGTCCGGGACTGCTCCAACTTCCACCCCGTTAGCGACGAACCATGGAATAAACCCTAATCTCACCGGAGAGAAGGTGGATGAAACGTTGTACCGCTCCATGGTCGGATCGATGATGTATTTGACGGCATCGAGACCTGATATTATGTATCCAACCTGCCTCGCGGCCCGATTTCAATCAAGTCCCAGAGCTTCGCATATGATAATCGTCAAGAGGATATTACGCTACCTAAAAGGAACTCCAAGCTTAGGGTTGTGGCATCCAAAAGAAGGCGATTTCACACTTGAGGGGTACTCTGATTCCGATTTCGGATGCTGCAAAGTCAATGCTAAGTCAACAACTGCGGGATGCCAGGTTTTTGGAGCCCGATTGTTCACCTGGCAATGTAAAAAGCAGACCTCTGTTGCTTTGTCTACATGTGAAGCCGAGTATGTATCTGCTAGCAGCTGCTGCTCCTAGATCTTGTGGATCTAACAACAGATGCGCGACTACGGTTTGCAATTTCTTACCTCTCCTATCTTTGTTGATAATGAGGCAGCCATTAACATAATAAAAAATCATGTTCATCACGCTAAAACCAAACACATTGAAATTCGTCATCACTTCATCCGAGACTGTTTCGAGAAGAAGTTGATACCAATAGAAAAAATCCACACCGATGAACAAAAAGCTGACTTACATACCAAAGCGTTCGACAGAACATGTTTTCAATATCTTTTAAAACTTAATGGTATGAAGTTACTATCGGTTGCGGAGGGAATTCTTGGCGTAGATGAAGGTACCATTGTAGATGATGTTGAAAAGCAATCTGCAATGGTTTGTCGATTTTTTACTTGTTTTGGTATTTAGGGGGAGATAGGTAATATTTTCAGAAAATACAAAAACAATAAAAAATGCAAAAATCCAAAAACATGAGATATTTCAAAACCTAAAAACAATAGAAAAACCGAAAAAGAGTTTGTGTAAAAAGGGGAAATGATAGTACATCAGCTAAACAGTTGCAGTACGCTAACGTTGATGATATGCCGGTAGGTTTTTGCACACTTAGTAGATTTTTCGGGATATAAACCTAAATCACAACTAGCTTTTACGTGGGGAACATCTCTCGGATATATAGGTAACCCCTGAAATCTTGTTTGAAGGGCTTTCTATTTCTGACATACTAGGTCTTTGTATGTGATGATATCTGGGGTATTATACCAGGACTTCTGATTTTGCGGGAGCAATAGCCTAGTCCTCGTATAATACTCTGCACTGCTTTATTCATAAAGCTCACCCTCAGCATAAAAAATGATGAAACATTGAAAAATGCTAATCATGTGCTGTTGAAGAGAAGATCCCCAAGGGGGACACACCTAAAGTCGAACCATCATCTCTCTGTCTGAACGGTAGTTCTAACCTGAGCTCTCATGGCCTCGCATTTACCCGTTACAGATATCATTAGTGTGCATTCACCTGTAAGACTGAATATAGGAGTCTGGATACGGGAGTATATTCTGAGGTGGGACACGCGTATAAGCTAAGACCTTAAAACACTAATTCGTATCCTGATTAATTGAAACTTGTGTGGAAATTTAAGAGGATCAGTATATCGGCAATCTAAGCGAATTGTTTAATTCTTAGTATGTAATCAAGCTTAACGGTACTTGTAGTTTGTCGGTAGCTGATATGATCCCCTAACACGCTCACCAAACATATGTTTGTAAATAGTTTACGTTTACTGCATTTCATTTCATTTCAGTTTAGCACTCATAACCCAAAAAGATTTCATAGTTTTCTAGTCTTAAACTTTCTTAAAATCACAAAAAGATTTTACATTTCTGCTTTGTTTTATCCACAAACCAAAGTGGAAAGCTGATCTTCAGACTCGCAGTTTTGAAGCAGATGCAGGAAGTTTCTGAGCTGGACAGATGGGTTGGGAGTTTATCATGAAAAACCTGGCAAAATGCAAAGTCAATGCAAGTTCATTAAGTTGAAACTTGTAATTTTCAGAAAAATGCTTGAAAAAGATTGAACAAAATGTCAGTATGCTTTGTTTCGGGTCAACCAAGGTCATTAAGTTGGACTTGGTCGGCAAATTAAATGCCTAGGGTCATTAACTTGGACCTAGATACTTAAGTGGATTTCTAAAACTGATAAAAATGAGAAAATTGTCAAAAAGTCAAAAGGTCAAACTTTTTAAAAGTCAAAGAGGTGTGTTTGGCTCGGGCGACAATCCGCTCTAGTGGCAACTCGGTCGGACAGCCATCTGACTCAAGGTTACACTATAAATAGGTGGTCAATGTTTCAGTCAAACTTTTCACTCGACCGACCGGCCATCCTATTCTCTCTCACACACTCTCACTTTTGATCTGATTTCTTCACTTTTTATTTGCACAAGACATTAGATTGTTGGTTTGCACAACCTTCTCAATGGCAAAGGTAAGTTTTTCAAGATCTAAACTGTTAAAATTGATGATTTTGTTGATGTTCTTCATGACGAAATCTGTTCGGACTTTCATTGTTAGATTTAGGAATTTGTATGTTGTTTTGATGAAATCTGAGAACTAGGTTTTGATCGGAATGATTAGATCTACAAGTTTACCGATTCAAATTGTGCCAAAACATGATAAAATCCTTAGATCTGATGTATAGAACGAGTTGGCTATCGGAGGTGTTTTTGTGAAATTAGTCACTGTTTAGGCCGAATTAGAATATGATGAACACAGGGTTTTGATCGCGCTTAGATTCTCTACGAAGATCTATGTTCAATTTGATGTTTAGACTTAGAAAATTTTGATGTTCATGTTGTGTTCAAGTTGTTCTTCACTGTTCTTGACTCGAGTGGCAACTCGACCAGATGACAATCCGACCGAGTGACCATCCGACTCATTGCATGATTACTTGTTAAGAATTTTCTAAGTATCTGATGCTTTGAAATCTGTGCTAAGTGTTTTTGTCAATGATGCTTTGGAAACTTTGCTTTTGACTGTCAAAGTGTTTTGAATAGTTTGGCAACCCGGTCGGGTGGCAATTCGACCGGCCGGCAATCCGATTCATGGAACTTTATAGTGTTTGCCTAGGTATCTGTGCTTTCACTAAGGACTTGGAAAGTTTGGCAACCCGGTCGGGTGGCAATCCGACCGAGTGGCAACTCGTTCCAAATACACTCATTCAACTTTTCATCACTTGTTATGACTCGAGTGGCAATCCGGTCGGGCGGCAATCCGACCAAACAGCCATTCTGTGACAACTGGCATAAACCGGTAATTTCCGTACACTTTAATTATTATTTAATGACTGCAATTATGTGCTTTAATGTCAACATTATCTGATTACATACTACACAAGTGAATTCATGCACGTTTTATACTACAAAATATTGCTTTATGCATTAATAAGAGCGTTGCGTCAGAAATACTAGTAAACTCACCGGTAAGACACATTGTGCCAACAACTTTGCAGAAAGCAGTCAGACAATAAAATTGGAGCCTAGATGTAGGTCCAATGACAAGAATACATTAAAACCCAAGAGTACATACAAGGGTTCACATATAGGCATTCCGAAGACTAAAATACGCACTAAAAAGCACCTGAAACGCACTTTAAGTGCAGAATTTTATTAACTTCAGCTATAACCAACTTTTAAACATATAAATATCATGCAGAATTTACGTTTTATCGTCCTGAATATTTCCCTAAGTATCGGGAATTGAAAGGGTTACAAAAGGGTACATAAAAGACACTAAACGGTGCAATTTAACACTTAACGAACCGGTATTTAACCGAACAACCGGACATTACCCGGGACACCAAATTTTTGCCAAAAACATTGTTTATTTATTTCTTGGCTTGCCGTGATCCCCGAACACCCTAACACCCACTAAATATTCAATAAATACCATATGTAAGCTTATACTTGGAAATCTAACTATCCATTAAATTTAGTTGCAAATGTTACAACCAACCCCCCTCCCTAAACCGATTTCGGTCCCAAATAGGACCCACAAATCACCTTCACCATACTACACAATCTCATCTTTGATTTAATTCCATTTTTATAATAGTGGGTTACTTGTAGAGGTTGCCAAGATATTAGAACAATCTTATATAAGTATGGCTCCATGATACTTCATCATTTCACAAGATTCACACCCTCACTCCCTCACCTCACTCTCTTCCTCTCGGCTCCCCTCAACCGCCACCATCACCACCACTAAACCACCATCTTCTTCCATTTTTCAAGTTCCATTCAAGCATATAAGGTGATTCAAGGAGATTGCAACTTGTGGAGCTTCAAAGGGGACTTTGTTCTTGCTTTCTCATCATCTTCTTCACTAGATTCTACCCTAGCCTTTGTGCTAGTAGTAAGTTCTTGTCAAACCCTTGTTCATCTTGTTTTTATGGTTAAACATTGTAGTATGATACTTGTGTTCAAAACACTAAAGAACAAGAAACTAAGAAGATGAACATGAAGCTACATAAAGTTTACATATGAATGTAACATGAAGATGAAATATTGTAGTAGGATGATGTAGTAAACATATGGTTGATTTTATGTTGAATCTTGGTTGTGTGATGTTAATCACCATATGGACCTTGTTAAATAATATTTGGGAATATGATTTAATAAGATTAGAAAGTGGTTATGTGTTACATAAAATAACCACCTTCTAGTTAAATATGAACTTGACAAAAATGTTTTTTCATGAAATATAATTAAACTAGTGAGTTGATGATTTTGTAAATCCAAGAGTTTCAAAGGATTTTTGTAAAGAAGCCAAGTTAGAGAAGCATTCTTGGAAAATCATGAATATTACAAACACTTACACTATTTTTTTTTTAGAAATAAGACAAGCATGAGAATATTTTATTTACAAGAAGAGTTCAAGAGTTTAATTTTTGTAAAAATTGTTTACAAGTTATAAACACTAAATAATTCCAAGAAAATGATTTTTGAAGAAATAAATACGCTTCGGAAGGTAACTAAGTCCACAAAAAGCTTTACCAAGTTACTACGCGTTTTCGGGATATAACAAGTTCATGATATAGCGTGATTTACATGATTTTGGCTTGTAGTAAGACTTGAATGAGTTGTTGACGCTTGATGATGATTTTAAAAGAAAATAAACACATGTTTTGAAAACATGGGAAACCTCCATTTTTAGGGGAAACTCTGTCAAAATTTCTATAAATTTTGACACTTAGAAAAATATAAGTTTTGAGAAACTTATTCCCTAAAAATGTACCAAAAAGCATTTACCAAGGTTTTCCCTAATTTTTGTGTTAAGAAATGATGATTTCTTCAAGAAAAAAAAATTGATATTAAGTATGTATATTTTTGAGAAAAATATATATATTTATTGATCACCAAACTTTGTGCTAAGTGTATATAGTATGTATTATACGTGATAGTGTATTAGGACTTGAAGATACACTAAATACTCTTGAGGAGTAAAAATACAAAAATACACATACAACATACAAGATACATAATTCGGGTGCAAAATGCAAGAAACTTATATTTATTTTTGAGAAAATAATATAAGACACATAGTTAAAAATATAAATTATTTTTAACACAAGAAAACATATACAAAAGATAGTGACTTGTACTTGTGCGATACAAGTCTAGTGACTAACGTTAAGAAAACACGTATAGGTCACGACGTTAATTAAGCAAATCTGGTGAAGTTTACGACGCAAGGAACACAAAGTTGTGAGTTCATGCTCCCCCTTTTCTTTTAACTGTTTTCAGTTTTATAATTTCGGGGGAGAAATACATGTTACAAATATTACAATGTTTACAAAATGGTATGATGTATACAAAAACAAGAAGCACTCTTGGTGGGAACGAGTACCAAGTATGATGCGTTTTGAGAAATGATACGAGAAATGATACAAGAAATGATACATGATACGAGAAATCGTGTCACGAATAGGGTACCATAAGAACCATTAATCAACAATATACCTAGACCGCATAACAAAAGGTTAGATCTAACGGGTGTCGGGCAGCCACACTCTTGGTGAGAACGAGTACCAAGCAGTGCTTTTGTGTCTCAGAATATGCCAACTAGAAAAATGCCTAAGGTTTGGTTGCTTCCTATGTCGTGTCACATGTTAATGGCTTTGCAACCCATTAACAACCTTAATACATACAAGATTACTTGATTTATACAGAAATACTTAAGTTGTACAAGATACAGACATACTTGACTTACATGAGATACAGAAATACGTGATTTATACGAAATACATACCATGTTTTCATACAAAGTATACAAACGTGAAATACAAATACTGCATGAATTCACACCAACATTATGTTGACGTTTTCCCAAAAACTCACATGTATTTCAGGTAACTAGAGTGGATGTGCGCGCGGTCCTACTCATGCTCTTGGATGTCGTCTATGTTTAATTTTAAATAAAGTTGTAGACATTCAGAAAAAATGCTGTCTTGTGATGTAAACACTTAAATCATGTTTTCAGTTATGTAATGTTTGGCATTGTGGTTATTTTTACGAGCATGTAGTATGTTTACCTTTCGTATGCAATGAGAACCTTTCATGATCACACCTCATGCTTCCGCCTTAGAAAGGGGTGTGACACATTCCATCACATTACTATGTCTTGAAAATTGTGCACTCATGTCATTGAATAGAGTGGCAATCCGATCGGACAGCAATCCGATCGGACAGCCATCCGACTCTCAACACTAAAAGACAAGATTTTTTCAACTGTTTCAAATTTTCCAAGAATCGAGTGGCAACTCGGTCGAGTGGCAACTCGGTCGAGTGGTAACTCGACCGGATGGTCATCCGATTCATATCACTTTATCTTGAAATTGTTATACCCTGTCATGAATCGAGTGGCAACTCGGTCGAGTGGCAACTCGACCGGGTGGTCATCCGATCCAGGTCATTCATTCTCAATGTTGACTATGTCAAAGTTTTTCTTTCTTGTCACATCACTCGAGTGGCAACTCGGTCGAGTGGCAATCTGACCGAGTGGTCATTCGATTCACATGCTGTTGACTTAAGTTGACTTCTCATTGCACATGATGGAAATCCGACCGAGTGGCAATCCGGTCAGACAGCCATCCGATCCGCAGTACTATGCATAGTGTGAAATCCAGAGTTAGAAATTTTTTATGTCAAAATCTTTATCATTTGTCATATTTGTCTTGAATACTATGCAATTGTTAATGACAAATATTTTTGCAGGACTGGGAGAAAACGCATAACATCTATTGTCTGTTAGAAACGCAGTATACAGACAAAACTATATTTGAAGATGTAGCAAATTTTTTGAGGGGAAGCAGGATTGCTAAGGCCCTAACTGACAAGACTACAGTCTATGAATCTCATGTTAGACGATTTTGGAATTCTGCGAGATATGAAGAGAAAGATAAGATAATCTATTCTGCAGTGAGAAAGAGAGATGAGAATGGACAGAACGTTGACTTGGAGATTAAGTTCAACGTTGGTGATTTGAGAAGAGTGTTAGATTTAGGTGATTCTGATGATGATCCCACCATTATTTCAGAACGTCTTTGTAAAGGATTATGGTGCAGGATGGGTTTCACAGGACACATAAACGGGAAAATGGGAAAAACTATGTTATGTCACTCTTACAAGTTCTTGATACACTGTGTAGTACATGCTCTATCTCACAGGAAGGGTGCGTATGAAGAAATATCTGACTATATCATGAACATAATCACATGCCTGGTGCTGAACAGGCCATATAATGTTTCACAAGTAATATTTGACTACATGGCTGAGAATACGAGAGCTGGAAGTAAGAAGTATATCATGTATCCAAGGTTTATATAAATGATGATTAATGACCAGTTCAAGGATCTTGAGAAGGATAATAATGATGTTTTAGGTCTGAGACACATCTCGGCAGAAATAATTAGCAGACTGTCCAAGGGTCCTGAACCAAGAGTAAAGAGAATGATGTGCAGGATTAACAATCCAGCATATGTTGCTCCGAAAAATGATGCTTGGAGACATGAAGACAGTAATTCTGATAACGAAGATGAAAGGATGAGTGTTTTGATTGAAAAGAAAACCCGTTTGTGGTTTGTGAAAGATGGAAAGAGGAAAAGAACTCCGAAGACATCCCCAGTAGTACCTATTCCAAAGGAGCCAGTTCCGAAGATAGTTGTTAAGGGTATAGTGAAAGGGGGAGTCATAAGGTAGTTATAATTTCAAAATGTTATATGTTTCTAATGAATTTGTCAATGTCTGTTTTGCAGGGTCTTCAAAAGAGCCACAACAAAGGTTAATTGATGAAACAGTGTTGGAACCATCGGAAGTTATTCAACAAGGAGCTGATCTATTGAAACATTCACTTGAAAGTTTTCTTAAGAAAAATGAAGAGATTGCAACTCAGAAAGAACAAAGTTCAAGTGTTCAAGCTGAAGGTGTCAAAGCTACAGAGCCTGAAGGTGTTGCACGAGATGATTCATGTGAAGATGCTGATGGTGAGTCAACTGAGACAGAAACAAAACTTGATCCGACCACACTTGGTCGTGGAAAGGCTCAGTTGAAAAAGAAACCAACAAAGAAGCAAAAAGAATCTGACGAAGAAGATTCTACCTATGTGCCACCTGAAAAGACAAAGAAGCTTAGAGCAAAGCGTAAGGCAGTTCAAACAGGAGTGATTCCTAGGAATGTTCGTGCAAGGAAAAGTGGTGCAACATTACCTAAAGATAAAGGTGGAAAGAGCGAGAAACATGTTGCTACTTCAAAGGTTCATGAAGCAGAAAAGATACAAAGTGTTGAAGTTCACCTGAAGTCCAAAGTGCTGAGGTGCCAGAGGTTGAGGTTTAGAAAAAGGCAGGTGGTGATGATTATGTTGAAATCACTGGGTTTAGAGCAGCTACACCTCCACCATCACCTCCACCACAAGATCAACCTAATCCAGATATTCCTGAATCCTCACAACCAAAGAATACAACTTTTGCTGATCTATTTGGAGACCTTCCTCATGCAACTGGGGTATATAGAGATGATATTCCAGAAGAAGATTATGATATGTTCAACAATGAAGCCGTGAAAGAATTGAAGAAGAAAGTTGATGACCTTGAAAAAGGGAAGGCAAAAGCTGAAGCAGAGCGCGATGTGTTAAAGAAGCAAGTTGAGGAATTGTTGAAAGTGATCGAAGAAATCAAAACCATCATGATAAAGCAAGAACAGAAGCTGAAGAAAATGAAAGATGGTGTTCATGACAATTTGCAACTGTTCGAGATTCTCTCAGCAGAAAATGTTGAAATACGTGAGAAAATGAAAAATCTGCATGAGGCAAATCAAACTCTAAATCAGCTTCTAAGCGAAATCAATGAAGCATCAACAAATGAAATGAAAGCGATGAAGCTTGAAATGGAGGCAATGAAACCTGACAAAGTGGTGAAGGATGAACAGCTACATATGTTATACACTGTGCTAGAAAGTCATCTGAACATTAATGTTCATGCTGCCTTCAACAACCTTGAAGTCAAAAGAGCTGAAGAACGAAGAATTGAAAAAGAAAGAGAGTTGGTACAAGAAGCAACTCAAAGAAGAAAAGGGTTGGTAGTTGATACAGAAGAAACTCTTGGGTCTTCAAGTCAAACAGAAACAGGAGGTTCTTCAAGCCAAGTAGATGTTGAGATGGATGAAGCTGAAATTGCTCTGGTTCCAAATTATGAGCTCGTTGGTAGATCAAGACCTGTTCCTTACAGTCTTGATGAAGTGAAGAAGATCATGAAAATGGTTGAAAAGAAAAAGATAGTGAGAAAAGCTCCTCTGCTCCTGACACAGAACAAAGTACAATATGATGATGATGATCGTAGTATGGAAGAATGGTTTGATATTATAGATTATCATTATGAGTTAGGACATAGAGAGAACGATGGTGGTGATGATGGTCAAGAGTCGTCAAATGTGTTTGCTAATTTAATGAAAAATGTTAATATTGATGATTATTAGGACGACCAACAAAATAAACTACCTGAAGATAAAGGTGATGAAGGATCCTCTTCTGGAACAAAACATGATGATCAGGATTCATCTGAGTTGTTGATTGTAAATCCGTCTGTGCAACGAAAGATTGAAGATTTTCTGAATGATGAGATTAATGAACAAGAGGAGGATCATCAACATGAGTCCTCTTCATCAGGAAAGCAACACATCGATCAGCTATTCCTCACACAACCTACTGTTATATATTTGCATGCTCGCTTTGAGGGGGAGATAGAGGTACCTAGATCGAGGGAAGAAATGTTAGGGGTGTTGGTGCATAAATGTCTGTTAACTTCGTCTTTATCGAGTCTTATATCTAGATAGGATAAACTAGCACACAGCAGGTTAAAACTAGGGTTTGTGTTAAAGTGGGTAATTTCGCTTGAAATGGGTCTGACCATTTCAAACGAAATTAAAATTTGTAATTTCGTTTGAAATGGGTCATGCCACTTTCAAACGGAATTAGCAATACTATAAATAGGTGTGTTGCTAGTTCATTTGTAACTTGTCCGATTCAGAGCTGAGGTGCTGCCAGTTTGTCAAACGATCTGTAAAAGCTTTGGAATCAATAAAAAGAAGATAATTAGAGAATATCAAGCTGTTATACGTCTATTTCTCTGATTCCGCCTTTGAAATAGATTATAAACTCTTCTGATTGACTCGTTAGGGTCACAGAACGATCCAACAAGTGGTATCAGAGCTCAGGAAGAAGAGTTTATACCAATTCAGCTTGTTTTCATCACTTCTAAACCTTCTTTTCAAAATTAAACGAGATTTAACAGAAAAATTGGACTGATTTTCACATATATCATGTAAAACACTATTTTAACGAATCCTTGAGAGAATTGGACTAAAATTCGATCAAAATCTAGGTCAATTTGATAAATTGGTGGCCGACAGGATGATGTCATCCTAATTCCGCTCGAAATCGTCATTGTCATTTCACACGGAATCACTAATTCCGTTTGAAACTGTTGCTAATTTCACACGGAATCACTAATTCCGTTTGAAAGTGTTGCTTATTTCACACGGAATAACTAATTTCGTTTGAAATTGTTGTCTGATTTCACACGAAATTAGATTCCGTTTGAGAGTTCAAACAAAATTAGCTATTTTGCTCCAAAGTGACTTGATTCCGTTTGAATCAAGCTAATTCCGCACGAAATTAAATTTTGTTTGGTGATTTCGTTTGAAAAGCTGATTTCGCTTGAAGTGATTCCGCTTGAAACTGTGTTTGATAAAATCCAAATTTTTTTTCTAAGTGTTTGTTGATTGTTTCAAATACGTGAAGATGGATGAGTTTATGAATCCTTTCAGTGACATGTTTGCTTTCACGGGAAACACCAGAGATGATACATCAAACAACATCAATGAAAATGTTCCTAATCTGAGTGCAAAGAAAATTCTTTCTGATGCTATGAGTGTAGACAGTGCATATGGAACATACAATAAGCCGCCCAAGTTGATGGTAATTGAAGATTACAACAGGTGGGCTACAAGATTTGAAGAATGGCTTAAAGCGTTTACATATCTTAGTTGGAAAAGCTTGAAGAATGGTTTTGATTTGGGGAGAACGGATTATGAAAATTTAGAAGAAAATCAAATAGAAAGATATGTTGCTGAACAAAAGTGCACTGCTTTGCTTCATCAGTCTGTGAGAGACGACATCATTTCATTGATTGAGTACAAAGATTCGAAAGATCTATGGGAGAAACTGAGAGTGAAATGTGTGGGTAGTGCCGAGATAGTTAAGAACAAAAAGAAGTTGTTACGAAAGGAATTTGATTTGTTTGGATGTTTGAAAAACGAATCGGTGTCTAAAATGATTGAAAGATTTGGGCATTTGAAGATGGAGCTTGCAAGACACGGAATCATATACACTCGAGAGGAGTTGGTTGAAAAATTATTTGATTCACTACCAAATGAGCAAGACTGGCAATACTTTGCCTTGATGCTGAAAAACACAATCAAGTCAGAAGATTTGACAGTGGATCTGCTTATCGAAAGACTGGAAAGCCATGTATTGGAGATCAGAAAATCCATTAAATTCAACAACACCTGTGTCACTTCAACCATCAAACAAATTCAAAATCAATGAAATATTGTATTTCATACTTGGGATTTGTAAAAATATGTGTATCGTTTGCACATATCAACTCTTGTTCAATTCCAAACTCTAAATCGCTTTCTGGAAGGTTATACGCGCACCGATGCGTAAATATAACCAGTTTAATGCAACAAACACTCTGGAATAGTGACATAGGCTTAACATACCTTAAATAACCTTTACATAACTTAGAAATAAGTTTTGAAGGCTTTGGTATGGCAAAAACAAGCTAATTCGCTTACAGGGACTAAATTTGACAAACTGCGAAAATATGCCAATTTGAACTGTAACAGACATTTCGGAACATGACCATAAGTTAAACATACCATAAATATCCTTCACATAGCTTAGAAATAGGCTTTGAGGTGTTCGGTATGCTAAAATAAACTTTTGTGTCATTCAGGGACTAAAAGCGTCAAAAAGTGCACAAGTTTGCATTTTTACGCATAACTTACGTTCTGAATACATCCGGACATCCAAAAATTTATGTAAGCACTATAACATTTTATTTTAGTGTTTGGCATGAGAAAAATCCGTTCGTTGCGTCATTTAGATCGTTTTTCGCGCTTATGCGCATTCCGTCGTAATTAACCGAACACCGTGTTCGTACGACCAAACGAACTGACATCCGGCATATTTTTGAACATGTTTCATGCCCACAATGTTTAGGCATCCTTATGGAGCCTTGAAAATGATTTAACGAACCTTAAACACGTCGGAAATGGCCTTAATACGCAACGGGGACTGAAAGGTGGACATTTGAAATTGTTTGCTGATCAGGGGACCCCTAGCGCGACGCCTAGCCCCCCCTAGCGTCACGCTAGGCCCCTTCTGATCAGGAAAGGTCATTTAAACACAAGATTAACATCCCCTAGCATCCCCCAAAGGTCAAGTGCCACATGTTAAACTCTTATGGTGTCCAAAATCAGTAACCACAACATTACAACAAGTGTAAGGATGTGATCATTCCCTCTTTTCCAAGGAACGATCCTAACGGTGGACCGAAATCTATAAATACCCATCACATTTCACTTCATTCCTCACAAGAATCTGATCATTTGTGCTCTAAGTTGAAACCTTTGTTTCATACCTGAGCTATTTTGATCTAGATTAGCATTCGGGGACCCTTCGTAAGTGTTCCTTCGTTCTTTTATTGCTTTTCTAGTCCGAAAGTCAAACTTTGTTTGACTTTCTGCATTGACCAGTTTATGGTCGATGTGAAGTTCGTTGAACTTCATAACGTGAGCGTGATCACGATGGTTATAGTCCCTAGTGACTATACCTACTGATTACCACGTTATCTAGGCTCAGTGACGAGCCGTAGTTTCGGTCAGAATACGTATTCTTGCGTATTTTGTAACCAAACTACTCTTAGGTATCAAAACCGTTTGTTTTGATACCAAACTTGTTTTCTAACTTAGTTAAGCATGTTTTAACATGCTTAGCTCGTCACTTTTAGTTTAGTGCTTATATAGGGTCGTAAGGTAAGCGATCTAAACAATCGCTTATACTTTCGAACCCGACCCGTTTGGTCGATCATTAGGATCCGACCAAGCACATTAGGTGACCATAGCATATAGGGAATAACCTTCCAAGGATATACCTTATGGTCGCTTCGTTTAAGTAGTTGTATGATAGGTAGTTTATATGCCTTAGGTAAATTACCAAAATGCCCTTTTGACGCCAAAATTCATTTTAAGCATATGTAACATAAATTTTGACATCTACACTAATTTGACAACCATATTAAACATGTTAAGGCATATTTTACTTGTCATAGGACTAGTTAGGCGGTCCGAACGCGTTTTACGCGAACGACGCGTTAACGTAGCATAAGCTACCTAAACGGGTCGTAATGGGTCGTAAACACTTAGGTTAAGTTTCATTTAGTATGTAGGCTTTGTTAAACCATACTACATGAGTTCCCATACTCATTTGGTTTACGAACCCTCATTCTATCCGTTCTTCCGATTTAGGTCCGGTTTATTAATGTAGTTACCTATATTAGGTGCCGTTTGATATTCCGTGATCTCTAGCATTGCTTGGTGGTTATCTTAGGACTTCTGAGCAATATCAAGTGAGTACATAGACCTCTCTTTTACTGTTTTCCAAACGTTTTGGGGTGGAACACATGTGCCTACTTGTTACTTTCATGCTTTCCATGTTTTCACATCATATACCTGCTATGTTCGTTAGTACATTATAGTACATGATTTCATTGTATTCATGCTATGTATGCCCATTGTGTGCATACTTAGTACATCGTTTTACATTACATTTTATGCTATGTATGTCCATTTAGTTCATACTTAGTACATTGTTTTACATTACACTTATGCTATGTATGTCCATTGTGTGCATGCTTAGTACATTGTTTTACATTACATTTCTGTTGCATATGCTCATTTCAACATGTGAACACATTATACTGCATTTTGAACCGTTGTAATCATTTGACTATGTGAACCGTTTGTAACTGTGAACCGTTTGTATCTGTGAACCGTTTGTACCTGTGAACCGTGTGAACCGTATTTGACCATACATAAACATTTCTACAGTTGTTAAACATTACTTTGGTGGTTTGGTTTGATTAAGTGATTAAGTAACGATGCGTGTGTAATATGATACAAGCATGGTGGATACGCCGCTGGTACTTCCTATATATAAGTGTTTGTATGGTATTACATATCGTAGCGTTATTTGAATCATTTCAGTATTGAGACATATAACATTTTATACAAATAACATACTTTTCACAAGACATTGATTTACAAACAACTTATCTTATACAAACTCATTTTACAATGGTTATTCATTTAACCATACATTATTCTCTTATTTATACATATCATCTGATCTTATTGTTTTTCAAATGATTTACAAGACAAAGCAAATTACAAGGTTCATGACTAAACATTTTCTCAAACATAAGTCATGAATCCTATTTTCACAAAACCTATGTATCTCACAGGCATTTTTATGCTGACGTACCTATTTTCACATGTGTTTTTCAGGAGATGATGCATAGGACTTATCAAGACATACTTAGGCGGACCTGTGCCTTAGTGACTTAAAACGAGACAAGAACTAGTTAATTTATGTTTTGTTTTGTACTCATGTACTCATTTGTTTGATAACAATGTTAAACTTCATATTTGATTGATGTAATGTGGAAACTTTAATTCTGGTGTGACAACACTACCCGTCGTTTCACGCCACGTTTTGTATGTTACACGTGGTCGGGGTGTGACATAAAACATTCCAAGAGGCAACTAAACTTTGAAAAAGATAAAGCTTACTATAAAAAAACCAGTTGTTCCACCACGTTTTTATAACAAAACCCAAAACAGATGGTCGGGTGGATATCAGGGTGGTAAGAATTATCAAAGAAGGAATGTTCAAAACAAAAAGTTTGTTGAGAAAAAGGTGTTTGTAAAAAGCTCGAGTTCTCATTCCGAGCAAGAATTTGATATTTTTTCAAAATCAAATGAAGAGTTCTTTGAGGAAAAGGCCTCACAACCTCAGACCGAAGGCACAAGTCGGGTAGTTGATACTCGTACATGCTTTAAGTGCAACAACGTTGGACACATTGCATGAAAGTGCACCAACTTAAAGTCTAAGTCTGAAGTTGTTAAGAGTCATAAAAAGAAAGCTGATGTAAAAGGCAAAGCTTCAATGGTTGTTGAGAAGAAAGTTTTGAACAATGAAAACAACAAGATCAAAACTGAACCCGTACAGAATGTGGTAACTAAAAATGACAAATTTTATAAACGAGTTGCTTCGCCTCAACAAGCATGGAAACCAAAATCAGTTGAAAAGACCACAAGTTCTCCAAAACCAAAGGTGTCTGAGACTGCAAAATCATCATCTTCAACTAAGAAGATGTATGTACCTTTGGATTACTATGAGAAACTTAAACCACAAGAGGCTACTACTTCTGAAAAGAAGAATGTACCAAAGAAAGACCAATCATCTGGTCAACCTTCTAAAAATGATTTCTTTTTATACAAAATGGTCGAGATTGGGTCTGAGGAGAGTTTAAAGATGAATGACAAAAACTTTCCACCACTTTACACTATTAAATCTCACATCAATGTCAAGTTACCCGAGTCGAAAGAGGCTTGGGTGGCATCAAAATCTAACTAAATAGTTGTGATATATGCAGGAGCTTCCAAGATTCGTTTCACGTTGGATTATGGATAGTGGAGCTTCTCGGCACATGACGGGGAAGAAGACCCTACTGTACGATGTTCGTGGGTTTAATGGAGGATATGTGGGATTTGCAGGTAATCAAGGTGGTCGAATAGTTGGTGAAGGAACTCTATCGAATGGTATTGTTACGTTTGAAAGAGTAAACTACATCCCCGAGCTTGAAAACAATCTTCTGAGCATATCTCAGATCTGTGATCGTATGTATACAACGTACTTTATAGACAAAGAATGTTTGATCTTGAAACCAGGATTTGTTGTTCCTGAATAGTGGGTTATCATGAGAGCACCCAGCGTCAATGATCTGTACGTGTTGGACATGAGTGTAGCAACTACTACCACGGGTCAGGCTCATTGTTTTATGTCAAGAGCAACGGAAAAAGAATCACAGCTATGGCATCGAAAGATGGGTCATATTCACTTGCGAAAAATGAATCACCTGGTGCATAACGACTTAGTAATTGGTGTTCATGTGAAAGGTTTTCATCTTGAGGGGGAGTGCATTAGCTGTGTCAAAGGCAAGCAAAAGAAGAAATCTCACCCTGGGAAGAAGGAAAACTCAATCTCGAGACCTTTAAAGAGACTCCATATGGATCTGTTTGGTCCAGTGAACGTCAAAAGCATAATTGGGGATCTCTATTGTCTAGTAGTTACAGAGGATTACTCAAGATTTTCATGGGTATTATTTTTGAAGTCAAAAGATGAGACGTTTGATCGTTTAATGATGCTTTTCAAGAAGATGGAAAACGTGTACCAAACCCGCATCAGAAGATTACGTAGTGACAATGGTATTGAGTTCAAGAATTTCAAAATGGAAGAATATTGTGATGAAAGAGGTATATTGCATGAATTTAGCGCGCCTTACACTCCGCAGCAGAATGGAGTAGCTGAAAGAAAGAACATGACGCTAATTGAAATGGCCAGGACGATGCTTGCTGATTCTAAACTACCTGTCAAATTTTTGGGCAGAAGCAGTGTCAGCCGCATGCTATACACTCAACCAGGTTCTTACAGTGAAGAAATTCAACAAGACATGTTTCGAGCTAATTAACAACCGCAAACCAAACCTGAAGTATTTAGAACCGTTTGGGTCTCCCTGCACAGTTCTAGAGCCTTTTGGTAAATTTGGTGCAAAGAGCATTGAAGGAATTTTTGTAGGTTATTCAAGTCCATTGAAACGAGTCTTTGTTCCAAGCTTGAAGCGGATTATTGAAGCACACAATGTTGAATTCCAAGGTTATACTATGCCACCGCAGAATCCAGGTGATTCATGGCGTTTTAATTACGATACTTTATGGGATTCGTTTGACATTGAAGAAGAAACAGATTTCTTTGACGAGTTGGATATTCTGAGAGAGTATGAAGAATCACAAGAAAGATTCCCAGCTGAGTATTCTAGACGTCAAAATCGAGCTTCTAATGACGATGAACCCGGTCCTAGTAATGCTGGAGAGCATGACGATATTCAGCAAACTCTTGACAATCAGACGACAGTCAATGATAATCAAGAATATGATAATATGCCTGTATCTGATCATGGTGATTCAGATTCTGAGGGGGAGCAAATCCAGATTTCAAGTCAAACAATTCCAGTCAGTGAACAAGGTGCAAATCAGAGTATCACATATTGGAAGGCGAGGTAGATGTTCCAGGCGAGGTGATGCCGAGAACTCTTTCGTACCATCCAGAAGAGTTGATTATTGGAGAATTACAATCAGGCATTCGCACTAGACGTCAAATTGACCAAGGCCTTACTTGTTTTTATTCTACAGTAGCTCCGTCACAAACTGAGTTTTCACTTAGTTGTTTTATTTCGCAGATTGAACCACGAACATATAAGGAGGCGCTAACTGAAGATTCTTGGGTCAAAGCGATGCAATAGGAGCTGTGTCAGTTTGAGAAGTTAGGAGTGTGGAAATTGGTAGACTTGCCTGATGGTCACAGGAAGATCAACACCAAGTGGGTGTTCAAGTGTAAGAGAGACGATAGAGGGGTTATTATTCGTAACTGTGACACCTGGGTCACTGCGACCATCAAACAAATACCAAACCAATGAAATATTGTATTTCATACTTGGGATCTGTGTAAATATGTATATCTTATGCACATATCAATTTTTGTTCGATTTCAAGCTTTAAATCGCTTTTTGGAAGGTTATACGCGCACTGATGCGTAAATATAACCAGTTTAGTGCAACGAACACTCCGGAATAGTGAAATAGGCTTAACATATCTTAAATAACCTTTACATAACTTAGAAATAAGTTTTAAAGGCTTTGGTATGGCAAAAACTAGTTTATTCGCTTACATGGACTAAATTTGACAAACTGCGAAAGTATGCCAATTTGAACTGTAACAGACATTCCGGAACATGGCCATAAGTTAAACATACCATAAATATCCTTTACATAGCTTAGAAATAGGCTTTGAGGGGTTCGGTATGCTAAAATGAACTTCTGGGTCATTCAGGGACTAAAAGCGTCAAAAAGTGCATAAGTTTGCTCTTTCGCGCATAACTTACGTTCTGAATACATCCGGACATCCAAAAATTTATGTAAACACTAAAATATTTTATTTTAGTGTCTGGCATGAGAAAAATCCATTCGTCACGCCATTTGGATCGTTTTTCGCGCTTATGCGCATTCCGTCGTAATTAACCGAACAACGCAATCGTACGGCCAATGAACCGACATCCGAGATATTTTTGAGCACATTTTAAGTTCCCTATACTTTAACTTCATTTTAGAGCTTTGAAATGGGGTTAACGGGGCTTAAACGTGTCAAAAATGCATCAAATAGCAAGTTTGGAGCTTCAGGGGCCTGTTCTGCCATTTTTCAAACTTTCTGGTTTGCAGGTCCTTGCGCACCTCAACACTCTGAGTGTTACGGTGCGCAAGCAGGGGCCAGATGCAGCAACTTGTTTTTAACAGCCTGTTTCCAGCCCTTAAACACCCCAAAGGCCAATGCCACTTGTCAATAAATTGTGGTGGGGGCAAAATGAGCTACCATAACATTCCAACACTTGTACGGATGAGATTCGATCACGTTATTCAAGGAACGATCCTAACGGTGGTCCATTTACTATAAATACCAATCCATCCCCATTGCAAAACCCACTTGAAATCTGAGTTTTTCTCTAAGTGGTTGTGTTTATACACTTCCTACCTGAGATTACTTGGAAATCAATCTTGCGGGGACCCTTTGTAAGTGTTCCTTCGTTCTTTTGTTGCTTTTCGAGTCTGAAAGTCAAACTTTGTTTGACTTTCTGCATTGACCAGGTTATGGTCAATGCGAAGTTCGTTTGAACTTCATAACGTGAGCATGATCACGATGGTTATAGTCCCTAGTGACTATACCTACAGATTTCCACGTTATCTAGGCTCAGTGACGAGTCGTAGTTTCGGCCAAAATGCGCATTCTTGCGTATTTTGTAACCAAACTACTCTTAGGTATCAAAACCGTTTGTTTTGATACCAAACCTGTTTTCTAAACTTGGATAAGCATGTTTTAACATGCTTAGCTCGTCACTTTTAGTTTAGTGCTTATATAGGGTCGTAAGGTAAGCGATCTAAACAATCGCTTATACTTTCGAACCCGACCCGTTTGGTCGATCATTAGGATCCGACCAAACACATTAGGCGACCATAGTATATAGGGAATAACCTTCCAAGGTTATACCTTATGGTCGCTTCGTTTAAGTAGTTGTATGATAGGTAGTTTATATGCCTTAGGTAAATTACCAAAATGCCCCTTTTACGCCAAAATTCATTTTAAGCATATGTAACATAACTTTTGGTATCTAAACTGATTTGGTAACAATATTAGACATGTTAAGGCATATTTTACTTATCATAGGACTAGTTAGGTGGTCCGAACGCGTTTCACGCGAACGACGCGTTAAAGTAGCTTACGATACCTAAACGGGTCGTAAGCACTTAGGTTAGGTTTCATTTAGTATGTAGGCTTTGTTAAACCATATTACATGAGTTCCCATACTCATTTGGTTTACAAGCCCTCATTCTATCCGATCTTCCGAATTAGGTCCGGTTTATTAACATAGTTACCTATATTAGGTGCCGTTTGATTCCGTGATCTCTAGCATTGCTTGGTAGTTATCTTAGGACTTCTGAGCAATCTCAAGTGAGTACATAGACCCCTCTTTTACTGTTTTCAAACTGTTTTGGGGTGAAACACATGTGCCTACTTGTTACTTTCATGCTTTCCTGTTTTCACATCATATACTTGCTATGTTTATTAGTACATTTATAGTACATGATTTCAATACATTTTATGCTAGGTATGCCCATTGTGTGCATACTTAGTACATCACTTTACAATACATTTTATGCTATGTATGCCCATTGTGTGCATACTTAGTACATCACTTTACAATACATTTCATGCTATGTACGCCCATTGTGTGCATACTTAGTACATTGTTTTACATTGCATTTCTGTTGCATATGCTCATCCAGCATATGAACACATTATACTACATTTTGAACCGTTGTAACCATTTGACTATGTGAACCGTCGTAACCCCTTTGATTATATGAACCGTTTGTAACTATTGAACCGTGTGAACCAGTTGTATCTGTTGACATGATTTACATTTGACAATAGACATTTGACTATACATAAACATTTCTACAATTGTTAAACATTTCATCTTGATGGTTTGGTTTGAGTAAGTGATTTAAGTAACGAGGCGTATGTAATATGATACAAGCACGGTGGATACGCCGCTGGTACTTCCTATATATAAGTGTTTGTATGATATCACATATTGTAGCGTTATTTGAATCATTTCAATTTGATACATATAACATTTTATACAAATAACATACTTTTCACAAGACATTGATTTACATACAACTTATCTTATACAAACTCATTTTACATGGTTATTCATTTAACCATACATTATTCTCTTATTTATACATATCATCTGATCTTATCGTTTTTCAAATGATTTACAAGACAAAGCAAATTACAAGGTTCATGACTAAACATTTTCTCAAACATAAGTCATGAATTATGTTTTCACAAAACCTATGTATCTCACAGGCATTTTTATGCTGACGTACCTATTTTCACATGTGTTTTCAGGAGATAAAGCATAGGACTTATCAAGACATACTTAGGCGGACCTGTGCCTTAGTGACTTAAAATGAGACAAGAACTAGTTAATTTATGTTATGTACTCTTTAGTTCTTGTTTAAAACAATGTAAACTTTCATGTTTGATTAATAAAACAAAACTTCAATTGCCATGGATTTGAAACAATTAATTCTGTTACAACACTCCCCGACGTTTTCGCCACGTTTTGTATGTTCTACGTGGTCGGGGTGTGACAGAAAAGTTGGTATCAGAGCCAATGGTTATAAGGAATTAGGTTATTAGTAATACTTTGACCTAGTCTATAACCTTCCTAGGACCCTAACGCGAGTTTACTTGCGTTTAGTCATAAAAAAATACCGTCACCTATCCTTAGGCGACGACCACAACAAGAACATAAATTTCAAAACCGCTTTGAAAACTAATCATCTGTTCTAGGATGATTTATTATAAGGTTTTGAACCCCTTTGAATTTTCAAAACTCTCGTCAGAGTTTTGGGTCCTAAATAGTGTGAACACGTGCAAACTGGAAGAGTGAATGCCTGTACCCTGGGTTTTCTGTCAAAGGCTAGAGTGTTCGTACAAATCCACATAATCGGACCAGTCACTCTTACCTGGGAACTCTTGGGGTGAGTGTCCACTTATAGGCGAGCATGTCTTCGCAATACACTATGAGGATCTATTTGCTTTGATTCAGCCTTTGTGTTGTTTGTTTGCTTCATGGTTCAAACAAATGACCATCAACCATGATTTTGGTCGGTAATTGTAACATCCTATTCTACCCAAAGCCATTTCATTTGTTTTCTTTCATGTTTTCCTCATTTAGAATGCCTCCTCGATGCGAAAACCAGATAGCGACTGCTGAACTGGCAGAAATCATTGCGCAGCAAATGGCTGCTCAATTCCCAAACCTCTTTGCTCAATGGAACCAAGCCAACAACAACAACAATGGTCCATGCAATTTCAAGAGTTTTAACTCGGCTAAACCACTCAAGTTTAGTGGTTCTGAGGGAGCGACTGGGCTTCTTCAATGGTTCGAGAGCATTGAGAATACTTTCCGCCACGTGCAGTCTCCTGACAATCGCAAGGTCGAGTTTTCTTCGAGTGTGTTCCAGAAGAGGGCCCTTACGTGGTGGAACGGGGTTATGAGAGATCACGGTGCAGAAGTTGCTCTAGCACAGACATGGGCTGAACTTAGGGCCCTTATGATGAGGGAATTCTGTCCTCGTCACGAGATCAGGGCCTTGGAAAGGGAATTTGACAATATTACGCAAGATAGCGGTGAGCATCGAGCCTACACGGACCATTATGAGGAGTTAAGTCTGTTATGCCCAAACATGGTCACGCCTTTGGATAAGGCAATCGAAAAGTACATTGATGGCCTCCCTGACTCAATACAGGACATTGTGACTCGTAGCAACCCTACTACAGTTAGACAGGCCATTGAGCTATCTGCAACCTTGACTGAATCAAAGATCAGGAAAGGTAAACTTTTCCGAAAAGGTGACAAGAAACCGGTCGAGGAATCGAAACCAATCGAGGAATCAAAGACCATGGATGAACAAACTGGATCCCCTAAGAAGTCAAAGAAGCGAAGGGCTTCTCAGAACTTCGCCATGGTTACTCACAATGATCAAGCCGTCCCCAACCAACCAGCTCAACCCCCTGCTAGGAAGCCATACAATGGAACTGCACCCTTGTGCAACCAATGTAGCCTCCATCATCATGCCAATGTAAAGTGCCGCAAATGCCAAACTTGTGGACTTATAGGCCATACAGCAAGAGTCTGCCCAGCTACAGCTGCAGCTGCACCAAACCAAGCTGGCAACAATCCCGCTCAAGGTCGTTTTCTACCAGGTTCTTGTTTCAACTGTGGCGAGATGGGTCATTTCCGAAGAAATTGCCCAAAGCTTGCTAATGCAAATCCAGCACAGGGATGAGCATCTGACCGACTAGAAGACAACATCGTTTAGAAATAATCACGTCTTATGTATTATTTTCTTTTGTTGTCAAGGTCCATGAAACAATTGTTATCATTGTTTATAAATAAATCTATTATTTACATTGCAATGTATTTATGTGCTTGTATGTATAAACAACATATCCCCTACAATGCCGACAATCAAGGAATCGTATTCCTTGAAAAGCAAACTACCCCCAACATTTTTCCATCTTATAATCTCTTGCGTTTTCCACGAAATTCCTAAGTACCCGTTTATTCTAAGGAAACAAAGTACAAGGCGCAAGTTACAACACTGGACGAATACCCAAAGTACCACTATAAATCCTTAATAAGGGTACTTAAGGATATTTCCGTAAATCCTAAAATTTTTGTGTTCCTTAATTCGAATATTACGTTTCTTTGAAAACAAAATCGAATTTTGGGAGATCACCCTATCTTTTCAGATATATCCCAGAGGACATTGAAGTCCAGCGACTGGTTTCCTGGTGTACTTTGAATATCCATATTCAATCACTAACAAGTTAATAACAAATTAATAACTGAGTTAAGCAACTATGTGATTATGTGCTTATGTGTTCCCTTTTATGTTTTTGGTGTAATCCAAGTTTTTGTTATCTAAAATCCTTAATGGACTTCTACGTTGTAGTTAAGTCCCTTGGGTTATAAAGTACTACTCCATAATTAGACCCCTTGAGTGGTCTAGTTAAACAGATTGATCCAAAAATCTGGTTAGGAACATCATGTGATGATATAGCTGAAAGGACTCCTTGGTGGCCTAATTAAAAAGATCATTTGTCGATCTAATTAAAAGGACCCTATGGTAGTCCAGTCACCCTCATCATAAGTTTGATTTTCTTCCCCTAAACATTACAAGACAAACTGTGCGGACTGTGCAAGGAATTACGTAATTATGGATGCATACATAATTATGGAATTTAGTGCACAGAAACCACAGCGAGCTTTGTCATGTACCTAGAAGTTAACTCTATTCATTTATGTTTCTGAGGAAGCACCCGTTGAAAATGACTCCGTTTGTTCATTTTCATTTCTGAAGATTGTCCGTTGAGGAAATGAATATCCGTTTGATTATCTTTTTCATTTCCATTTCTGAGGAAGCACCCGTTGAAAATGACTCCGTAAGTTCATTTTTCGATTCTGAAGATTGTCCGTTGAGGAAATGAATATCCGTTTGTTTCTCCTTTTCATTTCCATTTCTGATGAAGCACCCGTTGAAAATGATTCCGTCAGTTCATTTTTCGTTTCTGAAGATTTTCCGTTGAGGAAATGAATATCCGTTTGTTCCTCCTTTTCATTTCCATTTCTGATGAAGCACCCGTTGAAAATGACTCCGTAAGTTCATTTTTCGTTTCTGAAGATTGTCCGTTGAGGAAATGAATATCCGTTTGTTTCTCCTTTTCATTTCCATTTCTAATGAAGCACCCGTTGAAAATGACTCCGTAAGTTCATTTTACGTTTCTGAAGATTGTCCGTTGAGGAAATGAATCCCCGTTTGTTTATTCCTTCATTTCCGCTTCTGAAGAATACTCGTTGAGGAAAATGACTCCGTCTGTTCATTTTCGTTCTGAAGAATGTCCGTTAAGGAAATGACAGGATTATGCCTTACATATCTCTGGTGGTTATTTGACACAAAGTCACAAATAGACTCCTACGAATAAATTTCGGGATGAAATTTCCTAAAGTAGGGGAGACTGTGATACCTGGGTCACTGCGACCATCAAACAAATACCAAACCAATGAAATATTGTATTTCATACTTGGGATCTGTGTAAATATGTGTATCTTATGCACATATCAATTCTTGTTCGATTTCAAGCTTTAAATCGCTTTCTGGAAGGTTATACGCGCACTGATGCGTAAATATAACCAGTTTAGTGCAACGAACACTCCGGAATAGTGAAATATGCTTAACATATCTTAAATAACCTTTACATAACTTAGAAATAAGTTTTAAAGGCTTTGATATGGCAAAAACAAGTTTATTCGCTTACAGGGACTAAATTTGACAAACTGCGAAAGTATGCCAATTTGAACTGTAACAGACATTCCGGAACATGGCCATAAGTTAAACATACCATAAATATCCTTTACATAGCTTAGAAATAGGCTTTGAGGGGTTCGGTATGCTAAAATGAACTTCTGGGTCATTCAGGGACTAAAAGCGTCAAAAAGTGCATAAGTTTGCTCTTTCGCGCATAACTTACGTTCTGAATACATCCGGACATCCAAAAATTTATGTAAACACTAAAATATTTTATTTTAGTGTTTGGCATGAGAAAAATCCATTCGTCACGCCATTTGGATCGTTTTTCGCGCTTATGCGCATTCCGTCGTAATTAACCGAACAACGCAATCGTACGGCCAAACGAACCAACATACGAGATATTTTTGAGCACATTTTAAGTTCTCTATACTTTAAATTCATTTTAGAGCTTTGAAATGGGGTTAACGGGGCTTAAACGTGTCAAAAATGCATCAAATAGCAAGTTTGGAGCTTCAGGGGCCTGTTCTGCCATTTTTCAAACTTTCTGGTCTGCAGGTCCTTGCGCACCTCAACACCCTGAGTGTTACGGTGCGCAAGCAGGGGCCAGATGCAGCAACTTGTTTTTAACAGCCTGTTTCCAGCCCTTAAACACCCCAAAGGCCAATGCCACTTGTCAATAACTTGTGGTGGGGGCAAAATGAGCTACCATAACATTCCAACACTTGTACGGATGAGATTCGATCACGTTATTCGAGGAACGATCCTAACGGTGGTCCATTTACTCTAAATACCCATCCATCCCCATTGCAAAACCCACTTGAAATCTGAGTTTTTCTCTAAGTGGTTGTGTTTATACACTTCCTACCTGAGATTACTTGGAAATCAATCTTGCGGGGACCCTTTGTAAGTGTTCCTTCGTTCTTTTATTGCTTTTCGAGTCTGAAAGTCAAACTTTGTTTGACTTTCTGCATTGACCAAGTTATGGTCAATGCGAATTTCGTTTGAACTTCATAACGTGAGTGTGATCACGATGGTTATAGTCCCTAGTGACTATACCAACTGATTTCCACGTTATCTAGGCTCAGTGACGAGTCGTAGTTTCGGCCAAAATGCGCATTCTTGGGTATTTTGTAACCAAACTACTCTTAGGTATCAAAACCATTTGTTTTGATACCAAACCTATTTTCTAAACTTAGTTAAGCATGTTTTAACATGCTTAGCTCGTCACTTTTAGTTTAGTGCTTATATAGGGTCGTAAGGTAAGCGATCTAAACAATCGCTTATACTTTCGAACCCGACCCGTTTGGTCGATCATTAGGATCCGACCAAACACATTAGGTGACCATAGTATATAGGGAATAACCTTCCAACGTTATACCTTATGGTCGCTTCGTTTAAGTAGTTGTATGATAGGTAGTTTATATGCCTTAGGTAAATTACCAAAATGCCCTTTTTACGCCAAAATTCATTTTAAGCAAATGTAACATAACTTTTGGTATCTAAACTGATTTGGTAACAATATTAGACATGTTAAGGCATATTTTACTTATCATAGGACTAGTTAGGCGGTCCGAACGCGTTTCACGCGAACGACGCGTTAAAGTAGCTTACGCTACCTAAACGGGTCGTAATGGGTCGTAAGCACTTAGGTTAGGTTTCATTTAGTATGTAGGCATTGTTAAACCATATTACATGAGTTCTCATACTCATTTGGTTTACAAGCCCTCATTCTATCCGATCTTCCGAATTAGGTCCGGTTTATTAACATAGTTACCTATATTTGGTGTCGTTTGATTCCGTGATCTGTAGCATTGCTTGGTGGTTATCTTAGGACTTCTGAGCAATCTCAAGTGAGTACATAGACCCCTCTTTTACTGTTTTCAAACTGTTTTGGGGTGAAACACATGTGCCTACTTGTTACTTTCATGCTTTCCTGTTTTCACATCATATACTTGCTATGTTTATTAGTACATTTATAGTACATGATTTCAATACATTTTATGCTAGGTATGCCCATTGTGTGCATACTTAGTACATCACTTTACAATACATTTTATGCTATGTATGCCCATTGTGTGCATACTTAGTACATCACTTTACAATACATTTCATGCTATGTACGCCCATTGTGTGCATACTTAGTACATTGTTTTACATTGCATTTCTGTTGCATATGCCCATCCAGCATATGAACACATTATACTACATTTTGAACAGTTGTAACCATTTGACTATGTGAACCGTCGTAACCCCTTTGATTATATGAACCGTTTGTAACTATTGAACCGTGTGAACCAGTTGGATCTGTTGACATGATTTACATTTGACAATAAACATTTGACTATACATAAACATTTCTACAATTGTTAAACATTTCATCTTGATGGTTTGGTTTGAGTAAGTGATTTAAGTAACGAGGCGTATGTAATATGATACAAGCACGGTGGATACGCCGCTGGTACTTCCTATATATAAGTGTTTGTATGATATCACATATTGTAGCGTTATTTGAATCATTTCAATTTGATACATATAACATTTTATACAAATAACATACTTTTCACAAGACATTGATTTACATACAACTTATCTTATACAAACTCATTTTACATGGTTATTCATTTATGCTGACGTACCTATTTTCACAAAAGTCATGAATTATGTTTTCACAAAACCTATGTATCTCACAGGCATTTTTATGCTGACGTACCTATTTTCACATGTGTTTTCAGGAGATGATGCATCGGACTTATCAAGACATACTTAGGCGGACCTGTGCCTTAGTGACTTAAAACGAGACAAGAACTAGTTAATTTATGTTATGTACTCTTTAGTTCTTTTTTAAAACAATGTAAACTTTCATGTTTGATTAATAAAATGAAACTTCAATTGCCATGGATTTGAAACAATTAATTATGTTACAACACTCCCCGACGTTTCCGCCACGTTTTGTATGTTCTACGTGGTCGGGGTGTGACAGTAACAAAGCTCAACTCGTAGTCCAGGGTTTCAGTCAGCAGGAGGGTATAGATTTCACTGAAGTATATGCTCCAGTTGCTAGGCTTGAAGCGATCAGAATCATCCTAGCATTTGCATCTTGGAAAGATTTTAAAGTTTATCAGCTAGATGTAAAATCGGCATTTCTCTATGGGAAGGTTAAAGAGGAGGTATATGTCGGACAGCCACCGGGCTTTACCGATCCAATCCACAAAGACAAGGTCTATTTACTGGATAAAGCGCTGTATGGTTTACACCAGGCCCCGAGAGCTTGGTACGAGACTTTGTCTCAACACCTGTTAGCCAACAGTTTCATCCGTGGAAAAGTGGATGCCACTCTCTTCACCAAACAAGTCGACGGACATCTTCTGATAGTTCAGATATACGTGGACGACATCATATTTGGGTCAACAAATGAAAATCTGTGCAAAGATTTTGAAAGAGTTATGAAGCAGAAATTTGAAATGTCATCGATGGGTGAGATGAAATTCTTCTTGGGACTTCAGGTTGATCAACTGCCTAAGGGAATTTTCATACATCAGACGAAGTATGTTCATGATATCTTAGAGAAATTTGGGATGTCAGGATCTACTCCAGCTTCCACCCCATTAGCGACAAATCATGGGATAAACCCTGATCTCACCGGAGAGAAGGTAGATGAAACGATATATCGTTCCATGATCGGATCGCTGATGTATTTGACAGCTTCAAGACCCGATATCATGTATCCAACCTGCCTCGCAGCAAGATTTCAGTCTAACCCAAGAGCTTCGCATATGGTGATTGTGAAACGGATATTACGCTACCTGAAAGGAACTCCATCATTGGGGTTGTGGTATCCAAAAGAAGGCGATTTCATGCTCGAAGGGTATTCCGATTCCGATTTCGGATGCTGCAAAGTTAACGCTAAATCAACAACAGCGGAGTGCCAGTTTTTCGGACCACGATTGGTCACCTGGCAATGCAAGAAGTAGACCTCTGTAGCTTTGTCCACATGTGAGGCTGAGTATGTATCTGCTAGCAGTTGCTGCTCTCAGATCTTGTGGATCCAGCAACAGATGCGCGATTACGGTTTGCAATTTCTTAACACCCCTATCTTTGTTGATAATGAGGCAGCGATAAACATTACTAAAAATCCAGTACATCACGCTAAAACGAAACACATTGAAATTCGTCATCACTTCATCCGAGATTGTTTCGAGAAGAAGTTGATACGAATTGAGAAAATCCACACTGACGAGCAAAAAGCTGATTTACATACCAAAGCATTTGATAAAACTCGTTTTCAATATTTGCTAAAATTAAACGGTATGAAGCTTTTATCGGTGTTGGAGGAGATTCTTGACGTTGATGAAGGAGACATTGTGGATGACGTTGAAAAGAAATCTGCAATGGTTTGTTGATTTTTTACTTGTTTTGGTATTTAGGGGGAGTATAGGGTAATTTTTTCAGAAAATACAAAAACAGTAAAAAATTTCAAAAATCTAAAAACATGAAATATTTCAAAATCCAAAAACAATAGAAAACCGGAAAGAGCTTGTGTAAAAAGGGAAAATGATAGTACATCGGCTTGACAGTTACAGCACGCTAAAGATATGTAAAGTTTAAAAGAGTTAAACAGTCTCACTGATGATATGCCAATAGGTTTTTACACATTTAGTAGGTTTGTTCGGGATATAAACCTAAAATCTTTACTTGCTTATTTCGTGGGGAACACCACTTGGATATATAGGTAACCCCTGAAATCTTGTTTGAAAGATCTCTCTTTCTGAGATACTAGGTCTTTATACTCAGTGATATCTGGGGTATTATCCCGGGACTTCTGATTTCGCGAAAGCAATGGCCTAGTCCCCGTATAATACTTTACTGCTGCTTGAAATAAAAGCCTGCCCTCAGCATAAAAATGATGAAACATTGAAAAATGCTAATCATGTGCTGTTGTAAAAAATATCCTCTAAAGGGACCCACTAAAAGTCGAAGCCGTCATCTCTCTGCTGAACGGAAGTTCTGACCTGAGCTCTCACGGTTCTTGCAATTTAACCCCTTACAGATATCATCTGTGGTATACTCACCTGTAAGACTGAATATTGGGATCTGGATACGGGAGTATATTCAACAGGTGGGACACATGAATGAGTTTAAGTTCTTAATTCACCTAATTCGTATCCTGGACAGATTGAAATTTGTGTGAAAATTTAAGTGGATCAGTATATCGACAATCTAAGTGAATTGTTTAATTCTGAGTATGAAATTAAAGCTTAATGGTACTTGTGACTTGTCGAATAGCTGATATGATTCCCTAACACGCTCACCAAAAATATGTTTGTAAATAGTTTACATTTACTGCATTTTATTTCTGTAATTCTTTTCTAAGTTTAGAAACTTTATTCAAAATCCAAAAAGATTTTATATTTCTGCTTTATTTTTCGACAAACCAAAGTGGAAAGCTAATCTTCAGATTCGCAGTTAAAGCAGATGCAGGAAGTTTCTGAGCTGGAAGATGAGTTATGAGCTAATCTTGTTAAACCTGTGAAATTGAAAAGTCAAAACAAGTTCATTAATTTGAAACTTGTAAATTTTTCAGAAATTGTTTGAAATAGTTTGTGCAAAATGTCAGTGTGCTTTGTCTTAGGTCAACCAAGGTCATTAAGTTGGACTTGGTAGACAAATTGAGTAATCAGGGTCATTAATTTGGACCTGGATACTTAATTGGATTTCTAAATTCTGACAAAACCAACAAATGAAGTCAAATGGTAAATTTAGATTGAAATTGTCATAATCATAAACCTTATGTTTAGGTAGAGATTGTGCAGGTAACAGGTTTGTTATTGAAAACAGCATAGCAAAATCCCAGCTAACTGATAGGGGGAGCATGAAGACTTAAAAGTCAGATACAGTTCCTGGATCTATATTCAATGGGGAGTTTGAATGTTGTTAAAGATTCAGTTTCTGTGATTCATGCTAGCTGTTGATAGAAGAAGAGAAGAATTGAAGGATGCTTACAGTGTCAGACAAATTGGATAGAGCAAAAAGATAGACAAAGACTAAAGACTGAAGATTTGATGCTAAAGACTTCGTCAACATCCAAGGGGGAGTCTGTTGGTGCATAAATGTCTGTTAACTTCGTCTTTATTGAGTCTTATATCTAGATAGGATAAACTAGCACACAGCAGGTTAAAACTAGGGTTTGTGTTAAAGTGGGTAATTTCACTTGAAATTGGTCTGACCATTTCAAACGAAATTAACATTTGTAATTTCGTTTGAAATGGGCCATGCCACTTTCAAACGGAATTAGCAATACTATAAATAGGTGTGTTGCTAGTTCATTTGTAACTTGTCCGATTTAGAGCTGAGGTGCTGCCAGTTTGTCAAACGATCTGTAAAAGCTTTGGAATCAATAAAAAGAAGATAATTAGAGAATATCAAGCTGTTACACGTCTATTTCTCTGATTCCGCCTTTGAAATAGATTATAAACTCTTCTGATTGACTCGTTAGGGTCACAGAACGATCCAACAAGGGGAGTTGGGATTAGATGATGGAAAGTTGAAGTTTGACATTGAAGATGAAATTCCTGAGTCACCAGAAAGAGAATATGAGTTTGTATACGCTTAGGAAGCAGACAAATATAATGATGTGTTGGATCTGAGTTTGATTCTGATTGTATTTTGTGTTTGTAATTAAAATGAAAATGGATGAGTGTGCAGCGGAATTATGATGAAAACAAACTTTGCATACAATCAAACGAGAGTAATACTTTGATCAAACATCTTTTCACAATGAATCAGAAGATTGAATTTATTTCAATAACGATTACAATGATTGATGAATGAATGCAAACTCCCCCTCAACCAGAGCTCAGTTGTTTGTTCGTGCAAAGAAGACGATGATGCAAAAGAGCTAATAGAACAGTACAAAGTACTGAACTATTTATAGGCACTAGCAAACCACTGAGCATCTTAGCTGACGTCACCATGAAAGTGACATCTAACCTCCTAACAAACTCTAACCTCTGATCTATACAAACACTGCTATGTTAACTACTGCTATTACATTACATTACAAAACAGACTATTGATCAGCTGCTGCAACCTTCCACTGCTGTGAACCCAGCAGTACTTGTCCGGATCAGCAGTGCTTGACTCAAGGCAGTAGATTGAATCAGCAGGGCTTTAGTCTTTCATCAGGTCTTTACTTGAGCAGCAGTTGTAGGTCAGCAGTTTGCAAGATCAGCAGATAGGAGGTCAGCAGATGTTGAAATCACTTTCAAGGGGAGAGACTTGTATGTAATCATCTGCTTATTCTGGATCCACTGCTCTGATCCAGTTTTGGCTTTAATTATCTGTTCCTCTGATAGGGTTCAATCCCAACAATCTCCCCCTGGAACAGATAATGCCAAAACTCTTCATTATTGTGGACATTTATTGCCTCATCAACAGTTCCCTTATCTGACCTTTAAATTGTAGTTCAAAGTCAAGGGCATCTGTGTCTTCATCATCCCTGCTAAGTGGAAGATCAAGGAGATCCTGCAAATCTTCAAGACTCAGGCCAAGAGTTTGTTCCCTTGATATTTTCTCCACTTCTCCACCAGACCTGAGCAAAGTCAATACGCAGGTCTGTTTGTCAGTTTCCCACTTTTGTATTTTTGAGCCTGGTGGGTTTCTTGGGAGATGTTTATTTGCAGAGGTATTTGGTGAGGCTGGCCTATTCATAACTGGCTGAGCAGTATTTGCAGTTTGATCCAAACCAAGAGTTTCTATGATCATTTTCTTTATGCCTTCTTTTACAAGGTCATCTCCTTTTATCATCTCTTGGATGGTTTCACCTCCCAGTTGTTTGTGTGTCCTTCTTTTATAGATGGCAGCACCAGTTGGAGCAGTGGCTCTCCTGATTTGCAGCTTTGTTGGTCTTTTTGAAACCTATGCTTCAGGATAGTCAGGCTTTTGAGGAACATTTGGATCTTTCTTTCTTAGTTCCTCCAACCTTTTGTAGGTGATCCTGACCACATCTTCTTTCCATTTAGCAATTTGTCTTTTGTTTCCATATTCAGCAGCAACCAGTTCTTCTTTCATTCTTTTCAGTTCTACCTGTTTGTCAGGTACATTCTTTCTAAACTTTGCCCAGTCAGGAGGAGTGTGAGTGACTTTCCTTTTTATCATGTCTTGAATTCTTGCTGCTTCATTTTCAAGCTCAGGAACAGTCCACTCTTTGTACATGTATCTCTCTCCTTTGTATTTCTTGTGAGCCATGATGCTTTCAATGTAGTCTTTCTTCAAAGTTTCAGCTGCTCTTTCTGAAATTTGTTGACTGACATTTTTTGCAAATTGTTCTAGGGATCTTACTTGTGTGAGCAGATATTGATAATTTCTTGAAATTTCTTTGACAGATTTCCCTTGTGTATTTCTTTTTGAGATATCCTCTGCTTGCTTGGCCTTGATTTTCAAATATTCATCAACATTTTTAGGCCAGGGATATCCTTTTATTGATGGCAAACTCCTTTTGGCAGGGTCATCCTTAAAGTAAAATGATTTTATTTCTTCCCTAACAGCTGCTAGCTCAAGAGGAAATTGAACACTTGCAGGAGGTAAGGGCTTGTGCATTCGAACTGAAGAGAGAGGAACTGGTTTTGGTATTGTGACAAGAGCTAAAGATTTTGAAGATGTTTGTGGTGGTGAAGTGTCATCATCTTTGAGAATTAGCCTTCTCCTCTTTGTTTGAGGAGGGGCTGATGATGTTTTGGATGGAACAGTGGTGGTGGATGTAGTGGCAGTGGTTTGTTATTGACTAACAGTTGTTGAAACAACTGGTGTTTCAACCACTGTTGTCTTTACAGCAGATGTTGTAACAACTGCTGTCTTCTGCCTTTTGGCAGGAGGTGATTTTGTTTTTGGTGGTGATGGTGGTAAAGCAGCGGATGTAGTGTGTGTTGAAGTGGTGTGTGTTGAAGTGGTGTGTGTTGAAATGAGAGCAGATGTTGAAACCACTGAAGTACCAACAGTAGTGGGTACAACAGGAGTTACAACAGCTGTTTTAGGTGGTGGTTTTGGAACAGACTTTGAACGTCTGGTTGGAATGGATTTGGGTAGCCTTACTTTTCTTGTAGGCTTCTTCTTTTCATCAACAAGATTTTCATCATATTTTGACCCTGAAGTACCCTGATCCGGATAATCCACCCTGGCTTTCTTTTTGGCCTCTCTATCCCTTTTTACACTAGCAACTGCTTCTGCCAGTGCATTTGTAGTCACATCAATTTTCTTGCTTCCATCTGGCAGAGGGATTTGTTTGGTCATGTTTGCATTTTCTGGTTCAATGTAGAGACCATCCTCTATTCCCTTCTTTTTCCACTCCTGAATTTTCTCCCCCTTTTTGGCATTATCTGGGGGAAGTTGATCAATGAAGAGAACTGTTGGAGGAGCAATGCCAGTGGTGTGCAGGATCTGAGTTTTGAGAGCCTTTAGATCAGCTTGAGTGTTCTTGAACCTTGACTCCATTGCATTTCTCAGCTGTTGGACATGTTTTTCATTTTGCTGATCTGCTAGTTGTGCTTGATGATGGAGAAAAGGTTGAAATAAGTTCCAGAGCTCATTTGTAGCAGGTGCCTGTTGTGGAGCAGGTGCTTGAGATGGAATAGCAGTTGATTGTACCTTTTGTAGTTGTAACAACTGTTGTAACATATCTTTGAGTTCTGAAACAGAGTTATCAAGCTTTTTAACACGATCCGTCAATTTCTGGTACTTTAAACCATCACCCAATTTAATGGGATCATCTGATTTCCCACTAACAGTGGTTTTATCAGTGGTAGAGGTAGGGAGTATACTCCAAACATTAACCACTGATGCCCCTTTTTCTTGGTACTGGGGTCTTCTCCCTTCAACACTTGACAACCTTTTGATGTTGCCAGTAGGATAAATAAATCCACTGGTGGTTGGCAGAGGTGCTATAAAAGGAATTGCCTCCAAGGAAGTCTTATTGATGTAACCACTGTCCAACTGTAAACCAGTGGGTTCAACAGTTGTAGTGGCTGCTTCACTTGGATTACCACCAAGAGTTACTTGTAACTCAAGGGGTGTAACCTCCTCAGGTTGTGTTGGTGGGTTAGCAAGGAATGATACATCAGGCTCAGTCAGTTGTTGAGGCATATTCTCATTAACAGGTGATTGAGAAGGATTGAGTAATGCCTGGTTCAAATCTATTGCATCCAACAAAAGTTGTGTTTTTGGTGGAATAGTGGATGTGAGGTGGGATGTAGAAAGAGAATTTGCCCCGGGCATTGGGCTGTGGATGATGGAAACGAGTGTTTCCAGAGCATCATAATGTGGTGGCCCTTTGTGTACAACCTGTTCTTTTTGTGAAGAAGCAGGAGGAGTTTCGGTTATGGGTTGAGATATTTGTACCAACTGCTGTGAGGAAGTAGCAACAGTGGTTTCTTGTGACATTTGTGTTGTCACAGGCAGTAGCTCTAGTATCTCATCCTCTAGAGTTGCCTTTTTGATGGGTATGGGGGTTTTTGATTTTTCTTTTTGTTTGGCTTTTTGGGATTTGTAGGTGTGGGTTTCAAAACAGTTGGTCTGCTGCTTTGATCACCTTGAGCAGGGGGCTCAGCAGCAGATACCTGAGGAGCAGTGGTAGCTGCTAAATTCTGCTCAGGCACCTCTGCTTGTGTTTTGCAAGGTGCTAACATTTTTGAAAAAGTTTCAGTTGTTAAACTGTTTATTTGAGTAGAATCACCTTGATTTATTACGGCTAAATCATTCTTACTGAATTTCTTTTCAAAATAGTAACTTAAAAACCTTGGAAACAGTAAGAATGATTTTGTTTCAACATTATTAACCAAATCTTTAAAAATTTCCCGAGAATAGTTAAATTTTTCTTCTTGAAGAATTGCATATCCCAGATTTTGAATCTTTAAAGGGATTTCATTGAAAGAAGTGGTTTTATTTGAAACACATAGTAGGAGGGTATGCAATAAAAATCTGGTTGCAGAAGGAAAATAACCTTTTTGTAAGGTAAGTTTCTTCATCATTGTGGCTTCATACCCTCTTTCAATGATGTCAGTTTGTAACTCGTTTTTAGTGAAAGAAGTTTTACCTTCCAGATCACCGAGTTGAAAAACCTCTGAAATGGATTGTGGCGTGATGTGGACAGCTTTACCCTTTATAGAAGAGTGTATGGTGGTTGCAGTGTCTCCTTGTTTTTCAAGAGTTGCATTCTTCCAGAACTCTCTTTGGGTCGCCAAATAGATTGGTGCATCGGCGGTGAACAAAGTTTTATACTTTGATTTTGCCATTTTGGCGATGATTGAATCGAAAACATTGGTGGTTCCTGGTTTTGTGAGAAGACCCAGGAGATTGTGAGATGGTTTATATGGGATTTCAGTGGAGATTGCCTTTTGAGAGGCTGTTTTCGATGTGGATTTGGATGTGGGTTTTGCAGATGGCTTCGATTTTGTCATTTTTGAATAGAATGATCGAAGAAATTTGTGAAAGATGAGATGAAAAACTTCTTTGAGAAGAGAATTTTTAAGAATTCAATTCGACAGTAAAACCCTGTTTTGGTGGTGAGTGGGGATTTTTATAGGGAAGAAAGTGAATGCTGACGTGGCATCCGTTACAAAAGGTCTGACCACTATGTACTGCCCACGTGACAACCCCTGGTGAAAGTGAAGGATAGTACTTTGACGAAAGTGACTGATGAAGGCAGTGGTAAGAAAGCAGTGGATGATTTTCACTATCAGTGGATAGCATATCAGTGGATAAGACACTGCTTTTGAACAACAGAGTTTATCAAAGGAATGAGAGAACAGGGGTTGACTTTCAGCAGTGGACATACTTTTGAAGTAGAGCAGACTTTTGAACAATCAGTGGTTATGGCAGACTTTTAAGGATTTTAATGAAAATTTTATTGTCAGCTATTTTTAAGGATGGATTTTTGATTTTCTGAAAATATTTTTTTGCTTTTATTCATAGAAAAACAAGATGTTGCTTGTTATTCCATGTTCAGCATCCTAATCCTAGAGACCAAGCTTTCAAAAGTGGCTGTATCAAGTGCTTTTGTGAGCACATCTGCCAGCTGGTCTTTAGTTGGGACATGATGCAGAGAAATCAAACCTTTTTCATAGCAATCCCTCACAAAGTGATGTCTGATGTCGATGTGTTTGGTGGTAGAGTGGGAAACTGGATTTTTGATGATATTTTCTGCTGCCTGGCTGTCCAACATGAGTGGTGTTTTTAAGGCAGTGATAACAAAATCCAGTAACTGATTTTGAAGCCATAGGAGTTGGGCTGTACAGCTTGCAGCAGCAATGTATTCAGCCTCAGCAGTGGATGTTGAAACTGCTGCTTGCTTTTTGCTTTGCCAAGAAACCAAGCAATTACCTAGAAACTGGCACCCTCCTGAAGTGGACTTCCTTGTGGTGTGACATCCAGCAAAGTCACTGTCTGAAAAACCTGAAAGCTTGATGTTCCCATTAGCTGGATACCAGATACCAAGTGTGGGAGCACCTTTTATGTATCTGAAGATCCTTTTTACAGCAATGAGATTTGATTTTCTGGGAGCTGATTGACTTCTTGCACAGACACATGTTGCAAACATGATGTCTGGTCTAGATGCAGTTAGGTACAATAAAGACCCAATCATGCTTCTATAAAGTGTTTGGTCAATCAGCTCATCCTTTTCATCAGACATGACCAGCTTATTTGTTGCCATGGGTGTGCTGCATGGTTTACAATCATTCATATCAAATTTGGTCAAAAGTTCTTTAGCATATTTGCTTTGATGAATGAAAGTTCCATTTTGAATTTGCTGTACTTGGAGACCAAGAAAGCATTGCAGCTCACCCATTGCACTCATTTCAAACTCAGCTGTCATGAGTTCTCTAAACTCTTCACACATTGTGTTACATGTGCTTCCAAAAATAATGTCATCCACATAAATTTGGACAATCATTAAATCCTTCCCTCTCCATTTTAGAAACAGTGTTTTATCAATGGTACCTCTTTTGAAACCATTTGAGAGTAGGAAGTTGGAAAGAGTTTCATACCAGGCCCTTGGTGCTTGTTTCAGGCCATACAGGGCTTTGTTCAGCCTGTAGACATGATCTGGATAAAATGGATCCTCAAAACCTGGAGGTTGACAAACATACACCTCTTCTTGAATTATACCATAGAGGAAAGCACTTTTGATATCCATTTGAAACACCTTCATATTGTGGTTGACAGCAAAGGCCAGGAACAGTATAATGGCTTCCAATCTTGCAACAGGGGCGAATGTTTCATCATAATCAATCCCCTCTTCCTGTCTGTAACCTTGAACCACAAGCCTGGCTTTATTCTTGACAACAATACCCCTTTCATCAGTTTTGTTCTTAAAGACCCACTTTGTGCCAATGGGACTAACCTCTTCTGGCAGTGGTACAAGCTCCCATACTTGTTGTCTTTTAAACTGTTGGAGCTCCTCTTGCATGGCTTCTACCCAGCTGTTGTCTTTCAGTGCCTCTTGGTACTTGACTGGCTGATGGAGTGATAGAAAACCAGCAAAAAGACAAATGTTTTGGGTTTGGCTTCTTGTGAGCACCCCTTCATTTATGTTGCCAATGATTTGATCAGGTGGATGAGATCTTAAGAAGATTAAATCTCCTTGGTATGGTATGATGGCATTTGTTGGTGAAGGCTGCAAATGTATATCATCTGAGCTAACCACTGCTGGTGACTTTGATGACCCAGCAGTGGCTTCAAAAGGTGGTGGAATAGGAGGTAATGAAGTGGACAACTGCTGACTTTTATCCACTGTTTGAGGACTTTTGTCAGCAGTGTTTGAGGATGTGGAAGCAGTGGTGGATGGGCTACTTTGGTCAACAACTGTTGAGGTAGCAGTGGTTGAGCTTTGACAACTGTTTTGAACAGCTGGTGTTTTTCCCTTTGTGGCAGACCTTTGGGGGATGATGATTTCATACCCATAGTCTGGTGTAGTATCCTCTGATGGACCTGCACTGTTAGTTTTGACAGCAGTATTTTCAAAAGTAAATTTTTCAAGATCAAACAGATCTGCAGGGTTTGCTGGGATTTTCATTGATGAAAGTTCATTGAACTTAACATTCAAAGTCTCCTCCACTGCCTTGGTCCGTGTATTGAACACTTTGTAGGCCTTGGCAGTGGTTGAGTATCCCAGATGATAACCACAATCAATTTTGGCTGCAAATTTTGAAATGGAATCTTTTAAGTTCAAAATAAAGCATGGGCAGCCAAACACCTTGAAATATGAGATCAGTGGTTTGATTTTATACAGAATTTCATAAGCAGTCTTTTTGTGCCTAGGGTTTATTAAAACTCTATTCTGGACATAGCAAGCAGTGTTTACTGCCTCTGCCCAGAAAGTTAATGGCAAACCTGAATCTGCAAGCATAGTTCTGGCAGCCTCAATCAAAGTTCTGTTCTTTCTTTCTTTCAACAACCCCATTTTGCTCTGGTGTTCTAGGGATGCTGTACTGCCTTACAATCACTTTCTTCACACAGAAGGCATCCAACTCCTTATTTTTAAATTCTGTGCCATTGTCACTCCTGAAGCTTTTCACTGGAAGGTTAAATTGCTTTTCAACCTGTGTCACAAAGTCTTGCAAAATGCCTGCAGTCTCATCTTTTGAGTGTAAAAAGAAGGTCCATGTAAACCTAGAAAAGTCATCAACAATAACCAAACAATATCTTTTCTTCTTGAGGCTCATGACTTGAACTGGGCCAAACAAATCCATGTGTAGCATTTGCAAACACTGGGTTGTTTTGGACTCTTCAATGGACTTGTAAGAACTTTTATGCTGTTTTCCTTTTAAACAGGAAATGCAATGTTCAGGACATGAAAACAATTTTTGTGGTAGGCCTCTCACCAAACCATTTTTTGAAATTTCAGTGATTATCTTAAGATTTGTGTGCCCCAGCCTTCTGTGCCAAAGTTCTGTCTCTTTGTTAGAGGCAGCTGAGAACAGACAGGCATCAGCTCTGGGACACTCTTTTGACATATCAACAACATAAACATTGCCACTTCTTTGAGCAACAAGTTTAGTTTGACCAGTTTTGATTATTGCTTCAATCTTTTTGACCATTTCTGGTCCAACAATCCTACAACAATCTTTTGTGAAGAATGACCCAAACCCTTTGTCACTCATTTGTGATACACTCAGAAGGTTGAATTTTAGATTGTCTATCAGATTGACATTTTCAAATTTTACATTTCCAGATTGCACTGTACCAGACCCCATAACTTTCCCTTTACTATTATTCCCAAAGGATATATCACCCCCTCCATGGATTTTAAAGTCTTTGAGGAGGGGTTTACATCCTGTCATGTGCCTGGAGCCTCCACTATCTACATACCAAAGACTATCAAAGCATGCAGAAGCTCCCTGCACATGAAGTAAAGGATTAGTTCATTAGGGTCTCCAAAGCCAGCAGGGCTTTGGATGGGGTCTCAACAGTATCTGGGATAGATGCAGAATGATGGACAGTGGTTAGGTCAGGGGTTTGAACTGTTTTAGGACAATTCTTCTCTAACCACTGTTGTGGGTCCTGACCAATCACCTGCTGGTAACCAAAAGGATGCCTGTTCACTCTGGGTTTAGAGGGCCTTTTGTAGGCCTCATAAACGTGTGGAATCCTTTGGTAAGACTATTTTTCTTTGCCTTTTCTGAACTGATTGGCAGGGGGTGCATCAGTAACCTGAACATCTCTTTTGACAGATGTTTGGTTCAGCTGTTTTGTGACAGCTGTTTGAACTGGCACAAACAGTGGTTGTTTCTTGGTGAATTTGACAGATGATGATGATGATGATGGACTCAAGGATGTTTTAGCAATGTACTCATTCTTTTTCACATCAAAGTTTTTGAGACACATGCTTGAGTTTTGTGGTTTGGTTTACCACAAACAATGCAACTTTCAGCTGAAACAATGACACTTGTTCTATTTAAATCATAAGCTTTTAAGTGGAAACAGTCTTTTGTTAGATGATTCCTTTTCTCACAGAATTCACAAAACAAGTTATCAATTTTTTCTTTCTTCTTTCTCTTTTCAGACTCCTTTGTAGCAGAGGTTTTAACCACTACTGGGATGTCCTTGAGAGGTATGACTTTAGCTTTTGGAGCTTTAACACCATCAGTTGATGTAAAGTCCATTGGCTTGAAATTTTCAAGAATATCACACTCATCAGACCATTTTGGTTTAAACTGATAATCTTCAAGCTCCTCAAAAGTAGAGGATCCCATTGGTCTGTCAAGTGTGATTTTGTTACCAAGTTTGTCAGTGATTTTCACTTCTTGGCCATTCTTGTTTGTGGGAATGAACTCAGTGATTACATCAGTGGTTTGAATAGATTTTCCAAAAGCAGTGTTTTCATCATCATGTTTTCTATAACCAACCCCGAATTTCACATTGCTTTTTATCTGTTTTTCAAGCATAACCTCATACCCTTTGCATGATTCCACCCATCTCTCACATGTGATCTGGGTGGACTCTAACTCCTTTTTGCAAACTTGGTATTTTTCTACCATAGTTTGGAGTTGGGTTTTGGTTATGCTCTGCTCTTCTTTCATGCTGCTAATCTCTTTCTCTTTTTCAGCCAATTTGTTTTTAAGTTCTTTTAGAGATCTTTCAAATTTGACTTCATCAGTTAAGATTTTATCCCGAAGGTTTTCGTTCACCTCTTTGATGTTAGCAAAAGCAATAATGCAATTGTCAGAACACAGTTTTTCAAGAACTTGAGGTGATACCTTGGCAGCAGCCATCATTGCACAATCACATTGAGGATTTTCTTCATCTTCAGCTCTTTCTTCTTTCTCACCTGTTTTTTCTTCTTTCTTTTCTTCCTTGTTCTCTTCGGACCATGGGTCTGTCAGTGGTTCAATCAGGGTACCTGAACTTTCTCCCAATAATAGTTCACCAGCCACAGCAGTAACCACTGCTTCAGTCACCTCATCCACTGTTTCAATACTCAGCTGTTCCTCTTCAGTTTCAACCCCCTCCTGTATTGACTCTAATGCCATCAAACAAAATTCATTATGAGAAGAATCATTAGAAGCATAGAGTGCAAAATTTTCATCACTAAGGTCTTCAGGCATACTGCTCCAGTCAACAAACCCTTGAGTGAAAAAACTTTGTTGATCTGGTTGTACTGCTGCTGGAGCAGTGGTTTGAGGTGCAGGCTGCACTTGTGCCTGGGGGACAGGGGTTTGAACATATTGGATCTGTGGAACAGTAGTTTGGACATAGTGCACTGGCACAGGGGCAGCAGCATAGTGAGCAGTGTTCACTTGAGCTGCTGGGGCATATTGGGCATAGTGCACAGTGCCTTGATTTTGAGGTCTAGGATTTGAGCTAGGATGAGTGATTATGGGACCAGTAGTTTGACTCCTACATTCCCTAGAGAAGTGTCCCAACCTATTACACTTGTAGCACTTGATTTTCGATTTATCCAACCCAACCCTTAGATTCCCATGCAAACCTGGGAATTTTCGCCCTGTTCTTTTGTAAAATTTGCTAGTTCTAACACTTAGCAAGGCCAGTTGGTGCAGGATGTCCATTTCCTCTAAGTCAGTGGGATCGAAATGCTGTAGATCATTGAGTTCAAAGCTTAGATTGTCTGACATCTGGTTTTCGTTTGCGGTGAATGCATAACTTGCAGAGTGAGGATCAGGGTTGTTAAAATTTGCCCCAGCAGTTATGTCAATGAAGTGATCATAACCCTGATCCTTACCACTGCTCCCAGATTCTTCTTGACCCAGAAGAGCAGTGTTACCGAATGTATAATCATCAACGGCTTTTCCTGACTCTTGTAACTTCCTGACTCTGGTTCAACTCCCTTTCGTAGGTCAGGAGTCGACCGTGGAGTTGGGTCAAGGTCAGATCCTTGAACTCAGGTGAATTTCGGGTGACAAAGCCTATGGTGCCCCATTTTTCTGGCAGTGACCTGAGGAACCTGCTATTTTGAGTTGAGTTTGTAAAAGTGGTATTAACAAGCCTCAGTTCACTGATGAGACAACTGAAACGCTCAAATTGTTGCGTCAGTGATTCACCTCTAACATGACAAAATGTTTCATACTGTTGGTTCAGGATTTCCCTATTGTTTTCTATGACTTCTTCGGTTCCCCAAACTGTTCCTTAAGCGCGTCCCATAACTCTTTGGCACTGTTACAGTGTAACAGTCCAGCATATATTTCATTAGGCAGCGCTGATGCTATGATGCTAAACGCTTTAGCATCTAGTTCGAACTTTTGATAGTCGGTTTCGGTATAATTTTTAACTGGTTTTGGAACGAACTTTTTAGCATCTTCAGCGCTTGGCACTGTGGGAATGTGGGGACTAAAGACGACAGACCTCCAACAACCTGTGCTTTATTGAGCGAGGATGTGACCCATCCTCCTCTGCCAGATGTTGTACTCATTTCTTTTTAGCATAGGTGGTTTAAAAAGAGAGCCGATGTTGTTTTTATCATCCTGAGATTGTGACGTCATTCTTGTTGTTTTACAGACACTGAGAAATCAACTTTAATGGTGATTAATCCTTGCTCTGTTTTTCAACAAACGAACAAACGATCAGTATCAACTGTTATGAGCTGAACTATTTACGTCAAAATGATTGTTAAATCAAATTTGACTGTCCAAGCTCTGATACCAATTGTTAAGATCCGAGGCTCTCATGATTGTGCTTGTTTGTGAGATTTGAACACATCAAATAGATATGAACAGTTTTGAGTGTAGCGGAAATGAATAACAAACTTTGTAAACACAATCAAAGGAGAATTTAGTTTGATAAACAATTGCTTTTTCATAGAGTCGAAAGATTACATCAAAAGCAAAAGGTTACAATGCAAGCTTACAGACTAAACTCCCCCTCAGCCTGATACTCCAGAGTTGGTTGCACAAGATGAAAGGATTGAATTAAGGAGAAGAACTCACTCAAAACGATCAAATATAACAGTACAGAGTACTGTCATATTTATAGGCAAACCAAACCACTGATGCACCTCAGCTGACGTCACCATGATAGTGACATCTAACAGCCTAACAACCTATAAACACTGATCTATACAAAACTACTGATGTCTAACAACTGATTGATAATACAATACAAAACAAGTCTAACACTGTTCACGTTCCACTGTTGTAGCCTAAGCACTGATTACCTGAACATCAGTGCTTTCTTCAAAAGGTGATCAGTCTTTGAATGAGCAGTGCTTGGGTCTTCAACAGTACATAAGAGACAGCAGTAGATAGAGCTCAGTGTTTGCCTTTTAGCAGTCTTTAGTTGTTTCATCAGTGTTTGGTTCATCAGTTGTTCTTCAGAGCAGTACTTAGAGTGTATCAGCAGATAGGTAACCACTGTCAAGGGGAGAGTTTAGTGTGAACGTCTGCTTATTGTGAATCCACTGTTGTGAACAAGTTTTGGCTTTACATTATCTGTTCCTCTGGTAGGGTTCAATCCCAACAATCTCCCCCTGGAACAGATAATGCCAAAACCTGTCATTATTCTGGATCTTTATTACTCATCAAAAGTTCCCTTGCTTTTCTTTTGAATTCTTCTTCAAATTCTTTGGAACTTGTGTCATCCTACCTGCTGTTTTGTGACAGCTGTTTGAACTGGCACAAACAGTGGTTACCTATCTGCTGATACACTCTAAGTACTGCTCTGAAGAACAACTGATGAACCAAACACTGATGAAACAACTAAAGACTGCTAAAAGGCAAACACTGAGCTCTATCTACTGCTGAAGACCCAAGCACTGCTCATTCAAATACTGATCACCTTTTGAAGAAAACACTGATGTTCAGGTAATCAGTGCTTAGGCTACAACAGTGGAATGTGAACAGTGTTAGACTTGTTTTGTATTGTATTGTATTATCAATCAGTTGTTAGACATCAGTAGTTTTGTATAGATCAGTGTTTATAGGTTGTTAGGCTGTTAGATGTCACTATCATGGTGACGTCAGCTGAGGTACATCAGTGGTTTGGTTTGCCTATAAATATGACAGTACTCTGTACTGTTATATTTGATCGTTTTGAGTGAGTTCTTCTCCTCAATTCAATCCTTTCATCCTGTGCAACCAACTCTGGAGTATCAGGCTGAGGGGGAGTTTAGTCTGTAAGCTTGCATTGTAACCTTTTGCTTTTGATGTAATCTTTCGACTCTATGAAAAAGCAATTGTTTATCAAACTATATTCTCCTTTGATTGTGTTTACAAAGTTTGTTATTCATTTCCGCTGCACTCAAAACTGTTCATATCTATTTGATGTGTTCAAATCTCACAAACAAGCACAATCATGAGAGCCTCAGATCTTAACATGATGTGCTTGTTGAAGATGCCTCTGATTCATCAGATGAAGAAACAAATTTTCATTACTCTGGTGTTGATGAGACGTTTCCTTCATTGGCTGAAATGTTCAAAGACCAAAACGAAGATGGAATTAAGAGAAAGATCGTTGAGAAGATTACAACTGAAGGTGTGCCAAAGACTATTCCAAGAGAAAATCTTGCTGAAGAGAGAAAGAAATAGTTTAAAGTAATGCTAAAGGAAAGAAAATACAGAAGGCCACTACAGTTCTTCACACACGAAAAAGATATCTCATGGGGAGACATTCTTTCGTGGGGCTATCTTGAAGATTTGCAGGTTTATGCCATTAGATGGGAGCAGGGTGTACAGTATTTTGAATATCTGTCAGATATAAAGACCCTCCCGTGGTGGGATGTTGATGAGCTGGTTCAAATAAAAAACATTAAGCAGTATTACTATGGTTTGGAGGTGAAGCAGCATGACCAACATCTGTGGGATTATGTGAAGCAACAGGCTAAAGATAGGTATCCTGATTGGAAACCTCAATATCCTAAACAGATTGTTACAATATTGGAGAATGGCGAAAAGGATATTACTTTGGATGTGAAGCCACCAAGGTGTTTGAAGAACATGCCACTTCGAGCCATGGAACAAGATTTTTATGAGGACTTCGAAGGTTGGCTATATAATGAAACTACAGTAGAAGCGGTGATATCCTTGTTTGACAAGTCGAAGGGTGAATCAAGAAGGATCTGCATACTAGACCCGATGTGGCTAGTCAACTGCTCAAAGAAAGACATTGATTGTTTGTTCTACAACAAGATAGTATACGAGAAGCGAGACAAAGAGCAAGCATTGCAATATCAGAAGATCGTAGATGTATGCTTTGCGAAAGACATCAACTCCGGCAGGTATTGGAAGTCTAAATGGAGAGACTTGGAGATTGATGAATTTCTGAAGAAATACAAACGTGAGCAGAGATTCAAGGATATTTCTAAGAAAGCTGCGAAGATGGGAAAGTTTAAGTGGAAGAGACCTCCACCAACGGATCAAACGCTGATCGAAAAAGAAGAGAACAAGATTCCCAAGTGGGATAGAAAGCGTGATGGTGATCCGGTATACAGGAAATGGTGGATTGAGGAAGGAAGGCTTATTAAACGCAGAATGTTAGAAGAAAAATCCGAACAGAGGAGACAGAGAGCCAAGGAACGAAGACGTAAGAGAAAGGATTGAAGGCTATGCTGGAAGGAACTGCAGCTACATCCAAGGGGGAGTCTGTTAGTTCATATGTTTGTAGCTTCCGTCAGCATTGAGTCTTATTTTGTACTGTATATGTCTTTTGTGTACTTGTATGTTAATATATGTATGTGTGTAGAACGACAGCTCATGGAATGGCTTTGATCTGTAAAGGTGATGTCCGACGGTTGGCAAGTGTCACCCGATCGGATGGCCATCCGACCGGATTGCCATCCGACCGGACAACACCTATCTCATCCCTTAGTCTGTCTATAAATACCCAGCTTGGGTATGTCATTTAGTACTTTTGAACTCTTGTAAGGAGACTCTGTCAAGTTTGACTCTCTACTGGTTCTTGTACTTTCATATCAATCTAATAGAAAGATCAGAAGAATTTAATCGTTGAATACGTTGTTGTGATTCAGTGACTTGATCCATGGATTCCGCACATTGATCGAGGTCGATTCATCCATGTTCTGTACGAACAGATCCTGATCCAAAGGCCCCAACACGAATGAATCCCTTGTCGAGCAATTCCTGAAGCTGACTCGATAGTTCTTGCATCTCGGAAGGTGCAAGTCGATAAGGAGCCTTGGTGACAGGGGTCGCACCAGGCAAAAGATCAATACGAAAATCAACGGATCTGGGAGGAGGAAGACCAGGTAGATCCTCAGGGAAGACATCAGGGAAATCACACACTACTGGAACGTCACTTATGTTCTTCCCTTTGCCCTTTTGTTCTACTACGTGGGCCAAGAAGGCAAAGTTCTGTTTACGTAAGCATCTGCACGCCTGAGTGCATGACATCAACTTCAGCCCTCTCGAAGGTCGGTCTCCATAGACATGCAAAACATCACCGGACGGTAGAGGTAAACGTACAAACTTCTTGTGACAGGGAATCTCGGCACGATTCTTACGCAACCAATCCACACCGATAATGACATCAAAACTACCCAATTGCATGGGTATTAGATCAGTAGTAAACACGTGGTCATTAAGAATCAAGGAAAAACCACAGAGAATAGAATCAACTAGAATAGACTTCCCATTGGCAATCTCCACCGAAAATGACTTAGGTAACATTGAGCGTGCACAGTTTAACAAAGATTCAAATTCTACGGACACAAAGCTTCTGTCGGCACCAGTATCAAATAGAATCGAAGCGTAAAGGTTATTCACAAGAAACGTACCGTTAACGACATCATTGTCGTTACGAGTCTGATTAGCATTAAGATTAAACGCTCGTCCACGAGCGGCTGGCTGTTGATCCTGATTCAGCTGAGGACACTGGTTACAAAGGTGAGTAGTACCTCCACATTTGTAGCATGCACGAACAACATTGACTGGCTTCAGATTCTGCAGAGGAGCTGGGAGAGCTGGTAAAGTTGCCTGAGCTGGGGCTTGCTGAACTGGTTGAGCAGGATTAGCTTGACGACAGTAGGGAGTCGTGTGACCATAGCGATTAAAGTTGGTGCACAAACGACATGCAGAAGCTGCAGGATGATGAAAATTACAAGTGGTACACTTGGGGCAAGACCAAGTATACTGCTTCTTGACTTCAGGTGCAGCAGGGTTCTGAACAGTAGCAGCAGGAGCAGGCTTAGCAGTAGGATTCGTAGTAGGAACAATAGCATTGCATCCTGAACCCTGAGACCTTCGCCTCTTGTTCTTGCTGCCACTTGGCTGGTGGGTAACTTGATGTGCAGACTTAGAGGGAGCAGAGTTAGCAAACTGCTTATCACGAACGCGGTTTTTGTTGAGACTAGCTGCAAGACGATACACTTCCTCAATAGTTTCGAGTTGAGCTGCTTCAATAGAATCATGCATAGCAGGAGGTAGACCATTGATGTACTTGGTTATCATGTGCTTAGAGGTAGAAACCAAGTGAGGAACAATCAAGCTGAGCTGCTTGAAACAGGTAGTATAAGCCAGATTATCATCACCAATCTGCTTCAAGTGCCAGAACTCTTCTTCAAGCTTCAGTTGTTCATGAGGAGGGCAGAATTCAAGCATCATCAATTCTCGCACCTCAGTCCATGGAAGAGCATAGGCTTCTTCATTAGAACGGATGTTTCTCTCATTTGACCACCACTCCAACGCTCAGCCTTGAAACATTCCCGTTGCACTCCTAGTCTTTAGATGCTATAGGCACTCGCTGTTAATGAAGGTAACTTCGATGCTGTTAAACCACTCAAGCATAGCAGTCACCCCATCACTGCCCGTGAAAGGCTTAGGGTTGCAAGAAATGAAATGTTTGTAGCTGAACTTTGTAGACTTTTCTTTCTCCGTCTTAGAGTCAACAGAAGAAGGCGGAGTGTTCGATCCTTGGATCTCAGAGATGATCTTTGGCATGACTCGAGCGATCTGGTCGGCCATGAAGGACATCATCTTTTTTTGAGACTTTTCCCTGGATCTCTTGAGAGTGTCGGAGAGCTTTCGAGAGGACAACCTAATGATCCAACAAGAGGATCGTATAAGTCTAGATTCACAAAGTCTCACAGTGTAGATTTACACACGATAGATTAAAGACTCAAGATTCAACAAGATTCACATAGTTCACAATAGTTTCAACACCACAACCCACGACCTTCGCATGGCACGTTGTACGAAGTTTGGCAACATGTCAAAAACGCTTATATATAGGAAGTACCAGCGGCGTATCCACCACGCTTCGGGCATATTGCTTCCGCCTCGTACTCGGTGTCATGTTACGTGTCACAAAACATACTCATCATCATCATCATCATAGATTCACATAGATTACTCCAATAGATTCACATAGATTCCAATAGACTCCACAGGTTTCAATAGATTCAATAGATTCAATAGATTAATAGATTCCAATAGATTCAGTAGTTTCCAATAGATTCAATAGATTCATAGATTCCAATTGATTCAATAGTTTCCAAAAGATTCATAGATTCCAACAGGTTCAATAGATTCTCATAGATTCGTGTTATCAATCCACAAACAAAGAAATCCCGCATGGCACGTGCTACGAAAGTTCGGTAATATGATGGAAGAACTTATATATAGGAAGTACCAGCGGCGTATCCACCATGCTTCAATCATGCTACGTCCCCCTCGTCATCGGTGTCATGCTTCGTTACCCACAACGTTAGATTTCACCACTTTTCGCAACATAGATTAACCAAATAGATCCAACATAGATTAACCAAATAGATTCCATAACTTCAACCCGAGCCTACAAAACTACGAACTTCACTTAGCGCGTGGAACAAAGGTTCGTTAACATACTGGAAACACTTATATATAGGAAATACCAGCGACGTATCCACTATGTTTCGGACATGCCACGTCCGCCTTGTCTTCGGCGCTAGGCTACATTTCGTATTTTGTTTCTCGAACAACACAAACTTAGATTATGCTAGAGTACACATAGTTTACACATAGATCACGTTTAGATTGCACTTAGATTACACAAGTAGTCTCTCATAGTTTTAGAATTCAACAACCTCATCACCGGTCTGCAAAGCACTAAGTTTCGCATGACACTTAGTACGAAAGTTGGTAACATGTCGGAAATACTTATATATATAGGAAGTACCAGCGGCGTATCCACCACGTTTCGGACACGTCACTTTTCCCTCATACTTCTATGCCATGTTACATTTAGTGCTTCACAACCACATTAACGCATAGATTCATTAGATAGATTCACATAGTATCATAGTCGATCAAGATTCCCACATAGGCTATCATGATAGAATAAAGCTTCGTAAATTTAGTTTGATTCTGAGATTAGAATTGGATTGCGGACATACGTGCAATTTGTGTAAAAATCTCAAAATAACAGAGAATCAAATTAGACGAAGAATCAAGTTTAAAATCACACATAAAAATCGAGATAACATAAAAGATAGGCTCATAAAACATAGATTGTTCCGGGTAGAGGAACGGCGACTAACCAAAGTGATTCGAACTCCTTTCGAATTGAGGCAACATGTCTTGACTTACTTAGGAAAATATGTCATCAATGTTAGGCCTACGATATTCGTCCTTTCGGTCATTTCACGTTCCTAATTGATTAGAAGTTTCGAGGCTTTGGCGAGACATAAAAATCAAAGAGTGGGACTAGTTATCAAGGTCTGAGTTTCACCTCTATCTTGACAACATCGTACCCTAATAGCGTCGGTACTTATCAGCAGATAAGACCTACTAGAATATAATCAGGAAATTTCCCATCAAGGTTTGGATGTCACTCCTGACTTGAGGGAAATTTCGTGCAAAATACAAACACTGATTAGCAGTGTTTTCAAGTATCAAGTGTTTATTGTGTCAGCCTTAGGAAAGGCATGTAAGTTTAGCAGGAAAATATGTTTCTAGGAAGCAGGTAAGGTAGAATGCATAAGTCTTAAACAACAGATAAGAATCAAGATTCCTAGAACTATAGACTAGGGCAAGTATTCCTACTTATCCTAATTCCCTATAGTTATGGCTCTGATACCAATCTGTCACACCCCAACCGATGGCCGAAACATCGGGGTGTGAGCACTAAGCGTTCAGATTGCTCATGAGATTCCAAAACACTAAATAGTTTCATTATAATTTAGATTGATTCAAACATTGTCTAAAACCAAACAACCATCATCAAGTATCATAGTACATCAAGTCTCAAATATTGTTCACAACTTATTTATCTAGATGAGTTTCTAAGCATCATCCTAGCTTGATTCCAAGGTTCCTAGCATCCTGTCAGCCTGCAACATGTATTAAAATAGGGTCAGTACAAAATGTACCGGCGAGTATACAAGTTTGAATAATAGCATACTAGATTTAAAGCCTCATATCCATATGTAAATGTAACAAATTAGTTTCAGCCATGCTAGTGTTCGCAGTCCAACAAGTGATAGCCCAAGTATCCCGATGCTTTGTTGTTTTCCCAAGTCTCAAGGAAAACTAGAATCCTCCTAACAATACCCCCGAGAATAATGGGGAGGTGCATCTCCTATAGCGCTACTATTGTTAAGACGGAACTACACACCCTGGATTAAACGTCCACATAGCACAAATATAATACAAGAATCACAAATTTCACATACACATAGGATAGAGTTTATTTCCAAAAGTTTCAAGTATCATAGTTTAATAGAATACATGTTACATCCCAAAGTTTAAAAACAAAAAAGGGATCGAGTATACTCACTGCGATTGCTTAATAGATCAACTGTTATTAGATCAAAGGGAGCTCTTTAGGATTAGCCTGATTAGATTAAAACAGATAAGAGTTGGGCATGATAACGAGATTCAACCTAGTGTCGGATTAGTCATCTTGATCGGATGACGGTTCGATCGGATTACCATCCGATTGGGATGACTATAGTGTGAAAGGGGACAGATTGCCATTAGATCGAATGGTCATCCATACGGATGGCCATTCGATCGAATGGTCATTCGATCCACGTGTCAAGTTTCTGAAAAGTTTCTAAGTGCTAAAAGATTCCAAGACACATTGTCACCTCGATCGGATGGCAGTTCGATCGGATTGCCATTCGACGATTAAAGGCTTCAAAGTATCAAAGGGTTTAGGATTAAGAGACAAGTGTCATTAGATCAGATGGCGGTTCGATCAGATGGCTATCCGATCGGATTGCCACTCGATCGGGTTCTCCTTGTCTCGTTCCTAAACTTGTAAAGTTTCTAAGTTTCTGTTTAACCAACAACGACTTGGTACGCCTTGAGACAATGGTAAACCCATCAGTGTACAGCCGATCTGATCGGGTGGGAATGTAAGGACTTGCAAAAATGTCCTAAAACGACCTGTAAGTAAAAACCCGGACCCCTGAAACCCTAATGTGCATGAAAAACCAAGAAAACAAGGTTTTTGGTTCTCAGGTGGGCCACGTAAACAATAAGCGGACCCTTATGCGGACCGCGTCAACTTAATGTTGACCAGATAAGCTTCCCGGGCCACGTGTTGCATGCGTGTCAACCCTACTCGTGACACATCAGGCATACACGTAGACTAGGGGCTCTCGCGGGCCACGTAAACTCTTATTAAGTTTTACGCGGGCCGCGTAAAACTAAAAAATCGGCTATAAATAGCTTGTGCATGGGGCTCTCATTCTGTGTCGAAAATTTTGATCAAAAGCGAAGTGTACTTCTCGAAATCACATTTCCAACATAGAGAAACGCTGCTACGATACAGGGTATTAACTCGATCACTGCTACGATTCAATGTCCGATCGATTGAAACCAATCCAATGGATGTTTAAGTACTGCCCAAATTAAGGCTATACTTTGTCATTCGTCATGAATTCGATGGATGTTTAAGTATTGTACTTTGTCATTCGTCGTGAGGGTTTTAATCTCGTGAGTTATCGTAAATGTTGTATTAAGTTACTGACCTAGTTCGTATGCATTGTCATTTAAATTAGGTTACAAGGTTTATCAGTAGGCAAAACTCTGCCCGTTAAACTTGCAAAGTGAGTCATTCTCTTTTTATCAATAATGTTTTACAATACTCCAACCATTTTCAAAAGTTATAATTATAGGGATTAAGTCGTGGTTATCTTGAATCACTGGCTAGTGGGGTATTGTGCACATTACTAATTTCTCACAGTTAGGCTAATAATCCTAACAGTGATAATCATCACTACTTGGGTGAAAAGACCCAATAGTGGTATGACCATCATCACCAGGAGGTGACACGGCGCCAGATAAAAATAAGATAGTAGCCATTGTAATCGCTCTTATGCTGTAATTTATAACTATGTGTCCTTTTATCAAATTTAAGTGACTCGCCAGTATTTCCCCACTGATAAAATATTTTTAAAACATGTTTCAGGTGACCTACTGTGAATCAAGGAAAAGTGCTACGGAGCACTAACAAGCTTGAAGTAGTGGCTCAGATAAATAAATAAACATGTTTTGTAAAACAAGGAATTTCCTAGTAAAATTCCTCTATTGTAAATTATGGGGTTTATCCCAAATTATGAAATAAAATAATTGGGCATTTTCAAGTTTTAAACGATCCTTCTAGACTAAAACTGTCAACTCAAACAATAAATACCACGGGTTCCTGTCCCACGGCTCCTAAACCGGGTAAAACCGGGACGGGGGCCGTGACAGGAAAAAGGTGGTATCAGAGCCACTGATTTAAGCCAATTAAGTATTTAGAAATACTTAATTTTTCTGATTGCTATTCTGTGATTAAGTGTTTGTTGTGTTATTTGACTATTTGTTAGTTTACAGTATGGGTAAGTAAAGAATTTCGGACATCTATCATCAATTAGATAGTTCACCAAAAGATAAGGGAACCTCTTTTCAATCAAATTCCTCAAGATACTCAGCAGATACTGAGGAAGGAATATTTATTTGTAAGACACAGTTTGAGAAACCACTTACCACTAAGAAAAGAAGTTAGATTATTAGAAAAAGTCAAGAGAAAATAAAGAAGTCACAACCAAAAGGAGTGATGATTAATAAGGAAACTCAGGAAATAGGCACTAACCCACCATGGGAAGATGAATTAGATGAACAATGGGCAAATCTCTATATGTTAGCCACTACAGCAGTAAATGCTAACTTTTAATTAAGTTAAACCGCCAAACCCGGACCAACCAATGAAATTAGATCTCAGCCAGAAAAGTTTATAAATTATCTTATCCCTCAACACCCTGACCCAGTACTAGCACCCATATCACCTATTTAAAAGGAACTTTGCCCATTAGATGAACAACTTAGTAAGAGGAGAGAGAATAAACCTTATATAAAAGCATGCAGAGCATAATATTCTTAGATAGACTAAAATAAATTATGAATGCACAACTCCTAGTATATTTTGAATTTCAATTGTAATTTGTAATAGACATGTATATATATATATATATAAAAGTCGCAATGTTCGCCATTTTTAATTAAATCTGTTAGTACAGTTGTACCTAAGTATTTGTACTAAATATGAGCCTGTGATAATTAATAATTGATAGATGCAGATGAACAACGAAGTAAATCAGGACAACCAGAATAATGAGAATAATGGAAACCTAGAAGAAACTAACACTTAGTAGTACAAGAAATTTTAATGCTTTAGTATAAGCTAAATAATTGTATAGCTAAATTGGGATGGATATTGGTGTATCATGAGGATGATAACTAGAAAAGTGCAAATATGATAAATAAGCAATAACAATTGGCCACTGTTATATCTTGTTTATTTGTATTACTCGATTCTAGAATATGATCTATCATAAGAATACTAATTTCCATGTACAAGTTATACTAAATGATGAACATTTGTAATTCTAAGTATGAGAACTACAATAATAATTACCTTTCTGACAAAGCTAGGTATGATGTGGTAACACTCCAGCTTGTCCGGGTAAGATGAGGATACCTCTCCGGTGAACCGGGTGAGATGAGGTATATGTTAATAAAATTACTCCAGCGATGTCTGCCCTATTTTTGGGAACGTAAACCTATTATATATATTGACCTTATAAATAAGGTATACATGAAATAAATAATTATATAGATATGTATGTATATCTATAAGGAAATTCAAAAGCCTTAAATAACTGACCCTTAAGGATAACTCAAGAACAGGTATGACAAATGATAAATTTAGGTTTATCAGCGTGTGTGTATCTATAAATTTTGATGATAAACGTTATTTTATTTTCACTCTCGTAATTCATACGACGAAATGAACGGCATTAACTCTTTAAAGTTGGGATTTCAGTAAAAGTATAAAGATTTTCTTTTGTGAAACCTGTAAATTAATGTTAGCTAAGATGACTAAAGTACCTAAGCAGAATGCAAGAGCCTTCCAACTAACTACCCAGGAAGCCGAGCTAATCCCTGATGTGATAGCTGGTACGTTCCTAGTTCATGACGTTTATGCAAAAGTATTATTCGGCTCCGGTGCAAACCAAAGTTTTATAAATACTTCATTCTGCCAAACTCTTAACCTACCTTTAACCAAACTTAGACAAATTTTTACGGTAGAAACCGCAGATGGTAATTCTGTTAACATAGATAAGGTTTTGCGAGTAGGAAAGATAGAACTCTTAGGTCATAAATTTTCTGCAAACCTTTTACCCATGAAATTAGTCGGATTCGATGTGGTGTTAGGAATGGATTGGTTAGTAGCCAACCATGCTCGAATTCTTTGTGATAAGAATTCCATAGAAATTCATACACCCACGGGAGAAAGAGTGGTGATTACAGGAGATAAGCCACATAAGACAATGAAATTCATTTCAGTAATGAAATTGGCCAGTTATTCAAGAAAACAAGGAATAACATATATGGTTTCGGTAATTATTAATACCAAAGGTAAAGAACTCAAGGATATTCCAGTAGTATCAGAATACTCGGATGTATTCCTGGAAGAACTACCTGGACTACCACCCGATAGGGAAGTAGAATTTAGAATTCATCTAATTCCTGGAACTACACCGATAGCCAAGGCACCTTATCGGTTAGCACCCACCGAAATGCTAGAACTGAAAAAGCAGTTAGATGAATTACTAAGCAAAGGATTCATACAACCTAGTTCATCCCCATGGGGAGCTCAAGTGTTGTTTGTAAAGAAGAAGGATGGTTCGATGCGAATGTGTATCGATTATAGGGAATTGAATAAGATTACAATTAAGAATCGATACCCATTACCTAGGATTGATGATCTTTTCGATCAACTTCAGGGAGCTAAATATTTTTCTAAAATAGATTTACGCTCTGGATACCATCAGTTGAAAGTACAAGAAGAAGACATACCTAAAACTGCTTTCAGAACTAGGTATGGTCATTACGAGTTTACAGTCATGCCCTTTGGACTAACAAATGCTCCTGCAGCATTCATGGACATGATGAATAGGATCTGTAAACCGTACCTGGATAAATTTGTAATTGTCTTCATCGACGATATACTTATTTATTCCAAAAGTCAGGACGAGCATTGTGAGCATTTGCATGCACTCTTAACTTTGTTAAGAAAGGAGAAGCTTTACGCCAAATTCTCGAAGTGTGAATTTTGGCTACAGGAGGTACAATTTTTAGGTCACATGGTGAATCACAAAGGTATTTACGTAGATCCCTCCAAGATAGAAGCGATCACCAAATGGAAGGTCCCGCAATCAGCTACGGAAGTTAGAAGTTTCCTAGGACTAGCTGGGTACTATAGGCGCTTTATTAAAGATTTTTCTAAGATAGTTGTCCCCTTAACTAAGCTAACCTGTAAATCAGTTAAGTTTGAATGGGGACCCAGGCAGGAAGAAGCTTTTAAGATTTTAAAGCAAAAGTTAACAAACGCCCCAATTCTAGCCTTACCAGAAGGAATAGAAGATTTCAAAGTTTATTGTGATGCTTCTAAGCTAGGATTAGGATGTGTGCTAATGCAACGCAAGAAGGTAATTGCGTATGCCTCAAGGCAATTGAAAAAGCACGAGGAAAACTATACGACTCATGACTTAGAGTTAGGAGCCATAATTTTTGCCCTTAAGATTTAGAGACACTATCTGTATGGAAGCAAGTTTACTGTCTATACATATCATAAGAGTTTAAGATACATATTTGGGCAAAAAGAATTAAATATGAGGCAAAGGAGATGGATGGAAATCCTAAGTGATTACGACTGTGATATTCAATATCACAAAGGAAAGGCAAATGTAGTAGCGGATGCCTTAAGTCGTAAGTATCATGAAAAGCAAAAGCGAGTTCGTGCTCTTAGATTAAGTTTACAATTAGATTTAATGGAACAACTGAAAAACATTCAAGAAACAGCAATCAAGGATGATGCTAAAGGAATAAAAGGACGAATAAAGGAATTAGAGCAAGGAAGTGATGGAATTTGGAGATTTAATAAGAAAAGGATTTGGGTACCTAAGCAAGGAGAATTAAGAAATAAGATTTTAGAGGAAGCCCATAAATCTAGGTATACCATGCATCCTGGTAATAATAAGATGTACCAAGATTTAAAGAACAACTTCTGGTGGATAGGAATGAAAAAAGACATAGCTAGATATGTTTCTAAGTGTCTTACTTGTTCACAGGTTAAGGCAGAACACCAGAAACCCTCAGGTCTACTACAACAATTAGAAATGTCTGTTTGGAAATAGGAACTAATAACAATGGACTTTGTTACTAAGTTACCTAAAACCAGAAAAGGTAATGACGCGATTTGATTAATTGTGGATCGATTAACCAAATCAGTTCATTTTCTACCCATGAAGGAAACCTTTAGCATGGAAAGGTTAGCCAAGTTATACATAGATGAGGTAGTATCCTTACATGGAGTCCCACTCTCCATTGTATCAGATAGGGATAGTCATTTCACTTCCCATTTCTGGACCAGTTTCCAAGAAGCAATGGGAACCCGACTAAATTTAAGCACTGCATACCATCCTCAAACAGACGGACAAAGTGAAAGGACGATCCAAACCCTGGAGGATATGCTTAGGGCATGTGTAATAGATTTTGGTGGAAACTTGGATGACCACCTACCTTTACTCGAATTCTCCTATAACTATAGTTATCATTCAAGCATCGAAGCTGCCCCATTCGAAGCACTGTATGGACGAAAATGCAGAACTCCAGTTTGTTGGGCAGAAATAGGAGAAAGTCAATTATCAGGTCCTGAAATCGTGCAAGAGACCACCGATAAGATGACTCAAATCAAGGAAAGACTAAAAACGGCTCGAGATCACCAGAAGAGTTATGCAGACAATCGACGCAAGCCACTAGAATTTCAAGTTGGAGACAAGGTACTCTTGAAAGTTTCTCCTTGGAAAGGAGTAGTTCGATTAAAAAAGAAAGGGAACCTAAGTCCAAGGTACGTAGGACCATTCCCAGTAATCCAGCGAATAGGACCAGTCGCCTATCGCTTACAATTACCAGAAGAATTAGCCGGGGTACATGATGTATTTCATGTATCCAACCTCAAGAAATGTTTATTTGACGAATCCCTGGTAGTACCTCTTCAAGATATAGAGGTAAATGAGGAGTTAAAAAAATTGTGGAGAAACCACTTCAGATAGAAGACCGAAAGATCAAATTTCTCAAGCACAAAAGACTAGTACTGGTCAGGGTCAAGTGGGATTCAAAAAGAGGACCGGAGTACACTTGGGAGCTGGAATCTGAGATGAAGCGAAAGTATCCTCACTTATTTCAATAAATCTCGAGGACGAGATTTTAAATAAGGTGGGGAGGATGTAAGGACTTGCAAAAATGTCCCAAAACGACCCGTAAGTAAAAACCGGGACCCCTGAAACACTAATGTGCATGAAAAACCAAGAAAACAAGGTTTTTGGTTCTCAGGCGGGCCGCGTAAACAATAAGCGGACCCTTACGCGGGCCGCGTCAACTTAATGTTGACCAGATAAGCTTCCCGGGCCACGTGTTGCATGCGTGTCAACCCTACTCGTGACACATCAGGCCTACACGTAGACTAGGGGCTCTCGCGGGCCGCGTAAACTCGACTAGGGGCTCTCGCGGGCCGCATAAAACTCAAAAAGCGGCTATAAATAGCTTGTGCATGGGGCTTTCATTCTGTGTCGAAAATTTTGATCAAAAACGAAGTGTACTGCTCGAAATCACATTTCCAACATAGAGAAACGCTGCTATGATACAGGGTATTAACTCGATCACTGCTACGATTCAATGTCCGATCGATTGAAACCAATCCAATGGATGTTTAAGTGCTGCCCAAATTAGGGCTATACTTTGTCATTCGTCGTGAATTCGATGGATGTTTAAGTATTGTACTTTGTCATTCGTCGTGAGGGTTTTAATCTCGTGAGTTATCGTAAATGTTGTATTAAGTTACTGACCTAGTTCGTATGCATTGTCATTTAAATTAGGTTACAAGGCTTATCAGTAGGCAAACCTCTGCCCGTTAAACTTGCAAAGTGAGTCATTCTCTTTTTATCAATAATGTTTTACAATACTCCAACCATTTTCAAAAGTTATAATTACAGGGATTAAGTCGTGGTTATCTTGAATCACTGGCTAGTGGGGTATTGTGCACATTACTAATTTCTCACGGTTAGGCTAATAATCCTAACAGTGATAATCATCACTACTTGGCTGAAAGGACCCAATAGTGGTATGACCATCGTCACCATGAGGTGACACGGCGCCAGATAAAAATAAGATAGTAGCCATTGTAATCGCTCTTATGCTGTAATTTATAACTATGTGTCGTTTTATCAAATTTGAGTGACTCGCCAGTATTTCCCCACTGATAACATATTTTTAAAACATGTTTCAGGTGACCTAATGTGAATCAAGGAAAAGTGCTACGGAGCACTAACAAGCTTGAAGTAGTGGCTCAGATAAATAAATAAAAATGTTTTGTAAAACAGGGAATTTCCTAGTAAAATTCCTCTATTGTAAATTACGGGGTTTATCCCAAATTATGAAATAAAATAATTGGGAATTTTCAAGTTTTAAACGATCCTGCTAGACTTCCGCTGTCAACTCAAGCAATAAATACCACGGGTTCCTGTCCCGCGGCTCCTGAACCGGGTAAAACCGGGACGGGGGCTGTGACAGGAAAAGGTGGTATCAGAGCCACTGATTTAAGCCAATTAAGTATTTAGAAATACTTAATTTTTCTGATTGCTATTTTGTGATTAACTGTTTGTTGTGTTATTTGACTATTTGTTAGTTTAAAGTATGGGTAAGCAACGAATTTCGGGAATCACCCCAGTCCATTCAGTCGCGCATTCGTGACGGTATTTATGTCAGAATTCATACTCCGGTCATCTTCACCGGCAACAATCCTTCTCCAAACCAACTCCAGACTAATCGTCAAGTCTACAGTCTGTTTAAATCCAGATCTCACCGTTTTAGGTAAAAGTCTTAAGAGAAGATGAAGATAAACATAAGTTTTAGTTAAAAGTATAGCTTTAGTAAAGATTTAGTGTAAAAACACGTGAAATTCCTTAGATCTGAGCTAGATCTTGAACGGAATGACATCACTCAACAGTTTGTACAAACCGCCATGGTGACGTCACTGTCAAGGGCTCAAGTCTCAGAGATTTCATGGTGAAAAGTGAGATTTCAAAGGAGAATCATGTAGAGAATAGTGTAGTGATCAAAGATGTACAAGAATCTAGTGTAAAACGTACCGAAATCGCCAAGAAATGGAAGAAAAGAGGAGTGTGTGCGTCTTGGTCGAGTGAGGCTGTCAAATCAGTGAGAAATGATGTGACAGGCCTATTTATAGTGTCAAAGGGAGAGAGTGAGGTGGTGTGCACGGATCGGATGGCAGCTCGGTCGAATGGCCATCCGATTGGTTGGTCATCCGATCGGTTGGTCATCCTATCGGTTGGTCATCCGATCGGATGGTCATCCGATTGGATTGCCATTTGGCCAATCCCATCCTTTCCGTGTTCCCGTCTTTTATTTGTTTCACGAGTTAGATTAAGTGTTGCGTTGCGTATTATTGGTTAATAGAATCACATAACTAGATTACATCATTAATACAAAGTTTCCATAGTTTCCGCCAGTGACAAAACTCCAATCCCTCGTTCAACCACGTCTCAAGTTTCACGAGCCTCAAGAGTGAAGCACCAAAGTATAAAGTCTTATAGAATCATAGCATCATAGAATCATAGTCTCATAGCATCATAGAATCATAGTCTCATAGTATCTTAGAATCATAGTCTCATAGCATCATAGAATCATAGTCTCATAGTATCTTAGAATCATAGTCTCATAGTATCTTAGATTCATAGTCTCATAGAATCATAGCATAAGTTTCACCAAATATCAAGAGTATCAAGTATCACATAGCTTAGGGACTAAAAGTGACAAAAGCTAAAAGTCTAGGGATACAGGCGTTACAATGCGCTGCCAGAGTATTTCAATCAAGAGCGCATCAAACGTGGGAACGATGCAGCTTACGCTCTCTTATGGGATGAGCTGAAGGAGCTCATGAAGGAAGAGTACTGCCCTCCCCACAAAGTCCAGAAGCTAGAAAATGAATTTTGGGAAATCAAGCAATTTGACGGTGACAACGCCGGCCTCATAGCAAGGTTCAAACAGCTCAGCATTATCTGCCCAAGCCAAGTTGACACTCCCGAAAAGGCTATCAAGAAGTACATATGTGCTTTGCCTGAGTGTGTGGGTGATTTTGTCGAGGCTGCAAAACCTGCTATCTGACAACCCGAGATTTTCAAGGTCTTTTACCTACGTATCACTTGTTTCACAATTTTGCTTGGTTTTCATAATTCATCCTACTTTGTATCTTGTGCATAAGAGTTGGTTGATTAAAGAATTGTTTGTGTTATGTGAAAACTTAAGTGTTGCGTAATGTTATATTTAAGTTTGATCTGATTAAATAACACACTTGACGAAGGGTAAGTCTTCGTCAAACCTCATCCCGACGAAGATTAGATGTTCACCAACCAAGCTTCGTCACACACTCAATTCTTCGTCATCATCAATCCTGACGAAGTTTGATTCTTCGTCAAAAGGATTGTTTGCTGAAAGGGCCCTCAGCCCAGAGTATGCAAGGCCCAGAAGATTGTGTGTATATCTCCTTGTAGCGTAACTGCAAATCACAAAACCCTAAGCCCTCTCCTCCCTTCCTCTGTGTGACGGCAGTAGGGAATCCCGAAGTCTTTCCATTCCGATTTATCTAATCAATCAGGTATTACGCTTAGTGTCACGTTCTCGTTCAATGGATTAATTCATGATATGTGAATTCGTGTTGTGATGATTTTGTTTAAATGTGTGAAATCTTGTGTATATAATGTTCCATTGATGATCGGCCGTTTGAACGTTAATCACGTAATTAGGGTTGGTACGATGAATGTGTTGAAGAACCTTGTGTGTTTCAATGATTAGTGTTTGATTTGAATTGCTCGTTAAAGGAAACTGTTATGCTTTGAGTAGTCAATGATTGATTATAAATTAGGGTTGTTGAATTTGCAAATATCAGCCATTCGATCTATTTATCATGCTAAGAATGTGTTAACTGTTGTTAGATGACTTTTGGTGAACCTCTGTGATACTTCGTCACCCCCAGTCCCGACAAAGGTTAAGAACTTCGTCACATGTAACCTCGACGAAGGTTAAGAACTTCGTCATATGTAACCTCGATGAAGATTTGATAGTTCGTCACATGTGATTCCGACGAAGAATGATAGTTCGTCACATGTGATAGTTCGCCGAGGTGGTAGATGGTCGGAACAGTAGATTAGTGGTGTTATGTTATTGAACACATGTGTTGTGATTTTCTGTTTAAGGCATGATAGTAACGTTAACTGGTTGTGAGGGTCTTGACTTGACTCGTATGGGTAGTCAATCCATTTGTTGAATGTTATCCTGATAACTGAGTACTTGATATGCAATATGAGGTGATCATGTGATAGATTCAAACTGTGTGAAATAAGTGACTTGTTTGATTATGTAACTGATGTTGATTGGTAACCATGGTAGGGTTTGGGTTGACCAACTTGGACGGGTAACTTAACATACCGAGCAAATCAAAGGTGAGTTCATTCCTCTTGAGCATGCGTCCCGGTGGGTGGGACAATCATTGGGTATTCCTGAGAGGAATAAGTCATTTGGGTAAAACTTGGATGTTGGATAATACACTCACTCCTATCACCATTAAGTCCCATCTTGTTTGTTACCTGAGAGGTAACGGGGTATTAGTTGGTAGCGCTATCTAGGTTTGGCACCCTCACCCCGTAGCCAAGAGGACGGGTGTGAACTAATGACCCAGTCATGCCCAATGCTTTGATAGGGGCATTGGGGAAAGGGAAAAATAATCTAGAGCCATCTTGTACGGTATCAAGTTATTATCAACATTATAATCAATGAACTTAACTAAACACTTGGTAACCAACGTTTTCGTAAAACTATGAACTCACCAGCGTTGTCCGATACACTTGTTGAATGCTCGCAGGTCGTTAGGTACTATGGTCAAGGAACTTGCTATCTGGATGGCTGGAGTGGTCATGGGTCGTACTGCTTGGATTTGCAAGACTTGCTTAAAGATTTCACGTACATTGGTTTTTGAAACGATTAAACAGTGATTAACTATTTGCTTCCGCTGAACATGTTAAACTTCGATATGTTATGAATGTTTTATCTTTATGAATGGAAACTTTGTTTTATAACTTGATATTAGTTCAATGTGATTGGTGGCTAGATCCTGGTACGTCACATGCCTAGCGGGGTCACCGCTTGTGGTATTTTGGGGGTGTAACATGCTGCCATCGAAGAAACCTATCGTTTGGCCACAGAAATCAATGACAAGCGAGTCTTGGTGGGATTCTTCTCTAAAGAATCCACCAGGAAGGCTAATCAAGCAATCGTCATCGAATCCTCCGACGACACCTCCGACTAACCCTCACACGAATCCTCAGACGACAACGCACCACCACAAGACGCTCAGCCTAGCCGCAAGAGAAAGTGCATGAGCCTAAACTCTTCAATGACAGAACTGCTGCAACCATAACCTCTCCACGTAGTTCCAGTTCACCAAAAGCACGCTTACACGGGAACTCTCCCTCTGTGTCAAAGGTGTACTTATCACCACCAAGTGGGAAATGGTTGTCGCTATTGCATCAATTGCAACTATTACAGCCACTGTTAGGATCTGAGTTTCTTATGATTGTGCTTGTTTGAATATAATGAAGATGAATTTAGATAAAGTGCAGCAAAAATAAAATGGAACAAACTTTCAACACAATCAACGAGAGAATTGTTTTAAGCAAACATGTTTAACATGAAATCGAATGATTATATTTAGTTACAATCTTCAATAACTATGCATGCATGCATACAATCTCCCCCTCAGCCCGAGCTCACAGATAGTTTGTTCGTACAGAATGACTTGTGGAAGAAGAGAGCTAATAGAACAGTACATGGTACTGTTCTATTTATAGTACAGAACAAACCACTGTGGCATCTTTGCTGACGTCACCATGAAAGTGACATCTAACCTCCTAACAACCTGTAACTACTGATCTAATACAACTACTCCTATTACAAACTACTGATTACAATACATACACAAGAAAGACTAAACTACTGCTTCCCATTCCATTGTTATACTCCTAGCAGTGCTTTGTGTCTTCAGCAGTACTTGAACCATGACAGTAGATTGAGTATCAGTGTTTCATCTCTAGCAGTCTTTGAGTCTCATCAGTTGTTGAAGAACAGCGTTGACGTATCAGGACAGTTGATAGAGGACATCGGTTGTTAGGCCACTTTCAAGGGGAAAGAACTGTTGCACACAACTGCTTATTGTGAATCCACTGATCTGATCTAGTTTTGGCTTTATCAGCTGTTCCTTTGTAAGGGTTCAATCCCAACAATCTCCCCCTGGAACAGATGATGCCAAAACTCTTCATTATTCTGGATTTTTATTGTCTCATCAAGAGTTCCCTTACTTGACTTTTGAATTGTAATTCAAAGTTCATTGAGTCCTTATCATCCTCATCCCTGCACAGGGGAAGCTCAAGGAGATCTTGCATATCTTCAACACCCAGGCCAAGTGCTGCTTCCCTTGATATATGCTTCACCACACCATTAGATCTGAGCAGAGTCAATACGTGGGTCTTTTGATCAGACTTCCACTTTAGTATCTTTGAATCTAATGGGTTTCTTGGGAGAGTTTTTATTGCAGATGAGTTTGGAGATTGGGGCCTGGTGATGACAACTTTTGCAGGGTCTTGAGATTGTGCTGATTCTTATTTTTCTGCCAAAAGTGTCTGAAGAACCATCTTCATAATAAGTTCTTCTTTATCCTTATCTTCTTTGGTTGTTGTATCCATCTGCTTTTGTTTCCTTCTTTGATAAAGGATGGCAGCAGGTGGAGCAGTGGATCTTCTAATTGGTAACTTTTGTTGTCTGACTGGAACTACTGCTTCTGGATAATCAGGATTTTGAGGAGCAGTGGGATCTCTTTTCCTCAACTCTTCCAAACTTTTATAAGTTGCTAACACTTTATCCTCTGACCATCTTGTAACCTGGTTCCTTGACCTATAATCAACAGCTATTAGTTCTTCTTTCATTCTTTTTAGCTTTAGGGTTCTTTCAGGTACATTTTTCTTGTACTTGGCCCATACTGGAGGAGTTTGCTTGACCTTTTCTTTAAGCATCTTTTGAATTCTGGATATCTCTTTTTGTAATTCACTGATAGTCCATTCTTTATACTGATGCTTTTCTGCTTTATACCTCTTGTAAGCCATGATATATTCAAGGTAGTCTTGCCTCGTACTTTCATCATCTCTTTCAGATAAATTTTGGCAAAGATCTTTTGAGAACTGTTCCAAAGTTCTGACCTTGGTGAGCAGGTATTGCAGATTTCTCTGAATCTCTTTGTCAGACTTTCCCTTTGTATCTCTATTGGATATATCTTCTGCTTGTTAGGCCTTTATCTTGAGATACTCTTCTATGTTTTTAGAGAAAGGATAACCTTGAATGGAAGGAAGATTCCTTTTTGCAGGGTCATCTTCAGAGTAAACGGACTTGATCTCCTCCCTGACTGCTGGAAGATCCAATGGGAATTGTAATCGCACAGGAACAATAGCAGTGTTTGAACTTAGAACTTGAGCTGAGGATAATGGAACAGGGTTTGGAATGGTGACAAGGGTCAGTGGTTGTGTTGATGTTGGAGTTGGAGTTGGGGAAGTGTCATCTTCCAGGACAATATTGGTTACCCTTCTCCTTTTGTGCTTAGGAGAGGTTGGTGGTGTTTTGGTGGGTTGAGTGGTGGTGATTGAGATGGTAGGTGTTTGACTAACAGCTGTTGAAACAACTGGTGTTTCAACCACTGTTGTCATTACAAAAGATGATGTGTCATCTGATGTCTTCTGCTTTTTGGCAGGTGGCTTTTGTGGTGGTGAGGTTGTTTTTGGTATGGCAGTGGATTGAGTGTGTGTTGATGTGGTAGTGATGGAAGTTGTTGGGGTAACATTTGTTGAAACCACTGAAGTACCAACAACTGTTGATACAACAGGTGTCTTAACATCTGTTGGTTTGGAGGTTTGATGAGAGGGATTTTTGGGGATTTGGGGAGTTTGTTTGATGGTTTTGGAAGGTGTGGATTTGGGTTGGCTTGCTTTTCTAGTAGGCCTTCTTCTTTTTGGCTTTGGAATAACCTGCTCTTCCTTAGTCTCAGAAGTACCCTGTTCTTCCTTCTCCATCAATACTTTCTTCTCCTCCTTAAACCTTTTAGACCCTTTTATCTCCATTGACTCTTTCATGCCTGCTTTTAGATCAGCAAAGGCATTTTGAGTCTCATCAACCTTTTTAGAACCATCTAGCCTAGGGATTTCTACAACCAATTTTGACAGTGGATCTTGTTTCATGTATAGGCCATCTTCATATCCCTTCTTCTTTTTCTCCCCCTTTTTGGCATCATCAGGAGGATTGTCAACAAAGATGATTGAAGGAGGAGTAGTGCCAAAGAAGAAATTGCCTTCAAGGAAGTCTTATTAATGAAACTACTGTCCAAGTGTAAACCAGTTGGTTCAACACATGTAGTAGCTGCTTCACTTGAACTACTGACAGGAATTACTTGTAATTCCTGCAGTGTAACCTCCTCATTTGCTGGTGGGTTAGTAGAGATAGGGAACTCAGACTCAGTCACTTGTTGAGGCTTATTCTCAGTTATAGGTGGTTGAGAAGAACTGATTTCTGTCTTAGCTATATCAAGTGCATCCAACAAGGGTAACATGGATGGTGGAAGTTGGGCAGTGAGTATGGGTGTAGAAAGAGAATTTACCCCGGGAGCTGGGCTGTGGATGATGGAATCAAGTGATTCCAGAGCATCATAATGTGGTGTCCCTATTGATACAACCTGATCTTTTTTAGAAGAAGCAGGAGGAGTTTGAGGCTCAGGTTGAGATCTTTCATCCAACTGCTGTGAGGAAGTAGCAGTAGTGGTTATTGGTGACTTTTGTGTTGTCACAGGTATAATCTTTGGGATCTCATCTTCCAGAGTTACCTTTTTGTGGGTTTAGGGGCTTTTGGATATTTTTCTTTTTGGGTATTTTTGTGATTTTAGGTGTGGGTTTCACAGCAGTGGTTATGCTGCTGTGATCACCTTGAGCAGTGGGATCAACAGCAGTAACCTGAGGAGCAGTTGTTGCTGCTAAATTCTGCTCAGGCTCCTCTGTTTGTGTTTTGGAAGGTTTTGACAGCCTAGTAAAAGTTTCAGAAGAAAGGCTGTTTATTTGACAAGGATTTCCTTGGATTAGCCCATGTGCATTATCCTTGGAAAATTTCTTTTGTAAGTAAAAACTCAAAAACCTTGGAAATAAGAGAAATGGTTTCTTATTATCTTTAATATTATTAATATTTTTAACCATGTCATTGAAAATTTCCTGGGAGTAGTTAAAATTTTCTTCATTCATAATTGCATAACCCAGATATTGAATTTTCAATGGTATCTCATTGAAAGCAGTTGTTTTATTTTACACACACATGAGGAGGGTATGGAATAAAAACCTCATGGCAGGAGGAAAACTGCCCTTTTGTAAAGTGTCCTTTTTCATTTCCTCTTCATACCCTCGCTCAAGAAAATCAGTTTGATACTCTGCTTTTGGAAAAGAGTTTTTACCTTGAATATCATTGAGTTCAAAGACCTCTGACAGAGTTTGAGGTGTGATGGTAACTGGAATACCCCGGATTGATGAATTTATTGCTAAGGGCTTTTTGTCCTTAACATCAAGTTTAGTATTTTTCCAGAATTCTCTCTGGGTATCCAGGAAGATAGGAGCATTACAAGTCAACAAAGTTTTGTACTTTGTGGTCGAAAGAGCATCAATGACGAAGTTGAAGGTTGTGCTGTCACTTGGTTTTTCAAGTATGCACAGGTAGTTATGAGGAGTTTTGTATGGAAGAGCCATGGTGATTAGAGTGTGATTGCGAAAGGAAGAAGACGATGAAGGATTTGAGAGAAATGGATGGTAACTGTTTAGAGAAAATAATTTTGAATTCGATTCGACAGTGAAAAAGTGAATGCTGACGTGGCAGTGATTACAAATGATCTGATGGATAAGTACTGTCCATGTGCCAACCTCTGATGAGTAATGGAAGACAGTTGTTTAGGAAACCACTGATGGATCAATTACCAGTGGTTTATACTGGTAAAATAAAAACAGTGGTTGACTTTTAACTATCAGTGGATAGCCATCAGTGGGTTAAAACACTGATTTTGAACAACAGTGATTAACAAAGAAATGGAGGAACAGAGGTTGACTTTCAGCAGTGGAAAATAATCATCAGAACAGATGTTTTGAACCAAAATAGTGGTTATGGCAGACTTTTAAGGATTTAATGAAAATTTTAATTTTTAGCTATTTTTAAGGATGGAATTTTGTTTTTCTGAAAACATTTTAATGCTTTTATTCATAGAAAAACAGGATTTTGCCTGTTATTCCATGTTTAGCATGCCAATCCTAGAGATCAAGCTTTCAAAGGTGGATGTATCTAATGTTTTATTTAGCACATCTGCCAGCTGATCTTTAGTTGGAACATGGTGCAGAGAAATCAAACATTTTTCATAGCAATCCCTCACAAAGTGATGTCTAATGTAGAATGGTGATGGATTAATGAGATATTGAATTTTTGATGATACATTTTAGCTACTTGACTATCCTGCATAAAAGACATCTTTTGAACAATTGTATCAAAACCCAATAACATATTGAAAGTTACAAACAGTTGGACAGTTCAGCGACAACAGTAGTATCATAATACTCTTCAAACAGTGGTTGTGGAAACATCTTCTTGCTTGTGCACAGTCAAAACACTAAGCTTATTACTTAGATATTGACATCCCTCTGATGTAAACTCCCATATCCTTGGTGTCTGTACTTGTTTGAGTATGATAAATCTTAACAAACATGCTCCTAGCATATGCTATGTTCTTTGAGGACCCACTTTTTGCCAAAGTAGATTCTTATCCTTTGGCTGTGGGACAAGATTTTCAATCTTGTTGTCATTGAATTGCTAAAGCTCCTCTTTCATGAGAGATACCCAACTTTCTATCTTTTAGTGCACCATGGTACATGACTTGTTGATGAAATGGTAGAATGCCAGCAAGAGGACAAATGTTTTAGGATAGGCTTTTTGAAGAATCCCTTTTCATTGATGTTGTCAAGTGTTTGGTGAAATGGATGAGATGTAAAGGAATTAATGTTTTAAAAGGTGAGGCTGCAGATGTGATTCATCTGAGCTAACAACTGTTGGTGACTTTAAATGATCCAACAGCTGTTTGAAATGAAGACAGAGGGGTTTGAAGGATAGGTGTGGCACATTGATGATTTTTATTTATTTTGATGAATTTTTCTCACCAGTGGTTAGGGGTGAGGTAGTGACAGAGGCTTAGAGAGCTTCTGTAGTCAAACACTGTTTATTCATCAGTGGACAAGCTTTAACAGCTGTTTTGAACATCTGTTGCTCTGATGAAAGACATGATTTTGACTTGTGATATTACGATATCACATCCAACATCAGTAAACGGTGATTGTGAGTTACCTGCAAAACCAAATACTTGACAAACACATTTAAGATGCAAATTTATCAGAATTAACATAACAGCAGGGTTTGCAAGGATTTTAATGCATAAAATTTATTGGTTTTTGTATTCGAGGTTTTACCACACATCTATTTCATGTTTTAAGCATTCTATAGATTTTGACAGTGGTTGAGTATCCCAGATGATTATCACATTTTACTTTGACCACAAATTTTATGTTTTAATCTTTTGAGAATTTAGAGTAATCCATGTGCAGCCAAATATTTGAAGTTTGTTAACAATCCACTTTTGTTACTGATTTAGACTTGAGATAATGAATGAAATGACCCAGACTCTAACACCATCTCCTCTTGACCCATTATTAAGGAATATATTAACCTAGGTAAAAATAAAAGGGTTTTACATCCTGACAGGAATTTGGACTTTTACTATCTAAAACAAGTAAAAATGCAAAATATATCATTCTTAAGAAAAATGAAGAATGATGTATCTTGTTTTATTTAAATAAACCTTTACAAGAAAGACAAGTAAAGATTTCCTGAAAACAACATTAATTAGATCTGGTGTATTTTTAAAGTCAATATAACTTTTAATTAGGTCAGAATCACTTCATTCTCAAGTTTAGGAAAATAGTCAGTGGTTTGAAACAAAATTTCATAACCATTGTTTGATACCATTACCTTGTTAGATGAATGTGACAATGAGGTAGCCTGTTTCACAATGGTTTTGAAAGTCCTCTGTGAACTTTTTATACCATGTGAAGAATTTTCTGAAAATTTGGCCTAAACCTCTTTATAGATAATTATCTAATGATACCTTTGTTACCTGAACTACTCTGATGCAGTGATTGTACATGGTTGTTTGATGACATTTGTTTGACCAAGGATGTATGTTTATATTTTGGTTTTCCTTTTTTTAGGACCCATATGTGAACTCTTAAGTGTTTTAGATTTATACTCTTTTCTTTTGATTTCAAAGTTTTGAGATAAACACACTTTTGAGTTTTTGTAATTTTTCTTCTTTCCCTTTTTACCCTTTCCATAGATAAATACTGAAGCATTTACTGGAAGGTTTTAAGGAAAAAAATAATTAATCCAAAATCATTTTTCAGCAATATTTTGAGAAATTTGGTCATTTTTGCACATGCTTATGCCAAATTTCACATTACTCATGATCTGAACTTTTAAACATCAACACATAATTTTTGTAGGATCCTACTCTTTTATCACAAGTGATTTGAATAGATTCCAGCTCCTTTTAACAACTCTGGTATTTTCTACCAATAGTTTGGAGTTGATCCTTAGTCATGTTTGATGTATATTTTGAGACTGCAAAATTTCTTATAAATTTTGAACAAAATTGAGTTTATCCCTTTAAAGGATTTTCAACCTGTTTTCAAACATATAAGATCTAATAACTAAAGTTTTAATTTATCTTTTTTTTTACATGAGGTGACACCTTAGTAGCAGTCATGATGAAAACATCACAGCTCCAACATAACAATTGAAATCATATTAGTCAATAAGAGAATAATACCAAACCAAAGCTACCAGACGATTTCTCAAATCTGAAAACCGTTGGTGGTTTATAAATGATATCACTGTTATGTAAATTTTTGTGTGTTTTATAACATCCTGGTTGTTTTACAGAGTTTTTGAATAATCAACTTTGACGTGATTAATCATTACTATGTTTTTCAACTAAATACAAACAACCTTAGTATCAATGAATTTTGAGCCGAACTGTTATGTCAAATTGATTGTTAGATCGAAGTTGACTGTCCAGACTCTGATACCAATTGTTAGGATCTGAGTTTCTTATGATTGTGCTTGTTTGAATACAATGAAGATGAATTTAGATAAAGTGCAGCGGAAATAAAATGGAACAAACTTTCAACACAATCAATGAGAAAATTGTTTTAAGCAAACATGTTTAACATGAAATCGAATGATTATATTTAGTTACAATCTTCAATAACTATGCATGCATGCATACAATCTCCCCCTCAGCCTGAGCTCATAGATAGTTTGTTCGTACAGAATGACTTGTGGAAGAAGAGAACTAATAGAACAGTACATGGTACTGTTCTATTTATAGTACAGAACAAACCGCTGTGGCATCTTTGCTGATGTCACCATGAAAGTGACATCTAACCTCCTAACAACCTATAACTACTGATCTAATACAACTACTGCTTCCCATTCCACTGTTATACTCCTAGCAGTGCTTTGTGTCTTCAGTAGTACTTGAACCATGACAGTAGATTAAGTATCAATGTTTCATCTCCAGCAGTCTTTGAGTCTCATCAGTTGTTGAAGATCAGCAGTTGATGTATCAGGACAATAGATAGAGGACATCAGTTGTTAGGCCACTTTCAAGGGGAAAGAACTGTTGCACACAACTGCTTATTGTGAATCCACTGATCTGATCCAGTTTTGGCTTTATCAACTGTTCCTTTGAAGGGTTCAATCCAAACAGCCACTTCACCCGTCACTACCACACAGGACCACGACATCTAGGCATGCTAGCACTTCCCGCACTGCCAACACAGCTCGCACCCCCAGCAGCAACCGCAACCCCAGCAAGAGCCTTCGACACCAACACCAACCAGACGCAGAACGACGTTGTTGCTGGTACGATTCTCGATGAAAACTCTTATGTGTATACTTGTTCTATTGCTCGATGTCGCCACAATATGCGACGTTGACTCTCTCACTCTCTCTCTCCCTCATCCTCGCACTTAGCCTAAGTTCGCACACATATTCTATTACTAGTACTATATACTATATCACGATATAATGTGTTTTACCCTCACTATGCATCCTTGAAATAAGTTACGATAAACGTGCAAGGAACAAATTAATCACGGGTGCACACGGGATTATTTTGGTCCGTGCACGGAGATTGTAGTTAGTGTAATGCCCTGCTTTTTTGCACTTTCCCTAATTAGAAAACTTGTCGTATATCTCAACTTTCGGAAATCCGGCTCCTTTGTAATCGTAATTCATTTCAAGCCACTGTAAATCCGAGACTTCAATTATAGTAAAAAAATTGATCTTTTATATGAAATTCATGTTGTTTATACTTAATTCATACTTACGAAGATTAACTCGCAAACAACTACCATGTGTTCGTGATTCTTAAACAAACATTTGGTCACATTTTGCAAGATGCAAATTCATGTTCTTTACGCTTATTTGATACCTCAAGTCACATGTCGTACATACTTGTTATATTGGTTTGTTACACATACTTATGCATAACATATTTTTTTTTACTCTTACTTTAATTCATGTTTAATATACCTTTAGGCATGGTTGCAAAAGTCGCTAGGCGCTCCCTAGTCGGTCGACTGAGAGTTGAGAGTAATCGGTCTAGGCGGAGAGTACTCGGGGAGTACTCGGACATGCTAAGTTATAAAGAAATTAGTTTTCAGAAATTAAATATATGTTAAATGACATAGATTTACTAATATTTATAACAAAATGCGTGAAAATGATATTCATTCTTTAATATGACAAGCGTAGAAATTATGTTTATATTTTTTTAAGCCAAAATCGGCCCGAGTTGACCTAATAGATCCGATTCTGGCCGATTTTGACTGCATTTTATCGACTCGGAGTAATTAGGCAGAGTTGAAGAAAGTCGCCTCGGCAGCATGCCTTGTAGCGACTACTCGGAGAGTACTCGGCCTTAGAGACCTTGTTTTACAACCATGCCGCTTTAGGCCTTGATACATGTTCAATACACACTAGACATTGTAGGACATGTTAACCATATATAAAATACATCTTATTTATACATTTTACATCATTTAAACAACAAAAAAAGAATATAAAAGTTGCCAAACAGCCCTAGCAATTCAGCCATATATTGCTTAATTATTTCTCTTTTTTATTGCTTAAACTCTCACCTACTTGTATTAAATGCCAAACCCTAATCCTTCCCCCTATAATACCACTTATAACCAGCCTCCCTACCACTTTTGCAACACTAAAACACTCTCAAACTCTCTCTAAATCGCAGCTGATTCCAGAAGTTCGAGCAGATTGATAGCTACACACAAAAGTGAGCATAACTCACTCATTTCATAACGTTTTCGCTTGATTCTTTTTCCTACTTACTTGGATTAACCTTAGGAATGTTTCCATTGGTTTTCCATGGAAAACCAGGGCCTGGAACGTCGCCTAGAAGGCTCCAAAGTTGTCTGCAACTTTCTGTTTTGAATCAAACTTTGTTAAAACTTGCTTAAACTTGAGTTATCTCATCTCAAACCTATGTCCTTATGCTTATAACCACATCTATGGTTAGTTAGGTTTAAAAAAAGGTTGAGACATTCAAAATCAGAGGTATAAACCTCACAAACTTTCTGTTTTGTTCAAGGGTTTAACCCACAAGTAATGTTCAAGCTTAAGACTTGATGAAAGTGTGATTTAGGATTAGCTTGGGCCATCCTACTTTAAAATCCACACATTACATGATGTTTTCTCATAGATTAGTTGTTCATATTCTATTATTACTTGTAAGTTCGAGACTCTCCTTGAATGTTCATAACATCAAGTGTAGTGGTGAACACTTAGAGGTGCCTAAATGGAAGACTTTTTCTTCCTCCCTCCTACATGAATTCTATGATACTTAAGAGGTTCCTAAATGGAGGATTCATCCTCCTACCTCATGCTTGACATATTTGACATATTACATACAACATAACTTATATATATTACTTAAGTAATCAACCTTTGATAATTATATAATAGTCACTTATCAAAGAGTTTGGTTACATCATCTAAACACTATGTGTTAAAAGATGATTACTTTCATATGAATATGTTCATACGTTTTAATCTCTGAATCTTTAATCTACCGTTATCCTCCAATACTCACACACCTTTGTTTCTACGTGTAGAAGGACTTGGTGTTCCAACCTCCCACAACAACTCACTCACGGATTCACAAGTGGAAAGCTTGCAAAACTGGAGTATACTCGAAACCCCCTTTTTATGTTTATCACTTTTGGGGTGTAACATGTTAAATTATAAAATCACACTTAAACTTTAATCTTTATACTTGCACGAAACAATCCAAATACATGAATGCTATGTTGTGATACTGATGCTTATACTTGGGCGATTCTTATGTGATACTATAGTCATTAGCTTTGTATGAGCCTCCATTTAACATGTATAGCGCTATAGGAGTAACACACCACTTGTGAACGAGAGGTCATGTTAAATTATATCATTTTGCGTAAACAGAGGGTTGGCTAGAAATATTGCATGCCTTGTATGATGATCTTGTATAAACTAAATTGCCATGTGGATTCGTTTTAAACTTTTAAACTTATACTTATACTTATTCTTAAACTTGTATACTCGCCTTTCCTTTTGCATTGAACTTTATTTTAAACATGTTACAGGTTGAGGATTGATGATGCTATGAAACGGATTAGCATTGATGCCTAGATACTCACTTAGACATTTAGGTTTAAAGTGTTGTATCAATTTTGTTATTATTATGTTATGAAAATGTTGTTATTTGAATTTTCCTTGTAATGTTTGACAATTTGATTATGAAATGAAAATGGTTGACTTAAATATTGTCACAAATAGTGTTATGAAGTCTCTTGCAATCTCGAACTAGTCCCACTCCGATGATTTCGCCATTGGTTTGGGTGTGACAGATTGGTATCAGAGCCATAACTATAGAGAATTAGGTAGAATTGTCATGTTCAACCTAGTCTATAGTAGGAACCATATTTTTGACCATTCATGATTCTTGCTTAAAATGTTATTCTTCCTACTTTGCTTCTTTCTCTTCTTTTTGGTTTTAATATTTACATTGTGAGTTCAGGATTGGATCGTAAACGATCACTAGATCTGCGATGAATTCGATTTAACATGCGGAATCCGTTAAATCGAACCGTAATCGTGCACGAAAACGTAAATAACTATCGTTTTATTACGTAATGACGACAACTGGACAGAGTTTTCGACTCGATCTCTACAAAGAACACTCAAAATCTAATACACATGACGTAATCGGGGGCGTTTTTAATGTAGATGATGAACTTGAAGAACTTGTGTTCGTACGAAATGAGTTTTCTCCTCTTTTCTCTGAGATGTGTTCACTGATATTTATTGTTGATCAAGCATGCCAGTTCGTGCAAAGTCGAACTCTATGCATGCATGCCATTTCGTGCGAAGTCGAACTCCATGCATGCATGCCATTTCGTGTGAAGTCAAATGTGATGATGTAAGATTGTGATGTCATCACACAAATGTGATGACATCATTCCTGGTCAAGCCCACTCTCACCGTTTCGTGTCATACCGAATTCTTTCGTATCCTAACACTACCTAATGAGACCTAGCAAAACCTCTGTCCGGTATTTTACAGACTCAAGACACTAGACTTTACATGTACAGTTAGATTTCTATCTATGGCCACACACATAGTGCACTAACAGTCTCCCCCTTGGACATAGCTAGAAATCTGTGATGCTTAGTCTTGAACTGCCTTGGATAACATCTTCAAGTGAAACCGCAATCTCCCCCTTGAATGATGCCCCGAATTTCTAAGATTTGACGTTTAAGAACAATCACACATATCCACACACAAACAGTTTCTTAACAGTCTCGTTGGTCCGGCTCACACTCAACATTAACAGGTTACCATGGAAGATTTTGAAAGAAAATCTTTTTAGATTTCTAATATTGAATGCAGATATTTTAACATAATGAAATGTAGTATTTACAGTTTATATTTTTGTGAGAAAATGTGCTAGAAGATCATATAAGTTTATTGAGACATATCAGCTGCACCGTTGATCTAGATGAAACACCCAGTTTAAACAATTCACATGAATTGTCGGTATTGTTGTCCACTTAAACTCAATCTAAAAACTTTCGTAATGCTTACCGATACGTTAAGGTACATTAATTTGCACAAGTTCTTATGGACCCCACGATCTTAGCATATCCCCTCATCATGTAATACACTGACTCAAGTAATGCCTTTAAACTTACATCAACTGTGATATGTGTTAAAACAACAACTCAGAATGTTTAAACATTAACAATCAGGTCGATCTTTCGATACACAGAGAAAGTCCAATGTTTAAACAAAATAAGAAATAAAAAACAAGTTGAAATGGTTTAACTCTTAATCACCAGATCGATATTCCCATATACACAGAGGTGATCCAAGATTTAAACGAAACACCAAGTAAAATAAAGAAGAAACGTTTAGGCACTAACATCCAGTTCGATACTTTCGTATACGCAGAGGATGTCCAATGCTTAAACAAAATAAAGAAATAAAACAAGTTTAAATCTTTGCAAAATGAAATACACAATCACAGTGACATTTTCAGTAAGTTGTGAAAGTTCACAAACTGACTGGTTTTTATGCTTTTCAGCATTCAGCGATTACCGAGTAGGTACACAATCACGAAGGACAAAACTAAGTACTATGCTTTCAACCGCATTTTCCACTAGAACTAGGCTTTTCTATTTTGTTTGTATCGTTATTGCAAAACTACTAGTCTAGCTGAGCCTACTGACACATCTTTAGTGAGATTGTTTACCCATTTAAAACAATACATATCTTTAGCATGCACTGATAGTCCACTGATGTACTATCATTTCCTCTTTTTGCACCAGTAAACTCATTTTCATTTTATAATGTTTTTGACATTTTTGAGATTTTCTATTGTTTATGGCTTTTTGAAAATTTTTACCTATCTGAAATGATTTTGAAATTATGTTTTTCAATTTTACAGAAATTTTTGATTTTGACATTTTAAATTTTTTTTTCTCCCCCTAAAATTGAAACCATCTTTTCGAAATCGAAAATAAAAATCTTCCATTTTAACCGTTTAATGACTTTTACGAATGTGACCGCGAGACTACCATTTTGTTTGTGTGGAACATCAAACCTTTCATCTTTTTTCCACTGCACGAACAACCACTGCTTCTGAAAATACATTTGCTTGAAGCTTAGTTATCCTGCACATGTAAATGAACTTAATTAGTTTTGAATTGGAACCCAATCCATATTGGATTTGGGTTTACCAAATTCATCAACATATGACATGAACGACCTTTCACAATTTCTTTTATATTCAAACACTTTTATAAAAATTTTATCTGAAAATTTAACTTTCTTTGATTTTTTAACCGTTTGATTAACCAATTTTTCTTTCTTTATTCTCTCTTTTGTCCTCAGATTTGAATCTGATGAATTCGTTTTACTTGACTGATCATTCTTTGGAGAGCAAAACGATTCATCAGAATTGTTATCTGGCTCATCGGTTGTATCCGAGGACAAAATCTTTTCTAGATACTCTCTCGCTTTCTTTCTTTTCCTTCTCAGTCTATCTTTCTGCCCTTGTGATAATTTCACTTTCTGTTCTTTGAGCTTTTCTTCTACTTTCTCAGTTTTCTTTGCAGCTTTTCTTTTCTCCCCCTGAAATTGATCCGATGATCCTCTCCTCGAATTTATCGGACAATCTCTGGCAATATGACCTTTGATTTGACAATTATAGCATCTTCTCGTCTCAAATCTCTGACTCTGGCAGCTAACAACAATGTGTCCTTCAAAACCACATTTGTAACACACCCTGTTATCGTACCATTCTCCACTTTCAAACCAAACACTTAGATCGTAACATTGATTTGCCTTGTGGTAATCATGACTTCTCCTTTTTGTATCATCATAATGATTTGTCTCTGAAGGATCTTCATTCCATCTTCTCCTATAAGCTTGATTTGACTTTTGAGCAACATGGTCAAACCTGCACCACTTATTACCAACTTTTTGTGAGTTTTGATTTTCAATTTTTTGTGAATTTTTGTTTTTATAATGATTTGATGATTGAACTGATGATCTTTTCTTTTGAACATTTTTTGAATTTTTAAAATTTTTAGCATTTTGTTTTTGTTCCCCATTTTGCTTAGAAGTTGAACATTCCCCTTTTTCAGCAAATTGTGGAATAGTTTCTTTAAATTTTTCTTTTAGTTTCAAAAATATATTCTTTTTATCATTTTTATCATCAGATTCATCATCACAATCTTCAATTATGATTTCATCATAATTTGTGACATCGTCACTTATTGGAGTTTCCTCTTTATTTTCATTGATCGGTTTTGGACATATATGATCTAGTATTAATGACGAGGTCACAAAACATTTCAATTTCTTTTCTAAATCATCAATTTTATTTTTAGCACTCTCAACTTCATTTTCAAGTTGAGTGATTTTGTCAAGATGAGAATTTATTGCCTTTTGATTTTCAATATTATTTTTTATCCAAAACAGATTTTTCATTTTCTAAAATTTTTATTTAGTTTTTAAATTTTTTTTCATTTTCTTTTAAAATTTTGTTTTCTAATGTCAAACTCTCCACATCTTTCAGAAGTTTGACATTGTCCGATCTAGATTTATCACATTTTGAGCACACTGGTTAAGAACTTGAAGTTTCATTTGTTGATGCACTTGATTCTTTGACTTCACCGTTCTGTGACAACTCAGTTGACTCATCTTGTTTAGATTTTTCTTGGTGAGCATTGTCAACATGTTTTTTCTCGGATTCTTCATTCTTTGGAATTGACTCTGTCTTGAATGTACCTGCGGAAAAAATTTTAATAAAATCAAGAGGATTCATATTTTTATCTATATAACAACCCCTCTTAATATCATATTCCATAACATTTTTTGCTGCAAGACATATATTGACTCTTCTGCTTATTTCAAGAATCACATCCAAACTTATTATATCTAGCTTTTCTTCTATATTTTTTATCAAATCTTTCCTTTTCTTATTAATTTCGCAATCATGTTTTTGAAGCTCATAGACAAACTCATGTAGATAAAGACTTGAAAGTCTAGAATCCTTCTTCAATTCAATCAAAAATTCATCCCACTCTAAAGGTAACGATTCTGCAAATTTTGAAACCTACAATGACACCTGAAAGGACAATTGATATACAACTGGAAGGTAAAAAGATCAATGTAGTTGTTATGGACCGCTACCTACGGTTTCATGGGGCAACAAAACAAACACGATGAATGTACTCTTCTTGCGGTCTAACAGGTTTTTTTTGGGTGTGCTTCGACTGTTTGAATAGTTTTTCTTAAACATTAGTTTGTAATAAAAAAATTAAATGATAAAAGATACCAATTTGGTCATGAGGTAAGGAACAACTAGCAGGCTTGAGCTTGATTTGAAGCTCAAGCAAGCTTGTTTATTAATTGGGCCTCAAATAAAGCTCGAGCCTGAAATCTAACTCGTTTAAGCTCGGCCCATGTCGCGAGCCAGTCTCGACGACCAGCTTGACTCATTTATTACTATATTTGAAATCTAAACACCAATCTGGGTAATGTAGTAACGGTGCTACTCATTTATTACTATATTCCAGACGAATGCAATCCGACCCGTTTAAATCCTAGTAACTAAACTGCAGGGTTTCATTTTTTATCTGAATACTGATAGTGCTGCCCACAATAAAAGCTGATTTTATGAATTAGACCTGTTTGGCTCAGTTCCTTTTAATCATCATCATATACTTTCTACTCTACGATGAATATGCAGCAAAACACATCTAATTTCAGATTCGTTCAAATCAAACAGTCTGCAAACTTGAATAAAACTCAATTAGAAATCTTTCAATTCAGATCTGTATCTTTTAAAAATCAGCAATACGTGTCTGTCTATGAAGGTTCAATCTTAAGAGAAAAAAAAAACTTTCTATCAGTGAGTCATGATGTAAAACATATTCAAACAATCAACAAATTAAACAAACAAAGGCAGAAATTGATTTACACAAATAGCAGCAGCATACACGCACATCAATCAACAAATTCATGATAAACAACACAAGATAGATCTCGTTTTGTAACTGCAGGTTAGGAGAATGATGAAAGGGGGAATTGATAAGCAATTGATGGCGATGATCGATACCTGTTGGTCGGAGAAGAAAATCCTACGGCACGTTGCAGTTGACCTTAGCGGAACAAGGAGCAGGGGACGTGAATGCGATATCTGGGAGCCGATCGAGATTCAGAGATGAAAGAGAATGAACCCTAGAGAGGAGCGATCGAGATGTCAGAGATGAAGGGGCTGAAACCCTAGACAAAGATGAATGGAATTGAAAGGAATTGGATTTGAATTCCAACAAAATCCCTTGTTTAAGGGAATTCAGATTCCTTCAATATTTCAATGGAAAGTTTAAAAAAACCACGGGAATGTTCAAAGTTACGGACTGGGGAGCCATTTCTGACCTGTAAATAATAATGAAAACGCTTGTGCATTATTAATCAACTATACTTGTATAAAATGAAGAATGTGGTTGCTAGCTAACCTTGCTCTTGGCATTTAGAAGATAATGATTTTTGTAACGAATCTTCAACTTGCTGAAATAAAGTTTCATAAAGGTTTCAACTTTATCCTTTTTTCATATATGTTGACTTGAATCTTATGTTGGTATTTATTATTTTGTTGGTTTGGTTCATAATTCTTGATATTTGTATCGTGTTTTTATGGTTTTTATAGGAATTTAAGGTTGTTTGGATGATGAGTTAGGTTTAGTTTCTTGTTTTATCATCTGGGGTTGTCTCAGTTTTGAAGAAATTGATTAAAGATTGTTTTTTTTTTCTTTTTTCTTTTATGTAATATGCAATTCTTGTTTGGTCACTGGGTCTTTGCTATTACTTGGATTAAATTTTGAATTTAGTGGCAATTGAATGAGTTTGTAATGATTGGTTTTGTTTATTTTAAAAATTTTCACATTGGTTTGTCTGAATTGTGAAGAAATTCATGGAAATTTGAGTTTTCTTTATGATTTTTATGGTGATTTAAGGTTGTTGGATTATGGGTTGGGCTTAGTTTCTTGTTTTATCATCTGGGGTTGCATCAGTTTTGAAGAAAATGATTAAAGATTGTTTTTTTCTTTCTTTTTTTTTTTACAATATGCAATTCTTGATTGGTCACTCGGTCATTGATATAACTTGATTTAATTTTTGAATTCAGTGGCAATGGAAGGTATTTCTAGTGATGGGTTTTGTTTATTTTTTGATTTTTCAAATGGGGTTGTCTGAATTGTGAAGAAATTCATGAAAAATTGAGTTTTTAACATGCAAACTATTGATTTATGTTAATCTTTGGGTGTTTTAAATTAGGGTTTTGTTTCTTTAATGTTTTGTCATTCAATCTTGTGACATTGGACAATTTGGATATAAGGTTTGACAAATTTGAGTGTGTATTCAGAATTATATGATTATGATTTATATATTTGGCAATATGTTCATTTTTATTTTATTTTGGTTGAATACTTTGTTATTTTTTGTATTTTTTATTACTTTTTAGATTTTTTTTAATTTTTAGGATTTTTTATTATGTTTTAGAATTTTTTTGATTTTTTAGATTTTTTTTTGATTTTTTAGAATTTTTTGAACTTTTTATTATTTTTTAGAATTTTTTTGAGTTTTTAGAATTTTTTGGATTTTTTTATTATTTTTTAGATTTTTTTTGAATTTTTAAGATTTTTTGGATTTTTTAGAATTTTTTAGATTTTTTAGATTTTTTTTTTTTATTTTTTAGAATTTTTTGAACTTTTTATTATTTTTTAGAATTTTTTTTGATTTTTTATAATTTTTTGAAGTTTTTATTATTATTTAGAATTTTTATCTAAGATAGTTGTTTTTAAACTTTTGCCAATTGTTTATAACTATGGATAATTTTGTCTTTTTAGGTATTTTTAAATTCTAATTCCATTAATACATTTATCAACCAAACACATCTATGGATTTCAAAGGAATCCATCAAATTCCAATTCAAATTCCAATTCCCATAGGGATTCCAATTCCAATTCCTACACATTCCGCGAACCAAACGCCCCCTTAATGATTTGAATCTTTCTTTTTAGAATAACAATATCGATCAACAACTTCAACTATTCAGACACAGATCTGAACGTTTGAAGATTATACAGATCTAAAACTCAATCTCAGATTCAAATCAATCTTTCTGCAGATTATACAGATCTGAACGTTTATTTGTAAATCGTAACAACAACTTATCAACAATTCAAACCTCATTTATCAGAATTCCTAAATCAAATCAGATCTGAAATATATGAAAGTTCAATAAAAAATCATCGAATCGCATCAAATCAGTCACGTTTTTACTGTAAACAGTTCAGAGAGTTCAAACAACACACCGAAACGAATCGAAATTCACCGAAAATAGTCCGAAATTAACCGAAATTCGATTCGATTTCACTAAAACTGAGCAAAACTCGTCTGATTCGCTAACGATTACACGCAGAGCTCTCCGTAGCTCTGATACCACTTGTGAGTTCCGGATCGGATCGTAAACGATCACTAGATCTGCGATAAATTCGATTTAACATGCGGAATCCTTTAAATCGAACCGTAATCGTGCGCGAAAACGTAAATAACTATCCTTTTATTACGTAACGACGACAACCGGACAGAGTTTTCGACTCGATCTCTACAAAGAACACTCAAAATCTAATACACATGACGTAATCGGGGGCGTTCTTGATGTAGACGATGAACTTGAAGAACTTGTGTTCGTACGAAATGAGTTTTCTCCTCTTTTCTCTGAGATGTGTTCACTGATATTTATAGTTGATCAAGCATGCCAGTTCGCGCGAAGTCGAACTCCATGCATGCATGCCATTTCGTGCGAAGTAGAACTCCATGCATGCCATTTCGTGCGAAGTCAAATTTGATGATGTAAGATTGTGATGTCATCACACAAATGTGATGACATAATTCCTGATCAAGCCCACTCTCACCGTTTCGTGTCATACCGAATTCTTTCGTATCCTAACACTACCTAACGAGACCTAGCGAAACCTCTGTCCGGTATTTTACAGACTCAAGACACTAGACTTTACATGTACAGTTAGATTTCTATCTATGGCCACACACATAGTGCACTAACATACATAATGTCTTTCCTAAGACATTTTACATAATACACTTGAAGACTTGAAGACACTGTTTATACAAAGGAGACGAGTTTACCAAAATAGGCGTGAAACCCACAATTTGGTAAACGACTCTCATTACGCTTATTCTTATGTTGCACGAAATTTCGCCATTAAGCTAGGAGTGAAATCCACATCTTAATGGTAAATTTCGAATTCAAACTCTAGTGGACCCTCGTCAAAGTGTTGAAATTATATTTTGACCCGACGAGTACCAACCACATTAGAGTACGAAATCGTCAAGTTAGGGGTGAAACCCACACCTTGTCGATTAAGTCCCACTCCTCGATTTTCAATCTTGCCAAAGTTTCGATTGTTTTGATCGGTTAGAGACTTGTAGTAACTGGAAGGGTAAGATACCGTTAATCGCTTCTCGACGAGAGTATCTTACCTATAGGCCAAAGCACGTTTCTCTAATTTGAAAGGACTTTCGATTCACTTTGGAATAGTCGACGTTTCTCTACCCGAAACAATCCTATGTTTTATGAGCCTCTCTTTTATGTGATTCAATTTATATGTGATTTTATACTTGTTACCTCATTCATTTCAAAACCGTTACACAATTCGCACGTCTCGCGCAATAAAAAACAATAACAATTCTCGTGAACAAACTAAATTTATATTCTTTTTACGCATTCATACGTGTTTATACTTGTTATATACTTGTTAAATTCTTGCTAAATATGTGAACCATACGTGATACGTCTTGCTTACATGCTTATACATGCAAAACTTATTTTGAATTTATGATCAAGTCTCATCCTTTTTCTTCTCTTTCGAATCTTAGATGTCGTCCAACACCGCGCCAAAGAGGACCAAGTCAAAGAAAGGTTCAACCTCCAACACCAAATCCGACTCCATGACAAAAAGGGATTGTATGAAATTCATGGCTAAGCAAATGGCTAAGGTCATACCCGACATTGTCAGCAGGATTTAGCCAAATACCGATTCACCGCATGGCTCTATCGACTCAAAGGTAGAAAAACTCAAACCGATGTTCCAATTCAAGCAATTTATGGCTTGTAAACCTCTGGAGTTTACAGGCAAAGATGGCGCCACCGCCATGATGAATTGGTTCGACGCGATCGAGCTTACCTTCCTGCAAAGTGGGTGCCCTGATGACCTACGAACCTTAAATGCAACTGGAGTTTTCCGTTCGAGGGCACTCGAATGGTGGACCACCGAATGCAACAAGAGGGGAAACGATGCTACACATGCCTTGCATTGGGACGAGCTTAAGCAGCTTATGAAAGACCACTTCTATCCTCCTCACGAACTCCAAAAGTTGTAGAACGAATTTTGGAACCAAATGCAGAAGGGGAGCGACATGGATGGTCTGACTACACGCTTCCAACAGCTTAGTGTCCTTTGCCCTGGACAGGTCGACTTCGTCCCCAAAACCATAGCCAAGTTCATTCAATGTGTTGCACCTTCCTTGGTTAACCATGTTGCCCCTGCTTTCCCTAAAACCATAGAGGAAGCCTTTAGCATAGCCACTGAACTTAATAACAATTGCGTTCTTCATGGAACCTATGACAAGGTTGCAATGAAGAGTGTGAACCAAGCCACAACCGATATCTCCGCTGTAACCCTCACCTTCTCAACCATCCAAGAAAAACCGAGGCATAAAGCGGAAGGCTTCAAGCCAAAATTGTGCGGTCGTCACTCCGCCAAACCCTCAACCTTTAGAAGCAGTAGCCTCCGTTACCCCCGCAAACACCGAACTACCAAAACGAGCCTACACTAGATCTCATCCCTAGTGTACTACCTGTTTATACCATCATCCCACCAATGCACCATGCCGCAAATGTGCCAGCTGTCATAGGTTTGGGCATTTTGCTGACTGATGCCGCAACATCCCTCAACCCCAAAACAACCAAAATCAAGCTATCGTTGCCAACCCTGCTCCTAACCAGGTTCAACCCAAAGCTGCTCCTGTTCGAGCATGTTTCAAGTGTGGTGATCTTAATCACTTGACCGAAACTGCAACGTTTAGGTACCAAATTCGGTACTTTTATATTTTCAGGTCTTAAACGAAACACAAAATAAAAATCTGATGAAAACGAAAAAATTATAATGCATTTCTTATGAAATGAGAAAAATTCTGATGACTGCCAGGTGTGGCACGACCGTGCCATCTGATAGCACTACCATGCGGATCGCTTGACCTCGGAAGCACTGCCAGTGCGACTGCCAGTGCCAACCTATTCTCGGGCCGCACTACCGTGCGACTCGCCGCATGACCGTGCCAAAGCTTGACCAAGGTTTCTGATCAACATTCTGATGACCTCGCACTACCGTGCGACCAACGGCATGACCGTGCCGATCTGACGACCCAGGCAACTTGTCCACTTGCCCACTTGGCTGACCTCGAATCGCTAAAAATGACGTCACCCACAACACCTGTTGCACAACCGTGTGACCATCGGCACGACCGTACCGATCACAAAATCTTCTATAAATAGAGCCATTCGCTACTGGTTCAGATGTTGGGTTTTTCTCCATGTTTCTAGGCAATTTTTGGGTTCCGAAGCAATCTTGATCAGACCCATTTAAAGCACCAAGATCTAGTGGAAGCATAACCGATCCAACCCATCAATTCCTTGCTTGTTTATGGTTCGATTCCTTGTTCTTGAACATGTATTCTTATCATTTTGCAAGTTATGAGCTGATGTTAGTTTATGTTTAATATAGTATTGTGTAACAGTAGTAATGAACATGTTTCTTGAATAATCTTTATGTTGTAATCTTGTTTATATGAATCCTTAGTACTTTTTATGTTAAATCTTCATGATTATATAATGAATGTTTCATTGATGTTGAGTTCCTGATTATGTTTGATTATCTTGGATAATGAATCTGTGGTTAGTGGGATGGTAACTATTTCTTGATTAATCACTTATTTGTAGACTTTGTTCACACCATGAAACCAGACCAGGTTATTGGTTTTATACAAGATATATCTTATTTTGATTAGGAATACTTTCTTACACGTAAGGGTTCTAACGAATCATATGGTGTTGATTACATGTTCTTGAACGCGGTTTATGATCCTTGTTTAGTAGTTTTGATCTGAAATTGCTAACATGGTAGATTTGTGTTTAAGACTTGTAAAGGTGAAATAGTTTGTTATATGATCTACTTAATTGCTTATCCTCGTGGCTGTATTGTGACCATCGGTATTGCTTTCCTTGATAAGTGAGGTTAGGAATCCAGACCCGGTAAATAACCTATCTTTAAAGATTCGCATGAATAAATATCAATAGCTCGCTAATGAATGATTTTAGGTGGTTAACGTGTGACCATCGCGTTAACTTTCCGAAGAATCATAATGCTAGAAATCCAGACCCGGTAACTAGCTGTCTTGCAATTGGAAAATTGAGTAAGTGCTTTTGTGACATATCTAGATAACATGTTTAGATTGTTTGTGAAATAAGATAATATTTATTTTTCATATTTGGAGTCTAATATGTTTTAGATATAATTTAGTTAATTTAGTTAAACAACCATTCACTTATCCTTTTACTAGTAGATTAATGACAAAGATTTAGTACTTAATAACGCCCGTGTTCCATGGATCGATATCTGGCTCTTACCAATACTTTCCTGCATATATGACGGGATACACTTGTCCTTTGTTGTGTGTGTTTTAATGTTAAGGTATAGACCATTTTTATAAATTTAAAACACAAAGTTACGCCGGGTGCGATTGTAAATACTGTAAATAAATGTGTATAGTCGTGCCCACGTCAAGTTTTTGGCGTCGCTGCCGGGGAGACGGCGAAATTTATGGAACAATCCGAGTCATTATTTTACCAGTGTATAAACTGTGAATACTTGTAAATACTTGTACATTTTTGTATTTATTTATTTTCTTTTATTTACTAACTTATTGATATTTAACTGTTTGACTAACTTTTCTTTTTCTGTTTTACTAACCAGCTAACTGACTAACTTTACTAACTCACTAACATATTAACTTTTTATTTATTTTTCGACTAACATTTATTCCATTTATTTATTTAATTCAGTTATGTGTTCGGGATCGAACCATTCATTCATTTATTCCATTTCAGTATTTTTAATTCAGTATTTCATTTATTTTAATTCAATCATTTCATTTCTGTTATTATGTTCATTCATTTATTTATTTTATTTCAGTATTTCATGTATTTCATTTCTGTTTATATTTATATTTATATTTATATTTATATTTATATTTATATTTATGTCCGTGTTCGTACGTCGAACCGCTTATATATATTTATTTATTCCATTTCTGCAATTTTTTACATTTATTTATTGACGTTCATTTATTCATTTCTGTCCATTTATTTATTTAAATTAACTGCTATTCATTCATTTATTTCTACTCATTTATTTATTTATTTACTCCACAAAAATAAAATATAACTTTATGATAAAATCATCAGATTTTCTGATAGGTTTTCTAAGGTATTATGATAAACCCATTACATTTTCTAAGACAACAGTTTTCATTTCTGGTGAATTTACCAGATTTTCTGGTAAATTCTGATGGATTTATCAGAAATTCTGATGAAAAGAAAATTTTCATCAGATTTTTATCAGATCTTATCAGATTTTCTGATATATAAAAAAAAGTTTCATCAGATTTCTGATGATGTCATCAGAATTTCTGGCAAACAAGCAAAAACAGTTTTCGGATGTAAATAAGTAAATAAACATTTAAATATTTAAATAGACATGTATAACTTGTATATATTTGTATAATATATATGTATATTAGTATTATTATTTATACTTATTTCTTATATTGTTATTATGTTCTTTTTTCTGTATAATGCCTTCCTTTTTACTTGCAGGCTAATGTCCACGACCCCTGCACCCGCTAACGATGAGCTAGCCAACGAACTAGAAAATAACTTAAGAAGAAGTAGGCGGCTTTGCGAAAGATCACTTGTTGTTGCACAAAGGATTGCAGCCGCAATCGACGAACCAGTGGTACTTTCTGACAGCGAGAGTTCAGAGGACGAAAGGGGGAGCATTATGGTAGAGGACGACCAGCCTTTGAATGAGACCGGCTGTCCAGGAGGAGAGGGCTTGCTACCAATCATCGCCCGACCTACGATAGCAGCACCTAGTTTTAAAATTAAATCTAGTATAATTAACATGTTACAAAATTCTGTGTAGTTTGATGGGAAGGATCAGGAAGATCCAGGTCGGCACATCGCTTCATTTCTCGAGGTGTGCTCGACTTTCAAAATTAGAGACGTTTCTGAAGACGCAATTCGTTTGCGACACTTTCCATTTTCTTTGCGAGACAAAGCCCGATCTTGGCTTTTGTCACTACCAGCAGGGTCCATCACGACTTGGAACGAGATGGCAGATCTTTTTATGCAAAAATATTTTCCGTCAGAAAAGATAGCTAAGCTTAAGAACCGTATAATGACATTCAAATAGGACGAAGGAGAATCTGTACATGCAGCTTGGGAGAGGTTCAAAGATCTTTTGATCGATGTTCCACATCATGGGTTGTCCAAAAGACAACTTGTGTTGAACTTCTACCAAGGACTCAACTACGACTCACAAGAAAGTTTAGATGTTTATGCAGGAGGCGATCTTGGAACAAAAACACCCAATGAAGCCTACGCAATTATAGAGAAAGCTACCTTGAAGTCAAGTTCGCGTCAAAGTGGAGTAAGAAGTAAAGCTTTATCAATTCCTGGAGTTCATCAAGTGGATACATATACGGCTCTTGCAGCACAGATTGGAGCTTTGGCAGCAAGGTTTGATCAAGCTCAGAACGTTTCGCAGGTACAATAATCATGTGAGCTGTGTGGAGTGTCACACGAGCCAGGTACATGTGAGCAGGGTGTTGTGTTTACAGGCCACGAAGAGGTGGACTATTTAGGCAATCAAATAAGGCCCCAAAATAACCCCTACAGCAACACGTACAATCCGGGATGGAGAAATCACCCAAACTTTGGGTGGAAATCTAATTCCAATAGCCAAAACCCACTCGGATATGCTCAACGCGTTCCCGCACCACAACAGCCTCATGGGCAATCCTTTCAGCCCCAGGGACAATCTTTTCAGCCATCAGGGCAAACCTTTCAACCACGTTACAATAATTTAGGTTCAGGAAGCACTTCCCAGCCACAAGCCTCTTAAAACAACTCAAAACTAGAGGAAATGATGGCGCAGCTGTTAAACAACTCCAGCAATGCCAATCAAATATTTGATAAACGATACTAGTAGCATGAGGAGCGTTTCATGGCACAAGAAGGGGAAATGCGAAGCCAGAAGCTTCAATACAAACCATTGAGAATCAAGTTGGCCAATTGGTCAAGATGTTGTCTGAAAGACCCCAAGGTAGTCTTCCAGGTAACACAGAACCAAACCCGAGAGGGCACGTTAATGCAGTAATGACGAGGAGTGGTAAAACCATGGGACTTAACAAATCGGACTCACCACCGATCACTGAGACTGTCTAAACTGACACTTCAGATGAGGTGCATGCTAGGCGAGTCCCAGCAAGTACAGCACAACCCCAGGACCCGGTTACAGATTTCATTCGTCTAGTTCCATATCCGAGCAGATTGAAGAAACAGGAGGACGATGAACAACATTGTAGGTTTTTAGAAATGTTTAAACAATTACACATAAACATACTGTTTGTTGAGGCTTTGGCTCAAATGTCTAAATACGCAAGGTTCTTAAAAGACATCCTCACAAACAAGCAGAAGCTCGAAAGCTTGTCTTGTGTGTTGATGAATGAAAATTGTTCAGCCCTTATCCAAAACCGTATACCTGAAAAGACGGGAGATCCGGGCAGTTTTACTCTTCCCTATCTCATTGGCAGCATGTCTGTCAGTCACGCATTAGCTGATTTAGGAGCTAGCATAAATCTTATGCCTTATAAGATTTTCGCTAAATTAGATCTGGGTGAACCTTCACCCACTAGAATGAGCATTCGACTTGCAGATCGTTCAATCAAGTATCCGCGTGGATTCGTTGAAAACATGCTTGTTAAAATCGATAAATTTGTTTTTCCCGTGGATTTTGTTATTCTTGACATGGACGAAGACTCAAAAGTGCCATTAATACTTGGACGCCCGTTCCTCAATATTGTGAGGACGATTGTTGATGTGGCAGCTGGCCAAATCATGCTCCAAGTAAATGACAAGCATGTGACTTTTGATATTAAAAGATCTATGCAACATCCACAAAGTCACGATGACATGCTCTACTATGTCGACATTGTCGACACTTGTGTAAGCTCTCATTTCCAAGGCACGATTGAAGAAATTGATACGAACACACATCTGTTGTGTGAGAACCAAAATGGCATTTTGCAGGAGGGCCACGAAGTTGAACAACCGGTTTGCCAAATCGGTGAAGAAGGTTCCGATCAATTTGTGGAAATTGACCGTGAAGTTGAAGAAAAGTCAAAACCGTCGGTTGAAGATCCACCGTCTTTGGAGTTAAAATAACTCCCACCGCATCTCGAGTATGCATTTCTAGATGAGGAGTGTCACTTGCCAGTCATCATTTCAGCATCTTTAGCAAAAGAGGAAAAGAGACAGCTTCTCGAAGTTCTAAAGCTTCACAAGAAAGCCATGGCGTGGAAGATTATGGATATCAAAGGCATTAATCCTTCTTTTTGTACTCATAAGACTCTAGTGGAGGACGATTACAAGCCTAGTGCACAGCATCAAAGGCGTTTGAATCCAAATATGCAAGACGTGGTGAAGAAAGAAGTTATCAAGTTGTTAGATGCAGGGCTGATTTATCCTATATCTGATTCTGTTTGGTAAGTCCAGTGCAAGTAGTACCCAAGAAAGGTGGTTTTACTGTTGTTCCAAATGATAGGAATTAACTTATTCCTACCCGTACCATCACCGGATAGCGAGTTTGCATCGATTACCGCAAACTCAACGATACCACCTGTAAGGACCACTTCCCGCTTCCATTCATCGACCAGATGTTGGAACGTCTGTTGGGGAAGTCATTTTTCTGTTTGCTGGATGGGTTCTCTGGATATTTTCAAATTTCTATCGTCCTGAAGACTAGGAAAAGACTACTTTCACATGTCCTTTCGGCACATTCGCCTACCGGCGTATGCCTTTTGGCCTGTGTAATGCACCAGCCACATTTCAGCGCTGCATGGTAGCCATTTTCCATGACATGATTGAAGACTCCATGGAAGTATTCATGGATGATTTCTCTGTTTTCGGGAGTTCTTTCAATCAGTGTCTTGGAAATCGGAAAAGAATGTTAATGAGATGTGAGGAAACTAATCTTGTGCTTCATTGGGAGAAATGCCACTTCATGGTGAAGGAAGGGGTAGTTCTCGGGCATAAAATCTCTGAAGTCGGGTTGGAAGTTGATCCAGCAAAAGTGGATATCATTTCTAAACTTCCTCCCCCTACCTCGGTCAGAGCGATTAGCATTGATGCCTAGATACTCACTTAGACGTTTAGGTTTAAAGTGTTGTATCGATTTTGTTATTGTTATGTTATGAAAATGTTGTTATTTGAATTTTCCTTGTAATGTTTGACAATTTGATTATGAAATGAAAATGGTTGATTTAAATATTGTCACAAATAGTGTTATGAAGTCTCTTGCAATCTCGAACTAGTCCCACTCCGATGATTCCGCCATTGGTTGGGGTGTGACAGTAAGTTCCAATGATGCCATAACGTTAAAAGCATAGTTAAGCGTGGTGGATACGCCACTGGTACTTCCTATATATAAGCGTCTTAACCATGTTGACAAAGTGTGACACCTATTCATGGGACGGAGGCGTGTGGTGGAAGCATGGTGGATACGCCGCTGGTACTTCCTGTATATAAGTGCTTCGCCATGCTAACCAATTTCTCGTGAAGAAAGTGCCATGTGGAGTTGAACGTTATTAGACCTCGTATACTATTGAGACTATTTTCAACATGCTAAACTCATTCGCAAGGCGTAACATCTCATCGCAACTCAAATGCGTCATTCCTAGACTTTTCGTAAGTCTACACGCACACAATCGCACTTTCGCTGGAATCCAACTTGCATTCGCTTGAACGCTTAAACGCTTATCGCATGTGTCAATCTCAGCACTTCAATGCTCGCATCGGTTTTTCCCTCTCGGAGCCTATCGCTTATCGTTGTTCGCTTATCGCGTATCGCTGTTTGTTGTTCGCTTATCACTTATCGCGCATCGGGAGCGGGAGCCGTGAGCTAATCAGATGGTATCGGTGTTTATTAATTTGGCAGCGGAAAGTTTCATCAGGACCGTAGTTAGGAAATATTTTATCAGAGTTAAACACCAAAATCTTTAAAATAGAATACTAGGGTAAAACCTAAGTTTTTCTGATAATACATTTATAATAGACAAGTGGGACAAAACCCGATTTTTCATTTTTGAATATATTTATAGGGAATAACCCTAATTATTGAAAACAATTCTCCTTTTTAATTAGGTAACTTTTATGGGCACTTTTCTAAGCCTTCAGTTCTCTCTGGTGGGCTTTTATTGGCTTCACACTAAGTTACCTGAAACACGTGTTTAAAACATTTTATCAGCAAGAAATACTGGTGAGTGAATCCCAGTTTAATCAAAACAAGTTTTATCATTTTACAGCATTGAGGGCGGTCGCGCAATTACATTTGTTTCCATCTACCTTAATTACCACCCACGGTACTGTCAACCTGGCTTGTGGTTATGTTACTACTCACAGTGTAGTAACAAATTTTGTATACAAAACCCCAACATACTGACGATAATTGTAGAATACAAATACTCAATCACTGTTTAATATAATATTAAACATTTGAGGTTTTGTAAAAACAGTTTGCAAAAAGGTTTACAAAAAGAAGATTACTCACATTGATATCTTAGGTAATTTCCTGTGGCTTCCTGGTTATAATCTATAAATTTTAAATAATGCACACGCGTTAGTATAATAACCCAAACTTACATTAGTTATACCTTCCCTGAGACAGAACTCCAACGACTACTTATGGCATAGCCTCAACAGCCGTTACGGAGCACTAGATCAACCGGGTAGCGTATCTAATACGTAACCGGGGGTTATAATACTTACAACGAGGCATAGCTTTGCTATTTAGGGGGGGGGGGTATTATGCCCGAATATTATGTCTACACTACATAAATTGAGAGAGAATCATGAATTTTGAACGAAGGAAATGAACTGCCGATCGTTCCCATTTATAGGGCCTGATTTTGGGTTCCTCGTGCCCCGCGAAGGATGAGGTAAAGGTTTACGCGGCCTGCGAGGGCCCTAAAGGCGGCAACTGGTTTGCTGAGTCATCCTGGGTTCTGACGCGTGTCCTGACACGTGGCACGATGCGGTTTCACCGTCTGTCACTCGCTCGCGCCCTGTAAGCTAAGGAGCAGTCTGTCGCGCCCCGCGACAAACTTAATTTATTGTTTTTATTTGAATTTTGATTATATAAAGGTATTTCAGGCCTATTTTACGTATACGGGGTGTATTTTAGGACGTTTAGGGACATTCTAAATAATTTAGGAGTGTCTGAAATCTTTTAGGAGGGTTGTTAAACTTATTGTTTATCGCACATCGTTGTTCGCTGTTTGCTTAACGCCTATCGCGCATCGTTGTTCGCTGTTCGCTTATCGCTTTTCGCTTTCCACTTATCGCTGATCAATTTTCGCTTTTCGCTCGCTGCCTATCGCCTAACACTCGCCGCTTAATGCTTGTCGCTTAACACTTGTCGCTTGCCATTTATCGCTGATAGCTCATCACTTTTCGCTTTTCGCTTCCCCGCACCTCGCTCTTCACACTCGACACTCGCATTACCTCGACGTATACTCTCATCGCTAACTGAGTTGCAAACAACTTCGCCGCTCAGTTTACTCAATCTCCCTCCTGAACCTGGTCTAACCACTAATCGCTTGGACCGAGGATGCAAAATCTATCCGTACCATATCGACACACATGACATTGCTTCACGGGACAGAGGCAATATGCTAAAACATGGTGGATACGCTGCTGGTACTTCCTATATATACGTGTTTTAGCCATATTAACAAACTTTCGTGGAAAGGTGCCATGTGGGGCTCGACGCTAATTAAAACTCTTTGAATTGTTTAAAACTTTTTGTGAAAACAAAATTTTCTTAGAAACTTTTAAGAATAAATGGAAATTTTCTGAAAAATTTTAATTAAAACCCTTTTTGACAAACAAAACTCTCTTTTCGTAAGAATAAATGGAAATTTTCTGAAAATTTTTAATCGACTCAGGTTAACACCACGTCATAAGAAGCTTTTCGTAAATCAAGTTTTCCATAAGATCCTTTGATAACTCAACAAAACCTTTTCGGCAACGCTGGTGTGAACATCGACCCAGTTCAACGCCACATCGTACGAAAATTTTCCTAAAACCAAACTTTTCCTTAAAATCTCATTGCCATGAAACTTTTCGAGAACTCAAAACATTTTTGGATCACTAACTCGTGCATAACCATCCTTAGTCAAACAAATCGCCTTACTCAAAGCTTTCTCTATGTTACCGAGACGCTCTCACTCGTCATTTCTCGATCGATTGCTCCCTCACTCCTCACTTACCTTAACGCTTATTCGCCACTTACTCATGTCTATACTCGCTACTATCTCTCGTATCAATTCTCGCAGACCTCCTTGTGGATTAATTTCGGGACGAAATTTCCTAAAGCAGGGGAGACTGTAACAACCCGCACCTTTGTGCTTGTTACTCGTTTTACACTCGTTACGCCTAGCACCAGAGATTCGGATCATAATGTAACTATATCGCTTACAACACTACTTCGCATATATCGCATACTTTCAACACGCTATATCGCACATCACAATACATACTACACTAACGCTAACGATGACATCGCGTGAGTACTTAAGCCACTCCCCTCGGTTGTCGTAATGCAATACTAACGCTAACAATGACATCGCGTGAGTACTTAAGCTACTCCCCTCGCTCGTCGTGATGCGACGCAAACTCGAAACGCGGTTACTTATGCTATGACCTGTTATATAATAATAATAATAATAATAATGATAATGATAATGATAATGATAATGATAATGATAATGATAATGATAATGATAATGATAATGATAATGATAATGATAATGATAATGATAATGATAATAATAATAATAATAAGGGGTAACTTTATAAAAATGTAACCAAGTTTGACAAGTGTTCCAATTAAGTCACTGAAACTTTTTATGTCTCTCTAAAGTAACTAAAGTTTCATTTAGTGTTCTATTACTATGTAATTATCAAGTTACCAGGTTACCAATGATGATGTGTCAGGTTTCATTATTTTTTTTTAATTTTCTATAGGATTTGGAAAATATAAATAATGAAATGTATTTTTTAATTTAAAAATCAGATTTTTATTCTAAAATATATAAAAGATTAAACGGTAAATAGGATTCGTTCATCATGCCTGTTCGTGGATCGAAGTAGATGTCAGCGACGGCGAAGCTAAGCGCACCAATCAAAGAATTGAGTGTGGTGAATGGTGAGGAAAATAGCGGTGGCGACGAACTCGTGTGCAGCGTCGAAGTTTGAGCAAAACAGAGGACGATAAGGAATGAGGTCACAAGGTGTTTATAAAGGCTGATGATCGAATTTCGTGTTACCAAGCTCTTCCGTTGGATCGTAGAAGGAGGTAATGATTTTTTTGAACGGAATAACTATTCCGATACAGATGAGCATGAAACGAAGATGGCAATTGAGAATTATATGAGGTGGGAGATTTGAAATTAAAATTCGTTTGACTTTTATTTCTTATATTTTATTGTTATATGAAATAGTTGAATATTACAAAAGGAAAGTAAAAAATAGGAAAAAAAAATAGTAACCTGATGACCTGGTAATTACACATTATTAGAACACTAAGTTAAAGTTTAGTTATTTTAGAGAGACAATATAAGTTTGGATTACTTAATTGGAACAATGGGCAAACTTGATTACATTTCTGTGACATTTTCCCTAATAATAATAATAATAATAATAATAATATGTGAGTATTAAACATGTCTAAAGCGCACTCGCTGGCACGCGTAACTCAATTTATCGCACTGAAACGCAACCTAACACGACGCTACTTATCTCGCTATAACGCTTAAGTACCCACAATGTTTAATGGAACAAAACACGTCGAACGAAACGAAAGTTGGAAAACTAACAAATGAGATCAGGCTGTTCGAATGGACATCCGATCGAATGGACTTCCGTCCGGATGACCATCCGATTGGCTGACCATTCGACCGGAGCCATTCGATCGATTCGATTGCCTTAACACTCTCTCTCATCTATAAATAGGACCATTGTGTCTCATTTCAACACTTTGGTTCTCTCATCCGATCACTCGCTCCCAAGTTGCTCTCAGTCACTTTTCACCACGATTCAAGGCTATTTCGTAAGTATTTCTCCCCAAAGCTTGTACAAACATCATCACCACACACTTTTACATCATTTTCTCCATCAAAATCACTGGTTTCCTTATTGAAATCGTCTGATTTAGACATCTTGAAGGTGGTTCTCACTCGGTTTCTTATGCAAAGTGTAGTGTGATGTCACCTCATCAAGGATAGTTCAGATCTAAAGGATTTCCAAACATTTTAACGCGAATCTCAACAAGAACTCAATAATTTCAACTGTTTTCAAACTTTCTCCAACTTTTCTTCACTTTCTACTCAAAACCGATGGAATCTAGACTCATTCAGGCTCTCTACACATTCTCTAGTTGAGAGCAGGTCTGAGAACAGGTTTCCACCAAAGAGATGACCAGTTTACGGGTTGAACATGGAACTCCATCAAGGGCAGTGAATCGGATCGAACGGGGTGATTCCCATCCGATCGAGCGAGCTGAACTTAGAGTGTTTTCGTTGTTTGACACGTCATCCCGTCATCTCCATTAAACTCGAACTTTTAAACTTAGAAATTTTACAAAGTTTACAAAACAACCGATTACCCAATCGAATGATCATCCGATCAGATGACCATCCGATCGAATGACCATTCGACTAGGTGATTTGTCTCTTATACTATTCCATGTTCAAAACAACTTAGCTAAACTTCAAACTACCAAACTATCGATCGAATAGCCATCCGATCGAATGGCCATCCATCTGGATGACCATCCAACTGGGTGACTTGTTTAAATACTACAACGAAAACTTCAAAAGTTTTGAAACGATTTACAAACTCTCACATCTCATTCGAATGGCCATCCGTCCAAATGGTCATCAGCTTGGATGACCATCCGCTCGGATGACCATCTGATCGAATGGGTACTCATCCGTTCGACTCACCATTCGACCCTTATCTCACCCGACCCTCTGTATACACGCTGTTCAACGACTTATGCTACTGTTCAGAGGCTAACTCAACGCGCTCTCTTCAATCCAATCCAGATTATGTTTACTTTCTAAAAACACACTGTGAGTATACTTGACCCCCCTTTTAAACTCTTAAAACACACTTTGGGGTGTAACATACGTTCCAATCGAAAACGTACTTATCAAAACGCAATCTATACTCTAAACTATTACCACATGCGAATTACTGACGTACATATTTACACGTGATGCTTGAAACATACGTGCTAGGACTTTTACTCGCGACATCCCACCTTAGCTAGTATGGTACTATAGTTGGGGTCTATTTAAGGAAATCACGCCCTTTTAGGGATCTCTATCGCAGTTATCAAGTGACTTAGCTGGTAGTATTTGTCTTGTAGTGTGTATGTTGTGAATCTCGTTTATGTATGTGGAAATTCGCAGCGCTTTTATCTACTTACTACTATTTCAAACCTGTATACTCGCCAATACTTTTTGTATTGACATTATTTTAACGTATGTTGCAGGTTAATCACAGACTATCTCGAATCAAGCTAGGAAGTCTAGAAACTCACAATAAATCTAGGTTGTCGGATTTGTATTGTTTGAGAGAACATGAAATCTGTATAACTGTTTGCTGATATATTGTTTATTAGTATGGGATAATGAACGCATTAAATATTGTCACTAAATAGTTGTTATGGATCCCCTTGAGCAATCTGATTTGCCTAGTGTCACGCCCCGATGATTCCGCCATCGGTTGGGGTGTGACAGGAGCACTGAAGGCTTAAATAAAGTGGCTATGATTACCTGAATAAAACAAGAAATTTATGTTTTTAGCAACTAGGGTTTATCCCTATAAAAATATTTTAATGGAATATGGGTTTTAGTCCATTTGTTTAATATTAAAAAGTTGGTGTTTTACAAACTCTGAAATTATTTCATAACTACGATCCTGATGATTTATTCCGCTGCAAATTTAATAAACACCGATACCACCTGTCATCTGGATTCACGGCTCCCGCCCAGGGTAGGGTCGGGGGCTGCGATAAAATTCTCATAAAACCCAACCGGGTATCCCGAATTCATCCCAAAAATGGGTGTATACATTTGCAAAATCAAGAATCATCAAGAACTGAAGTGGGTATTACTTACAATCATAGATTTGATGAGCTAAACATTAGGTACACCAAATCACCAGCTCCAGCAAACCAAATTCCACTCCAGAAATCACCAAATCTGTCACACCCCGACCGCGTAAAACAACAAATCACGACGGAAAAGTCGGGGAGTGGAGTAACATAATCATTGTTTCATAACACATGGTAATTGAAGTTGTCTAGAAATTTACAGAAGCATAACAAGAATTAAACTGTCTTTCATAGTTTTAAGTCACTAAGGCCCTTGTCCAATCCTATGTTTGCATCATGATCATCTAACAACAGCACCTGAAACACATGTAAAAATAGGTACGTCAGCATAAAAATGACTGTGAGATACATAGGTTTATTGATTTAGGATTCACTACTTGTAGTTGGAAGAAATGTTTTAACAAAAGGTTAGTCATGAATCTTATTAAAAGGTATTCTTTTATAAATCATACGAAAACGATAAGGAAATCAAATGATATAAAATAAAGATCTATGGTTAAATGAAAACCAAGTAAAATGAGTTTGTATAAAATATGTTATTTGTAAAACACTATTTTGTGAAGATATGTTATTTGTGTAAAATGTAATATATCTAAATTGAAATGGTTTAAATAACGCTACAATATGTAATATCATAAAAGCACTTATATATAGGAAGTACCAGCGGCGTATCCACCATGCTTTTATCACATTACACACGCCTCGTTATTTAAATCACTTACCCAAACACACCACCAAAAATGTTTTGTTTAAACTAATGTCAAAATGTTCATGTATAATCAAATTATATGTGAGGAAAATAAGAAGTATCTACTCAAACCATATGTAATATGTACAAAACAATGTATTTGAATAAATCATAGTTTAAATCAAAAGTTATATTTTGTAAAATCAATGCTTTACTGATACAAACATCTAAGCGGTAATGTTTTACGCATACATTCAAGCCTTGCGACTGAGGAGACAAACCCTTAACAAGTTAAAAGTTTATTAGAATTATGTATATCGGATTCGGTCATTCCTTCCACCCAAACAAACCTAGGATTTCAGTAATGGGAATTGTCAATTCCTATGGTACCACTACCTACTACCGAACGACATGATCGGTGTTAATGAACGTATTTATAACCCATTAAAAAAACCAAATGTCATACCAAATGTAAGCATGTTATGTGAAAATAATGTACTAAGTATGCTAAATGAATATACGTAGCAAAAATGTGATGTAAATCAATGTGTACATATGCTAAAATAAACATATGAAACAAAAGTGTTTATGAAATCAATGTAATAGCATGTAAATTAAAACATACATAGCAAAAACATAGATGAAATCATGTATTATACGTGTACTAATGAACAGCAAGTATATGTTATGAAAGCATGAAAAACACGAAAGTAACAAGTAGGCACATATGTTTCACCCTAAAATATTTGAAAACAGTAAAAGAGATGACTATGTACTCACTTGAGAATGCTTAGAAGTCTTTGAATAACAACCAAACAATGCTAGAGGGATCACAGAATCAATCGGCACCTAATATAGGTAACTACATTAATAAACCGGACCTAAATCGGAAGATTGGATAAAATGAGGTTTCGTAAACCAAATGAGTATAGGAACTCATGTAGTATGGTTTAACAAAGCCTACATTCTAAAACGGAACCTATCCTAAGTGCTTATGACCCATTACGACCCGTTTAGGTAGCTTACGCTACTTTAACGTGTCGTTTGCGTAAAACGCGTTCGGACCGCCTAACTAGTCCTATGACAAGTATTATATGCCTTAACAAGTCTAATAATGTTGCCTAATCAGTTTAGATGTCAAAATTTAAGTTACATACTCTTAAAATGAATTTATGCGCAAAAAGGGCATTTTGGTCATTTTCCTAAGGCATATAAACTACCTATCATACAACTAACTAAACGAAGTGACCATAAGGTATAACCTCGGAAGGTTATTCCCTATACAAATATGGTCACAAAATGTGTTTGGCCGGATCCAAATGATCAACCAAACGGGTCGGGTTCGAAAGTCTAAGCGGTTGTTTAGACCGCTTATCTTACGACCCTATATAAGCACTAAACTAAAAGTGACGAGTTAAACATGTTAAAATATGTTCAACTAAGTTAGAAACCAAGTTTGATATCAAAACAAAGGGTTTTGATACCCAAGAATAGTTTGGTTGCAAAATACGCATAAACGCGTATTTTGACCAAAACTATGACTCGTCACTAGGCCTAAATAACGTGGTAATCAGTAGGTATAGTCATAAAGGACTATGACCATCGTGATTACGCTCACGTTGCAAAGTTCAAACGAACTTCGTGTTGACCATTGACTGGTCAAAGCAGAAAGTCAAACACTGTTTGACTTTCGTGCTTAAAAACGCATAAAAGTATGAAAGAAGCTTACAAGAGGTCCAAGCAAGGAAGAAATTGATCTATAATACTTAGGTATGAAGCTAAGGTTTCAACTTAGAGTATAAATCAGATCAAGTGTGAGGATTGCAATGAATTAAGGTGGATATTTATAGTTTTCGGACAACCGTTAGGATCGTTCCTCGATTTTTGAGCTTCAATCTCAACCATCCAAGTGTTACCCACTGTTTTACAAAGCTATGGGTGCCCAAAACCAGCTCATAGAATGAAGAAACCATGTATAGTAACCCAGAAACCAACTGCTGATTGTAGAAACTGATTTTTGCAGACATGATGGTCTGTCACGCCCCGCGTATGAGTCAGGGCATGCTTACGCGGCCCGCGACCTCAGGTGGTTTCAGCAATAGTTTCAAAAATTACAACTTCAGTCCCTGCAAGCTTGTAAGGCCCTTTTTGACACGGTTAAGGCCCGTTAAGTCATTTTCAAGGCTTTACAATGATGCCTAAGCATAGGGAACATGAAATATGCTTGAAAATATCTCGGATTCCGGTTCGTTTGGTCGTACGGTCACGTTATTCGGTTAATTACGACGAAACACGAAGGGACGCGAAAAACGATCCAAATTACGCGACGAATAAAATTTTAGCATGCGAATTACTAAAATAAAATATTTTAATGATTACAAAAATTTTTGGATGTTCGGATATATTCAGAACGTAAGATATGCGCGAAAATGCAAACTTATGCACTTTCTGACGCTTTTAGTCCCTGTTTGACCAAATAAGTTTAGTTACGCATACCGAACCCCTCAAAGCCTATTTCTAAGCTATGTAAAGGATATTTATGGTATGTTTAACTTATGATCATATTCCAGAAGGTACGTTGCTATACGAATCAACAGACTTTCGCAGTTTGACACAAATAGTCTCTGTAAGCGAATAAACTTATTTTTGACACACCAAACCCTCCAAAACTTATTTCTAAGTTATGTAAAGGTTATCTAAGGTATGTTAAGCCTATATCACTGTTCCGGAGTGTTTGTTGCGTTAAACTGATTACGTTTACGCATCTGTTTGCGTATAACTTTCCAGAAAGTGATTTAGAGCTTGAAATCTAACGAGAATTGATATGTGCAAATGATACACATATTTATACAAATCCCAAGTATGAAACACAATATTTCACTAATTTGATATCTGTTTGATGGTTGTAGTGACACATATGTTACAGTCTCCCCTACTTTAGGAAATTTCGTCCCAAAATTTATTTTGAGGAAAGTCGTGAGAGTAGATGTGGATGTTTTGCTTTTAGATAATTCCTCCGTTCCCAAAAGTGGAATCTCTGGTTCACATTTGGATTTCTAGCAAACTTTGGTTATTTGAATCAGTCTACTGTTTATAAGGGAAGGTTTAGATCCGAAGATTTAAACTCTAATTTGATGGGTTTGTGTATGGTTGTACCAAACCTCAAGAGTGCTATGGAATTGTCGAGATGACGTCCTTGTTATAGTGAAATGTAGAGAGCGTGGGAATTCGACGAGAAATTGGAGTTTCGAACAATGGATAGAGAGAATGTTTCTCGTGAAGGTTGCCATAGGAAACTTTGTGTGACCTCAAAACTTGAAGTTGCAATGATAAAACAACATTAGTTAGGGTTCTGAACTTCTAGTAACTTAAATAACGTCAAGCTTGCAATGTAAGAGGGACACTTATATAAATATATAAAGGGCCAACGGTGCGTCCACCGTACCTCCATTATATTGTTCACGTGTCGTTACTTTTGTCACTATAGGTTCTCACACATGACAAATCTTACTGTGGTTTCTGTGTACTGTATTCCATAATTATGTATTCCTTTGCACAGTCTGCACAGTGCATTTTATAGTGTGTAGGGGAAGAAAATCAAACGAATAATCCTGTGATGACTGTGGCTAGACTGCCAAAGGTCCTTTTTAGCTAGATAAACAAATGATCTTTTAAAATAGACCATTAAAGAGTCTTTTCAGCTATATCATCACGTGACGTTCTCAACCAGATTAACGAATCAATCTTTTTAACTAGACCACCCCAAGGGTCTCTTTTGAATTAAGGAATAGTACTTTATAATCCAAGGGTCTTAACTATTACGTAGAAGCCCGTTAAGGATTTAAGGTAGTACCTTTGGATATCCTTCTATGAATCCATCATATGAAGATATGGAAGATTCTACGAGGATTTGGATAACGAATAATAGGATCATAAAAACACATAAACATATAAACACATAATCACGTAATCACATAATTGTTTAACTTAGTCTTCAATTTGTTATCAACTTGTTATTAATTTTGTTCATTATCTTGTTATCGATTGTACTCGGGTATTTAAAGTACACCAGGAATCCAATCCATGGACTTCAATTGGTACTTTAAAAATTTTCAAGAATCTAACTATGAAGATAGGAAGATTCTAATAGGAATTCGACTTTGTCCTTATTGAATCGTAATGTACGTATCAAAGCATACAAAGAATCCAATTAGAGACTCTGATTTTGAGCTTAAAACACCCACAAGGATCAAATTATGAGGATAGGAAGATCCTATATGGATTTTGGAATTTGTGCAATGAGAGATGTTTTGAAACTTTGTGCTAGATGGGCTTAAGTTAATATATGAGGTAAAGTGTTCATGTGGTTAAGGCGCTGGATATGCCAAGGCGACATATGAAGCAGAATTTGGAGGTAATGCACTATGTATGTTAAGTCAACATACGAGCAGAGTGTTCTTGATAATTATAAATGGGGTTCTTTGGAAATGTGTTTAATGTTTTTGAAACCATACGTAATGCTTTTGAAACTATATGGTAGGTGTATTAGGTAAGTATGTTTATAAGATGTTTTAAAATCATGTGAGATGCATTTTTGAAATGATGTATAAGGTTTCTGAAAATATGGATAATGTTTTTGAAATTATGCACTTGATATAGGAAAATATACTAGGTTAAAATGTTTTTAAATCATAAGAAATGTCTTTGAAATCATGGAGGATGTTTTGAAAACCTATACTATGTATGTTGTTATGAAAACCAGAATATAATGATATGTACATGGGTATATCATATAAGACTGTTGAAGGATTTATGAAAAGTACTCTTAAACAAGGATTTAAAGTGATATTTTGAGTAATCGTCAAAAATTAAAATTTGTATCTTGCACTTCGTTTCTTAAAATGAAACGAGTACTTAAAATTTTCATGGAAATCATGAACGATCACATGAAATGGAGAACTACAAGAGTAGTTTGTTTTGCAAAGAACACAGCTCCTTGGTGTCGGTATCATAGGGGTGTGCCAAACACATATATAACTATATTTGTACATCGGAATTGTGAACAATGATTTATTTATAAACCAACCAAATTGTTCTCGAAGTTCAAGAAAACTAAAGAAACAAAAACATAAGATTCTAGTTATTTCAAAGCATCATCATCTTCCAGTCATCCAAATGCTCATTTATGGGTTGGATTTGCATTGATAAGCTTCGGGCATTTGTTCCTGAAATGACCCATCTTGCCACAGTTGTAGCAAGTACCAGGAGGAAAATGAGCTTGTGTTGGATCTATTTGAGCAGTAGTAGGATCTGCAACAGTTTTTTTTGGATAGCAAAATGACATGTGTTAACCAAATGTACCCATCGCCTACAGTAGGTACATTTGAGACATGGGTTTTGATTCGTATGATGATGGTTACATTGATTGTACAAAGGGGCTTTTCCCTTGTATGGCTTCTTAGCTGGAGGTGTTGCCAACTGGCTAGGTCCCGCTTGATTTGGTGCAACGGCTGGAAGATTCTTTGAAGCTTTAAGCTTCCTTGATTTTCGTGAAGGCTTGGTTTTTGTTTCCTTTGGTGTCTCTTGGGTGTCTTCATCCTTGAGACGAGACATGGCAATAGCTAATTCGACCGTCTTTTGGATTACTACGCCTATTCGTTGGGTAATCGTAGCAGCCCGCTCGGACATTGGAGTGTCACTGCGATGAAGAGACATCCTAGAGATAGTGGAAGACATGAAAGGAAACGAGTGAGATGATATCGGATAATCAAAACAGGATGTTTAAATATATCGACAACGCATAAGGATTGTGATCATTTGTTTGTGACCTAAGGCAAAACAAATGACACAGTGACTAATCAAAGTAAGCGGGTCATATTAATGTATCGCGAAGACATGCTTTAGCCTATAAGTGGACACTCACCCCAAGAGTTCCCAGGTAAGAGTGACTGGTCCGATTATATGGATTTGTACGAACACTCTAGCCTTAGACAGAAAAATCAGAGTACATGCATCCACCCTTCCAGATTGCATGTGTTCACATTATAAGACCCAACTTTGACGAGATTTTGAAAACTTTGAAGGTTCAAAACCTTATAATAAATCATCCTAGAATAGATGATTGGTTTTCAAAGCGGATTTGAAATTTGTGTTCTCGTTGTGGTTGTCGCCTAAAGATAGGTGACGGTATTGTTTTAGAATCTAAAAGCAAGTAAACTGCGTTAGGGTCCTAGGAAGGTTATAGACTAGGTCAAAGCATTACTAATAACCTAATTCCCTGTAACCATGAGCTCTGATACAAACTCTTCTGTCACACCCCGACCGTGTAAAACAACAAATCGCGGCGGAAAAGTCGGGGAGTGGAGTAACAGAATCATTGTTTCATAACACATGGTAATTGAAGTTTTGTTTTATTAATTAAAATGTTTATATTGTCTAGAAATTTACAGAAGCATAACAAGAATTAAACTGTCTTTCATAGTTTTAAGTCACTAAGGCCCTCGTCCAATCCTATGTTTGCATCATGATCATCTAACAACAGCACATGAAACACATGTGAAAATAGGTACGTCAGCATAAAAATGCATGTGAGATACATAGGTTTATTGATTTAGGATTCATGACTTGTAGTTGGAAGAAATGTTTTAACAAAAGGTTAGTTATGAATCTTATTAAAAGGTTTTCTTTAATAAATCATACGAAAATCGATAAGGAAATCAAATGATATAAAAGAAAGATGCATGGTTAAATGAAAACCAAGTAAAATGAGTTTGTATAAAATATGTTATTTGTAAAACACTATTTTGTGAAGATATGTTATTTGTGTAAAATGTAATATATCTAAATTGAAATGGTTTAAATAATGCTACAATATGTAATATCATAAAAGCACTTATATATAGGAAGTACCAGCGGCGTATCCACCATGCTTTTATCACATTACACACGCCTCATTATTTAAATCACTTACCCAAACACACCACCAAAAATGTTTTGTTTAAACTAATGTCAAAATGTTCATGTATAATCAAATTATATGTGAGGCAAATAAGAAGTATCTACTCAAACCATATGTAATATGTACAAAACAATGTATTTGAATAAATCATAGTTTAAATCAAAAGTTATATTTTGTAAAATCAATGCTTTACTGATACAAACATCTAAGTGGTAATGTTTTACGCATACATTCATGCCTTGCGACTGAGGAGACAAACCCTTAACAAGTTAAAAGTTTATTAGAATTATGTATATCGGATTCGGTCATTCCTTCCACCCAAACAAACCTAGGATTTCAGGAATGGGAGTTATCAATTCCTATGGTACCACTACCTACTACCGAACGGCATGATCGGTGTTAATGAACGTATTTATAACCCGTTAAACAAACCAAATGTCATACCAAATGTAAGCATGTTATGTGAAAATAATGTACTAAGTTTGCTAAATGAATATACGTAACAAAAATGTGATGTAAATCAATGTGTACATATGCTAAAATAAACATATGAAACAAATGTGTTTATGAAATCAATGTACTAGCATGTTAATTAAAACATACACAGCAAAAACATAGATGAAATCATGTACTATACGTGTACTAATGAACATAGCAAGTATAAGTTATGAAAGCATGAAAAGCACGAAAGTAACAAGTAGGCACATGTGTTTCACCCCAAAATATTTGAAAACAGTAAAAGAGGGGACTATGTACTCACTTGAGAATGCTTAGAAGTCTTTGAATAACAACCAAGCAATGCTAGAGGGATCATGGAATCAATCGGCACCTAATATAGGTAACTACGTTAATATACCGGACCTAAATCGGAAGATTGGATAAAATGAGGTTTCGTAAACCAAATGAGTATAGGAACTCATATAGTATGGTTTAACAAAGCCTACATTCTAAAACGGAACCTATCCTAAGTGCTTATGACCCATTACGACCCGTTTAGGTAGCTTACGCTACTTTAACGCGTCGTTCACGTTCGGACCGCCTAACTAGTCCTATGACAAGTATTATATGCCTTAACAAGTATAATAATGTTTCCTAATCAGTTTAGATGTCAAAATTTAAGTTACACATGCTTAAAATGAATTTATGCGCAAAAAGGGGCATTTTGGTCATTTTCCTAAGGCATATAAACTACCTATCATACAACTAACTAAATGAAGTGACCATAAGGTATAACCTCGGAAGGTTATTCCCTATACAACTATGGTCACAAAATGTGTTTGGTCGGATCCTAATGATCGTCCAAACGGGTCGGGTTTGAAAGTCTAAGCGGTTGTTTAGACCGCTTATCTGACGACCCTATATAAGCACTAAATTAAAAGTGACCAGTTAAACATGTTAAAACATGTTCAACTAAGTTAGAAAACAAGTTTGATATCAAAACAAAGGGTTTTGATACCCAAGAATAGTTTGGTTGCAAAATACGCATAAACGCGTATTTTGACCGAAACTATGACTCGTCACTAGGCCTAAATAAAGTGGTCATCAGTAGGTATAGTCACAAAGGACTATGACCATCATGATTACGCTCACGTTGCAAAGTTCAAACGAACTTCGTGTTGACCATTGACTGGTCAAAGCAGAAAGTCAAACACTGTTTGACTTTCGTGCTTAAAAACGCATAAAAGTATGAAAGAAGCTTACAAGAGGTCCAAGCAAGGAAGAAATTGAACTAAAATACTCAGGTATGAAGCTAAGGCTTCAACTTAGAGTATAAATCAGATCAAGTGTGAGGATTGCAATTAATCAAGGTGGGTACTTATAGTTTTCGGACAACCGTTAGGATCATTCCTCGATTTTTGAGCTTCAATCTCAACCATCCAAGTGTTACCCACTGTTTTACAAAGCTATGGGTGCCCAAAACCAGCTCATAGAATGAAGAAACCATGTACAGTAACCCAGAAACCAGCTGCTGATTGCAGAAACTGATTTTTGCAGACCTGATGGTCTGTCGCGCCCCGCGTACGAGTCAGGGCATGCTTACGCGGCCCGCGACCTCAGGTGGTTTCAGCAACAGTTTCATAAATTACAACTTCAGTCCCTTCAAGCTTGTAAGGCCCTTTTTGACATGGTTAAGGCCCGTTAAGCCATTTTCAAGGCTCTACAATGATGCCTAAGCATAGGGAACATGAAATATGCTTGAAAATATCTCGGATGTCGGTTCGTTTGGTCGTACAGTCACGCTATTCGGTTAATTACGACAAAACACGAACGGACGCGAATGGAATTTTAGCATGCCAATCACTAAAATAAAATATTTTAATGATTTCAAAAATTTTTGGATGTCCGGATATATTCAGAACGTAAGATATGCGCGAAAATGCAAACTTATGCACTTTCTGACGCTTTTAGTCCCTGTTTGACCAAGTAAGTTTATTTACGCATACCGAACCCCTCAAAGCCTATTTCTAAGCTATGTAAAGGATATTTATGGTATGTTTAACTTATGATCATATTCCGGAAGGTACGTTGCTATACGAATCGACAGACTTTCGCAGTTTTACACAAATAGTCCCTGTAAGCGAATAAACTTATTTTTGACACACTAAACCCTCCAAAACTTATTTCTAAGTTATGTAAAGGTTATTTAAGGTATGTTAAGCCTATATCACTATTCCGAAGTGTTTTTTGCGTTAAACTGATTACGTTTACGCATCAGTTTGCGTATAACTTTCTAGAAAGCGATTTAGAGCTTGAAATCGAACGAGAATTGATATGTGCAAATGATACATATATTTATACAAATCCCAAGTATGAAACACAATATTTCATTGATTTGGTATCTGTTTGATGGTTGTAGTGACACAGATGTTACAAAATCCCAAGAATTAAAGTGGGTATTACTTATATAGTGTAACATACTCATGTACACAGAATTCAACTGGTGTTACATATGCTTGTAAGTCTATAGCTAAAAAGAAGTTGGTTACAAAGAGAGATAAGGAGGATATGAGGAGAGAGATTCAAATTATGCAGCATTTGAGTGGTAAAAATAATATTGTTGAGTTTAAAGGGGCTTATGAGGACAAGCAATCTATGCATTTGGTTATGGAAGCATGTGAAGATGGAGAGCATTTTGATAGGATTATTGCTAAAGGTCATTATCGTGAGAAAGTTGTTGCTGGAGGTGTTCGGGTTCTTTATAAAGAAGACAAGACTAATTCGACTTGCACTTTCAGTCCCTAAGGGGCATTAAGGTCATTTAACATAAATGCCAACGTTAAACTAACAGACGTTTGTCCCAGGGACTTGATTGGTAGCAATTGACAACCACAGGGATCGGACTGTTGATTTTTCGAATGAAGGTTGAACCTGCGATTGGGTGTAAATCCCATGGACTGAAACTGTACTTTACTCTAAAAAAATTACAGAATTTTGAATACCTATTATGTGATTTTGAATACCCAGTACCCATTAGGTGATTTTGAATACCCAGTATGACTGTGATTTATGAATACTCATTACGTGGTTACACATTCAATATAATTTGTTATAACTAATGTTATTACAATTATGCTCAATGGCGGATCTAGTCCAAAAATTCAAGGGCATCCCAATATTTTCTTTGGGATCAAGGGTATCCTTTGTATAAAGCTGGATTTTTTCCGCTACAAAAACGGTACGGAGATGGGGTTGAGGGGTAGCCCATGCTACCCCTCCTAATAAACTAGCCCCGCCCTTGATTATGCTTATTACATGATTACACATTCAATGATAAGAACTTGATTATTTATGCTTTATTACGTGATTAAATCTCTAATACAGGGCATTATGTGATTATTATAGATCCATTTGACTAATGTTTTGTATATAATTTATCCTTAATGTGTGATTATACCTGAAATATTAGGTATTCCATATGAAATATTATGTATTACATGTTTTGTTTTTACATAATTACGTAATCACGAAATTCGTATTCAAAATCACCTAGTCACGTAATAATACATAGTCAACTATTGTTACGTAATATTTAGCGGGGTTTCACATAAAATACTATAACGAAATCACGTAATAGGTATTCAAAATCACGTAGTCGCTTACTGGGTATTCAAAATCATGTAATCACGTAATGGTTATTCAAAATTCTGTAATTTTTTTAAAGAAAACTATAGCAATAGGCTGCTCGAATTAAAGATAATGAAATACTCTTTAATAATGTCTAATTTTTTTTATAAATATTAACTTATGAAAAAGTTATAGCCGTTTGAAAATGAAAGGGGGAAAATTTTCAAGCGAGAAAATACCTGAATACACTTTCTCTATTTGTTTTTTAATTGTTTGAACCTCATATTTACTAAAATGTCATCCTCTAATTTTGAGTCATTGATCTTGAGAGATCAATGAATGAGATTCCCCCGCATACTTTGCACGCAAATTGTGTCTTGTATTTGATCATTTACGTATCCTAAGTTCAATTCTTTCATATACAAAAAATACGGGTTTTTTTTTTGTTTTTTTTTTTTTTTGCAAAACAAATAAAACTATAAAAAAACTACTTTAATTACTAAACCGCATCAAAGGTTCCACCATCACTCATCCAACCAATGTTTGTTTAACCCATGCCAAACCTCGTCAATGATTCAAACATCACTTGTCTAACTCTAACCAATGCATGTTTAACCCATGCCAAGTTGCCAATAACCGAACCAACTAGAAATCCAGTTTTCAATCCTATACTTTTAATACCAGGTTCTCATTCCGATCCAACTTAACAATATTGCTTATAAGTTTCTAACATATGCAGGGGCGGATCCACCCCATCCATTAGGGTGGCGGGTGTACCTCTTGAAAAAATAAATTTAGTGTTATTATTTACTGAAAATCCTGATCGTGCCCCATAGAAATTTGCAACCGTACCTCATAAAAATTTTCAGCCACCCTCCTTAGAAAAATATTATGAATTTACACAAAAGTTTAAAAAATAATATAAACACTAACAATTATTAATATATATTATAATTTATATAGTTATTATGAGTTAACCATTTAACCCATTTTAACCTTTAAAATTATAAAATTAAGCCAAATGTTCATTACAAACCCAATCCCAAATCCAGTGACCATTTAACCCATTTTAACCTTTAAAATTATAAAATTAAGCCAAATGTTCATTACAAACCCAATCCCAAATCCAGTGTTATTAACCCAAGCCTAATTAAACCTAAAAGAATTTGAAATTAAATAAAATAAAGATGATTTGGTGGACCGACTTTAACAATCCCCAACCACCAAACACCCATCCTGCCCACTGCCCTCCCAACGGCGCTCATACATCCACCGCCGTTCCAAATTCCGGCCACCACCAGGCTGATTTCGTCGGGATTTCATGATTAACCGATCAAGCTATGTTTGTTGATGTTTTTTTTTTTTTTTTTTGCTTTATTTAATAATTAGGAGAAACTGAGATATAGGGAAGTAATGATTGTTTAAACTTTGAAAAAAAAAATACGAGTTTACAATTGTAGAATTGGCCGTTCAAAAAAAAAAATTGTAGAATTAGTTATGACTTATGATAGTTATTTATGTTCTTCTATTTAAAACTTTGTTTGTTTGAAAATTGATTATATGAATTTTAGTTTGATTTTCCTTTTTTACATGACCTCTATTTAAAACTTTGTTTGTTTGAAAATTGATTATATGAATTTTAGTTTGATTTTCTTTTTTTACATGACGTGACCTGATTCGACCCGCTATAAGCTAATTATTTTTATATAACTAGAAGTCTAAAATCGTTAGAAGTTATTCGAACCTCAAGAAAAAAATTCATGGCCGTCACTGAATGCATATAAGATGCTTTTACTTTTAGTTCTTTAAACCTTGCTTTATTGTTGTTGTTGTTATTTATTTTTATTTTTTCTAAAATCCTTGAATAATATAAAGGCATAAAAGAGAGACATGTATATATAACAGTTCACTCCATCATATTAACACAAACCACGCCCCAAACATACAGAAGTAACTGTCAAACCCTGCCTTTGCGTATCACACAACCAAACACAAAAGCAGATTATTTTAGCATCATGCATAACATACACGATGATACAACTTTATATCTATATATATGTTTTTTATCTTCATCATGGAATGATCACTTGTGACCACCCGGCAACTTCTCCTTTATCTTCTCCATCAGACCTTTCTTCTCATGTTGTTCTGGTTCACCTGCACCTTCATGTCCATAGCCACCACCTACGGTGCCAGAAGTATTGTATTGATCATGCCCGGTAGCTGAAGTATTGTGCTCGTGGCCGCCGTGATCACCGCCAGGCACCTTCTCCTTGATCTTCTCCACCACACCTTTCTTACCTGCACCTTCATGTCCATAGCCACCACCTACGGTGCCAGAAGTATCGTATTGATCATGCCCGGTAGCTGAAGTATTGTGCTCGTGGCCGCCGTGATCACCGCCAGGCACCTTCTCCTTGATCTTCTCCACCACACCTTTCTTCTTCCTTCTTCCTCCCATTCCATCATCCTCCGACTGCACAATTAATCACAACAACCGTTATGTATTTCAGATATAGCGTTTAAGGGCTTTGAGGGCTTCACTTTGTTCGGCTTGTATTCGATTCTTACTTTCTGATCACAACTCTCTAAGCTCTTAATCTCTTGAATTTGTTATTGAAATTGCATGATTTTATGCTTTTTAATAATTATATACAAAAATATGTGTCATTATACTTTCACATGTTAAGATTCTGGTCAGTAGAAAATTTTGTTATACGAAGATTGCCTCGCTTTTAGAATCCCCTATAAGCTCTAAAAGGTTGAGCCGACCAGGGCCGGAGCCATGGGTTAAGATGGGCCGCCGAGACTGTCTCCAAAATTTGTTGGATTTTTTATATATAAAATAGGGTTTGTCACCAAAATTTGTTGGATTTTTTAAATATAAAATAGGGTTTTTCACGAGTTGGGTCAACCCTTTGTATCCTGTATAGAACAACATCTTATGATGTTATGACCTAGCCAAAAGGATTCCGGTTTCACTTGTGACAAAAAGTTATCATGTCTATAATATCCTATAAATTAAAAATTAATAAGACATTAATTTTCTTTACTTACAGAGCTAGAACTACCACTTCCGGTCCGGTGGAGGATACCCCCACCGGCACCACCATGCTTCCCTTCTTCATAGCCATGACCACCTCCCATCGCCGTGCCGGTTCCGGTACCACCGATGTTCTGACCAGTGGCAGTGGAGTGGACGTTGGCTCCCATACCTCCAACCTGATCATGGCCGGTGGTGTTGTAATTGTGACCATGCTCGCCGGTGTGGTGGCCCTCCTCCTTCCGGTACTGTTCTCCTCCGTATTGCGCCATTTTTTACTTCGGTTTTGAAATACAAGTGATGATTAAGAAGTGTGTAACGGATGTTATTAACTGCAGTTTATGATGAGAAATGAAATGGCGTTGAAGGGGTTTTTATAGGGAGGGGATGGGGGTGTTAACGGAATTAACGGAATGATGTACATGGAGGATTGAAAATGCAAGGGATGGAGACAACCGTACACGTGCAAGATCGTATCATATCACGTGCCACGTTAGCTTTCGAAGTTTCTTATAAAATCTACACAAGTAGTCGACATGTGTAAAGATATGTCGGCCGAGATTGTGGAGTCGGTTTTCTCGATAAGGTTTCGGATTTTTGTGGTTTTATGGATTAAATAATCTTTTTAGATTTTATTTACTAAACCAAACCAGATTATAGACTTATAATCGATGTATTATATGATTTGAATAATGAAAATTATTTATTTACATAACACAATTAAACAGATAGATGTACATGATAATTATTTCAAAAACTTACAATCTTTTGCTCATAATAATTAATACCCAATTTGCTTCTAAAGTGTTTAATTATCAATTCTTTAAGAACATTTGTAATTATTTTTACTTTCAAAACATATTTTTATATACCATAAGTTTATTTATACTTATTTTGTAATACAAATTAACTTATCTTGCCTCACGTAGAATTTAAAAAGTTGTTAGGCTATATTAATAAACTCTCAAGCTATAATGATAAACATAAATCTTTTTTAATAAATAGATTAAACTGTTAAATCATGTAATATTGTTAAATAAGAAAAAATTTTAAACTCATATTTGGGTTTTCATTCAGTTATTCTCCATAGTAACTCAAAGTTTGTTATAAACATATCATGTTGTCTATCATAATACTTAAGAATCCGTAGATTCTGCATTTTTCGGTAATTTAATTCAAAAGTATCATTATTATTACTATTATAAATATAATAGAATTTAATTGGTTTTAGTAAGTTTTAATAGAAAAATAGCACTATCATTATAAATTAAAATTTATTTGAAGTAGGAACGGATATTAAGGTAACGATTTTAAAAGAAGCAATATTGTCCTTATCTGATATTAACATGATTTAGAAGAAAAAAATCAATTTTGATCAGAGACAATTATTAGGGATAATATAATGTTGACACGTGACATTCTTTAAAATCGTGTATTAAAAGTAAGATTTGTTCTTCTAAAGGTATAGAAAACTTGTACGTAAATTTTGTTATGGTGTAAATATATATTATCTATTTTGTACTGATAAGATGTAAAAAATATGAAAACCCATAACCGTGTACTACTATGCTAAAAGTAGGAAAATAGTATATAATAAAGTTATCTCCAAAATAAATACAACACTTCTTAAATGGAAAAAATAATAGTAACAAAAACAAATGAAAATTAATCAATATCATGAATTATAATTTCGATAATAATAGAAAAGGATAAAATACAAAGATAATTAATTTTATAAAAAATAATTTCGATAATAATAGAAAAAGGATAAAAGACAAAGATAATTTATTTTTTTTTTAAATTTAAATTGAGGGAGATGAATTTGATTAAATTTTATTAATCTATTAATAAAATATAAATAAAAATAAAAGATTGTGGAAGAGAATGTCATGTGACATTAAATAAAAAATGAGAGATTATGTGAGAAAATGCCATGTGGCATTATATTTTTTTTTTAACGACAAAACTTCTATTCAAAAAATAGAAACCGGACCAACTAGCAACCGGAACCCGACGGATTACATTACAATATCACGAATCTTAAATTCTAACCATCTAGACCAAACAATATTACAAAATTTTGATCTACTCGTAATCCACAGAAAAACATTTTCTTTTATAAGTTCCTCCGTTCTGATAAAATGCACCTGGTTATTGTTGAAAACCTTCTTGTTTCGCGCCTTCCATATCTCCCAAATGGTAATCATAAGTATGGCTTCGACGAGCTTCCTCCAGTCTTTCGAACATCTTTGATTTGCCACCAAACCCAATAGCTCTTGAACTGATAAATCCGTTGTCAGGAAAGGGATTCTGAGCCACACAAGAATTGCCCACCAAACCACCTTTGCAGTCCAACACTCCCACAGAATGTGCTGAGACGACTCAACTTTAAGCCCGCATCGGTCACAGTTAATACTAGCAAGCTGCACTCCGCGAATTGTGAGGTTTTCTTTCTATGGAATATGATTCATAGACGCTCTCCAACTAAACAAGTTAATCTTCGGTGGAACCCAACTATTCCAAAAAGCCCAAGCCTCCGCGTTATCCGTTTTCCAAACCTCATGAATTTTATACCTCAAATTAGCAACCGTGAGGTCTTGTTGGGTCGTACCCCTCCAGGTCCATTTATCGGGCCCAACTTTGATCCCGATGTCCCTGACCAATTTTTTCAGCAATTCGAGTTGTTGTAATTCGCTGGAATCCAAAGCCTCTTTCACCCATAAGTCTTGCCACCGATTCGTCAAACCATTTCCACTATATCAACGACACTGGCCTTTTTCTCCTTGACAATATGGAACAACTCACTAAAACAATCTTTCACCAGACACTCATCATGCCATCGGTTCCAGCCAAAATTTCAACCCCTGCCCCGATTGAATCACTCCCATGAGGTTATCCCGAAGAGAGAGGATTAAAGGCGCAAGCTCCTTCTCAACCGAGATGATGTCTTTCCATATACCCCTTTCCGGTTATTAACCGGAAACGAGCTATCGCTATTTTTATTAGAATGAATTGCTTTGATAACCTTTCCCCATAAAGCTTTGTCGTTCGTTTTCAACTTCCACCACCATGTGGCGTTATATGGAGTTTTTTATTAATATTTAGATAAAATTGTAGTCTTTTGAAGAGCAAGTGAGATTCCTTCGTGAGATGCAACGGACGTAAATTTTAATTTGTTACGTCTTACCAATAATCGTTATAGTTTATGAAAGCTAAAATTTTTGTAAATGGAGTTCTGTATTCTAACAAAAAAAAAAATTAAACTTGCCTGCCTATTCAATTTTATTAAAGTTAACGAACACAATTTATCAAATAAAAATCAAATTAAATGAAAAGTAATAATTTAAAAACATATTTATATAATATTAAAGAGAAAGGTCGGTGGCTTTGCCACCCACCCTTTCTCTTTTATCTCTTGCCACCTACCATTTTCCTCAGTCCATTTCTTGCAGATCTTTCTACTTCTCCTCTCACTGTCTGCGACCATTGCTGCTGTCATTAGGTTAGTATCAATTTCTTCTCTTTTGTCTTCATATTCATGCTTTGTGATGTGTGCAAAATGCAACATATAAATAACATCAAATGAGGCATAAAACTAACCCTTTTTAGTACTAATGTTGGAAAAATCGCGTTTCTTTCTTCCTTTTGAATTTACAGGACCAAATGAGCTTAAAGGAACAAAATGAGCAAATAAACAGCTAAAACCAACATAAATACAAAAAGAATGAATAAACGTGACATGCCCGACCCCTCAGCAACATCCCCAAAGCAAAAACAAGGCAACAGAGCCTGACTACAGGGTCGTGCCCAGCTGGGCATGGGGTGTGGTCAGGGGCTTGCACAACACAAACATGTAGAAGCTTCTACGCCCACCACGGGGGCGTGCTGTTGTAGGAATCGTTCGCGTAATTAAATAAAATAAAACAAATTTTATTACTGATTACAATATAACGAAATAAAGAAAGCAGAATTACAGTACAAATACAACTGAAATAACCAAAATACAAGAAGGAGTAGAAAACAGAATTGACTGAGGCACGTGTTCAACACGCTCCCCTTAAAACAAATTCCGAGTCTCCCAAGAGTACTCGTTTTGTTTCCCAGGGTACAACAGCCAGAGCAGTAGTACTGCCGGAGTTCGCCTACAACCCGAAGGTTACCTTGAAACTGCAAGAAAAGAACAGAAGAATGTAGAGAGAAAGTTGAAGTAGCTGTTGTGTAGCTGGTGTACCTCTGCTGTGGGCATGGAGCTGTATTTATACAGCTCCTAGGTTGAAACCATGGTTGTAAAAATCCCGACTAGTCTCCGATTAGTCGCCGATTAATCACTAATCGGAGGTTCACCGATTAATGGCCGATTAATAGCTAGGCAGTCAATAGCGGTCCTATTCTGGCCAAATTTTGGCTAGATGTCAGCCAAATTTTGACCAAACCATATAAATTCCTTCCAATTACTTAAAAAATGGGTTAATGAGAGGTTAAAACATGTCTACTTTAAAAAACTACATATAAAAATGTGTATGTATATATGTAACTAAAAATTACATATAAAAATCTCAATCCGATTAATTCCGATTAATCCCTATTAATCCCGATTAATCGCTAGTCGGTACCCCACCGCCCGACTAGCGCCTAGCGATTCTTACAACACTGGTTGAAACAGTAAAAAACGAATTAAAGAGAGGTTTAAATTGCATTAAACGTCTTCAATGCAATTTAATACGTCATTTAATTCTCAGTCAAAGCCTGTTAACTCGTCAGTTACAAAGCTGGACTGAAACTGCACTGTCATTCAATGCTGGAAGCTTCTGCGCGCGCGTGCGCAAGTCACCCGGGTGCGCGCGCGCCCAGGTCTGCCAGCAAATGCGCGGTGCGTCCTCTTGGCTCACTGCCATGCGCGCGTGCGCCACGTCACCTGTGAGCCTCTACGAGCACGCCACACAGTCGCGCCGTATTGGCTCACTCTGGTGCGCCGCGCTTCGAACCTGCACTCCACTTGCTCCCTGCAGCCTATGAGATCCACCACGCGCACGTGGTCAAAAATACAAAGGCGGCTCTCGGTGATGCGAGTGTGCGAAGTGCAAAGTGCTCCATCAAAGCGCCACATTGCGCCTCATCGCCCACGCCATGCGCGCGCACGAGCGTGTGCGAGTGCGAGTTAGGGTGCTCCGCACCCTTCGCGAGTACACTAGTGAGTGCTCCCACGAAACAATAAGGATGGAGAGTTCCCACTTAAATACCTCTTTAATTTCCATCCTCATCCGATGTGGGACAAGGGGGTACATGCACCAATTTTTAACGTTATTTTACTAATTTCGTGAAAATAACGTTAAAAAGAGGGGATCGTTAATCAGGCATCATGTGGTGGCGTTGATAGCCGAAAGACAAGGGGGTACATGCACCAATTGGCGTTTGTCTCAATTGCTGAGTGTTATGTGCCTTATGTCCAAGGCTTGATGCAAAACCACAATCGAGCCGGGGGTCTCATTGGAAGCAGCCTCTCTATTCCTACGGGGTAGAGGTAAGGCTGTCTACATCCCACCCTCCTCAGACCCTACCTTAGCTTTGCTATAGGTGGGATATACTGAGTACGATGATGATGATGATGATGATGATCCGATGTGGGACAAGGTGCTACATTCCCTTTTGTTTCAGCATTGAATGTTCCAAACACCCAACTTTAAGCATCGATATCTCATTCATCTTAGCTCCGTTTTGGACGTGGTTTAGTTCGTTGCGAAGCTCTTCCAACATAGAACACAAACCCACAAACAATTATATAAAACCCGCTCATTTTATTATATTTATTTCTAGTCCAAAATAGGAAAAAACATTTTCCCATATTTGTGAAAAATGCTATTTTCACCTATTTTTCCAACAATCCCCCACATGAAAAATGCTATTTTCATCAAATTTCCAACAATCCCCCACATGTATGGAAATGAATCTTTTCCTTACACTTTTCAACGATAAACTTCGACAGTTGAGTATTGCAAGATAGGTAGGTTTTAACCTTTGAACCTTCTTTTGTGAAACATACTTAGCTTACTAGCGGTTTGTAGACGCGATGTCCTTGAACATACCCCATTTGTGTAAACGAAAATACACTTCACACAATACTCTCCCTGGTTTGGCCAACTCCTCATTGTCGTGTCCTATTTTGGTCCTGGAACACTAGCCTGGTTCTGCGAGAGCTCTAGGATTTGCGCACCCCACAAATCCATTCGAAGCGACCCTACTTCTCTCTAACATAGGTGATTCCTCTGAATCATTAAAAGCATCATGGTTATTTGATTTCCCGAAATCGTTAACCTTAATATGCTTAGCCTCACTTCAATGTCACTGATTGGAATGGACTAGGAAGTATATATAACTCCCTTTTATTTAGTTTGAGGTACTCCCCCACAGTGACTCCGTTTTGGTAATATGATTAAGTTGTCCAATTGAACTTAGATCTTGGGATCTCCAGTCAGCTAAGTTAGGTTTCCCTCATATTCCCATTTACCACGGGCTTTAGTCCCATTCCTCTTGACGACGTTTCTACTAACTCTCTGCTTAAGCCTTTTGTTAACGGGTCCGCAATGTTATCCGTTGATCTCACATAATCAATTGTGATAACACCCGTTGAGAGTAGTTGTCGTATCGTGTTATGTCTACGTCGCATATGCCTTGATCTGCCATTGTACATCAAGCTTTGAGCTCTACCAATCGCTGATTGGCTATCACAATGTACACATATGGCTGGCAAAGCCTTTGGCCATCTTGGAATATCTTCCACGAATTGACGTAGCCATTCCGCCTCCTCGCCTGACTTATCCAAGGCGATAAATTCGGATTCCATTGTGGATCTTGCTATCACCGTTTGCTTAGAAGACTTCCAAGCAATAGCAGCTCCTCCAAGTGTAAACACGTAACCACTTGTTGATTTGGAATCTTTATTATCCGATATCCAGTTTGCATCAGTGTATCCTTCGATCACTGCTGGTTGTCGGGTATAATGCAGTCCATGATCTCTTGTGTATCTTATGTATTTAAGCACCCTCGTGATAGCTTTCCAATGATCCGGGCACGGATTGCTGGTGTATCTACTTAGCCTACTCACCGCGTAAGCCAAGTCGGGTCTAGTACATGTCATTAGATACATTAGACTGCCAATAATTCTTGAATACTCTAACTGAGCAACTCCATCTCCTTTATTCTTCTTGAGATGTTGGGAGGTATCAACTGGAGTTCGAGCTACACTCGTATCTCCCGAGTTGAATTTTTCAAGAATTTTATCCACATAGTGAGATTGACTTAACACAAGACCTTCTTGGGTTCTTATGATCTTTACTCCAAGAATCACATCCGCTAAACCCATGTCTTTCATGTCAAATCTCGCTTTTAACATGCTTTTAGTAGCTTTGATAATTTTATCATTACTCCCAATGATAAGCATATCGTCTACATAAAGGCATAAAATCACATAACCTTCATTTGTGTCTTTGAAATAAACACATTTGTCGCACTCATTTATTTTGAAACCATTGTCAATCATGACATGATCAAACTTTTGGTGCCATTGTTTTGGTGCTTGCTTCAAGCCATACAAAGACTTGACGAGTTTACATACTTTACCCTCCTGACCTGGGGCAGAGAAACCTTCAGGTTGCTCCATGTAAATCTCTTCTTCTAAATTGCCATTTAGAAATGCGGTTTTAACATCCATTTGGTGAACTTCCAAATTTCTTAAAGCCGCTATAGCAAGAACCAATCTAATCGAGGTTATGCGCGTCACAGGCGAGTAGGTATCAAAGTAATCTAGACATTCCTTTTGTCTAAATCCTTTAACCACCAACCTAGCCTTGTATTTATCAATACTTCCATCAGTTTTCATCTTCCTTTTGAATATCCAACGATATCCAAGTGGTTTGCATCCAGGTGGAAGATCTACTAACTCCCAAGTATGATTTTGCAATATAGAATCAATTTCATTCCTTATTGCTTCTTTCCATTGAGGTCCTTCTGAAGAAGAAACCGCTTCGCGATATGTATTGGGCTCGCCCTCAACCATATAGCTAACGAAGTCTGGACCGAAGGATTTTTCAACCCTTGGCCTTTTGCTTCGCCTACGGTCACTTTCTTCAACCTCAGGTTGTTCATGTGTCTTATCATGAACTACCTCATCAACTCGTCTAGATGAGTTTTCACCTACTTTAAAATTAGGTGTTGATGACGTTGCATGTGTTTGTCTTCTCAAAGGAAACACATTTTCAAAGTAAGACACAACGTTAGGATTCACCTCCATGATAGTGTTTACGTGTACATCAGGATTCTTGGACTCATGTACAAGAAAGCGATGTGCACTACTTTGATGCGCATACCCAATAAATATGCAATCAACAGTTTTGGGTCCTATCCTAAGAGCCTTAGGAGGTGGTACAATCACCTTTGCTCGGCACCCCCAGACTTTCAAGTATTTGTATGAAGGTTTCTTCCTTTTCCATAACTCATATGGAGTTTCGTCTCTCTTTTTGAGTGGTATCTTGTTCAAAAGATAATTAGCCGAGAGAATGGCTTCCCCCCACATTTCCTGGCTCACCCCAGAACTTATCAACATGGCGCTCATCATTTCTTTCAATGTGCGGTTCTTTCGTTCCGCCACGCCATTTGATTGTGGAGAATAAGGAGGTGTACACTCATGTACAATGCCACTTTTTGCGCATAAATCGGCAAAAGGTGCAACATATTCGCCTCCTCGGTCGCTTCGCAAAGCTTTTATCTTCTTTTGAAGTTGATTCTCAACTTCATTCTTATACAAGATAAATTTACTTATTGCTTCATCTTTACTTTTTAGTAAATATACATAGCAATATTTAGTACTATCGTCAATAAACGTGATGAAGTACTTATTTCCACCTCTTGTGGGTACCGCTTTTAAATCACAAATATCGGTGTGAATTAAGTCAAGGGGTTCGGTTATTCGTTCAACCGATTTCGATGATGATCTTGTAAGTTTGGATTCAACGCAAGTTTCACACTTATAGTGTGAATCAATATGGAATGTTGGTATACAATTTAAATTGATTAAACGGCGTATTGAATTAAAATTTACGTGACCTAATCTACCATGCCATTTATTCGATTCAGAAAACTCAAGCATATAAGTAGAAGTAGTAGCAATTTTATTCATGTTCTTCTTGACTGCCATTACATTCAATTTAAACATACCATTTTGGGCATAGCCCTTGCCTACATACATTCCTCGTTTAGTAAGTACAAATTGATCGCTCTCAAAAACTAAAAGAAATCCAAACTTATTAAGCAACCATCCCGAGACTAGGCTCTTACGCAAGTCTGGAACATATAAGAAGTTGCTTAAAGTGAGCTCCTTCCCTGAAGTCCACTTCAAAATCACCGTTCCTTCACCCTTGATGTCCGCGGTGGCTGCATTTCCCATGTACAGCTTCTTATCTCCCGCAAGCTCCTTGAAGGTGGTAAAGAGGCTCCTGTCTGGGCACACATGACGGGTCGCTCCCGTATCAATCCACCACCCTTTTGGAGTGTTGGTCACAGCATTGACCTCATCCAACATTGCGGTTTTGTCGGAAATCATTGCCACCAAAGGCATTCCGTCTTCATCCACCATGTGCGCACGCTCACGCTTTGGTTTCTTGCATTGGTTAGCCCGATGCCCCGGCTCATCACAGTTGTAACAAGTCCCTTGGAACGTTTGAGGTTTCTTTTTCACAACCCCTTTCTTCGGTCCAAGTTTGCTAGCCTTTGCTTTCTCCTTGTCCTTTTTCCCCTTACCCTTCGCGCCCTTAGAGGATTTCCCATGCTCAACCACGTTTGCGCTAGCAGAAGTTTGCGCCTGGTTGCCTTTTAGAGCAATTCTATTGCCTTCTTCAATCCGAAGACGAACAATAAGGTCCTCTAAAGTCATCTCCTTTCGTTTGTGTTTAAGATAATTCTTAAAATCCACCCAACCAGGAGGTAACTTTTCAATCATCGCTGCCACTTGGAATGTCTCGCTAAGTACCATTCCCTCAGCATGGATGTCATGTAGTATAATTTGCAAATCTTGGACTTGGTTCATAACAGTCTTGTTATCAACCATTTTGAAGTCCAAGAAACGGGCGACAACAAATTTCTTTGTTCCCGCATCCTCCGTTTTGTAGTTTTTCTCCAAAGACTCCCATAATTCTTTGGAAGTCTTGATATTATAGTACACATTATACAATGCATCCGAGAGACCGTTGAGTACATAGCCTCGACATATGAAATCCGAGTGCTTCCACGCCTCTACCGCGCTCAGAGCCTGAGCGTTGGTCTCCCTTTCCGCAGGTTGGGGAGCGGTTTCAGTTAAGAACCTCGCAAGGTTCATGGTGGTCAGGTAGAAGAACATCTTCTGCTGCTACCTTTTGAAGTGTAGACCCGAGAACTTCTCGGGTCGTTCAGCATGATTAGCCACTGTGGACGCTCCCACAGTGGTGGCGTTAAAGGGGGTTCCCGTCACAACATTGGTGGTGTTGTTAACGTTGACATTTTCGTTCGACATGCTGAAAAAATTAAAATTTAAGATTTTAGTCAAAAAATCTGTTTTACGCAAAAAACAGAAGTAACTAATAAATTTTAATTTTACCACAATTTACTATTTCGGCTTCTAAGTCCAACTTTGAAGACCAAAAACAGAAAATTTATAATTTTTAGAACTTACTGATTGGCTTCTAAGTCCAACTTTGAAGACCAAGTCAGAAAGTTTTAGCAAATTTTAGGACAATCTGAAAGTAACCACAAAAGTTTTCAACCAAAGTCGCTCCTTTGAAGATGAAAACTAAAAAAAAAAATCTGTTTTTAAAACACAAACTGAGTGAAAACAAAACTGGTTTGAATCACAAACATAATGGTTTTGATTACACGAACGGTTTTAAAAATTTGTTTTAAGATTGTAGGAATCGTTCGCGTAATTAAATAAAATAAAACAAATTTTATTACTGATTACAATATAACGAAATAAAGAAAGCAGAATTACAGTACAAATACAACTGAAATAACCAAAATACAAGAAGGAGTAGAAAACAGAATTGACTGAGGCACGTGTTCAACACGCTTCCCTTAAAACAAATTCCGAGTCTCCCAAGAGTACTCGTTTTGTTTCCCAGGGTACAACAGCCGGAGCAGTAGTACTACCGGAGTTCGCCTACAACCTGAAGGTTACCTTGAAACTGCAAGAAAAGAACAGAAGAATGTAGAGAGAAAGTTGAAGTAGCTGTTGTGTAGCTGGTATACCTCTGCTGTGGGCATGGAGCTGTATTTATACAGCTCCTAGGTTGAAACAGTCAAAAACGAATGCAGAGAGAAAGTTGAAGTAGCTGTTGCACGCGCGCCCAGGTCTGCCCGCACATGCGCGGTGCGTCCTCTCGGCTCACTGCCATGCGCGCGTGCGCCACACTTGTCCAGGTCCATGCGCGCGTGCGCCATGTCATCTGTGAGCCTCTATGAGCACGCCACACAGTCGCTGCGAAGTGCAAAGTGCGCCATCAAAGCGCCACATTGCGCCTCATCGCCCACGCCACGCGCGCGCGCGAGCGTGTGCGAGTGCGAGTTAGGGTGCTCCGCACCCTTCTCGAGTACACTAGTGAGTGCTCCCATGAAACAATAAGGATGGAGAGTTCCCACATAAATACCCCTTTAAGTTCCATCTCTCATCCGATGTGGGACAAGGTGCTACTTTCCCTTTTGTTTCAGCATTGAATGTTCCAAACACCCAACTTTGAGCATCGATATCTCATTCATCTTAGCTCCGTTTTGGACGTGGTTTAGTTCGTTGCGAAGCTCTTCCAACATAGAACACAAACCCCCAAATAAATATATAAAACCCGCTCATTTTATTATATTTATTTCTAGTCCAAAATAGGAAAAAACATTTTCCTATATTTGTGAAAAATGCTATTTTCACCTATTTTTCCAACAGCTGTATCGCCTCGTATTTTCATATTCGTATTTTACTTTTCTTGGCGTTAACCATAATGGTAATACATTTTTATCACATTGTTAATGGATCAACAAAAGGTTTTTATAAGAATCTGAAAAACTATACAAAGATATTTTTCTAATAATTTTTAGCGTAAAACTATACAAAAGAATTTTTCTAGCTTAGGTCCCTTTTGTAAAAAGTACATGTTTTAATCCATAGTATTCAAAAAAAAAGATGAATAGTGATCGTGAATAGTGCCATACGGATTATACCCATTTTTCTTCTCCAATCACCTTTTCCACCTCTTTCAATCACCTTTTCCACCTCCATTCTCCATTATTAATTTCTTTTTCATTTATTTTTTATTTATCTTTTCTATTTATTTATTTTAAATAACTCCACCAATCATCATTCACCTCATTCACCTATAAATACCAACCTTCTCCTACCATTTTCTTCACACCAAATCTTCTCAATCTTCTCTCAATCTCTCTACTTCTAAGAATTCTAAGAATTCTAAAAGAACACTAAGTGTTCTAACCATTCTCCTCTCTCTCTAATTCTTATAAAATCTTCCAAGCAAGGAAGAGAACTCGAAGAGTTCTAAATAAAACAGTACACCCAACAAAGTTCGTAGTATGCTCTGTGGTTGCAGCTTAGTCTGATCTTCCACATCAGAAACGGGGATTCGGTTGACTGTTTTGTATACGGTAGAATTGTACCGCTTATAGGCTTGAAGTTTCCAACCTTAAACTCGGTACGGGATTACCAAAGGAACAACTTTGAGAAACCGTGAGTATACTCGCAACCCTTTTTTATGTTTACCACTTTTGGGGTGTAACATGTTTACCTATTAAACTACACTTATTCTTTATGCAATGCACGAAAACAATCCTTATACATGAATACTATGTTGTTATACTTGATGCTTACGTGGACCATACTTATGTGATATGTTTTAGTCATTAGCTTTCACGAGCCTCCATTTGACATGTATAGCGCTATAGGAGTAACGCACCGCCCCCTTTAAACTTGGGTCATGTTGAATTAACTAAACTTTCTTGCGTAAACAGAGGATTGGCTAGAAATATTGCATGCCATGTTAGATCTTGTATAAACAAAGTTGCCATGTGGATTCGTTTTTTAAACTTTTATACTTATACTTATTCTTAAACTTGTATACTCGCCTTTGCTTTTGCATTGATCTGTATTTTAAACATGTTACAGGTTGATTATTGATGATGCTATGAAAATGGATAGCAAAGATGCCTAGATATTCATTTAGACGTCTTAAGTTTAAATCGTTGTATCAAATTTGTTATGTTATGTTTTGAACAATGTTGTTATTTGAATTTCCTTGTATGTTTTGACAAATTACTTATGAAATGAAATCGGTTGAATTAAATATTGTCACAAATAGTGTTATGAAGTCTCTTGCAATCTTCACACTTCGTCTCATCCCGATGTTTCCACCATTGGTTGGGGTGTGATAGATTGGTATCAGAGCCATAACTATAGGGAATTAGGTAGAATTGCCATGCTTTTTACCTAGTCTATAGTTCTAGAGCCTTATTCTTATGTTATATTTAAAACTACATGCATGCCACTTTATGTGTTTCTTATACATTCTCTTTGGGCCTTTTTGAACGTATATGTCATTTTTATCCTTATGTATCATACTTGACATGCTATTCTTATGTGTTAAATACATGTTTTATTACGTGTTAACATTTGTTTTAATACGTCATTCTTTATGTGTCATTCTTGACATGTTTATACTTGTTTGTTAATCTTCAACATACGTTTTTCCTCATACATTTTGCTCGACTATTCTAATTCCACAAACACTCGTAATACACAAACGAGACGACTTCACCAAAATAGGCGTGAAACCCACAATTTGGTGAACAATTCTCAATCCATCTACTTTTCTTTTACACGAAATTCACCATCAAGTTAGGAGTGAAATCCTCACCTTGATGGAGAAATTCAAATTTCAAATTCTTGGGGACCCTTGTCAAAGTGTCGAAATTAACTTTTGACCCGACGAGTACCAACCACACTTAGGATACTAAATCGTGAAGTTAGGGGTGAAACCCGCACCCTGTCGACTAGTTCCACTCCTCGATTTTCAATCTCGCCAAAGTTTCAAATTTTCGATCGAATGGAAACGTGTAGTAACTGGAAGGGTAAGTACCGGTAGCCGGGACGTCCTGTCTAGGCTCGCAATTCGTACGAATCCAAATTAATGGACCCGTTTGCCTACCTGGGGACTATCGATGAGAGTACAAAATACCTATAGGCCAAAGCACGTTTCCCTAATTTGAAAGGACTTTTGATTTATTTCGGTTTAGTCAAAGTTCCATTTTGGAACAATCCAAGTTTTAATCAAACCTACATTTTACTATTATCAAGTTTGTAATTTTGCAAACTACAAGTTTAGGGGTCCTTTGCATCATTTTTTAAACTTATTTATAAAAGAAATAAATATATTTGATTGTGATTTTAAAGTCCAGGGTTCAAATAGTCATTTTCTTAAACTTAAACTGTAGGAACCAAAACTGTTATTTTAAACTTATATAAACTAAAAACCCTAACTGTGTATATATGAATTTAAATTTCATATCTAATAGCTCTGTACAGAGGATAAACTGGTTAAGGCGTTACGGTTCTAAAAGAGAGGTCACGTGTTCGAATCCCACAAGGGCTGGTTCTTTAAAGAAGACCCCCTTTTTGTGCAATTTTTGAATATTCACACTTTAACCCCGTCAGCGTCAGTTAGTAAGTTAAGGGATTCAATTGTAATCATGGAAACTTTAAATTAAAAAAAAAAAGGATCAAAAAGGGCAACGCCCAGAATCGAACTCAGGTCGCTACTCTCACAAACGCGCACATTAACCGCTCCGCCAAGCCTTCTGATCATTCAAACAACTTAACCTTTAAATTTTAACTAAGCGACAATTTCGTTGATTCTTTCAAGATTACCGCCAAGAACATGACAGCAACGACTATTTCCTTTTCCAAAAATATCTTCGCTGATTTTTTTCGGCTCCTGATTTCTCGGTAATTGGTTAGAATCCGCGTTTCCACTTGTCGATCAATATGAACATAGACTTTTGGTAGCACACATACAGCTCATCATAAATCATTTCCGTACTTTACAAGATTTGTAAAAGCTATAAAAACTGAACCGTTCTACTTCCTCACATCACCACAACACCCTCTTAAACTCCATTCTTTTCGTATCACACACACACTCGTCGGAGACCGGAGTCTTCGCCGGAGAAGTAAGCTCATCGGAGAAACTCACTACTCGAGCTAATCTACACAAGAACTACAACTTCTGATATAATCCAACACATACCCAAAATTACCCATACCCAAACTTTTCTTAGTTCAACAAAACCCAACATTGAAATGGCAAACTTCCAAGTAGCATATGCTGAATCTTCAAATGCAGCAGAAATTCATCCATTTTTTCGGTTTACTGATTTACCCACCCGTGAGAGGTATCGAAAGCTCAAGAAACTTGAAGTTCTTACTATTAACAGCATCGGTTGGCATCGAATGGGAATGTTTGATCCCAATGGTTCACTAGCAGGATTACTACCACCTAATACGCCCTGGCGCCGTTTCTTCGACATCCTAGAACCATCATACGATGAACTGGTATATGAGTTCTTGTCCACTTTCTATTTCAAATATAATAAAAGTCTTACCGATGAATCCATTCATTTTCGACTTTGTGGACAACCTTATACTATGTCATTAACAGAATTCGCAGTTCATCTGGGCATATATACAGATGAAGAAGTTAAACAACCCATTTTTACGGAGGCATCAACCTCTTATTCCTCCGCGGAAATGACAGAATATTGGCGATGCCATTCATCAAAAGAATGGTGTGGCAACAATAATTCTATGAACTTCACAGACCCTCGTTATCGATATATGCACCGTGTTTTAGCCAACACTATCACGGGGCGCAAGTATAATCAACAAAGGGTTAGTTCAACCGAACTTTTCCATCTGCATAGTATTTTTGAGCAAGTTCCTTGTAATATTGCCCACGAGCTTGCTGCATATTTTTTTAGTCAACAAACAAATCCTCTTAGAAGTCTCATGGGAGGGGCTTACATTACAAAAATAGCAAAATCTTTAGGTGTCTTAAGTGATCAGATTATCCAAGGATTATCTCCACCAAAGGCACCTGGGATTGTAAATTTTAACACCATTAGGCTAACCCCTGTTCATAATTATACGCCAACTCAACCATTCCAGTCGGAGGGAGCTCCAGTTATCTTAGAAAGTACCTCCACACAAAACTTACAACAATCATTTTTGCAGCTTCCTCAACCGTCTTTTTATCGATTTGATATGCAACCACAGCTGCCATACATACAAGAACATATTACAACTAACCTATCCCAACCATCAACACCGAACGTCTTACCAAGCTTCTCACCGTTAGTTTTCAAGGAGGATTCAACGATGCAAGAAACTTATGAAAACATGATGATCCAAGAACAGTTAGCATCAGAATCATTTTTGCAACCACCATTACAGCCACAGTTTTTCCAGTCACTATTAAACGAAGTAGAACAACAACTGCCACCAACTGATATAGCAGGCCCAAGTACGGTGCCTCAAATGAATCTACCTCCAGATTCAATGGAAGTCGAAGTGACTAGGTTAAACAATCAGGTTTGAAATTTGTCTCAACAAATAAAATGGCTGACAGAAAGAAATAAATGGTTGGAAGACATGCTAAGACAATTAGCTGCTCGGATGAAACTGCCTCTACCACCTCCACCACCTTATAGTTCTGAGTCCGAATTTGATTCATTACATAATTTATTTCAAATGTAAATTTGTTCACATCATAATAGACTAGCAAATTTTTTTACAAATTTAGTATAACATAGTGATATGCAAAACAATCTCTATACACTACATGTTGCTCATAAATCCTTCAAAACTATCAACACTACACGATACTCTAGAAACTAACACCTTGCTCATCTATTTAAAACCTTTTGAATGCTTTTATACGCTTAAATCCTCTATGTCCCAACGTACACTATATACGTAAATTTTATTCTTTGTACCTACAGTTATACGAATACGTCTTATGCTTATACTTATACTCGTACTACTCGTATGTTTTATGTTTATACTCATACTTACGTGCATACTCATACTTAAACTTATACTTATGCTCATACTTTCATTCATACTCATGATTCATACATTTGTACCCATACGTGAGCGTAATCCGAGTGATTCGCTTACGTGGGTCCCAAACATACTTAAGCATGGACTTACTTATATACTACATACTTATACGTACACATTCTTATTTTTAAATTATGTATACCCTGATTCGTACACAACTAGTACAAGCTATGCGGATCATGCAACGATCAAAATAATCGCGGGTGCACACGGGATTATAGTGATAGGCGTATGAAAACCATAGAGTGTACTACTGTGTATGGTAAGACACGGAACGAAATATGACACCAAATAACGAGACAGACGTAACGTGGTCAAAGACATGGTGGATACGCCTCTGGTACTTCATGTATATAAGTGTTTTCACCATGTTATCAAACTTTCGTAAAACGTGCCATGAGAAATTTGGTGTTTTACAGACCTACTTAGACCCGATACAGACTTCAACAATTCACAAACGCATTGCTAAGCGCACAACATCCGACTATCCGTGATGAAGCCATATCCTCAATACTCGTGTTCATATAATACCAAATCCACATATCATTCATACTACTTGCATTCGTTTGTTAGATCAATCGTTCACTCTTGTACCTTCATTATCCATCATTAACCTTGTTCCCTATACGAATTATTTTTATGAACCTATCTTTTAGCCAAAATGTTTTTTCTCCGAGGCCTTCCTCTTGAATAAATTTTGGGACGAAATTTCCTAAAGTAGGGGAGACTGTAACGCCTCGTATTTTCATATTCGTATTTTACTTTTCGAGGCGTTAATCATAATCGTAATACAATTTTTATCACATTGTTAATGGATAAACACAAGATTTTTATAAGAAATGAAAAACTATACAAAGTTATTTTTCTAATAATTTTTAGCGTAAAACTATACAAAAGAATTTTTAATAATTTTTAATAATTTTTTTAGCTTAGGTCCCTTTTGTAAAAAGTACATGTTTTAATCCATAGTATACAAAAAAAAAAAGATGAATAGTGACCGTGAATAGTGCCATACGGATTATACCCATTTTTCTTCTTCAATCACCTTTTCCACCTCTTTCAATCACCTTTTCCACCTCCATTCTCCATTATTAATTTCTTTTTCATTTATTTTTTTATTTATCTTTTCTATTTATTTATTTATTTTAATTATCTCCACCAATCACCATTCACCATTCACCTCATTCACCTATAAATACCAACCTTCTCCTACCATTTTCTTCACACCAAATCTTCTCAATCTTCTCTCAATCTCTCTAATTCTAAGAATTCTAAAAGAACACTAAGTGTTCTAACCATTCTCCTCTCTCTAATTCTCATAAAATCTTCCAAGCAAGAAAGAGAACTCGAAGAGTTCTAAATAAAACAGTACACCCAACAAAGTTCGTAGTATGCTTTGTGGTTGCAGCTTAGTCTGATCTTCCACATCAGAAACGGGGATTCGGTTGACTGTTTTGTATACGGTAGAATTGTACCGCTTATAGGCTTGAAGTTTCCAACCATCAACTCGTCACGGGATTACCAAAGGAACAACTTTGAGAAACCGTGAATATACTCGCAACCCCTTTTTATATTTACCACTTTTGGGGTGTAACATGTTTACCTATCAAACTACACTTATTCTTTATGCCATGCACGAAAACAATCCTTATACATGAATACTATGTTGTTATACTTGATGCTTACGTGGATTATGTGATATGTTTTAGTCATTAGCTTTCACGAGCCTCCATTTGACATGTATAGCGCTATAGGAGTAACGCACCGCCCCTTTTAAACTTAGGTCATGTTGAATTAACTAAACTTTCTTGCGTAAACAGAGGATTAGCTAGAAATATTGCATGCCATGTAAGATCTTGTGTAAACAAAGTTGCCATGTGGATTCGTTTTTTAAACTTTTATACTTATACTTATTCTTAAACGTGTATACTCGCCTTTGCTTTTGCATTGATTTGTATTTTAAACATGTTACAGGTTGATTATTGATGATGCTATGAAAATGGATAGCAAAGATGCCTAGATATTCATTTAGACGTTGTAACCACCCTCATTAAAAGACCTATTTATTTTATTATTTTATCTAAAAGGAAACCCTAATTAAGACACCCAAGTAATTCTACACAAACCCTAAAATTATCAGAACAATCAGAATCAGGATCAGGGCCCCTAAAACTCAGGGGGGGCATTCCCTACTTGATGATTATCCTAAATAACTCGTTGTCTAATTTTAATTTCGAGAAACTGTCGACTCAGCTAGGCTAATCCCACGCGTGGCAAGCCTATAAGTAATTCGTGTCCCTTACGGACCGTAAGGATTAATTGTTACGGTCCGTAACAATTCCAAAATTCTTGTATAAATAGCAAGCATTGGCAATCGCATTCTGTTGTTCATTCGACGCTCAAATTCACTTTGTACGTTGAGTTATAGTCAAAACAATCTCAGAAACACTAATTAGTAGGGGGATGCTGCTACGATACAGGGTATTAACTCAATCGCTGCTACGATTCAATGTCCGATCGATGGAAACTATCCGATGGATGTTTAAGTGCTGCCCACATTCGGGTGATCCTTTGTCATTCGTTGTGATTCCGACAGGATGTTGAGTGCCACCCGAACTCGGGGAATACTCTGTCCTTCATTGTGAATCCGATGGATGTTTAAGTGATTGCACTTTGTCATTCGTTGTGAGGGTTTTAATCTCGTGAGTTATCGTAAAAGCTGTATTAGTTATTTACCTAGTTCGTGTGCACTAGGTTACAAGGCTAAATCAATAGGTTAAGCTCTGCCTGTATAAATCTGCAATATATCAAGGCTTATCTGTAGACTAAACTTTGCCCGTATGAATCTGCATGTTTATAATGTGAGTCATTCTCTTTTTATCAACTATTTTACAATACCTCAAATTATTTTCAAGGTTATAATTACAGGGACTAAGTCGTGGATATCTTGATTTACTGGTTAGTGGGGTATTGTGCACATTACTAATTTCTCCCAGTTAGGTTCATTGACCTACTCGGGATAATCACTGTTAGGTTCATTGACCTACAGGGATAATCGTCACTATTTAGGTTCATTGATCTAATAGTGGTATGACCATCGTCACCATTGTGACATGTCACCATTGTGACAGAAGGCCAGATAAAAATAAGATAGAAGCCATTGTAATCGCTCTTATGCTGTAATTAATAACTATGCATCATTATGCAAAATAGAATGATTCACTCAGTATTTCCCGCTGACAAAACCTTTTTAAAACACTTTTCAGGTAATTACAGTAGATTGGAGTAATAGATGGATACGGCACTGAAAGGCATCAAGAAGTGGCTTATTTATTAATTAAATCAAAATAAGAAATATTGTTTTATGTAATAAAATTTATCTTTATTAAAGCTACCATTATAAAACATGGGTTTATCCCATTTATTCAATAAAATCCGGTGTTTTCTAAACTCTGATATTTTTCCTAACTCACGGTCCTGATAAAATTTCCGCTGCAACGTTTTCAAAATAATCACCGGTACCGCTGGACTGTTCACGACACCCGATTCCATCCAGGGTGGGTCGGGGGTCGTGACAGAAGGTGGTATCAGAGCCAACTCCAAGAGCCACTGCTTTAAGCCTATAAGTGTTGTGATAACAATACTTAAACTTAAATAAAAGAGTTAGGAGATTGCTGTTAACTGGTAGCACACATGATAGCAATTAGACTTGAACTTAAGAAAAGATGCCTTAGTATTAGCTTCACGATAAGCTAAGTACTTGTGTAAATAAATATGATGGATTTTGGTGTGCCATAAGTAATATATTTGATAACGTAAATATCACAAGACAACTAAGTCCAGAATCACTAGTTGAGAGAATGATCAACATTGACATGACCGAAAGCACTCGTTGAAAGAATGATCAACAGTGTTATGAATAAAATCACTAGTTGAAAGAATGATCAACAGTAATATGACCTGAGTCACTAGTTGAAAGAATGATCAACAGTAATATGACCTGAGTCACTAGTTGAAAGAATGATCAATAGTAAATTAACACTGTCACAGGAATCGTCTAGTGATTAATATAATAATTAGATATGTTATGGAAATACAAATTTCCTTAATTCTGAATAAAAGCCCTAATAAGATAGGCAAATTTTTTTAAAAGATACTATTTATGTGAAATAGAAAATTTTCTCCGGCAAGACTGGGTATGATGTAGCAGACTCTCCAGTTTGTCCGGATATACTGAAGTTACCTCTCCGGCGAGAACCGGGTAAGAAGGTAGATAATATGTCAAACAAGTGACAAGATTTCCCTAAATAGTATCATGACCAGATATTTGATTGGTTTTTTTTATGAATCTGTTGAATACATTGACCTGATAGATGGTATGTTTATATAGATATATATATCTATAAGGAATTCCAAAAGCCAAATAGGAATAAAGCACAAGCATATGTGTCTAGATTTCTTTATTAGGAATCTCTTTTCCGATATCAAACATTATTTCGTTTGATTATCTGCCTAGTAACTCGAGCGACAATAATAACAATAGAAACCCATTAAGTTGGGACACTATTAAAAGTATAAGAATTTCCAATGAATTACCATAAACTATTAACGCAAGTAAGAAGCATGTAAAGTTGTGATAATATATAAGAAAACACATGAAAATTTAATTATAAGTCCACAAAAGTTGAAGTATATCACACACGACTTCCAAGGCAAGACCTTTGGAAAATATAAATTGGGCACGATGACATCAATACTAATTCCGTCAGTGGAAAAAACTACTAATAAAAAAGAAGCACTTTGCCACGATCTTACAAACGATCTAAATATCGCTGAGGTACGTTGGAACAATATTTCACAACCATAGGTGCACAGTCTAATCAGAATCATAATTATTAGCACCACAGAACAAATCATATACTTTTGCAAATTCCCTATTTCATTTCATTTAATTCGACATTCCTTGGTAATGTCATTTAACAATGATTATCACACGAAATTCCAGATAAGATCCTTATATTTCATTCGTTAAAATTTTGACCTCTGTAAATAGACTTTGACCTCGCTACTTCCCCTAATGGTCATCATACCATAAGGATTTATTTCATAGTAACGAATATTGATCTATTTCATTTCTTGGTAAATCCCTACGTTACACATGCACTATTTGTTACGCATGAGGTTCGTTTGATTTATAAAGACCACTGGAGGGCTTCATTCCGATTTGTTATTTTATCCAAATTCAAATATCATTCCACTCTTTGTACTGTGAACCGCATTATTGCAAAACAATAACTCTTTGATATCGAGTCAATAAATTTCTTGAAAAACTTAATTTTCTTTGGCATACATAGTTTCTATTGTGACCATGTCCGAATTTTCTTATTAAAACTTGTTTTGTTTAAATCAAATTCAAATTATTTGATTTGCTCACATTACATATTCATTTCAAAATCCCATATGATAGATGGAAGCTATCATATTCAAAATAGTCCCAACAAGCACTTCATTTGTTTTGAACCATAATAGGCTTGTTTAAATCTTCGACTTCATTGAATCATTTCTTTGATCACCATCACCTTATACTAACATTTTCACAAAATTTAAAGCTTGCACTAATCTAGTATATATATATATATATCATATACGAATTTAATTATTTATATATTTATAAAAGCCATCTTAACACAAATCGTGTGTTAAGATAATGATACACAAATTCTTGTCATATTTCAATGTATCTCTTAATGATTCTTACAACATCAATCAAGCCTTTCGTGATAATTATTGCTTTAACAATATTCAATCGAAAAACATTATATAAAATTAATTATATATGGAAACTTACATAAGTGATTACCTAATTTACAAAATAATATTACTATATTCTTATTAAACCATTGAGGTGAAGAATTTATATTTAAATTATACTCTCATTTAAGTATATGTTTAGTTAATTATTTCTAATATCAGTTTTATTATTAGTAAGAAAATATTAATAATAGTGTTAGTATTATTTTAAAATACTAGGGTTATTGTCAAGGGCAGATATTGAATAAGTCTAGCCTTAGTTAAGCATGGATTGGCCACCTATGCTTAAACAAGGCAGCACTAACCAATATCCAACCATAATAATGACTAGTTAAATATATAAATTAAGTCATTATATTTATTTAATAAATTTTAATTATATTTTACTTTGTATTATAAGAAGAAGATATATTTTCATAAATACAAGAATTAGAGGGACGAATAAAATTATATAAATAAATTGTCTATCACATGTTTTGTAAAGAAAATGATCATATAAGAATAATATGGTAGTCATCAACTACGTTGGGTTAGGAGAACATTATAATATATAAGAATAATTTCCGCTTTCACTTATTTACAACATTTACATTCACAACGTTATATGGTTTCAAAATGGAAATAAGTAATCACATAGAATCGACCCATTAAATGTTATATATTTACCAAATATTTTACACAATAAATATTTTTACACCTTTATTTACAATTTTCATTTTAATAATAGTGAATTCTTTTACAAAATAATATTTTGTAACGTAAATTACGGTATTTTGTAATATATATTACATAGTTATTTTACAAAGTATGGTAAAATACTAAAATAGTATTTATTTAAAAGCAGTAACCATTTACATATAGTAAAAATGTGTAACAAATAATATATATTACATAGTATTTATATTTGATATGTAAAATACGGTTTAAACAGAAACACAAATAATATATTTACTTTACAAATATAAAATAATAATTGGTCATGCCAAAACAACTTGTTATTATTATATTTCGATCTTTAGGACATAGTGTGAAAAATATGGTTACTAATAGTATACTATCACATTGTTTTACAAATTAAAACAACGTGAAACTCTAAACAATGATACACTAACTCTATTGTCTTTTGGTGTATCTTTGCAATTCACTCATCTCAACACTTTGATTTCCTCATATCATAAATATTTGACAAATCATTTTTCATGCTTTTATTTCATTTGAAATCTGTCAGTTCTAAGTCATCCTTAGTTGCTAATCAAAGTAAGCTTTCTTTTGACAAAGAATTTTATTGATTTTAAAAGTCCTTCCCATTCATTTGATCATATATCTTTTGGCTTGAACCTAGTTATCTTGAAAATTATATCATTTCATTTCATTCGTTTGTCATCGATTTCTTGAACTAATTCAGTTGAACCATTGAATCCTACTTAAGATACAACTTGTATTCACAAAATTCGATATTTTAAATTTTGTGTCATCTACCCTAAATATTATTTTTATTAACTAAAATGTAACATAAGTCTAAAAGAAATATAGTAATCTAAATACACTTGGGAGCTGGAATCTAAGATGAAGAAAAAATATTCCTACTTATTCCAGTAAATCTCGAGGACGAGATTTTTATTAAGGTGGGGAGAATGTAACGACCCTCATTAAAAGTCCTATTTATTTTATTATTTTATCTAAAAGGAAACTCTAATTAAGACACCCAAGTAATTCTACACAAACCCTAAAATTATCAGAACAATCAGAATCAGGATCAGGGCCCCTAAAACTCAGGGGGGGGGGGGGGGCATTCCCTACTTGATGATTATCCTAAATAACTCGTTGTCTAAATTTAATTTCGAGAAACTGTCGACTCATCTAGGCTAGTCCCACGCGTGGCAAGCCTATAAGTAATTCGTGTCCCTTACGGACCGTAAGGATTAATTGTTACGGTCCGTAACAATTCCAAAATTCTTGTATAAATAGCAGGCATTGGCAATCGCATTCTGTTGTTCATTCGACGCTCAAATTCACTTTGTACGTTGAGTTATAGTCAAAACAATCTCAGAAACACTAATTAGTAGGGGGATGCTGCTACGATACAGGGTATTAACTCAATCGCTGCTACGATTCAATGTCCGATCGATGGAAACTATCCGATGGATGTTTAAGTGCTGCCCACATTAGGGTGATCCTTTGTCATTCGTTGTGATTCCGACAGGATGTTGAGTGCCACCCGAACTCGGGGAATACCCTGTCCTTCATTGTGAATCCGATGGATGTTTAAGTGATTGCACTTTGTCATTCGTTGTGAGGGTTTTAATCTCGTGAGTTATCGTAAAAGCTGTATTAGTTATTTACCTAGTTCGTGTGCACTAGGTTACAAGGCTAAATCAATAGGTTAAGCTCTGCCTGTATAAATCTGCAATATATCAAGGCTTCTCTGTAGACTAAACTTTGCCCGTATGAATCTGCATGTTTATAATGTGAGTCATTCTCTTCTTATCAACTATTTTACAATACCTCAAATTATTTTCAAGGTTATAATTACAGGGACTAAGTCGTGGATATCTTGATTTACTGGTTAGTGGGGTATTGTGCACACTACTAATTTCTCCTAGTTAGGTTCATTGACCTACTCGGGATAATCACTGTTAGGTTCATTGACCTACAGGGATAATCGTCACTATTTAGGTTCATTGATCTAATAGTGGTATGACCATCGTCACCATTGTGACATGTCACCATTGTGACAGAAGGCCAGATAAAAATAAGATAGAAGCCATTGTAATCGCTCTTATGCTGTAATTAATAACTATGCATTATTATGCAAAATAAAATGATTCACTCAGTATTTCCCGCTGACAAAACATTTGTAAAACACTTTTCAGGTAATTACAGTAGATTGGAGTAATAGATGGATACGGCACTGAAAGGCATCAAGAAGTGGCTTATTTATTAATTAAATCAAAATAAGAAATATTGTTTTATGTAATAAAATTTATCTTTATTAAAGCTACCATTATAAAACATGGGTTTATCCCATTTATTCAATAAATTCGGGGTTTTCTAAACTCTGATATTTTTCCTAACTCACGGTCCTGATAAAATTTTCGCTGCAACGTTTTCAAAATAATCACCGGTACCGCTGGACTGTTCACGGCACCCAATTCCGTCCAGGGTGGGTCGGGGGTCGTGACAGACGTCTTAAGTTTAAATCGTTGTATCAAATTTGTTATGTTATGTTTTGAACAATGTTGTTATTTGAATATCCTTGTTTGTTTTGACAAATTACTTATGAAATGAAATCGGTTGAATTGAATATTGTCACAAATAGTGTTATGAAGTCTCTTGCAATCTTCACACTTCGTCTCATCCCGATGTTTCCGCCATTGGTTGGGGTGTGACAAATTGGTATCAGAGCCATAACTATAGGTAATTAGGTAGAATTGCAATGCTTTTTACCTAGTCTATAGTTCTAGAGCCTTATTCTTATGTTATATTTAAAACTACATGCATGCCACTTTATGTGTTTCTTATACATTCTCTTTGGGCCTTTTTGAACGTATATGCCATTTTTATCCTTATGTATCATACTTGACATGCTATTCTTATGTGTTAAATACATGTTTTATTACGTGTTAACATTTGTTTTAATACGTCATTCTTTATGTGTTATTCTTGACACGTTTATACTTGTTTGTTAATCTTCAACATACGCTTTTCCCCATACATTTTGCTCGACTATTCTAATTCCACAAACACTCGTAATACACAAACAAGACGACTTCACCAAAATAGGCGTGAAACCCACAATTTGGTGAACAATTCTCAATCCATCTACTTTTCTTTTACACGAAATTCACCATCAAGTTAGGAGTGAAATCCTCACCTTGATGGAGAAATTCAAATTTCAAATTCTAGTGGACCCTCGTCAAAGTGTCGAAATTAACTTTTGACCCGACGAGTACCAACCACACTTAGGATACTAAATCTCCAAGTTAGGGGTGAAACCCGCACCTTGTCGACTAGTTCCACTCCTCGATTTTCAAACTCACCAAAGTTTCAAATTTTCGATCGAATGGAAACGTGTAGTAACTGGAAGGGTAAGTACCGGTAGTCGGGACGTCCTGTCTAGGCTGACAATTCGTACAAATCCAAATTAATGGACCAGTTTGCCTACCTGGGGACTATCGATGAGAGTACAAAATATCTATAGGCCAAGGCACGTTTCCCTAATTCGAAAGGACTTTTGATTTATTTTGGTTTAGTCAAAGTTCCACTTTGGAACAATCCAAGTTTTAATCAAACCTACGTTTTACTATTATCAAGTTTGCAATTTTGCAACTACAAGTTTAGGGTCCTTTGCATCATTTTTTAAACTTATTTATAAAAGAAATAAATATATTTGATTGTGATTTTAAAGTCCTGGGTTCAAATGGTCATTTTCTTAAACTTAAACTGTAGGAACCAAAACTGTTATTTTTGAACTTATATAAACTAAAAACCCTAACTGTGTATATATGAATTTAAATTTCATATCTAACAGCTCTGTACAGAGGATAAACTGGTTAAGGCGTTACGGTTCTAAACGAGAGGTCAGGAGTTCGAATCCCACAAGGGCCGGTTCTTTAAAGAAGACCCCCTTTTTGTGCAATTTTTGAATATTCACACTTTAACCCCGTCAGCGTCAGTTAGTAAGTTAAGGGATTCAATTTTAATCATGGAAACTTTAATTTAAAAAAAAAGGATCAAAAGGGCAACGCCCAGAATCGAACTCAGGTCGCTACTCTCACAAACGCGCACGTTAACTGCTCAGCCAAGCTTTCTGATCATTCAAACAACTTAACCTTTAAATTTTAACTAAGCGCCAATTTCGTTGATTCTTTCAAGATTACCACCAAGAACATGACAGCAACGACCATTTCCTTTTCCAAACATATCTTCGCTGATTTTTTTCGGCTCCTGATTTCTCGGTAATTGGTTAGAATCCGCGTTTCCACTTGTCGATCAATATGAACATAGACTTTTGGTAGCACGCATACAGCTCATTATAAATCATTTCCGTACTTTACGAGATTTGTAAAAGCTATAAAAACTGAACCGTTCTACTTCCTCACATCACCACAACACCCTCTTAAACTCCATTCTTTTCGTATCACACACACACTCGTCGGAGACCGGAGTCTTCACCGGAGAAGCAAACTCATCGGATGTTTCCGCCATTGGTTGGGGTATGACATGTGCCCAGCTCAACACGGGGCGTGGTCAACGCTAAGATATGCAGAATCTTGATAGTACCTCAAAGAGTTGACCACGGGGCCATGCCCAGGAGACACGGGGTCGTGTGGGGCCCTCTGCTGACAATTGCAATTAATGAAGGAAGAGAAAAGGATGGCCACGGGCCGTGCCCACTGGACACAGGCCGTGGCCGGGGCTCTGTTCTGGCTATAAATGGCGGTGCTTGGTTCACTTAAAAGGCATCCCTTGGCAAACCACTACTCTCCCACTTTGCCACCACTCCACTCCACTCCACTACCACTACAACACCAACACCCACCACCATCATCCATCATCCATCTTTAGAGTGTGTAGTCGTCTCGGGATCCAAGATTGATTGTAAGGGTTCTTGCCAATCAAAGGCCATGTTTGGTTAAGCCTCTTACATCACTTGGTGAAGACAAGTCTTTATGTATTACTTTTGATTTTTAATCTTTCAGCACTTTTTATTTGGGTTTGTATTAATGACTTTAATAACCAGTTTCTTAAGTTGAAGGTGAATTTTCTTTATCATTTTCTCATGGTGTCTTGAGGTTACTTTACTGTCTATATAAAGTAAATGATGTCATCATTCTTGTCTTTACGGTCTATACAAAGCACATTAACTACCTGGAAGGGGGGTTAGGGGATGGTTTGGTAAAGTTCTTGTCTCGTTTAGTGTATAGATCCTACGAGGACCTGGTTCAAGCTTACTAGGACCTCCTTCAATACCCAATGGTATTGGATGGCGGACGTGCGAATAGCTTGAACCCCTCATAAGTAAACTACTATTAATACTTTAAACCGGCTTCTTGGGATTGTATCCTTGCTAACTCAAACCACTTAGCCGAGGGTAACGTCACCTTCAAAAGAGGGGGCCTACCACTTTTCGCAATAATAACTTACTTAATTGTCTTTCAATATTCCGACCCTTTGGGATTGTATCCCTGCTGACTCAAACCATTGGGTTGAGAGTAACGTCACCCCCAAAAGAGTGGCCTACTACTATAACTAATATAATCTCTTAAAAAGTCCGAAAGTGCGAAAATCATCAAAGGATACATTAAAAACGAGTTGGATCCAAGTGATTCTATCTTGTCTATCTGTTTTTATTTTATTTATCTTTTCATTTTTAGTTTTATTTTATGTTTCAAAACTTTTCCCAAAAATTTAGATCGATTAGACGTTAAGGATAAACCGGTATTAAAAGCTCTCGTGTCCTTGGATGGCCTCGGTATCTTAACAACACTATACTACGCTTATGATGGGTGCACTTGCCCAAGTGTGTGTTTAGTGTTAGTAGAATATCGTGTTTTATAAATTTAAAACTTGACTAATGCGTAAAATGGGCTCAAAATATCAATAAAAATATATCACACCGAACGCACACCACTTTGCAAGGTGGTCTTTCGTCACAAATTTTGTTCACTCCTGCACACACAAGATAGTATTGAACCCTAATTTTTGTTAACAAAAATTGTTATGTTACTGTAAGGACCTTCAAAAATGTCCCTAACCGACCCATAAGTAAAAATCAGGACCCCTGAAACCCTAACGTACATGAAAAACCAAGAAAACAAGAAAAATAAGTTTCAGGCGGGCCGCGTAAGGGTAAGCATAACCTTACGCGGGCCGCGTCAACCTTAAGTTTGACCGGATAAGCGTCCAGATCCACGTGGCATCCACCTGGCACACCTACTCGTGACCCAGCAAGCCTACGCGTAGACTAGGTGGCCACGCGGGCTGCGTAAAGGTGAGCCCATGGCTCACGCGGGCCGCGAGAGACCCAAAAATCAGCTAGAAATAGCTTGGATCAGGAGCAATTCACTGGTGTCGACGAGAACTTTTAAAAACGAAGTTCTACTGTCATAGCTTAGATCAAGGGTATCCTTTGTATAAAGCTGGATTTTTTTCCACTACAAAAACGGTACGGAGACGGGGTTGAGGGGTAGCCCATGCTACCCCTCCTAATAAACTAGCCCCGCCCTTGATTATGCTTTTTACGTGATTACACATTCAATGATAAGAACTTGATTATTTATGCTTTATTACGTGATTAAATCTCTAATACAGGGCATTATGTGGTTATTATAGGTCCATTTGACTAATGTTTTGTATATAATTTATCCTTAATGTGTGATTATACCTGAAATATTAGGTGTATATGAAACACCTAATATTTCAGGTATAATCACACATTAAGGATAAATTATATACAAAACATTAGTCAAATGGACCTATAATAACCACATAATGCCCTGTATTAGAGATTTAATCACGTAATAAAGCATAAATAATCAAGTTCTTATCATTGAATGTGTAATCACGTAAAAAGCATAATCAAGGGCGGGGCTAGTTTATTAGGAGGGGTAGCATGGGCTACCCCTCAACCCCGTCTCCGTACCGTTTTTGTAGTGGAAAAAAATCCAGCTTTATAAAAAGGATACCCTTGATCCAAGCTATGACAGTAGAACTTCGTTTTTAAAAGTTCTCGTCGACCCCAGTGAATTGCTCCTGATCCAAGCTATTTCTAGCTGATTTTTGGGTCTCTCGCGGCCCGCGTGAGCCATGGGCTCACCTTTACGCGGCCCGCGTGGCCACCTAGTCTACGCGTAGGCTTGCTGGGTCACGAGTAGGTGTGCCAGGTGGATGCCACGTGGATCTGGACGCTTATCCGGTCAAACTTAAGGTTGACGCGGCCCGCGTAAGGTTATGCTTACCCTTACGCGGCCCGCCTGAAACTTATTTTTCTTGTTTTCTTGGTTTTTCAGTATTGCATGTTTTGTTTTTACGTAATTACGTAATCACGAAATTGGTATTCAAAATCACCTAGTCACGTAATAATACATAGTCAACTATTGTTATGTAAAATTTAGCGGGGTTTCACATCAAATACTATAACGAAATCACGTAATAGGTATTCAAAATCACGTAGTCGCTTACTGGGTAATTCAAAATCATGTAATCACGTAATGGTTATTCAAAATTCTATAATTTTTTTTTAAAGAAAACTATAGCAATATGCTGCACGAATTAAAGATAATGAAATACTCTTTAATAATGTCTAATTTTAAAAAAAAAATATTAATTTATGAAAAAGTTATAGCCGTTTGAAAATGAAAGGGGGAAAAATTTCAAGCGAGAAAAGACCAGAATACCCTTTCTCTATTTGTTTTTTAATTGTTTGAACCTCATATTTACTAAAATGTCATCGTCTAATTTTGAGTCATTGATCTTGAGAGATCAATGAATGAGATTCCCCCGCATACTTTGCACGCAAATTGTGTCTTGTATTTGATCATTTACGTATCCTAAGTTCAATTCTTTCATATACAAAAAAGACAATTTTTTTTTTTTTTTGCAAAACAAATAAAACTATACAAAAACTACTTTACTTACTAAACCGCATCAAAGGTTCCACCATCACTCATCCAACCAATGTTTGTTTAACCCATGCCAAACCGCGTCAATGGTTCAAACCTCACTTATCTAACTCTAACCAATGCATGTTTAACCCATGCCAAGTTGCCAATAACCAAACCAACTAGAAATCCAGTTTTCAATCCTATACTTTTAATACCAGGTTCTCATTCCGATCCAACATAACAATATTGCTTATAAGTTTCTAACATATGCAGGCGCGGATCCACCCCATCCATTAGGGTGGCGGGTGTACCTCTTGAAAAAAATAAATTTCGTGTTATTATTTACTGAAAATCCTGATCGTGCCCCATAGAAATTTGCAGCCATACCTCATAAAAATTTTCAGCCACCCTCCTTAGAAAAATATTATGAATTTACACAAAAGTTTAAAAAATAATATAAACACTAACAATTATTAATATATATTATAATTTATATAGTTATTATGAGTTAACCATTTAACCCATTTTAACCTTTAAAATTATAAAATTAAGCCAAATGTTCATTACAAACCCAATCCCAAATCCAATGTTATTAACCCAAGCCTAATTAAACCTAAAAGAATTTGAAATTAAATAAAATAAAGATGATTTGGTGGACCGACTTTAACAATCCCCCCACCAGCAAACACCCATCCTGCCCACTGCCCTCCCAACGGCGCTCATACATCCACCGCCGTTCCAAATTCCGGCCACCACCAGGCTGATTTCGTCGGGATTTCATGATTAACCGATCAAGCTATGTTTGTTGATGTTTTTTTATGCTTTATTTAATAATTAGGAGAAACAGAGATATAGGGAAGTAATGATTGTTTAAACTTTTCCTTACAATTGTAGAATTGACCGTTCAAAAAAAAATTGTAGAATTAGTTATGACTTATGATAGTTATTTATGTTCTTCTATTTAAAACTTTGTTTGTTTGAAAATTGATTATATGAATTTTAGTTTGATTTCTTTTTTTACATGACCTGACCTGATTCGACCCGCTATAAGCTAATTATTTTTATATAACTAGAAGTCTAAAATCGTTAGAAGTTATTCGCACCTCAGAAAAAATTTCATGGCCGTCACTGAATGCATATAAGATGCTTTTACTTTTAGTTCTTTAAACCTTGCTTTATTGTTGTTGTTGTTGTTATTTATTTTTATATTTTCTAAAATCCTTGAATAATATAAAGGCATAAAAGAGACACATGTATACATAACAGTTCACTCCATCATATTAACACAAACCACGCCCCAAACATACAAAAGTAACTGTCAAACCCTGCCTTTGCGTATCACACAACCAAACACAAAAGCAGATTATTTTAGCATCATGCATAACATACACGATGATACAACTTTATATCTAATATGTTTTTTTATCTTCATCATGGAAAGATCACTTGTGACCACCCGGCAACTTCTCCTTTACCTTCTCCATCAGACCTTTCTTCTCATGTTCTTCACCTGCACCTTCATGTCCATAGCCACCACCTACGGTGCCAGAAGTATTGTATTGATCATGCCCGGTGGCTGAAGTATTGTGCTCGTGGCCGCCGTGATCACCGCCAGGCACCTTCTCCTTGATCTTCTCCACCACACCTTTCTTTCTTCTTCCTCCTATTCCATCATCCTCCGACTGCACAATTAATCACAACAACCGTTAAGTATTTCAGATATAGCGTTTAAGGGCTTTGAGGGCTTCACTATGTTCGGCTTGTATTCGATTCTTACTTTCTGAGTACAACTCTCCTTTATCTCTTGAATTTGTTATTGAAATTGCATGATTTTATGCTTTTTAATAATTATATACAAAAATATGTGTCATTATATTTTCACATGTTAAGATTTTGGTCAATAGAATATTTTGTTATACGAAGATAGCCTCGATTTTAGAATCCCCTATAAGCTCTAAAAGGTTGAGCCGACCAGGGCCGGAACCATGGGTTAAGATGGGCCATTGAGAATTGAGATTGTCGCCAAAATTTGTTGGATTTTTATACATAAAATAGGGTTTTTCACGAGTTGGATCAACCCTTTGTATCCTGTATATAACAAAATCTTATGATCTTATGATGACCTAGCCAAAAAGATTTTGGTTTCACTAGTGATACAAAATTATCATCACTAGTGGCGGATCCAGAGATTTCTGGGTTCTCAAGAACCCCATCAATTTGAAAAAAAAATTGAAAAAAATCAGTGTAAAACTTGTATGATTTAAAAAAAAATAGTAAAAATTATTATGAATCTAGCAAAAAAAAAAAAACCCCGAAAAAAATTACTTAGATCCGCCACCGACTATAATAACCTATAAATTAAAATTAATAAGACTATTAATTTTCTTTACTTACAGAGCTAGAACTACCACTTCCGGTCCGGTGGAGGATACCCCCACCGGCACCACCATGCTTCCCTTCTTCATAGCCATGACCACCTTCTTCATAGCCATGACCTAAAGCGTCAACTTTTGAATCTACGCCTTTCGGTGACCATTTAACCGAATGGGAGTGTAGTAATATTTAAGTATATGCTTGGGAATGCCCATTATGGGCCATGGAAGGCTTGGATGTCATTAAACAGCATTTCGCGCTACTTTGCGCAATTAATGGACTATTTGCGTCAAACGGCAAAAGTATGCCGATTCGTAGGGTATCGAACCTTCCTGATTATGACCATGAGTTAAACATACCCTATTTATTCTTTATATAGCTTAGATATAGGCTTAGAGGTGTTTCGCGCGTAAAAATAAACTTTTAAGTCATGCAGGGACTAAAAGTGTCAAAAAGTGCACAGGTTTGCATTTTCGCGCATATCTTCCGTTCTGTATATCTCCGGGCACCAAAAAAATTACGTAAGCACTAAAATATTTTATTTTAGTGTTTGGCATGATAAAATTCCATTCGACGCGTCGTTTCGATCGTTTTTCGCGTCCGTCCGTGTTTCGTCGTAATTAGCCGAGCAACGTGACCGTACGACCAAACGAACCGACATCCGGCATATTTTTTAGCATGTTTCATGTTCCCTATGTTTAGGCATCATTATAGAGCTTTAAAAATGGTTTAACGGGCCTTAGATGTGTCGGAAATGGCATTTGGAAGTGCAGGGGCCAAATCTGTCAACATTTGAAAGTTCTGGTGAGCTGGCCTGGTCCTTACGGACCGTATGGCTGGACCCTTATGGTCCATAAAGCCTCACCAGACTAGCAGAATGTTTTTTACAGCTGTTTCCAGCTGTTCCAGCTGTTTGTGAGTGTTGCACATGGTATTTTTCAATCCTTGGGCAGCCCATAGTATACCAAAACAGTGGGTAAGAGGTGTATGGTCCAGATCAAAGCTCGTTTATCGATGAACGATCTTAACGGTCTTGAAAAACCTATAAATACCCCCACCTCATTTCCTTCAAACCCACACTTGATTTCTGAATTCTCTAAGTTGGAGACCTTGCTCTTCATACCTGAGAATTTGGGATCAAACCTCCTTGCTTGGACCCTTTGTAAGTGTCCTTTCATGCTTAGTTTAATTATATAGCGGTTATAGCCGAAAAGTCAAGCATCTTGATAAATGCTTTGACTTTTAAACGGTTGAGCCATGGTTCGCAGCGAACATGGCTACGTGACCGTAATTAGGTAGGTGTTTAACCCTCAAAAGGGCACCTCCTAATTACCACGTTTACTTAGTTAAATTGTCGGGTCAAATAAAAGTCAAACCGGTTAATTTTAAATAAATTCATATAAGAAACCATAAAATCAGTTTATCTCACTTTAATAACTTGGTAAATATTAGTTGAACATGCCTAAGCATGATTTAACCCGACAATTCTAAGTATAGGCTCGGTTCGGAACTGAAAGTCGCAAAAGTTGACTTTTGCTTTGACTTTCAGTTCTAACCCGATTTAGCTTAGTTTAGATATGCCTTAGGATTCCATTAGGATCATGTTATAGGTTAGTATAACCCTCTGAGGTTATACAACTTGGATCCTTAGTTATCCTATTCATTTACATGCTTTCGTCATATGCCTAAATGTTGACCGTTATGCCCTTTTGACCTTAAAACGATATTTTTGAAAATATGAAAGGATAGAAACCTTTATTACTGAATTATAAACTTGTCCCTAAAATTTGACATCAGTTTGTGGTCTAGATTAGGAGTTATGCTCATTAGCGTAAATGAAAAGCTTTTTATTAATTAAACGGCGTAATTAGCCTATAGCCTATCTAAACCCAATTTTTGATACCAAAATTTTTACCTACTGATATAAAATAATATTTTGGGATTTTTGAATATTTTTATTTATTTTTAGGCTGAGCATAACATAGAGTTATACCTTTAATTCGGTTATTGTCGGTTTTGCCCTTTTAGCCTATAAAATGAGTTTTATAAAACACTTTGACCCCAAACCTTTTGCTACTGATTTTATATGATAAATAAACACTTTAAGTTTTCTGGAATGATAAAAATATCAGCTTTTCCTTAAAAAAAACCTGGAAATCGCTTAAAACCGCCTTTTTACGCGTTTTAAGCGCATAGTATGTATTAGAACTATTTTATATATTTAAGACTTGATACCTACTGATGTTTTAAGTAAATTTTCTTAATTAAATAGTTGGCAAAAGTTTTAAACTCAGAATTCTAATTTTGACCTTTAAAGCTTATGTGAAATTACCAAAATGCCCCTTCGGTGCATAGTTTGGTTATAATTAATAAATTTCACATATATGTAATACCATACTGATATAACTTATTAAAGTAAGTATTTTTACTTATTATATCAGGCCTAAAACTCAGATTAATATATAAACTCTTTTATAACCTTTTAAATGACCAAAATACCCCTTCGGGGTTAAATTTGAGTTTAAATTCGTTTGGGCATAATGGGAGGTATCCTACTGATATCACAACATATTTAAGGCATATTAACTTAGGAAACATGTATATGACTCTTATGGTTACCCGTTATGCATATTTCACGTTCAGATCGGTTTATGTAACTAGTTTGCATAAATTGACCAAAACGGGTCAGACCTTATCATTTTTGCCTCAAAATCCAGAATGTGTTTAGTGTACCCATATTATACAAGTCTCCAAACTTTTTGGGTCTAAATCACATTATATTCCGGTATTCGCTTAATCATGCGTTTTGAACCGTAAACATTTCCTTAAAACTAACCGGTCTAAGTTACGACTTAAATAAGACCCGTTAGGAATCTAATAGGTTAATAAAACCTTCGTTCCAGATTAAGAGCCCCAGTAGAAGTACTTGTGCTTGCTGATTAGAATATACGGCTGAGTATAAATTGCATTGCTAGCTCAGGTAAATACTTTTAACTTATTTTCTCTTATTCGGGCTTGGGGTACGGTATTATAAAAATACCGCTTGGTCGGGTGTAGAAACCTTTTAATCGGAGATGATTAAATTGCATAATCCCGTTTTAATCTGTATTGATTGATAACAAATAACATTAGGGGTTAATGACCGTGTCTTGGATATCCTTGGCTCATTTAAAAAGTGAATGGCCACAACTTAAGCACAAGGTGTAGGCATAACACCTCCTGTTGCGTATGTAAAAGATATACTCACTCTTAAGGGTGTCTTCTTGTGAGATTATATTTGTGGTGTGTCTATTAATCTTGACCGGCTTGTAAAATCACCGGCCCTAAATGTTGGACAACCATGTAAAACGGATACAAGATTTTTATTAATAAAATTGTCCCAAGTTATAAAAGAATATTTTTGTGCCTTGTGCATTCAAATCAATTTTCTTAAACATTTTCAAAATGAGTAAGTTAATTGTATTTACCAGTGTAAACTGACGTATTTTCCAAAAGGGTTAAGTGGCAGGTACTGTACGAAATTGGCTGGGAGCTCAGGGCGTTAATAGGGAATCTTGCAAGTTCTAGATGCCTGAAGTCTGTTGAACAGTTTTCTTTTATTTTGATCCGTCTGTGGATCTTTTATATTTCCGTTTGTAATACTTTGATATTACTTTATATCGGTTTGTAATATTTTTATCTTTTGCTTCCGCTGTGCATTTAAAATTGTGTTGTTTGACTATGATGATATCGATTACGTCACGATACTCCCCACCGGGCCCACCAGTAATACGTGGAAATGTCGGGGTGTGACAGGTTGGTATCAGAGCCAACATTGAGTGAATTAAACACTAGCCTTTTGTGTTTAATCTCAATGACACAGTAGCACATTCCATGACCTTCTGAGTCTAGACTTAACATAGGAATACTCTCAATCCTAATCTGTAAATTATTGCTTTCAAATTTTTATATATTGGATATGTCGCCAAACGAAGAGACTGTATTAGAAAATTCTCCACATTCGGAGCCTTGAAATACTGAGCTTCATACCGCGGCTAGAATGAAACGAGCATCCAGGGAGAGAACATTCAAAAGTAAAGTGAAGAAGAAAACTCGTTTTTGCTAAAGATCGTTTCTTTAATAGTCCTTATAAGGACATGTTTATTTTTCAGACCCTTCGAGGACAACATTATTCCTTTCAAGTCCTGTCTAGGGCACATCTGTACTTTTATTTCTATATAGTGGAACAATTAAATTTAGATTTTCATTCTAAACATGAAAAATGAAATAAATGAAAAATAACATTCCTTTTATAAGATCTACCATTATAATAAAATGGTAAAATCTAAAAAGGACAAGACCTAGCCACGTGTTATTTTAAGACAGGGCCAAGATGGTAGTTCCTCAATTAGATTCAGATCCTTATTAAACATCTCAATTTACGATTGTTCTGCGCTTAATATTAAAAAGAATCTTAAAGGTAAAACCTAGCCTACATGTCATTTTAGACATGGCCAAGATGGTAAGACCTACTCAAGAGATTCAGATCCTTGTTAACACCTAAGAACCTGTTAGCACTCTTGACAAATGTGATTCGAGAAAATCACAACAGTCATCCTTATATTGGATTCTTCCAATTTTCTTATCTAGCCTAGTGATTTAGAAATCATGGCTTAAATCATCAAATAAAGATGATCATATTGTTAACACCTAAGAACGTGTTAGCACTCTTGACAAAAGTGATCTGAGAAAATCACAATAGTCATCCCTATATTGGAATTTTTCAAATTTGCTGATTTGGCCTAATGATCTAGAAATCATGGCTTATATCATCCTATAAGATGATCATATTATAAACATCCGTTAGTGATGAAGTGCCTACGGGAAAAAACTTGTTATCCGATAAGACAACGACAGTGGTGGTCTTTGACCTCCTGTCTAAAAATGTTGGACCATGTCCAAGCATAATAGTCGGTATGATCCATACGATCTCGACTAATAGCATCTGAAAAGATGATCATAGCATAAACATCCCTCAGAAGGGAAATGCCCACGGGATATATCTATTGTCCTAAACAACAAAAGACAGTTGTAGTCTTCGACTCTCTGTCAAGAAAAGTAACCAACTATGCTCAAACCTTAAATGCCTCGATCCCAAACGATCATGGCTTATAAATTCAAAACTGTCCTCGTGACAAGGCCTGTTGTGCCACTTTAATATCCTTAATGTTTTATATACTAGGATAAATTATAATAAAATACTAGTAAAATTAACAAATTAACCCATATGGTTTATATTACCATGGTTAATAAATCATCAAAAATGATAATTTCATAACAACCTCTGAATAAATCATTGTCAATGTTTATGTAGCAATCAAGCTACATCGCTGGATCAGATGAAGTTAACAGCCACTTGAAGGAGAACAATGATACTACCAGAATTAATATAACTGGTGCAGAACTGTAGGCATTAATAGATGATGCTGTTACTAAAGCTCTTGACAGACAATATAATGAATCAAGTGATACACACTCTAAGACTCTATCTGTGGCTCGTAGTAAGCCCCCTTCTAAATCGCATAAGTCAAAGGAAGACGATGTTCATAACTCGTCAAATCAAAGGAGTGTTCCGTCTAGACAGGTTGTGCTTCATCAAGAGGCACCAGTTAAGACCTGCTCAAATAAATATTTTGTCTCCTGCAAGCCCAGAGACTTTACAGGAGAAAAAGGGGCCATCGATTGCATGACATGGCTCGATGAGATGGACACCGTTGTTGACATCAGCGGTTGTGCGGAGCAAGATGTTGTGAAATTTGTTTCACAATCATTTAAAGGAGAAGCGTTGGCATGGTGGAGATTATTGCTCCAAGCCACGGGAAATGTCCTACTTTACAACTTATCTTGGGATCAATTCGTTGCATTAATCAAGGAAAACTATTGTCCTCAACATGAGGTAGAAAAGATAGAATCAGACTTCTTGACTCTGGTCATGAAGAATTTGGATTGTCAGGCTTATGTGACAAGTTTCAACACTATGTCCCGCCTAGTTCCTTATTTAGTCACCCCTGAACCTAAACGCATAGCGCGTTTCATTGGAGGCCTAGCACCAGAAATAAAGGGAAATGTTAAAGTGTCTAGGCCTACCACATATAGGTCCGCGGTGGACTTATCCTTATCTCTTACTTTAGATGCTATCATGAATAAGTCTGTTAAAACTTCCGGCGAGGGAAAAAGAGAAAGAAAGAAGGAGAACTCTCAGCGATCTGACAAGAAGAAAAAGGGAAGTTTTAAGAACATGAAAGATCCCGAGTTTAGGAAAAACTCGAGTCAGTCTAATAACAGACCCAAATGCAGTAACTGTAGAAAGCAACATTCTAGAAAATGTACAATCGACCCATGTGCTAAATTGTGTGGAATTTGCAAGGCCAAGGGTCACAAAACTTTAGATTGCAAGGAGTTGAAGAACGCGACATGTTACAATTGTAACGAGGAAGGGCACATCAAAACCAACTGCCCAAAACTGGTAAATAAGCATGGAGAGGCCAGGAAGACAAACGCGTGAGTTTCCAGAGGAACTCCCAGGAGATGGTGCAGAATGATAACTATATAGCAGGTACCTTTTCTTTATCAAGCAGTTTATGCAGAAATTTATTTGATGCTGGCACATATGATTCTATAATGAACGATAAATGTTGAGAACTGTTGTCTCCGCCTGATTAGGACTTCGGTCATTTAACGCGAGATAGAAATTGGCCGATGATACTTTAGAGAATGCTCCAACAAACCTTAGATCGATATTTTATATTTATTAGGAATTATTTTTTTTCTGATATCCTTATGGAAAGCTTTCAAGCTATCCAAATTCATCAATATAATAAAGACAGATGTGACATTTTGATCCCCTGTCAAAAAGGTGATGGACTAGGTCCAAACCTTAAATGCCATTGATGGTCTTTTGTGACCTAGGTTAAGTAATATTGATATATTTTTAAAATAACGTTCATTAAGAATGTTAGTACTATATTGGCCTGTATGGTTTAATGAAACCATGGTTAGTATATGTTAAGGCCATCAGGGTGATGAATAGCAGTTGTTGGATTGCAATTAAGTAAATGATTTATTTGGTGATAGGAACCAAATCTTGAGTATGACAAACTCGGATAAGACAACAGTCAATCGCGCCATTGATGATGCGACGCATGCTAATGATGCTACAATTGTAAACCTTAGAATTTCCAAAGATGTTCTTCAAACTATGATAGACGCAGCTGTTGGAAAAGCTGTAAAGAAGGCCGTGAAAAAGTTCAAGGAGCCCAATGCTACTTGCTCCAAATCTCATCCAAGACCATCATTCCTTACTCACGAGAAGGATCTCGTTCATACCTTTAAGGCAAAGGATGAACTCAAAAGGAAAAGGGTGGAAGATAACTCCCGAAGTTCTAAGAAAAAGAACAAACAAAAGTCCAACCAGAAACCTGTATGCAGGACCTGTAAGAAACGCCATTATGGGAAGTGCAGGTTCGAACCAAAATCCCAATCGCAGCCTAGGGCTTGTGGGATCTGCAAATCAAGGGAGCATAAAACATTGGATTGCAAGGACATGGCGAATGCAGTCTGTTTCGGCTGTGGTGAGAAGGGCCACATCAAGACTACATGCCCTGCATCTGTCAAAGGAAGTGCGACTAAGGAAGGAAAGCCTAAGAATGATAGCGCTTAAACTCTCCTAAAGAGTGCCAGAAGTAGTTCACATCAATAATAACGTTAGGTACGTTCCTTAACATTTATTGGAATATAAATGCTAAGATTCTGTTTTAATTCGGATACCAATAAATCCTTCATAAATTGTAAGTATATTAGAATTTTAAAAATCTATCATAAGAATCCTAGATATTAAGTGTAAGGTAAGGTTTACAGATAGCAAATCATAGGAACCATTTCTTCTGTTCCTGTCAGAAATCTTCAAACATAAAATTCTAAAGTACCCTCTCTCCAGATAAATGCATTCATATGTGTCACACCCCCAAAATCCACACGCGGAGTATCACCGCTTGGAGGCATGACTGACCAGGATCAAGCCACCAATCATATTTAACATAACAAGTAATAAGTAAAATTCAACCACACAATATGAAAGGTGTTTCAAACCAAAAACGTAGTTAAGTGTTTAGCGGAAGCATAATTGTAAAACCCAATGTAAGTATCAAGTATGAAATAAAGTAATGTTTTTAGCATGGCACACACTGCCATGTCCCACAACGACCGCCCCTCCCTGTGCAAGCTCCTGGAGTACCTAACGACCTGCAAGGCATGTAACAACGAGTCAACAACAAAGTTGAGAGAGTTCACAGTTGGTTATTTAGTTGTAGCATTCGTTTCGTAAATCATATGTTCGTTTTGTAAACCATGTATCGTATTAATTCGTATCGCGGTCTCCCAGACATGTTTGCGAAGATTAGTAGGGGCTTCCCTTGTGTTACTAGACCGTGCGTATCGACTACTACGAAATTATAAGTGGTGCCCTAAGTCTATGTCTATCAGCATTGACCCTTTGCCCATAGTCCATTAGTACACGCCCGTCTGACTGGCACGGTGTGAGGTTTGTTAAACCTAATAGCGCTATTAACTAATGGCCCGCTCGCCATAGGCCTCGGCGATTAAGTCGATATAATTGAGAGACTTCAATGATAGAGGTTTGGTCCAGTGTGTAATCTTGGCATCCTACCCACGGAGGATGGTTGTAGTTACCGTTTAAATCATTAACCCATTCCCAACCCTTGGGAATCCCATGCCTTGGAAAGAGTGTGAACTCACCTTGGTTTGCTCGGCAGATACACGAAAAGGTTACTTGAGCTATATGTGGTCAACCACGTCCTAACATGGTTACCATACAAGTCAGGTTTTGGTTTCAAGTAGTGCACGCAAGTTTCACACAAGCTAACAGGTTGCGAACACTTAATGGTCATGGCACATGTTAACAGTTAAGTACATAACATATTAATACTTGTACGATTCCAAAGATTGGATTCACCTATTGAAGCCCAAATATACCCGGCCCAATAAAATATAAGCAGTCCAGCATGTAAACGGCCCAAACAATTAAACACGAATCTTGTGCGGTCCGAATGGTCTTGTGCAACTGACCAGACCTTGTGCGATTGGAATTGGGCTTTGAGGCCCAACTGTATAAAGGTCCAAGTGGTTCGTGTGTGGCCAAAGCCTTGTGCGATCGGCACCATCTTTTGCGATCCACAAGGTCTTCTGCGATCATGCAATGTGGTGCTGTACCCAGTGTTTAATCAGTTGCACTCTACGACTTGTGCGACTGTGTTGTGCGACCAGATCAGGTCTTGTGTGACCTGATCTTGTGCGACCGAGAGGGAAAACTTGTGCGATTAGTCCTTGTGCGACCAAGAACTTGTACGATCAGAAAACTTGTGTGATAAGATCTGATCTTGTGCGATCTGTTATGTATCCCCTTAAATCATGCAATCAGTTGCTCTATTATTGACAATTTCCATATTTGCAATTTATCAATCAACAGTTTCTAACCAAACCATATATCGATCAAAACAAGGTTTTTATCACAAAATTTATATGAACCCTAATATAATTCATAGCATGAACATCAACCTCACTCAAACACATTAACGGGTTCATGGCCTTGATTACTAACATGCACCCTACACAACAACACCACAATCATCCGAATAATAACATATCACAGCCGGTTATCATGTGTTCGCTTTTTATATAAACACGAACCGATTAGCCTATCACCATATCTTGTTTAATCACACAACCTTAGCATCATGCAACACATAAATATTAATGATTCCACTAACAGGAACCCTAACCGGATTTGATCAACATATAGCAATACACAATCATCGATCAACATAAAGCAAGTAACCACAAAACACTAAGACACTAACCGGATTAGATGATTGGAACAAGAAAGACCTCAAGTAAGGGGCTGCCGTCGACTTCGAGAGAAAGAGGGAGAGGTATTAGGGTTTTGTGTGTTCTTGTTTTGCAACAAAATGAGAAACAAAACTCCCTAAGGATATGTGTATGCGTAAGAAGGAGTGGGTCGAACCCAGCTTTGGGCTGCCCTTGGTTCGGATACAAAGAGTGTAGCCCGAATGGGCTTGTGCGATCGGGTTGTGTTGTGCGATCGGGTTGTTTTGTGCGATCGGGTTGTTAATATGTAATATAATTCGTTACACATAAACACATAACATAACATCAACCAAGTTCATATAATCACATAACGTTCTCACTAGTTACATCAAGGTACAAAGAGAGGTTTGAAATACGAGTTGTCACATTATCCCCAAGTTGAATGAAATTTCATCCCGAAATTTGATACGTACTCACTGAGGAAGCTAGTTAAGTTGCATGGTTTTCCTGGTTTTCCTGGTTTTCCTGGGGTGTCACATCCTCCCCCCGTTGGTTTGGAATTTCGTCCCGAAATTCCGCAGTAGCTTCAGCCTCACTAGTGGTTGTACTGTTCTCGAACAATTGGGGATACTTTTGTTTCATTTGGTCTTCGCGTTCCCAGGTGAACTCTGGGCCACGACGGGAGTTCCAACAAACTCGAACGAGTGGTATTCTTGTGCGCTTGAGAATCTTAATATCTCGGTCAGTAATCTCTACTGGTTCCTCGATAAATCGCAGCTGATCGTCGATAGTGAGTTCCTTCAAAGGAACTATGAGGGTCTCATTTGACAGACACTTCTTCAGATTCGACACGTGGAAAACGTTGTGAAATCCACTGAGTTCTGCTGGTAGATTTAGTCTGTAGGCCACTTTGCCTATTTTCTCGATGATTTCGAATGGTCCGACATAACGCGGATTAAGTTTGCCCCTTTTCCCAAAGTGAACCACACCCTTCCAGGGTGAAACTTTGAGTAGCACTCGATCCCCAACTTGGAACTCGAGCGGTTTCCTGCGCTTGTCTGCGTAGGCTTTCTGACGGTTGCGAGCTGCCGCCATTCGTTGTCGTATCTGAGCAATCCTTTCTGTAGTATCAACTACGAGCTCTAGGCCAGTGATTTGGCTGTCGCCAACTTCTGCCCAACAAAGAGGTGATCTGCACTTACGCCCGTACAGTGCCTCAAACGGAGCGGCTTGAATGCTAGTGTGGTAACTGTTATTATAAGAAAACTCCACCAAAGGGAGGTGTTTTTCCTAGCCGTTGCCGAAATCGATTACAAATGCCCGAAGCATGTCTTCTAGAGTTTGGATGGTGCGTTCAGACTGCCCATCTGTTTGCGGATGGTAAGCTGTGCTCATGTCTAACCGAGAGCCAAAAGATTTGTGCATTGCTTGCCATAGTTCTGAAGTAAAACGTGCATCACGATCAGAGATAATAGAGGTTGGCACCCCGTGCCTCGAGACAACTTCCTTTAAGTAAACGTCTGCTAGAGTGGAGAACTTATCCGTTTCCTTGATGGCCAGGAAGTGTGCAGACTTAGTGAGTCGATCCACGATCACCCAAATAGTATCATTCCCACGTTGAGATCTAGGTAGGCCAGTAACAAAATCCATGGAAATTTCCTCCCAATTCCATTGTGGTATCTTTGGTTGCTGGAGTAGGCCCGATGGTTTCTGGTATTCAGTCTTGACTCTTGCACAAGTCAAACATTTGCTAACGTAAGTTGCTATGTTAGCTTTCATGCTAGGCCACCAATACGTAGTTCTGAGATCGTGGTACATCTTATCTGAACCAGGATGTACTGAGTAGCGAGACTTATGTGCTTCATCCATTACAAGTTCTCGTAAATTGCCATAGAGTGGGACCCAAATGCGTCATGTTACGTAGTAGGCGCCGTCTGCCTTTTGTTCTAACCGTTGCCTTGAGCCGCGTAGGGCTTCAGCCCTGACGTTTTCTGGTTTCAATGCTTCTACCTGAGCATCTCGTATCTGTGCGAGAAGACTAGATTGGATAGTGAGTTGTAAAGCTTGCACGCGCTTAGGCGTAGTATCTCTTCGACTTAGGGCGTCGACCACAACATTAGCTTTGCCCGGATGGTACTTGATGGCACATTCGTAATCGTTTAAAAGCTCGACCCATCGACGTTGCCTCATGTTCAATTCCTTCTGTTTGAAGATATGCTCGAGACTCCTGTGATCGGTGTAGATAGTGCACTTGGTACCGTACAGGTAATGTCTCCATATCTTAAGTGCAAAAACAACAGCTCCCAGCTCCAGATCGTGTGTAGTGTAATTCCTTTCGTGAACCTTAAGTTTTCATGACGCATAAGCAATAGCCTTATCATGTTGCATCAACACACACCCAAGACCCTGAATGGATGCGTCACAATAAACTACAAAGTCGTTTGTGCCTTTAGGCAATGAGAGAATAGGTGCGCTACAAAGTCTATCCTTTAGGTGCTGAAATGCAAATTCTTGTGGCTCACCCCAACGGTAGGTGACTCCTTTCTGTGTTAGTAAAGTGAGAGGTTGCGCAATCTTGGAAAAATCCTTGATGAACCTCCTATAGTAACCAGCCAAACCCAAGAATTGGCGAATTTCCGTTGGTGTGCGAGGTGCAGTCCAGTTCTTAATCGAGTCTACCTTAGATGGATCAACGTGTATCCCATCCTTGTTTACCACGTGGCCTAGAAAGTGGACTTCACGAAGCCAGAAGTCGCATTTTGAAAACTTGGCGTACAGCTGTTCTGCTCGAAGGAGTTCCAAAATGAGTCGTAAATGCTGCTCGTGTTCCTCCCGACTCTTTGAGTAGATCAGAATGTCGTCGATGAATACAATCACAAACTTATCCAAGTAAGGCTTGCACACTCTGTTCATAAGACCCATGAAGACTGCAGGCGCGTTTGTTAACCCGAATGGCATGACCAGAAACTCGTAATGGCCGTAGCGTGTTCTGAATGCTGTTTTGGAGACGTCCTCGTCCCGGACTCTCAGTTGATGGTAGCCTGACCTCAGATCAATCTTTAAATAGTAGCTCGACCCTTGCAGCTGGTCCAACAAGTCATCAATGCGTGGAAGAGGATAGCGATTCTTTACGGTCACCTTGTTTAGTTCGCGGTAATCTATGCACATACGGAAGGTACCGTCTTTCTTCTTCACAAACAATACTGGAGCTCCCCAAGGCGAAGAGCTAGGACGAATAAAACCTTTATCCAAAAGTTCTTGCAATTGTTTGGACAGTTCTTCCAGTTCGGTTGGAGCTAAGCGATAAGGTGCTCGAGCTATGGGTGCTGCTCCAGGAGCTAGCTCGATCTGAAATTCGACCTGGCGATGAGGCGGTAGACTAGGTAATTCCTCAGGAAACACTTGAGGAAAGTCGCGTACAACTGGAATATCCTCTATCTTCTTCTCTCTCGTTGATGCGTCAGTAACAAGTGCTAAGATAGCAGTGTGGCCCTTTCGCAAACACTTCTGGGCCTTAAGGAAGGAGATGATGCCCACTACAGCACCACTCTCGTCGCCTTGAATTTCGAGAGGTTCTTTTCTAGAACGGGGAATACGAACAATCTTCTCTTTGCAAAGGATCTCTGCTTGCTGTTGGGATAACCAATCAATCCCAATGACGATGCCGAAACTACCCAAAACTATAGGAATGAGATCGATGGAGAATGTCTGACCAGCTAAGACGAGGTTACAACCCTTGACTATGTGTGTGGCCTCTAGACTTTTACCATTTGCTAACTCTACGACGTGTTTGGTGTTTAAAGGAGTTGGTGTGCGTTTAAGCATTTGACTAACTTTTAGAGACACATAACTGGTATCGGCACCCAAATCAAATAAGACAGTAACATAAAAGTCATCAAGAAGGAACTTACCCATCACCACATTAGGATCATTCCTTGCGTCACCCTGACCCAGCACGAACACTCGACCCCTGGCGCCATTGTTTCCATCATTGGTTCCCCCGTTGTTGTTCCCATTGCCCTGATTATTGTTGTTGTTGTTGTTCGGATTTTGATTTAACTGGGGGCAGTCCCGCTTGAAGTGGCCTTCAGCACCACACTGAAAGCATCCCCTGTTACCTCGCTGTCGCTGCTGGTTCTGTGGAGCTGTTGGTTGTTGTTGTTGGTTCTGATTCGCAGGTCGTGAGCCCCTGCAATCCTTGGCTTCATGCCCCATCTTGAGACACCTCTGACAACGACCCTTGTTGCACTGACCACTGTGGTGTCTGTTGCATCTATTGCACTTTGGGTGATTTCCTCGATATCCACCCTGCCCTTGACTACCAGAAGATTGCTGACCAGGACTCTGGTAGTCATCAATCTTTCGCTGCTGTGCCTAGGACTGAACTGTAGTTGAACCCTTGCTGGAGGCTCCTTCCCATTTTCGTTTGCTGTCATTGGGAGTAGCAGAAATAGTAGTAGCAGTAGCACCTATGCGCTTAGGCCGCCTGTTCTGTTCCACTGCCTGGTCTGTGAGACGATGAGCAAGACGAGTAACATCTTGGATAGTAGCAAGGTTAGCGGCAGCACATGGCTTTGAATCTCTGGTACTAAGCCTTTGAGGAACAGCTCGATGCGCTTGATGGGAGGATCCACCATAGTTGGACACAACACTGCCAGTTCGTTGGATCGTTTCGCGTACGCTTCTATCTCTGACCCCGTCATCTTCAGGTTAAAGAACTCCACTTCCAGCTTGTGGATGTCATCACGACTACAGTATTCACGTTTGATCAGTTCCTTAAAATCATTCCATGGGGTGGCATTTGCAGCCGCCAGCCCCAGCATCTCAACTTGCATGTTCCACCAAGTTAGCGCAGTGCCTTCGAGAGTACAAGTGGCATACTTCACCCTACGAGCCTCGGGGCATTCACACATTTCGAAGACCGATTCGAGCTTCTCGAACTAGTGGAGGAGTCCAACGGCCCCTTCAGTGCCACTGAAAGTACTGGGATGACAGTCCATAAAGGTCTTGAACGTGCACACAGGTGGCTGAGCGTTCTGACCTGTTGTGTGCATAAGAGTATACAAAATTAAGCACGAGTGTTGGTTTACGAGAGTAGGATCTAAAGATCCTAGAGTAAGTTGTAATGGCAGGTTATACCTCCTGCCTGGGTAGCTGAGAGTGCTGCAGTAACTTGTTCAGTGATCAAAGCCGCCAACGGGGCTTGAGTCATGTTAACGCGTCCAGCCATGATCTTCATATCAAGGGAAACATGAGTGAGAGGGGTTCGCGAAAGTGTGATGACAGAAGAGAGTAAGCACACATGTGTTTTCAATTAACAGTTGCTACGTTTCTAAGCATACCATGAGCTAAGTTCTATGTAACTAACAAGTAGGCAATAAAACATAAACCATATAACCTAGAATGTCGAGTCTTGCACGTGGAGCGAAGCGTCGTTGTGGATCGTTGAGCACTGTTCAGGTTATAGTCTGGTTTTAACAAAAAAAATTTCCCTTATTAAAACCAAGTTCACTATAACCAATGGCTCCGATACCAATCTGCCACACCCCCAAAATCCACACGCGGAGTATCACCGCTTGGAGGCGTGACTGACCAGGATCAAGCCACCAATCATATTGAACATAACAAGTAATAAGTAAAATTCAACCACACAATATGAAAGGTGTTTCAAACCAAAAACGTAGTTAAGTGTTTAGCGGAAGCATAATTGTAAAACCCAATGTAAGTATCAAGTACGAAATAAAGTAATGTTTTTAGCATGGCACACACTGCCATGTCCCACAACGACCGCGCCTCCCTGTGCAAGCTCCAGGAGTACCTAACGACATGCAAGGCATGTAACAACGAGTCAACAACAAAGTTGAGAGAGTTCACAGTTGGTTGTTTAGTTGTAGCATTCGTTTCGTAAATCATATGTTCGTTTTGTAAACCATGTATCGTATTAATTCGTATCGCGGTCTCCCAGACATGTTTACGAAGATTAGTAGGGGCTTCCCTTGTGTTACTACGAAAATATAAGTGGTGCCCTAAGTCAATGTCTATCAGCATTGACCCTTTGCCCATAGTCCATTAGTACACGCCCGTCCGACTGGCACGGTGTGAGGTTTGTTAAACCTAATAGCGCTATTAACTAATGACCCGCTCGCCATAGGCCTCGGCGATTAAGTCGATATAATTGAGGGACTTCAATGATAGAGGTTTGGTCCAGTGTGTAATCTTGGCATCCTACCCACGGAGGATGGTTGTAGTTATCGGTTAAATCATTAACCCATTCCCAACCCTTGGGAATCCCATGCCTTGGAAAGAGTGTGAACTCACCTTGGTTTGCTCGGCAGATACAAGAAATGGTTACTTGAGTTATATGTGGTCAACCACGTCCTAACATGGTTACCATAGAAGTCAGGTTTTGGTTTCAAGTAGTGCACGCAAGTTTCACACAAGCTAACAGGTTACGAACACTTAATGGTCATGGCACATGTTAACAGTTAAGTACATAACATATTAATACTTGTACGATTCCAAAGATTGGGCTCGCACAAGTCTAACAGCCTTGTGCGATTCACCCATTGAAGCCCAAATATACCCGGCCCAATAAAACATAAGCAGTCCAGCATGTAAACGGCCCAAACAATTAAACACGAATCTTGTGCGGTCCGGATGGTCTTGTGCAACTGACCAGTCCTTGTGCGATTGGAATTGGGCTTTGAGGCCCAACTGTATAAAGGTCCAAGTGGTTCGTGTGTGGCCCAAGCCTTGTGCGATCGGCACCATCTTTTGCGATCCACAAGGTCTTCTGCGATCATGCAATGTGGTGTTGTACCCAGTTTTAATCAGTTGCACTCTACGACTTGTGCGACCGAGAGGGAAAACTTGTGCGATTAGTCCTTGTGCGACCAAGAACTTGTACGATCAGAAAACTTGTGTGATAAGATCTAATCTTGTGCGATCGGTTATGTATCCCCTTAAATCATGCAATCAGTTGCTCTATTATTGACAATTTCCATATTTGCAATTTATCAATCAACAGTTTCTAACCAAACCATATATCGATCAAAACAAGGTTTTTATCACAAAATTTATATGAACCCTAATATAATTCATAGCATGAACATCAACCACACTCAAACACATTAACGGGTTCATGGCCTTGATTACTAACATGCACCCTACACAACAACACCACAATCATCCGAATAATAACACATCACAGCCGGTTATCATGTGTTCGATTTTTATATAAACACGAACCGATTAGCCTATCACCATATCTTGATTAATCATACAACCTTAGCATCATGCAACACATAAATATTAATGATTCCACTAACAAGAACCCTAACCTGATTTGATCAACATATAGCAATACACAATCATCGATCAACATAAAGCAAGTAACCATAAAACACTAAGACACTAACCGGTTTAGATGATTGGAATAAGAAAGACCTCAAGTGAGTAAGGGGCTGCCGTCGACTTCGAGAGAGAGAGAGGGAGAGGTATTAGGGTTTTGTGTGTTCTTGTTTTGCAACAAAACGAGAAACAAAACTCCCTAAGGATATGTGTATGCGCAAGAAGGAGTGGGCCGAACCCAGCTTTGGGCTGCCCTTGGTTCGGATACAAAGAGTGTAGCCCGAATGGGCTTGTGCGATCGGGTTGTGTTGTGCGATCGGGTTGTTAATATGCAATACAATTCGTTACATATAAACACATAACATAACATCAACCAAGTTCATATAATCACATAACGTTCTCACTGGTTACATCAAGGTACAAAGAGAGGTTAGAAATACAAGTTGTCACATTATCCCCAAGTTGAAAGAAATTTCGTCCCGAAATTTGATACGTACTCACTGAGGAAGCTAGTTAAGTTGCATGGTTTTCCTGGTTTTCCTGGGGTATCACAATATGTAATTGATATCTCCTTGATCCCTATTGATTACGAATACCAAATGGTATGACAAAAGTGCCATATGAGGATTTGGTGTATCTTAATATGTTCCATAGATTGCTTCCATGCCTTATCAGTATGGAGGTTTAATGCCTGGGACCACAAAGATATTCCGATGGTCATATGGTACTAAAGTCAGCTAATGGTATTCAAGGAAGATATGTAGAATGGAATTGTTCAAGTAAAGGTCTTCGATTAAGAAATTCGTGGACCCGTAACTTAAATGTGTCACTCATTTGACACAAGCAAGGATGGATGAACCGGAGCCTGAGATTTGGAAAATCTCTGTAACGTCCTTGTATCTTGATTATCTTCTCCTAAGATTACCCTGTTTACCTCCTGAGAGGCAAGTAGAGTAAAGATTTATATCCCATTCAGGGCTGTATCATTATGAAATTTCCTAAACGGCTAGTACCATCATTGGAGGAATCGAAACCCTGATTAAGTAAGTTTTAAAAGAGAGGATTCATATAGCCTAACTCAATATTCCGAGAGTTTGATATTGATAAATAATAAAGATGGTTCATTTTGCTTATGCATTGATTACCGCAACCCTAATTAGGCAAATAATTAAGAATCACCATCAGCTGCCCAGGATCGTCGATTTATTCGACTAGCTGTAAGGATTAGCTATTCCTTAAGATTAGTTTTAAGCAGTGGTTGGAATCACCATCTCACCAATGAGATAAGTTTTTCTATAACAATTATTATATAAGTATCAAGGCTACTCATTTGGGGACCTTGTATAGATGGAATGTTAACATCTATTGTTAGAACAATAGATTAGTAAGCCCAATTAGCAGGATCTGAAAGTTGCATTGGAAACAACAAATAAGATCATTCGAATTCGCAATCATCTTAAAGTTGCTAGTAATCGGCAGAAAAATTGAGGATTGACAAAAGTCGCAACCTTATTAAGTCCTTAATAAGGAATAAGGTTCAATCGAAAGTATCGCTCTAAGAAGGGTGTGCTAAATTTAAATTTCGCATGGTAAGTTAAGTCCTGGATATATAGGAGCATTCGGAAATCGAATGCAACAAAGGTCAATAGCCTATAAGCTAAAACCTATATAAGGAGCTTAGTGGAACTCGCAATGCGACCCACACTGATGATTTAAAGATAGGTTTCGCCAATAAGTCGAAACACATTATCACGTAATGAGAGGCAGATTAATGAAACTTTGTGGTTGGATGAGAAACCTGTATAGACTAAGAATCGACAGGTTAACAAGCTCCAAAAGAGAGTATGTACCTATTGTATAGGTCAACTGGGATACCCTTAGAGGCCCAAATATACTATGGAAGTTAAGTCCATGATACGTCAGAAAGTACTTCCATCATTTTAGCAAATCTCGAGGTCGAGATTTCTTTTAAGGGGGTGAGGATGTAACACCTCGTAAAATCACGTCCAATGAAGTATTGACACGTGTAATAAACCCTAATAAAGTCAAACCTTGAATTTAAGGGACTAATTTTTCGAAAAATCGAAAAACATTGATTATGAAAGAACTGGAAGTATTAACATACCTAAAATAAGTTTCTGAATAACCTTTTACAGTTTTATATTCACAAATGAGCCACTTGTTGATCGAGTGTAGCCGTTTGCGTAATTAATTGAAAGTTTGCGCAACAAAGGGTTAAAAGCGTCAACATGTTAATTCTTACCTCTGAGTGACCTTTTAACAAACCGAGAGCTTCATGATATTTGATTATACTCTCGTGAATGCCAATCGTTGGCCGTCCAAGGCTTTTATGCCTTTAAGTGACGTTACGCGCAACTTTGCAAATATAAGGGGTTAAAAGTGTCAATATGTTTAATTATACCTCTGAATGACCTTTTAGCAAACCCGAAGCATCGTGATGTTTAATGATACTTTCAAGAATACCTAATATGGATTAGATGAGGCTTCAATGCTATTAAATGATGAGATGCGCAAGTTTGCGCAATAGAGGGACCTAAAGCGTCAACTTTTGAATCTACGCCTTTCGGTGACCATTTAAGCGAATGGGAGTGTAGTAATATTTAATTATATGCTTGGGAATGCCCATTATGGGCCATGGAAGGCTTGGATGTCATTAAACAACATTTCGCGCTACCTTGCGCAATTAAAGGACTATTTGCGTCAAACGGCAAAAGTATGCCGATTCGTAGGGTATCGGACCTTCCGGAATATGAACATGAGTTAAAAATACCCTATTTATTCTTTATATAGCGTAGATATAGGCTTAGAGGTGTTTCGGGCGCAAAAATAAACTTTTAAGTCATGCAGGGACTAAAAGTGTCAAAAAGTGCACAAGTTTGCATTTTCGCGCATATCTTCTGTTCTGTATATCTCCGGGCACCAAAAAATTTATGTAAGCACTAAAATATTTTATTTTAGTGTTTGTCTTGATAAAATTCCATTTGTCGCGTCGTTTGGATCGTTTTTCGCGTCCGTCCGTGTTTCATCATAATTAGCCGAACAACGTGACCGTACGACCAAACGAACCGACATCCGGCATATTTTTGAGCATGTTTCATGTTCCCTATGTTTAGGCATCATTATAGATCCTTAAAAATGGTTTAACGGGACTTAGATGTGTCGGAAATGGCATTTGGAAGTGCAGGGGCCAAATCTGTCAACATTTGAAAGTTCTGGTGAGCTGGCCTGGTCCTTACGGACCGTATGGCTGGACCCTTATGGTCCGTAAAGCCTCACCAGACCAGCAGAATGTTGTTTGCAGCTGTTTCCAGCTGTTTGTGAGTGTTGCACATGGTATTTTTCAATCCTTGGGCAGCCCATAGTATACCAAAACAGTGGGTAAGAGGTGTACGGTCCAGATAAAAGCTCGTTTATTGATGAACGATCTTAACGGTCTTCAAAAACCTATAAATACCCCACCTCATTTCCTTCAAACCCACACTTGATTTCTGAATTCTCTAAGTTGGAGACCTTGCTCTTCATACCTGAGAATTTAGGATCAAACCTCCTTGCTTGGACCCTTTGTAAGTGTCCTTTCGTGCTTAGTTTAATTATTTAGCGGTTATAGCCGAAAAGTCAAGCATCTTGATAAACGCTTTTAATTTTAAACGGTTGAGCCATGGTTCGCAGCGAACATGGCTACGTGACCGTAATTAGGTAGGTGTTTAACCCTCAAAAGGGCACCTCCTAATTACCACGTTTACTTAGTTAAATTATCGGGTCAAATAAAAGTCAAACGGGTTAATTTTAAATAAATTCATATAAGAAACCATAAAATCAGTTTTTCTCACTTTAATAACTTGGTAAATATTAGTTGAACATGCCTAAGCATGATTCAACCCGATAATTCTAAGTATAGGCTCGGTTCGGAACAGAAAGTAGCAAAAGTTGACTTTTTCTTTGACTTTCAGTTCTGAACCGATTTAGCTTAGTTTAGATATGCCTTAGGATTCCATTAGGATCATGTTATAGGTTAGTATAACCCTCTGAGGTTATACAACTTGGATCCTTAGTTATCCTATTCATTTACATGCTTCCGTTATATGCCTAAATGTTGACTGTTATGCCCTTTTGACCTTAAAACGATATTTTTGAAAATATGAAAGGATAGAAACCTTTATTACTGAATTATAAACTTGTCCCTAAAATTTGACATCAGTTTGTGGTCTAGATTAGGAGTTATGCTCATTAGCGTAAATGAAAAGTTTTTTATTAATTAAACGGCGTAATTAGCCTATAGCCTATCTAAACCCAATTTTTGATACCAAATTTTTTACCTACTGATATAAAATAATATTTTGGGATTTTTGAAGATTTTTATTTATTTTTAGGCTGAGCATAACATAGAGTTATACCTTTAATTCGGTTATTGTCGGTTTTGCCCTTTTAGCCTATAAAATGAGTTTTATAAAACACTTTGACCCCAAACCTTTTGTTACTGATTTTATATGATAAATAAAACACTTTAAGCTTTCTGGAATGATAAAAATATCAGCTTTTCCTTAAAAAACCCGGAAATCGCTTAAAACCGCCTTTTTACGCGTTTTAAGCTCATAGTGTGTATTAGAGCTATTTTAAATATTTATGACTTGATACCTACTGATGTTTTAAGTAAATTTTCATAATTAAACAGTAGGCAAAAGTTTTAAACTCAGAATTCTAATTTTGACCTTTAAAGCTTATGTGAAATTACCAAAATGCCCCTTCGGTGCATAGTTTGGTTATAATTAATAAATTTCACATATATGTAATACCATACTGATATAAATTATTAAAGTAAGTATTTTTACTGATTATTTCAGGCCTAAAATTCAGATTAATATATAAACTGTTTTATAACCTTTTAAACGACCAAAATACCCCTTCGGGGTTAAATTTGAGTTTAAATTCGTTTTGGGCATAATGGGAGGTATCCAACTGATATCACAACATATTTAAGGCATATTAACTTAGGAAACATGTATATGACTCTTATGGTTACCCGTTACGCATATTTCGCGTTCGGATCGGTTTATGTAACTAGTTTGCATAAATTGACCAAAACGGGTCAGACCTTATCATTTTTGCCTCAAAATCCAGAATGTGTTTAGTGTACCCATATTATACAAGTCTCCAAACTTGTTGGGTCTAAATCACATTCTATTCTGGTCTTCGCTTAATCATGCGTTTTGAACCGTAAACCTTTCCTTAAAACTAACCGGTCTAAGTTACTACTTAAATAAGACCCGTTAGGAATCTAATAGGTTAATAAAACCTTCATTCCAGATTAAGAGCCCCGGTAGAAGTACTTGTGCTTGCTGATTAGAATATACGGCTGAGTATAAATTGCATTGCTAGCTCAGGTAAATACTTTTAACTTATTTTCCCTTATACGGGCCTGGGGTACGGTTTTATAAAAATACCGCTTGGTAGGGTGTAGAAACCTTTTAATCGGAGATGATTAAATTGCATAATCCCGTTTTAATATGTATTGATTGATAATAAATAACATTAGTGGTTAATGACCGTGTCCTGGATATCCTTGGCTAATTTAAAAAGTGAATGGCCACAACTTAAGCACAAGGTGTAGGCATAACACCTCCTGTTGCGTATGTAAAAGATATACTCACTCGTAAGGGTGTCTTCTTGTGAGATTATATTTGTGGTGTGTATATTAATCTTGACCGGCTTGTAAAATCACCGGCCCTAAATGTTGGACAACCATGTAAAACGGATACAAGATTTTTATTATTAAAATTGTCCCAAGTTATAAAAGAATATTTTTGTGCCTTGTGCATTCAAATCAATTTTCTTAAACATTTTCAAAATGAGTCAGTTAATTGTATTTACCAGTGTAAACTGACGTATTTTCCAAAAGGGTTAAGTGGCAGGTACTGTACGAAATTGGTTGGGAGCTCAGGGCGTTAATAGGGAATCTTGCAAGTTCTAGATGCCTGAAGTCTGTTGAACAGTTTCTTTTATTTAATCCATATGTGGATCTTTTACATTTCCGTTTGTAATACTTTGATATTACTTTATATCAGTTTGTAATATTTTTATCTTTTGCTTCCGCTGTGCATTTAAAATTGTGTTGTTTGACTATGATGATATCGATTACGTCACGATACTCCCCACCGGGCCCACCGGTAATACGTGGAAATATCAGGGTGTGACACCTCCCGAACCAACCAACCTACCAAATCGTTAAGCCTGTCAAGCTCGGCTCGTACCTCCGGATGTAGTGCAGCTCATGGGGCATGACCTAGAATAACTTGACGTGGAAACTGAGGCGCCCCGTAAGGTGGCGGTGGCTGTGGAATCGCTGCACCGTCTAAATCCACCGGAGGGTCCTCCACGGGCACTGCATCAGCAGGATCTGCCGGAGGATAGACTGGCTCAAACTGCTCTGGTAGGGCCTCCTCTATCCATATGCCCCCGTTGCGGTTTTTAAACCGCGGGCCAACGGGGAACCTCTTGATCAGCATCATCCTCCACAGCAATGGAAAACCCATCCGCGTCGGCATGACTGGCGGCGTCCGTAGATGTGGGTCCTCCTCTAGTACGATGCTCAATGAATGGGCAATGACGGTCACGTACTCGCCGCCATACAAAAATCCGCGCTCCTGCCGGTGATGTGCGGAGGTGTAGTACTGGGCTAGACCATGTGCTAGTGCGCACGGCCTCCTGTACAACAAACAGTAAAAGAAAAAAAGATACGTGGATGTAACAACTCTCGTCAAAATTATTAATTCTTATTTATTAAAAGTCCATTAGGAAACCCTAATTGAGACCCCCAAGTAGTATAGCAAGACCCATAAAATTTTCAGAACAATTGGAACTAGGATCAAGACCCCTAAAACTCAGGGGGGGTATTCCCTAATTGATATTTATCCTCATAGTTTGTTGTACAAAACAAAATTCGTCGAAATTTTGACTCACCTAAGCTAGGAATACACGAGGCTACCCTACCCTAGAAGTGCACCCGTCGCACCAAGCGCAGGGACCAGGTGACCCTGGCGCGCCACGTGAGGGGACCAAATTTTCAGTATAAATGCAGGGGTTTGGCACTTGAAAGGCTGTCTTGTTTCGACGTTAAAATTCAATTCATACGACAAGATATTCACTGTTTAGTGCAAAAACACACAAGCACGAATCTCTGCTACGACAACAGGGTAATAACTCGATCACTGCTACGATACAATGTCCGATCGATTGAAACCGATCCGATGGATGTTTAAGTGTTGCCCGAATTTGGGCTATACTTTGTCATTCGTCGTGAGGGTTTTGATTTCGTGAGCTTATCATAAATGTTGTATTAAGTTACTAACCTAGTTTCGTGTGCAATGTTATTTAAACTAGGTTACAAGGTTGAATCAGTAGGCAAGGTTCTGTTCAACTAAACTTGCAAAGTGAGTCATTCTCTTTTTATCAATGGTTTTACTAAATCTCAAATTATTTTCAAGAATTATAATTACAGGGATTAAGTTGTGGTTATCTTAAATCACTGGCAAGTGGGGTAGTGTGCACATTACTAATTTCTCACGGTTAGGTTCACCAACCTAAAAGTGATAATCATCACTACTTGGGTGAAAGGACCCAATAGTGGTATGACCATCGTCACCAGGGTGTGACACGGCGCCAGATAAAAATAAGATAGTAGCCATTGTAATTGCTCTTATGTTGTAATTTTTAACAATGTGTCATTTTAGGCAAAATGAATGACTCGCTAGTATTTCCCCGCTGATAAAAATCTTTTTAAACATGTTTCAGGTGATTTACTGTGAACTAGGAACGGTGTCGCGTAGCATACCAGCTTGAAGAATGTGGCTCAGTAAACAGAATAAATAAACATGTTTTGTAAAACAGGGATTTCCAAGTGAGATTTTCCTTATTGTAAATTACGGGGTTTGTCCCAAATGGTGAAATAAAATAATTGGGTATTTTCAAGTTTTAAAAGATCCTGTTAAACTTCCGCGGTCAACTCAAATAATAAATACCACGGGTTTTCTGTCCCGCGGCTCTTGGACCGGGTAACACCGGGACGGGGGCTGTGACAGAAAAAGGTGGTATCAGAGCCACAGATTTAAGCCAATTAAGTATTTAGAAATACTTAATTTTCCTGATTGCCATTCTGTGATTTTGTGAAAATTTGATTTGCAATAAATAAAATTTTAACTTAAATTTGTATGCGTTTCTTCATGTGTGCTAACAGCATGAATGAATTATCGGAGGCACTCCAAAATTTTACTATCCATAGCACAGATATGGACATCACGGGAAATCCATCTGGCTATTAGGCTGATACTGAAGAGCCAATAGTATTCCAGGCCCAGCCACAAGTCGAAAAAGAGAAGGAGACTCGTAGGCTGGAGGCGTATCCGTAGGAAGAAATCAGCGACACAGAAAGTTATCAAGACTGAGGATCCAAAGGATAAAGGGAAAGGAAAGGAGATCAGAGAGAGTTCAGGGCAAGCCCAGGAGATGCCACCGTGGGAGGAGCTGGATCGCAAAATGGAAAATAGCGACCTCATCGGACCTGCCGACGAAAACCTCTTCAATTACCCAGTTGAATCACAACTTCCAGTTAATCTAGAGCCTGCTATTCCAGATCCTATTGTCAACCCCCGACCTCTACAAGGAGAGCTGGAAGAATGGTGGACCACTGACTGACAATTTTAGAATCTCTTGAATAACCCTAACACTTTTTTCCCCCAGTTTGACCCTGAACCTGCACTAAACCCACCTATGAGCGCAGAAAACTTGGCTGAACTCCGTCACTACGACGAGAAACTGGTGGATGCAGGAAATAGAATTAGGGCTGTGGGAGAAAGAATCTCATGGAAATACGACGAGATGGGACGTCGTTTTTGAAAAGCCAGCAGATGGTGGTGTAGTTGTGTGATGATTTGGTTATGTGTTTAATAATAATAAAATAATAATAAATAATAAAAACATAATCATGTAAAATAACTAAAAATAAAACTTTTGTAACATATCTGGTGTGTACGGATGCATACTAAAATATATAAAATATGAAAGTCGCAAAGTCGACAATTTTGGCTATACGTGTTGACGTGATTATGTGCGATTGTTTTATTGTGTTTGATTGTTATTTATTTTGTACTAATAACTTATATATTAATTACCAGATGGAATACGCTGGTAATGAACCAGTTAACGAGGTTAACCAATCTGAGCAAAACAATGAAGATCGCTTTCTTAACAGACAAGATATAGAAAATATTGTTGCTCAAGGAATAGCCAATGCTATTCCAGCAATCCTTGCTGCTGCTCGAAATCCAGTTGAACCTCCACCCAGCAAACGTACTCGTGATGACAATTTCAGTAATAGTATAAATGGAGGCGGTAACAATAATAATGATGATGTGATGCAAGCCCCATTCCTTAAGAAAATGAAAGCTGCAATGCCTGGTTGCACTTACAAGGAATTTCTTGCCTGTAAACCAATCGAATTTGTAGGCAATGAAGGGGCAACTGCAGCACTGCGTTGGTTAGAGAAAACCGAAGCAGTAATTAAAATAAGTAAATGTGTTGAGGAAGACAAAGCCATGTACGCGTCGCATCTTTTTAAAGAAGGGGCACTAGAATGGTGGAACACAGTATTACAAGCCAAGGGAAGCGAAGTGGCTTATGCCATGAATTGGGAAGAATTTAAGAGACTAGTAGAAAGAAAATTCTGTCCCGAATATGAAAAGGAACAAATGACAAATAAGTTCCTAAACCACCGAATGGTGGATGTTGATTGTCGAGGGTATACTTCGACATTCTTCGAGTATGCTAGAATTGTACCTACCCTGGCTTCGGAAGAACCGGTACTTATTTCTCGCTATATTTGGGGTTTGATTAGCGAGATTCGTGATATCGTCAAGGCTGCAAGACCTCACACATTTGACGATGCTGTGGAATTAGCCAACACCTTAACCGACGGGCTGGTACGCACAAGAGAAGAAAATCGGAAGAAGGAAGTGGCCCAATAGATCACCCAAGGATTCCGTGTGGGTAATAGTAGTAATTTCAAGAAAAGGGAACCGGGCAATCTTCCACTGCTCCATGTAAAAGAAAGGATTTTGGAAGATGCGAAGGGTATTGAAATTTTTGTAAAATTCCAGGGCATCAAGAAGAAGATTGCAGGAGGAAGAAATCAACAATCTGCTTCAACTGTGGAGAAGCTGGACATTTTAGACCAGACTGCCCCAAATTGGTCAAACCAGCTGACACCAAAGCCAAACCTGCAGAAGGAACTACCAAAAAGAATGCAAGAGCATTCCAGTTGACTACCCAAGAATCAGAACTCATTCCAGATGTGATAGCTGGTTGACGACATTTATGCAAAAGTATTATTTGACTCTGGTGCAAACCAAAGTTTTATAAATACTTCATTCTGCCAAACTCTAAAACTACCCTTAACCAACCTTAGAAAAATTTTTATGTTCGAAACAGCAGATGGGAATTCTGTTAACATAAATAAGGTCTTGCGAGAAGAGAAGATAGAACTCTTGGGCCATAAATTTTCTGCAAACCTGTTACCTATGAATTTAGCCGGATTTGATGTTATGTTAGGAATGGATTGGTTAGTAGCCAACCATGATCGAATCCTCTGTGATAAGAATTCCATAGAAATTCATACACCCACAGGAGAAGTAGTAATGATTACAGGAGATAAGCCACGTAAGCCAATGAAATTCATTTAAGTAATGAAAGTGGCCAGTTATTCAAGGAATAGTGTATATGATTACGGCAATCATCAACACTAAAGGTAAGGAACTTAAGGAAATTCCAGTAGTATCAGAATACCCGGATGTATTTCCGGAAGAACTACCTGGATTACCACCCGATAGGGAAGTAGAATTTTGAATTCATCTAATTCCTGGAACTACACCGATAGCCAAGGCACCTTATCGGTTAGCACCCACCGAAATGTTAGAATTGAAAACATAGTTAGATGAATTGCTAGGTAAGGGATTCATACAACCTAGTTCATCCCCTTGGGGAGCACCAGTGTTGTTTGTAAAGAAGAAAGATGGTTCGATGCGAATGTGTATCGATTAAAGGGAATTGAATAAGGTCACAATTAAGAATCGATACCCATTACCTAGGATTGATGATCTCTTTGATCAACTCCAGGGAGCTAGATATTTTTCTAAGATAGATTTATGCTACGGATATCATCAGTTGAAGGTACAAGAAGAAGACTTACCTAAAACCGCTTTCAGAACTAGGTATGGTCACTACGAGTTTACAGTCATGCCTTTTGGATTAACAAATGCTCCTGCAGCATTCATGGACATGATGAATAGGATCTGTAAACCGTACTTGGATAAATTTGTAATTGTCTTCATTGACGATATACTTATTTATTCCAAAAGTCAGGACGAGCATTGTGAACATCTACGAGCACTCTTAACTTTGTTAAGAAAGGAAAAGCTTTATGCTAAATTCTCGAAATGTGAATTTTGGCTACAAGAGGTACAATTTTTAGGACACATGGTGAATCACGAAGGTATTCATGTAGATCCCTCCAAAATAGAAGCGATCACCAAATGGAAGGTCCTGCAATCAGCTATGGAAGTAAGAAGTTTTATAGGATTAGCCAGATACAATAGACGGTTTATTAAAGACTTTTCTAAGATAGTTGTGCCATTAACTAAGCTAACATGTAAAGCAGTGAAGTTTGAATGGGGATATAGACAAGAAGAGGCTTTTAAGATTTTAAAGCAAAGGTTAACAAACGCCCCAATTCTTGCGTTACCAGAAGGGACAGAAGATTTTGAAGTTTACTTTGATGCTTCTAAGCTAGGATTAGGATGTGTGCTAATGCAACGCAAGAAGGTAATTGCATATGCATCAAGACAATTGAAGAAGCACGAAGAGAATTATCCGACTCACGACTTAGAATTAGGAGCGATAATTTTTTCCCTTAAGATTTGGAGGCACTATCTGTATGGAAGTAAGTTTACCGTTTATACAGAAAACCACTGACAAGCTAACTCAAATAGGAGAAAGCCACTTATCAGGTCCCGAGATTGTACAGGAAACCACTGACAAGCTAACTCAAATCAAGGAAAGACTGAAGACAGCTCGAGATCGCCAGAAGAGTTATGCAGACAATCGACACAAGCCCCTGGAATTTCAAGTTGGAGACAAGGTACTCTTGAAAGTTTCTCCTTGGAAAGGAGTAGTTCGATTCGGAAAGAATGGGAAGTTAAGTCCAAGGTACATAGGACCATTCCTAGTAATCCAGTAGATAGGACCAGTTGCCTATCGTTTACAACTACCAGAAGAGCTAGCCGGGGAACATGACGTATTTCATGTATCCAGCCTCAAGAAATGCTTATCTGACGAATCCCTGGTAGTACCTCTTCAAGATATAGAGGTAAATGAAAAGTTAAAATTTGTGGAGAAACCACTTCAAATAGAAGACAGAAAGGTCAAGTTTCTCAAGCACAAACGACTGGTACTGGTCAAGGTCAAATGGGATTCAAAAAGAGGACCTGAATACACGTGGGAGCTAGAATCAGAAATGAAACGAAAATATCCCTACTTGTTCCAGTAAATCTCGAGGACGAGATTTTAATAAGGTGGGCAGGATGTAACAACTCTCGTCAAAATTATTAATTCTTATTTATTAAATGTCCATTAGGAAACCCTAATTGAGACCCCCAAGTAGTATTGCATGACCCATAAAATTTTCAGAACAATTAGAACTAGGATCAAGACCCCTAAAACTCAGGGGGGTATTCCCTAATTGATATTTATCCTCACAGTTTGTTGTACAAAACGAAATTCGTCGAAATTTTGACTCAACTAGGCTAGGAATACACGAGGCTACCCTACACCTAGAAGTGCACCCGTCGCGCCACGCGCAGGGACCAGGTGACCCTGGCACGCCACGCGAGGGGACCAAATTTTCAGCATAAATGCAGGGGTTTCGCACTTGAAAGGCTGTCTTGTTTCGATGTTAAAATTCAATTCATACGACAAGATATTCACTGTTTAGTGCAAAAACACACAAGCGCGAATCTTTGCTACGACAACAGGGTAATAACTCGATCACTGCTACGATACAATGTCCGATCGATTGAAACCGATCCGATGGATGTTTAAGTGCTGCCCGAATTCGGGCTATACTTTGTCATTCGTCTTGAGGATTTTGATTTCGTGAGCTTATCGTAAATGTTGTATTAAGTTACTAACCTAGTTTCGTGTGCAATGTTATTTAAACTATGTTACAAGGTTAAATCAGTAGGCAAGGTTCTGTTCAACTAAACTTGCAAAGTGAGTCATTCTCTTTTTATCAATGGTTTTACTAAATCTCAAATTATTTTCAAGAGTTATAATTACAGGGATTAAGTCGTGGTTATCTTAAATCACTGGCAAGTGGGGTATTGTGCACATTACTAATTTCTCACGGTTAGGTTCACCAACCTAACAGTGATAATCATCACTACTTGGGTGAAAGGACCCAATAGTGGTATGACCATCGTCACCAGGGTGTGACACGGCGCCAGATAAAAATAAAATAGTAGCCATTGTAATCGCTCTTATGTTGTAATTTATAACAATGTGTCATTTTGTGCAAAATGAATGACTCGCTAGTATTTCCCCGCTGATAAAAATCTTTTTAAACATGTTTCAGGTGATTTACTGTGAACCAGGAACGGTGTCGCGTAGCACACCAGCTTGAAGAATGTGGCTCAGTAAATAGAATAAATAAACATGTTTTGTAAAACAGGGATTTCCCAGTGAAATTTCCCTCATTGTAAATTACGGGGGTTGTCCCAAATGGTGAAATAAAATAATTTGGTATTTTAAAGTTTTAAAAGATCCTGTTAAACTTCCGCTGTCAACTCAAATAATAAAAATACCACGGGTTTTCTTTCCCGCGGCTCCTGGACCGGGTAACACCGGGACGGGGTCGTGACAGAAATATAATCGTAATCTATCCTGGTATGGCTTACATGTTCGATTCATGAGGTCCATGAATACTTTCGATGCATGTGTTAAGCCAAATGGTATGACAAGGAACTCGTAATGCTCGAAGCGAGTCCTAAAGGTCGTTTTAGGGATATTTCCTTCTTGTATTCACGGTTGAGGACTTCCTGGCCTCAAGTCACTCCTTAAGTAGTAACTAGAATCTTACGGTTGGTCCAATCATGTTGCCAATCCTTGGCAAAAATGATACCGGTCCTTGATATCCAATTCTCTAAAGTTGATGAAAAAAGGAAACTGTCGACTTTCTTCTCATGTCCTTAACTAGATGTCATGTCCTTAATTCCCTCTGTCTAGTAGCTCTTGCAGTTATATCGGAGGCTCATGCTTCGCGGATGAAGCTAGTCGGTAAGGCGTCATTCGGCACTGGTGCCGCTCCTAGCGCTAGGTTCATCCTAAACTTCTCGTGTCGTTGTGGGGGGGGGGGGTATTCCTGGCAAATCTTCAGGAAAGGCTTCTCGGTTTCTTAAGTTTCCAAAATTTAGTACTTAATATTTCGCTTAACTAACCTTCCATTCGCCAATTCTAAAGGATAGGGGACGTCTATTCTACTTGAAACTAGGCTAAGTAGTTCTTAAGTTCTAAGGATACGAGATTAAAGTTGATGCCAGTATTAACCAGAAATGGATGCATAAGGTTGGTTAATAGGGAACGTACCCGTAACAACATCTGGGTCCTGGCGTGCTTCACGAGCTCCTATCGTGAAGACCCTTCCTAGCTTGGTTCTTCCTAGGGCAATCTTTCCTAAAGTGCCCTGCTTCACCACACCTGTAGCAGCCTGGAATTTTCCCATTATCTCTTTCGTCTGGATCCTTCGCCCAATAGGCATCCTTGCTGTGCCCTTCTTTTCCACACTTTCCACACTTAGGCCTCAGACATCGACCTTCATGGTAAAAATTTCATTCCTCGCACCTCGGCTTAGTCCCCAAGTAAACCTTACCACCAGCCTTATTAGTGGCTCATAAGCTTTCCTGCCACGCGGCGGGTTCACTTCCTTTCTCTTGCTTGCTTTAGAGCTTCCATAGCTGACTTGGGTGACTATCTTTATGTCACACCCCCAAAATCCACCATGCGGAGTGCCACTGCTTGGAGGCGTGACGTGACCAGGATCGAGCCACCAATCATATTGAACAACTCAATTACGTAAATAAGACCAAGCACAATACGATTGGTGACCTAAAGAAGGTAACCGATTTTAAGATAACAGCGGAAGCATAAAACGTAAGTTCGAAACATAAGTTCACAGTTCATAAGTTTTAAGTTTCAAAACGCAAGTTTAATAAGTTCATGAGGATTTAAATAATAAGCACGGAACATAACAGTCTGTATGCCACAACGACTCCTTCCTCGTGCAAGCTCCATCTAGCGACATGTAAGGCATGTAACAACTAGTCAACAACAAAGTTGAGTGAGTTCACGTTTGGTTGTTTAGTTTTAAGTTGTTTTCTGAAAAACGTGGTTTGACTTTCGTTGGCGTAATTGCCGTGGGGGTTACCCCGTAGTTGAAAGTATGTTTAACCAGTTCCTTTTTCATTACCCAAACCATAACCATGATCAGTGGGGGGCTTTCCCCATTTGAACTACTAGACGGTATGATATCGACTGCTACGCAAATAAGTTGTGCCCTATATCAGTGTCTATCATCACTGACAATCTGCCATAGTCCATTAGTACACGCCCATCCGACTGGCACGGTGTGAGGTTTGTTAAACCTAATAGCGCTATTAACTAATGACCCGCTCGCCATTGGCCTCGGCGATTAAGTCGATATTAATTGAGGGACTTCATGATAGAGTTTTGTCTAGCTAGTTTTAAGGTTGTTGTCCTGCACCAGGAGGACGAACGTACGTATTCTGCACCAGGAGAATTCATAGGATTAATAATGGCATCCTATCTATGGAGGATGGCCGTACATATCCTACCCAAGGAGGATATGTAGGTTTAGTTTTAAATTCTTTAACCCATTCCCAAACCACCGGGAATCCCATGCCTTGTAGAAAGTGTGAACTCACCTCGGTTTGCTCGGTTAGATTCTCAAATATAGCTAACAGTCAAGGTCGGTCAATCACGTCCTAGTATGATTTACCAGTTAGTCATTTAGTGGCTTTCAAATAGAGCACAAAGTTTCTACACGTATCTATCACATAGAATGCATTACTTTAACTGTTTATGCCCATATATACTTCCCATCCATTCCCCACTCATAAGAAAACATACAGTAATGTATATAACACATATAACATGTTAGATCATTCACAGATAGCATACTCGACATTTAGACACGCAAGTCACAACTTATCTCAATTCAGCATTTATATTCAAAACCGGCTGTTTTCGGACATTTTAATAAAATAGTTAAATTATTCCAAAAATTCCCAAATTTTTACAGGATGTCTTAAACGTTCCATGTTTTATTGTGTAAAAATATCGGGGTCCGGTTCATTACCAATATTTTATAAAAATTCATATTCCGGACTGAACTCAGATTTATGTATTTCTGACCACAGTCCACGGAACAATTTATTAAAAATTCATCGAGTGTCCGATTTACGAAATTTCAGTGGGGTAATTACAAATGCATCGGTTGTCATCTACTGTACAAATTTCATGGTCCGATTCATCACAAAACTCAGGTTATGACTGAAAGTATGACACCCATTTATTGCTGTCCAAATTCAGCTTAAGCTGTTGTTACAAATCGACACATTAAAAATAGTAAACGAAGTCCAAAAATTACGATTCCGGTGCCATTAGAACCGTATTTCATAATAACATATTTTAGATTCGAAATATCGGTTTTTCGTTGAGTTTATGACCTGTTTACAGCCAACTGAAGTTGGCTGTAAAGTATGGACAGATTTCTGTTTTTAGTCCCTAGCTTACTAGTTTGTGTTCGGTTGATCCCGTTAATCATGTTTAGTGACCATAACAACATCACATATTAATATTAATCAGCAAAACATCAGATAATCAACCAATAATCATAATCACACAAGATCTACATGATTTACACTAATATTCATCCATTAACCACCTTGTTCATCACTTTAGTAGACTTTTAGTTGGTGATCTTATATGTTAGTGATTTTCAACCGACGAAACTCTTATTAACCACTTTAGAATAGATCAAGAAGATGTTTAGAGTCACTTACTACTAGCTCGAGGCTAGGGAAGAAACTAGTCGAAAAACGAGTGGTTAAAAGCGTCGTAGTGAGGTCCTTGGCAATCCGCAAGCACCGGGCTTCCTTGTGTGTGATCTTTCACCTTTGAGTATGTATGGAATGGCAAGATCAAAGCTCGAAAATGGATGGATGTGGGTGTGTGGGTTCAGCCGAGGATATGGGCAAGAGGGAGAGAAAGAGTGAAGTTTTGTTAAGTGAATCAATGTGATGGATGGACTCAAGGTCTTATTTAATAACCATTCATCCTAATTAACCAAGGGATATTATGTCATCTTGATATATGGCAAGTAGGATTATTTTAATCAAAGTTGTAAGATGGTGTCCCCCATGGGGAACCGATCTCGTTAGGGGGGGGGGGGGTTCCATGGTTAGATTGTAACTAATTGTTAAGTATTAGTTAGTTAGTTAGAGATTTGAAATTAGTTACTAGAGTGTTGTAATTTACAACGGGTGTTAGGGTGTTCGGGGACCCTAACTAGCTCAGAAAAGAAAAGCAATGTCAATGACAATATTTTTATGTCCCGGGTAAAGTCCGATTGTTCGGTTCGGTGTTGTTCCGTTAAACTGCTTAATTAATCCGTAAAATGTCTTTTATGTATATTTTTGTAACACTTTAGTTTCTAACTCTTAGGAAATTATAACGGACTATTTAGTGACTTTTCTGCATACTACTAGTATGTTAACAAGCGCATGTAAATATAACACAGATATCAGAAAGCAGTTACGTAATTCCACACAGTCGTCAAGCACATTAATTATTATTAATGAATTGTACGGAATACATGGGATTTTGAGGGTTGTCACATTCTCCCCCTGTTAAGAGAATTTCGTCCCGAAATTTAGCGCGTGGTTACTAAGGAAGCTAGTTAAGTTGCGTTGTTATCCTGATTTTCCTGGGCTGTCACATCATCCCCCCGTTGATTTTGAATTTCGTCCCGAAATTCTGCAGTAGCTTCAGCCTCAGTAGTGTTTGCGTTTTTCTTAAACAGTTGGGGATACTTGAGTTTCATTTGGTCTTCTCGTTCCCAGGTATACTCTGGGCAACGACGAGCATTCCAACGAACTCGGACCAGAGGTATCCTGGTATGCTTGAGGATCTTAACATCTTGATCCGTAATCTCTACTGGTTCCTCGACGAATCGCAGCTGGTCGTCGATTGTGAGTTCCTTGAGAGGAACTATGAGGGTCTCATCTGACAGACACTTCTTCAGATTCGACACATGGAAAACATTGTGAACTCCGCTGAGTTCTTCAGGTAGATTCAACCTGTAGGCGACTTTGCCAATTTTCTCGGTGACATCGAATGGTCCGACATAACGCGGATTGAGTTTGCCTCTTTGCCAAAGCGGACTACACCTTTCCAAGGTGAGACTTTGAGTAGCACCCGATCCCCAACCTGGAGCTCGAGTGGTTTTCTTCCCTTATCAGCATAGCTTTTCTGACGGTCACGAGCTGCCGCCATTCGCTGTCGTATCTGAGCAATTCTCTCGGTGGTATCTACCACAAGTTCGGGGCCAGTGATTTGGCTGTCACCAACTTCTGCCCAACAGAGAGGTGATCGGCATTGGTGTTCGTACAATGCCTCAAATGGAGCGGCCTGGATGCTGGTTTGGTAGCTGTTGTTATATGAAAACTCCACTAGCGGGAGTTTCTTTTCCCAGCCATTACCAAAATCGATTACACATGCCCTAAGCATGTCTTCAAGGGTTTGGATGGTGCGTTCAGATTGCCCATCCGTCTGTGGGTGATAAGCGGTGCTCATATCTAAACGTGAGCCAAAAGACTTGTGCATAGCTTGCCACAGTTCAGAGGTAAAACGCGCGTCACGATCAGATATAATAGAGGTTGGCACTCCGTGCCTTGACACCACTTCTTTTAGGTAGATGTCTGCAAGAGTAGAAAACTTATCCGTTTCTTTGATAGCCAGAAAATGTGCAGACTTGGTCAGTCGATCTACGATCACCCAAATGGTATCGTTTCCGCGTTGAGATCTGGGCAGGCCGGTAACGAAATCCATGGAAATTTGCTCCCATTTCCATTTCGGGATCTCTGGTTGTTGAAGGTGGCCTGATGGTTTCTGATATTCAGTCTTGACTCTCGCACAAGTCAAGCACTTACTGACGTAGGTTGCTATGTGGGCTTTCATGCCAGGCCACCAATACGTAGTCTTGAGGTCGTGGTACATTTTATCCGAACCAGGATGTACCGAATAGCGAGACTTATGTGCTTCATCCATCACAAGCTCGCGTAGGTCTCCATACAGTGGAACCCAGATGCGTCTGTTAACATAGTAGGCGCCGTCTTCCTTTTGCTGTAGTCACTGCCTCGATCCTCGCAAGGACTCAGCCCTGATGTTCTCTGCTTTCAATGCTTCAGCCTGAGCATCACGAATCTGAGCGGGAAGGTTAGATTGGATGGTAAGTTGTAAAGCACGTACACGTTTAGGTAGGGTATCCTTTCGACTGAGGGCGTCGGCCACAACATTGGCCTTGCCCGGATGATACTTGATTGCGCATTCATAATCGTTCAAGAGTTCGACCCATCGGCGTTGACGCATGTTTAACTCCTTTTGCTTGAAGATATGCTCGAGACTCCTGTGATCAGTGTAAATGGTACACTTGGTACCGTACAGGTAATGTCTCCATATCTTAAGCGCGAAAACAGCTGCTCCCAGCTCCAGATCGTGGGTAGTGTAATTTCTTTCGTGAACCTTGAGTTGGCGTGATGCGTAGGCAATGACCTTGTCACGTTGCATCAACACGCAACCAAGTCCTTGGATGGAAGCATCGCAGTAAACCACAAAATCTTCTGTGCCTTCAGGCAATGAGAGGATAGGCGCGCTACAAAGTCTATCCTTCAAGTGCTGAAATGCGGACTCCTGTGCATTACCCCAACGATAGGTGACACCCTTCTGAGTCAGTGAAGTGAGGGGTTGCGCAATCTTTGAGAAATCCTTGATAAACCTTCTGTAATATCCTGCCAAACCGAAGAATTGGCAGATTTCTGTTGGTGTGCGGGGTGCAGGCCAGTTCTTGATCGATTCAACCTTAGATGGATCCACATGAATTCCATCCTTTTTTACCACATGGCCTAGAAAGTGGACTTCGCGAAGCCAGAAGTCACATTTCGAAAACTTGGCATACAACTGCTCTTTTCGAAGAAGTTCCAGCATAAGTCGTAGATGCTGCTCGTGTTCCTCCTGACTCTTAGAATAGATCAGGATATCGTCGATGAACACAATAACGAACTTATCCAGATAAGGCTTGCACACTCGGTTCATGAGATCCATGAAGACCGCTGGTGCATTCGTCAGCCCGAATGGCATAACCAGAAACTCGTAATGGCCGTAACGAGTTCTAAATGCTGTTTTGGAGACGTCCTCATCTCGGACTCTCAGATGATGGTATCCCGATCTTAAATCAATCCTGGAGTAATAGCTCGACCCTTGCAGCTGGTCGAATAGGTTGTCAATACGTGGAAGAGGATAACGATTCTTCACAGTCACCTTGTTAAGCTCGCGATAGTCAATACACATCCTGAAAGTACCATCTTTCTTCTTTACGAACAAGGCTAGAGCTCCCCAGGGCGAAGAGCTAGGACGTATAAAACCCTTTTCCAAGAGTTCTTGTAGTTGTGTGGACAGTTCTTCGAGTTCTGATGGAGCTAGGCGATATGGTGCTCGAGCTACTGGCGCTGCTCCAGGAGCTAGCTCGATTTGAAATCCAACTTGGCGATGAGGCGGAAGACCAGGTAATTCCTCAGGAAATACCTCAGGAAAGTAACGCACTATAGGAATGTCTTCAATTCTCTTCTCTTCCGTGGATGTGTCAGAAACGAGTGCCAGAATGGCAGTGTGGCCCTTTCGCAAACATTTCTGGGCCTTAAGGAAAGAGATGATGCCTTCGACAGCACCACTCTTGTCACCACGAATCACGAGGGGTTCTTTATCAGAACGAGGAATGCGGACGATTTTCTCCTTGCAAACAATCTCCGCTTGATGATGAGATAGCCAATCCATCCCAATAACAACGTCGAAACTACCAAGTGTGATAGGAATAAGATCGATAGAGAAGTCTGACCAGCTAAGACGAGGTTACAACCTTTAACTACGTGTGTGGCTTCAAGACTTTTACCATTTGCTAGCTCTATCGTGTGTTTGGTGTTTAAAAGTGTTGGAGTGCGCTTAAGCATTTGGCTAACTTTTAAGGACACATAACTAGTATCGGCACCCGAATCAAACAAAATAGTAACAAAGAAGTCATCCAGAAGAAACTTACCCATCACAACGTTGGGATCGTTCCTTGCATCACCCTGACCAATCACGAACGTACGTTCCCTGGCTCTATTGCCCTCATTGTTTCCCCCATTATTGTTTCCGTTCCCCTGGTTGTTGTTGTTATTCTGTTTCCGGTTCAACTGGGGACAGTTTCTCTTGAAGTGACCTTCAGCACCACACTGATAGCATTCCTTGTTACCCTGCTGTTACTGTTGGTTCTGTGGAGCTTGTGGCTGCTGTTGCCGATTCTGATTCGCAGGACGTGAGCTACTGCAATCTCTGGCTTGATGTCCAAGCTTGCTACATCTCTGACAACGATCCTTGTTGCACGGCTAGCTATGGTGCAAACTACATCGTTTGCACTTAGGGTGATTTCCCCTGTATCCACCCTGGCCTTGTTTTCCAGAAAACTGCCGACTGGGGCTCCGGTGTTCATCTGTCTTTCGTTGCTGGGGCTGGGACTGAACTGGAGTGAAGCCCCTGCCCGAATTTCTATCCCACTTGCGCTTGTCACTGCTGGGAGCACCAGTAGCAGTAGTGCTAACACGCTTGGGCAGCTTGCCCTCTTCCACCGCCTGATCGGTGAGTCGGTGCGCCAAACGAATGACTTGCTGGATTGTGGAAAGGTTGGCCTCCATTACAGACCCTTGGATTTCCAGAACTAGGCCTCTGAGGTATAGCTTGATTCGTCTAGATATGGGTCGTGACAAGTTAGGACATAAGTCAGCCAAGTTGTTGGACCTCTTTGTGTACGCCTCAATTTCTGATCCTTCCATCTTCAAACCATAATACTCTGTCTCAAGTTCCAGGATGTCGTCCAGGTGGCAGAATTCTTCCTTAATCAAATCCTTGAAGTCGCTCCAAAGGGTGGCATTCGCGTCTGCCAATCCGAGCATCTGGACTTGTGTGTTCCACCAAGAATACGCTCTCCCTTGCAACATGTTGGTAGCGTACTCTACTCGTTTGCTGGCAGGGCTTTCACTCTCTTCGAATGCATATTCGATTCTTTGGATCCAGTGCAGAAGGCCGATTGCCCCTTCAGTGCCGTCCAAAGTGGGAGGTTTGCATTCCAGGAACGCCCTGAAGGTGCCCATGCATGTTTGAGAGTGCATGGGTTGACTCCCTGATTGGGTTGCTAAGGCTTCAGCAATCCGTTCGTCAATCAAGGTCGTCAGCTGACCCTGTGTCATGTCGAGACGTCCACTCATGATCTTCACATCGAAGGGACACACGTAAGAAAGGTGTCGCAAGTGCGTAAGTGTGGAGTGACAGAAAACAGTAAGCACACAAGGTTCAAATAGCAGTTATCACATTAACTAATGCATACTGAGAACTATCTAACCGACAATATAACATAAATCATACCACTTATGGTGTCGAGTCTTGCACGTGGAGCGAAGCGTCGTTGTGGATTGTTGAGCACTGTACTGGTTATAGTCTGGTTTTATCAAAAACTTTTCCCTTTTAAAACCAAGTTCACTATAACCAATGGCTCTGATACCAATCTGTCACACCCCCAAAATCCACCATGCGGAGTGCCACCGCTTGGAGGCGTGACGTGACCAGGATCGAGCCACCAATCATATTGAACAACTCAATTACGTAAATAAGACCAAGCACAATACGATTGGTGACCTAAAGAAGGTAACCGATTCTAAGATAACAGCGGAAGCATAAAACGTAAGTTCGAAACATAAGTTCACAGTTCATAAGTTTTAAGTTTCAAAACGCAAGTTTAATAAGTTCATGAGGATTTAAATAATAAGCACGGAACATAACAGTCCGTACGCCACAACGACTCCTTCCTCGTGCAAGCTCCATCTAGCGACATGTAACGCATGTAACAACTAGTCAACAACAAAGTTGAGTGAGTTCACGTTTGGTTGTTTAGTTTTAAGTTGTTTTCTGAAAAACGTGGTTTGACTTTCGTTGGCGTAATTGCCGTGGGGGTTACCCCGTAGTTGAAAGTATGTTTAACCAGTTCCTTTTTCATTACCCAAACCATAACCATGATCAGTGGGGGGCTTTCCCCGTTTGAACTACTAGACGGTATGATATCGACTGCTACGCAAATAAGTTGTGCCCTATATCAGTGTCTATCATCACTGACAATCTGCCATAGTCCATTAGTACACGCCCGTCCGACTGGCACGGTGTGAGGTTTGTTAAACCTAATAGCGCTATTAACTAATGACCCGCTCGCATTGGCCCCGGCGATTAAGTCGATATAAATTGAGGGACTTCATGATAGAGTTTTGTCTAGCTAGTTTTAAGGTTGTTGTCCTGCACCAGGAGGACGAACGTACGTATTCTGCACCAGGAGAATTCGTAGGATTAATAATGGCATCCTATCTATGGAGGATGGCCGTACATATCCTACCCAAGGAGGATATGTAGGTTTAGTTTTAAATTCTTTAAGCCATTCCCAAACCACCAGGAATCCCATGCTTTGTAGAAAGTGTGAACTCACCTCGGTTTGCTCGGTTAGATTCTCAAATATAGCTAACAGTCAAGGTCGGTCAATCACGTCCTAGTATGATTTACCAGTTAGTCATTTAGTGGCTTTTAAATAGAGCACAAAGTTTCTACACGTATCTATCACATAGCATGCATTACTTTAACAGTTTATGCCCATATATACTTCCCATCCATTCCCCACTCATAAGCAAACATACAATAATGTATATAACACATATAACATGTTAGATCATTCACAGATAGCATACTCGACATTTAGACACGCAAGTCACAACTTATCTCAATTCAGCATTTATATTCAAAACCGGATGTTTTCAGACATTTTAATAAAATAGTTAAATTATTCCAAAAATTCCCAAAATTTTACAGGATGTCTTAAACGTTCCATATTTTATTGTGTAAAAATATCCGGGTCCGGTTCATTACCAATATTTTATAAAAATTCATATTCCGGACTGAACTCAGATTTATGTATTTCTGACCACAGTCCACGGAACAATTTATTAAAAATTCATCGAGTGTCCGATTTATGAAATTCCAGTGGGGTAATTACAAATGCATCGGTTTTCATCTTCTGTACAAATTTCATGGTCCGATTCATCACAAAACTCAGGTTATGACTGAAAGTATGACACCCATTTATTGCTGTCCAAATTCAGCTTAAGCTGTTGTTACAAATTGACACATTAAAAATAGTAAACGAAGTCCAAAAATTACGATTCCGGTGCCATTAGAACCGTATTTCATAATAACATATTTTAGATTCAAAATATCGGTTTTTCGTTGAGTTTATGACCTGTTTACAGCCAACTGAAGTTGGCTGTAAAGTATGGACAGATTTCTGTTTTTAGTCCCTAGCTTACTAGTTTGTGTTCGGTTGATCCCGTTAATCATGTTTAGTGACCATAACAACATCACATATTAATATTAATCAGCAAAACATCAGATAATCAACCAATAATCATAATCACACAAGATCTACATGATTTACACTAATATTCATCCATTAACCACCTTGTTCATCACTTTAGTAGACTTTTAGTTGGTGATCTTATATGTTAGTGATTTTCAACCGACGAAACTCTTATTAACCACTTTAGAATAGATCAAGAAGATGTTTAGAGTCACTTACTACTAGCTCGAGGCTAGGGAAGAAACTAGTCGAAAAACGAGTGGTTAAAAGCGTCGTAGTGAGGTCCTTGGCAATCCGCAAGCACCGGGCTTCCTTGTGTGTGATCTTTCACGTTTGAGTATGTATGGAATGGCAAGATCAAAGCTCGAAAATGGATGGATGTGGGTGTGTGGGTTCAGCCGAGGATATGGGCAAGAGGGAGAGAAAGAGTGAAGTTTTGTTAAGTGAATCAATGTGATGGATGGACTCAAGGTCTTATTTAATAACCATTCATCCTAATTAACCAAGGGATATTATGTCATCTTGATATATGGCAAGTAGGATTATTTTAATCAAAGTTGTAAGATGGTGTCCCCCATGGGGAACCGATCTCGTTAGGGGGGGGGGGGGTTCCATGGTTAGATTGTAACTAATTGTTAAGTATTAGTTAGTTAGTTAGTTAGTTAGTTAGAGATTTGAAATTAGTTACTAGAGTGTTGTAATTTACAACGGGTGTTAGGGTGTTCGGGGACCCTAACTAGCTCAGAAAAGAAAAGCAATGTCAATGACAATATTTTTATGTCCCGGGTAAAGTCCGGTTGTTCGGTTCGGTGTTGTTCCGTTAAACTGCTTAATTAATCCGTAAAATGTCTTTTATGTATATTTTTGTAACACTTTAGTTTCTAACACTTAGGAAATTATAACGGACTATTTAGTGACTTTTCTGCATACTACTAGTATGTTAACAAGCGCATGTAAATATAACACAGATATCAGAAAGCAGTTACGTAATTCCACACAGTCGTCAAGCACATTAATTATTATTAATGAATTGTACGGAATACATGGGATTTTGAGGGTTGTCACACTTTAGGTTTGAAGACTTCCTCTTCTTGTTGCCTGATGACTCCACATGAGTCTCTTTCTTGTTATCCGCATATTCTGAAAACTTTCCCATGCGTAGAGCTTCTTCAGTAAGAGTGACACTCAAATCGATAGCCTCTGTGATGGTTGGGGGCCTTGAGGTAGTAACCATGCTCCTGATTTGAGGTGTAAGTCCCCAAATGAATCGCTCAATCCTCTTGAATTCCGGCTTGACTAAGTAGGGAACGACCCTAGACAAGTCGTGAAATCGCTGGACGTACTGAGAAATCTTCGGCCCGTCCATTTTCAAATTCCAGAACTCCACCTCAAGCTTCTGGATTTCAGCCCTAGAACAGTATTTCTTCTCCAACATTTCCTTGAGCTCGTCCCAGCTCAGTGCATAAGCAGCATCTGCACCAAGGGTCTGAACCTGAAGGTTCCACCAGGAGAGTGCGCCATCTAAAAATAACCCTGAGATAAAGGTAACTCTCTGCTGGGGCGAACAGTTACTCATTCTTAGGACGGAGTCAGTCTTTTCTGCTCATCGAACAAATGCAACAGCACCTCCTGTGACATCAAAGTTTAATGGCTTGCAAGCCAGGAACTGTTTATAAGTGCAGCCAGTTGGAGGGTTAATTCCAGAAGTGCCACCGCTGCGTTCAGAGCGGAGGGCTTCATGCTGTGCTATAGCTTGGGAAATGCGCTCATTGAGTTCGGCCTCAGTTAACGTAATGGTGTCCGTGTCACGTCTGGGTGGCATTTCCATCTGTCAAAATGGTAGGGAGTAGGTTAGACAACAGTCCATAATTGTCTACGGGGTACATATTACCACAAGCAAACATGTAATCACCAAATATCACATGCATATATACTCAACAATGTATGAGAGAGGAAACAATTACTGAGCCTTCACATAGGCTTGGCAACTTGGCTTATTATTTGTAATGGGAATAATAAAATGAACTCGAGGCTACATCGCCTCGGTCATACAAGTTTCATAAAGTGGTAGTTGTTTTCCTTCTACATAGCTTTACAAGACGGGTATACGTTCCCTGAGATGGGGGTTGTTCATGTAGGGGTGATAGAGAGTGTAACGTCACTGAATCTTTCCGAATGTTATCCATCTTCACTTGCTTAAATATTGGTCCTCAAACGTCTCGTACACGGGTAGAAGTGTCAGACACGAAGTAGGCAAAGATAGGTTTCCTACCTTATAAAGTGCTAAAGCAATGGTCTATGTATTGTTCTACCAAATGAAGGTGTGAACACCTATAGCTTATTTTTGGAGGGATGGTGATCATTAACCTGACCCGCAGAGTCCACCAGGATTCCCATGCACTACAAGTTGTTATTACGTGGGCCCCCGTAATAATAAATTGTCTTGCACAGTTACCCCAATTGTCCCTCGTCCAAGCAGATGATCAACCAAGGAGGGGACACTACTGTCCTGATACCTCTGACATGGAAAGGACCATTGCGGTGGTCCACGCGCTAACACTCGTTATCGTTACGCGTGAATAGGCACGATGATTAAACGAAACAGGAATAAGGAGAATTCCTAGTAGTTGGAGGGGCACCTTCAAGATGAATACTTCATCTTCCTTGTCTGGTCAGGTGTGTCGTCAATCTCGCTTCACAAAAGTCGTAGGGATCTCGTCCTGCTGATTAAGAAGTTGTCCAAAGTTTCCGCCTCTGCCTCGCCGTCACTACCATAGTCAGGCACCTTCACGATCGAGAGGGAAGAGCATGCATCTCCTACGGAAGCAAGCTCAGAATCTTGTTTGGTAATCACTCCAGCCATGAGCTTTGCAATGAACGCGAGGCCGATAGCTTCATCGTGCGAGTAAGAACAATAATAGGATTCGGAGTCGAAGGTATCTTATTCACGTCAATAATCATTCCGTACACTTATTTGTATGTATATATATCGATAAACAAATATGTTACTTAGCATAAACAGGCAATTCGATGCATCATATCACATATAACTCTCGTTTATCCTTTGGGGGGGTCATTTTGTCTCTGGCAAGTCTAACTCGTGTAGACTATGCCTTAGTTGGCACCTTATTTTGGGGTATTCTCCTCCCTACTAATGTCCTTGCCTTGTCTCTTCTTTGAAAAATGTTTGACTCATGGATCTTGACACTTACGTGAATGCAATGAAAAACCTTTTTTTTTTTGTAAAAATGTTTTTATGAGAGAGTTCTAGTGATTGTAGTCTAGACTCGAGAAGGAATCCTAGTTCACTACAATTGAAGCTCTGATACCAACTGTCACACCCTGACTTTTGCGGAAGCGTATGATGTGTGACTGGTTTAATATCATTGCATTCAATCGTAATAAACAACTACATGATCAAAACGATGTTCATCCATTAATAAAATTTAAAGTGTTACAAACATCGATTTCTTAAGTTTTAAAACACCACCTTCGACTAAGTCACAAACCAACAAAAGTGGATGACATCTAAACTTGAAATTTACTTCTAGAAACAACACCCGCGCCCAAGATCCAACCTGTTACCTGAAATACATGTAATTTTGGAAAACATCAACAAAAGTTGAGCGAGTTCATGCGTTTTGTGTGAGTACTTGAAATCTTGTAAACCTTTGAGAGACTCCTTTGAAAACAGGTATGAAAAGCGTGTATGAACATACCAAATAAATGTTTTACAAGGACATTAAGGCATGTGAGGACATAGGGAGCACTCGAAATGAGTAGGCTTATACCCTTGTCGATTTTCCCTCGACTATGTCGATTTCCCTCGACTATGTCGATCTACCTTGACTATGTCAATTTCCCTTGACTATGTCAATTTCCCTCGACTGGGACACCGAAGCACTCAAGTGATCACATGAGGACCATGAGTGGGGCTCGGCCGTACCCGTTAGATCTAACCTTCTTCCCTAATTAAGAATTAATGGCATTTCAATATTAAGTCTATGCTCACATGATCTAATAGTGCATTTCATAGGCATTTCATACCGTTTAAGCATTCGTAACATGTATTCCACCCCCGAGAGTTATAAAACCAAAAATAGTTAAGAGAAAAGGGGGAGCATGAACTCACTGTTTTGCGTCTTCGATACTCGTAACTCAAATCTCCTCAGCAAACACGACTCCCTACAATGTTCTAGGGTCTATTAGACGAACGTGTCGTGCCTTGCCTTGCCTCAGTATTTACGTTTTTGAGTTACGTTTCTTTTATGTCTCCAATATTATTCCAAGTTATAATTCCTTGTTAAAATAATAATTATTTTAACTTTAATAGTTTCTTTTGGAATAATAGTTTCTTTTGGAATAATAGTTAAACAATATTTACGTTTTTGAGTTACGTTTCTTTTGGAATAATAGTTAAACAATATTTTTGGAACAATACTTCTAAAAAATAATATATCTTCTCCTTGTCGAAAATATGATATACTTTGTAATAATACTAAAAATCATACTTTCATTTCTTTCATATCCAAAATAATATTTACCAAAAAAAAATATATATATATTTATAACGGTATTTTCCGGAATATTTGTAAGTTACATTCTATCGTTCGGTTCCACAATATTAAGTGGGTAACTTATATATGTATTCCCTGTGATTTTTGGTATTATTATGGATTGTAAGTTTCTTAGTATTTTGTTCAGTCATATCATTTTAAATCCTAAAATAATATAACTATTACACAAAGTATACAAATATTCACACACATGTCTTTTAAATATATACCTTTCAAATATATATTTAGTTATTTTTATTTACAAAAACCAACCTCCAATATTTATATTTTTGTAACAAAATCTATGGCAAAGTTTATATTGAAAACCATGGTTAAAACACACTTGTAAATATTTGTTTAGAAAATATTTTTCTAAGTGTTTATATTTTTAGAAAATTTTGCCATAGTTTCCCCTAAAAATGGAGGTGTCCATGCTATCAAAGCATATCATTTTCTTTTCAAAAATCATCACAAACAATCAACAATCATCCTACACTTACCAAGTGCCAACACAATGCTACTTACATAGTAATCATGAACTTGAACTTTCATAAAAATTGTAGTAACTTGGTAGTGTGTTTAGTAGGTTTAGTTACCCTTTAAAGTGTGTTTACTTCTTTAAAAATCTCATTCTTGAAAGATTTAGGTGTTTACAACTTACTAGATGATTTTTCCAAAAATTATTCTCTTGGGTTTTTCTTGTAAACAATGTATTTTTACACTTGTTTCACTACTAGAAACATGGTTATTTTCTTTAAAAACTATGTTCATGTAAATCTTGTGATTTAACTTGGTTTCTTTGGAAAACTATTTTAGAAATCATCCACTCACAAGACTTGTATTTTGTTTAAATCATCATCACATGAAAACAACTTTTATTATTCAAGTTCATGCTTATATATGAGGATGATCATCTTGTTTTGTCACATAATCATCCTCTCACTTACTAGATCATGTGTTTAATCACAATCTAGCAAGCTCCTTATGATGATCAACATCATAATCCCAAGAGTATAACAATCAAGTATCATACATACACTAAACAACATAGTTTCATCATGCTTTCATCATATTTCAAGTTTATGTTAGAGTTTTAGGAATACATCTTTTAATGTTCATCAAGATTAACAATGTATATCATCTTTTAACCAACAATATATGAAATAACAAGAGATTATAAGGGCCTTACTACTAGCACAAGGCTAGGGAAGAACACAAGATGATGGTGATGACAAAAGTGTTGGATAAAAGCAATCGGGAGAGGTCCTTCAAGATCCACAAGCTCCAAACCTCCTTAATCACCTTCTTGCATCTTAGGATGAATTTGGAATAGATGAACAATGAATGAATGATGATGATGTTGTTGTGCTTGTTCTCGGCCGAAATGAGGGAATAGAGGGAAGGAGATGGGTGGTGTGTGTAGTGTGTGTGAGATGATGAGAGCTTATGCCTTCTTATAACATCTAATCCTTTTATCCAATGGTTTAAGTGTCCCTTAAGTACAATGCCTGATCTTTACTAAATCTTCCCCAAATCTCATAAGATCAAGAAAGATTATGAGTGGGGCCACCTTCATAACCGTCCAAATGGATGGGGGGGGGGTCTTGGTTGGTTTTGAATGATAAATTAAGTGATTAGTTAAAGTTCTAAGTATAATAGTTAGTGTGCATGCATATATGGTGTTATATAGTGTGTTAGGGTGTTCGGGGATCATAACTAGCTCAGAAACATTAAAACAATGCTTCTAGTATAATTTTGGTGTTTCGGGTAGTGTCCGGTGTTTCAGGTAGTGTCCGGTTGTTCGGTTAGATACCGGTTCGTTAAAGTGTCAAACTATTCCGTTTAGTGTTCTTTATGTACCCTTTTGTGACACTTTTAATTCCCGACACTTAGGAAAGCATTCAAGACCATTTAGTCATATTTTTACATGAAACTAGCTTGTTAAAAAGCTGATTTTTGCTGAATTATGCAGAATTCTGCACTTTGGGTGAGTTTTAGGCACTTCCGGGCACTTAAACTATCACTTAGGAATGCAGTTTTGTGGTCCTTACTTCCCTACACACTATACTAGTGTAGAACTTGGTTTCTGGCTCACACTGGTTCTCAAAACATTTCCTGTCTCTATACTGAACTCCCGTCAGTGCTTTTAGTTTGTCTGATAATGGTGCCAATTCTGTTCTGTGCATTATTAGAACTATATCGTGTTGCATGTAGTAATGATAAAAGTCTTGCAACATGAAATGCCATTGTATGTATATAACAGTAATCATAATTTCATTTGTCTTGTAAACTAGATCATGCACAGTTATTGAAGCACAGATTACTGTTCAATTAGTGTACGGAAAAATGACAGTTGTCATAGAGTAGGAAGCAATAAAGGCATGATTTCCTTCTCGAAGAACATAGAGTCCATTTTCACATGTGCCCTTTGCTAGGATCGCCTTGGTTTTTCGATCCTGAATATGAAAAGAATTATTAGAAAACAAAACATCAACAGGAGAATCATGAGTAAGTTTGCTGATGGATAAGAGGCGTTTGGTGAGATGTGGTACAACGAGAACATTTTTTAAATGAATATTATTTGAAAGTGATTTAGTACCAATATTCGTTACGGGTAATGTATGACCATTACCAAAACGAACGAAATCAGGACCCGATAAGGCTGAGGAAGTATCAAGATCCTCAACAAAGGGGGTCATGTGGGCAGACGCACCTGTATCACCAGTCCAGTCAGGATGGTCCTCATCAGTGACATGGGACTAGCATGAAAAGCATGCGCGAGATGAGCGTCAATGGTGGGGGCAACTTGTTTTGCAAAACTTGCAAGACTTGGGCACGTATTGGCATAGTGACCATCAGTTCTGCAAAGTTGACAATGAGGTGGTCGACGAGACCGACCACGGCCTGCATCACAGCCACGGCCTGCACGATTAGAATAAGAGGAACTAGGGGTGGAACGAGAAGAATTACCAGAACGTGATTGTTGGGCCATAAAGGCAACCGAGGACGGTTGCTGTTCATGTAGAGACTGCATGAAAGTTTCTTGGTTTTCAGATTTTGCTAGGAGTTCACAAAAAGAAGCAGTTCTGAGAGCACGATAGGTTGTGGAAAAATGCTCGTAGGCCAGACCAAGGCCACAGAGTAACCAATGGCACTTGTTTGTTTCAGAAACTGGATGACCAATGGCTGCGAGTTGGTCGCAAATGGTATTGAATTTGCGGCCAAACTCTGTAACCGTGGAGGAACCCTTCTGCAGGAGGCGAAGATTATCACGCAACGTATGCATCCTATCGGTCGAACGGTGGCTGTAGGCACTTTCTAAGGCTAACCAGATTTGGCGTGCCGTAGACCACCCGATAACTTCGGACATAGCTTTTTCCGACAAAGAAGATTGAATAAGGAGGCATATATTCTGATCATCTGATATCCAGATTAGATAATCAGGATTGGGATAAGGTTTATCATTGACTTGAATGGTTTCGGCTGGGATGGAGTCTTTACCGTCGATATGACCGGTAAGTTTTTGTAGAGATAACAAAAGGGTGATTTGTTGGCTCCAAGCTAAGTAGTTGGAGGAGGTGAGTTTGTGGGGGAATGAAGTGAAGAAGGGAGTGGAGATTGGTGGTGGCTGTGGTCGAGGAAGAAGGGGAGGCCATGGCGGCTGGTAGGGTAAGGCAGGGAGGATCGAAAAAGAGGAGGGGAGAGAGAGGTAGGATCGCCTTATTTGGCTGATACCATATTAGGACTCAATCAATCGATTATTATTGATCATAAAGATACAATATATAGATGTACAACTAAGCCTAAACAAGGAAAGGAAATAAACGTTATTAATACAATAATTACAATCCATATATACATAAATTACGATGGACTATTACAATTAATTAAATAGTTTTCATTATTCAAATAGTGTGATACACCGAATTGGATTGTAATCTAGTTTAGCAAATAAAGTCTCAAAAGATTATTTAATCCATAAAACCACAAAAATCCAAAACCTTATTGAGAAAACCGACTCCACAATCTCGGCCGACATCTTTACACATGTCGACCTACTTGTGTAGATTTTATAAGAAACTTCGAAAGCTAACGTGGCACGTGGCACGTGATATGATACGATCTTGCACGTGTACGGTTGTCTCCATGCCTTGCATTTTCAATCCTCCACGTACATCATGCCGTTAACACCCCCATCCCCTCCCTATAAAACCCCCTTCAACCCCATCTCATTTCTCATCACCAACTGCAGTTAATAACATCCGTTACACACTTCTAAATCATCACTTGTATTTCAAAACCGAAGAAAAAAATGGCGCAATACGGAGGAGAACAGTACCGGAAGGAGGAGGGCCACCACACCGGCGAGCATGGCCACAATTACAACACCACCGGCTATGGACATGAAGGTGCAGGTAAGAAAGGTGTGGTGGAGAAGATCAAGGAGAAGCTGCCTGGCGGTGATCACGGCGGCCACCAGCACAATACTTCAGCTACCGGGCATGATCAATACAATACTTCTTGCACCGTAGGTGGTGGCTATGGACATGAAGGTGCAGGTAAGAAAGGTGTGGTGGAGAAGATCAAGGAGAAGCTGCCTGGCGGTGATCACTGCGGCCACCAGCACAATACTTCAGCCACCGGGCATGATCAATACAATACTTCTGGCACCGTAGGTGGTGGTTATGGACATGAAGGTGCAGGTAAGAAAGGTGTGGTGGAGAAGATCAAGGAGAAGCTGCCTGGCGGTGATCACGGCGGCCACCAGCACAATACTTCAGCCACCGGGCATGATCAATACAATACTTCTGGCACCGTAGGTGGTGGCTATGGACATGAAGGTGCAGGTCAACAACATGAGAAGAAAGGTCTGATTGGGAAGATAAAGGAGAAGTTGCCGGGTGGTCACAAGTGATCTTTCAATGATGAAGATAAAAAACATATATATAGATATAAAGTTGTATCATCGTGTATGTGTGATACGCAAAGGCAGGGTTTGACAGTTACTTTGTATGTTTGGGGCGTGGTTTGTGTTAATAACTTAATATGATGGACTGAACTGTTATATATACATGTGTCTCTTTTATGCCTTTATATTATTCAAGGATTTTAGAAAAAATAAATAAATAAATAACAACAACAACGATAAAGCAAGGTTTAAAGAACTAAAAGTAAAAGCATCTTATATGCATTCAGTGACGTGACGGCCATGAAATTTTTTCTTGAGGTGCGAATAACTTCTAACGATTTTAGACTTCTAGTTACATAAAAATAATTAGCTTATAGCGGGTCGAAAAAGAAAATCAAACTAAAATTCATATAATCAATTTTCAAAGAAACAAAGTTTTGAATAGATGAACATAAATAAATATCATAAGTCATAACTAATTTTACAATTTTTTTTTGAACCGCCAATTCTACAATTGTAAACTCGTATTTTTTTTTTCAAAGTTTAAACAATCATTACTTCTCTATATCTCTATTTCTCCTAATTATTAAATAAAGCAAAAAAAAAAAAATCAACAAACACAGCTTGATTGGTTAATCATGAAATCCCGACGAAATCAGCCTGGTGGTGGCCGGAAATTGGAATGGCGGTGGATGTATGAGCGCCGTTGGTAGGGCAGTGGGCAGGGTGGGTGTTTGGTGGTGGGGGGATTGTTAAAGACGGTCCACCAAATCATCTTTATTTTATTGAATTTCGAATGGGTCTACATATTTACACACCTTAATGCCTATTTCCGCACATTTCTAGACGCCTCGTATAGAGCTATACGAGGCGTATATGGTTGCTTTTCCAACCAGCTTCTGCACCTCTTACAACGTCACATCAGGCACATCAGACGGGGAGTCTAGGCCTGTACGAGTGAACAATACGAGGGTACTAAGACGCCTCGTATAAGCCTATACGAGGCTTCTTAGGGACTGATTTGACTATGGATCTAACATGTGACTTAAAGCAATATGGGGTGTCTAGAGCTATACGAGGCGTCTATATCTCACATAAAGTGCAACATACAGTGCATTCTTGGTCCCCCCGAGCATTCAACAAACACACATTCTGTTTCTTCTTCTAGTTCTTCGAAAGAAACTCTTGTTGTTTGCATTTGTGTTCTTATCATCCCGGAGTGTTGAAATGTCATCATACTGGAACGGCAACTATGTCTTCGGGCAGTATCTTAGCGACAACTGGGTGCCTGAAAGCGTTCCGGTAACAGTTATTAGCTTAAATGTTTTAATTACTTGTTGTTTTAGTTTATTATTTACTAATGATGATACGGTAGTCTATTTTGGAGGAGTCTGACGTTCCCGATTCTAATGAGCAAGAGGAGGTTGTGTCTAGTATACAAGGAAAACAAAACAGACCGTTTCTAGATTTGAACACGCATCCTCCTGTTGATGAAACAGCCCATGTAGATGACTCATACCATGCTGATCAACCAAGTTATACGACGCAACAAGGGTATCCGGATTATAGATACGATTGTGAATACTCTTACGGAGGAGACGGTGGATACGGAGGAAACGGTGCATACGGAGGAGACAGTGGATACGGTGGAAACGGTGGATACGGAGGAAACGGTGGATACGGAGGAGACGCTGGATACAGAGGAGACGCTGGATACGGAGGAGTCGGTGGATGCGGAGGAGACAGTGGATACGGTGGATACGGAAGAGACGGTGGTCATCAGCAATTCATTTCCCCGGGCACTCTTTACGTTCATCAAAACAATCCGAACGTTGGAAGATATGGTGGTTATGGTGGATATGGTAGATATGGTGGTGAGGCACCTCCCAACCCAGACAGGCCGTACTTAAAAAATCAGGTATCAATTACTATTTTATTATTATTATTTTATTATTATTATTAATATTATTAATATTGTCGATGTTACAGGTTTTCAACTCTTTAGATGAACTAAAGAAACGAATACAAGAAATAGCAAACGCTGATGGTTTCGTTATTGTCACCCGTCGATCAAAGAAAATCGGGGGAAGAACCGAGAGGGTATGGCTTGAATGTGATCGTGGTGGTGAGCACCAGACTACAGCAACACTTAGAAAAGCCGGAAGCAAAAAAACCGGTTGCCCGTTTTACCTGCTGGCTGTGCGAAACCACCCGTATGAAACCTGGGAGATAAAAGACGGAAAAATTGAACATAACCACGAACTTTGTGAGGACCTGTCGGCCCACGCGTTTGTGCGAAGGTTTACTCCAAGCGAAATGAAACTGGTCGAGCAGCAGACAGCTAAAAACATGGAGCCGCGCAAAATATTTCAAACGATAAGCAAGCAGGACCCCGACAGGTTTCATGTTCAGAAAGACGTTCAAAATGTTGTGGCGAAGATTAGAGCCGAACAAAGACAATGATTGACTCCCATGCAGTCACTAGAAAACATGCTGATAAACAATGACTTTATTTACGAGACACGGGAGGAACCCGGAACAGAGATCGCAACAGAGATCTTCTTTCTTCATCGGTACTCGAGAGACATGTGGCGTGCATTCCCCCACGTCATGTTGATCGATGCGACGCACAAGACAAATATATACAATATGCCATTTATCCAGATTGTTGGTATGACGCCTACCAACAAATCGTTTATTATCGCGCATGCCGTTGTTAGTAAAGAATGGGGTGATAACTTTGTGTGGGTGCTTGAGAGGGTCAAGTCAATGTTGGATGAATGTATGGAGCCATGTGTGATTTTAACGGATAGAGACCTAGCCCTTATGGGCGCGTGTGCTAAAGTATTTCTAGACGCCTCCAGGCTTCTTTGCAGGTGGCACATACAACAGAATGTTATGAAGCACTGCAAGGGTGCCTTCACAGACGAAGACTGGGATAAATTTTTGTCATTCTGGGGGACATTGATTGAGTCTCCGTCCATACCCATCTACGAGTACCACTTGCGCAACATGCGAAAGCGACTTGTGGAGTGCAAACGTTCTAGTAAGTTTTTCTAATAACACACGACTCACCTATGCAAATTTTATTAAATTATTTTTACTTTTTAGGAGTCTTCAATTACGTGTATGATAACTGGCTAAAAGACTATAAGGAGATGTTCGTCTTTGCGTGGACCGATAAAAGGCGCAACTTTCATAATCGTACCACAAACAGAGTTGAGAGCCAACACGCCAACTTAAAGAGATACGTCCTAGATAGGAGCTTGCTGGACCGTGTAGTTGGTTGTGTCCAGGATATAGTTGAGACACAGTTCGGTGAAATAAGGAAGACTTTTTGAGAAAGCATCAAAAAAAGAATGGACTTCCCCTTAGCCGGACTTCTTATTGCACAAACGTACGGTATCGGGGTGCACCTGTTAACGACAACCATGGGTGCGAGTTCCACTTTCTACCCGATACTAAGTCCTCCGGCTAATCAACCATTATTCATAACGCTTACACATGTTAACGAGAACCACTTCATACATGTTAAGCTGGAAGGGGATTATCCAATGCCACCAGCACACGGGCTATGGTTGACCCACCGAAGACCCCATACGGAACAATGGGAAGATATGTACTTGCCACGTCTAGAATGGTATACATCGATAATGAATCCTCCGCCAAGATCAAACCCCAGTCTTAATTACATCGATAGTGATACGGAAGAATGATTTTTGTAATTAATAACATTTTATAAAAATTTATAAATTTTTTTTTATATTTAGAATTGATTAAAACCGTTTATTTGTAATTTTTTTTAAAATTACCAATATACGCCTCGTATAGATCTAGACGTGTCGTATATCATTGATCAAAAGACCATTCTGCCCATGATATGCCCCCATTCTATGCTTAAATCAGGGGCTAAAAGGTCATTTTAACATAACCAGACGCCTCGTATAGAGCGGGATGGGTCGTCTGTATGAGCCGAATTATTAAAATTTGAAAATTTGAATTTATCAAAAATGGACGCCTCGTATAGGCCTGGACGGGTCGTCTATATGGGCGGCAAGAATTTTTTTTTTAATTTGAATTTTGAAAATCTTTTGTTTAATTACCAATATACCCCTTTAAAGACCCCAGTATAGGCCTTAAATACGGGCATAAAGGTAATTTGCCAACCTAGACGACGCGTATAAGTCTATACGACCAATACATAGTGGGCGGCAACTGTTTCACTTTTTGTTTTTTAATTATTAAAAAAATCTTTGTTAAATTACCATTTTACCCCTGTTAAACCCTCAGTATAGGCCTTAGTCAGGGGTAAAATGGTAATTAACCATTCCAGAACTATCTTTCTGGGTTGGTTAATTACCATTTTACCCCTGAATAAAGCCTATAGTTGGGGTTCTACAGGGGCAAAATGTCATTTACCAAAAAGGCTAGACGGGTCGTCTAGAACTATACGAGGCGTCTTTGCCTCGTATAAGGGGGGAAGACCTAGACGACCCACATTATCACCCAAAACAAAAAAAAACACACATATATACGGTGCACAGAGCTTTATACACCCCGGATACGTATTTTCGAAGATTTGAAGCATCCCTGGTACGTATTTCTTTCCGTAGTTTAGTATTTTAGTCTCGTTTTTGCCTTTAGACCGTAGGTTTGCCCGTAGTTTAGGTTTTTGTTGGGTTTGAGATTTTTGGGATGAGGTTGAAGATGAAGATGGTAGAACAGGACGCCCCGTATACCTCTATACGAGGCACTCTGATTTTTTTTAATTAATGTTATTATTAGTTATTATTATTGTTTTTAATATTATGATTATCATTTATTTATTATTATTATTATTATTATTATTTTTATTATAATTAATATTATTATTATTATTGTTGTTATTAATATTGTTTTTATTATTATTATTATTATTATTTATTATTAGTATTATTATTTATTATTATTATTATTATTATTATTATTTATTATTATTATTATTATTATAGTTATTATTATTGTTATTATTATTGTTATTGTTATTATTATTATTTAATATTATTATTATTTAATATTATTATTATTATTTATTATTTATTATTATTTATTATTAATATTAATAATATTATTATTATTTATTTATTATTTATTATTAGTGTTAATATTAATATTATTATCATTTATTATTATTATTATTATTATTATTAATGTTATTATTTTTTTATATTATTATTATTATTATTATTGTTTTTATACGTATACGGTATTTATTTGCAGATTGATTATGGAGGACCATCCGATTCAGGGCGATGACATTCAGGTAGAGCTTGATGGGGCACCGCCGGGGGGTCAGCCGGTTCAGCGGGGTCCACGACGGAGACGGCTACCGCCTCCGGATACGCTGCAGGGTCACCCGTATCTAGAGTTTCCCGACGGCACCGATGCCGCCCGTCATTGCCAGAAGCTTAGGAGGATGCATATTGGATCGCATGCAGCGATCGACTGGGATGCGATTGATGAGATTAGTGAGACGGCTAGAGTGCGTCAGTTTATACCTGTCGATTCGCTGTGGCATCATCTTTTTGAGTTGGCGTACACGCCGAGCTACAGGGAGCTGTTGGTCGAGTTCCTTTCGTCATTCACATTTCACCCTCCTGGGGTCCCAGTGCCGCTTCCGCACCCAGATGCTCCCCCTCCGCCTGAGGTTTCTTTCAGGCTCGCTGGCATTTTGCGTTCGATGACGCTAGCACAGTTTACGGTGCATTGTGGTTTATACATGTAGGAGGAGATCTAGACTGACGTTTACACAGCGGGGCTAGTGGCGGTTGAGAGACCCATTCTTTTAGGGTTTTGGCAGGTGATTGCGGGGGCAAATCATTGGGAGCACGATAAGTCGAAGGGGAGAGTGTCCTTTATTAAGGACCCACTGTACAGGTACGTACGTTTATTACAGCAATTATTGTGATTATGTGTATTGTTTTTTAATCTCTGTTTCTGTATTTCGCTAACACTATCTGCAGGTATATGCACCATATGCTCGCTGCTTCTATTGCACCACGAGGCTACAGCCGTGAGTGGTGTACGTCCACTGTCACGACCCCCGTCCCAGTGTTACGTGACACTGTTCCTGGTTCACAGTAAATCACCTAAAACATGTTTAAAATGATTTTTATCAGTGGGGAAATACTGGCGAGTCATTCATTTTGCACAAAATGACACATTGTTATAAATTACAACATAAGAGCGATTACAATGGCTACTATCTTATTTTTATCTGGCGCCGTGTCACACCCTGGTGACGATGGTCCTTTCACCCAAGTAGTGATGATTATCAATGTTAGGTTGGTGAACCTAACCGTGAGAAATTAGTAATGTGCACAATACCCCTCTTGCCAGTGATTTAAGATAACCACGACTTAATCCCTGTAATTATAACTCTTGAAAATAATTTGAGATTTAGTAAAACCATTGATAAAAAGAGAATCACTCACTTTGCAAGTTTAGTTGAACAGAACCTTGCCTACTGATTTAACCTTGTAACCTAGTTTAAATGACATTGAACACGAAACTAGGTTAGTAACTTAATACAACATTTACGATAAGCTCACGAAATCAAAACCCTCACGACGAATGACAAAGTATAGCCCGATTTCGGGCAGCACTTAAACATCCATCGGATCGGTTTCAATCGATCGGACATTTTATCGTAGCAGTGATCGAGTTATTACCCTGTTGTCATAGCAGAGATTCGTGCTTGTGTGTTTTTGCACTAAACAGTGAATATCTTGTCGTATGAATTGAATTTTAACATCAAAACAAGACAGCCTTTCAAGTGCCAAACCCCTGCATTTATATTGAAAATTTGGTCCCCTCGCGTGGCGCGCCAGGGTCACCTGATCCCTGAGCGTGGCGCGACAGGTGCACTTCTAGGGTAGGGTAGCCTCGTGTATTCCTAGCCTAGGTGAATCAAAATTTCGACGAATTTTGTTTTGTACAACAAACTGTGAGGATAAATATCAATTAGGGAATACCCCCCTTGAGTTTTAGGGGTCTTGATCCTAGTTCCAATTGTTCTGAAAATTTTATGGGTCATTCTATACTACTTGGGGGTCTCAATTAGGGTTTCCTAATGGACATTTAATAAATAAGAATTAATAATTTTGACGAGAGTTGTTACATCCTCCCCACCTTATTAAAATCTCGTCCTTGAGATTTACTGGAACAAGTAGGGATATTTCCGTTTCATTTCTGATTCTAGCTCCCAGGTGTATTCAGGTCCTCTTTTTGAATCCCATTTGACCTTGACCAGTACCAGTCGTTTGTTCTTGAGAAACTTGACCTTTCTGTCTTCTATCTGAAGTGGTTTCTCCACAAATTTTAACTTTCATTTACCTCTATATCTTGAAGAGGTACTACCAGGGATTCATCAGATAAGCATTTCTTGAGGTTGGATACATGAAATACGTCATGTTGCCCGGCTAGCTCTTCTGGTAGTTGTAAACGATAGGAAACTGGTCATATCTGCTGGATTACTGGGAATGGTCCTATGTACCTTGTACTTAACTTCCCTTTCTTTCCGAACCGAACTACTCTTTTCCAAGGAGAAACTTTCAAGAGTACCTTGTCTCCAACTTGAAATTCCAGGGGCTTGCGTCGATTGTCTGCATAACTCTTCTAGCGATCTCGAGCTGTCTTCAGTCTTTCCTTGATTTCAGTTATCTTGTAAGTGGTTTTCTGTACAATCTCGGGACCTGATAATTGGCTTTCTCCTATTTCTGCCCAACAAACTGGAGTTCTACACTTCCGTCCATACAGTGCTTCGAACGGGGCAGCTTCGATGCTCGAATGGTAACTATTGTTATAGAAGAATTCAATCAAGGGTAGGTAGACATCCCAGTTTCCACCAAAATCTATTACACATGCCCTGAGCATATCTTCCAGGGTTTGAATCGTCCTTTCACTTTGTCCGTCTGTTTGGGGATGGTATGCAGTACTTAAATTCAATCGTGTCCCCATTGCTTCTTGAAAACTCATCTAGAAGTGTGAAGTGAAACGACTATCTCTATCCGATACAATAGAGAGTGGGACTCCATGTAAGGATACTACTTCGTCTACGTATAACTTGGCTAATCTTTCCATACTAAAAGTTTCTTTCATGGGTAGAAAATGAGCTGATTTGGTTAATCGATCCATAATTACCCAAATCGCGTGATTTCCCTTTCTGGTTTTGGGTAACTTAGTAACAAAGTCCATGGTTATTAGTTCCCATTTCCAAACAGGCATTTCTAATTGTTGGAGTAACCTTGAAGGTTTCTGGTGTTCTGCCTTAACTTGTGAACAAGTTAGACACTTAGAAACATATCTAGCAATGTCCTTTTTCATTCCCATCCACCAGAAGTTATTTCATTCCTATCCACCAGAAGTTATTACCAGGATGCATGGTATACCTAGATTTATGGGCTTCTTCTAAACTCTTATCTCTTATATTTCCTTGCTTAGGTACCTAAATCCTTTTCTTATGGAATCTCCAAATACCATCACTTCCTTGCTCTAATTCCTTTATTCGTCCTTTCATTCCTTCAGCATCATCCTTGATTGTTGTTTCTTGAATGTTTTCATTTGTTCCATTAAATCTAACTGTAGATTTAATCTATGAGCACGAACTCGCTTTTGCTTTTCATGATACTTACGACTTAAGGCATCTGCAACTACGTTTGCTTTTCCTTCGTGATATTGAATATCACAATCGTAGTTACTTAGAATTTCCATCCATCTTCTTTGTCTCATGTTCAATTCTTTTTGCCCAAATATATATCTTAAACTTTTATGATCTGTATAAATGGTAAACTTACTTCCATACAGATAGTGCTTCCAAATTTTAAGGGCAAAAATTATCGCTCCTAATTCTAAGTCGTTAGTCGTATAATTCTCTTCGTGCTTCTTCAATTGTCTTGATGCATATGCAATTACCTTCTTGCGTTGCATTAGCACACATCCTAATCCTAGCTTAGAAACATCACAGTAAACTTCAAAATCTTCTGTCCCTTCTAGTAAGGCAAGAATTGGGGCGTTTGTTAACCTTTGCTTTAAAATCTTAAAAGCCTCTTCTTGTCTAGATCCCCATTCAAACTTCACTGCTTTACAGGTTAGCTTAGTTAATGGCACAACTATCTTAGAAAAGTCTTTAATAAACCGTCTATAGTATCCGGCTAATCCTAGAAAACTTCTAACTTCTATAGGTGATTGCGGGACCTTCCATTTGGTGATCGCTTCTATTTTTGAGGGATCTACATGAATACCTTCGTGATTCACCATGTGTCCTAAAAATTGAACCTCTTGTAGCCAAAATTCACATTTCGAGAATTTGGCATAAAGCTTTTCCTTTCTTAACAAAGTTAAAAGTGCTCGTAGATGTTCACAATGCTTGTCCTGACTTTTGGAATAAATAAGTATATCGTCAATGAAGATAATTACAAATTTATCCAAGTACGGTTTACAGATCCTATTCATCATGTCCATGAATGCTGCAGGAGCATTTGTTAATCCAAAAGGCATGACTGTAAACTCGTAGTGACCATACCTAGTTCTGAAAGCGGTTTTAGGTATGTCTTCTTCTTGTACCTTCAACTGATGATATCCGGAGCGTAAATCTATCTTAGAAAAATATCTAGCTCCCTGGAGTTAATCAAAGAGATCATCAATCCTAGGTAATGGGTATAATTTTTTAATTGTAACCTTATTTAATTCCCTATAATCGATACACCTTCGCATCGAACCATCTTTCTTCTTTACAAACAGCATTGGTGCTCCCCAAGTGGATGAACTAGGTTGTATGAATCCCTTACCTAGCAATTCATCTAACTGTTTTTTCAATTCTAACATTTCGGTGGGTGTTAACCGATAAGGTGCCTTGGCTATCGGTGTAGTTCCAGGAATTAGATGAGTTCTAAATTCTACTTCCCTATCGGGTGGTAATCCAGGTAGTTCTTCCGGAAATACATCCGGGTATTTTGATACTACTGGAATTTCTTTAAGTTCCTTACCTTTAGTGTTGATGATTGCCGTAATCATATACACCATTCCTTGTTTTCTTGAATAACTGGCCACTTTCATTACTGAAATGAATTTCATTGGCTTACGTGGCTTATCTCCTGTAATCATTACTACTTCTCCTGTGCAGTTGATGATGAGAAATGAGATGGGGTTGAAGGGGGTTTTATAGGGAGGGGATGGGGGTGTTAACGGAATTAACGGAATGATGTACGTGGAGGATTGAAAATGCAAGGCATGGAGACAACCGTCACGTGCAAGATCGTATCATATCACGTGCCACGTATAGGATTGAAAATGCAAGGCTTGGACTATCCGGACACCTTCTGCGCCTATTTTCACACTTTTTGTGCCCTAGACGCCTCGTATAGGGCTATACGAGCCGTCTAGACACTGAATTCAAGGGTTCTTCAGAGGGTGTCAGGCACAAAGTTTAAGAAACCCTAGATGCAGAGTACAGCCCTATATGAGGCGTCTAGGGCTTGGTTTTTTTTTTTGTTGAAATAAGGGCTGTTTTGGTGGGTTTTGGTATGGTTTTTTGATAGTTTTTGAAGATGTGTTTTTTTAGCAAAAATTTTTTGGTTTTAAAAAAAGTTTTTTTTACACTATAAAAAAATCAACTATTTTAATAATCGGCTCTTTAAATATATTATATCGATTAAATATTATAATGTTTTTAACATTTTACTTTTTTAAATATTATTCTTCCGATTAAAATTTTATCTCGTTCAAATATTGTTTCCGTATTATATTCAGGGGATATATTGTTTCCATATTATATTCAAAACATATATTGTTTTCGTATTATATCAATTTAAGACAACAATCATTAAGTAACCGAATAACTGAAAACAAACATAAATATGACATATATAAGATAAGTTTGTACATCCATAACAAAAATATATAAGATAAGTTTGTACATCCATAACAAAAATAAAAACAACAAAAGGTCTATGCATCCAAATCCGAATCCGAATCTGGATCTGGCTGCTGCGGCTGCTGCTGCTGATGTGGTGCTCGAGCTGGTGGAAGCGATATCGGGGCCTCTCTCTCTCGTCTATCCTGAGCCTCCCGAACCAACCAACCTACCAAATCGTTGAGCCTGTCAAGCTCGGCTCGTACCTCCGGATGTAGCGCAGCTCCTGGAGCATGACCTGGAATAACGTGACGTGGAAACTGAGGCGCCCCGTGAGGTGGCGGTGGCTGTGGAATCGCTGCACCATCTAAATCCACCGGAGGGTCCTCCACGGGCACCTCATCAGCAGGATCTGTTGAAGGATAGACTGGCTCAAACTGCTCTGGTGGGGCCTCCTCTGTCCATATGCCCCCGTTGCGGTTTTTAAACCGCGGGCCAACGGGGAACCTCTTGATCAGCATCATCCCCCACAGCGATGGAAAACCCATCCACGTCGGCATGACAGGCGGTGTCCGTAGATGTGGGTCATCCTCTAGTACGATGCCCCATGAACGGGCAATGACGGTCACGTACACGGCGCCATACAAAAATCCGCGCTCCTGCCGGTGATGTGCGGAGGCGTAGTACTGGGCTAGACCATGTGCAAGTGCGCACGGCCTCCTGTACAACAAACAGTAAAAGAAAAAAAGATCTGTGGATGTAACAACTTTCGTCAAAACTATTAATTCTTATTTATTAAATGTCTATTAGGAAACCCTAATTGAGACCCCCAAGTAGTATAGCATGACCCATAAAATTTTCAGAACAATTAAAACTAGGATCAAGACCCCTAAAACTCAGGGGGGGGGGTATTCCCTAATTGATATTTATCCTCACAGTTTGTTGTACAAAACAAAATTCGTCGAAATTTTGACTCACCTAGGCTAGGAATACACGAGAAAATCCATATGGCTATCAGGCTGATACTGAAGAATGAATTATCGGAGGCACTCCAAATTTTACTATCCATAGCACAGATATGGACATCACAGGAAATCCATCTGGCTATCAGGCTGATACTGAAGAGCTAATAGTATTCCAGGCCCAGCCACAAGAGAAACCAAAATCGAAAAAGAGAAGGAGACTCGTAGGCTGGAGGCGTATGCGTAGGAAGAAATCAGCGGCACAGAAAGTTATCAAGACTGAGGATCCAAAGGATAAAAGGAAAGGAAAGGAGATCAAAGAGAGTTCAGGGCAAGCCCAGGAGATGCCACCGTGGGAGGAGCTGGATCGCAAACTGGCAAATAGCGACCTCATCGGACCTGCCGACGAAAACCTCTTCAATTACCCAGTTGAATCACAACTTCCAGTTAATCTAGAGCCTGCTATTCCAGATCCTATTGTCAACCCCCGACCTCTACAAGGAGAGCTGGAAGAATGGTGGACCACTGATTGGCAATTTCAGAATCTCTTGAATAACCCTAACACCTTTTCCCCCCAGTTTGACCCTGAACCTGCACTAAACCCACCTATGAGCGCAGAAAACTTGGCTGAACTCCGTCACTATGGCGAGGAACTGGTGGATGCAGGAAATAGAATTAGGGATGTTGGAGAAAGAATCACATGGAAATACGAAGAAAGGGAACGTCATTTTTGAAAAGCCAGCTGAAGGTGGTGTAGTTGTGTGATGATTTGGTTATGTGTTTAATAATAATAAAATAATAATAAATAATAAAAACATAATCATGTAAAATAACTAAAAATAAAACTTTTGTAACATATCTGGTGTGTACGGATGCATACTAAAATATGAAAGTCGCAAAGTCGACAATTTTGGCTATACGTGTTGACGTGATTATGTGTGATTGTTTTATTGTGTTTGATTGTTATTTATTTTGTGCTAATAACTTATATATATTAATTACTAGATGGAACACGATGGTAATGAACCAGTTAACGAGGTTAACCAAACTGAGCAAAACAATGGAGATCACTTTCTTAACAGACAAGATATAGAAAATATTGTTGCTCAAGGAATAGCCAATGCTATTCCAGCAATCCTTGCTGCTGCCCGAAATCCACTTGAACGTCCACCCAGCAAACGTACTCGTGATGACAATTTCAGTAATAGTATAAATGGAGGCGGTAACAATAATAATGATGATGTGATGCAAGCCCCATTCCTTAAGAAAATGAAAGCTGCACCGCCTGGTTGCACTTACAAGGAATTTCTTGCCTGTAAACCAATCGAATTTGTAGGCAATGAAGGGGCAACTGCAGCACTGCGTTGGTTAGAGAAAACCGAAGCAGTAATTAAAATAAGTAAATGTGTTGAGGAAGACAAAGCCATGTACGCGTCGCATCTTTTTAAAGAAGGGGCACTAGAATGGTGGAACACAGTATTACAAGCCAAGGGAAGCGAAGTGGCTTATGCCATGAATTGGGAAGAATTTAAGAGACTAGTAGAAAGAAAATTCTGTCCCGAATATGAAAAGGAACAAATGACAAATAAGTTCCTAAACCACCGAATGGTGGATGTTGATTGTCGAGGGTATACTTCGACATTCTTCGAGTATGCTAGAATTGTACCTACCCTGGCTTCGGAAGAACCGGTACTTATTTCTCGCTATATTTGGGGTTTGATTAGCGAGATTCGTGATATCGTCAAGGCTGCAAGACCTCACACATTTGACGATGCTGTGGAATTAGCCAACACCTTAACCGACGGGCTGGTACGCACAAGAGAAGAAAATCGGAAGAAGGAAGTGGCCCAATAGATCACCCAAGGATTCCGTGTGGGTAATAGTAGTAATTTCAAGAAAAGGGAACCGGGCAATCTTCCACTGCTCCATTTTGCAGTACCTGTAAAAGAAAGGATTTTGGAAGATGCGAAGGGTATTGAAATTTTTGTAAAATTCCAGGGCATCAAGAAGAAGATTGCAGGAGGAAGAAATCAACAATCTGCTTCAACTGTGGAGAAGCTGGACATTTTAGACCAGACTGCCCCAAATTGGTCAAACCAGCTGACACCAAAGCCAAACCTGCAGAAGGAACTACCAAAAAGAATGCAAGAGCATTCCAGTTGACTACCCAAGAATCAGAACTCATTCCAGATGTGATAGCTGGTACGTTCCTAGTTCACGACGTTTATGCAAAAGTATTATTTAACTCTGGTGCAAACCAGAGTTTTATAAATACTTCATTCTGCCAAACTCTTAAACTACCCTTAACCAACCTTAGACAAATTTTTACTGTCGAAACAGCAGATGGAAATTTTGTTAACATAAATAAGGTCTTGCGAGAAGAGAAGATAGAACTCTTAGGCCATAAATTTTCTGCAAACATGTTACCTATGAATTTAGCCGGATTCGATGTTGTGTTAGGAATGGATTGGTTAGTAGCCAACCATGCTCGAATCCTCTGTGATAAGAATTCCATAGAAATTCATACACCCACAGGAGAAGTAGTAATGATTACAGGAGCTAAGCCACGTAAGCCAATGAAATTCATTTCAGTAATGAAACTGGCCAGTTATTCAAGAAAACAAGGAATAGTGTATATGATTACAGCAATCATCAACACCAGAGGTAATGAACTTAAGGAAATTCCAGTAGTATCAGAATACCCGGATGTATTTCCGGAAGAACTACCTGGATTACCACCCGATAGGGAAGTAGAATTTAGAATTCATCTAATTCCTAGAACTACACCGATAGCCAAGGCACCTTATCGGTTAGCACCCACCGAAATGTTAGAATTGAAAAAGCAGTTAGATGAATTGCTGGGTAAGGGATTCATACAACCTAGTTCATCCCCTTGGGGAGCACCAGTGTTGTTCGTAAAGAAGAAATATGGTTCGATGCGAATGTGTATCGATTATAGGGAATTGAATAAGGTTACAATTAAGAAACGATACCCATTACCTAGGATTGATGATCTCTTTGATCAACTCCAGGGAGCTAGATATTTTTCTAAGATAGATTTACGCTCCGGATATCATCAGTTGAAGGTACAAGAAGAAGACATACCTAAAACCGCTTTCAGAACTAGGTATGGTCACTACAAGTTTACAGTCATGCCTTTTGGATTAACAAATGCTCCTGCAGCATTCATGGACATGATGAATAGGATCTGTAAACCATACTTGGATAAATTTGTAATTGTCTTCATTGACAATATACTTATTTATTCCAAAAGTCAGGACGAGCATTGTGAATATCTACGAGCACCCTTAACTTTGATAATAAAGGAAAAGCTTTATGCCAAATTCTCGAAATGTGAATTTTGGCTACAAGAGGTACAATTTTTAGGACACATGGTGAATCACGAAGGTATTCATGTAGATCCCTCCAAAATAGAAGCGATCACCAAATGGAAGGTCCCGCAATCAGCTATGGAAGTTAGAAGTTTTCTAGGATTAGCCGGATACTATAGACGATTTATTAAAGACTTTTCTAAGATAGCTGTGCCATTAACTAAGCTAACCTGTAAAGCAGTGAAGTTTGAATGGGGATCTAGACAAGAAGAGGCTTTTAAGATTTTAAAGCAAAGGTTAACAAACGCCCCAATTCTTGCCTTACCAGAAGGGACAAAAGATTTTGAAGTTTACTGTGATGCTTCTAAGCTAGGATTAGGATGTGTGCTAATGCAACGCAAGAAGGTAATTGCATATGCATCAAGACAATTGAAGAAGCACGAAGAGAATTATACGACTCACGACTTAGAATTAGGAGCGATAATTTTTTCCCTTAAGATTTGGAGGCATTATCTGTATGGAAGTAAGTTTACCGTTTATACAGATCATAAAAGTTTAAGATATATATTAGGGCAAAAAGAATTGAACATGAGACAAAGAAGATGGATGGAAATTCTAAGTGACTATGATTGTGATATTCAATATCACGAAGGAAAAGCAAATGTAGTTGCAGATGCCTTAAGTCGTAAGTATCAAGAAAAGCAAAAGCGAGTTCGTGCTCTTAGATTAAATCTACAGTTAGATTTAATGGAACAACTGAAAAACATTCAAGAAACAGCAATCAAGGATGATGCTGAAGGAATGAAAGGACGAATAAAGGAATTAGAGCAAGGAAGTGATGGAATTTGGAGATTCCATAAGAAAAGGATTTGGGTACCTAAGCAAGGAAATTTAAGAGATAAGGTTTTAGAAGAAGCCCATAAATCTAGGTATACCATGCATCTTGGTAATAATAAGATGTACCAAGATTTAAGAAATAACTTCTGGTGGATAGGAATGAAAAAGGACATCGCTAGATATGTTTCTAAGTGTCTAACTTGTTCACAAGTTAAGGCAGAATATCAGAAACCATCAGGATTACTCCAACAATTAGAAATGCTTGTTTGGAAATGGGAACTAATAACCATGGACTTTGTTACTAAGTTACCCAAAACCAGAAAGGGTAATAACGCGATTTGGGTAATTGTGGATCGATTAACCAAATCAGCTCATTTTCTACACATGAAAGAAACTTTTAGTATGGAAAGATTAGCCAAGTTCTACGTAGACGAAGTAGTATCCTTACATGGAGTCCCACTCTCTATTGTATCGGATAGAGATAGTCGTTTCACTTCACACTTCTGGACGAGTTTCCAAGAAGCAATGGGGACACGATTGAATTTAAGTACTGCATACCATCCCCAAACAGACGGGCAAAGTGAAAAGACGATTCAAACCCTGGAAGACATGCTCAGGGCATGTGTCATAGATTTTGGTGGAAACTGGGATGTCCACCTACCCTTTATTGAATTCTTCTACAACAATAGTTACCATTCAAGCATCGAAGCTGCCCCGTTCGAAGCACTGTATGGAGGAAAGTGTAGAACTCCAGTTTGTTGGGTAGAAATAGGAGAAAGCCACTTATCAGGTCCCGAGATTGTACAGGAAACCACTGACAAGATAACTCAAATCAAGGAAAGACTGAAGACAGCTCGAGATCGCCAGAAGAGTTATGCAGACAATCGACGCAAGCCCCTGGAATTTCAAGTTGGAGACAAGGTACTCTTGAAAGTTTCTCCTTGGAAAGGAGTAGTTCGGTTCGGAAAGAAAGGGAAGTTAAGTCCAAGGTACATAGGACCATTCCTAGTAATCAAGCAGATAGGACCAATTGCCTATCGTTTACAACTACCAGAAGAGCTAGCCGGGGTACATGACGTATTTCATGTATCCAACCTCAATAAATGCTTATATGACGAATCCCTGGTAGTACCTCTTCAAGATATAGAGGTAAATGAAAAGTTAAAATTTGTGGAGAAACCACTTCAGATAGAAGACAGAAAGGTCAAGTTTCTCAAGCACAAACGACTGGTTCTGGTCAAGGTCAAATGGGATTCAAAAAGAAGACCTGAATACACCTGGGAGCTAGAATCAGAAATGAAACGAAAATATCCCTACTTGTTCCAGTAAATCTCGAGGACGAGATTTTAATAAGGTGGGGAGGATGTAACAACTCTCGTCAAAATTATTAATTCTTATTTATTAAATGTCCATTAGGAAACCCTAATTGAGACCCCCAAGTAGTATAGCATGACCCATAAAATTTTCAGAACAATTGGAACTAGGATCAAGACCCCTAAAACTCAGGGGGGTATTCCCTAATTGATATTTATCCTCACAGTTTGTTGTACAAAACGAAATTCGTCGAAATTTTGACTCACCTAGGCTAGGAATACACGAGGCTACCCTACCCTAGAAGTGCACCCGTCACGCCACGCGCAGGGACCAGGTGACCCTGGCGCGCCACGCGAGGGAACCAAATTTTCAGTATAAATGCAGGGGTTTGGCACATGAAAGGATGTCTTGTTTCGACGTTAAAATTCAATTCATATGACAAGATATTCACTGTTTAGGGCAAAAACACACAAGCACGAATCTCTGCTACAACAACAGGGTAATAACTCGATCATTGCTACGATACAATGTCCGATCGATTGAAACCGATCCGATGGATGTTTAAGTGCTGCCCAAATTCGGTCTATGCTTTGTCATTCGTCGTGAGGGTTTTGATTTCGTGAGCTTATCATAAATGTTGTATTAAGTTACTAACCTAGTTTCGTGTGCAATGTTATTTAAAATAGGTTACAAGGTTAAATCAGTGGACATACACCACTCACGGTTGTAGCCTCACGCTGCAATATAACTAGCGAGCATATGTGCATATACCTGCAGATAGTGTTAGCGAAATACAGAAACAAAGATTAATAAACAATACACATAATCACAATAATTGCTGTAAAAAACGTACGTACCTGTACAGTGGGTCCTTAATAAAGGACACCCTCCCCTTCGACTTATCGTGCTCCCAATGATTTGCCCCCGCAATCACCTGCCAAAACCCTAAAAGAATGGGTCTCTCAATCGCCACTAGCCCCGCTGTGTAAACGTCAGTCTCGATCTCCTCCTGCATGTATAAACCACAATGCACCGCAAACTGTGCTAGCGTCATCGAACGCAAAAATCTAGCGAGCCTGAAAGAAACCTCAGGCGGTGGGGGAGCATCTGGGTGCAGAAGCGGCACTGGGACCCCAGGAGGGTGAAATGTGAATGACGAAAGGAACTCGACCAGCAGCTCCCTGTAGCTCGGCGTGTGTGCCAACTCAAAAAGACGATGCCACGGCGAATCGACAGGTATAAACCGACGCACTCTAGCCGTCTCACTAATCTCATCAATCGCATCCCAGTCGATCGCTGCATGCGATCCAATGTGCATCCTCCTAAGCTTCTGGCAATGACGAGCGGCATCGGTGCCGTCGGGAAACTCTAGATACGGGTGACCCTGCAGCGTATCCGGAGGCGGTAGCCGTCTCCGTCGTGGACCCCGCTGAACCGGCTGACCCTCCGGCGGTGCCCCATCAAGCTCTACCTGAATGTCATCGCCCTGAATCGGATGGTCCTCCATAATCAATCTGCAAATAAATACCTTATACGTATAAAAACAATAATAATAATAATAATAATAATATAAAAAAATAATAACATTAATAATAATAATAAATGATAATAATAATAATATTAATAACAATAATAATAAATAATAATAATAATATTAATAATAATAATAATAACAATAATAATAATATTAAATAATAATAATGATATTAAATAATAATAATGATATTAAATAATAATAATAACAATAAAAATAATAACAATAATAATAATAAATAAATAATAATGATATTAAATAATAATACTAATATTAAATAATAATAATGATATTAAATAATAATAATGATATTAAATAATAATAATAACAATAAAAATAATAATAATAAATAATAATAACAATAATAATAATAACAATAATAATAATAAATAATAATAATAATAATAAATAAATAATAATATTAATATTAGTAATAATAATAATAATAATAATAACAATAATAATAATAATAATAAAACAATATTAATAACAATAATAATAATAATAATAAATAATAATAATCATAATAATAAAAACAATAATAATAACTAATAATAACATTAATTAAAAAAAAATCATAGTGCCTCGTATAGAGGTATACGGGGCGTCCTGTTCTACCATCTTCATCTTCAACCTCATCCCAAAAACCTCAAACCCAACAAAAACCTAAACTACGGGCAAACCTACGGTCTAAAGGCAAAAACGAGGCTAAAATACGGGAAGAAATACGTACCAGGGATGCTTCAAATCTTCGAAAATACGGTCCAAATACGTATCTGGGGTGTATAAAGCTCTATGCACCGTATATGTGTGTGTTTTTTTTGTTTTGGGTGATAATGTGGGTCGTCTAGGTCTTCCACCTCTTATACTAGGCAAAGACGCCTCGTATAGTTCTAGACGACCCGTCTAGCCTTTTTGGTAAATGACCAATTTGCCCCTGTAGAGCCCCCAGTATAGGCTTTATCCAGGGGTAAAATGGTAATTAACCAACCCAGAAAGATATTTCTGGAATGGTTAATTACCATTTTACCCCTAACTAAGGCCTATACTGAGGGCTTAACAGGGGTAAAATGCTAATTTAATAAAGATATTTTTAATAATTAAAAAAGAAAAAGTGAAACAATTGCTGCCCACCATGTATTGGTCGTATAGACCTATACGCGTCGTCTAGGTTGACAAATTACCTTTATGCCCCTGTTTAAGGCCTATACTGGGTCTTTAAAGGGGTATATTGGTAATTAAACAAAAGATTTTCAAAATTCAAATTTAAAAAACAATTTGTTGCCGCCCATATAGACGACCCGTCCAGGCCTATACGAGGCGTCCATTTTTGATAAATTCAAATTTTGAAATTCAAATTTTCAAAATTCAAAATTTAATAATCCCGCTCATACAGACGACCCATCCCGCATAGAATGGGGGCATATCAGGGGCAGAATGGTCTTTTGACCAATGATATACGACACGTCTAGATCTATACGAGACGTATATTGGTAATTTTAAAAAAAAAACACAAATAAACTGTTTTAATCAATTCTAAATATAAAAAAATTATATAAACTTTTATAAAAATGTTATTAATTACAAAAAATCATTCTTCCGTATCACTATCGATGTAATTAAGACTGGGGTTTGATCTTGGCGGAGGATTCAATATCGATGTATACCATTCTAGACGTGGCAAGTACATATCTTCCCATTGTTCCGTATGGGGTCTTCGGTGGGTCAACCATAGCCCGTGTGCTGGTGGCATTGGATAATCCCCTTCCAGCTTAACATGTATGAAGTGGTTCTCGTTAACATGTGTAAGCGTTATGAATAATGGTTGTTGATTAGGCGGAGGACTTAGTATCGGGACGAAAGTGGAACTCGCACCCATGGTTGTCGTTAACAGGTGCACCCCGATACCGTACGTTTGTGGAATAAGAAGTCATGCTAAGGGGAAGTCCATCCAGTGATCCTCCCCACAACCGGACACTGAATCCCAAATTAGGCCCTGACGATGCGTGTAAAAATAACCTTCATCCCATGCTTCAAATATTGGGAACCAGATCGATTCGTTCTGATCCATTTCTTGGACAAGGTCCCTTCGAATGATCCCCCATGAACTCTGATCCATACCTAGGCCCACATCCACAGACCGAAACCCACAATGACCGTCCGGCATCACATCTCGTATGCACGAGACGTATAGATGGAACACTGGCGAAATGGCATACTTAAACTGTTTGATGATTCCCACGTACTTGTCCCCAATGATTAAAGGAAAACTGTGAGCATCTCGTGTCTCTTTCTTCTTATAACTCTTTGAACGGCTTAGGCTCGCTTTGGGTTTTTGGGACCTTATAACCGACTGTTGAGAGGCCTGTGACGGAACGTACGAGCTGTGGCGAGGTTTATCGTACTTACTTTGTCGGGAACCTTCAAAGCACGTGTTTGCATCACCGAAGGAGCTTCTCCTCAATTCTTCATCTATACGAGAGGCCTCGTCCAACCTTTGTTGTACCTGCTTTGTTGTTAGTCGGCCACAAGTATTTTGTTGGACAACCGGTGGTTTCTTGGTAGATTTCTTTGGAGTCAACACCGCTTTAATCTTTGACATCAGGCTTTTTTGCTGAGCTGGGGGGTGCGACTCTAATTGTTGTCTAATAATATTTAGCTCTTCGACCACGTCAACGTCATCGTCTATCAATTTACAACTTTGGAAGTTAAGTTTCCGCCAGAAGACGTCTATGTCTTCGATTTGAATCGGACGCTCTGCACGGTTAAAAACAACATTGTTTAAGTCATATGATTAACGGAAATATAGCACATAAGTGTTGTACGTTTAATAATTATTACCTTCACGCATGTACTTTTCTATCCTACAAGCTCAGGGCAACCCACAGCTGTACCACATTTGGTAACCACATGATGAATGAAAGCGCTCCAAGACATCTAGCTTCCTAATTGTCTCTCCACTCAACAAGTCAAGGGCTGTATGGGATACTTTTCCAAGTAGGTGTTGATACAGCGGGTGTTTGTGGTGGTTCATTCTTTTTTTCGATGCTTTCTCAAAAAGTCTTCCTTATTTCACCGAACTGTATCTCAACTATATCCCGGACACAACCAACTACACGGTCCAGCGAGCTCCTATCTAGGACGTATCTCTTTAAGTTGGCGTGTTGGCTCTCAACTCTGTTTGTGGTACGATTACCAAAGTTGCGCCTTTTATCGGTCCACGCAAAGACGAACATCTCCTTATAGTATTTTAGCCAGTTATCGTACTTGTAATTGAAGACTCCTAAAAAGTAAAAATAATTTAATAAAATTTGCATAGGTGAGTCGTGTGTTATTAGAAAAACTTACTAGAACGTTTGCACTCCACAAGTCGCTTTCGCATGTTGCGCAAGTGGTACTCGTAGATGGGTATGGATGGAGACTCAATCAATGTCCCCCAGAATGACAAAAATTTATCCCAGTCTTCGTCTGTGAAGGCACCCTTGCAGTGCTTCATAACATTCTGTTGTATGTGCCACCTGCAAAGAAGCCTGGAGGCGTCTGGAAATACTTTAGCACACGCGCCCATAAGGGCTAGGTCTCTATCCGTTAAAATCACACGTGACTCCATACATTCATCCAACATTGACTTGACCCTCTCAAGCACCCACACAAAGTTATCACCCTATTCTTTACTAACAACGGCATGCACGATAATAAACGATTTGTTGGTAGGCGTCATACCAACAATCTGGATAAATGGCATATTGTATATATTTGTCTTGTACGTCGCATCGATCAGCATGACGTGGGGGAATGCACGCCACATGTCTCTCGAGTACCGATGAAGAAAGAAGATCTCTGTTACGATCTTTGTTCCGGGTTCCTCCCGTATCTCGTAAATAAAGTCATTGTTTATCAGCATGTTTTCTAGTGACTGCATGGGGGTCAATCCTTGTCTTTGTTCGGCTCTAATCTTCGCCACAACGTTTTGAACGTCTTTCTGAACATGAAACCTGTCGGGGTCCTGCTTCCTTATCGTTTGAAATATTTTGTGCGGCTCCATGTTTTGAGCTGTCAGCTGCTCGATCAGTTTCATTTCGCTTGGAGTAAACCTTCGCACAAACGCGTGGGCCGAAAGGTCCTCACAAAGTTCGTGGTTATGTTCAATTTTTCCGTCTTTTATCTCCCAGGTTTCATACGGGTGGTTTCGCACAGCCAGCAGGTAAAACGGGCAACCGGTTTTTTTGCTTCCGGCTTTTCTAAGTGTTGCTGTAGTTTGGTGCTCACCACCACAATCACATTCAAGCCATACCCTCCCGGTTCTTCCCCCGATTTTCTTTGATCAACGGGTGACTATAACGAAACCATCCACGTTTTCTATTTCTTGTATCCGTTTCTTTAGTTCATCTAAAGAGTTGAAAATCTGTAACATCGACAATATTAATAATAATAATAATAATAAAATAATAATAATAATAATAAGATAGTAATTGATACCTGCTTTTTTAAGTACGGACTGTCCGGGTTGGGAGGTGCCTCACCACCATATCTACCATATCCACCATAACCACCATATCCTCCAACGTCCGGATTGTTTTGATGAACGTAAGGAGTGCCCGGGGAAATGAATTGCTGATGACCACCGTCTCTTCCGTATCCACCATATCCACTGTCTCATCCGTATCCACCGACTCCTCCGTATCCACCGTCTCCTCTGTATCCAGCGTCTCCGCCGTATCCACCGTTTCCTCCGTATCCACCGTCTCCTCCGTATGCACCGTTTCCTCCGTATCCACCGTCTCCTCCGTAAGAGTATTCACACCCGTATCTATAATCCGGATACCCTTGTTGCGTCGGATAACTTGGTTGACCAGCATGGTATGAGTCATCTACATGGGCTGTTTCATCAACAGGAGGATGCGTGTTCAAATCTAGAAACGGTCTGTTTTGTTTTCCTTGTATACTAGACACAACCTCCTCTTGCTCATTAGAATCGGGAACGTCAGACTCCTCCAAAATAGACAACCGTATCATCATTAGTAAATAATAAACTAAAACAACAAGTAATTAAAACATTTAAGCTAATAACTATTACCGGAACGCTTTCGGGCACCATGTTGTCGCTAAAATACTGCCCGAAGACATAGTTGCCGTCCCAGTATGATGACATTTCAACACTCCGGGATGATAAGAACACAAATGCAAACAACAAGAGTTTCTTTCGAAGAACTAGAAGAAGAAACAGAATGTGTGTTTGTTGATTGCTCGGGGGGACCAAGAATGCACTGTATGTTGCACTTTATGTGAGATATAGACGCCTCGTATAGCTCTAGACACCCCATATTGCTTTAAGTCACATGTCAGATCAGTCCCTAAGACGCCTCGTATAGGCGTCTTAGTACCCTCGTATTATTCCCTCGTACAGGCCTAGACTCCCTGTCTGATGTGACTGATGTGACGTTGTAAGAGGTGCAGAAGCTAGTCGGAAAAGCAACCCTATACGCCTCGTATAGCTCTATACGAGGCGTCTAGAAATGTGCGAAAATAGGCATTAAGGTGTGTAAATATGTAGACCCATTCGAAATTAAATAAAATAAAGATGATTTGGTGGACCGACTTTAACAATCCCCCCACCACCAAACACCCATCCTGCCCACTGCCCTCCCAACGGCGCTCATATATCCACCGCCGTTCCTAATTCCGGCCACCACCAGGCTGATTTCGTCGGGATTTCATGATTAACTGATCAAGCCATGTTTGTTGATGGTTTTTTTTTTTTTTTTTTTTTTTGCTTTATTTAATAATTAGGAGAAACAGAGATATAGGGAAGTAATGATTGTTTAAACTTTAAAAAAAAAAATACGAGTTTATAATTGTAGAATTGGCCGTTAAAAAAAATTGTAGAATTAGTTATGACTTATGATATTTATTTATGTTCTATTCAAAACTTTGTTTGTTTGAAAATTGATTATATGAATTTTAGTTTGATTTTCTTTTTTTACATGACCTGACCTGATTCGACCCGCTATAAGAAGTCTAAAATCGTTAGAAGTTATTCGCACCTCAAGAAAAAATTTCATGCCCGTCACTGAATGCATATAAGATGCTTTTACTTTTAGTTCTTTAAACCTTGCTTTATTGTTGTTGTTGTTATTTATTTTATTTTTTTTTCTAAAATCCTTGAATAATATAAAGGCATAAAAGAGACACATGTATATATAATAGTTCAGTCCATCATATTAACACAAACCACGCCCCCAAACATACAAAAGTAACTGTCAAACCCTGCCTTTGCGTATCACACAACCAAACACAAAAGCAGATTATTTTAGCATCATGCATAACATACACGATGATACAACTTTATATCTATATATATGTTTTTTATCTTCATCATTGAAAGATCACTTGTGACCACCCGGCAACTTCTCCTTCATCTTCTCCACCAGACCTTTCTTCTCATGTTCTTCAGCTGCACCTTCATGTCCATAGCCACCACCTACGGTGCCAGAAGTATTGTATTGATCATGCCCGGTGGCTGAAGTATTGTGCTCGTGGCCGCCGTGATCACCGCCATGCAGCTTCTCCTTGATCTTCTCCCCCACACCTTTCTTCTTCCTTCTTCCTCCCATTCCATCATCCTCCGACTGCACAATTAATCACAACAACCGTTATGTATTTTAGATATAGCGTTTAAGGGCTTTGAGGGCTTCACTATGTTCGGCTTGTATTCGATTCTTACTTTCTGATCACAACTCTCTAAGCTCTTAATCTCTTGAATTTGTTATTGAAATTGCATGATTTTATGCTTATTAATAAGTATATACAAAAATATGTGTCATTATACTTTCACATGTTAAGATTCTGGTCAGTAGAAAATTTTGTTATACGAAGATTGCCTTGCTTTTAGAATCCCCTATAAGCTCTAAAAGGTTGAGCCGACCAGGGCCGGAACCATGGGTTAAGATGAGCCGCTGAGACTGTCACCAAAATTTGTTGGATTTTTTATATATAAAATAGGGTTTGTCACCAAAATTTGTTGGATTTTTTAAATATAAAATAGGGTTTTTCACGAGTTGGGTCAACCCTTTGTATCCTGTATAGAACAACATCTTATGATGTTATGACCTAGCCAAAAGGATTCCGGTTTCACTTGTGACACAAAGTTATCATGTCTATAATATCCTATAAATTAAAAATTAATAAGACATTAATTTTCTTTACTTACAGAGCTAGAACTACCACTTCCGGTCCGGTGGAGGATACCCCCACCGGCACCACCATAATAACCTATAAATTAAAATTAATAAGACTATTTGTTGGTATCATCGTCATCGGATACCCAGGACCAATCGGAACGGATGGTATTGTGACCACATACACAATCGGTTTTGAACAACCCACAACAATCACAAGTGTTCATGATGAATTGAACGAAAAACAGATTTGCAAAATAGTAACTAACCGAATTGAAATACTTGAACAAACTAGAACTTGAATAACAACTTGTAAACACACGTTCGGATTACAAACTAACTGACTGTAGAACAAGAATGTTGGCAGCGGCTTTATAGCAGTGAACAGGCACGTTTCAAGAGTCACAACGTTTCAAATTGAAAGGATACGACGTTTGAGAGATAACCGCTCGGGTAGTTATCCTCCAGGACGTGCCGGTTCATGATGCTTGGCCCAACTCCTTGTTCTTAACCGCTAATACCCTACTGAACTTAATCAAATCTGTTCGACCCATTTACATATGGCCTACGGCCCAAATAACAAACATAAACATAATCATTTGTTTGACCCATAATAAAACTAGACTAAAAACAAATAAACATAACCGGCCGAGAGGCCCATTGGTTGTAACTCGGATGGACTTGGTTTACCATTACGTTCTTCATTCTCCCCCTTAAACAAGAACATCCGAGTCCTTCGATCACGATCACTCCTTACGGTTGTTGGTGACCTCGATCTTGACCACCACGTCATCGTCGCTAGATTCGTCGAGCCAACCGCAATTGTTGCTTGAGCTTTCAGCCATGCCAACTTTCTCTCTTGCACGCTCCTTCTTGATGTAGTCGAAATACCATTCGACCAACTCTAGATAATAGATGTAGGCGACCTTCATCTCGTAAGCGTCATCCGCGTCGTAGCCATATTTCACCGAAATATCGCCCCACGTGTCTTTCTTCATTATCTCTTCGAACCCACCGTTATGCTTCACGATGCGGTGTAGTAGTATGAGACTGAGATCACGCCCATCGATTAACTCTGGCGGCATTGCTTTTTCACAAACAATCCCTAGAAAATCCGTGATGAACCAAACCAAAATTTCTTCGAACGGTGCGTCGAAGAACCTTGGGTGCTTCTTGATTTCCTCGTGTAGTGTGATAAGATCCCCTGGTTCCACGCAACTTTCCATGATCAAATCTCTTTCAATGACGTCCTCCTCGAGTTGAGAGAGAGTTATTGCCCGTTCCCGAAGCATTTCTCTAGATTGGCGTGGATTATCTTTCTCGCCTTCAATGTAGATTAACAACGCCTTTTTCGCTTTCTTGGAGTACACAACCTTTTCTTTCCTAGCGTTTGAACGTTCACCGTACACTTTCTTTTTGTTTTTCGACTTCTCGAATTCTCGTTCATAATAATCCCCCAGACACTCTTGGAATTCCTCTTTCTCTTTCTTGTAGCCATTATCAACCCCAAGATTATCGTAGAAAGCATTAAGATAATCTTGTTCCAAATCGGTTTCCGACTTGTCTTCGTATATGTCGAACCCCTTTGATCGACAACCAAACATTTTCTTCAAAACACACTTCTCACCCATAGTGACCGTCTCAATCCCTTGAAACAAGAGTTGTTCTAGACTTAGAACATTCTTGTCAAGTTTTGGTGCATAACTTACGCACGGGATCGTCTTGTCTTTGCCGTCCACCGGCACTCTCACTTCTCCTATTCCATGTACGAACGAAAAATCTTTCCTACTTTCGTTTGTCACAACCCCGAAGTGTCTCTTGAAACACTTAAACAAATTACGGTTTCCCGTCATATGCGTTTTAAACGTGGGATCCACAACCCAGATTGAATCCCATTTACCCCCGCAAGTATCCTTCACAATATAATCACACTCTATTGGCAATGGTGATAATATAATATACTTACTAGGGCAAATTGACGCGATGTGGCCGAACTTCTTGCACTTGAAACACCGAACCCCCGGTTTTCTCGGCCTACCCACTGGTGCATTTGATTTCTTCCCGGACTTCTTCACGAAACCCTTTTGAAACACTTTCTTTGGAAACTTCTTCGTTGGTGATTCCCCGGTTCGCATGGTTGGCTTCCCCTGCGCGTACTCATCCTCTTCCGCCGCCCGGCCGCACTCTCCACTACGAACAAAAACATCATCACCATAATCGGTAACCACCGATTTCCCTTTGTTTCCACGAACCCGGTTTTCTTTTTGATCACAATCCCTTCCGCTTCCTGTTAAACCTTTGGCTCTGATACCAATGTTGGTATCATCGTCATCGGATACCCAGGACCAATCGGAACGGATGGTATTGTGACCACATACACAATCGGTTTTGAACAACCCACAACAATCACAAGTGTTCATGATGAATTGAACGAAAAACAGATTTGCAAAATAGTAACTAACCGAATTGAAATACTTGAACAAACTAGAACTTGAATAACAACTTGTAAACACACGTTCGGATTACAAACTAACTGACTGTAGAACAAGAATGTTGGCAGCGGCTTTATAGCAGTGAACAGGCACGTTTCAAGAGTCACAACGTTTCAAATTGAAAGGATACGACGTTTGAGAGATAACCGCTCGGGTAGTTATCCTCCAGGACGTGCCGGTTCATGATGCTTGGCCCAACTCCTTGTTCTTAACCGCTAATACCCTACTGAACTTAATCAAATCTGTTCGACCCATTTACATATGGCCTACGGCCCAAATAACAAACATAAACATAATCATTTGTTTGACCCATAATAAAACTAGACTAAAAACAAATAAACATAACCGGCCGAGAGGCCCATTGGTTGTAACTCGGATGGACTTGGTTTACCATTACGTTCTTCACTATTAATTTTCTTTACTTACAGAGCTAGAACTACCACTTCCGGTCCGGTGAAGGATACCCCCACCGGCACCACCATGCTTCCCTTCTTCATAGCCATGACCACCTCCCATCGCCGTGCCGGTTCCGGTACCACCGATGTTCTGACCAGTGGCAGTGGAGTGGACGTTGGCTCCCATACCTCCAACCTGATCATGGCCGGTGGTGTTGTAATTGTGACCATGCTCGCCGGTGTGGTGGCCCTCCTCCTTCCGGTACTGTTCTCCTCCGTATTGCGCCATTTTTTACTTCGGTTTTGAAATACAAGTGATGATTAAGAAGCGTGTAACGGATGTTATTAACTGCAGTTTATGATGATTAAGAAGCGTGTAACGGATGTTATTAACTGCAGTTTATAGGGAGGGGATGGGGGTGTTAACGGAATTAACGGAATGATGTACGTGGAGGATTGAAAATGCAAGGCATGGAGACAACCGTACACGTGCAAGATCGTATCATATCACGTGCCACGTTAGCTTTCGAAGTTTCTTAGAGCATGTGTAGTGGTAATGTGTTATAATGCCCCCACCATGGGGCATTATCCGACACGTGGCGTCCTAGTCAGCGATGGGGTATTATAGCAAAAGTGGCGTAGTGGGGCATTATGCCAATAACCCCCATTTCATCTTTTAAGCAAAAAAAAAAAAAAAAAAAAAAACAAACGAAATGTGTGTAACTCAAGAAGTTGTCAGTAACATGTGGGGTGGGTCAAATTTCATTGGGTGTACAAAAGTAAGTGTCAGGGACTTTTGGGTGGACCACATTGTTGGAGACTTTTGATTGGCTCAAGCAAATGAAGCAAGGCGTTTTAATTAAAACGCGAAGTCGATTTTTTTTTCCAAAATAACGCCCCAAAACGCCGGGTGTAATGGGGTGGGGGGCGTTTTGGGGCGTTTTTTTTCAATTTTTTTAAAAAAAAACGCCCCACTACGGGGGGTCTTATAAAATCTACACAAGTAGGTCGACATGTGTAAAGATATGTCGGCCGAGATTGTGGAGTCGGTTTTCTCGATAAGGTTTTGGATTTTTGTGGTTTTATAAATTAAATAATCTTTTGAGATTTTATTTACTAAACCAGATTATAGTAAGTCGTATTTCATGATTTGAATAATGAAAATTATTTATTTGCATAACACAACTAAACAGATAGATGTACATGATAATTATTTCAAAAACTTACAATCTTTTGCTCATAATAATTAATACCCAATTTGCTTCTAAAGTGTTTAATCATTCATTCTTTATGAACATTTGTAATTATTTTTACATTCAAAACATATTTTTATATACCATAAGTTTATTTTTACTTATTTTGTAATACAAATTAACTTATCTTGTCTCACGTAGAATTTAAAAAGTTGTTAGGCTATATTAATAAACTCTCAAGCTATATTGATAAACATAAATCTTTTTTAATAAATAGATTAAACTGTTAAATCTTGTAATATTGTTAAATAAGAAAAAATTTTAAACTCATATTTGGGTTTTCATTCAGTTATTCTCCATAGTAACTCAAAGTTTGTTATAAACATATCATGTTGTCTATCATAATACTTAAGAATCCGTAGATTCTGCATTTTTCGGTAATTTAATTCAAAAGTATCATTATTATTACTATTATAAATATAATAGAATTTAATTGGTTTTAGTAAGTTTTAATAGAAAAATAGCACTATCATTATAAATTAAATTAAAATTTATTTGAAGTAGGAACGGATATTAAGGTAACGATTTTAAAAGAAGCAATATTGTCCTTATCTGATATTAACATGATTTAGAAGAAAAAAATCAATTTTGATTAGAGACAATTATTAGGGATAATATAATGTTGACACGTGACATTCTTTAAAATCGTGTATTAAAAGTAAGATTTGTTCTTCTAAAGGTATAGAAAACTTGTACGTAAATTTTGTTATGGTGTAAATATATATTATCTATTCTGTACTGATAAGATGTAAAAAATATGAAAACCCATAACTGTGTACTACTATGCTTAAAGTAGGAAAATAGTATATAATAAAGTTATCTCCAAAATAAATACAACACTTCTTAAATGGAAAAAATAATAGTAACAAAAACAAATGAAAATTAATCAATATCATGAATTATAATTTCGATAATAATAGAAAAGGATAAAATACAAAGATAATTAATTTTCTAAAAAATAATTTCGATAATAATAGAAAAAGGATAAAAGACAAAGATAATTTATTTTTTTAAAATTTAAATTGAGGGAGATGAATTTGATTAAATTTTATTAATCTATTAATAAAATATAAATAAAAATAAAAGATTGTGGAAGAGAATGTCATGTGACATTAAATAAAAAAATGAGAGATTATGTGAGAAAATGCCATGTGGCATTATATTTTTTTTAACGACAAAACTTCTATTCAAAAAATAGAAACCGGACCAACTAGCAACCGGAACCCGACGGATTACATCACAATATCACGAATCTTAAATTCTAACCATCTAGACCAAACAATATTACAAAATTTTGATCTACTCGTAATCCACAGAAAAACATTTTCTTTTATAAGTTCCTCCGTTCTGATAAAATGCACCTGGTTATTGTTGAAAACCTTCTTGTTTCGCGCCTTCCATATCTCCCAAATGGTAATCATAAGTATGGCTTCGACAAGCTTCCTCCAGTCTTTCGAACATCTTTGATTTGCCACCAAACCCAATAGCTCTTGAACTGATAAATCCGTTGTCAGGAAAGGGATTCTGAGCCACACAAGAATTGCCCACCAAACCACCTTTGCAGTCCAACACTCCCACAGAATGTGCTGAGACGACTCAACTTTAAGCCCGCATCGGTCCCAGTTAATACTAGCAAGCTGCACTCCGCGAATTGTGAGGTTTTCTTTCGATGGAATATGATTCATAGACGCTCTCCAATTAAACAAGTTAATCTTCGGTGGAACCCAACTATTCCAAAAAGCCCAAGCCTCCGCATTATCCGTTTTCCAAACCTCATGAATTTTATACCTCAAATTAGCAACCGTGAGGTCTTGTTGGGGCGTACCCCTCCAGGTCCATTTATCGGGCCCAACTTTGATCCCGATGTCCCTGACCAATTTTTTCAGCAATTCGAGTTGTTGTAATTCGCTGGAATCCAAAGCCTCTTTCACCCATAAGTCTTGCCACCGATTCGTCAAACCCATTTCCACTATATCCACAACACTGGCCTTTTTCTCCTTGACAATATGGAACAACTCACTAAAACAATCTTTCACCAGACACTCATCATGCCATCGGTTCCAGCCAAAATTTCAACCCCTGCCCCGATTGAATCACTCCCATGAGGTTATCCCGAAGAGAGAGGATTAAAGGCGCAAGCTCCTTCTCAACCGAGATGATGTCTTTCCATATACCCCTATCCGGTTATTAACCGGAAACGAGCTATCGCTATTTTTATTAGAATGAATTGCTTTGATAACCTTTCCCCATAAAGCTTTGTCGTTCGTTTTCAACTTCCACCACCATGTGGCGTTATATGGAGTTTTTTTATTAATATTTAGATAAAATTGTAGTCTTTTGAAGAGCAAGTGAGATTCCTTCGTGAGATGCAACGGACGTAAATTTTAATTTGTTACGTCTTACCAATAATCGTTATAGTTTATGAAAGCTACAATTTTTATAAATGGAGTTCTGTATTCTAACAAAAAAAAATTAAACTCGCCTGCCTATTCAATTTTATTAAAGTTAACGAACACAATTTATCAAATAAAAATCAAATTAAATGAAAAGTAATAATTTAAAAACATATTTATATAATATTAAAGAGAAAGGTCGGTGGCTTTGCCACCTACCCTTTCTCTTTTATCTCTTGCCACCTACCATTTTCCTCAGTCCTTTTCTTGCAGATCTTTCTACTTCTCCTCTCACTGTCTGCGACCATTGCTGCTGTCATTAGGTTAGTATTAATTTCTTCTCTTTTGTCTTCATATTCATGCTTTGTGATGTGTGCAAAATGCAACATATAAATAACATCAAATGAGGCATAAAACTAACCCTTTTCAGACCTAATGTTGGAAAAAGCACGTTTCTTTCTTCCTTTTGAATTTACAAGACCAAATGAGCTTAAAGGAACAAAAGGAGCAAATAAACAGCTAAAACCAACATAAATACAAAAAGAATGAATAAACGTGACATGCCCGACCCCTCGGCAACATCCCCAAAGCAAAAACAAGGCAACAGAGCCTGACTACGGGGCCGTGCCCAGCTGGGCATGGGGTGTGGTCAGGGGCATGCACAACACAAACATGTAGAAGCTTGTACGCCCACCACGGGGGCGTGCTGTAACGCCTCGTATTTTCATATTCGTATTTTACTTTTCGAGGCGTTAATCATAATGGTAATACATTTTTATCACATTGTTAATGGATAAACACAAGATTTTTATAAGAAACTGAAAAACTATACAAATATATTTTTCTAATAATTTTTAGCGTAAAACTATACAAAAGAATTTTTAATAATTTTTAAGAATTTTTCTAGCTTAGGTCCCTTTTGTAAAAAGTACATGTTTTAATCCATAGTATTCAAAAAAAAAAAAAAGATGAATAGTGACCGTGAATAGTGCCATACGGATTATACCCATTTTTCTTCTCCAATCACCTTTTCCACCTCTTTCAATCACCTTTTCCACCTCCATTCTCCATTATTAATTTCTTTTTCATTTATTTTTTATTTATCTTTTCTATTTATTTATTTTAATTATCTCCACCAATCATCATTCACCTCATTCACCTTTAAATACCAACCTTCTCCTACCATTTTCTTCACACCAAATCTTCTCAATCTTCTCTCAATCTCTCTACTTCTAAGAATTCTAAAAGAACACTAAGTGTTCTAACCATTCTCCTCTCTCTCTAATTCTCATTAAATCTTCCAAGCAAGAAAGAGAACTCGAAGAGTTCTAAATAAAATAGTACACCCAACAAAGTTCGTAGTATGCTCTGTGGTTGCAGCTTAGTCTGATCTTCCACATCAGAAACGGGGATTCGGTTGACTGTTTTGTATACGGTAGAATTGTACCGCTTATAGGCTTGAAGTTTCCAACCTTCAAGTGGTCACAGGATTACCAAAGGAAAAACTTTGAGAAACCGTGAGTATACTCGCAACCCTTTTTTTATGTTTACCACTTTTGGGGTGTAACATGTTTACCTATTAAACTATACTTATTCTTTATGCAATGCACGAAAACAATCCTTATACATGAATACTATGTTGTTATACTTGATGCTTACGTGGACCATACTTATGTGATATGTTTTAGTCATTAGCTTTCACGAGCCTCCATTTGACATGTATAGCGCTATAGGAGTAACGCACCGCCCCCTTAAAACTTGGGTCATGTTGAATTAACTAAACTTTCTTGCGTAAACAGAGGATTGGCTAGAAATATTGCATGCCATGTTAGATCTTGTGTAAACAAAGTTGCCATGTGGATTCGTTTTTTAAACTTTTATACTTATACTTATTCTTAAACTTGTATACTCGCCTTTACTTTTGCATTGATTTGTATTTTAAACATGTTACAGGTTGATTATTGATGATGCTATGAAAATGGATAGCAAAGATGCCTAGATATTCATTTAGACGTCTTAAGTTTAAATCGTTGTATCAAATTTGTTATGTTATGTTCTGAACAATGTTGTTATTTGAATTTCCTTGTATGTTTTGACAAATTACTTATGAAATGAAATCGGTTGAATTAAATATTGTCACAAATAGTGTTATGAAGTCTCTTGCAATCTTCACACTTCGTCTCATCCCGATGTTTCCGCCATTGGTTGGGGTGTGACAGATTGGTATCAGAGCCATAACTATAGGGAATTAGGTAGAATTGCTATGCTTTTTACCTAGTCTATAGTTCTAGAGCCTTATTCTTATGTTATATTTAAAACTACATGCATGCCACTTTATGTGTTTCTTATACATTCTCTTTGGGCCTTTTTGAACGTATATTTCATTTTTATCCTTATGTATCATACTTGACATGCTATTCTTATGTGTTAAATACATGTTTTATTACGTGTTAACATTTTTTTTAATACGTCATTCTTTATGTGTCATTCTTGACATGTTTATACTTGTTTGTTAATCTTCAACATACGTTTTTCCTCATATATTTTGCTCGACTATTCTAATTCCACAAACACTCGTAATACACAAACGAGACGACTTCACCAAAATAGGCGTGAAACCCACAATTTGGTGAACAATTCTCAATCCATCTACTTTTCTTTTACACGAAATTCACCATCAAGTTAGGAGTGAAATCCTCACCTTGATGGAGAAATTCAAATTTCAAATTCTAGGGAACCCTCGTCAAAGTGTCGAAATTAACTTTTGACCCGACGAGTACCAACCACACTTAGGATACTAAATCGCCAAGTTAGGGGTGAAACCCGCACCTTGTCGACTAGTTCCACTCCTCGATTTTCAATCTCGCCAAAGTTTCAAATTTTCGATCGAATGGAAACGTGTAGTAACTGGAAGGGTAAGTACCGGTAGTCGGGACGTCCTGTCTAGGCTGGCAATTCGTACAAATCCAAATTAATGGACCCGTTTGCCTACCTGGGGACTATCGATGAGAGTACAAAATACCTATAGGCCAAAGCACGTTTCCCTAATTCGAAAAGACTTTTGATTTATTTCGGTTTAGTCAAAGTTCCATTTTGGAACAATCCAAGTTTTAATCAAACCTACGTTTTACTATTATCAAGTTTGCAATTTTGCAAACTACAAGTTTAGGGTCCTTTGCATCATTTTTGAAACTTATTTATAAAAGAAATAAATATATTTGATTGTGATTTTAAAGTCCAGGGTTCAAATGGTCATTTTCTTAAACTTAAACTGTAGGAACCAAAACTGTTATTTTAAACTTATATAAACTAAAAACCCTAACTGTGTATATATGAATTTAAATTTCATATCTAATAGCTCTGTACAGAGGATAAACTGGTTAAGGCGTTACGGTTCTAAACGAGAGGTCACGAGTTCGAATCCCATAAGGGCCGGTTCTTTAAAGAAGACCCCCTTTTTGTGCAATTTTTGAATATTCACACTTTAACCCCGTCAGCGTCAGTTAGTATGTTAAGGGTTTCAATTGTAATCATGGAAACTTTAATTTAAAAAAAAAGGATCAAAAAGGGCAACGCCCAGAATCGAACTCAGGTCGCTACTCTCACAAACGCGCACATTAACCGCTCCGCCAAGCCTTCTGATCATTCAAACAACTTAACCTTTAAATTCTAACTAAGCGACAATTTCGTTGATTCTTTCAAGATTACCGCCAAGAACATGACAGCAACGACCATTTCCTTTTCCAAACATATCTTCGCTGATTTTTTTTCGGCTCCTGATTTCTCGGTAATTGGTTAGAATCCGCGTTTCCACTTGTCGATCAATATGAACATAGACTTTTGGTAGCACACATACAGCTCATCATAAATCATTTCCGTACTTTACAAGATTTGTAATAGCTATAAAAACTGAACCGTTCTACTTCCTCACATCACCACAACACCCTCTTAAACTCCATTCTTTTCGTATCACACACACACTCGTCGGAGACCGGAGTCTTCGCCGGAGAAGCAAGCTCATCGGAGAAACTCACTACTCGAGCTAATCTACACAAGAACTACAACTTCTGATATAATCCAACACATACCCAAAATTACCCATACCCAAACTTTTCTTAGTTCAACAAAACCCAACATTCAAATGGCAAATTTCCAAGTAGCATATGCTGAATCTTCAAATGCAGCAGAAATTCATCCATTTCTTCGGTTTACTGATTTACCCACCCGTGAGAGGTATCGAAAGCTCAAGAAACTTGAAGTTCTTACTATTAGCAGCATCGGTTGGCATCGAATGGGAATGTTTGATCCCAATGGTTCACTAGCAGGATTACTACCACCTAATACGCCCTGGCGCCGTTTCTTCGACATCCTAGAACCATCATACGATGAAGTGGTATATGAGTTCTTGTCCACTTTCTATTTCAAATATAATAAAAGTCTTACCGATGAATCCATTCATTTTCGACTTTGTGGACAACCTTATACTATGTCATTAACAGAATTCGCAGTTCATCTGGGCATATATACAGATGAAGAAGTTAAACAACCCATTTTTACGGAGGCATCAACCTCTTATTCCTCCGCGGAAATGACAGAATATTGGCGATGCCATTCATCAAAAGAATGGTGTGGCAACAATAATTCTATGAACTTCACAGACCCTCGTTATCGATATATGCACCGTGATTTAGCCAACATTATCACGGGGCGCAAGTATAATCAACAAAGGGTTAGTTCAACCGAACTTTTCCATCTGCATAATATTTTTGAGCAAGTTCCTTGTAATATTTCCCACGAGCTTGCTGCATATTTTTTTAGTCAACAAACAAATCCTCTTAGAAGTCTCATGGGAGGGGCTTACATTACAAAAATAGCAAAATCTTTAGGTGTCTTAAGTGATCAGATTATCCAAGGATTATCTCCACCAAAGGCACCTGGGATTGTAAATTTTAACACCATTAGGCTAACCCCTGTTCATAATTATACCCCAACTCAACCATTCCAGTCGGAGGGAGCTCCAGTTATCTTAGAAAGTACCTCCACACAAAACTTACAACAATCATTTTTGCAGCTTCCTCAACCGTCTTTTTATCAATTTGATATGCAACCACAGCTGCCATACATACAAGAACATATTACAACTAACCTATCCCAACCATCAACACCGAACGTCTTACCAAGCTTCTCACCGTTAGTTTTCGAGGAGGATTCAACGATGCAAGAAACTTATGAAAACATGATGATCCAAGAACAGTTAGGATCGGAATCATTTTTGTAACCACCATAACAGCCACAGTTTTTCCAGTCACTATTAAACGAAGTAGAACAACAACTGCCACCAACTGATATAGCAGGCCCAAGTACGGTGCCTCAAATGAATCTACCTCCAGATTAAATGGAAGTCGAAGTGACTAGGTTAAACAATCAGGTTCGAAATTTGTCTCAACAAATAAAATGGCTGACAGAAAGAAATAAATGGTTGGAAGACATGCTAAGACAATTAGCTGCTCGGATGCAACTGCCTCTACCACCTCCACCACCTTATTGTTCTGAGTCTGAAGTTGATTCATTACATAATTTATTTCAAATGTAAATTTGTTCACATCATAATAGACTAGCAAATTTTTTTACAAATTTAGTATAACATAGTGATATGCAAAACAATCTCTATACACTCCATGTTGCTCATAAATCCTTCAAAACTATCAACACTACACGATACTCTAGAAACTAACACCTTGCTCATCTATTTAAAACCTTTTGAATGCTTTTATAAGCTTAAATCCTCTATGTCCCAACGTACACTATATACGTAAATTTTATTCTTCGTACGTACAGTTATACGAATACGTCTTATGCTTATATTTATACTCGTACTACTCGTATGTTTTATGTTTATACTCATACTTACGTGCATACTCATACTTAAACTTATACTTATGCTCATACTTTCATTCATACTCATGATTCATACATTTGTACCCATAAGCGAGCGTAATCCGAGTAATTCGCTTACGTGGGTCCCAAACATACTTAAGCATGGACTTACTTATATACTACATACTTATACGTACACATTCTTATTTTTAAATTATGTATACCCTGATTCGTACACAACTAGTACAAGCTATGCGGATCATGCGACGATCAAAATAATCGCGGGTGCACACGGGATTATAGTGATAGGCGTATGAAAACCATAGAGTGTACTACTGTGTATGGTAAGACACGGAATGAAATATGACACCAAATAACGAGACAGACGTAACGTGGTCAAAGACATGGTGGATACGCCACTGGTACTTCCTGTATATAAGTGTTTTCACCATGTTATCAAACTTTCGTAAAACGTGCCATGAGAAATTTGGTGTTTTACAGACCTACTTAGACCCGATACAGACTTCAACAATTCACAAACGCATTGCTAAGCGCACAACATCCGACTATCCGTGATGAAGCCATATCCTCAATACTCGTGTTCATATAATACCAAATCCACATATCATTCATACTACTTGCATTCGTTTGTTAGATAAATCGTTCACTCTTGTACCTTCATTATCCATCATTAATCTTGTTCCCTATACGAATTATTTTTATGAACCTATCTTTTAGCCAAAATGTTTTTTCTCCGAGGCCTTCCTCTTGAATAAATTTCGGGACGAAATTTCCTAAAGTAGGAGAGACTGTAACGCCTCGTATTTTCATATTCGTATTTTACTTTTCGAGGCGTTAATCATAATGGTAATACATTTTTTATCACATTGTTAATGGATAAACACAAGATTTTTATAAGAAATGAAAAACTATACAAAGATATTTTTCTAATAATTTTTAGCGTAAAACTATACAAAAGAATTTTTAATAATTTTTAAGAATTTTTCTAGCTTAGGTCCCTTTTGTAAAAAGTACATGTTTTAATCCATACTATACAAAAAAAAAAGATGAATAGTGACCGTGAATAGTGCCATACGGATTATACCCATTTTTCTTCTTCAATCACCTTTTCCACCTCTTTCAATCACCTTTTCCACCTCCATTCTCCATTATTAATTTCCTTTTTCGTTTATTTTTTTATTTATCTTTTCTATTTATTTATTTTAATTATCTCCACCAATCACCATTCACCTCATTCACCTATAAATACCAACCTTCTCCTACCATTTTCTTCACACCAAATCTTCTCAATCTTCTCTCAATCTCTTTAATTCTAAGAATTCTAAAAGAACACTAAGTGTTCTAACCATTCTCCTCTCTCTCTAATTCTCATAAAATCTTCCAAGCAAGAAAGAGAACTCGAAGAGTTCTAAATAAAACAGTACACCCAACAAAGTTCGTTGTATGCTCTGTGGTTGCAGCTTAGTCTGATCTTCCACATCAGAAACGGGGATTCGGTTGACTGTTTTGTATACGGTAGAATTGTACCGCTTATAGGCTTGAAGTTTCCAACCATCAACTCGTCACGGGATTACCAAAGGAACAACTTTGAGAAACCGTGAGTATACTCGCAACCCCTTTTTATGTTTACCACTTTTGGGGTGTAACATGTTTACCTATCAAACTACACTTATTCTTTTTGCAATGCACGAAAACAATCCTTATACATGAATACTATGTTGTTATACTTGATGCTTACGTGGACCAAACTTATGTGATATGTTTTAGTCATTAACTTTCACGAGCCTCCATTTGACATGTATAGCGCTATAGGAGTAACGCACCGCCCCCTTTAAACTTGGGTCATGTTGAATTAACTAAACTTTCTTGCGTAAACAGAGGATTGGCTAGAAATATTGCATGCCATGTTAGATCTTGTGTAAACAAAGTTGCCATGTGGATTCGTTTTTTAAACTTTTATACTTATACTTATTCTTAAACTTGTATACTCGCCTTTGCTTTTGCATTGATTTGTATTTTAAACATGTTACAGGTTGATTATTGATGATGCTATGAAAATGGATAGCAAAGATGCCTAGATATTCATTTAGACGTCTTAAGTTTAAATCGTTGTATCAAATTTGTTATGTTATGTTTTGAACAATGTTGTTATTTGAATTTCCTTGTATGTTTTGACAAATTACTTATGAAATGAAATCGGTTGAATTGAATATTGTCACAAATAGTGTTATGAAGTCTCTTGCAATCTTCACACTTCGTCTCATCCCGATGTTTCCGCCATTGGTTGGGGTGTGACAGATTGGTATCAGAGTCATAACTATAGGAAATTAGGTAGAATTGCCATGCTTTTTACCTAGTCTATAGTTCTAGAGCCTTATTCTTATGTTATATTTAAAACTACATGCATGCCACTTTATGTGTTTCTTATACATTCTCTTTGGGCCTTTTTGAACGTATATGTCATTTTTATCCTTATGTGTCATACTTGACATGCTATTCTTATGTGTTAAATACATGTTTTATTACGTGTTAACATTTGTTTTAATACGTCATTCTTGATGTGTCATTCTTGACATGTTTATACTTGTTTGTTAATCTTCAACATACGTTTTTCCTCATACATTTGGCTCGACTATTCTAATTCCACAAACACTCGTAATACACAAACGAGACGACTTCACCAAAATAGGCGTGAAACCCACAATTTGGTGAACAATTCTCAATCCATCTACTTTTCTTTTACACGAAATTCACCATCAAGTTAGGAGTGAAATCCTCACCTTGATGGAGAAATTCAAATTTCAAATTCTAGGGAACCCTCGTCAAAGTGTCGAAATTAACTTTTGACCCGACGAGTACCAACCACACTTAGGATACTAAATCGCCAAGTTAGGGGTGAAACCCGCACCTTGTCGACTAGTTCCACTCCTCGATTTTCAATCTCGCCAAAGTTTCAAATTTTCGATCGAATGGAAACGTGTAGTAACTGGAAGGGTAAGTATCGGTAGTCGGGACGTCCTGTCTAGGCTGGCAATTCGTACAAATCCAAATTAATGGACCCGTTTGCCTACCTGGGGACTATCGATGAGAGTACAAAATACCTATAGGCCAAAGCACGTTTCCCTAATTCGAAAAGACTTTTGATTTATTTCGGTTTAGTCAAAGTTCCATTTTGGAACAATCCAAGTTTTAATCAAACCTACGTTTTACTATTATCAAGTTTGCAATTTTGCAAACTACAAGTTTAGGGTCCTTTGCATCATTTTTGAAACTTATTTATAAAAGAAATAAATATATTTGATTGTGATTTTAAAGTCCAGGGTTCAAATGGTCATTTTCTTAAACTTAAACTGTAGGAACCAAAACTGTTATTTTAAACTTATATAAACTAAAAACCCTAACTGTGTATATATGAATTTAAATTTCATATCTAACAGCTCTGTACAGAGGATAAACTGGTTAAGGCGTTACGGTTCTAAACGAGAGGTCACGAGTTCGAATCCCATAAGGGCCGGTTCTTTAAAGAAGACCCCCTTTTGTGCAATTTTTGAATATTCACACTTTAACCCCGTCAGCGTCAGTTAGTAAGTTAAGGGATTCAATTGTAATCATGGAAACTTTAATTTAAAAAAAAAGGATAAAAAAGGGCAACGCCCAGAATCGAACTCAGGTCGCTACTCTCACAAACGCGCACATTAACCGCTCAGCCAAGCTTTCTGATCATTCAAACAACTTAACCTTTAAATTTTAACTAAGCGACAATTTTGTTTATTCTTTCAAGATTACCGCCAAGAACATGACAGCAACGACCATTTCCTTTTCCAAACATATCTTCGCTGATTTTTTTCGGCTCCTGATTTCTCGGTAATTGGTTAGAATCCGCGTTTCCACTTGTCGATCAATATGAACATAGAATTTTGGTAGCACACATACAGCTCATCATAAATCATTTCCGTACTTTACGAGATTTGTAAAAGCTATAAAAACTGAACCGTTCTACTTCCTCACATCACCACAACACCCTCTTAAACTCCATTCTTTTCGTATCACACACACACTCGTTGGAGACCGGAGTCTTCGCCGGAGAAGCAAGCTCATCGGATGTTTCTGCCATTGGTTGGGGTATGACATGTGCCCAGCTCAACACGGGGCGTGGTCAACGCTAAGATATGCAGAATCTTGATAGTACCTCAAAGAGTTGACCAAGGGCCATGCCCAGGAGACACGGGGTCGTGTGGGGCCCTCTGCTGACAATTGCAATTAATGAAGGAAGAGAAAAGGATGGCCACGGGCCGTGCCCACTGGACACAGGCCGTGGCCGGGGCTCTGTTCTGGCTATAAATGGCGGTGCTTGGTTCACTTAAAATGCATCCCTTGGCAAACCACTACTCTCCCACTTTGCCACCACTCCACTCCACTCCACTACCACTACAACACCAACACCCACCACCATCATCCATCATCCATCTTTAGAGTGTGTAGTAGTCTCGGGATCCAAGATTGATTGTAAGGGTTCTTGCCAATCAAAGGCCATGTTTGGTTAAGCCTCTTACATCACTTGGTGAAGACAAGTCTTTATGTATTACTTTTGATTTTTAATCTTTCGGCATTTTTTATTTGGGTTTGTATTAATGACTTTAATAACCAGTTTCTTAAGTTGAAGGTGAATTTTCTTTATCATTTTCTCATGGTGTCTTGAGGTTACTTTACTGTCTATATAAAGTAAATGATGTCATCATTCTTGTCTTTACGGTCTATACAAAGCGCATTAACTACCTGGAAGGGGGTTAGGGGATGGTTTGGTAAAGTTCTTGTCTCGTTTAGTGTATAGATCCTACGAGGACTTGGTTCAAGCTTACTAGGACCTCCTTCAATACCCAATGGTATTGGATGGCGGACGTGCGAATAGCTTGAACCCCTCATAAGTAAACTACTATTAATACTTTAAACCGGCTTCTTGGGATTGTATCCTTGCTAACTCAAACCACTTAGCCGAGGGTAACGTCACCTTCAAAAGAGGGGGCCTACCAGTTTTCGCATTAATAACTTACTTAATTGTCTTTCAATATTCCGACCCTTTGGGATTGTATCCCTGCTGACTCAAACCATTGGGTTGAGAGTAACGTCACCCCCAAAAGAGTGGCCTACTACTATAACTAATATAATCTCTTAAAAAGTCCGAAAGTGCGAAAATCATCAAAGGATACATTAAAAACGAGTTGGATCCAAGTGATTCTATCTTGTCTATCTGTTTTTATTTTATTTATCTTTTCATTTTTAGTTTTATTTTTATGTTTCAAAACTTCTCCCAAAAATTTAGATAGATTAGACGTTGAGCATAAACCGGTATTAAGAGCTCTCGTGTCCTTGGATGACCTCGGTATCTTAACAACACTATACTACGCTTATGATGGGTGCACTTGCCCAAGTGTGTGTTTAGTGTTAGTAGAATATCGTGTTTTATAAATTTAAAACTTGACTAATGCGTAAAATGGGCTCAAAATATCAATAAAAATATATCACACCGAACGCACACCACTTTGCAAGGTGGTCTTTCGTCACAAATTTTGTTCACTCCTGCACACACAAGATAGTCTTGAACCCTTATTTTTGTTAACAAAAATTGTTATGTTACTGTAAGGACCTTCAAAAATGACCGACCCATAAGTAAAAATCCGGACCCCTGAAACCCTAACGTACATGAAAAACCAAGAAAACAAGAAAAATAAGTTTCAGGCGGGCCGCGTAAGGGTAAGCATAACCTTACGCGGGCCGCGTCAACCTTAAGTTTGACCGGATAAGCGTCCAGATCCACGTGGCATCCACCTGGCACACCTACTCGTGACCCAGCAAGCCTACGCGTAGACTAGGTGGCCACGCAGGCCGCGTAAAGGTGAGCCCATGGCTCACGCTGGCCGCGAGAGACCCAAAAATCAGCTATAAATAGCTTGGATCAGGAGCAATTCACTGGTGTCGACGAGAACTTTTAAAAACGAAGTTCTACTGTCATAGCTTGGATCAAGGGTATCCTTTGTATAAAGCTGGATTTTTTTCCACTACAAAAACGGTACGGAGACGGGGTTGAGGGGTAGCCCATGCTACCCCTCCTAATAAACTAGCGCCGCCCTTGATTATGCTTATTACGTGATTACACATTCAATGATAAGAACTTGATTATTTATGCTTTATTACGTGATTAAATCTCTAATACAGGGCATTATGTGGTTATTATAGGTCCATTTGACTAATGTTTTGTATATAATTTATCCTTAATGTGTGATTATACCTGTAATATTAGGTGTTTCATATGAAATATTATGTATTGCATGTTTTGTTTTTACGTAATTACGTAATCACAAAATTGGTATTCAAAATCACCTAGTCACGAATAATACATAGTCAACTATTGTTACGTAAAATTTAGCGGGGTTTCACATAAAATACTATAACGAAATCACGTAATAGGTATTCAAAATCGCGTAGTCGCTTACTGGGTATTCAAAATCATGTAATCACGTAATGGTTATTCAAAATTCTGTAATTTTTTTAAAGAAAACTATAGCAATATGCTGCTCGAATTAAAGATAATGAAATACTCTTTAATAATGTCTAATTTTTTTTTAAAAAAAATATCAACTTATGAAAAAGTTATAGCCGTTTGAAAATGAAAGGGGGAAAAATTTCAAGCGAGAAAAGACCAGAATACCCTTTCTCTATTTGTTTTTTAATTGTTTGAACCTCATATTTACTAAAATGTCATCAGTAATTGATCTTGTGAGATCAATGAATGAGATTCCCCCGCATACTTTGCACGCAAATTGTGTCTTGTATTTGATCATTTACGTATCCTAAGTTCAATTCTTTCATACACAAAAAAGACAGTTTTTTTTTTTTTTTTTTTTTTGCAAAACAAATAAAACTATACAAAAACTACTTTACTTACTAAACCGCATCAAAGGTTCCACCATCACTCATCTAACCAATGTTTGTTTAACCCATGCCAAACCGCGTCAATGGTTCAAACCTCACTTGTCTAACTCTAACCAATGCATGTTTAACCCATGCCAAGTTGCCAATAACCGAACCAACTAGAAATCCAGTTTTCAATCCTATACTTTTAATACCAGGTTCTCATTCCGATCCAACATAACAATATTGCTTATAAGTTTCTAACATATGCAGGGGCGGATCCACCCCATCCATTAGGGTGGCGGGTGTACCTCTTGAAAAAAATAAATTTCCTGTTATTATTTACTGAAAATCCTGATCGTGCCCCATAGAAATTTGCAGCCGTACCTCATAAAAATTTTCAGCCACCCTCCTTAGAAAATATTATGAATTTACACAAAAGTTTAAAAAATAATATAAACACTAACAATTATTAATATATATTATAATTTATATAGTTATTATGAGTTAACCATTTAACCCATTTTAACCTTTAAAATTATAAAATTAAGCCAAATGTTCATTACAAACCCAATCCCAAATCCAATGTTATTACCCCAACCCTAATTAAACCTAGAAGAATTTGAAATTAAATAAAATAAAATAAAGATGATTTGGTGGACCGACTTTAACAATCCCCCCACCAGCAAACACCCATCCTGCCCACTACCCTCCCAACGGCGCTCATACATCCACCGCCGTTCCAAATTCCGGCCACCACCAGGCTGATTTCGTCGGGATTTCATGATTAACCGATCAAGCTATGTTTGTTGATGGTTTTTTTTATGCTTTATTTAATAATTAGGAGAAACAGAGATATAGGGAAGAATGATTGTTTAAACTTTGAAAAAAAAAATACGAGTTTACAATTGTAGAATTGACCGTTCAAAAAAAAATTGTAGAATTAGTTATGACTTATGATAGTTATTTATGTTCTTCTATTTAAAACTTTGTTTGTTTGAAAATTGATTATATGAATTTTAGTTTGATTTCTTTTTTTACATGACCTGACCTGATTCGACCCGCTATAAGCTAATTATTTTTATATAACTAGACGTCTAAAATCGTTAGATAGAAGTTATTCGCACCTCAAGAAAAAATTTCATGGCCGTCACTGAATGCATATAAGATGCTTTTACTTTTAGTTCTTTAAACCTTGCTTTATTGTTGTTGTTGTTATTTATTTTTATATTTTCTAAAATCCTTGAATAATATTAACACAAACCACGCCCCAAACATACAAAAGTAACTGTCAAACCCTGCCTTTGCGTATCACACAACCAAACACAAAAGCAGATTATTTTAGCATCATGCATAACATACACGATGATACAACTTTATATCTAATATGTTTTTTATCTTCATCATGGAAAGATCACTTGTGACCACCCGGCAACTTCTCCTTTACCTTCTCCATCAGACCTTTCTTCTCATGTTCTTCACCTGCACCTTCATGTCCATAGCCACCACCTACGGTGCCAGAAGTATTGTATTGATCATGCCCGGTGGCTGAAGTATTGTGCTCGTGGCCGCCGTGATCACCGCCAGGCACCTTCTCCTTGATCTTCTCCACCACACCTTTCTTTCTTCTTCCTCCTATTCCATCATCCTCCGACTGCACAATTAATCACAACAACCGTTAAGTATTTCAGATATAGCGTTTAAGGGCTTTGAGGGCTTCACTATGTTCGGCTTGTATTCGATTCTTATTTTCTGAGTACAACTCTCCTTTATCTCTTGAATTTGTTATTGAAATTGCCTGATTTTATGCTTTTTAATAATTATATACAAAAATATGTGCCATTATATTTTCACATGTTAAGATTTTGGTCAATAGAATATTTTGTTATACGAAGATAGCCTCGATTTTAGAATCCCCTATAAGCTCTAAAAGGTTGAGCCGACCAGGGCCGGAACCATGGGTTAAGATGGGCCATTGAGAATTGAGATTGTCGCCAAAATTTGTTGGATTTTTATACATAAAATAGGGTTTTTCACGAGTTGGATCAACCCTTTGTATCCTGTATATAACAAAATCTTATGATCTTATGATGACCTAGCCAAAAAGATTTCGGTTTCACTAGTGATACAAAATTATCATCACTAGTGGCGGATCCAGAGGTTTCTGGGTTCTTAAGAACCCCATCAATTTGAAAAAAAAAAAAATGAAAAAAATCAGTGTAAACCTTGTATGATTTAAAAAAAAAAAAATAGTAAAAATTATTATGAATCTAGCAAAAAAAATTACTTAGATCCGCCACCGACTATAATAACCTATAATTTAAAATTAATAAGACTATTAATTTTCTTTACTTACAGAGCTAGAACTACCACTTCCGGTCCGGTGGAGGATACCCCCACCGGCACCACCATGCTTCCCTTCTTCATAGCCATGACCACCTCCCATCCCCGTGCCGGTTCCGGTACCACCGATGTTCTGACCAGTGGAGTGGACGTTGGCTCCCATACCTCCAACCTGATCATAGCCGGTGGTGTTGTAATTGTGGCCATGCTCGCCGGTGTGGTGGCCCTCCTCCTTCCGGTACTGTTCTCCTCCGTATTGCGCCATTTTTTACTTCGGTTTTGAAATACAAGTGATGATTAAGAAGTGTGCAACGGATGTTATTAACTGCAGTTGATGATGAGAAATGAGATGGGGTTGAAGGGGGTTTTATAGGGAGGGGATGGGGGTGTTAACGGAATTAACGGAATGATGTACGTGGAGGATTGAAAATGCAAGGGATGGAGACAACCGTACACGTGCAAGATCGTATCATATCACGTGCCACGTTAGCTTCCGAAGTTTCTTATAAAATCTACACAAGTAGGTGTTTCTTATAAAATCTACACAAGTAGGTCGACATGTGTAAAGATATGTCGGCCGAGATTGTGGAGTTGGTTTTCTCGATAAGGTTTTGGATTTTTGTGCTTTTATGGATTAAATAATCTTTTGAGACTTTATTTGCTAAACTAGTTTACAATCCAATTATCTATATCACACGATTTGAATAATGAAAACTATTTATTTGTAATAGCCCATCATAGTGATTTATGTATATATGGATTGTAATTATTGTATTAATCACGTTTATTTCCTTTACTAGTTTAGGCTTAGTTGTACATCTATATATTGTATCTTTATGATCAATAATAATCGATTGATTGAGTCCTAATATGGTATCAACCAAAAAAAAAAAAAAAAAAACCAAAATCATATTATTAACCTAAGTACATAACTCTACAAGACTACAATGTGTAATGTGCATGACAATAACCAAAACCTAATAATTATATCATTTGTGTGTTATATTGTTGTGTTTAATGAAGATGAGCCCAATTTCATAACTTTTATATTATGTAATTCAAATTGGGCTTTTCTCTTTTTTTTTTTTTTTTTTCCTGTTTGATAAAATAAATAACCTTATTCAACATACATTGTGTTCATGGCATTTTTGCCGGATATTTTACTTCATTGCCAATCCATCTTGAGTCTTGGTGATCATTCTTGTTCTTGACTATGTCAGGGGCCAAATTGATTATATATTTGTTTGTTTGTTAATTTGTACCCAAGGAGAATGTTTTTTTTTGCCATATTAAAGCTTTAGTTGATTAACTTTCAATTTGATTACAGACACCCTTTGTTTGTCGGATGGAGCATTAGCGAAGCTTTTAAGGGGCCAAAGGTTGCCTCCGCCGAATTGATTTTTACTAAAAATTCTCGCCGGATCAAAAGTCGTACTATTCTTTTATTCCATCATACCATCCTTTGATTTCCAATTTAAGTATTCCTAATTAACCTTACCAACTATTATATCATAACAAAATATCATTTAAACATCAAATATTACCAATAATAAAAGTTCTTTACTACTTACAAATCAAAACTTTTTTATACTTTTATGTTGTCTTCATTAAGTTATGCAACTTTTAAAATAATAGTTGCATTTAAGTTTTAACAATGTAACTTTTCTAACAAAAGTTGCAAATTTTAACAAAATTTGCAACCTTTTAAGAAAAAAGTTGCAATTTTTAGTAAAATTTGCAACTTCTAAACAAAAAGGTTGCAATTTCAATAAAATCTTGCAACCTTTTATGAAAAAGGTTGCATTAGATCTTTTAATGCAACCTTTATGTTGAACGGAGTTGCATTAGAGTCAAATGCAACACAATTGAAAAAAGTTGCATCTAAAAAGTTGCATTAGCCTCATTTTCTAGTAGTGCACTCCCTTCTTCACTTCATTCCCCACAAACTCACCTCCTCCAACTACTTAGCTTGGAGCCAACAAATCACCCTTTTGTTATCTCTACAAAAACTTACCGGTCATATCGACGGTAAAGACTCCATCCCAGCCGAAACCATTCAAGTCAATGATAAACCTTCTCCCAATCCTGATTATCTAATCTGGATATCAGATGATCAGAATATATGCCTCCTTATTCAATCTTCTTTGTCGGAAGAAGCAATGTCCGAAGTTATCGGGTGGTCTACGGCATACCAAATCTGGTTAGCCTTAGAAAGTGCCTACAGCCACCGTTCGACCGATAGGATGCATACGTTGCGTGATAATCTTCGCCTCCTGCAGAAGGGTTCCTCCACGTTTACAGAGTTTGGCCGCAAATTCAATACCATTTGCGACCAACTCGCAGCCATTGGTCATCCAGTTTCTGAAACAGACAAGTGCCATTGGTTTCTCTGTGGCCTTGGTCTGTCCTACGAGCATTTTTCCACAACCTATTGTGCTCTCGGAACTGCTTCTTTTCGCGAACTCCTAGCAAAATCTGAAAACCAAGAAACTTTCATGCAGTCTCTACATGAACAGCAACCGCCTCCGGTTGCCTTTGTGGCCCAACAATCACGTTCTGGTAATTCTTCTCGTTCCACCCCTAGTTCCTCTTATTCTAATCGTGCAGGCCGTGGCCGTGGTGCAGGTCGTGGTCGGTCTCGTCGACCACCTCATTGTCAACTTTGCAGAACTGATGGTCACTATGCCAATACGTGCCCAAGTCTTGCAAGTTTTGCAAAACAAGCTGCCCCCACCATTGATGCTCATCTCGCGCATGCTTTTCATGCTCAGTGCCATGTCACTGATGAGGACCATCCTGACTGGACTGGTGATACAGGTGCGTCTGCCCACGTGACCCCCTTTGTTGAGGATCTTGATACTTACTCAGCCTTATCGGGTCCTGATTTCGTTCGTTTTGGTAATGGTCATACATTACCCGTAATGAATATTGGTACTAAATCACTTTCAAATAATATTCATTTAAAAAATGTTCTCGTTGTACCACATCTCACCAAACGCCTCTTATCCATCAGCAAACTTACTCATGATTCTCCTGTCGATGTTTTGTTTTCTAATAATTCTTTTCATTTTCAGGATCGAAAAACCAAGGCGATCCTAGCAAAGGCCACATGTGAAAATGGACTCTATGTTCTTCGAGAAGGAAATCATGCCTTTATTGCTTCCTACTCGACTCCGCATTTAAAAGCTTCCTATGAAAAGTGGCACGACCGCCTTGGACACGTGTCTTTTGATATTATTTCTACACTTCATAAACATGGTTTTTTGTTTGTTACTTTATTATTGCCAAAACCTAATGTTTGCGCTTCTTGTCAATTGTCTAAATCTCATCGTGTGCCATTTACTTTGAATTCTAAACGATTTATGCGTGCTCTAGATTTAGTGCATTGTGATTTATGGGGTCCATCGCCTGTCATCTCCTCTAGTGGCTATCGATTTTATGCCATTTTTGTAGATGATCACTCTCGCTTTACATGGTTTTATCCACTTAAGCAAAAATCAGGTTTTTATGAGGCTTTATTAATTTTTGCACCATTTGTTCAAAATCAATTATCATGTAAAATTAAGGTGTTTCAAAGTGATGGGGGAACTGAGTTTACTAATAATCGTGTGCAAAAATTTTTCCATGAACAAGGCATTCATCACCAAATGTCCTGTCCTCACACCCCTGAACAAAACGGTCGTGCTGAACGAAAACATCGACACATAACCGAAACATGTCTTGCTATGCTTTTTAACTCCCGTACTCCCGCCACCCTGTGGTCCGATGCCTTTGCATCCGTCACATTCATCATCAATCGCCTACCTTCCTCGGTCCTTAACTTCAAATCTCCTTATGAAGTCTTATATGGCCGTTGTCTGACGTACTCCAACCTTCACATTTTTTGTTGTCGTGTCTTCCCATATTTACGAGATTATGCCAAGCACAAACTTGCACCTCGCAGTGCGGAATGCATCTTTATTGGCTACGATGCCAAATATAAGGGTTATCGGTGCTTAGACCCTACTACTCAACGAGTTTACACTACTCGTCATGCACAATTCGATGAGGATAACTTTCCTTTCAGTGCACATGTTTCTCCTGTTGATACGGCAAAATTAATCTTTTCAAACTTTGATGAAACCTTACCAATTAATCATTTACCCAACCCACCATTCTTACCCAAACCTACTGTCCCCACTAATCACCATACACCCACTCACTTTCCATGTCCCATATGCTCGGCCTACCTTGCTCGGCCCAACCTGTTCCATCCGATGCTCCCGCCTACACTGATCCACAACCTGCTTCGGCCCACTCTCCTCCTTCACCTCCCACATCTCCTCCGCTCCACCCACACCACTCACCTTCTCCGGCCCAATCTTCCACCCTTCATTCTGCGTCTCCAAATGTTCCGGGTCCTCAATCCTCTACCAGTATTCTTGGCCCTCATCCAATCACTACTCCAAACCCTGAGGACGGATCATCTGCTAAGCCGATACCTACTCATCCTATGAGGACTCGATCAAAAAATGGCATTTACAAACCCAAATATTATGCTAATCTGTCTTTGTTTTCAGGTCCTTTACATTATGCTTTACTTGCGGCACAGGATCCTCGTGGTTACAAATCTGCGGAGAAACATTCTAAGTGGGTAAAAGCTATGGAGGAAGAGATTCATGCTCTAGAACAAAATAATACTTGGGTTCTAGTTCCTCGTCCACATGATGCAAATATTGTTGGCTCGAAATGGGTTTATCGTACAAAATACAAAGCATATGGTTCTATTGATCGCTACAAGGCTCGTCTTGTTGCTCAAGGCTTCACTCAGGTTCCAGGTATTGATTTCTCGCATACTTTCAGTCCCGTTGTGAAGGCATCTACTGTTCGAGTGGTTCTTGCACTCACCACCATCTACGGGTGGTCGCTTCGACAGTTGGATGTCCGTAATGCCTTTCTAAACGGAAATCTAACTGAAACAATTTACATGGAACAACCACCAGGATTTATAAATTCTCAGTTTCGTCATCATGTGTGTCAACTTAAAAGGCTCTTTATGGTCTCAAACAAGCACCTCGTGCCTGGTTTCAGCCACTGAGTACATTTTTACTCAACAATGGTTTTCTCTGCAGCAAGGCCGATACTTCTTTATTCGTCTACAAAAAAAGGCGCCTCTATTGTCTATCTTTTAGTTTATGTGGATGATATAATTGTCATCGACAGTGATCCTCAACTTATTCAGTCGTTCATTACTAGATTGCACAAGGAGTTTTTCGTTAAAGATCTGGGTGTATTGGGATATTTTATGGGGCTTGAAGTTGCTTACTCTGACACAGGCATTTATCTAAGTCAAGCAAAATATGTCCATGATATTTTAGCTCGTGCAGGTTTACAAGATTCCAAGCCAGTTGACACCCCGCTTTCTACCACTGACACCTTTCACAGTAAAGATGATCCATTTCATGATCCCACACTTTAGCGGTCCTTAGTTGGTGCTCTACAATATCTCACCATAACTCGTCCGAATCTGTCTTATGCTGTCAATCAGGCGAGTCAACATCTTCAGTCTCCTACCATCTCTCACTTTCAGTCGATCAAGCGTATATTGCGATATGTTAAGGGGACTATCGCTTTCGGCTTAAGTTTTTCCAAACCCACTACCAAATTAGTTGGCTACTCTGATGCTGATTGGGCCAGGTGCATTGAGACTAGAAGATCGACTTATGGTTATTCTATTTATTTGGGTGGTAATCTCGTTTCCCGGAGAAAGAAACAACCAACTGTGTCTCGGTCAAGTTGTGAATCTAAATATCGTGCTATGGCCAACACTGCTGCAGAGATAATTTGGCTCACTCTTCTTCTACGTGAGTTGCATGCTTTACGTGTGGGTCGACCTACCCTTCTTGGTGATAACAAGAGTGCAATATTTCTAAGTCAAAATCATGTATCTCACAAGCGTGCCAAACATATTGATATTGACTATCAATTTGTTCGTGAGCTTGTCTCTTCTGGTCAACTACACACCAAGTTTGTTCCATCCAATCACCAGGTTGCTAACATTTTCACAAAGAGTCTTCCCAAGCCTCTCTTTGAAAAATTTCGTAGATTGCTCCGTGTTGGTCCTCCACCTGTTCGATTGACAGGGAATAGCCTACCGTAAATCACGTTAGTGATTTATGTATATATGGATTGTAATTATTGTAATAATCACATTTATTTCCTTTCCTAGTTTAGGCTTATTCGTACATCTATATATTGTATCTTTATGATCAATAATAATCGATTGATTGAGTCCTAATAATTGCACAACACAATTAGACAAGTAGATGTACATAGTAATCATCTCAAAAACTTACAATCTTTTCCTCATAGTAATTAATAACCAATCTGCTTCTAAAGTGTTTAATCATCAATTCTTTAGGAAGCTTTGTAATTATTTTTACATTGAAAACATATTTTTATAACCCATAAATTTATTTTTACTTATTTAGTAATACAAATTAACTTATCCTGTCTCACGTAGAATTTAAAAAGTTGTTAGGCTATATTAATAAACTCTCAAGCTATATTGATAAACATAAATCTTTTTTAATAAATAGATTAAATGGTTAAATCATGTAATATTGTTAAATAAGAAAAATATTTAATCTTATATTTGGGTTTTCATTCAATTATTCTCCATGTTAACTCAAAGTTTGTTTCAAACATATCGTGTTGTCTATCATAATACTTAAGAATCCGTAGATTCTGCATTTTTTGGTAATTTAATTGAAAAGTATCATTATTATTACTATTATAAATATAATAGAATTTAATTGTTTTTAGTAAGTTTTAATAGAAAAATAGCATTATCATTATAAATTATAATTTATTTGAAGTAGGAACGGATATTAAGGTAACGATGTTAAAAGAAGCATTATTGTCCTTATCTGATAGTAACATGATTTAGAAAACAAAAAAAAAATCAATTTTGATTAGAGACAATTTATTAGGGATAATATGATGCTGACACGTGACATTCTTTAAAATTATGTATTAAAAGTAAGATTTGTTCCTTTAAAAGTATAGAAAACTTGTACGTAAATTTTGTTACGGTGCAAATATATATTATTTATTTTGTACTGATAAGATGTAAACAAATATGAAAACCCATAAAATTTTAACCATGTACTACTATGCTAAAAGTAGGAAAATAGTATATAATAAAGTTATCTAAAAAAGAAATACAACACTTCTTAATTGGAAAAGATAATAGTAATAAAAAAACAAATGAAAATTAATCAATATTATGAACTATAATTTCAATAATAATAGAAAAGGATAAAATACAAAGATAATTAATTTTCTAAAAAATAATTTCGATAATAATAGAAAAGAATAAAAGACAAAGATAATTTAATTTTTTAAAATTTAAATTGAGGGAGATGAATTTGATTAAATTTGATTAATCTATTAAATAAAATATAAATAAAAATGAAAGATTGTGGAAGAGAATGTCATGTGGCATTAAATAAAAAAATGAGAGATTATGTGAGAAAATGCCATGTGACATTATATGGAATCTTTTATTAATATTTAGATTAGATAAAATTATAGTCTTTTTAAGAGCAAGTGAGATTCCTTCGTGAGATGCAATGGACGGAATTTTTAATTTGTTACGTCTTACCAATAATCATTATAGTTTATGAAAGCTAAAATTATTATAAATGGAGTTCTGTTTTCTAACAAAAAAAAATATTAAACTCGTCTGCCTATTCAATTTTATTAAAGTTAATGAACGCAATTTATCAAATAAAAATCAAATTAAATGAAAAGTAATAATTTAAAAACATATTTACACTATATTAATCATCAAATTTGGTTTGTGAGACAAAAGTACTGTTCAATTTTTTACAAACAATTAACCTTGGTTTACAAGTTCATAATGCATCATTTTCTTACTAAATATCCAACTATACATCAAATCTTATATCCATATATAATGCATTTCTTATAACCATGCTATTTCTTTCTTTCTAAAGCTTGGTTTACAAATTCATAATGAGGGCTTGGCTATATAGGAAACTCTATCTTTTTTAGAAAACTTTGCAAACTCATTATCATCCATTGATTATGTTTCATCCAAGTTGATCAATGGTTCTCATCATTTTAGAAAGAATTATAATTAAAAGAAATATTATAATACACATGAAAAGCACTGAAGGGTATTTTCAGTAGTGCAATAGAACCTTGGAAAAACAAATCCCTGCCATGCAGTAGCAGTCAAATCAAAACTGCAAACCAATTCAAAAATATTTTCATCTTTATCTTTCCCACTAGACTGTTCATATGCAGTTTTGTTCATATTTCCCCCATCTGATAGACTGTTCATATTTCCCCATCGCCAAGACAACATCGATCGGTGCCTTCTAACCCTAAGACAGAAGCCGATAGTGTGGATCCGGGAGAATGAGGAAATCGTTCGTAATTTTGTCGTCCTCGCTCAAAATGAAACGATTACGGAAGATTAAGAGTTCAAGCAAAAGGTTAGTTCTTGTAATCTGGCCTATAAAAGGGGGTTTTGTTCTATCGAATTCCCCTTCAAAAATGTCAACTGATTTTGTTTTGTTTTCTATCTATTGCACTAGGAGACCTAAATTAGGGCGGGAAAGGTCTGCCAGCCGTAGTGTTCTTATTATATCCGATGATTCCAAGCAAGTTCCTCCCAAGCAACAATCTCACTTCGGTCCGATCCAGAGGGCTTTAGGTTAGTATTGATGTGCGTATAAACCGTGAACGTAGTTTTAGGTGATGTATAGTGTGTTGAATTAGGTGTAGGTCCACCCGGAGGATCGAGTAACCTCTATTCCCTGTTTTCCGACAAACCCGAAAGTGCGGAATCCAAACAGGTAAGTTAAACCAAGTTACGAACACAAACACAACGATTCAACGATTAACACTCCATTGTATTAACGCGTATGAAACCGTTACAAAGCAATGTTTACAAGATAAACCTATAAACTCTCAGTTGTGTGTGTGTGTTCTTTCAAAGAAATCTATTCAGACTTCGTAACTGTGTTCTGTCTGTTATCTGGGTATATATACCAACATGTTGACGAAAACAAGAACTGGACGAAAACTCATCAACGAAATCCAAGATATGGACGAAATCCCTTGGATTTCGTCAACTATGGGATTTCGCCATATATGGTTTTCAGCACATGGAGGCTTTGACGAAATCACTTGATTTCGTCACTTGATGTCTTTGTCACATTGCAAGACTTTGTCTCATGTTGGGCTTGTTATGTTGGGCTTCATCAATGGATCCAAACAACAAACAGAACATAATTCACATTTATAATTCACGTGAACTCCATTTGAAAGTCTTCATATGAGATCATCATGACATCACTTTGGTGATGTCATGGTGATGTGGCGTCGGGAAGGTTCGCGGCTCTCCGTGTAACGCCCGACTCTTTTGTACTTTCCATTTATAGAAAGTTTTGTTCGTAATTCTATTTTTGGAAACTTTGTATTCTTGTAATCGTTCGTTCCTTGTAATCATTGTAAACTCGAGACTTGAATCATGAATGAAACCTTGCAATTATTTAAACTTGTGTTATACATACTCTATACATGTTTGTACGTTTAAATTGAGAAACAATTTGGTATTTATTCGTGGTGTTTGCAAACATATGATAAACTATTGAACACGCGACATTTATGTTTTATACGAAACTTATACTTATTCATATTCAAATTACACTTGGGCATACTTTAGAACATGTTACTTATACCTTAGAACCTTAAAATAATCATAAAACCCGTATTAGGTGACATTGGAACGAGTTACAAAGTGAAATAACAAAAAAAATAAAGATTTTGTGTTTCTGACCATTGCTTGCGCACCGCAACAAAAAACCCTTACGGTGCGCAAGGGTGTCTGGGCGGACAAAAAACGCAGCAGCCGCGAAATTGCACGAAATCCCAAGATTTAAACCTCCCCAATCACCTTTAATCCACCTCTAAACACCTCCAATCATGCTTAACCTCCTCCCCTATAAATACAACCCTCCTCCAAGCCATTTTACACTTTCACAACTCTCTAATCTTCTCTAAATCACTCTCAAGTTCTTGCAAATTTCAGAAATTCGGGCAGATTCATACTCTTGCACTAAAGTGAGTAGAACTTGCTCATTTCTCAACCAAATCACTTGGTTCTTCTTCCTACTTGCTTGGATAATAATGGGGTTTGATTCCTTGATCTCTCCTTGGAGAAATCAGACTTGGAATTGCCCTGAAAATGTCCAAAAACTTTCTGTTTTGTTTTAAGTTCTTCAAAAACTTGTTTAAACTTATCCAACTTGTGTCTAACACATCTCACACCTATGTCCTAATGCTTACAACCTCTCTTGTGGTTGGTTAAGCTTAAAAACAAGGTTGAGACACTTAAATAAGAGGATTAAACCTCATAAACTTTCTGTTTTGTTAGGGTACTTAACCCACAAGTCATGTCAAGCTTAGACTTTGATGAATGAGTGATTGTGGAACAACTTGGGTTGTTCCAACATAAAATCCTCACATGATTTGATGATTTCTTTTAGTTTAGATTATTTACATACTTGTATTAATCCTAGTTCTTGACCCTCCTTGGTTGTCTTTACATCAAGTGAAGTGGTGAACATTCAAGGGGTTCCTGAATGGAAGCTTGTCTTCCTACCCCATACATGACATCCATGAATAACTCGAGGTGCCTAAACGAAGATTTTAATCTTCTACCTCCTACTTGAATTATTGGACTTAATAATATGTAATACTTAACCTAAGTATATATACACTCATTCGAACCTTAAATATTAAACTTGTGTTTATATGTTAAAGTAGTAGAATACCATCTAAGACTAAACACTCCAAGTATGATTCTAATGGGCATACTACCCATGAAATACAATATAACCCTAGTGGTTACGTAGTGTCATATAAGAGTATAAGTTAAAGATGATTATTTTGATATCATACTTTATGTTATGTTAAACTCCAAAATTATAATCTTCCGTTGAACGCCAAACTCACACACCTACGTTTCCTCGTGTAGAAGGACTAGGTGCTCCAACTTAATTCATCCACCAAACTCGCTCGCGGGATTTCAAGTAGGAAAGCTTGCAACCACCGTGAGTATACTCGATCCCTATTTCCCCTTTACACTTTGGGATGCAACATGTATAATTATGCAAACATCTTTAAACTAAACTAAACATACTCAATCCTTATACAAACATGAAACTAATGTGCTTTACTTATGAGTCTTGTATGCTCTATTTGAACGATTTGGAACGTATATGCTCATTAACTTTGCTAGCCCACCTTAACAATTATAGCGCTATAGGATTTACGCACCGCCCGTTAAACTTGGGGTATTGTTAAGTTAAACATTTACCATCCCGCTATCAATTGGGATTAGGTTAATTTATGCGTTGGATTCTTGGGTTTGATCATAGTGTACGCCAAAATTGCATGCTAGTAATTCACATATTATGAATCATGTTGGATTTGAGCCTTTTATTCTATTATACTATGTAAACAAACTTGTATACTCGCTCATTGCCTTTGCATTGAAACTCTATTTTAATACATGTTGCAGGTTGATTATTGAAGTATGGATGAATGATGAAACAAGTTTAGGGTGGACTAGATACACACCTTTAATCTATTCATCTTTTTATGTTATGTTATTTGTTGAAACAATGTTGTATTTTGTTTTGAATATTGTATGACAATTTAGCACTTGCAATGAAATTTGAATTCAATTAAATATTGTCACATAGTGTTATGAAGTCTCTAGCAATCTATACACACTTCGTCTCATCCCGATGTTTCCGCCATCGGTTGGGGTGTAACAGATTGGTATCAGAGCCATAACTATAGGGAATTTGGAAAATTGCCATGCTTTTGCCCTAATCTATAGTTTTAGGAATTTTGCCTCTTATGTGTTGTTTAAAACTTTTGTACTCTACCATGCATGCTTCCTAGCTACACTTCTTGTTGATTAAATTTATATGCCTTTCCTAAGGTTAACATGAATACACTTTTGTTTATTTGTATACTCTTGTAACACAAACGAGACAACTTTACCAAAATAGGCGTGAAACCCACAATTTGGTAAACGACTCTCATTCTACCTTAAGCTATTTCTTTTTGCACGAAATTTCACCATTAAGCTAGGAGTGAAATCCACAACTTAATGGTAATTTCCATTTCAACTCTAGTGGACCCTTGTCATAGTGTTGAAATTTTATTTCGACCCGACAAGTACCAACCACATTTAGGGTACGAAATCGTCAAGCTTGGGGTGAAACCCGCATCTCGTCGATTAAGTCCCATTCCTCGATTTTCAATCTCGCCAAAGTCCCGATTGTTTCAATCAATTAGAGATGTGTAGTAACCGGAAGGGTAAGATACCGTTAATCGCTTCTCGACGAGAGTATCTTACTTATAGGCCAAAGCACGTTTTCTCTAATTCGAAAGAACTTTCGACCCACTTTGGAATAGTCGACGTTTCTCTACCCGAAACAATCCAATGTTTTATTGAGCCTCTCTTTTATGTATCTCAATTTATATGTGATTTTATACTTGAACGTTCGTTCATTTCAAAACTTCGTTTTAATCATTTCGCACGTTATCGCAATCACAAACAATAATAATCCCTCGAGAACAAACTAAATTTACAATGCCTTCATTTGTCCATGTTATGCTATGTTGGACTCATGACTATGCTATGTGTGACGCCTAAACTCTTTATGTTATGTGACTCAATTTGAAACTTTTATGCTATATGACGCTTTGTGCTATGTGAATCAACTTATGCAAACGATTTTTCTTAAAACAAACATTATGATCAAGTCTCACCCATTCGTTCTTTTGAATCTTAGATGTCTTCTCGTCACTCCAACTCGTCTAAGAAGTCTAAGTCCCATGCTACGAAGAAGATGATGGCTTTCATGGCCGATCAATTTGCGCGCGTCGTTCCAAAGGTCATTTCCGAGATTCGAGCTTCTGAAACTCCGAACTCCTCCGTCGACTCTAAGGTCGAAGTACGCAAGCCCGCTTCGTTCAACTTCAAGCACTTTTCATCGTGCAATCCCAAGCCATTCACCGGCAATGATGGGGTGACCGCCATGCTTGAGTGGTTTGATAGTATGGAGGTCACGTTCATCAATAGTGATTGCCCCAAAGAGCTCAGAACGCGTAGTGCGACTGGGGTATTCCAAGCCCGAGCTCTTGAATGGTGGACGAACGAAAGAAACATTCGTTCGAACGAACTGGCATACGCGTTGGAGTGGGAAGAAGTTAAGGCCCTGATGATGGACGAGTTTTGTCCTCCGCATGAGCAACAAAAGTTGGAGGAAGAATTTTGGGCACTAAAGCAAGTGGGGGATGAAAACCTAGCCTACACCACCCGTTTTAAACAACTTAGCTTCATAGTTCCTCACCTTGTTATGACCACCGACCGCAAAATACGGAAGTATATCAATGGGTTACCCTCTGGTATGCGCGACACGATCGAGGCTGCCAAACTCGACAATATCGAAGCTGTTTATCGTTTGGCCGCTTCCCTGAACAACAATCGTGTTCGCGATAAGCAAGCCGCAAACCCCGCTTCATTCAAGCCAGCTCCCCAAATTACCCAACAGTCGAGTAGCAATAGGGGAAAGAAGCGAAAGCAATCGAACCCTGTTTGCAATGCGATTGTACCACCCGTTAACCCAAATCCTGTTGCTCCTGATAACACCCAAAAGTCGTACACTGGGATTCACCCCAAGTGTGCCACTTGTAATTTCCATCATCCCGCAAATGCTAGGTGCCGTCGTTGTGACAATTGCAACCGTTATGGACATACTATCAAGTTTTGTCGCTATCAACAACAACAAGCTCCACCAGCCCAGCAAGCACAACAACCTCCACCAGCTCAGCAAGCGCAACAAGCTCCGCCCCCTCCTCAAAACGCAAGACCCGCTAGGGCTTGTTTCAAATGTGGGGACGCCAATCATCTTCGCCCACAATGCCCACTATGGAATTAAGAGCAACTACAACCTCCTCGTGGACGCTGTTTCAATCTGAATGCGAATCAAGCGCGCAACGACAATAATGTCGTTAACGGTACGTTTCTTGTGAACCATCTTTATGCTTCGATACTATTTGATACTGGTGTGGACAAAAGCTTTGTGTCCTTAGAATTCGAAACATTGTTAAATTGCGCACGCTCTAAACTACCTAAGTCGTTTTCCGTTGAAGTTGCCAATGGCAAGTCTATCTTAGTCGATTCCGTTCTTCGTGATTGTCGTCTTACTCTAAACGAACACGTCTTCCCTATCGATCTCATACCCATGCAACTGGGTAGTTTCGACGTCATCATAGGCATGGATTGGCTTCAAAGGAACCATGCTGAAATCGCTTGTCACGAGAAATACGTTCGTTTACCCCTTCCTTCTGGTGATGTTTTACATGTCTATGGAGACCGGCCTTCAAAGGGACTGAAGTTGATGTCCTGCACACAAGCGAACAAATACTTACGCAAATAGTACTTTTCCTTTTTAGCCCACGTTGTGGAAGAAAAGGGCAAGGGAAAGAGTTTAAGTGATGTTCCAGTGGTGCGCGACTTCCCGGACGTCTTTCCTGAAGATTTACCTGGTCCTCCTCCACCTCGATCCGTTGACTTTTGTATTGACCTTGTACCTGGTGCAACTCCTGTTGCCAAAGCTCCTTATCGTCTTGCACCTTCTGAGATGCAAGAATTATCTACGCAGCTTCAAGAACTCCTCGATAAAGGCTTCATTCGTCCAAGTACCTCACCTTGGGGTGCACCTGTGCTTTTCGTTAAAAAGAAAGACGGCTCTTTCCGTATGTGTATCGATTATCGCGAGCTCAACAAACTCACTGTCAAGAATCGTTACCCTCTTCCGCGTATCGACGATCTCTTTAACCAACTTCAAGGCGCTACTTGTTTCTCCAAAATCGATCTTCGTTCTGGTTATCACCAACTTCGGGTCCTCGAAGAGGACGTACCCAAAACCGCTTTTCGCACTCGCTATGGACATTACGAGTTCGTGGTTATGCCTTTTGGTTTGACCAACGCACCCGCTGTGTTCATGGATCTAATGAATCATGTTTGTAAGCCCTATTTGGATCGTTTCGTGATCGTCTTTATTGATGATATCCTCATTTATTCTAAATCTCGAGCCGATCATGAACGCCATCTTCGTCTTATACTCGAGCTCTTACGTGTTGAACGCTTATACGCTAAATTCTCCAAATGCGAGTTTTGGATTAAAGAAGTCCAATTCCTTGGACACGTTGTTAGTGAAAAAGGAATCCACGTCGACCCTGCAAAGATCGAGGCTGTAAAGAATTGGACCGCGCCTAAATCTCCTTCCGAAATCCGTTCCTTCTTAGGATTGGCGGGTTATTACCGTCGATTCATCTCGAATTTTTCAAAAATCGCCGTTCCTCTCACTTCATTGACCCAAAAGGAGAAACCTTTTGCTTGGGGTCCTGAGCAAGAGGAATCCTTTCAGACTCTCAAGGACTTGCTTTGCAACGCTCCTATTCTTACTCTTCCTGATGGAAACGATGATTTCGTAGTGTATTGCGATGCATTGAACCGTGGTCTTGGTTGCGTCCTCATGTAACGAGGCAAGGTCATCGCTTATGCATCCCGTCAACTCAAGATACATGAGAAAAACTATACTACCCACGACCTTGAACTTGGCGCAGTTGTTTTTGCGTTGAAAATTTGGCGACACTACCTTTATGGTACTAAGTGTGAGGTTTTCACTGACCACAAGAGCCTTCAACACATTTTCGACCAAAAGGAACTGAACATGCGTCAACGTCGCTGGGTGGAACTGTTAAACGACTACGATTGCTAAATCAAATACCATCCAGGTAAAGCGAATGTAGTAGCTGACGCCCTTAGTCGCAAAACACATATGAAGGGTATTCGTTGTTCCCAACTTGTGAACGATCTTCCACGCCGCATTCGCGAAGCTCAATACGCCTCTATTAACGAAGGTAACTTCCATATTGAGATACGAGGCGCTAAAGAACACGATCTCGTCTCCAAGGCCGATGGTATCCTATACCTCGACAATCGTGCCTGGATCCCTGATCGCGAAGAGCTTCGAGACTTCATCATGAACGAGGCACACAAATCCAAGTACTCAATTCATCCTGGTGCCGACAAGATGTATCATGATCTACGTACATCCTATTGGTGGCCTGGTATGAAGAAAGACATAGCCGTTTACGTCTCTAAGTGTCTTACGTGTTCAAAAGTCAAAGCCGAGCATCAACGACCTTCGGGTCTACTCGAACAACCCGAAATCCCCGTTTGGAAGTGGGATAGCATCGCGATGGACTTCATCACTAAACTCCCTCGTACATCTTCTGGTCACGATAGCATTTGGGTGATCATCGATCGTTTGACCAAGTCCGCTCAATTCATTCCTACTCGCGAAGATTTCAAGGTTGAACGACTTGCTCGCATTTATACCGATGAGGTCATACGACATCATGGCATTCCCCTCGACATCATTTCTGACCGCGATGGTCAATTTACTTCACGTCTCTGGCAAACCTTTCAGTCCGCTATGGGTACTCATTTGAATCTCAGTACGGCCTTTCATCCTCAAACGGATGGACAGACTGAACGTACTATCCAAACCCTAGAGGACATGCTCCGTTCTTGTGTCATCGACTTTGGGGGTAGTTGGGATGTGCATTTACCTTTGATCGAGTTCTCGTACAACAATAGCTACCACTTCAGTATTAAAATGGCTCCATTCGAGGCATTGTATGGTCGCAAATGCCGATCTCCTTTAAGCTGGCACGAGATTGGTGACAAACACTTTACTGGCCCTGAAATCATACAAGAAGCAACGGATAAGATTCACCAAATCCGTGATAATCTACTCAAGGCTCGCGAACGTCAAAAGGTCTATGCTGATAAGGGACGCAAACCTATGCAATTCAACGTTGGAGATCACGTCCTACTCAAAGTGTCTCCTTGGAAAGGAGTGGTTCGTTTTGGTAAAAAGGGAAAACTTGCCCCTCGCTATGTTGGTCCTTTCAAGATACTCGAAAGGATTGGTGCGGTGGCTTATCGACTCGATTTACCTCAAGAACTCAACAACGTGCATCCAACGTTTCATGTCTCAAATCTAAAGAAGTGTCACGCTGAAGAAGGACTCCAAGTCCCTCTCGAAGATCTCCAAATAAATGACACTCTGCATTTTGTGGAGAAACCCGTCGAAATCGGGGATCAAGGAGTCAAGTTATTGAGGCGCAGCAAAATCCCTATCGTCAAGGTTCGATGGGAAGGTAAACGAGGCGCTGAATTTACTTGGGAACTCAAGAGCGAGATGAAAAAGAAGTACCCTCATCTTTTCCCTACGTCTTCCTAAATTTCGGGACGAAATTTCCTAAAGGAGGGGAGACTGTAACGCCCGACTCTTTTGTACTTTCCATTTATAGAAAGTTTTGTTCGTAATTCTATTTTTGGAAACTTTGTATTCTTGTAATCGTTCGTTCCTTGTACTCATTGTAAACTCGAGACTTGAATCATGAATGATACCTTGCAATTATTTAAACTTGTGTTATACATACTCTATACATGTTTGTACGTTTAAATTGAGAAACAATTTGGTATTTATTCGAGGTGTTTGCAAACATATGATAAACTATTGAACACGCAACATTTATGTTTTATACGAAACTTATACTTATTCATATTCAAATTACACTTGGGCATACTTTAGAACATGTTACTTATACCTTAGAACCTTAAAATAATCATAAAACCCGTATTAGGTGACATTGGAACGAGTTACAAAGTGAAATAACAAAAAAAAAATAAAGATTTTGCGTTTCTGACCATTGCTTGCGCACCGCAACAAAAAACCCTTACGGTGCGCAAGGGTGTCTGGGCGGACAAAAAACGCAGAAGCCGCGAAATTGCACGAAATCCCAAGATTTAAACCTCCCCAATCACCTTTAATCCACCTCTAAACACCTCCAATCATGCTTAACCTCCTCCCCTATAAATACAACCCTCCTCCAAGCCATTTTACACTTTCACAACTCTCTAATCTTCTCTAAATCACTCTCAAGTTCTTGCAAATTTCAGAAATTCGGGCAGATTCATACTCTTGCACTAAAGTGAGTATAACTTGCTCATTTCTCAACCAAATCACTTGGTTCTTCTTCCTACTTGCTTGGATAATAATGGGGTTTGATTCCTTGTTCTCTCCTTGGAGAAATCAGACTTGGAATTGCCCTGAAAATGTCCAAAAACTTTCTGTTTTGTTTTAAGTTCTTCAAAAACTTGTTTAAACTTATCCAACTTGTGTCTAACACATCTCACACCTATGTCCTAATGCTTACAACCTCTCTTGTGGTTGGTTAAGCTTAAAAACAAGGTTGAGACACTTAAATAAGAGGATTAAACCTCATAAACATTCTGTTTTGTTAGGGTACTTAACCCACAAGTCATGTCAAGCTTAGACTTTGATGAATGAGTGATTGTGGAACAACTTGGGTTGTTCCAACATAAAATCCTCACATGATTTGATGATTTCTTTTAGTTTAGATTATTTACATACTTGTATTAATCCTAGTTCTTGACCCTCCTTGGTTGTCTTTACATCAAGTGAAGTGGTGAACATTCAAGGGGTTCCTAAATGGAAGCTTGTCTTCCTACCCCATACATAACATCCATGAATAACTCGAGGTGCCTAAACGAAGATCTTAATCTTCTACCTCCTACTTGAATTATTGGACTTAATAATATGTAATACTTAACCTAAGTATATATACACTCATTCGAACCTTTAATATTAAACTTGTGTTTATATGTTAAAGTAGTAGAATACCATCTAAGACTTAACACTCCAAGTATGATTCTAATGGGCATACTACCCATGAAATACAATATAACCCTAGTGGTTACGTAGTGTCATATAAGAGTATAAGTTAAAGATGATTATTTTGATATCATACTTTATGTTATGTTAAACTCCAAAATTATAATCTTCCGTTGAACGCCAAACTCACACACCTACGTTTCCTCGTGTAGAAGGACTAGGTGCTCCAACTTAATTCATCCACCAAACTCACTCGCGGGATTTCAAGTAGGAAAGCTTGCAACCACCGTGAGTATACTCGATCCCTTTTTCCCCTTTACACTTTGGGATGCAACATGTATAATTATGCAAACATCTTTAAACTAAACTAAACATACTCAATCCTTGTACAAACATGAAACTAATGTGCTTTACTTATGATTCTTGTATGCTCTATTTGAACGATTTGGAACGTATATGCTCATTAACTTTGCTAGCCCACCTTAACAATTATAGCGCTATAGGATTTACGCACCGCCCGTTAAACTTGGGGTATTGTTAAGTTAAACATTTACCATCCCGCTATCAATTGGGATTAGGTTAATTTATGCGTTGGATTCTTGGGTTTGATCATAGTGTACGCCAAAATTGCATGCTAGTAATTCACATATTTTGAATCATGTTGGATTTGAGCCTTTTATTCTATTATACTATGTAAACAAACTTGTATACTCGCTCATTGCCTTTGCATTGAAACTCTATTTTAATACATGTTGCAGGTTGATTATTGAAGTATGGATGAATGATGAAACAAGTTTAGGGTGGACTAGATACACACCTTTAATCTATTCATCTTTTTATGTTATGTTATTTGTTGAAACAATGTTGTATTTTGTTTTGAATATTGTATGACAATTTAGCACTTGCAATGAAATTTGAATTCAATTAAATATTGTCACATAGTGTTATGAAGTCTCTAGCAATCTATACACACTTCGTCTCATCCCGATGTTTCCGCCATCGGTTGGGGTGTGACAGATTGGTATCAGAGCCATAACTATAGGGAATTAGGAAAATTGCCATGCTTTTGCCCTAGCTACACTTCTTGTTGATTAAATTTATATGCCTTTCCGAAGGTTAACATGAATACACTTTTGTTTATTTGTATACTCTTGTAACACAAACGAGACAACTTTACCAAAATAGGCGTGAAACCCACAATTTGGTAAACGACTCTCATTCTACCTTAAGCTATTTCTTTTTGCACGAAATTTCACCATTAAGCTAGGAGTGAAATCCACAACTTAATGGTAATTTCCATTTCAACTCTAGTGGACCCTTGTCATAGTGTTGAAATTTTATTTCGACCCGACAAGTACCAACCACATTTAGGGTACGAAATCGTCAAGCTAGGGGTGAAACACGCATCTCGTCGATTAAGTCCCATTCCTCGATTTTCAATCTCGCCAAAGTCCCGATTGTTTCAATCAATTAGAGATGTGTAGTAACCGGAAGGGTAAGATACCGTTAATCGCTTCTCGACGAGAGTATCTTACTTATAGGCCAAAGCACGTTTTCTCTAATTCGAAAGAACTTTCGACCCACTTTGGAATAGTCGACGTTTCTCTACCCGAAACAATCCAATGTTTTATTGAGCCTCTCTTTTATGTATCTCAATTTATATGTGATTTTATACTTGAACGTTCGTTCATTTCAAAACTTCATTTTAATCATTTCGCACGTTATCGCAATCACAAACAATAATAATCCCTCGAGAACAAACTAAATTTACAATGCCTTCATTTATCCATGTTATGCTATGTTGGACTCATGACTATGCTATGTGTGACGCCTAAACTCTTTATGTTATGTGACTCAATTTGAAACTTTTATGCTATATGACGCTTTGTGCTATGTGAATCAACTTATGCAAACGATTTTTCTTAAAACAAACATTATGATCAAGTCTCACCCATTCGTTCTTTTGAATCTTAGATGTCTTCTCGTCACTCCAACTCGTCTAAGAAGTCTAAGTCCCATGCTACGAAGAAGATGATGGCTTTCATGGCCGATCAATTTGCGCGCGTCGTTCCAAAGGTCATTTCCGAGATTCGAGCTTCTGAAACTCCGAACTCCTCCGTCGACTCTAAGGTCGAAGTACGCAAGCCCGCTTCGTTCAACTTCAAGCACTTTTCATCGTGCAATCCCAAGCCATTCACCGGCAATGATGGGGTGACCGCCATGCTTGAGTGGTTTGATAGTATGGAGGTCACGTTCATCAATAGTGATTGCCCCAAAGAGCTCAGAACGCGTAATGCGACTGGGGTATTCCAAGCCCGAGCTCTTGAATGGTGGACGAACGAAAGAAACATTCGTTCGAACGAACTGGCATACGCGTTGGAGTGGGAAGAAGTTAAGGCCCTGATGATGGACGAGTTTTGTCCTCCGCATGAGCAACAAAAGTTGGAGGAAGAATTTTGGGCACTAAAGCAAGTGGGGGATGAAAACCTAGCCTACACCACCCGTTTTAAACAACTTAGCTTCATAGTTCCTCACCTTGTTATGACCACCGACCGCAATATGGTTAACATAAACAAAAGACACAAATGAGACCAATTCTCATTCAACTACCGTCCGACAATTAGTTTGAAAAGTTAACAGATTTTTCAATTTGATTATTAACTTTCAAAACTTGCAAACTCTGACCATTTATGAAGATTCAGTCGTTTTGGTTTGCAACAGATTTCAGGCAACGAAGACTTGAGTTCCAACATCGGTTAATCAAAACTAAAGCAGAAATAAAATCTTTTTGGCTTTTATAAAGTTTATATTAAAAGACACCTAAAATCTTTTTGGAATTTTGAATATTTCAAACTTAAAGACTGAAAGCAGTAAATAGATATATACAGAGTTGCAGAAACTAAACAGTAAATATATACAAACATTCTTTTTGCGAGTTTCGAGGGTAAGAGAATCATATCAGTGTACGGTCACGCTAAAACACTCTTGTTGTTCTTTTTGTTAACAATTAGATAAACATCCTATAACGATTATCGGTATTGTTATCCACATAAGCTCAACTTATCATATGTAATCATGGCGAGGGGATACGTTAAGGTATGATTTATACTTACCGACCGGTGTTCATCCACATCACGACACATTCCCGTATCAAGGTATGCACGAGGGTTCATCTTACTGGTGAGTATACCATTTATCATCTGTTTTGACGTATAAAAATGTGAGAAACTCACTTATTTTGATTGAAAACAAGCCCTATGTGATAGAATCACTTATTGATGAGGAACTTGATTTTCAGATGCATGAGGGCACAAGAGCAAGTCCGTGAACAGGTCAGTACTTTCGTACAGCAAAGAGACGAACTTGACTCCCGGATAAATGTGATATATTATCACTTATTTTGTTTGGACATGTGATTGTTGATCACTTATTGAGGTCGAATTCAGTATGTACATGTATGTATGATATCATGGAAGATCTAGACTTAGTCTCTGTTTGTTTCGGTAAAAGAAACAACCATGATACCCAAATGATAAACAGCATAAAGACCACATATCTCAGAACCTCGGCAATCTCTCAAACGAAATTTCGGTACTAAGACCATATGCCAATGAGTGGTTCCCACCTGGTCTTCAGTCGATTTAAGTTTATATCACCCTGCACACTTTAAGATGATTGTGAGCCTACCGATACATCTTATATAGAGCTGCTTATCGTTTTTCATTTTGCATTTCAGTTTAAAAAGGTTTGGACTGACCACTGATGTACTATCATTTTCTCTTTTACTCGCCAGGAAATTCATTTTTGTTTTTCTATGTTTTTGGGTTTTGAAATTTTTCGATGTTTTTGAATTTTCAAATTTTGGAATTACTCCCCCTAAAATCAACAAACTTACAATAATTTTAAAAACACAAAGATAATTACAAAAACGATTTTCCGATGCGGATTACTCATGTTTTAACTCAACGCCGTTTACCAAAAATAATTTAATCAGAAATGATTTATCGAATTTTGGAAAAATCAGTTGACACGTCGGTAAACGGTGTGGATAATGACAACATTGACGTGTTTCATATTGAAACAATCACGTGTGAGGTGATATTCGAGTTCAACGTGTCAGGTCAAAGAGTGTTGTACGAGATAATAATTATTCATAAAGCAGCTTAAATATCGACAAGTATAGGAGAGATTAGAAATTTAAAACCGTATCCTGCAATTGCTTTGTTCATTGCAAGGAATCTGAGCGCTCCCCTAAACTGGATATCCAGCAGGTGTGGATTTCAAATTCGATTTTGTAGCTACTGAGAAATCTCTTCACAGCAACAAGATCATAGACCTCTGGGTCCGACTGGTCTTCCACATTGCACCAGCTAAGGTCTTTGACTTTCTCTTTGAGAAGTAGTGTGCGGTTGACTTTCTCATGAAAGAAAAGTACTCTACACGTTCATCTTGTGGACTTTGAACTTCTTGTGGAAGAAAAATCCATGAATCTTCGAAAAGCTTCAGACGTGCTGCAGGCGCGTACTTTTCATTGGAATCTTTCCTGGGGACCCGATCAAAAACCATAACAACCAAATTTTGGCACATTTTTCAACTTGTCAAATTTTGCAACTTCATTCAACCACATTCTTTCATCAGACATTTTTTGTCTTCTTTTCTCCTCTCTTCATCAAAGGCAACAATATTCTCCTTGGATACAACAATATTTCGGAGCCTTATGTCGCCGATCTTGTGGATGGATGCTCCACTATCAACAATCCTAAGACTATCAATAGTTCCTCCTGGAACATCCTGCACACTCATTCAGAGATTAGTTGGAGAGGGGGACCCAAGCCTTCACAGACTTGGGTCGTCCGTCATCATCGAGGATTGTGACATCCATTTCCCGATGATTCGGAATTGATGTAGCTCCCCCTGAAACAATTTCCAATATTGGTTTCCAAATCTGTTTTTGTTTTTCATATTTAACTTCTAACTTAACAGACTGTGTTTGGACAACCTCCGGTTTTAAAACCTTTTCAACATTTTTCCGTTGTTTCTTTCTCTGTTTCACTTCTTGTTATTTAACAAAACGAGGGTCCTGTTTTGGTGAAACAAATCTTTTATGGTAATTGTTACTATGGGGGGCATCAACTTTTGCCTTTCCTTTCGTGAGATATGGACAATTTCTGACAATGTGCCCATACTCACCACATTCAAAGCATGATCTCCGCTCAACAAACCTCGGAGTATCATAACCACAAGGCATGATGATGGTAGGTTGACAAGTATGGCTGAGAGCATGATAGTTTGAAAAAGAGGTTTATGTGTCAGAAGATAATGGAATAATGGATAAGATTTGATTTTATGTTTTGAAGAAATATCTTGTTGTCTGTTACTTTGTCAACGAAATCCCAGAACTCTAACTTATCCACATAGACGAAATCACCATACTCAATTTGGGCGAAAACCTTCTGGACGAACTCACCAATTTCGTCAATAGTGTTGCTGGACGAAATCACCCCCATTTTCGTCATCAACACATCAGCGACGAAAACAGCCCCTGATTTCGTCATAGAAGGCATTTCAGCGATGAAATCAGAAGTTTCTGGACGAAATCACTTTTCGCGACGAAATCACCTTTTCGCGACGAAATCACCTTTCGCGACGAAATCACCTTTCAGCGACGAAATCACCTTTCGCGACGAAATCACCCTTTCAGCGACGAAATCACCATTTCAGCGACGAAATCAAACATATCAGCGACGAAAACCCCTATTTTCATCACATACTTGTGTTATTTTTAACCAGAAGACTTGTAAAACATATTTAACTGTTTGATTTGTGTGATTTAAGCAGGTTTTCATCATTATACATTCAAAATGAATCCGGCTTGGTCGGGTACTCCGTCTAATGCGGAAAGCAAGTATAGAAGCACGAGTTTATCTCCCTCATGGGCCGAATATCCCGCACCCACTTCTGCAATACCAGTGCGACAAAATGCTGATATGTATTATGGAACTCCTAGCACTTCTGCAAGACCTGCTTCACACGCTCCACTTCAAACGGCGTTTGTCACAAGCACATATTTATATGGCAATCCGATACAAGTTCCTGTAAAGCCAGCTCCAACCACAGACTTGTATGGAAATCCATTACCACCAGTTGCTTCATAGTGCCATCGTTCTACGGTAGCACCATCATCTCTTGATCCAAGGAACTGTAGTCAAACAAAAATGACATTTTATGCTAAAATTGTCACAGATACCAGCAATGGTGAATCATCACGAAACAATGACAGTTCTGAACATGACAGTAGTTCAGTTAAAGACGTTTCAACTTCAACTTCAAGTTCAAGCGAGGATGGATCTGAATGTGAATCATCAAGGGAGGTTGTTGATTCTGATGCATATAGGTCAACATCTGAGAGTGATTCCAGCCAGGTATGTGTCGATGAACCAACTGTCGTTAATTGTGATAACTGTGTTAGCTTAAGTGTTAAATGTGCTGATTTGGATGCTAATATGTCTGAGTTGCAAAGCAAACATGACACTTTAAATGCTAAATTGTTTGACTTGCAAAACAAACATGTTTCATTAGATACTAAGTGGTGTGATTTGCAAAGCAAACATGAGGATTTGCAAAACAAATTTGAAGTGACAAATATGCACAATCAAAAGTTGATAGTGGATCTCTCGAAATGCAAAGAGGCTAACATGTTTTACGAAAACCATGAAAAGGAATTTAAAACGATGGTTGAAAATTTAAGAAAAGATAAAACTGAATTGACAAAAATGGTTTCAAGAAAACAAACTGACATAAACTGTTATATCAATCGTCTTGAGATCATGCAAAAAGAGTTATAGTTGACGAAATCCAAGGGATTTCGTCCATATCTTGGATTTCGTTGATGAGTTTTCGTCCAGTTCTTGTTTTCGTCAACATGTTGGTATATATACCCAGATAACAGACAGAACACAGTTATGAAGTCTGAATAGATTTCTTTGAGAGAACACACACACACAACTGAGAGTTTATAGGTTTATCTTGTAAACATTGCTTTGTAACGGTTTCATACGCGTTAATACAATGGAGTGTTAATCGTTGAATCTTTGTGTTTGTGTTCGTAACTTGGTTTAACTTACCCGTAGGTTTATCTGAAAACAGGGAATAGAGGTTACTCGATCCTCCGGGTGGACCTACAATTGATCTACACAATGATTTTCGTCAGATCTGGAAACGAACAGTTAACTGTGTTCTTGAGATGAGTATGGTGGCTGGTAAGAAACACTAGGGTTCCTGTTGATACCCTACGGCGAAAACACTCAGCAACGAAATCATATATCCTGGACGAAAACACCCCTGATTTCATAACACAAGTTCAGCGACGAAAACACTAATTTCTTCACACAAGTCAGGTGACGAAATCAGCCATGTTCGTCAAACTTCCTGTTTACATAAAAAAACAACCGAAGTGATGCTATTTGACGATATCAAATCCCCTCGGGTCCCGAATCTTCAACTCTAACCTCAGAGACTTGGAATCGATCTTCTTCATAGCTGATATTAGCAGCTGTTTTATGTAAATGTCGGCTGAAAGCGGCGTCTGAATGAAGGTTTGAATGAGAGTATTGACTCAATCGATGGAGATATATCGAAGAAAAAGAAGGAGTCTATGTATCGATGAGAGAGAAAGTGAAGACCTTGTTGGCTGGTGAATTTGAATTCGCAGAAAGTGATGATGATTATCGGCTGATAATTTCATTTTTCATTGTGGATTCAAATTAGGGTTATTTAATTTTTGGGGTTTCCTTGAAGGTGGATTTTTGGATGGTCTGTGTATCGAAGAAGAAGGGTTTGATGATGTCTGCACAATTTGTATTTGGGGATTGGAGTGATGATTTACAGTTGTTGCTCTGTTTGTATCGAAGATGAGGGAAGAAGAAGGGTTTGATGATGTCTGCACAATTTGTTTTGTATCGAGACAAACAGAGAATTATTTTTAGGGTTGTTGACTTGGGCTGAATTTTGGATCATATCTCACATGTGGTGGGCCACAATGCTTGGACTTAATATTGGTTTTATTGGGTTGCTATGATCTCTCACGAAGAACCAGGTAACACACAAGTCAACCAAAACTCTTGTCAAATAAATACAAATTGTTTTGTCCTTCTCATTCAAATTGATTCAACGCAAAAAAAAAAAAGAAAAAAAAGGAAGAAACAACTAAAGGTGGACGATGACAAGGATGCTGGCAGGTGTTGTTGGGAATGTAAAAGTGTCTCATAGGGTTTTGTAAGTTTTAGTTGTTTGACTTTTGAGTTTTATTAGCTGGCATCAAATGAAATGGCAGATAGGATTATTGACTTTTGGGTAATATTAAAGATGGGGTGTGGATGTTGTATCGAGATATTGATGGCTGGACAATTGGATGATGGGCCAAAGTGTTATGGGCTCATCTAAAATTGATAACTCTTATTTGGGCCAGGGATATTTGGGTTTCAAATGTTTAATCCGGTTCACTTTTGGGTCATGAGTTCAAGATTATATTTGGGCCAAGGATTTTACATGTTTGCAAAGTGGGGTCGGGTATTCGCGAAGTTTAGCTGAACCGCGCTTCTAAATTTCAACGTCAAATTTGTACGGGTTCGGGAGCGCGCGGGATGATGAAGCTTGATGAAAACAAATGATGTTTTTTTGAAAAATGTGGGGTAGTCACGGTTACCGATGCAAACGTCAAATTTTGGTGACTTGACTATTATGGGCCAAAAACCAAAAACGGTATGTTCACTTCCGCACGTCAATGTTTATGATTGTTATCGGTTATTCGTAAATGTTCGAAAGCATTTTGTTTATTGTCATATTCTCGCATTTGAAAACGAACGTATGAACCTGGAATGTTAATACCGGTCCTAACGAGTTCACAAAGTCTTTGGAGGGATACAAGTCGGATCCTATGGGGTACTAGGCGAAATTTCTTTATCAACTAGAATATGCAACGAAGAAATCTTTTTGTTTATTGTCATATTCTCGCATTTGGTAACGAATGAATGAACCTAGAATGTCAATACCGGTCCTAACGAGTTCACAAAGTCTTTGGAGGGATACAAGTCGGATCCTACGGGGTACCAGGGGATGCTCTTATTCAACTAGAATATGCAAAGAAGAAAGTCGTTTTCGTGATTTTTCGAACAACCGAGAACATTCAGTGAAGATTGACGACAGTTCCGCTCAATGGAGGGAATTGGTGAACATTTGAAGATAAATTCTACTCGGTGGAGAGAATTTGTTATGTGAAATTGACGACAGTTTCTTTGAAGTGGAGAGAATCTGTTAAGGTTTAGAGATCTTACCAAAGAAATGGGGGGATAAAAAATTTTCAAATGTTTAATTTCTTCGGTAAATTTCTAAACGCAATCACAGGTGGTAGAGTTTGTGATTTTCTGGTGATACTAAAGGTTCGGCGTGGAATGTTTTGCACAGACACATATTTGAGGATTTTAATTAATTCTCCAGCCAGTGTGAAGAGTTTTGCACGGAAACATACAGGCATCTTAAGTCTACAGTAGTTACAAAAGCGCTGTTCACTGAAGACCTGGGGAATCTTTATGAAAGCTGATAGTTCAGGACTGAAGACCTGCAGGATTCGGTTTTGGGTTTGATGTTTCTTTGGGATTTTACAGGGATCTGGGGGTAACTCAATTCGTTGAGTTTGCAAACGATGTACTTGGTCTAGCTGACTTCCTGAGTACTGATGTTGAAGATCCGTAGTGCATTACGTGGTCAACTTCACAAAGGCGAGACAATGAGATCTGGATGTAGTTCAACTAAGCATGCTGGTTGAGCTTGCAAGGGATACACTTGGTCTAGCTGACTTTCCTGAGTGTTGATGCTGAAGATTAAAGTGCATTACTTAGTCGATTCCACAAAGACGGTTTACAGAAGACAGTTCACCAGAAACCTCTACCAATGTAGTATGCTTGAAGATCAAGACTTGATGCAGTTTTTAAAGAATGGAACCCTTATCAAATGCCGGTTGGAGTATTGGAAGATCAGCGGAAGATCGGTCAATTGAACCTTTTGAGGAAATTGCACAACACCCAACACGGATACGCATACTTTGAGGGGGAACTATTATACAAGAAGCGTCAAGATACTACTTACCTGGATCATCGGCCAAGGGGGAATTTGTTAACACAGAGAAGATGAATACTTGACTGAAGATCGATTGCAGTTGCATTTTCGGCATTCGACAGCAACGGACAAGGGGGAATTTGTTGATGCAGATTTTGTGTCCGATGCTTGTCGAGTAGATTAGATTTATTTTATGCTGAATTTGTAATAGTTAGTGAAACGGTCTAACGAACGTATATAGACCCGCTCGTTTGAAGTGGTCAAACGAGAGGGTTATTTGGTTGACCGTGTGTGTTTGAAAGATAAAGGGGTGTGGCTATAAATAGCAACCCTTTGTCATTTCAAACACTTGGAAGTTTTAGAGGTTTGAGTCCTCACGGGGAGAGATCACCACTTGGTCTCTCCCCGGATGTGTAGTCCTTTGGTATGGTTCGGTTAGCTTATTAATCGGGCCGGTTTGCTTTGTTATGTTATCAAATCTATACAAGTAAGTATTTTATCCGTCTCTAATCTTCCCGTCTATGAACATAATCATGATAATCATGGTTTCGGTCCCGAAAACGGTCCTACATTAGGCTCTATACATAACATACTTTTGTTTGGCTTGATTTGCAGTGTATGAAGATACTGACACTGGGTCAACATCCACTGGGAAACGACGGTTAAATGGTAAGTACCTTTGGTTACAATAGTTAGTAATTGCGTATCAATGTGAACTTGTATAACATGTGTTAAATGGTAGGGAAAAAAATGTTATAATAGTATCAATGGTAAGTGCCTTTTGGTTACAATAGTTGGAAATTGCGTATCAATGTGAACTGGTATAACATGTGTTAAATGGTTATGAAAAAAACGGTGCCTTGTATAGTTCTGGCTGTGGAAGTACATTAATTTTTGGGTAGTTAATTTTAGAGGTTTGCATAACATGTGTTAAATAATTAATGGACGGACCAAAGATCATTGCCTTTGATTTGTTTGACTGCCAAATAATTAATAGTGGGAGTTTGAAGTTTGCCTAACAGTTTGAAAATTATGTTAAGGTTATTGGATTAATGGTACAATCAGTTAAGAATATTAGATTAGGTGTTTGAAAAATGTTAAACATTTTGTTAGTGTATGAATGTGAACTTCTATAACGTGGTTAGGTAATTTCCGAAGTTTGCCTAACATGTGTTAAACAATTAATGGACAGACCAAAGATCATTGGGTTTGATTTGTTTGTCTGCCAAAGAATTAATGGTCTGATTACAGTTCATTGCCTAACATGTGTTAATTGGCAGAGAAAAAAAACATTGCGGATGATAATTCTGGCAAAGGAAGGCAAAGAACCCGTGGTTAGTTATTTTTTATTTACTTTCATTTGTTTGATGTTCAAATGATTAATTGTTGGATGTTTGATCTTATAACTGTAATGTTACCGTTTGTGTTAGAAAGATTTGACATAAAGGGTTATAAAGTCGACTAATTATTTTATGGTTGTTTTGGTTTTGTATAAAACGTTATACCAGTACATAGGGCAGATGTAACAGCTACATCAAGCGGGAGAACCTTACGGTCAGGGACAAAGAAAGTTTCAGAGGAGAGTGTGAAAGTTCAAAAACGGAAGCAAAAAGAAGTTGTTAACGAACAAGCAAAAGTTCCCAAAGCCCGTAAGCGAGCAAAGAAGGATGAATTTCTGGTAATAAGGACGCGATCCGCACCACTGCAATTTTATAAGTGTGTACGAGCATTGACAGACCAACAACGTGAGGCAGTCAGGGGAATGGGCTTTGGTCGTTTACTTACTTTCAGCGTTGATGGGTTACCGCTAAGTTAGGTTATTTTGTTGTCGACAATTTTAATCCCGATAAGATGGTGATATGTACACCTGCTGGTAATATCAAGGTAAACAGGAAAGTGATACATCAGTTACTTGGGATCCCGACCGGTGGGGAAAAGTTTAGTTCGATTGATAAGCTGCCTATCTTGGTTGATGCCATTGCGGATTAGAGGGTGAGATACCCAGGTGTAATGGTACCTCCAACAGAGATGGTGAAAATGATAGACGAGTCCGACGGCGAAGACAGTTTTGATTTCCGCATGGATTTTGTAATGTGTTTTGTGGCAGTGCTCGTTGACTGTCATAAACAAAGTTGTTTACGGGAAGAAATCTTAGAGTATCTAGATGACGAAATGGATTTTGCAAAGTTAGACTGGTGTGACCTGGTGGTAGAGAAGTTGAAAACTTGCAAAGATACCTGGGATCGGCTTGACCCACAAAGCATCTTTGTTGGGCCTCTTTCGATTCTGATAGTAAGTGAAATTTATTTTGATGTCCTGAATTAACATGTGTTAAATATACTTGCTTGTTTTTCGGACTGAACTGATTGCTGTTACTTGTAGCTGTTGTACGTTGATAGCATTGAGTGCACATGGATGAAGGTTGACAAGGCAGTGTGTCCTTTGGCTTTCTGGAACTTGAAGAGATTGCGAGAGAGAGAAAGGCTGGAAATACTTGCTGGTGGGTTTGGTCTGGGAGGGTTTAAAGGGTTAACACTTCCAAGTAACTATAACGTGGAACACTGGGCAAGTAAGGAGGTATAGTTATATACACTAACATGTGTTTTTTACAATTAGTATATAATTTTTGTATGAAACTGTTGCTTTAACCTTTTGAAACAGGAGAGGCTGTTGATGGTACGACAACTAATTAATGTGACAAACAAGAACAAAATCAAAATAGAGGGTATGTTGGAATCTATGTGTGTGGAGAGCCCTGATGACGAGGAAGTACAGACGTTGAAGGCAATGTATGAAAGGTTGTTTGAACAGAGAGCGTATGCAAGTACAGATCACGATCAAGCGGTAGATTTATCGTCGCACCGTATCAATGAGGTGTTGGAAGATTTGAAAAATGATGAAAGTATTTACGTTGACGAGGGACAGAACGCTGGTTAGTCACTGTTATTGTTTGTAAAAATTTGAGTTGATTAATGTGGCACGTATTTATTGATGTGCAACGTTTTCGTAGGGTATGGCGTGGTTGACGATTTCTCGGATGGTTCGCCAATAGCTAGTTTGTACAGGAAGTCACTTAATCGGCTTAACAAAAGGATCAGTAAAAGGAGATTGAAAGAAGTAGGATCTTCAGCCATAGACTTTAATGGCATAGAAGGTGTGATTATTATCTTTCTGACTTGTACACTGTAACACATGTTAATGTGTTGCCGATCTTATTGATTAACATCTGTTGTGGTTGCAGGTGATGTTGCGGGGCAATCAAGCGTAGCTGTTGATGGAAAAGAGTTTGCTGAAACGATGGAAGATGGTGGGAAGTCGTTACAGGTGAGGCGATCTGCTCGACTGGAGATATTAAAGGATGTTCCTGAGAAAGAAGAAAGTTGTGTGACCCCAAAAAGGCGCAAGATAAATATAAAGTGTGATGGGCCAAACACGGATGGTGGTAATGAAACAGGTAAAGTGTTACATGTGTTACCATTTTTAGTGTACGTTTATAGTTAAGTGTATAGATGACAGCCTAGGAAGAAAACATAAGTACACATTGATGGTGACGCGTTGATTAGTACTCGAGAAAGTTTATGTCCCTGTAATGTTTATACAGGACTGAAATGTATGGTGCAACACATGTTAATGTATTGTTTAACATCTGTTGTGGTTGAAATGTATTGTCTAACATATGTTATGTCCCTGTAATATGCGTAGGGGACTGAAATGTATTGTTTAACATCTGTTGTCGTTGCAGCTGATGTTGCGGGCCAAGCAAGCATACCACATGATGGCAAAGAGTGTGCTGAGACGCTGCAAGATGTTGGGAAGTCGTTGCGGGTGAGGAGATCTCCTCGACTGAAAAAGTTAAAGGATGCTCCTGAGCCAGAAGTAGGCTGTGTGACCCCAAGAAGGCGTAAGACAAATAGGATGTTTGATGGGCCAAGCATGGATGGGGGTAAAGAAACAGGTAAAGTGTTACATGTGTTACCAGATACATTGTACGTTTTCCGCTAAGTGTATAGGTGGCAACCTAGGAAGAAAACATATGTACACATTGATGGTGATGCGTTGTTTGTACAGGGACAAAGTTTATGTCCCTATGATATGCGTACGTGTCTGAACCCATTTAATATTAATGTGATGTTATAGGGTGCAACGAGACTGAGAAGCAACACGGTGATAAGAGTGTTCATGAGGCTGGTATTTCAACTGGGGGTGACTGTAGTATGGGTGGGGCGGAACATATTGAAGGACAATGGAGCGAGGATAAAAGTGATGTTGAACAAGTCCACAAGCCGTTCGGTTTAATGCGTGCGATACTGCGTTTAAAAGCAACAGCGGCCCAGGGTGTACCTGGTAGTGCTTCGTACAATTTCAGATTGTTAGTTTTTTATAATGTGCTTTAATGTTTAATTCTGTTTTAACATGTGTGATCTTGCTTTGACAGTTGACGGTGGCTCAGGCATGCGGTTGGTTGGTCAAGATGCATATAGTGTGGAGGCTGCAGGACATGAACCTCCACCTGAAAAAAATGTGGATGAGAAGGACGATGATCAGCAGATCCCCGATTTAGACGCGACTGCTGACAAAGAGGATAAGATTACTGATCAGGTAGACAAAAGTGATGAGATGGGTGTTAAGCTTACTGATGAGGTTGAAGGGAATGACAATGAAGGTAATCTTCAGAAAGCATCTTATTTGTAGGGGTCGACAAAACTCTAGACGCACCACGTTAAGCCATTTCTAATTTTTTCGAGAATGTTTATGCAGCATCAAATAGTAAGACAGAGCATGAAGTGGTGGATGCAACTGATGCAAGTACGTTAGAATGTGGTGGAGTCGTATTTGGACCCTTGGAAGGTGATGTTAGCGACAAGGATGAACAGGTGGTTTCGGACTGCAAAGGCAGGGCGGCTGTAGAGAAGAGTCACCGTGATTGTAAGGGTGAAATGTTTAGGCAGGTTCAAAATAGTAACCTATGCATGAGATGTGATAAGAATGTTTTATGCAGGTTCATATAGTAAGACTGAGCATGACGTACTCCATTCAACCTTCGTACCTAATGAAGAGTGTGTTGGCGTGGTGGTTGGCTCTGTGAAAGGAGATACTTTAAGTGAATTTGAGGAGGTGGTTATGGATGGTAAAGGCAAAGCGGCGATAGAGGAGGGGCAGCCGGATTTTAACGGTAAAAGCTTTTTATGCTATAACATGTGTTAGCTATTAGGTACATTTAGTGGGGTTAACGTGTGTTAATCGTAAGAACAGTGGACGGGGGCGATGCGTCGATTGATGAACGTGGTTTTGATGGGCCTAATTGGAGTCTTGGAATGACACAAATTGGTGGTGAATTTGACGAGTCACAGCAAACCGGTACACTCACCAAAAAAATGTTTAGGATTGCTGGTTTAGTTGAGTCATTTCAATATACTTATTTGCATCGAACATGTAGGTTGCAAAAGTTCAAAGGTGGATGACATGGCTGGGACAGAAACAGCGCCCGAATGTTCTGGTAAGCTTGACTATTTTTGTTTACTGTGAAAGTGTAAAAATTGGTTACAAAGTAACCTGAATTGTTTTTTTTAATACGTGTTTAGGCGATGTGGAGACCACCCCAAACTTGAGTATGGTTATAATGGTAGAACCGGTGAGCTCATATGACCCCGCAATTGCTATCCACAAGGAGCAAGCTGGGGTGGAATTATTGGGTGGTGATGCGAATGAGGTGGAGGACAATTTGCCGCTAGCAAACCGTGTACGTATGTTAGCTGAATTGGGCGCCCAAAAAAGGAAGCTGCCTTTTAGAGAGAAAGTGGCAGCGGAACCAAATAGATCACCTTACTATATAAGGTCTGTTGACATGGGTCAGCCAATCACTTAGAAGGAGGCAAATATGTGGGATTACATATATGCTGATGAATCCCCAACGCACTTCCTAAATGGGCATTCTCGTAGGAAGCGGGCAATGGAGGCAAACATGTAAGTAGAACTACCACGGGGTTTATTGTTGTATAATAGGGGTGTAAACCATGAACCCAATGGATCTAGTTAATTGGTTATTTTTTGATTTTTGCCGCAGGAAGGAACAGGGTACGTCGTCAGTTGATGATGTAGATAGCCCGATACACATGGCTGTGTAAGTAAGGGGAGACTGTTAAAAAATGAGTTAAATTAAATTAACATGTGTTAAGGTATGGAGGTTAATTTTTTTATGTACATATGAAACCAGGGAGTTGCTGTTTCGAAGCCCTTCCCATGTAGAAGCGTCTCGGGCTATGTTCAAGAGAAACGGAAATCAAGGGAGGCTTACAGTAGGCAATTCTTTGGTACTAAAGTTGTGGTGAGTGATTTGAATATAGACATTATTTGTGTAGATTGATGTTTTCTGTGGAAAAGTAGTTACGGTGTGCCGAGTGCTTATCCTTATTAATTTGTCTTTTGTGAAAGTTTCCGTGGATGTTAATAACTGAGAAAGGTGGAGTCGAGGCGCGGATGCACAAGTTCCGGGTTGGAATAAAAGGTGGGGTTAACAGCGCTGAAAAAGATCCTGATCTTAGAAAGCACGACATTGTTTTCTTCCCGATCTTGGAGCACAAACATTTTTACTTGCTAGTGTTTGAGTTACGGGACCCCGGAATTTATGTTGTTGATAATGACAAAGCTAGACAAAGACAACCGATAGAAGATAGTGTATACTACCTCCACAAGGACACACCGTATAAGTTTGTAAGTTATTAAAATGACCCATGTTGTAACGTAAGTGTGATTGTATTCAAGATGTGTTTTTTATATTGAGCATGGCTTGTATATGTATATGCAGAAAGATATGTTTGTGCAATACCTTCGGGAGGTTGGGAATCCGCGAGCCGATGACATTGACTACTGCAACATCCAGCGTATGCCGATTAGTTGGGCGACCACAGCAAACAAAACTGATTGTGGGGTCTTCTTAATGCGTCACATGGAGAGCTACATGGGAAAAAAACAAAAGTTTTAACTCTGGGTTCAGCATGAGTGGGGCGAAGAAGATGGCGGAGGTGCAGAAGTTGAGAAAGAGGTATGTTGCGCACATCTTATGTTCGGAGGTGAATGTGTTGCTGCCTAAAATCCAGCAGGATTGCCGGTTAGAGTAACGTGTGTTAGGGGTGAATGGTGTTTACTGTAGGATAGGTGTAGCGTTAAATGTGCCAGCTTTGTTTTGGGTGTGTCATGTACTTTGCTTTTGGGATGTTGCTTTAAACTTATTGTGGGATATGTGTTTTGTGGGTGTGGCATGTACCAGGTCTTTTGGCGATAGACTGTCTATGCGAATTTTGTCTGACTAAAACTGATGTCTATTAACTTGGTTATTTTATACTCTGAAGAATATTGATGTATTCTTGCATGTGTTAGAATGTTATTGATGTAGTTGATAATGTTTTAAATGAGGCTGTTTTCAATTATATATTGGTAGGTGTAACATTTAAGGAAATGTAAAAATGCTGCTTCCTGTTTTCAAGGGGCACACTATTCTCAAAATGTAGTAGGATTCTTGGAAGTTGGGGAAAGTTGGTGGCAGAAGTCTACTAACATAGGGGTTGGTTGCTAGAAAACAACTTTATTGGAAAAGGAACCATTGCTATTTTGCCCCATATGGTCACATCAAAGTCAAGTCACAACAACTATATTAAATGTATCATTGATATACCTCTATAAGTAGTGTAATGAAGAACCAAGTCATATTCTGTAATACTTCACTACTTCAGTAAACCAAAAAGTTTTAGTGGTTCCAAAGTATGCTAATGTGATGGACACTTATAAAAATAAGGTCACGTCTACACCACCAGGCATGGAGAAGCTGAATCAAAAGAGGAAGGAAGCATGTGAGGGTCGGTATGGGGTGTGCTACGAAAGAAAAGTGTTTCACAAGAAGCCCGAAGACGTGAAAACTGGAGGAGCATCTGGTGACGATGATTCAGAGAGCGGAGCAAACAATGTAGCTGATGTAGCAGGTGTTTCACAAGAAGCGTCACGCCGTACGGAACACGTTTTACCAGAAGCTGAAATTTTGAAGGGGCTACCAGATGAGTTGGTTAAGTTGCTGACAGATCTAGACCATGAATTATGTGGTTGCCCGTTGTGTCCATACTCACCCGAAACAATCCAGTCCTGGTGTTACCATGACCCATGGGAGAGTGAGCGCAGCCCCTCTCCTCTGTACTTTCATGATGAGGATGTTGCCACACCATGATGAAAAGCTTCATAGAGATGGAGGATAAGAAGGGGTAGTTAGGATGTGGTAAGTGGTTAAAGTTGTGATAACCTTTTGACCCTATATTTGTAGGCCACATACTAACGTCGTTTTCTTGTTCTTTTATTATTAATTTTTTTTTTGGGAATGGGTTGATGTCATGGCTCGGTAGTCGATCCATTGTTTTAGGTTCGGTTGTAACCTAGTAGTAGAATGTGTGGTTAAGTTGGCTAGTTGTGAAGTTTAATTCTATAACCTGATGTGTCTTAATATATAAGTTATTGGTGTGGTTAAAACCTTTTGTGTTGATCCTTTACAGTTAAAAAAACCCCAGGTACAGGGCTAACATGTGTTAAGCATCTGCTTTGATGCTGTTGTAAAATATAAACCAAAACCACAATTATCCATGCATATAATAATAAGATAAGCCTGTTAATAGCAAACAGAGGTCCACAAAAGTTGTCCTACAAAACATAAAGTGCCGAAGGCCATAAAGTTTTTACAAGACTGGATATGATAAATGGGATAAAAATAGTTCCACCTTCTTACACACGTAACAGAAAAGGGGAGGATGATGTTAAAAGACTGTTACATATGTGTAAGAAGGCCAAAATGAAGAGAGTCTCCCATTACATAGTACTAGTAAACGAAAAGAAAGATTCTAATCAGAGGGGGAGGCACCAGGGGCGGTCTGCCTTTGTTGTTCAGCAGCTGCCTTTGCTGCTTTCATTGCGGCCACCTTAACGCAGTTGCGTGAGTCGTGGTCGTCGACATAAAGACCACAGCGCTTGCATAACCGAAGCTGCTTTGGACGTTTAGGTGGTTTTGTCTTTGCCTTCTCACCGGGTCCGGAAATGCGTGTATGTGTACCACATCCCTTATTGCGTACAACATCTGGATTAGCAACTTCGACTGGAATGTTGATTAGTTGCCCAACTATTTCTTCCATTTCACACTCGTTTGTTTCATTTTGGATTGTACCCAATGGTTGCTTGGAAAGCACATTGATCTTGAAATCCCGGAGTTGGGCAACCAATTTTGACAATGAATCCTCGTCGGTTCTGGCCACATCAAGGCATTCAGTAACGAGGTCGAGGATTTCATTACGCATAACGGACGGTGCGTGTGGGTTGACGCCGTATCGGCTGGAAAGTGAAAAAACCTCTTTTGGGAGGGCATCTCGGCGCCACCTATTGTTTATGTATTGGGGTGGTATCTTTGCAACATTTTTCAATCGATATACGCAAAAGACATGGCGACACAGATATCCGATACGTGTGAAATTCCTGCATGAGCAACTGGCGGAGTGGTCTACAGTGTTATATGTAACCTGTTAGGAACAGAAGGAGCATATAAAAAGTCTTTAGATCTAACATATGTTAGTGGAGTGGTAATAATGAAGTTGCCTAACATGTGTTACCTGATAGACATTTGTGATGTTGTTCCTTTTGTCCAAATGAGTGACGTATAGCAAAAGAGTGGTATTGCTGGAATCGGTTTGGTTTGTGATGTAGCATAAAAACTTCCCTTTAATTATCTCCTTTTGAACTTGCGCGAAAACAACGTTTGTGTAAATGGCGAACGTGTGCTGCTCTATCGCTAATTCAGTAGTGCCCTTGAACACCGTGGATGAGGTTTTGTACTCGGATACACGTTGCCGATAGCGTTGACTATCTACCCTATTTTCAAAGCACATCATAAATTGTACAAGGGTGTTTGTGCTTGTTGAGTTGACCTTGAAGGCAGCGTTAGAGCTTTCGCAGCGTGAAGTGGTCTTCATCAAGCAACACATTGGCAGTTCCCTGAAGTAGGCTGGTACCCAAAGATGTTTGATGTTGTACATGTCGTTCAACCAAGTGTGGTCTTGTAGGCCAAATGTTTCTAGGAGGTCATTCCAGCGGGACTCAAACGTTTCTGGTTTGATATAAACATTCCAAACCAACCGGTGAATGCAGGACCGAACATCAGTGTTGTCAAGAAGGTTCGCAGAGATCTGGTAGATTAAAGAGTTACTAACACATGTTAGATTAAACAGTTTAAAAACACATATAAGTCTGTGATGTTGAATAACACATGTTAAAGGCTAACAATTTAACCTAACCTTGGAGGGTAGTTTTTTCATTATATGCCACATGCATAGACGGTGGCGTGATTCGGTAAAGACCATAGGAACAACTTGAAGCATGGATGGGTCTTGATCACTCAGCACGAGAGTTGGTTGAGTACCGTGTGCCTTCAAGAAAGCCTTAAGCAACCACACATAAGATTCAATGGATTCGGTTGATATCAAACCCGCACCAAATGTAACACATTGGAAATGATGATCCACACCCGTGAATGGCACAAAAACCATCTTGTACCTATTAATAAAAATGCATTTGAGGTTAAGAAAATGTAACACTTTTTTGGTTTGGTTTGTATACTTGGATATCAGGCCTAACACATGTTAAAGGGGGAACTAACCTGTTAGTGCTGTAAGTCGCGTCAAAGGCGAGGACATCGCCAAAAGCTTTGTAGTTTAGCTTTGAAATCTCATCAGCCCAGAATACAGAAGACAACTTTCCATTTGATACAGTGTAATCAAAATAGAAGTTGGGTAGGTTGTCAAAGCGCTCACGCAAGCGTTCAAGGAAAACTTGTGCGTCACGTTCACCAATAAAAATTCGCAACTGGTGGCTAAAATTTTTAAAATCCACCGGAGTCCCATTGACATTGTGATGCCCCCCTTTTAAAGCTACAAGACATCTATAAGCTCTCATGGGTCCGATACGGTTTAGACTCATATTGTGAATGAATTGTTTGGTGGAGAATGACAGCTTCCGTAATATCTTGCTAAGATCACGGTTGTAATTCTCAACAAGTTCATGATTATGAATATCATTGAAACTCATAACTGTGTATGTATCATTAGAGATTGAGACTAGAATGCTTGCCTTACAGTCACACCATGTGAAGTTGGTTCTCCTAGACTTTACAGAAGATTCATCTAGTGTGTCAAAAGTCCTCTTGGGTTGTGGTTTCCCGTATTTTGAGCATCGAATATACTTGTGTGTGGGAATTCCATTCCAGACTTTAGTTTGGCCTTTTTAACAGAAAAACCAGCTTCAAACGCATAAAGTTCATACATGGAAATAACAGCCTCAAATGTTGGATAAGATTTCCCACACACTGGTATGAACTTATCAGCGACGGTAGGAATCCAGTAACGGGTTCCCTAAGGGGTATCAAAAACGAAGTATGGATGCGCTGGCCCTGCATCAGAAAACGAAAAGGTTAGGAATCTGGTATATGGCAGGACAAAAGGTTAGAACTCTGGTATATGAGTATAAAGTGTGCTCCCATGGAAAATAAACAACCGTCTAAAGGGCCCCGAGATAATTCAGCAAACACAGAAGGGCCCTGAGATGATCCAGAACCAGCACCCGGCATGTTAGCGTAGCCAGAATCTTGGTATGCTACATGTGAACATTATGCAATATGTTTGAACTATGCCATATCTGGGGAAGAAAAATCAAAACGAGTGTATAGAAAAACAAACCTTGATCATTGTCCATAACCTCGTCAGAATGGAAAGCGCTGTTCATGAACTTGTTGGAGATCAGAACATCCGGTGATCTAACAGGGTCTTCAGATGATCGAGAACCATCAACAGGCATGTAAGTATATACAGAAGCTTCGAATGGAACAGGTGAACATTGCCATGCAGTATATTTGGATTATTCCATTAGAAAAATGTCAAATAACAAAAAAAAAAAACATATATTCGAGATAGTTAAGTTAGATAAAGAGACAAACCTTGAGCATTTAATTCCTCATCAGTATGGAAGTCACTGCTAAGGAACCTATTGGGGAAACTATGGAGCGGCGACATTAACTCGGAGGTTGGTGGATTTGTCTCCATGGAAATTAATGGAGAAAGGATAATTTGGAGGAGAAGATGATAATGGTTTTTCTGTTAAAGAAGATATAAAATAAAATGAAATATTGTAAAAGAAATATGGGGGTGGGTGATTTGTACAAATGAGTTGATGAGCATTAAATGATCATGTCAAATCAAATTGGGAAAATAACTTGGGTTGGGGAAATTACTGATATAACCTTGAAAGCAAAAAGGAAGAGGAGGTAACTATGGGCAATGTGGATAAATATAGGCCACAAGTAGAGTTTGTTAAGTTTTCTAAAAAAATTGGGTTTCTTGGAGAACATTACCCTTCATAATGAATCATTTTCTTGCTAAATATCCAACTATACATCAAATCTTATACAAATACATTTCTTACATCCATACTATTTCTTTCTCTCTCTTTTTTTTTTTTATAGTTTTAAACCATTTAGTTTCATCTTTTAGTTTTAGTTTTTACACCCCTTTAGTTTTCACTCTAACCTCGATAATTTTCCACTTTCAACTTTAATCCTTTATACTTTTCATCTTTTACAAATTTGTCATTTTACATTTTAGTGTAAGTCTTGCAAGTAAATACGTTGCAACACGTGTGTGTGGTTCAACGTTTTTATGTCTATTTTTTTGTGGTTTAATGTTACCATCACAACTCGCGAGTGCTAAGCCGACTTAGTTATTCTTTCTTATGTTTTAAGTTTCGATCTAATTTTTACGAGTTGACACGCCTTCAACACTTTCGCTTTTACTTTGTTTTCGGTTTGACGGTCTCGCCGTAAAGCGCGGATCCTTAATTCTAGTATTATTAAAAGTACAAGGTGTAAGATGGAAAATTAAACAAACTATATTTTATAACAAAGTAGTACTAGTCCATCTAAATTAATAAGTATAGTAATAATATTGGTATTCTTTGTCTCATATATATATATATATATATATATATATAGGGGACCGCTAAAATGAGAACCACCTCCAGTTGTAAGAACCGTGAGAACTACACCGTACGGGCCGAGTTGGACCAAATTTTTTTTTCATAAACGTAGATGCGTGTGTTATAAACACATTTGTAAAAAAAAAATTCAAAAATAAAATGTCGTGTGTGTAGTTTTGAGCACCCCAAGTTTGTGTTTACGGGTACCGTAAATTTTATTTAAATTTTACGGTACCCGTAAACACAAACTTGTGGTGCTCAAAACTACACACACGACATTTTTTTTTGAATTTTTTTTTACAAATGTGTTTATAATACACGCATCTACGTTTATGAAAAAAATTTTTGGTCCAACTCACCCCGGATCAAAAAGTTCTCACGGTTCTTACAACTGGAGGTGGTTCTTATTTTAGCGGTCACTTATATATATATATATATATATATATATATATATATATATATATAAGAGCGATTCTCAGCCACAAGATCTTAGTGGTTTGTGGCTGAGATTGATGCGGTGACATTTCTGTAAATATTAGGGGCATTGTAACTAACAGGAGAAGTAAAATAGGAAGATACAAACAAGGGTGCACATGCTAATCACATGTCATTTCCCCCGATCATATTTAAACGCCAATAACTTTTTTATACGCGATTATTTTTTCAAAAAAAAATCACACCATAAAATTCAACGTTTATTATCTTTCCAACAAGTATACTATTGATATATTTTTCTAAAAAAATGAAGTGGGTTTTTTATAGCGTTTTAAATTTTGTTTTTTTACGGCGTTTTTAACTGGGTTTTTATGTTGTTTTTCTGAAGTTGGTGTTTTTGAACCAGATGTTTATGGCGTTTTCTGAACTAAGTGTTTCTATGGCGTTTTTAACTGAGTTTTTCATGGTGTTTTACTGAGCTGAGTGTTTTATGGCGTTTTCAACTGTGTATTTTCATAGCGTTTTTCTGAACTAGGTGTTTTCTCAACTTTTAAAAAACTTTGTAAAATGTCATTTTTACTCCCTAGAGTTTTACATGTTTTCTTTTATATACGCATCGGTTTAAATACAAATTAGTTTACGTTTCAAAATTGATTTTTTTTCCAGAGTTCTGTCGGGTCAAATATACTATGTTTTCATTCTTATTTTTATGTACATTTTCAATTGATCACTTGGTGTTATAATTTCATGTATTTGTTTGATGTTTTCCCCGGTTTTGAATTTTGATCATCGTTCAATTAGCACGGTTTTACGCCCCGACTCGTAACGTACGGGTTTAAGACTAGTTTAGTAATATGTGTAGCATCTTTTAGAGGTTTACATCTATTTAAAAATTTACTCCCTTCACATAATTATTTTTTAGAAATGTTATTAGACTTTTGACAACTGGACGTTAGAGATCAAGCGTAGTGATCTTGCCCGTCCACGGGTACAAGTAAAAAGGCTATGTTTGGCAAATTGGCTCCCACCATTAAATTGATAACTCCAAGACTTAATTCGATTGTAATATATGTTAACATTAAGGTAGTGATTGGTATGTAGAATGAGAGCAGGAATAGAATGAACTATTGTGAGGAAATAAAAAAAAATGTGTTTTCTTAATTAATGTAATGGAATCACCCATTACATAAGTCATTTTATTCTCTCAAATTCATTTCATCCACTCCTATTTTTTTTTCATTTCATTCCCTCTCTCAGCCTATGTCACAAACACCGCCCATCACCTCCACCATCAACCACCACCACCTGCCGTCATCACCACCCGCCACCAACCTCCTCCGACCACCACCGCCCCCCGCCACCGCCATCGACTACCATCGCTGCTACCCGCCATCGCAAACCACGGCCACCCCGACCACTACCCCACCCTCCGCCGACCACCACTCCCATCCTCCGTTGCCACCAGCCGCTACCGTCGACCACCACCACCCATCGTCGTCGCCGCCACCACCACCCGTCGCCACCACCATCGACCACCATCGCCGCCACCCCGACCACTACCGCCACCCTCTGCCAGCCACCACCACCATCCTCTGCGGCCATCTCCCGCTACCATCGACCACCACCACCCCCTGTCATTGTCGCCACCACCATTGACCGCCATCCGTAACCACCGACAACCGCCACCCCGACCACTACCGCCACCGACCACCACCACCATCTCCGTGACCACTACCCACTACCGTCAACCACCACCACCCACCGTCGTCGCCACCACCATCGCCGCCACCTGCCACCGCAGACCACCGCCAACCGCGACCATCGCCGACGCCACCGCTAACAACCGTCACCCACCGACCACCGCCACCCACCACTGCTACCACCGACCATCGCTACCCATCGCTGCCACCGCCACTAGCCGCCACCAATCACCGCCACCACCCATCGCCGATTTAATTCATTCATTTTTTCTTACCTACCAAACAACACAATGTAATGATTTATTTCTTTCAAGCATGGTAACCAAACAAGACTATGGAATGTAATGATCCATTTCATTCATTTGTCCATTTCATTACCTTGTCCATTTCATTCCCTCATCTATTCCATTATGCCATTTATAATATGAATGGTCTCTACTTTCTATTCAGAAGGCCAATTCTTTATTTTTAAAGGCAAAAAAAAGTAAAGCTTGTATGAAAAAATCGAACATATCATTAAAGGCAAAAAAAAAAAAAAAAAAAGGTAAAGCTTGTTTGAGAAAGTTCGAAATTATCAAAAATTCTAATTTCTATTCGAAAATTCAAAAACCAAACTCAAAGTAAAATTCGAATTGAGTTTCGAGTTTATCGAGGCATATTTGAATATTAAAAGGGTTTGGTAGGCAGAAGATCCGTTAACCCCCCCCCCCCCCCTCCCCGACTCTTCCGTACGTAGTTTTGTTCATGGTTGTAAAAATCTCGACTAAAAGTTGATTAATCCATGATTAACCACAATTAATTCTGATTAATTCCAACTAATCCTCGATTATCGCTAGTCCCTACCCGTCCTACTAGCGACTAACGATTACTATAACACTGGTTCCCTTGATGTTTGGGGCTTATGTTCTTATTACCATAATATATGTAAAATTGTTTGTAACAAATTTTAATAAATAAAATAACTTACTAAATTTAAAAAAGAAATCAACATAGTTATAAGAATCGTCCTTGAGGGGTAAACAGACTAAAATGGCCTTATATTCATAATTGATTAATCGATGACGATTCTCTATCTTCATCTCTATAGTTACACTAAAGATCACTACCTTTTCTCTCTATTTTTCAATTAAATGATATTTTTTTATACTTTTATTATTAGATTTTCTCTCTTCTCCGCTCACAATAACTTTAAAAAATATTTAAAACTTATAAAGGGTGAACAATGTCTTACAAAATTTACTGATGAACATTAAGATTTACTCTCTCCTTCACTTACAACCATTCCATACTACATAGAGAATTTACTCACATAAGTATAGAGGAACGATCTCCATACAACATAGAGAATTTACTCACATAAGTATAGAGGAACGAATGTGAATGCTCTGAGGTGACTTAACTAAAATACTTAACGTTTGTCAGTGGAATGGACAAAATCCGTAAAAGAAATGGAATAAAGAACAAACATCAATTGTCACATCGCCTAAACGGCGACCCTAGCCATTCCATAATTTCCTAAAGTATATAACAAAAGCTAAAATTTAGTTGTTTTTAATAAGAACTTTGTGTCCAATCTTTTTTTTTTTTTGAACGGTGACTTTCTTTTTGAGTGATCCAATGTCACATCGCCTAAACGGCGACCCTAGCCAAGATCTGCCCAGACTTACGTTGTCTTAATCGGGCCCACGCTGGGTTGGTCAGACTTGGTTACGGCGTTCCCCCGGAAACCGTACTGCCTCCACGCAAGTTGCCTCGCTGAAGTAACAGCCGGATGAAAACCGGGGTGTGGCGGTGACGGTGGACGGTGGTGGTTGGTGGATGGCGTGGGCGGTGATGGTGGGTGGCGGTATTTAACTCTCTACAGACCTTAGAAGATCTTTGAAGTGGCTGGGCTAAGTCTGCACCAAGAAGAGATCGCGCAGACGTTTTTTAATGAAACGTCTTCGAAAAAACAAAAAGTTTGCAGATGGCAATGTCTTCGCGGCGCAGACAGAAAAACCTACGCAGATCTTTTAGAAAAACAAACTAACACCTTAGTGTTTGCCCGTCTTGGAAGAAAGGCTTGGTCTTTTTCTCACGTGAGGATGTTTATCGTTTTTTATTTTCAAAATATAGTCCATACAAGAGTGTATGATATTCCCTTCTCTTTGTTATGCACAATACAAAAACATGCCATGTTAACATATACTAGTGTGAAGGCCCGCGCGTTGCAGCGGGGTCCCGACTCATCAGATTCAATTATAATCCGTGTGTACTTATGTTTTTTAGCGCATGTTGTGTGACGGGTTATGATAAAAACTTAAAAAAAAACTATGACGCCATACCATTAACCAATTTAGGAGCTTTCACAGTTTCAAACCAGACCACAAACACCCAAGTTAAAAAGCAAAATACCATCATTTTGGATCACTAACAAAAAACAACAGAGCCATGCACCTTTGCCCTGCAACTCCAACCCAGCATCAACCTAAAGTATTTAAAGTAATAATATATTTACAATTATATTGAGTTTATAAACCACCTAATACTTTTTACAACTTTTGAAAACAAACAACCACAATCAAACAATAAAGAGAGATACAATTAGTACATGTTCAGTAATGGTTTCCCTTTGAACCATGTTCACAGGTTCCACAACAACTACACATGAGGAAAAAATGGACTTACAATGCTTCTCTTCTTGCCATCCCTGGTTAAGAACCCTTTGCTCATAATTGAGTACGCTTGCTTCTTCGTTGTCCATTGCATTCTATTTTTTGACAGTTTCAATATGTCTTCATAATCAGTTGGCAAAATTTCTTCCCAATTTGCATCTGAATCTGATATGGGTTGCTTCTCATCTTTATGTTCCACCTGTAGAACAACAAAACCAATTCACACTTTGATCAGATGACTAAAATGGAAGTATCAATCATTATGGATTATCTAACATTGAAAATAATGTTATTACGGCTGAACTCTTTTCCAAGAAAGTGTAAAATACTAAAAGCAAAATAAAAAATGCATTTAATTAATGATGCACGAACCGGTACTGGTCGAAAAAGTTCGGGTCGAAACGGTGCAGGCAGATTAACACTCAGTATCACATCCCAGCCCAGCTCATCTTCTTCGACAAAATCTATTTGTTTCAGATCATACATGCTACAGCAGATCACAAACAGCCCAGCTCATTTTTTTACAAATCTAAACAAATTCTTTTTTTTTTTTTTGTGAAAGTCTGCATGAAATTGTAGTGCTCTCCCGATAGACTCATTTTCCACTATCGCAAAATAAGCGAGCATTGGATAATGGACAACGTATGACGCATAGCTGTCTCTCCGAATATTAACCGCCCACTCACTTAAAGAAAATAAAACCAAATCGTTTCGACGCTAATCCTCCTGACGCGAACGTTTCGACGCTTACCGTTTCGACGCGAACAGTTCGACCTGTACCGTTTCGACCAGTACTGTTTCGAACCTAACCGTTTCGAACCGAACCGTTTCGACGCGAACCGGTACTGGCAGATTAACACTCAGTTTCACATCCCAGCCCAGCTCATCTTTTACAAATCTAAACAAATTTTTTTTTTTTTGTGAAAGTCTTTCAAACTCAATGTACACAGTTCAAAATATTCGAAATTACAACCTGAAAACAAGTTCAAAATCATTGAAATTTTTATCGAAAATCAATGCAACAGATCGAAATGAACAATAATCGATCTGAGACAAATCAAAAACTTGTTCAAAATTCACCTAAAATCAATTAATTCAGTTCAAAACTCGTCGAAATCACACCGAAACACATTGAATCAGTCTGAAATACACATACAATATACCGAAACTTATCGAAAATCAACTGAAATTGTCCGAAATTCGACAAACAACCTGCAACTTTTAATTGACCCGTCATGATTCATGCTTTACCAAGTAGCAAATTACTTTTTAGTCATTTTTCTGTTAACTGATATCACACTCCTCTCAGTAGTGTATACCGATAGCATAACGTAATTAGGTTCACACTCCTCTCAGTAGTGTATCCTCTCAGTAGTGAATCTTCGATGGCATTTAGGCGAATCCACATTTGCTGATTAAAGGTCTTATACAAGTAAATGTGTTTCTTTTCTTTTGAAAATCCTTTAGCTTAAAGAAGATATGTATAGATAACCCGAATTGACCCATTTGTATATAAATGGGTCGAAAATGCCATTTCTACAGATTGCAAGAATCTAACCAGGTTTGCTCTTGTTTATTTTGGCCTACTAACCAGGTTTGCTCTTGTTATTGCGACATGGGTATTTTGGGCATTTTGGGTTGGGACAGGGTAATCCAAGAGAAGCTCCAGATGCAGGTGCTATACTTGCTGGCTATCCGAGTTACTGCTAACGTTGTGTTCCTGATGTTTTTGGTTCTTGGTCATATGTTTAAACTATGGGCTAAGAACTGGAGATATCAGCGTATTTATTTAGTGAATTACGCCTGCATTTTATTGCCGCTGAATGTTGCTACTGCTGTTATGAAGTGGAAGACTTTTACAGTTCCTTTTTGAGAGGCATGGCTGCTAAAAGTGCTGGTTATCGTATTTGCTATTGGGGTTTTTGGCATACAACATTATTATTTGGGAAGAACCTATGCAAAATTTTGAGCACTGAATTTGTCGTCCAGCTGTGTGGTTCCCAGGTTTGGCGTGTGTCTGTAATCCAAACTTGGAATCCGAGTTTGTGGGCTCTTGATTTGTGTTGGGCTCTTGGGAGGTGGAAAGATCATGTTCGGAGAAGATATCAAAGTGTGCATCGATGCCAAAATGACAAAATGCAGAGATTATGTAATGACTATGATGAAACAATGGTTAACCAGGCGGGGTTAACTCACTGGTCTCGTCAAGAGGGTTAATCCCTTCTTTCCGAGGATCGTTGGCTGGATCGTCTGGTGGTGGGTTTCCTGCACAAGGAAACAAGCCGTGACTCGTAACAAGGAGGATGGGGTGGGGGGTGCTCCTTGTTACCACTCTCCGGCGTGAGAATCAGTAGTTTGCTTGGGAAGCAAAGTGTGATAGTAGTAGTAGTGAGAGAGTTCAGAAGTGATACCTCAAACCTGGTTTGGGATTGGTATTTATAGCCGAGGAGTGAAGGAGGGTAGTTGAGTAGCTAGTCTGACATCGCACAGCTACTTGCAAGTGTGTCAGACCTGCCAGTTACTGTGGTGATGCCACGTCCTGCTGTGGTGTCAGACTGTTGCACACATGTGGGCTGGTAGGCGACTGTTCCCAGTGCCACTTGCACTGTGGTGTCAGACCCACCTGCCTTATGTGCAGGATGCGGTGCCAGGCCGCATCGCTGTTTGCGGTCACTTATGTTGTTCCCGCGTTCTTTGTTCTATCCAGGATGCATACGGGATGCGGTGCCATGCCGCATCTCCGCTTAGTGACTGTTACTGTTGTCCAGATCCCTTGTCATGACGAAAATGTTCATAGGATGCGGTGCCAGGCCGCATCGCTATGCGTAACATCTGTTTTCGTACTTAAGGTAAGTCTTCTCATCACTGGACATATTGGACCGTTGTGTTCGCGCGTGCCCGCACGGTCACAGGTAAGTTTATTGCTAGTGGGGGTTTTTGATAAGGGTAATGGTCGCTCGCGGTCATGCTGACGCGAGATCTGGGACCATACCCCTTCAAGTCCCCTCAGTCTAGTGTTTCTTCCTTATGCAAGTTGCATGTGGGAGGAATACTGGACTATGGTGTCTAGAAGGTAGAATATGGGCCATGCGGATGGCTCCTACTTTCATTAAATCAAACTGCTGACCTGTTTGTTCGGACCGTTGTACGATCGGTAGGTCGTTCGAGTGGATTATTTCTTCCTTTGAGAAGGATGTGTTTGTGTATGATGGTTTCGGTGACGTCTCTTCCGTACCGGTGAGCAAGTTACGTCTGATGCGGAATTCTCAGCCAAGGATTTGACTTGGTACCAAGGTGTACCTTTTTCAGATGTCATCAGCCATCTGTTGGTGTTTCGAACCAACCTTTGTAACGGTGACTGAAGATGTTAGCAGAGTTCGAACCAACCTTTGAGATGGTGACGGAATGTGTTCCGCAAGGTTCGAACCAACCTTTGAGATGGTGACGGAAGTTGTCCATTATCGCAACTCTAGTTGTAGCCTTTGTGTCAGCTTATGCAATGTTTGTAAGTACTTTGCTCAAGCTCTATGTTCAACTGGACATTCAACGATGATCCCTGCTTTGTGGGGTGTTCGTGTTTTCCAGTTTAGCTCTCTAGTAACCGCACGTCCTCTGCGGTTTAGCTCTCAAGTAACCGCACGTCTTTTGCGGTTACCTCGTTGCTGCACCTTGTTGGCCATGTGTGTTTGAGCCACGTGGGGTAGTTGCATCATTGTTGGCCGTGTTTGGTCGAACAATGTGAATCTGGACTATGGGCAGATAAACATGATCATAGGCATGGTTGTGCCCACCTTTGTTTATTCTGTGCGGTCCATAGGTGGGTAACCAGTCATAAGCAGACTTGTTACCACTGTTCTGGAGCTACTTTCCTTCATGCTTTGGTGGAAAGTAGTTTTCTTTCAAGTGGTGTCGCCGGAGGAGATCACCTTAGATACTTGGGAAGTTGGTTGAAACTCTTCCGCATTCGTTCTGTAACCACTTTCCTTCACGCTTAGTTGAAAAGCAGTTTTCTTTGAAGCAGCTTTGCTCCACCGCGTGGTGGTTTAGTTGTGGCTCTTCCGTAGCTACCGTTCGCATAGTTGCGGTTTGCGGCAGCTGCCAATGAGTGGTTGCGGTTTGCAGCAAAGAACTCGCTTCTAGAAGTCTTGTAGCCTGGATGTGGCTCTTGAAGGATCAGGAGTCAAGGTTGCTGATGTGCGCTTGTCCAGCATACTTGTCCTTTTCCCTAAGGAGAAGTTGTTTGCGTTCCCTCTGTGGTTGTGAACCGGACACGAGGGATTTGAAACTTGAAGAAGCTTAGATGGAACGCGGTTGGCCGCATCCTGAGAAGCGGCTTTCGCGGTCCAAAGAACCACACTGGTTCTGAGTATCTGACACACCCATGCGGGTTCGTGTGTCCTCTCCGCATATTCCACGTGTGTTCGTGGGTATATGCGGATATTGGTTATACCCCTTTACATAATGTAGAGATTTATTTTTTCCTTTTTTGAGGGGTATGTAAAAAACGACATGCGGTATGGGTTATGGTGCGGTAAACCAGAGAAACCGCATGCCGCTTATATTTGGATAATGTTGTCGCTTTTGCGCTGCATACGTGGCTGAACGCACGTGTGGTTTGGTGAAAGTTGGTAGGATTCTGACATGTGATGATCTGAAAGGACGTTTGCACTGCCCGAGGTCATAACTGCACTGTAGCAAGTAGTGTAAAGGTCTTTTATGTCAGGCGCGTGGACGGCCACGTGCGCGTGATAACCGTCAGCGGAAACGTCGCTGAACACGTGGCGTCTCGTGATTGGCCTATTTTGAACGTGATAAGTCGGTTTCCTGCATCGCATTAATTGCGATGAGTATATAAGGGGAAACCGTTTTTGGTTTCCTCACTTCAAATTTTTCAAAAATTCTGTTTGAAAGAAACGAGTATTCCGTTCATCTTCTCCGACCAAGCTGTCTGTTCTTCCGGTGATTTTCTGAGTTTTCTTGTAACTCATTCTTTTATCTTCTCTATTATATTTCTCGATGGCTGAACCATCTAGTCCATACAATGTGGAGGGTGAAAACCCGACACATTCTTCTCCGGTGGGTGGTGAAGAAGAAGACGACGGTGGTAGTGCCCCCGGTGGTGGCCTACCACCTTTGAAGTGGTCAAAGGTGTTGTTTAACTGACTGATGACCAGTATCCAGATGCCCCAGGAGTTTGGGGCTGTTTATCCTCAGGAAGGTGACACAGGTGCCTGTGCTCCGGCCGGTTATGTCACCATGTGGGCCGATTCATTCACTGATGGTAACCTTCGTTTGCCATTAACCATTTTTGTTGCTGAGGTCCTGGAGTTTTACAAGGTCCATATCTCCCAGATGAGTCCTTTTGGGATGATTCTTATTAGAAACTTTGAGTACACTTTTCGTGCTCTTGGTTTGCCAGTTACCGTTGATAATTTCCGGGGGTTCTACCAGTTGACGGTGAACACCGGGTTTTTCTCTTTTAGCCAACGGTATGGAAGTCCCAAGCTGATGACCCCTCCGAAGGGTATTTCAAAATGGAAGTTCAAGTTTTTTTATGTTAAGGCTGCTGCGGTTGTTGCTAACATGGCCTTGCGGAATGTGAATGAGACCATTCCGGTGGAGGATTTGCGCTTCCTAGCGCGGAGGCTATGGAGTGGTTCCCGAGGTTGAGGAGTATTGAGCATAAGCAGCTGGACAACAATGAGTTGTGGGTGCTGCGGATGATGTTGACCAGGGCTGATAGGCATGCAAGGCCCGTTGTGCGGGAAAAAAACTGGTGGTAAGTGTTCTTACTCTTGTGCGGTTTTTTATTCCTTTGCTTGTTATTGATTTGTACGTGTATTATCAGAAGTTGCTGAGTTGTGGAAGATATTTGATCCAACCTTTACCGGCAATGTTGATATTGTTAAGTGCGCGGAAGGTGAAGGTTTTAACCTGGCCATTGTCCACAACTTCCGCATACCTACACGCGATGCACTGATCGCACCCCTGCCGCAAGGCAAAGGTATAATCCATAACCTTCTTACTTGCCTTATAAGGTTCACCTTGCTGATTTTCTACATGTAGGTACTCTTGGGGTCCTTGGTAAATTTGAGTCAAAGGGTGCTCCCAAAAAACATGCAGAGAAGAAGCAAGTGGATAAACCCGTGCGGGGTCGTGGCAAGAAGAAACCTGAGCCTCCAGTTGTTCCGCCTTTGGTACCGCAGGCGGCAGGTATCTCTCGTTCTCATTTCCGCAGATATACCGATTACGTGGTAGTATCTGACACCCTTGAGGGTTTGGGTGTTCCAGGTGGTGGTGCGGCTGCAGGTAGGACCTCTGCGGGTTCCAAGCCTGCTGATGAGAAGAAGAGGAAGGCTGGGAAAGCTGTTGATGTCGGTGAGAAAAAGAAGCCGAAGATACAGACCAGACGCGCGGCTTTTGTGGGACCTAAGAAGCCTGTGGTTGTTCCTGGTACGTAATTCATAACTTTGACAAGTATTTTGTCTTTGTACTTGTAGTTTAAAGTATTTTTGCTTTGATTACAGAATCGCAAGATGAAGGGTTTTCTGTTTTTGATGCTCCTCATTCTCCTCCGCGTGCGACAGCTGCGGATGTAGGGGTTAAAGTGGTGTCTGAACCCTCTGCGCGGGCGGAGGATACTGGGAAGGGGCCTGCGGCTCAGATCTATGACACGGTGGACTCTGCGGATAATTTAATCTCCCCGCAGGACACTGATGATCTGAACCTGAAGTTTGCCTATACTGAGGGGAAGAAATCTCCCGCTGCTGAGAAGGCTTCTGGTTTCGCTTCTGGGTTTTACAGGGACTCCTATTCAGCCTGAAGAGACTGAATTGGAGTTTTATTACCGCACCTATACTGAAGACCGGGCCATGACCTATCACCACCCCCCATGGACTGTAATGCAAGGGGATGATATCACTGCTGACCCCTCTGCGTGTAGGGAGATTTTGGGTGGTTTGGGCACCCCTTTTGAAGTCAACCGGGCCCGTTCTTTGTCAAGTGAGGCCCAGATTAACCAACTCTCCTCCATGCTTGTGGGGAGTTCCGTAATGGCGAATGCCATTATGGAAAACTAAAAGGTGTTGGGGCGTAAGGAGGAGGAAAATACGCGCTTGCGGGCTGAGGCCGAAGAGTTGGTGAAGGCTGCACATGAGGGTGCAGAGTTGCTTAAACGGGACAAGGCTGCCTTTGAAAAGCGTAAGCAGACTGAAGAGTGGGCTACGACTGCTGAGCTTAAACAGGTTCGTACCCTTGCAAAACTGCTTTCTGATGAGCGCAAGAGCTGGAAAGAAACTCTTTCTAATGAGCGCAAGACACTTTCTGATGAGCGTAAGGCTTGGAAAGAATCTTGGGCCAAACAGAATGAAACTCTCTTTCGTGTTCGCCAGGAGCTTATCAATGCCAAGGCAGCGAATGCTGCGTTGGTTAAGGAGAAAGCTGCAGCTGATGCGGCTGCCCAAGAGGCCAAGGAAGCGGAAGCTCGCCTTACCAAGGCTCTTGAAGAGGCCAAGGAGGCGGAAGCCCGCGCTGCAAGGGCTCTTGAAGGGGAAAATGTTGATCGCACCAACTTATCCAAAACTATACTGGGCCTTCAGGTATAAGTCTTTTTTGTTTTTGAATTTGTACATGTCTTACAAGTATGTTGATTATATTTGTATACTTGTGTTCTCCTTGAAAAAAGGCTGAAGTGCGGAGCCAGGTGGCCGCTATTGAGGAGGTTTCTGGCCGTGCTACTGAAGCAGAAGCGCGGGCAAGAGAGGCTGAAGAGGCTAGAGATAGCCTTGCTTCTTCACTTGATCTGCTCAAGGCCGATCGCGAATGGATGCGTATGCACGGTATCGGGCATGTAAGTATCCGTTGCTTTTTCTATCTTTTCTAGTTTTCCCTTTGATAATCATACTATTCTTGTTTCGCAGATTGTTACAGCTATCCTTGACGCACCTGAGAATGTGGCAGGTGTCAATGAGATTAGGGAGCGCACCCGGGATGCTGGTTTTAAAGCTGGCTACAACCGTTGCATTGGTCATATAAATGTTTTGGCCCAGGGCGAATATACTGATGAAAGGTCTGGGTTCCATGGTGTTGACACTGAAGCGCTTCTTGCTGCTGCTATTGCGGCGTATAACGAGACGCCCATTGCTGCTCTTGAGGAGCTTAATGAGTGCCTAGATGCGGAAGATTATGTAGACCGCTTGCGGGTGTTATACGCTGATGAGGAAGATGAGGAAAAGCCTGCTGTTGAGGGCAAGGATGGTGCGGGTTCCAGCGGGACGAAGAAAGACTAGGCTGGCCTGTGTGCCTTTTTTGTTTCCTCATGTAAATGTCAAAAACCTTATGTAAATCCCCTGTGCACCGCGTAGGTGTAGGAATTTTTTGGATATAAATTTTGAACCGTTTCAAGTTATACAAGTGTTTTTACTATTTGCATGTGTGAACTTGTATGAGTTAATGTTAATGTGAATTAACACCAAGTCTGTATTTGCCTTTTGCATGTCTAGATGATATGCAAGTAAACTCTATACCATTGCCGTATGAGTTAGTCAATTCCTATTTTTATCTCGTTAGGGTTTAGGAATTGTATAGGTTTTGTGAAAACTGTGTTTGCATTGTTGGCCTATTACAATACTTGCGTGTGGTCACCACTCTGTGTGGGTATCGCGAATGAAGATTTTGCCAATCTATTTTTGCAGATACCGCAAAGTGGGACACGTATTTGTAATAGAAGTAAATAAACAATATTGCATTGAATCGTTCATTTATTTATTTGCAAATGGCCTGCGGCCCGATTGGTTACATGGTGAATGTAAAAAACATGGCTTACATGTAGCAGCGTCTGAGCTGTTGTGTGTTCCATGTGCGTGTGATAGTTTCGCCTTCTAATGTTTGCAGTTTATATGCGCCTTTGCCCAGGACCTCTCGATGAGGTAGGGTCCTTCCCACTTGGGGGCAAGTTTCCCTGGGCGCTCTGCGTTAGATGCTTCATTGTCACGAAGGACGTAGTCTCCCGGGTTGAAAGTACAAATGCGGACGCGTGCATTGTAGTACTTTTCAAGTTTGGTTTTGTACTTGGCCTCGTTGATGGCAGCGTTTTCGCGCCTTTCTTCCAAGAGGTCCAAGTCAACCCTGCGTTCCTCATTGTTGTCGATCTTGTTGATAGCCAACATTCTAGGTGAGGGGATACCTACTTCTGCGGGGATCACTGCTTCAGTGCCATAGACCAGGCTGAAGGGTGTCTCACCGTTACTTGTCTTTGGGCCCATAAGATACTTGGGAGTTCATCGACCCAGCCGTGTCTGGCTGTTCCCAACCGTGCTTTGATGCCTTCGACTAAACTTTTATTGATACTCTCGACTTGACCATTCCCTTGTGGATGCGCCACTGAGGAGAATATGTGTTCAATGTTTAGTTCCTTTAGCCATTTTTTAAAGTCATCGGCAGCGAAGTTGGTACCGTTGTCGGTAACGATGCACATTGGTAGACCGAAACGGCAGATGATATGTTTCCAGATGAATTTCCTTGTTATCATAGCGGTGGTTGAGGCGAGCGGTTTTGCCTCTACCCACTTTGTAAAGTAATCGACAGCCACTATGATAAACTTCACTGCACCTGGTGCGTCTGGGAATGGTCCCCCCACATCGATTGCCCATTTTTAGAATGGCCATGCAGTGGTGACAGGGATTAGGTTGTTCTTGGGGCGCAAGGTCTTGGGAGCATGCCGCTGACAATTGAAACACTTGCGCAAGACTTTGACCGCATCTAGGTGCATGCCGGGCCAGTAGTACCCGGCGTTCATGATTTTGGCCACCACCATGCGTGGGCCTGCGTGTATGCCACATATTCCTTCGTGAATTTCTCTGATAAGGTATGTGGCATCTTGGGGGTTGACGCATCGTAGTAGTGGCCCCAGGTATGATTTTCGGTATAAAATACCGTCTCCCATTTGGTAATGACACGCTTTGTATTGCAACTTACGTGCCTCTGCCTTGCTTTCGGGAGTAACACCTGATTGCAAGTATGCAATGATCGGTGTCATCCAGGATGTTGTACCGTACTGGATGACATTGACTTGGCGCAGGGGTACCGATGGATTTTGAAGAATTTCGATGCGTACCTCTTTTGCCAGGTGTTGGAAACTGGTGGATGCGAGTTTTGATAGTGCATCCGCGGGTTTATTATCGCTTCTGTTGATATGGCGAATGTTGAAGGAGGTGAACTTTGATTTCAGTTGCAAGGCTTGTTCGAGGTAGAGGATCATGATATCCCCTTTTACGGCATAGTCGCCGCGTATCTGCCCTGCAACCAATAGTGAGTCGACGTGTGCCTCCAAATGTTGGACGTCGAGTTTTACTGCCAGACGCAGCCCTACCAGTAGAGCCTCATACTCTGCCTCGTTATTTGTGCTTTTGAAATCGAGGCGGATTGCATAGGTAAGCTCTTGGCCATCGGGGTTGACGAGTCGCAGACCTGCTGCACCATCTTTGTTGGATGCACCATCTATGCTTTTGAAATCGAGGCGGATTGCATAGGTAAGTTTTTGCGGAGGATGGTGGCGATGCAGGGTTTTGCTCTTCTTCGCATTCTTGAATGCGATTTGCTGGTACTTCAGCAACGAAATCAGCCAAGACTTGGCCTTTGATTGCGGGGCGCGGCTTATAGTTCAGTGAAAGTGCGCCCAGCTCAATTGCCCATTTTGCTAATCGACCAGAGATGTCCGGTTTTGATAGGATCGGGCCGATCCTGTAGTTGGTTAGCACGGTAATGGCATGGTTTGCGAAGTAACGTCGCAACCTTCTTGACGCGTGTACCAGTGCTAATACCAACTTCTCCATGATGGAGTACCTTGTCTCTGGGTCGTTGAGCATTTTGCTGATGTAGTAGATGGGTGTTTGAACTCCTTCCTGCTCCACTATGAGTACCGCGCCTACCGCGTTGTCTGCGGCAAACAAGTACAAGATAAGTGGCTCATCTTTTCGTGGTGCGGTTAGAGTTGGGAGTTGAATCAAACACTCTTTCATCTCTCGGAAAGCTTTTTCGGCCTCTGCGGTCCATTGGAATTGTTCCTTTTTAAGCAGCTCCGCAGGGTCTTGATGAAAGGGTAAGACTTAGCTGCATGGTTGGCTAAGAATCTATTCAGTGCGGCTAGTCTGCCGGCTAGTCGTTGCATTTCTTTCATCGTAGAAGGCGATGGCATGCGCTCGATTGCCTGAACTTTTTCCGGGTTCACCTTGAATCCATCTTTGGTTACGATGAATCCAAGGAATTTGCCTTCTTCTATTCCAAACGAGCATTTCCCTGGGTTGAGCTTCATGTTGACGCTTCGCAGAGTTTGGAATGTTCTTTCGATATCGTTGAGCATGGTGTCTTCTTCCATGCTCATGACGACCAGGTCGTCCATATAGATTTCGACACTTTTGCTGATTTGACCGCGAAAAGTGTCGTTCATCAACTTTTGATAGGTTGCGCCCGCTTTGCGCAACCCGAACGACATTTTGGTGTAGCAATAGTTCCCGGTAGGTGTGCGGAATGCCGGTTTATCTTCATCCTCGATTGCCATCTGTACCTGGTGGTAGCCTTTGTAATAATCGAGGAAACACTTCCACCGAAATGGTGCGAGGTTATCGACCTTTTCGTCGATCTCCGGAAGTGCGTAACAATCCTTGGGTCAGGTTTTGTTGAGATCTTTATAATCGACGCACATGCGCCAGCCCCCGGATGGTTTTTCTACCATGACTGGGTTTGACAACCAAGTCTGGAATTTTACTTCCCGCAGGATACCTGCGGAGAGCAGTTCTTGGACCTGCTCATGCATCGCCTGGTTCTTTGCTGATCCAAGGTGGCGTTGGCCTTGGATCACTGGCTTGATACCTGGCATAGTATTCAAGAAATTCTGCGCGATTTCACGTGGTACCCCTGTCATATTTGCGGGTGTCCACGCAAAAATATCCTGGTTCCTGAAGAGGAGATGCTTCGGGTGCGCTTTGATAGTAGGGGACAAGGCGTGGACCAGCGTAACTGTTTGCTCTGGGTGTCTTGTGTTAAGAACCCATTTTTCTGGTTGAGTGTTGGGGGTAGGCCTTGCTACCTTGGCCGGACGCAGCTCGTCCGTAGACATAACTTCTCTTCGGGCGTATATTATCGCGACCCCCGTCTCGGTTGGGAAACCGATGGCAGAGTGAGGGACGGATGTGATCATGTTGAAGTCTCCCTGGGACTCTCTCCTGAGAAGTACTTGGAGGTGTGCGGTAAAACCATGAAGTTTACCTTCTCCGTTCTTGTGAGCCTCCCGTTGGTGAGGCGCACAGGAAAAGTGATTTGGCCCAGTGGGAATACGGTTTCCCCCGCAAAACCCGGCCAACGGGTAGTCCACCGGCTGCAACCGATCTTTGTCTTCTTGATCGAATTGTTGAAGCACTGCTCGTATATAATATCAGATGTACTGCCCGAGTCGATGAATAGTCGCTCGGTGCAGTAGTGAGCCAGGTGACCTGTAATAACGACGGCACGCCTGTCGTGCGGTCCGCCTCGGACTTTTGGAAAGACGACTTGTTCATCTTTCCAGTCATTGTCCGGTCTTCTTGCCGCTTTCCGCGGCCTTCCTCGTCCTCCATTAATCATGTGGGTTGAGGCCACGTACATGGTCCTCTTACCCGTGGAGGTGCCCTCGTTGTGGGGGGTGATGTGCTTGGTAGCTTTTTGTGCGCCTGGCAACAGGTGTTGCAGTTTCCCCTCTTTTAGGGCTCGCTCAATCTCCAGTCGGAGACTGATGCAGTTGTTTGTTGTGTGGCCATTGTCCTTGTGATACTCGCAGTAGAGTGCGAGATCCTGGTTCTTTTTGGACTTCATTGGTTGTGCCGGTCGCAGGAATTGCGCGTCCGTAAGGAGGACGTCGCTTGGCGACTGGTTGATCTCGGTCCAGCTACGGTCCCGAGACTCTTTCTTTGACGCTCGGTTTTCACGTTGGGCGTTGATTATAGCCCTTGCGTCGGGCTGGTTGTTCTGCGGCACATATGGTCTGGAGTCGCTGCCGCGATTCCATGTGTCCCGGTTGCGCTTGTTATTGCGCTTGTGTTCTTGGTGGGAGGACTGGCCTTCCGTTTGGGGTTGTGCCTTTGATACGTGTGGTTTGTGGGACCGCTGAGTTTGGGCGTACGTTTTGACCGCAGCCATGACATCTTCCCATTTTTTAGATAAGTCGTCCTTGCCGGAGATAGTCATAACCATTTGTTCGTCTTTAACGGCAACGATAAAATGGTTGCGTGCCATTTGGTCTGCCACGTCGCCTATTTCCAGGCATTCTTTATTGTAACGGACAACGAACGCCTTAATCGATTGGTTGTCTCTGCGCCAGATGTTCATGACGTCCATGGAATCACGTTTATGACGTCGTTGCTGGCAAAAATGTGCGAGGAACTTTGCCTGCAAGTCCTCGAATGAGGTCAGTGACCCTGGTGGTAAAGAATCGAACCATGCCCTGGCCAGACCTGTTAGGGTCTGCGGGAAGAATTGACACCAAGTGGGTTCATCCCACCTGCCGTTGCACCCACCGCCGGTGAAGATGTTCATGTGGTCATCTGGGTCGGCTGAACCGAATGTTTAATGGGAATTTGGTGGTGGTGACATCGGCGTTGGCAATCTCCGGGACAAACTTGGAGTTTTCGGCCACAGATTTCAGCCTGTAGGGTTGGCTCTGGTGGCTCTTTGCAGCGCGGAGGTATGTAGTACGGGGGTGAGTGGGAGGAACATAGTTGCGTCCTCCCGGTCTACTGCTGGTAGCATGAGACTCCCCGCGGTATGTACCGTCGTCGGGATCGGTGTGGCCCTGCCCTTCATAGTGGGACTGAGGTCCCAGCCGGCTATGGATGCCGGGGCCATGGTGAGAAGTAGACTGTCGCCTAGTTTCGCCATGTGGGCCTAGGCGGCTATGTATATGGCTCCTGCGGTGGGACCCATACGAGGAATCATCCTCATCAAGTGTGCGGACGTCGCAGTAAGAGGAACCGCGGTCTTCCTGCCTGCTTCTGGAGGCCGAATGTGTTGGGGCCCTGCCGTCGTATTGTAATGTACGGCCCGTAAGGGTATGCGGTGCTGGGGTAGGCCCCGCAGATACTTGCGCTTCTGCGCAAGCTCTGTTGTATGTTGCAGCCAGTAGAGCTGCTTGTTGGTCATACCAGGCATGCAGATTCATGCCTGGAGGTATCACAGAAGCGTACTGTGACAGATCGTGTCCAAACGTAAGGGATGCGCCCCCTTGCATTGATGTGCCAATGTGTTCAGCATTTGGGGCTAGGGGAATGGTCCCCGCAGGCCCTTGGTTTGCGGGGTTTAAGTTATCCCCGGTAGTGTTGTTTTAACGATCAGACATAATCTTTGGAGAGAAAGGGATGGTTGAAAAAAAGTGCTAAGAGTAGCGGTGGGCGCCAATGATGAAACAATGGTTAACCGGGCATGGTTAACTCACTGGTCTCGTCAAGAGGGTTAATCCCTTCTTTCCGAGGATCGTTGGCTGGATCGTCTGGTGGTGGGTTTCCTGCACAAGGAAACAAGTCGTGACTCGTAACAAGGAGGATGGGGTGGGGGGTGCTCCTTGTTACCACTCTCCGGCGTGAGAATCAGTAGTTTGCTTGGGAAGCAAAGTGTGATAGTAGTAGTAGTGAGAGAGTTCAGAAGTGATACCTCAAACCTGGTTTGGGGTTGGTATTTATAGCCGAGGAGTGAAGGAGGGTAGTTGAGTAGCTAGTCTGACATCGCACAGCTACTTGCAGGTGTGTCAGACCTGCCAGTTACGGTGGTGATGCCACGTCCTGCTGTGGTGTCAGACTGTTGCACACATGTGGGCTGGTAGGCGACTGTTCCCAGTGCCACTTGCACTGTGGTGTCAGACCCACCTGCCTTATGTGCAGGATGCGGTGCCATGCCGCATCTCCGCTTAGTGACTGTTACTGTTTTCCAGATCCCTTGTCGTGACGAAAATGTTCATAGGATGCGGTGCCAGGCCGCATCGCTATGCGTAACATCTGTTTTCGTACTTAAGGTAAGTCTTCTCATCACTGGACAGATTGGACCGCTGTGTTCGCGCGTGCCCGCACGGTCACAGGTAAGTTTATTGCTGGTGGGGGTTATTGATAAGGGTAATGGTCGCTCGCGGTCATGCTGACGCGAGATCTGGGACCATACCCCTTCAGACTACATGGGTATTAGGTGAGTATATGTGTATTGCCCAAAATAATATTCGGTTCTTTTGTTCCCCTAAACGGGGTTGTGTGGTTTCTTATTTTTGGTCCCCGAAGCATGTTTTGGGGATGATACGGGGGAATGCCCCCATGAGGGTGTAATTATTTCATTGTGTTTTATTTAGTTTGCCGGGCGATGCCCATTATCCAAAAAAAAAGAATCTAAAAATAGTAAAAGAGCTAGAGAATGGGACCTGGGAAGCAAAATGCTTGTGGACTACATTAAAAACATACCTAAGCCAAAGATCCTTTAATTATGCAATGGAAAAAGGATCCCTTGTAGTGCAGGGGTCTTCCAGTTTTCTGACTATTCCCCTTTTCTCCTGAAATTTAATTAAGCATGCATTACTATAAGTTGATGAAATAAACAGTCCTAAAACCCACCAGACTTAATAATAACAAAGGCCTTACAATCCTGACCTTCAAATTTTATACCGTATATTGATCAGTGAAGTAAAAAAAATATAGTTGACAAAATCATATATGTTCAAGTTTATATATTATTATAAAAATTTAGACCTGGCAAACGAGTTGGGTTGGGTCGGGTCGGGTAATGGGTCAAAACGGGTTCGGGTCGAAATGGGTTCGGGTCAAAACGAGTCAATTAAAAAAAGGGTGGGTTGTTTTGGTTCGGGTCAAAACAGGTTCGGGCCGGAACGGGTTCGGGTCGGAACGGGTTCGGGTCGGGTCAGGTTAGTTAAAAAATGGAAGAACAGAAAAGATTTGATGATGCAATACTGTAATCACACCTCAATGCACTTAAAAATGCATATAACTGTAAACTTGCCTGAAAACCATGTATAGACAAAGAAATCAATTAAAATTCCATACGCAAAAGCATTGGCAAATTGATTTTAAGCAAGAAAAAGTTCACTACATCTCAAAATTCAAAAAATTATAAATTTAATTAACAGAACAAAAAGAAAAGAGAGAATTCAAACATGTAATCGCAAAGCACGTTATCTTGAGAGGCTGGTCTACTACCTACCTGTAAGGAAGCAAAAGAAGATGATCGAAATCGAGCAATTGAGGAAATGAGAAACGAAGAAGATGATTTATCCCATGGTGTTGTGGAGAAGTTTCAAAGAGCTCTAAGGAAAAACCGATCAAAACGAAACAAAAAACCGAATCGAAACCGGCCAAAACAAAACATAAAACAAAAAAAAAATCAAAACTGAACCGAAAAAAGTGACCAAAACGAAACAAAAAATGTCAACCGAAACCGAAAATAACCGACCCAAACAAAAAGAAACCTGAACTGAAACCCGTCTCGCGCTAAAATCCGTCCCGACTCGAACTCATCCTGTGCGAAAACTCATGTCGGCCCGAAACCCGTCCCGTGGGAAAACCCATGCCGACCCAACAAAATGCACAGAACATAAGGTGGGTCAGGGTGCAGTTAATCGTAGCCTCACAAAGTGATTAAGGGTTCCCAGTGTTTATTCTTTTTTTGATTTCTTTGTACAAGTTGTTGTATTCATACCCAAATACAGCTAGTTATACTGGGAATTGCACAAAACATAAATAAGCCTTAAAATGTATGTGATCCATGTGAATAATTGATATCAATATATGCGATTGATGAGCATAAAAACAGAATTAAATCTCTCATAATGGATACATACAAATATACATATTCATCTAATTCGAAAGTTTTGAGCCAGAAGGCATACCTGATGTGTATTCTGAAATTAGGGATTATCTACAAATTAGATTGGTAAAATACATGAAAGCCATTAAGGAGACTGCTTAATAGATATCATATAAAACCCTAACTACAAAATCCTTGAGCTGGGGTGATAATTATCAGGAGTATCAAAAGCCAGAAGTACAAAATCAAATAGGATCGCTTACCAAAAGCCAAAACATTACCTGAGTGCACGTCGTCCCACTTTCTTCTCAGTGTGGAACATCATCAGGAGTAATCCAGCAAAAATCAGATAATAATTAGCAATATACAACCCACAGAAACGTAATTGAAGAACCAAAAACCCCAAAATTGTACAATTACGAGTTTGATTTAAGTGATTATGATAGTACCTGAGATTGTGGGTGTCCAAGAACACAAACTATCTGAAACAAATAGAAGTAAAGATGAATCTCTAACAACTCGCTCTCCTTTATAACATCAAAATGATAAGAATCGATACCAATGAAGAGAAATTGAAGCAACAATGGTTGATTCTAGCATTCAAGATGGTTAATTATGGCATTCAATGGCTTGAATTAATTAGAGTGAAGGGAATCTGAAGCAACTATTGTAAATACAGGGAACGTTTAGACTGTTAGCATCTTAAACCAGTGCTCTGATATCAGTGTGAATTGATGAGGCCATAATTAGGGCATGTTGTGCCAAAATGACTAAAATGCCCTCCAAGTGTCTTAAAAGTTTTGAACTTGTTCAAGTTTAACCCCTTTAAAATGGCTTGCTTCATTTGTATATGGTGCTTCAAGATTTGTACCTATGGTAAAATTACAAAAACGGCAAAAAACCCAGTTTACTTAATAAGGTAGTATAGATATGCAAAATATATCTACTCAAGAAAAATAAAAGAGTCTCTAATATTCTAGTAGTTTATTGAAAATTGGATGTATCACCGAGCACCGAATATGTGTCGAAAACTTGCTTGGGTGTATTACATAGAGGAGGCTATGTTGGCACCTAATAATCCAAATTATCCATTCTTCTTGATCATATGGTTCAAAACTGCTATTTGTCAAACCAACTATTTTTAGACCTTCTGTTCTTTGAGCAAGTTCATGCATTCAGATCTTTATGGAAAATTTTTGTACATATCATATGTGCAAGTGGTCCAAATCTACAAGCCCATCATTACATACATACAAAGATGCTGACTCAAAACCACATGCTACAAAAATCTGTCTTTTGGGTGGTGTGAGGTGACAAGACTCATGAGAACACAGTGGCTTTTTTTGAGTAAGATTATTCTTGTGTATGGGCTGTTTGTTTACCTTTTAATGGGGATCTTAATGGTTCAGATCTCTTACTAGTTCAAAACTTAATGATTCATACTGTTTGTTTCGCAAGCAAATGTTTGAATGGTTCAAACATTTGCCTCTGAATTGTTAAGAATTATACAAAGTCTAAATTGTTAACTGGTATAGAGAGTAATCTTTGTAATGGGTTTGAATTGTATTGAAAATTGTATTGAACTTGAAAACTAGGGTTACAGAATAAGGTGTTTATATAGAACACCATTTTACATTTAGCCCCTACACTATGACATATTGTTTACTTTCCGACACTCCCCCTCAAGTTGAGTAGTGGGGTCACCAATACTTAACTTGCTCAAACAGGTACTAAAGGCGTTTTCGTGGACGGTTTTTGTGAGTATATCTGTGAGTTGATCTTTTGACGAAACATACGAGAGTTCTATGATTCTTTCTTCCAACTTTTCTTTGATGAAATGTCGATCTACCTCCACGTGTTTTGTTCGATCATGTTGAACTGGGTTTTCTGAGATTTGTATTGCAGCTGTATTGTCACACATAACTTTACTGGGAGCCTTTTGGGAAAAACCAATGTCTTCTAGCAGCTTCCTGATCCAAAGAACTTCACTCAACCCTCGAGCTATACCTCTAAATTCCGCTTCTGCACTCGACGAAGCGACCACCTTCTGTTTCTTACTCCTCCAGGTAATGAGGTTTCCACCAACGAAGGAAAAATATCCTGATGTTGACCTTCGGTTTCCCTTATCTCCTGCCCAGTCTGCGTCAGTGTAGAGCTCAACATTTAAATGTCCATTTGTTTTGAACAACACTCCATGGCCTACAGTTCCCTTGAGATATCTTAAAATTCTCTGAGCAGCTTCCATGTGGGCAACTTGAGGTTGATGCATGAACTGACTCACCACTCCAACAGCATAAGTTATATCAGGGCGAGTGTGAGAGAGATAAATTAGCTTGCCCACGAGGCGTTGGTACCTTTATTTGTCTGCGAGTTCTCCATTAATTTCCATGTGAAGATTGTGGTTCACCGCCATTGGAGTATTTGCTGGTTTACAATCAATCAACCCAGTTTCTGCTAGGAGATCAAGGACATACTTCTTTTGGCAGATGAAAATCCCCCGTTTAGACCTGAGAACTTCTATCCCGAGAAAATACTTGAGATTCCCAAGGTCTTTCATTTCAAACTTTGAAAACAGATTCCTTTTCAGCCGTGCTATTTCTTCTATATCATCTCCGGTAATAATCATGTCGTATACGTATATGATCAAGCAAGTTACAAGGCCGTTTCTTCTCTTGAGGAACAGAGTATGATCAGCGTTACTTTGGTGATACCCATACTCTTTCATGGCCAAAGTGAACTTTCCAAACCATGCCCGAGGAGACTGCTTTAGCCCATAAAGGGACTTTTTTAACCGACAAACTTCCCCTTCTTTAAAACCCCTTGAAAAGCCTGGAGGTGCTTCCATGTAGACTTCTTCTGTTAGGTCTCCATGGAGAAAGGCGTTTGTAACATCAAACTGGTGAAGAGGCCACTCCTTATTGGCTGCTACGGAGAAGAGAACTCTGATGGTATCCATTTTTGCAACCGGAGAAAATGTCTCAGAGTAATCGATCCCATACGTCTGAGTGTAACCCTTGGCTACAAGCCGAGCTTTGTACCGCCCAATAGAACCATCTGGTTTATATTTGATTGAATACACCCACCGGCATACAACTGTTTTCTTTCCTTTAGGAAGAATGCACTTCTCCCATGTGTTGTTTTTCATAAGAGCACGCATCTCCACTTCCATTGCTTCTTCCCAGTTCTTCTTACCTTGAGCTTCCTTTACGGAATTAGGTATTTTTTCACAGTATAGTGAAGTAACAAATGCTTTTGCACTATTAGATAAGTTCCCGTTGACCATATTAGCTATAAGATACCTTGAATTTCTGGTTTACCTCTCTGGGGAGTACCGTTTTGGAGGAACCCCTCTATTGGCTCTAGGAGGGAGAGAGTATCTTCCGGTTGTCTCTGCTGCAACTGGTGGTTCAACATGTTCAACCACTGGTTCTATTTCAACCTGTTCAACATCTGGTTCAATCTGTTCTATAGGTTCTGTTGTTGTCGGTTCTATGTGTTCCCCTGTTGTCTCATAATTATAAGACGACGCAGGGCATTCAGGGTTCTCAGTATTGCTTACCTCTGGTATCACGTTGGATGAACTTTCTTCAGTGGTACTGTGCTTCACAGATTGTGTGTTTGAGGGTGACTGACTTGAAGTACTGTGATGGTCTTCCATTGTTACTTCTTCAGATGATGGAAGTTGAGGTAGCCAACTCAGAGTGTCTATACATTCATTCTCCCCCTGACCACTGAGTTGGGTGTTATAAAAGTATTTCGTTTCAAGAAAATCACAATTCATTGTGGTGAACATTTGACGAGTTTTTGGATTATAACACCTGTAACCTATTTGATCGATCCCATAGCCGACAAATACACATTTCTCAGCACATGGGCCAAGCTTGTTTCTGTTGGTTTTTGGTATGTGGACAAATGTTGTACACCCGAAGATTCGAGGTTCAAGTGTAAGAGGGTGGGGAATACTGGCAGACTTAGATATACAATCTAAGGGAGTCTTAAACTTAAGAGCTTTGGTGGGGAGTCGATTTAGGAGATACACAGAGGTTGCAATCGCCTCCGGCCAGAATGATGTAGGTACATGAGATTCAATTAGAAGAGCTCAAGTCATTTCAAGAATAATACGATTTTTCCGTTCGGAAACACCATTTTGTTCGGGGGTATGAGAACAAGAGGTTTGATGAACTAATCCTTTGGTTTTAAAGAATTGTTTCATGGATGTATTGACAAATTCCCCCCCCCCCCATTGTCGGATCGAAGGATTTGGATTTGGGTTTGGAATTGAGTGTGGATCATGGCATAAAACGTGATAAATTTCTCGTACACTTCGGCTTTGTTTTTAAAAAAATATACCCATGTCATGCGAGTGCAATCATCCGCGAATAGTAGAAAGTACCGAAGACCCTGCCCCCCATAACAGGAGTAGGACCCCACACATCAGAATGGATTAGTGAAAAGGTGTTGCAACTCTCGTATTGCTAGGTTTAAAAGGTTGTCGATGACTTTTAGCACGAAAACATGTTTCACAATCTATTTTACCATTTGAAGGGAAGAGTTTTGGGAACAAAAGATACGAATAACCAGTGGATGGATGTCCCAAACGTCTATGCCATAGCCAGGCTTCCCGGTTTTCGGTTCCATGTGCTAACATCACAGTACACTGTTGAGCCACTTCATCCACATAGTATAATCCTTGGCGCTCAGTACCACGTCCAATAATCACACCCGTCCTGATATCCTGTAGGAGGCAAAAAGTAGGATGCATTAGTACCGTGCAATTTAATTCTTTGGTAATATGGCTAATTGAGAGCAGTTTGTGTGATAATGATGGAACATAAAGGCAATTTGATAATTTCATAGTTGGTGAAATTTCAATCGTTCCTCCTCCTTTCACTTGCATTGTTCCGTTGTTTGCGGTATGGATTTGAGTTTTTTGAGGATTGGTCATTGACCGTATGTCCAACGGTTCAAACGTCATGGTGTCAGTGGCACCAGAATCAAATATCCAAGAACTGTTTTTTTCATGATTGATTGTCATATTCACTCTTCAAACACCGAGTGTCCCACCGGGTGTGCCAAAATGCATTTTTTTTGTTAATACGCAATTTCTACGGACAAAAAAGCTGACCCGCGTATTTAATAAATATGCTGGGCACTTGAACTCGCGTTCAAGATTTATCAATTACGCCGGGAACAAATATGTTGGGCACCTTAAATCCGCCAGAATAACAACGCCAAAGAAAGATGTTATCTTACCGGCGTATTTATCAAATACGCCGAGCAACTTGAACTCGCGTTGAAGATTTAAAAAACACCCGGAAACAATAAATATGCTACTGTGCTGTTTGACTCGAGACCGTGCGGAATTAATTGTTGGGCGGAATAAATCGTTGGTACAGCGGATTTATGAGGAGGTTTAGGGTTGGTGTGTGTTGCGGCAGTCGGTGCTATATGATGAATTAAATAATAAAACAAACTTGTGAATCAACATATAATAAATTAACAATAGCAGTGGATGTGGATGGTCGACTTTTTAGAAAGTGGAAACATGGATTTTTAAGCAAAGTGGGACTTCAATGGATCTAACAAAAAAACAAAACCACACAAATTAATTCAGTGGCGGCAGAAGGGTTGAAAAAGGGTTTCTAGGGTTGGGTTTTGCAATTATTCCATTTGTTGTTGGAGTTTTCAGATAAAACAAAAAAAACGGAGAAGAAGGTTATTAGAGGCTGTTGTATTGTAGATGATGAGCAAAACGGTTTCAACAATCGGAAACCTGCTCTAATACCATGTTAACTGGTATAGAGAGTAATCTTTGTAATGGGTTTGAATTGTATCGAAAATTGTATTGAACTTGAAAACTAGGGTTACAGAATAAGGTGTTTATATAGAACACCATTTAACATTTAGCCCCTAAACTATGACATATTGTTTACTTTCCGAAATGAATGGTCAAGACCTCTAATCTGAATTGGTCAGATATTTGTCTCTGAACGGTTAAGCATTATAGTAGCTCTTGAAGAGAATCTATTCTCGTCATAATCTGCAGTTCTTGCCTCATTTACCGTATGTATTGACACGTAGTCATTTGGTTCTATAACATTATACTAGCTCTTAATGATTCAGACCTCTAACTTGTTCAGCACTTAATGATTCAGACCTCTTACTGTTTCAGCACTTAACCATTCAGAAGTTGCCAAAAAGCCCCTATATTAAATCCCTGAAGTTGGTCACAGTAACAGAGAATCTACTGGACAATGAAACATGAGACAAAGTATGTTGGGGAATTTTCAGAAAAACGGACGACCAGAAAGACGTGTAATCACTCGCAGATCAAATTATTTCGGTAGTTCACCCAAATAATTTAATCGGATACAACTCTAATTTTCGATAAACTGAACAACTGTATGTTTGTATGGAATTTGTCTGAACCAGAAGAAGAATGGTCAAAAAACCTGTCTATGAATTTTGGGGTTGAGGGTAAACTGCCTAATGGCAGTTATTTTAATATTAAATAAATCTGGCACTAAAAACTGCCATTATTTCATATTTCGTAAATAAAGCATTTTCCATAAAATAATTTTTCTGATGCAATTTTAGTAAAGCAATTTAATTAATATTAAATAAAGCTCGACCCCAGTCAGGGGTTCTACCCCTTGGACCCTGCTAGGGGCTACCGTTACCCTGCTCCTAGGGGAGCTGCCCCCGAACCCCGCCAAGGGGACGTTGCCCCCATCGAAACCCCTATAGAATACGGGCTCCACCCGTACACTTCGAATTATAATAACTAAAACAAGCGTGCACTCTCGCACCTCCTAACTTGCTTGATGTGTATTATTATTCGCTTTGATCACCAAGTCAATCCCGATTACACTAAAATATCTAACAATCCTCCCCCATTTTAGCGTAGTCCTTAATTAACTTAAACAAATTCACAACAATCAAACTTATGCATAAATGAAATATCGCGATGATTGAATTTCACATTAGTATATTACACATTCCAAATATTCGAATACAGGGGTGTCGCTAAGGATTGAACCATTTCTATTTAGTGAATACATGAAGATAATATACACAAAAGTTTACATACTCTAATGTTCTTTCTTGACACTATTTTTACTAGCATGTGTCCCATCCTTCAATGAGCATATCAAATCCAAGTCCAAGCTTCTTGAAGCGGCTAAACTTCATGCTCATATAGGTAGCTTTTTATTCTTGCACCTGCATATGCAATTTTTTAAAGAACTATTAAGAAGAAAACCTTCAACCTCCTTTAACTTGCAGGTCTGAACACATACCTTAGGATGATGCTACTAATGTATTCCAATTTCTAGATGTTAAGCTTTCCGTATTGAATTCAGCACCTAACGTCATATTAGGTGGGAATTGGGTATCTTAACACGAGAAATTTCATGTGGACTCTAATCCCATCCCTACAGCCGCCTTGTGCACAATATCTCTACATAACTCTTTGGTTAAGTGGTCGACTAATTTCTGTTGAGTTCTCACAAACTCCACCAATATCACCCCATGCATGATGAGCTCACAAATCATGCTATGTCTAACACCTGAGTGTCTAGACTTCCCATTATACACTTGGCTATAGGCCTTAGCCAAGGTAGCAGCACTATCACATCTAATGGATATTGGTGATATAGGTTTAGGTCATAATAGAATCTCATAAATCAAGTTTCTTAGCCACTCAACTTCTTTGCCAGCTGCGGCTAAAGCTACAAACTCATGCCATTGTTGAATCATTTATGCAAGTTTGTTTCTTAGATGCATAAGATATGGCACCTCCTCCAAGCAGAAAAGTCCATCCACTTGTAAAAGAATGATCTTCCTTGTTAATCCAACTTGCATCTGAATAACCTTCTAAGACTGAAGGAAATCTAGTATAAGTCAAACCATATTTCATGGTTCCTTTCAAGTACCTAAATACCTCTATTCATAGCCTGCCAATGACTTGCACCTGGATTGCTAGTATACCTACTAAGTTCTCCAACAGCATAAGCTATATCCGGTGTAGTGCTAATCATGGCATACATGAGAGATCCAATGGCCCTTGAATATTCAAGTTGGCTTACCTTCATTATGTGAGAGCTTAAAAGCAGGATCCATTGGAGTGCTAACCTGAGAACTATTATGAAAATTCAACTTTTTCAACATTTTCTTAATATAATGAGTTTTAGAGATTGATATGCCACGTCTTTCATGTCAAAACAAGATGACAAAAATTTCTTTGTTTTATCAACTTGATCCTGGTCAGTATCGAAGATCAACATTTCATCCACATATAGACAAATTATGACTCCTTTCCTAGAATAATCAAATTTGCTATATACACACTTGTCCGCTTGGTTTAATACAAAACCATTAGACAAAACCACATCATTAAACTTTGGATAACACTGTTTGGGTGCTTGCTTTAAGCCATACAATGACTTAACTAGCTTACACACCTTATGCTCATTGCCAGGCATAATAAACCCTCTGGTTGTTTCATATATCCACATCCAAATCACCATTCAGGAAAGCGGTTTTCACATCGATTTGGTGAACCACAAAGCTAAGGCGACCAATAATCTAATTGTGGATATTCTTGCTATAGGAGCATATGTATCAAAGTAGTCAATTCCTTTTTTTTTCTAAAGCCTTGGATAACCAATCGGGCTTTAAACTTATCAATTGAACCATCTACTTTCATCTTCTTCTTAAAGATCCATTTACAACCAAGTGGTTTACACCCAAAGGGTTGATCAGACAATTTCCAAGTGTTATTCTGCATAATAGAGTCTTTCTCATCATTAATAGCTTCTTTCCAGAAAGCTACATCCCGAGATGCCATGGCTTCACTATAGGTTCTAGATCCTTCAACCAAATATAGATGAAAGTCATCACCAAATGATTTAGCTTTTCTTGCCTCTGCTTAGATTCCGGAGGAGTATTAATCACTTGATCAGCCACTTAAGAGTTACTAGAGCTTGGAACCATGTCCCTAGGCCTAGGTATTGAAGAGAATCTATTATCGTCATAATCTGCAGTTCTTGCCTCATTTACCGTATGTATTGACACGTAGTCATTTGGTTCTATAACATTATACTAGCTCTTAATGATTCAGACCTTTTACTTGTTCAGCACTTAATGATTCAGACCTCTTACTAGTTCAGCACTTAACCATTCAGAAGTTGCCAAACAGCCCCTATATTGAATCCCTGAAGTTGGTCACGGTAACAGAGAATCTACTGGACAATGAAACATGAGACTAAGTATGTTGGGGAATTTTCAGAAAAACGGACGACCAGAAAGACGTGTAATCACTCGCAGATCAAATTATTTCGGTAGTTCTCCCGAATAATTTAATCGGATACAACTCTGATTTTCGATAAACTGAACAACTGTATGTTTGTATGGAATTTGTCTGAACCAGAAGAATGGTCAAAAAACCTGTCTACGAATTTTGGGGTTGGGGGTAATTAACTACCTAATGGCGGATATTTTAATATTAAATAAAACTACCACTAAAAACTGTAATTATTTCATATTTCGTAAATAAGGCATTTTCCAGAAAATAATTTTTCTGATGCAATTTTAGTAAAGAAATTTAATTAATATTAAATAAAGCTCGACCCCAGCCAGGGGCTCTACCCCTTGGACCCCGCTCACAGAGGAGCTGCCCCCGAACCCCGCCAAGGGGGCGTTGCCCCATCGAAACCCCTGTAGAATACATGCTCCAACTGTACACTTCGAATTATAATAACTCAAACAAGCGTGCACTCTCGCACCTCCTAACTTGCTTGATGTGTATTATTATTCGCTTTGATCATCAAGTCAATCCCGATTACACTAAAATATCTAACAATCCTCCCCCATTTTAGCGTAGTCCTTAATTAACTTAAACAAATTCACAACAATCAAACTTATGCATAAATGAAATATCACGATGATTGAATTTAACATTAGTAGATTACACATTCCAAATATTCGAATATAGGGGTGTCGCTAAGGATTGAACCCTTTCTATTTAGTGAATACATGAAGATAATATACACAAAAGTTTACATACTCTAATGTTCTTTCTTGACACTATTTTTACTAGCATGTGTCCCATCCTTCAATGAGCATATCAAATCCAAGTCCTAGCTTCTTGAAGCGGCTAAACTTCATGCTCATATAGGTAGCTTTTTATTTTTGCACCTGCATATGCATTTTTTCAAAGAACTATTAAGAAGAAAACCTTCAACCTCCTTTAACTTGCAGGTGTAGTGCTAATCATGGCATACATGAGAGATCCAATGGCCCTTGAATATTCAATTTGGCTTACCTTCATTATGTGAGAGCTTAAAAGCAGGATCCATTGGAGTTCTAACCAGAGAACTATTATGAAAATTCAACTTTTTCAACATTTTCTTTAATATAATGAGTTTGAGAGATTGATATGCCATGTATTTCATGTCAAAACAAGATGACAAAAATTTATTTGTTTTATCAACTTGATCCTGGTCAGTATCGAAGATCAACATGTCATCCACATATAGACAAATTATGACTCCTTTCCTAGAATCATCAAATTTGCTATATACACACTTGTCCGCTTGGTTTAATACAAAACCATTAGACAAAACCACATCATTAAACTTTTGATGACACTGTTTGGGTGTTTGCTTTAAGCCATACAATGACTTAACTAGCTTACACAACTTATGCTCATTGTCAGGCATAACAAAACCCTCTGGTTGTTTCATATATCCACATCCAAATCACCATTTAGGATAGAGATTTTAACATTGATTTGGTGAACCACAAAGCTAAGGCGACCAACAAGCTAATTGTGGATATTCTTGCCACAGGAGCATATGTATCAAAGTAGTCAATTCCTTCCTTTTTTTCTAAAGCCTTGGATAACCAATCGGGTTTTAAACTTATCAATTGAACCATCTACTTTCATTTTCTTCTTAAAGATCCATTTACAACCTAGTGGTTTACACCCAGAGGGTAGATCAGACAATTTCCAAGTGTTATTCTGCATAATAGAGTCTATCTCATCATTAATAGCTTCTTTCCAGAAAGCTACATCCCAAGATGCCATGGCTTCACTATAGGTTCTAGATCCTTCAACCAAATATAGATGAAAGTCATCACCAAATGATTTAGCTTTTCTTGCTCTACCACTCCTCCTAGATTCCGGAGGAGTATTAATCACTTGATCAACCACTTAAGAGTTACTAGAGCTTGGAACCATGTCCCTAGGCCTAGGTATTGAAGAGAATCTATTCTCGTCATAATCTGCAGTTCTTGCCTCATTTACCATATGTATTGACACTTAGTCATTTGGTTCTATAACAAAGAACCTGTGAGCAAATGAATGCTCAGCATACTCAATGAAAATGCAATTTATACCTCTTTCCCTATGTTCATTACCACGGCTCTACAACCTCAAACTCTCAGTTTATGCAGCTCTGGTGTTTTTTATACCAAAGCTCACCGTCTTGTTCCTTTTATTTGGAACCCTATTTAGCAAATAGAAGGTTGTCAACATAGCCTCACCCCAAAAGCCCTCACTTAGGCCCGAATAGGACAACATGGTATTGACCATTTCTTTTAGAGTCCTATTCTTCCTTTCCGCCACACCATTTTGTTCCGGTGTGTAAGGAGCTGTGGTATGGTGTATTATTCCAGTTGATTGGAAATACACCGGATCAAAATACTCACCACCTCTGTCTGTTTGTAGGGTTTTGATCAACCCACTCTTATGAAGCTATACTTCTTGTTTATAGATCTTAAACTTTTCAAGAGCTTCTTCATCTTTAGCAGAATCTAGTGGCATCATATATAAACTACATACTTTTTATTACCTAGTGATGGTGTAGCATGAAAGTCACATAAATCGCTATGTATCAAATCTAACATTTTACTTTCCCTATGAACATGTTGCATGAAAGGATTTTTAGTTATCTTATTCAACTTGCACATATGGCATTTATCATTGTTTATGTTAATAGGCGGAATTAAGCTCATTTTAGACATTTCCTTAATTCTTTTATATGGTACATGTCCTAGTCTAGCATGCCATAATTCCGAATCAGTCAAGTTATTACTATTACTAGTTGAAGCTATGTCATTAACATTACTAGATGAAGCAACACAAACAGATTCATTCATAAAAGAAACATCAACATTCAACATAAAAAACTAATATTATAAAGGGAAGTCGTTTAGTAAATTGAAAAGGAAGTAAAATTCGAGAACAGACCAGACTAGGGCTGAGTTGTGAGGTGCAGTCTTCAAGTGTCATATAGAAAAACTTGAAATTATAAACCGGTAGCTAGTTATTAAACAGAAAAAGAAGTAACCTTCAAAAACATACCTGCCTAGTGAGGGGCTACGATTTGCAGCTTTGGGGCCTCGTGTAGAAAAAATCGTACTTTAAAACGAAAATTGGTTAGTACGTGTAACATACCGATTTTTAAAACAGAAGTATTCTGGTCACATGAATATGCAGAATCTCTCTTGGTAAACTTAAAATGAAGATCAAGAAGAAAACTGCCTAGTGCTTGGCTGTGAGGTGCATTCTTCTGATCCCGTGTTAAATACATAAAATTCTAAAACAAGTCGGTTAATAAACTGAAAAGGAAGTTATATTTGAAAACATACCTAACTAGTGTTGGGTTATGAGCTGGAGTCTTCAATAAAAGGGTCCGTGTTTAACTATAACACTTGGATCAATTTAGATATGCTTGGATGAACAATATATGAATGAGTATGCACATGAATGTGTGAATATGAATGAGTATGCACATGAATGTGCAGGGACTCTCTTGGTGAAACAGAGACACAAAGAACCGCACACTAATATTCTATTTCACACACATACAATTGTCGATGTTAATGGGCATTTGTACCCTTACATGAAACGTTTATATAACCGTTAAACTAAATGACACAACCTAAACCAATCGGCACAACAATACAAACAGACACACTGTTTCCTAAATACGCAATGTAGACTTTCTTTTAAGCACAATTTGACTTTTTATTTGACTTCTAATTACATCAAATTTCTTGATTATAAATATTCCAAATTCAAGTCACCTGGAGAACCTTAAACTTTAAAATGGCAGTCGATAGTAAACAGAAAAGAAAGTAATATTTGAAAACATACCTCACTAGTGCTAGGCTGTGAGTTGTAGTCTTTAGGTCTCATGTAGAAAAACATGAAAGTCTGAAATGGGAATCGGTTAGTAAACTGAAAAGGAAGTAAGAATCATGAGCATACGTGACTAGTGTTCAGCTGTGGGCTGCAGTCTTCGAGTCTCGTGTAGAAAAATGTGAAATTTTAAACAGACGATGGTTAGTAAAACTGAAGGAAGAGTAATTCCAGAAAATACCCGACTATTTCTGGGTTATGAGCTGCAAACGATAGGTTATGCAGGATAACTACATTTCAATAAAAAAAATAATCATAAAGTTCTTAGATGTAAAACTACTTACACGTTGATTGTTACGTGAATGCTAGGGGCGGATCAGATGTCAATCAGTTGGAGCTTAAGGTGGTGGAATCAAATAGCCCAGAAATTAAAATTGGGGGATTTTTATGGATAAGTGACATAAATTACTTATAACCTTCAAGAACTTTGTGAAGCAAAGTTCTATATTAGAGAAAATCTATCACCTGCATTGCTTATATAGTTCTATATAAAAGAATATCCATCACCTGCATTGCCTATATGAATTTGGCCCCGGTTTCTAAAGCATTGAGCTATACGGTTTCTAAAACAGAAAAGAGAAAAACAAGCAAGTGCAAGCATAGAGAGATTAAAAATAAAAAAAACAAGTTTTATAAGAAAAATAAAAAGATCAAACAGAGGAAATGAAAAGAATAACTACTTTCAGAAAATAAAAAAACAGAGCATATGATATTCAAAAATCAGACAGATTCAAAATTAATTAAACGGAAAACAGTTAGTTAAATGAAAAAGAAGTAATATTCGAGAACACAACTAATTGGTAATCGGCTGTGAGCTGCAACATTCCGAATTGTTGGAATTTGGGTGTGTGTGAATGGTAGTCTCATATGGAAAAACACTTGTCCCACATTGGTGTGGAGACAAAGAAAAAGGGTATTTATAAGGTAAAACATTTACCTAACAAATATCACTTTATGACATGTTTTACCACAAGTCCCTCGCGCGTGCGCGCAGGGGGGGTGCAAAAATTGGAACCGGATTAGTTGTACTCGTGTGTGCCCGCGCGTCCTGCGAACACGAATGCAGCTCCGAAAACCCGGACCCTCTCGAGGCGAGTTTTTGCACTCAAGACTGTAACCGTTTTTTCGAACGAGTTTTAAAACTTAAATTAAGATGATTATTCGCATTGATGATGATCATTATTTGGTCTTTGGTTTTGATTATCAGTTTCAAAACTGACTCTATGATGACCATTATTCAGTTTTAACTCATGCAATAATGGGCCAGATTTCGGTTATAGTTTAGTGACTATAAAACCAGATGTAAGTTGCTCAGTTGAGACACACCAGAAATCATATCTTCTCTCGATCTCACTACAACATTCTCCTTTTTATTTTCAGGCAAGTGTTCAAGTCCGGCAGTACGCTGTTGCTACTTCCAACCGGCGTACCCTGGGAACAGACGACGAATTTATTTAACAGAATTGTGTCAAACACAAGCCCGGTTCTCGTTAACTATTTCTGTTTCATCTTATTTTGCAGTTCTTATAAGTACTAGTTTTTCTAACAAACTTAAACAAACTTTCTTACTGATTGTTCCTGCATCATTTTTCTTTTCAGAATAGCATCCCAACTGATGACTACTGCTGTTTCTGCTATCATGACCAGTGCTGTTTCTGCGGTCATGACTTCCACTGTTACTGTCATTACCGGTTTGGTGACACCATTGCCTAATGCAGTGTCGCATGCTGAGAAACCAGAGAAATTCAGTGGTGTGAATTTCAAACAGTGGCAGCAAAAGATGTTCTTTTATCTGGCCACGCTGAATCTGGCTAGGTTCTTGACTGAACCTAAACCCCACGTGGATGAAGGGGATACGAATGCTCAATCTGTGAGCGCGATGCTTGCTTGGAATCATTCGGATTTCCTGTGCCGCAACTTTATTTTGAATGGTTTTGTGGACACATTGTATAATGTGTATTGCAAAGCCAAGACTGCCAAAAAATTGTGGGAGTCTTTGGATCGCAAATACAAAACAGAAGATGCGGGCACTAAGAAATTCGTGGTGGCTAAGTTCTTGGACTTTAAAATGATAGACTCTAAAACTGTCATGAGCCAAATCCAAGAATTGCAGGTTATCCTTCATGATATTCATGCGGAAGGAATGATGCTCAGCGAGACTGTAACACCTCGTAAAATCACGTCCAATGATGTATTGACACGTGTAATAAACCCTAATAAAGTCAAACATTGAATTTAAAGGACTAAATTTTTCGAAAAATCAAAAAATTTGATTATAGAAGGACTGGAAGTGTCAACATGATAATCATAAGCCTCTGAATAACGTTATACGGTAATCATATTCGCAAATAAGCCACTTGTTGATCAAGAGTAGCCGTCTGCGTAATTAATTGAAAGTTTGCGCAATGAAGGGTTAAAAGCGTCAACAGGTTAATTCTTACATCTGAGTGACCTTTTAACAAACCGGGAGCTTCATGATATTTTATTATACTCTCGGGAATGCCAAACATTGGCCGTCTAAGGTTTTTATGCCTATAAGTAAAGTTACGCGCAACTTTGCAAGTTAGAAGGACTAAAAGTGTTAATATGTTTAATTATACCTTTGAATGACCTTTTAGTGAACCCGAAGCATCGTGATGTTTAATAATACTCTCAAGAATGCCTAATATGGATTTGATGAGGCTTCGATGCTATTAAATGATGATATGCGCATGTTTGCGCATTAGAGGGACCTAAAGCGTCAACTTTTGAATCTACGCCTTTTGGTGACTATTTAAGCGATCGAGAGTGTAGTGATAATTAAAATCATGCTTGGGAATGCCCATTATGGTCCATGGAAGGCTTGGATATCATTAAACGACATTTTGCGCTAGTTTGTGCGATTAAAGGACTAATTGCGTCAAACTGTAAAAGTATGTCGATACGTATGGTAACAGACCTTCCGGAATATGACCATGTGTTAAACATGACCTAATTATCCTTTATATAGCTTAGATATAGGTTTAGAGGTGTTTCGTGCGCAAAAATAAACTTTTAAGTCAGGCAGGGACTAAAAGTGTCAAAAAGTGCACAAGTTTGTATTTTTGCGCATATCTTACGTTCTGGATATATCCGGACATCCAAAAATTTATGTAAGCATTAAAATATTTTATTTTAGTGATCGGCATGATAAAATTCCATTCGTCGCGTAATTTGGATCGTTTTTCGCGTCCGTTCGTGTTTCGTCGTAATTAAGCGAACAACGTGACCGTACGACCAAACGAACCGACATCCGACATATTTTTGAGCATGTTTCATGTCCCCTATGTTTAGGCATCATGGTAGAGCCTTGAAATGAGGTTAACGGGCCTTAAATAAGTCAAAAATGACATTTAACAAGTACAGGGACTGAAACTGCATGTTCTGAAAGTCTGAAAGGGATTAAAAACCTGCAGAGACTGATTATGTCAGTTCTAAAACTTAATATATGCATTAAAAACCTGCAGGGACTTATTATGATAGTTCTGAAACTTAAATATATGCATTAAAAACCTGCAGGGACTGATATGGTTGTTTTTGAAAGTTAAAATATGAATCAAACATGGCAGGGACTAAAACAGCAGCTACCAAACATTTTTCTTGGGCAACAAGCTGATCACAACAGCTATTATAACAGCTGTAATAATCCTACAAACCTCCTCAACACTTGTTGATCATCCATTTTCCCTCAAACACTATAAATAGACCAAGAACCCAATTCATTTCACTTGCACCATTTTTCTTGAGTTCTTACTCTCTCTCAAATATGAGGATCCTGAACATCTTGGCACCTCCTCTGAGTTATATTCAGTCCATAGGACCATATGTAAGTACTCTTAGCTTCTCTAATTAAGTTTTAATTAGTTAATTGCCATAAGTCAAGGTTATCATGATTAAACTTTGACTTTCTGTTTAATCACTATCAATCCAGCCATTATTCGAATTGAAAGTGGCTGTGAGTTGGTAATTATGTGGGTAATAAACCCTTAAAAAGGGTACTCTCTGATTCCCGCTCTAACTAGGTCAATTGTCGGGTCAAACTTGTTTATAAAAAGTCAACATAAAGCAATTTTTCAAATAAACACATAATTAACAATGTAAAAGCCATGCAACCTGTTTTGTCATTCATATAACTTGGTAATTAATGTAAGAACATGTCTAAGCATGTTCAACCCGACAATTTTCAGTTTAAGCTCGGTTCGGAACCGAAAGTCGCATAATTAAACTTTTGCTTTGACTTTCAGTTCTGACCCAATGTAGCATGTTTTAGAAATACCTTAGAGCTTTATTAGGACCAGGTTACATGTTAGTATAACCCTCTGTGATTATACAACTTGGTTCATTAGTTATCCGATTCATATGCATGTTTCCGTTATATGCCTAAATGTTGACTATTATGCTCTTTTGACCTTAAAACAGGAATTTTGAAAATGTGAGAGGACAATAATATTTATTACTAATTTATAAACATGTCCCTAAATTTTCACATCAGTTGGAGGTCTAGATTAAGAGTTATGCTCAATAGCGTAATTAGAAAGCTTTTTATTAATTAAACGACGTAATTAGCATAAAGCCTATCTAAACCCAATTTTTGATACCAAAATTTTTACCTACTGGTGTAAAATAATATTTTGGGATTTTTGAAGATTTTTATTTATTTTTAGGCTGAGCATAACATAGGGTTATAGCTTTGATTCGGTAATTGTCGGTTTTGCCCTTTTGGCCTATAAAGAGTTTTACATAATATTTTGTTACCAAACCTTTTGCAACTGATTTTATATAATAAATAAAATATTTTGAGCCTTCTGGAATGATAAAAATATAAGCTTTTCTTTAAAAACCCGGAAATCGCTTAAAACCGTCTTTTTACGCGTTTAAAACGCATAGTATGTATTAAAACCATTTTTCTCATATAAGACTTAATACCTACTGATGTTTTAAGTAAATTTATATATTTGAACAGTAAAGAAAAGTTTTAAACTCAGATTTCAAATTTTGACCTTTTAAGCTTATGTGAATTTACCAAAATGCCCCTACGGTGCATAGTTTGGTTATAAACGGTAAATTTCACATATATGCCATACCCTACTGTTATGACTTATAAAAATAAATATTTTTACTGATTATATCAGACCTAAAACTCAGATTTGTATTTAAACTCTTTTATAACCTTTAAAATGACCAAAATACCCCTACGGGGCTTAGTTTGAGTTTAAATTCATTTTGGGCATAATGGAAGGTATCCTACTGATATTGTTGGTGCACTTAGTGTCTGTTGACTTCATCTTTTACAAGTCTTATGTCTAGATAGAATGAATGAGCACACAATAGGTTAGAAGTTTAGGGTTTTACTTGTTATATAGGGTGTTTCGCTTGAAGGTGATACATGTGCAGTTCAAGCGAAACCCATCCATATTATGCAGGTTCGCTTGAAACTGACCTGTTCAAGCAAAACATATAGCTTGTCATGTTCAAACGAAACCCAGGGCCTATATATAGGTATGTGTGTCATTTGAAGCGAGTCAGTCAAGGTGTTTGTGTGTGAGTCAAGGTGCTGCAGAAATTTTGTTAGAATTGATTGTAAAGACTCAGGATTGATTAATAGAAGAAAAATTGAAAGGAACAAAGCTGTTGTGACTTGGTTTACTCTGTTTCCGCCTTTGTAAACGAAGATGAACTGCCTTAACTGACTTTTAGGGTCACGAACACGATCCAACAAGTGGTATCAGAGCTCAGGACGAGGAGTTCATACCGTAGTAGCTTGATTCTACTGGATTTTCTCATTTCTACTCACTTCTTCTCATATTTTTTTTAACTGAACTAGTTCCAACGGTCAGAAAGGTCTGATTTTCGAGTATATTGTATAAAACATAGTATTAACAAATCCTACAAAGAATCAGATTAAAATTCGGGTTAAAACTGTTAAAAAATGGCATAAACAGTGTTTCGCTTGAAATTGTTCTTCGAACTTTCGCTTGAAAATACACGTTTCGCTTGAAAAACTCAAGTGAAACATCTTTAAAATACAACTTTCGCTTGAAAAGTACATATATTCAGGTTTCACTTGAAAATAATCAGGGTGTTTCGCTTGAATTACTTGTTTTGACTTTCGCTTGAACTGTTTGAACTTGTTGTAGCTTTCGCTTGAAGTCATTTTGCTTCAAGTGGTTTCGCTTGAATCTGATATTTTTCAAAATCAAGAAAGTTCTAAGTGTTTGTTGATTTTTCAGGTACATACGAGATGGATGATCTGTTCATGAATCTGTTTAGCGACATGTATGCATTTGCTGGAAATTCTGGGGATGATGCTTCACCAAGTAACACCAATGAGAAGACGTCGAATACAAAGAAAAAGCTATCGGATGCATTGGATATTGAAAGTGCTTTCGGAACCTACAACAAACCCCCAAAGTTGATGGCTATCGAAGAATATAGTCGGTGGGCCAAGAAGTTTGAGGATTGGTTGATGGCCTTTGCTTTTCCTAGCTAGAAGAGTCTAAAAAATGGTTACAATAATGGAGGGAAAAGTAGCGAAACCTTAACAACAACTGAAGAAATAGAATCGTTTGTTGCTGAGCAAAAATGTATTGCGTTGCTGTTTCAGTCCGTCAGAGAAGATATAATATCTTTGATCGAATACTCTAGTGCTACAGATCTCTGGAACAAATTGAAAAATAAATGTATAGGAAGCACAGAAATTGTGAAAAACAAAAAGAAACTACTTAGAAAAGAGTTTGATTTGTTTGGGTGTTTAAAGAATGAATCAGTTTGTAAAATGATTGAGAGATTTGGGCATCTGAAGTTGGAACTGGCGAGACATGAAATTTCCTATTCTCGAGAAGAGCAAGTCGACAAATTGTTTAATGCATTGACAGATGAGATGGATTGGCAATATTATGCATTGATGCTAAAGAATACTATCAAGCCACCAGAAGCGTTGACAGTAGACTTGCTGATTGAGAGACTAGAAAGTCACGAGTTGGAGTTAAAGAAGACGCACAAAGTCAATCACTCATCATACCAGCAGAACTTGGATTTGTATTATCCAAAGAGCATGATGCCAAAGAACACATCTCCCAAGACAGCGTTTTCTACTGAAAATGTTAACACATCAAACAAAGAAAGTCAAAGCAGTGGATATCACAGTGGGTCTTCATCAAATTCAAATCAGTCTGATGCAAAGAACTTATTTCAATGCAACATCGCTGTAGACTTAAAGAATGCTCAGAACTTCAGCGAGGAGTCAGCAAAGCAACAGATGGTTTTCCTAGCATCTGTACTAGAATCATATGAAAGCCTTGTAGCAGGGAAGATAGGCAACACCAACCTGACGAAAGAAGATTATGATCAGATAGATCCTGAGGAGATGGAACTAATCGACATAAGGTGGTGTATGGCCAGTGCAGTTCGTCGTGCACAACGTTTCATGGAGATAACCGGGAGGAAGTCAATTGGTGGACCATCTACCAAGTTGGGCTTTGATAAGTCTAAGGTGACGTGCTTCAAGTGCAAACAGAAAGGTCACTTTAAGCGTGAATGAAGAAACGCATATGCTGATGAGTCTGAAAACCCGTTTAGAGAAGACTACTACAAGAAAGCAATATATCATTAGAACAAATCGGAGCCGCCAAGAATGAAGCAGATTGAGGATAACAAAGAAAAATCTAGAGCTCTTGCGGTGATTCACGATGATGAAGGTTACGACTGGAGTGAGTTGTTACCTGAAGAGGATGCGGTTGGATATGCTTTCATGGCAAAAACTGAACCTATTCCTTGGAAAGATAACAGAACTGAAGAACAGAAGTATAATCACAGAAAGCTGTTAGCCACGAACAAATTGATCAGAATATCTGGTATTTTTTCTGAGGCAAAAAGAGCAAAGAGATGGGATCCAGACAGAGAATGTTATCTTGACCCCTATGGAAACATTGCTATTGATCATAACACTCTTGATGTGGAAACCATAATCCAAGAGTATAAAGTTGAAGATGATTATTGGCAGAAGAAATGGTGGGGAAGCGGAGAAGATGAAGAGAAAGAGAAGAAGGAGAAAGAAGAGAAAGAGAAGTCAAAGAAGATTGACACTGGGATCATTGACACGACACAGGAGTTGAATGCTTTAAACATGGGAAAGATGGCTGACAAGGTGCTGGCAGCTAAGGCACTTGAGGTAGATTCTAAATCCGTCTCTGAGTCTAAAAACCAGGTCAGTTCAAAAGCGTCAACGACTGAGTCAGGTAAGAAAGTAAATGGTGATGTTGACTGCAAAAATTGCATCAAGGAATGCAAAGTTTGTAGCACAGTCACTTATCTCAACGGTAAGAAGGTTGAAGATCTGACTGCTAGAGTCAGAAGTGTTGAGGATCAAATTCTTGATCGTGATAAATCGGTGAAAGCTTCAACTGAACGATTAAAAGAATTAACTAACAAAATTGAAACTGATAAAATTGATCAAGAAAAGGTTAGGAAAGAAAATGAGAGGTTAGTTCTTGAAAATCGTCAGATTACTGAAAATTTTGAAAAGCTTAAAAGCACGGTTAAAGATAATGATGATAGAAATGGTAAAACATACAAAGAGAATTGCCAATTGCAGTGTGTTTTGAGAATTAAAGAAGAATTAATCAACAAACAATTGGATGAGATTGCTAAATTGAAACTTTAGTTTGAAGAAGCCAAGATTGAGAATGAACGTATCAATTTGAAATTGAACAGTTACAGCTCTGCAAGCTTTGTTTTGCAACACATTATTCCCAAACCCATCGGGAAAGACAAAGCAGGCGAAGATGTGTACTGTGATGGAACTGGGGTGGGTTTTCATCAAGTTCCACCACCAGTTCTAGACAATTATTCGAAAAAGCAATCTGGGTTGGTTAATCTTGAAGAAGAAAATGAAGTGAAACTTCCTGATTCAATTGATGTGACATTTTCTTCTTCATCATCTGATGATAGTGTTCAGACAGAGATTGTTAAAAGTACAGCTGAAAGTGTTTTGTTGTCTGATTCAGCTGAAAATGATGAATGTTTTCTGGACAAGTACATCAGAAACCAAAATCCAAAAACAACTTAGGTGATGAACCGGGTCTTGTGATGTACAAGATGGCTGGATCTGATAAGTTGTATTCGGATTCTGAGTTTCCTTTGGAGAATGTAAATGTTTCAAAATTAACAAATGTGTTCAAAATGGTTGAGATTGATTTGTCTGAAGTAAAGAGTTTGAAACAAACAAAAAGTCAAATGAATTTTGAGAAAGATAAAGCTTACTACAAGAAACCTGTAGTTCCACCACGTTTTTATAACAACAATCGAAACAATTGGTCGGGTGGATATCAGGGTGGTAGGAACTATCAAAGGAAAAATGTTCAAAACAAAAGGTTTGCTGAAAAGAAGGTGTTTGTGAATAGTTCAAGTTCACTTTCTGATGAGGAAAAAGAAATCTTTTCAAAATCAAATGAAGAGTTCTTTGAGAAGAGGGCCTCACAACCTCAGTCTGAAGGCACAAGTCGGGTAGTTGATACTCGTACATGTTTTAGATGCAACAAAGTTGGTCACATTGCAAGAAATTGCACCAACTTCAAGCCTAAGACTGAAGTTGTTGAGAATCGACAGAAGAAGGTTGATTCAAAAGGCAAAGCTCCAATGTTTGTTGAGAAAATTTTGAAAAACGACAACACAAAAGTCAAAACTGAACCCATAAAGAATGTGGTAACTAAAACTGACAAGTTTTACAAACGGGTTGCATCATCTCAACAAACATGGAAACCAAAAACAGAGAAACAAACTTCAACTCCACAAGAGAAGAAGATTGTTCCTAAAAAGATTTTGCAAAATGAAAACAGAAATGTTTCAGTGGCAAAAGAGGCTAAAGATGACATAAAAGTGGTGATTGATAATAATTTGAAAATGAATGATAAAAATTTTCCACCACTCAAACCGGTTGTAAAGTACATTGATGAAATTAAGTTACCTGAGTCTGATGAGGCTTGGGCAGCTTATTTCAGCTAAATCATTTTTGAAATTTGCCGGAGCTTCCTAGTTGGTAATCGTGAAGCATGAATCGGCATCTTTATTGAATTGTTTGTGATATGTGCAGGAACTTCCGAGAGCTATTTCAAGATGGATTATGGATAGTGGAGCGTCTCGACATATGACAGGGAAGACTGCATTGTTGTATGATGTTAGAAATATCAATGGTGGTTATGTGGGATTTGCAGGAAATCAAGGTGGTAGAATTGTCGGTGAAGGAATGTTATCCAATGGGATTGTTACATTTGAAAGAGTTAACTACATTGCTGAGCTGGAGAATAATCTGCTGAGTATCTCACAGATTTGTGACAGGATGTATATCACTCACTTCACAGACAAAGAATGTTTGATCTTGAAACCAGGATTTGTTATTCCTGAAGAATGGATTATCATGCGGGCACCTAGAGTGAATGATCTGTACGTGTTGGACATGAGCGTAGCTACTACAACCACGGGTCAAGCTCATTGTTTTGTGTCTAGAGCAACAGAGAAAGAATCGAAGTTGTGGCACCGGAAGATGGGGCATATTCACCTGAGGAAAATGAATCACCTAGTGCATAATGATTTGGTTCTTGGAGTTAATATCAAAGGTTTTCATCTGGAAGGGGAGTGCATTAGCTGCATCAAAGGCAAGCAGAAGAAAAAGTCACATCCTAAAAAACAAGTCAATTCAGTTTCCAGACCGTTAGAGAGACTACATATGGATTTGTTTGGCCCAGTAAACGTCAAAAGTATTACAGGGGATCTCTACTGTCTTGTGGTTACTGATGATTATTCCAGATTTTCGTGGGTATCATTCTTAAAGTCAAAAGATGAAACGTTTGACAGTTTGATGGCGTTGTTCAGAAAGATTGAAAATTTGTACCAAAGGCGTATCAAAAGAATTAGAAGTGATAATGGTACTGAATTCAAGAACAACAAGATGGAAGAATATTGTGATGAAAGAGGTATATTGCATGAGTTTAGTGCTCCATACACTCCGCAGCAGAATGGAGTTGCAGAACGTAAAAACAGGACGCTAATCGAAACGGCTAGAACAATGCTTGCTGATTCAAAGTTACCGATAAATTTTTGGGCAGAAGCAGTTTCCGCCGCATGCTATACGCTCAACAGAGTTCTCACTGTCAAGAAATTCAACAAAACATGCTTTGAGTTGATCAATAACCGCAAACCGAATCTGAAGTATCTTGAACCGTTTGGGTCACCCTGTACTGTTCTAGAGCCTTTTGGAAAGTTTGGTCCGAAGAGCATTGAAGGGATATTCATAGGTTATGCAAGTCCATTACGACGTGTCTTCGTTCCAAGTCTGAAGCGGATTATTGAAGCTCCAAATGTTGAATGTCAAGGTTATACAATGCCGCCGCAGAACCCCGGTGACTCATGGCGTTTTAATTATGATAAACTGTGGGATTCGTTTGACATGATGGAAGAACCAGAAGAAGAAGAAGAAGATTTCTTTGATGAGTTGGATATTCTGAGAGAATTTGAAGAATCGCTGGAAAGGTTCCAAGCCGAGTATTCAAGAAGACCACAACGAGCTTCAAATGATGATAAAGCAGGTCCAAGCAATGCTGGTGAACATGATGATGTCCAACAAAATAAAGTTGCTCAAGATAATCAGTCGGCACAGAATGATAATCAAGAATCTGAGAACATGCCAGTATTTGATCGTGGTGATTCAGATTCTGAGAGGGAGCAAATTCAGATTTCAAGTCAAACAAACCCAGTCAGTGAACAAGATGCAAATCAGAATGTTACTAATCTGGAAGGTGATGTAGATGTTCCAGGCGAAGTGATGCCACGAACTCTTTCATATCATCCAGAGGAATTGATCATTGGAGAATTGCAGACAGGCGTTCGCACTCGAAGACATATTGATAAAGGGCTTACATGTTTTTATACAAAAGTTGCTCCTTTACAAACTGAATTCTCATTGAGTTGTTTTATTTCGCAGATTGAGCCGAGAACTTACAAAGAAGCGCTTACTGAAGATTCTTGGGTCAATGCAATGCAGGAGGAACTAAGCCAATTCGAAAAGTTGGGATTGGAAGTTAGTGGATTTTCCTGATGGTCAGATGAAGATAAATACCAAGTGGGTGTTCAAGTGTAAGAGAGACGATAGAGGAGTTGTGGTTCGTAACAAAGCTCGACTAGTAGTCCAGGGTTTTTGTCAGCAGGAGGGTATAGATTTCACTGAAGTATATGCTCCAGTTGCTAGACTAGAAGCGATCAGAATCTTCCTAGCATTTGCGTCTTGGAAAAATTTCAAAGTATATCAGTAAGATGTAAAATCGGCGTTTCTCTACGGGAAGGTAAAAGAGGAGGTTTATGTCGGTCAGCCACCGGGTTTCACCGATCCAATCTACAAAGACAAGGTTTACTTGCTAGACAAAGCGCTGTATGGTTTACACCAGGCCCCGAGAGCTTGGTACGAGACATTGTCTCAACACCTACTAGCCAACAATTTCATCCGTGGAAAAGTGGATGCCACTCTCTTCACCAAAGAGGTCGACGGACATCTTCTGATTGTTCAGATATACGTGGACGACATCATATTTGGGTCAACAAATGAAAATTTGTGCAAAGATTTTGAACGAGTTATGAAGCAGAAATTCGAAATGTCATCAATGGGTTAGATGAAATTCTTTTTGGGATTGCAGGTTGATCAACTACCCAAAGGAATTTTCATACATCAAACGAAGTACGTTCATGATATCTTGGAGAAATTCGGGATGTCAGGTTCTACTCCAGCTTCCACCCCATTAGCAACGAATCATGGGATAAACCCTGATCTCACCGGAGAAAAGGTAGATGAAACGATGTATCGTTCCATGATCGGATCGCTGATGTATTTGACAGCTTCAAGACCCGATATCATGTACCCAACCTGCCTCGCAGCAAGATTTCAATCTAACCCGAGAGCTTCGCATATGGTGATTGTGAAAAGGATATTACGCTACCTGAAAGGAACTCCATCATTGGGGTTGTGGTATCCAAGAAAAGGCGATTTCACGCTCGAAGGTTATTCCGATTCGGATTTCGGATGCTGCAAAGTTAATGCTAAATCAACAACAGCAGGGTGCCAGTTCTTTGGATCACGAATGGTCACCTGGCAATGCAAAAAGCAGACCTCTGTGGCTTTATCCACATGTGAAGTGGAGTATGTATCTGCTAGCAGTTGCTACTCACAGATCTTATGGATCCAGCAACAGATGCGCGACTACGGTTTGCAATTTCTAAACACCCCTATCTTTGATGATAATGAGGCAGCAATTAACATTACTAAAAATCCAGTACATCATGCTAAAACCAAACATATTGAGATTCGTCATCATTTCATTCGATATTGTTTCGAGAAGAAGTTTATACGAATTGAGAAAATCCACACTGACGAACAAAAAGCTGATTTACATACCAAAGCATTTGATAAAACACGTTTTCGATATTTGCTAAAACTGAATGGTATGAAGCTTTTATCGGTGTTGGAGGAGATTATTGGCGTTGATGAAGGAGACATTGTAGATGATGTTGAGAAGCAATCTGCAATGGTTTGTCGATTTTTTACCTGTTTTGGTATTTAGGGGGGAGGTATAGGGTAAATATTTCAGAAAATACAAAAACAATAAAAAATGACAAAAATACAAAAACATGAGATATTTTCAAAATCCAAAAACAATAGAAAACCAGAAAAGAGCTTGTGTAAAAGGGAAAATGATAGTACATCGGCTTGACAGTCACGGTATGCTAAAGAAATGGAATGTTTAAATGCGTTAAACAGTCTCGCTGATGATATGCCGGTAGGTTTTTACACATTTAGTAGGTTTGTTCGGGATATAAACTTAAATCTTTACTTGCTTATTTCATGGGGAACACTACTTGGATATATAGGTAACCCCTGAAATTTCGTTTGAAAGATTCCTTTTTCTGATATACTAGGTTTTTATACTCAGTGATATATGGGGTATTATTCCGAGACTTCTGCTGAATGGAAGTTCTGACCTAGTCCTCGAATAATACTTTCTGCAATACTTGAAACACAGCATCACCCTCAGCATATATGATAAGACAATAAAATTGCTTAGCAATGCTGTTGTATCAAAAGATCCTCTAAAGGGGACACACTCAAAGGTTGAGTCATGATCTCTCTGCTGAACGGTAGTTCTGACCTGAGCTCTCATGATTCTTCATAATTTATTAACCCTTTACAGATATCATTTGTGTTATACTTACCTGTAAGACTGAATATTGGGATCTGGATACGGGAGTATAATCAAGAGGTGGGACACACGTATAAGTTTAAGTCTCTAAAACACTAATTTCATATCCTGAACAGATTGAAAATTGTGTGGAAATTTAAAATGGATCAGTATATCGACAATCTAAGCAAATTGTTTAATTCTGAGTATGTAATTGAAGCTTAACGGTACTTGTGACTTGTCAAATAGCTGATATGATTCCTTAACACGCTCACCAAAAATATATTTGTAAATAGTTTACTTTTACTGCATTTTAGTTCTGTATTTCATTTCTAGTTTAGAAGTTTTTTTAAAATCCAAAAAGATTTTACATTTCTGCTTTATTTTTGACAAACCAAAGTGGAAAGTTGATCTTCGGATTCGAAAGTTGAAAGCAGATGCAGGAAATTTCTGGACTGGACAATGAGTTTGGAGCTAAACATGATAAGTTTGAGAAGTTGAAAAGTTGAAACAAGTTCATTAATTTGAAACTTGTAAATTTTCAGAAATTCAAATTGAACTAAATGTCAGTGTGATTTATCTCTGATCAACCAAGGTCATTAAGTTGGACTTGGTAGATTAATTGAGTAATCAGGGTCATTAACTTGGACCTGAATACTTAAGTGGATTTCTAACACTGAAGGTTAAAAGGTAAATTTGGATTGAAACTATTAGTATCATATATCTTATATTTGGGTAGAGTATATGCAGGTAACAGGAATCCCATGGCAACAAAATGTTAAAGTTTGAACCAGAATATCATGTCCCAGCATTCCGAGAGTGGGAGTCTGTGAAAGGGGGAGTCAGATTTCTGGATCAATAGTCAAAGGGGAGATTGAAGATGGAGCTAGTTTGAGTTCCTGAACCTGTGAAGAGAGAGTTTTTACAATGTGAAGACAAATTTGGAAAAAGAAAAAGACTGAAGACTTGATGCCGAAGACTTCGTCAACATCCAAGGGGGAGTCTGTTGGTGCACTTAGTGTCTGTTGACTACATCTTTAACAAGTCTTATGTCTAGATAGAATGAATGAGCACACAATAGGTTAGAAGTTTAGGGTTTTACTTGTTATATAGGGTGTTTCGCTTGAAGGTGATACATGTGCAGTTCAAGCGAAACCCATCCATATTATGCAGGTTCGCTTGAAACTGACCTGTTCAAGCGAAACCTATAGCTTGTCATGTTCAAACGAAACCCAGGGCCTATATATAGGTATGTGTGTCATTTGAAGCGAGTCAGTCAAGGTGTTTGTGTGTGAGTCGAGGTGCTGCCGAAATTTTGTTAGAATTGATTGTAAAGACTCAGGATTGATTAATAGAAGAAAAATTGAAAGGAACAAAGCTATTGTGACTTGGTTTACTCTGTTTCCGCCTTTGTAAACGAAGATGAACTGCCTTAACTGACTTTTAGGGTCACGAACACGATCCAACAGATATCACAACATGTTTAAGGCATATTAACTTAGGAAACCTGTATATGACTCACTTGGTTACCCGTAACGCATTATTCGCGTTTGGTATGGTTTATGTAACTAGTTTGCATAAATTAGCCGAAACGGGTTAAACCTTATCATTTTTAACTCAAAATCCAGAATGTGTTTAGTTTACCCATATTATACAAGTATACAAACTTGTCGGGTCTAAACCACATTCTAATCCGGTCATCGCTTAATCGTGCGTTTTGAACCGTATATCTTCCTTTAAAACTAACCGGTCTAAGTCTAGGCTTAATTAAGACCGTTAGGAATCTAATAGGTTATTAAAAGCCTTCGTTCCAAATTAGGAGCCCGGTAAAAGCTATTTGCACTTGCTGTTTGTGATTTATACTTGCTCAGGTAAATACTTTTAACTTATTTTCCCTATATGGGCTTGGGATACGGTATTATAATAATACCGCTTGGTCGGGTGTGTAGTCATTTAAATCGGATTGTGATTAATGTATTTACATAACTCGTTTTAATCTGTATTATTTGGTGTATGGCCTTTGGGGGTTAAATGACCATGTCCCGGATATCCTTGACATCATTATAAAATAAAAATGGCCACGTCTTATGCACGGGGTGTAGGCATACACCTGACAGCTGCATATGTAAAAACTGGTAATCCACTTAGAGGAATCAACCTTGTGGGCATTATACCTGTGGCGTGTCAGTTAATCTTGTCCGGCTCTTCTAACTGGCCCTGACGGACGACAAATAAGTAAAACTGTACACAAGATTATTTTTAAATAATTGTCCCAAGTTATAAAAGATATTTTGCGCCTTGTGCATTCAAACCAATTTTCTTAAACTATTTTCAAAATGAGTCAGTTAATTGTATTTACTAGTGTAAACTGACGTATTTTCCAAAAAGGCTAAGTGCAGGTACTAGACGAAATAGGCTGGCTACTCCTGGCATCATTAATCAAGTCTTGCAAGCTTTAGATGTTAAAGTCTGTTGAACAATGATCTTTTATCTTTTGATCCGCCTGTGGATCCTTTACAGTCCGGTTGTAATACTTTGATATTACTTTTTATTCGGTTTGTAATGTGATTCATCTTTTGCTTCCGCTGTGCATTTAAATTGTGTTGTTTGACTATGATAATATCAACTACGCCACGATACTCCCCACCGGGCCCACCGGTAATACGTGGAAATATCGGGGTGTGACAGGTTGGTATCAGAGCCAACATTGAGTGAATTAAACACCAGCCTTTTGTGTTTAATCTCAATGACACAGTAGCACATTCCTTGACCTTCTGAGTCTAGACTTAACATAGGAATACTCTCGTCCCTATTCTATAAACTATTGCTTTCGATTTTATATATTTTAAATATATCGCCGAGCAAAGAAGCCGTAATCGAAATTCTCCACATCCAGAGCCTTGAAATGTAGAGCTTCGTACCGCGGCTAGGATGAAACGTGCAATCAAGGAGAAAACATTCAGAAGTAAAGTGAAGAAGAAATTCCTTTTGCTGGAGTTCGTTTCCTTAGTAGTCCTTATAAGGACATATTAATCCTTCAGTCCCTTCGCGGACAACATGATTTCTTTCAAGACCCGTTTAGGGCATTGTTGTAATTTTAGGGCTTTTATGAGAAGTCCCTTTTAGAGATTTTAACATATATAATATGTCCTAAAACCATTTCAATTTATGATTGCTCTACGTTAAATATTAAAAAGAATCTTAAAGGTATAACCTAGCCTATATGTCATTTCAGACAAGGCTAAGATGGTAAAACCTATTCAAAAGATTCAAATCCAGGTTTACATCTGTAAACATGTTAACATTCATGGCAAATGTGATTCGATAAAATCACATAAATCATCCTTATACCGGATTCTTCTGAAATCCTTTCTTATTTTGTGAATTGAGCATCCATTAAGGATGTAATGCTTACGGGCCATATTCATTGTCATATAAGACAAAAGACAGTCGTAGCCTACAACTCCCTGTCAAGAAAAGGCAATGAACAACATTCAAGCCTAAATTCCTTGATTCTATAAAATCATGGTTTATAATTTAAAGTTGTCCTTGTGACTTGGCCTTTTGTGCCATAGTTATATTTTAATTAAATTTAGGATAATTATAATGAAAATCCTGAATAAAATAAATATCATTCCTTTCCTAGCTTGAATGTCATTAAAGACCTGGCTATGATGGTAAAACCTGTTTAAAAGAGATTCAGGTCCTTGTTAACATCTGAAAACATGTTAACACTCCTGACAACGGTGATGCGATAAAATCACACTTGTCATCTTTATATTGGGGATTTCCAAACCCCCTTATTTCGCGTAAATGATCAATAGGAATCATGGCTAATAAACGTCGAACATGATGTATATATCAAAACACACATTTAAGATGTACGCCTACGGGCAAAGATGTATTCATGATAAAGATAGTTTTATTTCATAACTTCTTGTCAAGACAATGAACTGTGAAATTTTCCGATCCAAAGGATCATTGATTATGTTTTAAAATTCCCTAGTGACAAGGCCTCTGTGCCATCAAAAAGTCCTTGGGAACAAGCCCTTGTGCTATATAAAATGTCTGTACGACATTGACAGTCGTGACTTATGTCCCCTGTCTAATAAATATGAAGAATTATATTCCGTTTAAACGCCAAAGATGGTTTATTTAAAAACCTAGGTAAAACATAATCAAATAAATTTTTATACTATCTATTGGCCTATATGGTTTATTTACACCATGGTAATTTAATCATCAAATTCGACGATTCGTTATATAATTAAATAAATTATCATCTCTTGATTCTTAGCCTTCAAAGCTTCACCATGGCTGATTCATATGAAGCCCACAATCATCCAGTTGATCAGAATAATAATGCAAGACTGAACTTAATGGGCACTGAGTTACAGGCTATGTTCGATACAGCCGTAAACAAAGCCGTGGGCCGAGTATTAAAGAATCATAAGCGAAAGTGCGATAATACCCCAAATAAGGGTTACAAAAAGGGTAAGACCGGTTCAAATTATAGCTAGTCCAAGCCAAATGAGGCAAAACCCAAATGTAAAACCTGCGGGAAGCAACACTTCGGAAAATGTTTCCATAAGCAGATCAGGGGATGTGGCATCTGTAAGGAGACAGATCACAAGACTCATGAATGCAAGGACTTGAAGGACGCCACATGCTATGGTTGTGGCGAGAAGGGGCACATAAAGACCCGCTGCCCAAAGAAGGCGACTAAAAGATAAATACACTTTAGAGTCACAAGCTAAGCCTTGTGGAAGCTGTAATAAAGAAAGGCACAAAACTTTGGAGTGCCAAGACATAAAGGACGCAACATGCTATGGTTGTAATGAAATAGGGCACATCAAAACTAATTGCCCAAAAAAACCAAGAAGCCTGGAGAGGCTAAGAAGACCAAAGCTGGAGTCTTTCAAATGAATGCTCAAGAGGCCGTTCAAGATGACAATGTCACAACAGGAACTTTCCTTATCAATGACGTTTATGCTAGAGTATTGTTTGATTCAGGTGCAGATAAGTCTTTCGTAGACAATAGATTTAGTAAATTATTAAATCTGCACTGTTAAAACTCTAAGCGATAAGTATGAAGTAGAATTGGCCGATGGTACCTCAGAGACCGTTTCAGCAATATTAGATGGATGTTTTATATCCATTAGGAATCATTCTTTTCCACTGTCCTTGTTTCCGTTAAAATAGAGGGACTCGATATAGTGATAGGAATGGATTGGTCGTCTTGTAACCAAGCCCATATTGTGTGTGATAAGAAGCAAGTAGTTATCAAGACTCCTTATGATGAGCCTTTGATAATTCAAGGAGACACATGGTACGGATTGCCTAAGCACTTGTTGAATTTGGTATTTATTACCAAAGCTTCGAGTATGGAAAACTCAGAAGAGGCAAACAACAGTCGCGATGCTAGAGATGCGATAAATGTTAATACATCAAATGTGAACCTCAATATTGATAGAGCCAACCTCCCAAACTGTAATTGACGCAGCGGTTAGAATGGCTATGAGAATAGTCATGAAAAGGTTCAAGAAGCCGAATGTTGCTTGCTCTAAAACATATGTCACTGCTCATGAGAAGAGCTTTATTCAGACTTCATATGCAAAGAATAAACTAAACAAAATCATATATGGCAAGGAGCCCCATTCCTTTTTAGGATGTACTTAAAAGTACTTCGTCTCTTGGAAGTCAATAGACTTCAATAGTAAAAAGGGGCCATCAATTGCAGGAAATTGTTGGATGAAGTAGAAACCATTAGGTGTATCAGCGGTTATGCTGGAAAGGACACAGTGAGGTATGCATCACAGTCATTTGATGGCAATACTCTTAATTAGTGAGGACATTAATGAAGTCCACAAGAAAGATCCTCTTATACAATGTGGGATGGTCCAAGTTTTAAGGACCCTATTAGATAGCCCTATTATCCGCTTCACAAAATGGAAAAAGATGGAATAAGAATTTTCTGACTCTCACCATAAAAGTTCTAGACTGTCGACAGTATGTTACAAATTTTAATTCATTGACTGAGATAGTACCCTATTCCATTTACCCAAAATCTAAGCTTAATGCAAATAAGTATTGGTGGTTAGCAACGGCAATAAGAGGGCACAGTAAGGTTTCAAAGCCTGCTCATTATAAATCCATTATGGATCTACCTCAGTTACTCACGTTATATAGATTAAGAAATAACCAGTCAAAGCTGAGACTGCCCTAAAAAAATTTGCCAGAGATTTTGCAGCTAAGTTTAAAAGGATTAAGAATGGAGGCGTTTAACCCTCCTGATGAATGATTAGAGGCAATTCACGTTAATAATGACACCAGATAAATCCCTTATTGTGATTTTATTGCTAGGAGTTACGTTTGGTTTCAGGTGCTGCTGAGTCTCTCATAAGACCATAAGCTTAACAAACTTTTAGAAATTTTTCCGTAAGAACCCCATAAATTAAGTGTAAGGTAAAACTTACAGGCGAAATCATAAGAACCATTTCTTATGTTCCTGTCAGAAACCTTCAGTCGTAGAATTCTAGAAGCATCCTCTCTCTAGAAGAAGTGTGTCAGCATATACAGTTGATATCTCTTTGATCTCTATCGATTGCGAATACTAGACGGTATGATAAAAAGCACCATATGAGGATTGGTCTATCTTAATATGTTCCATAGATTGCTTCCATGCCTGATCAGTATGGAGGTTTAATGCATGGGACCACAAAGATATTCCGATGGTCATATGGTACTAAAGTCAGCTAATGGTATTCAAAGAAGATATTCAGAATGGAATTGTCCAAGTAAATGTCTTCGATTAAGGAATTCGTGGTCTCGTAACATAAATGTGTCACTTATCTGACACAGAATATGATAGATGAACTGAAGCCTGAGATTTGGAAAATCTCTATAACCTCCTTGTGTCTTGATCATCTTCTCCTAAGATTACCCTGTCTACCTTCTGATAGGCAAGTAGAGTTAAGATTAACATCCCATTTAGGGTTGTATTATTATGAAATCTCCAAGACGGCTAGTGCCATCACTGGAAGAATTGAAACCCTGATTAGGTAAGTTTTAAGATATAGGTTCATAAAGCCTAACTCAATATTCTGAGAATTCGGTATTGTTATTAAAGAAAGAGGGTTCATTTTGCTTATGCATTGATTACCGCAACCTTAATTAGGCAACAAATAAGAATCGCCATCAGCTGCCCAGAATCGTCGATTTGTTCGACTAGCGGTGAGGATTAGCTATTCCTTGAGATTAGTTAAGCATTGGCTGGAATAACCGTCTCACCTTAAAATAAGTTTTTCTATATAGTTGTTATGTAAGTATCAAGGCTGCTCCTTTGGGGACCTTGTATAGATGGAATGTTAAACATCTATTGTTAGACATAAAATTGGTAAGTTCAATTATCAGAACCTGAAATTACCTTGGAAACAACGAATAAGATCATTCGGATTCTTAATCATCTAAAAGTTTCCAGTAATCGGCAGAAAATTAAGGATTGATGAAAGTCGCAACCCTCTTAAGTCCTTAATAAGGAATAAGATTCAATCGAAGGTATCGCCCTAAGAAGGGTGGGCTAAATTTTAATTTATCAGGGTAAGTTAAGCCCTGGATATATAGGAACATTCGGGGAATCGAATGTATCAAGATCAAATAGCTTATAAGCTAAAACCTATTTAAGGAGCTTGGCGGAGCTCGCAATGCATTACACACTAATGATTTAAGAATGTGTTTTACCAATAAGTGGAGAAGCATTATCACATAATGATATGCAGACTTATGATTGGATGAGAAACCTGTATCGATTGAGGATCGACAGGTTAAGAAGCTCCAAAAAGGATACATGTACCTACTATAGAGGTCAACTTGGGAGCTTGGAGAGGCTCCAGATATGCTATAGAAGTTAAAGTCCATTATGCGACAAAAAGTACTTCCAGTAGTTTAACAAATCTCGAGGTCGAGATTTCTTTTAAGGGGGTGAGGATGTAACACCTCGTAAAATCACGTCCAATGATGTATTGACACGTGTCATAAACCCTAATAAAGTCAAACATTGAATTTAAGGGACTAAATTTTTCGAAAAATCGAAAAATTTGATTATAGAAGGACTGGAAGGGTCAACATGGTAATCATAAGCCTCTGAATAACGTTATACGGTAATCATATTTGCAAATAAGCCACTTGTTGATCAAGAGTAGCCGTTTTCGTAATTAATTGAAAGTTTGCGCAATGAAGGGTTAAAAGCATCAACAGGTTAATTCTTACATCTGAGTGACCTTTTAACAAATCGGGAGCTTCATGATATTTGATTATACTCTCGGGAATGCCAAACATTGGCCGTCTAAGGTTTTTATGCCTATAAGTAAAGTTACGCGCAACTTTGCAAGTTAGAAGGACTAAAAGTGTCAATATGTTTAATTATACCTCTGAATGACCTTTTAGCGAACCCGAAGCATCGATATGTTTAATAATACTCTCAAGAATGCCTAATATGGATTTGATAAGGCTTCGATGCTATTAAACGATGATATGCGCAAGTTTGAGCATTAGAGGGACCTAAAGCGTCAACTTTTGAATCTACGCCTTTTGGTGACCATTTAAGCGATCGATAGTGTAGTGATAATTAAACTCATGCTTGGGAATTCCCATTATGGGCCATGGAAGGCTTGGATATCATTAAATGACATTTTGCGCTACTTTGTGCGATTAAAGGACTAATTGCGTCAAACTGTAAAAGTATGTCGATACGTATGGTAACGGACCTTCCGGAATATGACCATGAGTTAAACATGCCCTAATTATCCTTTATATAGATTAGATATAGGTTTAGAGGTGTTTCGTGCGCAAAAATAAACTTTTAAGTCAGGCAGGGACTAAAAGTGTCAAAAAGTGCACAAGTTTGCATTTTTGCGCATATCTTACGTTCTGGATATATCTCGACATCCAAAAATTTATGTAAGCATTAAAATATTTTATTTTAGTGATCGGCATGATAAAATTCCATTCATCGCGTAATTTGGATCGTTTTTCGCATCCGTTCGTGTTTCGTCGTAATTAAGCGAACAACGTGACCGTACGACCAAACGAACCAACATCCGGCATATTTTTGAGCATGTTTCATGTCCCCTATGTTTAGGCATCATGGTAGAGCCTTGAAATGAGGTTAACGGGCCTTAAATAAGTCAGAAATGACATTTAACAAGTACAGGGACTGAAACTGCATGTTCTGAAAGTCTGAAAGGGATTAAAAACCTGCAGGGACTGATTATGTCAGTTCTGAAACTTAATATATGCATTAAAAACCTGCAGGGACTGATTATGACAGTTCTAAAACTTAAATATATGCATTAAAAACCTGCAGGGACTGATATGGTTGTTTTTGAAAGTTAAAATATGAATAAAACATGGCAGGGACTAAAACAGCAGCTACCAAACATTTTTCTTGGGCAACAAGCTGATCACAACAGCTGTTATAACAGCTATAATAATCCTAGAAACCTCCTCAACACTTGTTGATCATCCATTTTTCCTCAAACACTATAAATAGACCAAGAACCCAATTCATTTCACTTGCACCATTTTTCTTGAGTTCTTACTCTCTCTCAAATCTGAGGATCCTGAACATCTTGGCACCTCCTCTAAGTTATATTCAGTCCATAGGACCATATGTAAGTACTCTTAGCTTCTCTAATTAAGTTTTAATTAGTTAATTGCCATAAGTCAAGGTTATCATGATTAAACTTTGACTTTCTGTTTAATCACTATCAATCCAGCCATTATTTGAATTGAAAGTGGCTATGAGTTGGTAATTATGTGGGTAATAAACCCTTAAAAAGGGTACTCTCTGATTCCCACTCTAACTAGGTCAATTGTCGGGTCAAACGTGTTTATAAAAAGTCAACAGAAAGCAAATTTTCAAATAAACACATAATTAACAATGTAAAAGCCATGAAACCTATTTTGTCATTCATATAACTTGGTAATTAATGTAAGAACATGTCTAAGCATGTTCAACCCGACAATTTTCAGTTTAAGCTCGGTTCGGAACCGAAAGTCGCATAATTAGACTTTTGCTTTGACTTTCAGTTCTGACCCAATGTAGCATGTTTTAGAAATGCCTTAGAGCTTTATTAGGACCAGGTTACATGTTAGTATAACCCTCTGTGATTATACAACTTGGTTCATTAGTTATCCGATTCATATGCATGTTTCCGTTATATGCCTAAATGTTGACTATTATGCCCTTTTGACCTTAAAACAAGAATTTTGAAAATGTGAAAGGACAATAATCTTTATTACTGATTTATAAACATGTCCCTAAATTTTCACATCAGTTGGAGGTCTAGATTAAGAGTTATGCTCAATAGCGTAATTAGAAAGTTTTTTTATTAATTAAACGACGTAATTAGCATAAAGCTTATCTAAACCCAATTTTTGATACCAAATTTTTTACCTACTGATGTAAAATAATATTTTGGGATTTTTGAATATTTTTATTTATTTTTAGGCTGAGCATAACATAGGGTTATAGCTTTGATTCGGTAATTGTTGGTTTTGCCCTTTTGGCCTATAAAAAGAGTTTTACATAATATTTTGATACCAAACCTTTTGCTACTGACTTTATATAATAAATAAAATATTTTGAGCCTTCTGGAATGATAAAAATATTAGCTTTTCTTTAAAAACCCGGAAATCGCTTAAAACCGTCTTTTTACTCGTTTAAAACGCATAGTATGTATTAAAACCATTTTTCTCATATAAGACTTAATACTGTCACACCCTGGCTTTGCGGAAGCATGGGTTTATTTTGGTGTGACTTCTTAATACCATAGCACATATCATAACCATGCTATATGAAAATAAAACCATGATGTTCATCCATTAGGTAAGTTTTAAAAGTAAACACGACAACATTGTTTAAAAGTCGATACGTGAAACAAAATACAACCACAACATACTTAGAACTTGTTCACAAGACACAACTAAACGACTTGAATAGAAACACAGTTTAAGACTTGTGACCCGTCCAGGCAAAGATCACATTTCCTAAACTCGGATGACATCATTACTCCTACGCCTCTTAACACACTTGCATACTTGGCCAGATCCATTAATTTCCTGAAATACATGTAAGTTGAAAAATCAACATAAAGTTGAGCGAGTTCATGTAAAAGTGAGTATGTAAAACCTTTGTAATATGTCAGTATGTATGAAAATCCCTGGTATGTAGCAATTAAGGAAAAAGAGATCACCATTGGGTTGCAAAGCCAATGATATGTGTGAAGTGCTGTAGGAAGACTCAAACCTAGCAGATTTTTACGTCGGGCTCAAAGTCACCCCGAGGTCTGTACAGTGGGCCTGGAGTTGGGCTTGCTACACCCAGATAGATCTACCGCTAATGACCCTCGGTCCTACAATGAGGATTAATGGCCTCTAGTTCCAGCCTACCCACTCACATGATCTAAGTAGTATACCCTCCTTAAGCTAACCATACCATGTATATCAAAGTCTGTAAATATTGTAACATGTATTCCACCCCCGAAGTATAAAAACTGAAAACAGTTAAGAGAAAAGGGGGACATGAACTCACTGAAGTGCGTATCCAGAATCGTCAATCTCCAACTCTATCTACTGCGTGACGACCTACACGTACTAATTCCTATTAAACGGATGGCCGTGCCTTTGCTTAGGGTTTAACATTTTGTTGGAGAAATAGTTAGGTAACTATTCCGTATTCACACTTCTTATTTATCTTATAAGTGTATTCCTTCCCAAGGATGGGGGTTTTAATACATGTATACATTATATTTCCGAAAATATATTTTTAAGTCTCACTTGAAAAATATATTTTAATCACTTGTCTAAAATATTCTAACTCCAAAATATACATATTTTTCCCAAAAATATAATATTTTACTTCATACCATTTCCAAAATAATACTTTATCAAAATACCCATTTAAGAGTATTTTCCGAAAATACATAAGTTACATTTTTAACGTTCCCGTTATATTACGATACTTATATAACTTAGATATTTATTTGTGATAGCGTTAGCATTATTTTGGAGTCGTGATTTCGTAATATTCCCAGGTTATATTATTTTTATCCTAAAAATAATATATCTAGTTCACAAAATAATCACAAAATCACACAAGCGTTTTATTATGGAATATATATTCTAAATATATATTCAACAAGTTTTATTTACGAAAATCCACCTCCGACACTTGGTAAATTTTGTAATAAAAATCATGGCGAAGTTTATTTTGAAAACCAAGTTAAAAATATATTTTGTAAACATTTGTTTAGAAAAATATTTCTAAGTGTTATATTTCTAGGAAAATTTCGCCAGAGTTTCCTCTGTAACTGGAGGTGTCCACGCTTACTAGCGTATCATTTTCTTTTCAAAATTCAATCAAACAATTTAACAATCATCAACAAACAATCTTTAGACATCAAACTTGACAAGAATAAGCCTAAATCACGAACTCATGAACTTGAAGGTTTTGTAAAAATATGTAGTAACTTTCTAACATATTTAATAGATCTTGTTATCTTTAAAAATAAAATTAGTTTCTTAAAAACTTTATTTTTAAAGATCTTGAAGTTTCACAACTTCTAGTCATGATTTACCAAAAATATTTCTTGTTAAATTTTCTTGTGACACCAGTGTTTACTCACTTGTTTATTCACTAAAATGCTTTTAGTTTATGTAAGGTCCGGGTTTTATCAAATCTTGCATCTTTCACTTGGTTTTTCCAAAAAACCACTTGTAGATCTTTAGATCTACATGTTTAGAGTCTTATTTTACAAGAAAATTTTTATTTACTCAAGTTCATGTCTCATGGATGGAAAGTTTCATCATCTTTCATAACTAACACTAACATACTACTAGTTCATGTTCTTGAACATGATCTAGTATGGTTAGATGATGATCCATCCCACTCTTAGTAACAAACAACATCAAATAATCACAACCATACAAGATTCATTAGATTTACACGTGTATCTTCTCTTTATCCACCATTAATCACTTATGTTCAAGACTTTGTGTTATGTTCTTTAGTGTTCTTAACTTTCAACCATTAAATCACTTATTAACTACCATAAACAAGATCAAGATGATGTTTAGAGGCACTTACTACTAGCTCAAGGCTAGGGAAGAAACAAGATGTAAATGAGTTGGATAAAAGAAATCTAGAGAGGTTCTTGAGCTTTCGAAAGCACCGAGCTTGATTGTATGATCTTTAACACCCTTGGTTATGTATGGTTTGCTTGCAGGAGGCTTGATGGTGGTGGTATGGTGGTGTGGTGGTGGCGGACGGACAAGAGAGAAAGAGTTTGAGTTTGAGTTTGGGTGATTAGTGAAAATGAAAGTCTTGAACTCTTAGGTTAATTTATAATCCAATTTGCTTATTATCCACCATGTAATATGTATTCTAGATACCAAACATTTGTGATTAAAATAATCAAGAAAGCACAAGGGTGTGTCCCACCCTTGTGACCGTCGCCAATGAGGGGGGGGTAAGGGTTGGGGTGTAATGACATGTTTACTAATTAGTTGAAATCTAAAGGTTTAGTTAGGATATCTATGTGTGTTATGAAATATAAAGGGTGTTAGGGTATTCGGCGACCCTAACTAGCTCAGAAAAGTATAAACAATGTCTTTGGCAATATTTTTATCTTCCGGGTAAAGTCCGGTTGTTCGGTTGGATATTGATCCGTTAAAGTGTCAAACAAAGCTTTAAAGTGTCTTTAATATTATTTTTAGTGGCACAATAATTTACCGACACTTTGGAAAGTGTCTAGAATTATTCTACCAAGTTTTTGCACTTTACTAGTTATGTTAAATGCTGAATTTTGGTATACTAGTGCAGAATTCTGCACTTTTAGTATGTTTTAGGCACTTTCGGGCACTATAACTATCACCTAGTGACGCAGTTTAATGATCCTCACCTCCCTGCACTCCCTACCAGTGTAGCACTTTATTCCCGGCTCATCCTGGCCTCAAAAACAATGTATGTCTAGTGCTGGCAATGTCAGCATGTTTTATGGGTTATCCGTTTAGTGTGCTAACTGTGCTTTTGTGCATCAAGGTTGTCACTGATGTTTGTATGTAAGTAATAGAGTGACAGTATAAAATGTGATGCATGAGTATGTATGTATCAGAAAGCAGAAAGCAGTTTAATCACAATTGTAATCAATCACAGTAATTAAGCACTAATTAAATATCAATTAATTGTACGGATACCTGGTTTTGTGAGGGTTGTCACATTCTCCCCCCGTTAGAGAAATTTCGTCCCGAAATTTTAGGCTCTGCTTCTAGTTGCAGGGGTCTTGGGGAATAAATGGGGGTATTTTTCTTTCATACGATCCTCACGTTCCCACGTGAATTCAGGCCCATGTCTAGCATTCCATCGAACATTGACGAGCTTGACACTGCTCCTACGTGTTTTGTTAACTTTCCAATCCGTAACCTCGACGGGTTCTTCGGTAAAGTGGAGCGTGTCGTCGATATGAACTTCGTCAGCAGGAATGATTACTGTTTCTTGTGTTGGACTCTTCCTCAAATTTGATACATGGAATGTATCGTGAACACCATTGAGTTCAGCAGGTAGGTCCAACTTGTAGGCTACAAGCCCAATCCTTTGCGGAATTCTGAAAGGGCTAATGTAACGCGGATTTAACTTCCCACGCTTTCCGAAGCATGCCACACCCTTCCAGGGTGAAAATTTTAATAAAACCATATCCCCAACTTGAAACTCCAAAGGTTTCCTCTTTGGATTTGCATAGGCTTTCTGTCTGTCGCGAGCCGCCTCGATGCGCTTTCGAATCTGTGCAATCTTGTATGTCGTCTCTTGGACTATTTCGGGACCAACAAGCTGTCTATCACCCGCATCAGCCCAGCATAGTGGTGATCGACACTTGCGTCCGTAAAGCGCTTCAAATGGCGCAGCTCCAATACCTGTGTGGTAGCTGTTGTTGTACGAAAATTCGACCAATGGTAGATGATTATCCCAGCTACCACCCAAATCCATTACACACGCTCTCAGCATATCTTCCAATGTCTGAATAGTTCGTTCACTTTGGCCATCAGTTTGTCGATGAAATGCAGCACTTAGATTCAACTGCGAGCCAAAAGCTTCTTGGAAGGATTGCCAAATCCTTGATACAAATCTCCCATCTCTATCTGAGATAATCGAGAGAGGCACTCCATGACGTGCGACAATCTCTCGCATGTATATTTTCGCAAGTTTACTAGTGTTGTCTTTCTCCTTGATCGGCAAGAAATGTGCGGACTTGGTTAGACGGTCTACTATTACCCAAATAGTATCATGACCTCTGGGCGTCTTTGGTAATTTAGTTATGAAGTCCATGGAAATCTGTTCCCATTTCCATTTGGGTATTTCAGGTTGTTGTAGAAGACCTGAGGGCTTCTGGTACTCGGCCTTTACCTTGGCGCACGTTAAACATTTACTAACATATACTGCAACATCGCCCTTCATCCTAGGCCACCAAAAGAAATCCTTGAGATCTTGGTACATCTTATCCGCACCGGGATGAATTGAGTACCGAGATTTGTGAGCTTCATAAAAAATAACCCTTCTCAAACCACCAAACAGAGGAACCCAAATCCGTTTCATGAAGCATAAAGTTCCTTCCTCGTTTGGTATCAACTGTTTCTCCATCCCACGGAGATACTCGTCCTCAATATTCCTTTCTTTCAAAGCTTCTCTTTGTGCGGCACGAATGCGCAAAGAGAGGTCTGTCTGGAAAATCATCTCCAAAGCCCTAACCCTTATGGGCTTAATTCTTTCCTTTCGGCTCAGGGCGTCGGCGACCACATTCGCCTTCCCTGGGTGATACTTGATCTTGCAATCATAATCATTCAACAGCTCCACCCAGCGTCTTTGCCTCATGTTAAGCTCCTTTTGGTTGAATATGTGCTGTAAGCTCTTGTGATCCGTGAAGATTGTACATCGCGTACCATACAAATAATGTCGCCAGATCTTCAATGCAAATACCACCGCGCCTAATTCCAAGTCGTGCGTGGTATAATTCCTCTCGTGAATCTTCAACTGGCACGACGCATAAGCTATAACCTTCTGGCGTTGCATCAGCACGCAACCCAAACCTTGACGCGAGGCGTCACAATATACAACGAAGTCATCCGTTCCTTTGGGTGGCGATAAGATCGGTGCGTCACAAAGCTTGTTCTTCAACAACTGAAACGCTTCTTCTTGTTTGTCACCCCAATCAAACTTTTTGTCCTTCTGTGTGAGCGCGGTCAGGGGTTGAGCGATTTTAGAAAAATCCTCAATGAATCTTCGATAGTAACCAGCCAAACCCAAGAACTGTCGAATCTCGGTTGGTGTCTTTGGGGTCTCCCAATCCTTGATCACCTCGATCTTTGTGGGATCAACATGGATTCCATTTCCATTAACCACGTGTCCAAGAAATTGGACTTCGCGCAGCCAGAACTCGCACTTCAAGAACTTAGCGTATAATTTCTCCTTCTTGAGTAGTTCTAGAATAGCTCTTAAGTGTTGTTTGTGCTCGACCTTCGTCTTCGAGTAGATTAAGATGTCATCGATGAACACAATTACGAACTTATCCAAGTACGGCTTGCAGACTCGGTTCATTAGGTCCATGAAAACTGCTGGTGCATTTTTCAGCCCAAACGGCATAACTAGGAACTCGTAATGTCCATAACGAGTCCTAAAGGCCGTTTTCGGAATACTTTCCTCTTGTATCCTTAGTTGATGATATCCTGATCGAAGGTCAATCTTTGAATAAAAGCTTGAGCCTTGTAGCTGATCAAATAGGTCATCGATTCTCGGCAGGGGATATCTATTCTTGATAGTCAACTTATTAAGCTCGCGGTAGTCTATACATATCCGAAAACTACCGTCCTTCTTTTTAACAAACAGGACCGGGGCTCCCCAAGGTGAGAAGCTTGGTCTGATGAATCCTTTGTCTAATAGCTCCTGGAGTTGTGTTGACAACTCCTGCATCTCCGAAGGCGCAAGTCTGTAGGGTGCCTTGGCTACAGGCGCGGAGCCTGGAACCAAGTCAATGTGGAACTCGACTTTCCTTTGAGGCGGTAATCCTGGCAAGTCTTCTGGAAAGACTTCAGGATATTCTTTTACCACTAGAATGTCTTCGATCTTTGGTTCAGCAGCTTCCTTATCCACGATGTGTGCTAAGAATGCAACACATCCCTTCTGTAAACACTTTCTAGCTTTCAGACAGCTAATAATTCTCAGCGGCGTATCACGCTTCTCTCCGTGCACTACGATCGTCGCTTCATCCGTCATAGGGATGCGGTTGGTCTTCTCATGGCAAACGATCTCGGCTTTGTTACTCGATAGCCAATCCATTCCCACTACCACATCAAAGCTTCCCAACTCGACAGGTAGTAAGTCTAGCGTAAACTCGTGCCCTCCTAGTTCAATCACGCATCCTCGAACAACTTCACTGGTTTCAACTAGTTTCCCATTTGCTAATTCGATCGAGTATGGAACGTCTAACTTACTAGGTGTCAACCCAAGTATATTCTTAAATTCTAATGATACGAAACTATAATCGGCACCAGTATCGAAAAGAACAGATGCAAAACGTTGGTTTACAGGGAACGTACCGGTGACTACGTTTGGATCCCGGCGTGCTTCTCTTGCGCCGATGTTGAATATTCTCCCACGGGCTTGATTCAGTTTCGGGCATTCCTTCTTAAAGTGCCCAACTTCTCCACAATTGAAGCATCCTGGCCCTTGGCCATTTCCATTCCCAGCTTGAGTGTTGTTTTGGTTGCGATTTCCATTACCAGCTTGATTCGCAACGTTTCCACGGTTTCCAATTCCTCCATTGTTTCCTTGCGGGCGGTTCCCATTACCACCCCGGTTGTTGTTTCTATTACCAAAACCACCTTGGCCTCCCCGGCCAGCACTAACCCAGCAAGTTTCCTTCAAGTGACCAATTTTCCCACAAGCTTCACATGTTTTTGGTCCGCACCGGCCAAAATGATGGCGCTGGCATGTGTTACACTTGGGCAGAGTGCCCATATAACCTTTTCCTTTGTTCTCAACACCGGTTGCAGCTCTAGCCGGTGTGCTTGATTCACCCTTCTTGCTCACACTTGAGGTACCTTGCTTGAAATTGGAAAACTTTCGCTTGTTTTCCCCAGACGGTTCGACATGTGTTTCCTTTTTCTTTGGTTCCGAAATAGAGAATTTGTTCAACCTAATGGCCTCTTCAGTGAGCGCCACACTTAGGTCGATGGCTTCTGTGATCATCGCGGGCTTGGATGTGGTAACCATACTCATTATCTGGGGTGCCAATCCCCAGATAAATCTCTCGAAACGTTTAAACTCTGGTGTGACCATGTACGGTACTACGTGAGATAAGTCATGAAATCTTTGAACGTATTCTGCAATCTTGGGACCATCCATCCTTAAATGCCAGAACTCAGTCTCTAACCTTTGTATCTCAGCACACGAGCAATACTTTCTTCGCATTAACTCTTTTAGCTCAGCCCATGTCAACGCGTAAGCAGCAGCTTCTCCTAAAGTCTGCACTTGTAAGTTCCACCATGATAGGGCTCCATCCAGAAACAGCCCGGAGATGTAAGTCACTTGTTGATCGGGAGCGCATTTTGCTCATTCTTAAGACAGAGTCTGTTTTCTCAGCCCACCTAACAAACACCACAGCACCTCCTGTGCCATCGAAATTCACGGGCTTGCAGTCTAGAAACTGCTTGTAAGTGTACCCTGCACATACGTTAGAATATACAAATGGTATTAGCGGACGTGCTATAAATATCTAAATGTATTGTAATATGTCTCAAACGACTTAACATTACCATGTGGTGGATTGTTATTGCCGTTATTGTTCGAATTGCTCCCACTGGTTCCTCCTTGTGAGGCTGCATACTGCGCTATGGCGGCAGCAATGATTCCTTGGAGTTCTGCCTCGCTGGTAGGCATACGTATCTCACGTCTTGGTGGCATCTTCTAAAAGATAATCATGTAGGTCAGGTCATAGTGAGTAAATAATATACGCGTACGTAATAACATTCATTCATCACATGTTATAAATTAATCAAGCACATAACATCTCATGTTATAAAATTGAAACAATCAATCCAACATCACATATAGTGAGAATACTGCGATTGCGCTATCATAAATCGAGACCACAATACAATGTTTTTCAAGTTTCATAACTGTATCGTACAACACAAGTGGCTAAGGGCCACATCACCCTTGTCTGAACTAGCTAGTCATATACAACCAAAAACTAACTATCAAAAGTCATGACATCAAAATGCGGTCTCCAAAATGTTGTATCGTCGGCACAATCGTAATCTTCTCACCAAAAGTCTACCTGCATAAAACCAAAAATATGCCTATGCTGATGGCGGCGGAGGAGGAGGAAAATGAGAATAGAGTAAGCGACGCATATGTAACCAGTCCGCCTCCATAGCGCGATAGTCGCGCAACAAGTATGCTATCTGCTGCTCAGGAGTCCAAAAGCGAGCGGCAGAATCGGGGGATAGTGGGCGTGGAGGGTGCGGTGCTGCAAATGGTGCCTGACAATGACAAGATGGGTGTGGAGCTGACTCCAAAACCTGAATACGACGCGTCAATGCGTCCTGCTGTACCATCAAAGAAATGAGGATGTCCTCCATAGAGTGCCCAACATGGTACGGGTGGTATGGATCAGAAAGTGGCATGATAGGGGGCGTAGTCCATAAAAATGGCTCGCTAGACGGCATGGAAGATGGTGCAGTATGTGGTGCCATAGAAGGAAACTGAGATGGAAACGGATCAGACGTCGATATAGGTGGTGCAAAAGTAGGATGAGAAATCTGGGGTACAAACTGGCCTCCTCCTGACATGAAAGGTGTATGACCAAACGGCTGTCGTGATGAACCCTCCCCAGGACGTGGTGGAGGGATGTCCTGGAGATAGGTGATCTGAAGATCTGTGCGGTGAGCATCTGTAGTGTGTGGGGAAATCAAGGGAATATCAGTGTGTGTAGAAACAGGTGTGACGGGTACCACGTATGGTGGATAGTCGCCGTCGTCAAGCCACCCATTACGGGTGTCGGCGTAACATGGATCTATATAAGCAGCAAAAGGTGCACGGTCAAACAGTACCGGCATAGGATCGGGAAGTGGTGCATCAACAATAGGACCATCTATCAAAGGTGGAGCAACAGCGTGAAGATCAGCCACGGGTACAACATCAGCAACAGGTGCAACGGCAGCTGCATCAGCATGAACAGGGTCATGCTCCAATACAAGGTCAGGAGCAACTACGGGCTCTGGGGCCACAGCAGGCTCCGGGTCGATAAGTGTTAGGCCCTATAGGTTTATGGATTAGTAGATTAATTGCTTAATGGATCAAGTTCTAGAAGTGGGGGTATTAGAGTGGGCTTTGGGGGAATTATGGGCCTAGGGTTTTGGAGGAAACCCCTTACTATAAATAGAAGTTAGAAATTAGGAGCATGGTTGGTTGGTTGATTCGTTTTTGAAACTTGTATTAGACAAAAGGCTTTGTATGCAAGTTTAAGCATTCAATTCAACAAATCTTCAAATCTTCATCTTTATTGTTCTTTGATTTCTTGAAGATCATCAAGTTTGGATTCCGCCCATCCTTGTTGATCGTTTGATATCGTTGTTTGATCCGGATTTTCGGGACTTACAATTGGTATCAGAGCCAATTAGATATCAAACATTCAAGAAAATTCTGTTTTTATTGAAGATCTTCATCGCGTTCTTCGAGTTCTTCATCGTGTTCTTCACGTTATTCCAAAAATCATTATATTTTGCTATTTTGATTTTTAAAAAAGGGCTGTTAAAAGTTCAAAATTAAAAATCTTGTTTTGATTACTGACACCTTTTCATCATCATCGTACAAAAAAAAATCATCATCATTATCTTCTGTCTTCTGTCAACAATACACCACGGATTGTCTGCTTGGATTTCGTACCATCTCGAACATTCATCATCCATCCGTAATCATCATTTCATCATCATCAGCAGCCGACAATCCGGAATCATCATCACGGATCAACAATCTACATCCGAAATCATCCGACATTGTTCTTCTTTTCATCCGGAATCATTTCATCTAATCCGAAATCATCCGGGATCGTCATTTCGAACATTCATCATCATCCGCTATCAAACATCTTCATCCGAGATCATCTACCTTCATCATTGTCAACCTCTGTCATCTCTTCACCACTTCATTCATCCTTGGTCATTCTCCGACGTTAGCCGGCAACCACCTTCTTCAACTCGATCATCTTCATCATTCCGACACACTCCGTCATCACCGCACACATCACGGTCATCTTCTCCGTCACCGTCAACCTTCAAAAACCTCCATCACCACACCACTTTCTCTCTCTCTGTTTCATCGTTCATCATTCCGCCGAACCGAACACCGAACAACATCCTGCAACTACGTCTCTGTATCCGACCACCCCCTACCTGCAACTCCGTCTCCGGTTATCTTCGTCCCGATAAACATCTCCGGTGACCACCTTCATCACCTCCGACATCCTTATCATCTCTAAACCTTTCATCATACTTCGTTCATCATCTCTCCTGCCACCCTCAACCACCGCCACAGTCATCTCTATCATCTCTAATCTCCGCGGCGGCTGCATTTAGTTATTAGGGTTTCGGGAACGTGATTTACAAAGAAAGCAGATACGACACTTGAAATTGTCGTTTAAGGTTTTCTTAATATTAAATTAAATATAATAATAAACAATTATTAGGTAATCATTACCTTATTATTAGTAAAATAGTTTTTTATTAAAAATATATAATTATAGTATCATAAATAGTTTATTTTAATATTAATTAAAAGGTTTTATTAAAAAAATTATATATTTAAAAATTAAAAAAAAAGGTTTTTAAAATTAAAAAAAAGGGGGGGTTTGTTCATTTTGGGGTATAAGTTTTGACAAGCTTTTGGGGTGCGGAAACCGGTTCGTACGTTTGCGACGTGCTTGAGTTAGCAAGTTTACGGGTTGTTGCTTGGTTCAACGATGAATTCTCCAAGCAGTGTTTCTCAACGTGAGTTGGTCTGGAAACAACTCGATAAGTTCGAATACATTGAGGGTGAAAGCGTAGAAGACGTGATTAATAGGTTTACCCAGCTGCTTTCTGAAATCGAGAAGAGCGGATTAAAAGTAACACTTGGTAGGATTAACAGGGCTTTTCTGTACGGTTTGCCACGTAGCAAGACATGGGACTATCGTGTGGCAGTTATCATGGGGACATACAATTATTCTACAACGGAAACAAAAGATGTGATATCCTTAGTCAATGAATATGTCCAGGAAGACAAACAGAGGAGTCAGAATCATGCAAACACATCGTCGTCTATGTCTAACTGTCAGAAGGCTTTTGCTACTTCACCACTTGCTACTGATCCCGATGTTGCTCAGATTCCCTCACATTCACATGTGGCTGTTGCATCATCTGATGTGAAGGCCCCACACTCAATAGGCTCTCATCCCGATAAAGTGGCCCAGAATGAAGAGCCGAAATCACTTTCTGAAACGCTAAATTCCCTTTTATGTTCCGAGCACTGCAGAAAGAAAGTTGCACTTCTGAGGTCACAAAACTCAGCATTAATCACTGATTACAACACTGTGATGGGAAAGTACATCAGTCTTCGAGAGAATAATAAAATTCTCTATGAAAAGATTGAAGCACTTAAAAAGGACATAGCTCAACTTCACAGAGACGTGAATCAACAGCAATGTTGGGTTCACGACTATAAACATAGACTCACAGTCAAAACTCTTGAATGTGACTCTGTGAAGGGTGAGCTAGAGCTCCTCACTGGAAAGTACAAACAGAACGAGTTAAACATCAAGAAGTTTGATACTTCCAGTGCCACAGTTCAGAATCTGTGTAATGTGCAACTTGCATATCAAGAAAACAAGGGAAAGGGTTTGGGGTATAAAAAGGTCCCGCCACCATATAATCATAATTATTCCAGACTGCTAGTCACTGAGCAAGAAATGGAAAATTATGATACTATGATGTATGGCAAACCTAGTGACTATGTTGATTATGATCCATCTAAGTCTAAAAGGAGTCAATATACTGATTTCAAGAAACCAATGAGTTTTGTTAAAGATGAAATTGTTCAAAACAAACCAGCAGACAATGAGTCCGATCAGAAAAATGAAACCATGATAAATGCTGAAACCAAAACTGAACCAAAAACGGAACCGGTTAACAAAATCGCAGAGGAGATGAAGGAAAGTTCATCAAATTCTGATTCTGTTGAAAATACTAACTTTTCTAGTTTGTGTGCAGAGTCAGTAAGAACTGAAGAAGAGTCTAAGGAGGATGATGAATCACATCAAAGTTCTGCTAATAATGTTGTTTCTGATAAAAATGGCATTTATGCTTGGAACACTGTTTTTTCTTGGTTTGCTGAGACTTGGGGTGTTCCTACTAAGACTGATGAATCTGGTGCTATTATTTTAGATTATGCATGTGATAAAAATGATTGTGTTGAAAATGCTGAAAATGTTGAAAATGTTGAGAATGATGTGGCAGGAGAGCCTGATGTGTCATCTGAGGAATTTGAGACACCTACTTCAAATAACTCAGAAAACAATTCTGATAATTCGGAATACCGCACCTGTATGTCTGAAGCATCGAATGACACATCAGATGCTCCCTGCAGTAATAATGTTTTTGATGTGACTGATTGTGATAATGAAGAATTTATTGTTGAGCAGGGATCATCTGACGATCTTGGCAATCAAACAGAGGATTCAGGAATCTCAGAAAATGAGCTCAAATCTTTGAGCATTTCCAATTGTGATGATCAATCAGAATCTAGCAGCATTGCGAAAGAAGACAGTCAAACTGTCTTAGACACAGACTGCTCATCATCTGAATTACCAAAATCATCTAATGTTGAGAGCTCAGAAGCTGATCTGACTGAAGAAAAGACATCCATAGAGTCCAATTCTGCAGAAACCCATGGAAACATGGAAACTATGGAGAAGGAATCCATAGAAATCAATTCCACAGTCGAATCAGACGATGAAACTGTAGAAGAAATTATTGTGGAAACCTTCTCTGCGGATTCTTTTGAGAACATGGTCTCTAAAGAAAAGGAAGATGTGAAAGTCACTTCCACAGACATTTCAGCTATCGATCCCAAAACTAACCTTAACAAAACAGAGTCATCTGAATCTGTTCCCCCTAAAAGAAAGCGATCACGTAGAAACAGAAGGCCGAAAAGAAAGAATGTAAAAAGGGAAAACTCAAATCTCAAGCAAACAGAACCCAAGCTGAAGGGTAAGGTCGCGGATACTTACTCTTGTGTTGACAGTTGTGAGCCGGGTTCCTCCAAGAACAAGCACAATCAAAAGCACTCAGTGTCAAATGAATGGAAAAGACGTGATCAGTTCTCGAGAATAACGCAAGCCGAACTAGATGTCTTTTTCTCAAAAAGGCAGACATGTTTTAATTGTGGAATTCCAGGACACATTGCAAGAAATTGTGTTCATCGTCCCTACTACTCCAGGAACATGTACCATCAGAAGGCTATGCACTCTCACTTTATCGTTAATGGTCCTCCCAAAGCAAGGCCTTCTGACAGAGACTGGAATCTTGCGAAACAGGAGAATCTAAAATTTTCAAACATTAATAGGTTTCAAAGAAAAACAAAAGTTTTTCCATCAAATGAAAGTGCTTCAGACACTAAGAATTGGAAACCTAAAACTCATGTTGGATGCCAGTCTCCGTGTTCACAACCATCGACATCCACTTCATCGCCAAAAACCACAAGCGATGTTATGAGCCAGATGATCTTTCGTGAGGTTTCATATACAGATAGCAATGGTCAACTCAGGTCAACAATGGCCTGGGTTCCAGTTTCTAATTAATCCCGCTAAGTGTGCAGGAACGGCTATGGAGGGCGATCGTTAGACCTTGGTTTATCGATTGTAGTTGTTCCAGACACGTGACAGAAGACTTGTCCCAGTTGAATAACAAAAAAAAAATATTCGACGGTGGATTTGTCAACTTCGCGGGAGGGGAAACTGGAAGAATAACCATGAAGGGCACTGTCAGAAATGGGGTTCTCACCTTCTCTGACGTCAATTATGTCCCTGATCTATAGCGCAACCTTTTTAAGCGTATCTCAGATGTGCGACAAAGGGATGGGGATTCTCTTCACCAAAGGAAAACGTGCTTTTGGAACGCGCTGGGTATTCAGAAACAAACAAGATAACCCCGGCGTGATCATAAGGAACAAAGCACGATTGGCAGTTCAAGGTTTCGAACAAGTTGAAGGTCTGGATCATGATGAGGTATACGCACCGGTGGCACGTCTGGAGGCCATTCGTATTTTCGGATGATGGGAAAGAAGTTCGAAATGTGCTCGTTGGGAGGAGTGAAAATGTTTTTGGGCTTGCAAGTTCGTCAAAACAGGAATATGAAGTGTACATCAGCTGGATGCCAATTCTTGGGGGACAGTCTCATCTCATGGCAGTGCAAGAAGCAGCAACTCACTTTTGCAGTGGAAGCTAAGTACGTTGCAGCATCTGCTGCCTGCTGCTCTCAGGTTCTTGGTTCTCTGAATATAACACCAGCTCAAGGATTAGGGTTTGACTTATCTAAACTCCACTACTTATTTTGATAATGATGTCGTTATCCAGATTATCAAAAACCATGTCTTTCAGTATAAAACCAAGCACATTGACATCAAGGTGCACTCTATTTGAGATTGCTATGACAGAGGATTGTTTAAACTTAAACAGATCCACACTGATGCTAATTCAACAGATCTTTTTACAAAACCTGTCAACATCTCGAGATTCAATGTGCTTGTGGATCTTTTGAAAATGACACGTATCACCGACTGAGCGACCCAAAAAAAAAACGATTTCATACTAATGTAAATAAATAAGTAAATTTGCGCAAAAAGTGTGTGCACAAATTTAGGGGGGGAGAGGGACATATATGTACATATGCATAGTTTGAGGGGGAGAAAAAAAAACATATATGTACATACGCATCGTTTGAGGGGGGAGAAATAGTTGCCTGGGAAATGAAATAAACTTTCGTGCTAAAGAACTTGATTAACACACGTAAGGTTTCAATGTTAAACAGGTTAGGTTCCACTGCGATGTGTTGATAGGTCTGTCGCTCGAAAAGCAAAAGAAGCAAAAGTGATACAAACATAATGGACAGGACATCTCGTGGGTAACAGACCAACGGTGTATGATTTCATGGTCTTAAATCCTGCGTTGATAGATAGCCAACATCTGAGGTTTCGGGTCTTTATACTGATGATTCATCCGGGAAATCAGGGCTGTCCCTCTGTTGCATCCAGATTATATGCAGACCTGGACACAGTCAGGATATCTTGCTAAAAGAGCCACAAAAAGGGCCAAAACCTGTCTCGCCCTCGTCAGATCTTCCTTGGTCTCTCTGCTGTACGGAAGTACTGACCTGTTCACCAAGAAGTCTGGCATTAAAAAAAAAGAATAAAAGGGCCCTCGTCAGATCTTCCTTGGTCTTTCTGCTGTACGGAAGTACTGACCTGTTCACCAGGAAGTCTGGCGTTAAAAAAATAATAAAAAAATAGAATAAAAGGATGATCTTAGTATACTCACCTGCTACGATGAACCGTTGTGCTTACCTTGATCGCGGGGGTATGCCTTGGAATGGGCCACACAGATGTCACAGTATAAAACTACCTAAAAGCGTATCACAAAGCAAAAAGTTGAAGTTTGAGCGGTGGATTTAAGAGGACAAACATATCAACAATTGCGTGGACCAGCCTAAGTAAACGAAGAGCTGAAAAGTGTCCCTTAATTAGTTCAAGAACGATTTTGATCCCATGGCAGGTTCTCCCTATATTACTCCTCAATTAGTTTTCTATTATTAATTTGTTTTGTTTTGATTATCTCTTTGCTAAAAAAGGTTGCTCGGTTGGTTGGATCGTTGATTTTGAAAGGGATGTTTTCAGTCTTGAAAAAGCAAAACATTAAAACAATAGTTTGGCCCACTGTTTCGGATTGGGGCCCACTGTTTCGGATAAAACGAACCTAATCTGGCCCATTGTTCCGAGTTGGGGCTTGGCCGTTTGATCTCAGGCCCAATCCGAAACTCTATTAAATCGTCAACATTTCTCATTCGAGTCGCATATTCGAACTAATTTCTTTTCCTAAGTATTTCGTATTCTCTCATTGTCTTCCCGGACCACTTATTCGAATTACGAGGTTTTGCAGGTTCTCATACTTTTCAAACCAAAGCCTTTGAATGCCACAGTTGCCGAAGAACATGGCGTGCAACTCATGAATGCTGCTGCTAAAGCTGAGATAGAAACAGAAATTCTAGATTCAGACGAAGAAGAATCTGACGACGATAGTGATGCGGAAGTGATCGTCTCTGAGAAAGTTGAGGAACCCGTTCGAGAATCAACGTAAATGACGATTGCAGACCTTCAAGCCCTGATTGAATCATTGAAGAATAGTGTCGGAAACCCTCCTTCTATACCTATTCCTGAAACTGAAGATTACTCGAAAGATGATGCTGAAAAGGCATCCAACAAGAAACGAAGAACCGAAACAGCTCCTGATTTTCATTCTTCTGGCCCAAGCTTAGAACCAGAGCCTACTATGCCTACCGATCCACAAGTCACTACTTCTACTCGAGAAACAAGCACACAAGATCTAGATTTTGATTCTAATTTCGATTTCGATCTGCTGAAACAACTCACTCGCAACCAGAAAGCTCAAGCGGCATCAGGTTCGATGTAGGAAGTTCCAGTGGTGTCGCTTTCTCTGAGCATGATGAAGCAGCCATACGCTTTGCAGCCAACAAGATGAAATTTATTGAAGAAAGAAATAATGATGACAATATGACAGTTGATGTAGCGAAGTTGCAAAGAAGAGTGATTGTGTTGGAACAAGATGCTGCCCTGAAAGAAGCTCAGATCTTATCTTTGCAAGCTCAAAAATCAAGCAAAGATTAGACGATCGAGTAACTACAAAGCGATGCGGGTATGCTGATGTCTGTTGAAAGCTAAGCTGGAAAGGAAGTTCAAGATCGTAATCAAGAATCGTTTGTTTGATGATCTGGCTCCGTTGCAAGGTGGTCCTCCAAGCGGATTCAACAACTAATCCAGTAAACCTAGGGGGAGATTGTTAGGCCCTATAGGTTTATGGATTAGTAGATTAATTGCTTAATGGATCAAGTTCTAGAAGTAGGGGTATTAGAGTGGGCTTTGGGGGAATTATGGGCCTAGGGTTTTGGGGGAAACCCCTTACTATAAATAGAAGTTAGAAATTAGGAGCATGGTTGGTTGGTTGATTTGTTTTTGAAACTTGTATTAGACAAAAGGCTTTGTATGCAAGTTTAAGCATTCAATTCAACAAATCTTCAAATCTTCATCTTTATTGTTCTTTGATTTCTTGAAGATCATCAAGTTTGGATTCCGCCCATCCTTGTTGATCGTTTGATATCGTTGTTTGATCCGGATTTTCGGGACTTACAATAAGATCTATATCAAGATCAGCAAGGATGTCAAGCAAAGGATCAATAGGGGCTACAGGCTCCTCTAAGGGCTGGTCTAAGTGAATGAACTCAATATCCTGGTCAGGATCAACACCAGGGGGAAAGATGGGGTCTAAATCATCGTCAATATCGTGATCAAACTCAAAGTCGTGTGTGGGAGCAGGTGCAGCTGATAATGCCATGTCTGGGTCGGCGTCATGAGAGTGATGCTGCCCTCCCTGAGTGTGCAAAGATGCGGACGCCACAGACTCAAAGGAATCTGGGACAGGTGAATCAGCAAGTGCCTCCTCTGCAGGGGCATCGGCAATGGGTAGAATGACATGAGCAACAATAGGGGCCCCGCCCTCATAGTCAGCCTCCGGCGGAACCTCCTCAAACAGATCGATGTCGTCGTCAGAAACGACATCGAGGGACATATCAACGACTGGATAAACAGCAAGTGGTATAGGAGCAGGGATCACCGGAAGTGGTAAGTCCCCGTCAGGAAGGCCATCAGCAGGCTCTACTCCAGCGTCCGGCAGCGCGAAGGGCTGGAAATCGTCGTCATCGGTGCTGGTGGTATCTGAGGTATACACCTCTCGCTCAGATGGAACCTCGTCATCTGAAACAACTGCCATAGGATCTAAGGTATCTGAAACTCCCGAGTCTGATGAGGATGGCATGATATCTGTAACACAATCACATATATACACATATATCAATCATAAAGTCAAATAAACATGTTAGCCACAACAAAGCAGACAAGTAATCATCCTAGTCTTCCCTAGACTATCCTCCCAGCCTTTCAGACTGAACTTCCTAGCCTCTCAGACTAACTCCCTGGTCTCTAAGACCAACTCCCTGGTCTCTAAGACCAACTCCCTGGTCTTTAAGACCAACTCCCCCAGTCTCTCTGACTGGACTCCCTCAGCCTCTATGACTGAACTCCCTCAGTCTCTAGGACCGAACTCCCTCAGTCTCTAGGACTGAACTCCCTCAGTCTCCCCGACTGAACTATAAATCTTTGAAAAGTGTACTTGTGCCCTTTTGTTAAAAATGTTTGTGCCCTGGATCTGGACGTTTAGTGTATGCAATGTAAAAATGTTTTCGTGAGAGCCCTAGTGATCATAGTCTAGACTCGAGAAGGAATCCTAGTTCGCCATGATCGATGCTCTGATACCAAGCTGTCACACCCTGGCTTTGCGGAAGCATGGGTTTATTTTGGTGTGACTTCTTAATACCATAGCACATATCATAACCATGCTATATGAAAATAAAACCATGATGTTCATCCATTAGGTAAGTTTTAAAAGTAAACACGACAACATTGTTTAAAAGTTGTAGATCCCAAAACGTATCCGGATCACAGTGGTTGGTTGTTTTAACCCATAACACCTATTGATTAGGTGTTTGAGATATGAAAAGTTAAGAAATATCAAAGATGAAGGGAAGCTAATGGATTAATGAATACAACAAGTGTTGTATTGAATCCAAACAATGAGATATAGCAATAAACAACCTTGGATATCAGATTTAAGCACAAGATCAGCAAGAGAAAGTAACAACACCAATATTCATTCAAGAGCCAAAAGCTTGAGTTGGTTACAAGGCTTGGACTATTTATAGGGTGTTCCTGATCTGCCAGCAAATTTATAAATTTGCTGGAATCTTATCTACACTAGGTCAGGAACATTACTATTAGAGAATTACAAAACAAGCCCTTGGACTTTCTAAAGCTTAATAAACTTAACCAAAACAATCCAGAACCATCTAAAACAAGTACCAACGGTCTCAAATGACCTAACAATATTCCCCCTAGACCGTTGCGTACTTGATTGTTCTTCATTCTTGTTTAGCGTTTCAGACCCTAAGCGACTCAAGTACCGACGGTCTCAAAATGGTCTAACAATATTCCCCCTAGACCGTTGCGTACTTGAGCGTCTTCATTCTTTGACTCCGGTTTCAGGATTTGCTGCGTCTTTTCCCATGTTGTGTTGTGATGGAGTTTGCTTGTTATCAGCTTCACTTGCGCCCCCTATTGTGACATTGTATGTGGATGACGCCGGAGATTGAATCTCTCGAACTTCTGATTCTGAAGAATGATTCGTGACTTTCGGAGCAGGTGATTGATAATAGCTTCTTTCTTCTCTCGACCTTCGTCACACTCCTTTTGTTCTTCTATTTTTGAATAAGATCTCCTTTATCTCAGTCTTTATTTCTTTCTTTCTCCTTTCTCACAGCTCACGTGTATCCCTACGTAGGTGAAGATTGCATCTTAAGATCAGCTTGTAGTGCCGAATCACCCCGCCTTTTCTTTCGCTTGTCTCTGCTTTTTGCAACCTGTTGGGGATCTCCTTCAATATCTTGTTCTTCGTTTCCGTGTGAGAGACTTCAAAGAGAACATATGCAAAATATATCTTCAATCCTACACCATCTTGTTTCTCTTGATCTCGTTTCTAACAGTTCTTGTATTCTGAAACACACAAACGAGCTAAGTGAGATCTGGATTGCAAAATGAGAAGGTTAGATAATGCTATAATGTTATATTTACAAAGGATAGAAGTAGTAATGAAAGAAAAAATATTTACAAAGGCGCAGTCAAGTATGCAGGTAAGAACACTACATATTTTTGAAATTTTGAAAATCACGCCGGCCAGATTTTGTTAATTGCGTCAGATTATATACAAGTCATAATTAAAACGCTTGAAGATTTCAAACTTTCTCGAGAAGCATGCCCATGTTATCTTAAAACTGCATAAACACTTAGAAAATATTTACAAAATGCCAAAACTTAGATAATTTTGGACTTCGAATTTCATTTTTCAAACCAGGAGGTTCCTTTTTCACTGATTTCTTTTTTTTTTCTTTTGACGCTCGTCAACTTTCCTGCAGAAGATCATATTGCCAACACCTGTCAATTTCTTATATATTATTATTATTAGTGAAACAAGGCACAAGAAAAACTGCCAGTATGTTTGTCCACTTAAATCCATGCATCCTTCTTTCAACATGCCTTCGGAGAGCGCTTTTATCATGTTTTTTGTAATATTGACAAGACCTCTATGGCCCCCACACAAGCTATTGAGAATAGAAACATTACGCCTGTGAGTCCCACGTCAGGACATACCCCCGTGATCAAGGTATGCACAAAGGTTCTTCATAACGGGTGAGTATATTGGATCCATTCATTTCAACGATAGAACGGAGATCAGGTCTGTACTTTCGTACAACAGAGATTCCAAGAACTATCGAGGGCGAGACGGATAGTTCGGTGAACAGGTCAGTACTTTCGTACAGCAGAGAGACCGAAACTAATCCATCAAAAGGTTTTGGCCTAGAAGGCACTTATTATGAAAGGGTTTGGCCTTTTTTTTTTTTTGGGCGCTTATTATGAAGGGATATCATAGAAGTTCTAGGTCAGCATGTATCTGGATGCAGCAGAAGACCAACTATGATACCCCCCGAATGAAAACCAATATAAAGACCCGAGATCTCAGACTTTGGCAATCTATCAACACAAGATTTAAGACCATTAAGCCATATGCCGCAACGTGTTACCCACAAGATGCGTAATGCCTGAGAGAAGCCATAATCCTTGTGTAGATGTTATGTTTTGCTCCCTAACAGCAGTTTACTCGTCGGTATTGCTGAATCTACCGACACGTCGTTGCTTGGTACCCCGATTTCTTTTTGTTTTGTTTTCTGTTTTGCAGGAAATAGCAAAGCGTTAGCAATTTTCTATCATTTCCTCTAACAGGAGTCAGAAACAAGCATCTCGTTTTGATTTTCTGGAATATCCCCCCTAAAATCTTTATTTTCGAAAGTCCATTTGCCCGAAAATGAAATTTTAAGAATCAGAAAATCCTTTTGGTGGGCAACGCTGTACGATACTTGTTTTACTTTCAACAAACGGTTTTTTTTTTTTTTTTTTTTTTTTTTTTTTTAAGAAAAACTATGAACAGGGATAGTGTATTTACGAAAGCTTTTGGACATCAAGATTCATTTCCACTCAAGGAAATCAACCATTTCCAACCAGGTTACCAATCTGGTTGATACGGGTCTATTTTGAAGATTTCTGTGGGGATGTCGGCTTTTTGTTGTGGGAAGCTGTGTAGTTAGACGCATTCTACATCGTTGAATGGAGCTGACATTCCTTTGTCACAGACTTCTAATGCGCTCATAGGATTCTAGCACGAATCTGAAGCATAGAGAATATCTTCTTAGAATAATTGCGTCCAATGTACAACTAGCTTTCCTCCTTTTTGAACATCGGTAAGCGATACAACTTCACCATCGACGAGTTTCAAGTTCTTGAGAAGCCCTTTGAAGATTCATCATGTGTCTAATGAGCTCCATCACCACCCAACGCAATTTTATTCTAGTCTACAACAAAAAAAATACAAGTTAGTTAGTTTTCGGAACCCATACTTGCTTCAATTTTAATCTATCGTGGTTTTGAGCCACGATGTCCTCTTTTTGTTTCCAAAAATAAGCTGTTGAATTAACCAGATTTTTAACAGATTTCTGAAGATAATCTAGTTGATCTGTGACGTTCTTAACAAAATCATATTCTGGTTTAGAAAATTTCTTGCTTTTGCAATGTTTCGCTGTATGTCCTAAATGACTACAGCGAAAACATCTTTTATGTCTGGGTCTTTTGGTGTTAGAAGATGATGTATGTGATGAGTGTCTTGAGCTTTCTGCTTTCTTCATTTTCTTGTCAACTCTGCTTTCATCTTCTGAACATTCTTCATCATTGTTACAATCAGATGAGCTTTCAGACGTTTGGTATTCACTTGAGTCTTGTTCTTCACTTGCTTCGTAAATTGAATCATTGCAGCTCTGATCTTCGCTTGAACTTTCTGGATCTTGGTCTTCAATTGTTTCGACACTTGAACTTTCGAAGCTTTCATCATTTGTTGTTTGATCTTCACTTGAGGTTTTCAAGGTTTCTTCACTTGAGAATTCTATGCTCTCAATGTCTGTTGTTCGACTTTCGTTTGATGTTTCTGATATTTGCTCATCCTCAGGTCTTGAAGTCTTCACAGCAGAGCTTGAGTCTTCGTTGCATTGATCTTCAGTGACTCTCTTTTCAGAATCTGTCATACCTGTTCGAGATGGAATAAATTCTGGAATTTCCTTGGTGAGGAATATTCCAAAGCTATTCTTTTTCAATTCTGGCACAAATACAGGAGATTCACAAACAATTTTATCATCACAAAATGCAGAATTTAAATCATGACATTCAGACATCACATGTTCACGATCATAGGTCTTAAATGTAGGCACATGGCCCTTACAGTCATCCAAAGACTTAAATTTAGGCGCATGGCCATTATTACATTCATCCCGAATATTGTTTTTCTTAGAACAGTTCCAGGCGAACCAGTTAACGGTGGAATAACTGTCGCCTGAATAGCCTATTCCTATTTTTGTACCGCCGCAGTCTCCTTCCTCATCGCACTCATCTTCTTTACACACAATTGGGTCTGCATTACTTTTAGAAAAGTTAGCGGTTGTATCGTTTTCACAGGAATCGTTTTGTTCTATAGAGGCCTTTTCATCAATGAGATCGTTTTCGGGATGAGGAGTAGGTATAGGCACATAGTTTTTGCTATGTGGTGGAAGGAAAAGTTTTCTTTCGTTTCCTTGCCTATCCTTATACCCGATCCCGTCTTTCACATACGTTGGTCGTTGGCAGTTTTTGATGTCAGTAAAGGCCTTTTGACTGACATTCCATTTATCAATGATGATTTGCAATTTGTTCTTTTCATTTAAAGCCTTTTCTAATCTATCTGTGAGATCGTTAATGATGAAATCTTTTCTAATCACAAATTCTTTTAGAGTTTGCATCTCAGCTAAAGTTGAATTCAACTTTCTCTGGTATGCGGCCTCGTTCAGTTTAAGTTCGTTATTCATTTTTAAGGCCTTGTCTTTTTGTCTCTCAAATTCAAGATTAAGAGACTTGTAATGTGCCACGACATCAACGCATGCTGATGAGCATAACTTTACTTTAAAGTTATGTGGAATACTATTTACCAACTCTTTGTCAGCCTTTTCTTTGGAAGATTCTGTTTTCATTGCTGCGGCTGAGCTTTTTTCTTTGTTTTTCTTCGGGTCAGATGCATCCTTAGGAATCTGCTCCTTAGCTTCTCCAGACTTCCTTTCTTTTTCAGGCTCCGGTGAGGTGAGAATGCTTTTCAAACCTTTGTCAGCAGTATTGTCTCCTTTTGGAATTCCAGCTGTCTGTTTCTCAAACTGCTTCGATGAGGACTCGCTTGAGATCTTTGCCATGAGAGCTTTGTTGACTTGCTCCTTAGTTTCAGCAATTTCTTCACTCCAATCATAATCTTCAACGACTAAGGCTTTTGGTGTGCTGGGAGACGCATTGTTTTTGTTTTCTTCGATAGTGATTTGTTTTACAGCAGGAGTAGCCTTAATGTTTCCTTCTTTCAACAAGGGGCAGTCACGCTTGAAGTGGCCCAGATTCTTGCAGTTGTAACATCTCAGTTTGGATTTGTCAAAGCCAGCCTTTCCAAGACCCAAACGTTTCCCGGTCTTGTCCTGAAATTTCTTCAACCTTAAGGTGATCATGGCCATCTGCCATTTCAGATCCATTTCTTCCATGTCATCTGGATCGACCTGATACATGTCTTCAGCAGTAAACATTTCCTTCTTGAGCTCTCCTGACATTAAAGCTTCATAGCTACTTAGAAACATGTTGAAAAGTGCCACGTTTTCAGCAGACACTTTCAACGCTTGTGTATCACCAACCTTGACAGTCTTTTCACTAGGTTGTGGAGCTTTTAATGCGCTTGCGGAAGCGTTAGCATAGATCATGTCAGAAGCTTGTTGACAGATGCCACCTGAAGCAAGGAATGCCACATTCTTCATTCCAGCAGAAGTTTGATTGGTTTTTGGAGTGTAGCCAGCAATGTTCATTTCTCGTTTGTTGACATCCATTTCAAAAGCTCTTAGAGTGTTAATTAAGTCTGACAGAGTGACAGGATTTGGATTATTGAGAAAATCCTTCTTGATCATCATGCATTGCAAACTCCATTCCTTAGGGAGTGAATCCAGCAGCTTCTTGATAGCACCACGGTTTGTGACTGGATTTCCAGCCTTCTTCATTTTGGTCATCATATTTAGAAAGCGACTGATGTGATCGGACAGACTTTCTCCACGAACTCCACAGAACATGTCGTATTGCTTCTGCACCATGTCTCTCTTACTTTCAATTAGCTCTTCATTTCCCTCATAATATTCAATCAATGCATTCCATAGTGCATTTGCAGTTCGGTGTTCTTCAAACATGTTGCAGTCATCAGTTGACAGAGCCATGGTCAAGGCGGCATGTGCACGACGATCGCGTTGGATTAGGGCCTTGTCTTCGTCAGTGAAAGTTGTGGGGTCATTGTTAGCAACAACCGCATTATTTTGAACAACCGTTGGAATGTGAGGTCCAGCGGTGACAGAGAGCCACAGATTGTAGTCCGTGTACTCGAAGAACGACTGAATGCGAGTCTTCCAAGTGCTGAAGTCTTCAGCCCCTCTCAACTTTGGTGGCCTAGTAGTGGTTCCGGTCTCAAGTTCCGCTTGAACAATTTGACTTAGCTGATTCAACGACATCTTTGCTTGATTTTGACAAAATAGGGCTGACCAGAACCTAATTTCGCTGACAAGTCACAGAAAACCAGAGACAGAGCTAATTTCTCCTGAAACAAGAGAAGCTCGTTCAATTTCGCTGACAGACCTTGCTGATCTTCAACCTTCGCTGGTACTCAAGACTATCCTGCAAGAGCGAACAAGCTAATTCCGCTGGCAAACACAACACAGACGTTAGTTGGACTAATTTCGCTGATTACCGTGATAAGAACGCTGTGGTTCAGTATCACGGATCTCGAAGTCGCCTTCGATAATTTCGCTCAAGGGTCAATGACGCTATTTCGCCGGTAATTAACAATTTTGCTTGAGTTTAATCGGCGAAACTGTTAATTTTGCGATATTCAAGTTAAATTTGCTGTATTCAAATTAAATTTGCTGGCTTCAAAATAATTTCGCTGGCTTCAAAATAATTTCGCTGGCTTCAAAAATAATTTCGCTGGCTTCAAAATAATTTCGCTGGCTTCAAAATAATTTCGCTGGCTTCAAAAATAATTTCGCTGGCTTCAAAATAATTTCGCTGGCTTCAAATTTATCTTCGCCAACCAGAGGGTTTAACACGAACTAAAACCCTCTAATCACTCAAAAACGACTCAAAAACCTTGTTTTGATGCACCAAAATGTCCAAAATGACTCCCTAATCACAGATTAACAACAACCTATCGATTAAATACACCAAATCAATCCATTTTAAGTCCAAAATTTTGAAAAACCTTGAAACTTTGAAAAACCTTGAAACTTTGAAAAATCTTAACAAAAACTCAACAACCAAGAGCACTAAGGCTCTGATACCAAATTGTAGATCCCAAAACGTATCCGGATCACAGTGGTTGGTTGTTTTAACCCATAACACCTATTGATTAGGTGTTTGAGATATGAAAAGTTAAGAAATATCAAAGATGAAGGGAAGCTAATGGATTAATGAATACAACAAGTGTTGTATTGAATCCAAACAATGAGATATAGCAATAAACAACCTTGGATATCAGATTTAAGCACAAGATCAGCAAGAGAAAGTAACAACACCAATATTCATTCAAGAGCCAAAAGCTTGAGTTGGTTACAAGGCTTGGACTATTTATAGGGTGTTCCTGATCTGCCAGCAAATTTATAAATTTGCTGGAATCTTATCTACACTAGGTCAGGAACATTACTATTAGAGAATTACAAAACAAGCCCTTGGACTTTCTAAAGCTTAATAAACTTAACCAAAACAATCCAGAACCATCTAAAACAAGTACCAACGGTCTCAAATGACCTAACAAAAGTCGATACGTGAAACAAAATACAACCACAACATACTTGTTGATCATCCATTTTCCCTCAAACACTATAAATAGACCAAGAACCCAATTCATTTCACTTGCACCATTTTTCTTGAGTTCTTACTCTCTCTCAAATCTGAGGATCCTGAACATCTTGACACCTCCTCTGAGTTATATTCAGTCCATAGGACCATATGTAAGTACTCTTAGCTTCTCTAATTAAGTTTTAATTAGTTAATTGCCATAAGTCAAGGTTATCATGATTAAACTTTGACTTTCTGTTTAATCACTATCAATCCAGCCATTATTTGAATTGAAAGTGGCTATGAGTTGGTAATTATGTGGGTAATAAACCCTTAAAAAGGGTACTCTCTGATTCCCACTCTAACTAGTTCAATTGTCGGGTCAAACTTGTTTATAAAAAGTCAACAGAAAGCAATTTTTCAAATAAACACATAATTAACAATGTAAAAGCCATGCAACCTATTTTGTCATTCATATAACTTGGTAATTAATGTAAGAACATGTCTAAGCATGTTCAACCCGACAATTTTCAGTTTAAGCTCGGTTCGGAACCGAAAGTCGCATAATTAGACTTTTGCTTTGACTTTCAGTTCTGACCCAATGTAGCATGTTTTAGAAATGCCTTAGAGCTTTATTAGGACCAGGTTACATGTTAGTATAACCCTCTGTGATTATACAACTTGGTTCATTAGTTATCCGATTCATATGCATGTTTCCGTTATATGCCTAAATGTTGACTATTATGCTCTTTTGACCTTAAAACAAGAATTTTGAAAATGTGAGAGGACAATAATCTTTATTACTGATTTATAAACATGTCCCTAAATTTTCACATCAGTTGGAGGTCTAGATTAAGAGTTATGCTCAATAGCGTAATTAGAAAGTTTTTTATTAATTAAACGACGTAATTAGCATAAAGCCTATCTAAACCCAATTTTTATACCAAAATTTTTACCTACTGATGTAAAATAATATTTTGGGATTTTTGAATATTTTTATTTATTTTTAGGCTGAGCATAACATAGGGTTATAGCTTTGATTCGGTAATTGTCGGTTTTGCCCTTTTGGCCTATAAAAAGAGTTTTACATAATATTTTGATACCAAACCTTTTGCTACTGACTTTATATAATAAATAAAATATTTTGAGCCTTCTAGAATGATAAAAATATCAGTTTTTCTTTAAAACCCCAGAAATCGCTTAAAACCGTCTTTTTACGCGTTTAAAACGCATAATATGTATTAAAACCATTTTTCTCATATAAGACTTAATACTGTCACACCCTGGCTTTGCGGAAGCGTGGGTTTATTTTGGTGTGACTTCTTAATACCATAGCACATATCATAACCATGCTATATGAAAATAAAACCATGATGTTCATCCATTAGGTAAGTTTTAAAAGTAAACACGACAACATTGTTTAAAAGTCGATATGTGAAACAAAATACAACCACAACATACTTAGAACTTGTTCACAAGACACAACTAAACGACTTGAATAGAAACACAGTTTAAGACTTGTGACCCGTCCAGGCAAAGATCACATTTCCTAAACTCGGATGACATCATTACTCCTAGCTTAACACACTTGCATACTTGGCCAGATCCATTAATTTCCTGAAATACATGTAAGTTGAAAAATCAACATAAAGTTGAGTGAGTTCATGTAAAAGTGAGTATGTAAAACCTTTGTAATATGTCAGTATGTATGAAAATCCCTGGTATGTAGCAATTAATGAAAAAGAGATCACCATTGGGTTGCAAAGCCAATGATATGTGTGAAGTGTTGTAGGAAGACTCAAACCTAGTAGATTTTTGCGTCGGGCTCAAAGTCACCCCGAGGTCCGTACAGTGGGCCTGGAGTTGGGCTCGCTACACCCAGATAGATCTACCGCTAATGACCCTCGGTCCTACAATGAGGATTAATGGCCTCTAGTTCCAGCCTACCCACTCACATGATCTAAGTAGTATACCCTCCTTAAGCTAACCATACCATGTATATCAAAGTCTGTAAATATTGTAACATGTATTCCACCCCCGAAGTATAAAAACTGAAAACAGTTAAGAGAAAAGGGGGACATGAACTCACTGAATTGCGTATCCAGAATCGTCAATCTCCAACTCTATCTGCTGCGTGATGACCTACACGTACTAATTCCTATTAGACGGATGGCCGTGCCTTTGCTTAGGGTTTAACATTTTGTTGGAGAAATAGTTAGGTAACTATTCCGTATTCACACTTCTTATTTATCTTATAAGTCTATTCCTTCCCAATGATGGGGATTTTAATACATGTATACGTTATATTTCCGAAAATATATTTTTAAGTCTCACTTGAAAAATATATTTTAATCACTTGTCTAAAATATTCTAACTCCAAAATATACATATTTTTCCCAAAAATATTATATTTTACTTCATACCATTTCCAAAATAATACTTTATCAAAATACCCATTTAAGAGTATTTTCCGAAAATACATAAGTTACATTTTTAATGTTCGCGTTATATTACAATACTTATATAACTTAGATATTTATTTGTGATAGCGTTAGCATTATTTTGGAGTCGTGATTTCGTAATATTCCCAGGTTATATTATTTTTATCCTAAAAATAATATATCTAGTTCACAAAATCACACAAACGTTTTATTATGGAATATATATTCTAAATATATATTTAACAAGTTTTATTTACGAAAATCCACCTCCGACACTTGGTAATTTTTGTAATAAAAATCATGGCGAAGTTTATTTTGAAAACCAAGTTAAAAATATATTTTGTAAACATTTGTTTAGAAAAATATTTCTAAGTGTTATATTTCTAGGAAAATTTCGCCAGAGTTTCCTCTGTAACTGGAGGTGTTCACGCTTACTAGCGTATCATTTTCTTTTCAAAATTCAATCAAACAATTTAACAATCATCAACAAACAATCTTTAGACATCAAACTTGACAAGAATAAGCCTAAATCACGAACTCATGAACTTGAAGGTTTTGTAAAAATATGTAGTAACTTTCTAACATATTTAATAGATCTTGTTATCTTTAAAAATAAAATTAGTTTCTTAAAAACTTTTTTTTTAAAGATCTTGAAGTTTCACAACTTCTAGTCATGATTTACCAAAAATATTTCTTGTTAAATTTTCTTGTGACACCAGTGTTTACTCACTTGTTTATTCACTAAAATGCTTTTAGTTTATGTAAGGTCCGGGTTTTAACAAATCTTGCATCTTTCACTTGGTTTTTCCAAAAAACCACTTGTAGATCTTTAGATCTACATGTTTAGAGTCTTATTTTACAAGAAAAAATTTTATTTACTCAAGTTCATGTCTCATGGATGGAAAGTTTCATCATCTTTCATAACTAACACTAACATACTACTAGTTCATGTTCTTGAACATGATCTAGTATGGTTAGATGATGATCCATCCCACTCTTAGTAACAAACAACATCAAATAATCACAACCATACAAGATTCATAAGATTTACACATGTATCTTCTCTTTATTCACCATTAATCACTTATGTTCAAGACTTTATGTTATGTTCTTTAGTGTTCTTAACTTTCAACCATTAAATCACTTATTAACCACCATAAACAAGATCAAGATGATGTTTAGAGGCACTTACTACTAGCTCAAGGCTAGGGAAGAAACAAGATGTAAATGAGTTGGATAAAAGAAATCTAGAGAGGTTCTTGAGCTTCCGAAAGCACCGAGCTTGATTGTATGATCTTTAACACCCTTGGGTATGTATGGTTTGCTTACAGGAGGCTTGATGGTAGTGGTATGGTGGTGTGGTGGTGGCGGACGGACAAGAGAGAAAGAGAAAGAGAGAGAGTTTGAGTTTGGGTGATTAGTGAAAATGAAAGTCTTGAACTCTTAGGTTAATTTATAATATTATCCACCATGTAATATGTATTCTAGATACCAAACATTTGTGATTAAAATAATCAAGAAAGCACAAGGGTGTGTCCCACCCTTGTGACCGTCGCCAATGAGGGGGGGGGGGTAAGGGTTGGGGTGTAATGACATGTTTACTAATTAGTTGAAATCTAAAGGTTTAGTTAGGATATCTATGTGTGTTATGAAATATAAAGGGTGTTAGGGTATTCGGGGACCCTAACTAGCTCAGAAAAGTATAAACAATGTCTTTGGCAATATTTTTATGTTCCGGGTAAAGTCCGGTTGTTCGGTTGGATATTGATCCGTTAAAGTGTCAAACAAAGCTTTAAAGTGTCTTTAATATTATTTTTAGTGACACAATAATTTACCGACACTTTGGAAAGTGTCTAGAATTATTCTACCAAGTTTTTGCACTTTACTAGTTATGTTAAATGCTGAATTTTGGTATACTAGTGCAAAATTCTGCACTTTTAGTATGTTTTTGGCACTTCCGGGCACTATAACTATCACCTAGTGACGCAGTTTAATGATCCTCACCTCCCTACACTCCCTACCAGTGTAGCACTTTATTCCCGGCTCATCCTGGCCTCAAAAACAATGTCTGTCTAGTGCTGGCAATGTCAGCATGTTTTCTGGGTTATCCGTTTAGTGTGCTAACTGTGCTTTTGTGCATCAAGGTTGTCACTGATGTTTGTATGTAAGTAATAGAGTGACAGTATAAAATGTGATGCATGAGTATGTATGTATCAAAAAGCAAAAAGCAGTTTAATCACAATTGTAATCAAGCACAGTAATTAAGCACTAATTAAATATCAGTTAATTGTACGGATACCTGGTTTTGTGAGGGTTGTCACAAATACCTACTGATGTTTTAAGTAAATTTATATATTTTAACAGTAAAGAAAAGTTTAAAACTCAGATTTCAAATTTTGACCTTTAAAGCTTATGTGAAATTACCAAAATGCCCCTACGGTGCATAGTTTGGTTATAAAAGGTAAATTTCACATATATGCCATACCCAACTGTTATGACTTATAAAAATAAATATTTTTACTGATTATATCCGACCTGAAACTCATATTTGTATTTAAACTCTTTTATAACCTTTAAAATGAACAAAATACCCCTACGGGGCATAGTTTGAGTTTAAATTCGTTTTGGGCATAATGGAAGGTATCCTACTGATATCTCAACATGTTTAAGGCATATTAACTTAGAAAACCTGTATATGACTCACTTGGTTACCCGTAACGCATTATTCGCGTTCGGTACGGTTTATGTAACTAGTTTGCATAAATTAGCCGAAACGGGTCAAACCTTATCATTTTTATCTCAAAATCCAGAATGTGTTTAGTTTACCCATATTATACAAGTATACAAACTTGTCGGGTCTAAACCACATTCTAATCCGGTCATCGCTTAATCGTGCGTTTTGAACCGTATATCTTCCTTTAAAACTAACCGGTCTAAGTCTAGGCTTAATTAAGACCGTTAGGAATCTAATAGGTTATTAAAAACCTTCGTTCCAGATTAGGAGCCCGGTAAAAGCTATTTTCACTTGCTGCTTGTGATTTATACTTGCTCAGGTAAGTACTTTTAACTTATTTTCCCTATACGGACTTGGGATACAGTATTATAATAATACCGCTTGGTCGGGTGTGTAGTCATTTAAATCGGATTGTGATTAATGTATATACATAAATCGTTTTAATCTGTATTATTTGGTGTATGGCTTTTGGGGGTTAAATGACCATGTCCCGGATATCCTTGACATCATTATAAAATAAAAATGGCCACGTCTTATGCACGGGGTGTAGGCATACACCTGACAGCTGCATATGTAAAAACTGGTAATCCACTTAGAGGAATCAACCTTGTGGGTATTATACCTGTGGCGTGTCAGTTAATCTTGTCCGGCTCTTCTAACCGGCCCTGACCGACGACAAATAAGTAAAACTGTACACAAGATTATTTTTAAATAATTGTCCCAAGTTATAAAAGATATTTTGTGCCTTGTGCATTCAAACCAATTTTCTTAAACTATTTTCAAAATGAGTCAGTTAATTGTATTTACCAGTGTAAACTGACGTATTTTCCAAAAAAGCTAAGTGCAGGTACTAGACGAAATAGGCTGGCTACTCCTGGTATCATTAATCAAGTCTTGCAAGCTTTAGATGTTAAAGTCTGTTGAACAATGATCTTTTATCTTTTGATCCGCCTGTGGATCCTTTACAGTCCGGTTGTAATACTTTGATATTACTTTTTATTCGGTTTGTAATGTGATTCATCTTTTGCTTCTGCTGTGCATTTAAATTGTGTTGTTTGACTATGATGATATCAACTACGTCACGATACTCCCCACCGGGCCCACCGGTAATACGTGGAAATATCGGGGTATGACAGAGACATTCCAAATTGCTGCAATGATCGAAAAGCTGCCACCAAGTTGGGTTGATTTCAAGAACTATCTCAAGCATAAGCGAAAGGAGATGGCCATTGAAGATTTTGTTGTTCGTCTTCGGATTGAAGAAGATAACAAAGTGGCCCTAAAAATAGCTGATGGTCCTGAAAATGTGAAGGCCAATCTTGTTGAACATGGCCAATCTTCGAAGGGAAAAAACAGTGGAAAGGGAGGAAAGAAAAGTCATGGGAAACGCTCCAACCTTGGTCCTAAGGGGGGAGTTGGAAAAAAGAAGCTCCTTGGAACTTGTTATAATTGTCAGAAGCAAGGCCACAAGGCCAACGAATGCAAGCTTCCTAAGAAGGAAAATGCTCAACAAGTGAACATGGTTGATGAACTCGACAACCTGGTTGCCATGGTCAAGGATCTCTCGATTTTGGTGACTGAAGTTAATTTGGTCGAGCAAAATAACAAGGATTGGTGGGTTGATACGGGGGCTACCCGTCATGTGTGTTTTGACAAGAGACTTTTCAACACCTTCAAAGAGGTGACTAATGGCGAAAAGGTTTTTATGGGAAACTCCGCCACAGCCGAAATTAAAGGTGAGGGGAACGTGGTTCTAAAATTGACTTATGGAAAGGAACTCACCTTGTCAAACGTGTTGTATGTTCCAAAAATTCGTAAGAACCTTATGTCGGGGTGGCAGTTGAACAAATCTGGGTTCAAAATGGTGATTGAGTCGGACAAGGTCGTGTTGACCAAAAATGGTGTGTATGTTTGTAAGGGCTATGCCCTCAATGGAATGTTTAAACTAAATGTAATTGTCGTGAATGCAATGAAAGAAAACGCTACTAGTTCTACTTACTTGATTGAGTCTTCTAATCTTTGGCATGGTAGACTAGGTCACGTAAATTATAATTCCATTCGTCGTTTAATCAAACTTGATTGCATACCAACATTCGATATCGACTCAATTAATAAATGTGAAACTTGCGTAGAAGCAAAACAAACGAAATCGTCATTCAAAAAGGTGGAACGAATCACCGACCCCTCGAGATGATCCACACTGATGTGTGTGATCTAAAGGCAATTCCTACTCGTGGTGGGAATAAGTACTTCATCACGTTCATTGATGATAGTACTAGGTATTGCTATGTGTACTTACTTAAGAGTAAGGACGAGGCTATTGACAAGTTTATCTTGTTCAAAGCCGAAGTTGAGAATCAATTAAATCGGAAAATCAAAATCGTAAGGAGCGACCGAGGAGGTGAACATGTTTCACCTTTTATTGACGTATGTGCAAAAAGTGGAATCATCCACGAACTCACGGCTCCTTACTCCCCTCAATCAAATGGCATAGCGGAACGAAAAAATAGTACTTTGAAAGAAATGATGAATGCCATGATGATAAGTTCTGGTGTAAACCAAAACATGTGAGGGGAAGCAATCTTATCCGCAAATTATGTGTTGAACATGATACCCAATAAGAAAAAGGATGTAACGCCTTACGAATTATGGACCGGAAAGAAACCACCATATAAATCGTTGAAAGTGTGGGGGTGTTTAGCTAAGGTGGTGGTCACACCACCTAAGCGCCTACTAATAGGACCCAAAACGGTGGATTGTGTATTTATAGGATACACCCGTCCTTATGGTCCTTATCGTTTTCTTGTGCATGATTCTAAGAATCCTGGAATATGCAAAGGCACTATAATGGAATCTATGGATGCATCATGGTTTGAACATATGTTCCCATGCTTAGATAAAAGTGAACCGAGTTCTTCTAGACCGGTTGAGGAAATTGTTCCCGAGGGTGAAGTTGAAAACAATGAACCTCGAGAACAATCTAATACTGAGGAAGCTGAAATCAGGAAAAGTAAACGGCAAAGGACTGAAAAATCCTTTGGCCCTGAGTTTCTTACCTATATGATAGAAGATGAACCTCAAACGTACCAACAAGCGGTGCATTCCTCAGAAGGACCTCAGTGGAGAGAGGCAATCAAAAGTGAGATAGACTCTCTCTTACAAAACCATACTTGGGAACTAGTGGATCTTCCACAAGGATGTAAACCACTAGGATATCGATGGATCTTCAAGAAGAAGATGAAACCAGATGGGACCATCGATAAGTACAAAGCAAGGTTGGTGATCAAAGGATATAAACAACGAGAAGGTTTAGATTACTTTGATACATATTTGCCAGTTACGCAAATAACATCCATCAGGATGGTGCTTGCCATTGCCGCCATTAGAGATTTAGAAGTTCATCAAATGGATGTGAAAACAGCTTTCTTGAATGGGAATCTAGAGGAAGAAATCTACATGGAACAACCCGAAGGCTTCACAGCTATTGGGAAAGAAAAGAAAGTGTGTAAACTTGTAAAATCCTTGTATGGATTGAAACAAGCTCCAAAACAATGGCACCAAAAGTTTGATCATGTCATGCTTGATGCTGGGTTCAAAATCAATGAATGTGACAAGTGTGTGTATGTGAAGGACACAACTGATGGATATGTTATCTTGTGTCTGTATGTAGATGATATACTCATTGCTGGAAGTGATGACAAAATCATAAAATCTACAAAGAACATGCTAAAGGCAAGATTTGACATGAAAGACATGGGTCTTGCGGATGTGATTTTGGGGGTCAAAATCACGCGAACCCAAAGTGGACTTGTTTTAATTCAATCCCACTATGTGGAAAAAAATCTTGAGAAGTTCAATGCAAATGACTCTAATGAAGCTAGAACTCCACTTGACACAAGTCAACATCTAGCCAAGAATAGAGGTGAACCCGTAAACCAGTTGGAATACTCAAGAATTATTGGTAGCTTGATGTATCTTATGAGTTGTACTAGACCAGACATAGCATATGCTGTGAGCAAGCTAAGTAGATACACGAGCAACCCAAGTTCAATGCATTGGAACTGTATCACTCGGTTGCTTCGCTACTTAAGATACACTCGGGAATACGGGTTGCATTATAACAGATATCCAGCAGTGATAGAAGGACACTGGGATGCAAATTGGATATCTGACACGAATGATTCCAGAGCAACAAGTGGGTATATATTCACACTTGGAGGTGCTGCTATATCGTGGAAATCATCAAAACAAACGGTTATTGCTAGATCCATGATGGAATCAGAGTTCATCGCTTTAGATAAAGCAGGTGAAGAGGCAGAATGGCTACGTCAATTTGTTGAGGATATACTAAGATGGCCTAAGCCGGCATCGGCCATTTGTATACATTGTGATAGCCAATCGGCACTTGGCAGAGCTCGTAGCACAATGTATAATGGTAGGAACAGACATATCAGACGTAGACATAATACGATACGACAACTAATCTCTACAGGAATTATCACTGTTGACTACGTGAGGTCAAAGGATAATATTGCGGATCCGCTAACAAAAGGCCTAAGTAGAGAGTTAGTACAGAAGTCGTCCATGGGAATGGGACTGAAGCCCTTGAAAATAAAAGTTCATATGATGGAAACCTAACTCGGTAGACTGGAGATCCCAAGAGCTGAGTTCAATAGGAAAACCTAATTGTATGAATTAGTAAGGTCACTGTGGGGGATAACCCTACGTATATATATAAGGGAGTTTATTGCAAAGCTTAGTAAACTTCCTAGTCCATTCCTAAAAGTGACAAGTGTGAGGCTAAGCCTATGGCTTTTAATGATTCGACTAAGGTAACCATACATAGTGAATCACCTATGTGAGAGAGAAGTGGGGTCGCTTCGAAGGGTATTGTTGGGGCACAATACCTAATGGCTCTCACAGAACCAGGCATCATGTTCATGACCATAACGAACATAACTATGAGGACTTGACTTTCTCAGGGAGAGTCTTGTGTGAAGTGCATTGTCGTCTACACAAATGGCAGACGAGTTCAAAGACATCGTGTTCTACTCAGAGCTAGTAGGCTAAGTGCATTTCATGAGCGAAGGTTCAAAGGATAACACCTACCTATCGTGTGCAAAACTCAACTACTGAAATCTAATGGGAACAATGTTGTTCTGAGATCGACCTCCATTCATGTGGGGGATTGTTGGAATTTGGGTGTGTGTGAATTGTAGTCTCATATGGTAAAACACTTGTCCCACATTGGTATGGAGACAAAGAAAAAGGGTATTTATAAGGTAAAACATTTACCTAACAAATATCACTTTATGACATGTTTTACCACAAGTCCCTCGCGCATGCACACAGGGGGTGCAAAAATTGGAACCGGATTTAGTTGTACTCGTGTGTGCCCGCGCGTCCTGCGGACACGAATGCAGCTCCGAAAACCCGGACCCGCGCGAGGCGAGTTTTTGCACTCAAGACTGTAACCGTTTTTTTGAACGAGTTTTAAAACTGAAATTAAGATGATTATTCGCATTGATGATGATCATTATTTGGTCTTCGGTTTTGATTATCAGTTTCAAAACTTACTCTATGATGACCATTATTCAGTTTTAACTCATTCAATAATGGGCCAGATTTCGGTTATAGTTTAGTGACTATAAAACCAGATGTAAGCTGCTCAGTTGAGACACACCAGAAATCATCTCTTCTCTCGATCTCTCTACAGCATTCTCCTTTTTCTTTTCAGGCAAGTGTTCAAGTCCGGCAGTGCGCTGTTGCTGCTTCCAACCGGCGTACCCTGGGAACAGACGACGAATCTGTTTAAGGGAATTGTGTCAAACACAAGCCCGGTTCTCGTTAACTATTTCTGTTTCATATTATTTTGCAGTTCTTATCAGTACTAGCTTTTCTAACAAGATATAGACAAACCTGAAATTTAAAAATGAAGAAAGATAGTATACTGAAAAGGAAGTAAGATTTGAAGAGCATACCATACTAGTGTTGGTTGCAGTCTTTGGTCTTGTGTAGTTACCCTAAAATTTTAAAACAAAAGTCTGTTTGTAAACTGAAAAGGAAGTAAGATCCAAGAAGAAAACCGCATAGTGCGGGGAGGTGAGCTGCAATCTTTAGGGTCTCGTGTAGAAAAACCATAAACTTTAAAATGGAAGTTGGTTAGTAAACATAAAAGGAAGTAAGATTCGAGAACATATCTGACTAAGCTGAAGTGTGAGCTGTCGTCTTAGGGTCTTGTGTATAAAAACTTGACATAATAAAATGGAAGTCGATTAGTAAACTGAGAAGGAATTAAGAATCATGAGCGTACGTGGCGTGTGTTTCGCTGTGAGCTGTATGTCTTCAAGTCTCATACAGAAAAAATGTGAAACTTAAAACAAAGGACGGCTAGTAAAACTGAAAAAAGAAGTAAGATTCTAGAACATACCTCAATAGTGTTAGGTTGTGAGCGCAGCCTTCTTTGAGTCTCATGAAGAAAAACCTAAAATTGCAAAGAGAAGTCGTTTAGAAAACAGACCAGACTAGTGCTGAGTTGTGAGGTGCAGTCTTCAAGTCTCGTATTGGAAAACTATAAATTATAAACCAGTAGCTGTTTATTAAACAGAAAAAGATTTAATATTCGAGAGCATACCTCAATGGTGTTAGGCTATGAGTAGCTGTCTTTGAGTCTCGTGTAAAATACATGAAATTCCTTAAATGATAGTCGGTTAGTAAATTGTAAAGGAAGTAATATTCGAAAACATAGCTGACTAGTGTTGAGGTTATGAGCTGGAGTCTTCCAGTCTCGTGAAGAACCTAAAAGTTAAAATTGGAAGCCAGTTGTAAACTGAAAAGAAAGTACAATTCAAGAACATACTTCTGTAGTGTTAGGCTGTGAGGAGCCGTCTTTGAGTCTCGTGAAGAAAAACCTAAAATTGCAAAGAGAAGTCATTTAGTAAACTGAAAGGAAGTAAGATTCGAGAACAGACCAGACTAGCACTGAGTTGTGAGATGCAATGCAGTCTTCAAGTCTTGTATAGAAAAAAACTGAAGTATAAAATGGGAGCGGGTTATTAAACAGAAAAAGATGTAATATTCGAAAATATACCTGCCTAGTGCGGGGCTATGAGTTGCAGCCTTGGGATCTTGTGTAGAAAAATGTGTACTTTAAAACAAAAGTTGGTTAATAGGTGTAACATGCCGACTACTTCTGGGCTGTGATAAGCTGTCGGTTTCAAGTCTCATGCAGAAAAAAAATGACGTTTTAAAACAGAAGTCGCTTAGTAAACTTAAAATGAAGATTCAAGAACATAACTACTTAGTGCTTGGCTGTGAGGTGCAGTCTTCCGGTCCGTGTAAAATACATAAAATTCTAAAACAAAAGTCGGTTACTAAATTGAAAAGGTAGTAATATTTGAAAACATACCTGATTAGTGTTGGGTTATTAACTGGAGTCTTCAATAAAAGGTCCCATGTTTAAGTATAAAACATGGATCAATTTAGATATGCTTGGATGAACAATATACGAATATGAGTATGCACATGAATGTGCAGGGACTCTCTTGGTGAAACAGAGATACAAAGAACCACACACTAATATTCTATTTCACACGCATACAAATGTCGATGTTAATGGGCATTTATACCCTTACATGAAACGTTTAAATAAGCGTTAAACTAAATGGCACAACCTAAACCAATCGGCACAACAATACACACAGACACGCTGTTTCCTAAATACACAATGTAGACTTTCTTTTAAGCACAATTTGACTTTTTATTTGACTTCTAATTACATCAAATTTCTTGATTATATATATTCCAACATTCAAGTCTCGTGAAGAACCTAAAATTTTAAAATGGCAGTCGATAGTAAGCTGAAAAGGAAGTAATATTTGAGAACATACCTCACTAGTGCTAGGCTGTGAGTTGTAGTCTTCGGGTCTCGTGTAAAAATACAAGAATTTTTGAAAGGAAGTCGCTTAGTAACTAAAAATGAAATAATAAATGAGAACATACCTCACTAGTGTTAGGTTATTAACTGGAGTCTTCAATAAAAGGGCCCATGTTTAAGTATAAAACCCAGATCAATTTAGATATGCTTGGATGAACAATATATGAATATGAGTATGCACATGAATGTGCAGGGACTCTCTTGGTGAAACAGAGATACACAGAACCACACACTAATATTCTATTTCACACACATACAAATGTCGATGTTAATGGGCATTTATACCCTTACATGAAATGCTTAAATAAGTGTTAAACTAAATGGCACAACCTAAACCAATCGGCACAACAATACAAACAGACACGCTGTTTCCTAAATACACAATGTAGACTTTCTTTTATGCACAGTTTGACTTTTTATTTGACTTCTAATTACATCAAATTTCTTGATTATATATATTCCAACATTCAAGTCTCGTGAAAAACCTAAAATTTTAAAATGGCAGACGATAGTAAGCTGAAGAGGAAGTAATATTTGAGAACATACCTCACTAGTGCTAGGCTGTGAGTTGTAGTCTTCGGGTCTCGTGTAAAAATACAATAATTTTTGAAAGGAAGTCGCTTAGTAACTAAAAATGAAATAATAAATGAGAACATACCTCACTAGTGTTGGGCTGTGAGTTGCCGTCTTAGAGTCTCATGTAGAAAAACCTGACATTTTAAAACCAAAATCAGTTTGTAAACTGAAAATGAAGTAATATTCAAGTATTGGTGTTTTAAACTAAATATAGGTATATGGGTCGTTCTGTAATTAGTAAGTTAGTTTATGTTATAATTAGATTAGTTAGTAAGTGCGAGGACCGGAAGCGACAAAGTGAAAGATTGTAACCTACACTTAATCAAGAGACGCCTCTCCTGGAGACGTACCTGTTCAGAATCAGCGCCAACAAAGGAGGAAGCAACAGACATGACGTTTCAAGCAAGGAGACACATCGATTCATGAGGAGACACAACCATTCATCGCACCTATTCGTTAAGTATATATAGGGTTCATGTATGTCAATTGTAACTGATCACTTTTCATTCAATATAAGCAAGTTTATTATTCTTGATTCTCAATTCTTTTATATTCATACCTGTGATTTGCATGTTCGATTACCAACATTGGTATCAGAGCACCACGTTAATCGATCCGGGAAGCAAGAAAGAAAATCTCAGTGCAAGATTACGAACAAGAAACGATTATTTGCGTTTGCCAATCGAATCGGAGAATCAGAATCAATCAAGAACCAATCGATGGTGTTCGATTTCGTAAGTTTTTTTCTTTTTCTTTTGATTTAATCGAACCGCAAGATAGGAATCAATTTCCAAAGTACGTTTGTTGGTTAGGCTTTATTCTTCTCAAGATTGAAGTTTGAATTTTTTATTTACATACTTCGAGATTAAAGGCAAAAGTCAAACAACATTCTGTTTGTTTTTTTTCATTTTTCAAGGAATTTAGAAAAACCTTATTTTAGTATTGAAAGGAAGGTAATTGGTTCCCATCATCAGTTCAATGTTTTTTTTAGAAAGAAGTAAAGTTTTATATTTCAAAAGAAAAAAGGAAATCAAGTTTTTTATGTTGAAAAGGGGATCATTAGCATGTTTTTAAAGTAAGCAAGTCAATTTTGAATCATAAACGATACGTATAGCAAGAAATCGAACCCGTATCGGTTCTAGCAAGTCAAACCGATTCTTGGTTCAAATAGCAAGTTCCAGATCGTTTAGTTCAAAATAGCAAGTAGCACGTCGAATCATCACGATTCAGTCTAGCAAGAAACGACCATTCTTGGTCAAAGCAAGAAAAAGCAAGTACAGCGGGTCGATCAAATTAAGTCCAATTAGCAAGTTGGTTGGATATTTTTATCACTCGCAATAGCAAGTTAGCAAGAATCTGATCAGCAAGTCGGTCAGAACCTGATTAGCAAGTGGGTCAGGGTACAAAAAAATCTGATTAGCAAGTCGGTCAGAAACGCAAGAACCTGATTAGCAAGTGGGTCAGGGTACAAAAAAATCTGATTAGCAAGTCGGTCAGAAACGCAAGAACCTGATTAGCAAGTGGGTCAGGGTACATAAAAAATCTGATTAGCAAGTCGGTCAGAAACGCAAGAACCTGGTTAGCAAGTTGGCCAGACGCAAGTACTAAGTAAGAAATTTGATCTACACGGTCCAGAAAAGGGATCATCCGATCACAAGCAAGATAGGCAAGAAAAGCAAGGCGAGAAAGAAAGGAGGCATGACAGAAAAAGAAGGAAGTGGATCAACGTCACTTCACGAGCAGGGGAACGTGTCTCTTCAATGCCCAAAATTGAAAGAGACGAATTACACCCAATGGGCAGTTATGATGGAAACAATCTTGAAGGCATATAGTCTTTGGGAAGCAGTTGTTTCAACGGAAGGGATAAATGAAAAGAAGGCGCACACAACGAAAGCACTTATCTTCCAAACGTTACCGGAAGATATTTTAATGCAAGTTGCTCAATACGAAAAAGCAAAGGAAGTATGGGATGCAATCAAAGTTCGTTATCTCGGAGCAGATATGGTTCAGAAAGCACGTCTACAAACTTTGAGGAGCGAACTAGAAGTTTTAAAGATGGATGAGAACGACACAGTAAGTAGTTTCGCAAGCAAGTTGAGTGGTATAAAAGCCAAATTTAAAACTCTCGGTACCACTATCAAAGACAAGAAACTCGTAAGGAAGTTACTTATCTCCGTTCCAAAGAAGTTCCTACCCATCGTGGCAAATATCGAACAATATTCGGAAATAGACAAAATGCCATTTGAAGAAGCAGTGGGAAGAATAATAGCTTTTGAAGAACGTCTCAAAAGTCAAGACAAGCAAGAAGATAATAATCAAGGAGGACTCATGATGGCACGTGCAGATAATCAATTTGAAAGTTTGCATCGTGGAAAGGGTCGTGGTGTTCAAAACTATGGCAGAAGTCAAGGACAAGGATCTTTCAAAGGAGGAAGAGGACGTGGAAAAGATATGGGTCCAAGAAACCAAGACAAGAGCAAGTTCAGATGTTATGATTGTGGAGAACTTGGTCATTTTGCAAGAGATTGCACCAAGTGGAAAGAAAAGGAAAAAGACACGCAACAAGAAGCCAATCTCGCATTGGAAGAAGAACCAATGTTACTGCAAGTCGAGCAAGTTGAAGACCTTTGTTAAACTATATTTAGTTTACGGGGGAGTATTGGTGTTTTAAACTAAATATAGGTATATGGGTCGTTCTGTAATTAGTAAGTTAGTTTATGTTATAATTAGATTAGTTAGTAAGTGCGAGGACCGGAAGCGACAAAGTGAAAGATTGTAACCTACACTTAATCAAGAGACGCCTCTCCTGGAGACGTACCTGTTCAGAATCAGCGCCAACAAAGGAGGAAGCAACAGACATGACGTTTCAAGCAAGGAGACACATCGATTCATGAGGAGACACAACCATTCATCGCACCTATTCGTTAAGTATATATAGGGTTCATGTATGTCAATTGTAACTGATCACTTTTCATTCAATATAAGCAAGTTTATTATTCTTGATTCTCAATTCTTTTATATTCATACCTGTGATTTGCATGTTCGATTACCAACATCAAGAACATACCTAATTAGTGCTGAGATGTGGGCTATGGACTTCGGGTCTTGTGTAAAAATCCAAAACTATAAAACAGAAGCAGTTAGTAAACTGAAAAGAATATAAGATTCCAGATGTTTAAAGATAGATGCTTGTTAGTAAACTGAATAGGAAATAACATTGAGAGCACACGCGACTAGTGATGGGCTGTGAGTTGCAGTCTTTAGGTCTCATGTAGAAAAACATGAAAGTCTGAAATGGAAATCGGTTAGTAAACTGAAAAGGAAGTAAGAATCATGAGCATACGTGACTAGTGTTAGGCTGTGGGCTGTAGTCTTCGAGTCTCGTGTAGAAAAATGTGAAATTTTAAAACAGACAACGTTTAGTAAAACTGAAAAGGAAGAATAATTCAGAAAATACCTGACTATTTCTGGGTTATGAGCTGCAAAGGATTAGGTTATGCAGGATAACAACATCTGTGTCGGCTCCTGCATCCAGAATATAGAACCCACATCAGAAAGTCATAAGGTTTGCACACGCCACATCAGAAAGTCAAATGGTTTGTACACGCCACATCAGAAAAAAGTAAATGTAGTCATCAATACAACTTTTAAAACCCTTTTGAAATATAATACAACCCAAATCAACTCGTTCCAAAGAATTTTGGAATTGCCATCCCTAAATACACGTAACAATCAAGCATTGAGATAGGTATTTGTAATTCTTTTGAATATAGCTACGTATAGAACCATGGGTAAGATATAACCTCAAAGATATTAAACCAAAACAAGTTTCATAAGCAACTTCAGAAATCAAACAGAGGAAATGAAAACAGAAACAACATTTAAGAAAATAAAAACAGAATATATGTGATTCAAAAATCAAACAGAAGCATGTTTCAAAATAACTAGACATGAATTTGACTGATCTGTGCTCATGTGTTGGATCGTCTTGAAAAGTTTAATAACAAATAATAACCTAATTGGGTTAATAGAAACTTATATAAGTTGCTCTTCATGAATCAAAGCCCAAACTTATTAAATCACTGGTGAGTTTCTAACTCGGAGGTACTACACGGAGGTAATGTCTTTCATTAATGACATGCAAAGGATTAGGGTCCTATAGTGGGTCATAAAAGCAGAATTTCAATGGTTCAGTTATTTCAGAATTTCAATGGTTGCGTGTAGACTCATAAAACATGAAAACATTGTGCATCTTAACCCGGATTCCGTATGATAACTGAATTTAAAGAAGCTGACTCGTGCTAGGCTGTGAACGTTTAAATGGTAGTTGGTTAGTAAACTAAAAAAGAGAAAGTATAATTTGTGAACATACCTAACTGGTGTCGGACTGTGACCTGCATTATTCGAGTCTCGTGTAGAAAAACATATATTTTAAAATAGAATTTGGTTAGTAAACTAATAATCAAGTAATATTCATGAACATACCTGACTAGTGCTATGACGTGTGCATCACTATTCTGGTCTTGTAAAAAAACTGATGTTTTATAACGTAAGTTGGTTGGTAAACGAGAGAAAAAATAAGATCTATTAACATACCTGGCATGTAGGCGCTGTGTGCGTAGATTTGAGGTCTCATGTAGAATAACAAAAATTTTAAATCGAAAATCGGTTAACAAACTAAAAATGAAGTTTTGGGGTCTGGTGTAAAAAGCATAACTTTAAAACAAAATTCAATTGGTAAAACGGAAAACAAAGCGCAATTCAGAACATACCTGACTCGTGCTACGTGCTAGGTGTGAACTTTTAAATGGAATACCTGACTAGCACGGATATGAACTGCAGTTTTGGAGTCTGGTGTAAAATTATATGAGATTTCATAAAGGAAGTTAGTTAGTAAAAAGAAGTAAAATTGAGAACATACATGTCTGATGTCAGGCTGTGAACTGCATTATTCGGGTCACGTGTAGAAAAACAGAAATATTAAAACGTTAGTCGGTTGGCAAACGGAAAAGATAATAAGATCCTTGAACATACCTGACATGTGTACACTGATGTTAAAACAAAAATCGGTTAGTAAACTAAATATAAAGTATTATTCGAGACTATACCTGACATGTGCTTAGATCCCAACACATTGCGGCTGCAAACTGATATTTCAGGATCTCATGTAAAAAAAAGATTTCATATTCGTAAACATACCTGCCTAGTGCGGGGCTGTGAGTTGCAGTCTTGGGATCTCGTGTAGAAAAATTTGTACTTGAAAACAAAAGTAGAACATACCAACTACTTCTTGGCTGTGATAAGCTGTAGGGTTAAGTCTCATGTAAGAAAAAAGAAAACTTTTTAACAGAAATCGCTTAGTAAATTTAAAAAGAAGTAAGATTCAAGAAGATAACTGCCTAGTGCTTGGCTGTGAGCTGTAGTCTTCTGGTCTCGTGTAAAATACATGAAATTCTAAAACAATAGTGGGTTAGTAAATTGAAAAGGAAGTAATATTTGAAAACATACCTGACTAGTGTTGGGTTACGAGCTGGAGTCTTCAAGTCTTGTGAAGAACCTAAAAGTTTAAAGTGGAAGCCAGTAGTAAACTAAAAAGAAAGTACAATTTGAGACCATACCTCACTAGTGTTAGGCTGTGAGTTGTAGTCTTCGGGTCTTGTGTAAAAAACAAAAACCTGAAATTTTTAAAAGGAAATCAGTTAGAAATCTAAAAATGAAATAATATTCAAGAACAAACCTAATTGGTATAAGTGATTAGAGCCTTATCTTCTGTTTAATGATGTCAATGTCTCCATTTCTTCCACCTCAAACAACTTAGAACCCCTTGGTCCTGATGGTCCCACTTCAGATTCCTGTTGGCGTAAAGCTTGCTCTTGCTCAGCAGGCTGGAAAATGGTAAAATGAAATAAACCTGTAAATCATCATCATTACGAGTGCTTTATCACGAGTGCTTGTGCCAATTCTGGATCCTCCAACTGGGAATCTTGTTTGGAAGCCTCAATTGCAGCCCGAATCATTTCTTCTTCAATACCATAATCAGGTAAATCAGCAGATTGTGAAGCGCTTGGTCTCAAAACATCATCATTATCATCTTCTTCAACAATCATGACCCCACAAGTTTCTGGGACATGTTCTGTTGCAGTCTCAGTGACATCCTCTATTCTAGGAGCATGTCCGGAACGTTCTGATTCTGTTGTGGGGCCAGGCCTATCCAATGGGAATCAGAAAGCAACAATTCAAAAATCAAACAGAGGAAATGAAAACAGAAAACAGCAATTCAGAAAATAAAACAGAATATATGCTATTAACAAATCAAACAGAAGCAAACAGAGAATGGAACAAGTGAAAAACAATGCTTCGATCCACTGACTTGCTCAAGTCTCCAATTCTAGAAACGACTCTTGCCCCCAAAAACTCAGTACCGTGAATCAAACAGAATATATTATGTCAAAATGCATAAGCCCACAAAACTTAGGAACACCACTCACGGCCCCCAAAACTTGATAAATGCTATAATGGAAACATATCGAATGAATCAAATGGGTTGAAAGTCGCTTTAAGTGTTTTTTATTTGTGTTAAACCTTGTAACTATCTTCGTTTTAACCTCATATGGTTTTTTAATCATATAATTAACTTAGTAATGTTTATCCTGGTCAAGAGAAAAAGTGTTTTGTGGGTCACCCGACCCTGTTCGACTTGCTTTGGCTTGTACTAAAAGTTACCCCTTTTGATCTGTCCGTTTTGTGATCCAGCAAACGGGTCGCCTTCAAGCAAAGCATATTCAAGCGAAGACCTTTTAAAGATCACAGAAGAACAGCCGAAAGCAGTTGCTTCCCAACAGCAGGAAGATCAGCCCTCATACCCTGACAGCCCCAAAAGTGAAATCTGAAATTTTAAAGGAAATGCCAGTTTTGATCAGAAGACAAGCTGCTGAAATTTTAAGATTCGAATAACATACGACACAAGAGTTGGTTGAAGTCTTTGGTCTCGTGTAAACCCGAAAATTTAAAACGGAAGTGGGGATGTAAACTGAAAAGGAAGTAAGATTCAAGAACGAAACTACATAGTGCGGGGCTGTGAGCTGCAATCTTTAGGGTCCCGTGTAGAAAAAATAAATTTTAAAACAGAAGTAAGTTGGTAAACATTTTGATCTTAGATTCGAGAACATATCTGATTAATGTTGAAGTCATGTATAATAACTTGACATAATAAAACAGAAGTCGGTTAGTAAACAGAAGCTAGGCTGTGAGCAGCTGTCTTTGAGTCTTGTGAAGAACCTGAAATTATAAAGAGAAGTCGCTTGGTAAACCGAGAATTATTAGAGAATTATTTGAGTCTCGTATTGAAAAACCAGAAATTATAAAACGAGAGCTGGTTAGTAAACAGCTAATGATATTAAAAAAAAAAACTTGAACGTAAAAACGGAAGTAGGTTAGTAACACTGAAAAAAAAGTAAAACATACCCCAAAATCATATTAACAACTACTTCTGGGCTGTGATTAGCTGTAGTGTTGGGCCCCGTGTAGGAAAAATGAAAATTTTAATAGGGAAGTCCGTAGTAAATTTAAAAAGTAGAAAGATTCAAGAACATAACCACCTAGTGCTGGGCTGTGAGCTGCAGCCTTCTGGTCTCGTGTAAAATTATGTTCTTTTCATGCAAAATTTTAATAGAGAATTCTTAGTAAATCTTATATTCTTTTCAGTTTACTAACCGCTTCCGTTTTACAGTTTCGGATATTTTACACATGACTCGAAGACTGCAGCTCACATCTCAATCTTTAATAACTAAATCTTCCCTGATATTTATTTTTTTTTTCTTTGCAGGAACTGGAGAGTAAGTTTAGGTGTACTTCTTCAATGTCTTCAGCATAATCAATAGATCGAGAGGACATAAGTCGATTACTGTTTCTAACCAGAGATTGCTATTCTGCTTCTTCAACTTCATCTGGAATTGATGAGCTCCTAGCTTCCAACCTATTGCAAGTTACAAAGAAACTATTTAACAAATAAAGCAGAGTTGGCAATTTCAACCTATTAATGTATGGGTCGGTTTGGATTGTACTTTTATCTCAAACAAAACAAACGGTGAACAAGTCAAATAGGTTCAAAGTCATCCGATTCTATTTTTAATGCATGTCCTCCTCAATCTGTTATGAACCGTGTAGACTCTCGTAGGCCCAACCTTGTGGCCCGTTTAATAAGCCCAACAAGACAAGCTAGATATAACACTGGGAGTTTTACACTCTGTTCCTGAGTCTCATTTAACAGGGGGAGGGGAGGGAAAAGAGATGAAAATATGAAAAACCATGTTCCCGAGTTTCATTTAACAGGGGGAGGGGAGGGAAAAGGGAAGAAAATATGACCAAATATTCATCCTCCCAAATTGGAGAGATTAGGAGAGAAATTTTTCCTTCCCCTCACCTCCCCCTGTTAAATGACTCGGGAACATAGTGTTAGATTATGGGGATTATGAAAGAATGTTTAAGCAAATTGGTGTTCTTCTCTCATCTCAGATTCTACTCTAATCTCTCATCTCCTTTCTATATGTTCTTATTTTTTCCTTGTAAAGTCTTTTCTTGCAATTGAAATATTAATGAACTTGATTCGATTGTTATAAATTTGAATTCTCCTCGTCAATTTCTCTATGAATTGAGAAGTATTCACTTCATTGGTGCTTTCATTGAATCGTCTGCATCGATGGCGGACGACTCATTAATCCCTGATATAATCGTTAATCTTCAGATCATGCTCGAGAACACTAATAAGATGCAAAGTGCTCTGAGGCGGATGTCTGCAACCCTAGATAAACAACAGTCGGCCGTTGTCAAACTGGGGGACCTACTTCTTTCACCACCTAAGGATGCTACTGATGATTCTGATTTAGGGCTCGAGACTACTACTCCTTTGAATTTTGGTTCAATCGCATCTGGAATTGAGGTTGTTACTAATCAGTCGGATGTTGTCAAATTAGATCTGAATAGCACTCAATCTAGGCCTCTGCAATTAACAGATCTAGTTCCCTCGTCAGTTCCCAGCGATTCAGTTTCAGTGAATGCCACTGTCGACTGCGACACCAATGTTCCACAGTCCACCGTTTCTAAGGAGGCGGATTGGTTATGGAGGATTTATTATTATGATCCTGGTCCGATTCAATATGGTTTGATTCGAGTTCTTACTTCTGATCGGATGTTGAATGTTGATTCAATTGCCATTAATGTTAATAGATTTGGTAATAGTCAGATGACGTATGTGTTACAATCCACTAATAATGACTATGTTCTCCAGGTGTTTGACGAAATACCTAACAATATTGCCATTGTAATTGAGGCTCACACAGCTGTGCATATGAAATTCTCTGGTTTCACTAGAGCTAATTCTGATCTATGGGCCGCTCATGCCACCATGTACTCCGAATTATATGAAATTCCTGAAACCTATCATTTTACAATTATCTTCGGTCAACTGGAGGAGGCTGCAACTTTTTCTTTTGATCGTGGGCCGTTGAAACTTACTGCTTCGCATCCAGCTCAGGTGACACTTGATTTTGGCGCTCTCGTTTTACATACAATAGTTAGTAATCACCAGTTTAATCCAACCTATTCCATTACTATTGCATTGATGCTTTCACTTGACGAGTCACCTTCTCTCCTTAACCCAGCCTTCAATGATAAATTGGGTGTTGCTAATGCTCGGATTGCACTTCAGGAAGGCTTGGTTCAACTTAATCGAGCTAAAGAAAAATTAATTCGGATTGCTCTTGGATTTTCATCTGATATTATGGGTTCGAAAGTCCGCGATGCTACTACAACTGACGTCGGTTATTCTCGGACGGTGTATAGTCATGCTCATTTAGGACATTTGGACACGACACTTAGTTTATTTGTTGGTCAATATCCAGCTAGTTTAAGGGTTTGTGTTCCGCTCTTGGAAACTACTTATGTTCTCATTAAACATGGTTGTCGTGTGGCAATCTTAATCAATGGATTGGGAGCAACACCTGTAATGGAATTGATGGTTGCTATTGAAAAGGGTCATGAAGTTGTTGTTCACTATCAGTGAAAACCACCATGGGGTTATTTCAATTATGATTTTGGTCACGTGCCTTCCCATCAGAATGTCAGACCGTTACCCACTGCTGCAATAACTCGTGCTCGACTGAGGTTTAATGGTACAATTCTTACTTCAGATTCTACGATGTGGACAACAATGAATTTTTATCATGCACATGACAGATTGACACCGCAATATCAAGTGCTTTAAACGTAAGCAAAATAATTTACATCCGTATATTTCGAAACTTGCAACAACTTTTTGGGTGGCAAGCAGTTTCTACTACAACGCCTTATGTCCATATGCATGTTCTAAGGTTTACATCTAACCGTTCTGGAGTGTTTTGGCAAATTAGAAGACAATTGGTTTTGGTTAGTAAATTGATTTTTGCTTGGGCAACACACCTGGTTGTGGTTTTTAATTCTGTTTTTAAGGAGAACATAAGTCATTATGATGTTCGGATGCAACCAAATTTAGTTTGTCTGCAGTATGTTTATGTTATTTGGATGATACCATGGAATGCAATTCTTTTTAGAACCACTAAAAACGCGCTCAGTACAGCGGCACTATTATTATGCAAAGACATGAGGCTATGTGATGTCTTACCATTTAACACAACGTTAAAGGGCGTTCTAACAGCGTATGCTATGACAACAAGTCTTAAACAGATACGTATGCTAGACCATTATCTGCACTTCAACGGTGGTACAGGGTCGGTTCTAACCACTAATGGGACTGTTGAAATGGAAGCTTGCATCATGAATGGAAATTTAAAGCTTGGTGGTGCGGTTTCGAGTTATGTACAACTCTTGCTATTGGGCGTTGCTTTCACCATTAAACCTCCGCCAGAACCTCCTCCATCAAGATCACATAATAATTGTCTTTACACGCTACGGATATGCGCATCCGCACCGCTCCGAGCTTCTCCTTACCCTCGTGACCCAAACCAAATAATCATATCAATACAAACAGCCATGTTACTTACACGGGTTCTCTTCACAGGCATCAACTTCAATATCCGAGGGTTGCTCAACTGTTATGACCTAGGTTTAAATGACATTTCAGCCACTAACTTGAAGCTTGAACAAATTCACCAATCAATGACCTTAATAATCCTTGAGGTTGAAGAGAAAATTCTTTGGGACCCATTTATGCTCCATGGAACCTTTGAGCTCAATGAGTTCATTTTATTTGTGCACTTTATTTGGGTAGCAACTTGGCTGGAATTTGCTCGTGAGTTACTGGTGCTTCAATGTGAACCCACCTTGCTTTCACAAGCCATCATATTTGAACTACATGACTATTAGGTCCAATATCTTGTAATAAAGGATCCATTTATTTTAGCTTGCTACACCCATGTTGCTATGACAGATTCCATCTCATGCTCGTTCACGAAACCGCCATTAGTACAATGGGACCACCGGTCAAAGGAAGTAATTACTGGGGACGAACCTCGCCATTTGCTCAAACGGTATACATGCTACCAACTTGAGGACAAGGTGGTTTTGAAAGCGGGAGGTAATGTTATGAACCGTGTGTAGACTCTCGTAGGCCCAAACTTGTGGCCCGTTTAATAAGCCCAACAAGACAAGCTAGATATAACACTGGGAGTTTTAGATTACGGGGATTATGAAAGAATGTTTAAGCAAATTGGTGTTCTTCTCTCATCTCAGATTCTACTCTAATCTCTCATCTCCTTTCTATCGGTTCTTATTTTTGTAAAGTCTTTTCTTGCAATTGAATGTTAATGAACTTGATTCGATTGTTATCAATTTGAATTCTCCTCGTCAATTGCTCTATGAATTGAGAAGTATTCACTTCACAATCATTTAGTTTATAGATATAGCTTAGCATTGTAATAGTATTGTCTTTCTAAAAACGAAATAATAATCGATAACAAACGTAATTAGCCCTGAGATGTGAGCTGCAGTCTTTGGGTCTTGTATTAGGCTGCGAGTTGCAGTCTACAGATCTTGTGTAGAAAAACATGAAATTTTTAAATGGAGATCAGTTAGTAAACTGAAAAGGAAGTAAGAATCATGAGTATAAGTGATTAGAACCTTACCTTCCGTTCTGATTGTCCCACTTCAGATCTCTTGCTCGGCAGTCTGGAAAAGATCAATGTTAAGGAGGAAGGAGAAAACATAGCAGTAGTACTTTATCACATTATGAAAATGTTAAAAAGAAGTAAACCTTTAAAGATAGAGACTAGAGTGACTGCTTGTGGCCAATTCTGGGAATCTTGTTTGGAAGCTTCAATTGCAGCCCAAATCATTTCTTCTTCAATACCATAATCAGGTAAATCACCAACTTGTGGAGCACTTGGTCTCTGGGACATTTTCTGTTGCAGTCTTAGTGACATCCTCGATTCTAAGAGCATGTCTGGAACGTTCTGATTCCGTAGTGGGGCCGGGCCAATCCTTGATCTCAATGGGAATCTGTCTAACTTCTCTTGGATAGGAGATAAATGGTTCACCACTTCTGAGCCCTGGTCCGCTATCAAATATACTTCTGGTGAAGTTCGGGTCAACTTGTGGAGCAGCAACAGGCGTTTCATGACTTCTAAAACAGTAGTACAGAGAAATGTTTCAAAAAGTAAGAAGGTGAAAAAATAAACTTATGATTAGTGTTACAACGTACACATGTTCCTGATGAGGAGCAAAAAGAGAAGTCAATATCTATATACGAAATTCTACTTAATATATCAAAGGCCGGAGATATTTGGACACCCATCGCGCCTGTTTTCACACCTTTTGTGCCCTAGACGCCTCGTATAGGTCTATACGAGGCGTCTAAGCACTGAATTCAAGGAGGTCCTGAGAGGGTGTCAGGCACAAAGTTTAAGGAACCCTAGACGCCTCGTACAGACCTATACGAGGCATCTAAGCTTGGGTTTTTTTTTGGCTGAAATGAGGGGTATTTTGGTGGGTTTTGGTATGGTTTTTTTGATAGTTTTTGAAGATGTGTTTTTTGGTTGAAAATTTTTTTGGTTTTTAAAAAAGTTTTGTTTTTTAAAAATCAACTATTTTAAAAATCGGCTCTTTAAATATATTATATCGATTAAATATTGTTTCCGATTAAATCGGCTCTTTAATGTTTTTAACATTTTACTTTTTTATTCTTCCCATTAAAATTTTATCTCGTTCAAATATTGTTTCCGTATTATATTCAAAACATATTTTGTTTCCGTATTATCTCAATTTAAGACAACAATCATTAGGTAACCGAATAACTAAAAACAAACATAAATATAACATATATAAGATAACTTTGTACATCCATAACAAAAATATATAAGATAAGTTTGTACATCCATAATAAAAATAAAAACAACAACAGGTCTATGCATCCAAATCCGAATCCGAATCTGGATGTGGCTGCTGCGGCTGCTGCTGCTGCTGCTGCTGCTGTGGTGCTCGAGCCGGTGGAAGCGGTATCGGGGGCCATCCCTCTCTCTCTCGTCTATCCTGCTCGCACTGTACCAGCCAACCTACCAAATCGTTGAGCCTGTCAAGCTCGGCTCGTACATCCGGATGTAACGCAGCTCCTGGGGCACGACCTGGAATAGCGTGACGTGGAAACTGAGGCGCCCCGGCAGGTGGCGGTGGCTGTGGCACCGCTGCACCGTCTACATCCTCCGGAGGCTCCTCCACAGGCACTACATCAGCAGGATCTACAGGAGGATAAACGGGCTCAAAATGCTCTGGTAGTGCCTCCTCTGTCCATATGCCCCCGGTCTCACGGTTTTTAAACCGCGGGCCAACTGCGAACCTCTTGATTACCTTCATCCCCCACAGCGACTGCATGCCCATCCGCGTCGGCATGACTGGCGGCGTCCGTAGATGTGGGTCCTCGTGCAGTACGAGGCCAAATGAACGGGCAATGACGGTCACGTACGCCCCGCCATACAAAAATCCGTGCTCCTGCCGGTGATGGGCGGAGGCGTAGTACTGGGCTAGACCGTGTGCTAGCGCGCACGGCCTCCTATACAACAAACAATAAAGGAAAAAAAGATCTGTGGTCGTACACCACTCACGGCTGTACCCGCGTGCTGAGATAGAAGTAGCGAGCAAATGGTGCAGATACCAGCAGATAGTGTTAGCGAAATACAGAAACAGAGATTAATAAACAATGCACATAATCACAATAATTGCTGTAATAAACGTACGTACCTGTACAGTGGGTCCGTAACAAACGACACCCTCCCCTTCGACTTATCGTGCTCCCAATGATCTGGCCCCGCAATCACCTGCCAAAACCCTAGAAGAATGGGTTTTTCAACCACCACTAGCCCCGCTGTGTAAACCTCAGTCTCGATCTCCCCCTGCATGTATAAACCAGAACGCACCGCAAAGTTTGCTAGCGTCATCGTACGCAAAACGCCAGCGAGCCTGAAAGAAATCTCAGGCGGAGGGGGAGCACCTGGGTACGGAAGCGGCACTGGGACCCCAGGAGGGTGAAATGTGAATGACGAAAGGAACTCGACCAGCAGCTCCCTGTAGGTCGGCGTGTGCGCCAAATCAAAAAGACGATGCCACGGCGAATCGAGAGGTACGAACCGACGCACTCTATCCGTCTCAGCAAGCTGGTCCATCGCATCCCAGTCAATCGATGCATGCGATCCAATGTGCATCCTCCGAAGCTTCTGGCAATGGCGGGCGGCATCGGTGCCCGCGGGAAACTCTAGATACGGACAACCCTGCAGCGTATCCAGAGGCGGCCGCCGTCTCCGTCGTGGACCCTCCTGAACCGGATGACCCTGCTGAACCGGCTGAACCTGCTGAGCCGGCTGACCCCCCTCAAGCTCTATCTCAATATCATCGCCCTCCATAATCAATCTGCAAATAAATAACGTATACGCATAAAAACAATAATAAATAAATCCGAATAATAATAATAAATAATAATAATAATAATAAATAAATAAATAATAATAATAACAATAATAATACTAATACTAATAAATAAATCAGAATAAAAATAATAATAATTAATAAATAATAATAATAACAATAATAATAATAAATAATAATAATAATAAATAAATAAATAAATAATAATAATAACAATAATAATACTAATAATAAATAAATAATAATAATAATAATAATAACAATAATAATAATAATAATACTAATAATAATAATTAATAAGAAAAAAAATTACAGAGCCTCGTATAGCCCTCGTATAGGGCTATACTCGGCGTCCTGTTCTTCCCCATTCATCTTCAACCTCAAACTCAAACCCCCAAACCCCACAAAAATCAAATTTCAGGGCAAACTTACGGTCTAAAGGCAAAAACGTGGCAAAAATACTAAACTACGGGGCGAAATACGTACCGGTGATGCTTCAAATCTTCAAAAATCCGGTCGAAATACGTATCCGAGGCGTATAGAGGTGTATTCTCCGTATGTTTGTTTGTTTTTTGTTTGGGGGTTATAACCAGCCTCGTCTAGACCCCCCTGCCTTATACGAGGCATAGACGCCTCGTATAGGGCTATACGCGTCGTCCTTTCTTTTTGGGAAATGACCATTTAGCCCCTGTTATGCCCCCAGTATAGGCATTATTCAGGGGCAAAATGGTAATTAACCAATACAAAAAGATATTTCTGTAATGGTTAATTACCATTTTGCCCCTGATTAAAGCCTATACTGAGGGCTTTACAGGGGCAAAATGGTAATTTAATAAACCTTTTTTCATAATTAAAAAACAAAACCTTAAAAACAACATTGTTTAAGTCACATGATTAACGGAAATATATCACACAAGTGTTGTACGTTTAACAATTATTACCTTCAAGAATGTACTTTTCTATCCTACAAGCACAGGGCATCCCACAGCTGTGCCACATTTGGCAACCACATGATGAATGAAAGCGCTCCAAGACATCTACCTTCCTAATTGCCTCGCCCCTCAACAAGTCAAGGGCTGTATGGGATACTTTTCCAAGTAGGTGTTGAAACAACGGGTGTTTGTGGTGGGTCATTCTTTTTTCGATGCTATCTCGAAAAGTCTTCCTTATTTCACCGAACTGTGTCTCAACTATATCATGGACACAACCAACTACACGGTCCAGCGAGCTCCTATCTTCAACGTATCTCTTTAAGTTGGCGTGTTGGCTCTCAACTCTGTTTGTGGTACGATTACCAAAGTTGCGCCTCTTATCAGTCCACGCAAAGACGAACATCTCCTTATAGTCTTTTAGCCAGTTATCGTACACGTATTTGAAGACTCCTAAAACGTAAAAATAATTTAATAAAATTTGCATATGTGAGTCGTATGTTATTATAAAAACTTACTAGAACGTTTGCACTCCACAAGTCGTTGTCGCATGTTGCGCAAGTGGTACTCGTAGATGAGTATGGATGGAGACTCAATCAATGTCCCCCAGAATGACAAAAATTTCTTCCAGTCTTCGTCTGTGAAGGCACCCTTGCAGTGCTTCATAACATTCTGTTGTATGTGCCACCTGCAAAGAAGCCTGGAGGCGTTTGGAAATACTTTAGCACACGCGCCCATAAGGGCTAGGTCTCTATCGGTTAAAATCACATGTGGCTCCATGCATTCATCCAACATTGACTTGACCCTCTCAAGCACCCACACAAGGTTATCACCCCGTTCTTTACTAACAACGGCATGCGCGATAATAAACGATTTGTTGGTAGGCGTCATACCAACAATCTAGATAAAGGGCATATTGTATATGTTTGTCTTGTACGTCGCATCAATCAGCATGACGTGGGGGAATGCACGCCACATGCATCTCGAGTCCCGATGAAGAAAGAAGATCTCTGTTACGATCTCTGTTCCGGGTTCCTCCCGTGTCTCGTAAATAAAGTCGTTGTTTATCAGCTTGTTTTCTAGTGAATGCATGGGAGTCAATCCTTGTCTTTGTTCGGCTCTAATCTTCGCCACAACGTTTTGAACGTCTTTCAGAACATGAAACCTGTCGGGGTCCTGCTTCCTTATCGTTTGAAATATTTTGCGCGACTCCATGTTTTGAGCTGTCAGCTGCTCGATCAGTTTCATTTCGCTTGGAGTAAACCTTCGCACAAACGCGTGGGCCGACAGGTCCTCACAAAGTTCTAAGTGTTGCTGTAGTCTGGTGCTCACCACCACGATCACATTCAAGCCATACCCTCCCGATTCTTCCACCGGTTTTCTTTGATCGACGGGTGACAATAACGAAACCATCCGCGTTTGCTATTTCTTGTATCCGATTCTTTAGTTCATCTAAAGAGTTGAAAACATGTAACATCGACAATAATAATAAATAATTTTAATAAATAAATAAATAAATTATAATAATAATAATAACAATAATATTAATAATAATACTAATAATAATACTAATAATAATAAAAATAATTAAATAATACAAAAATAGTAATTAATACCTGCTTTTTTAAGTACGGACTGTCGTGGATGGGAGGTGTCTCACCACCATATCTACCATATCCACCATAACCACCGTCTCCTCCGTATCCACTGTATCCACCATCTCCTCTGTAACCACCGTCTCCTCCGTATCCACCGTCTCCTCCGTATTCACACCTGTATCTATAATCTGGATACCCTTGTTGCGTCGGATAACTTGGTTGACAAGCATGGTATGAGTCATCTACAGGGGCTGTTTCATCAACAGGGGTATGATTGTTCAAATCTAGAAACGGTTTGTTTTGTTCTCCTTGTATACTAGACACAACCTCCTCTTGCTCATTAGAATCGGGAACGCAAGACTCCTCCAAAATAAAGAACCGTATCATCATTAGTAAATAATAAACTAAAACAAAAACTAATTAAAACATTTAAGTACCTCTACTGTTACTGGATCGCTTTCGGGCACCCAGTTCTCGCTATAATACTGCCCGAAGACATAGTTGCCGTCCCAGTATGATGACATTTCAACACTTCGGGATGATAAGAACACAAATGCAAAGCAGAATGAAAGAAGAAGAAGAAGCAGAAAGATGAAGCAGATTTAAATGTTGAATGCTCGGGGGTGGACAAAGCATACATTGTATGTTGCACTTTTTCATAAGTCTTAGACGCCTCGTATAGCTCTAGACCCCTCGTATACCTTTAAGTCACTTGTCAAATGTATAGTAAATCAGTCACTAAAGACGCCTCGTATAGGCCTATACGAGGCGTCTTAGTGCCTCGTATCCATCCCTCGTACAGACCTAGACTCCCCGTCTGATGTGACTGATTTGACATTGTGCTTTGGTGCAGAGCTGGTCGGAAAAGTAACCCTATATACGCCTCGTATAGGTCTATACGAGGCGTCCGGAAGGGTGTCAAAATAGGCATTAAGGTGTGTAAATATGTACACCCATATCAAATAACTTCCAAACATATATATACTTGAAATAAAGCATAATTACAACGTACACAAAGATAAGGAATATCAACCAACAATTTGATATTCAATTATGATAAGATTAACAACCACTGTCCGCTTAACTCCATAAATTAACTAACAGAAAACATAACCATCTATGCAGTGAACAAGGTTAAATACTGAATTCCTTATCCAACTGTAAATGCATCAATCAATGATCTGATATACAGTAAACATCTAATATGCAGTGAACGGGGGATAAAACTTAAAACAACAATTCCAAGGGCCAAAATAATACGAACATTTTGAGAGATAATACACTAATTACATATTATATTATTCAAATTTAGAAATTGAATCCTTCAAATCTTGGAACAAAAACCCTAAGTCAAACCAGATTACGTTTAATTAAACTTGAAAGGCAATCGAGAACCTCCAATTCTCAAATACTGCAGCAATTGTTCTGTTAAAACACCAAAAACGAATAACATTATCATGCATGTAACAGAAAAGTACCAATTCCTCTCTTCACTTTCTCTCTCTAGATTGTGATCAAAATGGGCAACTCTAACGATTCAAGTCATATCTTCTCTTCACTTTCTCTCTCTAGATAAGAAAAAACTGAAGTTAGAGAGAGAAAACTGTTTAGGTATCCATTAGCTTAAGATTAAAGAAGAAGTTAGGGAGAGAAAGCTTACAAGAACCAGAACGACGCGAGTTTTCGAGATTGATTGTCGACCACTGCAGTTTCTCTCTCTAGATATCAAAGAGAAGAAGTTAGAGAGAGAAAGCTCATGAGAACAAAGCAAGTTTTCGAACGATCTTAAACCATCGCCATTTCGTCTCTGCACTTTCTCTCTCTAGAACAAAGAGAAGCAGAAGTTAGAGAGAGAAGAAGTTTTCGATTAATCGTGATCTCTGTATTAAAAGAATAGAAGTTATAGAGAGAGAGAGAGAGAGTGAGAACTGTGCATCGGCTTAGGGTTCGAGAAGAATTTATAGAGAGAATGTGTACCGCATACTATCCAACGGCTTTTAGATTCAAATTAAAAATGAAATCAGAATCCCGATCGTATTGTTTTTTTTAACGGCCAACAGAATTAATCCCGAGCACTCTCGGGGCACCCACTGAACAAACGGAGTACTCCGAGAGTAACCCGAGTCCACCACCTATTAAAAAGATTGCATATTTAGCGGAAAGATATGGTGAGACACGCAGGATTCATGATGATTGTACGTATCTGTTTGTATTCCAAAACCAACATCTGACGTCATCATTTTCTATATTGTTTGGGGATGACAAAGTTGATGAAAGTATGGGATAAAACTTATGTACTATGACACTCAGGAGAGTCTAGGACAACTCCCTCCCCAGACCCAGTTAAGTATTTTCTTGTTTGTTGAAGTCTCATGGATCAGTAGCTTCGAGCTAGGTGAAAAAGAGAGTCTCAGAACTTGTAATGTAACCTGTAAAGATCACAACAGAAAAAGCACATTGTTAGCCTCGTCACAGGGAGGGGGGGCTCTCTGTGACCAAGCTCGGGCGTGAGAATAAGTATGGGAAGTACAGGGTGAAGTAAGTGAGAGAGTTGGAGATAGTAGAGAGAGAAAGTACTGATTACCCGTTTATGGAGACTTAAGTATGGTATTTATATTTGGGGGTATGCTGATGTGGAGGGAGGAGTTATGGCTGAACCAGTCACTATCAGACGGTTAGAGTTGTGGGCCCTTAGTTAGTTAGGAAAGATCCTTTAGGCCGGACATCTTTGTCGACCGGAGCGTGTTGTTTGGTCCTTGTTATGTGACGTTCGGTTCGGTGAGTTATACGTTACCTCATCAAGTCCCTCTAGTTTGTGGCGTTTGTTAGCAATGTTACGAACTAGTCATGGAGTCTTATCTGATTTCATTTAGCCTAGTTCGGTGAGTTATACGTTACCTCATCAAGTCCCTCTAGTTCGGTGGATTTGTTTGCTTTTTTATTTTTAAATTAGCTTTGGCGGTCATTTAGCCTAAGTGACCACTCAGTCATTTTTATTTTCCCTTTGATGTGACGTTTTGAGTACGTCAGGCTGGCAACGTGCTGCTCTCTTATTGGTCAAAATGAGGCGGTGATGGGCTGTCACTTCTTTCACCATCTATATAAAGGGGGAAAGTAAAAAGTTTTTCACTTTTCACTTCTCCTCTTTCTCTTAATTTCCGACTCAACTTCTTTAACCTTTCGCCTATGAGCTTTTGTCATTACATTAGGTTTGTAGTTTTCTTTTCCTGTTATTATGTCGAAAATATTACTGCCAGCTTTAACGTTTTGACCCAGTCGGGACTAAACTGGCTTGTTGAAAAATATCATGTCCCTTCATCTCTTAACCCAGTTCTTCTGGAGAAGGATACTCATATTTATCCTTTCAAGCCTGGAAAGATATCAGTTTATGTTAATACTGTAACTATAGGCTCCCTTTTACTCGTTTTTTTATAGACGCTCTTATGTTTCACCAAATACATTTGTCTCAGATGAACCCCTTTGGTTTAGCCAAGGTGAATCATTTTGAGTTATCATGTCGTGCTCTTGGCTCGGACCCAGATTTGGATGTGTTTCGAGCCTTCTATAAGTTGAATCGAACCGGAGATTGATACACTTTTGAGGTTAGGAATAAGAATTCTACGTGCTTTTCTTGGATCACGACGAGTATGAAAGACTGGAAACATCGTTTCTTCTTAGTGGATGATCGTTGTGTTCCTGCTGAGATGACTTGGAGGTTAAGGAGGTCGACCCTTCCCGGATCCCTTCCGGAGGGCTTTGTATATGACAAAATTCTATACACTTCGTTGATTAAAGAGGCCAGTCGGATTCAGAAGCTTCCGGAACACATCCTGGTCATGGGGAAGATAAGCACAATTTAGCCCGAAACTGACTGTTATCCAACGATCCGTTGGAATGGAGTAGGGCTGTCCAAGCTGCTCGACAATCGAGGATCGCTCGAAAAATGCCCGAAAAATGTTTATTCAATTCTTGCTCAGTTTGTAAACGAGCCACTCGGCTCGGTTCGATTTGAAAACGAGCCAAGCATGAGCAAAGGTCCACTCGCTCGTCAATCGCTGGGTTTCGCTCGAATTATTTTTATTAAATAATTAATATATATATATATATATATATATATATTATAGATTTTAAAGATTTATAACTTATAAGTATAAGTATCCTATAAAAATACAAAGCCCAAGAATCAGATTTAGCCCAATTCAATACTAAGTCCTTACCCTAATTCCTAAACCTCACTCCCCAGCGAACTTGGCATCCCGATCACTACCCTGGCTTCCGAATCAGCCTTTAGTGCTGGGGGCGTATATTGGATGACTACCGGAGCTCTCTTTCAAAGGATATGGTGGAACTTCTTGTTTGTGAAAGTGATTGGTTAAAGGTCAGCTCAAAACAATCTTAAAAATATTGAAAGTAAGCTTTTATTACATTTATAATATATTTATACTTTTGTAGTTTATGCATTAACATTTTTATTTTATTTTTTAATGTTAGAAAGCTCCAAGAGATGAAGAAAAATTGGAAATTGATGTGTTAACCCAAGACGGGTCTGATAATAAATGAAATGTATTTTTATAATTAACAAACCATAAAAACTGTTATGTAATGTGTATAACTTAATGGTTTTGTTTAATGCTTGTGTTAATAGGTTATATATGTTGATTTGAAGCGGAATTTTGTGGATGGAGATGGTCAACCTTTAAGAAGATGTTTATGGCTTTTGAGCTAAATGACAATTTGTATTTCACACTTTATTTTGTGCTTCAGATTTGATATTGTTAAGAACATTTTTAGGATCATGATTTCAGGTATGTATTTCTTTTGTTATTGTTTAATACAGCCTAGTAAGGTCTTGGACATGTTTTAATTAAGTTAGGATTTGTTTTTGTTGAATATAACCTTGTAATAGTCTTGATTTCAGTTTTTTTTTTGTTTTTTTTTTTTTTTTGCACATGTTTTAATTAAGGTGTTTTTTAATTAAGGTGCTAAGAAAAACCGAGCAAAAACGATCCGCTCAATTAAAATTCGAACCGAGCACGAGCATCACTTTTGTGCTCAGTTTTGCCAAATCGATCTGAACCGATCCGCTCGGTTGTAATTCAATCCGATCACGAGAAGACCCTTGCTCGGACCGGATTGGCTCATGAACACCCCTAGAACGGAGCGGGTTAGTATTGCTCGTGATAGAGTGTCTACTTTTTTTGTTGTCTATACTCTTCTCTACCCCTTCTTTTTTTATATATTATATATATATTTTTTAAAGAATCTGATCGTAGCCTTATTTTTTCTTTGTGGTGCAGCTATGGGTTTGAAGGATGCTCTAAGGTTGAAATCGTTTGAAGTGCTCAAATTTGAGATTCGGGCTACCAAGACTAAAGAAGGGAAACCATATCTTGACATAGTGAATGAAAATCTGTATCAGATTCTTAACCCGGTTGCTTCTGAGGGTCAAGGAGGTTCAGGCTTGGTTTCGCCGGAGCAGATAGTTAATGTTTCTCCTATTAGGAGTGCTTCGGTGATGGCTGGTGATAAAGGGAAAACTTCGAAGTCGAGTGGTGCTATCACTAGAGGGTGGTTCTGCTGGGAAGGTAGTTCTATATGGGAGCGAACATCTATCTGTTGAAATTTTACATTTATAAGTAGGGGTATTTTGGTCTTTTGGCTTTATCATTTTATATTAATAAAAAAACATTCTTCTTCATCCCTAGTCACCCCACCTAAACCTGCACCTCCACCACCACCACCCCACCAGCCATTACCACCATTGCCAAATTTGAAACACTGCCATACCAGCCATAACCACCATTGTCGGATCTGAAACCCCACCCAATTCTATCAAAATTCGTTCAACAAAATAACAACAATTCAATTTTTCTTCAATTTCCCGTAAAAAAAGCTGTTGACATCTCCTTGATTTGACTCAATTCTTGAACAAATCCAAAACGTATTGAGCCCTACTTGACTCAACTAAAACGAATTCTAAGGTTTCTAAAACAAAATCAGTATGATGAATGAAACTGAAGCAAACGTAACAACGCTCCATCTGAGCAATTGGATCAGTTTCTACCTCCTTCACGTCTCCCTTGAACACATCTTTACCGGAAGTCAGATCCACACCCGAACAGAACAACTAACCCAACCCGGACAGTATGATGACCCCTGCAGAGTCGTCGGAGATAAGTTGGGTGGAGAAGTACTGTCTGCGATGGCGGTGGTAGTTGTCGGAGATAATTGGGTGAAGAAGTACTGTCTGCGATGATGAACATTTATACAAAGCATGATGATCAGATTTTTTTGGTTTGAATATAATATATAAATGAAAATAAATAATCAGATATACATTTTTATTTTTGGTTTGAATATAATATATAAATGGAAATAAATAATCAGATATACATTTTTATATAATATATAAAATGATAAAGCCAAAAGACCAAAATACCCCTACTTTAAATGTAAAATTTCAAACATACCCCTCATTAAACGGTGTTTTTAACTAAGTTAGTCATTTGAATGAAAACAACAAAAAATGCCAAATGTGGAGGGACAAAATGGTACAAAAAGGTCATTTTGGACGAAAATGGCAAATGTGCCCAAACCTCAGGGCCGATTTTAGCAATTAACTCTAAGATTATAGAGCTGTGTGTATAGAAGGAGCCTTAAATAAATGGGCTTTATAGTTCTTAAAAAAAGCCCAGTGTCCTTTAGGTTTTCTTCTTCTTCATGTTTTCAGAGAGCTGCTACCTCATCTTCTTCATATTTTTACACAGCCCATGGCTGCTACTTGCCCACGACATGGAAATTCCAATTTAGTTTCATGCTAATCTTCTCTCAAGCACTCTAAGGGTATCCTAATATTTGCTCAGGGGTATCCTATACATAAAACGGGGAGGAAAAACCATATTTGCTCTTCGGAGATAAAGTTGAAGGGTTTCACGAGCAACTCCTCAACTAGAGGTAAATCCGCCTCTGTAAAACAATGTAAAAACAACCCTGCTTATTTAAAATTATAATAAAAAGTAAAATATAATTACAAGTTGAACTCGTTGTAAATAAAACAAGATCATTACAACACGTTTAGATAAATAAAACATAACTGTTCTAAAAAAATAATGTAAAAAGATTGTCCAACAATGTATAACCAACTGTAAATATTCAAAAGTTAGTGAAAAAATATATAAAAAAGTTTTGTGAATGCGTCGTTTGCGAGATAAATTGTGAAAAATTATGTGGCTGCTGGGATTCGAGCCCAGGTCTCCACGGCCACAACGTGGAATTCTTACCACTAAACTACAGCCACATTTGTGTTTCTTTAAGCAAACTATGAATTATATATAACTGTTTCCGTGAATTAAAATCAAACTATTAATTCTGACATTTTAAACTAGTTCTTGTTATCTAAACTAGTTTATCTGACCGCGCGTTGCGGCGGTACATAACTGCGAGCATTGGATTGGTATTGGTTTGATTCGTTAAAGTACCGGGACGATTGCATTCAGTATAGAAATCAACACGTGTTTACTTCGATGTTGTTCGAACGGTATCAATTGGTTCAGATCATCACAGAATTGGTATAGATATTCATTTCGTCGCAGACAAGTTGTATAAATTAAAAATTATCAAAACCAGATACCACCAAAATGAATACAGGTACCGGTACCGATTTTGTTTGGTACAGTACGATAGTCATATGGTGTCATCTTATTGAAAGCAAAACCAATAAAAATAAATACCAGTATAGAGTTTTATAAATGAAGAATAAATACTTCAAATAATAAATTACCTTTCATCGTCGGTTACCGTTTGATATGAAATCGATACATTATCCATTTACAATAATACTTGTATCGAAATGTTAAAAAGAAAACATAGATGCGGAGTTAAATGTTTTGAAATGTTAACGAACACATGTTAGTAACAAAAATCGAATTCTAAATAAAATATTGTATAGAAAAACAAATAAATAGGGAAAAATGAAACTTTAAAATATTAGAAACTTTTAAAATATAAAATCACTATTCATGATGAATTTAAATTCATATGTATAACTAGCAGAATTCCCTCGCTCGATGCGGCGGGATTTCAGTCGGTATCGGTTCGGTTTATTGCGGCACTTGGACATCGACACTCTTTGTATCAACCGTTGTACATCGATCGAAGGCCATAAAAACAAAAATTGGTAACTATTCCGATGATACCACTACCGATGTTGTTTAGTCAAAGTCAGATCAGTTTGTGACGGTACCGTAGGCTAAACATCCTAAAATATAGATAAACACACGTTTTGAATCATGTCATTACCGTTTTTTAATAATCTCATAAATAACAAAAAGAGTAAAATGATTATTTTTTCATTTTCTTTTTGTTAATAATACACCTGTGTTTTTTAAATATCATATATTTGTATGTTAAGGTCTCAGTTTTATAAAATGTATGCATCACATATTATATACCCACAATTTAAAACTTTACAAATATGTAAATAGGTTTTAACTTTATTACAACTGTATACATAAAAGATGAGATTTATTTTGCAAAAGAAAGTAATATGTTAATCAAAGGAAAGTTGTGATTTTTTTTTAATATGAGTGAAATGAATATTAAAGAAATGTGAATCAACTAATTTAAAAAACTTATTTTAATATTCTAAAAGAAAACTACTGTTCATCAGCAGTTTCTATTAATATATATATATATATAACTAGTTGATTTCCCCCGCGCTTCGCGGCGGGATCTCGATCGGTATTGTTTTGGTTTTTTTGGTACCGACACAATACATGCATTCGGTATAACAATCAACATCTGCTCTACATCGACCAAAAACCATAAAACGAACACGGCGCCAATACCGATGTTGTTCAGTCCGGCTCAATATGGTACAATATAGTACAGTAGTGATACAGTATTAGTTTATTGAAACTAAAAATATAGATATAAATATTGGTACCAAATATCGATGTTGTTTGTTCGGTACAATAGCGACACAGTGTCTACTTTCAATAAGATTTATCGAAAACCATAAATATGAATAGCGGCACTTATGTTGTTCAGTGGGTTTTCTTTTCGGTATGGTAGCAGCACTGTATCTATTTTCAAAAAGATATATATTTTCAAAAAGCTATATATCAGAATGTTGAAAAAAATACATAGATGCGTATTTAGATTATTTTTAAAACATTAACGTACAAAAATATTAAAAAGTTATGTTAAATGAACAATACTTAAAAAAATACTTTAAAGCTATTTTTTATTCATGGTCCCTTTACTTTAATATATATATATATATATATATATATATATAAGTGCCCGCTAAAATGAGAACCACCTCGAGTTGTAAGAACCGTGAGAACTACTTGATCCGGGGCGAGGTGGACCAATTTTTTTTTATAAACGTAGATGCGTGTATTATAAACACATTTGTAAAAAAAATTCAAAAAAAAAAATGTCGTGTGTGTAGTTTTGAGCACCACAAGTTTGTGTTTACGGGTACCGTAAATTTTCCGGTTAAATTTACGGTACCCGTAAACACAAATTTGTGGTGCTCAAAACTACGCACACGACATTTTTTTTTTTTTAATTTTTTTACAAATGTTGTTATAATACACGCATCTACGTTTATGAAAAAAAATTGGTCCACCTCGCCCCGTACGGTGTAGTTTTCACGTTTCTTACAACTCGAGGTGGTTCTCATTTTAGCGGTCCCATATATATATATATATATATATATATAAAATAATAAAAATATCTTTTAGTTGAATTAAAAGATTATAACAAACTAAAATAAACAATATTTTAAGAATTGAATAATTGAAATTTAAATAAAAGATAAAGAATTAAAATACCACTAAAAACTCTATAATAATTATTTATTTATCTTAGTTACTATTCGTCAAGTCTTTGGAATAATATGAACTAGTTGATTTCTCCCGAGCTACGCGGCGGGAACTCATTTAATATCGGTTCGGTTCGGTTCCATACCAGGATTCGATATAACAACTAAAAGAGAACTGAAAAAATAAATTCATGATATGCCCAAAAGGATGTCGACACATACGTTAAATCAATCGCAAATAAAAACGAATATCAATTCTGAGACAACCAATCGGTACAGATGTTGTTCAATCGAAATCAGTTTGGTTCGTCACGGTACAGGTATGGGGACGATACCCGTATAGTTTATGATAAAAAATACGTTTTTTTAATACAACTTCCTTTTTTAATAAAATTGTTTCCGGCACTCGTATAGTACACCATAAAAAATACGTTATTTTGAATATAACTCCGTTTTTAATAAAATTCAAGAAAATTTATACCAAAATTATGTACAACTACTCATTAGAAAAGTTAAGGAAGACAAGATATTAACGAAAAATCAAATTAAATTATACGTGAAATGAAAAATGAGAACTGTATGAGAAGTGTGTATTCTATCATTTATCAATCACACATATATATACAGTAGTCAAAATGTGAAATGTAACTGAAAGAATTATGTGGTCAAAATGTAACTGAAAGAATAACAACTTAGGAGGAGAATTAGGAGAAGAATTAAGGGAGAATATATATGTATTTATAACACTCCCCCTCAGATATATATATTATTATTATTTATTATACACAGTTAATAACATACTTCAGGATGATATTAAATAGATACTTCAGGACCTATAGAATAAACTGATACTACTGGATCAGTTGTACTGCCTCATTAAAAACCTTACTAAGAAAACTCATTGGGACAAAACTTAGTTAAGGGAAAAAGAGTACAGTGTGTATAATTCTCCCCCTGAATTCAACAAACATCTTTCAATCTAAGTAGACCGATCTTGTGTGATAGTTACTCGAAACTGTTTCTTGGTAAAAATTTTGTGAATAGGTCAGCTAAATTTTCACTTGACTTGATTTGGAAAACATCAATTTCCCCTTCTTTCTGCAAGTCATATGTTGAGAAGAATTTTGGTGAAATGTGCTTTGTTCGATCACCCTTGATGTAACCTTCTTTGATCTGAGCTATGCAAGCAGCATTGTCTTCATAAATAATTGTCGGCTCCTTCTTGATCTGTTCTAATCCACATGCTTCTTGTATGTGAGTAATCATTGATCTCAACCACACGCATTCTCGACCAGCTTCATATAGTGCAATTAGTTCGGCATGATTTGATGACGTTGCTGTAAGTGTTTGCTTAGTTGACTTCCAAGAAATTGTTGTGCCACCATATGTGAATACATAACCTGTTTGAGAATTTGCTTTATGTGGATCTGATAGATATCTAGCATCAGCATACCCAACAAGCTGGGACTTTTGATCTTTCTGGTAGAAAAGACCTAAGTCTTGTGTCCCGTAAATATATCGGAATATGTGTCTTATTCCATTCCAGTGTCTACGTGTTGGGTTTGAGCTGTATCTCGCTAGTACATGTACCGAGAATGCAATATCAGGTCTCGTGTTATTTGCAAGATACATAAGAGCACCGATCGCACTTAAGTACAGTACTTCTGGACCAAGTACTTCTTCGCCTTCTTCTTGAGGGCGGTAAGGGTCCTTTTGAGGATCTAGCGGTCGGACAACCATGGGTATGCTGAACGGATGAGCTTTGTCCATATTAAAACGTACTAACATCTTCTGGATGTAATTTGACTGATGTATGAATGTACCGTTGCGCAAATGCTCGAACTGCAGGCCGAGACATAATTTTGTTGTGCCAAGGTCTTTCATCTCGAATTCTCTCTTTAATATATTAGCAGTTTTTTCTATCTCTTCAGGAGCTCCAATGATGTTTATATCATCCACGTAGACTGCTATTATAGTGAATTTTGAGAGTGATCTTTTTATAAAAACACATGGACTGATTACATCAGACTTGTATCCTTCTTTTTCAAGATATTCACTGAGTCGATTGTACCACATACGGCCAGATTGTTTAAGACCATATAAAGATTAGCACACATGTCTCGAGGTATTGATTTTAATGCTTTGGGAATTTTTAATCCCTTAGGGATTTTCATGTAGATGTCATTTTCTAATGTCCCATACAAGTATGCAGTGATGACATCCATAAGTCTCATTTGAAGTCCTTCTGAGATTGCAAGGCCAATTAGAAATCTAAGGGTTATCGCATCCACTACAGGGGAATACGTTTCCTCATAGTCAACTCCTGGGATTTGGGAAAACCCTTGTGCTACAAGACGTGCCTTGTATCGTACAATCTCATTCCTTTCATTTCTTTTTATAGCAAACACCCATTTATAACCTACTGGTTTGACGTCTATGGGTGTTCGGACTACAGGTCCGAAAACATTTCGCTTTTCAAGCGAACCTAACTCAGCCTTTATGGCCTCTTGCCATTTTAGCCAATCAACTCTGTGCATGCACTCTTCTAGAGTTTTAGGTACAAAATCATTTTCATTGATTACATCCGTTGCTATAGCATATGCAAATATATCGTTAACACATGTTTCATTTCGGTTCCATATTGTACTATTTTGTACATAATTGATAGAGATCTCGTTTTCGTTTGGTACCAGTGTGTCTTCTGAATTTTCATTTTCCTCTGGAGTTATATTTGTCTCTTCTGGGACATTTACCTCTTCTAGGGTTTCAGTTATTAAATTTTCACCAACTGATTTATTCTGCTCTTTTCGCTTACGTGGGTTTTTATCTTTGGAACCTATTGGTCTCCCACGTTTTCTTTGTATGGTAATCGCTTCTGGGATTACTTCAATTCGAGCAGGTGAATTTGATGCTGGTATATGTGACTTTGTCACCCTATTTGTGTCTGTGAATGCATCTGGTAATTCATTTGCGATTCTTTGCAAATGTATAATCTTTTGGACTTCAGATTCACATTGACCACTTCGGGGGTCGAGATTTGATAATGATGATGCATTCCATGTTAACTCTTGTGTTACCAGTCTTTCTTTTGTCTTATCTCCCCCTAAGACTAGGAATACTGTCTCATTAAACTGACAGTCAGCAAAGCGTGCTGTAAACATGTCACCCGTTAATGGTTCTAAATATTTAATAATAGACAGGGAGTTAAAACCGATGTAAATGCCCAGTCTTCTTTGTGGTCCCATAATGGTACGTTGTGGTGGCGATATTGGTACATATACCGCACAACCAAATATTTTGAGGTGGGACAGATTTGGTTCTCTTCCGGAGACCAGTTGTAATGGGGAGTATTCATGATCGGAAGTTGGTCTTAATCGGATTAGTGCAGCAGCGTGTAAAATAGCATGTCCCCATGCAGAAGATGGCAATTTGCATCTCATCAGGAGAGGTCTAGCGATTATTTGTAATCGTTTAATTAATGATTCAGCTAAACCATTTTGTGTATGAACATGAGCTACTGGATGTTCAACCTTTATCCCAATCGACATACAATAATCGTTAAAAGCTTGGGATGTGAATTCTCCTGCATTATCCACTCGTATGGTTTTAATTGGATTTTCAGGGAAATGAGCTCTCAACTGTATGATTTGCGCTAATAATCGGGCAAATACTACATTTCGAGTAGCTAAAAGACTCACGTGTGACCATCGCGATGAGGCGTCAATTAAGACTAAGAAATAGCGAAATGGACCACAAGGAGGATGTATAGGCCCACAGATGTCCCCTTGGATTCTTTCCAAAAATGAGGGGTTTTCTTGTGTCAATTTAGTTGGTGAAGGCCGAGTAATGAGTTTGCCTAGAGAGCATGCCGCACATGATAAATCTTTTGATTGTAAAACTTTTAAATTCTTAAGAGGGTGCCCATTTGCACTTTTAATTATTCGCCTCATCATTATGTTACCTGGGTGACCTAGTCGGTCATGCCATATTGTGAATGTGTCTTTATCTAGTAACATATGGTTACTCACCACCATGTATGCTTCAATAGGAGTAATATTTGTATAATATAATCCAGAGGATAAAGCTTTTAGCTTTTCTACAATGGTATCTATGCCATTTTCATTTGAAGTAATTTGTAAGTATTCAATATTATTTTCGGATGTTGTTTTGAGGTGGTAACCATTTTGTCGAATACTTTTAAAACTAAGTAAATTTCGTCTTGATTTACTAGAGTATAATGCATCATTTATAATTAGTTTAGTACCCGATGGTAATATGATGCTTGCTCTTCCAGAGCCTTCTATAAGATCACATACACCAGAAATAGTACCAACAAGTGTCTCTGCAGGAGACAACTCAGAGAAAAATTTCTTATGTTTGAGAATAGTGTTGGTAGTACCACTATCTACTAGACATTCATCACCAATGATAGCTTTATTGGAACTTGTAAACATATTTACTCTGGAAATAATAAAATAAATTAATATAACGAACTATTTGCTTGAGTATATAAAAAAAATCACTTCACACAAATATGAATCAAACATCACAAAGATTTTAAATGAAACCATAACAATAGTTCAAACATAAAATACCATAAGAGTTTAAACAAGATCCAAACAAAGAAAAGAAACCATAGTCTTAAAAAAACATCACATAAAGTTCAACCATAGGATGTCACTAATTTTCAATGAAGTCAGATGCATCTAGATGAGTGTCTAATAGTGGTGTAGGAGATGACAGATTAGGTGCATTCTCAATCAGATTTGTCTCAACATTTTTCCCTGTTTCTTTCATCATCTGTTGATAAGCTTCAACGAGATGTTTGGGGGTGCGACATGTGCGGGACCAATGATTTGACATTCCACATTTATAACATATATTGTTTTGGCTCCCGCTAGTCCTCCCTCTAGGAGGTCGTCCCGTGTTCTGTCGACTCGATTCGCCATTACTAGATTTTGAATTTTGAGATTCTCGTCGCCATGTATTGCTCCGTCCACGACCACGACCACGGCCGCGACCGCCACCTCTCCCACGTCCGCTTTGATAATTTGCCGCATTGGCTTCTGGCAATGGGCTTGCACCGACGGGTCGCGCTTGATGATTTTGTAGTAGGAGCTTGTTGTTTTGCTCCGCGACCAACAAAGATGATATTAATTCAGAATATTTTGTAAATTTACGTTCCCTGTACTGCTGCGACAGCAGCATGTTTGATGCATGGAACGTTGAGAAAGTTTTCTCAAGCATGTCTTCGTCGGTTATTTTTTCACCACATAATTTAAGCTCAGAGGTGATGCGGAAAAGGGCAGAGTTGTACTCGCTAACACTTTTATAATCTTGTAGCCTCAAATGAAGCCATTCATAGCGAGCTTTAGGGAGCAAGACCAACTTCTGGTGGTCAAATCTTTCTTTGATATTTTTCCACAACTCGAGAGGGTCCTCAACAGTAAGATACTCCCTCTTCAAGTCTTCGTGGAGATGGGGACGGAGGAATATCATGGCCTTAGCCTTATCTTGAGCGGGTGTTTGATTCTCATCATCGATTGTCGCCCCTAGATTATTTGCTGTCAGATGAATTTTCGCATCAAGGGTCCATGGGAGGTAGTTATTTCCCGAGATGTCAAGTGCGACGAATTCGAGTTTTGATAAGTTCGACATTGCATCTACGAAATAAAACTTATATGTGAATTTTGTGAAATGATAATTAATAAAAAAAATTACTAAGTGAAGAGATGGATACATTTGATTAAAATTAATTTAATTAAAAAAACAATTTGAACATATATATGCACGAATGATGTAAAATGACTGGGAAGAAAATAGTATAAATAGATATATTAATGTTTATATGAATATGCATTAATGTGAGTTAATATTCAGTAACAAAAAAAAAATTTATTGTAACGCACAACAAAAACAACTTTTTATATTGATGTAATATATTATTGGTGGTGTTATTATTATTAATATAATAGAGAGAAGTCCAGTGCCCATGTATTCTTTTTACTATGACAGAAAAGGCAACACCCTCATCATGGATGTGAGATACTAACATTTAATAATTAATTATAATAAAATATTATTAATAGTGTTAATATGATCCAGCTGTATACCATCATCTTGAATAGAGTGATGAGAGTAAATATAAACCTTTTCTTTTTCACACCCAGTCATTTTCTATTTCAAAATAAAGCTTCAAAACCTTCATAATATCATTTATTATCATAACTTCAAAGAGCAGGAAAAAAAAACGTTCGACGCTAAAAATAGCAAAAGAGGAATAGAAGATTATAAACCACCGGTAAACCTTTCCGACCCACCGGATCTCTAAAAAAACAACCGTCATTGATTCACCGGAAACGGTTACAGAAAACGGAGCAGTTTGTTAAGTTTTGTGTTCTCCGGAAACGGTTACAGAAAACCGCTGCCGGTTAAGCAGTCGGAGCGTCGTCGCTGCCGGTAAATCGCCGGAAAAAAAAATTCAGGTAAGAAATTTTATGTATTCTGGGTTGTTTTGATGTGTTTGGTTCGATTGTTAGTGGCGGCAGTGACCGCCGTTGGTTGAAGAAAAACAACAATTTCGGATTTTGTTTCTATATGATAATAACTATCAACCCTACTTGCGTTCTAAAAGGCATAAAGATAAACCTATGTTGGGTATTCGCAAAACCAGATCTAAAGGCATATGTCATGTGTTCCTAAAAAAATGAGACCAATAATCTAATTTGAAAAAAAAAAATTAGTTGAACATTGTGGGTAAAAAGTCACTGTAGAAAAACGGAGGGGATGAAAATCCCTTTTAATAACCAGTGTGTAGAAAATTTTAATTTGTGGTCCATCCTTTGGAGACGCATTTATAATAGGGAAACATAACACTGAGTAGAGATTATGAATATGTGTACCAGAATGATATGATGAACAAAAATGCTGATTGAATCTGTCTGGTTGAAGATTTACAGAAATCCCAGTGGAGACTCAAAGTGCTGATAACGTGAAATGAAAAATGAGAACTGTATGAGAAGTGTGTATTCTATCATTTATCAATCACACATATATATACAGTAGTCAAAATGTGAAATGTAACTGAAAGAATTATGTGGTCAAAATGTAACTGAAAGAATAACAACTTAGGAGGAGAATTAGGAGAAGAATTAAGGGAGAATACATCTGTATTTATAATAATACGTAAATTAATATTAAAAATAAAAACCTAATTCAAAGTCACTACTACCCTTTTTAAACCAAAAATCAAATTAAACTATAAAAATCAAAAAAGAAAAAGCTCATTCAAAGTAGTTGTTTAATGATCTATGTTTGAAAAATTAATCTTAAGTACCTATGAATTTAAACTAAATAATAGAATATCAAATAAAATATGTATAATGTTGTAAATCAACGGTCTATTAGTGATGTGCGATAAAGTGTTATATATATTAGGTGTATATTTTAAGCCCTTTTAACACTTATTTTTAGCCAAGTTTTAAATTTATAAAACACGATATTTTACTAACACTAAACACACATATGGGCAAGTGCACCCATCGTGAGCGTAGTATAGTGTTGGTAAGATACCGAGGTCGTCCAAGGACACAAGAGCTTTTAGTACCGGTTTATCCTCAACGTCTAATCAAAATAAAAAGTTTAGAAAAATGTTTTAAACTAAGAAAAATAAAAACTAACTAAAATGCTGAAAATAAAAATAAAATAAAAACAGATAGACAAGATGAATCACTTGGTTCCGACTCGTATCTAGTATAACCTTTGATTATTTCCGCACTTTTGCACATAATTAAGAGATTATCTTAGTTATTGTAGTAGGCCCCTCTTTTGAAGGTGACGTTACCCTCACCCCAGTAGTTTGAGTCAGCAAGGATACAATCCTAAAAGGGTGGATTATTGGAAGATAATGAATTAAGTTATTAATGCAATATTATGGTAGGCCCCTCTTTTGGAGGTGACGTTACCCTCGGCTAAGTAGTCTGAGTCAGCAGGGATACAGTCCTAAATAGCCGGGTTATAGTATTAATAGTAGTTAACTTATGAGGGGATCAAAGAGTTTGGACCCCCGCCATCCAATACCGTGAAGCATTGAAGGAGGTCCTACTAAATTTGACCCAGGTCCATTGCAGGACCTCTAAACGCTGAACAATGGCAAGACCTTTACCAAACCGTTCCCTTAACCCCCGACCAGGTAGCCAACATACCTCCATATAGACCGTGGAGATATGAATGGTGAAAATCTTTTATTTTATATAGACAGTAAAATAATGCCAAGACACCACGGACAAACGATAAGGAAAGATCACCTTCAACATAAGTAACTAGTTATTAAAGTCATTAATACAAAACCAAATAAAAAGTGCAAAAGATTATAAATAAAAAGTATTAAACTAGACACTTTGTCTTCACCAAGTGATGTAAGAGACTTAGGCAAACATGGCCTTGATTATCAAGAACTCTTACGATCAATCTTGGATCCCGAGACGACTCACACACTCTACGATGTACAATGGATGATGGTGGTGGATGATGGTGTTGTGATGGTGGTGGGTGGTGGATGAAGTGTGAGAGAGGTGGTGTGCCAAGGGATGAGTTTAAATGAAACCAAGCACTCCTATTTATAGGCTGAACAGAAGGCTGGGCACGCCCCCCGTGTCCGCTGGACACGGCCCCGTGCCTGTCTGACACTCTCTCTCTCTTCATTAATTGTAATTCGCAATTACAATTAATGCGCCTGCTGTACTTTCGCCACGCCCCCGTGTTCACTGGACACGGCCCTGTGGTGGGCAATAGAAGCTTCTATAGGTTTGTCTTTTCTGCTGCTTCTTGGGCACGACCCCGTGCTGGCTGAGCACGGGGCGTGTTCAGTCTTCTGTCTTCTCTATTTTGCTTGGGAAGATGCCGTTGAGGGGTCGGGCAGTCCACTTATGTTCCTTTCCTTGTATTTTTGTTGGATTTAGCTGTCTTTTTGCTTCTTTTGTGTTTTTGAGCTCATTTAATCCTGAAAATACAAAAGGAAGACAAAAACACTCTTTTTCCAATATTAGTACTTAAAATGGGTTAGTTTTATGCCTCATTTGATGTAATTTATATGTTGCATTTTACACACATCAAATACCCCCACACTTGAACTTTTGCTTGTCCTCAAGCAAAACTCTTTAATATGTGGCTTACACTCCCAAATGGAATGGGTAGAAGAGAAGGTTTTGGCTTGTCGTAGAGTGTTGGGAATCCAAGATCTTTTTGGGTTTTATTTTTATCTATTTACAATCCTATTCGTAATGATTTATTTAGAACGTTTCATAGGAAAAATTACTTATTTGGGCATAACATGCCTTTTTAAAATTCCATTTATATACAAGTTCACATACCTCACGGGAGAAATCACTCACACTCGGCCGAAGGTGTATTTTTAGTGAATCACTCGAGAGCGGCATGGAACTTATTCCTACCATAAGCTTGCCAAGCAATCAATCCTCCTCCTTTTTAACTTTGATACCTTTGTAAATATCAAGAGGACTTTGTGGGTTAAGGGTTAGGCTTGGGTTAAAGGTAGGTGGTTGGGATAGTGGTTAGTGGTTAGTAGAAAAAGGGTGAAAAGCGTAACAAGTGTCGGTTTTCGTAGGACTTTCTTATTTTTGTAACTTTTTATTTTGATGAAGCTTTTATTCAAACAAAGTTATTTTTGATGAACTTGTTTGTTTATCTTTTGCTTCATCATCAACACTTTTTTTTTGATCGATCATACGAAAAAAAACGAACTTGTTACTAAAACAAAGGGTTAAAAAAAATAAAAAAGGTTTTGGTGGGTAAAAGGGTTTTGGTTTGGGAAATGAAATGAAAAGGTTTAGGCTCAAAGGGGCTAACTAGGGGGATTTTTTTTGGGTAGGTGGTAAAAGAAAAAGAAAAATAATGGTGTAGAAATAAAAAGGGTTAGTCCTAATGCCTCCATCATTTACTTACTCGGGTTTAAGTTGATAAGGACCGGGAATGTATCGTCATGGCAAGTTCTAGAGTCGTAAGATCCAAACGGCTATTCACACAAGAAACGAAAAATGAGCATTTAGTTTAATGATATGTAATTGTATGCTCGATAAAGGCTCAAAACTCACTTTTGTGGGAATGGGTTTTTATGTGATCAAGTATATATAATCAAATTTTAACTAAGTTTGCCATGCATTTTCATAATTTTCTTATGTTGGTTCTTTTTATCACTACGCTATTGGTTGTAAATTTGTAAAAATATAACCTTTTTGAGAACTTGAATTTCCCGAGTTAAACCTAGACAAGTAAAAAAAATGAAATTTTTGAAAAAAATTTGGGGTGATTAGCGGTTCCAATAGAGTTTTGTGTAAGGCTTGTATTTAGGACTTGCAAGATTCAAGGTTTTAGCATCCCCCTCACACTTAAATTACACATTGTCCTCAATGTGTCCCAAAAATAAATTTTTAGGTTGATTAGAAGTGTAAAATGGTGTTAAGAGCAAAGATTTATGTTACTGGTAGTCTGGACACGGCCCCGTGGTGACCGGACACGGCCCCGTGTTCAGGTGCCAGTAACAAAAATTAAAGAAAAGAAGCAGAAGTCTGGACACGGGGGCGTGTCTGGTGGACACGGCCCGTGTCCAGTTACCTGAACTGGGCGTTTTTCTGCAGGTGGTTCAGCACGGGGCCGTGTTGGTTAGACACGGCCCGTGTTGAACCTTCTGTAATGGAGAGATTGATGCCGGGTTGCCTTGTTCTTGTGCATGGGGTCATTTTTCTCGTTCCCCTTTTCATCCCTTACCATCATGAGTGTGTTTTATTCATTATGAACCATCCAAACTTTAAAAACCATTATTTCATTGCAATCATAGAGAGACCTTACACAATCCTAAATTAAGATAAAATAAAAACTTAACTAAATAGGTCAGCAGGTACACGAGGTTATCATAAAGAGTTCTACTATTTTAAGAAAATTTCGAGAATAGTTTCCCGATATAGTAGGACTTTTAGCCGAAGGATTTCTTCCCTAAACGTTGTTTAAAGCCATTCTTCGATCTCCCTAGGAAGGAAGAATGCGGCTTCATTTTCCTCAGCAACTGGTGGCTGAGGGGGAACATTCACCGGGACTCCTTGCACCACCCTTTGCGGAGGCTCTTGGTGCATGGCATACCATTCGGCTGGAATGATGACTTCGGGAACCACGTTCCATGCCCTTTGGGTTATTATAGGTACCAAAGGCGGGGAGGCGAGAAGGTTTAACCTCTGGTGCAAGAGGTTTACCTCTCGGAGACAGCCCTCCAGCCCCACTGTTAAATGGTTGATACGGTCGACCAATGCTTCCTCCACTCCCGTCATTTCGTCAATAGCCTCCCTTAGGGCGTTAACATAGTTTACAAGAGAGTCTTCTGTTGTCGATGATCTCCTTCCTTGTCGGTTACTTCTTGAAGATGATCCGCTTGTTCTGCTTGCCATTTTCTGTGGAAGAAACCGAAGAAAGCAAAATTTTTACAAAACAGTGCCTCGGACACGGCCGCGTGCTCACTGAGCACGGCCCCGTGTCTAGTTGTCTACAGGATTTTAGGCTAAGGATTCTTGGAGTTTTAAATTATTTTTATGATTTTTAGCGAGGTTTTAAGCTTAGATAATTTAAAATAAAGTTATGCAACTAACTTTAAACAAGAATCCTTAGCAAATAATCTTGCAAACTTCTCATAGAGGTTTGGAATCATGGAATTTCCAAGCTTCCATGGAGGAAGTGTTGAAAAATTTTGAAAGAAGAGGAAATGAATAAAAGTGGAAGGGACAAGATGGTCCTTGGGAACCTTCTTTTAGCACTTACCTAGGATGGTATGAGTGAAGATCCCAGGAATCTCTGTCTATTTGAAGTGGTCAAAAGTGAGCAGGAATCAGGCTGCATTTAAAGAAAACGACAGCGCATTGGACACGGCCCCGTGTGCAGAGGAAATCCTGACACATTTTGTCCGTATTTTGACAAAATCAGCAGAGAATCTTTTAGGTGAGCACGGGGGCGTGTTGACCTGGACACGGCCCCGTGTCTGGAGGCTGTCTTATGGGGTTTTGTTACTTCTAAGGATCTCGTCGATATCGGGTGGTTCCTTACTGGTTGGAACAACCCCAAAGTGCCTAAGATACCTTAATTGTCCTAAACTAAGGCGAGAACGCAAGAGGTTGTCGATGAGCGTAATTCCTATTTTCATTCTAGGTGGACAAGTCCAACCCTTTCCCGGGCTCTCGTTAAAGAAGGTGTATGCCGAATCGCTCAGGTCTATGTATGCACCGAACGAAGTCGATGGAGAGTCCTTCATGGCACAATCGGCACAGGGACGACTATCGTCCAAGTCTTTGTTAGGTACGAAGGTATTTTCGGGAGCAACGAGGTTGTCGGAATGCGGTTCCAGCATTTCGTCATGGTCATCGTCTTGGGGTGGATCAATAAAGTCCTTCCTAAGCTCTTTTGACCAATTTAGAATTAGCTTTTCTAGTTGAAATAACTCGTCAAGGAGCATTTCCCCTATAATATCTGGCTGGGCGCATTCGAGGGAGAGATAGGGCTTATTTTTACTTTCGCCCCTCTTAAGGTTATGAGAAGTCGGTGGGTCCATGTAGTGGGGCCTATAATTTAGAAAGTAGCATTCTACTTCTTTATGTTCGCCACCACATAATTGACACCACGTACCATAAGAGTGCCGAAAGTAAAAACAATTACTATCACTCATGTTTGTGTCAGAAATTACCAACCACCGGGATCTAACGGTTCTGTTTTCAGTAAGTGAATCTTGGGCACGGGGGTGTGTTGGGTGAGCACGGCCCCGTATTCAGCTTACTGTCTGACTTAAAACAGGATTGCCAGTTCCAATGATATAGCACGGGGGCGTGTTCAGCGGGCACGGCCCGTGCTGAGCTCTGCAGAAGCTGAAAAACTAAGAAAATCCTAAAAATAAAAAAGAAAAATAAAAAAAATGATTAGGCCGTTGATTCCTAACTTTCTTAAAATCCTTGTGTCCCCGGCAACGGCGCCAAAAACTTGATGTGCGATAAAGTGTTATATATATTAGGTGTATATTTTAAGCCCTTTTAACACTTATTTTTAGCCAAGTTTTAAATTTATAAAACACGATATTTTACTAACACTAAACACACATATGGGCAAATGCACCCATCGTGAGCGTAGTATAGCGTTGGTAAGATACCGAGGTCGTCCAAGGACACAAGAGCTTTTAGTACCGGTTTATCCTCAACGTCTAATCAAAATAAAAAGTTTAGAAAAATGTTTTAAACTAAGAAAAATAAAAACTATCTAAAATGCTGAAAATAAAAATAAAATAAAAACAGATAGACAAGATGAATCACTTGGTTCCGACTCGTATCTAGTATAACCTTTGATTATTTCCGCACTTTTGCACATAATTAAGAGATTATCTTAGTTATTGTAGTAGGCCCCTCTTTTGAAGGTGACGTTACCCTCACCCCAGTAGTTTGAGTCAGCAAGGATACAATCCTAAAAGGGTGGATTATTGGAAGATAATGAATTAAGTTATTAATGCAATATTATGGTAGGCCCCTCTTTTGGAGGTGACGTTACCCTCAGCTAAGTAGTCTGAGTCAGCAGGGATACAGTCCTAAATAGCCGGGTTATAGTATTAATAGTAGTTAACTTATGAGGGGATCAAAGAGTTTGGACCCCCGCCATCCAATACCGTGAAGCATTGAAGGAGGTCCTACTAAATTTGACCCAGGTCCATTGCAGGACCTCTAAACGCTGAACAATGGCAAGACCTTTACCAAACCGTTCCCTTAACCCTCGACCAGGTAGCCAACATACCTCCATATAGACCGTGAAGATATGAATGGTGAAAATCTTTTATTTTATATAGACAGTAAAATAATGCCAAGACACCACGGACAAACGATAAGGAAAGATCACCTTCAACATAAGTAACTAGTTATTAAAGTCATTAATACAAAACCAAATAAAAAGTGCAAAAGATTATAAATAAAAAGTATTAAACTAGACACTTTGTCTTCACCAAGTGATGTAAGAGACTTAGGCAAACATGGCCTTGATTGTCAAGAACTCTTACGATCAATCTTGGATCCCGAGACGACTCACACACTCTACGATGGACAATGGATGATGGTGGTGGATGATGGTGTTGTGATGGTGGTGGGTGGTGGATGAAGTGTGAGAGAGGTGGTGTGCCAAGGGATGAGTTGAAATGAAACCAAGCACTCCTATTTATAGGCTGAACAGAAGGCTGGGCACGCCCCCGTGTCCGCTGGACACGGCCCCGTGCCTGTCTGACACTCTCTCTCTTCATTAATTGTAATTCGCAATTACAATTAATGCGCCTGCTGTACTTTCGCCACGCCCCCGTGTTCACTGGACACGGCCCCGTGGTGGGCAATAGAAGCTTCTATAGGTTTGTCTTTTCTGCTGCTTCTTGGGCACGACCCCGTGCTGGCTGAGCACGAGACGTGTTCAGTCTTCTGCCTTCTCTATTTTGCTTGGGAAGATGCCGTTGAGGGGTCGGGCAGTCCACTTATGTTCCTTTCCTTGTATTTTTGTTGGATTTAGCTGTCTTTTTGCTTCTTTTGTGTTTTTGAGCTCATTTAATCCTGAAAATACAAAAGGAAGACAAAAACACTCTTTTTTCCAATATTAGTACTTAAAAAGGGTTAGTTTTATGCCTCATTTGATGTAATTTATATGTTGCATTTTACACACATCAATTAGCAACCAACATATAACTCTAACAAATATGAGAGACCAAGACTATAAAGATCATGTAGAGAATAAGAGAACATGAATTCTTATTCATTAAGGTATCATAATGCAATACAAACAAACCTATATATATAAGGTTCTTACATTAATACAAAGGAAATGAAGAGATGGGAGTTAGGATGTGGATAGTCACTTTAATATAGTTTATTTATAACACTCCCCCTTGACTATCCACGTAATAAAAGAAAACAATGTATTATACACTTGGTGGTGCTGCCTCGTTAAAAACCTTGCTAGGAAAACCCAGTGGGACAAAACCTCAGCTAAGGGAAAAAGAGTGCAACGCGTATTTTCTCCCCCTGATATTCTTGGATCAGGTATGTTGCCTCATTAAAAACCTTACTAAGAAAACCCAATGGGATAAAACTTAGTGAAGGGAAAAAGAGTGCAACTTGTGTAATACTCCCCCTCATTTGAACATGTATTCTTCAAGTGACTAGTGCCCATTTTTATTTAAAGTTGCTCAAAGCTTTTGTAGTCAATGATTTGCCGCTTGATCCCTTAATGTGCAATTCTTTATATTCGCAATGATGTATATCTTCATATGAGCTTTCTAGTGCCTCTTCTTTTACATAAATATCATAAGATCCACACCTGTGATTTGTTACATTCCCTGCATTTACAAAACTAACCAAACTTGTTTTGACAGGTTAGTAAAATATAAATTCATATCTTACATACCTTTGATGTATTGAAATAGATGTTTTCCTATTTCAATATTTCGTCGTTTAACACATGCTATATCAAATCGATAAATTCAATAAAGATATATAAAATCATGAATAGATAGCAAGAAATACTAATGCACAATTGCACTTAAAGATGGTACCTCTAGACCAAAAATTTCAATTTCTTTCATATGAAGCTATAACATCCATTTTATATATCAAGTAATTGAACAACCTTTAACATAGTTAAAGGATAAACTTTGTACATGGTAAAACGCGTCAACCTCTAATAGATATAGTTTGGTTGATTACACATATACTCGAACTACAGGTCGAGCGATAATTACAATGTGTCAAGGTCATTTAAAAATTCTCCCTTTAAAAGCTCGACAGTTTCTCTCGATGGTGCCTAGACATCATCACTGTAAACTGCGATTATAGTGAACTTTTAGGAGAGGACTTTTGATAAAGATGGATACTATTATCAAACTCGTATTGCTCTTTATCATAATATCTCATGAGTTGTGCAACACTCAATCCAACTATTTTATCCATACTATCTTTTTAAGTTTATAAAGATACATTCATGAGGTTTTGAAATCAATGCTTCAGGCATTTACAACCATTCACTTACTTCTTTCCACTTTGAAAAACAATGTATGTGCATACACTCTTTAGGAGTTCTGTTACATAAACCTCCTTATTGATTTCTATATCATATGTAAGGATGTCTTGAACACTTGCTTCATTTGTATAATACATATTGTAGCATGCTTATACACTGTACATTGAGATACCATAATCACCAAGCACAGGTATTCTATGTATGTTTATTGGTGCACAAGAATTACATCCATAAGATGTTTCCACGTAACCTTATAAGCACTTAGATGATTTAGGATACTCATCAGGAGTTCCAGTTATATTCAATGTATTCAAATATGAATCTGTATACAACGGTCATATCGTTCTCGATAACTTATTTTTACATGATTTTAATAAATTAAATCCTTGAGGGACTTTCATGTAAACTTTTAGTATCCAGTGATTCATAACTTTCATAAGACACATATCAATTCTTTCTTTATATTACCAGACTAATTAAATATTGGAAAGCCAATACATCCACCACCGGAGAATGCGTCTCCTCATAATCAGTCATAGGTCTTTGCGAAAATACTTGTGCCACCAATTTTGTCTTATATCACTTTATTTAATTTTCACATAATTCACATAAAAGACCCATTTGTATCCAACATATTTTACAATTTCAGTTGTATGGACTGTTGGTCCAGAAACTTTCCATGTTATTAGAGAATTCAACTCTGTCTTATTTGTGTCTTTCCATTTTGGCCAATCATTTATATGTTTTCATTCATAGGCAGATCTTAATCTTGATCCTCGTCACTTCATCATTTCAAGCGCTATATTATATACAAAAGTATAACGACGTCGATTTTATTTTTTTTGATTCCATACATATCTTAGACATGATACAACTTATCGAGATCTCTTTATTTTCAGGTACCTGAGGTTCTTCTTGAACCATCATGTCTATTGTCTATTCAATAGACCATTTTAATATAACCTCGACTTGACCATCTTAATTAGTTGCTCCAACTTTCGAGGAATTTTATTGTTGGAATCGACTGGTCTACCACGCTTCAGACGTGCAATAGACTCATTACAAACATGTGGTAATTGTCCTTCTGGGACACTCATCTTAATTGGAGCATTAGCAATTGGTATATGTGACATAGTCACCTTTTTAAGGTCAGTGAATGCGTCTGGTAATAGATTCGCTAATCTTTGTAAATGAGTTATTCATTGAACTTCTGGTTCATACTTTTAGTTTTGAGGATCAAGATAATTCATACCAACTCATTTCTTTTCCAACTGCTTTTTATCTCCCCTGATGTTGGGAATGTTAATACATTTAGATGGACATCAATTAATTGAGCCATAAATAAATATCTCGTGAAAGACTCTATTCGTTTTCATATATTCCCAACCACCTTTTAAGGTCCCATCTTTGTGCGTAGTGGTGGATCAATTTCAATATATACTGCACAACCAAAATCTTAGAAGGGACATGTTTGGTTCCTGACTAAAACCAACTATAATGGGGAGAAACTATTACAACATGTTGGCCTGATGTGAATTAATGTTATTGCATGTAAAATTACATGTACTCATATATAAACATGAACTTCCTCTCATGATTATTTGCTTTGCTGTCAATCGTAGACGTTCAATGATCGTCTTAACAAAAGCACTTATACGAATGTTTTTTTTAAGAACTTAGGAATTAAATTTACCATTATTACCAAAATAAATATGTAATCTGGAATATTGTGCTTGTTATCTCATTAGCTAAGCCACATATCACACAAACTTCAAGTTGTGAATTTGATAACCATTTAGACGATGCATCGATTTAAAACACTAAATGGTATCATGTTTGGATATGTGTATCCTTCAGTCACTTCCAGAATATTTAGGGATACACACTCTTCTTTATTTGGCAAATATAAATTTCCATTGAGAGCAAACATTACATACAAATTATCAGCTTGAAGAATCTTCTACTTCTTCATTATGTTTCACATCATCATTGACTCGGTGTGGTCTAACCTGTCATGCCAATTAAGTAAATAATCATGATACATAAACTTCTAGTTTACGATCGTATGTGTAGTAGTTGCATTACGCGAGAGAACAACGTGTTATCATTGCAAACTATTTTATTATATGACTTTTATCTTTTTTCACATTTTGTTCTTGTATAATCACTACCATAATTTGCCACTTATAGTGGTCAATCTCATTATGACCATTATTACAATTCTGAACTTGGCTATCATATCACTACTGATGACCGATCTCATTATTATTATGATCGTCATCACAAATTTCTCAATTATGTCCATGATCACGATATTTTCAATGATCCTTATATAATCACATTCAATTCAGGAAATGAAGTAGAACCAGGACAAGTTTTATAGCTTTTCATTCTTCACCGGAGGTTTTATGAATCATACATGTTATACATGTTTCATATATATATTCTCGTATAATCATTTCCTTAGTGAGTCACTTCTTGTGGTCGATTTCAATATTAACATGGTTGATCTCACTATCAATATAGGATTATTATAGTTTTCTCATTTACCATGATCATGACCTTTACAACGATCATTGTATAATCACCACATAATTAACATAGTTTATCTCATTATTAACAAGAGCATAATAACAAACTTTCATTATGCCATTATAATTCCTTTGGTCATGATCGTGACCTTTACACTGGTCATCATCATATTCACTTTATGCAATGAGATGGAATCCGAAAACATTCATGGATTCTCATTCTTTGTTCAGTCACATGGGTATGAAATCATTTTAAACTCATACTTTGTTAATCGTATCGCTACTTCATGAGCATATCTCAGGTGTGGCAAATGAACATCTTTTATCCAGATTTTCATTAAAGACAATCTTCTTTTCATATATTATAAATTGAGAAATCGTTACATGACTGAGTCATGTAGTATTATCGGTCTATAAATCTTATGACCTTTTTATAAATTATTAATCAGATTCAGAGAGTATGAAACTTATGATGTCATATTTAAGCATATTTATTCCTCAGAAGCATATTTGAGGGACAAACAAAATTTGTTTTATCTGATTTCTCTTATAAATAAATTTCTCTTCACATAATATCAATCGAGAAGTAATCGTATGTCCGATTATATAATATTATTGGTCTGACATCTTACGGTCTTTCATAACTTGATAATGAGATACGTGAGTATGACACTTCGTGTTGTATCTAAGAATAGTTGTATTCTTTCATGATAGTAATAATAGATCATAACTTTGGTTTAGTTGTTCTCTCCGTATCATCTTTGTAAATAAATGATATCAAACCAAATATAAGAGCATACTATAAAATCAAACTATACAACATATCACCTTATAATAGAACTTTACATATAAAATGTCTTGCCCATCCACTACAAACAAATATATATTTTATCTATAATATATAAACAATCATTGGTTTATCTTAATACAAATATATCTCACTCAACTTTAAACATAAATAATTTTCTTTATCAAGTTCTCAAATACATGATTATTTATTAGTTTCAAATAAGTCATTTTTTATAATAATTAATATGAGGATCAAGTTCCACATATAAGACACCATGAGATTATACATAAATTATAGTTATATATGTACTAATCATATTAATGCAAATGTAATCAAATGACATAAATTTTCGACTTTTCATTTAACAAAAAGGATACATGATTTTTTTTTTTTACTTAAACCAAAAGCTCTTAACTTTAGAACCAAAAGATTTTAATTGTTATACTCAACCAAGAAAAGGTAAAAAATTTCCAATCAAGAATGTTCTCATTTTAATGCCACAACAAAATATTTTATAATCAAAATATAAAATCGAAACAATTAATTTTGTAGTTTATTACTACACTATAAGAACAGAAGATGGTTATACTATAAACAAAATGCTTTCAAATAGTACATACAAACTTTTAGCCATAAATATTTGACTACTATTATTATTTTATATATTTTTTTCTTAAAACTTTTATAACATTATGCAAACAATATAAGCCATAGTAAAATTTTATACATAACATTTAAGAGAGACTTTAATTAATGCGAAGACTCCTAACTTCCTCTAATTTTTTTTATATTCTATTGTTATTAATAGGTTTTGCTTCATGTACCTAAAAATTTAATTACCCATATTTCAAAACAGTGTAACCTCCAATTTAAATCTCATTTATAAGATGAGTCAAATCCTTTTTATATAGATATTTTAAAAACATCTCATAGTCAGTGGTTCACATAATTTGTAGTCAAGCTTAGTAATAGGCTAACTCCATAGGAACAAATCAATTTGCCAAAAGACTAGTATGGAATAGCTTTCAGCTTTTAAAACTTTATATTATATGTTTATAACATTAAATTTAACTTCTTCAAATAAAACTACAGTAGCTGATATAATAATATAACTATTTGTTTAACACTAATCAATAAAATAGTGGGATAAGAAAATCCATAATCGGCCACAAAAGAAAATCCATCATCATGCGAATCATAACAGTCAAAGACATACTAAAACTATCAAAAGGATTTTCAAAATCACCTGGTAAAGTCTCATTTGTTTACCTTGTTTAACGATTAAGATTCCCATAGTGGCAACTTCTCGAGACTCCAAAACCTCATGCAAAAACGCCTCATGATGATGGATTCAAAGTGAAATGAATAAGAGAACAACGAGCGAACTCGTGCTGATAACGTGTTGTAAATCAACGGTCTATTAGCAACCAACATATAACTCTAACAAATATGAGAGAACAAGACTATAAAGATCATGTAGAGAACAAGAATATGGAGAATAAGAGAACATGAATTCTTATTCATTAAGGTATCATAATGCAATACAAACAAACCTATATATATAAGGTTCTTACATTAATACAAATGAAATGAAGAGATGGGAGTTAGGATGTGGATAGTCACTTTAATATAGTTTATTTATAACATATAATAAATAAATTTATTTTGTTATAATAATTATAAATATTCTTCAATTGCGATTGCAGTCAAAACGGATTCCGATCAACTACATGGGCCCACCTTAAAACGGATTGTTTTAGAAATAATGGGTTCATACCATGAGCAATTCTTTTAACCCAAATCAACTCATCTGTTTGATAACCTGTCAAGTTAGCTTTCAAAACGAAGACAAAAATATAAATTCATTTAGAGAAGAAAAACAGTATACCATTTCATTCTCCTTCCTATTCACATCAAAAAAACTCAATGAGCCCACCAAGCGCATTGTTGGGATCACTATCCTTCAGCAGTTGCTCTGCCACTTCAGCCGGAGTGATCTACACCTTCCAGATCAGATCCTCAATTTGTTCAAACTGATTGTGTTGAGTTACACCAAGATAGTTAGATGCCAGCAACCTAAACCCACACGGGGTAGACATGTTGATGTGAACGTCATACGACCAGGGCGATAATTCTTTCGTCTGCACAACTTGACCATAAACCATCAATAAATTCAACAAAATTGAAGTACAGAATGGTCTTTTAACGTTTTATTATAAGAAATTTAAAAAATCTGACCATTTTACCCTTCAAATCTGACCATTTTACCCTTCAAATCTGACCAGATTTTGCTTTTGGATGAAAATGACAACAAAATTGAAGCCACAGAGACCCAGATTCAAAAGTTTTGCGTTTTAGACTAAAGTGGCAAAAGTGATCAAACCTCAGGGACCATTTTGACAGTTTACTCTACTACTAATAATAATGTTTTTTTTTAACATAAGTTGCTTGAAGAAACACGGAACTAATCTGGTGATTAGTTCGGGGTTGTGCCTCGAAAAATATGGTTAATCTTTTTTGCCTCGTCCAAGTTGTGGTGGTGAAGATCCTGCAAAACACTAAACACCCCGTTAAGCTCGTTACAAGGAGGAGAATAGGGGGTTCTCCTCGTAACCACTCTCCGGCATGAAAATAAATATATGCTTTGAGGATTAAGTATGTAATTAAGAGAGTAAGAGAGCAAGGAAGTGGATTCTTAAACCTGTGGATGAAGGTTCCTATTTATGACCGGAGTTGTGTGAATGGAGATGGGTTGATGGGCCTTGGGCCTTGCCGTCGACAACAAGGAATATCCGTTTTATCCCCTTTGCCCTGATCGTTGGTACTTCTGGGCGAGAGGAGAGCTGGCGCACGTTGATTGGATCCACGTGGCCTGACCGTTGTCCTTGTTGTCTGTTCTATCATCAGCGGCTAAGTGGAGATTGTGGTGCAGTTGTCGGCGCACGCTTATTGGTGCCACGTAAGCGTCCTTGTGTACCTTCTTGTCTCCTATACGATTGTCAATCATGGAGCACGATCAGATACAACTTGTTGGACGCTCATTGGCTCGTTGTTCTGCCACTTGAACCTTTAGTATTTGTCCTTAGATTAGTTACGCTTCTGTCCTCCGCGCGGCTCTCAGGAATGTCCCAGGTAGCCGGCCCAAGGTCCAGGAAGTGAGGGTTTTCATCCAAGGAGCCAAGTGTGAAATCTGGTTTTGTGTTTGCTTTGACCCCGCGCGCGACCTAGGTCACACCTGTTTTGTCAACGCAAGGTTGGGAAAGCAACCAAATTAGTCTATTAAGGGTATGGTCTCGTGCACGACCTGACTGATCGGCGCATGATTTGGGACCATACCCCTTCATTTAAGATTTTACTCATTACATTTTTTTTGATGTAATAGAAAGAACCGATGAACAAGATTTGTAAGTATAGTATGTAAAACTACTTTTTTTTTCTTCAACTATATACCCAAAAGGCCCGAGAAAAAAAGCTTGAGCATTTAGACCACAACCCACTAATATAACTACAGTGGTGCCCTTGATTAGGCAAAATTAAGAAGAAAAAAAAAAGTAACTAAAAATTGGGCTGTACGGATTCTACTTCCTAAATCCTAAGTGAAGACTAAAGAGGAAAGAGTAAGGTGCTATTTGTTTTTCCTAGAGAAGAGCTTCCTGGCCACTAATGCCTGCGTCGCGCAGATCACGCGCAAACGTTTGGATCTGCAAACTGTTTGTTTTCTCGAAGACCTTTAATTAAAAAACCTATGTGCGTCCTCTTTTTGGTGCAGACTTGGGTTGTCTTATTCTAACCTCTTCTCTCTTTTTCTTTTTACCCTGATATCACAAAACACACAGGTTCAAAACCCTAGCACACCTTCTACTCCTCCACCACCTCTCCTCCACCCCTCCACCGCCGCCGCCAGCCTCCTCCCTCCACCCCTCCACCGCCGTTGTCGCACTCCACCACCTCAGCCAGCCGTCGTCGCTATCACTCCACCACCTCAGCCAGCCGCCGCCGCTCTCCACCACCTCAACCAACCCCCGTCGCTCTCACTCCACCACCTCAGCCAGCCGCTAGATTCTTCTTTAATCACAGGTAAACTGTTATGGAATTTAGATGTTCATTATGATAAATTGTTATGGAATTTAGATGTTCAACGAGCAACTCGGCCCATTGCGGCTCCAACTCCATGCTTGCATTATCCACTCCATTGAAGGGTTACTATGGCTGCTACCCGTTGCAATAAGTTGTGACTTGTGAGTAGAGATGAACAAAAAATTCGGCTTGGGGACCGAAACCGGCCAAATTAACCCAAACTGGTTCTGGTTAGGAACCAGTACATGCCAAATCGATTCGATTTGTAATCCAAACCGTAGGTTTCACACCGATTCCCCTCCTTCGCTTCAAAAACCGAAACGAACCAATTATTACAAAAACTGGTTTGAAGGAAAAAAAAAACCAGTCAATTTTATATAAAAAAAGTTATAGTTTTATATAAAAAAATTAATAAAAAATTGTACAAACCGGTTTCTATACATACAAATACATACACATACACATTAATGAAAATAAATGAACGTTTAATTTTATAAAAAAAAATTGAAACTTTTTTTATATTGTACGCATAAAACCCGGTTTACAAACCGATAATAAATCGAACCGAAACTGGCATTTAAAACCAATTATAAAAACCGACCAAGTCGATTCGGAACTGAACCGGTTTGGGTTAAAAACATAAATGATATAAAACCCTTTTGTTCACCTTTACTTGTGACAATGTTAAGCCACTTTTCAAATTATTAAAGTTGTCTATATAAAAGCACTAGTTTACAAACCCGTGTATACGGGTTGAATCTCAAAAAAAAGTAAACCATAAATTTATATATAATTTTTATTAATGAAATGACTTATTACATGAAAAAAGCGAAACAAAATGAAAAATGATATTTTTAGCTACCCAAATATAATTTTATATGATTTCACCTCTTTTGAGTCACTATACTCCATGTAGTTTAAGGCTATAAAACAGTAATGATAAAAAATAATGATAAAGACTTCAAGTGTTATTAAAAATAAATTGTACGCTGTGAGTTTTAATAGATAAATTTTAACTAAATTATACTATGTGTATTAATAATATAATAAATACTTTGATAAAAATACTATATAAAGAAATAAGGATAATATATAAAGAAATAAGGATAATAGACGCGATACAAATATCATCCTAATACAAATAAAATATGCGTTAAAGTAGAACTAAAGTTATTATAATTATAACTTTGAGGGTGAAGAGAACCACTTAGGCTAGAGGGTGTGTGATAACCCCCCTTGGGGCTTTATAAGGACACATCAGCGTCACGTAGGCGCCACGTCAGCCAAAGGGGTTTTATAACCCCCCCTTTAACATGGAGAGTGTGGTGATAACAAGTGGGGCGCTATAGAGAAAAAATAAAAAATAAATAAAAATTTTTGATTGGTTTAAATAAGTGGGTCCCACCTGATAACCCCCCTTCTTCAAGTTAACATGATGGAGCCCCCTCCTATAGCGCCCCCTTTAATTTGGTGGGTGTGGAGGTATAGCGCCCCGGGGCGCTATAGGTGATGACATGGCGGGGGTGGCGCCCCAACACCCTCCGGCCTTACTTTAATAGTCGTGTTGATGTTCTTATAGTACAAATTATGTTTCTATAAGGTTTTTATTTTAAGGTTTGAGATATTTTCTATTCAAATTAATATTGTTTTGTAGTGTTAATGTAATATTATTTAGAGTTAATTACATAGTTAGTTCATGTGGTTTGCACAAAATAACATACTTAGGTACTAATTATTTAAAATCACCTTCTAAGGTATTAACTTTTCATTTTGTAACGTTTGGAGGTATTAACTTCTAGGGTATTAACATAGTTAGTCCCTATGGTTTGCACAAAATAACATACTTAGGTACTAATAGAATGTAATTTTAAACCTACAGATAACGTTAATAGCTTCAAACGTTACAAAATGAAAAGTTAATACCCTAGAATGTGATTTTAAACTATTAGTATTTAAATATGTTAGTTTGTGCAATCCACATAGACTAACTATGTAATTAACTCTATTATTTAACCTTATTTATTCTTTTGTGGGAAACATGAAAAATAGGCGATTATGTGTGGTTAATGAAGAAGATTTTTTTTTTAATGAAAAATGTTACTCATAATTCTAAGAGTAAATTACGTTTTTGGCCCCTATGGTTATATCACTTTTACTATATTAGTCTAAAATAAGATTTTTTTACATATGTGCTCTCATGGTCTCTATAACTAACTATTTTAACCCCTGAGTCGAACTCAACCCCAAACACTGGTTAATTATTAGTCACATGACATGCACATAATGAGTAAATTGGTAATTTCCCCTCCCTTTTACTTTTACTGACTTTATAAAAAAAACAAAACAATAATTATCATCTGCACATCATCATATTCTAACCCAAATATTCAAAACACATCATCATCTTCAAGAACAAATCATCTTCAAACCCTAAATCATTTCAACCCACATCACTTTCTCCATCACTTCTTCAGGGCAATCAAAGAATAGAACAAACTCGGGCAATCAAATGAGAGACATAAGTCTCTAACAAGTAAGTTAGCCCATATTAGAAACTAGGTTATATATCCCGTGTATTACACGGTTGAATTAATGAAATATTTCATGTAAGTAAAAGATGATAAATACCATATAAAAATTGGTTAAAATAACTCATAACCAAGAAAATGTCAATTTATTTCTTTGAAATTTAGAAAAGAACATAATAATTTTAAAACAAATTTACACAATTTAAACTAATTAAATCTCGTTATTTTCATATATTATCTGCATACATCGATGTCCAATTTTCAAATCAAATTTAAATATATCTCCTATGTATGTTTAACTTTTTTTTTTCACTTGGTAGGTTATTCAATATGTTTAATAAATGAAAAAACAATGATAGAGTTTGCTTGTGCAAATTATGGGTTTATTATAGATTGCCATTTATCATTGTAGAGAAGCTAATTCTTTATAGAAAAAAGAAGAAAAAATAAACAGTATATTAGAACTTAAAAGGTTCTTAATGAAAAAATTGATTTAGATTAATGGAGAACTAAAAACTAAATATGGAAAATAAGAGATTTAATTGGTTTTAATTGTTTTCTTGAACGGCTTAATTTTTGTTTTTTCGATAATACATTAGATGTTAATAATAATTAAAGGAATTAATGTAGAATTGAATATATAAAGATAAAATATGGAAATTAGGAGATTTAATTGATTTTAGTTTGTTTTGATAATACTGAATTAGATATTATTATTATTATTATTATTATTAAGAATAAATTAAAGGAGAGATTGCCACATGTCATTAATTGTAGTCTTTTATTATAAGTTAGATAACAAAGAGGTATTAACTCATATTTTTTTTAGAATTAACCCATGGCATTAACGGTTTTTATATAAGGTAAGATAACGTAAATATAGAATTAACCCACATTTACGTTATTTTACATTGCAAATTGACTCGTTAATTCTTTTTATCGGATCAGGACATCCCATTTAAGATTTTGGTATATTTTAGGTTACTTGTTAATATCCTAGACCACGTTATTACATACTTAGGTTACTTATTTATGTTTGTAGTTATAAATATATATATTATAACTAAATTTTTTATGTCTATAAAAATACAATCATGTTATTTATGTAACGCCGTTTACCAATAAGATTTTAGAATATTTATATTTAAATATATAATATATATAAGATGTTGGTATATATTATTGGATGAAAATTATTTTATACATTATATTAGCTGTAGATAATCAATAAAATTGTCATAGATATATAACTATTTGATACATTTATATTAGTTATAGGTAACCATTAAATTAAGAAAATTAGTATTTAATATTATTATTCAAGGGTGAGAAAGATTTATTTTTTTAGATTTGTTGAGATTTTATAGAAGTTACAATTTTATTGAAGAATTTATTAAAAATGATAAATTATTTTTATAAAAAATAAAAATTATGAGGTTGAAGGAGAGAATGTCATGTGACATTATTTAGAATCGTTATATAGATATAGATATAGATATAGATATAAATACAGTTAAAGATCACAAATACATAGAAAATAATAAAGAAAAAATTTAGTTTAGTATATACCTTAAAATTAAATCTTTTTTATAGATTATATTTTATCATTCCAAAACTTTTGAATATATTTTTGTCATTTCGTATATTTTGTTGAATTAGTTTTATAAAAGAAGCAACGTATCTAAATAGCATAAAAGATAAATTAGAAACATTATGTTATAGATAAAACTTGAGAAAAATTAATAATGCAAATATGCGTGTTATCCCTTTTAATACAAAAAATACATACTCAATTAAAAATATAAGATATGAATGATTTAAATCAGTGTTATCTTGGAAATTTAAAATATACAAACCAAAAGAAAAATATAAAATTTAATAAAAAAATTGATTGTAGGAGATGTTGACATGTGACATTTATTGGAGTCTCTTATTAGAATTTAGATTTCTCGGCCCGATCGGCCCAACAGTTTCTACTCATGTCATGTGTGCACAAAACTTTTGGTCAACTTTGAAAACTAGCTTATGATTGACCAAAGAGTAAATTACAAAAATCGTCCTTTATGTATGTTACTTATTGCAAATTGTGTTACTCTATGTTTACAAACCCTTACACGTTACGTCCTTTAAACCTAACTCAGTTAATTTTCATAGTTAAGTCTGACCAATTGGACCCCACATAGGGGTACTTTGGTCATTTTACCTTAAATATTAAAATAAATAATCATAAAAAATAATAAATACATTAACCATGTTTAAAAGAATTATACATTTGTACATATATACACACACATAATTATCTCTGTATCTCAATTTTCTCTCTCTCTAACTTCCCTTCCACCCCCACCTACTTCCACTGGCTACCACCACAACCACCGTCACCAACACCCACCTGCCACCAAGTGCCAGGGGAGATCTTGTTGAATATAATTTTGTCACTACAATCAACACCACCGACTCTGAAACTAATGATGAATCGTTAAAAGCACACCCTACAACTAACCCATCCCTATTCCGATCAAAACGTCGATGCACCTGTAACACCCCAAAATAAATAATAGTTAAAATACCAAATATTAAAAGGAAAGAAGTTAGTTTAATTGATACTAGTCTAATAAAGAAAACTAGAGGGACTGATTTTGTATGAATGGAAACTTGATTTTAATAAAACAAAATAAATCAAAAACCACACACACATATACGAACGTGTGGGTGTGTGCGACCAAAGGAAAGAAAACAGGGACCAAACCCTAGTTCTTGATCAATTCCATCAAATTCAGCCCATAAATCAAACGAATATGAATGCATGTTGCTGAATTAGAGTGCCTAACATTCTCTCTTCATAAGGTATGTTGGGAATTTGATGAATACTTGTGTATTGAGTTCTTGATGAAATCTATGATGCATGATTGAGTAGTAGTTTGCTGAAATTATGTTAAAAATAGTGTAATCTACATGATTCCAAGTAAAGTTTTGATAAATATAAGTAGAACAATTGTTATGACTAGGAAATTGGTTGAATGCACAAGTATGAACAAATGGGTTTTTGATGTGTAATCGAACTCATGAAATCTGGAAGGCTAATAATGATGTTGAACAAGTTATAATAAAAAATTTGATATAAAAAGGGGATAGTAAACATTTCTACTTGTTAAATAGGGGTTTTGATGGTTAGAAAATTTCGATAACAAGAATGTTATGGCTAATTGTAAAGTATGCACATAAGGTGCTTGATAAAACGCCTAAAAGAAGTTGATAGACACTAATTGTGGTGTTTGGCTAAGTTAACAAGCTTAAGTTATGAGCCGAAAGGTTCTAATGATAATTGGCTTGTGTATTTTAGGCAACACGAGTGAGGCGTCGGGGAGTCAAGCCGGTGCGGACACTCGCTTGAAGGGAAAGCTTTAAGGTACTGTAACACCCCAAAACCGAATATTTAATTTGCTAGTTTGTTATCATGTTTAACAAAATGAGGTATAATAACGGGGTTAGTAAACCTAGTTAAATGTCTAGCAAATTAAGTAAAGGAATGAAATTAAAGCCAAATATGATGGTGTCATGAACTTAAGGGACTAATGGTGACATATTAATAAAGTTGGAATGATTAAATGAAAGCAAGAATAAAACACACACACATTAGGCGTATGCGTGTGTGTGTTCGACGCCAGAGCCAAGGAAGGAAAGGAAAACCCTTCTAATCACTCAAAATCAGCCAATTGAAGCCCTAATCGTGACTAAATCTCATGCATGTCAATGATTTGTTGATCATCTAGGCCTATTAAAGCTTAAGGTAAGAATAAATTGATAGTTTGATGATTTTGAATATGTAGGGTTTCAAGAAATTTCATGTGTTTATATGAAATTAGTATGATATTGAGCTAAGATCATCATCTAGAACATCATGAATGCTTGAAATCGATTAATTCAATGTTGGGAGTGAAACCCCACTTAGAGTAGAATGAATATGTGTAGTAAAGTGTGAAATTGGACGAGGGAATGTATGATGATTGTTTATAATGATAAATTGTTAGTTAGGGCTGAATTAGAAGAGAAGTTATGTGAAATTCTATGGAATATTGATGTTCTTGATGATATTGACATGGATTGGTCATGTTATGCAAATGATACTTGTACACTATGCTTAATTAACGGTACGCCCACCAAGTGTATGATGAAATGCCTAAGTGATGATTTTAGATGAATTGTGTATAATGATGGATGAAAAAGTAAAGAATGTAATAATGAAGTGATAAACGATAGGTTAACATGAAATATGCATTTTGATTGAAATACATATGGGGCGTAGTTAGATCAATGTATGAATGTGTAATGACATGATAAATTATATAAGCTTGAAAAGATATGACTTTGAGTATATGCCTTATGTTTGTTAGAAATTGACTAATGAAGGTCAAATGTGGAGCATAAGATTAATGTGATTGATGTTATGTGTGGTCTTGTATGCTAACAAGGATATTAATGTATTGACATGTAAGGATAAATAACATATCTACGGACTCAAGCACGGATGGTCTTGGTCGCTCAAGGTAAGTGATTTCCGTAATCACTTCTTAGTTTGTTTAAGTAATATAATGTTTTAATTATTAAGTTCATATGAAGTTGAGGTCAAATCAATAGATTATTTTGATAAATGCACTAACGGGTTGAATAGTTCATAGATGAATAACAAGCCGAACACATAATAGTTAAGAAATTCCTTAACTCGGATGTTGGATTTCAAGTTCACATGATAGAATATTAATTTACACTCATGTAGGAAGAAACGTGACGCAAAACGGATGAAAAATGAGAGAGTTATGTCCGTTTCGGTAAGAATTAATAGCTAGGAAAAGTGCAGAGTTGACACGGCCGGGTGATGAGTTGACACGGCCGGGTGAAGGTTCTGTCAAAAATATTATTTATGTGATTTATGCGTCGTAGGCTTCGGTATATTATCCGTGGACTACGATGGGCCTCCCAAACATGATTTCGAGTGTTTCCTTGACAATTATAAGTTGTAAACCCAAGTCTAAGCCTCATGTAATTTATATAAGAGTATGATAGATGTATGTAATGAAGTTGGACATGTATTACATGTAAATGGTATACAAGAATGCGTACGGAACACGTAGGTATGAATACATGATTGTAAGTATGATTGAAGGTATATTAGGTATGTAGATGTGTATGATTGTAAGTATGTATGTGTGCAAGTATGTGCGAATGCATGATTTGGAGGCATTTGAGAATTAGCGTTACTAATAATGCCCTTGGGTTTGGAATGTAAGTTAATTAGATGCATTTAAATGGTTGACGTTCTTTTACGAAGATGTAGTACTTGAATATGTTGAGATTACGGGTTTGCTAACCAAGTTATTATTGAGTATGTTTGAAAGTGCAGGTTTATGAATGTCGGGCTTTCGAAGTATTGATATAATAATGAAACGGTTGAATGTTGAAAGGATAATCGGGTTGAAGTAACTTATGCGGTTAGAATATGCTATGGACGTTTTAGTTTATACAACATTTTATGTTTGGTCGTCATCATCTACTAACGGGTTAGTTGTATGAAAGTATATGTCATACCCATTTAATTGGGTAATCGAATGCGTGAGAGAAATGAAAGTACATACACGAATAGAACTAAAGTGACGGTTTTATAAGCAAATAAGTATAATGACTAACTTTTTAAAGCTTTGTTGTTGAATGTAGGTAAATCCTCAATTTAGGCGACTTGGAGAATTGGAGCGAGTACATGTTCATGATATGTCATATCAAGCGCTTCCGCTAGTTGCACTAATGTTTTTGGGTCAAAATTTTATTTTGTACAACTTGTTAGTAGACATACATTTTAACTTGTGATGTCTAAGTTGTTAGTAGTGTCGTGTCGAACGAATTGTAGAATGGTATTTGTCTTACTTATGTTTATAACAGGGGTATATCCGTTTTACGGACGGGTCATGCCCAATTTTGTCAAAAGCATGTTTTAATGTTGTTATTTTGAAGTCTTTTAATTACCCTTGTAAGTAATGTAAAAAGAAGAAATGCGGGTCTTACAGGTACGTGGCTAACGCTTCGTTATTATTGATAATTAGTCTTTTGTTATTGATAATAGTTGGTAAATTAGAATATGAGATGTAAGTAGTTTGGTTTACTTAAATGATGGATTTCATAACGGCAACCAAATGGGTTATTAGGGATAGGTACAAACCGGGTAACGGGAGTACCTTATCCGTAGACTATAAGCCCGGGTGACGGGTAGTGACTTATTAAACACGCAAACCGGTAATGGAAGCGTGAGTATTGGACATAAATACCCTGAAGATGGGTCACCTTATTACAAAGTAATATTCCGTCCGTATGGTTCGAAAATAATGAATTAGAGGGTAAAGTTGGCTAAATGTGGGATAAATATCTATAAGTTTGATTATGCACCAAATGATGCATAGTCGCTACAATCCTTGTTAGGAAAATGTTAGTAGATTGAAGACAAGAAATTATATGTCTCACTAGAAATTTTGGGATGTTCTATATTGTATTTTGATGTTTTGAACGAGTGAAATAAGAATAAACGGGTCAAAACAGCAAGGAAATTGCTGCAGATGAGTTTTTGGCGGGCCGCGTAAGCTTGGCCTGGTTTTACGCGGGGCGCGAGAAAGCTACCGTAAGTTACGGTAGCTACCGTAACTTACGGTAGCTACCGTAACTTACGGTAGTAAGTAAATTGTTACGGTAGTTCTCTACTGCCTTACGGCAGTCCAATATTGCCTAGTGGCTACCGTAGCTTACGGTAGTGCCCAGTCACTTTTGTTGAATTTTCCATATTTTAGTTAATCAAATCCATTTTTGAGCGTAGCTTCGATTATGCTAATTTCTAAGGACCCTAGTACTAATGTTTGTTAAAATTTTTAGCCTTTAGGTAATGCAAGTACGTGGATGATGATCAAGTCAATGCTTCCGAACAGAACATATTCAAGATCTAGTTCCGCAACTTTTGTTATTATTAGTTATTATAAGACTTATGTAAATGAAGGAATGCTTATGTATCCTAATGATGTTATTTTTGAATAGTTGTCAAACTCGTAAGTACTAAGCTATCGGTATTGTAAATGTTTTGGCTTAATGTTTATAAAGCTTAGTTCTATTTTATGGGTACAAACTTATATTTTAAGACTAAGTGTTACACATCACAGTGACCATCACCTTCATCTCCTAAAAACACCAAATCCATAATATTATGGTTCGCTCGATCTATCACCAACACCTTCAATCTCGACGACGATGAAGACACCTCACAACAACACTCTCCAAACATCTCAACAGATCCACACCTCGAACCAGAAGACGATTCATCTTCACCTTCATCTCAAGGCGTCAAAGAAGACTTCTCAGAAATCACCAAAACCCTAACCACTAAGCTTTGGGGCGTCGCATCCTTTCTCGCTCCTCCACCGTCTGATCATCATCCTCATTCGGACCCATCAGATCCGGAACCGGTGTCTGCAATACGGAGAGACTTTGTGGAGATCGGATGGAGGTTTTGGAGTGGAATTTCAAAGTTGTCGAGTAAAATCTGGTCACCATCCAAGATCTGAGTCAAATCTGGTCGGGGAAGAATGGCTGGTGGACGGTGGTGGTGTTACCGGAGAAGAAAACAGTATTGTTCAGAGAATTTTGGTTATACCTTCTGACACAAGTAGTTCGATCTACGCTCCAATCCAACCATATATGACGAAGTGGATGGTCGGAGGTGGATGGAGTGGATGGTCAGAGGTGGATGCGGTTTGCGGCAGTGATGTATGCTGGTGTGGTGGAGGTGGATGGTGGTTTCTGGGTGAGGGATTTTAATTTGATAGTCAGAGATAGAAATTGTCTGGGTGAGGGATTATAATTTGGGAATAAGATTGGAATGTGTTTGTTAATGGTGGGTTGGGTGAGATTAAATGGGTGTTGTTTAAAAATAATAAATGAATATGTGGAATGACCAAAATACCCTCGTATGAGGTCCACTTGATCATGTTTAACCATGAAAACTGACTGAGTTAGGGCTAAAGGACATAACGTGCAAGGATTTGCAAACATCGTGTACGTTTATTGTACTTATTGAAGACAGAGGACACACTTTGCAATCTAGTGTCAACATAATGAACGATTTTTGTAATTTACTCTTGACCAAAAAACTAGTGCTTAATCGTTCGTATCGACGTTACTTTTTTTTAATCTTTTGTAATTATATATTTTAGCATCATATATGAGTCATTGAGTGTCACCTTTTTAATGGAATAGCTATAGGGTGTGGTCATGACCCTCATGGTCATCATAACCCTCCTTATCATCGTTATGTCACTCACATCTAATCCATCATCTAAAACCACTACACTAAGGGTTTGGTCATGACCCAAATCACTGTTCTCTTATTTTAATTTATTTTTGTGAAAAGGAAAAGGGAATAGTGAAAAAGGAAATGTAGCCCATGGTTGTCATGGTTGATGAGACAAATGGATGGTGTAGCAATCCATTAACGATCATATATGGCATTGATGACCCAACTCATGCCCCCCACACCATTTAGCCAGCCGTTTAATAGAATAAGAAACATATATAAGCAGCTTTAACTGAATCAGCTTTGTAATTATTCGTTAAATCCGTTGCACAAAATAAAAACTAGAAACCAAATTTAAATAAAAAAAATCAAAATAAAATCTGTGGCAATTTTTTACAACTAAAAATATATTAAATTTATTGCAAGTCCAGTACATTAGTAAAATTTTAAATATAGATAGTACTTAAAAATTTAAAATTAAGTTTAAATTACAAATAGAGTTATAGTCGTATTTGTTTTAATTTATATTTGTTGTTTACCTAGAAATCTATATATAATCTAAAATTTAGTTGCATGTTCTATTTTAAAATCAACATTAATGAAGTTTTAAATGCAATACTAAATTGAAATTGAAACTAAATTTAGTTGCATGTTCTATTTTAAATTGAAACTGAAAACTAAATACTAAATAGCTAAATATTGATTATGAAAACAAAATACTAAATAGCTAAATATTGATTAAAATAATATATCCATCCATCTTCACCGTTTCAAAATCACAGGCCCACTCTAACACTCACCCTGTCCCTCTCGATCTATCTCTGCTACACAAAAATAAAGGTTTACACCTTCAACCTTAGCCATACCCCTCTCCTACCTCTCTATGAAGGCCGGCCGACCACCGCAAGTGGTGGCGGCATTTGGCGACTGCAACAACGATGGGAGATGCCGCAGGCGGCCGTGGTCTTTCCCGGTGCCGATTAACCGGAACAACATCGCAACACATCACCGTCCCACAATCGATCATCCACAAACAAACCCCTTCTCGATGAATTTTCACGGAAATCACCAATTTGTCCCCAAATTTCGTCTTCAATTCTTCACAAAATTCGCTAATAATCGGTGGTGAAAATGGGGAACTCCTTTGGATGTTCAGCCTCCGGTGAACGGTTGGTGTCGGCTGCCAGAGATGGAGACGGGTGGTGGGAATGTAAGTCTTTCCGGTTTCCGCTAAATTTTGAAAACTCATATTCTTTTTATTTCTTAGTTTTTTGTTTGTTTGTTTATTTAATTCAGATACATGGGTTGGTTGGTTTATTTGTATATTTTAGGAAGAAAAAGCAACGATGATTCAAAGACTACTGTTTGTTGCTGGTTTGAACACATTGACACAAACACATTTTGGGACACGGTTGCCAGCTGTCGTTGGGGGGGGGGGGGTCATAACCTTTCGTGCCTACTACTATTTCAATCATTTTGGCTGGTCAATATAGCGACATCGTGGATCCTCAAGAGGTGGTTACACACTTACACATCAACCTTTTATGAAACTTATAGTGTTTCGTTTAATATTACATCCAATTCACTCCCACATGTTGATGATTATATAGAAATTTGAGAGGATTATGAGAGGGACTCAAGGAGCTCTTATTGTTGCTTCAACTCTTCAAATTGTTCTTGGTTTTAGTGGACTTTGGCGTAATATCACACGGTTAGTTTTGAATCATGTGCAGGCCTGGTAGTTTATTATTATTATGCATTATTTTTAAATAGCGTCTTTCTTTGTTTTGAAGCTCTTAAAAGTAATACTTCTGTTTGATTATAATTCTTAAAAGTCATTTTTTCATTTGACACATACATAATATGTTGCCGCTGCTAAAGGCCATAATGATGTATGAATTTATCGCTTTTCAGCTGTTGATTTTGTGTTTAATTGTTTAATTTGGTGTTTATGCTGTTTTTTTTTTTTTTTGTGTTTTGTGGTTTTAGATAGTTGTATTGCTGCTTGATAATGGAGCTGATGTTAATTCTAGGAATTATTGTGGTCAGGTAATCATTCTTCGGTTTCGAAATCGACATGGACATCCAATATTAGCTCCGAAGATATGCTGACCGAAGTTCTGTCGTATTTCACGCAACCATCAATACCGGAGAAGACGGAGCGTATCTGGTACTTATTCAGCCTTCATAGTTCATATTATCATACACTTTAAAAAAAATTATGAAATGGTTTTTGTTTATTTTGCTAAAATTGGTTTTTTCCCATTTTCCCAGGAATTACCAAACGATTTTCAAATAATATTTTAACCAATTAACTCATCCATTTTATTTAATAATATAGATTTATATATATAGATTTATCCACTATCTTTTGTTCTTTTTTTTTTGTTTTTTTACACAAGGATTTTATATAAATTACGTTGAAATTGGATATTGAAACAGGAATGGTGTATGCCCTTTTTGTTCTTTTTTAGCTCCAAAGATATGCTCACCGAAGTTCCGAGCGATCCCCTGTTCTTCCTCGATAAATCCAAAGGTTAGATTAATAGCTTAATTACTTGGCTTAATTACAGCTTAATTACTTGGATATTAACAGTTTAATTAGTTGGTCATTATTATAAATTGAACGAATTTCTATTGTCCGAAAAACTGTTAATTTCTGGTCTGTTTTTTTTTTTTTTTTTTTGGCTAATATATGTATCTGGATTGTAGAAGTTAAATATATACCACCTCATATTTGAAAAAAAGATTTATTTTGGATGTTTACGTAGTGGTTTGTGTTGTAATATTAAATTTTGCCAAAATATGAAAGTTGGATTATTTTTAACTACAAACGAAAAAGTCCAAAGTGAGTCATTAATCAAGATCCAATTTTAAAGTGAGAATTTTGATATCTTATGATTAGCTGACTGCAGTGCATGGTGAGTGTTCATATTCAAGTGTTTTAACAGTTTAAGTTGAAGTCATTTGAGTTTTACAGCATAAAGGTTCTTTTTTCTTACTGTCTATGTTTGACTCACTGACTTTTAATCTTTCATATCCTTGGTAAAAAGGAAATATATAGTATTAAAATGAGATTTCACTTATTAAGACATAGATAGTTAAGTTGTGTTATATATAATTGTTAACGAGTAATAATGTAAAATAAGTAAATGGCTAACGGGTGAATGTGAATATGTCTCCTGCAACTTTTTAGTACAGTACATGGGATTATTAAACAGCTAATAATGAATATTGGACATTAAGTTTCAAAACTGTTTTCTTTCTGGGAAGGTGAATGGTCTGAATTTCTATTATATGAGCTCCACCTTCCCTATTGTTGATTTCTGGTCTTAATTACAGCTTAATTACTTGGATATTAACAGTCTAATATACAACAATTGGACATTAAGTTTAAAAACTGTTTTCTTTCTGGGAAGGTGAATGGTCTGAGTTTCTATTATATGAGCTCCACCTTCCCTATTGTTGTAGGCCCATATTCATACTTGCTACTCTACTATCATGGCTAGCTCTCTTAGTGTGAGTACATCGGGAATTGGTGTTGGCAACCAAATGGTCCTTGCTGACCTCCGTGAAGGGAGTACCGGCCCCATCATGGTTATGGTTTGCAGAAAGTGGGACGTCACAAGTGTCAATGGACGCTACATGAGCACCGACTATGTCGTCAGTGATATAAAGGTAACTCTCACCCTTTTAACCCCCGTACCCTTTCCTTTTTACGAGTTTCATCGTTATTGAAAGTCTGCTGTTTGGTTTGCACAGGGAGGTGTGATGCATTGTACCACCCGGAATAACACACTACTTCTTTGACAAGCTCAAAGAGGGCGGGATATATTTACTCAAGGGTTTTATAGTCCAGGGCACCGATCAATACCGGATTCTAAAAGACAGCCCCTTTGTTATCGGGTTGACTGGCTCCACGACTGTTAAGAGGGTTGACGATGCCAGTGGTTCATTTACGCGCTACCCGTTCTTACTTACGGCGTTTGAGGACCTCGAACCAACAGAGGGCAAGTATTTTGTAGGTATGTTTACTCTCCTCATGCTGATGTAACGGTTGTTTGCTTTTCTTATATAAAAAATGGTCTAATAAAGGTTAGGGTACTTATTGGTTACTAACTAAACAGTCATGTTTGTAAATTGCATATTCCATTAGTCCCTGCATGTTTATATTTGAATTTTGAATAGTAGCATTTACAAAAATGAGTGGCTTATTACATTGTTTTGTGGGCTAACATCTATGTATGTATTTATGGAATTATGGGTTACCACAGATAGTTACTTGATGTGTCCCCCAACGATAAAAGTTGGTTACAAAGACAACTATGGTAGGTACAACTTAGAAGTTGGTTTTCTTGCATCAAAACACAACATAATCCATTTGCATAATCGGACATATGGCCGTTTAATTTACATATTGATCAGCTATAATACTCGCAAAATACAAGAACTTGCTACCAAGGTTTTTATTAATATTTTGAGTACAAACCAGGTCTACTTTCAAAAAAAATAAAAAAATATTAATATTTTGAGTACAACAGCTTCTGGGGAGATTGATGGCTTAAAAAGCCCTGAAACCATCACAACTCCATATGAAAAAAACAAAAGTTGCAGCGTATACTATTTGTGCAATGGTCCCTTGCATGAGGCTTTATGCTTTTACTGGTAAAAAGCTCGAGTCATTGGTCCATATTAATGGTAATCATCACCCATACAAGAAATGGATCGATTAGAGAAATGGGAAATTACCTCAGCCAAAAAGTACTTTGTTTACCTCGGCCAAAAAAGTACTTTGTTTTATCCGACATAAGACTGGACGGTACTGTAGGTGGGGCCGATTATGTCCTTTGTTTAGACTATTAAACACATTTGGCTCGGTTAGACTATTAAACACATTTCTAATTCCGCCTAATTTTCGTTTCACTGCAGATGTTATCGGATATGTTACTGAGGTGGGGCCGCCGTCTGTGAAATCATCGGGTGCTCGCGCGGTTGAGTTCAACCTAACCAACGAACGGTAGGTGCCTCATCCTTATTGTCCGTTTGGTCTTTCTTTTTCCCTAACTTAAGTCTTTAAATTTTTAGTCTTTTTTTTATTCTCACAGCAATCGCCGAGTTAGAGTGACGCTGTGGGGTCATCTTGGTGATACTATGATTAAGAAAAAGGACGAAAACCCGACTGTCTATTCTCTAATCCTGACTTCCATGAGTGCAAAGTTTTACCTGGGTACGTTTGTTTTTCGACACGTGAATTATTATGCGTACTACTTAAAAACTCTTTACCTAACTTAACACAATGCAGGCGTCCTTGGTTTGTCCAGTTCATCGTCAACTATGCTCATTGATTCCTCCGAGGTACCCGCACTGCAAACTTTTAAGTCATCTGTTAGGTACTGGTACAACCTTTGTCACACACACTTTAGTTATCTGTTTTTATACGTTTATTGCTCTGGCTGAATATGAAATTATGCTTCCCAGCTGTGTTGCTGTTGGAGATACTAGCGCTCCAGTCACCGAGGATGTGGTCTGTGTTGGTACTCTACAAGAGCTTGTGGACAGGGTTCGTGCCGACAAATCCAAAAAGAAGGTATTTATCCCAACTGACGTATCTTTTTGTTTGAAATCAAGACCTTTAATAGATAGATAAAAACATGTATCTACCAAATAAAAACATTTTAATCCGATTCAACCAGTAAACCAGTACTTTAACCCATTCAATAACCAATCCCTTTTCTAAAAAAAACTGGCTTTATCAGCTAACAAGAAACTAATAATTTCATACACTTTTGGCCCACTATTTGTTAGTGTTATATCACACTTGATTCAACATATATCTCTCTTTTGCTTTTCGTTCAAAGTAAATAAAATGTATTTTTATTAAAGAAAATGATTACTGATCTATTGAAAATGTCGACAAAGTAAATAATAGAATTAAAGGAATTTTAAGAACAACTCTTCATCTCCTTTTGTCAGACTTAAAATAAAATTAAAGCTAACGTAACTCTAAATTAATGGAATTAAAGGAGAAATTAGAATTACAATAATTAAAGATAACATAACTGAAATAATAGAATTAAAGGAATTTTAAGAACAACTCTTCATCTCCTTCCATTTTTTATAGAATATAATTTAATAAACTATCATAGCCTCTTTTATTTTTTTAAACTTTTGTATTTTTTTAGTTTGTTCAAGTTAATTAATACCTCATTCCATCTTCACCAGCCTTAAATTAAAGCATCAGAAGATGACCAGAGTATTTGTTAGTGTTATATCACACTTAATTCAACAATCAAGTATATATCTCTCTTTTGCTTTTCGTTCAAAGTAAATAAAATGTATTTTTATTAAAGAAAATGATTACTGATCTATTGAAAATGTCGACAAAATAAATAATAGAATTAAAGGAATTTTAAGAACAACTCTTCATCTCCTTTTGTTAGACTTAAAATAAAATTAAAGATAACGTAACTCTAAATTAATGGAATTAAAGGCCGATGACACTGCACAGATTCTCACAAACACCACTGCTCAGTCTATACTCAATGCGGAATCGGGTCTCTCGCATATCTACACCGTTTATTCCGAAAGCATCCAGGATAGCTTCACTCCAGTCATGATACATAACTCTGACGGTAGCATCTCAACGCTCCCAAACTGCTTACACTCACTTGTGGGCACCACCCGAACCATCCAAGTTGATACATCCACATACTACCATCATGGGGCCTTTGAGAGCTTCAACTGCAAGCGTGTGCTCCCGGACGAAACCAATTGTGAATCCGTTGGATCTACCACTCCTACTCCCATGACTAGGAAGGGTAAAGGGGTGATGACAATACCAACACCGATTAATCTCAAAGAAACAATCAGAAAGTACATGTAAGTTTCTATATATACTTTTGACTTACCAAATTCCATGAACCACCTCTGTGTGTCTGTTGTGCGCTACGTGTTAACGTATTAGATCAATTTAAGATAGGTAAGTTTTTACATATGCAAAGAGTTGTAGGGCATGGGAGTAGGGATTGTTCAATGGTTTGCTAAACAACTTTAGAGAATGCACATATATTCATACCGTATATGATTAACTTTATAAAGTGTAACATAGATTAGTTTTTTTATATTTGTGGGAGCCATGTGTGTGCCTTTCAAATTTTCTGTACTTAAATTGAATCTTACCAAATACTAGGGTGTGTATTTAAGTTTAGATATGTAAATATTATCAATCAGAGTAAATTGAGAATTCAGAAGATGTTTTTTCATCTTCTTTGTACATGCTCATGGCTTCTTTATCTTCTCATTAGACATGTTTTGATCTATTTATGTGAATTTTTACTTGCTTAATTTGATCTTTTTAATACAGAACATGAATTTCCTTGAGCCCGGATACAAAATGGAACATGTAAAATTTGCATACTTTATAGTAGCTGTGTTTTTAAGCTTTAACCAAAGCATCATTTCTTAATAATGTTAAAGTGAATATTATATGATACAAACATCATGTTTATTTCTTTATGACTAACTATAAACAAGTACGATTGGTTTTGTTATGTGCTTTTTCGATTTGAGAACGCATACGACCCCATCGCTTTAGTGTTGAAATGAATTGTAATGCAACTTACCCGCGGCAAGTCGGCAACGCGCGGGCATTACCACTAGATTCCCACATTCCGTAAGGTTACATTTCTTTATGTCAATTATGATGAAATTTGTAGTGAATTTGTTTATGCTTTTTTGTTCGTTTGGATATTTAAGTTAAATCATTAGTTTATACTTTTTCCCCCTATTTATACATGCTAAATAGCTAAATGGAATGAATTGAACTTCAACGAGCTTGAACTGCAGTTCATAAATGGGAATTTACTTGAACGAAGTTACATTCTATCAAGTTTTAATTACAAAATAATGGAATATGAACTACTAACATATACATCATCCAAGTTAAAGTTCTGCCTAACATTTCCTTTCTTTCTTTCTTTCATAGCCCTACTTATGAAGGTTCTGATTCGGATGATTCTGTGGGTAACTACTAAGGGGAATGTCGACTACATGGCCATGCATTAGCGGCAGAAGATTTCGTGAATTATTAAATAAAACCGAAAGCTTTGTGAACTCCTTTAAGTTTTTTTCCTGTAATGTATGTTTTTAGACTTGGCATACATGTTTCTTCTTAAACAGATTCCGCAAACAAAGTTTCCTGTGCTATGCACGCCTTACATTTTGTGTGGCCGGCTTATGGTACAAGCTCTTATCACGTTTTGTATGGCTTCTCTTACATTGTCTTTTGTCTAATTATCTTTTATCCATACATAAACATTTTCCCCGAACACACAACAAAATGAAGGACACTAACTGTTGGTCATGCCGTGCATCGCACGGGCCTTCCCTCTAGTTCTTAACAATTTTTTAATAAGAAAAGAACCATCTTCAAATCTTATTATTTAGTAATTAAGTATGAATAGTTTTACAGGGTGGAGATATAATAGGAAGTTTATTTGGCTAGGAAGGCTAGGAAGTGATCTTGACCATCCATTTAGTTAATCAAGGGCTAAGATTAAATCAGGGAAATTGAAAGTAAGAAAAGAGGCGCGTGACTTTTTTCAGGGGCATTCTAGTCAATCCAAGCCAATAGTTTCTCTCTCCTCCAATTCCTCCCCCATTTTTTAAACGTTAATAACTCTTTCATACGACATTATTTTTTTATAAAAATTGCACCAAAAAAACGAGCGTTTTTTTATCTTTAAAACGAGTATACTATTGCTATATTTTGAAAAAAAAAATTTAAAACCCAGTTGCGTAAAACGCAATAGAAAAAACCCCAGTATCGTAAAACGCAATAAAAAAAAACCTAAAAAATGACATTTTTCTAAAACGCAATGCACAAAAAACACAAAGAAATGACTTATTTGTAAAACACAATGGCCAGAAAACACAAATAAATGTCTTATTTCTAAAACGCAATAGCCTAAAAACTCAAAAGAAAATGTACTTTCTAAAACGCAATGAACTAAAAACACATAAAAATGTGTTTTACCTAAAACACAATGCACCAAAAACACATACAAATGTCTTATTTCTAAAACGCAATGGCCAGAAAACACTTAAAATGTCTGTTTTCTAAAACGCAATGGACTGAAAACACATAAAAAAGTGTTTTACCTAAAACGCAATGCACCAAAAACACAAATAAATGTCTTATTTGTAAAACGCAATGGCCAGAAAACACTTAAAAATGACTCATTCTAAAACGCAATTGCCTAAAAAACAAAAGAAAATGTTCTCTGTAAAACGCAATGGACTGAAAACACCTAAAAAAGTGTTTTACCTAAAACGCAATGCACCAAAAACACTTCAAGAATGTGTTTTTCTAAAACGCAATGGCCTAAAAACACCAAAGAAAGTGTTTGTATGTGCTATGAATTGTCTGTGCTGTGAACTGTCTGAACCAATGCAGTTTCCAGAGGCAATTTACAGAAAATTAATTTTTCTGATGCATTTTTACTACAGCAATTTAATCGAAAAAAAAAATTTCCGAGCTCAACCCCAGCCAGGGGCTCTGCCCCTTGGACCCCGCCAGGGGCTGCCGCCCCTGGGACCCCGCTACCGGGGGCGCTGCCCCCGGACCCCGACAAGATCGTTAAACGCAATGACTAAATCAAAAACCCAGTTCGTAAAAATGAAATTAAAGAATTTCTTACCTGGATCGAAGTGATTTCTTCAACAATTGATGAATTTTGAATGATTGAAACACTTATCAGCGCTCGAATCGAACGGATCGAGTGATTATCTTCAAAATCACCCGAAAAAATGAGATTTTGTATGAAATTAAACTGGGTTTTCTTCAAAAAAAGCTAAAGAACACGTTGATCTGGTGTTTGAATCATTGATTGGTGATGAAAATCGCACTATAATGTAGTGATTATTGAGATAGAAAGTTAAGAAATGGTTGAAGATGGTGGGTTTTGAAAATGGTGGGTTTTGAAGTTACTGGGTTTTGAAAAAGGAAGAAGAAATGATTGGATTGACTAAAATACCCTTTTTCTTTATTTTAAATGTTGCCACATGTCATCCTCTTATTGCTTCCTATCCTTCCTAGCAAAATTAATCTTCCTATTTGATCTTTTCCCTAATTTTACAACATATAAGTATGAATTAACTTTACCTGATCCGACTTGTTAAAAATACTCTTCAAGAGTGGCGGACTAATAATATAATGAGGGGTATCACGGGCTACGGTTCAACCTTGTTTTCGTAGTGTAATATTTTTCTCGGTTTTATATAAAAGATACTCTTGAGCAAATATGAGGATACCCCTAAAAAATAGGATACTTTAATTTATTAAAGTTCTAAATTTTATAAGCACAAACCTTTTACAACACCTAAACTTGTATAATAATTAACCACAAATTAAGTATAATATAATTGAAATTCGCCCGGTTGATAAACATAGCCCAAACCCCAAAACAATTTTTTTATTATTGTATGATTGGTCGGTAAAAAATTCTCTTTGGTATAACCCTAAATTAATGGGCTAGGTCCGCCACTTCTCGCCAATTGTAATTCACTCTAATACTTAACCGTGTTATCTACTTTGCTTATTCCACCGCCCGCGAGTCTATAATTTCAAAAAAAGAAAAGAGTATATAATTTCAACCACTAAAGCTAATGTCTCATTATTAATAGGAAACAAAACTTAATTTCATATTAAACTTAGTTAAGCTATAGTTTTAAGCTTGTATATCAATTAACAAAATATAATTTTGTATAATATTCAAGGCATCAACATTAAGCTCTGGTTTTTTGAAATGCATAATACTAAAAAGTCATAATTTCGATTGGTTGCTGAACACTTTCTTTATTTTTAGTTTGCTCTTTCTCTTCATTCTCTTTTGCTGCCAACTCTTCTTGTTCCTTTGCCTTTGCCTTGGCCTCTTCATTCTCCTTTTTCTTCACATCAAAAAACGCAATGAGTTCACCTAGAGCAATATCGGGATCACTGTCCTTGAGTAGTTGCTCTGCTACTTCAGCCGGGGTGATCTCCACCTTGCCAAGTAAATCCTCGATTTGTTCAAATTGATCGTGCTCGGTTATACCAAGATAGTTAGATGCCAACAATCTGAATCCACACGGGGTACAATATGACATGTTGATGTGAACGTCCATACGACCAGGGCGAAGGAGTGCAGGATCGAGTTTGTCTTTTCGGTTTGTGGTGAATATGATGATTCTTTCATCACCACAACTTGACCATAAACCATCGATAAAGTTAAGAAAACCCGATAATGTTACCTAGTTAAAGAAAAAGTTATAATCAATATACTAAGCTTATTTTTTAAAAATATATACACACTAACCTTATTTTTATATCTATTTCCATTATACTAAATATATCAAGCAATAAATAAACCATCTTATTATGAAAATAGTACTAGAACTTCATAACAAGCAATATTGAATGTGGGGTTTTTCACTAAAATACTAAATGTAACAAGCAATAAATAAACCATCTTATTATAAAAATAGTACTAGAATTTAATAAAAGGCAATAATGAATGTGGGGTCACTTTTGATTTTTCAGGTACGGTATTCCGGTTTGTGTTTTTATTGTAGGTTTCTCATTTAGGTACAGTATTCCGGTTTAGGGATCAGCAAATAGTACCCGGTACTGATACCGAATTTATCGAACCGGATACATTTTCGATACCGATTCGGTACCGACTTTTGACATTTTCGGTACCAGTATTTACCGGTTTTTACCCTCTAATACCGGTATTGAACCATACCGTACTGGGTATATTCGGTACCGGTACCTACTTTTGGGGATTTTCGGTACCGGTACTTCAGTTCAGTACCGGTTCGGTACCGAGCTCATCCCTATTCTGGTTTGTGTATTTATTGTAGGTTTTAATATAATATATAGTGGAAATGGATATTATCCGATGGTTTTACTGGTGGTGACTGATAATACTTCATTGTTTCGTCAATCATTCAAATTTACTATTAAAAAATAAAATAACAAGTAAATGTTTGGAATTGCTAACCCTCTGTTCTTCGCGATACCCTCGCGGCCCTCGCCGGAGATTCACCAAAGCTTTAACCGCATCCACATCCGCTCGATCATGCAACTCCATCGAGCAATCAATGTCCTCAACCACCAATATTGACCGGTTCGCCGTCGCCACCAGCAACCTCCTCAACTCCGAATTCGACCTAATATCAGTCAACTCCAAATCATAAATATCAAAATTCAAATAATTCGCCATAGCCGCAATCAAACTCGACTTCCCAGTCCCAGGCGGGCCGTACAACAAGTACCCTCTCTTCCACGCCTTTCCAACTTTCCGATAATACTCTCTCCGTTCAACAAACCTATCCAAATCCTTCATAACATCCTCCTTCACATCACTATCCATTGCCAGCGTGGCAAACGTCGCCGGATGGTCCAGACTCACCGAAGTCCACACCGACGGTCGGCCCGAATACGCCATATTCGTGTCGACCGTAAACAACTTAACCGTTTTCTCTTCAAGCTTCTTTATTTTAGCATGGTTAATTATAAACGGAAAGTAGTCGTTCAACACCAGATCTTTGTGTTTTCGATGAAACGTGAGCTCCAACGATCGTTGATCCGATCTACTAGAAGATCCATGATCATCATAGTTATGATATTCTCTCGTTGGCGACTTCTTAGAAACCAACGACCAATAAAATTTGACTCCATTGTATTTATCTTCAAAACTCTCGTTTATTTCCATAGCGATGGTGATGTTTTTCTCGTTTGATGCTTTTGTTATCTTTAGACGATTAACGTCGGGGGATATTCGCGAAGCGAGGTATAGTTCTGTGGCTTTGTATATCTCGTTTTCGCGAAAACCGTCGTACTCGTAGAGTACCATTGTTAACTGTCGGGATAACTTGTTGATGAAGTTACGGATGCCGAAATAGAGGTAGTCTTGGAACTCAGGTGGTAGGTAATCACGAGCGACGCTGCGGGCCACCATCGCGGCCGCGGCGATGGATCCGATGGTGGAAACTATTGTTTTTGCGGTGGCGATTTTGGATTCTGTTGAGGACGACATTATAATTTTTTTTTTTTTTTTTTTTTTTTTTGTGTGTGGGTGTGGGTGGGTGGGTGGGTTGGTTGTTTGTATGGATATGGAGATCAATGGGTGTTGTTTGTTGTAGAAATGATGGGGGGTTTTATACTGTGGTTGGTGTTGACTTCGTTTACTTAGAAAGTCTGGTTTGTTGAGTTTTTGAAAGAAAATCTTGTAACGGATGCTTTCTCTCGTTCTGAATACTTCCTAGACATTGCAATAGGGATGCTTTCTCACGTCTTGAATACTTCCTAGAAATTGCAATAGAAAATAGAAACTTCCAGCAATTAATAAGCAACTAATACAAAGCAGTTACATTTCAACATTACATTTCAACATTTGAAACTCACGAGTAAACAGTTTTAATTGAGAATTAAATTACGAATTAAAATGAATTGAATACATTTAATGCAATTTAACTCTTCCATTTAATTCTTTTTTAGTTTCGACTAGGACCTGCAGTATAAATAGGAAGAACAATGCTGCAGAACAAACCCCGAAAAACACCCACCTCTTACAATCTTCTCTCTACAGAATCTTCTTCTATCTTGCTTCAAGGTAAACCTTCGGGTTTTAGTCAAGACCGACAGTGCAACTGTTTAGGCTGTTGTATCCTGGAAACAAACAAGTTCTCCTGGGAGACTCGAAATTTGTTTTAAGGGACCCGCGTCTAACACGATTCTCAGCCAAGAACCGTTATTCTGTTTGTTATTTTTGTTCTTGTTTTTATTTATTTCAGTTGTTATTGTATTGTTTTTCAGTTTCATTCTGTTATTGTTGTGTAATTAAAGTTGATAAAATTTTATTTATTTTTGCACGAACGGATTCCTACAATCTTAAAACAAATTTTTAAAACACCGTTCGTGTAGAATCACAAACAATTCTGTTGTGATTTTCAAACCAGTTTTGACTTCACAGCAGGTTGTGTTTTAAAAAGAATTTTTGTGTTTTGATTCAAAGTAGCGACTTTGTCAAAACATATTCTGTTTCTTCCACTTCTTTTCTAACTGGGTTCTAAAAACCTACTGTTGTATTCTTTAAAGTTGGATTTAGAAGCTGCACAGTGATTTCAAAACTCACTTTGCTTGTGTTTAGTTTGGATCAATAATAAAGTACTAGTAATATTTTGTGAAGTTTATAAAGAAATAGTAATTTTACCCGCGTATTGCGACGGGAATTAGATTATCAGTATAGTACCGACACTCGGTATAAAAATTGAAAGAGATAATGTAAAGTTATAGAAAAAAGAACATCGAAATATGTCGTCATAAGTTTAAAAAGATGCCGACGTGTGTTTTAGGTTGATCAAAAATTGTAAAAAACAGATATCACTAACGATTCTAAGAATACCGATATCGGTGTCGATGTTTCTCGGTCAAAACCGCCGAGATAACATAAGCTCGGTTAGTTCAAAAAATATAAAACAAAAAGACACGGGGAAGAAAAAAAAAACACAAAGGAAAAAGTAAAAAACAAAAAATAAAAACATTGGCTACTTGGCATTGAGTGAGCACATACGAGTGCTACCCATAGCTTTTTAAGATATATAGTAATGTTATGAGTAAATAAAAAATGTTTGGACTTTTTTGGATTTTCTTTTTTTGTTTATAATAGAATATTGTTATATATCAGTATATTATTAGAGTAAACTGTCATTTTGGTCCCTGTGGTTTGGGTATTTTTGTCATTTTAGTCTAAATCTCAAACTTTTTAAATCTGGGTCCCTGTGGTTTCACTTTTGTTGCCATTTTAGTCAAAAAATCAAAAACCTCCTTTTTTGACTGTTGAAAGCTACTTATTTTGTCTTTTTGTTTAGGGGTATTTTGATCCTTTTAATTTTGATATAACATGACAGTTTATTAAAATGACATGTTTACTAAAAAAAAACCCTATAACCCTTCATTCTTAAACCAGCGCACACAACCACAGTGCCATCTCTTTCTCTGCTTATCTTCACCTCCTCAATCCCTAAACACCCACAGACCCCCTTGATCTCTCACTCTCGATATCAGCTCCGGCAGCCGGAGCCGGAGGTCCGACCGGGGTCTGCCACCCCTGTTTTCACCGGTAAATGATCACACATAACTCTCTCTCTCTCATTCAGTTCCGGCGAAGACAAAGTCAGCGCCGGCGGCGACGGTTGTTTCCCGTTCTCATCCGGCAACCACACCATCACCTAATCCCCCTCTTCCTCCCTTCTCTCCAAGCAGAACTCCGGCACGGAGGATCACCTGTGCGTTCTACGTACCCACCACCGTCTCCCTTCCACCACCGTACACCCACACCACCTCTACCTATCTCCGCCACCGTCAAACCACCTGCAACAGCCACAGCAACATCCACCGTATTTAAACCATCGGCAACAACCACCTGTCACCTTCCGTCATTCTCCCACAACCACAAAAACCTAGGGAGAGAAACACCGCGTTCTTCGTCGATGTTTTGTTGTTGTTGTTGTTCATCGAATGAATAAAGATCTGAATAAAAAACAAAAGTTGTGGTGGTGGAGTTCCTAGATCGGGTGGTGTTATTGAGAGAAAGAAGAGAGAGAGTCAGATGTTTGTTTAGAGAGAGAGAGTGCATAGACTTTAGAGAGAGAGGGGGAGAGAGATGTGTTTTGAGGTTTTTTTTATTTGTTATAATAACTTATAAAATGACCAATTTGCCCCTGAACAAGAAGACAAAATAGGCAACTTTCAACAGTCAAAAAAGGGGGGTTTTGAACTTCGGACTAAAATGGCAAAAAAAAAAAGTGAAACCACCGGGACTCAGGTTTAAAAAGTTTGAGATTTGGACTAAAATGGCAAAAGTGCCCAAACCACAGGGACCAAAATGGCAGTTTACTCATATCACTATCATGATGGAATAATTATACTTTTTGAGAATATTGTTATATGTAAATTTTTAAAAGTCGATTTTAATATCATACTAGATTGGACTAGAAACGGTTCAATCAGGTGTATTAGGCGGTTCAACCGGGTGTACTAGACGGTTTAACCGATTGTATTGGACGATTCAACCGTCACTACAGGCCGGTTTAAACCAGTTTTTAAAACATTGGTTATATGTCATATTATAATACTAGGTTAGAACCCTATGTTTATACAGATTGAATAAATGTAATTTTATATAGTAAATATAAAAAAAAATCTCTAAAAACACGTGTGTGTTACACGGGTTAAATAAATATAATGTAATCTCGTAACACATATAGTCGTCTTGATACGTTTTTAGAAAATGAACTTTGATGTACAATTTTCTTATTATAACATTTTACTTTGTTTTTTATTTATTATAAAGTTAGAAACTTGTGTATTACACGAGATTATATGGCTATAAACTTGTGTATTACATGAGGTTGGATCAAAGGTTGAAACATAAGAGATAAGTGGAAAAATAAAATGTTATTAATAATCAGGAAAATTAAGGAAATAGTTAAAAAAATATTAAACAAATAAGAGATAAACCGGAAATTATGATTCAATAATAATATTTCATAGGAGAGAGAAACGGGATAAGTATTATTTCATAGGAGAGAGAAGCAGGATAATTATTATTTAGTAGTAAAGAGATTCGCCAACATGGTATAGCCCAGTTGGTTAAGGGTTCTTCCACAAAGTACTTTCCTCCTAGGGGCCTCAACTTCGAACCCGTTGTTAAATCTTTCATTTCCGTATTGAAAATGACTCCGTTAGTTCATTTTCGTTTCTGAAGATTATCCGTTGAGGAAATGAATATCCGTTGATTATTCCTTCATTTCAAATTCTGAAGAATAACCGTTGAGGAAAATGACCCCGTTTGTTCATTTTCGTTCTGAAGAATATCCATTGAGAGAAATGAATATCCGTGGATTATTCCTTCATTCCCGTTTCTGACGAAGGACCCGTTGAGGAAGAATGAATCATCCATTCGTTTTCACTTCTGAAGAATATCCGTTGAGGGAAATGTATATCCGTTTAGTTAAAAATCCTTTATTTTCCATTTCCGAAGAACCCGTTGAAGAAAATGACTCCGTTCGTTCATTTTCGCTTCTGAAAAATATCCGTTGAGGAAAATAACAAAATTATGCTTTACACATCTTTGATGGCTATTTAACACAAAGTCACAAACAGACTTCTACGAATAAATTTCGGGACGAAATTTCCTTAAGTAGGGGAGACTGTGACACCTGTGTCACTGCGACCATCAAACAAATACCAAACCAATGAAATATTGTATTTCATACTTTGGACTTGTATAAATATGTGTATCTTTTGCACATATCAACTCTTGTTCGATTTCAAGCCCTAAATCGCTTTCTGGAAGGTTATACGCGCGCTGATGCGTAAATATAACCAGTTTAATGCAACAAACACTCCGGAATAGTGACATATACATAACATACCTTAAATAACCTTTACATAGCTTAGAAATAAGTTTTGAAGGCTTTGGTATGGCAAAAACAAGTTAATTCGCTTACAGGGACTAAACTTGACAAACTGCGAAAGTATGCCAATTTGAACTGTAACAGACTTTCCGGAACATGACCATAAGTTAAACATACCATAAATATCCTTTACATAGCTTAGAAATAGGCTTTGAGGGGTTCGGTCTGCTAAAATAAACTTTTGGGTCATTCAGGGACTAAAAGCGTCAAAAAGTGCACAAGTTTGCACTTTCGCGCATAACTTACGTTCTGAATACCTCCGGACATCCAAAAAATTTATGTAAGCACTAAAATATTTTATTTTAGTGTTTGGCATAAGAAAAATCCATTCGTCGCGCAATTTGGATCGTTTTTCGCGCTTATGCGCATTCCGTCGTAATTAACCGAACATCGCAACCGTACGGCTAAATGAACCGACATCCGAGATATTTTTGAGCACATTTTAAGTTCCCTATACTTTAACTTCATTTTAGAGCTTTGAAATAGGGTTAACGGGCCTTAAATGCGTCGGAAATGACCTTATAACACAGCAGGGACCAAAACTGTAAATCTGCCAAACTGGTCCTTGCGCACCTCAACAATGTGAGTGTTGCGGTGCGCAAGCAGGGGCCAGATGCAGCAAAACATTTTTCTCAGCTGTTAACTACCCTTAAACACTCCCCAAAGGCCAAGTGCCACATGTTAATCTCTTGTGGTGGCCAAAATCAGTTACCACAACATTCCGACAAGTGTACGGGCTAGATCATTCCCTTTTCTCCAAGAAACGATCCTAACGGTGAACCGAAAACTATAAATACCCACCTCCACCCTTCACTTTTCCTCACAAGAATCTGATCTAATGTGCTCTAAGTTGAAACCTTTGTTTCATACCTGAGCTATTTTGATCTAGATTAGCATTCGGGGACCCTTTGTAAGTGTTCCTTCGTTCTTTTATTGTTTTTCGAGTCCGAAAGTCAAACTTTGTTTGACTTTCTGCATTGACCAGTTTATGGTCAATGCGAAGTTCGTTTGAACTTCGCAACGTGATTGTAATCACGATGGTTATAGTCCCTTGTGACTGTGCCTACTGATTACCACGTTATCTAGGGTCGTAAGGGTAAGCGATCTAATAAATCGCTTATACCTTCGAACCCGACCCATTTGGTCGATCATTAGGATCCGACCAAACACATTAGGTGACCATAGTATGTAGGGAATAACCTTCCGAGGTTATACCTTATGGTCGCTTCGTTTAAGTAGTTGTATGATAGGTAGTTTATATGCCTTAGGTAAATTACCAAAATACCCCTTTGATGCCAAAATTCATTTTAAACATATGTAACATAACTTTTGACATCTAAACTGATTTGTCAACAATATTAGACATGTTAAGGCATATGTTACTTGTCATAGGACTAGTTAAGCGGTCCGAACGCGTTTCACGCGAACGACGCATTAAAGTAGCATAAGCTACCTAAACGGGTCGTAATGGGTCGTAAGCACTTATGTTAGGTTTCATTTAGTATGTAGGCTTTGTTAAACCATATTACACGAGTCTCCATACTCGTTTGGTTTACGAACCCTCATTCTATCCGATCCTCCGATTTAGGTCCGGTTTATTAACATAGTTACCTATATTAGGTGCCGTTTCATATCCGTGATCTCTAGCATTGTTTGGTTGTCACTCAAGGACTACTGAGCAATCTCAAGTGAGTACATAGAACCCCACTTTTACTGTTTTCAAACTGTTTTGGGGTGAAACACATGTGCCTACTTGTTACTTTCATGCTTTCCGTTTTCACATCATATACTTGCTATGTTCATTAGTACATTTATAGTACATGATTTCAATACATTTTATGCTATGTGTGCCCATTGTGTGCATACCTAGTACATCATTTTACATTACATTTCATGCTATGTATGTCCATTGTGTGCATACTTAGTACATTGTTTTACATTACATTTCATGCTATGTATGTCCATTGTGTGCATACTTAATACATTGATTTACATTACATTTATGCTATGTATGTCCATTGTGTGCATACTTAGTACATCATTTTACATTACATTTCATGCTATGTATGTCCATTGTGTGCATACTTAGTGCATTGTTTTACATTACATTTCATGCTATGTATGTTAATTGTGTGCATACTTAGTACATTGTTTTACATTACATTTATGCTATGTATGTCCATTGTGTGCATACTTAGTACATCGTTTTACATTACATTTTGTTGCATATGCTCATCCAGCATATGAACACATTATATTACATTTTGAACCGTTGTAACCTTTTAACTATGTGAACCGTCGTAACCCTTTGATTATATGAACCGTTTGTAACTATTGAACCGTGTGAACCAGTTGTATCTGTTGACATGATTTACATTTGACAATAGACATTTGACTATACATAAACATTTCTACAATTGTTAAACATTTTACTTTGGTGGTTTGGTTTGAGTAAGTGATTTAAGTAACGAGGCGTATGTAATATGATACAAGCACAGTGGATACGTCGCTGGTACTTCCTATATATAAGTGTTTGTATGGTATCACATATTGTAGCGTTATTTGAATCATTTCAATTTGAGACATATAACATTTTATACAATTAACATACTTTTCACAAGACATTGATTTACAAACAACTTTTCTTATACAAACTCATTTTACATGGTTATTCATTTAACCATACATTATTCTCTTATTTATACATATCATCTGATCTTATCGTTTTTCAAATGATTTACAAAACAAAGCAAATTACAAGGTTCATGACTAAACATTTTCTCAAACATAAGTCGTGAATTATGTTTTCACAAAACCTATGTATCTCACAGGAATTTTTATGCTGACGTACCTATTTTCACATGTATTTTCAGGAGATGATGCATAGGACTTATCAAGACATACTTAGGCGGACCTGTGCCTTAGTGACTTAAAACGAGACAAGAACTAGTTAATTTATGTTATGTACTCTTTGGTTCTTGTTTAAAACAATGTAAACTTTCATGTTTGATTAATAAAACGAAACTTCAATTGCCATGGATTTGAAACAATTAATTCTGTTACAACACTCCCCGACGTTTCCGCCACGTTTCGTTGTTTTACGTGGTCGGGGTGTGACAATAACATACATGATTCAGTCTCCACAATCAAAATTCAAACCATACTTTCAATCCATCTATCTCTCACTCTCTCTCAAATCCAGAGCTCCCATGATTCAGCCGGTAAATCTCCGATTACACATCAGTGTTCGAACATTTTCGTAGCTCGATTCTTCGAAATCTCTGTAAAGAGATATGTTTTACTGATTCCGTTTATACATCATCGTTCCAACATCATCGTTCCAACATTATCGTTCTAACGAAGCTTCCAATTACACATCATCGTTCCAAAGAAGCCTCGAAATCGCCAACATCGTTCCAAAGAAGCTTCCAATTCGTGGAACTCTGTAACTCTAATAGCCCTGACCGTCAAAGATAACCACAAAAACTACTGTATGCGGTTGACCATGTGCTAGTGTAACGCCCCGCTTTTTCGTAACTTTCCTTAATTAGAAAGTTTGTCTTGTAATTCTATTTTTGGAAGCTTGGTTCTCTCGTAATCGTATTTCGTTATATCGTTGTAAATCTGAGGCTTTGATCGTAAAAAAAATTATTATTTCATACAAGGTACTTCGATACAAATTTGTTATTCTGGTAAACACATGCGTATCTTACACTCAATTACCTTGAATGCGCGATTCTAGACACCCTATAGGTGCAGATACTTGGTTTTACCTTTACAATTAATAAACTATACTTTCATACCTATTTAATACATAATTGTATGTTTAATTACATACATAAGTGTTATTTTATTATATTATAGACACTTGATATTTAAGCAATTATATATGATAACTTGTATTTTTCATCAGTACATGCTATTAAGTATAATTGATAACTGGTGTGCATTAAGCGTGATATGACTTTATTAATATTTTAAGCCCATTTTACGCATTAGTAAAGTTTTAAATTTATAAAACACAATATTGTACTAACACTAAACACACACTTGGGCAAGTGCACCCATCACGAGCGTAGTATAGGGTTGGTAAGATACCGAGGTCGTCCAAGGACACAAGAGCTTTTAATACCGGTTTATCGTCAACGTCTAATCGATCTAAATTTTTTTGAGAAAAGAGTTTTTAAACATGAAAGTAAATCTAAGAAGTAAAGGATAAGTAAAATGAAAAACAGATAGACAAGATAGAATCACTTGGATCCAACTTATCTTTAATGTATCCTTAGATGATTTTCGCACTTTCGGACTTTTTAAGAGATTATCTTAGTTATAGTAGTCGGCCCCTCTTTTGAAGGTGACGTTACCCTCAACCCAGTGGTTTGAGTCAGTGGGGATACAATCCCAAAGGGTCGGAATATTGAAAGACCATTAAGTAAGTTATTAATGCGAAAAGTGGTAGGCCCCTCTTTTGAAGGTGACGTTACCTTCGGCTAAGTGGTTTGAGTCAGCTAATGTGTGCAAAATGCAACATATAAATTACATCAATAGAGACATAAAACCAACCATTTTTTAGTACTAATGTTGGAAAACGTGCCTTTCTTTCTTCCTTTTGAATTTACAGGACCAAACGAGCTTAAAAGAAACAAATAAGCAGCCAAAACCAACATAAATACAAGAAGAAGGAATAACGTGACATGCCCGACCCCTCAGCAGCATCCCCCAAAGCAAAAGCAAAAGCAAAAGCAAAATCAAGAAGCCAGAAACTGACCACGGGGCCGTGCCCAACCAGGCATGGGGCGTGGTCAGCCCTGACGCAAGAAGACAAAGCCTGCAGAAGCTTCTACGCCCACCACAGGGTCGTGCCCAGCTCACCATGGGTGTGGTCAACTCTTAGATTTGTAGAATCTTGAAAGTACAACAAATAGTTGACCACGGGGCCGTGTCCAGAGGCCACAGGGCCGTCTGGGGCCCTCTGCTGACAACTGCAATTAATGAAGGAAGAGAAGAAGGATGGCCACGGGCCGTGCCCAATGGACACGGGGCCGTGGTCGGGGCTCTGTTCTTACTATAAATAGGGGTGTTTGGTTCACTTCAAAGGCATCCCTTGGCAAACCACTTATCTCCCACTTTGCCACCATTCCACCACCACTACAACACCAACACCAACACCCACCACCATCATCCATCTTTCATCTTTAGAGTGTGTAGTAGTCTCGGTATCCAAGATTGATAGTAAGAGTTCTTGTCAATCAAAGGCCATGTTTGGCTAATATTTTACATCACTTGGTGAAGACAAGTCTTTAATGTATTACTTTTGATTTTTAATCTTTCGGCACTTTTTAATTGGGTTTGTATTAATGACTTTAATAACTAGTTTCTTTTGTTGAAAGTGAATTTTCTTTACCATTTCTTATGTAAAAAGCATGATATGATTTTATTAATATTTTAAGCCTATTGTACGCATTAGTCAAGTTTTAAATTTATAAAACACGATATTGTACTAACACTAAACACACACTTGGGCAAGTGCACCCATCGCGAGCGTAGTATAGTGTTGGTAAGATACCAAGGTCGTCCAAGGACACAAGAGCTTTTAATACCGGTTTATCGTCAATGTTTAATCAATCTAAATTTTTTTGAGAAAAGAGTTTTTAAACATGAAAGTAAATCTAAGAAGTAAAATATAAGTAAAATGAAAAACAGATAGACAAGATAGAATCACTTGGATCCAACTTATCTTTAATGTATCCTTTGATGATTTTCGCACTTTCAGCCTTTTTAAGAGATTATCTTAGTTATAGTAATAGGACCCTCTTTTGAAAGTGGCGTTACCCTCAACTCAGTGGTTTGAGTCAGCATGGATACAATCCCAAAGAGGCGGAATATTGAAAGACAATTAAATAAGTTATTAATGCGAAAAGTGGTAGGCCCCTCTTTTGAAGGTGACGTTACCCTCGGCTAAGTGGTTTGAGTCAGCAAGGATACAATCCCATGGAGCCGGTTAAATGTTTTAATAGTAGTTTACATATAAGGGGTTCAAGCTATTCGCACCCCCGCCATCCAATACCTTTGTGGCATTAAAGGAGGTCCTAGTATGTAACACTCCGAAAACGGGATTGGTAATTGAACCACGTTAATAATAATGAACAGGTAAAATACCGTTAGTGTTAAAATTAACCCGGTGAGTATTAGGATTTAAACAAATAATCATAATATTAATTAAAAAGGAGAATAAAAGCTTTGAAAAAAGTAAGTTTATAAGAAGCCCGAGTTAACGGGACTTAAAATAAAACGGGTTATAACTCTTGGAACCCACTAAGTAACTAGGAATATCAACCTAGTTAGTTAAGTGTTTTAAAATAATGAAGGAACTTGATGTAGTAACCTTTTTATAACCTTTGTATATTAGAGGGACTAAAAGGGTTGAAATTGGAAAAAGGTTTTATTTAACTAAAAAGAAAAATAAACAAAAGAATTAAAAACAAAAAACACACACTGTGTGTTTTGGTCGACTAGCACCAAGAGCACAAGAAGGGCTCTCACAAAACCCTAAAACACATAAATTCAACAAAATCAAAGGGAAAGCGAGCTAGGAATTTGGGGCTTTTACTAAATCCGTGATCACTAAGACTAGGAGATCACAAGGTATGTCCAATTCCATTATTTGGTGATATCTTGAAATTTTGATAAACAATCATAATTGAAATTCATGCTTGAATATTGAATGCATGAGTGAGGTTATGTTGAATCCATGTCTAGGAGCAAACCCTAGTTGAAAGTTTGATTATTTAGTAATGAAAACCATGAAATTGATGAACACATAATCTTGTATGTTAGATTGTGAGAAAACGAATGTTACGATGCAAAATAGTGATATTGTTCATGAAAACTAGACCAAGAGCTTGTTTTTGATAATATAAACTTGGTTAAAAGTTAGTAATGAACTTGATAGAAGAAGAATAAAAATCATGCCCACAAGGTGTTTGTTAAAATGCCTAAACGAATGCTAATATGTCGAAAATTTCGAATGAAACGCGTGATTGAATAATATGGAGAATTACGTATAATATGAAATGATATGTGTTGGTGCATATGTCTGTCGACTTCGTCTTGTATCGAGTCTTGTAATAGGAATGATAGATCAGGGCACGTTGTACGAGGAAAATAGGGTTTGAGTGTGATTGGGCTATTTCGCACGAAATGGCAAAGAGCTATTTCGTACGAAATGACCATTGGCCATTTCGCACGAAATAGTTCAGTGTCATTCCGTGTGAAATCACCTCCCCTATATATACCTGATATGCTGATTCATTTGTAACGTTCATGATTCCGGTACCGAAGTGCTGCCGACGTGTCATTTGATCTGTAAACGTGTTATATCAATAAATCAAGACAATTAAAAGTGAATCAAGCTGTTACTAAGTCTAATCAATGAATTATGCCTCTGATTAGACCAAGAACTCTTCTGATAGACTCGTTTAGATCGATTCTCGATCCTACAAGTGGTATCAGAGCTCAGGAGGAAGAGTTCTTATCATATTCAGCTTGTTTTCTTCAAAAATCTGACTTCTACACCTTCTTTTTCAAAATTAACAAGTTTTTACGGTTAAAATAGATTGAATTTCACATATTACAAGCGAAACAGTGTTTTATCGAATCCTTGTAAGAATTGGAACTAATATCGATCTAAAACTTGTTCATTTTGTGTTTTTCGCTTGAAATTAGACCGATCATGGTGACGTCAGCAGTATTCCGCATGAAATAGGCTATTTCGTGTGAAGTTGTCATATCATTTCGCACGAAATCAAGTTTTTAAAACCTCATTTCGTACGAAATCATTTCTGTGGAATCTATTTCGCACGAAATCACCTTCTTGAGTCTCATTCGCATGAAATAGACAGCTTGAATTTCATTTCGTATGAAAGTTTGATTTCGTTTGAAGAAGCTATTTCGCACCAAGTCGTTTCGTTTGAGTTCTCATTTCGTGTGAACTTTCATTGTAGTTTGAACTTTGTGAATTTGTGTAACAGGTTACCGAAACATGGAAGAGGAATTTTACAATGCATTTGCAACCACTCCAGCTGCCCCAATCTCTGCTGTTGAAACCATTGAAATTGAAAATGAAACGGGAACATCTCAAAAGCCTCCAAAGCTTATGTACATCGAGGATTTTAAAGGGTGGCAAAACCGTTTTGAAAACCGGGTGCAAGCTTATAAATTTGATGCATGGTGTTCATTGGAAGTGGATTATGCTAAACCGAAGGATGAACGTGGGCTTGAAAAAGCTTTTAGTGACTTTTCAACGACTGAGAAATTGAAGTACACCAGTGAAAAATTGATGATTAGTCTTCTTCAACAATCTGTAAAAGAAGATATCTACGTGTTACTCCAACATCAAGGAACTGCGAGATCAATCTGGTTGGCGTTGATTAACAAGTTTAAAGGACGCGCTGATATGATAAAGAACAAACAAGCTTTATTAAAGAAGTCATTTGATTTGTTTGTTGCATTTGAAGGAGAAACAACAAAAGCAACTATTGATAGATATTGTCATCTTGTTTTAGAAATGGGAAGATTGGAAATAAAGAAAGACGACGATGAATTGGTTGATAAATTAGCCGATGCGCTACCACAACAAAAATGGGGAACATATTTGTTGATATTAAAACACATGAGAAAATCTGAAAGTATGAACTTGGCGAAGTTTATTCAGAAAATTGAAGAACATGAATTGGATATTCAGAAAACGGCTATCATGAGTAATCCAAATGCTCAACAAGATGTCAGTTTATACTACAGAGGAAACAAATTTGAGACTACTCCGAGTCCAAAGATTAAAACTGCTTTCAGTGTTGATAGTTCGTCTGGATCAAATGGTAGCACAGTTACTCAGAGTGGTGGATATTTGTCATCGTATTCAAGTTTTGATCCGAATTTTACAACACCAAGTCCTCAACGACAGAATTCAACAAATTTGCAATGCAACGTTACTTTGAACATCCAAAATGGACAAAATATTTCTCCAAAAATAGCTAAGCAACATATGGCATCACTTGTGGCTATGTTAGAATCGTATGAAAGCTTAGTTGCTGGAAGAATCGGAAATCCGATGCTCACAAAAGAGGATTATGATCAGATTGATGCTGTAGAACTTGAGTTGATGGATATCAAATGGTGTTTAGCTAGTGTTGTTAGAAGAGCAGAAAAATTCCAACAAATTACCGGTAGAGATGAGTTTCGTGAAATGGGTGCATCTCCAATAGGGTTTGATAAATCAAAGGTTACATGTTTTCGTTACAAAGAAAAGGGACATTTTAAACGAGAATGTAAAAATAACGAAGCAACAGGAAGACAAGATGGAAAGAATGATTATTATCAAAAGTCAATTTTTCATCAGCTAGCTCAACAACCATCATCATCCCGTGCCATTGAAGTTGAGAAGAAGAAAGCTTATCTTGTTAATCAAGATGATGAAAAGGTTGTAGAGGGTTTTAGCTGGGACAAATACATTCCACCCGGTTCAGGTCTTGTTGCTAGAATTCTGGAAGAGGAAGAAGTCAAATCTAGTCCGAAAAGAATACCGATTTTTCCAGAATTAGGAAGTAATGCAGATACCGATGATGAAGAAGAATATATTAATAAAACTAGAAAAGGTTTGGATCCTGATAGTTTTAATTTGTTCTTTGCAGATAAGGTTGAGATGCTGAATGAGAAGAAGGCTGCTGGATTGAAAAGAGAGTTGGAAGCAAGACGGATTGCTGAAGTAAAGGCAAAATTGGAAGCTGAGGAAGCAAAAGTTGAAAAAAATTCAACAGAAAAGGTCGTAGATGCAGAGTGTGAAGTAAAAATAGATTTTGATGAAGAACCGTTGATTGAAAAGGAAGTAGAGAAAATAGTTGAGAAAATCATCGAAGTTGAAAAATCGTCAAAGTTGAGAAGATAGTTGAAGTTGAGAAGATTATCGAGGTTGAAAAGATAGTTGAGGTCACCAAACCTTGTTTGAAATGTTTGGAATCTTGCAAACATTGCGAAGAGAAAGACAAGAAGATTTGTGAACTTGAAGAGTTAAAAGAAAAACTATTGTTTGATGTGAAATATGTGAAAGAATCATATGATGTGCTGAACAAGACGGTTGATAGTTTGAACAAGACAAACTTAGAGGTAGATGCTGCTATGACAATGATGAGTTCAACATTAATGACAAAGCAAAAGGTCATAAATGAGTATATTGAAGACTGTGCAAAACTGAAGCAGGATTTGGAACTCGAAAAGATTGAAAGTGAAAGAATCAAACGATTACTGTTGAGTTATACAACTTGTGATTATTTGATTGACAGAGTTTATCTTACTGTTGCAGGTCTTGAAGCTTTTCAAGATAAAAAGACAGAAGAGGATACTGGTAAGAAACAAAATGTCAAATATAACAAGTGTCCGCCTCCAATCTATGAAAGTTATTCTCCCAGAAAACCAAATGAGGAGCGACTAAATAAGGCACTCAACATAAAGTTAATGTCTGAAACCATTGATGAGTTACCAGACAACATTGATGTCACATTCACAGCGTCTGACACTGATCATGAGTTTGAGTTATTAAAGAAAGTGGTTGATCAGGTGTTGGATATGGATGAAGAGTCAAAGTCGGAGTCTAAATCTGAAAGTTCGAGTTCATCAGAAAAGAGTCCGAGTTCACCAGTCAAACGGGTTTATAATAAAGAATTCTTGTTATCAAAATCTAATTTGAATGACGAACCAATCAAAGTGGCATATACTTTGAATGATTCAGACAAATTATATTCTGATGAAGAATTTCCAATAAGAAGTATCAAAACTGAAATGATCAAACAGGTTTTCAAATTAACGGAAACTAATATTTCTGAATTAAAAGATTTAAATCTTACTGAAAAACCCAAAAAATACACTTCAATAGTTCAACAGAGATTGAACAAGAAAAAGGGTTATAGTTGTGGTTCAGGTTATCGAAAGAAACCAAACCATAACGGTAATTTCAAAAAGTAGGGATTAGGTTTTATTCCCCCGGAAAATTATAAAAAAGAGAAAATTTTTAATTCAAAAACTAAATTTGTTGCAGGAACAAGTTGTGAGGAAGAGCAGAAGAAACCATTCTAAAACAATCAAACCAAGAGTTTCTTGCTGAAAGAAAAATGAATGTGTTGAAGAAATCTGCACCAAGAGTTGACAGAAGAACTTGTTTCAAATGTCACAAGATTGGACATATTACTTGGAATTGCCAACAGTCCAACAACACAAAATAGGAAGTTTCTTTTAACTCAAAATTAAAAGAAAAAAATGTTGATGAAAAGAAACAATCAACTGAGAAATCTAATGTCTTTGAAAATTCGACTTTCGAAACTGGTAATGTTTCAAAACATTTTTACAAAAGGAAAGTCGATCTGAACAAACAAAGATGGGTTGTTAAATCTGAAACTAGTTCTGACAATGAATCTGACTCGTCAAAGTCAGAGGAGTCATTTGTTGTGAAAAGCGAGAAGAATTCCGTTCCAGAAATGAACGAAGAAAACTTTTCGCCATTGTCAAAAGAAAGCTTGAAGTTAAAAGTGGGTAAGATTGAAATTTCAGATCAATTATTTGCTGGTAAGAAAGAATTTGATGCTGAAAAAGTGTTTAATGGAAAAGTGAAACATATTTTCGGAAAGATGGTTGACGGAAAAGTGAAGGGCGCAAAAGAATTTTATAAATCAAAAGGATGGTGGGATAGATGTGAGTCAAAATCACCCAAGGCTGGTCAGGCTTGGGTGACAGGACTTTCAAACTGAAATCCTGACTTGCCGGAGCTCCCAGGTTGGTAATTGTGGAGCATGAATCGGCATCTTTCTACAAGTGATATTTCGACCTACAAGTAGTATTTTAATTCTTGAAAAGTGTCATATGTCATTCTTCAAGTGGTTAATCAAGGTCATTAAGTTGAACTTGATTTAACTTCCATACATGTGATTGAAAAATAAAGTGATGATCATATCCCCGATCTTACGAGTGGTAAAATCAACAAAACTTATTTTCCGGAAAAACCATTTTGGTTAAAATAAACTTAAGTGTTTTGAAATCATAATGGGAAAATAGTTTGTTGAAAGGGGGAGTTCTGATTGTTTATGCCAAGTGAATGGCGATTTGAAGCGATTCGATATCAGTTGTTATTTTACTTGTATAGTTTGTTTTCAAATTTCTTTAAAATGGTTTTGAATTTTAGGGGGAGTAAGAAATTTCAGAAAATCCAAAAACATTTGAAAATTTGAAAAATCCAAAAACATGATAAAATAAAAAATGAGTTTGTTGTAAAAGGAGGAAATGATAGTACATCAGTGGACTATCACAACATGCTAAAGAATTGGAAAGTCTAAAAGTGATAAACGGTCTCACTGATGATATGTCGGTAGGTTTTTACACGCTTAGTAGATTGTGTTCGAGATATAAACCTAAATTTCAAACATGCTTATCACGTGGGGAACATCTATCGGATATATGGGTAACCCCCGAAATCTTGTTTGAAAGACCCCTCTTTCTGGGATACTAGGTCTTTATGCTTAGTGATATATGGGGTATTATCCCGGGACTTCTGATTTTGCGGAAGCAATGGCCTAGTCCCCGTATAATACTTTTCGCTTGCTTGAAATATAGCACCCCCCTCAGCATAAAAAATGATGAAACATTGAAAAATGCTAATCATATGCTGTTGAAGAAAAGATTCTCTAAAGGGAACACACCTAAATTCGAAGCCATCATCTCTCTGATTTTGCGGAAGCAATAGCCTGAGCTCTCATTGCCCTCGCATTTAACCCTTTACAGATATCATCTAGGTATACTCACCTGTAAGACTGAATATTGGGATCTGGATACGGGAGTATATTCTGAGGTGGGACACGCGAATAAGTTTAAGTCTCTAAAACATTAATCTCGTATCTCGAAACATTTGAACTTTGTGTGAAAATTTAAGTGGATCAGTATACTGACAATCTAAGTGAATTGTTTAGAACTTAAAATGTTTAAAGCTTAACGGTGTTGGTGATTTGTCTCATAAAATGATATGATCCTCTTACACAAACTCATAAAAAATATTGTCTGTAAATATTTCTTTACTGCGTTTCTTTAATATCAAAAATCCAAAAAGATTTTCGGAGTGTTTTAGCATAAATTTTTTGAAAAATACAAAAAGATTTAAGACAACTAATGTTGAAAAACTGATTTTCAAAATTCCGAGTGCTAAACATGACGACAACAGAGTGTGTTTGAAATGTGAAATGATTTTAATGAAATACCAAATTTGTATTTTCATATACAAGTGGTAAGCAGAAAATTTTAATTTGTCAAATTTTTAAATTTGTGAAATTTATTTTGAGGTAGAGTTTGTGCAGATAGTGAATTCCAGTCTGCGATCCCAGCTTATAGAAAGGGGAAGTCTGAGGACTTAAGAGCCAGATTCAGATTCTGGAACAAAGCCTGAGATAAAAGCTGCTGATTCAGATTCTGGAACATCCAAGGGGAAGGTTAGCTGAAGAAGCTGATAAAGAGATGAAAGAAGATTGAGGATGCTTACACTGTCAAATACTTTGAAAAATCCCGAAGATTGATCAAGGCTGAAGACTTTGAAGACTCGACACCGAAGACTTCGTCAACATCCAAGGGGGAGTCTGTTGGTGTATATGTCTGTCGACTTCGTCTTGTATCGAGTCTTGTAATAGGAATGATAGATCAGGGCACGTTGTACGAGGAAAATAGGGTTTGAGTGTGATTGGGCTATTTCGCACGAAATGGCAAAGAGCTATTTCGTACGAAATGACCATTGGCCATTTCGCACAAAATAGTTCAGTGTCATTCCGTGCGAAATCACCTCCCCTATATATACCTGATGTACTGATTCATTTGTAACGTTCATGATTCCGGTACCGAAGTGTTGCCGACATGTTATTTGATCTGTAAACGTGTTATATCAATAAATCAAGACAATTAAGAGTGAATCAAGCTGTTACTAAGTGTAATCAATGAATTCCGCCTCTGATTAGACCAAGAACTCTTCTGATAGACTCGTTTAGATCGATTCTCGATCCTACAATTTGAGTTCTAAACACGGTGTTGGTTGAACTCTATAGGCACGGTGGTTGAATCTTCGAGCGGTCAAGTCGGAGTGGACGCGCGCTTGAAGTATATGCTTTAAAAGGTACACGACTTGTCGTCCCGTTACATTTATGCGGTCATAGATAGTTAAAATTTGTGTAATATTGATATAAACCGTTAAAGCATGTTTGGAATGTCAATGAAGTGATGTAACTCACTCGACAACCAAACGGGTCAAATAGTTACTTAGATATGTTTGTTGACAATATTGTTTAATTAGCCATGTTTGGAATATAAATAAAGTGATGTAACTCACTAGATAAAGAAACGAGTTAAAATAATGGTTGAAATATGTTGGTATGTTGGTAAAATGGTGAATTCCATTAGATAATCAAACGGGTCAAATAATGGTCGAAATGGTAGTGTTCGAAGGGACTTAAACATCACTCGTTAAATTTGAGTTATAAAAGCGTAAACCATGAAATGGAAGTGATACGCTAAAGTTGACAAGCCCGGGAATGGGTAATTATTGTTAGAAACCAATGATGATGAATTATGCAAGTACGTAACTATGGTTCCGTTACATTATGCTTAGATATTGAATGTAGTTAGTAACTTGAATTAGTGTTATGAGAAAATGCAGTGTGTTGTAGAAGTGACTAAGTTCACTAGATAATCAAAACGGGTCAAAAGATTGGTTAAAGTATGTTTGGTTTGTCATGGAAATGGTGGATTCCATTAGACAACCAAACGGGTCAAACAATTGTTAAATTGGTAGTATAGAAGTGACTTGAATGTCACTCGAAGATTGTGGATTATGAAAGCGTAAAACCATGGAATGGTAATGATACACCGAAGTTCACAAGCCCGGGAATGGGTAAGTTCGTCTAGAAATCATAATTGATAGATTGTGAAAAGTATAATACAAAACTAAACCGGTCGAATAAATAAAAAGGGAACTTATAGGCTTTCAGCCCTTAAACAGAAGTTTTTAGCAAATAAAGATAATAAACGTGTTTGTATTTAAATTACGGACGCGTAGAAAAAAGAATCACGTAAAACAGATTTATAGAATGAAAGTTATGAAGATTTAAAGTTAGGATTTGGTTAGAATTCAGAGCTGGGTAATTGCAGCTCAAATGCTTGAAACCTTCTGTGAAAAAGAGGTCGTCGCGCCCCGTGATGGATATAAGGTAATTGGTCACGCCCCGCCACGGCCTTTGGCGGCCCACGAAGGCTGGGGTCTCATCTATCGCGGCCCGCGACGGACCCAAAAGCTGGCAATTTTTGTTATTTTGATTATTTTGTATTTCGGACTTGTTTAAGATGATTATTTGTCCGTCAAAACTAAGTTTATTTTTGGTTTTGATATTAGGTGATGTATGTGGTATCCCCAGATGGCGATCAAGCAAATGTCAAGAACCGAACACAATACTTTTGAAGCTTTCGCGAATGATGTTTTTGTTTAGTCGTATATTTTAAAAACATGTAAACTCTTAAATGTTTAAAACTAGTATGAATGATTTAATCTTGAACAACTTAATCATGAATGTGTATTAACTCATCAAAGTTTTTGAAAAGTCATACTTTTAGATATAAAGGTGCGTATTTTGAATAAAAATATGTTTGAATTGAGACGGGTCTTACATAGTAAGCTTGAACCAAGTCCTCGCAGGATCTATACACTGAACAAGACAAGAATTTTACCAAACCACTCTCCTAACCCCCTTCCAGGTATTTAACGCGCTTTATATAGACCGTAAAGACACGAATGAGCAAATCAATGACATCATGAAGAAATGGTAAAGAAAATTCACTTTCAACATAAGAAACTAGTTATTAAAGTCATTAATACAAACCCAATTAAAAAGTGCCGAAAGATTAAAAATAAAAAGAAATACATTAAAGACTTGTCTTCACCAAATTATGTAAGAGATTAGCCAAACATGGCCTTTGATTGATAGTAACTCTTACGATCAATCTTGGATCACGAGACTACTACACACTCTAAAGATGAAAGACGGATGATGGTGGTGGGTGTTGGTGTTGTACTGGTTGTGGAATGGTGGCAAAGTGGGAGAGAAGTGGTTTGCCAATGGACGCCTTTGAAGTGAACCAAGCACCCCTATTTATAGTTAGAACAGAGCCCCGACCACGGCCCCGTGTCCATTGGGCACGGCCTGTGGCCATCCTTCTTCTCTTCCTTCATTAATTGCAGCTGTCAGCAGAGGCCCCCACACGACCCTGTAGCCTCTGGACACGGCCCTATGGTCAACTCTTTGTTATACTATCAAGATTATGCAAATCTAAGAGTTGACCACTCCCCATGGTGAGCTGGGCACGGCCCCGTGGTGGGCATAGAAGCTTCTGCAGCTTTTGTTTTGTTGTGTCAGGGCTGAACACACCCCATGCCTGGCTGGGCACGGCCCCGTGGTGAGTTTCTGTCTTCTTGTTTTTGCTTTGGGGGATGCTGTTGAGGGGTCAGGCATGTCACGTTATTCATTCTTCTTGTATTTATGTTGGTTTTGGCTGCTTATTTGTTCCTTTGAAGCTTGTTTGGTCCTGTAAATTCAAAAGGAAGAAAGAAACGCGATTTTTCCAACATTAGTACTAAAAAAAGGGTTGGTTTTATGCCTCTATTGATGTAATTTATATGTTGCATTTTTCATACATCAATAACTTAACTATTCGTAGTGTTTTGTTATTAATAAATAGGATAATGTTCTTATTACACTAAATATTAAATGTGCTAACATAACAAATGAAAAAAAAAAGAAAAAAAAAAGGTAGGAAGGTCACGTGTGGCCGAAGGCTGTTACACAACCCAATTACATGGCTACTTCAGTTTTAATTCATTTTGTTTTAGCTACCTTTACCCACTTAACTTTATTATAACACTTTACGTTAATATTCCAATAGTCAAAGACGTAAAATGGCCAAATGAGAAGGTTGTACATGGCCAGCACATTGATTCGCAACCCCTTATTTCCAGCCACACATTGGTGGATTTTTGGCTCTTGTTTCCCACCTAATTGCATTTAATTCCATTTAACCACTAACCCTAATCCCTTCATATATAAACAACACTTCCCCCGTTCATTTTCCACTTTACAAACCTTCTACACATTCCAAAATCACTATCTAATCTCTCTAAAATTTCCAGAAGTTGAGCAGAAAGTTTAAGCCATTCAAAGTGAGTTCTAGCTCACTTCTATAACTATTTTCTTCTTGTTTCTTCTTCTTAAACACTTGGATAACCTCTAGGAAGGTCTTCACAAGTTTGCTTGGGTAAACTAAGGTGAAACCTCACCGTATTTGAGACCAAAGTGCACTTTATTTTCTTCTTTGTTTCATGTTTTTATACCTTCATGTTCTTGATAAAAACTTGGTGGAATCTTGTACCCACCAAGCTCACAACTTAGTCTATGGTTGTGGGTTTGTGTTGAGATGATTTCCATCAAAGTTTTGAGTTCAAAAACTCTTTAATTTATGTTTTATACATGATGAAATCAAGTGATGAAAGCAAGCACAAGTCATCATCTTTCATATGATGAACTTGTGACTTGTGAAGTGTGAACAATGGGAGCTTAGAATTTCCAACTCATGTGATTTACTAGTATTAAATTAACTTAGCCCCGTCTAGCCTCCATCACTTAGTTAATTCTTTTCATGATGTGTTGGCACACCTGGGTTAGAGATTACTTGGTTACTTGAGCTTATAGAAGTTAGATTTATTTCTTGTTATTCATGACCCTCTGAACCATCCTTGTGATGGTTTGTGTAGTGGTGAATCATATAACGAGGTTTTAACCTCCATGCTTGACTTACATGATACTACATGATTATCTTTGATTGGACATAGTTTTAGGTTATATTATTATCATATAAACATACATATAACTATATAAAACAAGGTTGAATTTGTGATGTTAATCAACCTATGATTAATCATCATAAACTTATGCTAATATATCTATACTCTAAGATACTCGTTGATGATTCTAATGGGCAATTCGGGACCCATGAAACCACATAACATAGTGTCATAAACGAGCTCTTAGAACTAGATATTACTTTCGTATACATACTTTTGATACTTTAAATTCTAAATCCCGAATCTTACCACTTCCTAAACGTCGTGTAACCTTATCATTGAATCCTTATTCGCAAACAACTCGTCACTTGTGGATAATCAGAAGGCATGTGCAATATTGTGAGTATACTTGACCCATTTTACCGTTTTCACACTTTTGGGTACAACATGTTTACATATACAAAATACACTTAACATACATATTTTTTATGCAATCATACAAACAAACAATCCAAAACATGCTTACTATTTGTTACTAGGACTTCTATACATTGTGTTATTATCAAAACTTATAACAAAATGTTAATTTGGGTTCAGGTCACTACGTTTTTATCAAAACTTATAACACAATTTATGACACAATAAAAATTGTGTTATATTTGGGTACTCTATATATTGTGTTATAGGTTATGGTCATTGTGTTTATTATGCTATCCATTGTGTTTAATATGTTGTTCACTGTGTATTAGTTTGTTGCCTATTGTGTTTTAGTTTGTTGTCCATTGTGTCTTTTATTTGATCTCACTTATTGTGTCTTTTATCTGTCGTCATCAATTGTGTTTTTAGTCTACTTTCCATTGTGTTTTTAGTTTGATACTCATTGTGTTTTAGTTTGTTGTCCATTGTGTCTTTTATTTGATCTCACTTATTGTGTCTTTTATCGGTCGTCATCAATTGTGTTTTTAATCTACTTTCCATTGTGTTTTTAGTTTGATACTCATTGTGTTTTACGTTATGTCCATTATGTCTTTTATCTGTTGTCATCGATTGTGTTTTTTGTCTACTTTCCATTGTGTTTTTAGTTTAATAGTCATTGTGTTTTACATTATGTTCATTGTGTCTTTTATCTGTTGTCATCGATTGTGTTTTTAGTCTACTTTCCATTGTGTTTTTAGTTTGATACTCATTATGTTTTATGTTATGTCCATTGTGTAATACATAACTGTAACACCTCGTAAAATCGTGTCCAGTAATGTTCTGACACGTGTCCTTATTCCTGTTTATGCCTAATGTTGGATAGGAGGGACAATTTTTGCCAAATGATGAAAGTATGAATGTGGAGGGACTAAAAGTGTCAACATGCTGAAACTATGCCTCGGAGTGACCTTTTACCGTGTCCGTATTCTCAAATGAGCCACTTGTTGGACGAGAGGAACCGTTTGTGAAATTATATGAAAGTTTGTGAAACTATGGGCCATTTGTCTGCACTATACACATATGAGGACACTTGTTATCATCTCCAAAGGATTCATAACACCTGGAATGATCACATTACACCTCCACAAGTATAAATAGGTGCATGATTTCATTTTCAACTTGCACCAAATCTCAAAATCCTTCTATCTTTCTCATTTGGAGGTTCATGACCTTAAGGAACTTCCTAATCAGTTCTATTTCATCAGTGGATCACTTGTAAGTGCTCCCTTCATTTGCATTTTTCGTTTATTAGGCTTTTAAAGCCAAAAGTCAAGCGTTTTTGGTAAACGCTTTGACTTTCGGTTTAGACCTTAATGGTCCAGCCATTGTTCGTAACGAACATGGCTACGTGATCGTAATTAGGTAAATGTTAATCCCTCAAAAGGGCACCTCCTGAAAATCACGTTTGCTAGGTCAATTGACGGGTCAACGTTTTAATATTTAAAAAGTCAAACGGGTCAATTTTTGAAATTATTATAAAATGATCTTATAGGTGTTCTAAATTTTGTTTTAACGCTTAATCAACTTGGTAATAATGATTAGAACATGTGTAAACATGTTCGGCTCGTCAATTCCAGTTTTAGGGTCGGTTCGCAACCGAAAGTCGCAAAGTTTGACTTCTGCTTTAACTTTCGATTCTGACCCGATTTAGAATAGTTTGCAACTGAATTAAGGTTGCATTATGATCGTAATTTAATGTGGCATAACCCTCTGAGGATATATTACACGATCATAATCATATTCTGAGATTTTGTTCAAGATTCGTTAATATGCCATACTTTGACTAAATTGCTCCTTTTGCAAATTAATCTATAACGAACTTGCAAATGACTTATGTACTGATATGTTAATATATTTAACATATCTTGATGTTATTAAACTAATCATAAACTGAGTTTTCGCACAATATCGTAAATTATGTATTAAAATGACCAAAGTGCTCTTTCGACACATAGAATCGGTTTAAACATAATTTCTCATATCAAACTCATTACCTACTGATGTAATATCATAATTAGAATATTTTGGGATATCAAATCAGTTTATAATATGAGTTTATGTACAAGTTCTTGTATTAAGTTATTAAATGACGTAAATGCCCTTTTGGCACATAACATGGTTTTAAACTATGATTTTTATACAAAACCATTTACCTACTGTTATGTTATATTAAATAACATATGTTAACAATATAAACCTGATCATAACTTCTGTTTTTATATGATGTGCGTAAAATGAAACATATAAATTACATCAAATGAGGCATAAAACTAACCCTTTTTTAGTACTAATGTTGGAAAAAGTGTGCTTTTGTCTTCCTTTTGTATTTTCAGGATTAAATGAGTGTAAATGAACAAAAGAAGCAAAAATCCAGCCAATTCTAACATAATTACAAGAAAAGGAATAAATGTGGCATGCCTGATCCCTCGACAGCATCTCCCCAAGCAAAAACATGTGAACAGAAGGCTGACCACGGCCCCATGCCCAGCGGACACGGGGGCGTGGCCAGGTGTCTAAAGGACAAAAGCATAGAAACTTCTATTTCCCAACACGGGGGAGTGCCCAGCTCAACACGGCCATGGTCAACGCTAAGATTCGCATAATCCAAGCAAATCTTGATAGTACAGATACACTTCTGCACACGGGGCCGTGCCCAGCGGACACGGGGCGTGTGGAGCTAATGCAGACAAATTGCAGTTAATGAAGAAAGAGAAAGTGGATGGACACGGGGCCGTGCTCAATGGACACGGGGCCGTGTCCGGGCTTCTGTGCAGGCTATAAATAGCGGTGCTTGGTTCACTTCAAAGGCATCCCTTGACAAACCACCTCTCTCCCACTTCACCTACACTCCACCACCATCACAACACCCACATCCACCACCATAATCCATCATCCATCATAGAGTGTTTGTAGTAGTCTCGGGATCCAAGATTGATAGTAAGAGTTCTTGACAATCAAAGGCCATGTTTGCCTAAGTCTCTTACATCACTTGGTGAAGACAAGCATTTAGTGTAATACTTTTGTTTTTTAATCTTTTCGCACTTTTTATTTGGTTTTGTATTAATGACTTTAATAACTAGTTTCTTATGTTGAAGGTGAAACTTCCTTATCATTTGTCTGTGGTGTCTTGGCGTTATTTTACTGTCTATATAAAATAAAAGATTTACACCATTCATATCTCTACGGTCTATATAGAGATATGTTGGCTACCTGGTCGGGGGTTAAGGGAATGGTTTGGTAAGGTTCTTGCCTTGTTCAGTGTATAGATCCTGCAAGGACCTGGGTCAAGCTTACTAGGACCTCCTTCAATACTCACTGGTATTGGATGGCGGGGGTGCGAATGGCTTGATTCCCTCATATGTAAACTACTATTAAAACATTAACCCGGGTACTGGGATTGTATCCCTGCTGACTCAAACCACTTAGCCGAGGGTAACGTCACCTTCAAAAGAGGGGCCTACCACATTACGCATTAATAACTTAATTAATTATCTTCCAATAATCCAACCCTTTAGGATTGTATCACTGCTGACTCAAACTACTGGGTTGAGGGTAACGTCACCTTCAAAAGAGGGGCCTACTACTATAACTAAGATAATCTCTTATAAAGTGCAAAAGTGCGGAAATCATCAAAGGTTACACTAAAGGCGAGTCAGGTCCAAGTGATTCATCTTGTCTATCTGTTTTTATTTTATTTTATTTTATTTTATTTTTCACCATTTTTAGTTTTTATTTTCAAGTTTAAATTTTTTTTTCTAAAATTTTGATTTGATTAGACGTTGAGGATAAACCGGTACTAAAAGCTCTTGTGTCCTTGGACGACCTCGGTATCTTATCAACGCTATACTACGCTCACGATGGGTGCACTTGCCCATATGTGTGTTTAGTGTTAGTAAAATATCATGTTTTATAAATTTAAAACTTGACTAAAGTGTTAAAAAGGGCTTAAAATATACATAAAAATATATAACACTACACACGCATCATTATACAAGATCGAAAATTACGTCACATAACGACTTAAACGCCCTTTTGGCGCGTAGTATGGTTATAAACCATATTTATCAATCGAGACTTGTTACCTACTGATTTTATAACTTATTTAAAATGTTTTTACAGTAGGTACATGTTTATAACTCAGATTCTCAATTAAGTTCTCAAACTATGTGTAAAATGACCAAAATGCCCCTACGATGCATAGTTTGGTCTTAAATCATAAAACTTGATATCATACTGATATTATCTCACATATAAAGTATTTTTACATAATAATAATGTTTATAACATCAGATTATATGCAAGTTCCTTTTATACGTCACATAATGACTAAAACGCCTTTATGAGGCATAGTTTGACTTTAAAACCTTAACGGGCATATAAGTTGATATCCTACTGATATTACAACTTATTGAAAGTTTATTGGCATATAGAACTTGTTCATGACTCATCCGGTTACCCGTTATCGCTTATACGCGTATGGTTAGTGATGTGTTTAAATATTAACATATAAATTTCATCAAATGAGGCATAAAACTAACCCCTTTTTAGTACTAATGTTGGAAAAAGTGTGCTTTTGTTTTCCTTTTGTATTTTCAGGATTAAATGAGCTCAAATTAACAAAAGAAGCAAAAAGACATCAAAATCTAACATAAATACAAGAAAAGGAACAAAACGTGACATGCCCGACCCCACGACAGCATCTTCCCAAGCAAAATAAGAGATCAGAGGCCTGAACACGCCCCGTGCTCAGCCAGCACGGGGGCGTGCCCAAGTGTCAGCAGAAAAGACAAAGTGGTAGAAGCTTCTATTGCCCACCACGGGGCCGTGCTCAGCGGACACGGGGCCGTGGTCAACTATAAGATTCGCACAATCCAGGCAAATCTTCATAGTACAAAGATTCTTCTGCACACGGGGCGTGCTCAGCGGACACGGGGGCGTGGTCAACTAATAAAACAAAGTTGCATTTAATGAAGAAAGAGAGGATGTGGACACGGGGCCGTGCCCGAGCTTCTGTTCAGCCTATAAATAGGAGTGCTTGGCTCAAGCTCAAACCATCCCTTGGCACACCACCTCTCTTACACTTCACCCACCACCACCATAACACCATCATCCACCACCATCATCCATTGTCCATCGTAGAGTGTGTGAGTCGTCTCGGGATCCAAGATTGATCGTAAGAGTTCTTGACAATCAAGGCCATGTTTGCCTAAGTATCTTACATCACTTGGTGAAGACAAAGTGTCTAGTGTAATACTTTTTATTTCTAATCTTTTGCACTTTTTATTTGGTTTTGTATTAATGACTTTAATAACTAGTTACTTATGTTGAAGGTGACCTTTCCTTATCGTTTGTCCGTGGTGTCTTGGCATTATTTTACTGTCTATATAAAATAAAAGATTTTCACCATTCATATCTCTACGGTCTATATGGAGGTATGTTGGCTACCTGGTCGGGGGTTAAGGGAACGGTTTGGTAAAGGTCTTGCCATTGTTCAGCGTTTAGAGGTCCTGCAATGGACCTGGGTCAAATTTAGTAGGACCTCCTTCAATACTTAACGGTATTGGATGGCGGGGGTCCAAACTCTTTGACCCCCTCATAAGTTAACTACTATTAATACTATAACCCGGCTATTTAGGACTGTATCCCTGCTGACTCAGACTACTTAGTCGAGGGTAATGTCACCTCCAAAAGAGGGGCCTACCATAATATTGCATTAATAACTTAATTAATTATCTTCCAATAATCCACCCTTTTAGGATTGTATCCTTGCTGACTCAAACTACTGGGGTGAGGGTAACGTCACCTTCAAAAGAGGGGCCTACTACAATAACTAAGATAATCTCTTAATTATGTGCAAAAGTGCGGAAATAATCAAAGGTTACACTAGATACGAGTCAGAACCAAGTGATTCATCTTGTCTATCTGTTTTTCTTTTTATTTTACTTTTCAGCATTTTAGTTAGTTTTTATTTTTCTTAGTTTAAAACATTTTTCTAACTTTTTATTTTTGATTAGACGTTGAGGATAAACCGGTACTAAAAGCTCTTGTGTCCTTGGACGACCTCGGTATCTTACCAACACTATACTACGCTCACGATGGGTGCACTTGCCCATATGTGTGTTTAGTGTTAGTAAAATATCGTGTTTTATAAATTTAAAACTTGGCTAAAATAAGTGTTAAAGGGGCTTAAAATATACACCTAATATATATAACACTTCACACGCATCAAGTTTTTGGCGCCGCTGCCGGGGACACAAGGATTTTAAGAAAGTTAGGAATCAGCGGCCTAATCGTTTTTCTTATTTTTCATTTTTTTTAGGATTTTTTTTAGTTTTTCTGTTTCTACAGAGCTCAGCACGGGCCGTGCCTGGTCAGACACGGGCCGTGCCTAGCATCATCACTGGCAGTTTTTATTTTCTGAGTTACAGAGAGCTGAGCACGGGGCCTTGTCGGTGCAACACGGGGCCGTGTCCAACTCCTAGTAACAGGGATCCGGAAAACAATTACTGTACCTCTGACCACGGGCCGTGTCCACTGAGCACGGGGCCGTGTGAACATTCTGACCAACGTTCTTTTCTGTTTTTATTGCAGGACTTGGAACCCAGGTGCCACATTTGACCCTCCTACGTAGTACATGAGCTCCAGTTCTAGTAGAGACATAAAAGAACCCCTAGAAGAACCCGAACGCTTTCTCAGAAAAAGACTTAAAGCTAAAAATCAAGAGAAAGCTTCGGGGGACCCACTTCCAATGGCGGACCAACGTACCCTCATGGATTACCTACGGCCCACCGTAGGCAATCTCGGCGCCGCTATCAATGCACCGAATGTCGAAGCCAACAACTTCGAACTTCGGCCGCATTTGATACAAATGCTCCAAAACTCCGCAACCTTTCATGGGCTTGCGGACGAGGATCCCCATCTACATATTACTAATTTCTTGGAAATATGTGATACTTTTCGGATCAATGGAGCATCAAACGATGCCATTCGCCTTAGGATGTTTCCATTTTCACTAAAAGACCGAGCTAAGGCTTGGCTTAACACCCTCCCAGTTGGCTCGGTAAACACCTGGGATGAACTAGCCCAAAAGTTTCTATAGAAGTATTTCCCTCCTGCTAAAACGGCTAAATTAATGACTGAAATTAATACATACTCACAAGAGGATGGGGAATCCTTATATGAAACTTGGGAAAGGTTCAAGGAGCTTCTAAGAAAGTGTCCTCATCACGGTCTAGCGGTATGGCAACAAGTATCCACTTTCTACAATGGGTTGTTGCCACACACAAGACAAACACTTGATTCAAGCTCCGGGGGACTTTTAGGTAATCGTCGCCCAAATGAAATATATAATCAAATTGAGGAAATTGCTCAAACCAATTTTCAATGGCACACTCCTCGAGGTAATAAATCTATTGCCCCGGGCGCCCATAAGGTTGATGAAAGCACCTCTTTACAAGCCCAAATCGAGGCCCTCTCTTCGAAAATCAAAAGGCTAGAAATGACAAAAACGGCCTCGGTTATGGCTTGTGAAGGGTGTGGTGGGTCACATGAAAATTGGAGTTGTATGAAAGAATTAGATGAACAAGCGGAAACGGTAAACTACATTGATAATAAACCTAGGCCGTCGGGTCCTCCAACGGGTACCTACAACCAAGGATGGCGTAACCACCCAAATCTTGGTTGGAGAGATCCCGGCAATGGTAGTAACCAACAAAACCAACGAACTAATTTTCAACAACCACAAAATTTCTCTCAAGAACAAGGTGGAAGAGAAAGGCTTGAAGATACCCTATCTCGCCTCATCTCCGACACCGAAAAGAAAAACTAGGATCGATTTCAACAATTGGAATCGAATTTTAGAAATCAACAAGCTAGCATTCAAAACGTTGAAAAACAATTAAATCAACTAGCTCAAAATTTCTCCTAGAGACCACAAGGCGCGTTACCAAGTAATACCGAAACCAACCCAAAGGCGCAAGTACACCTCATCACGTTGAGAAACCGAACCGTGGGTCCCGAGGATGAGCCCTTACCAACAATTGAAGGAAGTCAACGCCAAAACACTACTTCACCCACACCTCAACCAGAAAAGGCTCCTTCAACAAATCAAGAGCCCACCAAGACTCATCCGATTCCGTACCCCGGTAGGTTAAATCGTCAAAAGACCGATGAGCAATTCGCAAAGTTCGAAAGTTTACTAAAACAATTGCATGTTAATATTCCTTTTATTGAGGTCCTAACCCAAATGCCTAAATATGCAAAATTCATGAGGGATTTCCTCACTCACAAAAGGAAAATTGAATCATTGCAATTAGTTAACTTAGGCGAAGAATGCTCAGCTTTAGTACTCAACAAACTTCCACAAAAGAAAATCGACCCCGGGAGCTTCACAATCCCTTGCTCGATTGGGAAGTCCCCCGTCCGTAATGCTTTAGCCGATCTTGGGGCTAGCATCAACCTCATGCCCACGTCAATGTTCAAGCGACTCGGCCTAGGAACAACAAGCCCTACAAAGATGAGCATACAACTCGCCGACAGGTCCGTCAAATTTCCACAAGGTGTCGCTGAAAATCTGCTAGTCAAGGTTGACAATTTCGTCTTTCCAACCGACTTTGTCATCCTAGACATGGAAGAAGACACCGATGTCCCTCTCATCCTCGGGAGGCCATTTCTAGCCACCGCCCAAGCAGTGGTGGATATGAATGACGGAACTTTAACATTGAAGTTTGGAGATGAGGAAGTAAAATTTGAATGTGGATAGAAAGTAGAGGAAGAAGATCCGGTCAACTACATGAAGGTCATAGACTCAAGCTTGGATGACACTCTCCGACGGTGTAACATGGGATGCAATACATACCACTTGGGTAACATATGACCAGGCTTTGGGTCTAGCCAAGGACCCTTATAAACGTGGCGCACCATGGAGGCATTCCACGGAACTATCCTTAGTTTAGTTTAGATTAATTTTCTTGTTTTCTAGTTAGTTTTAATTTTCAGGAATAAAACACACTTGAGATGGCAAAGGATGCAAGGGAAACTTGAACCAGCACTCCATACAGGAAAACAGAACCATCCGACAAATTTCTTCATTTACAGTAAGCTCGGCACGGGCCGTGTCCACCCAACACTGCCCCGTGCTGCACAGTCTGCAGAAAAAGACCCATTCCAGGTAACTGGACACGGGCCGTGTTCACCCAACACGCCCCCGTGTCCAGACTTCTGTTTCTCTTGTTTCAATTTTGTTACTGGCACTTGAACACGGGGCCGTGCCCGGACAACACGGGGCCGTGTTCAGCGCCCAGTAACACAAATTTTTTGCTTTTTACACCTTTTTACACATTCAATCAACATAAAAACTTATTTTTGGGACACATTGAGGACAATGTGTAATTTAAGTGTGGGGGGGATGCTAAAACCTTGAATCCCGCAAGTCCTAAATACAAGCCTTACACAAAACTCTATTGGAACCGCTAATCACCCCAAATTTTTTCAAAAATTTTTTCATTTTTTTTACTTGTCTAGGTTTAACTCGGGAAATTCAAGTTCTTAAAAAGATTATATTTTTACGAATTTACAACCGATAGCGTCGTGATAAAAAGAACCAACATAAGAAAATTATGAAAAGACATGACAAGCTTAGTTAAAATTTGATTATATATACTTGATCACATAAAAACCCATTCCCACAAAAGTGAGTTTTGAGCCTTTATTGAGCATACACTTACATATCATTTGACTAAATGCTCATTTTTCGTTTCTTGTGTGAATAGCCGCTTGGTTCTTACGACTCTAGAACTTGCCATGACGATACATTCCCAATCCTTACCAACTTAAACACGAGTAAGTAAATGATGGAGACATTAGGACTAACCTTTTTATTTCTACACCATTATTTTTTTTTACCACCTACCCAAAATCCCCCTAGTTAGCCCCTTTGAGCCTAAACCTTTTCATTTCATAACCCAAACCAAAAACCCTTTTTACCCACCAAAACCTTTTTTCATTTTTAACCCTTTGTTTTAGTAACAAGTTCGGTTCTTTATATGACTTTTCAAAAAAAAAAAAAAAAAAAAATTTGATGATGAAGCAAAAGAAAATAAACAAACAAGTTCATCAAAAAAAAAAAAAAAACTTTGTTTGAATAAATAGCTTCATCAAAATAAAAGTTATGAAAATAGGAAGTCTTACGAAAACCGACACTTGTTACGCTTTTCGCCCTTTTTCTACTAACCACTAACCACCAACCCAACCACCTACCTTTAACCCAAGCCTAACCCTTAACCCACAAAGTCCTCTTGATATTTACAAAGGTATATAAGTTAAAAAGGAGGAGGATTGATTGCTTGGCAAGCCTATGGTAGGAGTAAGTTCCATGCCGCTCTCGAGTGATCCACAAAAATACATTTTCGGCCGAGTGTTGAGTGATCCCCGTGAGGTATGTGAACTTGTATATAAATAGAATTTTACAAAGGCATGTTATGCCCTAATAAGTAATTTATCTTATGAAAAGTTTTTAATAAATCATGACGAATAGGATTGTAAATAAATAAAAATAAAATTGAATAAAGAATCTTGGAAATCCCGACACTCTACGACAAGCCCAAAACCTTCTTTTCTACCCATTCCATTTGGGAGTGTAAATAGCCACATATTAAAGAGTTTTGCTTGAGGACAAGCAAAGATTCAAGTGTGGGGGTATTTGATGTGTTCAAATATTAACATATAAATTTCATCAAATAAGGCATAAAACTAACCCCTTTTTAGTACTAATGTTGGAAAAAGTGTGCTTTTGTCTTCCTTTTGTATTTTCAGGATTAAATGAGCTCAAATTAACAAAAGAAACAAAAAGACATCAAAATCTAACATAAATACAAGAAAAGGAACAAAACGTGACATGCCCGACCCCACGACAACATCTTCCCAAGCAAAACAAGAGATCAGAGGCCTGAACACGCCCCGTGCTCAGCCAGCACGGGGGCGTGCCCAAGTGTCAGCAGAAAAGACAAAGTGGTAGAAGCTTCTATTGCCCACCACGGGGCCGTGCTCAGCGGACACGGGGCCGTGGTCAACTATAAGATTCGCACAATCCAGGCAAATCTTCATAGTACAAAGATTCTTTTGCACACGGGGTCGTGCTCAGCGGACACGGGGGCGTGGTCAACTAATAAGACAAAGCTGCATTTAATGAAGAAAGAGAGGATGTGGACACGGGGCCGTGCCCGAGCTTCTGTTCAGCCTATAAATAGGAGTGCTTGGCTCAAGCTCAAACCATCCCTTGGCACACCACCTCTCTCACACTTCACCCACCACCCACCACCACCATAACACCGTCATCCACCACCATCATCCATTGTCCATCGTAGAGTGTGTGAGTCGTCTCGGGATCCAAGATTGATCGTAAGAGTTCTTGACAATCAAGGCCATGTTTGCCTAAGTCTCTTACATCACTTGGTGAAGACAAAGTGTCTAGTGTAATACTTTTTATTTCTAATCTTTTGCACTTTTTATTTGGTTTTGTATTAATGACTTTAATAACTAGTTACTTATGTTGAAGGTGATCTTTCCTTATCGTTTGTCCGTGGTGTCTTGGCATTATTTTACTGTCTCTATAAAATAAAAGATTTTCACCATTCATATCTCCACGGTCTATATGGAGGTATGTTGGCTACCTGGTCGGGGGTTAAGGGAACGGTTTGGTAAAGGTCTTGCCATTGTTCAGCGTTTAGAGGTCCTGCAATGGACCTGGGTCAAATTTAGTAGGACCTCCTTCAATACTTAACGATATTGGATGGCGGGGGTCCAAACTCTTTGACCCCCTCATAAGTTAACTACTATTAATACTATAACCCGGCTATTTAGGACTGTATCCCTGCTGACTCAGACTACTTAGTCGAGGGTAATGTCACCTCCAAAAGAGGGGCCTACCATAATATTGCATTAATAACTTAATTAATTATCTTCCAATAATCCACCCTTTTAGGATTGTATCCTTGCTGACTCAAACTACTGGGGTGAGGGTAACGACACCTTCAAAAGAGGGGCCTACTACAATAACTAAGATAATCTCTTAATTATGTGCAAAAGTGCGGAAATAATCAAAGGTTACACTAGATACGAGTCAGAACCAAGTGATTCATCTTGTCTATCTGTTTTTCTTTTTATTTTACTTTTCAGCATTTTAGTTAGTTTTTATTTTTCTTAGTTTAAAACATTTTTCTAACTTTTTATTTTTGATTAGACGTTGAGGATAAACCGGTACTAAAAGCTCTTGTGTCCTTGGACGACCTCGGTATCTTACCAACACTATACTACGCTCACGATGGGTGCACTTGCCCATATGTGTGTTTAGTGTTAGTAAAATATCGTGTTTTATAAATTTAAAACTTGGCTAAAATAAGTGTTAAAGGGGCTTAAAATATACACCTAATATATATAACACTTCACACGCATCAGTTAGGCTTATGTGACTAGTTTGCATAAGTTTACCGAAACGGTTCAAACCTTATCAATTTTATCTCAAATTCCAGAATGTTATTTGTTTACCCTATTATACAAGTCTTAGTACTTGTTGGGTTTAAACTACATTCTATTCCGGTCATCGCTTAATCAAGCATATCGTACCGTTTTCATTATTTTAAGCTAGTCGGTTTAAGTCTACGACTTAAATAAGACCCGTTAGCAATCTAATTGGTTATTTATACCATCATTCCAGACTAGAGCCTTTCAGTAAATTACTACCTACACTTGTCAATTGATTAAACGGCTGAGTTATTTATAAACCTTGCATTTATAAGACAAGTATTAGCTCAGGTAAATACTCTTAACCTATTTTCCCTATACGGGTTTGGGATACAGTAAATTATTACCGCTTGGTCAGGTATGGGATCATATGCTAGATTGTGGCTACAAAATCTTCACAACCCGTTTTAATCCGTTTTGTCTGATAACTTAAACTTTGGGGGTTAACGCGACCGTGTCATGGATATCCATGGCTCATTTAAGTCACTAATGGTCACGACTGAGCACGGGGTGTAGGCATACACCCGTCAGATGCTAATGCTTTATATAAAAATGTTTTCTTACCCGTTGATCAGGGGATACCCCTTTGAGGGTTTAAGTGGTGTGTCGGTTAATCATGTCTCGGTGTTTAGTACTGGGCCCCATAGGTATTGACAGGCATATAAAACTGTATACAAGATCATTTTGAATTGTCCCAAGTTATTTATAAAAACATGTGCCTTGTGCACCTAAATCAATTTTGAAAATATTTTCAAAATGTGTTGGTTGATTTTACCAGTGAAAACTAACGCATTTTCAGAAGACTAAGTTACAAGTACAAATACGTAAATAGGCTGGAAGCTACTCGGTAATGCTAGAAAAGAAATTTGCAACTCCTTTGCATAAGCCTATTAGTTTGTTGATCTCACCTTTGTACATTTTATGATCCGCCTGTGGATTCTTATTAGTACGAGTCGTCTGTATTATTATATTTGAACTTTGGATATTTGGTTTGTAATAATATTTTAACTCCAAGACTTTCACTGTGCTATCTGTGATTATTTGACTATGACGGTACCAATCTTACATCACGATACTCCTCACCCGTGTCCACCGGGATTTGGTCGGAAAATCGGGGTGTGACAGTAACTGAGTTTTCTCATTGTGTTTTACGTTATGTCCATTGTGTAATACGAAACTAGGTTTTCGATTTTTTTTCTAAATATAACAATATGGTACTTATATTAAAGATAAAAAGACGCTCGATTTTATGGTATAATTTTTTTAAAAACAAATGACGTATAAAAAAGTTATGGACGTTTAAAAAATAAGGGGAAATAGCATGTGACTTGTATGTGCATCATCTTTTTATTCTCTTTGACAAAATTAACTTTTCCACTTGATTTTTTTAGGACACTTAGCTTCTTACACTTCTTACTTTCATATTTTTAGAATAACTCAACAAAGAATCTTTTTGTAACACATACATAAAGAAAAACACTCACTATCTAAAGAAAGAGTTTCACTTTGATTTGGTTTGCTTGACTACTTAATTGGTCGCCTCCTTCAACTACTCCGCGAATCTTTTTATTTTGAAAGACTATTGCTGAAGACTTTTGTCCAAATAGGTCTCGGAAATATTTTTCAAGTCATACATATATAGTTTCCTACTTTATATTTCTTCCAACACTTGATCTAAAAGAAAGTACAATATAACCCATAAGAGCATTTACAATCCGTTCCCTAAATTCTGTGAGGGAGTTTTTTATATTATGAAAAGTGATTGTAGGTGGCTGTGAGTAGAACAAAGATAAAATGTTACTGTTCATCTATAAATTTAGAGGGGGCACCGTTCACCCTCTATAATCTTTAATATATTTTGAAAGTGATTGTGAGTGAAGCAGAGAGAAAATGTTATGATAAGATGATAAAAAAATATTATTTAATAGAAAGAAGAGAGAAAATAATGTTGTTTTTAGTGAAATTATATGATAAAAAAGATGGAATAGATGTGAATGCTCTAACATCAAAATTCTTTAGGCCAGCGATATCAATCTTAACTTTAGCGATATCAACCTATAACATTGGATTCTCCTTATATGAGGGATTCTCTATGTTATATAAAGTGGTTGTGAGTGGATTCTCTATATTATATAGAGTAGTTGTAAGTAAAAGAACAAAGAAAATGTTATTGTTCACTAGTATATTTAGAGAAAACACTGTTTACCTTCTATAATTTTTTAAAATTTTTTTAAGTGGTTGTGAGTGGGGGAGAGAGAAAAAGTAATGATAAAAATATAGAAAAAATATTATTTAATTAAAAGAGATTTAATTAAAAGAGACAGAGAAAATACAATAATTTTTAGTATCATTATTTATGGACCGAGATTGGATAGGCCGGATTCGGTGTTTGGACATTGGTGGATGGTTTAACTTCCCCCGTTTGGGTTCAACCTGTTTTAAATTTACAGCAATCGTGGTACACCCAAAGAATACACAAATGGTGACGATGTATGTTATCGAAGAAAATGTTACTTTATAGTTGTCGTTAGAAACAAAAATGTTAAAAACTTATAAAATCTATTCGTTGGTTCCAAAACGCTCACAACGGCAAATAGAATTTATTGTTTTAATATTTGTTCTATTGATTGAACTAGAATTGATTCCCTGAGTTGCGGGGTCCGTGTGAAACTTGGATTCGATCTTTGAGCCAAACGGGTTTTACCGATAATTTCACTGTCGTGCCTACGGTCGGGTGGGTTACCGGGTTTTCCCCAGAATTGGTGGTGGACTCGGGTTACTATCAGAGTACTCCATTTGGTCTAGTGGGTGCCCCGAGAGTGCTCGGGATTGATTCTGTTGGCCGTTCAAAAAAAAGTCGAACTTTTCAATTAACTCTAGACTTTTAGTAAATAACATACGACACAAATGCAAAACCCATATGATTTCATAAAAGTTAATTATGTTTATAATTTATTTTAATAATAAAATAAGGATGTTACCTTAAAAAATAAATTAATTAAATAAATAAATAAATATAAAACTCATTAAAATTACAATAATATTAATTAAAATTTTTCATGTAAACTATATGAATTTATGAGATGACTTGACACATTTTTCACAATTTTCAGTTATATATAAGGCTATAGGGCGTGTGGTTATTGTTGAGACATGATTTGACACATAGGAACATGAATGGAAGACTATACTATTCTCTTCCCTAATTCACCATGGTTTGCATGAATTAAACCATGGCAATCATGGTCCTTCTTTCTATTTTTTCAGAAAAATCATTTTTTTTCTTTAGACAAAGATAAATGAAAATAAATAAGGGGATAGTGGTTTGGGTCATGAAGAAACACGGAATCACCGCCGGGATGATTGGACCGATTTCTTTGAGTGGGTGAGAATCACGCCTTGTTCTTCCTCTTGAATCTGGATCTACAATTGAGAAGAGAAGAAAGTGGAGCTGTAGAGATGACCGGTAGGGGAAAGAATCCCCTGTTTCCAGTAACAAAAAGTGTGGCGGCTCCATATCTTCTCTTCTCCATTGTAGATCCACCATTGTAGATCCAGATTCAAGAGGAAGAACAATGCGTGATTCTCACCCATTCAGAGAAATCGGTCCAATCATCCCGACGGTGATTCCGTGTTTCTTCAGGTCATGACCACACCTTTAGGGTAGTGGTTTTGAATTGTGAATTAAAGGTCGATGACATTGTATACATAGAGGGTTATGACCACACCTTATAGCCTAATAATGACAGGGACATGTCATGAAGGGTTCAAAGTTTTGACTGACTTGTACGTGTATAATGGGAGGTTGATATGAGTCCTGGGACCGTGTGTAATGGGAGAGACAAGACTGTACCATGCATTTAAATGTAATATTTTATTATTTTATTAACAATAATATAAGTTTAAAAATAAAGTATTATAAAGTTTATACTTTCATCATATTGTTCTGATTGTAAATGTAGAATTTCAAGTAATTAAACAAATCAAATAGTACTAAAGTTGATTAAGAAAACTGAAACGTGTGCTGTAGTACTAAAGTAATTAAACAAATCAAATAGTACAAATCAAATAAAGAAGTTTAAAACACTTCTAGGCTTCTATCTCATAGTGCAATTTGACATGTAAGTTGATTTAGATCATATAGTCAAAATGAATTATAAGTGGAGTCGAAATTTGTAGAAAATTCACTTAGGTGGTGTTTGTTTTTTGGCCAGAAGCACTTCTGGCCACTTATGTCTGCGCCGCGCAGACGCGCGCAGACGTTTGGATGTTGCAGCTTGTTTGTTTTCTCGCAGACCTTTCATTAAAAAAGGTCTGCGAGACCTCTTCACCACGCAGACATGTTCCATCCTCTTCCAACCTCTTCTCCCTCTTCTCCCTCCAGCCGACACCACCTCATCTGCCACCACCACCTCCGACACCACCTCCTCCGCCGCCACCACCTCCTCCTCCGCCACCCATCTCTCCCTCTCTCTTCAGCAGAATCATCTCTCTCTCTCTTCAGCAGAATCAACCTCCGACACCCATCATCTCTCTCTCTCTCTTCAGCAGAATCATCTCTCTCTCTTCAACACAAATCAACTCCCAACATGTCAAAACCCACCACAGAATCAAGAGAGAGAGAGGGAGCGGCAGGAGAGAGAGGGAAAGAAGAGAGAGATCTGTGATGGCGGTGGTGATATGGCGGTGGTGGAACCCCCAAATCGAACGACGGCAGATGGTGGGTTTTGATGTTCTTCATCTTCAAACAAACCCCCAAATCGAACGACAGCAGATGGTTGTGACGGGGTGGGTGGTTGCGACGGGGGTGGTTGGTTGGGACGGGGGTGGGTGGTTGTGGTGGTGGTGGTGGTGAGGTGGTGGTGGGGCAGATGGTTGTGGCGGTGGTGATGCAGAGAGAGAGAACAAGAGCTTTGTGTGTTTGTGTGTGTTATAAAGATGTTTTTGTAGAATAAAAAAAACAAACATTCTTTTCCTTGCAGACTGCAGACCTTTGGTCCACCTCTTCTCCTGCAGATGCCTGCAGATGTGGTCCGCAGACCGCAGACCTTTTACATCTTCAAAAACAAACACCACCTTAGTTATTTATTGCATTCAGGTAATAAGTAGTGGTGTAAATAAATCAAGCCATTCTGAATTCGGTTCGTTAAAAACTTGATTCGATTCCAGATACGGATCCAAAATTCCAATGTATAAAATTTTATAGAGTTGGTGAGCATGAGTTGTAGGGGTGTGCACGGTTCAGTTCAATTCAATTTTTTGGCAAATCCTAAATGTTGGGTTTTTGAAAACCGTTCGGTTTCGGTTTTTTCGATTTTAGTAACGGTTCGGTTTTCGGTTTTTGGAACAAATTACGTAAGATTCAAAAATAAAAATTACTACCAAAGAGTTAAGAATATTTCTTAAATGTTTACATTTAACATTTTATCTCTCCTCCATTACACCACTTAGGGTGAACAGGGTCCAAGCGACAAAACGTGCGGGGTGATGGTTTGCCGAGCGGTGAAGTTTTAAGCGGGGACTTGTTGCCGCATGCGGGGAACATGAGGGAGATGGTGTAATGGTGGGGTCCACTATCTTTCAACCAATCATGTCTTCTTTTAAAAAAAAATGGTTTGGGTGAAACCACCCCTTATGTTTTTAGGCAAGAGTGGTGTATGAGAGGGAAATTGACATGGCACATCATGATTGGATGAGTCAAAATTTCCCCCCATTTCATGAGGGATGCACCCCTTCACCCTTACAACTAGAGATGAACATTTGGTATTGAATATATTCGGTTTTGGTACCTATTTTTCTCGTTTTTTGGTACCGGTACGGTACCAGTATTTACGGGTAAAACACCAGGAAATACCGGTACCAATTTTCCCCGTTTTTCAGTACCGATACTTTCGGTACCAAACGAATACCATGCTCATTTTATTTACAATCACTTACTTGGGTGTGGGGCCCACCATGTTACACGCATTCCAAGCCCTGAGCCCAAATGCAATACATCCGGCCTATGTTGAGTATCTAGCCCATATTACGCGTGAACCTATTTAATGTCCTCGAATCTATTCGACGATGTCATAGACGAGGTTGCACCAGATACTTCATTCTATGCAAACGACGTGGAGTATAAGTATGGCTACTATCTCACAGACGGTTCCCGAGTGGGCGACGTTGGTAAAAACTCTTTCGTGTCCAAATGATGAAAAAAGATTGTACTTCAAGAAAAAACAAGAGTCAGCAATAAAAGATATCGAGCGGGCTTTCGGTGTGTTAAAAAAAGATGGTCTATCATCGCCCAGCCGTCGAGGATACTTGAAAAAAGTAAAATGAGAAACATCATGTATACGTGTATCATTTTGCGTAACATGATATTGGAGGACTCGAGTAGAGCGTTTTGTGGAGAAAGCTATGATGAAAGTAACCAACCGACGAACCCAATACTAACATACGCTGAGAAAGAATATATCCGAGCGAAGATACGGGATAGGCACACACACCATAACCTTCGAGCCGATCTGACCGAGCACCTATGGTTTTATCGTGAACAAGGAAGAGTCGACACAGACGACGAGTTATAAATTGTCACACCCTGACTTTTGCGGAAGCGTGATTATGTGTGACTTGCTTAATACCATTGCATTCAACCATAACAAACAACTATATGATAAAACACAAGATGATCATCCATTGCTTAAGTTTAAAAACATAACAACATTGTTTTAAACATAGACTTCAAATCCAAATACAAACCATGCAAATTGTTTTAGAGTTCCACATGGACTCGACAAAAGACATTATTAAAAACCAGGCTTTGGAAGATGTGTCTCATCTAGGATAAGACACACTATCCAAACCCTTAGACTCTGAATGACATCTTTTATTCCCAAGAACACTTGAACCATACAAACGCCCGTCAGATCCACTTTTAATTCCCTGAAATACATGTAGTTTGAAAACATCAACAAAAGTTGAGCGAGTTCATGTGTTTTGTATGTGTGCACGAATAAACCTTTGAAATCATTGTAAGTATGTATGTTTTGTAAACCCCGGTATGAAAGCAAACAAGGAAACATATCAATTAATGGTTTGCAAGGCCATTAACATGTGTGCAATGGCATAGGAAGGCTCAAACCTAGCAGATTTTGTACCGGGCCTCCGGCTGTAAGGCATAGTCACCTCATGGGCCAAACCCCAGTCCACATGGGTGTGGGCTCGCTACACCTAAATAGATCTATCACTCATGTCCCTCGGTCCTAACACGAGGATTAATGGTCTTAGGAGTGCGCCTACCCATTCACATGATCTACTATGCAATCCTTAGCTAACCATACCAATTGTAATTGTTTGTAAACATTTTGTAACATGTACTTCACCCCCGAAGTTATAAAACAAAAACAGTTATAAGAAAAGGGGGACATGAACTCACAGTCTTACGTTATTCGTAATCACAGTAACTCAAAGCTCCTTCGGATGTACACGACTACCTACAACGTACTAAGGTCTTTACAACTTATAATCACATTTTCTAAAAATGTTTCTTCTTGGATTTTTCTTGTTACACATGTGTTTCTACACTTGTTTAACCTCTAAAAACATGGTTGATTTCTTTAAGAACCAAGATTAAGTAAACTTTGTATTTTTAACTTGGTTTCTTGAAAAACCATTCTTGAAATTTTAGATTTACAAGACTTACAACTCACTTTAATCATCATTTTACAAGAAAACAATATATTCTTTCAAGTTCATGGTTTATGTGAGGATGATCTATGAATCTTTAACACTTTCATCCTCTCATCTTGCTAGATTATGTTTTTAATCATGATCTAGCAAGATCATATGATGATCTACATCATTTACATAGGTAAACAACAATCAACAAGTATAACAGCACATATACATCAAGATTTCTTTAAGATTTAAGCTTATGTTCATGTTTCATTCTCTTGATTCTTAGTGTTCTTCAAGATTAACATCATGTATCATCTTTTAACCACTTAAATAAGATGTAAAATGAAGAGATTAGTGTTCTTACCACTAGCTCAAGGCTAGGGATGATCAACAGAAGAAAAGAAGTGGATAAAAGAAAATGGTGGAGGTTCTTCAACTTCCAAAAGCTCCTAGCTTCCTTGTGCACCTTCTAACACCCTTGAGTATGCTTGGAATTGGGTGAAGATGATTGAATGATGATGATTATGTTGTTGTTGCTCTCGGCCGTGAATAAGCAAGAGAGGAAGAGAGAACTGTGTTGAGTGTGTGAATGATGAAATGAGAGGTTAAGTCTTGAAGGTTATACTTATAACCCATTTACTAACTTTAACTCATGGTTCATATGTCTTAAAAGGGCCAACAAGATCTAATATTTTAAACAAATAAAATTAAATGGTGGGGCCTCATGTTGGGTCGTCCACTATGGGGGTATAGGTTTAGGTGATAACTAGTAAGTTAGGTTATGGTTAGAAATCAAGTATTCTAGTTAGGGATTTAATTACTAGTTGTTATGTGATGTGTTATGATGTTCGGGGATCATAACTAGTTTGGTAATGTTAAAACAGTGCTTCTAGTGAAAATTTGGTGTTTCGGGTAGTGTCCGGTTGTTCGGTTGGTTACCGGTTCGTTAAGGTGCTAAACTATGCAGTTTAGTGTGCTTTATGTTACCTTTTGTGACATTTTTAATTCCTAACATTTAGGAAAGCATTCAGGACCATTTAACCATATTTCTGCATGATATTAGTGTGTTTAAATGCTGAATTTTGCTGATTTTCTGCAGAATTCTGCAGCTTATGTGAGTTTTAGGCACTTTCCGGCACTTAAACTATCACTAGGAAGGCAGTTTTGTGATCCTTACTTTCCTACACACTATACTAGTGTATTACTTGGTTTCTGACTCATTCTGTGTCTCAACACATTGTCTGTCTACTTACTGAACTCCGTCAGCATTTTTCTGATTTATCTGATAACTGTGCTAACTGTGTTTCGTGCATCATTTGAGTCAATAAAGTTCTCATGCAATAATGATATGACATTAAGCAATATGTGATGCACATGTACGTATATGGCAATAATCAGAAAGCAATTTAAGTAATTAATTGTAATTCAGCACAGTCATTAAGCACTAATCATGGTTTAATAGTTCTACGGATACCTGGAATTTTGACAGTTGTCACATTCTCTCCCTGTTAAGAAAATTTCTTCCCGAAATTTTAAACTTTACTACTAGCTGCAGGGGAGTTAGGGAACAAATGCGGGTATTTAGCTTTTATACGATCTTCACGCTCCCAAGTAAACTCTGGGCCGTGACGTACGTTCCATCGAACCTTGACGAGTTTAACACTACTCCTCCGAGTCTTGTTAATCTTCCAATCTGTAACCTCAACGTGTTATTCGATAAAGTGGAGTGTGTCGTCAATGTGAACTTCATCAGCGGGGATAACCACTGTCTCTTGTGTTGGACTTTTCTTCAGATTAGATACATGGAATGTATCATGAACACCATTAAGTTCTGCAGGTAGCTCCAACTTGTACGCTACAGTACCAACTCTTTCTAGAATTTTGAACGGTCCGATAAATCGTTGGTTTAACTTACCACGCTTCCCAAAGCATGCCACACCTTTCCAAGGTGAGACTTTTAACAGAACCACATCACCCACTTCAAATTCCAAAGGCTTCTGTCTTTGGTCCGCAGAGCTCTTTTGTCGATCACGAGCCGCCTTAATGCGTTCTCAGATCTGCATGATCTTATTAGTTG